>CM061257.1:192474434-194974434 GCA_030848825.1 Tadarida brasiliensis | reverse complement strand
AGAGGAATTGGGAGGCAGAGAGAGATAGAAACATCGATAAGAGAGAACATCGATTGGCCGCCTCCTGCATGCCCCCCACTGGGGCTCGGGCCCACAACCTGGGCATGTGTCCTGACCAGGAATCGAACTGGCGACCTCTTAGTGCATGGGTCTACCCTCAACCACTGAGCCACACCAGCCAGGCTTCCACTCTGTATCTTAACTATGAAAGTGAGTCTTCCTGGGTAAAGATCCCAGCAGAAACCTACCAGTGTATCCGGTTTCCAATTCCAGGATTCCAGGAGAGAGTATTTGACTGGCCTGGCTTGGTTCACGCTTGGTCACGTCAGCTGTGGCTGGAGGGTTAGGGACACATGATGCCAGAAGGCTGTGCACCCCCACCCCTGCCCCCAAAAGGGGGAGCACTGCCAAGGAAGGGGGAGGGGCACTGCTTGAGGTTCTCTGCAAGGACTGTGGTCCACACTGGCCCCTTCCAGCTCTAGGATTTCTTTTTCTTCTCAGATTCAGGTCCCTGGCCCAAAGTCGAAACTGACTTATTCACCCTCTGCACCAAATCTGAACTGAAGTAATTAGATAATGTGGCTCCTGGAGGAGCAGGGCCAACGCTCCCCAAATGGCCATTTGAGGGGTATTTCCGACTCTCACGCAGCAGCCAGTCGCTGGGGAAGGCGGCCCTTTCATCTGGTTCTGAGAATCAGCTGTGGTTTTATAGACACACATACTCCGCAGTTTCTCTCTGAGGGAGGGGCGTGTTCCACCACAGCAGAGACCTGGCCCCTGAAAACTAATTTCCTGGACTCAGGGACCACCAACTGTTTATGGTGATTACTATTATTGCAGTGTTGAAATTCCTGCCTGGATTCCAAAAGTCACCATGCGAAGGAGTGTTTGCAGCAGCATCCTGAATCCTGCACAACCTCGTGGTCTGAGTGAGGAGCTGACGCTGGGTCTCCAGTCCCAGCTCTGCTTATATCGAGTGGGGCAGAGACCGAGGCAGGGGACTGGGCTCAGTTTGCTTTACATCCGTGAGCTCGTTGAATCCTTTCGCAAATCCAAGAGGGAGACACTGTTACTTCTCCTCGTTTTTATGAATGTACAAAATGAGACAGAGGGTAGTTAAGTATAACACAAGTAAAACCCGTGACCATTTATAAAGTGCTTTCCTCCTTGTTATTTCACTGAGACTGTGAGAAACCCCATCTTGCAGATGAGGTTATGGCTCATTTTCCCGATTTTGCATAGGTCGTAAGTGGCAGGGGTTGGACATAGACTCAGAACTCGGACTCCAATCCCCTAAGGCAAATCCACAAATAATTGTAATAAGAAGCAGATGGTGGAGAATGCCTTTAGATGCTCCAGGTGTAATCTGTGGTGTTCCAGAGACTGGTGAGCTCAGATACAGACAGAAGAAATCGAGAGGACCGAAGAAGAGGGGATACTTAGACTTAGTTCTTGCAGGTGGGCAGCACTGGGCAAGCAGGATTTGAGGGACGGGCACTCCAGGAGAGTTCGATGACATGAGCCAAAGCCTGGGGTGTTAGAGGACTGGGAAATAGTAGGAAGTCTTGGATGTACTGGGGAGACTGGTGGGCAGAGGGGGAGATGAGCCTGGAAAACCAGGGTACCTCTCACCTGGGCCATGGTCATTGTCTCCCATGGTCATTGTCACCGGTTGACAACCGGTGGAGGCCGTGACCTCAGAATCCTCTAACTAAGTTTTCTCAACTTCACTGGGTGCCTGTGGTTAGGGACAGGGTGGGGGCAGGAGTTGGAGTGCCCTGTTATTTACAAGTGCTGGAGAGATCCAGCAACGTTCTAAAAGAAGGAACAATAAAACTTTTATAGACTGTTACAGTCAGTTGCTCCGTAAGGTAGAGTGTGTGTGTGTTGGGAAGTTTGCAGGTCAGAGCAGGTGGGAGCAAGCCAGCCAGGGCTTAACAGCTGGGCGTGACCTCTGGTCCCATGTTATTTTCCACCTCGAGACGCAGGGCTTATGGGAGGACAACATCTCTTCTCTGAGCCTCAGTTTCCTTGACTACAAAATGGGAGATCATAATATCTACCGTTCATGATTGTTGCAGAAACCAAGAGAGATGTGCCAATGTGTCTTGTGACATCACTTTCATTGTTATTTTATACTACTATTATTAAACTTAAATGTTCTCATGGGTGCATACCTTTCCAACTGGAAAATAAAAGTCTTGCCCTGGCCAGTTTGGCTTAGCAGTTAGAGCAACGGCCCTTGGACCAAAGAGTCTTGGTTCAGTTCCTGGTCAAGGGCACATACTTCGGTTGCAGGTTTGATCCCTGGCCCCTGTTGGGGTCATGAAGGAGGCAGCCAACCCATATATCTCTCTCACATTGATATTTCTCTCTCTCTCCCTCCCTCCCTCCCTCCCTCCTCTCTCCCTCCCTCCTCTCTCCCTCCCTCCCTTCCTCCCTCCCTCCCTCCCTCCCTCCCTCCCTCTCACTCTATCGAAAAAAGAATCATTGGAAAAATATCCTTGGGTGAGGATTAAAAAAGAAAGAAAATAAGTGTTTAGGTTAGAGGCCATGCCATCGAATTCTTTAAATCTTTAGTAGTGCCAAACAAACACACAGCAAATTATTTCAACAAACAAAATCGATTCTTAGTAAGGTGTATCTGCTCACAGCACCAGCCAGTCTCTGGGTGTAGTTTTCTGGAGCTTCATCTTAGTTCCTGAAATCGGAAGGAGCCAGATCTCAGTGAGCTGAGAGCAGCAAGGTGGGCACCACGGGGTCCTCGATACCTGTAAACAGCGCTGCATTGAGCCCCATTGTGTGATGGGCACGAGTGCGTTCTATTACATTGGTCCTTCTGCTTTAAAGAAGTAGATTATTTTAGAATCAAGAACACACAATGTGCTTAGGTGAGCATCAGTTAATGACCTTAATAATAAAGTTATTGAAAAATGAGGGCCGTGTCCTTCCTGCTGCAGCAGGCTCATCAGCAGAACAGAGTTCACTCTCCCTCGAGCCTCGCTGCTGGGGGGGGGGGGGGCAGCCGGCCCTCCTGTTCCTGAGTCCTGCATGCCTTGCTCTGGGGGATGCATGGAGGGCTGGTGAAGAACAGCCCTTTATGGTGTGTGTGATTCCAGGAATAAAAGGAAAAGCACCTAGGCTTTTTGGGGAAGGTCTAGACACAGCTAGAAGGAAGGCTTGATTGCCCTAGAGGAGAAGGGAACAGGGGAGAGGATGGAACGGCTGCCTGGATTCTTTTTTTTTTATCCTCACCCGAGGACATTTTTCCATTCTTATTCAGATAGAGTGGGAGGGAGAGAGAGGGAGAGAGAGAGAGAGAGAGAGAGGAACATCGATGTGAAAGGGACACATCGAGTGGCTGCCTCCCGCACAACCCCAACTGGGGCCGGGGACAAACTGCAACCCAGATACATGCCCTTAGCGGGAGCCAAACCCGGGACTCTTTGGACCGAGGGCTGATGCTCTAACTGCTGAGTCAAACTGGCCAGGGCAAGGATTCCTAAAAACCATGACACAAACACCACAACTATGGTGCTTTGGCTTCCGTGCCATGGCTGAGCCTGGCATGGTGGTCATGGATATGTTTGTGAAGCAGTCCATCTTTGAATGGACCCCGTAAGCATGGAGCAGGGACCCCAACAGTGACCATGGTTAATCACAACTAGAGGACTTGCCTCTATTTTCTCATGGGTTATGAAAGCCCCAGAGAGAGGGCAAGAAAGCCACCAGAAAATGACCAACATGGGACTTCATACCGATCTTGTTTTGTGAGAAATTGGAGCCTGATTTGCTTTCATTCAGAAACATTTCCAATGGCAACAATACTTACAGCTCAAGCGAGGCACAAAGATCCATGCCAGTTCAGCTAACAATGGTGGACGTCGTGTGGAGAAACTGCTATAGAAAAACTCTCCCAGGACCGAACATTGTGTGCTGAGGGTGGGCAGGAGAGGGCAGAGGTGGACACGGAAGAGCTCAGCGCCAATCTGCATAATCTTTGGGCGATACGCTTTTTTGGAGAATTTACTTTTGGGATGAGTGCCTGGAAAATTTGTCTTTGATATATATATTTGAAAAATGAGGAGATGCTACAAAACCACAGGTTGTCTCTGCAGTGTTCGGAGGGAATTTGGAGTGGAGCTGGTCATTTCACATTGTTATACTTTTGTGCTCAGGGTGTCAGCTTTAGGAGAAGGCTGTAATTTGGGAAGTGAGGGCCTTGTTTTGGTCGCTCTGCATTTTGTTTCCATTTGCTTATCCCCAGAGCTCCTGTGCTAAGTCCTTTTTTTCAATGAAGTTTCCTGCCTTGACTCCCTGTTGGAATTTCACAATTTGGTGTCATTGGTAGATTTTCATTGTTACCTGTTTTGGCGACATTGTTTATTTCCCCAGAAGCCCAGAGACCACAGAAGGGAAAACTGTGAAGGTATATAGTTAAGGAGAGACACCTTCCCCTAAGATTTTGATACAGAAAGATCGTGGCACAGCACCCTCATCCCAATTCAACGTGAATTCAGACCTAGGAGTCAGAAATCTTGGAGGTGAGTCTGGTGGGAACGTATCAGTGGGAGGGGTGCCTAGCCAAGTGCTGGGCGATGGCGAAGGGTGCTCCCTAGGGCAGCAGCTCAACGATGCGTTGCCAGGTTGAGGATGAAAAATCCTAGTGGGGAGGAGGTCAAAGCAGAAAACAAAGGGCCCCTAGCAGGTGTCAAATCCAAAAGGCTGAGGCAGAAGAGAAGGAGCAGAAAAGGGCAGAGTTGGAGAAAGAGGTTGGGCTGAAGAGTCAGGACCAGGTCTGTGAAGGGAATCAGGTACTAGGGCACCCTTGACACCCAGTGACGGCGTCACTCTGCAGAGGAGAGTGCTGATCCTTAGGGGCCAGCAGGCTGAACACTCACCCAAGTCCCTAGAGAGTCTACGGAACTCACCTTTATGCCTGTCTGCTTTTCTGAACGATCTTGCTGTCTAGACTTTGCTATGACTGGCTGAGTCCACCTATCTGCCTGAGCCTCCATCTCAAAGTGGCCAGAGAGAAGGAACCACAGAGAAAATACGAGAGTTCATTTGACCACCAGCCAGTAACATTAACAAAAGAACAGTTTTGATGGAGGATTGGAGATTGACATCAGCAAGCATTTCAACTCTCTCCACTTTGGGGAAAGAGATCTAACAGCACACACCAGCCAGAGCCTTCTCCCAAGCTGCAGAGGGGTCTGGTTTCTGCCCTCCTCCCCCAATGTCACCCGATGGAGTGCCTCCTCCGCACACTGTAGTGTGTTCTAGGCTCCTGGTCAAGCTAGATCGTAGACAGACGGAATGGAGCTGTACGTCTGCCTGGAGCTGGTCCTTGCTGTACGCCTCAGCTCCACCTGGACCTGAGCTCCAGGTGTGGGCTTCCGACCTGTTCACCATTTCTACCTTCACTCCCTAAGCCTCCGAGACTGGGGTCCTCTATCTTGACCCCCACCTCCACCACGCCCCACCCCGCAGTCATCTCTTGGTCTGAAGTCTTGCCCTTGAGTCTCAGTAGTGTCCTTTGCCCTTCCCTCAAATTATGCTTGACCAATACTTCTCTCCCTTCAATGCAGACCCTCCAGCCTGGATCTGCCCGAATGTCATGCTCTGAATCGCCAGGGGGATGTCCACCAGTTACCCCCAATCTTCCCTTAGGCCAGCCTGTTACGGAGACCATCCTCGACCACCTGACCTGCCTCGGTGGGTCTCTCTGTGTCTTGGCCAACCTTGTATGACCTATCCCTTGCCCTTTAAGCCATGGCTGTGCTCAAGGGTTCTAAACTCATTTATCTCACAGCCAGCCGGTAATTCTTTATGGAGCAGTGACTGTGTGGTTGGTGCTGTGGGAGCGGGTCTCCTCCAGCGAATGACAATTGAGAGGCAACAAACATCAGTTTGTAGTGATCTGAGACCAAATGCAATTATCTTCATTTACCCTTTTGGAAGAATTATTTGACCAAATGTATTAGTTATCTAACACGGCATAACACATTACCTCAACATTTAGTGGCTTAAAACAAAAAAACTTAATATCTCACATTTTCTATGGGTCAGGTTTTAGCTGGGCAACTGTGGCTTGGGGTGTCTCAGGAGGCTGTAGTCAAGGTGTCAGCTGGACTGCAGTGATCGGAAGGCTTGACTGTGCTGGAGGACTTACAAAGTAACGCACGTCTGGCAGTTTGGTGCTGGGTGCTGAAAGAACACCCCATTTCCCCCCATGAGCATCTACTTAGCTTCGTAAGCGTCCCCATGACCAGGTGGCTGGCTTAGAGCAAGTAATCCAAGAGACCAAGGACGGAGCAGCAATGTCTTTTATGACCTAACCTTGGAAGTCACAGGCTGTCCCTTCTGCCGTATCCTCTTGGTCATGTAGGTCAGATGTAGTGTGGCAGGGCCAATATAAGGGCATAGGTTACAGGAGGTAAGGACTGTCAGGCACCACCTTGGAGACTGACCACCACACAAAGAACCATCCAGCTTAAAGACCAGGGAGAAAATCAAATTTATATATTAAAAAGATAATATTTGTTTAATGCTTTATCTCCACTGATGGAACAGTGCCTAGCGTATAGTAGGGACTCAATAAACATCGAACGCATGATAAAAGTGAATGCATAATTAAGTGAACAATATATATTACTTTCAGGAAATGCTATGTAGTTTATAAAGTACTTTTCCAGATCGTATACAATCCTCACCTCTGTGAGATAGATAGGGCTAGTATTATTAATGATGTTTTATAGAAGTATTTTTTTCTTTAATTTTTTTTTATCTTTATTGATTTTAGAGAGAGGGGAAGGGAGAGAGAGAGAGAGATGGAAACATCGATGAGAGAGAACATCAATTGGCTGCCTCCTGCATGCCCCCCACTGGGGATTGGGCCCACAACCTGGGCATGTGCCCTGACTGGGAATCGAACCGGTGACTACTTGGTGCATGGGTCAATGCTCAACCACTGAGCCACACCGGCTGGATTATAGAAGTATTAATAGTATTATTAATACTACTCTATTGCAGACATGTGAAACACTGCACCAAGTCACTCAGCCCTGAATCTGATGCTCCTTCCCCACAGTCTACTCACACAGCAGGGCCATGCTGTGACCCCATGGGTTTTGTCCATGCCCATTGGCTGTGAGGTGGGTATCTTAAAGTGGAGGTGCAATGACCCTGGGGAGATGGGGCTAACCCCCTTTTATGGCTTACAGGGCAGATTCACTGTGAAGCTACTGACATGTAGGCCTCTCTAGGTCCCTTCTAGGGCAAGTCCAAACATTTTGGCAGGTGAAAACCATTTATTTGTGACTTCATTCAACAAACTGAAACGAATTCTAGAAGAAAGTAACCTGCTATTTAACAACATTCCCAGTGGCTCATGACAGTGCAGCTGCAAGCATTCTGCTAACACATCCATCGGTTCTCAGAAAAGGACTCATGTCCAGCTGACTCCCGGAATCCCACAAGAGAAATCTCTGTTCCATGATACCTGAAGCTGTTGACATTTTCAGTGTTTTCCAACAGTTACATTTTCTCTTTTTAGGTCTGTTTCATAGGTGGAATATTTTAAATATAGATACTAACTTGGGTTTTTCCTTAAGGAAACGAATTTTTCTTTAGCTAAATAACAGAAAATTCAGATAAAAATTTAATAGATTATGAAATCGATGAAATGGACACAAATTACTCTGATATCAAGGAACATACTGTAATACGATATTTCAGTGCCAAAAGCTATAATTCATTAAGAAGAGGTATGTTTTGAAGAGAAGTAATAAATAGGGTCTCAGACTGTTGATAATGTCATCTCTAGGGAGTGGCTTATCTGGGTAGGGGGAGGCTACCTCCAGAAGTCAGATCTCCTTCTCAGCCCAGGGTCTGTGAGGTGCAGCTCCTAACAGTGGTGGCCAGGCAGGGGACCCCAGTGAACTTGGGTTTCTCCTGTAGGCTCATGACCACCCAGCTCTCCTATGACCCATGCAACCCAGTCTCTCTCTAATGAGCCAGTTGGGAATCCTTAGGTATGAGCAAATAAAAGGAACCCTGGAGAAAAATTCTGTATTTATTTAAAATAAATATTTGTTCCCCCTGACTGCTCTATCTTTTTTCAGTTTCAGAAGAATCTTTGTCTCTGGATTAGCCCAGCTGAAGTTATTTTTCTTATGATCTGTAAGGGGGACTTTCCATTTTTCCAACAAGAAAATAACTCCTGGGCCAAAGGAACTGTGAAAATGTTTAGTCTCCAGAAAGGCATAGACTCTCAGGGTGGCAGAATCCCTCCACTCAACTTTGGAGAGTGCCGTTGTGTCATGAACTTTTCTTGCCTTTCCTTTGCACGTCCAGCATCACATTTCTGCCCCCACAATTTACAGTGACTGTTCTTTGGGTTGTCATGGAGAGATTTATTGGGGTGGGGTGGGATGCTGCTGGAATGCCACACAATTGTGCACATAGGGGGTGTGGATGGTGAGTAGATGCTGGGCGTGGAGCCGGGAGAGCGGGCTCTAGTCTTAGTTTTCTTGCTAGGTGACCATGGGCAAGTCATTTCCTCTCCTCATGCCTCAGTTTCCCCAGTTATAAAAAGTGTGATGAACTAGATGATCTCCTTTCTAGGTTTAATGATTTAAAGTTACCAGGAAAGGGGGCAAGGTGAGGCCAGGATCAGGGTACTTTGTACAGTAATTTATATAAAATGAATGATAAAGAAGGCCATGCTCTGCATATTGGGGATGGGGTGGGGAGGCAAAGAGTCCTTCTTTTAAAAGCATCTTTTTGTATTAGTGAATCGTATCATGCCAGGCCAATGGATGTGAAGGGATACTTATTGGGGAAGAAGCAGGGATTGTAATTATCAAAGCCAAGTTGACAAGGACCTGGCTCAGGATGACAGTGGCTGGATCTATTAGCTGAGGCAGACCAGGAAGCCAGGTGAATAGTTAGGTACCGGGAGACAGTCAGAAGGCCAAGGTCAAAGCAAGACAGAGCGAGGCACTGAGCGGTATACATAGCAGCAGCTGGAATGCCTTGTAACTGAGAACCCTCCTGCCCTAAGCTGGTGCCTTTTACCGGCTTCCTGCACACCTGGCCAACCCACCTGGCCCAGGAAGGGTCATGGGGGAGACAAGTGAGTGTGGCTGGAGTGGGGAGCAAACCCACCTAATGTTTTTGTATGACTGAATACTTACGCTAACAAATATACAGAAACAATCCATTGAAGTGAAAAGACAAAATAGAAATTCTAATAAATTCCTATCAACTTTAAAAACTAACATGACTTAGATAGAAATTACTTAATCCTTTGACAATATAATTAAATCTTTTAAAAATTTATATTTTGTGTGTGTGTGAGAGAGAGAGAGACAGAGAGAGACAGAGAGAGACATCAATTCGTTGTTCCACTTACTTATGCATTCATTGGTTGACTTCTGTATGTGCCCTGGCAGGGGATCAAACCCTCAACCTTGGTGTATCGGGATGATGCTCCAACCAACTGAACTACCTGATCAGGGCTAAAAATATTTTTATAAAAACAAAACTATGTACAATTTTAGCTTTTAGTGTCTGTCTGTGGTCAACAAAAAGAATTAGTATTGTGCTTCCTGTATGTTATGGATAGGCCTGCAAATATACAAATGAAAAGTATTATGATGTGTTTACCATTGTAAAATATTCCCTAGCCATCGTACGTAACTGTTGTGACTACTGCATTAACTTTTGAGTGTCTCCAAAACCACACATTGGAACATAGAAGCAAGACAGACACTCAGCACTAGTAGGAAAGGACACTTCACTTTGAATGACTGTTGCATTCGTATCTGAGAGGAAGAATATAAGTTAATGAATGTGCCCTGCTTCTTCTCTAAGTGCTTCTGCTGCTCAAATCCTGCACCCTCTGAAGGAAGGAGTCCATCTGCAACATCGGTGGCAACACAACTCACAAAACTTCATGGCATTTGGACACAGTTTCCTTTTGATCCATAGACACTGGGCAAGAGAGGTGCAGAAAGAAGTGTTTCCCTGGGGCCTGAATGCAGTTACTCATAATGGATGGTTAGGGTTATGGGCCGTGCCGCGCCCCTGCTGAGCGCTGGATCCCCAGTGACGGAGCACTCTCGTGTTCTTTAATACCATAATTTATTTCGTGTTAGTGATATGTGATTCCTAGTAAAACAAGGGCTCGGAGAAGGGGTCCCTTTTGCCTGGATCTTGCCCAGATGATGGACGAGCCAGTCAGTAGATGCCAATGTGGATAAAGAATAGCTACAGGTTTCAAAGTAGAAAATAAGTTGAACTGTAGATGAAGTTCTATTTTTGAGCGTTCCTTTGTGCAGCTTTTAATCTCTCTTCCTCCCTTATAGACAGAAACAATTCCATCCTTTGAACCACTCCTATAGACACATTTTTATTATCACAAATATCACATTCTAATATATAATTTAAAAACCATGTTAACATTTGTTTCCCTGGCAAGTCAGGTTGGCAGTGCTTTGGAGCTAGACGCTCCTGAATTTGAATCCTGGTCTCACTACTTCCCAGGTGGGTGACTTTGGAAGTTTCTTAAAATGCCTGAGCCTCAGTTCACTCATCTGAAAATGGGGATGGTGACATACCCCCCTCATATGGTTGTTCTGAGGCTTAATTACAATAGTATCTGTAAAATGTTTAGCACAATGTTGGCTGTTGTAGTTACTCTGTTATCAGCCACTCATCAGATATACAAACCAAACCACCTCCTTGTCCTGCCTCCCAGCGCTGACACGCCAATCCTCCAGGCCGTGCACACCAGGGCACTTGCAAAGCTATTGCAAGGAGGCATTCTTGTCAGATCAATTTCCAAACTTAAAAGGGACACGGAGTGGAAAGATGTGTGGAAGGTCTGCACATCTTCGCGCCAACTAGGCGGGAGGAAGGGCGGAGGAATCCATCTGCACTGACAGAGCAACAAATGCAATGTTGATCTTCAGATGTCATTATCCTGGTGGTGACGCTCTCTGGCAAATGCTTCCTGTACTAATGGGGTGGTGGTGACGGTTCTGTGTTGAGGCAGCTCTCATCAAAAGCTGAGGAGCTGGAGATGGGGCGTAAGCTGAGACCTCGCCCAGCAGGCCTGACATCTCGACTGTGAGATCACCAGCTTTCTGAGCAGCCGGCTTGCTGGGGCTCAGCTCTGCTTCTGAGATGCCGTGTCCTGCTTGTCAACCTGAGAAAAACGTGCAGGCTGTCATGGGCTGGCATGTTCCTCTCTGTCAGCGGACTTTCTTTCTTTCTTTCTTTCTTTTTTAAATCCTCACTCGAGGATATTTTTCCATTTATCTTCAGAGAGAGTGGGATGGAGAGAGAGAGAGAGAGAGAGAGAGAGAGAGAGAGAGAGAGAGAGAGAGAGATGTGAGAGAGACATATCGGCTGGTTGCCTCGGCACGACCCCGACCAAGTCCAGGTACATGCCCTTGACTAGAATCGAACCCACGATTGTTTAGTCCACAGGCCAACTTTCTAACCGCTGAGTCAAACCAGCCAGGACTGTCAGCAGACTTTCTAATCATCCTGGCCCTGAGAAGTGCCTCTGCTTCCCATTGTCCCACTGAGCACAGTATTTGCTACTTTGGGCCCCGGGAGGCAGGGTCTGCAGCTGGTGTTTTATGCCCTCAATGCAACAGCTGGTTGACAAACATCTGTAAGCTCCGATTCCTCTCTAGGCAATGGGCCAGGTGTGCAGGGCAGGAAGAGTGTATGGGGGCTCTTCACTCTGGCAGCTTATACTCTAGTTGGGGAAAGATATGGATGCTGCTCAGCTGTTGATGTAATGAATGCATGTCCTAAGTGTCAAATTAATGCTTTGGAGGGCTCAGGAGGGCCCCGTAGAGTTTATTGAGATGTTTAAGGAGGGGTTCTCAGAACAAGTGGGGTTTCGTGCATGTTTCTTGACCCTGCGGTTCCCATTTACCTGCAGTGCTCGTGCAGCCAGCATCGGGGGCACCACCCAAAGGCCAGGATTTGGGGCGGGGGTGGAGGAGGGGTGTCAGACTCTAGCACACACTGGAACGAGAGAGTAAATTCTTATAGCAGCCTGGGATGTGATTTGCAAATCATTTCTCATGAACACCCAAGGCTCAGGGCCAACCCACAGAGAAGGAGAAACACCATGGAACAGCTTCCCCAGCTCAAAGAAGGGATAGGAGGAAACAGCTGCTGGGGTGGGACTGAAGCCATCTGTCAATGCCAGCACTGACTTGGTAGCCAGGTGAGTGAGCCACCTGGAAATTGCATCTTCCAGCACCAGTCAAGTCTTCAGGTGAACTTTCAAGCCCCAGCCAACATCTTGACCTCCTGAAAGACCCCAAGCCACCAACCTAAGCCACTCCTGGATTCCTGACCCACAGGAATATTGTTTGAAGGCACCAAGTTGTGGGATAATTTGTTACACAGCAACAGATAACTAATGCAGGAGGGTAGACAGCTGTTGGCGCATGTGTTGAGATTGGTGACATTCCCTTTGACTTTTCTATTCTCTGTCCTGTTGGAAAGTCCTTCATCTTCAGAGACAGAAAGAGAGAAGCCACAGTGTCCCCCTGTCCTCTGTAGCTCTGGAACAGAGAATGGACAACTGATGCTGCCTCTGACTCTCAGCTGTGGTAGCCAACAATGCTGTGACCATTTCTACCAGGAGTCAGTACACTTATCCTTAGAAGGTCAGGTAGTGAGTATTTTAGGCTTTGCAGACCATATACGATATCTGTTACAATTACTCAACACTGCCCTTGTAGCACATTGTATTAGATAACATGTTGGGAGCCGTGCCAATGGAACAGCGATCACCTCAATTTGACATAGTCACGGGTGAGCTCCATGGATTGACATAGTCCCAGGAGTTATGAAGGCCTCCATGGTTTGACATAGTCCCTGGAGAAGTGGATTCACTGCGTGGCAGGAATCACGAAGAACAGTGGCTGAAGACAAAGGCTAATAAGAAAAATAAAATTATAGGATGGCAACTGAAGGAGACTATTCTTTGCATTCTCTGTCTATCTGTTATCTGTCTGTTAGGAATCATTATAGAAGTAATATGTAGATGATTAATAATATAGACGTCAGAATAGACTGCAGAAAGTACAGGCAAGAAAGTAATAAGAATTTAAGGTAAGAATGTAAAAGCTTAAAAGGATCTTAGATAGAGGAAAAGTCAAGGTCTATGAGTAAGTAACAGAAATTGAAATAGAGGGGTCTGAGGAAGGAAGAAGTTAAATGTGACATTGTCTGCGTAAATGTAAACATGAAGGTTGCTAAGCAATGAGTCACATGATGAAAGTAATTGTAAAGGTTAAGAGCTGATACAATGTCATTGTTATGTCTGGATGAAATAGTTAGTGGTTAACCTTGTACCAGTACCTAAGAGCTGTGTAAGTGGAAGAGAGTGTCTGTATGTACTTGCTTAAAGGTCAAAAGAAAAAAGGAATAAATAACTTGTTATACAGCTTGAAGATATAAAAATAAAAATTCTGCTAGCATAAAATAGCAGAAGGACCAAGCACCTTCTGACTCACATCTCGTCTCCTTCTCTTGCCTACTCCATCCACACCTGAGGGAAACCCTGGACCTGCTGAGGCTGGACCTCGGCAATAACACCCAAACCAACAGGCATGGCTTAGTTCTAAAACGTTCTTTACAAAAAACGAGTGAATGATTCATGGGCCATAGTGTGATAATCCCTGGTTTATACAATACAGGAAGGTCAGTGTCCAGACAGGCTCAGAGGGCCAGAAGGAAACTTTCTATAGCAGGGAAGCTGTTCCTGAATTGCCTTACCCTGGGCCCCACCATTGTCTTCCTTTGCCTTAGGAGGCCAAGACATATAACATCTCTTGCCAACACAACTGCACGTGAAGAATAAATAAGGGAGCTCCAGGTTTGCTGACGATCAGGGCACATGTCAGGGATGTTACAAAGGAAGCAGTCATACCTGCTGGAAGGTCCCTTTCAGCTCTGAGAATTACTGTATGCCAGGTATTATTCCAGTGGTTATTGCTTTCACACGTACTATCTCCTTTTTTTCTCACCTCCAATTATTGTGTGGCAAATTACTCCAGAACTCAGTGGCTCACTCACATGGCTGACAAGTTGGTTCCTCTCCACAAACACCTCTCCATGAGGCTGCTGAGTGTTCTCACAACATGTGACTAGCTTCCCCCACAACTATTTATCCAAGAGACAAAGGAAGGAGCTGCAATGTCTCTAGGACCTAGGTCTGGAAGTCACACATCAACTGTACTCTATTGTTCACATAGGTCAGCTCTGATCCAGTGAGCAAGAATATGAGGAGACAGGATCCCTGGGGCCATCTTGGAGGCTGGATAGAATGAGTGGGTCCTGAGGTTAGTCACTGGGAATAGTCACCACGGAAGCCCACCCACTTACGTTTTGCTGTTGTGTGAGGAGGAACAAATGGAAGGGGCTCTATCACCTGTTTGCTCAAATCTGTATTAGTGACTTGTTTTTCTAGGCTCTCATTCCTGAAGGGATTAAGGCTTAGGTACCAATGGTTGTAGTTTTTAGCTACATTTGACCACAATTTTTCATTATTGGGGGTCCAATCCCACCATCCTTGATGCTCTGCCATTCCTAGGAGTCTGCAGTAAATGTTTGTTGTTCTGTTTGGCTTCCTAGTACCCCAATATCTTCCTAGAGGAATTCCCCATTGTGTAAGTCTTGGTGGGGGCAAGTTCCTGCCTCTTTCTTCAGTCTTTCTGTCAGTATTTGATTTACCCTGTGTCTTTCCAATTAGCCCCTTTGCTATTTAAATTAGCTATTCAGTGTCTGTTGCTTGCAACCAGGGCACTCTGCTGGTCCTGCATCTCCAGCAGTTAAACTCAGAGGAAACTCACTTGGTGCCAAAGCCATTATATCTCTGCTGCTGTTGTGTAAACAGTTGCCAAAGTAGAACATAGACTTCAGAATCAAACAGACATAGGTTTGAATCCCAGCCTTTCCACTTTAATGCAACTAGTTAACTTTCAACAAGTTATTTAACATCTCTGAACTGGAGTTACTTCACTTGTAAAGGAAGAAAAGTAACATCTAGCTTGCAAGATTACTACGAGGATTAGCACAGAGCACTATGTCTGACACATAGTAGGTGCTTAGTGACTGCTTTTACATAATAAATGATAATGGTGATGTCAATGATGGACATGCACTGTGGTTCCTCCTTATGTGAACCCCTTTCAGGGTTTCTTGAAGAGGCAAAGTTACTCCCATCTGTTTTTTTGAACTACCTTGAATGGCCTGGACTCTCAATAATAATTGCTCTTTAGAATTCTCAAAGTTGGCTTCACTTGTAGAGTTGAATAGACTCTTCCAATAAAGAACTTGCTACGAGTCTCCCAGGGACTAATCCAGAGCATGATTAAGAGACACCCTCACTCCCATCTGCAATGCTTTGCAAATGAAACACTTTGTGGCCTGCCCTGAGGTCCTAGAGCACCCAAGATAGACATGCTACTTCAAGTCTCATTGTTGTCCTTCCAATCTGGTCCAGGTCAGCCAGACCTTGTCCTTGGCCCCCTGCCTGATATAGTCTCGATGCTGCTAGAGACACACACTAGATGGAAAGCCACACTCTCAGATGCTCTGCTCCAGTAGGAGCTTTTCTCCCATCCCTTCTTTGAGGGGGAAGCTTTTCCATGGTCTCACCATGTCTAATGTGGCTTCCAAGTCAGTGCTGGCTGTTGACAGGTGGCTTCGGTCCTAACATGGCATCTTGCTTCCCTGAGAGAAAGCACACCATCATTTTTGTAACAACCTATTGGCTACCCAGTGGGCAGGGAGGGACTCCACGCAGGGTGAATACCTAGAGGCAAGAATTATTGTGGGCTCTCTTAGAGGCTGGATGTTACACATCTCACTCCAAATAAGGGTTTTTGTGAATGCTAGAAAGTGTCCTTTGTATGGAAAAAGAGATGGATTCTCTTATTGGTCTCTGCAAGGTGGGATGGAGAAAACTATGCGTAGGCAGTCAGTACACCTGAGTGTCGTCCTGGCTCTGCCTCTGACCTCCTGAGTGTCCTTGAACAAGTCTTGTGCTCTGTTGGAGCTGCAGTTTTCTTAACCACAAATAAGAAAGGCTTTTGAACTTGAGTCAGTGTAGCATAGGGGTCCAGTCCCTACCACTTAACCAGTTACTTCATCTCTGTAGACTTCAAGGTCCTCACCTGTGAAAGTGAAGATAAGAACATCCCTCTTAAGGCTGATGTGAGGAATAAATGAGAGAGGCCACGTAACATGCCTAACTCATAGAAGGGGCTCAAATGTTAGCTGCCATTGTTGGCAGCAGAAATAGCAACATCACCTCCAGCTTTAAGATCTGGATTCTGCAATCTGCTCTGAGCCCTGAGAACAAGGGGCTTTTATACTCTCCTTCCTTCTCCATCGATTCAGACCCCTCCTGACTCCCTCTGGGGCTGGCTTTGGACAGCTGTGCTCAGGTCTCTGGGGTAGGCCAGGGGTGTCTGTTTCCTTCCTCAGTATCTGGTGGTCAAGGCGCTTCACCCCTGTTATAGCTGGCTGACATTAGAAACGAAGCAATCAGAACAGTCTTAAGCTTAGAGTTGGGGCCAGTGCTTGGGACAACTGTGAAATATGTGATCACAGGGTGGCAGAGATGGAATGGACCTCGGACTTCAGCTAGTTCCTGATCTGTCCACCCCTCTAGCCTGTGGGGCCACCGTCCCTCCTCATGAGCCCTGTTTGAGCAGATGTCTAAAGACCCACCAGCCATCACTCGAGGTCCATGGAAGCCGCCTTTAAATGAGGCCTGCCTGCCCAACCCACTCTGTAGCTAAGTCGTTGCATGAAGCCTTCAGCTCCCAGTGCTCACTCCACTGCTAGAGACCATGGGGTTGAAACCCATCCTCTCCATCCCCATTCTCCTCAGTCTCAGCCAGGAGCCCAGGCCTCTTCATGTACCCTTGGCTCCCAGGAGCCTATCGCTGAACTGCTCTGTGTATCTCAGCTCGCCTGCCCCACTTCCTCTGTTCCCCCTCCTCCCCTCACTGCCCATGACAGCAAACTCTGTACCCTCAGCCTTTTCCAGGAACATACCCTTCTCTCTGCCTGCTGTCTTCTCAGATGGGGCTGCTATTCTCACACCCCTCCCTCAGGGTCGGGATGGGTTTGCACTGTTCCTGGCCCATGCCCCCAGGCCACTCCCACCCTCCTCTTCATCTTGTGAAAGCCCCTCCTCCTTCAGACCCCACTGTTCAGGCCCCTCTGCATCCCTGATACTCTCCCTGGCCTCTTGGTCAAGCCCCTCACCCACCAACCACCTTGGCTCCTGGGCCCTGGAAGTTCTTTCCACCCCAATTCCCTATCATTTCCTGGGTCCTTCATCATTGTGGATAACTTTTCCAGGATCCCCTTGAACTCACTGCTAAGAACACTTCTGGACCTTCGCTACCCACTCCCTTCCCATCATCAAAAGAGCATGACCTCCCAAGTCTCAGATCCCAACATCTCACTCTCTGGCCATCATCTCCTGTCCTCCCAGCTTACCTCCTCAAGTTCTCTACAATAATTCTGTGACCTCCTCATGCACCCAGACCTACAGGTCCCAGTTCTTTCTCACTATCCATCAGTGAGAAAGTCTACTGGCCGTAGACTCCTGGCTTCACGTCCCTTTCTTTCTGTCTTAGAGTCCATGGTCCTTCATTGGAATCACTCACTTGCACACACCTAGGCCTCCTTTGCACGTTACCCTCCCTGCAATAATGTTTGACCGTGGTAAGGAGTATGGGTGAGGTACTAAGACTCAAAGAGGTCAAGGGGCTTTTCCAGGTTTGTCCAAAGCTGAGCCTCAAACCCATGTCTCCTGGCCCCAAGTCCACCTCTCCTCTTGAAGGCAGCCCTTCTGGAATAGGTTGGGATGTGGATCCTGGGTAATAGGGTGTGAGTGGGGGCAGGGCACCCAGCAGAGGGGAGAGTGTTTCCTAGCAATAATGGGGACAGGAAAGGGGGTGATCCAGAGGGAGTGGGGCTGCAGTATTCCTCACAGGCCCTGTAGAGGCTGAGAAGCCTTTCAGAGGCCTTTTGCAGAGGTGCACCGGCCACGAAATACAAAACCAGATGGCGTTGGTAAAGCACACTGTCTGAAACGGAATTCCTCCCGGGTCCCAGCCTTCTGCAAATCCCATTCCTTTCCTTGTGGGGCTCTGGGAGCTGAGGGCCCTGCATCACTCCGCACATCAAAGACGCCCCAGGTTTTCCGGCACAGCTCTCAAAGGCTTTTAACCAGCCTCTGACAATAAAACTGCTTTTAAATAAAAACCAAGACTCAATATTCGGCAGAAAAGGGATTAACAGGATCAGTCGGAGGATGACATCATGCTATTTTTGTTGGCATTTTCCCAGCTCAAGTGTGAGGAGTCTGGATGTAGAGGGAGGACATATATCTTTTTTCTTTTCAACTGACTTGGCCTCTCTGAGTTTAGGTCTAGAAAATCCAAGGAGCTGGCGGGAGCTGGCATGGCTGGGGGTGACCCTCCCCAGCAAGGTCAGGGTAGCTGCTAGTTGGAGGGGGAGAGCACTCCGGGCCTGCGGGGCACAGCAGGGACTGGGATGGGCTTTTTGCTGAGTCATTCTCCTGGGAACTCAGGCAATGGGAAAGGAAAGGCCCTGTTTGGTGATGAGGTCCTGAACTTAGAGAAAGGTGCCCTCCAAAGTGGGCAAACATCCTGGTACAACCAGTGGTGGAAACAGATTGACACAGAGAATGAGGGCCTGGCCCGTTCACGCACAGACCTCTGGATGACGGCCACCAGACAACACGCAGAATGACAGAGCAGTGAGGGCCTTGGAGGACACCTGCTCTAGTGGTTTCCAAACTTATTTTTACTCTTTTTAAAAGGAACTCTTGCTTCAAATGAGATACTAAAGATATCCCACTGCATACAGAAGATTGGAGGGAGAGGACCTGCAAGGTTAGGAGCTTCTTGGCTGGGCCTCCCTGGCCCCTGAGGCTGCCTTGGAATCTAACACCAAATATACACACTGAAAACCTCTAACCATTCATTCAGTGAACACTTTTAAATGCCTGCTCTATGCCTGACACTTCTCCAGGTGTAGGGGTACAGCAGTGAGCAAAACCAGGCATAGTCGCCCTCTCTCTCACGGGGCTTCCATTTTAGTGTGGGAGATAGACATTCATTAAATAACGACACAAGTAAATGCTAATTCTCTCCTCTCCCAACTCATAAGAAGAAACTGATCTGTGAAAGTGCCAGATTCTTAGCCAGGGACTCCAGACTCTGGACTACCAAGACTTTCTAACTTGGTCCCACGTGACTCTCCCACCTCACTCCCAGCTTCATTCAGACTCTCGATACTTTCCCCAGGTATAATTTGTCTTGTATCCTGGGCTGCCTCACCTCCCCTTTCCCTTTTCTCCCCACCAGTCATCTCTACCACCCCTGGAAAGCCCTGTGACAGCCCATGTGACTGAAGTCTCTGTTGGAGGTGATCCTGACAGTCCTCCTCTGCACTTCTGTCTAGTCCAGGCAGGGGTGAGCAGCTGACATTGGTGACGGAGCAAGGAATCTGGGCAGCATTCTCAATCCTCCTACTGAGACCTTACACAAATCACCCAATGTCACAGAGGAGCCCATGGACTCACCTTGGACATGCTTGATCTCCTCAGGTGTACACAGTTCCTTACTTCAGGAAACTTGGAAGGCCAGGATTGAGTCTTTCCTTCTGTCTTTTCCCATTACTAAGTTCAGAGCCTCAAGTTCATTAGGAGCCAGACATGCTATTGGTTCATCACTAGTGCATTTTTCTGGGTGCTCCTCAGCCAGGGTCTCTCACTTGCTCATTGCTGCATCAGGGCAGGTTCTGGTCCACTGCTCTGAGCTTTCTTCTCATGGGAAGACTGAAGGCACTCCTTCTTGGATCACATTCATACTCCACACATTTCTTGAGCACCTACTACATATCAGGTTCTGTGGTAGGGATGGCATCTTCTCTTCCCTTTAAAGAGTGTAAGATCTAGGGGAGGAAGCAGACAAGTAAAGAAACAATGACATTATTGTGTGCTAGGAAGAGTCAGGGATGCCACCCAGACATGGGGCCCCATCCCACCTCCTTTCAGAGCAATGCCCTCTAACTGACAAAAGTGAGCAGAATGTTGGGTTAGCCACCTGTCCTCTCAGGGCCTCCCCTAGTATTGGGAGTCTGCCTTCTGGAACCCTGGAATCAGACACTTGAGAGGCTACTGGTCCCTCTTCTCTGAGGCCAGTGAGTAGATGAGTGCTCCTTTGCTACCCCATCTTGTTGGGCTTCCTAAAACAGCTATGCCAGGCTGAATGGGCATAAGCTAAGCTCTATACTAAAGAGGTCACAACTACTTTGGAATTATAATATAGGAGAATAAAAGTCAACTTCCTTGTTAATTTGGGTTTTCTCCTGAATTTTAAAGGAAAAGCACTTAAAATAAAGTCCATCAATAACAGGGGTCCCAGTGACATTCTCTTACACCTGACCTGGTTCATCAAAGCTTGAACTTCTCCCACACTTTAGCAAGGGTTAGGTATTCAAATCTCCACCATCCTCTTCTTTCCAGTCTCTCTCATGGCCACTCAAATCCTAGCAGGGACCAAGGAGGGAGAAGTTCCAAGTCCTGCAGTCCATGGTCAACAACTGACATGAATCCTTCTCTTTGAATTTCTTCTCAGCAGTCCCATCAGTGTGAGCTGTATGCATGTGGGTTCTGTGATCTAATAGCGCTATTCAATTATGACTATACTCTTTTTTCCCCCGACAGTAATTAATCCTGGGAAATAGTATTGTTTAAGCTACACAAAAGAAATTCAGCTGTTCACACTGACTTGAAACAGGTGAGTGATAAATTTTATGGATCTCTGCAAGCCAGTTGTAAACATAATCACTATGAAATAGTAAATTATGTAAATTTGTAATTAAATATATTATATTAAAATTTTTTTTAAATCCTCACCCAAGGATATTTTTCCATTTATCTTCAGATAGAGTGAGAAGGTGAGAGGGAGGAGGAGGAGGAGGAGGAGGAGGAGGAGGAGGAGGAGGAGGAGGAGGAGGAGGAGGAGGAGGAGGAGGAGGAGAGAGAGAGAGAGAGAGAGAGAGAGAGAGATGTGAGAGAGACATATTGATTGACTGCCTCCCATACGATCCTGACAACCCTGACCAGGGCCAGGGACCTAACTGCAACCGAGGTACATGCCCTTGACTGGAATTGAACCTGTGACTCTTTGATCCGTGGGCTGAGACTCTAACTGCTGAGCCAAACCGGCCAGGGCTATATTAAAACAAATTTAATAAATAATAAAAAAATAATTCTGATTTTTAGACTGATCAACATGGCAGTGGGCAAGACTGGAGTGAGGGTGAGAGTGTGAGTGGGTGAGTGTGTGTGAGAGAGAGTGTACATGGGTGTGAATGTGGGTGGGCATCTGCCTGTTGGTGGGGGAACCCAAATGGGCCATTTGGATGCTCCGGGTGGAGGGAGCTGCCAGCCATAGAAGTGCACTACCTGTCTGGGTGCTTCTCCCCACTCAGGATCAGGGAATGTGCCATTTTGGAGGATCCTTAGTGTCCTCCTTGGGAGGAGGCTGCAGGGAACAGAGACCCAGCACCCTGAGGCCACAGATAGGCATGTCTAGCCCCATTGCCTCTCCCCTGGTAGCAGAGGGCTGCTGTTCTCTTGGGACCCACCAGCAGCAGAGGGCTGCTGCCACCATGGGACCCACCATCAGAGGGCCACTAGGCCCACTGCAGCCATGAGCTGCTGGCACTGCAGACCCCCTCACAGCAGAGAGCCCTGGCCCACTGCTGCCACTGAGAGCCACTAGCGCCTCCAGACAACTGGACTTGATCTGAGATCTGGTGCGCATGACCCACTGCAATACAGCACACCTGGATGCACCAACATGTTTTTGTGACCCAGACTGCCCCACCTGGCCCTGGACCACTGGACTGATAAAATGGTGCGATAAAGAAACCCACAAATGAAAGAAAAGGAGGAATCCCTAGAAAAGGAACTAAATGAAATGAGGCAAGCAATATATCAGATAAAGAATTCAAAGCAATGGTTATAAGAGTACTCAAACAACTTAGTGAGAATTACAAGCAACTCAATGAGAATTACAAAGAACTCAGTAGGAACCACATCATCATGAAAAAAGAAGTAGAAGCTATGAATAAGAATCAAGTGGAAATGAAGAATGACATAGCTGAAATAGAAAATACCCTGGAAGGATTCAATAGTAGAGTAGAAGAAGTTGAAGACCAAATCAGTGAGTTACAAGACAAGGTAAAAACACACACACACACACACACACACACAATTAGAGCAGTAAATGGAAAACAAAATAAAAAAGCAGAAGGAGAGTTTAAGGGGGCTTTAGGACAATACAAAATGTAACAACATTAGCATAATAGAGGTACCAGAAGGACAAGAATCAAAGAAAGGAATAGAGAACCAGTTTGAAGAAATAATGACAGAAAACGTCCCTAACCTGGTGAAGGGAAAAGTCACACAAGTCCAGGAAACACAGAGAGCCCCAATCAAGATGAACCTAAAAAGACCCACATCTAGACACATGATAATTAAAATGGCAAATGTTAAAGACAAAGAAAGAATCTTAAAGGCAGCAAGAGACACAAAGTTACTTACAAGGGAGCTCTTGTTAGACTGTCAGTTGATTTCTCAATATAAACACTACAGGCCAGAGGGGAGTGGCATGAAGTATACAAAGTAATGAAAAGCAAGGAACTGAATCCAAGACTACTCTATCCAGCAAGGTTATCATTCAAAATTGAAGGTGAAAAAAAGAGCTTGGCAGAAAAAAATAAAAAGGCTAAAGGAGTTTACCACCACCAAACCAGCACTGCAAGAAATGCTAAAGGGACTGTTGTAAGAAGAAGAAAGAGAGAGAGAGAGGAACACAGGCATAAAGAATGAAAATGGCAACAAATAAGTACCTATCAATAATAACCTTAAATGAAATGGCTTTAAATGCTCCAATCAAAAGACATAGGATAGCTGGATGGATAAGAAAACATGACCCATATATATGCTGTCTACAAGAGACCTACCCCAAAACAAAAGACTCACACAGGATGAAAGTGAAGGGATAAAAAATATTTTTCCATGCAAATGGAGATAAACAAAAAAAAAAAAAAGCAGGGCTAGCAATATTCATATCTGATAAAATAGACTTCAAAATGAAGGCCATAATAAGAGACAAAGAAGTTCACTACATAATATTAAAGGGATCGATCCAACAAGAGAATATAACCCTGGTAAACATATATGCATCCAATGTAGGAGCACCAAAATATAACAAAATACTTCTGGAGGACTTTGAGGGAGAGATCAACAGCAATACAATTATAGTAGGGGACTTTAACACCCCATTGACATCACTGGATAGAACTTCTAGACAGAAATTAACAAGGAAACAGAGACCCTAATTGGCACACAAGATCAGATAGATTTAATTGATATTTATAGGACATTTCACCCCTAAACTATAAAATATACATTCTTCTCAAGTGCACGTGGGATATTCTTAAAGATAGACCACATGCTAGGAAACAAACTAAGTCTCTACAAGTTCAAGAAGATTGAAATCATATCAAGCATCTTTTTGGATCACAGTGGCATGAAACTAGAAATCAATTACAATAAAAAAACTCAAAAACATTCAAACACACGGAGGCTAAATAGCATGTTATTAAACAATGCCTAGGTTACCAATGAGATCAACAAAGAAATAAAATACTTCCAGGAAACTAATAAAAATGAACACACAACACAAAATCTATGGGACACAGTGAAAGCAGTCCCGAGAGGGAAGTTCATAGCATTACAGGCCTACCTCAAGAAAGAATAACCTAACAAACTACCTAAGCCTACAACCTAAAGATTTAGAAAGAGAACGAAAAGAAATACCCAGAGTAAGTAGAAGGAAGGAAATAATAAAGATCAGAGTGGAAATAAATGACATAGAGACTAAAAAAAAAAAAATACAAAAGATCAATGAAACCAAGAGCTGATTCTTTAAAAAGATAAACAAGATTGATGAACCTTTAGCCAGACTCACCAAGAAACAAAGAAAGAGGACCCAAATAAATAAAATCAGAAACAAAAGCGGTGAAGTAACAACTGATGCCACAGAAATACAAAGGATTATAAGAAAATACTATGAACAATTATATGCCGACAAATTGGACAACCTAGGTGTGCAGCATTTAGAGCACTGTTAGCACTTGTTTTTTCCAATTATTTCAAGCAGAAGGAACTGTAGGAGCAAAGCCCAGAGCCTGGACAGCTGTGCTCAAGAAAGGGCAGGCTGTTCCATGGTGTGAGGGCAGTGTGTGCACCCAGGGGATGTGGAAGACAAGGCTGAGAGCTTTCCTGTCTTATCTGCAAGACCTATGGCACAGCACACCCAGTGCCCCCAGGCAAGTCCCTCAGTTCTTCCCTGCACAGGGAGGGGGAGGGGTTCGCTGATCTCCAAGATCGCTTCTGGTGCCCACAGCCTACACCTTATATCATCTTTTCTCTAAGTCTTCTTTTTCTGAACACCCAAACAGAACATTCAGATCCTCACTGTTCAATGATTAAATACATTTTTATATTGCTTACTGGTTCCCTTATGAATTAGTCTTTTCATCTCCAAACAACACAGACAAGTATATATTTGATTTTAAAAGCTAAACTGAAGAGACAATACAGTTATATGAAATTACCTTTAGAAAAGATACATTTTGTAAATTTCATGGCAAATCAGGGTATAACAACGAGAGCAGAACTCTGTGTTCTGGGGAGTCAGAGAGATTTGGTTTCCAGTGCTGGCCCACAGATGACGAGAAATGGTTTCTTTTTTAATTTTAGTTTCCTTCTCTCTGAAATGGGTTGGTAACAAAACTATCTGCCTCATAGGGTTATTGTGAAAATCAAATGACATAAGCCACGTGAAATCTGAGAGGCTGGGGTAAGGTCCCTTTGCCCTCTGGATCTGTCACAGGATGAGGAGGCTGGGGCTGTCTCCCTCCCTGCTGGGCACTGCCAGTCAGCAGGCTGTGTCCCTGGACACCATGTCACAGCTCCTGCCATGCTACCCTCTCCACACAGCTTTATCTCCCACCTCTTATCCCTTTAGCCCAGGGTGGTAATGGTTCCCCCACAATCTACCCACATTTTTTTAAATAGCCCCTTTATTTAACTCTCCTCAAATTACCCAGTTTGAGTGTTCAGCCTGTGTCTTGCGGGGCCTGACCAATAAACTTAGCATAGTACCTGGCCCATAGTAGGTGCTCAACAAATGGAAGCGATTATTTACATGCAGAATAGAAAGCTCTGTGCCCTATTAAAAGAATACCTGGGCATATTTACCCAACAATATTCATTGATTCAACAGCTACTTATCATATATGTTATTTAAGTTTATTTTTCATTTATTATGAAGCACCTCCTATGTGGCAGTCAGCAAGGTCTCTGGGGATTAAATTCTTGCCTATTGGTTTCAGCAGGGGAGGGATTTTGCTGGCATTTCCTCTCTCATGCCAACTGACAAGCAAATCACCAGTCTCAAGGTAAGGAATCAGTCAGTGCCTTACCGAGAATGGAGCAGTAAATCATTATCAGGAAAAGGGGGTCCACGCACCGAGTGTCGTCTGGGGAGGGCAAAGCCACAGTAGGTAAGTGGCCCTGTCTAAATGGGCCTTGCTCTGGCCCTAAGCTAGACATGAAGTCATTACCAAAGACTTGGAGGATTCCCTAAGTGTGGGAAGAGCCCTGGATGGGGGCTGGGGGCCTGGGTTCTGGGCCCTGTTGAACTGCTCTTTTTCTGTGGGTGGACAGTGACTACCCTCTCAGGACTTGGTTTCTTTCTCTGTAAATTGACCCTCCCAAGGGTCTCTGCATTTTGATTAGCATGTGGTCCTATGTGTGTGGAAAACAATGTCCTTCACTCAGTTTAACCTCCTTTGCCCCTGTTCCTGCTGAAGGCACCGCCGGGCTCCGCCTAACTGACCAGGCAGAGACTCTTGCTCCAATTGACAGCTCTGATCATAACAGGGTCCAGTCTGAACTCCTATCACAGAGCAGCTTTTCACTCAACATACTTAAAACAGCAAACACACTTAAACACATACTTTAGTCAGGTCCTAAACATGGACTTCGTGTGTTTCATAGTTTTTCTAATATATGTGAAAAGTTTGTTCATTTATACACTAATATCATCTCCTGTACTAAGGGGTATGGGAACCAGTTTGCTCAGCAGTGACTTAGAGGTGAGCCGACCTTCTGCTGCCTGAGGGAGGCATCCTCAGAGGCCGCTGGGATTTGGGGGGCGGGCCATATCAGTAAAGATCAAGAGCAAAGGTTCAGGGGCTTATACATTGCTATAAGTCTTATGGAAATCGGTTTGGCAGTATGTACTGGAAGCCTTATAACATTTAAACTTATACTTCTAGAGAATAAGTCCTGAGATAATAACCCCCAAAGCAGAAACACCTTGATTTATTTCATAATTCCAGGCACAGTGGCAAACATCTGGCAGTAGTCTTAAGATTCCGATTATTGAGATAAATCACGGTGTATCCTTCTTTATGAAATATGCAGCTACTAAAATTATGCTTACTCTATAAAATTAAGTGAAAAAGGACATACACAAATAGTTATTAAATATGTAGGATGATCATTACTATATAAAATCAAATATGCATAGAAGAAAGACTTGCAAACGATACTGCTAAATGTTAGCACAGGTTTTTGGAGAGTGGGACTATATTTTTTCCTTCTCTTTTCTACCTCTTTATTATTGCCAAGTTTTAAAAAGGAAGTTTATGGGTGAGGGAGTCAAACCATTGATAAGATTATTTATGTATCTTTTATATCTAGTCTCTGGACAGAGATACTGCCATTGCTGTGATGGCCCCAAGTCATTCAGTCAGAATGACAGCCTCCAAAAGGAAGATGAGGCATAATGGTGTGTGTGTGTGTGTGTGTGTGTGTGTGTGTGTGTGTGTGTGCGTGTGTGCGTGCTCGTACACATGTGTATGTAGGGGTGTGTCAAGTGAGTGGCTACTGAGGAACACTACCGATTGACAGGGAGTCCCTAGTAAAGGGAGACCCAAACAAAGTCCCTGAGCCTTTGGTCACAGCCTGATGGCCACTGCCCTGGCAGTGATTGAAAACACATTGTCCTCTAAGAGAAATGCCCAGCCCGATATCTCAAATTATTGCCCAGGGCCAAGGGGAGAGAGTGGAAGGATCCCCAGGGGTACGATGCCTCCTCCTGGATGTCTTCAGACAGCCCTTTGGCAATCACGGTTTTGACGACCCTGGTCAGCAAGTACCATGGGAGCCCTGAGGCAGGCACTGAGCTAGGCATAGGCACTCTGGGAGCTAGAAAACAAACATTGGGATGACATGAATTAATAAGAACAGAATAACCAGAACAACAAAATACCTCCTCTTTTCTGAATGCCTATAATGCACAAGCATACAGTGACAATGTTATATGGATTTTATCCCATTTAATACTCATAACTGCCCTAGGAGAAAGGGTTATAACTTCTATTTTGTGGATGAGGAAACAGACTCAGAGATATTAAGTAACTTGCACAAGGTCACACAGCTAGGATTCATATGCAGGTCTGGCTGATTCCAACATGCCAACTCTTTCAATAATTCTGCCCTGACTCTCCATGGAAGGAATCTAATGCTATCTGCCCACTTCCCTGCTTTACCAGTTCTGTTACAGGGTTGGGTAATTGGGGATATGGTAACAAATCAAGCAGTGGCTCCTGGGGGATACAAACCACAAGTGCTGCTCCCATTTGCTTAACTCAAGTTCATCTTAGCCTTTCTTGGGCTGCCCCTGACGCTCAGCCATGGAGAGAGCCAGGTTCCATGGGAGGTGCTGAGATGTTCATGTGTACACGTGTGGTGTACTGGGGCCTCATCAGGCTATACTTTATTAAGCAGTCATGTTGAATACTTTATATTAATAAGAAAATGTATAGTTAAGAGCTTCCCTTTCTCCCTGGCTCTCTCTTACTCATCAAGATTCAGCCTGGAGCACATACATATTAGTGGTTAAATTATTAACACCTAAAACAGGTTAGAAATGATGACAGCCGCAATCCCAAACACACGCGCGCGCACACACACACACACACACACACACACACACACACACTCCTTCATGCCATAACAATTTGCTGGAAATAATGACTTAATCATATTAACCTAATTGTTAGGTTGAAATAATGATAATGACGACGATAGTAATAATAAAAGAATTGCTCTCAAATTATCCTGAGTGATGTTGCAACATCAGCTGCCATACTCATTCCCAAGACACAATTTGCCTTTTAAGATTCAGTTCCAGTTAGGCAAATGGCTCCCCAGGAAGATAAATGAGTCTTTATACGTTTTTTTCTTGCCTAGAGGGAAATCATACTTCTTTCTGCAAAAGCCAGTGAACACCAATTTCTAGGCAGGATTCAGGCCAAGCGTCCAAATGAGCAGACTTCCGGGGGGGCAGATTGGAAATGAAATCTGCTAAAAATCCTGGGTCTGACTTAAAGTGATCTCCTTCATGGCATTGCATTTAGCTGTGGTTTCAGCGAAGGCCACCCCCTGGCTCTCTCTGGCACAGAAGTGGTGGGAGCTTTTGTGGACTGCCTCTGCAAACCAGGGTGAAGGTCTTTCCTCCAGCCATGGCGGGCAGACTACAGTCTGAGATGCTCCAGCTAATTAAAGACACAGAGAAGAGATGACGATCCCAAAGGTCTCTCAACGAAGACTTGCCGAGTGCCTACTGTGTGTGGCTCTATGTAGGTGAAGATGACAAGGATATAGCCTTTACTCTCTAGAGTTCATAGCTAGTAAAGAAGAAACATGTACACAGACAATTACTTATAATGAAAGTGCTCTACAAAAGAGGCTTTGGGAGCCAAGGGTAAGCTGAGTCAATCACAATTGATAGTGACAACTGAACTGGGTCTTAAAATATGAAAAGGAGTTCACCAGATGAGGTTGGGGTGGGGAGGCAGGTTGAGGGGTATGCAGGAGAAGGGTATTCTAGACAGAGACAATAGCATAAGCAAAAGCAGGGAGGAATAAAAGGTATTTGAGCAATAACCTCATCCAGCACTACTCAGCTCCTCTGTCCACCTGCCCTAGTTTTCAGGGCTGCCATCTGCTCTCTTAGCCCCAGTCTTTTGGGATGCCCCCACGCTAGGGAGATGTCCCTGGGCCAGTAACCATATTTATGTTGTTCTTTTCGACATAATATTTTGTTGTCATTCGGTTATGAAATATTTTATAATTTCCACGATTATTCTTTCTTTGACCTATTATTTAGAAGTATGTTCAGAAATTTTCTTAACACATGTGTTTTGTGTGAAAGTGTTTTGGGTACTGACAAAGCTTTGTTGCGCTGACATCAGAGAATGTGACCTGTATAGTACCAATTCTTTAGTGCCTTTTGATATTTCCTTTGG
This sequence comes from Tadarida brasiliensis, assembly GCA_030848825.1. Lineage (NCBI taxonomy): Eukaryota > Metazoa > Chordata > Mammalia > Chiroptera > Molossidae > Tadarida > Tadarida brasiliensis. The sequence continues at coordinate 194,944,878 of CM061257.1, read as the reverse complement.
GGCCTAGGGAATTCCTATAAGTATGTACTTGAAAAGCGATTTCTTTTTTACTTATGAGATGCAAGAGTCCATAAATAACTGGGATTCAAATGTATATCTTTCACAATTTTTTGGTGTTTGAACACTTTCTAAAAGAAATGATTAAAATCTACCACTATAATTGTGGATTGTCAATATCTCCTTATAATGTCATCAGGTTTTGTTTTATATATTTTGAGGCTATGTTGTAAGATGCATTCAGGTTCAGGATAGTTATATATATTTTTTCGGTAAATTGTTCCTTCTTTTAAGATCTTCTTTATTGCCAAGTTTCTGTCTTAAGGCCTGTTTTGTTTCAAATTAATATTTCTAAGTCAGCTTTCTTTTAGTTAATACTTACTTGGTATATATTTTCCTAATCTTTTGCTTTCAGCCATTTTCTGTCTTTGGTTTTAGAAATGTCCTTTCTGAATAACTTTTAAATTCCAGTGCCTAGAACATAGTAGGTGCTCAATAAATATTTCTTGAATGAGTAAATGAATGGAAAAAATTAAATTCAATCTGAAAATTTGTCCTTTAGCAGATGAGTTTAATCTGTTTAAATTTGTTGTGATTATTGATATATTTGACTTCTACCAATTTTTGGTTTTCTAATTACTACCTGTTTTGTCTTTCCTTCTCGTTTCTTCTGCTTAATTGCCTACTACTGGATTGGTTCAAATATGCTTGATTACATTTCCTTTCCTACTAGCTTGAAAGTGATTTGTTTTCTGTTCTTTATTTGAGCTATGGCACAATCACCTCCCATCTCTATTTACCAAGAAGAAAATAGAAAAATAAATAACAACTATTTATTGAATATCTTGTGATGAGCATCATGCCAGACATTCATTCACTATGTCCTTTGGAGAGCACAAAGCCCTGTAAATTCAATATGAGTATCCCCATTTTATAGACAGGAAAACTGACTCAGAGAGTTAAATAACCTGTCCAAGGGCCGACAGCCAGTGACCAGCGGATCTGGAATTGAAACCCATTCAACCCATTTTGGGTGATCCTGGAGGTTATGCACTTCCCGTCGCAGGCCACACTGCTGACAAAGGCCAGTCTCAGACTGTGTTCTCAGGGCATTTCAGCACACCTTGTTGCCTCTACGTCCCAGTGATAACACAGAAATGAAAATGAAAGGATACAGGTGTGGGTACTCGTTCTGAGCTGGAGAAAATCCCAAGCTGATAAGTAAAACCCTCCACAATAAAACCCTCCACAGCTGGATGACTCTGTCACCTTTTTTGAAATGATAAGAGTTGACCACTTACTCTCTTCTGAAATGTTTCCTCTTTACCCAGCAGATTGTTGTACACAGCCAGAGCCCCTTAAAAACCAGACACAAAAGACTAGTTCTTGCCACTATGGCTACACACTGTTCCTCAAGTGTTTGTTCTTTCTTCAAACAGGTCGCTCTGCTTTGATTTCCTTCCTCTGGAAGGAAGGGTTCTGAGGACCCAGCTTAGTGAGAGGCAGAGATTTAGAGCCGCGTGGTCACTGCTGTAGGAAAGCAAGGACAAAGCTTCTGAGGCAGTGTCAACATGCAGTGAGCCTTTGATGAGGTCACCCGTGGAGGAGGTAGGTGCAATGAATGAGATTACCCACAATCCCTCTAGCTCTCAGCATTCCTATTTCAGAAAACAATGCCCAGTGGAATGATAATCCTGGTGTTGAATGTCCTGCTCATTTTGCAGGGCTACAGGTGCATCTTTATCTGAAAGGGTGGAGTTCCTTTCCAGGATGAGAGTATGAAAGAATGTGACCAAATTCCTGAAATACCATTCAGGATCTGCAGCCATGCCCAGTACCTGCAATGGTCTGGGTGATTCCAGAGAGAGTAGCCCAGGATTGGCCGGAGGGCCGTGCTGGGATTCATCTCCAGTGGAAGCACATGAGGGAGACTGACTCCTGAGAGGCATTTTTCAAAGTGTACCCTACCTGAACCAGAATCACCTGGTTGTGGGACGGGGAGCAGTTGTGCTTGTTAAAATGCTAATTGGGGCTCCACTCCAGACTTACTGAATCAGAATCTAGCAGGGGATCCCAGGAATCTACGTTTTCAATAAGTGGCCCAGGTCATTTTGGTGCTGAGTCTAAATTGTTCTTCAGGGGCTCTCAACAGGTGCCAGGAGCTGAGCCCCAGCTTTCCCTTTGGCTTGCTGTGTGACCTTGAGCAAGTCACTTTACCACCCGGGGCCTCATTTCCTTGTCTGTTAAATAGGAGCCTCCTGAGTTTCTTAATGGAGGAACCAGGCCAGAACTAAGGTCTCATTTCTTCATTTTGGACATATGAGTTTGAAGTGAGAGCAGGACTTCCGAAAGGAGACAGTTATAGCTAGTTTTTATTATGTGCTTATGGCGTGCCAGGCACGGTCATAGAAATGTATGTATACAAGTTCATTTTCTTTCCCTCACAGCCCTATGAGGTCAAGTACTTTCCTATTCTCATTCTACAGATAAAGAAAATGAGGCAAAGAAAGATTAAGGTCAAATAGGTAGTAAGAGGTGGAACTGGGTTTCAGACTCAGACAGTCAGACTCCAGGGCTCCTTCTTAACAACAAAGATATATATTATCTCAGCCATAAAGGTCCTGCCAGCAATCGGAAATAGCAGACGCCTGGCCGTCAGGCAACTGTTGCGGGTAGAAAGCCAGAGACGTGTGTAAGGAGCAGATAGCTGAAGCACCAATAAATACCTGCTGACTTACCAACCCCAGGTAATACAGCCCCACCCACTTCCACAGGGTTGTAAATGTGACTCAGATGCGGGGGGGAATGTTGGGCTGGGGAAGAGCAAAGGGCACTTTCAGAGTGCCCTGCCCCTGCCTGCCCAGGTCTAGAGATAATGGCTGTCACTTTTTCCTTACAGTGATTTAAAGCAGAGAGTCCCTGCTCATTGTTCCAGAGCTTCGAAGGCACACTGGAATTTACAAAATGACTATGAAGCCACACTTCCTTTGCCAGAGGTGACTTGTTCAAAAGCTAACACCGGGACCTGATTTGGCCTCAGGCAGAGACTGGGCCAGAGTTTTCGTGGGTCAAGCAGGTCCCCTGGAAGACTCAGTTACAGTGAGTGCGGCCTCCTGTTGCTGATGAGCGAGGGCTTGGGGTTTCATGGAAGAAAAGGACCTTGTTGGTGACAGAAGCCATCCTATAGCTTTCTTGTCTCTGCTGCTCTCCCTGGGGAAGGAGGGAGTTCCCTTTTCTGGCCCAGCATCAACTCTCACCTTGGTGATGAGGACTCCCAGTCCCCACCTCTCGCCCGGGCTTCTTGCTGGAGCCCAGACTGTTTGTCTAAGAGCCTCCTGGACGTCTCCCTGGAGAGGCCCTACTGGCGACTCAAACTCAACTTGTCTCAAACCAAATTCAGACTTCTTTCCCCTGATCCTTCCATGTTTTGCTCTTCTTTTGGTTCATGGAACCAATTCACCAAGTCCTTCGGTGGTTTCCGTCACCAGCAGGGTGAAGCCCAGACTCCTTGCGCGGAAACCAGGGATCTCTGGGAGCCAAGCCCACCTACCCTCCCAGCCCCATGCCCAGCCCTCTGCATTCCAGCCACACTTGTGCCCTTTGCAGCCCTGGTGTCTTTCCTCCAGCTAGGTTTTCTTTTTTTTGATTCAAATACCTTTCCTTGTGTTGGCAGTCTGATTGCACGTTCTCATTCTTCAAGAGCAGGCTCAGCTCCTGTGAGAACCTTGGAAGATGGCAACACTTCCCCTTCCCAGGAGAGCTCCCCTGTCCTGGGGATCGCATGGCCCATTGTGCTGACCCTTAGCACGCACTTTGCACTTTGCATTGCTAATACCTGTTCACATGTCCTTCCCACTGGACACCAAGCTTTGGGCTTCTCCACAGACTCTGTACCGCACACAGAGCAGCACTCGGTCACAGACTCATACTCAATTTTGCGTTCTGAATGCCTGATGAATGCTCAGGAGATGTGGCTGAATCAATGAACACATGATTCAGTCACTGGGTCAGAATTTCTGGGGAAAATGGGCCTGTAGTTTATGTAGATTTTGTCCTGAGTATAGAGAAGGTCAGATGCCTGGGGAGACTGACCAGATGCCATGCAGCCCAGGACTCTGAATGTGTGTGATTCTCAGTGAAGTGCCAGGTTTGGGCCATGTGTGACCTCTGGGCACCCTGGCTAACCCTTCCATGACCACTTCCTCTTCTGCTGTCCCCAATCCTGCAACAACTCACCTCCTGGTCTGTGAGCCCAGTTTTCCCTTTGTTCCAGTCCTTTTGGAAATCCTCGCCGCCCCCAGAAAGCCTCTCCTGAGTACATGGGGTGGGGAGACAATGTGGGCTTTCCCAAAGCCTCCCTCTCCCTGGCGGTTCAGGTCCTCTTAGTCCCATTAGAGCAGTTCCCCTAAGCCCCTCCTTAGGATCACCTGGGCCATTGGTTAAACAAGCAGCTCTGGGGCTCCCTCCTGGACCCACTGGCACACCTCCTTTTATTGAGCTTGGCTTTACTGTGCTTTCACAGATGTTGCGTGTTTTTTTTTTCAGGCAAGACCTCCCACCAGCGACTTGCCTTATTACGATCCTCACGTCATTGTGGTGGTCTAGACCTGAACCTGCAGTAGCTCCCAGGTGCAGGCAGGGGCCTGGAATCTGTATTTTTAACAAGTGCCTTCGGCAGTTAAAAAAAATCATCAAGTCAGTTAGAGAGACACTATGTTAACATTCAGGTGCCAGCCCTGGCCGGTTTGGCTCAGCGATAGAGCATCGGCCCGTGGACCAAAGAGTCGCGGGTTCGATTCCGGTCAGGGGTGTGTACCTCAGTTGCAGTTCATCCCCGGCCCTGGTCAGGGTCGTGCGGGAGGCAACCAGTTGATGTGTCTCTCTCACATCGATGTTTCTCTCTCTCTCCCTCCCTCTCTATCTGAAGATAAATAGAAAAATATCCTTGGGTGAGGATTAAAAAAAAAAAAAAATTCAGGTGCCAAAGACATTAGTCAGATAAGCTGCTGTGAACTCCTGATGTGACAATGCTAGTAATCAGTAATCATCACCTTATAGTGAGAATTTATCCAGCACTTACTATGTGCCTGGCACAATTTTAAGCCATGTATATATATTAACTGATTTGTTTTCTAGCAGCCCTACAGGGTAGGTACTATTATTACCTTCACTTAACAGATGAGGAAACCTAGGCACTGACAAGTGAAGTTATTTACCCAGCTGGGAAGCAGAGAGCTGGGATTAAAATCTAAGCAGTTGGGCCCTGAGTTTATGCTCTTAACCTCTGACATTCAGAAGATGAGCGTAACTGAAGCAGGTGCAAACTCCTATATACTGTAGGCGATGAGTAAATATTCACTGAAAAGAGAAATTGGAAACAAACATTATGGAAATATTTGATTCATTAACCTCTTCAGTGAGAGACTGCCAGTCTCTGTCATCAGTGAGTCAGTCACTTTTAGAACCCCCCAGGGGAGAAGCTCCGTGCTCTTTAGTTTCTGCAGGTCAAGAAATGAGGCTGAGAAGGATCCATAGTCAGACACAGCGGTGATACCCACCCCGCCTGGCTGGCACCGGGAAGGCTACAGTCGGATGCTGTGTGCCCACAGGCAGGGGCCCTTTGCACATTACACCACTGACTTAGGCTCAGGAATCCACTGCAATAAATCCCTATGGGAATAGGTAAATCCGACAATAAGCAATAACCAGCCAATAGGATGACAGCCTAAAGCTGGCTTCCTTCGCCCTAACACCTCACTCTCCATGGCTTATCCATGGCACTGGCTTAGCTGGACTGCATTCCAGTCAACGCCCCTGTCCGCCTCCTCTCCTGTCTTCCAGTGAATCCGGGTGAATTCTAGAACACGTTCCCGTTGCCGCTGGCTGGAGGGAATCACCTCCTCCCTAGCAAAGCATCAAGGACTTGGGGCAGGGCAGGCTGACCTCCACCAAGGCCCACAGCACGTGTCTGGGCAGTTCCCGGAGACTGTGGGCACTGCTGTTCCTTCTCTCTGGGTCGTGGAGAAAATGCCTGGGTGGGGGTGGGGACGATGTTGAGGGGTGAATGAGCTCCCCAGCTGGGCTGGCACCTGCCCTGCACCAGGCCCCGGCCTCCGTTGGGCTGTGCACCGGGGGCCACTCTGGCCATGGGCAAGAAGCAAGACGTGAGTGTCTCCTGAGAGTTCTGAGAGCAGTGAGGGGGCGGAGGGTGGTCCCAGCAGTGAGAGCTGGCCTGCCTCCGGACACAGCCGGCGGAGGGCTGCCGCTGCGGTGTGACCGAACCCGAGCCCCACTGCACCTCTGCTCGCTCCACCCTTACTTGTCACCGCTTGGTAATCCCTTGAAGTCCCTTTGTAAATGCAGCTTTGGGATCTGAGAGTGAGAAGTCAAGCCCTTGGTGGTGACAAACCCAGGAGCACATCTCAGAGAATGGAACCAGGAGAGGAGTGTTTCAGGGATAGAGGACAGGAGGCGGGGGAAGAGGAGGTAAAGAACCAGAATTGAAACTTCACAACTGCGTGCCCATACCTCCTCAGTCTTCTGTCAGATACTGGTTTACAGCTTGGGCTGCACCTTAGAATCAGGTGGGGCACTTTTTAAATAGTACCCCTGACTGCCCCCTCCCACCAGAACTCATATTTTGACTTCAGCGGTCTGGGGCAGGCATGGCACCAGTATTTGTCATGGCTTCCCCCTGGGGTCAGATGTGAGCCCGGGTTGAGTGCCACCACCTAAGTGTGCACAGGTCTCCCACCCTGGCTGTGCATCACCTACTCCTGTGCTGGGTGTGGCCCCAGCGTCTGGGAACAAGCAATGTCTTCAGCTGTCTCACTAATTGCTGAGCTAAAGAGCTCTAAATGGGGACAACTGGCAACCCTCAAGTTCTGTGAATCTAGCTGTAAGTTCCATGAGGGCAGGACCACATCTGCCTTATTTTTGGGGGGACTTCAGCACCTCATAAAAATGACTTTGGGGTCAGAGTACTAAGACAGCTACTCATGTTTTCCTAAAAGCTTTTGAGTTGAGAAAGCTCATTGTTGCGAGTGGTTCTTCGCTTCATCAATAGTAAAATGGCAACTGAAAGAGCTCTGTCAAGTCTGATTCAACAGCAAATTGTCACACTGCCCCCTTGCTCTGAGGCACGAGCTCCTATTCATCCTTCAAAACCCATTCAAATGTCACTCCTCTGAATTCTTCAGAAGATTAACCACACACTGCACACAGAACCATGTTATAGCACTTATCATTTTATATTCAATATGATGTTAATCAATGGTTACTGAGCTCTTCCTCTGCCAAGCACAGGGCCAAAAGGTTTACTGCAATGATTTGATACTTATTTATCTAGTGCATGAGAATTGGAGCTTCTTTTTTTTTTTTGAATTGAATTTATTGGGGTGGCAGTGGTTAATAAAGTTATATAGGTTTCAGTTATACAATTCTACATTATCTGTATATTGTATTATGTGTTCACCACCCCAATTCGAGTCTCCTTCCGTCACCATTTATCCCCCCATTACCCTCTTCTACCTCCCCCACCTCCGGTTCCTCTGGACTGTTCATTGTGTCCATGAGTCTTTCTTTTTTTTAATTTGCTTAATCCCTTCACCCTTCTCACCCCCAATTCTCCCCCACCCCCTACCCAGCTGTCAGTCTGTTCTCTGTACCCATGAGTCTGTCTCCACTTTGTTAATTAATTTTGTTTATTAGAAGCATTAGAGCTTCTTAAGGGCAGAGGCTAGAAGGTAAATCAGTATATCCCCCACTGTGCCTAGAAGTGTTTTGCTTCTGGAAACTTTTTCAGTAACTCAGAAAATGTCAGTGCTGTATTTTTGAGCCTTGAGTAACTATGTATTTGGGATTTATAGAAAAAGAGAGATTCTGGAATTGGGAGGAGGCGAGTGAGCAAAGGGGCTTTCAAGGAGAAGCAGATGGTTTTAGAATGCAAAGTAAGGGATGGCAGAAAAGTCACCTGGGCCCCACAAGGCACTTCGAGTTGAAGAGTTGGGCTGCCTTGGAATGAAGACATCACAGGTGGCGGGCTAAGGCTGTGGACCCCTGTGAAATGGGGAGAAGATGGGGGAAGATGCACTCAAGAATGGAGGAAGATTAAATAAAGACAACCCCAAACTGGATCCACTTGAACATTCAGAACTTTTCTGTATCCTTGAGATCCCAAAGGGACCTAGTAGAGTGAGACAATATCTCAGAGTCACAAAACTGAAAGGCATGAGCTTTGATTGGCCTGTGTAGAAAACACTGTTATTGTCCTGTGTATGGTAGCAGCAACAGAGTGTAATTGATTAGAAGCCTTTTATTAGACTTTCAGAGAAAGGAGAGGCTTTCTAGTGAAGCCAGTATGATTCTGATAACCAAAGGGACAAAGACTGTTTCCAAAGTGCACACATGAGCTCTATAAGATGTTAACAGGAATTATGTAAAACAAGGGCTATGGGAAATGCTGGTGTATGGTAAATGGGAACATGGGCCCCTTCCCATGCCCCACCTCCTCCTCCCACCCTGAGGGAAGATGATGAAGGCCATCAGCAAGGACTGTGAGACCTTGGGAGCCTAGTCAGCTCATCTGTCAAGAAAACAGCAAGCAGTTTTGATCTCACACAGCTTGCTTGGAAACACCCCCCCTCCCCACCGCATGCCCTGTTTTTCTCTGTTTTCTGTACTCTATAAAACCCGGTGTTGGAAAGGTCTGGGTGGCAGTGAACCTTCCAGTGTGGCCTGTCTGCAGGCCGGATGGGACTTAGTTCCCTGGTCAGCCGACACCGATGCACATGTAAGTCTTAATGAACTCGCGTCTCTCACAGCCAGTCCTCCAGGTTAGTTCTTTGGGAATCCAAGAACAATACATTGCTGTTTTCTGGGACCTCAGCACTTTGCAAAACAGCTGGATTATACAAATTTAAGCACAAATTTATTTCTCTTTCTTTCCTTCCTTCCACTCTAGCTTGTTTCAGAATCTTTAAAATGGGAAGGTGTCTCGTGAATCTCCAGGAGGGATATATAGCATTTCCCAAACCAGTTTCAACACAGAGATCTCCTCCCCTCCCCCGCGCAGCTCAGAGCAGTAGCGTTCTATACAGCTTGGGACATGCTGCTGTAGATGCATCTCAATTGTGCGTATAGCAGTTGTGAAAATCCTAAATATAACATATGAATCAAGTTCAATACTACATTAAAAAATTTCACGAGGAAAAGATAAGTTTGATTCCATAATGTAAGGATATTTTAGTATTAAGAAATTATGAAGGTCATTTCTAACATCAACAGGTAAAATAAGAAAAAAATATAATAACCTCAACAGATAATGAAATGTATCTGGTTTCAATATCCCTTCCTGATTTAAAAGTAAAAAAAACTAATATAGAAAAATAGCTCCTCAATGGGGATAAAAATTATCCATAGTAAACTGAGACAATTGAGACAAGATCACTGATTTTACTGATATTATTTAACATGGCTCTTGAAGTTGTATAAAATTATACATATAAAAGAGAAGATAAAATTATTATTATTTGCAAGTGATATATTACCTTCCTAGGAAAAGGAGGGAATCAATAGAAAAACTATTAGAATTATTCAGCAAAAGTAAAATAATAGCTAGATGCAGGATACATTTTCTTAATAATTCAAATTAGAAGCATTTAGAGAAAAATCCCAATTCCCAATAAAAATGTAAAAAAATATAAAAACCTCAACACAAATGTATAGGACTCATTTGAAGGAAATCTTTTTACTTTAATAAAAGATATTAAAGAAGGTCTGACTAAATAAGTCACACTATATAACATTTCTGGATGGAAAATTTGAATATTGTAAAGATGCCAATTTTGCTCAATTAATTTATAAATTTAATGAACTTTCAATCCACAAAGCAATGAGCTTATTTAGTTGTTTATCACAATGAATCTAAAATTTATTAGTAAAAAGAAAAATAGTTGAGAATAATTTGTAATATGTTGAAACAAAAGTGCCGATGGAGCATTTGCACCATTAGGATTAAAGTCTGTTATAAAACAATAATCATGTAAGCCCTGTGGTACTGGGGCAGGAACTGGCAGGCAGAACAAGGAAACAATATAGTCTTGAAATAGACCCTAGAATAAACACACACACACACACACACACACACACACACACACACACACACACAACTGAAAGGAAATACATTAAAGAGTTAATGGAGGTTTGTCTGGGTGGTGGGATTATGGGTTTTGATTTTTGTTGCATTTTTTTGGTACTTTTCAAATTTTCTATGATGGACATGTGTTAATCATCTAATCATAAAAACCGTAAGCATTGTGTGTGTTTGCTTGTGCACGGCTGCTCCCTGAAGGAATGCCTTCTCTTCACTGTGGATCTCCCTGGGAAAAGCACCCTTTTTGCTGCCACACTAACCTCTGCCTTCTCCACTGTGAGCTGCTTGAGTGAGGAGGGGGCAGTAATGAGGTCCAGGGGGTGAGGTGGAGGTGAGGGTGACAGGGACTCTGAAGGGAGAAAAGGGTGCAGAGCAGAGAGAGGCCTCAGGGGTAGTGGCGATGAACAACTTTCCCAGCTTTGCAGTTTTGCCCTGAGCTGGGAATTATGAAGCCAAGAAAACAGAAGGTTGAGGGCCCTTTTCCTTGGCAAAGGAGCTTTGCTCTGAGGTTATAACACTGCTTGGAGGGTTAGGTGATGGTGAGTAGAGAAAGAGATCAGACTTGAAATGCAAAATACACACCCTGTGATTTTAATAAAATCCCAAATTGGCAAGATTTAGGGGCTATCTCTAGAACGTTTGTAGATATTTGTAGAATAGCTGGAGTGGGCGCTGGAGTTGCTGGTAAACACCCTGTGGCCTCTGCAGCTTCCCTGTGTGAGGAATTGCTCCTAGAACCAGCAGAATGGGGATGGAGAGACCCTAACCCTGTCGCCATGCCAACGGCTCCTTTTCCTCACCCCTCCATCTGCGGAGGAGGGGGCTGTGGAAACAGACCGACCTGCGTTCAAGTCTGCCTTCTCTGCTTGCTGAGTGACCGTGTGCAAGTTACTTAACCTTGCTGGCTGCAGTGTCTTCTTCTGTGGAATGGAGACAGGAACCCCTGTTATCTTTAGCAACTCCTCTTGCCCTTCAGTTGGGACTTTCTGAAACACTAGTTAGGAATTTAAGTTTGCGCCAGAGAAAAAGAAAGAAGAAACAGGAAAAGCATAAGTAGCATTGAGCAATAATTATCTCTGTGAAACCCAAATAGACTTGTTGAATTCTGTAATCTGTAATCACCTCAGTCCTGGAGGTGACGGCCAGGCCAGTCATTTGAGAGTGGGGGGTGGGGAAGAAGGAAATATTCCTGACACTGCTTCAGGATCTGGGACACGGCGACGCTGCCCTTCGGTTAGAGAACCACAGACTTTCAGAACTGGAAGAGGTCTCAATTTAACAGGGAGAGACCAGAAGCTAAATAAACTGCACCCAAGATCATGCAGTGAGTCAACAGCAGGTTCTCAAAGGAGGAAGCGCCAGGCACGGGGATTTTCCCATCCCGCATTCCACGCTGTGAGACTTTGAGTCGGTCTGGAAAAGTCAAAGTGGCTGTTATCACAGTGTGGCTTCCTGGTTCTTCCTCTTGGTTCCTTGGGGCTATTATTTTAAGTGCCAAAGAAAACATTCATGAGAACTTTGGATCTTCCTTGGTTTTAAATTTCTTTTAAAACACAGTTTCAGGGAAATACCTAATTCAAGAAGGCTTTGTAAAGTGACCCTTTCCAGGACCCTTCTGTTCTCTAAATACTGAGTGAAGACAGACTAGAAGAGAAAACCAAAAAGACACAGGAACACTTAGATACAAGATGAACACCCCAGTGTTCAATACACAGCATAGGACACAAGGCGGGAGAGGGGGTAGATGACCCGGGGAGCATGGCTCTGGGTCTGGGAGCAGGCAGGGAAAACCGGCCATTCCAGCTCCTTTTGACATAATGGGGAGTAAAAGTGCCCCAAGTCAGGTAAGGACAAGAGCCAGGTCTCGTATGGGGCCAGGAAGGGCTTCCCTACCCCTGAAAGGAGGCTGGAGGGAAGCAGTGGCCCCGCCTGGGCTCCCATGTCCCCCATGCATTCTGAGGGAGGCAGGAGAAGCAGACGGGGTCGGCCCGTCTGGAGCCGGGTCCTGGGTAATGCCACCCCGACTCTACTCAGATGTGTCCCCTCGCCAGAGTCAGCCCCAGAAAGAACCTGGAGCCACTGATAATAGACTTGGTTCTGAACTGGGTCTGCTGGGTCAGAGTGGAGCAACAGGACCGCTGGAGAGGGAGGGAGGGATGACCAAGGAGAGGAAAAATGCACGGTGAGGCACAGCAAGCCCCGGGCCAGAGGCTTGTGCACACCGAGCCTCCACACCAGGAGGCAAGGGGATTCCAGGAGACATGGTCAACACCTAGGAGGGGTGTTTCCAGGAGATACAAGGAGAAATAACCTCCAGCACTCAAGACATTTGTAAAACAAAAAAGCAGGCAGGTCCTGGCTGGTTCGGGTCACATACCTCAGTTGCGGCTGGGTTGCAGCCCTGGTCGCAGCCCTGGTTGGGGTCATGCTGGAGGCAACCAATCGATGTGTCTCTCTCACACTGATGTTCTCCCCCTCCCCACTCTATCTGAAGATAAATGGAAGAATATCCTCAGGTGAGGATGAAAAAAAAAGCAGGCAGATATGAGGCAAGACCAGATGGGTATGAAGAATAAGCAACTCAAATCCTGTCAATGGAAACATCATCATTGAGAAGCTCAGTAATCACGAACAAGTGGAGTTGGGTGCAGGTGAAGAAAGAATGACTGTGCTAGAAGACAGTCTTCAGAACTTCACCCTAAGTACTCACACGAAAGAGAACTGAGAAATTGAGGCTCGAGAGACACTAATACATATTTAACTGGATAGGAGTTCCAGAAGATGAGAATGGAGGGCATGAGAAGAATTATTTGAAGGGATAATGGCTGAGAGTTTCCTAGACTTGAAGTACACACGAATTGGGTAATGCAAAGAGTGCTTCACCAGGTAGACCCGTCAGGGCCAGGGACACAGTTGCATGCACTATCTCATTTGATGCTGACAACCACCTTCTGGGATAGATGTGATAATTCCTGTTTTCCGATGAGGGACCTGGGAGGCTCGAGATGGGCAGGCTTGCCCGGTGCCCTATGGTCAAACGCGGTGGACTTGAGCTTTGACTTCAGGCAGATATCTCCAGGTCAACCTAGAGTGACTAACTTGTCTCAGTGTGCCCAGGACTTTCCTGGCGGCTTTAGCACAGAAAGTCCCATGTGTTATGGAGCCCTTCAGTCCCTGGCAAACGAGGATAGTTGGTCACCCTAGGTCAAGTGCATGGACTTTGGAATTCACAGACCTTAGTTTCAGTTCCATTTCTACACTTCCTGACTGTGTGTTCCTGGACAAATTATTTAACTATCTAAATTCCCATTTCCTTATCTGCAAAGTGGTAATAACAGACCATGTGCAGATTAAATGGTGAATTGTTTAAAGCCCTTAGTCTGATACCTGACCCTTGGCATGCTCCCAATAAATGTCAGCTGTTATTTCTGTCATTACTACACAGCTTGTACTTCCCACTATGCTGTTCCACCAGCATAGAGCAGGGCCAGTTCCCAGAGGCCTCGAATGTCAGGGTGAAGGGTATGGGCGTCATCCTTTACGCCAGTGGTTCTGACTGCCCATGGGAGTTAACTGGGAGTTTGATTTAAAACCTAGGTTCCCAGGACACATCCTCTACATTTCTGATTCAACGTGTCTGGAGCAGGGCCTGCTTGTCTGCAATAAGAAGTCTCTGAAAACTGTTCATAGACCACTGAAACTTTAGAAAACGTTGTAATCATTGTGCTGGGCAGTTTTGCTGTGTATGAATGTTTTGAATTGTGGCAGGCCTTAGCTGTGGTCAGATCGTCAAGGTTAACTCAAGGTTAAGCCCTCTCCTAGCCAGGAGAGGATAAAAGCCCATTGTTGGTTTTTTTTCCCGGAGCTTGAGCCTGCAGGAGGGTGAAACTAGGAAGCAACTTGTTGAGACCCCAGTGATTTCTAAGGCAAGGCCAGTGCAGATTCCTTTCCCTCTGTCTGAGGGCCGGTGCCTCCCGGGCCACATTCCTGGCGGTTGTCCAGGCTCCCACCTCTGCGGAGGCCGGCGGTCCCCCGCCATGACCTCATCGGCAACAGCCCCTCCTCAGCCCAGGGCTTCCCACCACAAATTCTTTATCAACAGAGGCCCCTCCGACAAACAGAGGGCGAGTTCCAGTCCGTGTTCTCTAACTCCCAGTCAAAATGGGGACCCTGCTTCATCCCAGAAGCAGTCTGGCTCTGAGCAGGTTTCTTGAATGTTTGGAGACTGCAAAACAATGTTTTTATTCAGAACACCTGTGAACGTTTTCTTAAAGCAGATTAGCAGAGTAAAAAAGCAAAATAATTCCCATTTCCACTTCCCCTTCAAACTTACATATCTAACAAAAACAAAATGGAAATTATTAACCTAAATCTTGCTAAAAGGAAGAGATAGTAACTTGTCTTGTTTTACTAAGAGAACATATGTAACTGAATGATTTCTTTGCCTACAGCACACCCAGGCATTGCTCAGGGAACCCGCACTCTGCTAAATGATCATTAGAAAACTGACGGGAGGCAGAGAGATCTGGGATGTTGGTCTGAGTTTGTCACAAATGGGTCCAATGACCTTTGGCAAAGGCCATCTCTCTCTGGGTCCAGGTTCCTCCTCTGTGATAGGTGGTGGGGTGGGGTGAGAGGTGACTGGGGTGAGTGTGGTGGGATTAGTTTATTGATTTATTTCTTTTCCCCATTTATTTATTCATTTTATCTTTTAATTCCAGTTGACATTCAATATTATTTTACATTGGTTTCAGATGTACTGCATAGTGGTTAGACAGTTATATAATTTATGAAGTGATCCCCCTGATAATTCTAATACCCACCTGGCACCATACATAGTTATTACACTATCGATGACTATATTCTCTATGCTGCACTTTACAGGGTGGGAGTAGTTTAGAGCTCTGTTGTCCAGTGTGGTAGCCACTAGACGAAGTGGATATTTAAATGTAAGTCAATTAAAATTAAATAGGATTAAAATTCAAATTTTCAGTTGCAGTAGCCACATATCAAGTGTTCAAAAGCTGCATGTGGCTAGTGGCCACCATGAGGGACAGGGCAGATAGGACACCCCCATCACTGCAGAAAGTACTTGCAGCACCCACCTAGACTGCATACAGTTCCATTTACTACCCTTCTTCCTAGCGTGCCCCTGACAGACATTGCTAATCAACCCCAGCATTCCTTCCTGCTGCACCCTGCGGTGTCATCACTGGCTTTGCAGAGATCCTGGACTGTGTGTGTGAGAAAAACCATGTGCTTCCAGGGACCAGATCTGAGTTCTTTTTTTTTTTTTTTTTTTTAATTCTCACCTGAGGACATTCTTGTGTTTATCTTCAGATAGAGCAGGAGGGAGAGAGGGAGGAAGAGAGAGAGAGAAATATCGATGTGAGAGAGACACATCGAGTGGTTGCCATCCACACGACCCCAACCGGAGCCTGGGACAAACTGCAACCAAGGTACGTGCCCTTAGCGGGAACCGAACCCAGGTCTCTCTGGTCTGTGGGCCGATGCTCTAACCACTGAGCCAAACAGGCCAGGGCCAGGTCTGAGTTCTTAACCTTTTCTGTACTGTGGCCCCTTTGGTAATCTGGTGAAACCTATGGATTCCCTTTTCAGAAAAGGTTTTTAAATCATAAACAAGTTACCAAGGATTACAAAGGAAACCAAATATGTTGTACCGCTTTCAACATAACTGAAAAAGAATAAATGTTTCACATAATAATAGGTGTACTTCCTTATTAACACATCAAATGACAAGATCTGATGGCTCGTAATTTTTTACTTATGATGTTATAATTTTACTGTAATTTTGAAGTAGTGTTAGACATAAATAAAACTTCGAAAATTTTGCTCTAGTTATAATGAGATATGAAAATGAATAATGATTTCTTTGGTGAAAATTCACGTATACTGCCAACACTACTGTGATGTGTTGCCTTCATTCATAATTGAAGAAAATGCTCAATTTCAGTTAGTAGTGAAAATAAAGATATAATCTTTTTCCATCTAATTTCATGGACTCATTGAGTTCTATTGACAGATCCCTTAGAGTTTCATGAACACTTCTGAGGAACCCTGAACTAGGTGATCTGTGAAGTCCCTTCCAGGTTTACCATACCGTGACCACACAAAATACATTTCTCCAGGTTGTTTATGCATTTATGGAGTATCAGTGTGCCAAGACTGAAGTCCCTAACCATGATCCCCTTTCTTCAAGAAATCCCAAGTAGTTGCGGAGACATGGTGTGGGATGACGGTGAGGTCTGTGAGGAATGAGGGGGGTGAGGAGAGTGGAAAGGAAGAAGGGGATTGGAGGATACTGGAGAAATCTCTGTCACCTCTGTCACTTCCTGTGGTGAAAACAGGAGGAGAGGGGTTATTGTCACTACTGACTGAGGCTGACTGCAGTCATTCCCTCCACAAAGAATGCAAAGTTAATACCGTGAACTCAGTATATGACACTAGAAAACCAAATGGTCAGCATCTGGAAATGACACCCCCTCCTCCCAGCCCTGCCCCCACCAAAGGCCTTTTAAGTCATGACCTTCAGTGCTTTTTGGACAGTTTTATACCTTTTTCAAAATAAATGGAATGCCCATTAGTGAAAAACGAGTTTCTATAAATACCAGTGACAGTGTGGGAATAAATATTTATAGCCTGAGCTCTGAGACTAACATATTCTCATTTCTTACAGAGCATGGAGCCAGGTCTATGCCAGTGAAAATTAATTTACACAAGAATTTATTTTCAGTTTATAAGAAACATGTGACTGCTACTTTCTTCTGGGAGTCTCGACAGATCAGAAACTCAGTCAAACTTGCAAACTACTGGCCGCAGCAGAAATACCCAATTCAAACTTTATTTGCAATTAATCAACATTTCACAATCTTGAAGCCAAGCAGGAAATATCCCCTCCACAGCCTTCCCTCTGGCAGAATGCTTTCCTATGCCAGCCAAG
This sequence comes from Tadarida brasiliensis, assembly GCA_030848825.1. Lineage (NCBI taxonomy): Eukaryota > Metazoa > Chordata > Mammalia > Chiroptera > Molossidae > Tadarida > Tadarida brasiliensis. The sequence goes on along the minus strand of CM061257.1, from coordinate 194,927,767 downwards.
GAAAGGCCCTCTAGATCTCTGACAAAGCCACTCTGGTGTGTTCAGAATGCATTGTTTTATTCTTTCAGCCCTTTGCCATTCATTCATTCATTCGTTCGTTCATTCATTCATTTTGCAAATAGTTACGTTGTAGTCAACTGTGTTTTCAGCTCACCATTAGACGTTGAGGGGATGGATGAGAGAAACTAACATTTATTAAGCACCTTATGTGCCAGGCACAGTAAAATACCTTTTCTAATCTGTTATCACATTTAATTCTCACAACTACCCTATGATGTTGGAATTATTATCCAGTCCTAGCTATAAAGAGTTCAAGGCTCAGAGAGGTAAAATAATCGACTAGTTAATAAGCCAGTTATTAACAAGTAATTAACTACTTAAACTAATTCCTTAGAAAGGGAAACATGTAGAATATGATTCTGATTCTCCGGGGTTTAAGCCTCGGTCGGAGACAGTATCGATATAGCTGGGACAGCTATAGTGAGAACGATAGCATGAGAAATAGTGAGAGAGCAAGGCAAGGTCGGGTACTTACATTTTGAAAAGATAGAAGAGGTAAGAAAGGTATAGGGATCACTGTGGACTGGGATGGTCAGTGAACGTAGGCTTACATCAAAGGATGGAGAAGGCTTGGCTATTGGGAAGGAGATGAAGAAGGACATTCCAGGTGGTGGGGTGGTGGTGAGCAGAGGCCCAGAATCAGAAATTGCATGCAATTTGGGAGGTGGTGTGGAACATGCCACGAGCATACAGACTTGTTTAAAGTGAGGGCATTCCGCCTGGCTGGTGTGGCTCAGTGGTTGAGCGTCGACCCACGCACCAAGAGGTCACCAGTTTGGTTCCCGGTCAGGGCACATGCCCAGACTGTGGGCCTGATCCCCAGTGGAGGACATGCAGGAGGCAGCCAGTTGATGTTCTCTCTCATCAATGTTTCTATCTCTCTCTTCCTCTCCCTTTCTCTCTCTAAAATCAATAAAGAAAAAAAATTTTTTTAAAGTGAGGGCATTCTTTAGCATAATGTCTTATATGTAGTCAGTGATAAATATATACTTGATGAGGGAACAACCAGATGCATGAGAGAAAGAAAGAGTGAGTGGATAAATACTAGTGTGTGGGTGGGAATGAGGCTGGCTGGATGTGGTAAGTCGGGGTTATGGAGGGCTTTGATTGTCAGGCTGAGGAATGATGTGTCCACTCACAGGAACACCCTGGAATCCATTCCCCTGGAATCTAGACCACACAGGACTTTGGAGACAGATTTTGCTTGTATAGAAGGGGATCAGATAATTATTCCTGATTTGTTATTTGCAAAGCATACCTTAGAGTCAAATATATTAACATCATGAAATAAAATCCAATCTAACAAAGAACTCAAGTAACCAATTGTGTTTTTTTTTTAAGTATAATCATGTATGAAAAAACTAAACATCCCATGATGGAAGAGAGGGTAAGTAAATTATGGGGTGAGACTGGGGACCGGGAGATCAGTTTAGAGCTGTTGAGTTAATGATAATGAATGGAATTAGAGAGCTGAAATAGGGATGGAGAAAAGTGGGTGGATTCTAGAGATGTGTTGAAGGTGAAATTCCCAGGACATGATGGCCAGTGGTGTGAGAGATGAAGGAGAGGGTAGCATCGAGGATAATTAATGCCTGGGTTTCTGGCTTGGACAGCTGAGTAGATGAAGGTGCCACTTAGTGAGATGGGAGAACACTGGGAGCCAGTGTGTATGGAGAAATGATAAATCCGATTTTCAACAAGTTGAGTTAGATACCTGACTGAAGATACTCATCACACAGTTGGTTATATGGGTGCGGAGCTCGGGAGAGACATCTGAGCTAGAGACAGAGATTTAAAAGCACTAGCTTATCGTCAGTATGAAGTCAGGAAAATGGACGAGATTGCCCTTGCAACATGTGTAGAGTGAGAAGCGGATCTAGGACAAGTCTTGGAAAACCCCAACCCTTAAGGGGTGGCTAGAAGAATAGGAGCCCAGCATAGAGACTGATAAGAAGTGGTCAGGGAAATAAGAGAAAAACCAAAGAAGGGAGATTTGTGGTCAACAGCATTAGATGGTGCAAAGAGGTCAGGCAAGAACAGGACTTAACAGTCCACGAGATTTAGCAACCAAGTCATTGATGACTTTGGCAGGGACAATTTCCACAAAACAGTGGAGATGGAAACCAGATAAAATGGTAAGAGGTGCAATTGGGAGGTGAGAAGTCTAACCAAGTTGTCTAAGGAGCTGGGTTGGTCTGGCCAGTGTGGCTCTGTGGATTGAGCATTGTCCCATGGACTGAGGTCCCGGTTCGATTCCTGGTCAGGGCACATGCCTAGGTTTCTGGCTCAATCCCCAGTAGGAGGCATGCAGGAGGCAGCTGATCGATGTTTCTCTCTCACATCAATGTTTCTCTCTCTCTCTCTCTCTCTAAAAAAAAAAATCAATAAAACATATTTTTAAAAAATTAAAGAAGCTGGGCTGTGAAGGAGATAGGAGCGATAAGATAAGGAAAGGTTTTGTTAAGATGGGACAGACGTAAACATTTCTGAGCACTAGGAGGGGAGCCAGCGGAAAGACTTATGCCAACATGTTAATGGTGATTATCTGTGGGTAGTGGAATCAAGATGACTCTGAATGTTCAAAAACAGCCCCAAAGATATTTGATGGAGTTTTGGTATTATCTATTCTATTGCTGCAAATTTCTCTAAAATGTGTCCCTTTGCTCATAGTCTCACTCAAACATGCAGAGATTTGATGAAGGGGCATCTCCTGCTGCCTGACGATGTTGAGCGAGGGCTTAGCCTGAAGCACTTGCAATGAAGACTACTGGTGGCAGCCGGCATCCAACGTGGCCCCCCGCGAGCTACACCTCCTGGTAGTCAAGCTTTTGTAGAAGCCCTCCCACACGGAACCAGGCTGCCTGTGTGACCAACAGACTATTGTAAAAATGACGATTAGGACCAAGGCTAGGTCCTAAAAGGCATGACCCCTTCAGCTTTGGTCTCTTGAATTGTTCACTCTGGAGGAAGCCAGATGCTCTATCGTTAGGACATTCGGGATGGCCGACGGAAAGGCCCACCTGGAGAGAAACAGGCCCTGGCCAGTCACCAGCACCAACTTGCCAGTCATGTGAGGGAGCCACTGAGGATGCGGACCTTCTAGCCCCAGTCATCATGTGCAGCCCCAGCTGACACCGGACTGCAACTTCACGGGAGACTGAGCCAGAACCTCCAGCTGAGCTGCGCCTAAGTTCCCGGCCCCCAGAAATTGTAGGAAATAGTCCATGAATAGTGTCTTAAGCTGCCACATTTCAGGGTGATTTGTCATGCAACAATAGACAACTAAAGTGGGCACCTGGCCCACTTTATGGGGCACATTGGAGGCTTCATCCACTAGGCAACAGTCTGGATGCGACAGCACTTCAAGATGGGGGGACCAGTTGTGTGTGTGACTGGAATGATGGGCCACGTGCTCAGACATCCTTCTGTGTGTGAGCACAACCTCTCCCACTCTGACACACACACACACAAATGTATTCCACTGGTTGTTCTGTAGATAATATTTAGTATATAAGTGTTGGGTATGACTCAGATATGAGTCATGTATGTGTGGAGGCTTTCTGATGCCATAGTTTCAGGATGTAATTTTGGAGGAAGTGGACTTGAACGGTTTCAAATTGTATAATTAATGACATTCCATTTCTATGACCACTACTAATTAATCATGCCTGGTAGTGTGGACTTTTGGCCTGTGGGAGTTTGGGTCCTCCAAGCTCACATGGGAAGGCAAATTAGGTTAGGCTTTTGTTTTTAATAAAATGACTGGCGGTGAAAGGAAGGGGTAGGGTGGGGGTTGGGGTGCTGTTCCATGGGAACCAGCTGAACGTGAATTCAGCACCTGGGCTTATCAAGCCCCCTAAAATCAGAGGTTAGCTCTTTCACACCTGTTTTCCCATTGCCGGCACAGTACCTGGCACATTATACCAGTTCATTAAATATTGGTTGAACAAATAGCAGTTGAATAAATAGCAGTTCCATTCTTCCTCCCCCTCCCTGGCCATATTCTTTGAGTTTAACAGAAATCCTTTAGAATGTTTCAACCTGTTTCACCTCTGCAGAGGGAATTGAACAAAAGTGTTTCCAGTGGGAGTTGAAACTTTTCCCTGGGGCCAATATCACAGTAGCAATTTCCCTTTCCCCCTCCTCATGCCAAGGGGAAGTGAAACTGGAGGATATGAAATTGGGTTCCTCCCACAGACCCCTCCCCTGTCCGTGAACACAGTGCCTGGCACACAGTGGGCCAGGTGTATGTACACGGGTGCCTGAATGAATGAACGGAGACTAGTAGGTCAACAACATGGGAAAGTAGGTCAACAACAGCCATGGTGGCAGAGACTTGGGGGTGCCTGGGACATCGGAGGAGAGGTGTGGTGGAGACCCAAGTGAGACCCAATCTTTTCCAACTAGGCCCTTCTGGTTTCATTTTTGGTCTGGGGTAGAATGTGGCTGCTGGAGACACTGGGTTTCTCAAACAAGGTTGGCCAAGTCCCCTTCTGTCCTCTGAATGGAGGCAAATTTCCCTCAGAGCAGTCAAAGATTTGTGCCTGGCCCTGGCCAGGCAGGTCATTTCCAGAAGGAAACAAAAAAAATTCCCCACCCCCACATCCTGGCCTCTGCAAGGCAGGGAAGCCACTGGCCAAGCCAGACAAAGACATTCCTGGCTCACTCTGGAGCATTCTTTGAGCTCACCACCTGGACCTGATGACAAGAGGCAGGAATTGTGGGACTCGTGGGCCAGGGACGTTTGACCGCTCAGAGGGAGGACTCAGATCTCTCTGCTGTGGCCACCAGCGGCTCTTTAACTTCCATGGTGATTTGTCGATCAGCCTGGAGAGATGGATGGCTGGAGATTGGCAGGAATACTTGTCCTGGATTTGGGACTGGGGACACCAAGCAGCCTGTTGCTGGAATATTTGTAGTGAAAACACCTGTTTCTGAAATGAGACCTCTTACAATAACCAGCTCTTGCTTCTCCATTTGTAAATGATGGAGGCAGCTGGTCCTGAGAGAGGACAAGACAATACGGGATTAGAGCCACCTGCATCCAGACCAGCCCTAGGGCTGTGGATGAGTGTCTGATGTTCTCAGGTGTCCCTTTGGGGGGCACATTTTGAGCTCACAGATGCTCCTGTACTTACTCCCTCCTCTGCTCTATCAAGATCTTCTCTCAGTAAAGGACTTGCTATCAGTCATGCATACTGAAGAGAGAATTGAAGCTGTGTAAACCTTTTCTCTGAATATGGCTCTAATGAGTTAAAGTCTCATTTGTGAGAGGTGGTCTACTTTGATTAATCAAAGCTCACATTGCAAATCTTGCTTAGTTCAAAGAAAACCTGGTCTTGGTACTTTAGAAAAAATAAGTTAAACAGTGTTCTTTTTTTCCAAAGAACGTGCAAAGTACATTATTAATTAACTTTTTAACCTTCTTGTCAATTTGGGAAGTAAGCTGAATAATTATTTTTATCCTCATGTCGCAGAGAAGAAACTGAGGCAGAGGGCTTAAATGATGCCCATAAACTTTGAGATGACGTCATAGGCTGGCATTAGCATGAAATGACTCCTGACTCAGGACAAAGGTCCTTCCAGGGACTATACGTTCCTGCTCAGGCCAAACACAGCTCCATATATTGGCCCTCTCTCCACCATGTGTTCAGTGCTTCATGTCTGACTGTCACAACCCACACACTAGTCCTAGGAGGTAGAGGTGTTGCCCAGAGAATTTAAGCAACTTGCCCATTTCTCAGTCAGAAAGTGGCAGCACTGAGATTTCCATGCAGGTCCAACTCCTAACGGGTGTTTTCTGCTCTCAGTGGGTCTTTTAGAGGCTCCCTGGTCCCCCTCAGCATCTGAGCAAGGGGGTGGGAATTACATATGAGGCTACAGCTCCCAGGTTTCGGGCTCTGATGGGGACAGTTGATGGGGGCTCATGGGGACCTTTCCAAGTGTCCATGGAACTGCGAGTTCCCACGGATGGGAAGATCTGCCGAGTTGGCTGGAAAAAAAATGCACCTTTGGCATTTTGAAGCCACCTCACATTTTAGTGATTTGTCATCCTATAGAGGCAGAAACAAAATGTGAGAAAAAGTGATTTCCTGTGGAGAGAAGGGACTAGTCCCTGCTGTGTTGTTTATTTATATAGGATGGCTGATGGCATTCCTCTCCTGAATGCCTTGGGTGAGGGTCTCTGATCATCTGAATTCCTTCTCTGCGCTGTCACAAGAGAGGGCGTCTTGAAAAAATCAAGAAAAGGCTTCAGTGTCCACTCCCCCACAGCCCTCTCCTCACCTCCATGAACCTGTTGATTGGAAAGGAAAGGTCATAGCCTCTCTTGCCAGCAATTCATTGATATAGAGCGTCCCCCAGTCCATCTTCTTCCTTTCTTTCTTTCTTTCTTTCTTTCTTTCTTTCTTTCTTTCTTTCTTTCTTTCTTTCTTTCTTTCTTTCTTTCTTTCTTTCTTTCTTTCATAAAACACCCAGTGTCCATTTGTATGAGATGCTATGTTATATACATATATATTTACATATATTATACACACATATATTACATATAAATACATACATATACGTACATACCCTATACAAAGCATCATCATCATAAGCCAATATTTGGTGACACTCCGCCTACAGGCACTGCTCCAAGAAATGTACATATGTAATAACTAATCTCATCCTCGTACTATCTCTGTGAGGTAGGTATTTGATTATCCCCCATTTACAGATTAGGAAAATGAGGCACAGAGCAGTAAAATATCTTGGCCAAGGCTATGTACAGGTTTGAATCCAGTCTGCCTGAATGCAGTGGAGTCCTCTTATCCATCACAGAAAATCATTTGTACAAAGACAGGAAAGCCTGACTAACAGAGGTCTGGACACCGCCTGGGAAGTGCAGAGGGTGGGCCTTCTGACTGGGAGAGGCCAGTGGAGAGAGAAGTTCCCACTGAGGAGGTGGCCGTGAAACGAGAGCTCATCTTAGCCTTGAACAAATGCTTTCCTGCCATCACGGTCAATGGCTGCTCCTTAGTCCCCCAGGGGAACGGAACAGCAACAATGATAGTTTTAGCCGCAGTAATAGCAGCAGCGATGGTAGAAACAATAATGGTCAAACATTTCATTTGCCCAGCATTGTGGCAGGGACCCAAGGCTTTAGATCTGCAAGTTTCCTTGATTTCTGAAACCGAATCTTTTAAGGGTAACCTCTGTGCTGGCTGCAGTCTACGTGAAGTCATTAAGCCACCCCACAATTCGGAGGCAGCGCTTACTATTCCCAATGTGCGCAGAAGGAAACTGAGGCTCGGAGGTGTTCCTTGCACACTTCGGTGGCCTGGTTAGGATGGAGTTGGATTTGAATCCAGGTCTGCAGGAACTTCCCACTTCACCTTGCTACCATTTTTAGTTAAAATCTTTCTAAAATATGCTTCACCGATACCTTCCTTAGCAAACACAGTCTAGCCTTTTGCTGACTCGAGGCCATCACTGTGAACACAAGCCATTGTCTGTGGTGCGTTCTCGCCCACTAGGGAAGGCCCTCGTGATCGGCTTGAGCCATCGCTGCCTTGGCCCCAACCTCCCCATAGATACTTCAGGGATTGTTAAGTTTTATGGGGTGAGGAAGCTTTATAGCCCTATAAATAGCTCTGGCTGTTCAGTCCTCAGAGTTGTTGTTTTTTCAGAGTCCCACCTATGACCTTCTTTGTTCCCTGTCATGACTTCTTAAAGTCAGTTGCCTGCTCGTCTGTTTCCATAATCTCCACGCAGCCAAACCAGGATTTCCCCATTCTCTGTTTGGAATTTTGGGTGGAACTGAATAAAAGCTGCCCAAGGAGACCAAGGGCTGGGTTTAAAATGAAGTAAAATATGATTTGTGCTGAAGGAAGAGGAAAGTGCACAAGCTCTGGGAGAACTCTGCCTGGGCTCCCCAGAGAGCCGTCAGGGGTGTGCCCGGCTGCTGCAGGCGGGCACCGCGGCGTTCGCACTCTTTGAAAGCAGTCTCTCAGGGAGGAAGTGACTTGCTTAGGCTCACACGAACTCATAAACGGGGGCTAGAAGTCAGGTCATTTAAACGCCTGGCTTCTGCCATTCTCACTGGGTTAGTTTGCACTATGTGACAATGATCAGACACTTCTAGCCACTCACCTTTGGCTTCACTTGGGACAGTGAATTATCTGGTAAGATAGGTCTGAAAAGGTCCTTGGAATCAGGACCCAGAAATGTAAAGAGCCCAGATATCTGCCTCGACTCAAAAGCATCTCTCTTATAGACCCTGAGGTCACTCTTGGAGACACTGCTGGCCATTGAAAAATTTTGTTTTTGGACACTAAGACACTAGCCACTATCATCCATTAACATTTTAGCAATAATTAATTTTCTTTCTTTCATTCATTCATTCATTCATTCATTCATATGTCAGATTTCAAGTATCCTGGCCTTTAAGATTGAAATGAAATAGCTTCAACTCCATTCCACGTATGGTGGGAACATCCTCCTCCCTTTCCTCTCACTCCTAATTTTCCCATGGAGTCTGGTGGGGAGGGGAGCTTGAGTTTTTCCTCATCACTTTGGGCTCTGAGTGCCAGCTTCTGCTAAATTCATTCTATGGATGGACCAATTCCCCACACTTATTCTCTCTGGCTTCCCTCCAGATGTGCAACACAGCCCCATGTCTTTGATTTTCCCCCGAAAACGTGACTCACAGAAGGCGTCTGCAAGTGCAGCGTGTTTCACTGCCGGTGGAGGATGCAGTGAGAGATGGTCCATCACACCCTATAAAGCACAGACGCAAAGATCACATTCTCCTGCTCGTAAAGAGTCCCTTGGCCATTTCCAACTACTTGGGTTCCTGCCATGTTTATTGGCTCTCTCCCTTCCTCTTTTCTCTCCTCCATGCCCCCAGAATTCTAGTTTGTTTCTTATATTGAGCAAGCAATTCTGTTCTCTCTAACCCCCCAGATAACATTTTCTCTTTCCATTACTCATTCATTTATTCAATAAAGATGAAGTAATATCCATTATGAGGCACTGTGCCAGTTACTGCTGAGGATACAAAGATGAATTCCACATGGATCCGAAACCCATGGAGCTGATAATCTGGTAGAAGGGATAAGATACGTACTGGATAACCAGAACATAAGGTAGAATATGCTAAGACATTGAAGCACGTGGGAAGAGAGGCCAAGCTGTAGGTGACCAGGTGAACAGGGTACAGGGGGCTCAGATTCTTCCTGGAGGGGGAGGAAAAGGTCTACGTCTGAGGCAGGGCAACCAGGGTGAAGTGCAATAGCTGGGAACCTAGGGGAGCTGAGGGGGTAGCAGGAGGGACTGAGAACCCGGGGTGCAGCAAGCAAAGAAGGGATCAGGACACAGAAAGTTTTCGCATGGATATTTCTCCTTCCTACCCCCACCTCCAAATCCTGACTCCCATATCAAGTGGGGCTAGAGCAGGGTAAGAAGGGAAGCAGACCCCCTCCCCTGGGCAGCATGGCTTGGACCACCTGAACTCTCTGATAAAAGCAACGGTCAATAGCAAATCCTCTCCACCTCTGTGTGTGTAACTATCAGGAGAAGCACCTGGCACACAGTAGGTGCTCAATGTCTGCTTGTTAAATGAACAAATGGATGATGAACAGGACTGACCATGGCTGTTTGGATTTGGTACAAGATACAATTTTTCCTAGAGGAAGGATACAAAGATATAAGAACTGGATTGGAAGTCATGAGGTGGGTTTTAGTTCTGAGTTTAGCTCTCTTTTCCCTAGCTTGGTCAGGAGGTCACTTACCCATTCATTCATTTACTCATTCATTTATTCAGTTGTTCAGTGACCACTGAAAGTATGCACTCCATGTCTAACTTTAGGCAATGAAAGCTGAATAAGGAGCTCAAATCTTGTGGGACAAGAAACATATTCAAATAATGAGATAATTGTATAAATTTTAGATAACATAATTTATAAATATTAGAGTTAGAGAGGTGCTGTGAGATCCCTTGCAGACCGTTGCAGGATCAGACAGAATGAAATGACTGTCACAACCTCTCTTTGTCCAGCCTGTCTGGACAGTCTAATTTAAAACAATATCCTTAAAGTGCATTTAAATTATTTATACTCATGACACTGGAAATAGTGAACCCTGCTTCATTCTGACAAGTATCATTGCACCAACGAGTAAGATGTAGGACATATGGGTCACATTTAATGAAAAAACATAAACTAGGTTTTCTTTGATCCTGTCCACTTAATAGCCCCCAGGTGAGTTTAGGAGGCGCTCACACCTTGAAGTGGGAGGAAGGCTCCAGTCTGACGGCCAAGGAGAGGCATGTGGTGCTGTGTGTGGGATGGAGGGTTCAGAAAGCAAGCCAAGCTCTGCTTCCATGCACTGGGTTGAAATAACAGAATTCACCTCTTATTCCAGACGTGTACTGGGACTCAGCTTCTGTTTTTTCTCTGTGTGTGTATTTGTCTGTATAATGTATATGTGCAGAGAGGAAAAACTGAAAGGACACATACCAAACTGTTATTCATAATAGCTGTCCACTGAGTCCACGCTATGCATTAAATGCTTTATCAATATTATTTCAGTTAATCCTCATAACAAACGTATGTAGTTAAGTAATCTCCCTGTTTTACAGATGAGGGAAATTAGGCATCAAAAGGTGGAGTTGCCAAGAATTAAAAAACAAGCAATCCTGTTAAAAAAAATGGGCAGAGGACCTGAACAGACACTTTTCCCAGGAAGACATACAAACAGCCAACAGATATATGAAAAGATGCTCAACTTCACTAGCTTTAAGGGAAATGCAAGTCAAAACCACAATGAGATACCACCTCACACCTATTAGAATGGCTGTTATTAACAAGACAAGTAATAACAAGTGTTGGAGAGATTGTGGAGAAAAAGGAACCCTATTCCCTGCTGGTGGGAATGTAAACTGGTACAGGCACTATGGAAAACAGTATGGCACTTCCTCAAAATATTAAGAATACAGTTACCATATGACCCAGCAATCCCTCTTCTGGGTATCTACCCCACAAATTTGAAAACATTTATTCATAAAGATATATGTGCCCCTATGTTCGATAAGGTATCATATATGGTAGTCAAGACATGGAAACAACCTAAGTGTCCTTGGATAGATGACTGGATAAAGATGTCGTACATATATACAATGGAATACTACTCAGCCATAAGAAAAGATGAAATGTTGTCATTTGTGACAACATGGATGGATCTTGAGAGTATCATGCTAAGCAAAGTAAGTCAGATGGAAAAGCACAAGAACCATATGATTTCACTTATACGTGGGATATAAAACAGAAAGCAACAAATGAACAAACAAAACAAACAAACTCATAGACACAGACAACAGTATGGTGGTTACCAGAGAGGAAGCAGGATGGGGGAGGATGAAGAGGATAAAGGAGGTCAAATATATGGTGATGGAGGGAGACTAGACAATGGGGGTTGGTGAACACACAATACAATATATAGATGATGTATTATAGAATCGTACACCTGAAACTTATATAATGTTATCAGCTAATGTCATACCAATAAGTTTAACTTAAAAAAAGAGGTGGAGTTGCTTGCCTGAGATCACACTAGAGTAGGTAATGGACCTTGGCTGTTGACTCTCAGCCTGGGCTGCTGTAGACCTCCTCCATGGAGGTAGGGTATCAAGTGATTTTAAATTTCTGGGTGGTTTCTAATTTTTACTTATCCATATTTTCTAAATTTTATTAAATGAATAAATATTACCTTTGTAATAAGGAGAGAGTGAGAAATTGAATCATCTCCTTTTCCCAGCCCTTCAGAACTATTCTAGGGGACTAACTCAACTTTCCCTGCACCCTTCGTCCAGTGTTTCTGGAATGCCAGCCCTGCCCACCGTCTGCCAGGAACTGGGAACCAGAGTCCTCATTGGGAAGGAGCTCACAGTCTCAGGAACTCTCTGTCTCAGTGATGCTTCTATCTCTTCAATTTTTTTTCCCTTTATTGATTTTAGAGAGAGAGGAAGTGAGAGGGAGAGAGAGATAGAGACATCGATGAGAGAGAACATCGACTGGCCGCCTCCTGCATGCTCCCCACTGGGGATTTGGCCCACAACCTGGGCATGTGTCCTGACCGAGAATCGAACCAGCGACCTCTTGGTGCATGGGTCAGTGCTCAACCACTGAGCCACACCGGCCAGACAATACTGCTGTCTCTTCAGATGGAAGTCAGGACCACTAAGGAATGTGTCAATCAAGGTGGGTCAAGATGAGAGAGTGGCCACAGTACTTCAGTGATTAAAAATGTGTATGTAAACTTTAAAATGGCCAGATTTCAGAGTTAAGTATTCTTATTTTTGAAAAAGTCCCATGAAAGTAGAAACAAATGTGACCAAAGAGAGAAGAAAAAAAGAGAGAACAAGAATATAGAAGGCCAGACTTGAGGAAAGGAGTAACCACAGATGTGGCAACGAATCTGAAAACTAGGAGAAATGGTGAAGCATAAATAGTGTAATATAGAGATGAAAAGATAGAATAGATCAATTCCATAAACATATACAAAACCTGATAAATTTAGTACAAAAACAATAACAAAATCTTCTAACTTGTGAACAGAGAAATTGACACATCCTTACATATTTGGGATAAACCTTTTGAGTCAAAGTGTATTATTGTTTTGATATAATGCTAATATGTTATTTAGATTTCTAATTCTGCATTCATTATATAATTATATAATAAAAGATTAAAGGAGGAAAATATGATCAGAGCAATAGATTAATAAGGCACTCAGTGGAATTCAGCAATCTTTCCTAATAAAAATCCTAAGAAGAATACAAGGAAATAGCCAAATATATAACTATTTACCAAAAACCAACAGCAAACATTACAAATGGTGATCTGTTACTTTTCTGTTTAAATCAGGAACAAGGCAGGAGTGTCCACTATCTCCAATATCGTTCAACATTGTTTTGAAGGTTCCAATGGGTGCAATACACACAGAAGTAAAATTGTTTGTTTAAAAGTTTGGAGAAGGTACTTCCGGTCAAGATGGCGGTGTAGGTTAGCGCGGTCTCACCTCCTCCCACAACCACATCAAATTACAACTAAACTACAGAGCAACCGCCCGAAATCGAGCTGAATGGAAGTCCTACAGCTACGGAATTAAAGAAAAGCCGAATTGAGACTGGCAGGAGGGGCGGAGGCCGACGGGCTGGTCCCACACCCACGTGTGGCGGATAAAATCAGGAGGACACCTCGGCTGGGAAGGTCCTCCCTGAGGACTGAGGGGTCCCCGTCCCACACCAGGCGCCCAGCTCAGGGCTCCAGTGCCAGGAAGAGAATCCCCATCACTTCTGGCTGGAAAACCAGCGGGAACTGAGGCTGAGGCGGCTGGAGCCCCCGGCAGCTCCTCTTAAAGGGCCCGCGCACGGACTTACTCGGACTCGCTCCCTCTGAGCTCCAGCGTGGAGGAGGCAGCTTGAAAGGCACCAGAGTCATATGGGGAAGAACTGAGTTGTTTGGCACTGGAGCGAGGGCTGGGGAGGCAGCTTTCTCCTGGACAGACGTGCAGGTGGAGGCCCATGTTCCTTTGGTGAACCCTTCCCTGGGCCAGCAGACGCCGCCATATCTGGGACTCCAGCTACCTGGCTCACACTGTTTGCCTCTCCCTGGTGATTCCCTGAGGCCCCGCCCCACCCAACTTTCAGGCCCACCCAAATTGTTCCCAGTGGCTTTATCATAGGAGTGGCCTGTCTTGGATTCTGCGTCAGATTTTCCTAAATTCTCTCAAACAAGCAGCATCTGGTCTCAGTGAGCCCCATACCTCTCGTTAAGTGGCCCCAGGCCTGGCACTAGAAGCAGCCAGCCTTGGCTCACAACTTGGTTTTGCCTGGGCATCTCCAAGCCCAGCACATGAAGCACCCATCCGCAGGTCACTCTGTAGCTTATGCCGGGTGGCCCCGGGTAGAACACAGGCAGTGGCTGACCTTGCCCCAGAGCCAGCACACCCAGTGGACAGCTTCAGAATACTGTGAAGCACCACTACCCAACCACCTCCACAAGTGACACACTCAAGGAATTGACTCTGTGGGTACCAGAGCCTTGCTGAAGTAAGTCTTGCTCTTTGTGGCGGGCCCTGCACAGCTGATCATCCAAGGTAGTCAGAGGTCAGTGGTCAGTGGGCACAGCCAGTCCTTGCAGCTGATCAGCCTGACTAAAACTCTCTCATTGATGTGCCAACAGCAATCAAGACTCAATTACAACAGAAGGGTGTAAAGTCCACATGAGGGGTGCACCTTGAGGGCCTAGCTGGGAGACCAGGGAGGCTGTGCCACTGGACCCTACAGGACACCTACTACAATAGGCCACCCTAGGAAGCCCAGGAGACATAGCAACCCTATCCAATACATAGAAACAAACACAGGGAGGCAGCCAAAGTGAGGAGACAAAGAAACATGTCCCAAATGAAAGAACAGAATAAAACTCTAGGAAAAGAACTAAACAAAATGGAGATAAGCAATCAATCAGATGCAGAGTTCAAAACACTGCTTATAAGGATGCTCAATGAACTTAGTGAGAACTTCAATGATCTTAGTGAGGGCCTCAAGAACATAAAAAAGGACCAGTCAGAAATGAAGGATGCACTAACTGAAATAAAGAATAATTTACAGAGATTTAATAGTAGAGTAGGTAAAGCCAAGAAACAAACCAGTGATTTGGAATATAAGGAAGCAAAAAAAAAAAAAAAAAAAAAAAAAAAGTAAAAAAAAAACCCCACCCAATCAGAACAGCAAAAAGAAAAAAAGAATCCCCCCAAATGAGGATAGTGTAAGGAGTCTCAGGGACTACTTCAGGCATACCAACGTACACATCATGGGGGTGCCAGAAGGAGAAGAGAGAGAACAAGGAATGGAAAACCTATTTGAAACAATAATGACAGAAAACTTCCCTAACTTGGTGAAGGAAACAGACATACAAGTCCAGGAAGCACAGAGAGTCCCAAACAAGATGAACCCCAAGAGGCCCACACCAAGACACATCATCATCAAAATACAAAAAATTCAAGACAAAGAGAGAATCTTAAAAGCAGCAAGAGAAAAGCTGTTAGTTATCTACAAGGGAGCTCTCATAAGACTGTCAGCTGATTTCTCAAAAGAAACTTTGTAGGCCAGAAGGGAGTGGCAAGAAAATATTCAGAGTGATGAAAAGCAAGAACCTACAACCAAGATTACTCTATCCTGCGAAGCTATCATTTAGAATCGATGGACATATAAAGAGTTTCCCAGACAAGAAAAAGCTAAAGGAGTTCATCACCACCAAACCAGTGTTATATGAAATGTTGACAGGTCTTTTTGAAGAAAAAGAAGATAAAAAATATGAACAAACAAAATGGCAATAAATACATATCTATCGATAATTGAATTTACAAATCAAATGAACAAGCAGAACAGAAACATTCTCATAGATACAGAGAACATTTGGTTGGTTGCCAGAGGGTGGGGGATTGGGGGAATGGGTGAAAAAGGTGAAGGGATTAAGAAGTACAAATTGGTTGTTAGACTGATGAACCTCAAAGGGAAGGGGTGTGGGGCAATAAGAAGAAATAAACCGAAGAACTTATATGCATGTATGCACAACCAGTGGACACAGACAACAGTGTGGGGAAAGGCAGGAGGGGGGCGGGAGTGGGGAGGAGGGGTCAATAGGGGAAAAAGGAGGAACATCTGTAATACATTCAACAATAAAGATGTTTAAAAAGTAAAATAAAATAAAATATGAAAAATAAATAAATAAAAGTTTGGAAAAGAAGAGATACAATTGACCCTTTTGTTGATGCTATAACTGTATTGAGAAAATCCTAGTATTCTAGAGTTAGTAAAAACAAAAACAAAAACAACCACCCCAAAACCCACCCCAGAATTAATAAAGTAATATAGCACTGGATACTGAGACGAAATATTTTAAAGTATAGCTCTTTTTTTCCTATACTAATAGTAGACCAGCCATAGGGGAAAAAAAGAAAAATAACTCATTCATAACAGCATCAAAGCTATAATGCAGTTAGGAATAAATTTTAAAAGAAAGGTATAAGAATTATATGAAGAAAATATAAAATCTTATTAAAAGACCTAAGAGCTGAACAAATAGAAAGGCACCCCATATTCTTGGATAGAAAACAATATAGTAAAAATGTAATACAATTCTAATTAGAATCTCAATGGCTCATATATCTTCTGAGAAATAAGACAAGAGAGCTTTACTAGCTATTAAAACATACCCAGAGTTCCTGCAATCAAAGCCAGCATAGTATTGGGCATAGATGGATAGAACCCTGGAACAAAAAGGAAGCACCAGAATAGCCACGTTGTTTAGGTGACTATAATACATGGCAAGGGTGATATTTTATATCCGTTGAAAATGAATGTTTCTTTGATAAATGATGGCATCGATGGCCATCCTTCTGAAAGCAAATCAAGATGAATTCCTACCTCATACTGTATCTACAAATAAATTCTAGATCAATTAAATGGGAAAAAATAAAACAAAAAATATTGAAATCTAGGAAAACATATGTATAATCTAGCAATATCTTTAAAACTAAGACAATAAACCCAAAAGGTATCAATGAAAAGATAGATATGTAGCCATTAAATTGGAAATAAATGTATAATACCATAAACAAGATAAAAAAAACAAATGTTAAAGTTGGGGGGAGTTGCATCACATACAACAGATAAAGGATTAAAATCTCAACTAGATGGAAAATTCTTAATAATTGAATAAAAAAAGATGAGTATCGCAATGGAAAAACAGAACAAATTCAGGTAGAAAAGTAGAAGAGCAAATCCAAATTGATTAACACACTAAAAGATGCTCAACCTCACTACAAGTCTAGAAAATGCAAAATAAAATAAAAATGAGATATCATTGGTAATGGGAATCGGGAGATGGTGGGAATTTTTGCTCATATACTGCGAATGAAAATGTAAGTGACCAACCTTTTTATTTTTAAAGAAGAGGGATGCAATCTGGCAACTCCTGTTACAAGTAAAAACACGTACATCTTCTGACCCAGCAGTCTCACTGCTGGGTGTGACTTCATAGAAAGAGAAGCATCAGAATGTAAGGCTAGCCATATGATAATATGAACGACAGCCCGGGCTGCAAAGTAGCGCAGTTACGTGAATGCTGCCCTTGGAGGTGTGTGCAACACACTGGCATTGACTGAAATGTGTGTAGTGGCCAAACACAGGAAACCCAGCCACAGCCTCTTCGTGGAAATGGCTGAGTGAATAGGGCACATGCATACCATGGAATATTGGGCTATTTTTAAACAGAATGAGTCAGCTCTATGCTAACTGACTCAGAGGGACTTCCATGATGTATTGTAAAAGAGAAAGGCAAGGTGCAGAGAGATGTGTAAAAGAAAGTCCTAGTTTTTGGGAAAAGAACTATGCTTCCCGCTTCATGTTTGAATGAGTAGAAAGATACTCAAGGATACATGCCAAAGAGGGAGAAGGGGGCGGTAAGTCCAATCCAACCAAATAAAATCGAGCCAGACCAAATCTGAGGAAATCCAACCAGATGAGACCAGATCAGATTAGACTAGACTAAGCCAAACTAAACCATACCAGACCAGACAAGGCCAGGCTAAATCAGGACAGACAAGACCAAACCAAACTATAGTAAATACAACTAAGCCCAATCAAACCAGACCAGACCAGACAGAATGAGCCAAACCAACCAGACCAGTCTAAACTAGTCCAGTCCAGAACAGACTAAACCCAACCAAGCCAGTCAAGTCCAGACCAGACCAGACTAAACCAGAACAGACCAGACCAAACTAAACCAACCTAAACAAAAAACAGACTGTCAAAATGTCTGTGATGAAACAGCAAGTGTGACACCCCATTTATGTCAAGATATCTATCACCTATCTATCTATCTATCTATCTATCTATCTATCTATCTATCTATCTATCATCTATCTATCTCTATGTGTAGATACATATAATGATGAATGAGATGATAGTCACTAAATTATTAGTGGTGACAGCTCAGCATGGTGGGACCTCAGCTGATTTTTATTTTCCTAGAACTTTTTGTGTCGTTTGATTTTTTTTTTTAATCCTCTTCCGAGGACATTTTTTTTGCATTTATCGTCAGATAGAGCGGGAGGGAGAGAGGGAGGAAGAGAGAGAGAGAAACATTGACGTGGGAGAGACACATCGAGTGGTTGCCACCCACACGACCCCAACCGGGGCCGGGGACAAACTGCAACCAAGGCACGTGCCCTTAGCGGGAACCGAACCTGGGACTCTCTGGTCCGCAGGCCGGCGCTCTAACCGTGAGCCAAGCCGGCCAGGGCTGTGTCGTTTGATTTTTTAAAAAATATAGAGAGAGTATATATTATTTACACAATTAGGAAAAACTTAGCTTTTCTACTGTGGAAGAGTACTTTTTGAAAAAAGGGGCAAGGGGTCAGGGAAAGAAATCTCTTTATTCTGCAAGTTAGCAGTGTGCTGTCCTTGGGCCCTTCCTGCTTAGGAAGGCACATCCACCCCAAACCCTCTGGAATATGAAAGCAGGACCACTGACTGCTAAGACCCCCTTCTGGGCTCCAACCACATCTTCTACATCAATTTAGCGCCTGCTCTGGATGTCTTCCCAGCAGTTTCAGGAGAGGAGACTCCAGGGAGCAGAGTGAGCTCACAGGTCCCCTCCTGGGGCAGGAAACCAAGCCCGGCTGTGGCTGGCACAGAAACAGGAAGGGCAGTTTGCGGTGGCACAGGGCTCAGTCGTCCTGGTGGATGAGAAGGATCTCTCATTGCACCGGCGTGATCACTCAGGCTTCTCTCTCCAGGTCCTGAACTGCTCTGGAGCGTGTGGCTTCCAGGGAGGCCTTGAGGCCGAGAAGAGAGTGGGCTCGTGACCTTGTTTTCTGGTGCTTAATATCGAAAACACAACGCAGGCTCTCATCTGAATCTCTGCGGGCCTTTCTATAACCTTCCCCCCAGGGGTCAAGCACATTCCAAACCCTCATTCTCCCCACAACGGTTCATGTTGGAAAGGATTGAGTCCCAAAGCCACGTTGTGTCTTTTTTTCCTGTGGGCTCTTTTTTTTTTAATCCTCACCTGAGGATATGTGTTTATTGATTTTAGAGAGAGAGGAAGGGAGAGGGAGAGAGAGAAACATAAGTGTGAGAGAGAAGCATCGATAGGTTGCCTCCCCTAGGCACCCCGACCGGGAATCAAACCTGCAACCTGGGTATGTGCCCTCCCCGGGGATCGAACCCGCAACCTTTCGGTGTATGGGACAATGTTCCAACCAACTGAACCACCCGGCCAGGGTTTCTGTGGGCTCTTTTTACTCTTGCCTCTGCCATCCTTTTTCTTGTGTCCTCCTGACTCTGTCCCTGATGCCAGGAAAGAGTTAGGTCTAAAGGCTGAAATATAAAAACATGAAAAAAATCACAGACAGACAGACATGAGAACTAGCTCGGGGAATGCATTTTCCAGTCTCTTTCTCAAAAAACGTTCTCAGCTATGGGAGACATTGACAAAGTCCCCCCTCGTGCCTTGCACTAAATAGTGGCTCAGCAAATACATATTAAAGTCAGGCCTTGTGTCTTCCCCCACACTGTGTGTGAGAGGCCACGCATGAACCCACCCACCTCAGTCACCTGTCAGCATGGGTTTGTTCAGCAGATTAACTCACAGAACTACCCATCTGTTAGAAAAGGTCCCCTTTGATTCCCAGGGACTCCGCCGGCTCTGATGGAATGAGACCAGAGAAGGTCTATTTTGAGGCCTGGGGCAGTGGGCAGAGGAGAAGCCGGGAGGGAGAGGTAGATTCGAGGAGGCCCCGTCACAGAGAAAGATGGAAGAGAATGCAGCTGAGGAAGGGGAGGAAAGCCATTCCAGAGAGCTTGGAAGACCCCAAAGACGGCCAATAATAATGGCAACAATAATACTGTAGTCTGACAATTGCCATTGGTTAAGTGCTTCCAAAAGACTTGGGAGGTAACTCGCTTTCCTCTTGCTCTGCAGGGGATGTTTGTGGGGCTATTTTTATTTTACTTCTCAGGCCCCAGGCCCAGGAAGGGCTCCCTGGGCCAGTGCCACGTGCCCTTAGCCCTGGTTCTGGGCTGTCATGCCTGGAGTGCCGCCCCTTCAGTAGCAGATTGGTGGCCGGGTTCAAGCAGGAGGAAAGGCCTTCACACCTAGCAAGGCAGTGGCTTTGCCAAGCCAGCTGGGCGGGGCGAGGGAGGGAGGGCTTGAGGGAGGGCTGGGCGGCAGAGGAGTCAGTTGTTGCAAAACCAAGTACAGTGGTCCCTCGCCACTTCGCGCTTCGACTTTTGTGGCTTCACTCCATCGCGGTTTTTTCAAAAAGAGTGAAGCCACGAAAGCCAAGTGGCGAGGGACGCCGGTACAGTAAATAAAGAATCCTACTTCGTGGAAATTCGTTTATCGCGGTAGAGTCTGGAACTGATCAACCGCGATATACAGGGCCGACTGGAGTGGGCTGAGCCTGAGCCCCAAGCCCGGGGCCAAGTCCTCTCAGCACAGCTCTACAGTGGGCCCGGGGAAGTGAGTTCATTGCTGGCTCCAGTCCGGTCTGATCAGCCTAGGATCAGGGTGGTTCAGGATCTGCTGCCTGGTTTCCTGCCTTGGGCATTCCCGGCCCCCTTCCCCACCCTCTACAGAGGGTCGGCCCACGTCCTCCCAGAAGCTTTCTGGGCCCCCTAGGGGCAGGGCTCCTCCAGACCTGTGGATCTCTGTGCATCCTGTAAGCTGGTTGGGGGGGGGGTGTGCTAACATTCATTCACCCCTTGTCCAGTCTCCCAGCACTTGGCAAGGCATCCCCTGCACAGGTGGGTCCTCAGAGAACGTCTGGGAACCAGCTTTGAGGTCAGATAGATTTGGGTGCAAATCCTGCTCTGTCCCCAATCCGCTGCCTGACTGGGCCAGAGGCATTCTCTGAGCCTCACTTTTCTCACATGTGAGTAGGTGATAAATATGTTTAGGACACTTTGGAGGATTAAGTGAAATAATACATGTGAAGTGCTTCTAGCTCAGTGC
Organism: Tadarida brasiliensis; assembly: GCA_030848825.1. Lineage (NCBI taxonomy): Eukaryota > Metazoa > Chordata > Mammalia > Chiroptera > Molossidae > Tadarida > Tadarida brasiliensis. The sequence continues at coordinate 194,906,642 of CM061257.1, read as the reverse complement.
CAGACATGTACAGGCTGGCCGCTATGTCTGGAAACAGGTTATAGTTCATCATACATTGTAATGCACTAGCAATAAATCATTTATCATTTTCCCCCTGTGTTTGCAGACTTGCTGCCCACCCTGTGGCAAGCCCTCTATCCATGGTCTTCCATCCACCGTGGTAATGAGGGACAGTGGGTGCCCGAGTGCTTGCTGCCTCCTAGAACCCAGATTTCCCTTGGCTGCTTTCCCTCAAGGCCACCCTACCCTGCCCCCACTTCTAGGATGGGCTACCTCCCAGATCTGGTATTGGTAACTAAGGAGAGTGCTCAGAGGCAGGCTGGGCTATGGGGTGCCCCAGGGAAAAGCCAGTTCAGGGTGTCAGCTGTTTTGCAGGGGTCAGGCCCAGGGTTCATGAGAGACCAGTGAAGCCCCTGTTCCTGACGTGCTGCCTCGAGACCCCGGAAATCAACATTTGGACCTAATTGCTACCTACCTACTATACACAGATTGTTGAATGTTGGGGAGAATCAGGAGAGTGGGAAGACTATTCGTGTGTGTTAAATCATCAGTCCAACCATCCGGCAAACATTTATTGAGCACCTGCTATGCTCAGGCCATTATGCTACAAGGGGTTGCACAGGCACAGAGGCCTAAGATGGTCCTTCTTCAGGAAGCTGAATGCCTGTTTGGGGGACCAGGAGAAGGTGCCCAGAATAGTAGAAGCTGGAAAGTTCAGAGGAGGAAGGGACCACCCAGATCTGGGGAGTTTCGGGAGAGCTCTCCGGGGGAGACACCCAGGTCTGACTTGATTCTTCATTTTTAGATGGAAACATTACATTGGTGGTGGGGTCCCAATAATTTGAAAATGAGCCCCTCATTTTTGGCTTCTAGAGCAGGGGTTGGCAAACTTTTATAAAGGGCACCTCTAATAAACACGGTCTTTCCTCCTCCTCTTCTTCTTCCTTCTTTTTACAATTTTTAAAAATATAAAAACCATTTTTAGCTCACAGGCCATACAAAAACAGGCCAAGGGCCAGATCGGGCCTGCAGCAGTAGTTTGCCAACTACTGTTCTAGAGAATTGCCAGAAGCTTGCTATCAGCATGAGCAACAGTGATAACAGTCCCCGGGCTAGCGCAAGGGCACTAGGCTCTGTACTTTACCTGCATTATCATATGTAATTCTCACAACAGCCGCTGAGGTAGGCACCGTTATTACACCTGTTAGGTGAGGAACTGAGGCTGAGTACCTTTCTCAAGGGCACTCAGCTAGGAAGTGGCAGAGGCTGGATGTGAACCGAGGTCCATTTGATTGCGGCACCCACAGTATCAAACCACCACCGCAGGGGGAGTCTGGGATAGTGCTTTTCCTTCTGAAGGCTGCAGGGAACATCCACGCGACTCGGAAAACACGCAGGGATGGAAAAATGCGGAAAGAGTAGATCGGAATTGAGGAGAAGAGAAGGTTGGGAAGAAACCCAATCCTGGCTTTTCAGTGGCTGCCCTGGACGCTCAGGTCCTTCTGTGTCTGGAAACCTTCATTTGACCATCTTTAAAATGGATGAGCAATGGTGATACCTGGTTCTCTGCCTCCACACCCTCTCTCCTCAACTCTGAAGAGGGCTTTTTTTCAGGCACTTTGAGTAACTTCTGGGTCATTAATTAAATGAGAATCTGGATTAAATAACTCATTCAATCTACACATGGCGTCATTCCGACAAGGACCTGCGGGGTGTGACCGGTGCCACGCGCTCATTCTTTCCTCACACAGAGTGGGAAAACAGCTCCCAGCTCCGAGAACACACGTCACAAAATGTTTATTTCATTATTTTCTGTGCTTTTGGAACAAATTCAGAGAGGAAATTAAAATGCGGAGAAGAAAATAAATACATTTGTTACTTCCTAGAATGAATTACTTTGTAATTTAGAGAGCCCAGTGAACGAACACACTCACACCTCTCTCAGGCACAGCAGGAAAGGAAAGGGTAAGTTCTGGACTGTTTTCCCAGGGACAGGCCCTGCCTCAGCACAGACTCTGACCAGCTGAGGATAACACAGAGCGTGTGAGGTGACGTCTGCAATTTCTCAGCACAGGATAAGGATTCAAGAAGTGTTGGCTGTTATTATCCCCATAAATCCTCTCGGTTGGATTGAGCTGAGACTGTGCATAATTGCCGGGGTCTCCCTCCTCAGGGACCCTAAGACTTGGCTCGGGAGGCGGAGACAGCACAGACGAGAGACATGCCACCGTGCCCACACTGCGGGAAGCAGAGTGTTGGGAAAACTCGTTGTTAAAAATGAGAAACAGATCAAGAACGCTGTAACACCCACAGAGAGGCTGTTTCTCTGGGGGTCCCAGGCCTGACAGGCCAGCGATTTTGAGGGTTACTTAGAGTAACCCAGTGAGCGGATCTCACAGAACGTCCCATGGGGGGCCCTGAGACTCAGGGGTCTGAGAGGTCAAAACTATTTTCACAGTGACACTGTGGCTGTGTTGATATTGGCACCGTTGGTGCAAAAGCAAAGGTGGGTATAACACATCTGGTACCTCAGCGTAAATGGAGCCTGTGGCCCCCAAAGGGTGCCACCAGCCATCACTTCTTCACTGCGGTGACTTCACGGGAGAGAAAGGCCCAGTCGCAGTTCGGAACATCCCTGGTGAAGCAGTACAGTTACTATGGTACTGATCTGAGCCCTCGAGTAGATGCCACTGTTCTGAGTGATGAAATGGGACGTGTGCGTAAAGCACTTGAGCTACAGACTGAAGAACGGTGGTCGTTCGTCTCGAGGAAGGGCACTCATAGGACTGTCTGAGCCACCGTTGAACAAGCTGTGTTTCCAGAGTGTCATTTTTACTGCACAGAATGATGGACAAACCCCGGCTCTTCACATGTGCACTGGGCAGACAAGTCTGAAAATGGGCGAAGTGCGTTTCCCCCATGGACCAAAATGGAACAACAGGAAATATATCTATCTTCTCACCTTAAACAACTCAAAAAAAAAAAAAAGCCAGACAAAGATAGCAAGCAGTGATCTTTAGACTCTGGACAGCAGGTAGCTCAGGAAGGACAGTGATCCCCCAGAGAAAGGTCACGACGAGGTGTCCCCACTCACTGTCTGGAGTTTCCAGGCCACAGCACAGGGAGGGGCACCCAAACAGAGCCAGTGTTCCCCTGAGTGGAGAAAATCGGGGAGGCCAAAGCGGCAGGACTTTGTGGCACAGAGCGGGGAGGGCAGGGAGCCGCACACAGAGCCCCGCCCGTGCCGCAGAGGGTGCCCCTCCAGCCTCCAGCTGCGCTCTGAGCGAGGCCATGCAGGAACTCTCTGCCCCCATTAAGAGAAGGTAGCAGTGACTACAGGTAGATGAGGTTCGAGGGGCACTTAGGGTTCCCTGAAATGACTCTCTGTGTTTTTATCCTTCACTCCTGCACCTCTAATCTCTTGGGGCCCAAATTAACCTCCAAATTAACCAGCAGAGCTCCGGAAAGGGAGGGGCAGGGGAGAGGATTTGCTGGGGGAAAAGGCTTTGGTGCCTGCACCTTACACCCCAAAGCTGTGTGTCAGCAGGGCTGTTCTGAAGTCACAGAGACTGGGAGGCTAGTGAAGCATGTGCTGTAGGGTCCCTCACTTGCACGTCCTGGGAGCGCCCTGGATGTGGACTCTCATGTCATGCTTTTGTAAACGTTATAGTACACTTATATTATTTTTCTTCGAAGGGGCCCCCCAATTATGTAAGCTTTGAGATTCACAAAATCTGGATCCTCCTCTGCTAAGGAGGTTTCCTGCCTAGATCCCTTTCTGGGGACTGTGTGGCCACACCCTTGAACACAAAAAGTCCCACTGGAAAACCAGCTCGTTTTCACTCATTCGCCTGTTCAACAGATGGGCTCCGAGTGCCTACACGTGCTGGCCCGGGCCGGCTCTGGAATGCAGGGGTGAGCACACAGTCACGGAGGCCCCGCCTTTACGGAGCGTTCGGTCTGCTGGGAGAAGGGTGTGAAGTACCCAACAGTGATGTAACTACACAGATGGCAAGTGTCATCGAAGGAGCAGGGTGAGCAAGGACAGTGGGACCCCAAACTCTTCTGGAGGGTGGTGGGCAGGGGTCTTGCCTGGAAAAGTGATGTTTAGGTGAAATTTCTACAAGAGCACTAGCTGGCCATTGTAGGACTGGGTGCTGGGAGGGGTGACTTGCAGGTAGAATAGGCACCGCGTGGCAAAGGTGCGAGGGGCGAGGAGCCCAGCCAGTGGAGGAGCTGAAGAAAGCTCAGGTGGGCCTGGGCATGAGGCTGGGGTCAGTCCCCAGTTTATTGGTAGCTGGTGGTAAGGATTTTGACTTCTTAAGTATTTCTCTTTAGAAAGACCCAGGGCTGGGACCAGACTGCTTTGGCAGGGTTTCAGCCCAAATCACAGGCTCTTTCTGCAATTCTTTGTAATTCTGCTCACATCAAAGTTAAAACTGTCTGCATCTGGACAGCCACTCTCTCCAGGCCAAATTATACACACTGTTCTTGGAGTGTCCAGGGGCCACTCACCACTTCCTCCCACAACACCAACCCCGAGGGCGCAGACAGAGTCCAGCCCGATGGGAGAGTCAAAGTGGGACAGGGGTGTGGGCCGATGGACAGTGGCCACATCCCTCAGCCCTGTCACCTGAGTGACCACACCTCAGAGAAAGCCATCAGGGGTCTGACCCTGCCAGAGAATGTTGACATCCAAAGCAAATGCCCCCAAGCCTCATGCTACAATGTTAGCTGTATGTGAGTGTGCCCCCACCACCATGTCCAAACTGCCCTCAAGCCATTTCCTAGGGGCCCACAAAACCTCCAGCAGCTTCACCCTTAAAGAGACACATCCCGTGATGTGCAGTTAGGCTGAAACACAGTCCTAGGTTCTCTGGGATCAGCTTAGGGAAGGACAGAGAGGGAGGGTATAGTGAGACTGGCCCCTAGCGAGCATTGCCCGATTTGTGCCGGGCACTGGGCAAATACGTCATCAATTCAGTCCTCACCCACTCCGGCAGATATCTGTGTCTCAGGATCAGTTGAGGACTCCTGGTTTGAACTTCAGCTTCCATTCACAAGGTGTTGCGTTCAGAAGTAACACCAGTCCTACATCCTAATGCAATTGAAAAGCAATTTAAATTGTTTCTGTTGTCTCTTGAGCAACATCTAAGGGGATTATATATCCACAAAGCATAACAAAACATTTAGAATTGTGTGCTACCTCATACCTGTCCCCACCCCTTCATCAGAGTAGGGTCTCCAAGGTCTCTCTTTACTCCTCCCAATCCCCCAAACTCTTGGGGAACTTCCCCCTCCCCAGTGACCTCCCACCAACCATCAATGTAGCTTTCCCTTCCCAATGCATTCTAAAGGCACAGCCTTCCTCCTCCCTCCAAAGGCCTTTGACCCCTCAGGCACACAATTAAGTGTTGTGATCCTTTGATGTTTGGGAGGAGGGAGGAGGGGGAGAAGGCCCAGGTGCCCCTGGAGTCTGGCTCTGGTGCCTGTGCTGAGTGACTGCGGGAAGAGAGGGGAGGCAGGTGGCCGCTGGTGCAGCCTTCCCTTCATCAAAGTGTGCAGCTGAGGACAAACGTCCCGCCTCTGTGAGGCCTCTGGCTGAGACAGTCAAGTGGATCAGTCATGACAAAAACGGACAGAAATATCCAAGTCATTGATTCTTTTTCCACTGGAGATGAGAAGAAACCACTAAAATCCTTCCCCAGCTGGCAGACAAGGAGAGAGGGGCAGGACCGTTTGGTCTATCTCCCATCCTGCTCTGATTGCCCTGGCTCCCCCCAGTCTGTTAACCCCTTGGTATCAGCGCCTTATCGGTGGCTGTGGTTCAGTTTCTTTCTTTTTTTTTTTTTAATCCTCACCTGAGGATATTTTTCCATTTATCTTCAGATAGAGTGGGAGGGAGACAGAGGGAGAGAAAGGGAGAAAGAGAGAAACATCGAAGTGAGAGGGACACATTGACTGGTTACCTCCCGCACGACCCCGACCAGGGCTGGGGACAAACTGCAACTGAGGTACGTGCCCTTGACTGGAATCGAACCCGCGACTCATTGGTCCATGGGCCGACGCTCTAACCGCTGAGCCGAACTGGCCAGGGCTCATTCAGTTTCTTTCTTTCACTCTTTTTTGAGGGGACTGAACTGAAAATACCTCTTGATTTCATTATCACGGCCTGTGCATTAGACTTACCTGGGGAACTTTTACCAAAAGGGTCACCCAATTCCAGACCACTTAAATAAACATTTCTGGGGTATAGCTGGGCCATCAGCATTGAAAAAATCTCCTTCGAGATTTCTGAGAGGAAGCCAGGGTTGAGACCATGAGATCAGAGCAGTTAGGACTGCGTGGCACCTTAGTGCTCATCGGGAGTCCAGGCCCTGGGGCACACTCTCGTGCTGGGGACCCAGTCCCTGGACATGGTGGGGGCTGTAGGGCCTCACCGCACTGAAGGCCAGGCTAATCCCCAGTGTTCCTTCCCCACTCCCTGCCCTCGGCATCCCCATCTCCCGAAGGCCACAGAAGCGAGCGGAGAGGTCAGGCTCAGCCCAGCCACCCACCCCATCTCCAGTTTTCCCAAGGAGATTTCTGTTGCTCTGAGCTGGGTTCCCAAACCCAAGGGGTTTTTGGCAAGTTATTAATCCCTAGTAAATAGCCAGCCATTAATCTCAATTACCTTGATTGCTTAATTAGGCAGTGCAAAAAAAGAAGGAAGCTGGTCGAAATGGAAATTGCTCATGGCACACAGACAGGCTGTGTGGTCTCTGAGAAGCAACAGGAGTCAGAGGTTTGAGTTCTGTTTGCCCTTTTGCCAAGCTCTGCATTGAACACAGGATTTCACATTGCTAAACCAGGGGCTGATGAATGGGCTGTTCCAGTTCCAGGCCATTTGCTATGGATATGTGCAATTTTCAAAGCACTGGAAAAGAATGAAATAGACTCAAACTTAAAACCATACTGAACAGTCTATAATTTCCCTTTGCTACAAATTGCATTTCAGACTTGCGCCCTGTCATTAGGATTGCATTACAAACACTGATCAGAATCACACAGGAGCGTAAATGGTAATAATAGGCACACAATAAATAGTTATTAAATACATAGAAATGTTTCTTAGATCCTGCGTTGGGGTACCGGTGGTTTAGTTTGATTGTTGCTTTACCGTAATGCATGTTCATTGTAGCAAGTTTGAAAGAGAAACACAGGTCAACCTGAGACCTCACTGTGAAGCGTTTTGTGTCTGTAGCTCTAGTTCTCTATTTTCTGTGGACGTGCACATCACTCTCAAAGATAAAAGTCTCTGATATGAAAGTCAGTGTGGATGGGGCAGTGGGCCTGGAAGAGGTTTAGGCTCTGTGGTAGATTGCCGGGGGCCCGCCCAGATCCCCCAGACTGTGGGTATGCTGAGACCCCAGCTGCTGTGAGTGTTGGATGCCGAAGGCTCGTGATTGCTTACCTCTGTGGAGACTCGCCCTTGACAAAATGGGAGCCACGAACTCTGAGACATGGGAGGTTATCCAGGGAGCTTGTGCCCTTCTTTCAGGAGCAGCCACAGCCAACGACTGATATTGGGGGCGAAAACCTGGCTCCCTTGCCTCGGGGTGGAACCGCTTTGTGGTGTCACTTACGTTCTGGAGCCGCATGTGGGGTCAGGTTGAGGTTAGATTTCGATGGAATCACTTCTGTGCTTAGCTTCCTCCCCTGCCTCATCCTCCATCCTCCATCCTTCACAGGTGTCTCTGGAGATCACTTCTACAGGGATTGCGGGCTCAGGCTCTGCTCCTAGAGAACCTGACCTCTCAGCTCTCGCCCTCTCTGACCAGAGCATCATTCTAGAGCGTCACTGCTGAAAGTGGGGTCCATGGACCAGCAGCCACAGCATCACTTGGAGTCTTGTTAGCAATGCAGAGTCCCAGGTCTCACGCCAGACCCACTGAGTCTGCATCTGCAACCGAGCAAGAGCCCAAGGAGGCTCGCATGCGCAGTGCAGCTTGAGCAGGCTGGATTACCAGCGTTGCAGGAAGAAAGAGTCTGAATGGAGCAGTGAGGGAAGGTGATTCTTCTTTGGTCTAACCCCCCCTGGAGCCTGGGAAGTTGGATAAAGAGGGAAGACTGTGTTAGAAGTTCTAACCATTCGAGTTCCATCTCTGCAGACAGGGTGAAGAATGCCTTTTGGAGGAATCTGGAAACAGTGGAAACATGTGAGAAGCTGACCAAAATTGAGGGCTCCTCCTAGGCAAGGAGGATGAGTTGTTTTGGGCTAGGGTGGGCCTGGGTGTGTCATAGTTTCCAATTCCTTCCCTTCCACCAAATCACAGGATGGCCTGGGGTGAGCCTCTCTGGCTCTCGGAGCTTCTGTTTTCCATGTATAACATAAGGGATTTGGACACCTTGATTCCTAAAGATGCCCTGGAGATTGCCCCCTCTATGAGTCTAAGAAGATCTAAACTGCCATCACAAGCCTCAGGCAAAGATGACAGACACATAGAGAGAGGCAGTCGCTAGGGTAATGAGACCCACAGGGCAAAATTTAGGGTCTATAAATAAATTCCATTTCATTGTATCAAAGCTTTTTTATAAAAGGAAGAAAGTAAGAAAGGAAAGGAGGAAGGGAGGGAGGGAAGAAAAGAACGTTTGAAATCACAGTGTGGGTATTTACAGGAGCCCGTCCACCTGGTCACATCCCAGACGCTGAATGAGTAAGGGCTGTTTCTGGAGATGCTTGAGCTGGTGAGGCTGTCCTCGGGCTTTCCTCAGCCGCCCTCCTTCCTTTGGAATTTCCTCTCCTTGCCTCGGATGCCCAGAGCCGCTGAGGGACTGCCCAGTGCCCTCCTGACCGAGGCTGACCCCCTGTAGGCATAATCTCTGTCCCTGAATTTCCCAGCCCTTTTCCTTCCATCACAACTTTCAGGTTCATTTCCTCTCCCGTGCCAGCCAATCTGGGGGCCACTAGTCACATATAGCTATTAAAAATTTACATTTCTATTAATTAAAAATAAATAAAAATACAGCTTCTCAGTCACACTAGCCACATTTCCAGCGCTCATCAGCCACGTGCGGCCAGTAGCCACCACAGCGGGCAGCACAGACACAGGACGTTTCCATCACTGCGGAAGGTTCTGTGCTGAACCCCCCGGAGCTTCCACTCCGATCCGCCTGGCCAGTGCACACGCGCAGGAGGGGACGTCTCAGATGCCTCCCGGGTCTCCCTCCATGGGTCTCCTCCTTCAGCAAATCTGAAATTCACCCTTTGCCTTCAGATAGCATCAGCTGTTCTCCGAACATTCTGGCTCTGGGGCCCTCTGGCTGCCCGCCCCCTGCCCCCGGCCCCTCACCACCACAGGTGACTGAGTGGTCTACCTTCTACCACTGAGCTGAAATCCCAACACGGCGTCAGAATTGCTTTCAGAGCAGCTCTGGTTGTCTTAGTCTGCTTGGGCTGCTCTCACAAAGCACCACAGAACAGACATTTATTTCCCACATGGGGGCTGGAGTCTGAGATCAGGGTACCAGCACGGTCGGGTTCTGGTGGGGACCCTCTTTCAGGTTGCAGACTTCTTGTTGTATTCTTATAGGGCAGAAAGAGGGCGAGAGAGCTCTCTGAGCCTCTTTTATAAGGGCACAGATCCCATACATGAGGGCTCCACCCTTATCACCTAATGACCTCCCAAAGGACCCACCTCCCAACACCATCACACTGAGGGTTAGGATTGCAATTTATGATTCTGAGGGGGACACAGACATTCAGTCCATTGCAATAGCCATTGCTAATGTTAACCACAATAGTTGTAATTCTTTGAAACAGAGGAATGGAGAGAGAGTTTAAACAGCCCTGGGCACTAGGTCTCCCACACCATTTCCCACCTGCCCTTCCTGCATCCACATCTTGGCAAGAAGGCCCCAGGGTCTTGGAGTCGAGTGCTGAGGACTTGGGGCAAGGTTTCAGTTGCCCTGCCTTTCACCTGGCCAAGGGTGTGTCTCTTCTAGGCCCCGCCCAATTCCCCTCAAGTACAATAGGGATTGTAGGAGTGTTCAATAACAGCAACTATGGTACTTGAGGGGAGCCGGTTTATTCAACATAATGTGTATATAGGCACCGTTATGTTCCCTCCTGGATGGAGGCCTCATGGGACCCTTAATAAAATATCAATTATTTAAACTAATTTTATTCAGTGACACTTGCCCTCCAGTTTCTTGATCTGATTTCATTATGAGTTAAGACCCTTTCTGGTTTCCCACTTCCCTGAGATGTGCTGGTGAGAACGCGTGGTGTAGCAGAGAGGGTAGGCGTAGAATTAGACAGCTTGGGTCATGTGCAAGCTGGAGGCCGTGGGCACGCTCTGTCACCTCTCTGGTCTTGCTCCCTCGCAGGACAAATGTATACTGAAGTACCTGCCTCAAAACGCTGTGGGAAAAACTCAGTGAGGAAATGTACACGAAATTGTACACAATGTGGTACACACCTCTGACACAGCACAGGAACTCAACAAATGTTAACCTCCCTCCTCTTGATCTCCTCCTGCTGAAATGAAGACCACAGCCCTTTGCACTTCAATCAAAGATCAAAATTAGAAATTATTTTCTTCTTCCTCCAAAGGCTCTGAACCCAGTGGCTTGCTGTTTCTTCTTTGCCCACTGATATTCGGAAAGAGGAGGCATTTGTCGTCCGCAGTTCTCTTTCCCAGCTGTGCCAATTTCTCTGCAAGCTACCGACCCTTTATTTTGTGGCTGAGTTTTGTAATTCACAAATTGGTGTGGGTATTTCCCACCCTTGGAAATGGTCCAGGGACAGTCTTCTCTGAGGGTTTATCAAAACCGCTGAATTCTGACTCTTTTTGACAAAGCCCCCTTGTATAGATTTTGGAGCAGATGGTGGGTTGGCAGATACTGCCCTAGCGTGAAACATGTGCCCATAAAGCGAGGGCTCCGATGAATGTGCCAGCATGATGTGCCCAAGGCCCACGAAAGGGGACGCTCAGCAAAGACGGACAGGCTGGCTCCAACATCGCCCCTCCCCCTCCCACCAGGTACCGCTGTTAGCAACTCCGCACTCAAAGGAACCCTCAGTAATCAATCAAGGTGTTAATCCAGATGGCCTGTGAGGAACGGATGTGGGCCGCAGGTGGAGGGGTGGGTAATGAAGCGAGGCAGCCCTGTCCTCGGGCATGGTTAATGCATGAAGTGATATTCAATCACCTCCCAGCTCAGCAGTGGGGAGCAGGGCAGCAGCTAACGATGCGCCCACTCACCACCCTAAAGGCCGCTAGAGTCAGCCTGCAGCTCAGCAGTGGCCCCAGGCTGGTTCCCAGTAATTATTTCCAATGGCAGCCAGAGAGGGTTTCCTGGGGACTGGATTGAGTACCCACATTCTTGCCCCAAGCCGGAAGTGCGGCAGGGTTTCTGTCTCGTGCCCCTGAGTGATGGCACGGGGAGAGGGGTATCATCTCAATCTGACACAACGTTGGAGAAGGCTGGCATATGGCAGGGAAGTCAGCATGAGGAACTAGGCAGGACAAGAACAAGCCTGAGAGGGGCACTGTGTTTGGCCAAGATTGGGAGCAGAGCCCAGGGAGGGAGGACAGGCAGCAGGCATGGCAGGGAGACCCGTGTTTCATGGAGAAGTAACGGTGCTGACAGCAGCTGGCGGCAGTGGCTGCCTTGGTCCTGCCTGAGGCCGTCGGGCCACCCGCCCTGGTCCCATGGGCCTACCTGACAACCCCCCTCGGGTTCTGGAGACTTCGGCACCCACCTGGGCGGGGCAAGCAGTCCTGTGCCCACAGGCAGACATGGAAAGAATGATCCGTATTCTCAGGGTTCTCCTTCTGGTTTGTTCTCTGGGTCGGACCAAGGAGTGGTTGACAGAGAGGGAGGGAACACTGTCCAAGGGCAGGAAAGAGTGTGTGCGAAATTTCAGTGGTGAGGAAAATGTCATATATGTGGGAGTTTCGTGTTGTTTAGCAAGGCCTGGGCCTGCTGAATAGGGATGTCAAAGGTCACATGCCTCAAATTCCCATTAGCACCCTCCCCCAGGTCTGCTCCGCTCCTCCGTTCTCTCACTTGAGGTTGATCATAGGGGACGCCATCCTTCTAGCCTCTAGTTACTCAAGCCAAACCCACTAAGTTATCCTCACTCCTTTTCTCAGGCCCATATTCATTCTCTCAGCAGGTCTTGTTTCTCCTCCTTCAAGAATTCCACCACCCACAGCTTCAGCTGGTCTCCCTGCCTCCTCTGCGGTCCCGTCCAACCCATCCACCAACCTGCACCCCAAGTGACCTTCCAGAACATCACTCCCCTTTTAAAGTCCCCAGTGGTCTTCTAGACGCTACAGGATAAAAAGTAAAATCTCCTTCATAAGGCTTATAAAATGCCTTATGTGATATGACCCTTTCTTACTTTCTAGTCTTCTTTTTCATCACCCCTCCTCCAGCCCTCACGCATGGGTACCAGCCAGCCATTCATTTGTTCATTTTATGAGTGACTCACTCATCAAGTATGTGTTGAATGTTTACTGTGTGCCAGACCCCATTCTAGGTCCTGGGAATACAGTAACGAACAAACAAATGACCTGCCCTCAGGAAGCTTATGTCCTATAATGAATGGACAAATATATAAACAAATTAGTAGGTCCCCCCCTTATCCTTGTGGGGTATGTTCCAAGACCCCCAGTGGATGCCTGAAACTACAGAGAGTACTGAACCCTATATACGGTAAACAGGAAGCTTTCCTATACACACATACCTATGACAAAGTTTAATTTATAAATTAGGCACAGTAAGAGATTAACAACCATAATAAAAGAGAACCATTATACAACAGGCTGTAATAAAAGTTGTAAATGTGCATTGTTAAGGAAAATAAGGGTTACCGGAACACAAGCCTGCGACACCACTACAGCGATCTACAACCCAGACGGCCACTGAGCGGCTGGTGGGCGGTGGCGAATGCCGCGTGAATGCGCTGGAAAAAGGGCTGATCACATCCTGGGCGGGATGGAGCTGGACAGCATGAGATTTCAGCACGCTACTCAGAATGGCAGGCCATTTAAAACATGAATTGTTTATTTCTGGAATTTTCCATTCAATATTTTTGGACCATGGTTGACTGTAGGCAACTGGAACTATAGAAAGTGAAACCATGGATAAGGGGGGACTGCTGTACACAGTATGTCAGGCGGTGATAAGGGCTATGGAGAAGACTGAGCAGAGGTTTCCAGTGCTCACCGTGTCCAACTGCCCTCTCCGTCAGCAGGGTCCCCCTCCACCTGCCCCACCCCCAGTGAGATGGGGTCAAGTGACTAATTCTAGCCAATGGGTTGTGAGCCTTAGTAATGTCAGTGTCAGCGAGGGGCTAAAGCAAGGTCTCTCCGTAGTCACTTCCTCCGCAGCAACAACCCCCAAGGAGGCTACGTGTTCCCGTAGCTACGAGATGGCAGAGCCTCCTTCCCAAGGATGGCGGCGTTGCCACGTGGAGAACAGTGAGTTGGCCAGACCTGCAGTGGAACTTCCGACAGAGATAAGGATCTACCCTGAGGCTGTGGCAATGAGGATGGGGGAGGGGGGCCTAGGACCAGACACTGTTTAGAAAGTAGACTCATAGTATGTAGGATGGATTTGCAGGATAGTCTGGGTGCCCCAGGGAGCACAGGAGGCGGGCTGCAGGGCTGGGGGAGTGGATTTCAGTGTGGGGCATGTGGAATCTGATGTATTGTTTATGGAGCCGTCTCACAGGTAGTTAGATCTATGGGTTGGGCAGCTAGAAAAGTGGTTGGTGACAATTGTACACATTGGGGAGTCCAAAGGCAGATGGTCTTTGAAGCCATGGGAGTGGCTGAGATCACCCAGGCAGGGGCCAGAAAGGGAAGAAAGAGGGCACAGGATCTCTCAGCCTTAAAAAGGGGCAGGTGAGGGTAAAGGTAAGGGAGACTGAGGAAGAGTAGCCAGGGAGCCATGCAAAGAACAGGCAAGAATGGTGTAGGACAGGCTTCTCAATCTTCAAGGTTCACACAAGTCACCTGAGGGTTTTATAAAACTAGACCCGACTCAGTAAGTTTGGGATGAAACACAAGATTCTGCATTTTCATAAAGCTCCTGTATGATGCTGGTGTTACTGGTCTGTGGACCATGCTTTGAGAAGCAAGGGTGTAGAAGTCATGGAAGAGACCGCAGAAGGATGAAGTGGTTGGCCCTGAGTTTTTTCTATCTCATGTAGGAGCAGCCAGGGGAGGACAGAGCCGTCCTAGACTGAGGACACCCTGCTCACAGAAACCAGGTTTGCGTGGACCCGGTGGTGCCATGGATTCTGGGCCCCATCCTATGGATTTTGAAAGGCATGCCTTCTCCAGATGGCGTTCGGGTGAAATGGGGCCCTCAAGCAGAGCAGGAGTGTCCCCTCCATTGCTGGAGCAGGGCCAGAACTGCCTGAGATGACCTTTAATAGATGCAGACGGGCATGCTCCAGACTTTCCTTGTCCTGCTGATGAGTCTGCGCAAATGTTTCTCACTGCCCCTCTGTGTGATGTGATCCAGCTGACACTTGACTCAGGGACTTCTTCGGCTCTTGTGAAGAGCAGCTGGGGCCCCCTTTGGAAGGCTTCAGGGTAAATTCTTCTTGTAAGACAAGCCCACTTCTGAGAAAGACCCAGGATAGCTGGATTGGAGGGGGAAAGGCCATTCTCCAACCTACTCTGGCTCCCTCCAAGTACACAATCCTCAGGAAGTTACTTAAGGCCCTCCACAATTTAGACCTTCATTCTTATGTCCCATGACATCTTTCCTAGGGCCATTTTCCATCCCCCTGGTTCTCTCCTCCAGCCATAGCAATGTCCTCCCATTCCTAGGAGACACCTTGAAATCTTATGCTCCTTTCTCCACTCTCCTCTCTGCCAACATTTCAAGGCCCAGCTGCCCTCTCAGAGGGACTCTCTCCTGTCTGCAATGCCCCTACCCATCTGCACTTCTGTCTTAGCATTTCCCAGAGGCTACTTTTGTTAGTTGGCTGGCTATATGTGTGTTTATCAACTAGTTTATGAGCTTCTGGGGGGTTGGAGACTGCTGTAGTCACCTCTGTGTCTGGGCTGCTAAATGTGGCTGGTTGTGCAGGCTGGGCACTGCACTTTTGGGGTGGCTAGTGGGGTCTGATGTAGCCTGAGCATTGCTCACCAAGCTATGCTCCCTGGCAGAGGTGCCTTTTTCTATTTCACATGAAGATGCTGGCTGTATGGGCCAGAAGCTAGTCTGCAGCCTCTCAGGACCTGAGCATTTTGCTTTGCAGATGATAAGGGCTTCATGAATGTTTGTAGGACTGACGCAATACTGGTCCTTAATGTAAGCGCTAAATAGCGATTCAAGGCTGTTGATGAACAGTTGATCATGCCCTCATGCCCTCATGCCCTCTTTTCTAGCTCTGTCTCTGTGGACCCCTCCAGGGGTTATTCTGAAAAGGCTGCACACGTCTCTGAAAGGATTTAATAAATCTGTCTAAAACTGAGCCTATCTGGAAAGATCTCAGCCCCTCCCTCCTGAACAGCAGTCTGCCTCTCAAGGCGGTGCTCAGGCCTGACCCACATCTCTGGGTGACTGGTGGAAGACTCCATTACCATACTCATATGAAAACTGGGCCTAGCTGAATAAATAATTGTGCATTTCTTTTCCCTACAGTGAAGAATGTCTACTTTCGCATTTCCACCCATTTCAGCGCTTGGAGTTGTCACAAGAACCCACTCTTTGCTCAGCCCATAGGGAGGAAACATTTTATTTTTTATTGAATTTATCGAGGTTACATTGGTTAATAAAATTATATAGGTTTCAAGTGTACATTTCTATATTATCTGTATATTGTATTGTGTGTTTACCACAGAAATGTCCTTCCATCACCACTTATCCCCTCTTGACCCTCTTCTACCTGCCCCCACTCCCCTTTCCATCTGGTAATCCCCATACTGTTGACTGTGTCTATAAGGATTTTAGTTTTTATTTTTTTTCTTAATCCCCTCAACTATTTCACCTGGCCATGCACAACCCCCCCCCCCCCCCCCCACCACCACCACAGCTGTCAGTCTGTTCTCTGTATCTATGGCTCTGTTTCTATTTTGTTTATTAGGTTCTACTTATTAACAGGAAATGTCCTGCAGAGGTGTCCAGAGGCCACCTGGATCTCCATGTAGGAAAGCCACTGAAGGGGGCCAGGGACAGCCTGGCTGTGCTTGGGGCAGGAGAGGATGAAGAAGGCGGGTGAAGACAGTGAAGGGCAAGTTGGCCCGTCACAGCCCAAGGCCCACCTGGTTCTGAGGTTGTAAATCACTTGGGAGAGGTGTTCCAGAACATATCTGACACTGGCCAGGTCGACTTAACCTTCTAGCCTCCTGTCCGTCTGCCTTTATCTTTGCTGCCTCCTCACTTTTCCAAGACCCATACGTCATGACGTCTTGGCTGGTCACCTTCCTTCTAAAAGTCTCGAGTCTTCTGGTTTCCACACCATGGCACACTCCTGGGCTCTCTGTATTCCTTCCCTCCCGGCCTCCTCCACTGCCCACCCCTCGAATGCTGGGGGACCTCCTGTCTCAGCCCGCAGGCCTCCCTGGCTCTTCTATGCATGGGCAAATGTATGCATGCACACATACAGGTTATTATTATTTTTTTAATTAAAAATGGTATCCTACTATGTGCACTGGTTATATTCTTGATTTCAAATGAGCACCATCATCCCCTAGTACCAGAGGCAGAAGTTAGGATCATCCTTGATTCTTCCTATTTCTCACGGTTTGCAATGTAACCTTCTAAAGAGTTCTGTTGTCCTTCTCTATTTTGACTATCTCTGTCCACTCATCACCTCTTACTTAGATTATTATAATCATTTTCTAATTGGTCTTCCTAAACCCAGGTTGGACTCTTTTAAATTAATCCTCTAAACCATGAAAATACATAATTTTTGTTCACATAAAATTCATATAACATAAAATCCACCATTTTAATGTGCACATTTCAGTAGTTTTTAGTATACTTATAATGTTGTACAACCATCATCACTGTCTAATTTCAGAATATTATACCAGTGTTTTGTCTTTTTGTTTTTGTTTTTACCTACAGGCCTTGATCTATTGGTGGGTTGTGAAATCAATTCAGTAGTTTGTAATCATTATACATTTTAAAAAGTGAAGTAGCCATAGAGTAGAGTACCTCACAGCATTGTAAAAGGTGAAAGGTAAATATTGTTTCATGACACTTTCGTTTCAGTTGGATGTTTTTGTATATTTGTGTGTTCATAGTATGGGTACTGGGTCACTTAATTTCAATGAGTTTCTTACTATGGGTCATAATTTTAAAAAGTGAAGTGGGAAAACCACCAAGAGTCTACTGTGTAGCTGCCATGTAGCTAGAGTGATTTGCAATGACAAATCTGAGTATGTCACTCCCTGACCTAATGTCAATGGCTCCCTAGCTTAGTCACTCATTAATTAAGAAACATTTCTTGAGAGCTCACTATGTGCTAGTCACTGTTCTAGGTGCTGGGGATATAGCAGGAAAGAAGACACATAAAAACACCTGCCCTGGTCCAGTTTATATTTTAGTTGGAAGAGACTGAATAACTAAGAAAATCAAAAAGGTGATAAGTGCTCTGAAAGAAAGAAATCGAACAGGGTAAGAGAGTTTAAATATGAAATGAGAGAAGAAGGAGGGTATTGCAATCCTGAAAAGGATGGCCAGGCAAGCTTCACTGAGAAGTAACATTTCAACAAGACTTAAGGGAGGTGAAGGAGTGAGCCATGTAGATATCTGGGAAAAGAGCATTTAGGTAGAGGGAACAGGTAGTGCAAATGTCCCGGGGCAGGAGCTGCCTGGCTTGTTTGAGGACTAGGGAGGAGTTTGTGAGAGTGTGCAGGGGGAGACATTGGAAGGAGATGAGGTCAGAGAGGCAGCTGGAAGCCAGGCCATGTTGGACGTACGGGTCATTGTAGGACTTGGACTTTTACTGTGGGGGAAATGGGAGCCGCTGCAGAGCTTTGGGTAGAGAAGTCACGTGCTCTGGGCTCCATTTAAAAAAGACCATCAGGATTCAAACTCCTGAAGGTGAGGTCCTGAGTCCTTTATATTTTGGTCCTGACTACAGATCCCAGATTCATTTCTTGCCACTTCAGCAACATCAAAATGCTCTCATCTTCTCCATGTGCTATTTCCCAAGCCTGGGACTTTGTCTCCACGGTCCCCTCTGTCCACTTCTCTTTGTCCTGGCTCACCCTCTACTCATCTTTCAGCCCTCAGCTCAGATGCCACCTCCTGTACAACTCCCTCCCTTAGCGGTGCGATGTGCCCCCACTCAACCCCCAGCCCCTTCTGTGCCTCTCGGGCCCTAGTTTGCTTTATTGTACTGCAACTCGTGTGTCAGCTTCTTTCACATCTCTCATCCCCGAGGCATGGCATCTTGCCTTTCGCACCTTTTTACCCATTACCTAGAACGTAGGTCAAGGTTGCAATACACTAACGGTTGTTGAATTTGTTGTTGCTGATGAGGGCTCAGTGAAGTCTAAATCAGTGGCCCAAGGCCACGCAGCCCAGTGCTCCTTCCACTACACCGTCCTATGCCTTTCCTGGGGTTCTCTGAGGCTCTCCTTGGGGGGAGGAGTGTGATTCCCCGTGGTCCCTGGAGGAATTGAATAGATGAGAGCAGCTGAGTGCTGGGAGGGGTGGAGGTGAGGAAGACGCTCAGAGAAGAGGCAGCTTGCCTAAGGTTACACTGTGCTCTGAACTTGGGGGTCCCCTTGCAGCGTCTGGCTCCTCACTGAGATAAGTGTACACTGATCCTTCACCAGGTCCACCTGTATCTCTTCTCGGCCGCAGATCGCCTTTCACCAAAGTGCTTCATCAACATTCGAACCAGAGAAGGGGGGCCACCGGCGTCGCTGAGGCCGGTGGTGCAGATGGGGCTTTGGCATAACTTGGGAGCAAACTTGGGGACTTCCCTCAGATATCTCAGGGTATGCTGCCCTGGGTTGCCCTGCCAGAGCTTGGAGGTTAGGAAAGGAGAGAATCAGATCACCCCACTACATTCCCCTCTCCTGTAGTGAGAAAGACTCACAGACATGCATAAGGACAGGACGCTGTTGAAAATGGTATAAAATTCCACATCCATTTCTCTCCAGATGGAAGTGGCAGCTTTCTCTTCTTCCTCCCGTCTTCCTGTAGGTAACTATGAATCAAACTTTCCAGACACTGAAAGACCTTCTTTCAATAATCTTTGCAGCCTAGACCTAGAGTTCTTCCTTCCCAGGTCTGTTTCCTTATAAATATTCCAAGGTGAGGCTGCCAGTGGTGATTTATTTACGAGGGGGTATCATTCCCTGCAGCCGTGCATGGTGTCCAAGCAAGTGGCGGACTAGAGCGCTCAGCAAACCCGCCTCCTTATCCATTTTAGATGAGACCAGGGTGATTCAGTCCATCTCTAATTTCAAGTCCAGCCACGTTAAAATGATTTCTGCTTTGAAAATGGTCAGAATGTTAAAAACAAAAAGCCATAAAGATGACAAGCCTGATAGGCGGCTATTCTGATCGTCATCACTGCTCTTCCCATTTGCATGCTGTCCCGGGAAAGGCACACCCTGACATGCCACCACACTGGGGCCTCCTCAGAGGTCCCCCACCCAAAGAGAACCTTACAGGAGACAGCGGAGAGCCCGCCCGCACACCACCAGGCCAGTCTTGCTGAAGGGCAGCTGTCGTCAAAGCCTCTCCAGGCCTCCTCATTCCCTCCCAGGAGTTCTCAACCTTTTGGGGATCCCGGACTCTTTTGAGATTCCCCAGAAGACGTCTGTGCCTATGTGCAGACCATTTCTGCCTATGATTTCAGGAGCTGCAGGGGAGTAAGGGCAGCAGGTATAAGGCAGCTAGTGCTGGAGGCCAGAGGGACAGCAATGCAGGGGACTAGGGGTCAGCTGTGTGGACAGAGTGGTGGCTGGGCCCAGACCCAGCTGGACTTGGCTACAGAGAGGGAATGCGAGGTCCTTCTAGGCAGGGAGATGCCTGAAGGTCAAGCTGAGATTCAGATGGCTTGCTTGTGGAGGAACAACAAGGCGGGGGAAGCTAATGTTTATTGAACGACTACTATGTTCAGTCTCTGTGATATGTACGAGAGGGACATAAGCAGGTGTGGTCCCTCCCAACAGAGAGTGCAGGGTCTAGGGGGAAAAGGCAGCCATGTCCCGGGGTACCATTAACTGTAATAACGAGTCGGGGGGTGTCAGGGAGCAGCAGTTCTGACATAAAACCTGGAGGCTGCAGGGGGTCTGTGAAGGATGGGCACCACTGGTCCCTAGAAGTCCTCATCACTAGGGCAGAGGGCTGCTGCCTCTCTCCAGTTAGGGGCTGGCCGCCAGGGTAGGGGCTGGCTGTGGGTTCAAACGGCAGATGTCTCAGTCAGGGCTTTCAGTGGTGCTGAGGCCCCAGCCAGTTCCAGCCCTTCAGACCAGGCACAAGGTGGGGTCATATCTTGTTTTCTGGCGTGGCGAATTGGGTGACCAAAATAACTCATGCCGGCAGCAGCTCTTTCTGCATCTTGGGGGCTGGGAAGGCAAAAACTGCCACCCAGTGAAATCTGAGGACTCCTCCATCTGACTCAGCTGTGGAGACAGACAGACAGACAGACAGACAGACAGAGACAGATACCAAGACTGACAGAGAGAGACACAGAAATACAGAGACACGTGGAGACCTGGGGACAGACACAGAGATGTCCTGAGGAGCTGAGGGGGCTGCTTCTAGCACCGAGGCCTAGGCACTCCTCAGTTCTTGGCTAGCAGCTGGGAGGTCACAGGGCACTGATGATCAGGAAAGGCAGTTTGTACGTCCCAGGACTCAGGATTCCCTCCAGGGTACTGCAGAACCCCTTCAGGGCGGCACAACCCCTGCAAATGACTCCTCCCCATGCCGGTTTGAGTCAGGCAGCTCCAGACTCTCACAGGCTCCAGAAGCTCCCCCTTTCCTCGGCCCCAGGGTAATCCTGAGCATTCTGCCCCAGAATCCCCTTATCTGGGGCCTTGGCACAGGGTCTGATCATGCCCCTCTCCACAAACTGCCTCATTCTGTGAGTTGGAATTTGCCGATGAGGAGGGACGTCACCTGCCTCTCCTGCTTTCTCCACATCCAAGCCACCCACCCAGGCTCATTTCACCCCCAACTCCTTCCATTTAGAGTCAGCAAAGGAAGCTTATATTTAAAAGTGGGTCTGTGCCCAGACAGTGTGGCTCAGTGGATTGAGCATTGTCCCAGGGACTGAGAGATCCTGCTTTGATTCTCCATCAGGGCACATGCCCGGGTTGTGGGCTCGATCCCCAGTAGGGGGCGTGCAGGAGGCAGCCGTTGATGTTTCTCTCTCACATCGATGTTTCTCTCTCACATCGATGTTTCTATCTCTCTCTCTCTAAAAAATCAATAAAAATATATTTTTAAAAAAGCGGGTCTGGCACCATGTGGGGTGCTTACTAACATAATTTCCTTTTTTCCAGACCATGATCCTAGCACAGATATTGTTTAACAGGTGAGGAAACAGCTCAAGCAGCAGAGATGATTTGCCCAAAGCCACACGTGGTTAGAGTGGAGCTGGAGTTCGGACCCAGTGCCCCTGTGGCACGGCACCCAGCATCACATCACATACCTCCCGCTCAGTCTGACCATGGGCTCGGAGCCTGCACAGTTCATCTGAAAATGGGCATCATTTCATATTAACAGCAAATAAAAGCCTTCTAATTCTATGTGATTGGAACTGGTAGTTGGTTGATTATTTGAAAACTTTGGTCGAGCTGGGAAATCATAAAACAGAACATGAATAATCTTATTTTGATGTGGATCCAAGGCCCTTCCTTTAAAAAAGAGCCCCTGCTGACCTTCCTGTCTGACTTGTATAAGCTGCACTCATACTTTCCAGTTTTTGTTCTTTAAAGAGAAGAGAGAACCTAGGCTACTTAGGAAAATTTTCGAGGGTAGAATCCTTCTAGATTTAGACAAAGCTCCTCCTGTTTTTCTTTTTTTAAACCAGTTATCTCCTCTACACTTAGAGCAATAAGGTTTTTTAGTGATTCAACCTTGTCCAGTTTTCTCAAAGCAACATGTTTGTCATAAACAACAATATGTTTCTTCCGTTCCACACTCTTTTGGTTTGTAGTCCTTTTGGTCAAATTACATAATTACAGTGTCAAGTATAAGTGGCATAAATAGATTTGGGAACAAAAATAATTGATTCTTGGTAAACAGTTGGTGGGAGCAGGAGTCTGGAGGCGTGTTATAGATAAGCTCCTAGCTGGGAGCATCAGCTGGTGTATTTAAGACAGAGAGGGGCTGGTTAACCTGACCAGTCAGTGCAGGGGCGTTTGGTGAAGAGGCTTTGCACGGGACTTGACAGAGGGTTGAGGTAAGGATGAGCTGCAGATAACAGGTGTGAAAAGGCTTAGTGGTCTTCACATATAAACCATCTTTATGATTAGTCTTCCCTGATGCTGCACCCCACATGGACCTCTCCCCTTTATAAACCCTCCTTTCCTGGGGAACATTTGAGAACCCCTGGCAAGTAGTCCAGAGACCCAGATATAGTCTCAGCTCTGCCACTAACTGCCTCTCTGGGTTTGGGCACAAAACTTAATTTCCTCACCTAGGTTTTCTTCTTTGTAAACTTAAGGGATTGCATGAAATTGTCTTGGAAGGCTCTTCTGGCCCCATTCACTGTGAATATCTCAGGTCCAGGTTTCCTACTCACTCTTCTCCTTGGGGGTCTCAGGCACCCCAGGCTCATAGCATGCCCTCCCCCCACCGGACTGTGTCAACAGCCTCTCCTGTGTCCTGCTGTTTACCTGGGTGGCCTATGAGTTAGATGAGCTGACCTCTGATGCGTGAAAAGGTGAGACTTTGTAGACCTATTAAATACAACAGCATATTATCAACACAATAATTATTGAGATAGGGTGGCTCTGAGCGAAATGGAGCCTCTTACAAGAACATATGATGAAGTATCAGCAAACAGTGGGGAAAGGTGCTGGAAGAGTTGGGTAGCCGTTTGGGGGAAATCACGTAGACTCACATCTCAAACTATACGCTAAAATAAATGGCGAATTATTCTTAAATGTAAAACAAATTCCACTACAGAAAAATCAGGAGAAAATACACCTTGGAGAGAGATGTCTATGAGAGTCTAGAAGCAATGAATAAAGTCACAAAGGAAAAGAACAATCAGTTTCACTATGTGAAAATCGTAAAATCAGTTTGTAAAATAAAGAAATAAGCAAACAGAGGAAACATTTTAAGCTAAGATAAAACAGGAAGGATTAATATATTTATATAGAACTCATACATATTGATAATTAAACTAGTAAGATACCAATAAACAAATGGGCAAAAAAATACTTAAGTCATAAAAGAGGAAATTGGACTGGTAAGGTAAAAAAACTCCAACCTTTCTAGTAGTTAAATGAATAAAAATTTAAATATGAACGAGGAATTCACTAAATTAAACCGAACATTACAAACGTGGCATATTGGACACCTGGTTAAGATGGCAGGTAGGTAAACGCGGCATCGCGTCCTCCCACAACCACATCAAAGTTACAACTAAACTACAGAACAACCATCATTCAAAAACCACCTGAAATCAAGCTGAATGGAAGTCCTACAACTACGAAATTAAAGAAGAAGCCACATCGAGACTGGTAGGAGGGGCGGAGGCACGACGGGCTGGTCCCACACCCACGTGTGGCGGATAAAATCAGGAGGACACCTTGGCTGGGAAGGTCCTCCCTGAGGAGTGAGGGGTCCCCATCCCACACCAGGCGCCCAGCTCAGGGTTCCAGTGCCAGGAAGAGAATCCCCATCACTTCTGGCTGGAAAACCAGCGGGAACTGAGGCTGAGGCGGCTGGAGCCCCCGGCAGCTCCTCTTAAAGGGCCCGCGCACGGACTTACTCGGACTCGCACCCTCCAGGCTCCAGCGTGGGGGAGGCAGCTTGAAAGTCACCAGAGTCATATGGGGAAGAACTGAGTTGTTTGGCATTGGAGCAAGGGCTGGAGAGGCAGCCTTCTCCTGGGCAGACGTGCTATCAGAGGCCTTTGTTCCTTTGGTGAGCCTTTCCCTGGGCCAGCAGACGCCGCCATATCTGGGACTCCAGCAACCTGGCTCACACTGTTGGCCCCGCCCTGGTGATTCCCTGAGGCCCCGCCCCACCCAACTTTCAGGCCCACCCAAGCTGTGGCCAGTTGCTTTACCATAGGATTGGCCTGTCTTGGATCCTGCTTCAGCTTTTCCTAAATTCTTTCAAACAAGCAGCATCTGGTCTCAGCTAGCCCCATACCCCTCGCTAAGTAATACATAGAAACAAACACAGGGAGGCAGCCAAAATGCGGAGACAAAGAAACAGGTCCCAAATGAAAGAACAGAACAAAACTCCAGGAAAAGAACTAAGCGAAATGGAGATAAGCAACCTAACAGATGCTGAGTTCAAAACACTGCTTATAAGGATGCTCAATGGACTTAGTGAGAACCTCAGTGAACTTAGTGAGGGCCTCAAGAGCATAAAAAAAGACCAGTCAGAAATGATGGATGCACAGTCAGAAATGAAGGATGCACTAACTGAAATAAAGAATAATTTACACAGATTCAATAGTAGAGTAGGTAAAGCCAAGAAGCAAACCATTGATTTGGAATATAAGGAAGCAAAAAACACCCAATCAGAACAGCAAAAAGAAAAAAGAATCCAAAAAAATGAGGATAGTGTAAGGAGCCTCTGGGACAACTTCAAGTGTGCCAACATTCACATCTTGGGGGTGCCAGAAGAAGAGAGAGAACAAGAAATCGAAAACCTATTTGAAACAATAATGGCAGAAAACTTCCCTAACTTGGTGAAGGAAACAGACATACAAGTCCAGGAAGCACAGAGAGTCCCAAACAAGATGAACCCCAAGAGGCCCACACCAAGACACATCATCATCAAAATACAAAAAATTCAAGACAAAGAGAGAATCTTAAAAGCAACAAGAGAAAAGCAGTTAGTTACCTACAAGGGAGTTCCCATAAGACTGTCAGCTGATTTCTCAATAGATACTTTGCAGGCCAGAAGGGAGTGGCAAGAAATATTCAGAGTGATGAAAAGCAAGAACCTACAACCAAGATTACCCTATCCTACAAAGCTGTCATTTAGAATCAATGGCCATATAAAGAGTTTCCCAGACAAGGAAAAGCTAAAGGAGTTCATCACCACCAAACCATTATTATATGAAATGTTGAAGGGTCTTCTCTAAGAAAAAGATAAAAAAATATGAACAAACAAAATGGCAATAAATACATATCTATCAACAATTGAATCTACAAACAAAATGAACAAGCAGAACAGAAACATTCTCATAGATACAGAGAACTTTTGTTGGTTGCCAGATGGGAGGGGGGTTGGGGGAATGGGTGAAAAAGGTGAAGGGATTAAGAAGTACAAATTGTGGCCTGGCCAGTTTGGCTCAGCGGTCAGAGCGTCGGCCCGCGGACCGCAGAGTCCCAGGTTCGGTTCCCACTAAGGGCATGTACCTTGGTTGCAGATTGTCCCTGGCCCCGGTTGGGGTCGTGTGGGTGGCAACCACTCAGTGTGTCTCTCTCATGTTGATGTTTCTCTCTCTCTCTTCCTCCCTCTCTCCCTCCCGCTCTATCTGAAGATACATGCAAAAATGTCCTCGGGTGAGGATTAAAAAAAAAGAGGTACAAAATGGTAATCACAAAATAGTTATCGGATATAAAGTACAGCATAGTAATTATAGTCAATAATATTGTAATAACTATGTACAGTGCTAGGTGGTTACTTGAAATATCGGGGGGACCATTTTGTAAAGTATGTAATTGTCTAACCACCATGCTGGACACCTGAAACTAATACACAATAATATTGAATGTAAACTTTCAAAAATAAAATTAGCCCAGCCAGTATGGCTCAGCAGTTGAGCATCCACCCATGCACCAAGAGGTTGCCAGTCCGATTCCCAGTCAGGGCACATGCCCAGGTTGTGGACTCAATCCGCAATGGGAGGCATGCAGGAGGTGGCCAATTGATGTTCTCTCTCATTGATGTTTCTCTCTCTCACCCTTTCCCGTCCTCTCTCTCTAAAATCAATAAAAGAAAAAAAAAATAAATTAAAAAAAGAAAAAAAATGGAAGAAGATAATTATTGGCCTTATACCATAATGTATTAATCCTTTAGAACTACAAATTAATAAATAATTTCATGTCCTTTCTACTTAAAAAAAGGGCAGAAGAGTGGCTACCATGGTTGGTGAGGGTGGGTAGGATTGGCTATTGATCAGCGAGGAGCAGACAGAGGGCTTCTGGGGTACTGGCAAATATTCTTAATCTAGACCTGGGTCGTGGTTTTATCGGTGTTTACTTTGCAATTATTTGTTAGTTTGTGTATGTGGTATATGGACTTTTTCTATACATCATCTCCCAACGAAAGAGGGGGAAAAAGTAGGGCACATGCCACTCTACATTTCTCCCTTACAGTGTTTATCACCGGATTATAATTTCTCATTGAGCTACCAGTAGACCCCATTACAATGCAAGATACTTGAGAGCAGGAGTAGTGTCTAATTTTACAGCCTTGCTGAGCACTTAGTAGGTGCTCAACAACTGTTCAGTGAGTGAACAGTAACTTGCTACTATTTAAAGTTAAGCTGAGCTTGTGAAACGGCATCTGATTTTATAGCCTAACTTAATGTTTTGCGTAGGAATGATCCAGCAGGACTCTCCCAGCAGCCCCCACCTGCACATGGGGACTGGGACTGAGCAGTGAGGATGGACAGGTCCATCCTCGCTGCTAGGTGTCCTCTCAACATGTTACATTATGTTAGATAATTTGTGGTGGGAAATTACAGCTCAGCTGGATGGCTCAGGATAAAGCTACCCACCATTTAGAGCCTTCAGCATACTGATTCTCAGTGGGATGGTCTTTGGGAAATGAGCCCACATGGAGCCAACTCTGGAGTTTGTTTGCAATGTGTGGTTCCCTGCTTATGACCCAACATCAAGCTGCTGAACCCCGCTTCCTTGTAGATGATAGCAGTTTGTCTGTCCTACATGGGCCCCAGGGGCAGAGGATAAGGAGGAGAGATACCAGAGGGTCAGACAGTCTTTTGTTGCACGGGCAAGCTGTGGTCTTGTGGTCCAGGCAGAAAGTCTGCATTTCTGACTTCCTGCCTCCAGTCTGGGAATCTCGTTGTTGACTAAGTCTGAGTCAAGTTAACCCAGACATGCTCAAGTCCTGAAGGTCTAAGGACGATGGGGCTCACATGAGGCCTTCTGATTGGGTCCCAGGGGTGTGCACTTGGTGTGCAGTCCTTCACTCAACAAGCATGCACGGAGGCCTGTGGGGGAGGCGCTGTGCTAGGCCAGGGCTAGCGTTCAAAGAGGAGAGCCATATCACCCTTCCAGACCACACTGATGTAGGTGTTATTCAGGAAGGAGCAGATATAGTGGAATTGACCAACAGTCTCAAGAGATTGGTTCTAGAGGATTCTGCTTGAGATTAGAAAGAGGTAGTTTAAAAACCAAGGAAGGGAAACACTTGACCCCATCACAAGTACTGGCACAGGCTGGGGAATGTCAGTGCTTACAACATACATTTTTGGATGTCTGAATTATAAAGGGAGACACAGATGTTTGGGGAAAGCTCCCAAACTTTTGAAGTTATGTCACGAAGAGTAATTGTTTTTTTTAAAGAGCTATGCCTTGGTACCGCGGTTAGAGACAGCATGCTTGGCTGTCAAGACTTCAGCACTGCCCCTCAACGGCCCCACTGCACTTACGGAGCACCCCTGAGCCCAAACTGTGCTTGGGCGGTAGGGTACAGGCTGAGCACGTCATCACCAGAACACACAGGCTCTATGCTGTGATGTGGCTACATGAAACACGGCGTCCTTTTCCTCAGAGTTCATCCGGGCACATATTTTTACTTGGTCACTCCTGCCAAAGAATACAAAACATTCAGTGATCATGCGAGAAGCATGTCTGTTAATTTATAAATGTTGTCACTTATAATTTATAAATGTCGAGAGGTGACAGAAAAGTATGGAACTGTTTATAAAAATTGTTTGCATTTCTGATCATTTATATAGTGAACTCTCTTGAATTTAAACTTAGAATTTCCACTCCATGTAATGTTTTTTGAATAATACATGAACATGTTTGTGTGAAATGCAGGTATTTCCGACCGTATATTTACTTAAAGAATTCTATGCATTCTGAATTCTTATTTGTTTAATCATGGATTTGAAAGTTTTAAGAAGTATGAAAAAAGTTAAATTATGGTAGAAGCTTTGACAAACCATGGAAGAAATAGTGATTACACATTAAAGGGGGAAGCAGATAGACTGTAAGACAGACTTTAACTCTATAATAAAGGAGATGGACAAAGAACTTTGAAGAAAGAGAATAACTCTTGGAATTGAGAAGATTGGAACACTTCAGGACTACTTAAAAAAAGGAACACCAGATGTGCACGTTGAATAAGCTGTCACCGATGTGAAACATTTCACACAGGATATTCATGTTCTGAGGGTGAACCATGCACCGGGGAGTACGCCGTGAATGCCTGCTAATGGTTTTGGATTTTAGCCATAGCGGATTTGGAAGCCAGGGTGGGTATTGTCGGACCTAGGATTTGATAAGTAATCACGGCAGCACTGTGATGATGTCTGATTCAGAGCAGAGTGAGACGAGTCACGGAGCCCCGGTTGAAGAAGCCTGCAACAGTCCAGGGAGACAGGGTGCATGTACGCCAAGGCAGGGGCAGTGGGATGAAGAGAAAAGCCAGTCTGAGAAGCAAGTTAGGGATAGAGCCAATAGACCTGAGTGTCATTTGGGTAATGGAGGAGAGCCAGGAAGGACCAGGATTCTGGTGAGGGTGAGGCCAAGGCAGTAGAGTGAGGGGCAGGCCTGAGATGGATGCAAGATTGGGCATGTTGGGGGTACTTATGGAAATGTCACAAGGATCACCCAGGGAGAAATGCTAGAGCGAGAAGGAACACTTAAAGGGGGCAGAGGGAGAGGAAGACAGTGGAGGAGATGGAGAGAGATTAGTCTGGTAAGACTGTTCTTTCTTATAATCTTAGCAATGAAAGCAAACCCCTTAGTGAGCGCCTTCAGTGTCCTGGTCCTTAGCCTATATGACCTCTTTTCTTTATCACTTCTCTGAACTACTAACTTTTCTGTGTCTTTTCCCACATTGCCAGGTGTTGACTGCAGCCTCCTGGCTCTGGCGGGGGGATGAGCTCTGGGGCTCCTCCCTTACTGTACACACAGACAGGCCAGCACTTGGCCCAAGTGGTCGATAGGATGAAATGACCCCCTGAATCACCCCTTATGCCCTACCCAACTTCTTTTAGCAATTCAACTCTAAAGAAATAACCTCCCTTATGGGAACCTATAGTTCTCAGACCCTCAAAGTAGTCAACTTGGGGGTTGTTTCCCCTAAGAGCCCTCTCCGGAAACAGCGCCTTGTGACTCTCTTATTCAAACAAAAATGTACTTCGAAAGACATTTTCACACTGTGCCTGCAATGAGGCCTCAGAACTCAAGACCACTCTCTTCATGGGAACAAAGCCAGAGTAATGCCCATGATCCAGTTAACAGAGAACAGTCTTTTCTGGAAGAGAACATTCTTGAGAACTTAGCCTATGGCTGAGTATACGATGTTCATTACAAGAATCTGGACATTTGCGAGTGTCTGCTCTGTGTGAGGCCCTATGCTAGGTCTTCGGCATGGGAACTGTCCTGGTGGCCATTCTCTTTCTGTCTGCTCCAAGGACAGGAAAGGCAGAATCTTGGAGTCTGTAAAGGCGAGTGTAGTCAGGGAGGTGAATCCATTACAGAGAAATGGAACACCAAAAAGAACACCATATGAAAGAAGTTTGGTTGTTAACCTTCTCTAGAATGCTCAATTTTCACACATTAAAAATAGGAATGTTTTCAGGAAGATTCTTTTACACTAATGGAAGGGTAAATCAGAAGCTTCATTTCTGTTTGGTTTTCAGGAACAACATATATTAAATACTGCAGTGAAGGAGAAAGATCAAAGGTTAACATAAAACCGTATTGAACTAAAGAGTTTGTGTTTCTTTTAATTTGTCATAAATTCATATGTGTTTGTCTTATTTAAAGTGTGTGTTTTATATAATACAGTCAAAATAGATTTTTAATTTTCTCATTTTTAATTTGTTACTTAAAAATGATCTTTCTACAAAAACATAGCTAAGTAGAATCTTTAGATTATCTCTCCAGGCCTAAGGAAAACATATCTGTGAGTTCAAGATTAGATGTAGGCACCATTATTCAGCTGGCAATAGTTTATCTAAATGACAGGAATAAGAAAATAGACAACTATGAAAACATATGTATAAAATGAATATTTTCACAATATTGTTTATATAGTGAGGAATTGAAAACAAGCTAAATGTACAATAGAGGATTGGATAAATTTATCATGGGTAAAACTGTATAAAGTAGTCCAACTTTGCTAGTGATGATGATAATGTAAAGTATATTTCTGTGGTTTTGGGTGGAAGGTTGGGTACACAAATCTTACCATTTGCCTCTCTTTCCTTAGGATTCTGGCCAATGGAAAATCATTAGGGAAATGGGTATCAAAATAATAGTTTTATTACTAACCAGGCAAGCATCAATAACCTCCAGTGCAGGGCTCTCCTGTATAAGCTGGCTGGAAGAACAGGACTTGGGACTTGAAGCCAAAGTAGAGCCTCCTACTTCCCCTGGATAGAGATCTAAGTACCTCACTGTGGGGAGAGTTGGATCCACAAAACAGACTCTGAGTCTAGTTCCCTAGCTGGCTGCATGGACTGCCAGCTTGTCTCACTGGCCCAAATACTGCAGAGCAGAGACGATAAAAGAGGCAGGCACTGGGCCTTGTCCTGGGAGAGTTTATCACATGGAGACAGAAAGCTCAGGAGAGATCAAGTGAGCCCACCCCACACAAGGTGACCTTTAACACTTTAAACCCTGTCCACTAGCAAAATGTGGCCCAATGTTAGGCCTCACCAGAATAACTATTTCTGCCTACTTGAGAAGAGTGGGTGAGTATAGAGAAAAAACAGAAGAATGTGTTCCCTCCAACACTTTCCAAGGAAGAGGAGAGTAGGAGAACAGTGCTCCTCCTTCCCTCAAATACATTGACATGAAAAGAGTATTCATGACATGTGATTATTGTGTTTTTCTATTTTCATTTATAAATTATAACATATTTTAAATATATGTTCTTTATATTATCATTTCCTACCATTAGCATTAATTACTTGAGTACTTAAAAAATAAAATAGACTAACATTAGAGGAAGGTGGTAGAACTCTTTATAGTATATTTACAATTCTTCTGTAACTTCTAAATTATTTCAAAATAAAAAGTTAAAAATATACTAGCCTTGCAAACACTATAAGATTGTGGCGAAAACATTTGATGTCTTAAACATTTTCAGATAAGTTGGGTTTACATATATCAAGATAGAGTAGTAGGGATGAAATTTATCTGCCATCTTGAAATAACTGAAAAATGGGATAAAATATAGGAAACAATGGTTTCAAGACAGTGGAAAACAGGCAATGAAGGAGTGTAATCTCTGAGAGATGGGAGACAAATGAGGCAAGCCCAACAATTATCCCAACTTTCTGCATGGAGTTTTCAGGCTGTAGCACAGGGAGAGGGGTTCAGGTGGAGCCTTGGTGGTCTCCCTGAGTTGAAGATATGGAGCTGGGAGTTCAGGGAGACCAAGGTGACTAGATTTCATAAGGCAGAACACTGGAAAGGAGAAAGCTACACAGAAAAAATTTCCAGAGCTCTATAAAGTGGTCAGCTGGGTACCAAACAGAACATTCTTTTTTTAAAATTAATTTATTTTTGTTACAGATGTTTCTCCTTTTTCCCCCAATGACACCCTCCTCCAGATCCCGCCTCATCCCGCCTCCCCCTCTCCCCCAGCATTGTTGTTCAGATGAAGAAACTGCCCCAGGCCAGAAAAAGAACCACCCTAAAGGATTAGAAGGAACAATCCTCAGAGGTCACACAGAGCTAAAAATAGTGCCTGTTCCCACAAGCCAGACTGAAAAACTCATAATTCACAGGGTTCTGGGTAGAATACATAGGGATGTTTTGCCTCAGTAGTAGGTAATAATTAACACTAGGTGGAGTCTTGCTCCAGATCCATCTCACAAATGACAAAAACAGGACCCCAAAGCACCAAGCTGTTTCCAAGTAACTTAAACATGTCCCAGAACAAAGCTCAAAAATATTTATAGGAATACAAAAATATCCAGTACCCAACAATGCCTGGCATCAAATAAAAAATTCTTAGGCATGCAGAGAAGTGGGAAAATAAGACCCACACTGAGGAGATAAATTGATCAATTGAAACTGACCCCAAACTGACACAGATGTTAGAGTTAGCAGAGAAGTTATAACTGTATTTCATATCTTCAGTAAACTAAAGGGAAGACTAAACATGGTAAGTGGCAACATGGAAGACTCATATTAAACTTGTAGAGATATAACTGACAATGTCTGAGATTGAATTAACAATTAGACACTGCAGAAGAAAGACTAGCGAACTTAATGACAACCTTATATATGTGCAGCAGGAATCTCTGAAGACAAATGGGAGAAATCTGAGAAACAGAGCAATTATTTGAGGGAACAATAGCTAAAATGTTCCAAATTTGATGAAAACTATAAACCACATGCCCAACAAGCACAACAAACTCTGAGTATAAGAAACATGAAGAAAGCTACACCAAGGCATGTCATAATCAAATTACTCAACACCAATGATAAAGAGAAACTCTTAAAAGTGACCAGAGAAAGAAGATAAGTTATGTACAGAGGAACAAAGATAAAAATGACAGTAGTTATTTTCCTTTGGAAACAATGCAAGTAAAGAATGGAGCAAGATCTTTAAAGAACTGAAATAAAAACAAACAAACTTGTGATAGAGGCTTGTGGGAGTCTCAAGGGTTGCTCAAATCAGGGTTGTTGGGTTTTTCTCAGGCTGTTGTGGGAAAACACAGCCTGTGGGGAATGGCCACTTCTTGCTGCTGAAGACTTGGGGATTCTGCCCAGCTTAAAAACAAAACAACACAAAAAACATGTCAACCTAGAATTCTATACCTAGCAAAATTATTTTTTAAATTGAAGGTGAAATAAAAACTTTTTCAGATATACAAGTGTTGAAAGAACTCATCACCAGCAGAACTGCACAATAAGCAATGTTAAAGGAAGTTCTTTGGACAAAAGGAAAATGACACAGATGGAAATATGAATCTAAGCACAAGAGCAAACAGTATCAGAAATGTTAACTTCATGGCTAAATAGTAAGACTCTAAAATTGTTTAGTACCATGTGATTGCACTGATATGTGGAATCTAATGAACAAAATAGACTAACAAAGTGGAGACAGACTCATGGATATAGAGAACAGACTGACAGCTGTCAGAGGGGAAAGGGGACTGGGTGAGATGGATGAAGGGATTAAGTAAATTTGGGGACTGGGTGAGATGGATGAAGGGATTAAGCAAAAAAAAAAAAAAAAAAAAAAGACTCATGAACACAAACTATGGTGATTGCCAGAGGGAAGCAGGGCAGTTGGAGGAAACAGAAGAGGGTAAAGGGTGGGGGGTAAATGGTGATGGAAAAAGACTTGACTTGAGATGGTAAACAAACAATACAATATATAGATGATGTATTATAGAATTGTAAACCTGAAACCTATATAATTTTATTAACCAATATCACCCCAATAAATTCTATAAAAAAGAAAAAGAAATCTCTTTAAAAGACATTTGGCTGCTTGAGCAAAAATAGTAACAATGTAGTGCCCGGCTGGTGTAGCTTAGTGGTTAAGCGTCGACCCATGCACCAAGAGGTCGCCAGTTTGATTCCCGATCAGGGCACATGCCCAGGTTGTGGGCCAAATCCCCAGTGTGGGGCATGCAGGGGGCGGCCAATTGATGTTCTCTTTCATCGATGTTTCTCTCTCTCTCACTCTCTCTTCCTTCCTCTCTCTCTAAAATCAATAAAGAAAAAAAATTTAAGAAAACAACAACAATGTAGTATGGTGTTTATAACATATGCAGAAGTAAAATGTATGACGACAATAACACTAAGGCTGGGAGTGAAGACATGGAACCATTCTGTTGTCAAGTTCTCCCACTATGTGTGAGGTGGTATAATTCCACTTGAAGACAGATGTGATACGTTAAAGAGTGGACCATGTGCTTTCTGTTGGGATGGTTAGAGGAGAACAGATGGGAGGGAGGAAGACACAGGTCAGGAGCACCCAGGGTCAGAGCTGATGGGAAGGGCCCTGGGCAGGAGGTGGGCAGTGCTGCAGGGCAGGGGGAAGTGGGAGGAGGCACAAGCCAGCCTTGAACAAGCTACAGTTTCTAAGATTTACAACTGAACTTGAGAGTGGCAAGGGGGTCCTTTTCAGAATTCCTTCTCACAGCCTCCATCTTTAGCATTCACGTGTATTATTCCAGAACATAACCAAATAAACTTCCATATTCCCAGAGGGTGCCATATTCCAATGGATATTTTCGAGGTCAAATACCATACTGTCATAAGGTAAGGCATTCAGATTAAGGAATTATTTGCAAGACTGAGGAGCTGGAGAGAATAAACCCAGTGAAAGGAAGGCATGATCCAAAGACCAAGTCAGAGCCCATGTTAAAAAGGCCATATTTCATGAAATAAATTTTAATCAAGAGCAGGTTTCTAAATATACAGTGAAATAACATAAAGAAGCCCACACTCTCCTCTTGATATGCTGGGTTTCTCCACACAAAATAAAGCATCTAGCTGGAAGCATAGAAAAAAGACGTATTTCCATGTCACTGATGAAAATTCCAAGGCACACAGAGAATGATTTGCCCAAAGATATGATCAATAATCAGAATCAGGTCTAAGACTCAGGCTTCTTGTTTTGTGATTCAGAGTTGTAGCTATTTTTAAATCAGTGGATCTATGAAAAATTTTAATTAAGTATAATATCTAGGCAGGAAAATGAACAAATAAACTATCAGAAACTGAGAAAAACAACATAACTAGCACTCAGACCAAGAAAAAGAATATTCCCCACCTTAGAAGTCCCCTCCTGCCCCCTTTCAGTCACCATTCCCCAAAGTAACCTCTATCTTAACTTCTAAGAACATAGAATACTTTGGACTATTTTTTAGAAATGAAAAAATAAAAGACCTATTTTTTCTTTTGCTTCTAGTTAATTTAGCTAAACATTATTTTTGTAAGTTTATTCATATTTGTGCATATTCAGATAGATTGTTCATTCTCATTGCTGTATATTATCCCATGACTTAATTATACCATACTTTATTTATTCCTTCCACCAAATGCCAAGGGCAATTGAGTAGTTTCCAGTATGGAGCTATTACCAAGAATGCTTTCATGAAAATTCTTTTAGATGCCTTTTGATAAATATATGTACATAGTTTTGTTGGATATACATTCAGGACTGGAATTGCTGAGTCTTAGGGCATGTATATGTTAAGCTTTAGTAGATATTGTAATTTTCACATTTAAATTTTGGCTATCAGAGTTTTAAAATCACCTTTGAAATTTTGAGTTTGTTTATATCTGGGCATCTGTCTTATATTGCTGAATAATTGCCTTCTCTTCTCAGCTAGATTACCCAGGAGAGGCTCATGACTTGAACTCCCCTGTATGTCGTGATGCTGGGTACTTGGGGCTGAGTTAGAGAACCTGTTATGTAAATATTTTCTTATCCAAATGTACAAAGAAAAGCTTAGACATGGTTCTGCTTTCAGGAAATAGTCATTGATTTAGACACACATAGAACAAGACACAAGGTTTAAGAACTGGAGAGCAGAGATCATGGCTCATAGAGCTTTGTATTCTTCCCAGTATCTAATACAGTGCCTCACACATAGTAGGCACTCAATAAGTGTTTGCCAAATAAATGGAGTCAAGATAGGAATGATCGTGAATTGCTTACATCACACATAGCTCAAAGGCAGGTGCATTTTGAGATGGGGAAACAAGATGAATACAGATTTGGGTAGAAGCCAGAGGAAAAGCATGTCCAACTCATGGAAAATATTTCATAAAGGAAAGCAACTGGAGTGTTTTATTAATTTTTTGGCCATGTCTCACAGACAGAGAAATCCTGGATCTCTTACCTTGATCCTAAACAATGTAAAACGGAAGAACAGACATGTTTTAGGTTAAACTTCATTCCTCAATAACTAGATGCAGTCGGAGAAGCACGATTTGAAAAGTTTCATTAACACCAAAGACAAGTGTATCTCTCTAAGACAGCCCAACTTCAAAGACTCAAGGTAAGACATGGGGTGGGGGGGACACAGGCCGGCGGAGCGCCTGACCTTGGCATAGGCTCCCGTTTCTAGGAATGAAGGCTGCCGTTCTGTCTATGCAGTAACAACATTCATAGAGACAGGCTTAAGTCACAGAAACAGAGACGAGACACTGAGGTTTTTGCTGAAAGGGGTTTCTGAGAAAAGGAGAGCATCTGAACTTGGCGGTGTCCATCCCTCGCCAGACCCTCAGTCCCACGCAGACTGAGAGCAGTCTCACACACGTGTGATTTCTGCTGAGGGCAACACAAAGGCAGCATGTTTTGTCCATTTCAGAACCAGATAGAACGAAATGAAAACCTCTGCAACTGTGCTCAGTACCATGTTTTGACATCTCACAGGAAATCACATTTCTGCCAAGGAAAAGCCAAGCATTTCTGGTCGGGACCCAAAAGCCTTTCAAACTTCTCCAGCAAGAGAGTCATGTGAGGTTTCTAACCCGCCCTCTAAACCACAGTCTCTCCCTTTCCTTAAAATCGGAAACATCCAAGAATATTTTCTCAGTGGACAAAGAGCTCGGAGTGGAGTCCCACGGTGCTGCAGGGAAGGACGGCGAAGTCAGCCGGGCCACTGTCTCACCCGGCTTTGGAGAGAATGCAAAGGGGATGAGGGTGGGAAGATTGGGGGCGGGGGTGATGGAGAGAAAGAAAGAGAAGGCTAGGGAAAAGTTAGGAAGGTCAGACGCGAAGCAGAAAATGAACGTTACTGAGCCCTCTGTGCCTGGTTTTTTATATAAAACATCTCAACTGATCCTCAGAGCAACTCTACAGGTTAGGTAATGTTATTCCTATTTCTCTGGGCAAGAAAACTAATGCTTGCTTAAAATCACATGGCCAGTCCACCTTCCCCCTGGGCAAGAGGGGTCCCTGCTGAGGGCTTCGTGCTGGCCCTCCTCTGGCCACACCGCTCTCCAAGAGTGAAGAGTCCCAGGGGCAAGGGGGTGTGCCTACTCAGAGCCGTGTGCCCCCAGACAATGCTCAGGGTACCTGGAACCCTGCAATTCCCTGCCTGGATGGGCCCAGACCTTCTTTGAAAGCTCAGAGAGACCTCTTTTCCTGGGTCCATACTACTGAGGGGGGCTGGGATGTTGATGTGTGTGTGCTCAGTCTCGGGGTAACCAAGGGTGTGTGGGCTAGTTGTCTGCGCACACACTCGTGAGGCCTGTTGTGCAGGACAGAGCCCGCGGGGAGAGAAGGAAGGTCAGGCACGGGCAGGTCTTCTCACTCATTATATCAGAGCGGAACGCCAAGGGGTCTGAGCCTTGAAACCGAGGCTGGCCTACCGGGTCACTGTGAAGGCATAGTTGGCAAAGTTGGAGGATACAGCTCAGATGTTTACGTTTGCTATCTATACGTACGTATTTTATAATTTGTGCTGAGACACGTGGCATTGGGCCTTCACCTGCGGCCCTGCCTGGGCCCTGCAGAGCTGGGCTGGGCCTGCCTACGGCAGCGGAGCTGGTGCGCCGTCCCCGGCTCTGTCCTCTGCTCAGGGTGAATGCTGTCGACGGCCCCACTGCGCCTGACCCCACAGAGAAGTCAGGGGCAGGAACAGAGCCAAGTATTTTACGGAGGTTATCTTATTTCATAGAAATTATTCCTGACAATCTCTCAGCACAGGCCCTGAGCGGCTATGAGCATGCTGTGGGGCCCTTGGGAAGCCCCGGCCCCCGGGCTCGGTTCCCTCCCTGGGGGACGAAGGGCCTGGGTGACCTCTCAGGGCTCACTCAACTTGAAGACATCAAGAGTCTAAAGAATAATAAAACCTGTTTCCTAACTTTACTGCGTCTCAGTAAAAGGTCTTTTAGGATTGTGAAGTGCCTCAAAGACCAATGACAGAAAGTAATAGTGGAAAGACTGGTGAGGGGATGAAATGGACTCATTACCTCGGACAGGAAGGGCCTGGCAGGTGACTTTGGCAATTGATGTCTTCACAGGGCAGGCCAGCGCCAGCAGTAGGGAAAGGGTGGGACACGGACATCTCTGAGCCTCGGGAACAAGAGGCACAGGAAAGCTTCTGTGGCCAGCAGGGCATGGCCCCTGGAGGCAGGCAGTCTGTCGGGGCTCCTGCCTGTCCCTGTGTCTTCTGAAGGAGAGGGGGCCGGAGGCCTGGGGCGGCCCCTGGCCAGCCAGAGCCCAGGCTGGGGGAGAGGGCAGGGGCCGGGGTGGAGTGGGACCCTGACAGGCGCACCAGGGGCCTCCCAGGCATGGGTCCTCCTGGGATGGGCCTGGGAACAGTCCTCCTGCCTCTTCTCTCTCCAGAGAATCCTGCCTCCCTCTTCCTGCGTGCAGTCAGCGACTTCCTGTCTGTTAGCCTGGAGAGATCCTCGCCGGGGCCATGTCTCCCTAGGGAGGCGCGCTGGTCTCTCGTCCCCTCGCCTGACCACTGATATCAAGCTTGGGCGAGATGTAACCCACCCCACCATAGTGTCATTGCTGAGGTCCCCCACAGGCCTGTGTCCTGCCCTTGGGTGTGCCAGGGAGGGGTATAGATTGAGAACCAGAAGTGGAAGGAGCCTGGCTCTAGAGCCAGAAGAAAATCTGGGGCTGATTTCTTCCTCCCTTACTTACCAGCTATGTGCTCTTGGGCAGGGTTCCAAATCATTCTGAGCCTCAGTTTTGCTCACCCATAAAATGGGGATAGTAATTTTTCTCCTATAGTGTTGTGATGAGGCCAAGATAAGAAAATATGTTCAAAGTGTCTAGTCTGGGGCCTAGTCTCAAATGAGGACTCCTTAAATATTATTGCATATTTTAAGCACAAACTGCAAAGGAAACCATCTCGAGTCCAGTCCTGCCCCCTGAGAGGTTTCTCTGTGACTTCTATGAATCATACAATTTAGCACTAAATCATATATGTATTTCAGTACTGAATATTAAGGCAACATTGCCTTTGAAAAAATAAATAACGTCATGTGTATGGATGTTCTCTCTCCACACTGTCTAAAGTCATTTATACTTATGTGTCTTCCACAGAGCAACCCGGATAAGAAGCAGGTGCAGTAGCATCTGGGACAAGACCCCGTGTCCTCTAGACATACGCTCTTGGTCTCCCAGAGGGTTCTTACATCTCGCCATCCATCCTCCTCCACTGAGCTTATGCATCTACGCGTTATTAGTGGAGAAAAGCCAGACAAACGCAGTGTAGGAGGCAGGAAGTCAGGATTCGTGTGTGTGGGAGAAACACTTTTGGCTCAAGTGGGCAGCACCCAGCCTTCCCTGAAGCAGCACCCACCTGTCGGCTGCAAGCTTTGCTAGGGCGGCTGAGTCAGACCCTGTTGACGCAGAGTAGCCTGGATAATTAGAGCAAAACCTGGAGGACGTGCAGGCAAAATCCTTGGTTGTAATAGAGACGGAGGCCGACGGGGGAGGATCTGCTCCGCAGAGGGGCTGTTTGACACGCGGTGGGCCTCCAAGATGAGTCATCGTACAGTCCCTGTGCTCAGGGGGACCGTGTTGGGTAAGGCGGGTGGGCGGGGCTGGGTCAGGGTAGGATAACGGTTGGTAGGACAGAGAGGTAAGTCTGAGGCCACCAGGTATGGCTGTGTAGGCTGTCCACTCCACACCCAGTCCCCGAGCCCGCTGGACCTGTGAGCGGTGCCCCGAGGCGGGGCTGTGCGCTGGCCCGTGGGTCAGTGCCGTGACTGAAATATGCACAGAAGGACCTAGGAACATCTGCGAGGAGCCATGGTTTCTCGCGCTGTGTGTGGGGGCCAGGAGGGAGATAAATATCAATATTTATTCCATCAAAACCTCCTCTAGACCTTCATTTTATACCTCCCTCCTCTTTCTTTGGCAAAAATTCCCACTTTTTGACAGAGCATCATAATTTCTAGAATAATTCTTGGCCCCATAATTCTTTGACATACATAAGACTTGGCAGAATCACAGGAAAATGAGATCATTTTACAAAAACCCTGCACTGACTGAAACCTATGCTTTCCACGCCGGCAGCCGGGCGGAGTGGGGCACGGGAGCCACCTGGGAGTGATTAGTCAGGGGACGTGTCCAAGGTGGGAACCTCTCCTCCCCCAGGAGGTGTGATAACAGGATACTTTTACTCCTGTGAAGGGGTTGCACCCCACTGATCGGAAGCCTTGCGCCTCCACGCTGGGGGGTGGCTGGGCAGCCTGTTCTTTCCAGCTGCTTTGCACATACGATCTGAGCAGCCTTATTTTAGAAAGGCATTTAACACCACCCGCCCAAAGGACGGCTCTGAGGCTCACACATACCTGGGAGCAGGGCCGGGCCAGTCCATCCCGGGCGGGGGAGCAATCACAGTTGTCCAAGTGACATCAGCAGCCCGGGCACAGCTGAGAGAGAGCATCCTCACCCTGCCCTCTGGAGGTGCCAACTCACGTTCTCGCAGGGCAGCAGACACGGCTGCAGGTCCTCCCGGCCCCTCTGAGATCTGCAGCCAGCTCCTGCCGGGAACACCTTTGGGAAGCAGGTTTTCCCAGCACTACAGAATAGTCTGTGCTTATTCAACAACTGCTTCTTGATTAAAAAGAAAGAAAAGTCATTTCCCTGGGGTTCCCATCCTTTTCCATGTAGAGCCTGTCTTTCTGGGGCTGCTTTTAAGTGCAGCTTCCCGTGCTGCTGCAGAGGTGGCTGGGAGCGTGGCTGTGGCGCTGGCTGTGAGGACGCAAGAAGACCTTTTTGGTCTGTTCAAAGCTTTTCCATTGTAGGGGTACAGTGGTCTGCCTGACCGAACGCAAACCGAGAGAGGAGGGTGTGGGGGAAGGAAAGGGCTGACGACGCCCGGGTCGGGCTTTTGTTCTGCCTCTAATGTTGATGACTCGGAGGTCCTTGACGATTATATCACATCTCTGTTTTAGCTTATTTTGTCTGTTCACATGGGATTGATGTCTTGCTATCCCTGGGGTCAAGGTAAATAAGATAAAGTACCTGAGGAAAGCTAACCGCTAAAAATGCAATAGGACTGACAGCTAAAGGGCAATAGGATTGTTATTTTGCTCGAGGGTCAATGTTGGCTTATTTCTTCTTGTGATCCCCAATACTGTTTAACATGACACCGAAAAGACCAATAAATTCATCCAGCCACTGCACGTTAAGA
The DNA here is from genome assembly GCA_030848825.1 of Tadarida brasiliensis. Taxonomy (NCBI): domain Eukaryota; kingdom Metazoa; phylum Chordata; class Mammalia; order Chiroptera; family Molossidae; genus Tadarida; species Tadarida brasiliensis. Next base: position 194,865,160 of record CM061257.1, on the reverse strand, counting down.
ACCTGCTATGTGCCAGGAACTGTATTAGCCACTGAGAATATAAAGATGAATATTACATTTCTATTTTCAAAATGTACTGAATCTTAAGTGTCTTTTGTGCACTTGTGGGTTGTATGTATCTGAATTAATAAACTAATGGACATTCCTTCCATCTGCCTTTGGAACCCAGACTTGTCATATAAAACCACACACACACACACACACACACACACACACACACACACCATTTAACATGATCGTGATGTCATTTCAGGACCACTTCATCCTCTGTGTGCTGAGACCACATTGCCCTCCTTAGGCTCACTTTCCCGGACCCATTACTTTTCCCTGGAAGCGGAAACGGAGCCACAAAGCTGCGTCTCTGGATCAGAATTTAGCCAGGTGCATTTGCAACTAAGAAAGCAAAGATGGTGGAAGGAGAAGAAGGATGTGTGGGGATGGGAGAAGACAGACATGCAGCTTTGGCTCCATGTTCTGGACAAGTCATCAGACTTCCTTGTGCAGGAGCGAGGCGAGGCCGGTGGGGCCGGAAGCCACTGAAGCCTGGTGGGACCGGACCAGGACCTGCATCCAGCCAGCGTGGCCTGGAGGACGGCTGACTGGGTCTGTCATTGTCCAAGGTGGTTGCCAGGAGGGCCTGACCTCCCACTGGAGCCTGAGGGGTCACAAGGCCAGTCTGTGGTTGGGTGGGGTAGGGCCTGTCTTCCTGCAGGGCTCCTGATGTCCTAAAGAGAGGGCTGAGACTATAACATTCAGCTTGGGGACAGTTCGCCAAGGCCTCCCTGCTGAGGCTGGCTCGGCTTCCCTGCTGGGCGAGGCCTGGAGCCGCCTGCCCCACGCCCTTTCTGCCTCTTTTGTTCGGGACCCACGGGCGAGGATCTATGATCTGAGGGTAGCAGAGGGGGAGCCTGGGGAGAGCTGAAAACAGCAGCCAGTGTGTCATGAGGGGCAGAAAGAAGGGAGCTGACACACGCTGAGGGACACTGCACGGAGCACCTTATCCTAGGAGCAGAGGAGGGTGAGGGTTCTGCATTCTGAGGTTCCCTGGTTCCGATGCCGGTTCTGCTGCTCACTCGCTGTGGGGTGTTGAGCAAGTTGCTTTACCTCTCTGGGCCTGGTTTCCTCATCTGAAAACTGAGGAGAAGCAGTTGGGGGACTTTTGGTTGAAACAGACTCTGGTTCACTTACATAAGGGGGACCTGGGGACTGAAGCAGCTCACAGAATGAGGGGAGCTTCTGCAGAAAGGGGGGCTCAGGAACCTCAGGCCCAGAGTGACTCCAGAGATCCCGGAAGCCAGAACTGAGCCAAGGTCATAGCTGGGGTAGGGATGAATCAGGCCCTCTCAACAATCCAACCCTGGGGACAGACCCCGACTTTCCTTTTGGGGTCACATGGCTACCCTTTGGCTAAGAGAGGATATGAGCCCCCCTTCCTTCCCCGCCCCAGCAAACTTCACACAGTAGGACACAGCCTGTTTCCCAGAACAGAGCCGGTGCAGGACCAGAAGAGAGCGTGAAGGGTTGCCAGGGCCAAAAATGTCAGAGAAATCCGAGGCAGTGGACAGGGACATCCACTGATGGGTTGTGAGGGACAAACGAGGTCAGACGGGAAAGCATTCGCACAGTGCCTTGTCACAGCTAAGGGGCTAACAATGTTCAGCTGCCCTAACTATTAGTTATCTTAATCCTCACCAACTCTGTGAAGCATTGCCCCCATTTTCCAGATGGGAAACTGGGACTCAAACTGGTGGAAAGACTTGCCCAAGATTGCTAAGTGCCAAGTCAGATTCTGACCCCAGCATTGCCCGGGAGCCAGCTGCACGAACTGCGAAGCCTTGTGCAAAGGAAAACAAGGAACCCCTTGTTCAAAAAGCAGAAAAAATGCCTTTAAAAAAACTAAAATACTCATCTTTTTCCTTTCTTTCAGTCTCTCTCTCTCTCTCTCTCTCTGTCTCTCGTGTCTTGGTGTTTTTTTATTTACTGCTTAATGTCTTTCTAAGTAAAGTTGAGAATTTAAATTATTAGCACTAATTTTACCTCTGTTTATAGCGTGCAATGCCAGTTTAAATGCAGACGAGCATTTACCTTGTGGGGACTCACCAAACCACCACATCGCGCTCAGCACGAGAGGTTGGCTAACAGGGAAGTCACAACAGTAAGAAAGGCTATGATAGAGTTCCTTGGATGTTCGTGCTTCTTAGAACATCACTGCCTTTTTTCTGCATTTGAAGCTAGTTCTGATTTGATTAGAAAGTGTGACCTCTTGGGGTTTTCAGTGTCGTAGACATAACACGCTTACCTTGCACTCAAGTTGAGAATTCCCATGCATGGGGCCCCGTGTTCATGGGGTACGTTGGATGCTACATGTGCACGGAGCAGCTGGCACGCATGTTGCTGATATTTCCTGTACGCACATATCTGCTCTGCTCCCGGGCACTCCCCATTGTCCTTCAGACCTCCCTTGCAAAACACCAGCTGAGAGACAGAATGATTAAGACGGTCAGGACAGCAACAGCAGAGCATTAAACCAAGGGTGGGGCCCCTCGGAGCGAGTCCTGCCTGCCTCAGAGCCTGGCTTTCAGAACACAGGCACCCTCCTGACCCCAAGAGTCAACAAGCCTCTTTCTCAGCTGGGTTTGCTTTTACTGTATGAGAGAAACCCCAAGGTCCGCCACCAAGGCTCTCAGAGCTGAGGGGAGCCTGGGCTGAGGAATGTGTGCCCAGGAAGCTCTGTGCACGGAACACGGGCCAGGGTGACGCGTGCAGGACCAGTGCAGCCCCTCATCGGTGAGGGCGAGGCAGGACTGCAGCCGGAGCCCTCACTCTCTGATGGAGAGCTCGGGTGTATTTGTGCAGCTTCACCCACGAGAGACGGGTGGAAAGGAAAGGCAACCCACAGGCAGCCGCAGCACACGGCAAGGGCCTCCAGGCTGCAGGCGGCCACCAGGACGAGCTCTCCAGGGATTATTAAGCACTCACAGGGCTTGGTGCTGGGCCCAGAGCCCAGCTGGGTGCCCTGCCAGCCTCCCTTCCCGAGCAGCACCCCGGCCAGCTCTGCGGGCTGGCATCCAGCTCTGCCACGTCTCCTAGAGCTTCAGGCTCTGTCAGCGCTGAGTGGCCCAGCTGGATCCTTCCCGGTGGCCCACAGGCACTTTCTGGACACTCTTCCCTGCCCCATCCCCAGCCTCCTTGGGATGATTCCAGAGGTGACAGGAGAGTCTCCCCCTCCCCACAAATCTCCACCTTACCTGGGTGCTTCCTGGGGATTTTACTGGCAACCCAGCCGGTGTTTCCCTGGTGAGCCCCTGGAGCGACCAGTAGCCCCTGAGTGGGGGTGGGGTGCGGCAGGCAGAGCAAATAGCCATTTCTCCTTCGACCCTAAAGCAAAGAGAGTGAAAGGGCCTTGCATTTATTTTCTGTTCCAAAGAGTCATTAAGGACCTTGACTTTGTGATTCCATTCTTATCTGCAAAACTGAGGAAGTGATGCCTTACATTTCCAGAGGGGGGAAAGTGAGGAATCAAAAGTGGAGGGGAACCAGTAATGGCCGTAAAGCCCTTTGACATCCCTGTGCGAGGCCTGCCCCAGCCTCCGTCCTGCCTGTGATGTGGGGGTGGGTGCCCTGCAGCCTCAGTGCAGATGCGCTTGTACAGGATGGGGGAGCCCAAGCAGCCCCCATAATGGAGGTATTGCATTGCTCCTATTGTCAGAGGTTTCAGAAGCTCCCCAAAACAGACATTCTTCCTTTTAAGCAAACAATTGATCAAGACAATAACCTTTGTCTCTGCCAGTTTCAGTATTTTTACTTGAAAGAAAGAGCCATTGTGTCAGAGAAGGAAATAAGATTTGACCCACAAATGTCTCATTTGACCAACTCTGCCTCAGGGACAGTTCTTGGTCAACACCCTCCTTTAAAAACCGTGGGAGCTCTGAGAACTTGTCCTCATTCCCTGGAGAGCCTTCGACTGCCTGGCAGAAACAGGCCCCTACAGACCTGCAGTGAATCTTTGCTGATCCAGGAGCCCGGCAGGGGTGGGGGGCTTGCAGCGTGAGGGTTGGGGTGGCTAAGAAGGCATCTGGACCATCGCCTTTAGGATGGAGGCACTAATAAACCTCCTGGCCCTCTGCCCACACAGAAATATCATACACTTTGCAATTAAAGCCACACTCCCATGCTCCTTTCCTGTTGCTCTCAAATGTGTGTGTGCTTGGGCCCAGCACACCCTGCCTTCTCCACGCGGACCTGCCTAATGCTCCAGGGGCCGGTCTGCACAGCCCATCTGCGGCAGTACCAGAAGAAATATTTTGAGAGCTGCAATTTGGAACCAAGCGCTGTGAAGTTGTCTCTCTGGCTTGGGTCGGAAAGTAAGAGAAGAAAACCCGCTCTTGTGAGCACAGGTCTGCATTTTCTGCTCAGCCCTGGAAGCACGCGTGGCGCTGGGCTAGACCAGGTGTGGGCATTGTCCGCCTGATCCAGTATTTCAGCATTGCCCGCCGCCTGCCCCTCGGGGCCCAGCAGCACACAGGGCAGGCTCATTCAGCAGCTGGGGAAGAAGTGGCGGCTCCATTTTATGCACAGGTGTAGCCAGCAAAATCCTCTCTCCTTACAGCTGCTGGCCACTCAGGTCAGTAAGGCGTGCTCACCACTCTGAAAAAGAAGCAGGTGCTCAGCCCGCACATCGGCCCTCCTGACCCTGCTCACAACACACATCGCTTTTGGTCGGCTCTGGGGTTGGGGCACTAGCAGCAGCAAGTTGGATTCAGTAATGTGTCAAACGTAGCGATCACAGCAGAGAGCAAATCCATCTGGTACCCCTGGGTGACGGTGTCAGATCCACAACCCGGCTCTTCCAGGAAGCCTTCCTCAACTTCTTCAGCGGGGATGAATTATTCCTTCTTGGAAACTCACACAGTATGGCTAACCCGGACCATGAAGGTACCCATGGTTAGAAACACAGTCTGCCTGGCCCCAAATCCCAGCTCTCTCATTTGCTAGATGTGTGATTTTGGACAAGTTACTTAACTTGTCTCCACCTCATTCCTTCACTTATAACACGAGGAGCGTGGAAATGCCTGTTGCATAGAGCTGTTGTGGGAAGTACATGCTTTAATACACAAAAAGCGCTCAGAGCAGTGCCTGGCACAGAACAGCCCTGGGCAAGAGGCTGCTATTATAATCATACAACTTCTCGTGATAAACTATACATAGCATAACGTTTACCACTTTAATCATTTTATGTGTACAGTTCAGGGGCATTAAGTACATTCTTATTACTGTGCTACCACCGCCTCTACCCATCTCACAACTTTCCCACCATCCCAACAGAAGGTCTATGAACACTAACTCCCCATCCCCTCTCCCCAGCCCCTGGTAAACTCGATTCTACTTTCTGCCTCCATTCATAACTTTTGATTATACATATATATATATATAATAATGAATATATATATAATATATGAATAATATATGTATATTATTCAGTTAATATTTATTGAACACTTACTTTGCACTGAACTGAGGTGGACTCTAGGGACACAGTGGTCATCATGACGGACAGTTTATACATTCATGGAGTTTGTATTCTAGTAGGGTGAGACTGTAATAAGCAAATAAACACCCACGACGATCTCAGATAGAGATGCATGCTATTGTCGAGAAAAATTATGCAGAACCTAGAAATAGGCTAAAGAGAGCACAGTGCTTTCTTTCAAGTCACTCATGGGCTCTGTTTGACAGCACCAACCAAAGGTCATTTAATGCTTGGGGAGGAGCCGGTGCTTGACTTCCCTGTGTCCTGTTTGACTCCAGAGCCCAGCTGCTGGGAAAGTACATGTCAACTTATAGATTTCTAGCCCGGAGAAAAGATTATCCCAAAGATCATGGTTTTATTTTCCTGTAGGACAGTAACCACATTTGTATCTAACCTAGAAATCTTCCAGTATTTTTTTATTTTTAATGCCCATAAACACTCAGTTCCTCAAACACCCTTGGATCAGCATTAAGTAATCTTACTGGTTCCTTCACTGCATCCCTCTCCTCTCTGTTTAGCTCAGTGAGGCCAATGAATATGCTTCCTCTTGCCTGTTGGCCTCCAGCTGCTCCAAGCCTGAACCCTGTGGTTCCTTTCACCAGACCCTTGTCTAAGCCCTGGCTGGAAGACTTCGGGATGGGAAAGAGGTGCCCTCAGGAAAAGCATGGAGAGGAGAGGAGGGGACAGTGCTGGGCTGGCTGGTCAGGAACCAAGGGGGGTGTCCATTTCTCCCCAGAAGTTCCTTCAGGGCCCAGCAGTTGCTGTGACCACCAGTGTGTTGGACTCAGGGGACTTGGCCTGTCTTGTTCACCATTGGGCCTCAGCCCATATTCCATAAGTTTTTTTTTTTTTGTTTTTTTTTTAATGAATGAATAAGGAAATAAACATAAATATGATGGAGTATCTGGACCTTCATACCAATGTGGGGACTGTTCAGCTACTCCAGAGCACTCCCATGAGCGGAGTTAGTTTATGTCTTTCTAATTAAACTCAAGCTAACAGGCAGCTGTGTAGAGTATTAAGTACAAGAATCAGGAGTCAGACTGCTGGGGTTCCACTCCTGGCTCCGCCACTCTCCATCTCTGTGATCTCGGGTGCGTCACTTACTCCCTCTGTGCCTACATTTCCTCTTTTGTAAAATAGGGATACCTCACAGTGTTGTCATGAGGGTTAAAATAATTAAAACTTGTAAAGTACTTAAGAGAGTGCCTCGCACATACTTTGTGCTATGTCAGTATTTGTTAAAGAAATAAGGAAAACTTGCTAAAACTGGAATGATGCCCGACAGCGAACTGGCTACCTAATGCAGTCCTGAGCCCGCCGTCACCAGAGGTGTGGGGGATGCATTAGTTCTGAGACAATTATTAATAAGTATCTATGAGCGCTTGATATTGTCCAGCACCATGCTAAGCCCTTCACATTTATTATCCTATTTGTCTTCACAATAACCCTGTGAGGCAGGTGTGTTATCGCCACTGACACAGGGAGCAGAGGCTTTGTGACCGGCTAAGGCCCCTCAGTGTGGGAGGGACAGGGCCGCTGACTCCGAGCTGAGTCATGCTCAGAATCCAGGGAGCACCTGGGCGCCTGAGGTCATGCGTGGGCATGGGAACCTTGGGGAAAAGGCAGGTGAGCAGGCTGTGGGCTGAGGTGGGTAGACTGGGGGCTGGCCACAGCTCAGGTCTTGGTGATAAGGAACCCTTTGTGCTGGGCCCAAAGGCATTTGGGGTGGGAAGGAGGAGGCAGCTTTTGCATCAATCAATCAATAATTCAATCAACCAGCCCACCCACCAAGCTGTGTTTGACAAGATCGGGAAGGGTAAAGGTCCCAGGTTGAGGCAACGTCTCAGCCGGTCAGGAGAGCTCAAAGCAGGGCTGTGTCCTTGGAGAGAAAGAGCTGGAAAACTCTGGGGAGGGACTGCAGGTAGATAGACTGGAAGATGCAGGTGGGGGGCTTTCCTTGGAAAACGGGGGACGAGTCTTCCCCTGCGGCAGCAGGATAGAGGAGGTGGATGTAGAGACATGGAGGCAAAGGGGAGAGCCAGGGGTTTTGGCTTTGTCTTTACAATGAAAAAGGAGCTGAGACCATCAGGTTGCGGGAGCGGGTTTGGAGGCTTGAGAAAGGCAGAGTTTGGAGTAAGCCTCAGAGCACTGTGCTAAGAGTCATTCTCTCTCCTGTCCCACCTTCCAGAAACTCAGAGACCGCGTCCCAAGAGCGCACGGAGCACTCCCGCCAGCCCCACAGGGCCCCTTTGGCTTAAATGTTTGGACCGTCTCTACCCATCTTGTCCTGCTGGTTCCTTCTCCACACGGACTGGCAGGGAGACATCAGTGATGGAAGAGGGGCCTGCTGCACAGTCCAGACTGCCCCGGGATGGATGTGACACCGCATTTCCCAGGCATCTCACAGGTCCCTCGGGGCACGGGGCGGGCACTGTGACTTCATTGTCCCGGTGGGGAAGTTGAATGTATCAGGCTCTGCACCTGCTGGAGTCATCATGAGCAGTGTCTTGATATTCAGGCAAGAAGTGTCTGGTTTTGTGGTTTGTGTCTCCCCCACCCCTACCCTGCAGGGCCACTCCCATCATTATCCTTACTGCGGGCTCCAGGTGGGTACAGGGCAGGGTGGCGAACACTTGGCATGAGCGGTGGACATCAGTCATCTATCGGGCCCTGTTTCTCAACACTGCCCCAGGCAGCAGCACAGAACAAGTGCAGCTGGGACTCCAGGTGGATCCTATTTGTCATCCCAAAGGTAGCAGCTGTGGCCCCAGCACCTTTTCCCCTATTGTCCGGGTAGCGGGATGGCCCCAGGTAAAACTGTGAAGGGGGAGGGGTGCCTTAGGCCTGTGAGCTTCCCTCCCCCCAACCGGGGTTCTCTCCCCACAGTCATTCATGCTCTGTCCCACCCACTCCACTCCGCATGTCCTTGGGGGGAAGCACCTGTGATCACTGACTGGCCCTGAGGGAAGCAGGGTGGGTTCTAGTCACAGCCCCACCTCCACAGCTGACTCTCTGAGGCTGTCTTCCCACCTGTAGGGCAGACTGAGCATGCCCAATAAGGATCAGAATGGAAGGGAGGCCCTGTATATATATATATTTTGTTAAATCGTCAACCGAGGATACTTTTCCATTTATTTTCAGATAGAGTAGGAGGGAGGGCGGGAGGGAGAGAGAAACATCCCTGTGAGAGAAACCATCCATCGATTGGTTGTCTCCTGCACAACCCCGACCAGGGCCAGGGATCGAACTGCAACTGAGGTATGTGCCCTTGACCGGAATCAAACCCAGGACTCTTTGGTCTGCGGGCCGACGCTCTAACCGCTGAGCCAAACCGGCCAGGGCCAGAGCCCCCCCCCCCCCCCACCCCTCTGTATTTGTAAGACTTTACAATTGCAAAGATCTCTTACCAACCTAAGAAAGCCTATAATCACCAGCACCAACCCTCCCAGATGGTTTAACAGAGGTCTTTGGGGGCACAACTTTTTAGTCTGAAAGGGATGATTCTAATGATGGGATTTAAAACTCGCATAGGTATTGGGGGAAGCCAGGCCTGGTGGTACCCTTCGAACCCTACCTCAGGCTGCTGCAGAACTAACACTTGCTTGGTGCTTGACAGTCGATAAAGGGCTGTCGCTCTCTCTTGAGCACTCTGTCGCTATTTTAGTGGCATCCATGCTATTCCAGTGAGGCTTTGTAACTTTCCTACCTGGTAAACACTCAGATTCTTTTGTTTTTCCCCTTTTACTCAAGGGCTCATGATGGAGGGTGGCTAGCTGGGCAGGGGAATGTGGTAAAAGTGCTGTCCAGGCTGAAAACGGTCAAGCTGGGCTCATCGCCCATCTCTGCCCCCAGGACAGGGAGAGGGCAGCCAAGCCCAATGGAGGGTTATTTTTAATCCGAAGATGCCTCTTTGAGAACAAACAGCCTGACCCTGGGAGGCCCTGCCAGAGAGTTTGGGCCTGGAGGTGTCAGAATGCAGCTGCTTCCAGTCACCCCAGGCCCCTCAGAACCCAGAGCTGGGGGGCAGTGCATATTTGTACCTAAGCTGACTTGCTGTGCCCTCTGAGTGCTACCGGGTCCTGTGAGGATGGGTGAGAGCCCCACACTGTGACCTTTAGAGCCAGCCTGGGCCTAACCTCCTCCGGTGTCCTCTGTCCCTGGGGCCACCCACGTCATATGGCCAGATGGCCCCCAACCTCGGCACCTGCTGCCCTTGTCCCCACTCCAGCCCCTCCCTGCTGAAGGCCACATGAGAGTATCATTTTTCTCCTTTATTTGTCCTCTTTCCCCCTTTTTCCTTCCTTTATTCTCTGTAAAGCAAATAATTCTTCGTAGACAAATTAGAAAATTAAACCAAAAAATCCCTATAACCCCCTGACCCCTCTCCTACTCTGGGTGGGTAAAGACCGGCACTTGATCATATTTGGTGGATGTTTTTCCTGACTTTTTTCTATGCATTTTCATACATAAGGCATTTATTTTTTTCAACACACAAAATCCCACCCAAGCACTGGCACCGAGGAAGCCGGGATGGAAGTGTTCAGGAAGAACGTCGATGTCCCCCGTGAGGTCTGCAGGTCTGTGGCAGGGGTTAGGACATGACAGGGAGCATTTAGCAGAGCGCCTGGTCCCACAGCAGTGTTCAGTGTGAGACTGTGCTCTCCACCCGCACCTGTCCCAGCAGGAATCACTATGCCCCGATCAGGCTTCGTTTCAGAGGTCATCTGATTCTCCACCCCACTGAGGTACTGCCTAAGAAGACAGCTTGGAGTCAGGAAGCTTGGGTCTAAATCCTTGCTCTGTCTCTAAATAACTGTGTGATGTTGGGCAAATAGCTTAGCTTCTTTGTGTTGAATTCCCTCATTTGCAAAACAGGTATGAAGACAGGATACATGTTACAGGTCTGGTGTGAGAATCCAGTGGGCTAATACAGGTAGAGCAGCTGGAAGAGTGGCTAGCACATAGTAAGTGCTCAATAAACATTAGCGCTTATTCTGCTATTCTTCTTCTTCTTTCAATTCTTATGGAGGAGCTCGTGTTTCAGGCACTGGTTGAGATTCCCATATGATTTGGAGCAAGTTAATGAACTTATCTCTTTCTTTATTCAGAGAGGTGATTAAGACAGTTGGGGAATGAGATGGGGAGTAGTTTCAGGTGCTTGGACATCAGGAGAATTAACACATTTGCATTATGGAGTCACTGGAGCTCATTAACGTATTGGAAAGATGTAAAATGCCGTGTTGCTTTCATTGGGATTCTCATGCACTCATCACTGCAGCTGTTGAAGGCAGATCATGAGTACACGGGGTTCACCATCCTATTCATGATGTTTGAAAACTTCCATAATAAAAAGTTTATATGTGTGTATATGTATGTGTGCATTTAATAGATATATCCTGAAAAATCCAGTATTTTACTCTCATACTTTTTCTGCATTGTTTTAATATACCTTTTTATAATGTTCAAGAGCCTTTTGTTAATCAAAACAATAAAACCATTAACAACATTCCGCTTGAGGCACACTGGTGTAGACAGAAGCCACTGCTGGTCTATAACAGGTCATGCTCTGGGCTGGTCACGCTCCATTGCACGGATGACGTGCAGAATTCCCAGCCGACAGGTGATGGGGATAAACAGCAGACATATGCTTTGGCACCTGGTGACAGGCTGCCCCCTTCTTTGCTTTCCCTCCCGCTTTTGGCTTCCAGACCTTCTTTTGGATCACACTTGTCCTATCTATGTCAATGCCCAGTACTTGGTGTGCCCCATTAAAACTCCGAGAACAGAACAGGTGGAGGTTAGAGACATCCATCTGAATCAATCCACAAAACTTTCTGCCTCAAGATCAGGGGTCCCCGACGCCTGTCCCCTCCCTCGTCCCGGCCAGCCAGCTGCTCACCACCTCTTTCTCTCCGGTCTGGCACCTCTCCAGACTTTTTGCAACAACACAGATGTTAGTTACATCTTTGTTGCTACATAGGACTGACTTCACCTGCTTTTTTGTGATCATCTCAGTGCTTTGGCTGTTTTTTTGCTGCGACCACCATTATTATGAAGAATCACAGCTTCCAATTATGCAGTGATTTTGGGTGCCAAATGCCGCGCATGCGTAGACACCACCTCCTCGAATCTACACAACAGCCAACAAGGCAAATACCACAGAAAGTTCCATTTTTCAGATGAAGAAACTAAAGTTGACAGGGGTTAAGTGATTCATCCAGGGTCACAGAGCTAATAAATGGATAAATTCCATTTTTTAATATAAATTCCAGGCTATCTGTCCCAAAGCTCAGAGCTCTTTGCTCATTAGCTCATGCTAACTGGATACCCCTTTCCTTCCCAGAAAGAGAAGAGGTGTGTAAAGGGACGCCTACCTAGGCCTACAGTTTTGTTGTTGGTGTGCGGGAATCATAAACAGAGACAGCCTACTGTGAAAACCCCTTGCTGTCTGGGCCAAGGTCCCCCACGAAGGGCCCTAAGGAGGGTGCGTGCGTGCTTCCAGGTGCACAGAGAGGGCGAGCCAGAGGTCCAGGACTGTGGGGTGAGACCCTGACTTTGGCCTTCAGCACACGTGGGTTCTGCCTCCACGCAGACGCTGCTCAGCCTGTTATCTGGAGCAGTCCACCTCCCCTCCCTGGGCCTGTCCTCTGTGAAGCAGGGGTGACAAGCTCATTCAGTGGAGTCGCAGTGGAAAGAGCCCCGCGGAGCCTGACCAGAGCAGGCCAGAAACAAAGGCGTCAGGAGCCCGCAACTACCTGCTGGACTGAGGGGCTGGACCCTGAGGGGCTGTACGTGGAGAGCTCTGCAGTCCGTTTTGGCTAACCGCATCTCCTCAGCTTCTCCGAGCTCTTGCTGAGGGTGCCGGTCTCCTCACCACTCACTCTCCTCTCGGTCCCGTTCCCCAGCCCTCTCAGCCCAAGGAAGGTCCCTGTTCTTTGCCTGAAACTCAGGCCACAGGCACAGGGGCTGCGCGGCAGGTGGTCTGCAGTCGGGAGGAGGCTTCTGGGCTGAGAAGTTGGGCTGTCTGTGCTGTGAACCACCTTTTCTCAGAAAACCAGCACCTGACTCAAATGCACTTCTGACCCCGCCTTCCCATCACAGACACACACACACACAGACATGCAGACACACAGACTCATAGACACAGACACACAGACACAGAAAAATGCAGAGACCCAGAAACTCACACACAGACATGCAGACACACAGAGACACATACAGACACACATGGAAAAAGACACAGAGCCACATAAACACACACACACATACAGTCTGACACTCATCAGCCTACACACACACACACACACACGCACACACGCGCACACACAGGCACACAGATGCACAGACACACTCACTGGCTGCCTCCTAACCCTGGGGCCTGCCTCCTGCCCAGTGGCTCCACCCCTGCAGCTCTGCCTCCCTGGTCTAATGAAGGTGAGAAAGGGTGGAGAGATTCCAGGGACGTTTCCCAGCTCTGATCTCCTTCGGCCCTTCCGGTCAGCTCTGGGCAAGCATCCGGCCCCACGCCTGAGGCTGAGCCATGCAGACCGAGGGTTCTGAGGCTCCCAGTCGAATTTCTAGCTCAGGCTTTGCAAAAACTCCCAGGTCATCCTCAGAATCAGTAAATTTTCCCACAGAAACTCCACTTGGTGTGGATTTAATCGCAGGGTGTTTTTAAAGCCTCATCTGGAGGTAATTTGGGATTTAAATTACCAGGATAGAAGATATTTTTACCAGAAGGGGTTGGAATAGTTATATCCTGTCAGTTATTAATCAACCATTTCCAAAGGATTAAAAAAAAAAAAAAAAGTAAGACCTGTTTGACCAAATATGTTAAAAAAAATTCCCTTCAGAATTTGGTCATTATTTAACATAACTGATATACATTTTTCCATGACACTTGGGAATGTGTTCCGTGACATATTTCACGACTTTTCTAAATCAAATTAAATCATGCTTAGGCCCCCACTGACCAGGACCTCTGAAAATTCAATCCCAGCCACTTTTCAGGACCCGCTCCCCACTTCCCCTCCTCGCAGAACTCTGAGGTCTTAGGATTCTATAGCCTCGGGAACGCGGCAGGTCAGTGATGGTCACTGCCGAGTTGCCCGTTGTCCATCCAAGCTGCTGGTCCATGCACTTTCCCCAAATCCAAGGCCACAGGGCAAGTGTTCGGTCCCTGACATCTCCCTCCCTCCTCTGAGCCGCTCCCCAAAGGCCCTGCCACCTCCAGGGAGCCGGGTGGAGGCCCAGCACTCAAGGGTCTGGCCAGCCCTTAATGATCTCTGTCCCTGGGCCCCTTCCCAGACTCTCCTGGTCCTCTCCATCCCTGACAATTACTGTGAAGCCTTCAGACCCTTAGAAAATCTAAGAACAGCTTCTAACTTGCCCCTGGGGCAAGAGAAGCCCAGCCCTGTAAGGCACACAGGCCCCTGGAGAAGAGGGAAACAGCTCACACTCTTGGCCTGCGGAAGAAAAGCAGTCCTGGTTCATTTCTCAATCACAACAGCCCCTGACTTAGTCAATAATTTTCCAATTTACTTAGTAATCCATGCTCTTTGGGAAGTAGATAGAGCTGTGGGCCAAAAACAAAAGTAATAACAAAATCCTTCTTTGAATAAAGGTTCTGGAATCTCGTGGCTTCTGTAATTTTCAGAGTCTCTAGAATACTCCTGTTTGGATAGAGGTGGCGTCAAACTCACAGAGACCATTTAGTGGCTTGGTCTCATTGTTCCTTTTCATGGGAAAACTGAACCCCATTTGAGGACGAGGTTGGGATAAGAAGGGACACTGAACCTCAAGTAAACAGGGGCTAGCCTCAACTCGCACCCAGCACCACAGGCCGCAGTGGAGCTTATGATTCAGAGGAGTGGCTTGGGAATCAAATAACCAGAATTTGAGTTCTGGCTCCATTTGTTTTTGAGCTGTGTGACTTCAGGCAAGTTACTTCACCTCTCTGAGCCTCAATTTCTTCATTTCTAAAATGGAGATGATAAAGTGACTTATGGGATTATGTGAAAGTCAGATGATAGCTGAGATAATAGTATAAGTTCATACTATGAGGAATACCTTCTACTCTAAACACATAACAATGGTATGTGATATAGAAAGAGAAAATTAAAATGACATAGCTGCGTTCAAAAAACAGTATTACCATCTGTGATCGAGGCTGAGCTGTATTCTAGATACCTCCTCCCAGGGCCCCTGTGGGACAGACCCTACTTGCCTGTGATGGGGGCAGCTCTGTTGTTACCCAGCTGGGCTGCCTTCTCCCTGGCCCTGACCCCCACTCCCGTCCCTTCTCCCCGGCCCTCTCCCCCACTCCTGTTCCTTGAATCACTTCCTAAAATAAACAAGCTGCAGATAACTTTTTATCTTAGACTCTGCTTTTGAGGGGAATTCATGCTAAGATAGCTTAGCCTAGGGGAAAAGAAGAAAAGGAGAGAGGAAAAAAAAAAAAAAAAAGCCAAGCCAAGGGGTGGTAAATAGAAAACAAAATATGAAAGAAATAAAGAAATAAGTTAAAATATATTAGCCATTATAATAAATGTAGACAGATTACCTATTAAAATGCTATCAAATTAGATAAAACAAATGAACAAAGTTTATGAGATACACCTAAAGCAAAACCACAAAGAGAGATTGAAAATAAAAGTCAGAAAAAGATACCCTCATCTAAATACAAACCCAAAATAAATATATTGTTACGGGTTGGATTTTGTCCTTCCAAAACATATGTGGAAGTCCTAACTCCCAGTACCTCAGAATGTGACCTTATTTGGAAATAGTCATTGCAGATGTAATTAGTTAAGATGAGGTCATACGGGAGTAGCGTGGGCCCTTAATGCAACATGACTAGTGTCCTTATAAGAGGAGAGACACACAGACACATAGGAAGACGGTCATGTGTGGTGGAGGCAGAGATTGGAGTTGTACTTCCAGAAGCCAAGGAGTGCCTAGGGTTACCAGAAGCTGGACGAGGCAAGGACGGGTCTCTCCTGGAGGATGTGGAGGGAGGGCAGCCCTGCCAACGTGTTCATTTCTGACAGTTAGCCTGTAGAACTGAGAAAGAATGCATTTCTGTGGGTTTAAGCCACCCAGTTTGCGGTAACTTGTTATGGCAGCCCCAGGAAATGAATAGATAAGTCTAGCAATATTTATATCAGACCAAATAAAATTTAGGACTACAGCATTATCGGGAATAATAAACAAGGATAATGCATAATCATAAAAGCAACATCCCATCAAGAGTATATAATAATTATGAATTTGTAGGCACTTAACATGACTAATTATAAAGAGAAATTCATTAATTCATATTCACAGAATATTTTTAATATATTTTTATCAGGACCAAATAGATAAAACAGACAAAAAGGAGAGGAAAGAGAAGTAAGAGATGAAGAGCTAACTTCGTAAACCTGATCTGGTATAGGTGTGTGGAAGTCTATCTGAGCAGGAAATACATAACCTTTTCAAGCACATGTTGAGAATTTTAGCAAAGCAAGCCTCAACAAATGTTAAATAACTTATAGTGTACAAATCATATTTTCTACTCACAATGCAATTAGAAACAAACACACCCGTAAATGTATTGTGGATTAAAGAGAAAGTCAATAAAAATGACAAAATATTTAGACTTGAACAACTACGAAAGAACCACATAAGAAAATTTATAGGATGCACTACCTAGAGGTAAATTTGTAACATTAAAATACCTCACTGGAGAAACTAGATTGAAAATAAATGGACTATAATTTTAATACAAGAAACCAGAAAAAGAAAATGAATGAGATGGTACATTTAAAGTCCTTCAGCCTGGCTGCTGTGGCTCAGTGGATTGAGCATCGTCCCATGGACTGAGAGGTCCTGGTTTGATTCCTGGTCAGGGCACATGCCCAGGTTGTGGGCTCGATCCCCAGTAGGGGGCGTGCAGGTGGCAGCCCATCGATGTTTCTCACATCAATGTTTCTATCTCTCTCTCCCTTCCTCTCTCTCTAAAAAATCAATAAAAATATATTAAAAAAATGAAGTCCTTTACATAATGCTTGCCACACAGTAACTACTCAATAGAAGGAGATACTTAAAAAATGGAAATTGTAGGTGTTGTTATTCTATACATAACCCTTCAACGAAATGGCTTTCCTTTCTAGGACTAAGTAAAAATGTTATAAGCAACTATGACACACCAAGACAGAGATGTCTCTGTGTCCAGAACTTCAGAAATTAATTTTTATACAGTTTTGCATAGTCCAATAATATTCCAGAAAGATAAATTCTCTGGTCTAGGTTCGTCTCCTCTGCCTCTATAAAATACAAACATATTCTTTAGCCACTGAATGGGCTAGAGACTGAAGCCGGAGTTCAGCAGGGTGAGGGATTATCAGTCAAGGAGCTAGGTCCCTTTGCGGAAGCTGCCCTTTGAGGGACCTTGACAGCCTCCAGCAGTTCCATCGCCAATCCTCCTCTTGGAAGGAAACGGGACTTAAATAATCAGAGTAGCATCTTTCGTAAAGGTACTTGATATACCACTTCCTAAAATTATCCTTCAGAAGAGTGGCCTTAGGCAAGCTCTTAATTATAGGGTGTTCTCTCAATAACTGAATTTGTTAAAAAGGAAGCAAAGAAATGAATAGAAATGTATTAATTATTCCTGGGACAAGGCTTCACAAATCTGAGCACAGGATATCACTGCAAACAAGGTCTTAAAAGATCATTGATCAATATGGTGTTGTAAGTATATACACACACACACACACACACACACACACTCAGAGTTTGTCTACACACACACACACTCAGAAAGGAAGCGTAGAAAGTTTGTCTTGCAGTGGGTTGTGCAGGTAGGTACTTGTGACTTGGAATAAATGTCCAGTGACAACAAGAAACATGAATTCCAGGAGTGCTGGGTTTCAAACAGTGTGGGCATGAAAGGGGATGGGCTCCGGACAGCCATGGGAGGTCAGGACGCAGCTCCAGGGATGGACAGTGATGTTGCTGAGCACGAGGAGCCGAACAAAACTGTTTCATGAAATGCAGGAGAGGAAAAAGCGACCTTTCTCTGTTATTTATCACAATTCATTGTAAGTAAATATTAGTAGCATTTAACTTTTCCATCTATATTCCTAAAAGTTTATATATTCAAGTTGGCCCCAAAGTTTTTTTGTTTAGTCTTTCACTTAGAAAAAGAACAAATGGAAGCCTAGGAACTATTTGCTCTCACTGACCTTGGAGCAGTTAATGCCTGGCTCTTCCCAAGAAGAGTCCTAAGTGCTATGGACTGACCCACACATTGAAGCCCTACCTGCAATGTGATGGTATTTGGGGGGTCTTTGGGAGAGAATCAGGTCTAGATGAGGTCATGGGGGGCATGATGAGATGAGCACCCTTGGAAAAACCAGCAGAGACCACAGCTCTGTCTCTACCCACCATGTGATAATTCGGAGCCCACAAGCCAGGAAGAGAAACTGAATCTGCCAGCAACTTGATATTGGACTTCTAGCCTCCAGAACTGTGAGAAATAAATGTCTGTCACCTATGCCACCCGGACTAGGGCAGCCTGAGCTGACCGAGACGCCGAGGATGCTGGGCAGCTCCGCACTGCTCTTGGACGAGGCTGTCTGTCATCAGCACGGAGCCGGCACCTTGTCCCTGCCACTTATCTCCCCAACACCCTCTGGGCTAGGAAGGGAATGTTCTGCTGGTCCTTTAGCAGGTGAGGAAACTATACAGTCACAGGTTAATGACAGGAAAGGAAGTTTTGCTTATGAAGGAGGAAGACTGTGGGAGAGGATACTTGGCTCTCAGGGCCCTCATCACCCCTCTCCTGTACCTGGATTCTAGTACACCTGCTTCCCTGGGGAATACATGAACACGACCCCTCCCCCTGCCTCAGAAACACCTACCCCAACTCTTCCCTCCTCCCAGGTACCTGCAATACCCAGTGCACCTTGGCAGCCATGCACTAACCTGCACACAGCACCGAGCACCCTCCACACCACACATGCTCGCTGAGTGCCTATGACGGACTCAGTCATGACCGTGCTTAGTGTCGGGGACTCTGTGATGAACAAGACAGACACAAATCACTGGGGAGAGCCCAGGCCGGGTTCGCACTTGTTGCAGAAGGACACGCATTTCTATGGAGAACGGGCCCACTGCGTGCAGGCCGTGAGGATGTCACAAGCTTGTCTGCAGCAGCAGAACCCGTTTCCTGTCAGCGGCCAGCACAGTGAGGAGCGTCACTAACACCGCGGGTCCGAAAGATGCTCGTGGTTTTCCTCCTCATTCAGGGGGTCCCCAGGCATCCAGGAAGGGAGCAGTGGGGATCCCAAACAGCACTCTCCTTTGTGGCCTGGGAGAGAGTTGCCTTCCGCTAAGGGCCCCGCCTGGGGGCCCCCAGGAACAATCTTCTTGCTCCCCAAGCCCTCCCAGCTGCCAACTCTCTGAACTGTAGAAAAAGCCGCTGGTTGCAACTGAAATGAGAGCATAAAATACCCGAGGTTTTTTTCTAATTAGCCTTTTTCAAGCAGTCCTGAGGAGGGGGTCTGGTTTTTTAAGGGCTACTTTGCATATTAGGGACTCATCACTCTCAGCCTTAGAGCAGATGCCCAGAGCTCATTCTCATGGGGCCGGGTCAGAGGTCAGAGTCTCAGCTTCTGGGTGACACAGAGCCAGTGTCCTCCCCTGCTGATGTGGCCGATACAGGTTGTACATCATTAGAGATACAGCTCTTGGGGTAACTGAATGTCACAGCAGACTTTCCTTTTGCAATGTCTGCTAAGCTTTCTGAACTCCTGGGAATGTCCAAGCAAACTCTTCCTGGTGGAATGCCTTTCCTTCACCACCCCATCGCCGTGCTGCCCCACGAGACGTCTGCTGTGTGAAACCTTTCGCCGAGTACTGAGAAAGGTCCTAAAAGGCTGGAGGCTGGGAGACTATTAATCGTGCGGGATTTCTGCAGAGGCCTGACGAGTTGTTCAGTTAAATTCACAAGCTGAGCCCTGGCCGGTTTGGCTCAGCCATTGGAGCATCGGCCTGCGAACCAGAGAGTCGCAGGTTCAGTTCCGGTCAAGGGCACGTACCTTGGCTGCAGGTTCAGTCCCTGGCCCTGGTCGGGGTTGTTGGGAGGCGACCAACAGAAGTGTCTCTCTCACATCAATGTTTCTCTTTCTCTCCCTCCCACTCCATCTGAAGATAAATGGAGAAGTATCCTCCGGTGAGAATTAAAAAAAAAAAAAATCATAAGCTGATCATAAGGAAATCGGTGAAGCCCACTGGAAAACTACCCTGACGAGCAGGAGAGGACCATCATGGTTAAAACTCACTTGTCTGAATGTGGAAATCGTGTCATGAACTCTCTTTCTCTCAACAGTTCATGAAACTCAGATACACGTAAGTGGAAGACCTCAGAGTTATGGCAAACCCTGGGTGCACTTCGGGACGCTGTAAATAGAAACTCCTCCACGGGAAGCTCAGAAAACCCAAGTAGGATGACGTGCCGGACATCAGGACGGTTCCTTCAAGCTCAATGCCACCTCAAACCTCTGCTCCCGCTGTTCAGATCTTCTAGAATGCCACCCTGCCCACTTCCCACGTGGCCAACACCTAGCCATTTTTAAGGGTCAGCTAACATCCTGAAAATTAATCTTGGTGTCAGTCTGGGAAGGACCCTAAATGTCACTTAGTTCTATGATCTACTCCCTTCAAAAGTTGAATTCCTTCTATAATTTCAAGCCAGAGTTTGACCACCATTGGTGACTGGGGACTTGCTGCCTTTCTGAGCTAACCCATTCTAGGTCCATATAGCTCTGTTTTTACTAATAACAATATATACTATTTATTGGGTGTCAACTTATGCCTGACAACCGTCACATGATGTAATTCTCACAACAACCCCATGAGGGGAGTATCTTTATTATCTTCTGACTTCATTTTACAGAAGAGGAGATCAAGTCTGCCGGAGGCCCAATGACCTGTCCAAGGTCCCAGAGCTAGGAGCGGCAGAGCCTGGGTGTCTAACTTCACAGACGGTGCCCTTCCCCACTGCCCTGCTGAGGGCACCCTGACCGACAGAAACTTCTCACTGGGCCGTAGCTGCCCTTGAGGCAGAGTGTAGAGTTGTTTACAGTTGTCAAGTTTCCTCTTAGACTTCTCAGTGCTCAGACTATTTTGTATACAGAATGCAGCATGTAATGACCTAGACTTGCAAGTTTCATTCGTCACCATTTCAATAATTTAGTTTCACTTTCCAATAAAACTTCACTTTCCTGAAGATGGGCCCATAACTTACACATGGTTTGCTTCCCCCCCCCCATCCAAAGACATTTTTCCATTGATTTTTAGATAGTATGGAAGGGAGTCAGGGGGAGGGAGGGAGAGAGAGAGAAAGAGAGAGAGAGAGAGAGAGAGAGAGAGAGAGAGAGAGAGAGAGAGAGGAGGAGAGAAATATTGATGTGAGAGAGACATAGCAATTGGTTGCCTCCCGACAGGACCCTGACCAGGGCTGGGGATCAAACCTGCAACCCAGGTGCATGCCCTTGACCGGGAATCGAACCTGCGACCCTTTGGTCTGCAGGCCAACACTCTAATCATCGAGCCAAACCGGCCAGGGCTCACATGCATTTTGTATGTTTAATTTTTGTGTACTTAATTTCAAGACTTTGTTTCCCTTTCGGAATCCAGTATAGACAGCGCTGAGCACATGCCCAGAGCTAAGCACACCCTCTGAGTGGTGGCAGAGGGAATATCAGACTAAGATTCAGGAGTCCCAGACTCTGGATCCAGCTCTGCTACTTCCAGACCAGTTCTTCCCCTCCCCTGGCCTCAGTCTCCCACGTGAGCTGGATGATTTGTGCCATGACTGCCCTTTGATGCCGGCCAGCTAAGTGCTGCAGCTCTCCCAAGCCACAGGGCTGGTGGGCAAGCCCAGGGAGAATAAGCCCATTATTCAGATTGAACCAGGCCCTCAGGCACCCACCTATGAAGCAGTGATGGGCCCCAGAACACACAGATGGGACAGGGAGCTGGAAATAACCCCTGGTGCTGGAGCTAACTTTGTAGACACTCCGGCCTATTTGTCCCGTACACTCCCTAGTCTGGCAACAAGCAGAAATCTTACACTATTAACAGTTTCCCAGCCTCTAACCTTTTAGGACCTTTCTCCATATTTAGCAAAGAGGGTTTCACACAGCATCAGTGAGAATCTCCAGAAATTTCCCTGGGAAATCCCTCATCGCCTAGCTCACCAAGGAAGCTAAGAAGCTGGTGTTGGGCAATTTTACATTCATTTGTTCATCCATTTCACAAACATGTGTGTGTGCGTGCGTGTGTGTGTGTGTGTGTGTATGTGTGTGTGCCTTATCATGTCCTAGGCACCGTGTTGAGTAGTGGGGCTTACAGTCTCACTGGTGAGGGAAATATTAAGCAAATAATCATATAAAACCATGATTAAAATTTGTGCTAAGTGCCATAAAGTAAAAATACAGAGGGTGCTTTCTAGTCCCAACTCTGGCTCGCACTGGCTGTGAAACATTGTGTGAGTCACCTGCCCTCTCTGGGCCTCAGGGTTTTTTGTTGCTATTGTTTTGTTTTGTGTAAATTGGAGATCTGCTACTTCAAGCGAATGTTGTGATGCTCAGATGAAAGCAACAGCTCACCCAGCACCCTGAGAACTGTAATTCCGCACACATAAAAACAAGGGACTCTAGTCCTGGAAATTCACTGTGAAATGTATCTGTGAATGTGAGATTGTCCGTGGGAGAACCTCAACTGACATTTAGAAAAATGAGAGTGAAATGGGTTTTCCTTATTTGGAGTCTCCGCTTTATACGCAATATACTCAGATTATGTTCAGACACATGTGGGGGAAACAGAGGGATTGGGAAGCCTGGTCCCAGATGACCTTGGGGAGGAAAAGCCAACAGACGTGTGATGGAGAAAGGAGCTTATTAAGCAGCCCTCACCGACAGTCCTCCCTGCTTTTCCAGATGCGCCTGGAAGCGCTTTGCCAAGAATTCTAACGAGAAGCAGGCTGGGCCCTGCCGGTCACCTGCAGACTCCCCGCCGCGGTGCGGCCGCCACTTCTGCTCGGGTCCGAGGGCGGTTTGTTTTTAATTCTCCTCTGTAGGAATCAGGGCTTTGAGAGTCAGAGAAAACACTTCAGATTTTCCTTTCCTTTATACTCCAGCCAAAAAGCACGGGCCGAACTATGAAAGGGAGAAACCAGGCCATTTGGCGGAGGGCTGGCTGGAGGCAGTAGCTGAGCCGCGAAGCCCTCAGCGGAGAGCGCAGGGTCCACTTTGCGCCGAGAAAGGTTTACCGTGGGGATGTCCGCGTGCGCGGTCCCCACGCCCTCCCACCCACGGACTCCGCTGTGGGTCCGTGAATCTATTGTGACGAAAGAAAGCCAAGGCAAGACATTGGCCAGAAAAAGGCAGACGTGGGTTTCGTTCCTTTAACCAGAAGCAGAGGTTACAGAAGAGGTTTGCCAATGCACCAACACTTCTTCCATCTCGGGCGGGGATTTTCACAGCGGCACAGGGTCTGAGACAGGGCGGTCTCCGCTCCGGCCCTCCGGCCAGCAACGCAGGCCTGCCTGTCTTCTCCGCAGCCCGCCCTGTCTCCTGGGGCCTGCTCTGTCTGTCTGGTGTGTTTGTCCTGCTCCCCACAGCCTTAGCCTCTGTGGCCTGCTGAGCGGCGAGGGGGCTTTGCAAGGCACCCCCTCCAAGAAGCCGGCACACACCCTCGGCTGCTTCTTTCTGGGTTCACATATAACTGTGGAAAGATCGTTCTATTTCCCATGTCATCCTGTCTCTTAAAAAAAAGTCCCTATTTTTTAAAAAACTTCCCTTATGGGCAATCAGGATGGTGATTTGCTGAAAAAATGGCTTGAGCTGTAATCAGTCTGAGTGGTGGGGAAACCCAGCTCTTTACTTCCCTTTGGCTCTGCCCTGGGCGCTTGTTCCCACAGCACCCCACTTCCTCCACGGGAGTGATGCGCTCGCTGAGCCGAGTTTCATCAATAGCCAAGCCTGTGCCAAGGCACACCCTTTATCTGGGAGGAACTCCCTCAAAGCCTGGTGTTCAAATAGTGTGCCATCCCCGAATGAATGCTCAAAGGGTAAAACTACTTGGAAAACTGTTTCTATGATTAAAAAAAAAAAAAAATATATATATATATATATATATATATATATATATATATATATATATATATATATTATTGCTTTTTAGAGAGAGAGGAAGGGAAAAGGAGAAAGAATAGAAACCTCCATGTGAGAGAGAAACACCCATTGGCTGCCTCCTGCACGCCCCACACTGTGTCAGCAAGCAGCCTCCACATGTGTCACATGTGTCCTGACAGGGAATTGAACAGGGGCCTCACAGTCCATGGGACAATGCTCAATCCACTGAGCCACACTGGCTGGGCTGATTTTTTTTTTTAATCCTCACCCAAAGATATTTTTCCATTGATTTTTTTTTTTAATAGAGTGGGAGGGAGGGAAGGAGAGGAAAAGGGGGGAGGGGGAGACATCAATTGGTTGCCTCCCACAGGCCAGGGATTGAACCCGGTATGTGCCCTTGATCGGGAATCAAACCCGTGACTCTTTGGTCCATGGGCTGACGCTTCAACCACTAAGCCAAACCTGCCAGGACTGTTTCTATGATTAAATTACACACAAAATAGCTGGAAGCACACCTGGATTTTTCATGTTTGGAAGTATGGAACCCAAACATCCTATCAAAACTCAAAATACTTGCTTTAAAAAGAAGAAAGGCCAGAATAAAATACTAGAAAATGCCCTGTGGCTGTGAGGACGGTGGGATGAGCATGAGCTTCGGGCCGGACCACCTGCCTCCACGTGGGAGCTCTGAGCAAATCCTCTGTGTCCCTGAGCCTCAGTACTCTCACCGGAAAATAGGAATAATGCTTCTCCTCTCTGAGCATTCTTGCGGATTAAATGAGGTGATGTAGCCGAAGGTTCTAGTGTGGTTCTAGTCATGCAACAACTTTCCCCAGCCATATGTTGGCTACTGTTCTGCATTCTTCTAAATTTTCCATGATGTGCATTTTACCCTCATCATGGGGAAAAAAGTAAGTTTAAAATAATGACAACAACAATGTGGTCCACGTTATCGGGACAGTTCAAACACGGTAATGTGACCCAGATTGGATGGCATCGCTGGAGTGAGAACACTTCTAAAGGCATCCTAAAGCTTCAGTAATCACTGGCAGAAGAGTGCAGCCCTTTCATCCTGCCAATAACAGCCTCAGACTCAATCTGCCACGTTCGAAAGAAGGTTCCGTTCTTAGGAGCTGTGCTGCTCCAGGCGGTGCATTTAGGGATGCTCTTGTCTCCCACAGCGATGCAAAGAACTCTGCTTTCTGCTTTGAAAGATGTCCCAGCAGGCCAAAACCCTCTGAGAAATGAGAGTTCCCCCAGATCCGCTGAAATAGTAACATTTCTCTCATCAGACTTTTTCATTAGCATCCTTTTGTAACCCATTAAGTCCTTAACAGCGGCTTTGAGGAGTCCCACCTGTTTTCCATCAAGATTTCAGCTGTAAGCCAGCACAAACATGTGTGATAAGTTGATGCTAAAATACCATGACACACTCCTTGGATTTACTAGCATTTAATAATGAAGGAGAAAGCTTTGCCTTTTATAGCCCTGAGCCTCCCAGGCCCAAAGCAGACGTAGCAGTCGCCTCCTGCTAAGCATTCATTACTCATTGCTTCTCAATCCAAAGACCAGGCTCCTCCCTTCACTGTGCTATAAGGGCAGTAGGACCCCTTTCTTTAGGAGTGGCAGGTCCAATGTTCTCAGCCCTGACTGTAGCTCAGCATCCACTGGGAGCTTAAAAAAAAAAATATCCACACTCAGACTCCTGGCCCAGAGACTTAGATTTAGTTGGTTGGGGGACCCAGGTAGCCATAATCTTCAACAGCTCCCCAAAGGACTCTTATCTGTAGACAAGATAGAGATCTACTAAAAGTCATTTAGAACATTAGCAAGTATAGTGTAGTGGAAAGAACATGGACCTGGAGATATGAAGTAATAGACTTGAATTTACCATCTGGAAAGGATAAACTGTGTTCTCTTAGGCAAGTTTCTTAAATTCTTTGAGCCTCAGTTTCTTCATTTCAAAAAATGGGGTTAATAATATCTATCTCATAAGGTTGTTTGTTGTAAGGATCAAATGAAATAATATATGTAAACTGCAAAGTACTAGGTCTTAGACACAGCAGTTGATCAATAGGTGTTAAGTATTGTTATGAACTGAATGTCAACAGCTATTTTCTTAGAATCAAGTTTCCTTAGGAGAATATAGTAATTCTACCATCATCTTATGGGAATAACAAAACATTTCCTCAAATCAAAGTGTCTATCATATAAAGATCAATTAAACATCATACTAGAGATCCTAGCCATTATAATAAAGCAAGCAGAAGAAACAAAACATATAGATTGCAAAAGAAAATATAAAACTGTCTCAATTTGCAGATGGCATGAATGTCTATATTGAAAATCCCAAGGAATCTTAAAGAATGCTAGTAGAAATAATAAGTTTAGCAAGGTTGGAGGACACAAAATTAACATACAGAAGCCAATTGTATTTCTATATGCCAGCAAAGAATACTTAAAAATTTAAATTTAAAAGACAGTATTGCCCGGCTGGTGTGGCTCAGTGGTTGGGCGTTGGCCCATGCACCAAGAGGTCGCTGGTTCAATTCCCAGTCAGGGCATGTGCCCCGGTTGTGGGCCAGGTCCCCAGGTTGGGGCATGCAGGAGGCGGCCAGTTGATGTTTTCTCTCATCGATGTTTCTATCTCTCTCTCCTTCTCCCTTCCTCTCTCTCTGAGAGGAAATCAATAAAGAAAGAAAAATTTAAAAAGCAGCATCATTTATAGCACCAAAGCAACAAAAACCATGAAATATTTAGGTACACATTTTACAAATATATGCAGGACCTGTATGCTGGAAACTAAAAATCACTAATAAAAGAAATAAAAGAAAACCTAAATAAGATTGGAGGACTGGATATTATTAAGGTATCAATTTTCCCCAAATTAATTGATAGATTCAATGTAATCCCAATAAAAATCCCAGCAGACTTTTCTGTAGAAATCAACAAGCTGCCTCTAAAATTTATATGGAAAGGCAAAGGACCTAAAGTAGTCAAAACAACTCTGAAAAAGAAAAACGAAATTGGAGGGTTCACACATCAGGCATAGGCCCTGATTAGAGATAGAAAAGACAATAGGGGACAAACTAGTTAGTTTCCTGGTAGGTACTGGTGCAGCAGACTCAGTCCTGACCGAGCCAATGGGGCTCTAACCTACCCCTGGACTTCAAAGAGGACTATGGACTTTGGGGAAATACTGTGACTCCTTCGTTTCTGGTCCTGCTGGAGTGCCCATACCCTCTACTCAAACGTGATCTCCCCCAGAGATCATTCAATTGCTGGCCACTGCCACTCCAGGCCAGCCCCTGCATCAAGTTCCACAAGACGTTGGCCATCAGTCCTGCCAGCCTGCCTCCAGACGATGACCCGGAGAAACCTCTACAGGACTGCCTGGAGGTAATCGACATAGTGCAGACGGCCCGCCCAGACCTCAAGGATGTTCCACTGCCATCATCAGATGAGGTATTGTTCACTGACAGGAGTAGCTATGTCCAGGAAGAAATCAGGTATGCTGGGACAGCAGTAGTAACTCAGGACTGTGTCATCTGGTCACAGTCATTAAGTAGGGGAACTTCAGCCCAATGGCCTGGACTCATAGCCCTAATCCAGGCTCTCCGATGGGGCAAGAAAGAAAATCTGCTGCACCAGGAATCTTGAGAGGCAGCCCTAAAACCAGTGGGGAATAGCCTCTCCAGATACACTAGGTCAGAAAATGACTTAGCCAAGCAGAAACAAGCCATAAAAGAAATCAGTGGATGGTGGACACTGCCTGATGGGAGGTTGTTAGTCCCAGAGGCTCTAGGCTCTAGTCCAGCTGCACCAGACTACCCACTTAGGTTACACCAAGCTTACTGAATTCCTGAGAGGCAGGCAATGTCCAGTAAGGTCACAGGGAAAGGGAGAAGGCAGAGGGAAGCAGGAATGTGTGGGTCTGAGTAGGGAGGAGGAGAAGAAAAGCTGGGGGATGAGCAGACAGCAGATAGATTGAGCAAGCTCTCAGGTTCATGTCAGGGGAGGGACTAAGAAAGTTGCAGAGGGTCTGTGTAAGTTGAAGAAGGATTGTGTAAGTCGCAGAGGGTCTGTGTAAGTTGAAGAAAGTTTGTAGAGAAGGGAAGAAATAAAAAGAGAAGGATTGTGCAGAGGAAGTAAAAAGATAAGAAAGGATAAAGGAAAGGGACATACATATTAATACTCAAAAAGGGAAAAAAGAAAGGGACACTGAGAGAGGGAGAGTTTGCCCCTAGTAATGGAATAACAGTCTAGGATGTAATAAAGAAAGTAACAGGTTTAGGCTACTCCTGTCCCACCTACCCTGAGGGAAAGCTTAACCAGATTTGCTTTGGAAACTGGTGAGGGCTGGACCACTCTGCTCCCCCTCGCCCTCTTACAGTTCTTGCAGGCCCTGCAGTCCGCCCAGAAAGCCGTCCATAAACACGTCTGCAACGCCCTGCCTGTGCCCACCTCAGACCCTGTGCACCCTTTCCAGCCCTGGGACTCAATATGGGTAAAGAAATTTACCACCCAGGGACTGACTCTGGCCTGGAAGGGACCATACACTGTCATCCTGCCTGCACCAACGGCTGTCAAGGTTAACGGCATCCCGGTCTGGCTGCACCATTCCCAGCTGAAGGTGGAAAAAGCAGAATGAACGGCCTGGGCCTCTCCAGATGCCTTAAAAATGAGACTCTTGCATTTATCGGGACTCTAATTTTTCTGATTATGACTATACAAGGGAATCTTTATAGATCTGGGCCCCAATAGAACTGGGAACTTGAAAATAGGATATTGGGGGGGGTCTTAAAAAGTGTCACCACGAAAGGGGATAGAAAAACCTGTTTTCAGTCTTGACCTATGTGACCTCATGAGAGGCACCATAGGCACAGATGGTATTACTGAAGATTGATGTCATATAGAAGGGCCCCTTCCCTGGGGTTATGGGACACCTACGGGGGAATGGGGACTACAAGGGGTAGGAATATATATATATCCAGGGAGCGGTACAATCACCACAAGTTGCTTGAATGCAAATGAATACTTTTGTCCACCTCAGAGTTGTGAAACCATATTTACCACTAAGGGCTATATAAGAAGCAGGCACCCTCATATAGATTTTAGAAGGTTAACCAAGCCCAAGGGTTTCCCTATAGGAAAATCTGACCCCATTCAGATTAATATCATTAGTCAGCCAGACCTTTATTAGGCCACAGGAAATACATAGGGGCTGACTATTAGTTATACCTAAATTTGGGGCCACCTTATTATATAGGGCTAGGCCTCTCCGAGCCAGTTTCCCAGACCCCAAATACTGACAACTGTACATGGGACCAGCCCAAGTTAACTTGGGGGATATCCTGGGGCAAGGGACTTGCATACTCCCACCTAAGTATAACCTCCAGCAATACAAAACAGACAAGGTTTAGATCTCCTTTTCCTCACACAGGGAGGACTCCGTGTAGCAGTAGGTGAAACCTGCTGTTTCTATGCCAATAATTTGGGAATAATACAAGGACAGAGTTAATATCCTTAATAAAAAAGGGTCAATGATTTGACTTGTACATAAAACCAGTGGGGATGTAATAACTCCATTCTGACCCTCAGTTACTGCATGTACACACCCTGGCAGTTTCTTTTCTATAAACATAAGGGCCTTGAGACACCCCAAGAAAACTGTAAAGATAAGGGTTTGAGGATGGCCTTGGGAAACTCAGAGAAACCATGAGAAAAAAGAGATTAATAGTTACCCTGCTCTTCTCCCCCTTCTCTGTATCCGCCCCCCTTAACGGTGCCAAAAGTGGCGCCAAGAATGTAGTTTTTTTTTCTTTTCTGTAGTTTGTGCCTTTAAAAGCGGGCAACAAAGAAGGCTCGGGGCTGAGGATTTGGGGAAGCTGTACCCCCCCAGCCCGCCGGTGTAACAGCCCACTGGTGTAATAAAGTGCTCCTTTACAATTCGGCTGTGCGTCTCTGGTTATCTCGCTGTCATGTTACAAGAGGCATTTTACTAAGTGAAAGGAGTCAGACACAAAGGCTGCAATCTGTATGCTTTTATTTATGTGACATTCTGTAAAAGGGAGACCTTTAGGGACAGAGAGTAGATCAGTGGCTGCGAGGGGCTAGAAGTCAAGAGAAAGAATGACTGCATGGTGGCACAGGCCAGCTTGGGGCAATTGAAGAGTGCTGTATCTTCATTATGGTGGGGTTACATGGATGTATGCATTTGTCAAAACTCGTAGAATTGTACATTGACAAGTGTGAATTTTGCTGTATATAAATGAGACTTCAATTAAAAAAATGGTTGGGGCTTCTCTGAATTGAAGAAATATGGTATCTCGTCTATATGTAGATTGGCTTGGTAAGAGTGGTGGGTGAGTGTGACTCCTCCTCAAGGTCAACCACAAGGTTACATGAACTGTGTGGAGTACATTAGACCAGTGGTTTCAAATCCAGTGCATCAGAGTGCTAGGAATTTATCTTAAAAAGGTAGTAACTGGGACCATGATGTTATTTTCCACATTTCAGGGAAAAGGCCTAAGGAAAATCATATTTTACCCAAGATAAGTTTGCCCAAACAGGTTGAGTAAAATCTCAACATCTTTTGCTTTTGGCTGGAATTCTCTTTTCTGCTGATCATATCTCTTTCATAGAGAATTTAAAAAGCCAAGCTACAGCTTGGTGGATAAAAGTCCTTTGAAAGAAGAGACCTGTGGGGGAAAGATTATAAAATGGGGTTTTGGTGGTGAAAAGTTTGAGAACGGCTAGACTGAACCACATATTTGAGGGAGAAAAAGGAACATGTTCCTTTGGAAGGACTGAGCACCCAAACAAGCTGTTACCTGCCCAAGACAGCTTAGGGTCCTCTGTCTACTGTCAGGGGACGGCCTCTCCCACCCCACCCGTCGTCAGGCCTGTAGGGGCTCCAAACCCCACCTGAGTGCATGTCAGAGGCTGGCAAATACATACACCCCTGAGTTCTGATAGCACGTGTCAGCCCCTGTCTAGAGCACCTGGTGTCTCCGGACTAGGACACCGCTCATGAAAAGAAGTACGTTTCCAGGACCAAACCCGAGCCCCTTTGTTGACAACCAGCACATCAGTACTGTGACTGTTCGTTCTAACAAAAAAAGTTAGGGCTTTGTATCAAACCACGATAGAAAAAGTGCCACCAAGCCCTGCTGAGGTGGGAAAATGTGGGAGATTATAACAGCAACCTTAGCTCGGGCCAATTAACGTGCCCGCTCCTGCTCAGTTTGCGCACAGCTCAAGGGAGCTCAACGGGATTAGCAGCAAATACCTTGTTGTTATTTTTAACATAGCTCAACTGTCTAGTAAATGTCTTCATCGTACCTGCCAGTAACCTCTTCACGAACGAGGCATCCACCCTTCGAGGTGTGACAGGAAAGACCGATTTGTCTGAGATGTTGCCCTGTGGCCCATGGAGTTCGATGCCTAAACAAGAGACTCATCATCTTTGACACTGTGCCTTCTAAGGTATGGTAGGAAGTTTATGGTCTTTGAAGCCAGATTCTGCCATTAATGAGTGGTGGTCAAGGTATCTTGTCTCCTTGAATCTCAGGTTTCTTTAAAATGAAGATGATATTACCTACCTCACAAAATTGCTATGAAGATTAGCGATAATGAATGAAGGAGAGTCCCTGACATGGAACTTATTGCCTAGTAGATGCTCAATAAATGTTGGCTACACACAAACACACGTATATACACACATACAAATACATATACTAGAAAAAAGTAAGATGTGCAATCTTTCACTTTTGCACATTTCTGAGATTGGCTTGTGTCTTAATTGATGTCAGCCCAAATTTGCTAGCAGCAAATAGAGGGGTGAGTCGTGACATGGTTGTCATTATGGGGCTGTGCAAAACCAGCCGAACGCTCTGAGTAAATCACAGAACTGAGAGCTGCGAGAGGCCGCGCCGGCTAATTGGTGCCTGTGGAACATTATCACTAGACACTACACAGCCGTCTGTCAAGTATCTGGCTCACTTTCAAATTTCCAATGATATGCAATTCAATTATAGAGAATATTAAACCATGAGTTTAACCAAATAGTAAATGCATGTAAAACCTGGCATATTAACTGTCCTTACAAAGTATCTAAGGAGGTCAAGTCCATGGGCACAGGCTCCATAAATCTACATTTCTTTGACAATATTTGTCTCAACTGGGAAGAACCTTTAGACCCCGCATGCAAAGAAAACTTAGAGTTGATTATAGACAGTAATATTAAAGAAGAAAATGGTATGTGGTTGTAATAAATAAATGTACACTCATTCATTTTTAAAAAATTATATAATTTCATCTGACATGTCTTATTTTCAGAAAATCTGTGTTAAATTGATGATGCATCTTACAATATATTAAACATGGTGATACTGCCCTGGCCGGTTTGGCTCAGCAGTTAGAGCATCGGCCCGTGGACCAGAGAGTCCCAGGTTCAGTTCCCGCTAAGGGCATGTACCTCGGTTGCAGTTTGTCCCCGCCCTGGTTGGGGTTGTGTGGGTGGCGACCACTTGATGTGTCTCTCTCACATCGATGTTTCTCTCTCTCTCTCTCTCTCTTCCTCCCTCTCTCCCTCCCACTCTATCTAAAGATAAATGAAAAAAAAAAAAAAGTCCTCTGGCGAGGATAAAAACACACAAAAAACATGGTGCTACTAAGCCACCTCTCCCATCCCTGGCTGGTACCACACATGCTCATGTATTCTGTGACATTGGTTGACGAGGCTGATTCAGAATTAGCAGTGGCAGGCAAAATATATGGCCAATGAACTCCTACTTCACGAATAATTAGGAAAGCACAAATAAAGATCACAATGAGATACCATTTTATAGCCATTCTTTTGGGCAAAAAATATAAGTCTGATAATACCAAGTGTTGGAGAGAATGTGAATTCACAAGATCTTATGTAGACTCCTTATAGAAACATATTTCTGTACAACTACTTCGGAACACAGTTTGATATTTTCTCCTAAAGTCGAATATGCACGTACACCATGACCCAGCAGTTGCGTTGCTGGCTCCAGAGTGTCTCGCCCTTGTGCACCAAGAGTCAAGTACAAGGAAGTGGCCAGTTCGCTTGCAAGTCAATCACAGAAACGCTTTTTCTCAAGACAGCCATTGTACTTCGCTATGCAGTGGATGTGCTTTCTGTGAGCGTCCTGTTTCGTCACACAGACTGTTAGAGACACGTACTCAAGGACTGAGGTTTACTAGAATTCATAATTTTTACTATTTCATCAATATATAATCTTAAGTGAAACTGCTAACTTTTTGCTGAGAATGTACGCTGATGAACACAATTACTAGTACACTGAGTGTTACTCCCCTGACCTGTGCTAATTCACCTGCAGTTTTACCCACCACTGCTTTTGTACCCCGTTGTCTTCACCTCCAGCGTAGGCAAATCACATTCTCTCAGCTGTTGGTGGCCGTCAGTGACTGATTCATGAATGGCGACCCAGGAAGTGGTTTACACCTTAGCTGACCCCAGCACCCAAATGACCTAGACAAATGACATCAGAGCAACTGATGTCTGTCCCTTGAAGGCTCCAGGCTCCCCTCCCCAGACACTGGCAGCCAGAATGTAGAGAAGGAATCTAATCTCTCCCATTTGGGACTGAGACCCTTGAAGGAAAGATGCCAAGATTCAGGAACAGCCGAGAGGTCATTCCTGGCAATGGTAGGTGTTTCTGAGACTTGCCCTTGACCGGTTGGCAGCTGTCCTGCTTCTCTTGGTTCCTATCTATTTCCCAAGCCCAGTTTCTCCAGATTTCCTGCTGATTCTGTGAACACTCCAATGGTCTCCCTATAGATCTCTTCTTTGCTTCAGTTGGCCCATGAGTTTCTGTTACTTGCACCCAATACTTCTGACTCACTCCACACCTTCATTGGAAGCCTAGGCTAAGAATCTCCTCTCAGGAGCAGGTAGAGGCCAGGCCTGCCACCAAGAGAGCCATCTTAAGAGTGACCAACACGTTGGGCTTAGCTTTTTTTTTTTAAATACGTTTTATTTTTGAGAGAGAGAGAGAGAAACATCGATGTGAGAGAGATATATCAATCGGCTGCCTCCTGCACGCCCCCTACTGGGGATCGAGCCCAAAACCCGGGCATGTGCCCTGACCGGGAATCCAACCGGGACCTCTCAGTCCATGGGACGACGCTCAGTCCACTGAGCCACACCTGCTGGGCTGGGCTCAGCTCTTTCACTCCTCACTTTCGGCCCCCACCTTCCCATTAACCTCTCCAGGCCTCACCTGGCCACGGTCAGACTAAGGTGGCATGATGCCCTCAAAGCCTCTCTTGCTCCCACAGGCATCAGTCATGACCACCTCCACTCTCCCAGCCCCTGTCTTCACCTCCGACGAAGGACAAATCACATTCTCGCAGCTGGGGGTGGCCGTCAGTGACTGATTCACGGGGCCCCAGGAAGCAGTGCACACCTTAGCTGACCTAGAGTGAGGGACACGGTGTGCTTTTGTCACGCTCCCCTGAGGAGCCACAGCTCTGCAAAGATCACTTTAGAGGCGGAAGACTGGCTTTCCAGAGCAAACCTGAGGAGTGTGCTTCGCAGAGGGTCCTTCTTCGATTCCGAGCCTTTTCCTAGCAGGGAGCTGTGAGGTTGATGCAGCCACAAGTTCTGTGTTCAAATGGAGAGAGTGGATCCAAGGCCCCTTCGTGGAACCTCTCAGGACCCAGGAAGCAGCTGGGTGGAATAAAGGACATTTTCCTAGAGGCAGGAAGCCTGAGTGCCCAGGTGGGTACATCTGCATGTCACAGTCACCCAGAGCCCTGTAACTGCTGGGCAAAGCCAGCGGGCCCAGCAAGGAGTGACAGTGATGCTGGTTGGAAGGTGCCCTCTGCTGCTCCATGACACTGATGTATCAGGTCTTCTGACAGCTCAGACTCAGCATTGAGGCAGTGTCCTCAGCCAGGCTGCAGGTGGGGTTCTGTCACCTGCCTGTGATCCCTCTGAGGCGCAATCACACCTGGGTCCCTGGGGCCTCCAGCCTGCTGCTGCAGCCGGCCCTGGGTCTCACTAGTCGGCAACAGCTGAAGGGCCTATTCAGTGTAACGGTGGGATAGTCCCAGGCTGGCCTCCCATGCCTGCAGACTCGGAGGGGCCCCTGGAGGTCATCCAGGCCTGCACTTGGCAGGGCCACCCCAAAGTTCTCCCATTCCGGGTCTGTTTTCCAGATGTGGCTTTACCAGGAAAAGCACTCCCCCTGGGCTCCCAAAAGGAGGCTAGCTCCCTTCCTCACTGTGTCCTCACCCCAGGGAAGGCAGACACAGGGGCTGTCACACCATGGCTGAGAGGTAGGAGGGCTTCATTCACACAGGCAAACACTAGCCTCGCCCACTACAGCTCTGAGATTACCAAGGGCAGGCCCCTCACTCCCAGAAACCGGGAGGCAGAGACACAGGAGAATTGTTAAGTGGGAGGCCTCTTTAGGAGAGAGAATTACAACCAAACAGACTGCCTGCTGATTGAAACTTCTAACTTGTATGTTTCTAACCTCCAAGAATGATTCTGTGAGGACTCAGCTGATGGGCCACCAGAGATCAGTCGCAAGCAAGGAGGGGGCACGAGGGTGCCACAGCCTCGGACTCGGCCACCCTTCACCTGTCCTGCTCCCCGCCCGCACCGCCCGCAGCACCAGACAGCAGAGAGAAGCCTGGGCTGAGAGAGAGAGACCTGGGACCCAGCACACACTCCCGGCCACCCCCGGGAGCCCCGGCTCCCTCACCCCTAAAGGAGGACAATGGCTGCAACCTGAACCCCGCACTGAGCTCCAGTGAGGCCGGGCGTGTGCGGCGAAGTGTGAAGGGCAGGGAGCCGCACAATGTGAGCTATTGTTGGTGTTATTTTTGATGGCAGAGTGCTGCCCTTCCTGCCTGGGAGGTGGCATGCAGAGTATGCCCTGCTGGCAGGGAATGTGGGCCCCAGGAGACCTGGCCCTGGCCGCGATTCCGGAGAGAGTGCCCAGGAGCTGGTGTCTGAATGAGGGAACGTGGGCATGCCTGAGTGTGCGGACTCCCGTCCCCTCCACAGGAGGGTCTAAGAAGGTAGCTTGGGCACTCTCCATTTCAGGACCAGATGTTTCTCTAGCCCACCTCCGAGCTGGGAAGCAGAGGGGGGAACCAGAGGCTGAGGTTGGGGTCGGGGTCGGGTGGGGGCTGCCTTGAGCATTTGCTGTGGGAATGCCTGAGGCCGCATTCCCTCTGCCCTTGCCGCCTCGCGGGTCACACTGAGGCCTGTGCCTTTAAGATGGTTTGACATCTTCGAGATGGGAAACAGAGCTCCCAGCGGAAGGCCAGCAGTAGCTCCGGAATGCTGTTCTAATATAAAACTGGCTCTCCGAGGATTTCAGCCGATACTCCCACTGTCAGGTTTTGGAGCGAAATCACCTATTATGGTCCTGGAAAAGGCCCCAGCTTCTCGGGGCTGATCCTGGACTGTGTGGGTTGGCCAGGATAGGCCGAATTTTCCTCTCAGGCCGCACAGGCCAGTCCTCCACCCTCAGCTGACTGCGACCCAGATTCCCTCTGGATCCGAGAGTCAGAGCTCAGGGCTGGGAAGGCAGCACAGTGGGGATTGCCTGGAGGCCTCCGCTAGCCCAGCAAACCCCCAGCCCTGGGGTGTGCCCTGCCAAGCACTCAACGTGGACAGATGGCAAAGCCCAGACTGGCAGGCAGGTCCCCACTCGGCTTTCTTTCCACCACTTCAGTTGCCTCCGTCCCCTGGACCAGACCATCAGGGGTGTGTGCCCATTGTGCAGATCACGGAGTGGGGTTCTGCCTGAACACTCCAGCTCCTCCTCCTGGCCAGTCAGCCCCTTGGCAGGAAGGTCCCTTCGTCCCACCTTCCTCGGGTCCCTCATTCCAGTCTGAAGACTCTCCAGCTCCTCCCCTCCTGGGTCTGGCCTCCCACTGTTCAAAGGTGGGCTCTGGAGCCAGGGAGAGTGGGTTGAGTCCTGGTCTGCTGTTTAGTAGCTGTGTCACCTAGGGCAAGTTACTAGACCTTTCTCAGCCTCAGTTTCCTCATCTGTAAAATGGGAATTGTAACCGTATACATTTCCAGGTAAGAGCATTAAACGAGCTAGCCTAAATATAACAGCTTCGCTCAGGAGCTCACAAAGTGGGGTCTGGGGCCTTAGAGAGTCCCCAAACCCTGTCAGGGCTGTGAGATCAAAACAGTTTTCATAGATACTGAGATGTCATTCGCCTTTTCTCTTTCATTTTCTCACGAGGTTACGGTAGAATTTTCCAAAGGCTGCTGGCTCTGACAGCTAATGGAATGAGTGCTGGGTATTCTTGTTTTAAAGTTTTTCTCAGTTTTAATTTATAAAATGGTAAATGCCACTAGATAGAACCTACATAAGCATAAGCTCTCTGGAGTCATCAGTAATTTTTAAGAGGGGCTCCAGCTCTGTGCTCCCCCAGCAGAGAAGACAGTGCCTGGCACAGATATTCCCAGGGGGACAGTGCTGGAAGGGACCGGAGGTCACCCGGTGTTTATGGCTTTTTAAAGCAACAGAACCCTTTTCCAAATGGAATTACACACAGAACCCCGATACAAAAGCAGATGAAAGCATCTCTGTCGAAGCAGGCATGGGGTCCTGACCTTAGCTTCCCTTTCAGATGTTCCTGCCCAGGAGGCCCCTGGAAACCTGAAAACCTTGGACTCCAAGAAAGCGCAGCGTGAAAACTACCCACCTATCCAAATCCCCGCTCCTCCACCTGGGAAGGCTGGGAGACTCGGAGGGGGAGACGAGGATCATCAAGACAGGTCCCCGACTCCGAGTCCATGCTCTTTCCTGTACCCCCAGCCTCCTAGCTACATGGCAGGCTTTGAATAAAGATTTAGCATAAGAATATGTAAACTTTCCTGGAAAGTCTTCCAAGATTTCCCTGTCCTACAAACTTCCTTCACCCCGAGAGCCGTCTTGATTCCTGGACTGGTTCTAAGCACATAGCCTATACTCCATGGACTTTGGTCACAGCTGTCTCTCGGATCAGGATGACCCTGTTTGTCAGGCCCACGGGTGCTCAGTTGAGAGCTACATTTAATACCGAGACCGGAGCAGCGCTGCGCGGTGAAGTCGTGGGGTGTCAGAGCTGCAGGTGGCCTTCGAGGCCATCTCTGCTGGCCCGTTTGGTCCAGCTCCGCAGACCTGCCCTGCGCAAGGCTCTGCCTCTGGGGGACAGAGAAAGACAATGTTCACAACCACATGCTCACCGTCCACAGGTAAGGCTCTGTGCTGGGCACTCTACAGACGGCCGTGGGACAACGCGGTGGGAACTGTGTGGGGCCACCTACAGACAGATTTTTTCAGTAAATACAGCGGCCCGTCCTCTCCACGGGTTTCGCATCAGGGGATTCAACTAATGGTGGGTTGAAAACCATGTTTGCATTCCCAGGCGCAGATTCCAAGCCAGAGAGTTCCAAGCACGGATCGAAAGTACTGTTTTTGATCCATGGCTGGTTGAACTCGCTGATGTGAAGGGCTGGCTGACGGTAGTTAAGTTTTTGGGGAGTCAAAAGTTATATGTGAATTTTCAGATGCACGGGGTCAGCACCGCTAACCCCCTTTTTCAGATGCACGGGGTCAGCACCGCTACATTCCTCAGGGCTCATCTGGGGACAAGCAACAGAAAAGCAACTCCTGCCAACGTCAGTGTTCACGGAAGAGCCTGGGTGCAGGCAGCGGGAACAGGTTCACTCTACAGAGGAGGGACTGGAGACTCCGCCAGCAGGGGGCAATGCCAGGGCAATGCCAGGACACCAACACACACACGCTGTACTGCAGCCTCCCTGGGCGTGGGAGCTGACCTGACTGGCCCAGACTGGGCAGGCTCCATTGCTTGGGGCAGCTGGCCGCAGTGGTGTCTCTGTGTGTCCAACCCAGCAGCTGCTCTCACTGGACAAAAGGAGTACTGGGTTTGTGTGAAACATTTTATGTTAGCCTAGAATTTGGATTTCGGGGTGAGGGAATGCAGGGGTGGAGGATGGAGTTTCTGTCTCGGCTTTTCAATGATGAGAAATCCCTCGTGCTCTGTGACTGAGAAAGAGCGCCAGGCCGGCTCGGACAAAGCTGGGTTGGAATGCCATCTCTACCCTCAGCATACAAAGAGCTTGCGCCTCAGTTTCTTATCTGTAAAATGGGGACAATACAACCTGTGTTGCAGAATTTTTGAGAGGAGTAAATGAGATAGTGTATGTGATCAGGCCTCGCAGTACTGAAGAAATAGTTGCGACTTTCATCTTAGGTACTTAAAAGCCCGTTATTACATGGTACAAACTCCATCTGGGAAACCATCGCTAAAGAAACAGTAGCCAAAATTACGGACATAATTACGAAAATGCACTATGCCAAAATCCAAATTTGCAAACCAAATAAAGGCCAAAACCTAAACCCTAAACACACACAGAAGTTCCGTTTAAATCGTGTAATGCTTTTACTTATCCGGTCTTTTCAGGAACAAATTTAGTGGATAAAGCTAAAATTAGTGGCAACCTGAGCATCTTCATGCAGCCTGGAATTGCTCAGGTCTAAATCCCCACGATGGGAGGAGAAATTTGCTTCCTAAATAAGAGTTAATCATGAGCCTGCCTTTGAGATGAAAAAAAAAAATTCCCCTTGGAAATTCTCAATGCAAATGCTCCACTGTTTTGATCTTGTGGCCATAAAGAAAAAGCCAGAAAGGGAAGTGTTAAGAAGACTACAGGAATGTAATTCACAGGAGAAACCGCCCTCACTGAGGACTCTCTCTCTCTCAACATTGTTGGTTGCCCCTGTGGCCTTAAGACAGCTGGGCGACGTCTCTGAGCCTCAGTCTCTACATCGGTAAACAGGACAAGCACATTGTCAGACAACAGGCCCACATTAGGCCATGGTCACAGCAAGGGATCTGGCCACCACTACTGCTGCCATTTCTGGTGCTCTCAGAAACACACTGATTTTGACATGAAACAGTCTTCCAAGCTGGTGCCATGAGCATGAGCGTCACCCTTAGTGGACTGGGGGAAGGCTTTGCTTTGAAGGACACCAGGCTTCGCTGGGCACAGGTGGCAATGAGGCCAGCAGAGGCACTGTGCCATCTGCGTGGACCACAGTTTTCAGACCACCTGGAGCTGATGTCCGTGCACCTGCAAGGAGTGGCCGCAGGTCAGACTCATGGAGGGAGCCTTTAAATAGTACAGGTGTTCAAGACCCACCCGAGGCAAACTGGGGTTGTCACGCAGCCCTGTTTGGTTCCAGGCCATTGTTATGGAACTGAAATTACACTTTGGTGAGCCCCTGCTCAGGACAGCCCAAACCACTTCAGGGTTCAAGGAATAGTTGATGTGCCTTATGCTGCATTCTTTCCACATGCCAGGGCTTTTTCATTTCATTTTAGCTTCCTAAACACTCCTTTGTACTTGGCAAGGTAGTAGGTGGGCAGCAAGCATGTTGTGAAAGAATTTTACCGGTGAGGACACAGGCTCAGAAAGGTAAGGATGTTTGCTCACCATCACACAGCTGGAAAAGGAGACAGGATTCAGGGGCGGTTCTCTGGACTCCAAAGCCAGTAATGTCTAGGTTGGCAATTGATGCCCACAGGCCAGATTCAGCCTGCTGCTTATTTTTGTCCAGCTAGGGAGTGAAGAATGGTCCTGACATTTTAAAAAGGTTGTAAAGGACAAAAATAAAAACAAAGAATATGCAACAACAGATGCTCTATGTGGCCTGACAAGCCCGAAATATCTACCACCTGGCCCTTTACAGAAAAAGTTTGTCAACCCCTGGTTAAGATGGTGACATATGTCTGCTTTTGAGCTCACACTGGGATGGCCAATGGGATGATTTGGGGACAATGTGTCCCTCCAAAGCTTCATTATCAAAAACACCCTTCACAGCAGTTCTGAGTCCTTAATGTGCCTCAGGTTTTCAAAGCTTCTGCAATCGTCGCTTCGCTGGCTCGGCTTACAGACGGCACCTGCTCATTTGGATGCTCTGGTGTTTGTCAGAGCATCACAGAGAGCCGAGGGCTTTGCAGTTCATCCTGCCATGTTAAGTGAGAGCTCTTCATCAATGACCAGGCTTAACATCCAGGGGCTGGGCTAGTGGCTGGTCCCCCTTAAATCAGAAGCCAGAACAATGATTGACCACGTTCTGTGACATCCACTCTTACTTGATCAGCACAGAGATTCTGTGAAGTTGAAGAGAGGG
This sequence comes from Tadarida brasiliensis, assembly GCA_030848825.1. Taxonomy (NCBI): domain Eukaryota; kingdom Metazoa; phylum Chordata; class Mammalia; order Chiroptera; family Molossidae; genus Tadarida; species Tadarida brasiliensis. The sequence continues at coordinate 194,824,211 of CM061257.1, read as the reverse complement.
AATTGTATCCTAATTTTAAAAAAACCCAACTTCTTTATAGGTGATGAAAGCATGGCTCAGAGAGTGTAGAGATCCGCACAAGCACACAAAACGGTGCGGCCGCTATTTGAACTGGTGGTCTAATGATCATGTCACGCTCTTCTAGGTGACAACAGCCGGGCGGTCCTCGTGCCCTGTGTTTAGAACACGTATCCAAAACTTGGACTTGGACAGAAGAACGGCCGCATGGAGTATGATCTAACACAGCGACTTCCAACCTTTTCCATCTCACGGCACACACAGACTAATTACTAAAATTCTGTGGCACACCAAAAAATATATTTTTTGCCTATCTGACAAAAAAATAGGTATAATTTTGATTCATTCACACCGGATGGCTATTGTTATGTTGGCTGTTGTCATTTTTTAAATTTGACAGTCTAAGAGAAAAGAGGTCAGTGCCCTTGACTAAAGTATCAGTGTTGCGTGTTTGGAGAATTCTTGCAGCGCGCCCGTGTGCCACGGCAAACCGGTTGCAAACCGCTGATCTGATAGACCCATTGAAACTTACCTCGTTTCCTAAGGATACATTCCATTGTTTTGACCTTCTGTTTACTAGGGATTGGGACAGCATATTATTCCAAGTAGATGGAAAATTGTTGGAGACCGAGCGTGATGCAAAGGAGACATTCCTGTAGAGCTGCACGGTTTTGTCTGGCAGAACAGGTTCCAACGCAAAGCTTACAGTTTTGTTGCCTTATAAGTAGGGTGATCAGTTTGGCAATCTTATCCCAGTGCTCTCTCTTTCAGTGATGATTAATATTTTTCTAGTTTTAAAGATGAATCTTGCCATTCTGCGGTTTCCTCCGAAGACTGAGTTAAACACATCTTTGACACATGTTCATTTTCTATTTTGAATGCGAGTCATGTCTTTGGATTTTTGAGGATTCAATTTTGACACCCTCATCCTGGTTACACGCAGAGATCTCCACAATCTAACCCACGATCACCCTGGGAGTCTGAAGTCTCCTGTCGCTGGGTGTAATAACCCACGGATGTGGCAGGGAGCTTTGGGGGACACACCTAGGTCGAGCTCTTGGCTCCACCACTTAAAGCCGGTGTGGTCATGGCTGTTGTACGACTTGTATGACCTCTCCCAGTCTCAGGTCCATCACCCATGAAATGGAGATAAAACCCTCATTCGTTTTTTAAAAAACAAATAACGTACACCAGTAGAGTACAGTGGTCGAGGATACAATTCTGAGCCAGGCTGGGTTCATTTCTTGGATTTGCCGTTTTCTAGCTGTGTGAACATGGGGAACGCATTTGGCTTTATTGTGCCTCAATTTCCTCATCTGTGAAATGGGGTTAGAATCTACCTTGTAGGGTTGTCGTGAGGATTAAAAGAGAGTCAATATAAGGTTCTTAAAACTGTGGCTGGCATATGGTAAGCATTTAGTGAATGTTAGCCGTGATGAAGAAAGTGGTCATACGTATAAATTATCTAGCAGAGCTCAAAATATTGGTAGCTCTCAAATTTCAGGGATGCCTACTGTTCAGACCCAGTTGGAATTATGGCAGGAGGCCTGTTCACTCACAAGAACAAAGAGATTCTGAGACATCAAGTGTGCCCGAGACCACCAGCCAGACCTAGAACCTAGATCTCAGGAGCTGCAGGCCAGATTCTGTCCCCTGCACAGAGCGAAGGAGCCAGGCATTGAAAGTGAAGCATACCGATCCGTCTACCACGTCTCAGCCTCCTCCCTGCCCTGGGCTCCCCAAGGAGCTGTCTTTCCCCTGCTGCTACTGCTGCTTCTGTCTCAGCTCCGTTCTGCTGGGGGCCAGAGGACAGAGCCCGCGCCCGAGCAGAACACAGGTCAGGGATTGTCCCATGCAGTCCAGGAGCAGGAAAAGTGGCAGCACTGTCCGCTGCCTCCTGCAACCTACCACTCCCTGGGGGCCTCAGCTTCATGCTAACGCCTCCAGACAAAATAGTTAAGGATTTCCTTGCCAAACCCGCACCACACCACATACTCGACATACCAGACATTCCCCGCATGGCTGGCTTTGTAGGTGATTGGCCACAGCTGTCTGGAGCTTAGCAGAGGCAAATGTCTCTGAGGGCGCAGGAATGGAGGTGGGGGTTGGGGGGTGGTGGAGGAAGTCGGGGAGGACCTCAGCCTCCTGGAGTCTGGAAACTGCACTGAGACCTCTGCTGTCTACAAGTTTGTCCGTTATTGTTTTCCACCCCCATCAAGCAAGCCGTACACTGGAATCCAGGCGTCCCTGACATCGCGCTCCAGGGGTGTGTCGCAGGTTAAGAGTCATTCAAATATTTACTGAAGACCTACTACGAGTCTGGTACCATGCTGGGCCCACAGGACAGCACTTGATCAAACTCTTGAATGCAGAAGAAATGAGTTTTTCTTTGGCCACATTTCCAAGATTGCTTTCATGGAGGTGTGAGGGAATGGGGAAGCACCGAGTAGGTGGCCAGATCCTTGCTAGCCTTCCCCACTGACAGCTGTCTGGGGTCAGTCACCACGCTTCGGCAGCATATCCGTCTGAGGCTGCCTTAAACATGGTATTGGTCAGGGATTGGGAAGTCTGGGAGCATTCGAGTTAGACAAGCTAATCAACAGCGTCACCACAGAGACAGATTCCTTGATTAGCCTTGCTCTGCCCTCCTCGGGGTAGGCTCCGTCCCAAGCTGGCTCCGCTCGGGTCAAAGAATCGGCTTCGTTCATCCCTGACGTGGGCGAGGCCGGCTAATGCTGCCAGCAGACATGTCCTCCCGCTCCCAGGCCGATCAGGGCAGGCGCCCGTTCCAGAACCAATCCCCGGCGGGGGGATGGGGTTGTCCTTGGACCAATGACGCTCGCCCTTGACTTGAGGACAGCTCTCCTAAAACCTACCTCTGCATTTTCATAGGGGAGGAAGAAATCGATGATGGGGAGTGAAATGCATGCCGCATATGTCCCCACAGGCTCGGAGACGGAATGACTTACTCAAGCACGTCCACCTGAAGTCCCAACCCCATGTGGTAGATGTTCTTTTCACTCCACTGTGCTGCCTCACGAGGCAAGAAAAGGGAAGGAAAAAGGATTCGGGAGTGGGAGCTCAGGTGTCCTTTTGAGGCCCTGGACTGTAGGAGGAAACTCTGGGTTTGTGAAGGAAATCCATCATCCCCCCAGCCTCTCCCTTTTCTTCCAGGTGATGTTCACATGTCACTGGGATGTGGGCCATAGGCACCATTTCCAGGGACCAGCTCATAGCATCTGAGTTCCTTTCAATGTTTCATCAACAGCCCCCTTCCGGCGGGAGCCCATCTTCTGGATTTTGCTGAATAAGAGAGATTGCTACGGGAGGTTTCAGGATATTTCGGATCAAGTTGCGTTTCCTTGCGGCTGTCTTAGGAAGGGAACCCTAGGAATGCGGTGTTCACAGAAATTATTTTTAGCAGTAGCGTTGCCCTGCGGCACGGTGGGGCCACTTGCAGGCATGAGGAAGGAAGAGGGCAGCTGTGGCATGTGGTAACTGCTTGGGAAACAAACTTTTATTATTATTATTATTATTATTATTATTATTATTATTATTATTATTTTAATGCTTATTCAAGTTCAAATCAGCCAGAGTCCAAAACAGCCTATTCCCAGGTTACAACACTGGTCGTAAGTCGCATGGTCTAAAGTTTATCACCCCGGCAATCAGTCTTTCTTACATATCTCATATATCCACAGTGTGGTGCTGGGAAGCACCTGTGACAAGATGCGCTCCCTGCCTGCGGCCCAGACGAGGCTGCTGCCGGTGAAACAGTACCTAGTAACACGAGACGGAGCGCGGCCTGTGCTGGGGGCGGGAGACGAGATTCCAGTAGGATGTTAGGACAGGGCTTTCCAGCTATGATCCTTGGAACACTTGTCCCTCACAATATACTGGAATTTTTTTTAAAAAGTGCTCTGAGGCCCCCCCAAATTGGGGCAACACTGTATACTGTATGTTCCTTTTGGAGATATCCAGTGTGTATGAGTACCTTACAGGCCCTGAGACAGCTCACAGATGTCTTCAGGTATAAACTTGTTTAACTTTAATACTATGATCCTTAAATTTATTTGCCCGTGAATGAAAGGCCCCTTTTCCCTCAAGGAAAACAGGAATGTCTTATGTATTAGTGTTCATGGAACCACACTGCCCCCTGTGGTCAAAACCGGCCAGGCTGCTTAACAATGAGGCGCAAACTCCCGAGCAAAGGCCTTCCTCCCTCCCTGTAACCCAGGAACAGCCCGTCAGGGTCAGAGCTGCAGGCTCAGGAGCCGGCTGTTCGGCAAACATGGGTCCCTCCGGGATGCAACCCCGGGACTGGGGCTGTCAAGTTGCTTCATGGTACCCAAACAAAATGCCCCATCCGTCAGGCGAGTGGATGGTGAGCTCGCAGGCATGAAGAATGTGTCTCTCTTCTGCTTCCCTCTTGACTTTGGGTGAAGCCCCGATTCCACAGAGCCTCTGCCATTACTCATCCCTCCCGTTTCAGACCTCTTCGTGGTCCTCTCTGCACCTCCTCCTTCCTGCCTGCACGCCTAGGCCCCAAACGTTCTCCCTGCTCATCCACTAGCCCCTGCCTGCTTCCCATCCTCGGGGGCCCTGCTCCAGCCCACCTCCTCCCCAAGAACCCAGCCCCAGTCGTGCTCCTTCTTGGATGCCCTGCACCCTCCCAGCCTTCAGCCTAACAGTGGGCACCTTGCATTGTTCTCACTTCCCTTGCAGGAGACCGCCTTCTCTGTGCCTCTTACCCGCTGCTCATCTTCCCTCATGCCCACAGCGTCTGGCTCCCCTCGCCTTCCTGCTCGCCCCTGCAGTGTCAGGGTGCTGGGATCATGGGACCGAGGGCCTGGCTCAGAGCCCTTCTCACTCTGGGCCACACCTAGAACACGGCCAGTCTCTGGGGAGCCCAGAAAGCATTTCTTCCACATTCAGTTCTGGGCTTAATCGAATCAGAGTTCTCTTTCCAAAAATGAGCCATGGAGGGGTATGTGTGTGTGTTTGTTGGGGGGAGGAGGGGGGAGAGACCCCCAGCAGACGAGAAGCTCCTAATAAGGCCCCAGGTGCTGGAGCCTGTTCCTGCCCCTCCCAGGGGCGAAGGCATTCCTGCCCCTGGGCACGCAGCGCATCTCACTTTGGGAAGCTCAAGCAGCAAAACTGTTGCAATCACGCTCTGCTGCGGGTGGAGAATGCTCAAATAAAAACACGTGGTGACTTTCTGGACCATCAGAGTCACTCTTGAGCGCTTGTGTTTCAGACTAGGGCAGAGTTTTGTTCTGAGAGAAAAAGACCCTAAACCAAGATTTTGGAGACACCCAAGTGAGAGTGAAGTCACGCTGGCTCTCCGTAACCTGCCTGTTAAAGAGCAAGCCCTTGGCTGGGTGCTCGCTCAGTGACCCTCAGGGCGCCCCCTCCTCCCCTTACACATGTGGGCTCGCCATCCTCTCCTGCCGCCCTCACTGCCCCCTAATCCTTCCTGTCCCTGATCGCCTCTAGCCTGCCCCAGGCTCTGCCACAGCACACGTGCTTCCCTCTGCTCGGAGGTCCTTCTCCTACGTCTGCCAGGCTCAGACTCCTTCTCCACAGACTGCTGGTTAAAAACCGGAGCTTTGCAAACACATGGGAGTTTGAGTCTCTGCTTTGCCCCTCACCAGCTGCGTGATCTTAACACAGTGGTTCGGAAATCCCAGCTGTGCTCGCTGTGTGGCCTTGGGCAAGTAACCTCACCACTCTGTGCCTTGTCCTCTATAAAATGAGAATAAGAGCGTTTACGTGTCATGCTCTGTCCGCTGTTGTGGGGATTAAACGGAGGTAATGGAGGTCTGTGCCTGGCCTGCAGGAGGAGCACACTCAGCGCGAGCTTTGCGGACAGGAGAGGCCCGCTCCCGGCTGTAAGAAAGAAAGCTCTCTTCTCCTGAGACGACATGGAGAGTATCATCCTAAGCGAAACAAGCCAAGCAGAGAAAGACAAATATCACATGATCTCACTTATTTGTGGAATATAATGAACTAAACAAGCTGATGAACAAAATAGACCCAGAGACATAGCAGTAGGGTTCAGACTGACAAACCTCAGAAGAGAGGGTTTGGGGGGAGGGAAGAGATAATCCACAGAACGTATATGCATGTGTGGGTAACCACTGACATAGACAACAATGCTGTGGCAGGGGGCAGGATTGGGAGGAGGGTGTCAATCGGGGAAAAAGGAGAAACATCTGTAACAAAAATAAATTAATAAAAAAAATTAAAAATTAAAAAAAAAGGAAGGCCCGCTCCCCGCGAGGAGAGCCTGCCCTGACCGGGCGCGGTTCCTCGTGCTGCGGTGTCTCCCGCCCAGAGCTCAGTGGCTCGGCTCATGGACTCTCTCCTTGCTCTGCTTTCCTTGCACAACAGCTTGGGACCCAGCTGACCCCTGCGCTGCTGACCTCTGTTAGCACATCTCCCAGGACAGAGTATCTCCAGATCTGCCTGCACAATGACTCATGGGGTAACGCGCCCTGGCCTGCCACACTGTCCCTCACGGTGCTCCTGGCGCCCTCTCCATGCCTGTGCCCCAGGCCAGAAGCCCTGCCATCTGGAACTGCTCTGTCCCCCAAGCACTCCACCCCTTCGTAACTCCAGGCCTTCGCATGCATGCTTCCCACTGCCTGGAAGCCGTTCCCCCACTCCTCTGCCTGGAAAACTCCTGTTCCTTAGGAGTTAGGTCAAATTCCCGCTTCCCGAAAGCCTTCCCCAACTCCAGAGCTCTGCCCTTTTCTCCCACGGCCCTGGCACAAGTTTATTCTCTGTAGACTGTGACCTTCTCCAGGAATAAGGTAGGGTCCCCAGTGTCCTGCACACAGTAGGCGATGGACCCTTGGTAAAGTCTGTGACCGTGAGTCGCCTGGTTCAGCGGCACAGAGGAGCAGAGCTCCCGCAGACGCCCTTAACCCTGCACCCACCACGGCGGTGCCCTGTGGAGGCCTGGTTTGCCTCTCTGCAAAAGGCCCTGACACCTTCTCCACAAACGTCAGCTCCCCTCTCTCCTTCCTGGACTTCACCTCAGGCTTCCCACCTTCGTGTAGGGGTCATCAGTCCCATCCCTAGTCTAATCAAGTCAAAAGGGAAAACATTATCCATTGGCTTAGAGATCCTAAATCACCATTTTATGAGGGAACACAATCCTCTTAGTTGTTAGACATACCAGTGACACATTCTCCGTTGCTACGGCGATCCTTCGAGGTCACCCTCTGGCCCGCTGCAGGCCCTCTGCAGGCAGGAGGGCAGCTGTGATGCCTGGAGGCTGCCTGTCTGCTTGGCTGTCAGAGGGAAGCTCACCTCCCTGGGCCAGACCCCGTGGTTTGGAGAGGCACAGGTGCACCGTCGTTAGCTGTGCAACCTTCCAATTGGGGAACACCCACAGTCCACGTGGCCCGAGCTACTAGTCCAGGAAGATGGCATCTTCCTTCTTATGGTCTATTTCCTCTTTGAAATTCATCTAGAGTCAGCAAAGCTGCATGGAATTCAGTGGCACCCTTGGCTCTGCCCGTCATTCACACACACACACACACACACACACACCTCCACTCTCCTCCTGGTAACTGTGGTGCTGGTAATCAAGGTGGAATTCCTCTCACATGATAAAGATTCATTCTCCTCTGTCTCTCACCTTCCTCCCATTCCCATGAGACTCTCACACAGGTTCATTCCTTTAAAAGTTTATTTCCGGTGAATAAAAAAATAATTTATGTGACCAGATCAATAGAGTGAAGACATTATGACATGCAGCAGAGTTTAACTTCCCTGTTTGCATCTGGATTTTGCAGCTCAGTGAGAAGGCGGCTGAGCGAACCCAGCCTCCTGGACCGGGAGACAGCGACGGGCACTCACACGTGTGCTCCCGGAGGGCCGGGAGGTGGGCTCAGAGGAGGGCCATACTCCACACCTCTCGTACAAGAAAGAAATGCACTGTTTGTTTCTTGAGCAGTCAACAGAAGCTCTGTCACATGCCTGTTCCCAACGACCATAAACACAACATGCCCAGCAGATGCTCAGAAAGACAGAGCAGTTGTCTCAGGGACTTTTAAACATGATGCTTGGAGACCCTGAGGGAAGACACCTGCCCCCAGGCCACCCCGAGGCCAGCACTTGGAGGAGATTGTGGGGAGCAGGGACCCGAGCCTCCAGCACACCGTCAGGGTCTTTGGCTTCCTGAGCTCTACGGCCTCAGCCTGAGCAAGCATTTCCCCCCAGCTCCTTCCTTGGGTTCTCACAAGGCTCTCAAGCAGCCATTATCATGGCTGGCAGAGGGGGTGCTCCAGAGGGGGTGCTCCCTCAGGAGTCCCAGAGCTGAGCATGCTGACAGCCTCTCCTGGGTCTTCGGGGCAGAATCTCCAGAGGCCCTGCCAACACCCGCACTCAGAGCTGGGGGAGGCCCGGAGGCCCCCAGGAGTGGAGGCTCACCACCATCACCCTGCTGCCTGGTTCCCCCGCAGGCCGCGGCCTTGGGACTACAGGGTTCACTCTTTTTTGGTTATAATGTACTGATAAATCAGGAATGGCTTTGGTTGCCTGTAAACTCACTGGTGAGCCCCAGAAAGCACGCAGGGAAAGCCTCCAAGAAGCCCTAAGGGATCCTCCGTGACCCCGCAGGCGCTGTGGCGCTGGTCCCGGGTGGCCTGGGGGCCCGGCCCCGGGAGGGCTGCCCAGGACTCGGCACCTGCCCGCCCAGCTCACAGACCGCCCGGACCGACGCCAGCAGTTTACACAAGGGCTAGCTGTTTCAAACGGGCCGTTAGCATTCTCTTGAAAGGCAGAACCAACAAAACCCAAACTCCCAACTCACTGGGCGGTTTTTGAGTCCAGTTCAAGTTCCTTTTCTGACCTTCAGAGACAGCAATTTCTGGGAGCAAAGATCAGCCTAAGGCTTCAAGCCCAGCGTGGGCTCCCTCCTGGGCACCCCCGCAGCGCTCCCCTTCACACCCAGATGCGTTTCTACGGCTCACACCACGTTATACTGAGAACACTTTTGTTAGAAGCTCTGAAATGCAAACTCACACCCAAAAGGCAACTCCTGTCGACATTATTTCCCTTTGAAGAAGAACCAGAAGCCCCTCCACGCCTGGGACACCTGCCGCGGCCCCTGTTAAACAAGAGCACAGCCTTTCAACCGTCTGGAGACGGGAAGGCGGAGCAGCCTGAGGCGCATGCGCACGGGCGTGGGGTGGACCCGGAAGGGGCAGGGGGTCCTGGCAGCACACTCGGACAGGGTACCCCAGACCTGGCTCCATGCCTGTCCTGTGTCACTGTGAAGGACAGCCCTTTCCAGGGGGCTCGTCTCTGGAGGCTTTTCTGTATCAACTGCAGCAGGGGTTTTTAATGACTGAGGCAGGGACAGAGAACTCACTGCCTGTCCTGGCCTGGCTCCTGGGATGCCAGGATGTGACAGGGGACAGGTGGAAGGGAAGGAGCCACTGCGCAGCCTGGAAGGGAATGTGGGGGGGGGGCACAGAGGGGCCCCGAGTCCTGTGATGTGAGGGTGTCAGCACAGCTTGACTGTGAGCCTGTGGGTCTGACCCTCAAGAGTCCCAGAAAGCACCCTAGGCGCGTCCACAGAGTCGTGTCTGGGGGGAGAAGCCCAGTCCACGGGTCTCTGTTCACCCTGAAGCACGAGGGGCCGCCCAGGGCGGAGATGAGGAGCTGCCCTCAAAAAGGGCGAGCCAACTGCCCTCAAAAAGGGTGAGCCAAGGGTCCCGAGAGGCCAGGGCTCCGCAGCTAGCTCCTCCTCGCAGCCGGTGCCTCCATCCCACCCCTGCATGCGCCCACCTGCACCTGTTGACGCTGTTTCCCCCAGCTTTCTACTTGTCCGGGAAACATTCTATGATGTGTGGTACTTACAAGTCTCACACATATGAGGAACTGTCAAAAGTTTAATTATCCTGTAAAACCATGGCGGGCTAGTCTGCCAACGCAGGACTGCTGGCAAGGTCTGCAGGTGGCTCCTTTTGGGGACTGAGGCATCAGCGCCCCTGGGTGGAATTCTGAAAGTGCGCTGTGGCTGCGATGGGACGTGGTGCTCCCTTACTGCAGAGACGTCATCAGCTTAGAAAACCACGTAGCCCCCTTACCACTGTCTCCCCTCCGTGAATTCTTTCAAAGACACTTGCTACCTGGCATTATGACCTGTCCCACAAACCGCTTCATGTACTGTCTTGGGTCAAGGCTCAGATTACAGGTAAATTCAAGGTCTTAACATGCCCTTCCAAGGAGAGGGCCCTGAAAAAAGAGTGGGGGGGGGGAATATAAAATTCTGGAAGAGTGACATCCAGAAGATGGACCCTGAAAATATCACATAGCTGTACTTACAAGATGCAATAATAAGCAAAACTGTTTTGTTAAAGGTTCATATTGCTTTTAGGATGCATCTAGATTTTAGGAATAGTAAGACAGGAAAAAGGTCCATCTTAGGAGGGAGGGAAGGTAACAGACTTCTAAACGGATGCCTTCCAAGTCTGAACTCTGACCACTGTAAGAGCAGAGAAGTCAACGTGGGACTCAGAAGTCGGGTCCACCAAGGAGCTGCTTTATTTCGGCTGAACCCTCCCCTTGGATGCTCACCAGGGGATGCTGAGCTGCCTGTCACCGGGGGCCGTGGGTTGGTGTGATGGACTTGTAGGAACTGAAACAGCCTCTGCAGAGTAAGGAGCCCACACACTTTATTACAGCCCCCGCTCACCAAGCCCTGGCCGTGACCCCACACCTCTGCCCTTTGGATTAGGGAGGAAAAAAATAACCGTTCGATTTTCTGGGCCACAGAATACAAGATGGGTCTGGATGGTACAGGGAGCGTACACACTGAGGCAAGGAGGCGTGCAGACAGGAGCAGGAGTTCTTCACCCTGCGGGGAGCCAGCGCTTCGCACAGGAGGATGGCCCTCGTCGCCCTCCTGGAGTCCACGCTGGTTTAGGTTTCTGTCTTTTATTAATGTGTTCAACTCCACCTTCCACCTTCCAGAAGAGTATCTGAGAATCTATGGCATCAATGATTTCTTCGAGTCATTATTTTTTTTCCTATTAAGATTTCACAACAGGCCCAGGCGTGGGCCTAGAGAAGGACAGACAGAAAGCACAGGTGTCTGAGGACGACATAATACTGACTTCTCTTTTTTGGTAACAGTCCACGAGGTGTGTGCCCCTCTCCCCTGAGATATGGTGAGGCATGAGGGAGGTGGCGGAGGAGCTGTGGGTGGGACACTGTACCGTGTGACATCACGATCATGCAGCTGGTGCCCGACAGGACAGAGACGTGAGAATGAGCGCTCGGGGCGGCCCTGGGGGAGGCGGCAGCTTCCCGGTGAGCGCCCCGCCTCTCAGGAACACTGTCTGTCCAGTTCTCGCAGAGCCGTCCCCAGGGGCTCGCCAGCGTGGCTCTGGCCTTAGCCCTCGTCCTCCCTCAGCTCAGTGGGTAAGAATTTATACTGCTGCTGGCGGATCTGGGCCAGTTTTTTCCTTGCTTCTTCCAGTTCTCGCTCTTTCTTCAGCATTTCCTCCTGGGCAGCGATAATCTAGAAGGAAAGCAACACGCTGGATGGATGTAAAACTTCCCAGGAAACTGTCCCCGCTCCGCAGCTCGCCTTATGAGCTCCCACAGCACCTGCTACAGTGGGACACAGCAGTGCTCTGGAGACCAGCCTCTGGGCCACCTTTGGGTTTTAAGACCGATGACCCAGTTGACCCAAGAAAACAAGCTGACTTCTGGCCACTGATCTACTAGCAAACATATGTCATGCACCGGGCTCTGGTGTAGGCACTTTATGGGGAGTGTCCTGTTATTTTCTTGGTAGCACTGTGAACTATGCCCCATCGATAGTCCATTTTTCCAAGGAGGAACCTGAAACTGACAGCGGCCACTTCCCTGAAGTCCTCTCGCTAGTGGGGCAGAACCTGACCCAGGTATTCAAGCCAAAGCTGGAGTCGTGCACTACTGGATGACTTGCATGTATTTATTTCATGCTTCTGCGGTCTGACCTGAGGAATATTAGTACATAGGTATTATGTGAAAAAGGTAAATTTGTGTGCAAGGAAGTCAAATAGATTTCTTTCCTGTGGGCCTTTTCAGAGCCTTTACTAGGCCAGTGATCACTGTGATACGCTAAGGTGGGGGTAGAGAGAGCAGTATCTCACAGACTTATTTGATCAGAGACCCTTCTTCATGGAACTTCTCATGGAACTAGTATATTAAGAAATAGAATCTGGTAAAAATGGATCCAGTGTATTTCCAAAGACAGGGATTGGTTCAGGAAGAGCTAAGGAAGGCACAGGAGTGGGTGACTTCAGTAACAGGGTCTTAGCCCCTGGCGCTAAGAAACCCAGCCTCGTGGAACGGACTGGTACCAGCACACACCTCGAAGAGCAAGCCTGACTCCCCGTATTGCCCTCCTCATTGCCAAGCACACGAATGCAACCTTGCAAAAGTCAGGCCACTCTTCTACTACCCGGTCCACTCTCATAAACCTGCTGGGGAGGGGTCACCATTCATTCTCTCTTTTGAGCCAAATACCTTGAGTGGGTAGCAGATCCAAGTGCATACTTTTATTTACTTGATAGTATTGCTTTCCTCCAATTTCTCTCCTCCTTTTTTAATAATAGAATCCCTGATTTTCAGCTAGGCATGGGACTGCTAAGAATATTGCATTTCCCAGCCTCTTCTACAGCGAGGTCGGCCATGTGACTAAGTGCTGACCAATGGCAAGTGAGAGGAAGTGAGGTATGCAACTTCAGGGTGGTGCCGGCCCCTCCTTTACCTCTTCTTGCTGGCTGGAGAGCCCAGGTGCTTACTGAGCTGTCCTGGACCAAGTGGCCAAGGGCAACATCTCAGGGACGGTTTAGCAATAGGGAGATAAAGTCTGGGTTTCAGACACAAAACAACCACTGCACCATTCCTGGACTGCTTACTCCCAGACTGTCACATGGGAGAAACACACTTCTGTCTTGTTTAAATCACTGTTACTTTGTGTCTCTGTTATAACACAATGCCAATCGTGGGTGTACACACTGGATTTCATCACAAACCTGAGCAATGCCCCCTACAAATTTTGTTTTCACGACAACATCGTCATCATCAGCTTTGCCAAACGCTGCCTTCTGGGCGGCACGAACAAGATTGTCTGAGGCTCTTTTCACAGCATTTCCTGCCGCCTGGAGAGGAAACAAAACACACATCACATCGTTAGAAACAGCCGTGTGATCGGGCAGGAACAGACATGAAGGTACAGTTCGTGGGACTATGAATCTATTTATCATCCAATGATAACACATGAGTTCTCTCTAGTTAGTATCCACCTGTGTGTCCATCCATCCATCCGTCTGTCTGTCCATCCATCCATCCATCCACCCACCCACTGATTCTACCAACATTGCCACCTACCTAATCTCAGCTCATTCACAGATGAATAAAATTCAGTTCCTGGCCCCCAAGGAGCACGCAGTTTTTGGGAGAATTACAACTATGTAAACAAATGATTGCAGCATTGTGATGTGTTAATTTAGACATGCTTGAGGACTCTGTTCAGACATCATTTCCTCGGTCCACCCCGGACTTGCCCTCCCCAGCGCTCCCGGAGTGCTCTGTGCTGGCCTGCCTGCAGCCCTTACCACACTTGTGGTTGCCTTTCTCCCTCCAGGACAGTGAGCAATTTGAGGGCAGGGCTGTGCCTTGAATCTCTGCATCCCCAGCATCTGGCCCAGCTGGCTGCCCAGGGTTGGTGCTCACTGAATGTGTTTTGGTCCAAGAAGGGCCATGAAAGCACAACCTACCCCTGCATGGAAGGGCTGGGAGCCCCACAGTTAACACGGGCTTTAGGGATGTACGTCCAGAGTCAGAGCTGGGCTTTACGCCACCTGCTGAAGGCTGGGCGATCGCTAGAGACAGGTGAAGGAAAGCTTTTCCGTGTGGAGTCGGGCTCTGCAGTAGGGCTCTGCCCACATGCGCTTACTCTCAATGCTCGTGACGGCTTACTCTGAATGCTGGGGACTCGTCTTCTGCCACCTGAGGTTTGGGATTATCTTGCAACGGTGGTCAAAGCTTCATTAAACCTCCTGAATTCCTTGCCCAGCGCCCTGAGAGTCAAGGATTTGAGCCTGGGGGTTAAACTTGAGAGTTTTTCTCATTCAGCGCTCACTGGCTCATCGGGTTGGTGAGCTCAAGTGACACACAGGGACTGTGAGGGCCCGCACAGACGGGAAGGGGAAGCCAATCCATCTTTGACAATAGTCGTCATGTGCTTACTCACAGAACAGCTTTATGAGGTCAGGACTCATTAGTCCACTTTTCTGATGTCGAAACTGAAGCAACTTGTCTAAGATCCTGTAGCTCGCAAGTTATAGAGCTGGGCTTTGAATAGGTCTGTCTCTAGCCCCAGAGAACCTCTGGGTCATTGTAAGGAACTCACACATGACATTGCAGCATCCAGCTAAGTCAGCAACAACGATAATAAGAATGATGCTATGCTGTATCTGTGTAGAGCCTGATGCTTACAAAAGCATGTTCACATGCCGGGGCAGGTATCTCCATTCCCATTTTACAGATGAGGCAAACTAAGGCTGAACAGTTTTGAGTGATTCGTGTAAGATCACACACTTAATACATGGCAGAGGCAGGACTTTAACCTCAGTCTCTCGTAACTCAGGATGTTGTCCTCAAAAGTGTTCCCCAAACCCAGAAACCACACATTCACAAATGTGCAGCTCTCCATTTTCCCCTGGGGTCACTCTAGGAATCAGATGAAGGGGAGGGAGGTGGGTCAGAGAGACACTCGGGAGGACCAAACGGCAGAAATGTATTTTAGGACCTCCAACATAAAATGAGAGTTCTGAACTTTGGTGGAATTATTCAAATATTTCTGCCACTTATGAAAAAATACTCATGATTATATAAAGATTTTTTTTTTAGAACATAAACAATCTGCAGTATAACACTTATAATTAAAATCTAGGAAACTGGAAACAAAATGTCCAAAGTATAGGGAAATTCTGGCATAATCAGTTGATGTAATATCATGCAATCATTAAAAATGAGACTCATGAAGAATGAACCAGTTAGCTCTGCATAGAGAAATTATGAAGACTTTCCTTCAAGGAAAAAGATATGCATGATAAAATGTTAAGTGAAAAAAAGCAGAATGTTTCTTGCTATGATTACAACCAGACACAATTATTTTGTATACAGATAAACACAGGAAGAGAAAAATGATAACATTTGACATGTAATGATATTGAGGCTACGTGACTTTTCATTCAAACATTTCTTTCACTGTGTTTAAAATACTCTATAATTAAAACCATCAGGAAAACATGCACTGAGAAGGACTTGATTGTCACCTTCATAAGCATGTTCTCTGGGCTCTGGGAAACGTTAGCACACATTCCTCAGTCCTCGCCTCCCTTCTTTAGCAGGGAGTGAGGGCTCCCACTGAAAAGGCACCGTCTCAGGTGTGCGAGATGCAAAGACAAGGATTCGGTGCCGCCTTGTCAAAGACAGATATAAAGATACATGTGGTGGGCCAGGTAACAGGAACTGTAAGAGGGGTCTGGTTGGGGACTCTGGCAGGACAGAGGAGGGACTGACTGCCTGAAGCCTGGGAGTCAGGAAGGACTTCCCAGGAGAGGTGACTTTGGAGTTGAGTCATGAAGGACAAGTAGGAGTTCCCAGGCTAGGCTGGTGGGGAGGGGGGCCCCAAGGCACGAGACCAGAAGGCACAGGTGGAGAATGTCAGCTCGGTGGGGCAGCAGGGTGTAGGACGCATGCTCGCACGTGGTAGGAAATGAGAAAAGTGGGACAGAGTTGGCTGATGGAAGGCCTGGTGGGTCATGCCAAGGAAGTGAGACTGTCCCCTTTGGCGACACTTACCCGCTCCAACAGGAGTATTTTCCCACCAGCATCAGTGACCATTACCTGTAGCCGCCTCATGGCCTCTGAGTCCTGATCGGCCTTCACCTTGCAGGCCACAAGCAGCTGAGCCGTGGAAGCGGCGACCTGCTTGGCGGATGAGATGAGCTTTTCCTCACTGGCATGTCCCTGAACAGAGGCATTGGCCGCCTCGCAGAGACTGCTGGTTGCAGCTGCCACCATGCGGGCCTGAGGACAGTCAACAGAGAAGTGACCCAAGGCCCAAACCTCCCGCAGGGGCTCCAAAAATCAATTGGGGAGGAAGGAGAAGGCGACTCACGGCAGAAATAAGCCCCTGTGACCACTGTCCGTCATCCGCGGCATTGGCGGGGATGGATCCCACCTAGAGAGTGGAGGTTAGACATCTGCAGTGAGAGCTGGAAGGCTCAGGTGACCTGCAGCCCCTCAGACCCTACACTGACTGGAACTAGAGAGAACAACCTCTCAGACACACAGCACCACCAGGGACTCCCACCATCAGCACCAGCATGAGAACGGAGCACCCTTTCCCACGCGGGATCCTGGCTACTGCGAGACTGCAGCAGCACAGCCTGGCTGGCTTCCCCTGGGCCACAAGGACTCACTCTGAAATGCTCCGAACAGCCTCCGTTTAGTTGCCAGGCATTGTGTTTCTGGGAAAACGGCTCAGGAATGATAGATTGGGGCTGTTTTTACTCGCTCATTTCCTTTGCCGACCTTTCTCCATTTCAAACACGGGAGCCCCTAAGGCCTCTTCTTTCAAGGGCCAAGGGAAACTTAATTATCTCCTGATCACAGAACCTGAAACCATGCTGTGATTTTTCTGGCAGATGATGCAAAAATGGGTGGTACATTTCCTTAAGTAAAATTAAGTGCAGACCCTTAAGGAAATGCAGACTGTTTGGTGGTGGTGGGCAGGGGGAGAGAATTAAGAGGCTAGAAGTAAGATGATCTCTGTTTCTCTTTAGACATTACGGTAACAAGTGAAATATCTTCTATTCAGACGTAGAGGGAGTATCGATGGGAGGAAATACCTTTACACTTGGGGGAGGTGAGTGGAGGGTAATTGATGACTCTCTATTTGAATATGAAATTGAGGATCTGTCAGCAATTACAGGAATCACATCGGAGCTTGGTGAATGTCAGGTAAACCCCAAGATCCTGCATATAAGCCTACAGTCTGCCCAAGTCCAGTGGAACCTCCTTTTCCAACCTTTTAAATGCTTGACCACCTGAGTGCCTTGGAGGACAGGGGCTCTGCCCCGTTCAGGTTAGATTCTCTAGACCAGTGGTTCTCAACCTGTGGGTCGCGACCCCTTTGGGGGTCGAACGACCCTTTCACAGGGGTCGCCTAAGACATAACAGTAGCAAAATGACAGTTATGAAGTAGCAACGAAAGTAATGTTATGGTTGGGGGTCACTACAACATGAGGAACTGTGTTAAACGGCCGCGGCATCAGGAAGGTTGAGAACCACTGCCCTAGACTCTAGCAACGTGTCTGGCACGTAGTTGGTCCTTTACCAATAAACTGAAATTTTTAGATAGGATATTCTTCCCAGTGATCCATTTTGGTCTTTCCATACTGACCGGTGAACACGTACTTGGTAAGTAAGTTTGCACTGCGCTACGCCTACAGGAGGTAGGTGAGAAACACGGGAACAGACTGCAGGCCACTTCGGAAGACGTGCACATGTTAACGTTGGATACCATACCACACAATGGCTTAGAAACAAAAGCCAGAGTACGTAGCTTGAGATGAAGACATGGCTAAGCTCACAAGAGACTTCCTGGAGGAAGATGGACGGCCACGGTTGGGCATAACTTCCTCTCTGTGCTACACGCTCTTGGGTCAAGACACAGTCCTGTCTGTCTGTCTGTACACTGCAGCAAAGGCCTTTTACTGGCAAACAGAGTGACTGTCAATTATGACCAAACTCCCAGACCCACAACCCGACAGGATTTCCGTGGTGCCTTTGTATTTGAAAGGCTCTCTGCAGACACAGTTTGGATGGGGGGTTTTCATGCTGTATGGGGAAAATGGGACACGAGTACTTTAAATTGGAAGACCTTCCCATAGCCAGGATTAGTCTAACGTACTATTAATTCTTTGGATTATTGAAAAAAAAAATACTATACTTTTCTGCTAATACAGATGGAATGGGCGACTGGAGATGAAGCAGAGCCCAAACCTCTCAGATTTAAAACCAGACTGGTCTTTTGGCCAACAGGCTCCCTGCAGAGTTGGACAGCATTCAGCTACACGGTGCTCAAAAAACGAATGGAGCCACTGGGCTTGGAAGATGGTATCATAAAGCCCCGACTATGGTGCTTCATAGCCATTCACCAGGAAAATATGACAGCTTACGTCTTTAAATAGCCTAGGGCACCGTGGGAACACACATGTCTCGCTCAGGCGCTGATCGCTGCCCGGAGTGGGAAGATTTCCTTAACCAGAAGCAGATGAGAGGCCGGCAGCCAAGCCCGGCATATGTTTGTCAGGGTTAGGCAGGGTTTCAGTCAGCTGGGGCAGACTGGCAGCTCCGTGAGGGGAGGCACACCGCTGGTTCCCTCGGTCAGGCCAGAGCGTTCTCATCTGTCCCTCTCAGGCTCACTATGCGAACGTCCCACCGCCCGGCCAGCCGGCTTCGCCTACCTTTCCTTGGGCCACCAGCTCCCTCTGGGCTGCCGAGGCCGATTTGACCAGGGCACTGGTGGCAGCAGCAATGGATTTAGCAGCTTCCAAGATCTGTTCTTCAAAATCCAGGGTCTCATCCGCTTGCTAGAACCAAAAGAAGACAGCGTCACACGCCATTCCTATCCACAGAGGGCGCTTTCTGCGAACTACCTACGCTGGGCCACCCGGCTCGTCTGCCTACTGCTTTTTGTTGACAGCCACGCCCAGGGCAGGAAGGCCTCGGCTGGCAGGCTGCCCTCCGTCTGCTGCCTCCCGTGCCCCTCTCGCAAAGGGGAAAGCTGCCGGCACTGACAGTCTGCACACATGTTAAGTCAGGACATTGTAAGGCAGACTATTTTTCCGGGCCAGAATCTTTAGAGACATAAATTCACTGTGAATAAAATACCTTGAATGGTTCCATCAGCATAAATAACCAAAATCAAAATAATCAATAATCAAAATCCAAAGAGTGGGGGGTGGCACAATCTTCCAAGGCTTAAGGCTCAAAAACGGGTTGGGAAAAGGAACGATGGCTATCAGCCGTGAAAGACCTTATTTTTCTGGGGTAAAACAAAAGCAAAATCGCATTTGCACTTTTGTGGCTGAGCATGAGGACAGTTACATACCAACCAAAGATCACCCAATGAGGGAAAAGAAACCCATCAAGGTGGGGCTTGTTCAGGCACCGGAACCGAGGCCTGGCTGCAGCTGGGGAAGAACACTGGCCACCACGCCCCCTGCTGCCGAGAAGCTCTGGGGAAGGGGGGCAAACGCGAAGACCTGGGTCCTGGGCCCGCTGGGATGGAGCACCACCATCTGGGGTGGTCAGACCAGATGATGTTCAAGGTCAACCTCTAGCACTAACATTCTGTCAATATGGTTAAGTTCCCCGTAGGCCCCAGAATGCTGAAGGTGTGGCTGGTACCTTTTAGGTATTAAGAGATGATGGTCAGGTGTAGCAATCCTTTGCTTTGTACGTGTGTGATAAAATACACATAACATAAATTTACCCTCTGGACCAGTGTTCAGTGTACGAGTCAGTGGCACTCAGTACATTTGCAATGTTGTACAATAGCAATTCGGTTTTAAAAGTGCCTACTATGTGCCAAGCATTGTTAGGCACTTTTATGTACATTAACTTGTTTTCACCAAAAAAGAGAAAAATAATCGTATACCATAGTCACCTATATCCTTTTATTTACGGTGAGAAAACTGAGGCTCAGGGAGGTAGAGGGCTGAGCCCAAGGTCATGTGGCAGCATGAAAAATCTAAACCAGACTGAAACCTAAGTCTCCCTGACTCCATAATGATATGTTTCACTAGCCAAGGGCCACCCCCTGCCCCAGGCATGGGTGAGGAGTAATTTCGGGTCAGAGGCTCGGTCGGCTTGCTGAGGTCCCCTGTGAGACATCAGACAGGATGGGGACGTGGATACAGCTCTCTCCCGTTCCCTAGACCACGAGAGATGCCAATGTCATTTCCGTTCGTACAACCCAGACTGTCAAGATGACATTGCAGTGCACATGCAGTGGGTCTGAAGGACGGCCGCAGCAGCTGAGTTCTGAGGCAGAAGCTGTGTCCTCTTTCTTTTTCCTGACAGCCTGGCCCTAGGAGCACTCAGGACACACATGGATTCAGTCCCAGTGGAACCACTTTGGATTCCTCGTTATGGGGTGGGGGCGGGGGAGCGGTGGTGGTAGAATATAAAATCCGCTTACTGAAATACAAAAATGACTCATTATCAGACACTCTGGCATGAAAGGTGTTGTCATGCTCAGGCCCCAGAGAGATGACCGGCTGTGACACATGTATTCAACGACCTTGTATTAAGAGCTTTTTTTGAAAATTCATTCTGCAAAAGAAAGTCAAGCATAGAATAGATTAAAGCATGGAGGAAATCACAGACTTCGTATTCCAAAGGGAGCCCCTCCTTGTGCTGACCAGCAACGGGCCCACGGCGGCTCCCAGAAGTCCCCGCACTCCCGTCTCAGGCGGCCTTGGCTACATCACGCGTTCCAAGATTTCGTCCCCTTTACAGGGTGGAGTGCCCATCAGCAGATTTTTGATTTCCCAAATTTTAGGATTCACAAATATGGAATTTCCTTAAAATGAAGTGCTAACTCTAAGCTTGGATAGATCTGCTAGAATCATCTCATTAGAACAGATTTGAAAGGCCTCTCCTATGTCTTCTGCTGCCCTGCAGCCTTTTTTTTTTTTTGGTAAAACACATACTTAAAATAGAGATTTAACTTTGAAATATTTTTGACACCCACTCATTTTTCTTATAATGGCAACTGCTGTAAAAATTATTTCATGGATTTTTCTCTTTCTTTCCATAACATCTCTATGCTTTAAAAGACACAGCAGAAAGCCTCATTTCTGGGACACATTTGCTCTGATTAAAAAGAACTAGAGAGTTTCCCAAGAAAGGCTTCCTAAAGCCGAGGGTGGTGCCAGGGCTGGAGGGCGGACAGTCTGCGGGTTGGGCGGAGTTCCACGAAGACACCTGCTGTCTGCTCGCTGGATCCACGCCTCTCTGTGGGCTGGTTATCATGAACACTACCCCACCCCACCTCCCCTGCTGCACACAGACGGCACACCTGACATTTCCTCACAGCACCCAACTTCTAGCCTCAGAGCACACGGGCTCTCCCACACAGGCGGCGGGTGAAAGCCAAGCACCCCAGTCAGCGCTCCCATTAGCTTCAGCGCCCACCAGCGCAGAGGGGGGATCTGGGAGCGGGGTGTGAGAGAAGAGAGGAGGACTTTGCTTAACCACACAGTGAAAAAGGAGAGAAATGGAACTGGCTTGGTCTTCGAGGGACTTTCCTAAAAAAAGGATCACAATTAAAGTGCCAGATTTGTTAACAGAATTGGGAGATTGGGGAGAATAAGAAGAGCAAGGAGCTGCTACAGGGGACCTGGGTGAAGAGTCTGGAGACCCAGGGCACCATCGATGGAAGGTCGGGCTCCTCTCACTGAGCCCTCATTCTCTTCTACGCATCAGAGAGGCTCATTTTTTGGTCTCCTAAGATCCTCTTTAGCCAAGATATTTCATTGATCTGACCAATGCTTCCCAAATCTGTCCCTCTGGTTTATGGAAGACTGAGTGAAATCTTTACTCCTGAGTCCCCCCTCCCCCCAACAATTGGAGGTGTTAGAGTGTTAAACTAATTTTTTAAAGACTATAATTAATCCTATGCATGTAGTTATTAATATTTCTTTAAAGCTGCTTGTATCAAGCGAAGACAGTGAACTGAAGGAAATGTTTTCATCAAAGGGGCTAAGCTAATAACTCTTGCAGAATCACCAGGGGATCGTGTTAAAGATGCAGACTGTTTCAGTAGGTCTGGGGTGGGGCCCTGGAATCTGCATTTCTAATGGAGGTGTTCCGGGCAACTCTCTGGGAAATGCTGGCCTGGGGAAAAATAGACACTGGTTAACTGAATCCTACCAGCCTGTGATCTCCTCCAGGGCACAGGCGTGTTTTATTCAACTTATGTATCTTGAGCATAGAATCAGACAGAGAAGTCCATGTGATAAGCACTTGGTGAATGAATGTATTCATTCAAAATGAGTCCCCCAAGTTATAGAGTTCAGCCAGAGGACAAGTTACATGGTTACTGAAGGAGAAATGCATTGAGTGAGCACCCACATCAGTAACTGTCCGTCCTGATTCCTGGGGGATGAAGGCACTCCATCTACGTGCAGGCTCCGGGCCCATTTAAGGCTGCGGGTTCATTGCACACTCTGCCTGCATCCTTCAACCAGCTTTCACAGTTGGTGACATTTAGTCATGCCTATACAGATGTAAACACGGTGGCATTTTCTGCATTTTACTAAGAGACTCTCAATAAAATAGTGCAAAATAACAGATGTGCAAACTAAGAATCTATTCTGCTTAATGACGGTGTTAGCTGCGGCCTCTGAGTGCTAACTTTATTTTCTCATCCTTTGAGCCATGTTCTCTCCCCTGTTCCCCTCCACTAGAAAAGGCTAGGTCACCACTAGCTCTGAACTGTCTCTCCTGAGCTGTCTAGCAGCCTAGCCAAGGATGGGTTTCTCCTCACCTTGGGTTTTTGGGAGCTTCGAGAACAGGTTAAGCACCCTTTGGCTGATGTTTTTCCTGTTTGGTGATTTCACGCAGCGTTCCCCTTTTAAAAAGTCTGGTGAGCTCCTTCTTGGGAAAGATGGCACTTTGGGTTGGCTCCCTCCCTGCCTGCTCCCCACACTTGGAGAGCTTTGAGAGTTTCACTCTGGTCTGAAGTTTTGGGAGCCTGAGGTTCCACTGGGGTAGAAGAGGGGAAAGAAGGGTGGAAAGGGGACAGAAAACAGGAGGCCTTTCTCCATTTTTATAGTATTTTTTTTCTTGCCTTTCAAGGATTCTGAGAACATAGTCTTTGCAGCAATTCATTCATTTTCTCAACCCCCTTCCCTCCTACCTATCTGATAAGGGTTTTTATAAGTAAATTATTAACATATACAGAACATAACTGACTCATAGCAAATGTTCATTAACTACTAGCAATGAATTTCACTATTATTTCTGCTACTACATATATTTTTTTGTGGTCTTAAAAATTATTTTTCTGGAGGAGGGAAAGAGGGGGAACGGGGGACATCTGTAATACTGCCAACAATAAATAAAAATAAAATGTAAAGAAATTGTTTTTTTCAGACTTTAGACTGAGCTAGTCTGTTTTCCCTTTTGGAAGGCTGTTTTCCACTCATAATTCTAATAACAGTTCTATCAGCCTTTTGTGATTAAAACTTAAAATAATTACAAGTAGAAAACACAAATCAAAGATAAATGAGGTGTCAAGCGGCCACGATACGCTGGCACTGCTCCTGGCTTCTCCGTCAGCACCAGACCAGGAGATGGATAACCTGGGTTTAGCCCCTGATCTGCACTCTCTGACCCTGACTTCGGGAATCCGCTGCCAGTCTCTGGTACCGATCGGCTTTCTGTCTGTAACTCAAGGAGCAACTCAGTCCTCCTGGTCTGTTAGCTTAGATATGCTGTGATTCCAAATCAAACCCTTCTGAGAAGGCACTGACTAAAATAAGCAGGGAATACTTTTCCTCCTCCTTCCTCTCTGTTGGCCTCCCCCATGGAGGAGCCCTGCCTCCTTCCTGCAGATCATTACGGGCCACCCCAGCCCCTCCTCCCTCCCCGACAGGTCCCAGGGCACATGCAGGGCACAGCAAGAGTGTTTCCATCCGTGGACCTCTTTCCTTCCCTTTTCCTTTGTACCACATCCCTGCAGCCCTGCAGCCCCTCTCCTCAATGAACCTGAGGTGAAGGAGCCAAAGTCACCCACAGGACAGGGCCAGAGGGTCATTGCCCCGATTCTGCCTCGCTCCCTTTCTCACAGCTGGCCACTAAACCAGATGACAACTCACGGTACTGTCTTCCCAGTCAGGAAGCACGCTTTGTTCGATGCTACTGAAAGTCGTGCACAATGCACAATGCTTGCTATTAAAAATAAGGTCATAGCACATCAGAAACTAAAAAAAATTCTTTGGAGATCTATATAAAAGTATGAACATTTTGAATATAATTCAAATGTCCTTGAGGGGAAAAAAGGAAGCCCACACCAAGCAGTCTGCAATGAGTGAGGCATTTCCTGCCAGGGGCAGGCTGAGTGGGACAGGCAGCCATGGTCTCTTTGTTTGTAGTGAGTCTGGCTGCTGAGGGTTTGCTTCTGGTATGGAAGTGAGAGGTGCCTCGGGGGAGACCTTAGCCTGCATCCAAAGACGACTGCATCAGAGCCAGATCAGCTCCTCTTTTGGAGGACCCATGGGTGGGCTGTCTAATAACAGGGGAACCTTAGAGCAACTGGAACTGAGAATAGTTCAGATCTGGACACAGGGCCCTGACCCCTACCCCCACCCCGCTGGCTGGGTCTCAGGGAAAGCTCCAGGGAAACTGTGAACAGACAAAGTGGGGACAGACAGAAAGCACTGACAAGCGCAACCCGGGAGGGACCACCTTGTGCATTCAGACGCGAAGTAGTGTTTATCCATGCAGCATCCATTGGAAAAGGTCCCAGCTTGCACCACTGGTATCTTGGGAGTGATTTTCCCACAGTATCCACTGGTTTAGTTTTAGGTATTTATTTTTATGTGAAAAGTAATGCCACTGAAATGATTTTGCGATTGCTATTTTTGTTTGATGGAAAAACTCTTAAAGACTGTCATGCTCTCTCTCTCAAAAAGAGAAAAAAGGGGGCGCTTGAATGTCTATATAGGAAGCATGGACAAAGAAAAGGTAACAGAATTCTTTCAAAGATGAATCAGATACATTTGTTACATCATGAGCCCCTTGATATGAATCCTCTGTGTGTCTGAGGAGGGTCTGAGGTGGGGAGTCACCTGGGAACACGTGTGGGCCGCGTCCCCACACACCTTCGCTTGCACACCCTATCCATCTCCTGGCCTGGGCCCAATCCGTGGCAGAGAAGCTCAGAGCCCACGGTTTGGCCATATAGAAAATACCGTGTCTACTCCTCTGCTGCCTCCTTGACCATCTGGTTGCTTTCCCTACTCACCCAATCAATCAGTATAGCATGCTGGTCAATAGCAAAATTAGTAAAAGAAATAAGAAAATCACATCAATTGTATGTAACAAATGGGCTTTACATCAAGGTCCTCTTAAAAGCTGTATTTTTCTTTATTCATAATAACTTGCTGTCTCTTTTCCCTGACCGTTTGCCATTTTGGTCCAACAGCTTAAACTGCACTCAAAGCCCTCAAGGATGCCTTCTAGCTGGGGGAAGTTGGCAGCACCCTGAAAACCATCTGAAAGAGCTCCTGCGGACACTCACTCGTGGACTCCAGGGCTGGGCCCTACGGTGTAACTCCTGCAGCCAGGACTCCAACACTGGCCCTCCCCTGTGTCATCACTTCTCTGCTGCTGCTGCTGCTGCTGCTGTGACCTGTCACTATGTATTCACTGCAAGCAACTTGGAGATGGCCGTCCTGAGCCACCTGCTCACACCACCGGCTCACCACCTGTGAGGGGTCCTGCACAGACATACACCCAGGAGTGCTCTGTACAAGGACACTTCTCTCCCCCTCCCCAAAGCTGAGCTCTTAGCACGGTAGTTCCCTTTCCAGAAAGCAGTGCTCACTGTCTTCTGTTGAGAGAGACCAGAATGCACTCACACATACTTCACAGGCTCTTCTGTGAGGAGAGGTCCAAGTCAACCACAGAGGGCGGGTACGTGCCAGAACAAATATTTCATAATCCTGAACTTCCCGTTGCACCCAATTAGGCGATGGAATTATGTTATGATTGTCGGCTTAGTCTAAATATTATCAACTTCTACTGACAAGTTAATCTATAACAGGAAATTCAACAGAGTCCAGTCCACACTACATTATCCTTATCAGATACATTTAGCCCTAACCAAGCTTTGCATAAAGCCCGGCAGCTCATCGTCCATATAGCTGGTATGGCCGATCTGCTTTACACATTTGTCACTGTGGGTGGAAAGGAAAGTTGCAGGTAGTTGATTTGTGCTTGAATTGTTGCTGAAACTTTGATGGTGGAAATTACTAATTGCTAAACTGAAGATGAGGATAAAAATGAACTAAAATGAAATATAAACTAAAAGTATGTGTTCAGAGGTTACAGTCCTAACACTTCACATCACCAACACAGGGTAGAACCTTCCACTTTTCCGGTGAGCAGATCCCTGGAGGATTCATCGGTGCACCTACTAAGCTGCGCACCATATCTCAAGCTCGTATGAACCATCAATAATTATGATTTGTTTCTACAATAAAATGATCTAGCAATACTGATACAGGTTTCAAACGCTACAAGAAGAAACGGAATATAACAGAATGAAATGTCATGAGCGCTCCATGTTCTCAGGCTACTTGTGACTTTAACATGCTCTTTCCTGCTGCCTGATACACTGTATTAGGAACCCCCGGAGACAGAGCAAGACACTGTAGGAATATGTTTGATATATAGTTGGATTAAATAACAACCTAATATATCAAACATATCACACAGAGGCCTGCAGAAGAGGCATCCAGGGCTGACCGGGCTCGGGCATAGGCCGCGTACTGCAGGCTCCGGCTGCTGGGGCGGCCGCCGCAGCTCCTTTACCCGTCTGCGAGCACAGTCTGTCGGCAAGGGTGGCATCAGCGCCACTAGCGGCATCGTAGGCACGTGCTCCAGAGCTCGCCGACATTCTCTTTTTGCCTCTAGACCATCTTCCCAAGCACACGGTGGACTCAACAGTGCAAACTTGCTCGTTATTCATGTCTGGGAGATTCCAGGCAAAAAGAGGTACTTAAATTTTAAGGGCCTGAAGTGGGAATAAACCAGGAACCATCTTCATAAACCACAGACTATTCTACTTTTAAAACAGGCCACCTGAGAATGCGGTGAGCAAAACGATGTAAACAAAAACATCGCCCGTCCCCGAAACTGTTCCTCTGAGCAGTGCGAACGCTGCCCGTGGCGGAAGGAAAGTGTGCTCCTCTCTGCCGAGGGCCTGCGGGCTGTGTGCAGTTACGGGACAGGGATGCCACGGTAAGTGCTTATTCACAGAATCCGGAGTTTTGTTTGGCTTTGTATTTCAGATTATGAGGGGGGATGGAGAAAAGCAATTCATCTCACAAGACTGGTGATCTGGCTGTCAAAATGGGATATTTTTAAAATTTTTTAATTTTACTGGGGAAATAAATTCCTTTATAAACACAAGAAAGATATTTTATTTCATGTGGATATTACCACAAAGCAGATGGCACTCCGAGACAGGCACAAAAGCTATGTTTTATTTTATTTTTTAAAGATCTAATTGGCTTTATTGAATGATTCATGAATCAGGCAGCATCCTATCTAGTAAATAGAAAGGTATTCTCATAAAAGCTATGGTTCTGTTTGATGGTTTCTTCAAAACAGTTTTATAGATAATATAAGCCACGTGGCAAGAGCCTCTGGTCACTGGGCAGAGAGAGACTCCAGATCATTCCAAAGCACTCTAGAAGTACCCAGCACCCTTCCTAGGAGGGAGATGGGAACAACCTAAAGTAGGCAGCCCCATAATGAAGTGCATGGACTCAAATCAACAGTTGGTTAATGATGACCTTAACCAAAGGAGGATTCCTTGGTTTTCCATACACACACACACACACACACACACACACACACGCACAGTAAACACAAGGCTAAAAGATCCTGAGCAGTGTGGGAAGTGCCCGCCTGCCCACTTCAGCAGCCATCACTAATTTAAGTGCTCTTATTTTTAAAACACAGACCCTCCCATCACCCCAACTCCACCATTCTTGGACACGCCCACCTGGCTCCTTCATATGCTGGTGGTTTTTACAGAGTTGAAACCATAACGAGTACACAGTTCTGTACTCTTTCGTTCTTTTTTACTTTACATTATACCATGAGCATCTTTATACTACAGTCTTATCAACCATTATTTTTAACCGCCACATACGTTTCCTTCAAGGAGACAATCAAGGCACATCCAACTGCCCACTGCTACAAACAAAGTTGAAAGAAACAACCCTCTCTCACACACAACTTTCTTCCTCTCTAGACTTCCTTCTCAGGACAGATTCCCAGAGGTGGTGTGAATGGCTCCAAGGGTACAGGCAAACCAAAAACTGCCCCCGTGGGGCTGCACTGGCCTCTCGGACACTGGTGGGCCCAGAGGACTGGTATGAACCAGGGCTGCCACCCAGAGCACACACACCCTGCTCCCGGCGCAGTCCCGGCCTCTGCTGCTGGCCAGGTCACCTGCTGGGACTCTGCATCGGCAGAGCAGGGAAGGGAGCAGCGCTGCCTGGTGGGCTTGTTCCAAGGACCAGATGCGCTGATCCCTGTCGAGCACCTAGGAGATTGCTGGCACATGCTCGGCACCCAATCAATGCGAGCTTTTTTCTTTTCTTTTTCTTTCTTTCTGCTGAGGCCATCAGCTCATGGTTCTGTGGAATAATTTTTGTTTCAGGCATTTTCCTAGGAGGTAGTAGATAAAAGTCCCAGACAGAGCCTATTTTCAGTGATGGTGATCCAGTTACGCTTCCTAAGTCTAATTGTATGTCAGGCACTGTGTTCTTAACTTATCTCATTTGTTATAACAACGATCCTACGGGGTAGGAACTCTAATAACTTTGGTTTTCAGATCAAGAATCATCAGGTAAATATAAGGCTGGCAGAAGGAAACCCAGATTCAGAGACAGATGAGAACTCAGAAGGACCTGGCAAAAGGACAAAGGGACAGGATTGGAACAGGGGTCTTGGAATATGGTGACATGTTGGCGTTAAATTAGCACCAGGCTAACTCTCAGGGAGAAGGAGTGTCAGCTGACAGGACCTCAGCATTAGCAGACAGAAGCTTTCCCAAGAGGGGCCACTTGTAATAAATCACGTAAGGAAAAGGAAAAACAAATTAAGCATGAAGCCTCTAAATATTAGTCGATGGTTGCTGCTTGCTCAAGTTGGAAGTACATTTTCCATTCATGACTAATTTGATTTACAAAGTAGAAACGAAAATATAACCGGGGAATGAAGCTTCTCCTATACGCACACTCAGCTCTTAAGTTTGGTGAGAAAAACTCAATTGCAGACAACCCAAGATCCCCAGGTTAGAGGCCAGGGAAGAGAATCCTTATCGACCCCCAAACCAGAAGCCAAACGTTTTCAATTACATCTTGATAACAAATTTTTAAAACGCCTTTACCAAGTCTAGAGTGACTACTAGTAGATCGGTTCTAGAATTCCGTGGTTTTAAGAACGTTCCCCAGCTGAACCGATTCCCCGCACGCTGCTGTGTATTTGCACTCGGCACTGACCCATCACTGCGTCGGAGCAGACTGGTCTCCTCCAGGGCTCAGGCTCCACCTTTTGGTCTTACAAAAAGGTAACATTTTAGGCTTACCTTAAACTGAGGGAGCCAACTTTTTTTGAGTGTAAGAGCTAGATTTTATTTTTTAATGTATTTGGGTCCTGGGAAGGGAGGTGAGGTTACCAGTATCAGAAGGGACTTACTTGAATCCACCAGAAAAAGAGGCCTCCTCTGGTTCTACTATCTTCTCCTTGAAGATAGCCCTGGGGGTGAGGCGGGGGTGGGGCAGGGAGGCTACAGCTTCTTAACAGAGTTGGGCTTTGCCCCTGCCCAGCACCAGCTCACCATCCTTTTACTTAATAATTGCTCTCTCTGCTGCCCAAACTTAAAGTATTTCTTTCCTTTAATCGCTGTTTTTCTTAACATATACTCATGATCTCAAATTCTAAACATTTATCTACATGACGATTACAGCTGGAGAAAACGTACCATCCAATCACAGTCTCCAGCATATACTGAAAAAGTCAGTTACTGGGTGCACTTTTGAGATTCACATGGCCTTCTTTTAATGGTAAGAAAAGGAGAGACCCAGTGTTGCTATTTCTCTGTTAAAGGCATTATGGCAACCAGAAATTTTGAGGGTGACAATCTCACATTCAGTAACAGGGATGTTTTTAAGGAAGCATCCAACACCTGCTTTATATATAATGGAACTAAATTAAGATCAGAAGTGTCTAATTCTCCCTCCGGATACCCAAAGGTATTTTTCTGGGTGGTTAACCTGAAAGACTCACCCACGGGGCTTTTCCCGTGCCCTGTGACACGGTGCTGGGCAGGTAGAGCAGGTTTGCAGCCTGCTAGTCTGACCTCTCGGAATAACACGCGCTCCCTGCAGCACACCTAGCTCCATCTCACAGCCGTCCACCGGAAGACCTGCTGACAGCAGACAAGCAGCCACACATGGACACTCACTTTTGGTTTTGCTCTTGGCTTCAGTTGCTCTAACTTCTTAGCAGCAGCCTCAATGGATGCTGCAGCCCCCAGTAATTCTGTTTCTGCAATGACGGTTGGGTCTTCTGGATCCACCCACTCTGTTCCTAAAATCAGTCCAAAGAGGGTCATTCTTGGTAGCTGCAAACCTCAGGGCACTGACTTAATTACAAACAACATCTGGACTTGCATGCAGAGAAGATCCATGAGCCTACTAGCTGTACTGTCCTCAGGGAGGGACCCTCCAGTGCTCAGAGATCAGCTGGGTGCAGAGGGGCGCCTGTCTGGTCCGGGTTTCTCAAGCAGCTGTGTGGACAGCCCTACCACCGGAGCAGTTGTCAGTGACGGAATCAAGCTTTCACGGACTAAGGCCAGCTTGAACATGACTCTGACGTTTAACTGAGGGCCGTGACTGTTAGCAGACATCCTCAGGAGACTCGAGACTATGCTTAGCACAAAGATTTACTACGCTCTTCTGCGCACTCGTGAGGAATAGCCTCTCACCTCAATTCAAACAAAGGCAAACCGGTGAGAAGACCTTTCCCTGGTGAGTTGATTGCTTCTGTGGAACCGTGAAGGGGTGTGCCAACAACGTACCCAGATAGCACCGTTTTCTAAACATGAAGGGTGTTATTTAAATAAGAATAAATACTCTGATGAATGAAAAAACAGATGAAAATAAGTGGCGAGACCCTTAAAAGAGAAGTGGGCAGTTCTAGATAGATTATGCCATGTAAGTAGAAGTTCTCAACGTGAAGACTGGAGAAAAGACGTGTTTCAGGAGAATACTACTTTTTAAATCTAACTCTATTCCCATTTGACTTTTGAAAGAAAAGCACCTCCCTGTACTCCTCTGACTGCCTACGCCAAGAAAGGGCCTGTGTTGCGTATTTTCTCTGCTCAGTTCGCTGCACTAGCTCTGCCATGGAGTGGTGCCCGGTGGAAGGACACGAGAGGACCCAACCTACCTTTCATGGCTTCTGCTGCCTGAATGAGCTCAGTCACAGCGCCCGCGACTCGCTTGGAGAGAGCGGCCAGCTGGTGCTTGAGTTCTGGGGTTGGTTTCTGAAGGACCTGTGGGTGAAGAACAAGCCAAATGCATCAAGAAGGTGGCAACCATCGTGACAGGAAGCACACTCTCTGGGACACAGCTGGACATCCTGGTTTTAGGTTGTAACTCTGTCACCAAGTGCCTTCAAGAATCTTGGGGGAAACATGTAAAACGCACTGGCCTTCCGTTTTCCGTGTGAGAAATGAAAAGCTGGACTTCCGGTCAAGATGGCGGCGTAGGTAACGGCGGTATCGCCTCCTCCCACAATCACATCAAAGTTACAACTAAACTACAGAACAACCATCATTCAAAACCGCCTGAAATCAAGCTGAATGGAAGTCCTACAACTACGAAATTAAAGCAGCAGCCGCAGGATCGAGACTGGTAGGAGGGGCGGAGGCGCGACGGGCTGGTCCCACACCCACGTGTGGCGGATAAAAATTAAGAGGACACTCGGCTGGGAAGGTCCTCCCAGAGGGCTGAGTGGTCCCCATCCCACACCAGGCGCCCAGCTCAGGGTTCCAGTGCCAGGAAGAGAAGTCCCCATCACTTCTGGCTGGAAAAACCAGCGGGAACTGAGGCTGAGGCGGCTGGAGCCCCCGGCAGCTCCTCTTAAAGGGCCCGCGCACGGACTTACTCAGACTTGCACCCTCCAGGCTCCAGCGTGCGGGAAGGAGCCTGAAAGGCGCCAGAGTCATATGGGGAAGAACTGAGCTGTTTGGCATTGGAGCAAGCGCTGGAGAGTCAGTTTTCTCCTGGACAGACATGCTATCAGAGGCTTGGTGAGCCCTTCCCTGGGCCGGCAGACACCGCCATATCTGGGACTCCAGCAACCTGGCTCACACTGTTGGCCCCGCCCTGGTGATTCCCTGAGGCCCCGCCCCACGCAACTTCCAGGCCTACCCAAGCTGTTGCCAGTTGCTTGACCATAGGATTGGCCTGTCTTGGATCCTGCTTCAGCTTTTCCTAAATTCTTTCAAACAAGCAGCATCTGGTCTCAGCTAGCCCCAAACCTCTCGCTAAGTAATACATAGAAACAAACACAGGGAGGCAGCCAAAATGAGGAGACAAAGAAACAGGTCCCAAATGAAAGAACAGAACAGAACTCCAGGAAAAGAACTAAGTGAAATAGAGTTAAGCAGCCTAACAGACGCTGAGTTCAAAACACTGCTTATAAGGATGCTCAATGGACTTAGTGAGAACCTCAGTGAACTTAGAGAGGGCATCAAGGGCATAAAAAAGGACCAGTCAGAAATGAAGGAGGCACTAACTGAAATAAAGAATAATTTACACAGATTCAATAGTAGAGTAGGTAAATCCAAGAAGCAAACCATCGATTTGGAATATAAGGAAGCAAAAAACACCCAATCAGAACAGCAAAAAGAAAAAAGAATCCAAAGAAATGAGGATAGTGTAAGGAGCCTCTGGGACAACTTCAAGCGTGCCAACATTCGCATCTTGGGGGTGCCAGAAGAAGAAGAGAGAGAACAAGAAATCGAAAACCTATTTGAAACAATAATGGCAGAAAACTTCCCTAACTTGGTGAAGGAAACAGACTTACAAGTCCAGGAAGCACAGAGAGTCCCAAACAAAATGAACCCCAAGAGGCCCACACCAAGACACATCATCATCAAAATGCAAAAGGTTCAAGACAAAGAAAGAATATTAAAAGCAGCAAGAGAAAAGAAGTTAGTTACCTACAAGGGAGTTCCCATCAGACTGTCAGCTGATTTCTCAAAAGAAACTTTGCAGGCCAGAAGGGAGTGGCAAGAAATATTCAGAGTGATGAAAAGCAAGAACCTACAACCAAGATTACTCTATCCTGCAAAGCTGTCATTTAGAATCGATGGCCATACAAAGAGTTTCCCAGACAAGGAAAAGCTAAAGGAGTTCATCACCACCAAACCATTATTGTATGAAATGCTGAAGGGTCTTCTTGAAAAAAAAGATAAAAAAATATGAACAAACAAAATGGCAATAAATTCATATCTATCAACAATTGAATCTACAAACAAAATGAACAAGCAAAACAGAAACATTCTCATAGATACAGAGAACTTTTGTTGGGTACCAGATGGGTGGGGGCTAGGGGGAGGGGTGAAAAAGGTGAAGGGATTAAGAAGTACAAATTGGTTGTTAGACTGACAAACCTCAAAGGGAAGGGGGGTTGGGGGGTGGGAAGAAATAAACCAAAGAACTTATATGTATATATGCATAACTAATGGACACAGACAACAGTGTGGGGAAAAGCAGGAGGGGGGCAGGAATGGGGAGGAGGGGGGCAATGGGGGAAAAATGAGGAACATCTGTAATACATTCAACAATAAAGATAAGTTAAAAAAAAAAAAAAAAGAAAGAAATGAAAAGTTGGGAGCCAGGGGTTCCTTTAAAGTCCCTTGTGACATATTTCCTTAAGATTATATGGGAGAAAAAAAAAAATCTTTACTTGTTCTTTATTTATACCTTCCTTGTCCTTTATTTGTACTTTTACTTGTACCTAAAATAAATATATGCACATGAAAATTACTCAACGTTACCCAAGAATACTCTGAGTGAACACGAAAGCCCAAGGCTACAGGTCAGCTGGTACTTGTGACAAAACAAATGTGGGACCAGAGGAAGAAACGTGTGACTCAGGTGGGGTCTCGGAGACAAAATCGTCAAGAGAGCAACAAAAATCAGATGATCAGGAGGGCTGTTCCTAAGGGAACAACCCATTTCCAGTGTTTTTGCTGCAAGCTGTCCTGGGAGAAGGCATGGAGAAGTTCCCTCTTTTGAACTAATTGAAAGGTTTTTTAAAATGTGTTTTGCCTTTTGGTTTTTACAGTGTTAAAAAAAGATACTGAATCTCCAACCCCCGATGCAACTTAAAAGGTGTCGCAGCTGAATTCTTCCCAAATTCATCCATGAACAGAACTAAGAAATGGGAGGAGAGCTCCCCACCAACCTCCACCATGGACGTACGTTCTGACTTACACCACCTCGTTCCTTCCTGATTTCAAAACTCCTCTTCCAACATCCTTTTCTGCATCTCTTCCCCATGCTGTGCAGCGGTCATCTCCAGATTTAGAAATGTTTAGACGTTCTGGAGAAAAGCACAACTGCTGTCTCTCTCCCGACGATTTTGGAGCCTCCGAGCAGGGGACGAGACACGGACTTGGGGATTGGATGGACCTGAGTTTGAACCTGGCTTTGCCTGCTACCAGTTTTGACACTGGGTGGATTACTGAACCACTCAGAACCCGTCTTCTCATCCGTAACACTGGGGTAATGCCTATCCCTCAGGGCTGCCACAAAGATCAAATGCAGTAACACATGAGAAGTACCTTGCAACTGTGACACAGGAGGTGTTCATCGAATTCATTCCCTCTTTGATGTAGCCAGGTATCATACTCATTCTCAGGAGTCTGGAAAAGATGACTTTTGGACCCTGGCCTAACCCCTTCACACCATAACTATAAGACTAACCTGGTAAAAGATCTGGGGCTGGGGGATTTAATGGGGTTATACTTTGACCAGCTCCAGACATACCAGTGCATAGAAGACAGTGTTTACATACTCAAACAGATTAAAGATTTTTTTTTAATCCTCACCCGAGGACATTTTTCCATTTTTTGTTCAGATAGAGTTGGAGGGAGAGAGAGGAAGAGAGAGAGAGAGAAAAACATGGATGTGAAAGGTACACATCGAGTGGCTGCCTCCCGCACGACCCAACCCGGGCCGGGGACAAATTGCAACCGAGATACGTGCCCTTAGCGGGAACCGAACCCGGGTCTCTCTGGACCGCAGGTCGATGCTCTAACCGCTGAGCCAAACCGGCCAGGGCAGATTAAAGATTTTTGAGCATCATTTCACATGCATCTATTCCCATCCTCCTTCCTCTTATAATCTTTTTATTTCTTTATTTTTTTTCCTTTATTGATTTTAGAGAGAGAGGAAGAGAGAGGGAGAGAGAGATAGAAACATCGATGAGAGAGAACATCGATTGGCCGCCTCCTGCACGCCCCCGACTGGGGATCGGGCCCACAACCTGGGCATGTGTCCTGACCAGGAATCGAACTGGCGACTTCTTGGTGCATGGGTCAGTGCTCAACCACTGAGCCACACCAGCTGGACTCCTCTTATAATCTTTACAATTTTATATCTGCTACTGTACTGTGATTCCAGCTGCTCTGTTGTCCTCATCCTCTCACCTCAGGACTGAAACATACCACTACGCAGAAATTCAGAATTCAGTCCAGACTTGGGAAGAATGAGAAATGAAAAAGAGACCAACACACTGTTGGAACAACTCCTCGTGTGGTGGCTTCCTACACCAGTTCCAAAACAACACTAGAACCATGGAGAGGTGGGAGGAAGGGGTTAAGTGCTTTTGGCTTTCTAACACAGCCACGGGTAAGCAATTTAGTTATATGTAGGTTCTGGAGTCAACATGCCTGTGTAGCCCTGGTCCAGTTATTTATCCTCTCTCTAAACTTTACTTACCAGTTAAATGATAACAGTTCTTTTGTTATAAAGTGGTGATAAAATGGATACATATATAATTCCATCAGGGCTACTGATGGAATTGGTCTGGTGGATGGCCTGAGCATCAAGAATTTTAAAAGATCTCCAGGTGATTCTCATATGCAGCCAAATGGTGGCATTTGCCACCACTTAATTATAAAAGGCTTGCACCATATTTGTCTGAAACAATGCATGCTGTAAGGTTACCAGGTAAATAATGGTTCACAGGCATTGTTAAATGGTTTCTCTATAGTGGCCAACACAACATGAATAAGCAAAGAATTAGAGGTATGGTGGAGAGACTCATAGTAAATGGTGAAAGATTGAGTTTCTCCGGCTAAGATAAAAAAATAAGGTCAAGATTTCTGTTTTCACACTTCTATCAATATGGTACTAGAATTCCTAGCTAGTATAAGAAAAATAAACAGTACACAGATGACAAGGGGGAAGAGAAACTGTAGTTGTTCACTAATAACAGAATGTCTATGTAGAAAATTCTAAGGCATCTGTAAAAAACAAAACAAAAAACTAATAAGTGAGTTTAGCAAGGTCACAGGACATAAAGTCAATATATAAATATCAATTATATTTTTATATACAAGCAATAAAAATTGTGAATTAAATTTTAAAAATTAAATTGGGAATTTAATTTATAATAGCACCAATAATGATGAACTATCTGGAGTTAAATTTGACAATATATGTGTACAACTTGAATGCTAAAAACTGCAAACATTGTTGAAAATATTAAGGAAGACCTATGTTCATGGATCAGAAGGCCTTGAGAGAAACTATCTGCAGAAAATATATCTGACAAAGAACTCCTATCTAGACAATATAAAGAACTCTAAAAGTTCAATAATAAGACAGACAACTCAATAAAAAATGGGCAAAAGATCTGAACACTTCATCAAAGAAAATATACAGAAGGAAACAGGTACATAAAAAGATACTCAACAGTATAAATTAAAACCACAATGAAATACCACTACATACCCATTAGAATGGCTAAAATTAAGAAGACTGACCATTCCAAGTGTTGACAAATGGAGCAAGCACAACTCTCCTACACTGCTGGTGGAAATGTAAAATAGTATAACTGCTTTAAAAATCCGTTTGGTGGTTTCTTAAAAAGTTAAAAAATATACCTACCCTATGATATAAATATGCCACTTCTAGGTATTTATCTAAGAGAAATGAACACCTACAAGCACAAAGACTTGCCTATTGTTAAGAACAATAAACAACAGGCTCAAGGTGGAGCTGCTTGCCCCAAGACAGAAAACCAAGACTTACTTGCAGTTTCAACTCCTCCCAGGGAAGTGACCTTAAACCAACCAGTTTGGAATTTCCTGGTAAGACTCCTGCTGCCTTCCTCACAGAAAGGTGCCCTTGCTTGAAACAACCCTTTCTTTTCTTTTGCTACTAACTTACTTGTCCTGACCAGTTTGTGCCTATAAAAAAAACCTTTTAGTTTTCTGTACAACTGTTTGGAGCTCCCTCCTAACTGCTGGATGGGATGCTGCCCCATTCATGAATTGTTCAATAAAGCCAGTTAGATCTTCAAATTTACTTGGTTGAATTTTTGTTCTTTAACAATATAGAATGCTCTTAGCAGCTTCATTTGTAATAATCAAAACCTAGAAACAACCCAGCCAATCAACAGGTTTATAAAGAAATTATGGCACATCTATATGATGGAATACTGTTTATCAATAAAAGGCAACAAATTATTGATACGCACAATGTGGATGGAATGGAAAATACTGATGCTGAGTGAAAGAAGCCAGACAAAAAGGAGCACATGCTTCCCTTTATATAAAAGTCTAGAAAATGCAAACAAATTTATAGTAACAAAAGCAGATCAGTGGTTCCTTGGAAATTTTGAGCGGGGATGGATCTATTAATTTTTTTGATTGTCACGATGCTTTCACAGATGTATTCATATGTTGATACTCAAACTGTACAATTTAAATATGTTTATTGCATATTAATTATGCCTCAATAAAACTATAAAATAAAGTTAAGGGTGTGGTGGGGAGATTCACACCACCAAATTGGAGTGGTAAAGACATCTGTCTTTAAAAGAGCCTTGATGGAGAAAGAGAACCACTTCTGTTCAGAAGGGAAACAGTCATATGATAAAGTACTCTATTTAGATAAGGCAGGAGGAAAGGAGTTCTATTTTTATTCTGCCATTAAGTCAATATGATTTCTAATAGCAGGCAATGGACAGAACGAAATTAAAGTTCTGCTAGTGGAAGGAAGGGGTGATTTTAACCCCGTCAGAGATCTCATACTGTGCTTTTGCAGCAACACTGGACTGTGACTGCTGCAGAGGCCAAGTGGCTGCCTCCTGATCCGCAGTACAAACCTATGTAACGCTGCTCAAACGGTCATGCGTACTGCTTCACAAAGCAGCTCCCAGAGCAGCAAGGACATGGCTCTGCCCAAATGAGATCCCGATGTTTGTGGATTGCTAACTGGATTCTCCAAAGAAAAGTAGGGGTTTTCCATCTGGAGCCTCAATTCCGAAAGGATCCAGCTGGGTGTTTGGGTTTGAGAACGCTCTCAAACGTTGAAGGACCATTTTGTGCATCTATGCTGATGTTTTTTTGATGAGGGCACGGAGAGGTAGGGAATGGGTTTTCAGCTCAAGAGGGCCCAAGGTCCACAAAAGGTTAAGAAAGCTAAAATCATGATAGTTATTTGCACCTTGAGGGAAAAAAAGAGAATGAGATTGGTAAGGGGTACAAAATTCATGGTTATTTATAGATTTCTTTAGAAAATAAAGATCTGAACCAAACGAAACAAAACATGAATTAACAGAATTAGTTAATTACAGATGGTGGGCATATGGATGTTGATCTGATTTTCTGCATTTTTAAACTTTTTCTATAGTAAAACTAAAATATACAAACCAGCCAAAAATGGTTAGGAATCCTTGACTCTAGGATATTTAAACTGAATAAGACTAAAGCAGCATAATTTCCCTACATTTTTTATGTGCCCAAATTTAAGAAAAGGAGGCCACTGAGGAAGATCCCTGAACCTCCTTGTATCACCTGAAACTGATCTCAACTTATTTCTGAATATCTCTGGATACTTACTCCAAACCTTAACTTCTCCTTTTCTCTTCTCTTGAGTAAAAATTAGACAGTTATCTGCTCTTTCTTCAGCCTCTGGAATCTTACTAAAGCTCTTTGATCAATTAAAACAGAAGTCCAATTTTCAAGTGACTCGGGAGGACTATTATAAGACCCCTGTTACAGTTCTGATTCAGGTGGACTTTCTTTTCATTATTTATTTATTTAGGATGAAAAAAAATTATCTTTGTTGTTGAAAGTATTACAGATGTCCCCCCTTTTTATCCCATTGACTCCCTCCTCCCCACTCCTGCCCATCCTGCCTCCCCCACACTATTGTCTGTGTCCATCAATTATGCATATATGCATATTTAGAATGGTGATAACTATGGTCATCTCATCATACATGGTCTCCCCATACAGATGAGAATGAAGAGGGCAGGAACAGGGTGTGTGTGTGTGTGTGTGTGTGTGTGTGTGTGTGTGTGAAAATCTCTAGTTTTTAATTGCTTTTTGATTTACCACCCTTAAATAGCTAACCTAAACTTAGCATTCTTTTATTCTACCCTTAAGATAATTTCAACACAAATCTGATGTCCTCTCTAAACTGGCAATTTGGCTTTCACTTTCTGGTCCTGTCTCTCCAAGTTCGCCGTGCGGGCATCTCCATTTTCCTCACTTCTTGTGGGTCTCTACCAGCACTGGCCTCAGCAGTCCAGGGACCCGTGGGCCTCTCGCGTGGAACCATCTTCCTTGCCCTTAGCCTCGTTTCGCCCACATTTCTTCAAAGTCTGCTTTGGAGAAGGAGGTAGGGCCAATGATGTGAAATGTGAACTCATTTTTAGCAGCAGCCCCAAGAAAACGACAATGTCCACAGTTTGAGTGACAGAACATTGTCACAGGGCCTCAATTTTTAGTTAGCAACTTGTATTTTCCTATGTTTATGATAATTCCCTGGTAATGGAGGCTGTTTTCTTAGAAAATACCCCTCAAATAGTATGTCTAGCTTTCGAAATAGACAAAAGAAAACACATGAACGAATACGTACACTACATTTCATTCATATTTCCTTGGAAGTCAGAACCATCAGTACTTGTCACCATTAAGAGGCAAAAACATCCTTGCAAAAGATGAGACAATTTTTTGTATGTTTCATAAAAGTTTTAATGTAATTTAGCTTTCCTTCCTATTAATGATTTCATTTTAGCACCAACTACCTTCACACTATAACCCTCGAAACAGCCATGGAGAAAGAGAAACAGGACATTTATATTTCTATCATAATTACAGGTTACAATGGCAACAATTGTATAGAAAGATGGAAAGAAACTCATGTGTCAAGTTTTTAACAGACACACCAACCACCCAGGTTTGCAACAGGTAAGGTGTGGGAGTCCTGTTTCTCTGGAAGAAATCATAACAGAAAACGAATCTATTGAGTAATGGGTCTGACAGCCCAGGGCCATAAGCCCTGATAATGTTCTAAATTCTTTAAAACACTGCCAGATCTTCATCAGCTTGTGTCCACGTTGGCAGGACCTGGTGAAGCCCCAATATGGATGCAGGAAGCAAAGTGGCAACCCCTGAGGACGATATTCAAAATCCTTGACCAGAAAGAGCTTACGAAAGAGCAACTGAATTCCAAGCCATTCCCAGTATCTTCCCTGCCTGTACCGACTGGCCTATTACTCAAACATGCAAACGGAAGAGAGATGAATCTGCGGCAGACTTTAAAGCTGCTTGGAAGCCCTCTTCCTATAGCTCTTCGGGTTCCATATGATACATCGGGTCAACCGACCCACTCTAGCTGCCCTCTCTGTAAATGGCTTATGCACTGAGATTATGGCTAGATAAAAGGCAGGAAATAGGATGGAAGGACACAGGCCTAAGTGAACTCATGACTACAGCTGAGCATTTTGAAAGGACCCTGGAGCACGACGGGAAAAAAAATCTGCCAAGCTATTAGCTTTATAGCTGCAACAGCTCCAAGGCCAGAGACCCAAAATAACACCTGGGCCTCTTGAACTGCACTCCCCTAGGGGTCCATTATCAAACGCTGGCCCAGAAATCAATGTCGCAATTGTAAGAAACTGGGACAATGGTAAAAAGATCATTCTCAGAGGTCCTATGCGAACTATTCAACATCAACTCAAATGCCCCATATCTCTCTCCAAGGATTCCCCCACATGAGCCCTCCTACAACTGACCAGGCTCTGAGGGTTCTCTGGTACAGCACGTCCTCAAATAACGTCATTTTGTTATAACCTTGATGAAAAAATAATCGATTCCCTACCGAGGCCACAGTCTGTGTGGGGTTTGCAAGTTGTCCCCATGTCTGTGTGGGATTTCCCTGGGTGCTCCGATTTACTCCCACATGCCACAGATGTGCACTGAAGTGAACTGTCGTGTCTCCACTGTCCCAGTCTGAGTGAGTGTGGGTGGGTGTGAGTGGCCCTGAGATAGATGGGCTTCCTGCCCAGGGGGGTTCCCGCCTTGCACCTCGAGCTGCTGGGACAGGCTCTAGCCATCTCTGACACTGAACCAGAATGAACCGGTTGGAAAAGCATTACCTGTTTCTATTAACCTTTCTTAAATATATGTATAGCTCACATTTATTTCAATGTTCAATATTAGAAGTGTTTTGGGCCTTTATTTAGAAGTGATGATAACTTTGCAACCAGAAATATGCCGTAGGAACTTAATTCTTATTTATATCACTTGCCTATGGTACTCACTGGTTTCATTTTAAGTCTTTCTGGGGTTTTTTTTGTTTGTTTGTTTTTTCTTTTAGAGAGGAAGAGAGAAGGAGAGAGAGACAGAAACATCGGTGAGAGAGAACATCGGCTGGCCACCGCCTGCACACCTCCCACCGGGGACCTTGCCCACAATCTGGGCATGTGCACTGACTGGGAACCGAACCAGCGACCTCCTGGTGCATGGGTCGAAGCCCAACCACTGAGCCACACCGGCCGGGCTTAAGTCTTTCTGTTTAACGCTGCAGTTTCCAAGAGCCTGTTGACAATATTAAGTGAGGACTTGCTGTCCTTTCCTAGAATAGCCGAGGGGAAATGGAAATTACTGGAGCTCTGCTTTCTACTGTAAACCTCGCCCTCACTGGACAACAAAACCTCAGAGTAAAAAGGGAAGTTTCCGTGGTGGGGGCATCTAATAAAGTTTAGTGATATTTTTATCTCAACGAGTACAAATTACTCTGGAACCTTTCACTGGAAAGCATTCCTTTTTGCCATGTGACCCATCCCCAGTCAACCTATCAGGTGGAGTCCTCCTTCCTGAATTAAAAGGACTAACACCGTGATGTTTCCAGTGGAGACCTCCCTGTGGGAGTTCCTGACCAACCCGAGCCTGATCGTTTACGTTCCTACTATCTCTCCTTGACATAGAAGAGGAATAACTCCAACAAAGGTCCCCTAATTTTTAAAAAATATATGTTTTTATTGAGTTTTAGAGAGAGAGGAAAGGAGAGAGATAGATAGAAACATTGACTGGCTGCCTCCAGCATGCCCCCTACTGGGGATCGAGCCCTCAACCCGGGCGTGTGCCCTGACCGGGACTCGAACTGGGACCTCTCAGTCCATGGGACGACACCCAATCCACTGAGCCACACCGGCAGGGCCAAAGTTCTCTAATTTAATTGAAGTGCCTGAAAATCTGTGGACTACCTTTAAAACCAACATTGGCCCTGACTGGGTAGCTCAGTTGGTTAGAGCATCATCCTGATACGCTAAGGTTGCAGGTTCAATCCCCAGTCAGGGCAAATACAAGAATCAACCAATGAATGCATAAGTAAGAGGAACAACAAATCAATGTTCTCTCTCTCCTCCTCCTCCTCCTTTCTCCCCTTTTTCTCAAATCAATAAAAAAAAAAAAAATCTTTTTATTTCCTTAAAAAAAACAACACCTGATATTGGAAGAATAAAAAGTGCAGAACCTATAAAGATTCCTAAACCTCTCCCTATATCACCTCATATCCATTCAATCCTGAGGCCATACAAGGCCTCACACCCACAATAGAAGACCTACTTGCCAGGGGCTAGTCATTCCCTGTACTTAGGACAGGATGGAGATTTGTCCAGGATCTGGGAGCTCTCAATAACATAGTGATTCATTGGTTCCCAGTTGTTCTAAACTGGAACACAGATTCCTCCTGATTCACAGCGGTTCACTGCTACAGACCTTTGTTCAGCCTTTTCAGCATCCCTGTGGACCCCAACAGCCAACGTCTACTTGCCTTTACGTGAAACAAGTGAAAATACACCCAGACAGTCATGCCTCACGGGGTCAGAGCCCCCTTCTTATTTCTCCCAAGTATTTCAGGATTTAAACATCCTCCAGTTCCCTGGGGAAATCGGCCCT
The DNA here is from genome assembly GCA_030848825.1 of Tadarida brasiliensis. Classification (NCBI taxonomy): domain Eukaryota; kingdom Metazoa; phylum Chordata; class Mammalia; order Chiroptera; family Molossidae; genus Tadarida; species Tadarida brasiliensis. Next base: position 194,780,788 of record CM061257.1, on the reverse strand, counting down.
TTTACAACGTGTAGATAACCTCTCGCTGTGCTCAGTTACCAAAGAGGTGTCCGTGAAAGATGCCACTTATTTGTTGCAACAGTTAGCTGAAAAAGGACACAAAGTCTCTAAGGAAAAATTACAATTATCTTTAGACAGTGTTCATTACTGAGGTTGTGATCTCAGTGCTGAAGGAATTCAGCTGTCTCCAAAAAGGATGAAGCTAAGCCAGGAATTTCCTAGACCCACAACTAAGCAACAGCTTTGTGGATTTCTAGGCTTGACTGGTTACTGCAGACTATGGGTTCCTCATTTTTCTCTATTACTTCTCCACTCTATGAATTTACTAAAATGTCAGTCCCTGACCCCTTCCTTGGGAGGATAAGCATGAGCAGGCTTATATAAGATGACTGCAAGAACGACCTGCCTTAGGGCTCTCTAACTGTTCCAAACCTTTCACTGTATTTGTGCATGAAGGGAATAGTCAAGCTCTGGGAATGCTCACGCAAGAACGTGGTAACACACAAAGGCCTTTTGTCTATTATGCACAGACAACTTGACTCAGGTGTTCCTGTCTAGCCCAGCTGTCTTAAGGCTATAGCTGCAGCTGCAAAGTTAGTGAAGCCTCAGCAGATTTAACCCTGGGAAATGATGTTTATTTGCAAACTCTACACGCTGTCCAAAGTCATCGTCATTCTGGACTGACTCAACATTTCTCTGCAAGTAGACCAACTTCCTGTGAGATCCTTTTAAGACCTGATCTACGTCTTAAACACTGGACCATCCTCAATCCTACTATGTTACTACCTCTAAGTGACGAAGGTAAGACTCATGATGAAGTGATAATGTCCCATTTTGTGACAATGAGTCCTGATTTATGAGACATTCTTTGAACTATTCTGATCTAATCTTGTTTGTCGACGATTATACTACAGAAATGGAAAAGGGAATTTTCAAGCTGGCTATGTTATCACTACCCGATAGGACTTACTCAGAAGAGAAACATCCCACAAGCTAAATCAGCCCAACAAGCAGAGCTCTATGTCCTTCCCCCAGCAGGACAAACTAATTATTTATACTGATAGTCAATATCCCTTTGGGGTCCATGATTTAGGGATGTTATGAAAACAAATGGGTTTTCCTACATCCTCTGGGACCCCAATAAAAATGGGCAACAAATAAGCGATTTTACTGTTGTTCTCTTACCTTCTCTAATTGCTGCCGTCAGAACTAATGTTCACAGGGAAGGGCAGGACCTGAGTGTCGGGGGAACCGTGGCTGACAGTCACGCACAGGCAGCAGCAACAGAATCTACACAGACTGCGGCCCATGCGGCTCAAGTCCGCTCTATTTCTGTGAAAAGTGACCTTTCATTGCCCAACTTTTGCCATCTTGATGTCTTGAACACGGCAACAGTTTGCTCCTGAGTCAGAGAAATTAAGATGCGCAAACAATGGCTGTAGATTAAACAAATGGCCGGGGCTCTGGGAAACCCAAGACGGCCGCTCGGTTCTTCGAGGCCCCTGGCAAGCCCCACTTTTCAGCGTTTGCGTTCCTTCCCCCACCATGGTGCATTTAAGATGACTCAAACTGCGAATAAACGCGGATGGGGAGACTTCCATGAATTCGTGAAAGCAGTCTATCAGCAATGTCTGGTCCATAATCCTGGAAAAATCATTTACTTTCCCAGAGGCCTCAGACCTCCTCCCTCTGGACCCTTTGAACACTTGCAGCTGGACTTCATTCAACTGCCACCGAGTCTGGGTTATCACAGACTCTTGTTTCTGGACGTATGGTTTCCAGATGGCTGAAGCCCTCCTCTGCTGCCAGGCCGATGGCAAAGAAACTGTTAGAAAACGTGTTTCCCATTAGGGTGTACCTTCCACAGTTCCCAGTGGTCTAGGCGCCCACCTCACTGGGCGAATCACAGGAGCTGTGATGGAAAGACTCGCAACGTTCTCAGAATTACCGCTGTGCTTGTCACCCTTGGTCATCAGGCAAGGCAGAAAGAACTAATGGGATCCTTACATTTAAAATCTCTAAACGTGCTGAAACGACTGGACTGCCCCGGCCTAAGGTACTGCCTCTGGTCGTGCCGACTGTTCCCAGTACCTCCTTTGGGAAACACAAACTCACTCTACACAAGACTGTCACCAGCAGACCGAGGCCTACCTGTGTACACCTTCTGTTGATCCCTTGCTGTCTCGTGCTAGTATGACCAGCTACTGTTAAGTTTCTAACGTCTTGTGCTCCAGCTTATCAATAGGTTAAAGAAGCTTTTCCAGATCCCATTTTAAAGGATCCTGTGGGTCACAGCCTAGAGCAGTGGTTCTCAACCTTCCTAATGCCGCGACCCTTTAATACAGTTCCTCGTGTTGTAGTGACCCCCAACCATAAAATTATTTTCATTGCTACTTCATAACTGAAATTCTGCTACTGTTATGTGTTAGGCAACCCCTGTGAAAGGGTCATTTGACCCCCAAAGGGGTCGCGACCCACAGGTTGAGAACCGCTGGCCTAGAGCCTGGTGACTAGGTAGGAATTCTAGACACATCATCGGAAGAAGCCCTGGAGCCCCACTGAAAGGACCTTAGCAGGTACTCCTGACCACTGCCACTGATGGGCAATCAGAGGCACTGAGCTACGGTCACAGCTGAGAAAGGCTCCGCCTGCCACCTGGTCCTGTTCAGACACTGGCGAGGAAGAGAAAGGGCTGACCTCAGTGCAGACTGCTTCCACCCAAGACGTGGGATCAAGACTTCACACTTTAAACATGACACCCGTTCTCTTCTCCTTCCTTTGCATTGGCCTTGGCCTGGAAAGATGACGCCATCATCCATACCTTCCAGGCCTTGCCAAGGCGGGGGTTTACCTTCCAGACTCGGGCTCTGTCATCTGAAAGTCCAGTCTGGCCGTGAACAGTGCCACTTTCGTGAGGTGGCTAATGCCCGGCAGGACTCTGTCTGCAGTGGTGGTCGTTCTCCTCGGTGGCTGGCGCGTAACAAGGCCATGCCTCTCAGGTTATCTAACTGTCCACAAACACACACACCCCTTCATGGGTCAGATCCCCCGAGTTTACATGGTCGAGTTAGAAAGAACCTACCAGAGGGTTTCTCATGACTCAGAGTTCACAGCCTTGGGCAGGTCCCTACTTCCCTAGTTCAGAATAATTAAAAATAAGGCTATAATCAGGAACCTCTCCTTCAGGCTGAAAACACTGCAGAATCCACTGTTAAAGCAATAGCTGCCCAACGAAAATCCTTCCAGTCTGTGTCCAAAGTTGCTCTTGACAACAGAAGAACCCTAGACTGTCTTTGAGCTGAGCAAGGAGCTGTCTGTGCTGTGGCCCCGCCACCTGCCGCACCTGGACTCGCACTTCTGGGGAAAGGGACACTCAGTTACGTAAGACCACTGACAAGCCGCCTGGCTTCACCCGGTGACTCCCTCAGCAGGGTGATTCTTTCACTTACTTGATTTTGACTGGTTTGGGTCTTGGGGACTATGGCTCCAAAGTACATTCCAAACATTATAAATTATCCTTTTTTTGGTATCATGGTAATTTCTCTGGCACGTGGTATTCTCTCAAAAGCTTTAAATGCACGTTCGTAGCCACTAACCACCAAGCAAATGACCTTAAGATCAGAAAAGGGACAAGGAGAATGAGCGCCTTAAAGATAGTGACCCTGAAGACACGCCCTATGAGCATCACAGAGATTAGGCAGAAACGCGACCTGTGACTGTCACAGAGAACCAGTAGAAGCTGCGAGAGCTGCAGAGCGGAGCCCAGTGTGGCGTTCGTGCCTCAGTTTCAATCACATTTCAGTCAGGCTGAGACTGATCAAAAGGGAGGGACTGTTAAAGAGAAAACCCCAAACAGACCCCACATGGAGCCCCTGTGCTAATGCCCATGACACCAAACCAAGACTTAACATCCGATCTAATTGCAGCTGCAACCTTCTCCAGGAACTCATCTCCTTAATCAGTCTGGAATTTTCTGGTGCACACCAACGAGATAAGCTGTCACGTGGGACTTCCCACCCCGAAGAGGAAGCTGGGCACTCTGCCTGATAAGGCCTTTGCCTTCCCCAGGCCTCCCCCCGTTCGAAGCGTGGCTCCTGGGAGTAGACAGGCACAAGGCACGTGGCTCCTGGCTCCCCACGGTTTGGCTCTCAGGGTCTGGGGGAGCCAGGACACCCTAGGAAGTGGAATTGGTACAAGCCTGGGCTCCCATGTGGGCAATCAACCAGCCACAGCCTTGCCAGTGTCTTGTTTCAGCCTTCTCAACCCAGGTCCATGCAGGCGCCCCGGCTGGCAGAAGGTCACCAGAGGAAGGGACGTGCCAGTCATTCAGGGACTGGAGGACGTCATGAGAGGCCAGTAGGTCACCTGTAGCACTGGTGACATTTTTTCTAACTTGTCATGGAGGCTCGTGCGGCTCTTTCAGGAGTCTTCTTTGTCCTCATGGGATGGACTGGGGTCCTCCTAACAGGACCTCCTGACCCTTGTTCGGTGGTGGCGCTGCCTGTCCCGCCCACTCTGGCCCTCACCCTGCCCACCCCCTTCCACGCCAGCTTTGCCTCGTTGGTGCACCCGGACAGCCAGGCTCCTCTGGGTTCTAACTGCAGCTTCCCCACACCACACGTGTGTCCCGTGTGCTGGGGCAGCGTGAGGCAGGAGACCTTTCCTCTCGATCCAGTGCCAGCTTCGCACGTGGAACCTGAACAATGCTCTAAGAGGGGCTTTCCCAGGAAAGGACGGTCTGGCCGGAACGAGCTCTTCCCCAGCTCCGCCCCACGCCCCTACTCACCACCAAGACGTGCTCGAGAAGGTCCAGGTAGCTGAGGGTGCACTCCGTCCCGTACCGCAGGGCTCTGGCGCGCACGTCCTCGCTGACCTCAGGGTGGAAAGATGCTTGCTGCAGAGAGAAAGGAACGTTGGCATCTTAAAGCAGGACGAGCCAGCTGGAGTGAACCGGGGGCCAGGTGGGGTCCCGGGCCCAGCACATGTATAGCCCTGGACCCTCTTCCGGAACTCCTGCTGCCTGACCTCAGCGACCTCTGAGAAACCTTCCCTGACTCCCTGGACGAGGGAGGGGTCCTCCTCCACCTTCCCTGCCCCCCCATCTCCACAGCAGGCTGTCTCCAAGTCTGTGTCTTGACATTTTTAGTGCCCTGGTGTTGGACAAAAGCAAGTGAATCTAGTCCCTCTTATCTTCCTTTTTCCTTTCTTTCCCCCTCCCCCATCCCACCTTTTACTGAAATGTAAGGAATTCCACAGACAGTGGAAAGTTCAGGAGAGAGTCATGATTAGAGCTTCCAGCAGGAGACGCGCTGTCCCCAGGTCCTCCTGCTTCACTCCAGAAAGGTAAGAAGTCCCGGAGACCCCTCTCTGTCACAGCAAATATGTCCAGGTCCTCACGCTGTGACCTGACCACTCTGGGGTCACAGTGAGCTTCTCTACCAGGGCCCTCTGTCTCCTGGGAACCTTCAGGCAGCGAGGCTCCCCGGTACCCGCAGAAGTGTCTCATGTTATACACACCCAGATAAGCAAACCAGGATGTATGGTTAATGCAGCATCTTGCATTTCTGGTTTTTTTGTTGTTGTTTTTTTGCCCTTGTGACCTGCCAAGTTGAGTCATTCACAATATATCATTTCAGATAGCACACCCGCTCACGGGGTTGCTCGATCAACCACAGAAGGCTCAGTTGAATTTGGATTTCGGGTAAACAGTGATAAAAATTTAATATAAGTATGGGCCACCTTATTTTTAATTTGCTAAATCCTGCAACCCTACCCATTTAGCATCCTTTCTTCCTTGCACAGCCTCACTCTGGAAAGAACCTGAGGGGGCTTACAAGAATACATAGAAAGCTGCAGATAAATCACAAATCAGGACGCACAGGAATCACACATTAGGGTAAAAGGTCAAGACGGATGGGGAATAGTAACCAGACTCCACATTTCTCCCAGTCAAGCCGCTCTCCCTAAGACGGGCGGTGCTGGTGGGAACAGTTGTGGGCTCTCCCCATACCTGGAGGAAGTGGGGATAATCCAGTGGCCAGCACCTGTCAATCATGAGTCTGGTTTACTCATCTGAGGACTAACAGGCCTCGGAGGCAGGCGCCATGCCATGCTCACAACCACTGCTCAGCCTGCTCTTCACCATCACCACACTGTGCTCATCCTTGTTCCCTGTGTCTCTGAGTGTTAGGACAACGCCCCATGTCGCTCTGGTGAGACAGTGATGCTGTCAGTGTCCCCTCCGGCAGCTGACGTGCAAGGCCTCATTCAGAGCTGTGTGGGGCTGCGGCTGAGATGCTTTTGTCTACGCTGCTGGCTCTGTAACTTGGTAAGACACCTTGGGAGAGCAATCTGGCCATAATGAAAATGTCATCCCATTTGACCCACTATACTCTAACTTCTGGGAGTCTTGCCTAAGGAAATAATCCAAAACACAGAAAAAACAGATATGCCCGAAGACGTTCCTTGCAGTAAAGTTAATAATAAAAAAAATGCAGACGACCTAAATATCTGATAATAGGGGAAAGATTGTATTTATTAACAGAGTATTTCATGGTCATTAAAGGGTCAGTTATAATGACTCATAGCAACATAGAAACAGCCATCTAATGTTAATTGTAACAGTGGATATAAAATTGTATATAATGTAAACATATGCACATGGAAGGAAGACCAGAAAGCAGTAGACACTAGAATTAATTTAGGGTGTAGGGAAGCCCTCGTCTCCACCTAAGGAATTCGCATAATCCTTCCTTTCTGATAAAATGAGCCAGTATTTAACTTACTGCACTTCCATTTCTGCCCTGGCTACCCTGCCCAGCCTCATATGGCAACTTGGCCCTCTGCTTGGCATAAGGATTCCTCCTCGATCCACCATTCGACATTCCTGGTATTCTATCTATTCCCTATTGCATGCACCTCATTTCCTTTCTGCAAAGGGTGGAAATACAGGAGACCAAAGAAAATGTAAATGTCAGTCTGCTAAATAAATCCTATCCTAACAGGAGTCTCAGGGCTCAGCAGTCACACTTGTCATCAAGTCTGGCTCAGGCTTGTGAAGCTCTGGCTGTTATTTTGTCCTGAAAAATCAGGATGGCCTGATCCAGGGAGGAGCTGAGGCTGGGCCAATGGCTCCCGTCCTTTAACCCTTAACCTCCTCCCCTGCAAACAGAGGAATGTGTGTTAAGAAAGAGACTTGAAAATCTGAGCTGCCTGGCATCTATCTATACCGTAATCATCCCCTCCCCCACAATCTCTCCTTTTCATTTCATGCCTGTAACATGGAGACACAGCACTGGTCACTCCTCAACCACAGTGATCTTGACTGAACACTCTGGCTGGGAGGCCATGGCAGCAGAAACAGACTAGCTGTGAACTCAGAAGACCTGGTTTCAGTTCTGGTTCCGAGAGTAAATAGCTATGACCTCGGTCATGCCACTTAATCCCTCCAAGCCTGTTTCCTCATCCATCAGATGAGGATAATTCCCCTTGCCCTTCTCCTCTGGGATCAAGTGAGAATATATATGACAACCCTCCCCAAACTATGAGGTACCTACATGGACACCAGGATGGCATCTGGGCCACCCTTGCTAGGTAAGTACTATTCTCTGATTGAGACAGACCCCTTTGGGGGTCACCACTTCTGGAAGGCCGAGTCCATGAAGCACATCAAAATGCAAATACTTGTGGCCTCAGAAGAGACTCTAAACCCCCTGGTCCAGAGCACAAGGCCCCTCGGGGAAGTGGGCCTATCGACTCTGTCACCCACTTCTGTCCACCCACCCAGGAGAACAGTCACTGTGCTGTCCCCCACACCAGGCCCTCGCACACCCACCTCCAGCTCATCCTGCCTCTTCTGAGGGAAGCCTGAGGACCATCAGCTGGACCTCGCACCAGTGGCCCCCATCACTCACTCCACCGCAGACAGCGGCCCATTCCGTCTGCCCAGCGGCAGTAGCTGCAATAGCAAGTTTTCAATGTCCGTGGCTCATCCCCCTGCTCACCAAGGCAGGGTCACCAATCAATGACTGAGCAGACGTCCGAGTCCCTGGGGCAAGGCTGTCCCCAGAAGGGTCAAGGTCTGGGGTGCTCAACAGATGCAGGGGAAAGAGGGCCCTTGTGGCTCACTCTCTTAATAGAAAGAAAATAGAGTGAAGGTCATAAAGCTCAGGTCTCCCCAGGCCCCTCACCCAGCATGGGCTCAGGGCAGCTGCCCCAGTTATCTGTCTAAGAATCAGAAGATTTTCTCCAAAATGTCTGGCACGGAGAGCAAAAAGGCAGTTCCCCAAGGCTCTGTTTTGTTCCTCTCACTCACTTCCTCACCCCGTTATGGCAACACCCCTCCGAGCACAGAATGGATGACCTACAGAGGCAGGAAAGGGTGCAGGCAGATGAGGGAGGCAGCTTTCATTTGGAGAGCCTGGAACAAAAGGCCACTGTCCCCATTTACTGCTGTCAGAGTGGCCTGCACTCCACTCTCTGGAAGAAGGCGTCCTGCCTGTTCACGCAGGACTGAGAGGAAAAGGAGAGGGCTGAGTCAGCAGGGCGGCTCCATCCCCTCTCAAACCAGAACTGAGAGTCATTTCCCTCGGGCTGATGTGCACACGCCTTCAGCATGCATTTCACTGTATAGTTCAAGGTACTGAGCTGCTCCTGTCTATAATCCCCGCCCCTCCCCTTCTCCAGACCAAACCAAACAACTCAATCACAACAGAGAACTATCCATCCATCCAAAACAACGCCAAGGCTTTTACCTTGCAAGCCATCAACATATCTGACACGGCTTTCCGGCTCAGATTAGCGGTGGCGATCACGTCCTCCTGTCTACATGAGTTCCCAGCTGCCACGGCTTTGGCTGTTGCCATGGTGATGCCTTTCGTCATCCTTATAGATTCTTCAGGTGATGATGTCTTTTCAGGTACCTCTCTTGACTGAAACACCTGGAAGTTAGAAATAGAAGAGGTGAAAGAAATAAAACAGGGAAGGACAAAAATAATTTATTCTTCTCCGACCAGGCTGCAGCTCAGTGTCTGAAAACTGAGCCAGCAACAGGAAGAAAGCGTCAAAAGGCAGGAAATGAGAAATTTAATTTGAGTACAGTAATATCATTCTTGCTTTCAAGATTCTAGCATGGATAAGCCTTGCACACCTATACCCGGCATTCAGGAGAATGATGAGGTGAGACACATCTACAGCATTAATCCGTTTGTCTGCAAAAATGGATACTCAATGTCTGTAAACCATCCATCCCAGGGAGGGTGGTTCTGTGGCGTCCTGCTGCCTTGCCCCATCCCTGCTGGAGCTTTGGCCGTGCCCAGAAACTAGGCAGTCCCGATGCTGGTTCCAGGGCCTGACTGGCCTCGATGCATCAATCCGGACTCCTCTCTCTTTAAAGGGGTGTGGGGCTAGGGGAAATGAAACATTCAGTTTCTTCTATTCTTAGCCTGTCTTACAAATATAACTGCATAATTGTGTGGAGGCGTTCATGTGGAGTGTGCCACAGTGACACTGTGAATTATTTAAACACACACACACACACACACACACACACACACACACACCCTTCAGAGGAGCTGAAATAAATTAACCATGGTAAGTGACTATCCCACTTCAAAGTTCCACCTGTCAGTCAAGACATCCGTTCATGCTCCAATCCCATCCGTCTTGTCTCTCCAACGTGAGTGCTCGGTGCCCTGGCTGTGTGCTGAACACGCACCTGTCCCCGCACATGAGGACTCCCAAACCAGTCGGGGCTGCTCTGTGTTTAGTCCCAGGCAGCCACGTCTCAGAGGCAGAAAGGAGGACCCAGCCAGCACCCTGTCATGTGCCAAAGAGCGTCAAACACTGCTATCCCCCTAAAAATGGGCAGCTGCAATTAAGGCAGGACCCCAAACCCCAGGCCCACCCCTGAACGCTGCAGTGGAATGAGCAACACTTCCAGAGCTCTCCGCACTCAGTGGCCCTCATGGCTCATGCCCCTCTGGGACCTCCTGTGTCCACAGAAACACACAATCTGGGTCCACTGTAAATCACCTTGGTGTACTGAGATTGACCGTGTGTCTGCAATTTCCAAATTTCAAATCTTCTCTTCCACTGCCACCATTAGGCCCACCCACATCTGTCAGAACATGTGTCCAGACATTGGTAGGAAAGTCCCAGCCCGTGTGGGCAGGTACGCTCCAGGTAGCAGTGCTTAAGGACACCACCTGTATTCCTTAGTTTCTCTTTTGTGGGAAAACTAAGCACAACATTAACCAAGATTAGATTCATTCAAGACAGGAGAAGAGAACGCAAGCCTCCATCGCCTAAGTCAGACCCGCTCACTCTCACTGCTGACCTTCAAGGGCTGGTGACCTTCTCAGGTGGTCCTCTAACGGTGCAGAACAACCGGCAGCTAAGGCCAGTCCCTCTCCCCCACCTCCATAAAGAAGTCTAATCTGTAATCAGACCTCCTACAGAAATCTCAGTTTGAAAACACTCATTTCCAGCACACTTCTATTTCCAGGGATTAGGACGAGTCAGTCAATCATCACAGAATCAGAACCACCATAGATAATATCCGTATCACAGCAGCACCAGACACCCTCACTCAACAATGCTGGAACCAGGCAAGAAAGAACACAGGGTCGACTTCTCTGAGATCAGACACTTCAAAGAGAAGGGAGCTGGATTTTAAAGGGCAGTGTCTCAGGTGAAGGCATCCAGACTCTTCTAATGGCAAATCTCAGACTCTGAAATCCGCACGTGTGCAGCAGAGCGACGCGCTGCTGATAGCAACGGGCGTCAGGAGGGGCTGTGTGTGGCTACACTGTTGCATACACGACTGAAACTCAAACAGCTACACCGACTTTTCCCTTTGCCAGGAATCTCCTGGAAGGCTTTGGTATCCTGCTGCAACTTTAGTGTAATTAAACCTGAAGAGCCCTAAGTGATATATTTTAATTGATTCCTTAATTACAATTACAAATTGATCCCAACCAGATTCTGGGGTGGAGTTACAGGTGGGAGCCTCCCTAGTTTGGGTGCTCCAGGTAGAACTTTATACTAACAACCTCGGAGAGGCCTGTGCGGGGGTCAGCTGTCGGACATGGGTGCCCGAGGGAGGTGACTGCCGGCTCCTCACCGTGAGCTCCTGCTTCATGTACTCGATCGTGGCCTCGAGCGCCCGTGTGCCCCGGGTGGCCTCGTCCTCCACTGCCTTCACAGTCTTGAGAAGGGAGGTGACATTGGTCACCATCACCTGCGTGGGAAGAAAGGCCAAGAGGAGACAGTGCACTGAGGTTTAATTCCTACTCCTTTAGTTCCAGACCTAACGCTATGAGAAAACACCTCCCCTTCAGTGAGAAAGGAGCCCAGATGCGTCTTCTCCCAATGTTCCGTGTGCGCTTCTCTCTCTCCAGCACTCCTCCTGCACGCTCACTCCTAGCTGGGGCTCCACTCTACCTTGGCAGCCCCCTTGAGCTGGTACATGGAGGGGTCATCGGCGGGCTTGCTGGCAGCTCCCTTGGTAGCACCAATGAGGTCTGAAAGGGCCTTGGCCACGTCTTTGATAGCATTGATCAACACCACCTGAAAGAGAGCACGAAGCCCAGGTGAACGCTCCCAGCAGTCACTTCCTGGCTTCACTAAGAGCACACGGCCCAAGAGCAGGCGGGGGCATTTGGGTCTCTGAGTCAGCAGCTCTCAGCCTGCACTCACAGAATGCTGGGAGCCAGCCCTGGAGATTCTGATGCAGGAGTCTGGATGGAGATCCATGACCCAGACTTTGCAAAGCTCCCGAGGCTGATATTTGGCATGTTTAAATGCCTCCTAGAGGGCAGCTCTGTTGATATGCTGCCTACGAAAGAATGAAGGCAGCTAAGCAGACACCTGAGAGGCAGCACCATTCACCTGTGCTCTGAACTGGTGACAAAAATGCTGAGAACACAATGTGAGCCCCACAGCCTGGCCTGCGAGGCCTCCATGGCCGCCCACCTGCGTCTTCGGCTTCGGCTCCTAGGATTCTCCGACTCACTCAACATGCTATAGGCACTTGGTCTTCCTTCCCCATTGGATGTCCCAACTCTCCTGCTGCAGGGCCTCTGCTCCTGCTGGTCTGTCTGGATCCTGGCTCTTTTCATCATTCAGGTCTCAGCTCCAATGTCATGTCCTCAGAGACCTTTCTGGACCACTCAAACTGCAGCCCCCACTGCAACTCCATCAGCTTGCCCTGTTTTATTTATAGCATTTATTAACTGTGGAGTTATTTTATTTTTATTTATTTATTTTTATCGCCACCCGAGGACATTTTTGCATTTATCTTCAGATAGAGTGGGAGGGAGAGAGGGAGGAAGAGAGAAAAACATTGATGTGAGAGAGACACATCGACTGGCCGCCACCCACACGACCCCAACTGGGGCCGGGGACAAACCGCAACCGAGGCACGTGCCCTTAGCGGGAACCGAACCCGGGACTCTCTGGTCCACGGGCCGATGCTCTAACTGCTGAGCCAAACTGGGCACGGCTGGAATTACTTTATTATTCAGTCTCTTAAACACTGTCTGCCTTCTCCTCTGACTGGAATGTAAATTTGGATGTAAAATTCAGGAGGCCGGCCTGGACTCCTGTGTGTTCCACACTCAGATCTGGGACTGGCATGCTAGTGTGCACTCAGTAAATGCTCATGGAATGAATAACACACAGGTGTTCCCACACAACACTGGAGGTGACCCAGGGTCTTCACTCTTCTTACGGAACACAGACGACCGTTCAGTGTGCTAGACTGGAATCTGAAGTACTGGCCATACCCAGGAAGCACACGATATTGGGCGTTACAATGAACTCCTCCAGGTCCAGTTGCTACAGTAACAACTTCTGCTTCAATAACAACAACAACTTCACTTTATGAGGGCCCTGTTTCAGGGGCTGAGCCAGGCACGGTACACATGTCATCTCATTTAACCCTCACCACAGCCGCTTCAAGTGGACACTAAAAGGCTTGTGCCCATACTCTCAGGGCTTGAGAGTGGAAGAGTCGATCCCAAGGTCACAGTCTTAACCTCCAGACTGTATTACGCTCTCCAGCTCTGGCCCCTACAGACGCGATCCGCAGCGCCAGCCCTGCCCATCTCACGCACTGCTGTGAGAATCAGCTGGATAGCACACGCAGAAACACATCAGAAATTTCTCTATTCAAAGATCTGAATCTTTCCTAAAGTTGAGCCAGGCTCGGAGAGCGCTGAGTTCCCACCCCAACGATGCATTTTCAGGCTTTTTCTTCCTCCGTGGGGGTAGGCACAATACTGCGGGCAGGGATTTCTGCGAAGACTTCACATTGCAGAGGGCAGCCAATCAGAGCTCTGATGTCATCACAGAGAAATCCAGCAGGAGGGGTAAAAGGGAACATTTGGAAGGTTCCTCTCCGAGCTCTGCTCCACTGGAGGGCATCAGGAGGGGAAGTCGCGGCCACATGGGAGCAAAGCTGGTGGCCTAGTGTTACGAGAACAGCGGGTCCTGCCAACCCAGGCATGAATGGTAGGGAGCGTTCTACCCAGTACTGCCCACGTGGGCCAAGCAGGCTAGTTTACTGAGTATGGTTTCATCAGAGAAAACGGAAGCATCTACCATTTGACGGTGCTGGGATAGAGAGAACAGAGGGAATTTGAGTTTTGCACTTGGGAATGGGTAGACTCCATTACTGATATAACAACATATATTTGATGGGTATCCACTGTGTACTGGGAGCTGTGTTGAAGGCTTAGGTTTCCCAGATTAATAAGCTATGATTATGGTTCTTGATAGCTGGCAGTCTAGGCTGGGGGACCAAGAAACAGGCAGATAATGTCCATGACATCAGAATGGAGTATAGAGCACAGAGCTCTTTCCTATCCAAGCAGTTCTTCTCTCTCCCACTTCAGAGTCAGATTTCTCAAGCAGGGTGTCTACAGGTGCTGCCTTCGTGTCTTCACCCTCACCTGGCTTCCCTGCCACTCCTACAACAGCCCTGGTGGGGTCGCCACGGCCTTCCATGTCACCTGGGCCAGCGGCCAGCTCAGACCTTCATCTTTCCTGACTCCTCAGCCATGTCTGGTGGGTTGAAACAGGCCCTCCTCTTAACATCAGGCTCCCTGGCTTTCCTGTCAGCTGCACCTGCTTCTCAAGCTCCTTTCTCATCTCCTTCTCCTTAAATGGCCTTAAGCAGTGCGTTCCTCGGGGCTCTGCCTTAAAGCCCCTGCTCTTCTCCCCGCTGTTCCTCTCTGTAGTCACAGCCACGGTCTGAGTGGCAACAACGCCTGAATCCTCATCCCGTACCTGAGCAGGCTTACGCTCACACACTGGCTGTACCTGCACATCCCTCTGCTACTCCTCACCCAACATGCCCCAAACCGAACTCACCTTCATCCCGCGGCCCATCCAGCTCCTTCCAGGAGCTCCAGTGCCGTGTGGAGAACCCTCCACTCACTGATCTGGCCTGAACCGTGGGGTCGGACCGCCTCCTCCCTCTCCCTCCCCTCCACATGCTCACTGCGTTCAATTTTTACCAAGCCCGGCTGACCTTCTTTACAGATTCCTCTCAAATCTGCCGGCTTGCCTCCCATCCCCGTGGTCCATGCCACAGTCTGGCCTGGAGAGCGGCATCCTGTCATCCCCCAACCACAGACACACTCACGCACATATTGTTTACTTCAAGGCTCCTAGTTTGCCGTTGGCCTCTCTGAGGTCTGCTCTACAGTGTTTGTGGGATTACGAGGACGCCCCATCTCCCAGACCCACCCGTACCTGGGTCTCAGGGTCATCAGAACCCAGGCTGGCGGCCCCCAGCTTGACCACCTCGGCGAGCTGGGTGATGGTGGCTGCTGAGGACTGGGCTGCCTGGGCCAGCTTGTCAGGAGTGGACGCGGCCCCGGACACCAGCAGTTTTGTGTCTTCCACCAAGGCCTTGGCTGTCTTCAGAATGTTCTCCCTGGAAGGGCGAGAGCAGATGGGAGGGGGGAGACAAAAGGCCAAGCTTGGTTACTAATCGTTGGGAAGAAAAGAAACCCTCCATAGGGGGCTTTTTTTTTTTTTTTTTTTAAAGACATTAATTCATTGTCTTTTTTCTCCCGTGCAGCCTTTTATTTCATTCCTGTCCACATGTTTGATGGTTGATCTTGAACGACAGTGATATCACATCACTTTTATTTTGTTTTCATTTTATGATACTCTATTGTCAACTTTAACTTTTTAAGACTACACTTTCTTTTTTTCCCCAGTATAGCTTGTTGCAGCCTAAGGGACGAGGAGCTGTAGCGGGCTATGGCACGGAGGTCCTCAGCTCTAAAGTAAACTATTCCAGAGGAAAGTCATGAGGAATTGAGACTGACGCTCAGAACCATTAAGCTGACTCTCACTAATAGATGCAAATGATGGACCCATGGCTAAAGAGTCTTATTCACTCGGAGGCCAATTCAATAACAGGAGATAGAATGCCAGAAATGAGTTGAAGTTTCAAGGACATCAATGGAAGTCAGAGGGAGCTTCCAGGAAGGTGGGCTAGGAAGCTAGATGGTGGTTGTAGCCCAGAGAGAAAAAATACACAGGGAAAAAGACCAAGGAACAGGTGGCAACAAGGAATTCAACCTAGGGAAATGATAAGAGATGTAGTTTCTGTGCTGAGACCAAGAATGAAGTCCATTGGTAAAAAGAAGATTAGCATATCTTTCCTTTATTAATATATATATTTTAAAAATGCAAGTAGGCTAAGACTCTTAACAGCATCGGGGACGATGTCTGGCCCCTCAAAACCCAAGTATTCTCCGCTGTCTTACTATTACAACTTTACATGCACACATGCCCACTGCATCGACGGCTGTACACCTTCTTCTGGATTTGCATCCAGTAAAGTTTAGAGTTAATACTAATGAGTGACAGTGAATAATCCTATTATTATTATTATTATTTTTATGGTCTTTACTTTGTGGAAATTTTATTTTATTTTATCCCCCCCCCCCCCGCCCCCAGCATTGTTGTCTATGTCCATTGGTTACGCATACACGCATATAAGTTCTTTGGTTTATCTCATCCATCCTCCCTACGCCCTCCTCTGAGGTCTGTCAGTCTGAACCATACTCCTTTCTATGTCTCTGGGTCTATTTTGTTCATGAGCTTATTTTGTTCATTATATTCCACAAATAAGTGAGATCATGTGGTATTTGTCTTTCTCTGGTTGGCTTATTTCGTTTAGCATAACGCTCTCCAGGTCACAGGGGGCTTTTTGGTAAAGGGCTTTGAGGAAGAGAGGTGCTATGCTCCCCCCTCCCACCACCAGGGGCGCTCATCTTCTGCGCTGCAGTCACATAGCCGATTCTAGCAACACTTCAACGAGCAACTCGGGCCCACCAGCCCTGCAGCTAAATGAGAGGTCAGCTTCTTTCCTGTGGTTCCCATTCTCCCTAAAAATACTTCATAGCTACAGGGAACACATGGACCAGGGCACCCTCCCAGCACATCAGAGCCCAAGAGGCTGGGTCCTGGAAGGGGTGACCTGCCCTGGGAATGGAGAGAGAAAGGGTGTGGGGCACGCAGTGAGGATATGGGGGGTTTTCAGCAGCAAACGGAGACCCTGGCACCAGCCTTTCGAGGGGGACCTGAGGAGCCAGCCCAGCTGAGACAGAAGGCTCGGAGCCCCACACCCCAAATCACGGAAGGGCTCACTGTCCCTGCCCCCGTTGCTCCCGATCCTACTGGGGTTGCTGAGCAAATCGCAGGCACCGCGCACCAGCTTGAAAGTGAAAGATCAGAAAGCCGAACACGACTCCGTGTTGACAGTTGGCAAAGGGGCTTATTTTGTATGTGGTTCACTTTCCCCACGTGAAGGTCTTGTTGAAATCAAAACGGATGACCACATTTCTGGCTCCTGGGCAGCGTCTCCAAAGTCCAGCAGGCCAGCCTGAGCCCCTCCCCACGCAGGAGCCCTGTACCTGTGGTCTGCGAAGGTCTCGTTGTTCTCTGCGTTCAGGGTCCCTGCGGTCGCAAACATGATGGTGGTGTCCAGGTCGGCGATGATCCCGGACACGGCAGTGGCGGCCGTGATACATGCCTGGGTCCCCTTGTTCCCAGCCTGGAGAGCTGACAGCACCAAGGACACCTGCAGGCAGAGAGGGACTGTCAGAGGGAGCGGAGGGAATGTAACCCAAATGTGCACACCCTCTGAAAACACTGAATTTTTCTCTGGGCATCGATGCAGCTTCTGCGTTAACAGCACAGTTTGGGGTCAACAGCCTCGGTCTGATCACCAGTTTTTCTGTTTTTGGGCTTCGTAACCTTGGGTAGGCGGGTTTACCTCTCTCGGTCTCAGTCTGCTTATCTGGAAAACGGAGCTATTACTTCTCGTCTCCCAGGGTTGTCGGCAGGGTTAAGTGCCGGGAAATGATGCACAACGTCTAACGTGGAACTCGGCACATGGCACTGGGCAGAGGGCAGGTGCTACTCTTTAATTATGATTATGTTTATGAAACCACAAGGAGGCTAACGGCTCAGGCTCCTGTGAAAGGTGTGGCCATATCCATCCCCTCTGATCAGGTTTCTTGTGGAACAGCCCCCTCTGCTAGCCCTCATCGCTCCCTCCCTTGGCCACTTCTCTTTATTTTTGATACACCTTCATATATTCTTCATTTTTTAGTAAGAAGGGTACCTCTTGATTGGAAATTCTCCATACAGAGGGGACCACTGTAAGTCACCTCTACCCTACACTCTCTCGCGTCATCACCTGCCACCGAATAATTCCAGTGACCCGAGGTTCCAGCAAGTTGGCTAAGGTGTGCATTCCAGCATCTTCCGTGTCAGAAACCTACACTGCCCCCTGCCACGCCCGCTCCGGTACACCCTCACTGTTCCTAGAGACACTCCTATAATACAAGCCCAGCCCCACCACTGCAGCACGCAATTCTCCCCTGGCCGTGGAGAGGACTTGAACAGGTGCAACTTCTCTGCCCTACTCTTGCCAGCTCCTTACTTCAGCACTGCAGCTCATTACTACATCAGCCAGCTCCCTACTTCCACAAACACCCTCTGCCTGCAATGCCCCCTCCCTCCTCTTCTCCAGTCACTGGTCTGCTCGTCCTGCAAGAGCCGGCTCCACGTCCCCACTGGGCTGTCTTCCCCACTGTCCTCTCCCACAGAGACGGCTGCACCCCCTGAGGGTTCTATACACTGTCCCTGCCCTCAGGGTGGCCCACGGACCACCGATTACAACCAGTACGAACCTGGCTACGGCTGGAGGCCCTCTGAGGCCAGGAGCTGCCATATTGATCCCTGTGTACACACACTCAGCATCCTGACTGTGGCTGACTCAAGAGGAGTCTGAAATGTTTTGTGAATGCATTTTTAAAAACACGCCGACCAGGACCAGGCAGTTACAGCATCGGAGCAGGGCCCAGATTTTGATGTTCTATCCCTCCTCTGTGGCTGCGATCTCAGCAGAGGCCGTGGACAGTTTGGCAAGAGGGGCAGAGAACCCGTATCCTGAGAACCCGAGACCAGCCTACAAGCAACTATTTCCCAAGTTAAATTCCACTATGATCCACCAGGGAAAGGTGAGTCAGGCGGGCACAGAGCTGGCCTGGGAATGAGGGATCCTGCTTCTGGAAGGGAGTCCTGGAGGACAGAGGCCAAGGCAGGTAACCAGAAGTCTGGGAGGGGCCTCCTCAGCCAGTGTGAAGATAAGAGCCCCAAAACAGTGTCCCGCCCACTGCAAGAGGTAAGTCAGCTGGTGTTTATTGAGCATCTACTAGTCACTAGGAGATGAGGACAAAAATGTGAACAAGTCAAGGGGCCCAGGCTGGGGAGAATTACACAAACCCAACCAAAAGCCCGGCTGGTGTGGATCAGTGGTTGAGTGTCGACCCATGCACTGAGAGGTCGCCAGTTCAACTCCCAGTCAGGGCACATGCCCGGGTTGTGGGCCAAATCCCCAGCGGGGGGCGCACGGGAGGCAGCTGATAGATGTTCTCTCTCATCGATGTTTCTATCTCTCTTTCCCTCTCCCTTCCTCTCTCTCTAGAATCAATAAAGAAAAAAAAAACAAAAACAAAAACACCCAACCAAGACATGTGAGAGAGACAGGGGGTGGGGCGGGGACGGGAGGGCAGGAGATTAGAAGGGCAGAGGCCCATAGTAAGAAACCTAAGAAAATGCCAAATAGACTGGCTACTCTGAAAAAGCCTCCTCTCTGCCTTTCCTCCTCCAGGTGTCCTAAATCGCGGCTCCTCTGCGGGGAGAAGCAGTAAGACCAGGGCCGGCTCAGGGAGAGCACGCTGCCTGGCCAGGCTCGCCGACATCATGCAGCTTGAACCCCTCCTCTCCCCCTCCCCCTGCTCCTGCTTCAAGGTCTTCTGCTGGGAAACTTGGCCAGAGTAACTTCAACAACAAGGAAGGGCTTTCAAAGGAGGGACAGTGCCTTCCTCGAGCTGAGAGATTTCCTCCTCCCGTGGGGTCCAGGGAGACCCGGAGTGTCCTGTGGGCTACGGACGACATCCAGATCACGGCTTGGCCTCCGTGAGGGGCCAGGTACACAGCAGCCTCTGTAGGGCCGCTTCCAGGTGAGGGGTCCCCACCCACCCTCATGTCCTGTTGCCAAGCTACTGAACAGTGCAGAGCTCTGTGTCCTAAGAACCCAAGTGAAGGAGCGGGAAAGCCAGCCGAGCACGGATGCTTCGGCCTGCACGCCTGGCGGCCTGTGGAACAGCTGCCCTGAAAAAGGACTCGGAAAAACAAGCCAAGCACAGGTTAACTTACTGCAGGAGAACACAGGAGACACTGGGCACGAGGGGCCATTTAGAACGGGGCGCTGGTAACCAGGGAAAGCTTCCCAGGGCAGCAGTGTTGGAGGGCAGGCGGCCGCTGGCATCATTAAGGGAACTGTGTCTGGCACGGCACTTACATACCACGGCTACTGGTCTGCACACCCCCCTGGGCCAGGACGGACACTGTTTCTTTATCCTCATTTCACAGAGGAGGGATTCGAGGTCTGGGAGGTGAAGTGACTTAGCTGAGATCCTAGAACCCTATCCACTACCCTATGTTCTCTCTCAAACAGCTGCCACCAGAGACCAAAATGTCCCGCAGGCTCCAGCTCTTCCAGCAAGTGCCATGCACCCTCAGGCAGGCGCTGGAGCCTCCCCATGGACTAGCCTGGAAGTAGAGAGGTTACACGAAAGGAGCTTTAGGTCCTTCTTTCTCAGCCACCCAGCACCTGGGAGCCTCCCTGAGAAGGATGCACAAGGGGCAAAAGTGTCAAAGGGATGGCGGGGAGGGGCGCCTGGCATTGACCCTTGGCTCTGATACAGTCGTCCAGTCTGTGCAGAAGAGCCTTGTGAGGTGGCCCGCCGGGGCCCTGACCTTCGTGGGACAGTCCCTCTCAAACGCTCAATTTCTCAAGGCCTACGGATCACCCCCAGCTTCCTGACGCGACCCATCCCTGGGGAGACCCCGGGCTTGAGGGAAGACAACCAGACCCGATCAGCGGGGTTGCTTTTGGCTTGGTTTCTTGCACGTGACCTTGGTCACAACAGGTCACTGCAGCTGTCTGACCCAGGGCTGCTCCTTACCTTCTCCGTGACTGCGCGGGCACACTCGATGAGCTCCCTCTTGGTGTAGCTGTCGGTGGGGCACACCTGGAGGGCCCCCGCCTTCTGTACCAGGAAGATGCAGCCGTGGCCCAGGTCCTGCACTCGAGTGCGAATCTGGAAGCCGATCTGTGGGGGAAGCCAGGGTGGGGAAGGAGAAGCATGATGGACCCGGCCATTGAGGTCCTCCCTGCGTGGAAAATTTCTCCTGGGTCCTATGGGAGCCTGCCTAGGAAAATTCCACTGCTGTTTGGAGCCTGTTCTGGGTGAACTATGGAATTTGGTCGATTTTGCTTCCCATTTTTAGAGACCGTAAAATGCCCACAGTCCTCAGTGAGCAGGTCCGCACCTCGTCATCCTAACACAATGCCTTCCTGATAGCTGCTGCCTTTTCTGGTGTGTGGCTTATCCCTACCCCGTGCCCCTGATCCGAATGCCAGGTCCACGAACTCTGCTGGATACGGAATTCTGTTATTCCTTCGACAAGCATTTACGGAGCCCCTACTGTGTGCCAGGGCCTCTTCTAAGCAGGCTATACACTTACTTTCCTTTAGTCCTCACAACGGCTCTAGCGGGTAATTAGAAGTTCAAAATATATAGCTTTAGTATTAAGAATATTTTCACGTGTTCAGATTCTTGCCAAATTGGTATGTTTACCCATCCGAATGGCACCCTCCTCAGCTGTACCTTCGGTGAGCGGGACCATGTGAGGCCCAGGCTTCCTTTCTACCAGGCCAGGCTTGAGGTTTTCTTAAAAAGGTACATTTAAGAGCTAATGGCTCAGCAGGCACGCATTCTTTTAATGACCCCTGGCTTGTGTGGTTATAAAAGGTACTTTGCCTAAGAGAAGCCAAATGAGCTCCACCGTGGGTTAGCTGCCAGCTGTCTCTTTAAGGTGTAATAAATTCCGGGCCACCTCCCCAAGTCCGCATTCCTCTGGCTGTCTCACATCAGTTTTCATTTGGGTTTGATCAATACAGCTGCCACAATAATCTGACCTCCAGCCCAGGTAAGCAACTAAAAACAAAACAATGACCTTTAGGCTTTCGTCAATAAGTGTTCTTTTCAAGAAATCACAATAGCAAGCAGCTGTGGCTTATCCTTCCAGTATCATGAAGCGTTACAGAGTAACCTCAGGTATTGGGAATAAAACCTGGGCGATCGGGCTACCTGGATGCTGTCTTCGAATATCATCCCATTGGACAGCTTAAGGAAGGGTGACTTTGAGGAGAGAAGGAGGCTGCAACAGTCAACTCTCCTGTTATCAAAACACTTCCTGCTTTTAGGGAAAAAAGGAATTCCCTTAACCCCTAAGGCTCAAAGGATGTTTAAATCCACTTAATAGAACATTTTCCTCATCCAGAAAGTTGGGGTGTCTTCTACTGTACCCAGAGGGCTGCAAAAGCTTCACAGTCAGGCAGGGCTTCTTGCTGACCAGCTCCACGTGGCATACACAGGAGTGGCACCCCAGGGTCACCAGCCAGGCAGCTCTGCAAGCACTGGGGCTGGTGCAGCCACAAGGCCGCCATGAGGAGGGGACAGGCTAACTCAGCCCACACAGGGCGAGCCCATTTAGACAGAGCTGTTTGCTGGCGTTGCTTGTTGCTTTAAGCACCAGGTCCAGCTGAAGCAGAGGGATGTCCCAGTCAAGCTTTGAACCCAACCTGGCTCTCTGCTTTCCTGA
Source organism: Tadarida brasiliensis (assembly GCA_030848825.1). Taxonomy (NCBI): domain Eukaryota; kingdom Metazoa; phylum Chordata; class Mammalia; order Chiroptera; family Molossidae; genus Tadarida; species Tadarida brasiliensis. Next base: position 194,758,522 of record CM061257.1, on the reverse strand, counting down.
CCCATAGAGTTAAACCCTAAGTCCTCGAGGGTCAGAGCTAATCCCAAGGCAAGTGCTCTGCTGTGGAGGATGACTGCAGATCTCTAAATGATAGGTGCAGCCGGCAAAGTCAGGTAAGGGGCAAATGGAGGAAAACACATGGACGGAATCTCACGATAAAAAACGGCCTTGCCAGTTCAACCTCCCTTCATTTACAGATGGAGACTGAGGCCAGAGGAGCGTGTGACTGGCCCAAGATCACACAGCCGGCCCCTGGGAAAGGCAGCCGAGCCCGGGCCTCTATCCCAGCACAGCGCTCTAGCCAGCAGATCAGAGATTCTCTAACTTCTTTTGACTTTTTCCCACTTAGCAGCAGAGCCCCAGACGCACCCCCGTAAAAGCTCTCATGAAACCCCAACATGTAAAATTAATAGAATTTATTATTCGTATACTCTTCTTTATGAGTTAAAATTTATATCCTTGACTCAATAAAAAGTCAACAATGAAACTGAGTGAACCCAACCCTAACGGTCGGAGTTCTGAGAGCCAGCCTCAGCCACCAGCTCATTTCTGGGTTGGCTGCGGTTGCGCGGCGCTGAGCAAACCCTGCCGCGTGAGATAAAGCGACAGAGCCGCCCCCGCGCGGCTTCCTGCCCGGAGCGGCCGGACAGAGCTGTCTCCTGGGGTGCACACAAACCGCCGGCCCGGGGGCCCTCAATGGGTTGCCATTTGGCCTAGAATCCATTCAAGAGTACATGCAGCTTTTCCTCACAGTTTTAAAATTAGTTCAGTTATGTCCGAAAAGTGAGACTTGAGTCAAATGTGCAGAACTTCCAAAGCCCCTCCCTGTGTCAGGGTCCTGAAGAGTCAGGTGTGAAACCTGGAATCCCGCTCCCCACACAGAGCTTTCTGGCTACACAATGACGGGGCACTGGGACAAGCACAGGCCTCTTAAACCGCTCCCAAATCACACTGGGGGTGGGAGGGAGAGGGCACCTGCTCCTGAGCTGTCCTAAACCTGACACCTGTGGGCAGACATGGTACGTGATGGGAATATGTCCTCAACAGCACTCTCAGGCTCCCTCAGCCCCCTCTCTAAAGGCCATGCTATAAAAACACACCCCAAGGTCCTGATGCTCAGCCCCTTTCTTGGAGGTGACATCATGTAACCAAGATCTTGACATGTGGCAGGGGAGCTGGCACAATGGTCACCAGGGACGAAACCCCAGTGAGGAAGAGCAGCACCGGAAAGCAAAGGGATGAGACTAAACACAGGAACAGCTGCAAAAGCCCTTGGGGATCCTGGTCAACCCAAGGCTTGGCCTGGGCACTGGGGTCTGCGTCAGGTCACACAGTTACCTCCTCGGTGCCTGGAGGGCCTCTCGAGGTATGGCCTGGCAAACCTCCTGCACACTGGCTGCAGGGTCCTACCTGGCCAGCACGCAGGAGGGATGCAGTATTATACAGGACAGGTTGAAGTTAGCTTAATGTAACGAAGGGATCTCAGGATCCCCACCCCAGCCCCACTCCTGCTCTCATCCATGGGCCCCATGAGTAGCAGAAAGGACCAGGGACCTTGCTTCCAGCCTTGTCCTTCCCTGGCCACCGGACTCTGGGTGAGCCTGCTAACCTCCTGGGAACTCTGTTCCCTCACCTGTGACACAGGACAGAATCTGCCCTGCCCACTCCCCAGGGCTGAGGGACGACCCAATGAAAGACACGTGTGAAGACATCTCCTAAAGCAGAGACCGCCACGTGGATGCTCACTGTTGTGGAGAGGCAGCCCTGGTGCGGGGAAATAGCAAGGGGGGCCCAACCACGCTGGACCCGAACCTGACTTGTCCGTGTAGTGACTTCTTCACTTACTTGAAACTTCACTTATCCCCAAAAGTTGTTTCAAGTGGCTGCAACCCTATGGTAGCTGTGTGGCCTTGGACAATCTATCTAAGCTCCGAGCCGCGGTTTGCTCAGCTGTGGAGTGGGGAAGGACAGGTGATCGCCTGGCATGCTGCCGGCGAGGGCACCCGGACAGCACAGCGCCCGCTCGTCCTGCGGCCGTGATAAACAGCTCTCACTCTCATCCTTTCCACAGGGCACTTAATGAACGAGGACAACAGAATCAACTTATCAACAAAGCAGTCATCTATCGACTGCACTTTCACAGAACATTCTGTACGGCTGAGGAACATCTAGCAAGGGAATACATTTTAAAGACTGTATTCCAACAGATAAGGGCTTTAAAACGCTGCGTTTCTCACAGCAACACTAAACTTCTCAGCATACGTGACCAGCCCCCAGAGTGAGCCAACTTACCACCAATGTTTGTTACAAAGAAATGCTGCTCAAAGACATTACACTTGGGGTTTTAAATTGGCGACTTTGGGAAAGCATGCCTTGAACCTCAAGGAAAACCCTCAATTCCCTCCTTGCCCTAATGGAGCAAGTAAAATGGAGAAGACGGTCTCCTAGTTTTGAGCCTTGAGGGAAATTAGAAGCCTGGCCTTCATGGGGTTTTGGATCAAATTTCAGTCAGAAGGAGTCTAAGAAATACCAATCATCTCCTTTACAGCTGAAAACTCAACTGCATGTACAGGTTTTCTCAGGCTTTAAAAACAGTCGCATGTGACACGGGGTCAAATATGCTGCCCCTTGGGGAGCCTGTGGAAGCTGAAATGACAGTGGATGTCTCTGACAAGCCTGCCAGTGTCTCCTTGGGACAGTACAGCGTCGGCCCAAGCGAACAGAAGCCGGCCAGCACTTCTGCAACTACGGAAAGCCTGTCCTGGAGTGGAAAGGTTCGACTTCCAGAGCCAGCACCCATCTCACCGGGGGCTGGGGAGGGGGCTCTGGGTCTCGCCACAGAGGTTCCAGCCAGCTCCCGGTTCCCTGGGAGACACAGCTGCAGTCACCGAGTCTCTTCCCCAGCATTACCGTGGGAGCTGTGGCTCCCGGGGCCTGCATTTCTCCCTTTCTTCCTTTATTTTTATTTTTTTAAGAGGAAACTAATGTTAAATTGCAAAGTTGCCCGAGGGTTTTAACTTTTCTGAAGAAAGAAGTTTTCACAGTGATGTTAACAAAAGTTTCAATTTTCCATGGAAAAATAAGCAAGATAAAGCTCCCACTTGATGTTGAGGGCAGAGCTATGACTTTTCCTGTAATTGTCACGTTCTGGAAAAGACCAAAGCGCTGACTCGGCACAGCGGAGGGCGGGGCTGCAGCGAGGGGAGCGGGGATTTGCCTTGGATATAAATATTTTCACATGCTGTGATGTGGGGGCCCTCTTGGGTACACAGATAATTCCACGGTCTTGGAATAAAAAACTACATTGCTTCAGGGATCTCCCAGCCTTCTCAGTTTCCCCCCAAATATCTGTCTGGCAAATGCACACAGAGAATTTTCCTTTGCAAGGCATTGGTAATTTTATATCCTCTCTGCCCCTTCTCGCTCCGGTCACACGCTCGTGTCTGGAATGTAAAATACATCTCAAGATGTAGCGGAGAAAAAGGAGACTCTTAATGAAAACATCAGCTGCTACAAATGCTGGGCCCATAGCTAAAGTAACTGGTTGTGCTTTTAACAACACATTCTCTTTCCTGGCTGCTGTGGCATGAGTCTATATTTTGCTTCAATGGTCGGGGTTGCAATAAGACAATCTGCTTGCTTCACACACGGGGTGGAACTCAGATGTGGAAAGGGCTCCAGCAGATTCTTGGGTCTTCACTCAGTAACTCAGACAGGCCAGCGTTTAAACTAACCAAGGCAGATGGTTGTGGATCCCACTTTTAGAAGATTTCTGGAGACCAAGCCAACCCTCCCTCGCAATACAGTCTCTCTTAGTTTTAATCGCCCTGCAAAGCCAAACCCTTCTTCCCTTTGTCCAACCAAACTCTTCCTTCCTGTAACACAAGTTCCCTTACACTTGTTTATGAAATTCAAAACTACACGTACGTCAAATAAATTATGAGTCCAGATGATTGGTCAATTTTTAAAAAAAATGATGGGCCTGGGTAAAGAACCAACAGAATCCTGATGTGGGTCTCTGATCATTTTTCTTTCTTGGTAGTGACTTAACAGACTCATTACGAATAGAATTATTCATGCTGCAGCTTAAAGACTCAATCATTCTAAAAATCTCAAAGTGCAGGCATTGTTAGAAACTGGTCATCCCATGCCAGATATATATGTATGCGCGTACATATATATGACACTCCTATCTCCATGCATAGTTACAACGTCCGTTAGAAAGTGACTTTTGTTTTGGGTCTTCATTTCTGTAGTGTCTCTGGGAGGCTCTGTTCAGACATGCTTAGACCTGACTCCCAGGAGGAACAGCAGCACTGTGTAACCTGGGGACACTGGTCACATGGGGAAGAGAAGAGAGTCACAACCTATGCCGTGACAGCTGGTTCATCTAGGAAGGTGGTGAGCAGGCTGAGCCCAATGAAGAGCTTGCTGAATGTCATGGAGAGTGGCTGCCTCCATCCCCCCAGTGTCCCTGCAGTCCATCCATTAGTTTTATTTCAGACTGAGCTCCCTTTCTCTCAGGAGCCCTGTAGCGGCTGGGGACAGCCCTTTCCGCGTGTTAACACTGAGACGGCATGCAGCCAGGCACCCACACCTCCACCCATCCTGTGTGCTTCCCAAGGGCCCACTCGACTGCTCAGAGGTGTCAGAGATGGGAGCTCCCCGCAAGTGGCCTTTGGGACCCAACTTTTGCCATTTTAAGATCCCTAGGGGTGCAGGCATTCTGAGGCAAAGTGTGTGTGGGCCACTAAGGAACGTGAGTTTAGGGAAGGTGGGCAGATCATGAAGAGGTCTGCAGGAGCTATGGGAATGGGGGTCTGGGCCAGGTCTTAGAAAGTCTTTGCATTTGGGCAAGACGTCGTTTCATGAGAGTAGGCTATACAGCCCTTTCTCAAGACGGGGGCAGCGGAACCCCAACACTTCGGCGAGCCCTTGGAAAGCAAAAATAACTAAGGGAAAGGTGCTGGGCAGGAGAAGGAAACAGAAGGAAGACGGCAGTGGGTGTTCTGCCCTTGGCATCAGGTGATGGGCCAGGGGCCGGGGACCTGACAGAACATCCTAAAGAGGGTCCTTCTGTCTGAAAGCCCACCTCCGCAGATGGCCCCAGATCACAGCCAGAAAGGACAGTGAGCCTGGAGCATAGCCTGGCTGCTGGGTCTGAACCTGGGGGCTGGCAGCACACAGTGGGAACGAGGCCTGACTCTGGCTTGCAGTCTGGGGGCTTCTGGAATGGAGCTAAGCTACGGTGGACCCCCCTCCCCGGAGTGGGCACCAGGGTGGGTTGGCTTCTTAAAACAGGGGCTTAAGGTGGCAGACCTCCTCTGGTTCCGCCGTGGCTGCTGCCATCTGGCCCTGGAGAGCCAGGTGCCCATAGTCACTGGTCATTTGTGAAGCCAGTCCTCCCAACTCCTCCGGGTTAGTAACCGACTTAGTCATCTGGAAAAAGAAAACAAGCAAGACACAAACACACACAGAGAAAAGCATGAGAACCACGTGTTAATACCTGGAAGCCAAAGGGTGTCATTCACTTTTCAGCTCTTGGCTTGCATTTGGGGCTGGACACTGGAGAGGGCAGTTCAAGCGAAGCCCATGCTGCGTCGCACACAACAGGCCAGGGCCCCTCTCAGGCCAGCGGGTCCTGGCCAACGGGCCGCATGCTAGGCTCAGGCCGTGCAGCGTGGAGGCCGGGCCCTCAGGTCCGCTCTGGGAGGTGAGGGTGGCGGCCCAGCCAGCCCTGCCCTGAGGTCAGTCACCAGAGGAGTTCCCAGGAAAACCACAGGGGGCACATTCCTATGCAGTGTACACCCCCGTTACACACGTCTGCAGAGTTCATCTGGGCTCCAGGAACCCAGAAGTGGGTCCCACTCGGACGAGAGGGCATGTGGTCGGGGCTGTTAAGGACTTCCTATGACTGAGAAATGAAGGGTGGGACAAATGCTTTGAAGGAATAAATTTCTAGAGAATTTGTGCCAAAGAAAGACAAGGTTTTGGCCCCAAAATGAGTTAATGGTATACTGCAGCCTAATGGTAAAGATCTGCCTTTTTATTATCAAGATGGTCTCTATTTTCCTCCTGTCTCATAGGAACACTTACCTCGGCTTACCCTACCTAGCTGGCATGCTGGCTTCATGTTTCTCCTCTTCCTCTAACAAAAACGCCCTTGTCTGCACAACAGCACCCAGAAAGCTCTCCTCATCCCTCTCGGGTAAGAGGCTGCCCACCTGCCCGGCTCTTCCCTCACTCTGTATGACAACACGTTCTTTCTCTCTCTCTGCAGCATCCGAGACACTGATTTTAAAGGACTTAAAAAAGCTCCTTGTGAGTGACTCTGCGTCCACGGAGGCGGGACGGAAGGTGCAGCCACATTCACCAGGAGATGCCGCAGGACCTCAGGCCAAGGTGCGGGCTCCAAGGAACGCATGCTGAACCCCAAGAAAGCGAGGCTACGCCAACAGCTGCCATGAGGAACACCACAATTCTGGGGTGCCCAGCGCAGTGCAGTGGGACTCTCGCCAACTCAGGGCCCAGACTAGTTATCGCAAGAGTGAAAATGCAGCCGAGGCCGGGCTCCTTAAGAACATGGACACCAAGGTCCACACAGGCTGGCCGAGAACCTAGCTCAGGGGATGTTCCAGAAACACCATGAGGCCACTCCAAACGCCTACACCCTCTGCTGCGCTGTGTTCCCTGCTCAGAGGACTTGGCACCATGGGGCTGCCTGCTGTGACCTGTGACCTACCCCGGAGCGACCCTACGCAGGGCCAGCTGGGCCCTACTCCAGCCTTTCACAGTCACTGAGCTGAGCACTGTCCCTGCCTCCCTCCCCAGCCTGGCACAATCACAGAGTTTCTAAGAATGAGCAGCAGCAGCCAGGGAAGCCTTCGTGGTCCAAGCTCAACCTCTAGTGGACACACGACTACATGACAAAGCTATCCAGACAGGCAGAGGGCCGACGGGGCAGGGGCCACGTGAGGCTGTCCGGTCGCCAGCTGGGAGGGCTGCTCGATCTCTCAGCTCGGGCTTCCCTGGCGGCACCAAAGGGGCAGCTTTCAAAACGTTACCCGTACCACCCGGACCTTCGACAGTGGGGCGGAACTTTCTCACTAGTACTCCTATTGATTCTCTGAGGACACCATCGTCATCTTTTTAACATATCAAGATAGCATCCACTGTCTCTCAATGCTACTTACAGCTAAAGATCCACGTACACGATTATGATTGCATTACATTTTAGAAAAAAACAACAAGTTACCTCTAAAAATTATATGCCTTCTATTGGCAGGAAAATATTTTTTATACATAACCATTGTGTTTCATTTTGCCTGAAAGACTGGCAATCTTATTGTTCAAATATTATAATTTGATTCATCAATCTATGTTTGATGCCCACATGTCTTCTCTTGTACTATAATTTTAATCTGAAAACACCTCAGGTCCTTTGTGAGGTGAATAGGAATTTTTTTCCTTCTCCGTAACTCCCAACTTCCTTCTCATTTCCTCCTTGATTCTCATTTTCTCTCCTTCCTTTGCTCCCCTGTCCTCATGCTCAAGTCCTCAGTCATCTTTAATTCCCTCCGGCCGCGGACTGGGGTTCCCAGACCACAGGCAGCCGCAGGGACCATGGATAAAGGACAGAAGCTGGGGCCAGGAGGACTAGAAACACAAACTAATCTCTCCAACACACACCCTGGAATTAAAGGCTTGGTGGTGGCGTGGATAACAGGGCACCAACGGTGGGTGGGGCAGTTCCTTTCTCCTTACCATTTCCTGAGCTGTTACCGCAATGGCTTTAGAGTATTTGACCACAGTCGTCTGATAGTCGACAAATGTTCCCTTTGGTTCTGGAGGAGTGCCATCGTCCAGCTAGAGAGAGGAAAGGAACCCAAAGGTCACAAGAGTCCAGTTGAAATGTGGACTATACTTATTAGAATTAGGAACTTTAAAAATGGAGAGGCCCTCAGAGTTTCTTTGGCCCAGAGTCAACAGAATCTCCCAACTTCTGCAATGAGGACTTCAGGAGAGGCGCATGTAAGGCATTCAAAATACACAGGCAAGGACAGGCCCCCGGCCTTGCCTGAGAGGAGTGGGAGGACTTTCCAGAAGAACAATGTTTCAGCCAAGTCTTACCGTGGGGAGGAGTCCACTACATATATAAGGTGGGGAAGGTATCCCCATGAGAGGGAATAGCATCTAAGCATATAAAGGTGGGAGTGAGCTGGACAAATGTAGGGAAGCACAAAATGACAGACATGGGCTGGGAGAGGAGGCAGAATCTGCATCACAAAGGGCTTCCGTGGGAATAGTGTAGCCCACAGATGTCTATACCCTGGAACATTCACTTCTGACCTAAGTTGGCAAAGAAGAAATTGGAAGCACCAGCTACTCTTTGTTACTTGTCTGACTCTAAGTGCAACAGAAATTGAGAGGAGGGTGGAAGAGTTCGAGAAATGGGACAATGGCTCTGCTTCTTGAAAGGTTAGGGACATATTGGTTCAGAGGACTTGTATCCAAGACCTGGTTCCAGGGCTTGTGAATGGGCCTCAAGCTTCAACTCTCTGAGTCTCAGGTCCCTCACTGGAAACTTCTAAGCGTCAGAAGGTTGTAGTCAAGATCAGCTGAGATTACACCCAGAGTCAAGAGCTACATGAAGGAAAAGGAGATGATGACTGTGATAATGAAGAAGATAATAATAATGATGAAGAAACGGGCAACCCGTCTTCACCAATATCATCGCTACTGTCACCACTGGTTGCTGAATGACACTCAACGGGTGAGGAGACAAAGTGAATATAAATAAAGGAAGAGTACGTACAGTGAACAGAATGAGGCTGATCTGCTTATTGAAGGACTGTGACACCATGAGAAAAACGGGCACTGGGGGGCGGGCAATGACATGATGAGAAGATCTCTTTGGAAGCTCTGCCGGGTAGCTTGTAGCCAGGGAAGAGACAAGGGGCCAAGAGGGCAATTAGAAAAATGTCAGATGGAGCCTTCAATAAGAGCTCTACATCACGAGCAGGCACAGGCGACCATGCGAACTGAAGGAACGCATCGCTGCAGCCTGTGAGTGATGGGTCTGCTCAGCCCGGGATGTAAGTCCCTCCAAACCATCAACACAAACTCCAGGCCAGATCTTTTCTTTTTAGGTTTCTTTATCAGGGAGATAGATGCTGCCCTGTCTCTCCGTCACGCCATGGGAGCCTTGCAGTGTGGGTGAGGGTGGAGTTGTGGACTCACACACTCAGCACACACTGACTGGCACCTCCGTAATGTCAGGGATGTGCTGAGCGCCCTCATGTGCCATGTGGCACCGCTGCAAACACCGCAGAGGGTCGGAGCTAGAGGGCAGCTTAGAGCACAGGCCCCTGGCCCCCAGGCGAACCTTCTGCCAGTTTGAAGACAGTGAGAAAAGTAAGAACAAAAGGGTGAATTAAAATTTTTTTCTAATTTAGTTTAAAGAACTTTCCTTTATTCTGAGATTATAGTCTTCCTACTGTTTTTTTTTATGTTAATATGATCTTTCTTTTATGAGGTAATAGTGATGTAGATAGCAGTGTTTTTGTTTTATTTCTTTAGTTTCTTTTCTTGGCCACCCCCCTCCCCCCCCAAAAAAGAAACAAGCCCACCAAACAAACAAAGAAAAGGTACTGGGTCACAAAATCCCAAAGGTGGAGAACTAACATCACTGACTGGGGAAACCAAGATTCAGAGAACTTGAGTGATTTGTCCAAGGTCACCCAGAAAGCTGATCATTTCCTGTTATCTGATTGGTTCCCACACCTTCTGGGGCTTAGATACAGAGAGAGCATCTCTAGAAGAACCTCCATAGCAGAAGCCTCAAAAGTGTCAAGAATTGCATCCAAGTTAGAATCAACTTTGGGTACATTCACATTTTTCTGCCAGTAACCGTCTTTGAGAACTTTAGACAAGGATTCTAAAAGTATACCTATATTTTAACCAAATAACTGAAACTCAGAAAATGCCAGATTTCTAATGCCTTGTTGCATAGGGAGGGGCTCAAAGGATCCGAAGCACCACTTAACACAAAGCCCCCAGCATGGGCAGGCTGGGGTGGCTGAGTACAGGGAGAATGGGGAAGAGGCGTTGTACGGTACACCTTGGGTGTCAGGTGTGGGTAGATGAGAGTTTTGGGGTATCAATGAAACCCCAATTGTACACTTTATAAAACTAAGGGGGTAGGGCTTTTTTGCTGGCTTCTGTGACTCACACTGTTAGCAGTTCCTAGTTATTGCTACCAAGTAAGCCAGACTCCTACCCCAGCCCTCACAAAGCTTTCCCTACTGGGAATCCATCACAGCCCTCGAGGCTGAAAGGCTATCGGGAAAGGACCTCAGGAACCTGACTTCTAACCTCCAGGGATTTATGAAACTCTTCCCTATCATTACAATGATTATGAAAAACACCTTCTCCCAAGAAGAAATAGCTTATCACTCGGATCTCTAATTTGTACTGAAAAACCTTGAGCACCATTATTTAATACCCTTGGTAGACACCTGGCTTATTTTCAAAGCTCTGGTATTCTGATATCTTGAAAACAAACCCACTGAGACTCACCCAAGGGCCTTGAAAAGGAGGGGAATTTCACTCATTTTCTGCCAAACTGTCCATATTGGAAGCATGAGAAGCCCACAGCAGAAATTACTGGAGTGCTTTAGCAAGGCAAAGCCTGGAGTCTCAAGTCTTGAAAGGGAGCCCCAGCATCCCTGCCCAGCTTGTGACTTCATCCGTCTGATAATGACTGCACAATGTTTAAGGGAAATTATCCTAATTATAGTTTCAGGCCATCATCTCTTTATAAAGATATGAACCAACCAATCTTCTCTAAATTAGCAATTAAAGATCGTTTATTATCCTGAAAAACCATAAGAATGTATTCACAATCTGACAATGAACATTTCAAAACACAGACAATGTCTAAAAGTCTTGGCTATGCTATCATAGGATAGCAATGAGATGTTTATGAATAATTGTTCATTCTGATGAATATCAAACTGACATGACTAATTAGGATTCCTTGAGAGAAAGAGCAGAAGGTACAGAGTTAAAACTGTCTCCACTCATATTTCCCTACTGACCCAACTCAACTAGTGGGCCACTAGAGGAGAAATGATCCTCATGGTATCTTCTATATCCATTGCCTCCGAGATTACACTAAGGGCTTTTATACTACTGCAGCGGTTTCTGCATCTGGCTAGACTTAAAAAAATCTGGAGAGATTTAAAAAATACAAATAGAGATCCTCTGCCTCCACCCCACAGAGATTCCAGTTGGGCAGGGCTGGGGAAGGGCCCAGGAATGTGCATTCTAAAATGATCCCATTGACTCCAAAGTGGCCATTCCAAAGACCAGCACTTGGGAATCACTTCATTATTTCATTTTGGAGTTTGTTCCCTACAACAACTCTTCGAGGAAGACAGGGGAGGTAGATGATCATTTCCATTTTATAAGCGAAGTAACCAATGGTACCTTCTGCATCTCCATTTTCCCCCATGTAGAATTGGAAGGAAGGATACAACTGGTTAGCAAAGTAATCAATGAACGATGAAGAATGAACAATATGATGAACCCACGATAGGGCATCTGTACCTTAATCGGAACTCTCAGGAAGAGAAAAGGTGCTCCTCAGAGAAAAGCACCTGGGGACCAAGTCTGAGGGAGACCGTGGAGGAAATGGGGTCAGGGAGTGAGGGAGAGTGTTTGGGAGCTCAGACCCACCTTGCTCATGGCCTCTGCGATGGCGTCGACCATGCCTCCCACCAGCCCCACCTCACTGGCAGCTTCGTTCAGCGTGACCATGATGTCATCCACGGCCTCCTTCATGAGCTGGGCAGCCTCTGTGATGGCATCGTGGGTGTGCTGTGCCTGAGAAGGGAAGGGGAAAGAAAACTGTGAAATGTCTCCTTAAGCAGAAAGACAGAGCTCAGTCTCTTAAGCACCATTTCACTTCTTTTAAGAATAACCATAAAAAGCAGAATACAAAACTACATCCCCATTATGGCGCACAGCAACGTATTTTTTCCTCTCCTTTATTACATTTATACATTGGTTTTCAAAATATATAAAAATCAGGAAAACAAACAGAAAAAGCTCTCTCCACAATCCAAAGGAAAAATGAAACTGTATTATCAAGCAGTGTCTTATGACATGACTGATTTTATGTTACTATGTTCAGGGTGGTAGAGAATGCCACAGATTCCCAAATACACAAGTTGACATATTTAATTAAAAAAGCTAATATAAAGAAAAAATATGTGCACATCAAATGCACTTCTCTTCAAAGCTTCCTAGCACACTATAATTCCCTTTCCACAAATAAGACTGCTTTATGGAAATGTAGGTACCTACAGGAGACATAAATCTGTATGAGACCTGACAGGCTTTGGAACTATGTCACAAATTACGGCACCGCGAGGCTGGAGGCATCACTGAGGGATGTTCTCCAGGGACAGACGCTGTGTGGGCAGCACCCCGAGTGCTCATGAGTTCCCCTGGATTGTGCCTTGGAGATGCTCTAACTGCAGGCCTTTAACCTGTGTGTCAAGCACATAGTAGGAGCTAGATAAATGCATGAATGAAAGGATGAAACAGTGATGGGTGCTGGGCTCTCTGAAAGATACCCCAAGTGGCAGCCTGATGCAGAGCCAAGAGCCAAGGTCCTGGGTCAGGAAAACCTGGGTTCTAGTTCTAGCTCCGCTGTTAGCTAGCTAAGTGGCCCTGAGCTTGGCTTCCTAAGCAAAATGGGGATTATGACAACGCTAGGCAGTGGGATTCCGGTGAGATCACATGGTGCAGGTACCTTTTCATCTTTGCCAAGAGTGGTCTAGTTGGGGCTTGTGCTCATAACCCGGAAATCTGACCCAATGCCAGGCAGTTGGCGTCAGAGCCGCACTGCACCAGGCCTGCATGTCGTGACCCCGGCTGCCCGGCCCACTCAGGGGCAGGTGACCCTTCCGAAAGGTCCAAGAAATCGCATCTTTGCTTTGGTAGATGAGATGGCAAGGAAACCAGAGAGAGATGGTAAAGGACAACTCCTTTGAGTGATTTAAATAAAAGAGAATTTCAAGAAGAGGGTGTGTGAGCCACAGGAACTAGCTGTCTGCAGTACTGAGAAGCTGTGGGAACCAAGAAGAGTTCTTCCGAAATGACCTCTGCCAAGATGGGAAATATGCTGATCACATTTAGTATCCTTGGGCCAGCTGTGTCAGGATGTAAACGTTAATCACTGACCATCACTACTCAAATTGCTTTAGAAGATAACAATGAAGAATAACCTGGAGGAACAAAGGCTCCTTCACTCTTTACCAGACTGGTGTCCACCTTTTCTATTTTTCAGGCCCTCCATGGGGGCCGGGAGGCAGCCTCTCTCTCTCTACTTACCTCCCCTTCTCCCTGGCATGGAGTCCTGGCTGCTGCCTGGCTGGCCTGCTCACAGTCCACTCTCTCACCCTCTGTCTGCAGTGACTGGTTCTGTTCACCTGCTCCCTTTTCCCTTCTCCCCTCCATCCAAATGCAGGCATCAGGCCTGGGAGTGACTGAGCTTCAGGTCATTTGAGCCCCAGCTGCCGTCTGGCTGAATGAGAACCATCTTTTTTTTTTTTTTTTATCCTTATTCGAGGACATTTTTCCATTTTTTGTTCAGATAGAATGGGAGGGAGAGAGAGGAAGAGAGAGAGAGAGAGAAACATCGATGTGAAAGGGACACATCGAGTGGCTGCCTCCCCCACGACCCAACCAGGGGCCGGGGACAAACTGCAACCGAGGCACGTGCCCTTAGCGGGAACCGAACCTGGGTCTCTCTGGACCGCAGGCCGACGCTCTAACCGCTGAGCCAGACCGGCCAGGGCCTGAATGAGAACCATCTTGAGCCCGTGAATCTGCAGGCCCACCAGAGGTATACTACAACGGTGCTTTAAGCCACTACATTATAGGATGGCTTGTCTGTAGCAATAGCTAATTGGAGCAGTACCTAGGAAGGGCTCATAACCCAGCCCTGGGGTCAGAGAAGACTTTTCCGAGGAGGTGTCCAGGTTGAGGGTGAACCCTGGCGGAAGAGTTCAGTCACTAGCCGAGCTGATGGGGTGAGAGAGAGCGGGGAGCCTTCCAGGAAGAGGACACAGCCTGTGCAAAGGCCCAGAGGCAAGAGGGAACGTGGACTGTGGAGCTGAGGTGAGGCGCCGCATGCGAAGCGCCTGGCACACAGCTCTGCCTGCAGTCTGCTCGCTCACCCCCCAGGTGGTCTCCCCAGCCAGACCACGTGCTCCGTGCAGACCATTTACTCTGCTTCTCTTTGGAAGCACGGTGTTCACAGGAAATGAAGGGCCTGATGGAGTCACCAGGTGGGGAAGTAACCAGCGAGACAATTTTATTTTCAGAAAAATGTTTACAAGGATAACCTTCACAGGCTGCTGGTGCAAAGTTCTCCTCTGGAGAGGCTCATTTAGAAATAACTGAAACCATCTGTTTGTATGCTGTGAAGCAGGCACGGCGGTGAGCTGACAGCAGAGACGTGGCTTGGGAAGTCAGAACAGGACTGGCCCTCGCTCCCCAACCCTGAGCCACCGGCTGGGCTCACTCAGGCCCTGATGACGTCCTCTAGCTCTTCTGATTGGACCAAGAACACCCGACAACATTCACGTAGATGCTGGCAAGATGCCAAGGGCTCACGTGTACCTGATGCACTGTAAGAGCCAACCTGTAGGCCCACTGTGACTTTCATACCAGTTTTAAAATCTATGTTCCTGGATCTTGGGTCAGGCATTTTAGCATTTTACAGAGGTCCCCCAGGAACAACAATAAATGTCAAACCACATAACAGCAGCAATGGAAAGACAGCCACTAGCACGCAGGAGGGACTCCTCGGGGCCAGGCACGGTGCTGACGGCTGCTGTGCTCATCTCCTCAACCCTGCAGCCCACTGGAAGGTGGGAATTGGCCGACATCCCTGCCAGGGAACGCTCTGACAGTCGCATTCTGGAAATGTGAGCTTATGCACTAGAGCTTAGAGGTTTGGTGGATGACAAATGCCACTGACCAGCTGACCATCTGCTCAACTTATATATCACTGGTCAAAAGGAAGGTGAGCATATGGCTAGATCAGATCAAATTTCTCAGTGCTACTGAAAAAATAACCTTAATGTAGGGAATATGCCATCTCCAAGAGGGAGGTTTCAGCCTATCCCCCCAAACAGGGGGCTTTTTTAAGCAAGGCAAAGGCACCCAGGTGCCACGTGACAAAGGCAAGGGGCCTCGGAACCTGCTACCACTCCTAGGAGCTGGCTGGGCCAGCCTCACTCGGTGTCCTCCTCTGAGAGAGCGCCAACCTGGCCCGGGCTCTCTCAGGTCTATCTGCCACTGTGGGCGCCACACCTGCCCATGAACTTGTCAGGTCACAGTTTCCAAATTTTCTCCTTCGAGCTCCCCAGGGCCCACCTGAATATGTCTTCCAACTCCTGGTAGCTTGCCATCAGATGAGCCCTGACTCTGTTGAACAGTCAAGTATTTGCCTGGTCTTGGCTCTAGGATCCGAGGAGGCCCCTCTAAGCTCTCAGCATTTCCTGAATGATAGGAGGGTCTCTGTCATTCACGGTGGGCCTCTCAGACCACACACTAGTTTATGCTAACGAGGTGAGTTGTGGTGGCCCCTAAGTAGTTTTAAGATGGCAGCTGGCCATGCTGGAAAGACTAACCCCATGATTAGAGGGTTGGGGCGTTGACTGACATAATATTAGCCTGACCTCTGTCCGATCTCTAGGGAGATGAGAGGGCTGGAGATCGAGTCATTGGTCATATGACTGAACTCAATCCATCGAGCCCATGGAGTGAAATCCCAGTAAAAGCTCTGGACAGTGAAGGTACAGTGAGGTCCTGTTGGGGACACACACCAATACGCTGGCAAGGTGACCTCTGGTGACATGGAAGCTTCATGTTTGGGGCCCTCCCAGCCCTCATCCTCTTTGTCTTCTTTTGGCTGGTTTTTATCCTTTATAACACGAATATATTTTTATGTAGAGTGAATTCCTGAGTTCTATGAATCATTCTAGCAAATGATAGAACCTAAGGGGTAGTGAGAACTCCTGAATTTGTAGCCAGTTGGTCAGCGTGAGGGTGGCCGGGGAACCCTGGAGCTGTGGCTGCGTCTGAGTTGGGGGCAGTCTAGCAGGGACCTGTGCCCTTAACCTGTGCCCTGACCTAATGACAGGTAGTTAGTGTCAGAATCACACTGCACCCAAGCACTGGGTCATTTTTTTCAATGAATACAGTAAATGTAGTTTCTCTTCCTTATGATTTTCTTAACATTTTCTTTTCTCTAGCTTACTTTATTGTAAGAATACAGTACATAATACATGTAACATACAAAGTATGTGCCAATTGACTGTTTATGTTATCAATAAGGCTTCCGGTCAACAGTAGGCTATTCGGAGTTTTTGGGGAGTCAAAAGCTTTCCATGAATTTTTGACTGAGCAAGGGGTCACCACCCCTAACCCTTGTGTAGTTCAAGGGTCGACTGTACACATTTTGGGGGAGAGGGGAAAGCTGCTTGCCGGGCACCTGCTCTCCCACATGGTGTCAGGAAGGTATCAGAAGCACACTTCCGGGGCAGCAGCAGGAATCACAACACTGCTCTCCGAACTCTCTGGGAAAGGGCAAGGGACTTTCTCCACACCGAGGCACCCCGACCTGCAAAAACACACCCTTGCCCTCGACTGTCCAGAAATGAATCACTGCCCCGTCTGCTGGTGCTGAGGACCTTTCTAGAAGACTGCTCCCTCTGGTGTGCAGGGGTAGGTTTCACAGATCCCCAAGGGCGGCTCGGAGCCCACCCCCCTGACGCCTCCTCCATCACTGCGGGCCTCGCCCAGGGCCGGCTCCGCTAACTCCAAGGGCAAAGCGTCCTGCTCACACGCCAACCCCAGTCCCACACGTGACGGGCTGAGCACACGCCGTCAGAGCCCAGAGACACAGGGGCGCCAGTGAAGGCGTGCCTCTCCGCCAACAGCGAACTGGAAGGTGGAGTCTGCAGGCCCAGCAGTGAGCTTGTTCTTCAGTTCCAGAGGGCTCCTTGTCACGGTCCCCATGGCACAACACAGGAGGCTTCAACTACAGAGCCCAGTAGAGCAGGCAGAGACCTCACAGGAGTTTGGAAAATGGGAGAAAGCTATAGGGCACATCTCAACTTTGGCAGAGGGGAAGAAACCACGAGCAATTAGAACTGCCCAGCAACGGACAGTGTATTTGCTGAGTGCTGGAGGCAGAGCTGGAGGGCCCTTCCAGGAGGACCCAGCAGGGGGCTTGTGGGGCAGGGGTGAGTGCACAGGGGGCTCAGGGGGTGAGGGGGAGGTCACCCAGCGATGCTTTGTAGTCACATGACTCATTAACACCAGGCTCTGGGGCAGCCACTTTTTAAAAAAACACATGATGTGTCAGCATTATCTCATTTAATCTCTACAACCACCCTAGAGAAACATTCATTATTAACCTCATTGTTTAAAGGAGGAAACAAAGAAATGAAGTAATTTGCAAGAGGCAGAGCTGGGATTTGAATCCAATGATGTGTATGTCAGAACGCAAAACCGGTATTATTTTTCACCAAATCAAAACCACTGATAACTGTTTATCCACAAACAGGGACATGCATGTACACACACATATAACACACACACAACGCATACATATATACATATAACACGCATATAACACATACATACACACAAACATCACCTAACACATAGCAAATAAACCAGTAAATATTTGCCCAGAGAATGGCACCCCAGGTAACGAAGTGTATGCATCAGGCCCCTTAGGAAAGTGCCTAAAAGCCAACTTGCAGTGTCCTTCGTGACAAGCCTGCCAGGGTTTGCACAGAGCACAGGATGAAGGACAGCACAAAGGGGGCGGACGAAACACCTGTCCTGCCTTACTCATCTTCGTTCATCATCCAGTGTTTTGGGTCATTTGCTGGGAACTACTACACACTGGTCTCCAGCCGCCATTTCCAAGCAGATGTCCCTGCAAAGCGCACAGTGCTGACTATCGATGCTCAGACACGAGGTTCCTCGGTATAAAACAGGACTCCACGAGGAGTTCTGACCTTGCAGTCCCAGCAGATGTGCTAATCATCCTGAAGATCCAGAGAACTCCTCGTGTGAATATTCCTGCTGAGAACGAACCCCTCCAGGTAGGAGTGGAGACGCGTGGCAGTAAACAGCCGTGGATGAAAGACAACCCAGACCTGGGTCCTAGGGCGAGCCCTGGCTCCTCCAGTTGTGGGGGGGTACCAAGGGGGTTGGCCCGGCTCGGGGGTACCTATCACTAATCCCCCAGTCAGAAGGGAGTTCTTGTTCTTGTTGCTCTACTGACGGCCTCAGCCACTAGACCAGCGGTTCTCAACCTGTGGGTCACGATGCCTTTGGGGGTCGAGCGACCCTTTCACAGGGGTCGCCTAAGACCATCAGAAAACACATATATCCGATGGCGATTCATAACAGTAGCAAAATTACAGTTATGAAGTTGCAACGAAAATAATTGTATGGTCGGGGGTCACCACAACATGAGGAACTGTATGAAAGGGTCGCGGCATTAGGAAGGTTGAGAACCACTGCACTAGACTTATATTTTTAGAAGACTCAGAACAATGTGAGGGCAGTGATTGGCTCTTAATATTTCTAGCATTCCCAGAATTAGGTTTCTAATAGTTACCAGATACATGAATGAAAAACTGAATAAAGAAAATGCACATCTAAGACATTCTTCATGCGTCTACCAGAATGGTGTTCCTAAACTACGGACGGGCTGTGTCATTCCCCACTGCTGACAATAAAGCCCAACTCCTCAGCGTGGAGGAGGAAGGTTGTCACAACAAAGCCCAGTCTACCCTTCGTCCCGCTGTCCCCACACTCTGCATGTCCCACATGCCTCAGACTGCATGTTACTTTTTTTCTTTTTAAAAAATATGTTTCTATTGATTTGTAGAGAGAAAGAAAAGGAGAGGGAGAGATAGAAACAACGTGAGAAACATCAATCAACTGCCTCCTGCACGCCCCCTGCAGGGGACATGTGCCCTGACCAAGAACTGAACCTGCTACCTTCTGGTGCACAGGACGATGCCCAAGCAACTGAGCCACGCCAGTCAGGGCTGTGTGCTATTTCCTAAAGCTATCAGAATCCTTTTATACCCCATCTGTGCCTTTGTATATGCTCTTCCCTCCTCCGAGGACATGTCTAGCACTCTTATGTGCTGGGTAATTTCCTTTTTTTGAGACCAACCAGCCCAATGTCCCCGCCTTCCTGCAGCTCTCTCTAGTCTTTGCTTTGGGCCAAGCTGGCCTGTGGATCCACAGGGCTCCGGCTCAGTCCTGGCTCTGCATCCACCCCTTGTGATCTCAGACACCTTACTCCTGCTCTCAGTTACCGTCTCCACACCTACAAATGGGAGCCTTCCTACTTCATAAAACACTTATGAATATATAGGATGAGGATGTGAGGGGTAATAACTGACAGTCGGCATTCAACAGCTGTTAGCTCTGAGATTACTATTTTGCAATTTCCTCTCTCTCTCTCTCTCTCTCAGAGGGAAGAAGAGGGGAGAGAGGGAGAGAGATCAGCTGCCTCTGACATGAGCCCCAAATGGGATGGGGATCGGACCCACAACCTGGGCGTGTGCCCCGACTGGGAATCGAACCTGCCACCTTTCGGTGCCCAGGATGATGCTCCAACCGAGCCACACTGGCCGGGGCCTAGTTTGCAATTCTCATCCAGCCTTCTCTACTGTACCATGCTACCAGTCTGAAGATGTAACAGAACACATTACAAAGTACATATACAAATATGGATGCCGATAGCTTGTAGGTAAGTATCCTCCCCAAATCTTTCCAGTCAGTGTTCCCCTCAAGTTCCTGTCTGGTGAGGACCTGTGAAGATCAGCCTGATCCCGAGGGGGCAGCTGCCAGAAGGTACAGACAGACAGACAGCGGGAGGAGCCGCCAACCTCCTCTCCAGGGACCAGAGCCCCGAGGAAACGTCAGGCGCGTCACAGTCTCACAAGTACAACAATCACTCCAACACAGCTATCGTCCCTGAGAGAAAATGACCGGCTTTTGCCATCTCTGGCATCTACAGTAGCTGGGTAACACACTGGGCTGAAGAAAGGTTCCACGTGCAAACTGGTAAGGGAGACTGTCACATCACACTGCTGCTCCGGAGGCAACAGCACTGCGTGCCACGGGTGACCGTGTACCAGGGCTTGCTTTGAGCCTGAGTACCAGGAATGGAAACGAGATTCACTGGAAAACAACAGCGCCTTGCTCTGTGGATTCTGGGAGTCAACGCTGAGCAGCTACTCGCAGGTATCACAGTTCTTACTCCTGTAAGAACCACATAACCTGACTTTCTTTCCCAGGGACGCTTGCCTGCACAACTTATAAATATGCACTACATGTGCGTGTTTCTTGTTTTTCCCCTTAAAGGTCCCTGGGAAGGCCAACAGAAGAGTACGTCCCAGCTCTGAGTGGGAAATCAAATGCCACCGGCTAAGAACTGGCGGCGTTTGCCCCAGCGGGATGCAATACAGAGGAACGCGATGGCCTCTCAGTGGTCCCGAGTGAGGCCCGGCACCCTGAACTGTACCTTGGGGTTCCCGCCACCCTCTTTGGCGGCGTACAACATCTGCAGGGCAGACTCTGCGAGCGTCTTGGTCTGGTCCAGCACTGTCATCTGCTGCTGATGGTCCAGAATCTTGGAGGCGACACCAACTGCAGCTAAGATCAAGGGCTCAAAGTAGCTCGCCAGCTGTGTCACCTTTCAAGACAAAAAAGCCACAGATGCATTATAAATGCATGAATCTCCTTTTAGGGGCCCCACTGGTGGGGAGGGGGCTGGGACAGGGATGGGATGACTCACAGGGAGAGGCAGAGCTGCTGAACTTTATTTCTGTTCACTTTTTCTAGTATACAATCCAGTATCATGAATTACAGCCACCATGTTACACATCAGACCCTTAGACGTCATTCATTCATTATTGCTCAACACTACTTTTTAAAGGACCTGCTGATGAACATCTCTTGCTTGGGTTTGATTTCCTCTAGGGAGCTCTTTGTCTCATCTCTCATCAAGATGGATGTGCTAAGAAATCCTTTCTGAGACCCAGAATTAGGAGTGAGAATTTTACAAATTTTAATTTTAATTTCACACATAGAAAAGCTTTGGAAAGAACCAAAGACTGAGAAGGAAGGGGGAGCTAAGAGGGGCAGGGGAGCAGGGCATGAGAAAAGAAGGCTGAGAGGAGAGGCACCCAGAAGCCTTCCTTTCGGAGGCCAATCCAACTGCCCTCAGCCCTGAGCATTTAGCCAGGGGTGGGGAGTGTCCAGCCCGCGGGCCATATAAGGCCCACGAAATCAATACCAGCTACATCACATGCCTCACCAAATTAGCCAAATATAGCAGGGAAATTTATTTAATTTAATTAATTAATTTATTTTTATTAATTTATTTTTGTTACAGATGTTTCTCCTTTTTTCCCCATTGACACCCTCCTCCCAATCCCGCCCCCCTCCCCACAGCATTGTTGTCTGTGTCCATTGGTTATGCATATATGCATATAAGTTCTTTGGTTTATCTCATCCCCCCCCACTCCCCCCCCCACCTTCTTTGAGGTTTGTCAGTCTGAACCCTATTTCTATGTCTCTGGGTTTATTTTGTTCATCAGCTATTTTGTTCATTATATTCCACAAATAAGTGAGATCATGGGATATTTGTCTTTCTCTGATAGGCTTATTTTGCTTAGCATAATGTTTTCCAGGTCTCTTCATGTTGTCTCAAAGGATAAGAGATCTCTCTTTCTTACATCTGCTTAGTACTCCATTGTGTATATGTACCACAGCTTTTTAATCCACTCATCTGTTGATGGACACTTGGGCTGTTTCCAGATCTTAGCTATTGTAAATAGTGCTGCTATGAACATAGGGGTTCATATATTCTTTCTGATTGGTGTTTCAGGCTTCTTAGGATATATTCCTAGAAGTGGAATCACTGGGTCAAATGGCAGTTCAAAGTTTAATTTTTTGAGGAAACACCATAGTGTTTTCCATAGTGGCTGCACCAGTCTGCATTCCCACCAGCAGTGTGCTAGAGTCCCCTTTTCTCCACATCCTCGCCAACACTTGTTTGATGATTTGTTGATGGCAGCCATTCTGGCAGGTGTGAGGTGATAACTCACAGTCCTTTTAATTTGCATCTCTCTGAGGATTAGTGAGGTTGAGCATTTTTTCATATGTCTCTTGGCCATTTGTATGTCCTGTTTGGAGAGGTGTCTATTTAGGTCCTCTGCCCATTTTTAAATTGGATTCTTTGTCTTCCTTTTGTTGAGTTGTATGTGTACTCTATATATTTTGGAAATTAGCCCCTTATCTGATGTATCATTGGCGATTATACTCTCCCATACAGTGGGTTCCCTTTCCATTTTGATGCTTGTTTCTTTTGCTGTGCAGATGTAACTCCATTTATTATTTTTTTCCTTTGTTTCTCTTGCCTTAGACGTTGTATTAGTGAAAATTCTGCTGCGTGTGAGGTCTGAAATTTTGTTGCCTACATTTTCTTCTAGGATTTTCATGGATTCACGAGTCACCTTTAAGTCTTTTATCTATTTTGAGTTTATTCTTGTGTATGGTGTAAGTTGGTGGTCTAGCCTCATTTTTTTGCATGTAGCTGTCCAATTTCCCAACACCATTTATTAAAGAGGCTGTCTTTACTCCATTGTATGCTCTTGCCACCTTTGTGAAATATTGAGCATAATGTCTTGGGTCAATTTCTGGGTTCTCTGTTCTGTTCCATTGATCTATATGCCTGTACTTGGGGCAGGCTAATTTTTAAGTTGATAATTTTGTATGGCCTGCGAATGATGTTATAAATATCCAAAAGGCCCTTTGCAGAAGAAAGGTTCCCCTCTCCTGATTTAGACCAAACTGTGGATTTGGAATAAAAGCAAGAGTGATTTCACATCAGCCTAGATGCTGTTTATGATTAGCTGAACCCAGGAGAACAAAAATGCCTGTCACGACAGCTAACCGCTGTTCCAGCAGAGGCCTATCTCCAAGCGGACAGCACCAGAGATGGTACATACATCTCTCCAAAGCCCACCAGCTGGCCGCCGCAGGGCCAGGTGCCACAGCAGTTGCTGGGTGCGTCCCAATGGCAGCCTTTCTGCTGAATGCTTACAGGCATTTTCTCATGTAATCTTTGTAACAGTTGTGAGAGGTAGGTATGAAGGAAGAAATGGAGGTTTAGACAGGTGAAGTAACCTGCTCAGCCCCGTGCAGCCCAGAGGTGGAGCTGAGAGGGGGCCCGGTGTCCCACTCCGCAGCCCATTCTCCGCCACTGCTGTACTGTCTGCCACTGTTCATCGTTATTCCAGTTCAGCGACGTCGTAATATTGGGTTTTGGAAGTTTATTGTTTGGTATTTGTTGCTTTGTAAAATTAAAGTCCCAGAAAAATACAGCAATATTCATGTCCCTAGCATCCAGGACACAGTATTACATTTTGACATTTTGCTGTATGTACTTCAGGTATCATGATCTATTCCCACTCAGATAAAACACAACGACACTGATAACAGTTCCGTTCAACTCATTTTGTGCGACAGCTGCCCTGGGTTAGAAACAAAGCAGAGGGTGGGGGTTTGTGGGAGTGGTGGTGGTTGGGGCAAGGTGGGGTCCAAAACAGTAAAGCCCACTAAAGCAAATAGTGAGACAAGACTTTCAGACAGTAATGAAGATACTTTTACTTAAAAAAAAAATCTTTGATTCGTTATTTTACAGATGGGTCTCAAAGCGCTGGGGCAGGCCGCTGCTGGCCCTTCTGGTGCTCTGTACCGATTCTATAGGGCTCCTCCTCCTCTGGGCAGACAGGGCGGATGCCAGGCACACGGCCTGGCTGGATTTCGGCCCCCACTCCCTGCTTCAGCCAAACATTTGTGTGTGGGCCCAGCCTGCACAGCCCAGGTGGCAGCCCTACACATCTGCACTAGATTTCATCTCTTCCCAGGAGGGGACTGGGTCTCCACTAAAGGAAACGGGTGCTGATGGGTCCTTGGGCTCAGGGCTCAGGATGCGCCTGTATATACTAAAGGAGGCACACTGTTCAATGGATTAGACTCTGACATGTTTCTAGATTAGTCTTATGATTTTAAAAGTACATCTCATCAATGCAACTGTAACATGTCAAGCGTTGCTGCGGACTGAGCATAATGGACCACACAAGCTGGCGCCCGGCTTCCTCGCAGAGGTGTGTGGCTGGAAGACGGACAGGAGGCCCTAGTTTCAGAGCCACTGCCTCGGAATCCTCCCGGCACGTCCTCATTGAGAAACCGGAGGCAAACGGCCTCCTGGGAGAAACCTCATTCTCCTCCGCTGTAAAATCGGGATGAATGACAGCACTGAGCTCAGGAAGACTGTTAGGAGGATTACATTAAGGTGCTTAAAAACACTTAGCATGATGCCTGCCATGTAGCAGGCACTCAATAAATGTCGTGTGGTTATTCTTCACATGTTGTGGGCAAAGGCATTTGAAGGGGTGCCTTTCCTGTATTCAGGGAGCTAACACCCGTTCTTGAGACATGGCAGGACAGGAAACATCCCCGTCTGGGCCAGCACAGAAGTCAGAATAACAGAGAATCTTGAGTGTTTAGTGCATGATGTTGGTTCCCTAGGCCGAAGATGGCAGAGACGGTTGGATGGTGGCCCCCCGAGCGTCTATGTCCATGTCCACATCCCTGGAATCCGTAAATGTGATCTTACTGGGAAAAGGGTCTTCGTGGATATATTTAAGGATCTTAAGATGAGATCTTCCTGGGTTACTTGAGTGGGCCCTAAATCTGGTAACAACTATCCTTCTGAGAGACAGAATAAGGAAAGACGAACAGAAGAGCAGGAAACAGTGTGATCACAGAGGCAGAAGTTGGCATGACACGTCAGGAATGCCAGGGAATACCAGGAGCAGAAGAGG
This sequence comes from Tadarida brasiliensis, assembly GCA_030848825.1. Classification (NCBI taxonomy): domain Eukaryota; kingdom Metazoa; phylum Chordata; class Mammalia; order Chiroptera; family Molossidae; genus Tadarida; species Tadarida brasiliensis. The sequence goes on along the minus strand of CM061257.1, from coordinate 194,733,503 downwards.
CAAAGAACAGTTCCCCCCTAGAGCCTCCAGAGAGGGCCCGGCCCTGCCAACACCTTGGTTTTGGACGTCTGGCCTACAGAATATAGCACTCAACCTCCCTCTAGCATCTTCTTCAAAAACGACCCCTTCAGGATCATTAAGAGATTCCATTTCTGTTGTTTTAAGCCGCCCAGTTCGCAGTGATTTATTACAGCAGCCGTTGGAAACTGATACAGGGGTCTGAGAATTTGCACGTAGCGTTCCTGGGTGATGCTGAATCTGACCTGGGACCTCGCCCGAGCGCTGTAATGAAGCACTGGAACCGGGTGGGATCAACTCTCAGTCCCCGATTCCTCTGGATAGAGGGCCTCTAGGCTGCCGTTGTCCAGATTTCCTTTTAGAAAGTCAGACTGGTTTAGCCAAAGGGCCAAGAATAAATTCATAACTAAAGTGATGCAAGTATAATATTCTTTTGATGCTACCTACTGACAAGGAAATTAATCTTCCTCACTGACAACATATCTGCAGAGACAAGGATGTTGCCCGAGAAGTCTAAAAATATTTTCTTATGAAATTCCTGCTGGAATGAAAAGTAACTGCTGAAACCAAGTCCGGCATCTCTGTCTCTGTCTCTGCCAAGCTGTTTCCCCACAGCTCGCACACAGGCAGCGCCTCTGGGCCAGTCCCCCGCCCCTGCCCCCGCCCCCGCCCCTCCCCGCAAACCTCTTCTCACAGGTGGACAAGTTCCTTTCTTATTATAAAGGAACTCAGCTAAGAAAATTTGCCACACTTGAAAAGGCAGAGATACTGAGCACTTTAAATCTCCAAAACCTCTCCTTACAACACCAGCAACAAGCTTAGGAGGCCCTTAAGCTGTTCTGTAATTTAAAAAGGCAAGAATATCGATTTTCTAAAAGCAATACCTGTGGAGAATTCTGGCTCCCGGACTTCTTGATGCGCACCGCAATACTGAGGGCTGCACTGATAACTGCTAGGAAACCCCAAGGGCTGTTACAAACCCACTTTCTGCCCTCTGTCTGCCGAGCACGAGCTGCTTGGCAAGCCAGCAATCCCGAAAGACTCGCAAAACGAACTCCAAACAGGCCAAACGTTACTCAGCACGCACAACAATGCAGGTGGAAGGGCCCTGCCGAGGTGGCCACAAAGGGAGGCTTTAGTTGTCCAGAGCGAAATGTGAAAGTTTGCTCTGCTTTATCGTGTGTGAAAACAGACACTATATTAGAGGCCATGAGAATGAGGCCGGCCAGCCAGCCAGGGACAAAAGGTGGCAGACATCAGGCTGGGAATGTCAACTTCAGTCTCTGGTTTATCTCAGCCAAGGTCAAGAGCAACAGATAACTATAAATGCCTCATGCGCTGAAAAGTCTGACCACAACCAGAAAAAGTTCCCTGCAGGTTTTGTCTCAACACCAGGTGACACAGATCCTGAAGGCGTCCTTTTTGGAGAAGATGCTAGAGGGAGGCGGAGTGGTCTATTCCGTCGTTGAAGCCAGCGTGGACCCGGGCACAACAGCCGGCACCAGGACGTGGGGAATGATAACAAAACCACACCCTCCCCACCGCTCTCTCGTGCACACTCTCACAGGTTCCCCGGGTGCCCGTTACCTTATGTCCCAGCTGAGCTGCTTCCCCTCGAGCCGCCGTGGCGATGGGATCAATAAGGTGTCCGATTTCCTGGACCACTGAAGTCAGCTGCTCCTGAAGGGCCTGAGAAGGAGAGAGCTGTCAAGCTCATTCCACAGTGGCTCCCCAGGTAGGCACACGGATTTAGAAAGGTCGGCGTGAAAGACGAGGGCGGCCACCAGGAACGGGCACTGAAATGCCCGGGTGTGCCATCCAGCGGCTGCTCTACCTGCCCCTTCCCAGGTGCCCTCAGCTGCCCTGGGCTAGAACCCCCCAGCTGCACCCAGGAGTGACATAAGGCAGGCCCGAGGAACACTACCTGCGGGCACTCACTCCCACCAGCCGCAGTGACAGCCGATGCTACTGCTGCCCGTGCCCTGGGTACTCAGCGTAATTACTGGACACGTGGCTCAGCCAGGCTTTCCAGGAAGACAACCTTGCCCACACGGAGAGAGCTCACCGTGGGGTGAGGGACCGTCCAGGTCGTTGTATTCTCAGAAGTGAGAACTCCTTAAGGGGCTAGGGGAGAGGAAGGTGACGCAGAAATGAGATCACCTCTCGGGAAGTAGGGCTATTTCTCAGACACCACACTGTGCGGATGCCAGGGAAGGTGCCCACTGCGCTCATCAGTTCGGGCTCTCAGTTCACCGTGTTTGGTGATGTGGACACAGTTACTGAAACGGCATCCCCAAGGCCTTTCTTCTCAGGTCTGGGAGCCGGTTTCATCTCCCCACCCCGAAGCACTGGACTCGTGCTGTGAGGAGACAGGGCACGCCCTCTAGGTGATGCTGCAGTGTGAGGGGCGGGGATTCAAAGATGGAGATTGTTTGCCGGTAGCAGGAAAGATCGGGCCCTTTTGCAGGAATCGTCACAGGTGCTTCGCTCGATAGAGTCAGGATGAAACACATTACAACATTGGGCATTCTAGGTTTGCACACGCCGGCACGGAATGGGTGCAGCTCCTGACAGAGGGACGATGTCCTGCTCGTCAGACATGAGGCTCAGTACCTTCCCCCTGAACAATGCCGCACGCAGGCTGGGAGCGCTGGGCAGAGGGCAGTCAGTGAGAGGAGCAGCCTAACATGCAAACTTGACAACCAAACATCGGGGGGAAAAGAAAAAGTGATGGAGGAGGGTAGAGAGAAGCCTCCAAATGTCCTAGGGTCTTATGCAGGTACTTACTTATCTTCTCACTTATAATGTGACTATGGTCAAGAGTGCAAGACTATTCCAGCAATGTTGCCTTATGACAGATGGCTTGTTAAAGAAAATAGAGTGTAAGCAGGGAACACATGCAGCTAAGGGGAGGATTTTCTTCCTGGGGAGGGAGACAGGGGATATGCATGGGGAGGGAAGGGAGAAGGATGGGGGCCTGCGGGGGGCCTCTGCGGGGCTGGTCACCTTTGTGACTTGATCAGGATGCTGGTCAAAGGGTGTGCTGCGTTGGGGGTGATTCGCCAAGCTGCACACTCATGACATGCATACTTCTCTGTAGTTGTGTTCTACCTGAGTAACACATGAACAGTAATTCTAACTTTCTGCCCAGGATGAGAATGCTTATTCCTTCTTTCTTTTCTTGGAAATGGGGGTCCTCGCACGAAGCTGAGGCGAAACAGCTCTATTAATAAAGATGAGCGATACCAACTCCGGGCCCACTCCTTAGAGACAGGGCCAAAACCCACTGTCGATGAATTCAGCAGCAGTAAGAGAAACATCACTAAAGAGACCATCCATATTTACTAAGTGTCAGGCACATTCAACAAAGAGAAAGAAGTATGACTCAGAGGCCTTTGGACCGGTAACAGAAAAAACTCAAAGGGTCAAAGTAGGACAATTCAATTTTCAACTTTGGAAAAACTGGCAAGAAAAGGCAAAGTGGCTCCGAATTAATAACGGAATGCAAAAAGGTCCCCCAAATACTAGGTCTTGAGTAACTTAAGGAAGAGTCCATTATCTCTGAATGGACCGAATGCACAGGGTTTAAAGTGCATTGACGAAAATGATGACAGAGAAATGTTCAGTGTACTGCTAAGGTCTGCTCTGCTGAATACGGTAACTCCATCTTGCTGACATCTTCTTACCTGACATCAGTTTTCCTTCCAACTTCAGCCACATTTGAACCCCCAGTGATATATGTGTTCCTTCACCAAACCGCCGCTCTCCACTCAGCATTCGCCCCACCCCACCCCAAACCTCCCAGGTTGGTTCCCCAGGGGAAGGTGGTTCAATGATGAAACTGGACCATCAAAAACATGTCAGTTCCATTCTCCCGCCCCTAAAGCCTGACACTGAGGTCCTTTCGCACTTCCAGAGGCCTCCGAGCTGGCCAGAGCCCCAGTGTACCTCCACAGAGATGTCATCCCTCGTGGCCAGACTCTGGCTGACAGCTGCCAGGGAGGCCTGCTCGATGTCCCGGATGCACCGGTTGATGCCATCAATGGAGTAGTCACACTCCCTCTGTCCAGGAGCCTTGTCCCTGGAAGCGACAGAGGGGGTTAAACATAGGCTCCTTGGGGTGCAGGTCCCACAACCCACTCCTGTCCCAGAGCCAGGAGCCGCTCTCTACCCTCTGCCCCACGCGGCTGCCTAATGTAAGAAGCCAGTCCCTGACACTCGCTGGCAATGCTTCCTGCACAGCCCGTGCGTTTCTGAATTCAACACGGGTGCTAACGAACTCTTCCTGTTTCTGGTGAGAAGGCTATGGTGCTGCCCTCCATCTCAGGCTGACGCCAGGCAACTGCAAATGAAACCATTTGGACTGGATTCCAGCTTAAGCACAGAATCCTGACTTAAACAGAAAACGAAGGCAGTGCTATTTCCAGCGCAGACACACCGTGCTCTCTGTATCGCATACTGTTCCCACCGTCCTGGGCATGGCGAATGAAAACGTTTAGTGGACTTCTCTTTGCAAGGCATTTTAAAGTTAACTGTAGTCCTAAGTTTTACAAGTAATTGAAAAACAAAATATAACTAAGACAAGGGAGGCATTCCATGATGTGGGGTATTAACTTTGGTCAACTTTAGAAATGTTCTATCTACTTCGGGGATATTTTTTCAGGCTCCTACGATCACCAAGGAGGTCAGGGATGCCCAGAGTTACTGTGGGACGTAGAATATTCTTTTTGTCTTATTAGCAAAATGAAGTAACCCCCAAGTCCTGCTAAACAGAGGTGCTCTCTGCCTAGCTAGGTATAGACGATGTGGTACAATGGTCAGAGCCACCAGGCCTGGGGATGACCTTGGGAATGTTGCCTAAATCCTTTCTGCCTCAATTCTCTCATCAGTAAAATGGAGACAATGGCAGTATCCACCTCACAAGGTTGTTGTGATAATCAAATGAGATAATGTAGGTAAAATGCTTAGAACAGGATCTGAGATCAATTAGCTATTATTGTTGTGACCAGCAATAGCACTGATCCCAAAGAGAAAGAGAAAAAGATGATGATCGTGATCAACCACATTGCTATTAGATACAAGTGTCAACAGGCGATCTGCCTCCTGTCCTGTTCAGATGCAGGTCCCTAGCAGTTTCTGGAGGCGAAACTAACCTGATAGATGTGATGAGACTCTTGATGGAGTCAGACACAGTGTGGGAATGTCCGGCCAGCACAGACCAGGTGGGTGGGTCTTTGGGGTTGATGGCCAGTGAGCGTGCCGTGCGGATGAGGTACGAAGAGCTCTCCAGCATGGTCTTGGCTGAGACCAGGATCGGTTCCTGCGCCTGGGAGCCCTGGGACCAAACAGCAGAAGGGTCAAGAACAGGGTGCAGAGAGTAAATGACGTGGGCCCTGGGAGGTCCTGCTCTTTACCAAGTCGCTACTTTTGCCCTTTGGAAGGAGACACAGAGGGCAGGGAACCAGGGAGGCTGGCGCACACAGGGCTCTGATGGTGAGAACTTGGGTCTGCGTTCGCTCCTTAAATATAATTTCTGAGTGTGACACAAACCTATGCGTAGAGACTGTTCTCAACGTATAAAGCGAAGGCATTGCCTCTGAAGAGATGCACAGACAGTACTCTCACTCTGTGCATGTACCATCATCGACAGTAACACTGCCCCACGCAGTGACAGAGAGAATTTTTGGAGTTCTTAACTGCTGTGCTCACTGAGTGCCCACAAAACCAGCCAAAGATGCCAATATTACCTCTGCTGCAAAGACTCCCTACCTCGGAGCTGATTTGGGCGGGAACACTGACAAACTCAGGGTTGGATGCGAACGCTGTCAGGTTCTCCACGGCTTCGATCAAGGGCGCCGTGGCGATGCGGCACTTATTGCGGTTGTCTTCAGAGAAGTCCCCGTCCAGGGCCTGATGGGAGACAACACGGAGACTGACCCCACCGAGAAGCACAGATCACCCCCGGGCCACAGTAATCACCTTCCAGGGAAAGAAAGTGTTTTAGTGGGAATACAACATGTTTGGCGAATTCATAAATAAGAACTGATTGGAGAGAACTGCCATCAAGCAGAGGAGCTCCGTTAGCAATGATAAGACGTAAAGCTGACTGTGTGGCTCCCGGGACAGCTGACCTCACAGACCATCAGCTTCCCACTCACATGAGGCAGAAACGAACTCAAAGACCGCCCTGCTCTCCACTCCCTGTGAGCCACGTGGCCACACCTCGGAGCACTTTTCCCCTTTCGACACTATAACCCCCTGGGTTCTTCCCCTCTGTTCTCACTCCAACTAAGTCTATTCCCTCCCAAACGATAAAATACTTCTACATTGTGTATCACTTTCAACTTTTCCTAAGCTTTACCTCAGTGTCCCCGACTGGCTGATGGAGGTAGGGATCACATATCTGCCATTCTGAAATGAGCAAAAGGGGACCCAACGGGAAGGAATAGACTAGAACTACCCCCGACAATATGGACATCGCACAAACATAATATTAGTTACAGAGGCCAGACACAAAGGGTACCTACTGTATGAGTCCACTTGTGCTAAGTACAGTAACAGGTGAAGCTAATCTAGGGTGTTGGCTGACGGAGCACCAAGGGGACTTCTGGGGGCTGGCCATGTTCTGGTCTTGACCTGGCTGTGGTCACCTAGGTGTGCTCAGCGTGAGAAAACTCACTGAGCTCTACACACATGATTTGTGGTTTTTGTCTATGTATCTTACGCTTCAGTCGCTTTTTCTTTTTCCAATTAGTAGCAGGTAACACAGTGGCATTGAATGGTCAGTCACATTGCTGATTAATGGCCGGGATGGATGGGAACCCAGGAACCCGGCCTGTGATCCATGCAGGCTGCCTCACAAAAGGTTAACACTTGGATTTGAGCTTGCGCGACCCAACGCCACCTGCTTAAGAACAAGACTGTTGGAACCAACAGCCGGTGACCCAGCGACAGCCCCGCGGCCTCCCAGCAAGGGCTGTGCGTGAGAAGGCAGTTACGTTTGCAGAAGCACGTGAATTTCCTCATTAAACGACCAATTAAACTTTTCATTTAACCGTTATGAGCAATATATAAACACCAGTTTAGACAATTAGTGAACAAAACACCAGTGACACCAGCGTTACGAAACAGCCCTGATCTGAGACGGGCGCATTTCTAGTTCTCGCTAAGGCAAGAGCAGGCAGGCACGATCCATTCAAAGGCCAGTTCTGAATTACAACTACATTCCAATCAAGCCTTGGCAGCTTGGGACCATAATTACATATTCCCACGCTGACGTTTTCAGAGGAATTCCCACGAACCTGGCTAATTTACCAACTTGGCTAATACTGTGCATGCCCTTCCCCAGCAGACAGGCACTGACTTCTCCCATAACCTCTCTGATGCTGCCCTCCTTCGGGCCCAGTGGAAAGCCTACATGCCTGCTACTTCTTGCTCGTGTGTGTGGCCTCAGTTCTACCTGCCCCTTCTGTGCCCAGTGAACACTGATTTGGCACCTGTTACCTCCACTGTGCTGGGCACTGGCAACGCAGAAGTAAACCTGACGCTCGAATCTTGTTGCACTGTTCACACTGACGCCTTGAGTCAGGCCCCATCAGGCTTCAGGACGATTTGGGAACACAGTGGAGGTGGGTGGATGTCACACTGCAGGAGCTTGGTGGGAGTGGCCTCAGCACAGGCAAACAGTGAAGCAGGCAGATGGCAGAAGTGGACTTTGGCATCAGAGGAACTCGAGTCCCAGCACCACCAGTGGCCAATCACACCCCCTCCATGGGCTTGCAGCCGAACAGAAGATGCCAAGCCTCCGCTCAGTGCTGCTCACTCCTCCTGCTTCTTACCTCTCCACACTCCACCGGCTCGACCTTCCACAACCCTCTCGGCTCATTTGGAATCCAAGGCGGGCACCTCATCGAGCCACCAGCCCTCAGTGGAACTTACTCAAAAGGAAAAGATGATTACCTGAGGGAAATCCCAAGGAAATCCCAAGGTTTTCTCATTGTGCAGTTTCATAAACTGCACCAATACGATGAAAGAATAATTTTTTTTGAGCACGGGCCCTAAAATCACATATAATGTAGTGAATTCCTATTCACAGGACAAGACCTTGAATAACGTGGAATACAACACCAGCTACATCACCTGCTTCTTTCACTTTCAAAATGGAAAAGCTGTTTCCGCCAAAGGAAGCGTGCAGCATCAGAAAGGATGGTTTACACAGACACTGTTTCATTGTGAAGGCTGCTTCCGCCTGGGGGTGGTGAGCCACCTAAGGGAACTGAATACGCACGTCTGCCCACTGGGGAAACTTGAAGCAGGTGTGGCAGTTTTCACGTAGACGTCCCGTGTCACAGAACGCCAGTATGCCAGCCCTAACAATGGAAGGGTGACTCCACTTAACAAACACGTAGGCCCCGGGCCAGCTCCTCCGGACGTTCTCGCGTGGCACACCCTCACGGGAGCTGGGAGAAACCATTTCTGCACGTGCACCAGAATCACAGATGCAAGACGATGGGACTCAGGAAAAATCTTAAAGCTCATTTAATCCCAAATCTCCGATGTTCCAGAGGACAGAAGCAACACCTCGCAAGTGACATACTATGTCAAGGTCGTGCCTTCAACAGAAGCCAAGACCCCTGGCTCCCTTCTCTCCTCCTGACCTTAGACAAGGGCAACAAGAATAAGAGGTTTTTCTGTTCCTTTCTTCCTTCTTTCTGAAGACACCCACTTTACCAATCCAAACAGAAGGACGACCAAAAGACCATCCTTACAGCCAAGTCGAACGGATTAATGACAACTGGATCTGGTTGGCGTCTGTGGGTACCCAGACACACGGAGTCGCGAATCCCTGAGCTTCAAGCCCACCTCGAGACGCAAGGCCATGCTCCAACTTCTCAGGAAAACAAAAGCTGTCGGTGCACAATTCTGCTGGGCACCCAAACCCAAGCGACTGCACGTTTAAAATAACATTTCATTCCACACACCTGATTCGAGACTAGGCAACGAGCTGACTGGAGAGAGAAAAGCATGTGGTGACCAGCAGAAAGACAGCAGCCACGGTTAGGGGTCTGTGTGCTTCTAACCTGCCCTGGCAGGAAGGAGGGTGAAGAGATTCATACTGCTAAGCCATGCTTCCGCATTTTAAAGAATGCCATCAGTGGGGTTTAAGATTCCTGGAGACATACATTCTACATGGCTGCCAGTAACCTACTTCCAGGTAACCTGCTCCCCGCTCCCCAGTGCTCCTCCCCCTGCTTCCCTTCCTTTTTTGGTGACTGTAAGCGTGTGGCAGCTGGGACTTAGGCTTGAGTAGCATCCTCGTGGTTAAAAGGGGGAAAAAGCACTATGAAGTATAAAACTTAGAGCGAAAGGCAGCTATGAGGGCAGCTGTGTTAAGCATTTAGGGAATTAAATATTCCTTTGTTTTACTATTTGACGTGATTCTTAACACCATTCCTGCAAACAGGACCTCTATTCAGTATACGGTCTGGTGTGCTACAGTGAAATGATCTTTTACCATTTTCCTGTTAGTAAATTAAAAGCAAAGCTTATTGTACCCAGCAAACCCTGCCACCCGCTGGGAATTGAAAACAAGCACGTTTGGGCAGGTTGAGGGGCAAAGGTTCATTTCTGCTCCTCGTGCGTTGCTGCTGATTCCCGGGGTGCTCCGGGGACAAGCCTTCATCTTCTCACATGACAACCACCCTGCACCCCTTCTCTGCTGTTCTGCTCAGGCCTATCTTTCCGGCCATCACACGAGCTCGCTTGCTGCGGGGAATTGCAGAGGGTTTGACACTGTGAGAAGAATCTGAAAAGAAGATGAGACCTTAATAGCAATGGGTAGGATTTAAAAGCCAAAGACGAGGCAGAGAAGAAAGGTTTCCAAGAACTTCTAAAGAATGGTTTCTTTCCTTTCTTTCTTTCTTTTTTTTTTTTTTACTCCCTTGGTCCATCTAAATATAGTCTGTTTTTTAACGATCAGAAAATGGCCAAGTTTAACTGAAATAATAATACAAGCAACTAAAAATGATGTCACTACTTTCAGTTCTCTTGCCGTCTTTCCACTCCCCCGCCCCCAAACTGGCGCACACACACACTGTAGACACATCGGGGTATCTCTTCCCAGGGTGGTGAGACGAGTCAGCTTCTCCCAGCAGACAGTGTGACCACCATTCCCAGGGCTGAGCACACAGCCAGAGTGGGAAGAGCAGGGATGTGGGTTTGCCTACTGGCTGGGTCACCTTGGGGAAGTTACTTAACCTCCTTGTGGCCACAGTGTCCCATCTGTAAAATGGGAATGGCAAGCACAGGGGTTGTGCGGACTGAATGAGAAATATACACAGACATTGGAACAGGCTGCACACAAACTAAACATTTAGAAATGCGACTTCATTCATCTCTAATTCCATGAGCTATGATGGTGATTAAGGTGGGCCGCCACCAGGATTCTAGGGCCACTGGCTTTACTTTTTTCATTTTCAACCTATATTATTGTCTTCAAATAGGCAGGTTTCGTTCTTTTCTTTTTTAAGACTCCGTTTAAGCAGCTAAGAAACCGCTGACTGGGCGCCTGCCCCGGGCTCGGGCCACGAGCGGCCGCCGCTGCTGGGCTGGGCTCTCTCCTGGGCTTCTGCCTGGCTCGCCTGCTGACTCAGGTCTCCGTGCGATTACACTGCTTGTGCAGTGAAGGGGAAGGGAGGGGTCTGCTGCCCTGGCCTCTGGAGGGAGTGGGGAAAGTCATTACTCCAGGACTTGCCCAGCAACAAAGCAGACTGTCCTATCTCCATGAACGTGGACATCCTTAACTAAAGGGCTAACCCTCCAATGCCTTTCCGCCCTGCACATCCTGGTTTGCACAGAACTGGCAGCTGGCCTCCCACAACGATCTCCGTCAGAGGGCTGGAGGGGCACTGGGCTCTCTGCCCATGGTCTGCTGTCCAGGCCGTGGCTGCTTTCCCCAGGTCAGCCGCGTCCTGCCTGCTTAGTCCCTGCGTAGGGCAGACTGGGTCTGTGGTCTCATTACCTACCTACAGATGCTCCACTCCAGCCACTGCCATTCCCTCCTCACCACGCCCCTGCCCCCCTCCTGCCCAGGCCTTTCACACAAACATGAACTTGTTATCAACACAGAATGATCTGCTTCAAAAACTGGATGCTCCATTTTAAACATCTAATCAACTATAAACAGAGTACACGTCACAGGATAGATTAAGTTGATTTTTTTTAGATTAAAGTGCTTCTCCCACAGTTTCCCATTCCCGTCTCCCTCCACCTTCTCGCTTGATCCGGATCTACTGACAATGGTAGGGCCCTCTACCAGCCCCCTCGAATCAACCCCCATGTGCACACAGTTTAAGTACACACAGGGTGCTTGCTACCCAAACATAGTGCCAAGTGATGCCCCACGGCCAACCCCTTCCAGATTTCTGCCCCTCAACTTCTCATGTACAGAATTTGGGGAGCCCCCCTCACTACCTGGACAGTTAGTAGAGACCAAGGCTGTTGGTTTTCCATGATGAATATCTCCACTAGTAAAGGACTTGTCCTCAGTGACTTAAATCATGCAACCCAACTGGAAGTTAAACTTCACTCGATGAAGTCTCAGGAGAGCAGAGCTTAAACCCCATACTTTCCCTCTGCGGCAGATGTTCAGGGATTCCCGAGGCCCTGGCCCAGCCACCCACCTTGATGGTCTTCACCAGGCTGGCGGTGCTGTTGGCGACCTCCTTGGCCGACTGCACGAAGTGCCTCTTGGCCACGGGGTTGGCCGTCTTGGACGAGGCGATGCGGCAGGCGTTGCACAAGGCCGAGGTGTGCTTGGCGACAATCGTGGCGGCTGACAGGACCTACAAAGCATGGAGCTGGGTTGGGGCACCCCATGTTTCCGTGCAGAGGGGTCAGTTCAGAGGAGTCCACCCTGGTCCCAAGCCCTGGATTCCTCTTCAACTCACATGTCCAGGGCCCGTGTCATTACAACACACGTGCCTAGCTCTGCCACTCCCAAAGTCACCCAAGAAAGGAGAGGGCAAGAATTATTCAGCAAGAGAGAATAAACACAGAAAAGGAAAGCAGGTGCTGATGGAGGGTGGGCGTGGGCTGGGTCTCAGGGAGTTGCAGCCAGCTGTCCTTGGGCACCCAGGGAGGAAGCCTTTGGTCCGGGGTCCAGGCCAGCACTGCCCAACAGAAATACAGTGTGAACCCCATATGTCATTTTTGAGCAGCCACGTTAAAATAAGTAGAGAAACAAGAGAAATGAATTTAAATAATATATTTTATTAAACTTGAAATATCAAAAATATTTCATTTCACTGTGTAACCAATATGATGATATTATTGAGATTTTACAGTCTTATCATACCAAGTCTTCAAAGTCCAGTGTGTATTTTATACCCAGAGCCCATCAAAATCTAGATGAGCTACATTTCGTCTAGCTAGTGGCTGCCACAGTGGAGAGTCCCAGGCTAGAGAAGTAAAATACACATCATGGTGCAGCAGCTCCTGCCTCGTGGAGGCACCTTAGTAAGTGGTCTGGCTCAGGAATCTTCCAGGCTCTAACCCCCCACTCCCAACACACACCCCACAAAACCAAAGTGCTCTCCTGAATCTACCTGATCGACTTCGCTGAGGCTGATAACACCCTTTTGGCCTGAACTAGACAGGTAAGGAGTCTCAGGTGCATTGACGCCTTATAAGCCAGCTCTGGGGCCTTCAGGTCTAGATCTCCCTGAATTGCCTCCTTCACTTGGGTCCTTCTCCAGCCTCAAGAATGCTAGTCCCAGGGTTCACAACGAATGTTGTGAACACAGGCTGCCTGATACCCCATACAGGCCAGTTCTGTTGCTGTCGGCACACGCTGCTTTAATAAGTGAATGGGAATCCATGACACTCAAGTATTAGAAGTGTCATGGAATGTCACGTACTGTCTAGTCCTGAAATGTCTGTGGCTCCTTTATACGCTGTGGATTACGACCCAACTTTGAGACCTGGCTCAGCGCCACCGTCTCCGTGATGTGGCTGACAGCCCCTCAGGAAATTCATCACACCTTCCTCTGTGCCTCCCTGGCACTGTCATCACAGCCCAACCACTGTGTTTCCCAAATGTCACCTAACAGACCAAGAGCCAAGGGCGCTGGGGATCGGGTCATACTCACGTTGGCCCGAAGTGCCGAGCACAGAACGAGCCCTCAACGCATGTCCTTGGACTGAATGGGACCGTGAGACTCCTGATGAATCTCATGGTGACTGCTTTACTCCCACAACCAGCCTCCCATTTCAAAGCACGTACACATTTCCACACATTTTGTAACATGCCTCCGAGTCACTGTCTACTGTGCTGCATTTAACGGGCTTTGCGAGCTCTGTAAGAACAGTCTTCTTTACTAACTTCTCCCACAACCCACCTACAAGAGCTTAAGGACTCACAGATCTCACGTCCTCGCCCCGTGGTTACCTGTGACGGGCTGCTGCCAGGGTCCACCAGGTTCTGGCATGCCATCTGGATAGCCTGGTTAGCCCTGGCAAACTGGATGGGGTCCACAAGGCCCTGGTGGCCTGCCTGGCTGTTTGGATCAGAGATGCCGACAAGGTACGCAGCCTGGAAAGGGAGGAGGAAAACCACGGCTCAGGCTCTGTGCTCCCGGATGAGCCCGTGGGGGACAAAGGTCCCACAATGTGCACGCAGCAGCCATGCTTAGGAGCAACCTGGGCAAGTCGGGCAGAGTCATCTTGTCAATGAGGCTTAGGGATGGACAGGTGAATGCCAGCTCAGGCCAGCAGGAGTTTGCTGCAGGCGTCTGGCAACAAAGTCTTCTTGCTCTGAAGAAAGCCCCAAGAAGCTCTCCCATGGGGCATGAACAAGGATGGCGCAGCCCTGACTGTATCTGGCAGCCACCTGTGACCATGAGGGCACCCAGCCTCAGCATGAAGCCGACCCTCTGGCTGGCAGATGGGAGAGGCAGAAAAAAGGGGGTGCACACTGATGGCATGGAGCTGCTGGGCCAGCCAACCCTGGAGCATGCCCTTCGTGAGGGTTCTCGTCTCACTGCCTGATGCATCCTTATCTTTTCGGCCAGTACTTCCAACAGCAAATAAGAAGAATGAGTATGATGGCTCAGGGGGAAAAGGTAATAGCTGGTCTCTAAATGGACAAGAGGCTACAAGAGAAGGTCTTTTCTTTAAACCCTCTGGGTGTGTTAGACTAATAACAGGGAGAAAATGAATCTGTCAGGAGGAATTTTAACCTTAATTCATTTCCCCTGAGATTTGAGGGGCAGGAAATGGGCAGATCATTCCATCCCCCAAACTAGAGATGTTTTTCCTTGGTTTAGTAAAACTTGCTAGTCTCAAACAATTTGACAATGATAACTCCTTTAAGGTGAACGCTGACATTTTGAAGCTTCAGTCACACGAGCCCGATAATTATTGGAAAGGCACAGGACAGTCGAAGAGCAAGGATCACGCCCGATGGCATCTCTGCATGATGGCATCTGATTTTGTTTTCTCTCTCTTATGCTAAAAGGGTCATGACTAAGATTTCTGCAATTCTAAAACCCCAGAGAGAATTTGGATTATGCAGTGACTATCCCCTCCCCACAAAACAACACATCTGTAACAATGACCTTAAAAAAAAAGGAAAGAAGTAAGCAGGGCTCTGAACCCTCATGCTGGGTCTGCAGTGCTCAGCGCATCTCGTGGTCCTTCCCAGGCTGCTCTGCTCCGAGGGGCAACTGGCTGATGTTTGTCTAAAGGCCCCAGCCAGCACAGGAGCCACGGCCTTTCCCAGGGTTTCTGAGGTAGTAGCTGAATAGGAGCTGAAGCCTCCCACACGGATCTGGTATTCCTACAGACTGGCACAGGACACAGCTGCACTGCAGGGCAAGGGGACCACCCAGTCCCTTACCTGAGCCGCTGCCTCTGTCAGCCCACAGAGAGCCTTGGATGCAATCCCTACACACTCCCCAAAGGCAGGAAGGTCACCGGTCTTGGCATTCTGTGAAATCCCTGCCATCGACTCGCCCAGAACCTGCAACACAAACAACCAGCGATATTCTCTGGCCAGCATTCTCTCCAATCCTGGGGTAAAGGGAACCACGCTTCCAACGTGAACATTCCAGGACACCTAATTTACAACATTGGCCGTTACTTTCCTTTATTTGCATTAAGAAGAGATTCAGGAGAATTATACTGTTTCTGTTCCATAAAGAGAACAGAATAATAAAAGTATAAACCTTTCACCCAAAAGTTATCTATATCTCAAGGAGAAACAGTAAATATACTCAGATCAATAAAGTAAAATCTATACAGGGCATCCCATGGGTGAATGGTCTGAACTGAGAACTCGGAGTTCCCAGAATACAAAGATCAGTCACAGCCGTGATGCTGCAGATGAAGTCATTCGTACCCAGAAAGCGGGAGACACACTCCTCCTGATGTTATTCATGTACTAATTTACAGTAAAATTTAAACGTCTTTATGAAGTATATAAAGATAGTTAATCTGAACACGAATAAGAGGATTTCCTAAATATGAAAAGTATTTTCCCATATTTTGAAAATCACTGAGAGGTCAAGCACCGTGCACTAGGTCACAGAGCAGGTCACGGGCAGAGGCAGGGTGCCTGCCCCTTGCCTGGTGTTCTGTCTTCTGCGGGCCTCATGAGGCCCAGGAGGCTGGTTCTCCCTTCCAGGCAGACAGATGGTGGAATGAAGGCTGCTCAACACGACCCTGTGGAGAGACGGTGGGGCTGCCAGGTCTAGAACCCAATGCAGAGCCCTTCCTTTGTCAGCGAGCATCTGGCTGGGTGAAAGAAAAAGAATCTCCCTAACATAACATTTTGTATTCATACAAAATAATCCAGTTTACGTAAGGACTTGCAAAGCAAAGAAGTTAGAGGGTATTTTTATGTACAGTCGTCTCCGCTCCCTAACTCTGCACCCCTCCTTGGCTCGAAGCGCGTGAAACGTGTGTCCTCCTTCAGACAGCCCATAATTCCACAGAGAATGCTGGACAGAACGAACTCTCATCTCCGCCCAGTGCAAAGCGGGCTCTCCTGACATCACCCGCACAGATGTCTCCGAGACTAACTGCACCTGCTCAGTACCCACTCGTCTCACTCGCATTTCACTTTAACCTGAGCGTGGCATTCTCAAAAACATCGACACTATTATCAAGGGTCAGTGTTTCTCAACCTTTTAAAAATTGTTATTAGTCCACTAATATGTCTTTTTATAGCTGTTTGCCCATAACCACCACCCACATCGAATTAAAAACTAAGAAATAAGATTTTGTTGAGTAAGGTTAAGATTGGGGCGGGGGCACAAACCATTGTATTATCTTAGATTTTTCTACCCACACCCCACCCTACCCTACACACAACTTTTCACTCGCTTTGAGAATGCATGCCATGGATGGATGCAAGGAGAACACAGAAGAGAGGCTCATATAAGCCAAGGTCACTGAAGGGCTTTCCCTAAGAGTTCGATACAGGTGAAGGAAATATAGGACTTGATTCACGGGGAGACCCGTATGTGGTATGGTATAAGCAGTGGCTCTCACAATATGGCTCCTGGACCACATGGGCAGGACCTGGAAACGTGTCAAAAATGTACATTCAGTCCCACCGCAGATCTAAGGAATCAGAAATTCAGAGGTGGGGCCCTGCAATCTGTGTTTGACAAGGAAGATTCTGGTGCATGGTTACGTTCTGAGAAGCACCCGAGCACAGGGCTCCACAGCAAGGTACCGCGGTACGTGCAGCGATATGGAGCAGCCCCAGGCGGATGCACACAGAGCTGGGCTGGACCTCCCCACACCGCGGAGGAACGCTAGGAGCACAGGCAGGCTTACCTTGGAGTTCTCCATCACACTCTCAATGCAGTCAAAGTAAGAGAGGTCACTAACAGGTTCATTAGGGTTGTCCAACATCCCCTTGACAGTCTACAGAAGGAGAACACAACTTAAAATGCAAGCAAGTGTTACAGAACAAGAAAAACTCGACATCACATACCAACAATCAACTTCTCTCCGTGTACAGGATTCTGGTCACGATCACTCATTTATGATTGAAAGGAAGTTAGATCAAAGCATCCATGACATCAGATTTCCTGCTAAAAACACAACACTGAATGGGGGCAGGCTGTCTCGGGTTATTTCTGATGGAGAGGAGGATCTCTTGTTTTCAATTTTGAAGGAGAAGTGAGGTATCTACGGAACGGGGATATTTTTTTTCTTAACGAAATCTGAAAGTTAATGCAAGGCAACATATTCATGGTAAATTAGTATAATTTCTTGCTGAATAAGTCCAAGGAGTTTAAATTTTTAAGGACACAATAATTCATTTCTTCATGATTAGCAGGGCCTGCAGTTTTCAATTCTGGAAACTTTTAATGGTAGGCATGAAAGAAGGTAACTCCTCCAAACTGCTCATGGGGACAGTTTCTTTCTTTCCATTTACATTTAAACACTAGAGCAAATGTTCGCTCTTGCTTAGGTCCATCAAGGAGCCGCGCATGGGGCTTTCGTTTTCTGTCTTTGTTTCCACTTCACTGAAAATGCTCACTAGCTCTCATGTTGCAATGACCTTCGAGGGTGAAAAGTCTGGGGATAGAGCCATTCACCCTCCTCCCTATTGAGAGATAATACACACAAGGACCCAGCAGCCTTTGGGGCACAGCCAACAGAAAGGGTCATTTGAGTTGCAAAGGGTTGGGCGGAAGTAAGGGTGGACACTGCCGAGTTACTCAGTTAGATCTAAGGGAGAGGGAGAATAAAGGAGTTCATTTCATTGAAGAACCTCTTCCCAGTCCTTGCATAATCAAAATTGTTTTAGTAACAGCAATTCTGAAACAGTCATAACTTTGGCAACCAAGGATACCATTAAGGGATGGAGTATTTACACCTAGGCCAAAAGAGCTCGTTTAGATCAACAGCCTACACATTTAATGTGAACAGACCAGAACAGGGCAGTCATTCACCCATTGCAGGAAACATTCTCCACTGTTTTCAGAATGTTTCAGTCCTGTATTAACAAGTCACTTCCCACTTCTAGCTGCATGCAATGGCCTATTGCCATCAATCAAAGCCCCCAACTGGCATGGTAGGTATTCCTACCGTGCCAGACCCATGTTAATCATCCAGAAAACTCAAGGTGCATTGAGTACAAAGAACCCATATCTACTGAGACATCAATTTGGCTGTTTCAATATAAACCTGTATTGGTTAAGACTGTTCTACATACAAGTAGGCACACTGATTTTATGTTTACCCACATACATTCTATGGGCATACATGAATGTGAAATTATAAATAAACCATAAATATGAATATGAATGGAAAAGCACCCACACTGTGTTCTGGGCCACTAGGGACCCATGGACACCTTGATCGTATGGTAGTGAGTCCCCTTTTTGGGTTCCCTCTTATGTGCCCCCTACATGTCACAGAAGAAAATATATAGGGAAATCATTTCTACTCAGAAAGCACATCTATCCCAGCTTCTCCCAAATGCCTCAGAATCACCTCTCCCAAACTTTTCGGGTAGAGATCGCTCATCTTCAGTCTACCCCCAGGACCATAGGCCTCTTCCTGTTTGAAATAAAAAGTCCTTTAACAAAGTAATTCTCATCCTTTGTTGAGGGGAAGCAGGGATGATAACCTCACCAAATCTAATCTTTCTTCATTTCCTTCCCACTTGGATGGAACTTTGGCCCCGACAGTCTCCCAGGAAGATAAAAGACAAGGAGAGAAGAGAAGGAGCTGACCCCACAGGCACAGGACAGACAGACACACTCTTGGATGCTCAGCAGCCTGCCCAGGACCCACCTCAAGCTCTCGTAAGGCGTTGTCACACTCCTTCTGGCCAGGAGCTTGCTGGGTGCACAGAGTGATGAGTTGATTGATGCTCTCTGTCACAGCTCTGTGCCAGAACAGAAAAAGTGGGGTGTTTTTGTTTTTAAAGATCAACAGTAATTTCCCCAACAATGCTTTGTAGTTTCACTAGAAATACAACTAATTCACTGTATAGCCTGGGGTCCCCAGGAGAGCTCTTGTACAAGGCTTTATTTTATTATTATTTTTTTTTTATTTTTTATCCTCACCCGAGGACATTTTTTCATTTTTTGTTCAGATAGAGTGGGAGGGAGAGAGAGGAAGAGAGAGAGAGAGAAACATCGACGTGAAAGGGACACATCGAGTGGCTGCCACCTGCACGACCAACCAGGGCCGGGGACAAACTGCAACCGAGGTACATGCCCTTAGCGGGAACTGAACCCGGGTCTCTCTGGACCGCAGGCCGACGCTCTAACCGCTGAGCCAAACCGGCCAGGGGTTGTACAAGGCTTTAAACAACCAAAAATAAACTACTCCCAGGGAAGACAGAATGAGACTCCTTACCTTGTTCTGATTAGTATTGATTTGATTTACTATTAAAGGGTACTAAAAGTTCTCTTAAGGAGTATGACTACCTTATATTCATAAGAAAGAATTCACAACAATGTTGCAAATAGCAAAGAGATCATATTAACACTATTTTCAAAATCCTTCATTAGCAGCCCATAAAAAGTAAGATGATCAGAACCAGGCCATTTTGGGTAGCCTTTGTATAGTGTGGAATATCTTGAATGTTTTTAGATACAGTGACATATAGTAAACTGTGTCTATAATTTTAAAATCCCTACTTTCCATTAAATTCTACACGACTGACTAGTTCCTAGAAGCTATCCCAAAATTGTTCTTTCAACTAGCTATTTTCTTTGTTAATACTAATAGGAATTCATTAGAGACTCTTGTATGATTGATTTTACATGTGTTTCTGTTCTTAGAACTTAAAAGGCAGCCCAGATTTTTCTTTTTTCAAGGATTGAAAGTCAAATAATTCCAGCACCATTTGTTTAAAAGGCGATCCTTTCTCTGTTGAATTGCTTTTGCAATTTTGTTGACAATCAATTGGCTATACTGGATAGGTCTACTTCTGGATTTTATTCTATTCCACTGATCCAGGTGTCTAACCCTTTGCCGATACCGCACTGCTTTGATTACTATAGCTGTATACTAAGTCTTAACATTGAATATCTTTATGTTTTATAAAGGAAAAAACAGAGATGAGATAATTCCCTAAGGGATGCTACAAGTAAGGAGCAGACATAGACTTAAATCCATGCCTATCTGACTCATAAACACACTTCTGATAGGGCGCTGAAATCTGTTTACAGTTACTAACCACTACAGCTCACAGACAACTTAAAATGAAAACAAAATAGGGCACATATTGCTGTTAATTATAAACAATGCCTAATATAAAAGATACCTCATTTTATTAGTTCAATTGACTTTGCAGCTTCCCACAGAATATACAATTAGATGGAAATGGTGTCGGAATGTACAAAGGTAATCAGCTTAATTGTTTGATGAGGAGATACTGCTTTGAATTTTAAAATTTAGCTAGGGTGATGGGAAGAAGAAAATCATTCTTGAAGTCAAGGAAGAATCCCCAAACAGGTTTTGCAACACTGACTCTAGTGATTCATTTATTTGGGGAAAAGTGCTTAATAATTAAGGTGTCGTTGGGGAGCACTGTGCCCTCCATGGCACAAAGCAAAACAGGAACCCTGGAGATGGCAGGGCAATCCCTAGTTCCGACCTGGGAGTGAGCATCCATGAGGCAACCACTGAAAGTGTCCCTCAGAGTCCAACACCACGTTCTGTGTGGTCGCCTTCAAGATGCACTTGTGTGTGGACAGGCTAGCGATGTCAACACAGAAAAGGGTAGCGAATGTCCTGAACTGTGATGACACGATCATTGGGAGAATATCACACAAGCTTTTCCTTTCAGTGTTTCTTGTTTATCCATATTTTTTAAAAAACTAGTTTTTATATGAAGAGTTTTCCATTAAAAACTAAGGGTTTACAACTGGTGAATCCAGAGAATATATCACTATTCATTGTCCTACTGTTTTTAACTATTTTGTAGATGTAAAATAATTTTCAAATAAAAACTTGGAGTAAAAAAAAACAAAACACCAACAGACTAAGAGTTTGTAGTCAGATAATCCATAAAAGTACCCACACAGCACTGCAGTCTGTACGAGCCACTTGGTAACAGTGATCCAACTAAGGAGCATTATTTAAATATCATTTATCCCATCACTCATTTTAGACCCTAAATTACATAGCCAAATCATAAACTAAGTGGCCCAAAGGCAAATGACTATATAGATTTGACAATGAAAAATAGTATTTTTATGTTTCAAACTACAGCAGTTATTTACAAGAGCAAAAGATTGGAGGCAACACAAATATACCATGATAAAGGATTGACTAAATAAATGTATTGTTCACAACAGAATCCTGGGTGCCCATTAAAAATCATAATGGACAGGGTAGGGCAAAAGTAGGTTTACAGATGTGAGTATGTGAAACACAGAGTTTACTCTTGTATTATTATTTATTAATTACTGTATTATTTTCCATATGAATAACTGCAAACCTACTTTTGCCCACCCTGTAGAACAGCATATTCCTAATGTCATAAAAGACTATCCATGATACACAATTAAGTAAAATTTACAATACAGTATAAATAGTATGAGCCCATGACTATAAAGTATATGAAAATGTTAACAGTGAGTTTATATTTTTATAAAAAAATTCAGTAAATCTCATAAAAATTAGGAATCAACCAATTTTTATTATCAATAAAAATTTGACCAAAATTAGCTGCATCTGTTCTATACAAATCCCAACAGGCCGTAGTTATTTTTAAAATAATCAAAGCTTACAACTTTATTTTTTAAAATACAAAAAGTTAAATGACCATAATTCCACCATCTAGAGACAGTATTTTTTGTATTTTATTCTTTATCTAGGCATATCTAGCCAGTCTCATTTTTTTTTTTTAAATTGGGGTCTACAACCTCAGAGGTTAAAAAAGGGCCTTCCTAAGCTATAAATAATTTAGTGTTTAGGGATAATGAATCGATTTAACTGAAGTTTGAGAGCTCTGGTAGGAAATTTTAGCTGGATAGGGAACTGGACCAGGAGTGAGAGGAGAAAATCAACAGATTTGTGCTTTTGATTATGTATTAAGCACAAATTATCCAGTAAGGAGCTTGGAGGGGAAAAGGCAACATCAGACATTTCCCTCTTCAAGGGAGGAGGTGCTCAGGGAGGGAATAAACAACAAACCAAAATCCACCTGTAGGATTTCCTGGGTCCTGCTATGCACAAGGCTCAGGGTTTAAAACAATACAGCTGAAGTCCCTCCAGGACAATCTAGTTGAAGAGGCAAGACAAGGACCAGACAAGACACAAAGACAGTGAGGGAGGCATGACACCAGACAGGCCTCGACGGATCCTGAACCTCTGGGAGGCCAGACACATGCCGGACTCACAGGGAACATGAAAGAAGATTAAGTAAGGCCTTGACCGTGGGTTCTGCATGGAAGGGAAGGCTCGATGAGGACTGGAGTCAGGCCTCAGTGTGATTCTGATTTGGATAAATGGAAGACAGCATCCTAGAGGAGACCAACAGAAAGAAGGCCCAGTTTACATTTTTCTTTTATAGTTTGAAAGTGGTACTTGCTGGGCCATCCTTTCTCACAGTCTCTGGGTACAGGAGGAAGCCTGGTCAGCAGGAACTTTAAACCAGATGATCGACAGGGAAGAGGAGCCCCCTCAGGTGCTAGGGAGTGCCCTCAGGGACCAGAAAGCAGCTGCAAGAAAACCCAGCCTGGGATGGGCCCCATGCTGGAGCTGCACTGAGAAGTCTTTCAGGCACAGGAGTCCTGGCCAGGGTGACTGTGGCGTGAACAGCAGCTCCCGGGAAGTGCTCAGAGGAAGGACAAGCCCTATTTTTTGCAACTGGAAACTGGTTTTCCATTTCCTTGACTAAGTCCTCAGAGCATCAGAGCAGCCCCTGGTCAGGGAACACACTGATGAACGTTGACAAAGGGTCTCCAGCTCCACCCAACTCGTCAGAGAAGAGCCACAGCCCACCAGTTACACAGGAAGAAGATGAACAAGCCAGACACTCAACAGAAAACGACTTCCTCCTTGCTAGGTGTCAGATACCAAGGGACCAGGTTCCTCCAAGGTACCTGGGCTCAGAGGCAGAATAAAGAGCAGGGAAAAAGACATGCTATCTGCTATGTTTCCAGAAGCACA
This sequence comes from Tadarida brasiliensis, assembly GCA_030848825.1. Taxonomy (NCBI): domain Eukaryota; kingdom Metazoa; phylum Chordata; class Mammalia; order Chiroptera; family Molossidae; genus Tadarida; species Tadarida brasiliensis. The sequence continues at coordinate 194,710,331 of CM061257.1, read as the reverse complement.
CCCTTTGCCCACAGCAGGAAGGATCATGGAGACTACCAAGAACAAGGGGTTCAAGTCCGCTGACACAGGAGCAGGGCAGGCCAGTTGATCCAGGCCTGGGTCCCCACAGTGGCGTCTCCTGCTCCCTGTATATGCCGCATGCCCAAACTCCACCAGGGCCACCCTGACCTGCTCACAGTGTGCGCCCAGCGCCCAGCACTGGCCCTGTCCCACATCAGGCATGTGGTAAGAATTTGTGTAATGAACAAATAAAATAAGAGAATGAATACACCCCAACCTGGGAGAGCTTTACCTCCCAAGAGGCGGCTGCCTGACTCACTTGACCTGCCAGGAGTTTCACTGGGAAACCACCCCAGGGAGCAGGGCTTGCCAACATGTGCCAAGAAGCCAGGAGGAACGTGCCAGCATCTTCTTGCAACAGTTCCATCTGAGACAATCATTTCACATAATGATTTTTAAGTGCTTACCTGGCTATAAAACCATTAGGCAGGGAACTCCCTGTCAACTGCTGAAAGCCAGGACAGAGGCAAAGAAAGCTTTTTCACCTAAAAATCTCCCGGTCCTTTCCTCATGTCACCACCAGGGGGCCTTCAGATCCCCATAGAGCCTTGTAACAGGCAACATTCCTTCCGGAGTCTGTTTCCCTCCTCACGTGGCTTTCAAAAGGCCAGTTCTTATTCTCCCCTTCTTCCCACAATTTAAGAGAGTGAATAACACATTCATAGTTGGAAACTGTAATTCTGAAATGATGCAAAAAATTAATGATAATGAAAAACATCTGAGTTCATATACCTGAAAACGTCGGTTACCTTATCCAAAGGCTCTTTGTAGGAAAAAAGAGCAACAATGGGAGGGTTTTATATCAGAAACAGCTGCTCAACACAGCACATATCACCCCCACCCCCACCCCACCCCCACGCAGGGAGGGCACCCACTGACTGAAATAGTCACAAAACACAGTATAAATGGAAGTGGGGAGATGTTAGGCTATTTTCCCACTCCCCTAATGGCTCTAGCTATTGTTTGAAGCTAAAGTATATACTTGAGAATAAATGAAGAAACTCAGGGGGTTTCAGAGGAACTGCCCTGATATGTCTAATCCACCCCTCCAAAAATAGCACTACGAGCCATGAAGGGACCAGAGACAGGTTGTCACCATTAGTATCACGGGATCTTACGTACTGAGAACTGAGAAGAGCTTCAGAATGATGTGTGCACACCCCTGTTTTGCAGACGAGAATGTTTAGGCAAGTTGAGGGACCCAACCAGTGTAACTGAGTTGGTTAAGCATTAAAGCCTGGACTAGAATCCAGGTCTCCTGACTCTGACAACTTAAAAAACAGCCACTGAGCTCCCAGGAGAGAAAGACATAGAAAAACAAATGAGTAAACTAACAAAATGCAGAACTTAAACTATGCTTTTAAAAAATCAGTAATCTGCCCATTTTGAGAAGTTTCCAATTATGCTTTATATCCGAATTGTTTTGCACTTAATCTCTTATTGCAGTCAGCTTTCCTGTCCATCTAGGGAGGCCAAGCAATGTTAAGAAAACATGCCCACACCAGCACAGAAACAGAAAATGTCCCACCCATTTGGGTCAGGAAAGTGAATGTGAGGATTTTCCTGGGTTGTCATTACAGCTTCTCTGCTTTGTAGCATTCACTCACTAGTCATTGCACTCAATAGGTACAGTGGCCCCAGAGCAGAAATTGTATTGTATTACCCACTTCCTCGGGTGGAAACAACAGGAACAAAGAACACTGACATCATCCAAAACTCAGATTCATGTTTTAATTACTTCCGAGAACAATGTACTCCTACCACCACCCTGATCATCCTAAACAAGAATCATTCCGCACGGGACAAACTGAACCAGTGTCCATCCGTCTAATTAACTTTGCCGCCAGGCAGACAGCTCTGTGCTCAAGAAATGAGGAACAGCTAGTTGAGTATCGTTTTGTTGTTTATACTTGCCAGTATTTTCCGATTTGTTTTTCAACAAGCCTATATTACTTTCATAATCCGAAAGATATAACACTATTTTTAAAAATCGACATAAGCTATAATAGTTATAAATCACAGAGGGTCTGAAGTCTAAGCATCTAACTGAAAAGGCGGGAGGAGAAGACAGATGTCTGTAGTGGGGCAAGCCCATGAAAATGAGCCAGTTTAATAAAATACTAGAGTCCCTGTCACGCGTGACTCCCCTCTGACAACATAAGGACAGCGCCAATGCTTTGCTCAGTAAAAGCAGCAGGATGTCAGCACCTCTCTCAAACACCGACACCACTGACCAACCCACGAAAGCCCCTTTGTCCCACTCGTACCTTGCAGCTGCAGCGAGGAGATTTTTCGCATTGGGGGCTCCTGGGTCCACAGAGAGAGACTTGGCAGCTAACAACAGCTTGCTGGAGGCCATGGAGATATTCTTGAGGTTCCCGATCACCTGGATCTGGTCTTCTTTGGTCTGGAAGGTCAAAAGGGGCCAGAGTAACTAGGGACTCTCCATGTCTCCTAGGAAGCATTCAGAGAGCCAGGAGCAGCATTCTGCAATAGAAGCAAGTTATCTACAGAGATTGAATTAAGCCCAATTAGTCTGCAGATGCCTAACTTGTTGGGACACGGACAGGTGTGTAGCCTTCCCAGGACAGATACCCAGACCAATCCACGAAACAGGACAGAAATGCATCCCCAGTGGGTCAGCGAGAGCTGTGCTCTCTCACAAGAGGAGGTGCTGCCGGGAGGGAGGGAGGCAGAGCCAGAGCACAGCCGGCAGTGTGCCGGGCCGCAGCCCAGCATCTCGCCCAACAATGCTGGGGTTGTCAAGGAGCTGTAGTCTCAGCCTGGCACAGACGCCGGCACTGCCTCAGTATTCAGAGCTGACTGCATCCCAGGAGTTCCCGACTCAGGAGAGGAGGCATTTCTCACCCTCTGTAGATAACAGAGCAAGAAATACCCTGGGTTCCTCTTTCGGGGAGTTCACAGGAGCTCAGGAAAAAACAGCTCTGCAAGCTGACACCAGACCGGTCATGCTCCCTTGTTCTTAACAAGGAGTTTATCTGTTCATCTGAAGGAGGTAATTTTCAATCCTTTGATTCAGTATTAGATACAGTCCATTTAGATGGGCCCGCAGAACCTCAAAGACATGATTTTTTATTGTAGTATACCACATTTGAGAACTATCCTAATCTCAGCTACACATTTTCCCTCCTCTTACCACCCTCCCTCCAAAAACTGTAAGTAAAATGATGGAATTTGCTGGAGGACCATGGGAAAAGTTCTCCATCCCCCAAAAATCACTCCATGAGAAGCTGATAGCATCTCGGGGAATGCCTTTCCTGTGAGGTCACGGAGCTTCCGAAGCGGCAAAGAGAATGCAACAGGGTAGCCTGTGGACAGGCTCCCCACTCCTGTTTGCCCAGTCGGACTCCAGGGTGGACTGTCCATCAGCGTAGAGGGGCGAGGGGCAGTTCCAGACAGCCACCCCACACCCACCTGAGCCTGGCCCGCCATCTCAATGCCAGCGTCGAGGAATTCATCGAAATCGTCACTGAACTTCCCGGAGGCCGCAGCCAGCTCTCCGCTCTGGCCGCGGGTGGCATGGACCACTTCCCCAGCAGACTGGTTCAGGTCAGCTGCCGCCTGGTTCAGTTCGCTCTGGGCTTCCTGGAACGGCTTCGTGCTTGCAGGTAACTGTGGGGAGCAAAAGGCACAGCCCAGAAGTTTACTCCTCCTGAGAGGGGCAGAGGAAGGCGCTGTGGAGGAAGACAGATTCTCAAGGGGTGCCTTTCTAAGTCACCAAGACCAAAGGCTCTGTGTGGTCTGAGCTCATGTTAAGTTTGACCTTCAACATATATACATTCATTCATGCACTTACATCTACTGAACACCTACTCAGTGCTAGATCCCGTGGATCTAAAAATGGTAAGGACAGCTATCCTCAGGGGCCACGCTCTGCAGAGCAGATTGTTACCAGCAGAACTATAACCGTCTATGGGCATTCCAGAGAGGTAGGCTAGACTCTCATGGTCACACCATATTCACTGCTTGTCCACTGGGCATGTGCTGGGCACCAGACGGAAAAGAAACAAAGACAGACAGGCACAAGCCTCCCTGCAGGGGGCTCACAGAACAGGGATGGGACCAGGTCCCTAGTAAAATCCCTCAGGCCCTGCTCTCCTTTAATGAGTGCTGGACACATGTCCCTACACTGCCTGATCGTCACTGTCCGGGATGCCCTGATAAGAAGTCAGATGACCACATACTCCCCCCTTTCCTGTGCCCCCGGGATGACCCAAGAGAAAACGTGGGCTCAAAGAAAAAGTGAACTTCAAAAGCTCCACCTGGAAACTTCGCTGATCGGAAACCAAACTAGGAAAAGGCAGATTAGCAGGAACAAGAGACTCCGAAAGGAAAGGTTGGCACTCAGAGAGCCCATGGAGGTGAGAAGACTCCGCTCCCCAAGTCCCCTTCCCAATCCCAAATCTCTTACCGAGTCCACAAGCAGCTTCTTGCTGGACTCCCCGATGCTCTTCAAGGCCACGTCCACGTCCTTCTGCCCGGGGAGGCAATTCACGCAGTTATTCAGTGAGTGCGAGACGGCCTTGGCCACCTGAATACACGGAGGGAGGAAAGCGCCTAAGAAAGTGGCTTTCCGTGCAAACATTGCTGCACACGTGTTGGGAATGAGCAGTGACAGTATGCAGAGCTGAGAAAAGATGGGGAAATATCCAGCAGTATCTACCTGACACTGTTTACCATCAAATCTCCTCCTCTGGGCCTCTCGGTGCCGTTAACATCCTGTCTTGGCAGAGGGTCTGACACACTGAGACAGCACACCCTACCTTTCCTCAAAGCCAGCTGATTCGTGACTCTGTGATTCAAACTCAGAGCTCGCCAACATTGTGTCAGGTTCTAAAACAAAGGTATCTAATACCGAGAGAAACAGAAATAGCTCCCTTGTTGAGAATCACCAAGGTGGAAGCAAGCCTTGAGTTCTCTGGATCACAGTCAGCTGGGCCTGCAGCTGATTTCTGCTCAGCGACCCTCTGGGCCATCCCCCCCACACCGCACTGCCCCCGGGCAGGCGGAACGCTCGGAGCACCTCCAGACCACCCTGGGGTGCCCACAGGCTGCCTTTTAAGCATATGTGAAGGCTCCCTGTTTGGACTCTTTGGCATCCTCAGTTCAAGGGTAAGGTCTGAAGAAGTGGGTTATGTCCTTCCCTTTCATTTAAAGCATCTCCGTCCTAGCTCCTGGTCTAGAACTCTGCCCAGGTGGTCTCTAGCCAACTAGTTTCATTAGGTAGTTGAGGAGCACCCCCAAGAGGCAACAGAGTCAGAGCATAAAACTCTGCGTGGCTAGGCCAAGTATATCTACCTTACTTCCCAGGCGAGGAAGAGGAATATACTTGAGCGTAGGCCCAAAACAAACAGGTTGTGTCCTGGTTCCTAAAGCTCCGAGGACAGATTTCAACAAACCCCCGCATACTCTCGGTTGACATGTTAGGTGGGCAGCGAGGCAAGACTTACGGAAGTAGGCATTACGTGTGTATGGCCAGCACTGTCCTGGCACTTTGGAAGGTCCCGAAAACACCCAGTAAGTGCAAGTGTTCACACCAGAAGAAAAGCACCCCGGAGGGAGCCTGCCAACACGTCCACCTTAAGGATGACCACAGCTGCCCGCTCCGGCCTCACCTGGGCCAGCCTCTGCTGACTCTCCGCGTCTCCAGGAGCGACCAGGGCCTGCTTGGCCTCCTGGATGAGCACGGCTGAGCCCTCCATCACATCGCGGGCAGAATCCAACATGGCGTGTGCAGCTGCGGGGTCGCTGGCCGATGCGGCCACTCCACGGGCAGCCTGGGCCAGCGTCTTCAGAGCCTGGGCCGTCTCTCTAGCAGCCACCCCTGTGGATAAAAGCCACCAGACTGTGAGATGCCATCTAACGTCATACTTGGGAGTAAACCTCTAGATCAGAGCCCCCTAGAAAGAAGAGAATCCTCTGACAGTGTCTGGTGCAGCTGAGCTCCAAATGCCTTATTACGGAATTTGAGTCGCTGTGCTTTTCAAAGAAGTTGCCCACACCGCTGGCTCTGGGCCAGTCCAGGAGGGATGTTCTAACAAATGCCATGCTAAAAACGATCTCCCTCTGGCGCCCCTCACTCCCACTGCCCCACTGTCCCTAGGCCCCAAAAACCAAGTGCATGGCGTCATACACAGGTGAATCCTTCCAACTCACTTTCCTTCTCAATTTTTCGTATCGGGGTGTAAACTTCTATAGGATAAGTGAACAAGTCTCTGTGGGTAGCTCAGTGGACGTGTGTGCACACCCACAGGTGTCTGTCGTCCACATGGAGACACAGGACATTTCATCACTATGCCCTTTCCCAGCCAGTGTCCTCTCACACCGGAAGTCGTCACCATTCTAGCTTCTACCACCTTTGGCTAGTTTCACCTGTTCTTAAACTCCATGTGGACGGATTGATACCGTATGCATTCCTGGGTGTCTGGTTTCTTTCTCTGATCAAAATGCTGTGAGATTCACCCGTGTTGTTACCCACAGCAGTTCATTCCTTTTGCTTGATGTGTAGTATTCCCTTCTATGAATACACCAACATGTGTTTATCCATTCTTCTGTTGATGGACATTTGAATTGTTTCCTGGGGCTATTATAAACAAAGCTACCAAGAAAGGTCTTGTACATGCAGTTAGAGGGACATATGGAATGACTGAAAGAATATAAACGTAGGCGCACACTGGCTGGGTCGCAGGGCCAGTGCATCTTTAGCGTCAGAGGTACTGCAGAGCCTTTTCAGAATGGCATGACCGCGACGCGCTCCACCAGCAACGCCGGGAGGTGCAGGCGCTCGGCATCCAGCGGAAACGGGCCCCCGCCAGGTGTTTACTGTATGTAGCCTTTCTGGTGGGTGTGCGGGCCCGTCTCACCGAGGTTTACTTTTCATATCCCAGGTAACGATGGTGAGCACGGATAGTGGCCATTGGTTACCCTCTTTTGTGAAGTGCCTGTTCTTCTTCAAATTCACTTGTAAAGTTGATGGGATCTGGAGATAAACTACGAGTAACACTGGTACCGGCACACCCAAGAAGAGGATGCAGACTGGAAACGCCTGAGTGTGCAACTAAGGAACCCAAGGATCCTGAGAATGCAGAACAGCCAGAGCAGCCGACCTCAGAGCTCATCTCTCTGAGCCATTTTCACAGACGAGGCCCAGCGTGTGTCCACGGACACACTTTTAAGGCAGCACCAGAGCCAGACCTGAGGCTTTCGAATGAACTTCTGGGTCAGACTCTCTGAACAGTGCTCTTTGGGAGAGAGTACTATGAGGGATCTTGTTGAAACATATAACATCTGCATGAAAAACACACAGATCAATTTCTCTCTGGGGTGACTATTTTCTAAAGGCTTCATTCAGCTGGGTGGTCTCTGGGGGCCACGGAGTGTGGCCTCGACCAGCCATTGCTTCAGCTGAGTCGACAGACGCAGCAGGTGGTCCTCTTCTTACTGAGGTCGAGGCAACGTGATACAATAAAGAGGGCAGAGGGCCCCAGGATCCATGAAACAAGACAACTCTGCAGCGTTGCAGACCTGCTAATCCATAAATATTTAGTAAGCCACACAGCTGGGACCTAACGCTACAACCTAATCAGGGAAAATCACAAGCCCGCCAGTCTACCACTTCTCACGCGGCACTGCTAAGTGCAGCATGTGGAATCAGAGGTTTTAAGCAAAGTGTTTTTGATGGCGGAGGAGAAGTCCAGAAGAGAACACACAAAGACAATAAAGCTAAGGTGAAGGAGAGAAACAAGCTAAATAAAAAACAGTCATTCTATTTTACGTGTAAGTTTCTGGCACAGGGCTGAGGGATGTTCCCGCTCCGAAGAGCGGCAGATGTGGTCTGGTTAAGACCTCATTTAGCTCTGGCTCTGCTGCTCATTAGCGGGGTGGCCTAGACTATTGCCTTTCCCCCTCTGGGCCTCAGTTTCCCAAAGTTTTAGGGGAGGCTGAGATCACAGCTCTGACCACTGAAAATGGTAGCCTGTGATTTTTAGATCTCTCCTCTTGCTTTTCTATTTATCATATGAACTCTTGAATCCATTTGTATTTGAGTTGTGCATGACTTTGGAAGATTAAACATTTATCATATGCAGTAAGAAAAGTCATGTTTATGCAAAAGTCATTTACTGAAACAGACAATTTTTTTTAAAGGCAGAAACCAGAAGAACTGAGTTCCAAAAGCTGACGTTTCTCCCTCCCTGTGTTTTCTGCCAAGGACTATGAAATCTCAGGGCACATCAAGGGTCCTCTTTGGAGGGATCAGGTTTCCCAGAAAGAGGAAGCCACACCATCAAAAGGATGGAACAAGGCCATCAGAGGCCGGGGAGCCCAGTGAACATCCAAAGCTGTACATGGCTGAACTCACAGCAGCACTCTCAATGGTAATGATGAAAATCATCAGAGTCAGGTCCCCAAGAAAACACCACCCTCCAAATGAAACTGTTCCCATAGTCAGGTGTGCATTACAACATCAGAGCTGCCAGTGGGAAATACCAAAGCAGACCACTGTTTCAAAACCACAATCCTTCTACCTGGCTGGTGTGGCTCAGTGGATTGAGCTCAGTCCCATGGACTGAGAGGTTCCTGCTTAGGGCACATGCCCAGGTTGTGGGCTCGATCCCCAGTAGGGGGCATGCAGAAGGCAGCTGATCGATGTTTCTCACTTCGATGTTTCTCTCTCTCTCTCCCTTCCTCTCTCTCTAAGAAAATCAATAAAAACATCAACAACAACAACAAAAGACCTCCACCATCCTTTGAAGACATAAATCACTTTCCCTGTATTCTTGCCTCCTGGATCTTAAATTATATTCAGTAACAGAGTCTTAAGAAGCTACATCACTGATATGAAATGTAGTGGAATTCTTCATAGTTATTCTTGATCAGAATTCATGTAGATTGTGTGTAGACAGCATTAGACCTTGTGAGTTCACAAGGTTAAAACCAAGTATGACTGATTTTTAGTCTGTCCCAAAGGATGTGAAAAGGCTTTTCTGTCTATGTAATAGTATTCGGCTGAGCAGAAATGTATTTTGAATACTACGCTGGCCAAACAAACACACAACTGTATTAGAATCTGGCCCTGTGGCAGCTAATGTAACTTCTGAATATGCCACACGCCTTAATCGTGGACAAGGGAACTGAGACCCAGGGAGAAGCTGTCCTCACTTGCACTCTCTCTTTGCTTCCCACCCATTCTTCAACTTTCCTGAAACTGCCTTTAATAGGGAGAACAGTGCCTTTATTTTTCCTAAAGTCAATGGATGTTCCTTAAGTCCCTTTTAGGTGACTTTCTGGGCAGCAACTACCTCTAGCTCTAGAGACAGTCCTCTCTCCTGGCATGTTCTCATTTCTCATGAAGACTTCTAATGCTCAGCCTTCTCAACTATATCTGTGTTCCTCAGTTACCTCTGATAAACTTCTTCTCACTCTACCACTCCCCCTAGGCAAACTTACCTATCTCCACAGTTTCAATCACTACCATTTTATTAAATATTTACAAATCTTTACCTCTAGCCCAGACTTCTCTACAGAGTCCTGGAGGCCAGTATCTAGCTGCCTAATGGGCACTTCTACTTGGATATGCTGCAGACACTTCAAACTGAAAGTATTTCAAGTTGAACCTGGTATCCAATGCCCACCAGTGGTCTTGCATTTCCATCCCTGGGATTCATACATCTCTTCACTCGACTATCAGGCAAACGCTGGATGGCGTGGTCCATGCTACTTCCCTTACTCCCGCACTGCCCTTCCTAACCGTGATCGACTCTCAGGTCTCTCTCCAACCAATCCCTTTGTCTCCACTACCATCTCTTACATGGATGAACTCAGCAGCCTTCTCACTGGTCTCCCTGCCTCCAGCTTTGTTTCCCTCCAATTTATCTGCACGGGAGAGGAAGGGCAACCGATATAAAAGGCCATATAAACTGTATCCATAGGGAAAAACTCTTCAATATTTTCACATGCACTTAGGTTATATCTCAAATTACTTAAATTGGCTTAGGAGGCCCGTTAGGACCTGACCCCAGCCTACCTTTCTGGCCTCGTCTCCTTACTCCTCACCTTGCCTTTTGCTTGAACCTCGCTCCGTTCATTCGGTCAGCCCACCTTTCTCTCACCTTTGGGACTTCATCTGTGCTGTTCTCACTTCCACTTCTACCTACTCCACCTCTGCCAACACGAAACGGCGCTCCTTTAGGTGGTTTTCAGACACAAGCTAGACAGTCTGTCATCCTGGATGTTATCAGTATCGGGTGATGTAACCTGTAAAGCGGTCTTCGCTCCATTAAAGATGCATTTCATCATTACACAAAATCTGGCTAGATTTCAGGAATGTTTAGAAATTCTTGAAGCTTAAACCTCTCATAAGCACTATGCTTTTAAGAATTTATATATACTTTCCTTCTCCTTGAATGCTAAATGAGTCCTAGACAATCTTTAAAACCCTGATCAAGTGTCAATTCCACTCTGAAAATTTCCCTTACCCTCCCATTAAGAGAAATGTACATTCTCATTATTGCAGGTACTATATTATCCTATACCATACCTCTTATTGTGCTCTTATTTTCAGACAAGATTGGGCGTGTTCAGGGTAGTATGGCCGTAGACTGCGCTCTTATTTTCAAAGTAATGAATACACAGTTTTTCTTTATTTAATTAAAAAGGATTTTGCTTATAGTAATGGCAGAATAACTTATTGCAGATAAACCCACCCTCAGAGAAACGACTAGAAACACTGGGAAAAAAATATACAAAAACATCTGTTTGAAGGCATTGTAGAGATACCAAAGCATCAACCTTTACCTTGATGGGTAAAAAAAAAGCACAGAGAAGTAAGTACAGTGCTGTATTTACCCTCAAGGCACTTTTTAATTTGTAAACTGTTGTCTAGAAGCTGAGAAGCTGAGCAGAGCTTCCTGAAATCTCAGTGGTCTGGGAAGATAAAAGAGCATAGTTCTGAGCCCAAGAAACAGAATGGTCCTAGCAAACAACACAGATGTTTGGATGGGAGGCACGAAAGATTATATACCCTAAAAGGTAAACTGGAAGTAGACTACACAATTTCCAATCAGTTCAGTCCCTGCTCTTATCATGGTGATTTACCCCTATCTTAACCACCTGCTAGAAGCAAAGAATAATCCTTTGTAGGGAAGGAAACACAGGCTGGAGCCTCAAATTATCTCTACAATGTAAATACCAATGATTAGCATTAAATAAAAATATATAAGAAACACCAGGAGTAAGACCAATGGTTGAAAACAAAGAGGAGGGGGGAGAAAATAAAACAGACAATACAAACAGGCCCATAAGTGATTCTGATATTGTAGTTATTGGACCTGTACATTTAATAACTGTGAAAAATATGTTGAAGAAATTAGGTGATAAGAAAGAGAATTACAGCAGAGAAATGCAAATGATATGAAAACAATTAGCCCAGCCAGTGTGGCTCAGTGGATTGAGCATCATCCCATGGACTGAGAGGTCCTGGTTCGATTCCCAGTCAGGACACATGCCTGTGTGGTGGGCTCAATCCCCAGTAGGGAGTGTGCAGAAGGCAGCTGATCGATGTTTCTCTCTCACATCGATGTTTTTAGCTCTCTCCCCCTTCCTCTCTCTCTCTCTAAAAAAAAAAAAAAAAAAAAATCAATAAAAACATACTAAAACAACAATGAAATGGCTATTATAATACTGAAAAATATGATATTTAAAATTAAAAACTCTATAGAAGATAATCAAAGCAGAATAGACACAACTAAAGAGAAGAATCATGAGCTGCAGATAAATAAAAAGGAAAAATTGAGAATAAAGCATAAAGAAGAAAAAGTATGGCCTGGCCAGGTGGCTCAGGTGGTTGGAACATCGTCCTGTACACAAAAAGTTTGCAGGTTCAATTCCTGGTCATGGTACATGCACAGGTTGCAGGTTTGATCCCCAGTTGGGGCATGTATGGGAGGCAACTGATGAATGTTTCTCTCTCACATAAATGTTCCTCTCTCTCTTTCTCTAAAGTCAATAATCTCTGGCCAGTTTGGCTCAGTGGTTAGAGCGTCGGCCCATGGACCAGAGAGACCCGGGTTTGGTTCCCACTAAGGTCACGTACCTCAGTTGCAGTTTGTCCCTGGCCCCGGTTGGGGTCATGTGGGTGGCAGCCAGTTGATGTGTCTCTCTCACATCGATGTTTCTCTCTCTCTCTCTCTTCCTCCATCTCACCCTCCCACTCTATCTGAAGATGAATGTAAAAGAATGTCCTCAGGTGAGAATAAAATAAAAATAAAAATAAAGTCAATAAAAACATATCCTGGGGCGAGGATTAAAAAAGAAGAAGAAGAAAAATTATGGCAAACATAGAAGAGAGCATAGGAGACACACAAACAGTGAAAACGTCTACATATGTGGTGACTGAAGTCTACAAGGAGGGAGGAAAAAAATGTGGCAGAAGCAATATTTGAAGATACAATGGTTGAAAGTTTTAAAAAAAACTTTGGTAAGACAACAAATCATATTTTAAAGGAGTACTACAACCCAAAGCAGGATAAATTTTCAAGAAAACTCTAGGCACATTGCTTGAAAATCAAAGGTTGAGAAAATTCAAAAAGCAAGTAGAGTGGAAAAATAAAATCACATTACCTTTCGAAGAGCAAACTGACAGCTGACTTCACAACAGAAATAAAGGAAGCCAGAAGACAATGGAATAACATCTTCAAAGGCTGGAAGAAAATAACTGCCAACCTAAAATTTTATAATAAGTGAAATTATCCACCAAAAATAAAGGGTAAACAAAGGCATTTTTAGAAAAACCAAAACTGAAAGAATTGGTCACAGTAGACTCACACTAAAGGAAATAATGAAGGGAGGTCTTCAGAAAGAATGGGAACAATCCCAGGTAAAAGCACACGAAAACGCAGGAAGGCATGAGGAGCAATGGAGGGTAAACACGGGAGTGAGTCAATCAATACCTACTGTATGAAGCAACACTGAGACTGTGTTGAGGAGATGGAAATATATGTAGAATTAAAACACATGGCAATGATGAGTTGGAAAAAATGTAAATATAGTTTAAGTATCTCAAGATTCTTGCACTGTCCAGGAAAAGGTAAACATAGTAACTTATATTAGACTTAAAAAAATTGTAAAAGAATAGACAATGAATGTATAACTAACAAGTGAATCAAAGGGAGAAAAATGGAATTTAACAAATACACATAAATCTGAAAGAAGGCAAGAAAGGAGAGAAAAAAGGAACCTAGAACAGGAAGGACATAAAAAAAAGAAATATTAAGGCGATGGAATCAAACTCCATTATTATTAGTAATTACATTATATGTAAAAAGACCAAATATTCCAATTGAGAGAAAAGACTGTCACACAAACAAAATAACTCCTCCCTCCACAAAAGCACAACTACATGATACTCACAGAGTACACATTAAATATAGGCATACAGAAAAGGTGAAAGTAAAAAAATGGGAAAAGATGTATCATGCACACTACAATGAAAACAAAAGCTGCTATGCAGAAAACGATATAATGGTATTGACAGAAAGGAAAATCTAAATAAATGGAGGGACATAACCTATTCAAAGATTAAAAGACTGATGAAAAGTCAATAATGTAAAGATGTCAATTACCCCAAAATTGATTCATGTAACTTCAAGTAAAAAACAAACAAACAACAGGGTATATTTGGGGGGTGTTACGTAGAAAATGACAGGCTGATTCTAGAATTTATGTGGAACCACAAAGGGTCAAGAGTAGTCAACACTAACACTAACTTGAGGAAGAACAACAGTGTTGGAAGACTTACATTATTAGATATTAACACTCAGTATATATAAAACTGCAGCAGTTAGGAAAGTGTGGCACTAAGATAAGAACAGACAACGAAAGCAATGGAAAAGAATCAAAAGATCACCGACTCGCACATATGTGTTCATTTAATTTATGATGAAGTGGCACCAAGGACTACTGGAAAAAAGAACGTTCATTTCAAACAGTGGTGCCAGGTCGCATGCATAACCGAGTGGAGAAATGCGTAAGTAGGACCCTATTTGCACATACACAAAACTCAATTCCAGATTGACTGCGGCTCTAAATGTGGAAAGTAAAACAACAAAACTTCTAGAATGCAGCAGAGGAGAATCTCTTCATGATGTTGGAGAGGCAAAATTTTAAAATAGGACACAAAAAATACTAACCATAGAGGAAAATAAATGTAAATTGGACTATATTAAAATTTAAATTTTGTTCATCAACAGGCACCTTTAAGAGAGTAAAAATGTAAGCCACAAGATACAAGAAATATATATAAACCACAAATAATTCATACAAATAAGAAAAGTACAGAAAACTCACATTTAAAAAAATGTACACAAGACACTGAATAGGCACTTCACAAAAGAAGATCTCCAAATGGCCAATGGACGTATGAAAAGGTCCTCAACGGAGCTCTTCATCATGGAAATGCAAATTCAAACCACAACGCGACACTACTCCACACTCGACAGAATGGCTAGCGCTGACAATACAAAGTGGTGACAAGGGAATAGAACAACTGGACCTTTGATTACTGCTGGAAGGAGTGTAGCTGAATAGCTGCACAGCAGACGACTCAGCAACTCCCCTGAGGTGCTGAAAATGTTCCACTACTTAATCTTGGTGGCGGTTTTTTGGGTGCATTTGTGATAATTCATGAACGTATACATTTAGGACATACGCTCTCTTCTGGATGTATACTTACTTCAATAGTAATGTATATTTCAAACAAAGTCGAGCAGTACCACTGGATAGCCAAAGCAACAATCCATACCCACTCTTCCCGACCTGACTCCTACTCCTAGAGCCACTCAGTTCTTTATGCTTCTGATTAATGTCACATTTTCAAGCAATGGGTTTATACCGAAACTTCTTGATGTTTTCATTTCAGATAGCTCTAGATGTCCTTCTGGGTCTACTTCCGACTATGATAACATTTCCTTTCTTATATAACCTGCCATTTTTTCCTAGAGTTGATAATTACACAATCTGTTGCTTATAGTGTACTCTTGTTCTGGGTTACCTGGTGTCACCAGTATGCAATCCATCCCTCCTCCTGCAGACCTTTAGGTTTTTATTTATTTGGCTCTTTCAGTTACAATTCATGTGTCTCCTTCCATCTTTGAAAATTGCACTGATATTTTATTTGTTGTCATCTCTCTTACTCTCTTTGACCTTTTTGCCCCCCTTTACTTTGGTGGCATTTCAAGAGTCATAACCAGATAGTCCTAGAAGTTTACAACTACTGTTTGCTTATAGTCTAATAGGGGTGTGACCCACTAATAGTTTTAGGGAGTCATATTTTATTAGGGTCTTTGTATGTAGCGCATCAAGCCCAGTAACAAGCATGTGGAAAGTGCTTGAAATTGTGTTGAACTGCTAAAAAAAAAAAAAAAAGTCAGATTCATTGTCAAAGCAGTGAACTCCCACCCCAGTGGTCTGCACCCGGCCACATGCATCAGGAAGGGCGGGAGTCTCACCTGTGTAGTGCTCGTTGCCTTGAGCAGCACAGGTCAGGAGCTGCGCCATGGAGGAGCCCACTGCCTTAGATGTACTTCCCAGGTCTTGAGCACATTTTTCCAGCTATAAGAATATTCAACGGGGAAGAGAATTTAGAAGAAAAGAAACATCCACTGAAATCTTAGCATAAAAGTAATGCAGATCAAACCTTGGGCCTTAGTTTTTTACCCCAACTAATACACCAGAGACACTAAGAAGTGGGGTGATAGAAGGGAAAGAGCCCTTGGTTCCATTCCCCCAAACGCTCTATGAGAGATTAGGGAAGTTACTAACCCTCTCCAAGCCCCGGCTTCTTGAGATTATAATATCTAGCTCAGAAGGTTTTCAAAGAATTAATGTATATACTCAGCAAATGGTAGCTATTAGTATTATGCCTTTAGAGCTAATTTACAAAGTCTGCAACAAATCCTTAGTGAGGATTAATTATCCCTTGGCAGGAAGTGGGCAGACATCCAGCGGTACCACCTTCCTGGCCTGAGGGACCATTAACATTGTTCAATTTGATCATTATACTTTGAGGAGCTCTAACCAGAAGGAAATGCAATAGAAATAGAGGGTTGGAGTGGTAAATGAGATTATGAAAATGGGCAAAGTGCTTGCTTCCCATGAACAGCACGTCATCTTGCTTTGTAAACTGAATAAATAATTCATAGAACAAAGTCAGTAAAGGCCTAGGGTATGGATAATTACTTGGTTACTAGACGAGGACAATGTTTGGGAAGAGAACTTGCGGGCGTACTGCGAGAGTGCTGCAGAAAGGCATCAGAGATCTGTGCATTTTTAATGCTGCAGCATGTTTCGCCTTCAGATAAAAAACACAGCCTGGTCCATCCCAGCCAACGACATGTTATAACCCAGCACACGCATTCTTCAAGGGCCAACAATTTCTTTAAAATTTACATGGTGTGTTTCTTGCATTCTAACTGACCAGTTGTTTTATGTAAAGGCAGAATTCACGTCACACAAGCCTTTCCTGCTCTCCCTGGAGTACAGAAATCTGCCAAGGGATAGACCTGGACCACACTGCGAAACTGCTGGCCCCAGAGCCAAGCCTGACTTTATCATTAGCTGGGTGACTTTAGTTAAGTCACTTAACCTCTCTGAGCCAGAGTTTCCTCGCCTTTACAATTAAGGGTAGCCTGATTTAACAAATATTTTCTGAGTGCTTCTTACGTACTAGACATTGCTCTGTGGTAAGTTAGGTGTTACTGAAGTTCCATATATTCTAAAAGTCTTTAGTTCACCCAAAGAGCAGTAGTTTTAAAAGATCTCTCTAAACATGAGTGATCAAAAGCTTGTGTTTGGAGTCCTTTGTTCTGCCACTAACTGGCAGATAAACAGTGGACAAAAGAGTGAAAACATCTACACCTGTTTTCTCAGCTGTTAAAATGGGGTTAATAAGACTTGCTCGTTAAGGTTACTGTCAGCACAAATTTTATCTGTGTGCGTACACAGTGCTTAATGAAGGGTGGTATTTTATTAGCGATGTTCAGTAAGGTATAAAGGAGACACATGTAAATGAGGAGGACTGGTGAAACCTTGGACAAGAAAACCCTGACACGAGCATCAGGAGGTATCATAACATGAAAACCACGCTAAGTAAATGTTTTCTTTTAATTTTTTTTTCTTTATTGATTTTAGAGAGAGAAGAAGGGAGAGGGAGAGAGAGATAGAGACATCAATGAGAGAAAACATCGACTGGCCGCCTCCTGCATGCCCCCACTGGGGATCAGGCCCACAATCTGGCATGTGCCCTGACCGGGAATCGAACCGGCGACCTCTTGGTGCATGGGTCAACGCTCAACCACTGAGCCACACCAGCCGGGCAGTAAATGTTTTCTTTGAAAAAAACATGACAGTTGGAACTATCTCCTGTACTCACCTTTATAACCTCATTGCCACCCATTTCCTAGAAAAAATACCTGAGAAGAGAGATGGGACTTGTCCGTAGCTAGTTGATGATACAAGCTGAATCTATTTTTTGAAATTATATTTTATTTTTGTTGTTGACATTATTATAGATGTCCCAACTCCTGTTCCAAACCTAGCTTGTCAGCTCCACTGGCCTTCTTCTCAGAAAAAGGCCGCAGGGTTGGAACATGGCCTCAACCACGGGCACGTGCCCCGTGTACGAAGGGGGACGGACACGCACAGACGCGCTGCTCCCCAGCCAAGCCGGGACAGCACCCACGGGACAGCACCCACGGGACAGCACCGGCCCTCAATCCCTATCGTGATGCAGTTCTAACGAAACGTGGCTATTCCGCGGCTTTGCATTCAAAATGTTTGCCGTTCAGGCACAGTAACCCCAGCTTCTAAAAACTAAAGGCCACCAGCATGGCTGTGACAGAGGCCGAGCCGGCCCAGCGCTCACCGTCTCGCCTGGAAGCGGCTTCAGCTGACTCTCCGCTGCAGCCATCTTGGCGTCGGTCAGTTCACTCTTCAGCGTCTGCACAGTGCTCAGAGCCGAGTCGATTTCCATGGGGCCGCAGGCTTCGTGGGCCTGCCAACAGAGGGAACACGTGTACACAGTCCGCTGGCAGGACGCGTCCCCACTATTTTGCAACATACAAGTGCCTTCCTGGATGTACCCCAGGGACTGTCCGGCCCCAGCAATGGGACGCAGGGGTAGTAAGATCTCCCGAGGGCAGAGTTCATCCTCAGTCAGAGCCTCAGTCCTCACTTCCTTAAATAATAAGTTATGTATATCTCCTAACTGAATATACTTACAGTCTCCTTGAAGCTGATTTTCGTTTGTTTGTTAAACCTCACCTGAGGATATTCTTTCCATTGATTTTTAGAGAGAGTGGGAGGGAGAGAGGGAGAGAGAGAAACATCGATGTGAGAGAGAGCTGCATCGATTGGCTGCGTGGGCCCTGACTGGGGCCAGGGATCAATCCTGCAACCCAGGTACATGCCCTTGACCAGGAATTGAACCCACAATCCTCTGTGCAAGGGCCAATGCTCTAACAACTGAGCAACACCGGCCAGGACTTGAAGCTGTTTTCATCTGAAATGCACTTGCCTCTCAGACTAAGAGGATCCTTATTCACTGTGTCTGGTTCTAGAGATAGGGCGCCTAGCACAAGAGGCGTGCACAGAGAGGAAGGAAGGAAGGAAGGAAGAAACGAATGAATGAACCCAGGACCCTGGGGCTAAGGCTTTATCAACCTCACTGATTCTCTTTACAAATTTCTAGATTATAAACCATCATCTTTTTATGCTGAAGACTATAAAAGATTTTTTCCTTAGTCATTTAAGAAAATTATATTCTCTTTAAAATATATATATATGTTTTTATTCATTTTTGTAGAGACAGAGGAAGGGAGAGGGAGAGATAGAAACACCGATGATAAAGAAACATCAATCGGCTGCCTCCTGCACACCCCCACTGGGGATTGAACCTACAACCTGGGTATGTGCCCTGACCTGGAATCGAACCAGTGACCTCTTGGTACATGGGTCGACGCTTAACCACTGAGCCACACCAGCCGGGCAGGAAATTGTATTCTCTTAATCATTTAAAATACTGGTCTCCATATGTGTTGATCACCTCCCCATACACATATGTTAATAAATTATATGCATGTATAATTATGGATCAGTGTATTAAATACTAGTAAATCTTAATTTCTTTCCTTTTTTAGGTAATAGTAACAACAGAGCAACAAATACTAAGTGATTGATTTCTATGTGCCGGTATTACACAGTGAGGAAACTGGGCAAAGAGGGATTAATTAACTTGCTTAGGTAAAATATTAGTCAACAGCAAGGCCAGAGTTTGAATGCAGGTAGTTTGATTCCAGAGCTGACATTCTTCACCCTTACACTACATAAAACGTATCTGCCAGCTCTCAGTGTCTTCCTGGACCCAGGGGGCCATCTGGCGGGAGTCCCACTCTGAGGCTCACTGTTCCAGAGCAGTCATTTGAGGTGTATGTGTGTCTGAGACTCACTGGAGAAACTGCTAAAATTCAGATGTTCAGGCTCTAAGTCTGGAGATTCTGATTCGGCTGTGCAGAGAGAGGCAAGGCCCAGGAATCTGCTTTCTAGGTGCCCCCCGCTGACCCTAGCACAAATGGCCTTTTGACCTCTCTTAGAGAAACACAGCCCAAAGTTCTTTTTATGAGATATAATCAAAAGCTCTGGATATTTTTCTTTGGTGATGTAGTGCACTGTTCATATTAAGAATTCAAACCAGCTTCTATCCTTCACTTGCTCCTGGACGAGGCTGTCTGTTTCTATAAAGGGATTGTTACAGTGGGAAAAATGAATTCATGCCAGAATGTCTTGCTAATGCCACATCAAACAGTGTAGTCATGAGGCCTTCTGGTAATTAATAAGTTCCAGAGACAGAAACTCATTAATCCCTAATTCTGTTTGATCGAGGACCTTGTTAAGGTGAATGCTCCCATTTAAGATATGAAAAACTTTCAGGGCAAAAAAGATAATATAAATGCCCCCCGCCCCCTAATAGGTTTCCTTCCTAAACACTTTGTTATCAAGTTCACAAGATGATAGCTGGAGGATATGATCACTTTGGCCCACAATAAGACTCTGAACAACAGACCACGGCGTGTCCAGGGAGTGGGGGAGGGGGAAGTGTGCAACGTAAAGTAGTTTAACAAAAGTCATCTGTAACCAGAAGGTGATAAGTAAGTTTGGAGATTTTGACTAAAAGTGGTAAAAGCCAATGTACATGTAGGGCATCTTGAATGATCATGCAAATGAAACAGACAAGAAACACGTCCAGCAGTGCTCAGGCCCTGGGTACCACTGAGGTTGCACAAGCAGAAACGAATTAAAAGCTCCATTCCCGACAAGCTAACCGCTGTGACAAGGAGCCCACTTGCCTTCTGCGAGGCGGTGCGCAGCTCCGCCAAGCTGGTGGCGAGATTCTTGGCACACTGGCTCAGCTGCATGGCTGCAGCCTGGTCGCTCACTGTGGGCACCGCGGCTTTGGCAGAGGACACCATCTTGCTTCCAGGCTGTAGAGAGACCAGCAGAGAGTAAGACAGCTCCAGGGCAGATGAATAAGAGAGTTGACCCAAACAGCAAGACCACCATATCAGCCGGAACTTCCTTTCCCTAGAACAAGGTATATTAAAACTATTTACACTCTCCCTGAAAATTCCCACCCCAAATCAGATACTCACTCTAGGACGGTACATTCTAGGAATGTTAAAAAATAAATAAATAAAAGGATGTGTCATTGGGGAAGGGGCAAAATTGAGATAGTGGCTTGAAATTTTCATTTAAAACAGATTTCAAAGAGAGTTTCTTATTCAATATGATTCTTTGCATTTCTTAGAATAGCTCTTTAATTATGCCTGAAGTATATCCAAAAGATTGTTTTCTAAAAATATAGGCAGACAAAAATAAAACAAATAAAATGAGCTATTTTATTTCTCACTACCCAGGAGAAATTCACCATGCATAAAATGTCTGTGTTCATGTAAATATATTTTCAAAAGTAAGGTCATACTATTTATTCTATTTTCAAACTCCTTGTTTTACACATTCTATCTTTTAAATAGCTATATAGTATTACATTGTATATATCTGTTAATATTTTTCAATCTTGTATAGTTGGGCATGTTTTCATTTTTCCAATATAATAAACAACGGTATGATAATCACCTTTGTACCCAAAATGTGGTACATGTTCATAATTTTTAAAACATATTTTGAAAAGTACAATTTCTGGAACAAAGAGTATACATACTATTAAGGGTTTCAATATGCAGGCTATACAACTGTTCTTAGTAAAGTTGTAATAAATCTAAGTGTCAGATCATAAATACTAATGATAAAAGTTAATGTTTTTACTATTTAAAGAATTCATGAGAATTTAAGAAAAACCAGCATGAGTGTTCAAAAAGCATGAATAAACAAATTCATGTAATAAAACAAATAACTGAAATATGAAAAATGTGTAACATTGGGAAAAACAAGGAAATGCAAAAAATCAAACAATAAGAACTTTACCAAGCAAATTGGCAAACATATATTTAAAAAAATTAATTGAAGTTATTGGGATGACATTGGTTAATAAAATTATATAGGTTTCAGGTATACAAGTCTATAATACATCATCTGTACATTGTATTGTGTGTTTACCACCCCAAGTAAAATAAAAACATATTTTTTAAATGCTTAATTCCCCAACTTGGAAAGCATGTATTAGAAAGTGTGCTCCATATACAGTTAGTTGTAAATTTAGATTCATTCAGCCTTCTGGAAGGGCATTTTATAACATGTATAAGAAAGTTGAAGATGTAAAAAAAAAAAATTTTTTTGTCAATCCTCACCAGAGGATATTTTTCCATTAATGTTTTTAGATAGAGTGGAAGGGAGGGAGGGAGGGAGAGAGAGAGAGAGACAACAATGTGAAAAGACATATCATTTGGTTGCCTCCCACACAACCCTGACTGGGGCCAGGGACCAAACCTGCGACCCAGGTACATGCCCTTGACTGGAATCAAACCCGAGACCCTTCGGTCCAAGAGCTGATGCTCTAACCGCTGAGCCAAACCGGCCAGGGCTAACATGTAAAAACTGTTTGATCTGCCAATTCCATTTGTATTTATTTCTAACTGTGCCTTATTCTTGTAAAGACCTAATGGGTTGACAGTAGCAAAATTTAAAAAAAGAAAAGAAAAAGGAAAGACAAGGGCAGGGACAGGGTAGACCCTGGAACACATCTACACTGCTCTGTCACCGTCCCCTGCAGTCTTGCCAGCGGTGGGGACGACAACCAGCCCCAGGCCCTCCAACCACCTACAGGAGAAGAGAAACACCTTGTCTGTGCCACAATTCTCAAAGTCCCGAAGATAAAAAGAAGCTGCTTGCAATCCTGTTTCTAGAAATTTACTCTAAGGAAACAATTCAAGAGGGGTAAAGGATTTGAGCACACATAAAGACTTTCATCCTATCACAGGTTTATGATGGAAAATAATTGAAAACAATCTATATGTTCAATGTTGGGAAAGAGCTAAACATTGTGTATAGCCAGATGATAGAATAGTATTCAAAATCATAAATGCTCACAATATAATTATTAACATGAAAAACACAGTCTATATACGATGAATTTCTATTAAACATATATACATACATATGCACGTGTGTGTGTGTAACTGAAATAAAAGGAAATACATCACACTTTTCATCTTCTGTCTCTGCATGTGGGATCTATGACTCTTGAAAAATTAACCAAATGGATGTAACAACGGGTCCTGTAACTATAGGTTCAACTAGACAAGGCCAAGGAGAGAACTGCCTAATCCCATGGGCTGTTTATGAGACACGAGGGGACAGAAAGTGCTGAGAGATGTGAATACAAGAAGTATGTAAAAAGGGAATTTTCCCACAATTTAATATTTTCATTTTATTTAATTTTCCTTAAAATAAATCTGCCTTCCACCCACAAAGATTGACAATACTTATTCATTCCACAGCTGCCATGAGGAACCATGGTACCTTTGAAGAAGATGTGCTCACGGTTTGTCTCCCAGGCCAGGAATAATAGCATTACACACTCTGGAAACTAGAAAACCTGAAGCAACACCCAGGACTAGGCTGTTCATCAGACTTGCAACTTGTTACATGTTTTCTCTCACAGAAGAGAAATAAAGTGACCCTCCCAAGAACAATGGATTCCGCGCCATCTCCCGGGGCCGTCTCCCAGCGTAGAAGCACTCGGCTTTGCCAAGCTGAATCTACCGCTCCCGAAACTGCAGCTATAAAGAGGAGGTCTTCGAGGTCTGCTTACTGCAAAGACTTTTCCATGCCCGTGGAATTCCTTAATTCCTCTCCTTAAGGATAGAGGCACCCCCTGCCCAGTGGGGGCTGGGTCTAGGTACAATCAAGGTGAATGATTCTCTGTTACCTGGAGGAAGTTCTGGCTGGAGATGATGAGAGCCAGCTGGGCACTGAGGTCATCTGCTTGGGCTTGGCTCCCTCTCACCCCCTGGACCAGCTGAGGGATGTGATCAGCCACGGCCTACAGGAAGCAGGAAAATCAAAACTGAGCACACCTCGCACGGTGAATTACCAAAGCTGGGTGGAAAACGGGCCAAGTGATAAGTGTTTTTTGGAAGTACCATCACTCCTAGGAGATGCCTGTCCCAGACCTTGGGTTGACACCGCACCTTCAGCCAGCTGGACCCGCACCAACACTGGATCCAGCACAGAACCTCTGGGTACCCTTCTCCCACACACGCTCTATCTACCCTGCCGTCCCAAAGGTCCCAATACACTCAGCACAAGATGATGCTCCACAATGAGGCCTTAAAAGAATGTCCCCAGTTCCAATTGACACTTCCCTGGCTCATTAGAGTTGAAAACTTAGACTCAGACACTATACAATTCACTGGCGGTGGGCGCTGGCTGAGAGGCACCCGGACTGCGCTCGGGCGCTGAGAGCTAACTGCGCTCTCCCCTTTAAAAAGTCTCCTCTGGGAAACCATTCACTTGGAAGGAATGCTGTCCGTCTACCTCGGAAATGGCTCCACTTCTGAGGGGAAACACCCTGGCCCCCCCAGTCCTGACTCGGGGCTCTCCGAGGTCAGCCCCGTGTCAACCCTCGAGGTGTGCTCAGTGCAGAGCAGGGGTCAGCCTTGCTCCGAGGACTCAGGCTAATGCGAAGGGCCACCTCTCCAAGGCAGAAAGGCATTCTGGACATGCAACGCTTCCTTACTGTTTCAGGGCCCAAAATGGCCTCGTCGTTGAACCTCCTTGCTTCGGGCTCGCGAAAAGAAAGATCACGCAGTCCCATGATCAGAAGAAAGTGAGAAGCGCAGAGCCTCCAGCATCCCTGAGCCTCTATTTCTCACTTTGCAGGTATACACTCTGTCCATCAGCTTTCATAACGCCACGGCTCCTCTTCCCCGGCTCTAAGTAGCCTTTCTCATTTCTCAAACTGGAAGGCCCAACGCCAGGGTGGAGGAGGGAGACGCAGCAGCTCTGAGGTGAGCCTGCTTTAACGTGACCAGCTCCCACAGTGACCGGGGCGACCGCCTTTAGCCCGTGTCCTCCCACATTTCCCCTCTGTGCCTGCGCCCCATCTGACTGACCAGGCTCGCAGAGGTCAGCACAGTGGCCGTCACTCCTGATGGAGATGCCAAGTGCATCCCACTCTGGCGACACGCCTTTCTTCGGGAGCCCATTCCAGCAAGTACTAACAAAGGATCTCCGTGAGACTCTTCTCACTCTTCTCAGGTCCTCTCCAGGAGTGCTGGCTCGTCACTCGGTTCCCTTTCCCCTCTCCCCCGATAAACAGGAATGCTCTCATTTCCTGACGGCGATACCCGGAGGCCGTGTACATTCAGCCTCTTCAAAAAAGTGCGGGGGGGGGGGGGTTCATACTGGAGTATTTCCCTGAACACCCGTATCATGTGCTCCCTGAGAAGGGGACATACTATTTCCCACCCCTGCTGGTCGCTGAATGGAGTCCATAACAGTAAATAAACCCCCTTCCCGCAGGGACCTGGCCTCAGGAAAACCCCCTCTTTGTGCATACAGTCTGGAGGACGGGGCCTGTTGAACCCCGAGACTTTTCCACCAGAGTACATGTGATTCTCGACAGGGGGCTGACCTCGGAGAGCCCGAGTCAGGACTGGGTTCCCCTCAGAAGTGGAGCCATTTCTGAGGTAGACGGGCAGCATCCCTTCCAAGTGAATGGTTTCCCAGAGGAGACTGTTTGAAGGGGAGAGGGCAGTTAGCTCTCAGCGCCCGAGCGCAGTCCGGGTGCCCCTCGGCCGCGCCCACCGCTAACTGCAGGGAGACTCCAGCCAGACGCATCGCCGCACGGGGACAGTGGCTACGCAAACAGATTTTGTGTCTGGCACGGTTCAGGGGTCTCCTTGGCGAGTCGACGCCCTGGGCCCTCAGAAAAGGCAACAAAGGTGTGTGCTGGGCCCTTTGTAGAACACTGGCATCAACGTGCCAGCAAGGCCCAGCTGGCAGACAGACAGGACAGCAGGCACCGCAGCACACTGTCCAGAGGCCAGAGGTGAAAGAGCCTCGAGGTGCGCTCAGTGCAGAGCAGGGGCCAGCCTTGCTCCGAGGACTCAGGCTAATGCGAAGGGCCACCTCTCCCAGGCAGAAAGGCATTCTGGACACTCAACGCCTCCTTACTATTTCAGGGCCCAAAATGGCCTCGTCGTTGATCCTCCTTGCTTCGGGCTCACGAAAAGAAAGAACGTCTAGACAAAGGGAAGACAATGCTGGAAAAAACATACTCCCCCTTCGCACAGGCCACCCACTTCACAGACAAAAACCAGACGTGTGTGTGTGAACACCTGGAACATGGGAGCCGGAACAAACTGGATTAGGGGCCTGGATGATCAGACTTAACCGAATTAGCAGGGCACTGGGCGTTCTAATGCTATCAGGGGTTTTCTCTGCAGCAGACCCGGCCCTCCGGCAGCCCACACCTCACCTTGCAGCTCTGCACCAGCTGCTGCTGGGCCGCCGGGTTCTTGTTGGACACGGCCGCGTTCTGGGAGGCAGCGATGGTCTGCGTGGCCGCGGCTGCCGCCTGCTTTGCCGCAACCTGGGGAGCAGAGGGAGAGGAGGCAGGCCAGGGTTTGAACACGCCAACACACACGCACGCACATGTACGTGTGCTCCTTCACTGGGCAGCGCACATGTAAGAGCAGGAACTCCAGGCACAGATTCCGCCTTTTAAACAGCACTGAGGATCCTGACCTAACAGTGCTGCTAACTTCTTATGGTTAACGTTCCCTGGGACAGTGAGAAAGATAAGCACGCTTGAAAGCTCAAGGTCTACCCCTCATTTGTCTTTCTCAAAAAGACCAGGAACAATTCCAAGACCATGATGACAATGATAAGCAGCATCAAGTGTACATGTTTGTGGGGGGGGGGGATTTCTCCCACAACAGCGCAAGCTGCTCTTTGGGTCCAGCACAAACCTGGTGCTCATGACTGTCCTCTGGCAACCCATGGGAAGCCTTGGTCCAGAAAGACTCAGACTTTCCTGGCGGAGGCCAGTTTTCTTCCAGAATCCAGGACGACACATGGAGGGATTACATACTAGAAAGGCAGGTGTTTGGCTTCCATCCTCCCAAATTTTAGTGTAAGAGTCTCCCTTATACATTTGTGAGAGAGATTTATTTTCTTACAAAGTTTGTGCCTATTACTATTTTGTATTTTTAGAATAAATAAATGTTCTGGGAAATGACAGAATATTTCTTATTACTCCCTCCCATACCTCTCTAACCAAGCCTAATCCCCATGTCCGGTCTTCCAAACTCCATATTTTCTGTTGGGAGCCCCGAAAGAATCATTGCCGCTAACAAAATATATACATTTTTAGCTAAAAATTCTTCCTGAGTGTGGACATCCTTTAACATCAGAAAAAAATAATAATAATAATCCTGGACCCTCTTGAAAAAAAATTTTTTTAATTCCATTCAGGAATGCTAAACTCAGAAAAGATTTTGGCTTTCCAAAACCATGAAGCAACTTTTCAAATTGTGTCAATGTGCCTAAACCATTGAACTTAAATGCACAATGTACCTAAATTAACATTTCAAATTGTTCCCAGCATGTAAACCATTAGACTGCATCACTAAGGCTGATTTAGCTTCCTGTCTATGGGCTTTGCCTTATCAATCTGATTATTCCTTCAAAGAACCCTTTGCCATGCAAAAGGAACATCCAGAAAATCGGCCTCTGTACTGACCTCCAATCGGTTGACGATTTTCTTCTTGATAGCATTCTGGGCAGCAGCGTTGGTCGCCACCCGGAGGCCTTCCGCAGCTTCTCTCAGTCTTTGCTGCTGGTCCTCGTTCTCAGGGTTGGCTGCAGCCCCCTGAGAAAGTGAAAACAGAGATTTTTATGCCACAGACACTGAATTCATGCCTTCAGTTTTGCTTTTTCCTAAGAATACAAAGTATCTGGAAGAGAGAGCCAAATGCTTCAAGCAATGTCTTTATCATAAAGATGTTTCCTGTCAACAATAAAAAAGTACCCACCAGGGGATGTTTCAAAACTGCACTGCCAAGCAGTAGAAATCCAATGGTGATAATTAAACATGTGAGGTCATAGCCTTGGTTGTCCATATTGTGGTGCAAAATCCATGACTTTAAAGATGTTAAGATAAATCTCCCCCTGCCCATCTCTCTCAGAGAGAACGTTATTTTAATGGGCATGACAGACACGGCACTGCTGGAAGACTCTCTTGTCCGACAGCACTGGGACATGTGAATGGGCTGAGATTACAGTGTAACACAGGGGGACAGTGAGGGGGGCAGGAATGTCATCCAAAATACTGTAAGGAAATATTGTTCACCAAAGACCATGTCTAGAGATTGCATTCCTAGACAGCCTGAGTTGGAAAGTAGAACGGGTACCCAACTGTACTGAACTAATGGTAACTGAATTAAAGAAATAAATCCGAGGCCCCATCCTGCAGGGAAAGAGGAAGCACCGTGCACAGCATGCCACATTTCCCTTGTGTAAGTCCATGGCCCTTTACTGTGCTGCTGCAGGTTAAAGTGTCCACTGGGACCCCAAGTGGATTTTAATTAGATTGGTGGGATTTTGTAGGGAAAGGCTAAAGGTATTGCAGGGAGAGGATATAATTTTATTGGACAGTAATTTAGCAAAGGCTCTAAGCACACCCAGCCATCCACTCCCACCTGCAATAGAAGCAACACTCAAGAACTGTCTCACAGGGCCTGGATGTTTTGTGATCAGTGCATGATGTATACAGACGAACAAGTTTCTTTCCACTGACACTTCAGGGTAATAATAGTTGTTCACAAGGCAGAGGAGAGAGCAGAAAGAAATATGCCAATTATAAAAAATCAATGATCTGAACATCTACATTTTTCAAATGGCCAAGTTTTCCAAATTTACCAATTTGCCAGAATTGGTTTCTTTGAACTCTTTATAAAAGTCATAGGAATTCATACAGGGTGGAATTGTTTTAACATCTGTGACAGAATGTTTTGGCAATCCTCATGAATAGAATCGTAGACTCTTCTATTAGTTTTTCTTTAATCCTCACCTGAGGACATGTTCACTGATTTTTAGAAGTGGGGAGAGAGAGAGAGAGAGGGAGGGAGAAAAGGAGGGGAGAGAAGAAGGGAGAGAAGGAGAGAGAGGGAGAAGGAGAGAGAAAAGGGGAGAGAAAGGGAGGGAGAGAGAGAGGGGGGACTGGGGGGGGGAGAGATTGATCGGCTGTTTCCCATATGCTGCTTGCTGCTTGACCAGGGATTGAACCCACAACCTAGGTATGTGCCCTGACCAGGAACCAAACCTGCAACCTTTTGGTACATAGGACAATGCTCCACCCAGCCAGGGTTACAATCTTCTATTCTTTAAAACCTTATACTTTTAGTAGTCTTGATTTTGTGTTTCTAGCAACTAAAAAAATATGTTTTTGCATTTCATATGTGAAAGGATTATTTGGGCTACTTTTGTCCTCTTTCTCAAGCGTATGAAAGTCATTTCATATTTCTGGTCATCAGGCATTTTTAAGCTGCTACTTCATCAATGCCTGAGTGGCACACCAGCCTTAATTTAATATTTTGAGCAGCAGGAAACCACATTTCTGCACTTGACACTGACGTGGGTGTTCGGATCCTTCCTTAGCAATGTCTTTTTATCTGATGATAGTGTATTAGATATGGATTACTAATCTTGGCCTGACATCTTAGTTACTAATGATAAAATATATTTTTCTCTGTATGTTAAACACATTCTTTGTTAGTATAACCATTGTATGTACTTTAGCTTGCAACAAAATTCAGGAAATTAAAATATTGCCATAAAGACAAAGTGACTTTTAACTAAAAGTTAAAATAATTTACAAAAACACTCAGTGGTGTCCCATATAATATAAACAATCAGAAATAACATAAAAGAGAAAAGTGTTTAGTACTCGGACACTCACGGACGGTCTGGGAGCCCTGCACATCTAGAACTGTGTCCACTGGGCCTGGCGGGGCCCGCTCACGTGATGGTAGGCCTACTCTTTTTGAGTTTTAATTTTCTCATTTGTAAAATAGGGGATTGATTAGATTTTTCACTAAAGTTCTTTCCAGTCTAGCAAGTAATTTTTGTGAACATGAGGGTTTGCTTGAAATAGCTTTGTTGAGACTTGGGGGTGGGGGTAAAGAAAACGAAAACTAGTAAAAACCATAAAGAAATTCACTACTACATAAAACCTAACGTGCATTTGTGCTAAAAGGGGTAGTCAAAAGCAGAGCTTCTCAGCGGAAACAGCTATCTGGGGACAGAGGAAGGAGTCCGGAGCTCAGACCCAGCCCCTCCCTGGGTTTCTCTTCAACCCCATCCATGATGCATCTCAAAGAACTCTCAGGCCGTCAGGTAATACAGCGGTGAGTCTACACGGCTCACTTCACGTCACAATACCTTTATTTATTTTTAAAATTTTTTTCCTTTATTGATTTTAGAGAGAGAGGAAGGGAGAGGGAGAGAGAGATAGAAACATTGATGAAAGAGAACATCGACTGGCCGCCTCCTGCATGTCCCCCACTGGGGATCAGGCCCACAACCTGGGCATGTGTCCCGACCAGGAATCAAACCTGCGACCTCTTGGTGCATGGGTCGACGCTCAACCACTGAGCTACACCGGCCGGACTCACAATAATTTAAAGTGAAGTCATTCACATGCTTGGTTGAGATATACTCCTATTCTGTTGGAGGCCAGAGAAATAGGGTAAGACGTGGGGATGTTTAATGAATTTTAAATGCACAGAAATACATTAAACATGTGATTTTGGGGGTGTAAAGTAGAAAGTGATTTCTATTTTCTTATTTACACTTATCTGCATTTTCTACTAATTCCCCAAGAAACTACGTGCTAGTTGCATAATAAAAACAAAATAGAAAAATATAGCCTATCCACTTCAACCAGTTCTCACCTCGAGGTGGGCAACAGACTCTCCTGTGGAACTTACATACACGGGATCTTTGGGGGTGGAACTGAGGCAGGTGCGGTTTGGTCTATTTCATAGGGGGCTCCGACACAGACCCCCGGGTTAAGAATTACTGGCTTTTAGAACCATCATGATATCGCTTTGCTGTCAAACAGCACAAAGCTGGCTCTTAACTCCTCATTCAAACTCTTCTAGACTCTATTAAGTTGCTACTTCGATTTGAAGAACAGTGAGGCAGGAAGCACTCTACTATGCAAATCTTGATCAGAGTTTAGCTGAGAAGTCAAAAGGAGGGCAAAGTAACAAAGGCTGCAGGGACAAAACAGATGTGAGTGAGTTTACTGC
The DNA here is from genome assembly GCA_030848825.1 of Tadarida brasiliensis. Lineage (NCBI taxonomy): Eukaryota > Metazoa > Chordata > Mammalia > Chiroptera > Molossidae > Tadarida > Tadarida brasiliensis. Next base: position 194,679,426 of record CM061257.1, on the reverse strand, counting down.
TGAAAACCTCGTTTTCAATGGATCACCCTTTTCAATGAAGCCAGTGGAAAAAGAGCGCTCGCTAAGCGGGCCTTTCCTGCCCACGGCTGTCAGCACACTCCCCGAAGAGCTGCGTTTACATGGCCCACGACCTTCTCCTCTCCCACTTGAAGGAGGGTAAGCATTACAAAGCCATTCTAGGTTTTAGACAAACAAAAACGCACCCTCGGCTGACCGTTCTCTATCTTGAAGATGCCTTCTGAACCCTAACCGTGAGTGCCGGTTTCTCGCCAGCTGAACAAACGCAGGGCAGTGGTACCTTTGCTGCTTCCACCATGCGAGCGGTGGAGTCCGCCAAGAGTTTTGCGGCTGCCAGGAGCTTCTTTGAATTCTCCATGTCGATTTCAGCCTCTGCATCTGACCGCATGGCGTTGACGAGGTCTGAGGTGGCCTGGGCCAGGACCCGGGCCTGGCGCACCATTTCACCTAGAGGGTGGGATTGAGGATGCGGTCAATTTGTCTGCTTTCTAGAGCTCGGTGAAACCTCAGGAGTCAGTACTCCACCAGCAAGAGGGACAGAGAGAAGTAAGTCCTCTGGCCCTCTCCTTAAGGACTGCGGACGGATTAGACCCAGAATCAAAAACAGTCCCTGTATGGCCCAAGCACAGCCAAGTTCAATCTTTAACTATGAGAAATAAAAATGACATAAGCAACCAAAAGAACTCTTTATAAAGAGAAGGCAGGGAAAGAAATTATGTGGATTTATTGTGTACATTTACATTTAGTAAATACTTATATAGAAAATATTACTTACCTCAGGTCAAGAACTGCTTACACAAAAACCCCTAAAATAAATTCTTGGAGTAATGTGCACAAAAAACATTTTCTAATTTTGAATTAATCTGCATGTTACCTAACACCAGGTAAGGAATATCACGTAATCTGTCATTTGGCGCTAGCTAACAGGAAGCACAGACGCCCAGTTTCACGCCCAGATGCTATGATTAGCCTGGGTCCCGTCTTCCCTGTCCATTTTCCCTTTGCTCACCTCTTTCTTCCCAATACTTGTTTTGACCTTGTCATTAGTAATTGCTTGACTTTACTGTACCTGCGATTTTACCGACATCCACTTCAGTTTCCTTTTGGAAGTGGGAGGGGTACAGAGTCAACATCAAAAATAAAACTATTGACATGTAAGGGATTGCTTCCTGTCCCAAAGGTCATTTGAGAAGAATGCTGAAGTACTGTAACATCAAGGGTAAAATTAAGCTTTCAGGAAAATAAAAATGTGCTAAATTCCAGGCATCTTGGATTGGACCCTGGGACAAGAATGACGGGACAGCGCCCAGGGAAAACTGGTTCTGGCAGCGGTGATGCCCCAGGGCGGAACTGCAGCCCTGCCAGAGTGCCCGGCGAGGGAGAGGCTGCAGATGTGGGAAGCTGGGGAGGCAGAGGAGAACGCTGCACTACCGCTGCAACCTTCCTGTCACCTAAAGGCATTCCGAAATAAAAGTGTTGCTGACAAAACAAACAAGAAAGAATAACAGAGAATTCCATGCATGGGGAGCATTGCTATCTTCTTCAATCATTTGAGAAGGATACAGAAAAGCACAAGGTAATTTTCTTTAAAAAATACTTCTTACGAAGTACTGCTCCGCACTGGTGCGGAAGAAGGAAAACAGACCCCTTACAAACCACTGGTGGGGTCAACATGGTGGGACCTTTTTGGACAGAAATTTCATAGACACATTTAAAATAAAAAGAAATGTATATAGCTATTGGCCCAGCATTCCACTGATAGGAATTTACCTTACATATACCCTCCCCGCAAAGTAGATGGGAATAGACACAACTATAGGAAAACTGAAAATTTCTGGACAGAGAAAAACAGAAATTGGTAAGTTCTGGAAATTTAGATGGCATGGTGATGGGCTGGGTCTGGGGAAACATACTTTTGAACTAATAGACTGAAAAGGTGCATTGTACGGTATATTTTTTAATTTTCTATATATATGATTATGTTTGACATCTTTAAAAAAACACACACCTTTCTGGACCAAGAGAGATTGCCCCTCCTGGGCTAGCCAGTTCTTAGAGACAGCAAAGGGCCCAGCCAGGAGCCGCCTTTGCTATGCAGACTAACCAGTCCCCAGTCACACCTCCTCTAAATGGCCAGGAGGCAAGATTCCTCTGCCTTCATCATCCCAGGGCCAAGCACCAGGCAACCAGGGCAGCGCCTGCAGGGTCCAGCCTGCTGAAATGACTCACACTAGCCCAACTGAAACAGGTCACCTGCCCTGCACTGCCCTCCCCATGGAAACCCCAATAAAGGCCTTCACCTAACTCTCCCTCCAACCCTGTCTTCTGCTGCCTACCCAACACCTGACACTTCCCCTGTGACCTTGGTGGCATGTGGTGACTTCCTCTCTGAGACCGCTGTGTATGGTAAACTTCTAGCAAGACTCATTCTTGCCTCCTCCACGTCCAACGTGGACATTTGTAGAACAAAGGGATTTACTGTGAATGTAAAGAATTTTTTTAAAAGCCTAGTTAACTCTAGTTCAATCTTTAGGTGTTGCTAGGGCACATTAGAAGTCTTCTGTCTCTTTCCCAGGCTCAGAGAGGAAGTCTCTGACTCGGGGTGAAGAGAACTTGCCCTCGCCAGGCCCCCAGGCAGCCATCACCTTCCTTGCTCCCCATCATCACTGTCAGGGAACCCAAACTCCCCCCACCCTAGCCCAGCCCCTCACCAGCATCGCCCATGGAGCTGAAGATGCTCTCGGTGACACACATGATGGTGTCGGTGGCCTGGTCGTAGCGGCCGATGGGCTCTCCTCGGCTGGCAAACTGCCGCACGTGCTGCAGGAGGTCGTGCAGGGCCTGGCTGACCACGCTGGCCGCCGCGCTGACCTGCTTCAGGAGCTCGCCGTCATCGGTGGCCGCCTGGCAGGCGCGGACGCAGTTCTCCACCGAGCGGTCCACGAGCTTCCCCGCTTCGATCAGCTGCTCCTGGCACACGGGGGAGCTGATGGTGGGGCTCACCACCTGCAGAGAGACGAGGGCGGGTCTGGGCAACACGGGCCACCTCTCGGCCCCTCCTGTGCACGAGCATTTCCTCGAGGCCCTTCCCACTCTGGGGCTCAGTGCCTTAGTTACAGGACCGGGAGTTAAGCTAAACCGTCACTGCGGTGTCTCACGTTTCTCTACCTCACTTCATCTTTGTGGTTTTTATCTTCATTGGTGATATATAACAATCTATACTCCTGACTACTTCTAAAGAAGTTTCCACTATTTACCAATTATACCTCCTCCTTTAAGGAACTTCTGAATTGAGTCTTCTGAGCAAGGATAACAAGACAACTACAAGGATTGTATTTCTTTTTCCAGAGACACCTGGAACTCTGCTTCATGGTACTCTAAAGAACGGGGGACCCTGTCAGTACCTATGAACCAAGGGGGGTGGACACAGGAAGCAGGAGGGAGACCAGGAAGGACCCCCCCGACGGATGCTGCACCCTCCCACAGCACAGGACAGGCCGGCTGAGCCAGGGCAGGGACCCGTCCTCTGTGTTAGGTCACGGAACTGAGAACAGACACCTCCCATCCTACACGTGGTGAAGCGACAGGGGACGTGAAGCCAGGCCTGCACTAGAAGCTCAGTTCTGCCGCTTACCACCTCTGTGCAATAACATCTAAGGGCCTTGATTTCCTCTTCAGTGCACTGGGCTGATGGGGATTAACACGGGTAGGTACACGGAGTGTGCACACTCAGACAACAAAGACCCACGTCCGCACTGCTCTCACTCTGACACTGCGCAGACGGAAGGGGCCCCACGAGCTCTGCGGCTCCTCTGAACCCTGCTGCAAGGCGCCGGCACCCTGTGTGTGCGGGTGTCGCCAAGACACGCTGCCAAGTCCAAACGGGAAACACGGCCATACGCACGTGGGATGCAGCGAGCCTCGGAGAGTACCTCTGCCAGAGGACTTGACCAAGAACCAATGATGAAAGCAGGACTGGGCAGTTTGCATAAAAACCCTACCACATCAACTAAAAAAAGACACCTGAAGCAAGCTCGTAGTCTCAGACAATTTATTTATTTTTTTTAATCCTCACCCGAGGACATATATTTTTTCCCTATTGATTTTTTTTTTGAGAGGGTGGAAGAGAGGGAAAGAGAGGGAGGGAGGGAGGGAGGGAGGGAGAAGGGAGAGAGAGAGAGACATCGATGTGAAAGAGACACATCGGCTGGTTGCCTCCTACATGAACCTGCAACCCAGGTACGCACCCTTAACTGGGAATCGAACCTGAGATCCTTGGGTTCCAGGGCCAATACTCTAACCACTGAGCCAAACCGGCCAGGGCAGTCTCAGACAATTCCAACAAACTTTGCCCCTTTTCTTCCCAATGACTGGAGGCAGACAAGAGCACGTGACAGTTGGCAGAAAGGGCCGCGGTGCCGCGGGCTTACCTTGGCACAGGCCACAAGCTGGGAGGTGGAGAGGGCACACTGGGTGGCAGCAGCAATCACCCTGTTCTGCAGGACAGTGTCTTCGGCCACTTGGGCAACATTCTTTGCCTTCAGCACCAACATGGCAGCGGCATTGGCAACAGCTTTGGCCAAACTCATTAAGACGTCCTAAGAAAAAGAAATAAAAAATCCAGTCATCCACATTTTTGTCTAATGACCCTTAAGTAAAATAAAAGACGGTGTCCACTTCACCATTTTATTAGAATTCCATTTGACCTTTTCCGTCAGTACTTCAGAATAGTATTTTTTCCACTTACTCTTCTGAAATGTCAACTTATCTTTAGAGCCGATTAAGGAAGGAGACTCATATCCTAATAACACATTCTCCTACACATTCATTAAACAGCATAAGTTTACATCTAAAATAGGTTAATCTGAGAACATGGTTTATTTTAACCACCGATGAACGGTCATGCACTTTTCCAACACCGAGAGTCACGTCTCTTGAATGTGGTCGATGTGGTGGATCAGAAGACGCTGAAAATGTATCCAGGTGCCACAAATACCATGTGCTGTAGGAGAAATATAATTCATGGCCTCTCAGTCATCATGCCCCACTGTTACTTGAAAATTCGTGTTGTTTTTTTTATTTCTACTTTGCACAAAGATCCAAATGATCACCACAAATTCAGCGACGTCTTGCCTCCAGAGGGCAACATTGGACACGCACAGAGGACACCTGCCTCTCCAGAGCTAAGGAACGCTTGAACGGAAGTTATTCTCAGTGCTCCCTAGCCTTCTGCAGAGGAATTAAATTATTATGAAAAGTAGGCAGGAGCCTCCATAAATAAACTAGCTACGAGCTACGTAGTGACAGCTATGACCTCACTGAAGATACAAGGAGCTTTGAGCCTTTCAAGATCAGTTTATGCTTCAACCCAACAAAAAGGCATTCTGCCTGCAGGATGGAGAATCCTTTGATTGCGCCCCCCCCAGCTCTGTCACCCATCTGTGTGACCTGAAGAACAACCACCATTACATTTAACTTACTTCTTTGCTTTTAATATTGAAGGTAGTTTATTGGGTTTGGAAATGCCTTCCCAAACATATGAGCTATTTTTATTTTGAGCCAACATGTGAAGACCTTCTCCCGGAGGAGATGTGGTCAGAAGTCTTTATTAATTCATCAGATGATAACGAAAAGCACTTTTGATTCCGAATGCAAAGGGCACTCACAGAGTCTTTACAACAAGATTTCTTATGAGAAGATACACTGGAAAGTCTGTTCAACCCGTACAATTTTACCCAGAGCAACAGCCATACGTTATCCAGGCAAATTAGAAGCCACCAATGAGTGGATTTTAAATTGGACAAAACCAAGCAGCCTTGAAGGAACAGTTCAGTGCCATCTTTTTTAGGTCTCAGATGTTTACTGGACGTCCAGGGAAAACCCAAAGCCTGCGGTGCCAAAAGCCGAAGACGCCTTTGGGACCTGACTGGCACGTGTCTGCCACACAACATTTAGAAATTGCTCCCAACACAGCCCGCGAAGTTACAGTTCTTGGACACCTATATCTCAATGCTCAGTGAAAACACAACTTGAACGTCACAAAATCATTAACAAGATTTAGGATAATAACTTTCTGAAGGGTCACAGTATCCCTCCACTTGATAGGAATCCATCTTTGCACACAAACCAAGATTTGGTCACGATTGTTCTAAAGGGCTTTGTTAGATGCATTTACAGAAATCCTGCTCCTCCTATTAATTTTGTCCAAGAAAAAAATTCCAGTTAGAAAAAGAACTTGATACTACAGCTATCGTTGCCGACAAGGCCTCTGTCAAACTTTTCAACAAGACCACTATTATGTAGCCCGTGTAAAATAAATCTTTGGTAAGTCTGAGAACATGCAATATATTGAGGGCCCAAAGAAAAGCTCTGAGATAGGATCTCAAGAATCTGAAAAATAGAGAGTAAGAAATCCAAGGTCAGTAAGCCAAGGGCGACTCCTAACTGGAGAGGTTGCCGGATCACCTTACTGTTTACCTGGAGCCCTTAGAGAAACAGAAAACGTTCAAGCCAGGCCTTCCTGGAAAGACAGCCTCCCCAGGACCAGGCCCCGGACCCGCTGCCCAGCCACAAGCCTTAGGAAGCAGCCTGCACGTATGCGTGACGAACAGTCTCTGGAAGGGGAAAGGCAGTCTTCAGCAAGGGTGCGAGAGCTGTCTTCAGGAAGAAGTGACGTTCCCCTCAAGCTCCCCAAACATTCCGGAGAAACACTATTTTTGAGGAAAGTAAGTTGATCACTTCAAGATAATGAAGCCGAGTAGACCAACTGCTGAATCTCACGTTCACGCGGTTCCTGAGTACGTACCTGCCTGTGAAGAATTACTGGCTCTAACAAAGAGCTTTTGGGGATCTGACTAAGGACAAGCCAGGATGGGGGCGCAACCAGCTTGCATTCGGTGGGATATAATCCAGGAATACTGGATTATGGGCCTCGCCCCCCGGCATGACATGCATGTTTAAGACATGTGTTGCTGTACAGCAGGACATAAATGAGTCTCGTGGCCCCAGCACCCCAGGTGTGTGGAGGCAGAGGAGAAACAAACACATCTGTGGATGAAGTTGCGTTTAGTGGATCACAACACATACGGCCATGTCTCAGTGTAACTTATGCATTGTGTTTGATAAAATTTGGCAGTTCTAAATAAAATGGCACGCAAAACTGCCACCCACGAAGCAAAACAGAGCTGAACGATATTTTTCATTCTGAATTCTACAGAATTCCCAAACAGTGAACTTGGCGTAGAATTTGGAGAAGGGCACCTTCCAGAGGACCTGGGCTCACACTGCAACAAAATACGTTTTTATTGATTTTTTTACAGAGAGAGGAAAGGAGAGAGAGAGAGAAACATCGATGTGAGAGAGAAACATTGATCAGCTGCCTCCTGCACGCCCCCCACTGGGGATCGAACCTGCAACCCGGCCATGTGCCCTGCCCTCTCAGTCCATGGGATGAGGCTCAATCCAATGAGCCACTCTGGCCAGGCGACAAACTGCAACAACTTAATTAAAATGTACTGATGAATACTTTGCAGAATTAAGACTTAAGAGTTGCAGAACGAGCAGCGAAGGACATCTGCCCGCACGTATGTGAGAAGAGGCTCCTCTTGGCCCGGAGCTCCGAGCAGCAGGCCTCGCGCCTCATCGGCGGCGGCTGGCAGCAGAGGCCGAGCGCGATCCGGTCTGAGCTGGCAGCGCATCAAACCACTGCGAACAGTGGCGACAGCTGTTCACCAGAGGACAGACAGCTGGGTGACAAAAAAACGCTTCTTCACCACGCTTGTGGTTTTGGATGACACAGACAGACAACAGGCCCGCCTCCAAACGCGAAGGAGAGGCCGCGCCCTGTGAGCACAGTGTTCAGGGGCACACACTTCCACCGCACAAGTAGACTCTGGAGTGATACAACTAAAAACTGCCCCTGCGCTGGCCGTGTGGCTCAGTGGTTGAGCGTCGTCCCATACACCAAAAGGTGGCGGGTTCGATTCCTGCTCCGGGTACGTGCAGGAGGCGGCCGATCGATGTTTCTCTCTCACATCGATGCTTCTCTCTCTTGCTCCCCCACTAAAATCAATATTTTTTTTGAAACTGCCCTCAAATAGATAAAACAAGATTAGCCATGAGTTGATAATTGGAGAGGTTGTGGTAGATACAAGGGAGATCATGACGTTATTCTCTTCACTTCTGTGTTTAAAGTATGTCCAGCATATTGACCAGTGAGAACAGTTAAATAAGTACTTTACAATGATGACTGTTAGTGAAAACAGTTTTTCAAATAATAAACATTTTAAATGAACACACGAAGACCTCACCCCCAAAATAATCCACCCCAATCTTATTCTCGACCGCCCAAGGAAGATTTGGATTTACAGTATTTTCCCAGTTTGGGTCTAGACCATCCCTTAGGCCCTTTCCAAGATCAGGGGCTGCAAATATCTTACTTGGAATCGCTCGTCGGTCTCATTCTCTCCGATCTGTCTCAGAAGATCCCCACTGGCCTGTCCGATGCTTCCAGCAGCCGTCAAGACTGTCTGCCGGGGCTGCGAACCAAGAACACACATTGTTGGAAGGAACATGCACTTCCTGCGCAGTGCCACCAGACGGGCAGTGCGGGAGAGGACTCGCGGGGCTGGCTCCTCCCGCACCTAAACGCGTCTCCGACTGCCTGCCAGACAGGAGCCATAACCGTCCTGGTGAGACAGACCTGTGTAAGGAAACGCCTGATGTCTCACACACCAGCAGTAGGTGGACAGATTCGAAACGTTCAACTGATGAGTCTCGTTCTGCTGGTAGGAAGGTCATTCACATTTTATGAAATTTAGGATGCAAAACTCGTATCCCCTTTAAATGTGTATTTGTCATATCTGTTCATTTCTGAGGTAGTATCTCATCGTGTGCCTTGTGGGCAGGGGAGGGAAAAGGAATCTTCCTACTAGGAGCTCAACCAGTCCTGAATGTTGAACCACAGATTCTGCATCCAGTTCAACAACTGCAAACCCTACAGCGTGATCACGTGCCCCATCAGGATGGAAGGATCGCTCAGGAAGTAAGAGCCCCACCCACGGTACTCAAAGGCTGCACCTGTCGTGTCAGAACCCGGGTGGCTGCTTGCCCCAAGAGCTCACCTCGCCAGAAGTAGGCTGCACAGCTTTCAGCAAGTCCGACACGGCCCCAGCAAGGGTCCTCGCAGCTCTGAGCAAGTCCTCCCCACTGCCCACCTCGTCGTCCATGAGGGCCGCCAACAGCTTCACGCCCTTGGACATCTCCGTCAGGTTGGAAGAAATGGTGGTGATTGCACATCCCACAGCCGTGTAGTCAGTGTCTGCTGGGTCACCTGGGACAGAGAAGGGCCATCGCCATGAAAGGAGGGTGACGAAGATTGAGGAGAGCCCAGTGGGCAGGAGGTGAGGGGCCACCTGGCAGCAGCTCGTCACCCACCACGCTGCAGGAGTCAGACACAGAGCACCGTGTGTGCACAGTGATGGTGGCTCGCTGCCTCCAGGTACCGCTCCTTACAGGGCCCTCCACCCTGAGGCCGCCTTCATGGAAACTCCGAGTACAAGAACCTTTCACATGCCGAAGGCAGGCTGAGCATCTCGCAGCCTTTCTCATGGCTGCTGTCAGCAGCTTAGGGAGGTCAACTCTGCTCCCGGAACACGGTAATGCTGTGCAGGGAAGCCAAGGTATTTTCTGGCCCTCCCTGGACAGGGCAGGTGGGAGCGATGCTGCCCCAGCAAAGACGGCCGCCGGACAGACAGAAGGAGGCAGGCGTGACGATCTCGTCCCTCAGACTGTAAGCTCCCAGAAGGGAGAAACTAGCCTCGGTCTACTTTGAAGTATGTCCAGCATATTGATGAACAATGAGAAGAGCTACATGAGTGCTTTTTAATGACGATACATGATACAGACACAAAGGAATGAGATGTTCCCCACATTTCTCCTGGGTCAGTGGGAGAAAATGCCTGAAACACTCAGGGTACCTAAAAATAGACGGTCGTCTCATAATATGAAAATCTGTTTCAATCAAAGAACCCTTTTTTTTTTTTTTTTTAAACAAAACCACAACATACCACAAACCCCTCAGGGGCTTACCGGCAGTGAGGTTAACGACTGAAGCTGTTCCAGCTGTGATGGCATCGACTTGAGAGTGGATTTCGTGTTTGGATTCGTCGACTTTATTCTGAACCCATACCCTAGACGCCTGCAAAACCAGACACGTGTATTACACAATCCCTGCACAGAATCACCCAGGAGACCAGAGGAGTCGTGCCATAAAATGAGACCAGCAGTTTGGCTCTGCTCCGACCGGGCCGGCACTGACGAGGCCCTTAAGTCATCTTAAACAATATCTATAGCAGGCCTCTCGCTCCTTCATTGCCGATAAACGGAGTGTAAACGCTCCATGTTTCTTGCACTGGTTTACTTTTTTTTTTTTTAACGTTTAAGATCTTAGAAAAATTCTATGTGGCTTTATTTAGGTGAATTCAATAAAAATGAGAATAATTAATATCTTATGATAATACTGCATGTTAGCACCAAGAATTGCTAAATTTCACCTTGTTTTTCAGAGAACAGTTTAGAATTAGGGTGCCTCAGCTCATCAGTGTTCCGTCAGCAAGGGAATGCCCTTTGTCTACCACATGCATGCCATGTACATGTGGCACCCTTCCTGGGAGGACCTGGCGGGGAGGCAGGTCAAGACCCCAGTTCTGGATCCAGCTCTACCAGTAACAAGGGATACGGCCAGGTCCCGTACCTGGCACTTCTTTCACTGCAGGAATTCAATGGTCTTTAACAACCTCCACAGCTCTCACAGCTCGTGTGGATTTGAACCTATAGATAGGAAACTCTCTTTTCTGGAATTCTGGACTTAGCCAACAAATGACCATTTACACTGATAATGGCAACCCTATGGAAATATAAGGTGCTGATCTGCTTCCTAAAACATTCCACAAATGTTCATCTGGGTTCAGGATGTGTCTAGCACTAATCACATTTTTTGTATACTATTTCTTTGAAAATTGGTGAAACAGGAATGCCAAATCCAAGTATGTTAAAACTCTATCTTACAACTGTGCTGAATGTGCGAGCCTGCCATACATTTAACTCTGAGCTGCCCAGAGCAAAATGTTCAATGACTTCGGGTACTTGAGAGACGGGGCACGGAGGACAGCGGCACCCTGTGTGTGCACACGTACACAGATGAACACCACGTTCAGGGAGAACCTGGAGGCGGTTCGTCCTGGTTGCACAAAATGAGCTGCAAATTGTACCTTGGTTCTGGCCCCTGTGATGGCCCTGTCCGTTCTAACACAGGGGTTTGCAACCCTGGCTGCCCATCAGAATCACCCGGGGAGGTGGACCAGCACCGATACCCAGGCCCTACCCCCAGCGACAAAGATTCACTTGGCTTGAGCCTTAGGCTTTGGCCTTAAAGCTCCTGCGGCGACTCTAACGTGCAAGGAGGGCTGAGAGTCAGTGCTAGCTAGCACTGGGCAAATCTGCACACTCGCTAAAATGTAGATTCCGATTCCGAAGTTGGGGGGAAGACTGAAGATTCTGCCCTGGCACAAAGCCCCAGGTGCTGCCAGCGCTGCTGGCCCTCGGACCACGATTTGCCGAGCAAGGGGCTGATTTCATGCAGCAGCAGCTACAGGGAGGCAGCTAGGTACCCTGCCCTGACGAACAGCTCAGTGGCAGTGACCCAGTGGTTCTCAAAGCACTGTCCCCAGAAAAGTGGCAGCAGCATCACCAGAGAACTTGCTGGAAATGCAAATTCTCAGGTCCTACCCCAGTCCTACTGGGTCAGAAAAATGGGGGAGAGGCCCAGCAATCTGTTTTAACAAGCCCTCCAGGTGATTATGAAGCGTGCTCAAGTCTGAGAACCACCAGTAAGCACAAAAGCAGCTCATACTCAGTGCGCTCCCACGTGTTAGGTGCGTGCTAACTGCAGGCGATGACTGCCCGGGCCCCACGGCCATACTACGTATGGATGGCAAACGGGGGCTCTGAGCAGGTGCCAGGTGCACACAGCCTCTCAGCATCGGAGCTGGGATCTGAGCCCACAGAGGTGACTCTCGGGTCCAAGTTGTTAGCCGTCGCCAGGCACTGCCCACAGCCAGCAGCACCCTGTGATTCTCTCCTCCTGTGGGTAAAACCTGAGACAATGACTCAGTACCCAGCTAAAGACAGAGATTCACCTGGCTGAGTCCAGACAGAATGTATGGCCCCGTTTTCTGCCTGGGCAGACACACTGAATGAAAACCATGAACAATATTTACCATATCCTGACCAAGAGGTGGCAGTGAGTCCAGCTCGCTGAGGTCGTCCTGGGCCTGCTGGACAGCGTGCATGCTCGTATTGATGGTTCCCATGAGGGCCTGCTGGGCCGAAGTCTGCAAAGACAGATGGACACGTGGTGGTCATACATGCCCCGAGCACTGACAGTCCTCTACACAAAATGAGGTGACACTGAACTCAGGCTCGAGACAAAGTGGCCAGGGTACAGCTCAACAACTGCCCAAACTGCCTCCCTTTGGAGAACTTCATCAGCTGACAAGAAGGCTTGAAAAGAGTCCTTGCAGGGGAGCTAAGGGGATCGGATCCTTGAGCACTGAGGACACAAGACCTCAGGCATGGGAAACGTGTGTTACACCAGAAGCCCTCCAGGTAAACAAGTAGGGATTGCACCTGCACCTCTAGCCAATATGCTTCCTCAGAGTCGATTAGTTCTGAGCTCAGGCTCTTTAGCTTTCAAACAGTTCTTGCCTGAGCACAGGATCCCCGAGCGGACCCACGAGAGACTGCAGCAGGTAGACCAGCACAGGAGAAGGAACCAATGATCCACTCGGGAAAAGTGTGGCTCACTACAGACCTGGTCTGTTCCTAAGACTCTCCAGGGGTATCTGGGCTGATTAGCAGCTTGACGCTGCTACGGCAAGACAGCAGGTTTCTACCTCTGAGTCACTGGTCACATGGAGAGGCCACTGCTTCTCTTCTAGCCCCAGAGGACAACTGTGATCCTAGACAGAAGTTACCAGAGCCACCCAATGAAAAGAAAACACGCTGAGAGTTAGGTGTCGGGACTGCACAGCTGAAGAGCCAGCGTCCAGACAGGAAGCAGCAAGGGACTGGATGACACACGACCTATGCCATGGTCCGTGCCCCTCCCTGCACACCAGGGGCAGCATACTGACGTGCAGGGCGAGTGCCCGGAAGCCTCACCAGCGGGGGCATGTGGCCTCGGTGCATCTGCCCCACCATGACCTGCTGCTGCGGCGAGGGCATGCTGCCAACGTTGAAGGTCTCGGGCCCGCTGGAGCCCGAGCGCATCACGGCCGGCAGCGCCACCGAGCCGTGCTCCACCTTCCCGGTCCGGTTGAACTGCTGCTGCAAGATGGTGGACCTGCAGGGGACAGGCAGTTTGGTCACTGTGAGGCGGCCACTCACCTGGAGAGGCACAGACATCCCCGGTGTCACAGATGTTTGCTGCTTTATGCTGTGGGGGCCAACTGAAAAGAGGCATATAGACAGAACTGGGAACGAAGAAGCAGACTAAAGTGCTCCTTGAACGAACCCTTAGGTGAATGCTTTAAAAATAGTAATATAAATAACCACTCCCAATGTATTTAGTAGGTTCACAGTATAAGAACAATCAGTTGTTCTTAAAACACACACACGCGTGCACGCGCGCGCACACACACACACACAGTCCTATAACAGTGATGTTCCAGGCATAAGTGAGTTTTGGATACATTGACCTAGGCAGTAAATCCTACTGAAATAGTATTCATTCAACAGATGTCTACCGGTGCCTGGTTCTATTCTAGGTATGGGGGACATTTATCCTTAACTGGAAGGAAGATGTATGGAAATAAACTGAAAGAAAACCTCCCCCAGCTTCGATCCCCTCCCATAGGTCCAATGCCATTGACCGCGGAGGACGTTCAAACGCCCTGGAGCCTTGGTGACAGAGCAGACTGACAACTCTTCCAGATGGTTTCAACTTAATTCAGGGAAGACTCTTGGGGCATCCAGTAAAACGCAATATATTAATTTTTCACTTCTTAATATTTTCTTCAAGTGAATGGTGAGTGCAAAGGACTTGAAGCATACGAAGTTAAGAAGTAATGAGTAATTAGCTTACTGATTTCCATCTAATGGTCATCGGTAGTTCTAAGAACTTAAGGTGTTTGGCCCAGAGGTAGTAAGCACAGTACTCGAAATGCATCACCTCCAGTTTGGCCCCCCCTGTGCACTAAAGGAGAAACCCCTGCAAGGTGACTAGGGAGTGAACTGTGAGAAAGAGGTGCAGCGTGGTGATGTCAGAGAACAGTCACCGCGACTAAACAAGTTCCAACGCCGGGGCAGCGAGGACCGTCTGGCGGTGGACCATAGGAAATACCACAAGATCTGAACCTGAGTCCTGGCTCTGCCACGTGAAGGCACCTCCACTAACTTCCACAAGCCTCAGTTTCCTCATCTATGAATGCAGATGACAAAGTCTGGGTCCTCTTCCATAGGGGGTTCTTGGGACCAAATGAGATGGCCCGTTGGACACCCTCAGTGAAGACAGAAGTTATCACAGTGCTCTACTTATCATAAAGGGGGTCGCTACACGGGTTTCCAATCAAGTGTTACTTATTAAATGCTACTTAATTTTAATAAATCTGTTTCCTCATCAATAAAATGGGGCGAAATTGAGACACTTCTGAATTTAAAATGATGATGATGATGATGATGACAACAGCAAACATTTATTCTGTACCAGGCACTGTTTCATGTGCTTCATTAGTAAGTCCATAATCAAAATAAAACTTATAAGGAGGTGTTATCATTATTTCCATTTTATAGATGAGATCAAAGGGGCAGAGAAAATTCATAATGTCCACAAGCCCACAAATTAAAAAACAGCCTCCAGATTTGAACCCAAAGCCTGGCTCCAGAGTCCACGTCTTAACGGCTTCCTTCTGCTGCCTCATAATATGTGTATCAAGTGTGGCATGTAGCAAGTGGCCCGTAAACAGTAACGCTGCCCTGGCTGGATCCCTGCCCCCAGAGGGACAGAATCAAACAAAAGCTCCCCCTCCAGTCCCTTGATGGAAACGATGCGGTTTATGAGATTCACATCAGAAATGCAGACCAGGACTCATGAATGTTCACTGCCTCGGAAGATGGAGTTAAACACATCTTGTTCAGAGTCTCCCTGAAATCACTAACCCCCAGCTCCCCAGACACCCATAATATCGACACTGATAGTCGGGGGCCACACTTCAAAAAGTAAGACTCATTGACACCGCTCACTACCACCTCCTCCACGGGAAGAACGTCAGAGCAGCAGGCCCAGAGCTGGAGGAACCCACCAGGCAGGGAGAAGGCACTTCTTTTAACAAGACTTACTTTTTTGGGGAAACGGACTCTTCTAACATAGTTGACTCCTCATCACCTTCTAGTCCAAATCTATCTTTACTTTGTTTCTGGAGGTAAAACAAGACACAAACACGAAGCTTTTAAAAGGTGCCACAAAAGCAAAAATGTTAAGGTTTATACCAAATTCCTTAGATTGGAAATTTAATATGTTATGGGTGAACAAAAGCAATAATAAATATAAAAAAGAAATAAATTATTTAATATGTAGAGATAAGTCTTCTGCATTTATTATTGCATAGACCTAATTTGATACAATTAAAATCAAGATGCAGATATTAATATTCTCGTAGAACTTGGTTATCAGAATGGGCTGAATCTTAAAGCTTTAGAAAACTAGCCCTGGCCGGTGTGGCTCAGTTGGTTGTCATTCCATGCACCAGAAGGTCACCGGTTCGATTCCTGGTCAGCGCATATACCCAGGTTACGGGTTCAATCCCTGGTCAGGGTGTGCGCCAGGGCAACCGATCAATGTTTCTCTCTCACAGTGATGTTTCTCTCTCTCTCCTTCATCCTTCTTCTCTCTAAAAAAAAAATCAATAAAAACATTAAAAAAATTAAAAGCTTTAGAAAACTTGTCTGTATTCCACTATGGCATATAACCCTATTATATTTGGGGAATAAAAACAACAACACGAAAAATGCAAAGAACATTTTCAGACCCTCAATGTGGGTCTCTACAGAGGCTAGATAGTGTAACATGACACCTAACGAGGAAGATGCCCAGGGGTTAGTTAGGTTCATTCAGTAGCCAAGTGATGCACTATTGCTGATTACCCGGCAGTCAATGACACAGATGATCTGCGGCAAGATCAGACATTCTCTTAGGAGCTCGGGGTCAAAGACCACACATGCAAGCGATTTCAACATCAAAGATTAAATTAGTGAATCAAGCACTTCAAATAAGTGTACCACCCCTACTCCCCCACTCTCGGACCAGGCAGCTACATCATCTGCAGTACACTGAGTCTTAGTAAAGAAGTCTTGCTTTCCCAATCTGCATCAGTAAGAAATACCTTTTTGAGGATGATGTCAATGTAGCCTGCAATCAGCTGGGATATTTGCTCTCCCTCAGTGGTTTGCACTGAATAGTAACTTTCCTGATACTCCCCAAAATCCTGGGGGGGAAAAACAGCATTAGAAGAAATACAACTAAATCAGATATGTCAGTAGTTGTAAAGGTGAGCAGGTCCAGGTTCAAAATGGCATAGTCTCAACATGTCCCTGCTCTTCCCCTCTAAATACAACCAGCCACCCAAAAATGTATTTGACAAACAGTGGTAAAAGGGCTCTGAAAGCTAAGAAAGTGAACTAGCTGGGGACCTCAGGACTTGAGAAGCTACAACTGGTGACTTCTTGGGTTTTATTTTATATCCCTTTACCCCCAAGGTTGGGTGTTAGATAGGCCTGACACTGGGGACCTCCAACAAGCAGTTTCTGAAAAGCTTGCTCTCTCTGGCCAAAGGGCCAAAGAGGGGAAGGCCAGCAGAGACCTAACTGGGAGTCCTGACCGAGCTCCACAGCCTGGGCTGGCGTTCAGGGCAGCTGCAGAGCAGTGAAAGCCCAGGCATCCTAGCCCCTACTCCACAACCCAGGCCGGAAGGTATCTAATCCTTCTGCAGCAGTGGCCACGGTGAAGCCCTGAGTCTTCCTGTCCTCCACCCATTGGCATAACGAGATTCAGGTCCAGTGGCTTCTGCCTCCCCTCAAAAGGTCATCTAGTAATAGCAGGTGGCCCAGGGAAGTGCCTTCTTTCTTCACTGAAACCTGCAACAAGGTTCGAGCAAGAATCCCAACAGTGTCAAAAGAACAAAGTAGGCCAGAATAGCCTTGCAAGTGTTCAGAAAATGAACTGTCACTGCAAGTAAAGCCCACAAAGGTAGGCTAGAACACTGCACACTAAATCTACATACGGTAACTGGTGAAATAGAAAACTTAAATAAAATCAACAGTCTTCTAATGCATGACCAAATATGTAGGAGTCAACTGAAAATTGCTATTTATATCAAGAATCGGGATGACTACAATATGAATAAGAAAAGATAATCAATTGATGCCGATACTGAGACGAATCGGATGTTGGAATTATCTGATATGGGTTTTAAGGTAGCCATCATAAAAAAATGCTTCAACTATCAATGAGAAATTATCCTGAAACAAGTGAGAAAATAAGTTTCAAACGCAAGTCATTAAAAAGGACCAAATAAAAATGATAGAACTGAGACATGCAATAACCGAATTAAAACCTCACAGGAGAGACTAAATAGTAGTGTGAAGATACGAGAGGATAGAATCAGTAAACTTGAACTTAGTCAATAAGAACAACAGAGAGAAAATGGACAGAACAAACAGAGCATCAATGATCTGTGGGACAATAACAGAAGACCTAACATCCATATCATCCTCAGAGTCCCAGAAGGAGAGAACAGCATGAGACCCCACAGAAGAACCCCTAAGAAATCCACACCAAGAGCTTAAAAAGAATTTCTTTCAGTGAAACAAGGAAGGGCTGAGCATAGAAGCAGCGACAGGAGAGCCGAGGTGGGGCTGCTGTGGCTCACAGAGAAGCCAGAGAAAAGGGGGCCTTGGAGACAGGCTCAGGGGGTTAGCCCAGGACAAGCCGCTGCTGCCCATTGCTCCCCTGATTGCAAGTCTCTTGGGGTCCCTTAGAGTTTAGGAGATGCACGCCTGTGGGGGAAAAGAAGGGAGGGAGAACATGCCCACACCAAGAACTTTTGAAAAGCAGGGACAAAGAGAAATATTTAAAATAATAGAAGAAAAGTGACATATTATCTAGAAACAAACTATCTATAAATGAACATGCATGACAGAAAATTCTAATCTGAAACCATGGAGACCAGAAAGTGTCATGGCATTTTTCAAGTGCTAAAAAGAAAAAAGAACTATAAATTTCAAAACCTGTATCTGGCAAAATTAACCTTCATGAATAAAGGGGAAATAAGAACATTCTCAGATGAAAAAAAAAAAAAAAAAAAAACTAAGAGAATGTGTTGTTAGTTGACCTACCTTTAAAGAATGGCTAAAGGAAGCTCTCCAAACATAAAGAAAATGGTAACAGAAGAAGGCTGGGAAGTTTTAAAAGAAAAAGAATAACAGGATGGATAAAAATAGAAATAAATATAATAGACTACCCTTCACCTCATAAATTTTTAAAATCATATTTTATGGTTGAAGCAAAAGTTCTAACACCTCTCATGTGGTGTTCAATGCACGTGGAATAGTTAAACAATAACACTCAAAAAGTGGGGAGCCAGTCAGAGATAGACAAGGATCACATGATCACACTTATTTGTGGAATACAATGAACAAAATAACTGATGAACAAAATAGATCCAGAGACATGGAAGTAGGGAACGGACTGACAAACCTCAGAGGACGGGGGTTGCGGGGGCGGGAAGAGAGAAACCAAAGAGCTTATATGCACAACCAATAGACACAGACAACAGTGTGGGGAAGGCAGGGGCAGGCTGTGGAGTGTGTGTGTGGGGTGGTGTCAGTAGGGGAAAAGGAGGGACATCTGTAATACTTTCAACAACAACAACAAAAAGTGGAGAGTGGAGAGAGATCTAAATGGAAGTAAGGTTCCTACACTTTACTTGAAGTGGTAAAACAACGATACCAGTAGGCGGTAATTAATTTCATATGCATATGGTAACAACTGGAACAATTACTAAGAACACCATACAAAGAGATACACTAAAAAACATAAATAAATAAAAATTAAACTCCAAAAAATGTTCAAGTGACCCACAGGAAGGCAAGAAAAACAGAAGAAAATGAAATAGGGGGGACAAACTGAAAAAATTATAAAATGGTAGACTTAAGCCCTAACTAACATAAAAAATTAGCTAAAAACTCAAATGGTCTAAACATGCCAATTAATGCCCTGGCCGGTTTGGCTCAGCGGTTAGAGCGTCATCCTGCGGTCCAGAGAGACCCGGGTTCGGTTCCCGCTAGGGGCATGTACTTCGGTTGCAGTTTGTCCCCGGCCCTGGTTGGTCGTGCGGGTGGCAGCCACTCGATGTGTCCCTTTCACGTCGATGTTTCTCTCTCTCTTCCTGTCTCTCCCTCCCACTCTATCTGGACAAAAAATGAAAAAATGTCCTCAGGTGAGGATAAAAAAAATAATAATAATAATAATATAAAAAAAAATAAACATGCCAATTAAAAGACATACACGGAGAGGGTGGATTTAAAAAACACACCACAACCCAACTCTACGCTCTCTCCATGAAACGCATTTCAAACATAACAATATAACTAGGCTGAAAGTAAAAGGATAGAAAAAGTATGACATGCAAACATTCATTTAAAATATGAGCGGCTATATTATTATAAGATAAAAAAAGACTTCAGAGCAAAAAATTCACTAGGAAGAAAAAAATGTAACAATAAAATAATTTCTCCATTAAGAAGATAAAGGAATCTCAGATGTACAGAAACCAAACAACAGAGCTTCAAAATACATAAAGCAAAAACTAATAGAGATAAAAGGAGATAAAGAAAAAGCCAGAGTTGCTGCTGGGAATTGAGAGAATAAGTAGACAGAAAATTAACAAGGATATTGAAGACTGGAACAACACCGTTAACTAACAGCCTCTAACTGATATTTATAGAACAATCCGCCCAATAGAAGAATACAAATTCTTTTCCATCACTCAGAGAACATTCTCCAAACATGATCATAACCTAAGATATAAAACAAATCTTAAGATGCTAAGAAGTAAAATTATATATAATATGTTCTTTGACTGTAACGCAATCAAAGTAAAAATCAGTAACAGACAACAGGAAAATCTCCAAATACTCGAAAATTAAATTAAGGCTAGGAATAGGAAGGAAACAAATATTACATGTTACAAGCCTAAATCCAACTTTATATTTTAATAAAATGATGATAATTCACTGATTTTTGCATGAGGTAGTTACTGAGATTCATAACTATTGCTTATTTTTAGGTAAAATTCTGTTTTTAACAAAGCAGTAGCTGGACCTAGTTTTAAAAGACCAATATTGCTCAAAGGTGTATAATGACATAGCGGTCCCCAGCCCTACACATTCCCGTCTTCACTTTCCACCCTCCCACCCCCAACTCAGTCAACCACTTTCAACCCTTTCAAGCAGTTTCTTCTAACAAAAGTTCTCACTTAACCTCACCAATGGGTTCTATGACTTTATGGGAAACAATGTATAATAAAACAAATTTTCCCAAAGGCTCATTGATATAAACAAGAGTTAAGTTCTTAGGGCATCCCATCAATGTTACAATGAAACGACATTATTTGAGGACCTGCTGTATTTCTAACTACCATGTTTACATTAATTTCTTGACGTTTCTATTTTGGGAATGATCCACAACTTCCTACAATGGAAAATGAGAACGTAGTTCTCCAAGTATGAACGCTCACTTTTAAGGGCCATGCAGGTACAGCTGTTACTGATTATAGGAGGAAGAGGTATGTTTTCTGAAGATTTCTTCCAACTGGCATGAGTCTACCAATCGATGATCAACTTGGACACCTGATTACTCCCTCCAAGGCCACTTCTTGACACCCTTTTTTTTGATGCCCCATTGAGATCTTGCCTCAATGCCAGCTGACACTGTGAGTGTTCAGCTGGAGAATAGTACACTTCAGGAGTTGTGAAGAAAATGGCAAATTTTAATGTTTGTTTTAAATTTCTCTTATTGCTCAACTTGCCCTATTAATTCTCACATGTGAGTGTGACTATTAGTTCAGGCTACACCGTTATGCTCTGCTAAGGGTAAATATCGAGGTTGGGAGGAGCTCAGAGGTCTGAAGGCCTAGAACACACACACACTGTGCATATTTTCCATCATTACCATGTCATGTGATCCTAGCAACCCTGTGAAATAGGTATTACTATCTCATTTTACAGCTGAGGAAATTAAGGCTCAGAGAGACAGATGACTCGAGCAAGGCCACAGGCTCGGAAACGACACGCTGGTTTTGAACACTACCCCAAAGATTCCGCTATTTCCACTATACAGCATGCTTTCTTTCTAGGCAGGCTGGGAAAACACACCTCGGCAAGACGTCACCGTTCTTAGGAACTTCTACGACTAGAGATAAAGAGGGAGCCTTTGCATGGGCCTCAGAGCATTACAGGTTCCTTTTAGGGTAAGCTGGGGATGGAGTCGGGGGCATAGAAGACTGAGAAGCATCTTGGGATTGGCTCTTCCCAGTTAAGGAGCTGAGACAGTCTTACTTAAAGCACCCGAGAGGAAGGGGTGGCCAAGGAGACCCAGCTTTTGTACATTGCCATCAGTTCTGGACTAGTCTCCACCCTGCCCCATGGACTCCCACTGTCTGGCCCTCTCCACACTGCTCACTAAGGCCAGGGAAACCCAGCAGCTTGTATTGTTTCTCCTGCCCCACGACATTAGCCAAGGTCATGTGGGCCCCACCACTGCCCTCTGCCAGTCCCTACCAGCGTGAAGCTCTTGGGTGAGGCTGCCCAGCGCTTGACCGTGGTGAGCGGCCACTCCTGCAGCACTTCCTTGGTCTTCTCATCCACGCGCATCACGGAGTCCTTGGTGATGCCCAGCAGGCGGGGCACCAGCTTGTTCTTGCCTTTCATCTTTTCCTGAACCGGGAGACACCAAGAGTCAGTGCTCTTCCTCTGAATACATCTGGTTTTGCCAAATCATCAGTGATTTTGCAACGTTTTACCTGTGGTCAACTTACATACACTGTGCCTCAAAATAGGAAGGACTGCTGACTCTTAAAACTCTTTTATGATTATTAGTTCTAATAATTTAAGAAACAGTAGTCATGCCTATTAAAATAATGGACCCCTACCTGTCACTCACACCCAAATTCAAGATAGGTTAATAATTTAGAAGAAACATATAGGTGGATATTTTTGTGATCACTGGGTAGGAAATGACTTTTTAGCACAAACACCAAAATAAAAAAAAACATAAAGGAAAAGATTAATAGCTTTAACTACAGAACACAGGGACTTCAATACATCTAAAAAGAGAGAGAGTGGTAGGAGAAAAAGAAACCTCACCATAAACAAAATGAAAAAGCAAATTTCAGGAATAAATATTTACAACAAATACAAGGATAAAAAACTTCATATACAATGTATGTGAAATCAATAACAATAACTAGCAAAGAACAGAAACTGTTTAAAATAATAAAGTAAATAGATAATAAGTGATAAGCAATTGGATACACTTTTATGCATATAAAATGGCAGATTTTTAAAACAGTGATACTCAGATTTGAAGAAGGTATGAAGGGGAACCATTATTGATGGGAATGAAAATGGCAAAGCCTTTAAGGAAGACAATGTGCTGATAACAATCCAAAGCTTTAGAAATATTTCTACTTTTGACACATCTTGCTTTTAGGAACTTATTCAAACACAACTCATACATGGGTGTGAAGACGGTGCCTCAAGAAGGCTCAACTAGAGTTTACCATAGTGAAAACCTAGAAATAATCAAATTTTCAATAATAGGGGATTTGATAAATTATGATACATACAAATAACAGACTACTCTACAACGATTAAAACTCATGTTATAGGAAAACAATTGGAATCATGGCAATAAAGTGTTTACAATATATTATAAAATAAAAAACAGCCCTGACCAGTTTGGCTCAGTGGTTAAAGCGTCGGCCTGTGGTCCAGAGAGACCCGGGTTCGGTTCCCGCTAAGGGCATGTACCTTGGTTGCAGTTTGTCCCCGGCCCTGGTTGGGTCGTGTGGGAGGCAGCCACTCGATGTGTCCCTTTCACGTCGATGTTTCTCTCTCTCTCTCTCTCTTTCTTTCTCTCCCTCCCACTCTATCTGAACAAAAAATGAAAAAATGTCCTCGGGTGAGGATAAAAAAAATAAAAATAAAAATAAAAAATAAAAAACAAAACAGTTTGCATAGCACAGTCCGACAGGAAAAAAATTTAAGAATAAATTTTAATTGAAAATATTAAAAGAAAATTCAAAAATACAATTTTATTATGAGATAAAATGGTGGCAATGATCATCTCAAGTGATTTGTATTATTTTCTTGTGCTTTTCCTTATTCCCCAAATTTCACTTAATACACATCTTTTTGTTGTCAGGGGAAACAAACAAACTTTTCCAATAATATTTGCTGAAACCTAGCAATGCCTACACCATCATTCTCCAAGGAATACATGTACAAATTAGCACACACAACGTGTGTATATATAAGTGGGTGTGCACACAAGGGGACAGGCATTCAAAACAGGGCAGGAGTGTGCTACATGTTAGTAAATATGTCCCATCAATTTTTAAAGCATCCCTTACATGTTGACATCATCATCACCATCACCCCTGTTTTGAAATGAAGAGACCAGCAACTCACCCACGGCAGGTAGCAGTGAGTGGTAAAGACTAGAACACAAATTTGAGTAGCTCAAAAATACCTCTGATTTCAAAGGCAGACTGTCTACCACAGCGTAATTCTTCTGGTGGAAGTAATCAGAAAAAAAGCAGAAAATACCCCCGCCCAGCCCCCAGGGGCAGGTCATAAACCATCAGATGGTGAAGGGCACAGCACACCTCCAGCTTCCTCCCTGGAGGAGGAGATAACAGCATCAGGAGTGTGTGGGTGTCTGGGAGGGGCACATGGCTTTGTAAGAGCCTCCCAATCCTTATGAAAAACAGAGAAGAGTCACTCTGTGAGGAGAGGCCGGTTCCACAAGAGGTGAAATCAGCGCAGGTGGGGGGTGCCGGTTAGTCTAATCTCCGACCACTGGCCCTCCCGGCCAGGGCCTGTTTTGTCATTTTTAAAAGAAGTTAATAGTGATAGTTCTGCCACTGTGTTGTTAATAGATTTAAATAAGGTATGCCTGGCATATAATTGTTTACAAAATGTGGTTATTATTATTACTAATATTGGGAAATGGAGTCATTATTACCTAGAAGGCATCAGCAGCATCCAAAACTTCATGACAGGTTAAAACTCCCACTACATATAAGAAACTCAACTTCTAAATTATGTTTCTTAGCAACGAAGTGATTCAGTCATGTTTCCTTCCTGTGCAAGGGCCCGATATTTTCTGTGTAAAGCTGAGAGTGGCCGAAGGAGAAAGGACTACAGCAGAGGAGGGCGCTCAGGATGCGCAGAGGAGAAATAAGCTAACGGGAGCGTTTATCAGTCAGCCTAAGAACACCCGCCAAGGGCCTCCCTCTGAAATTCTCAGGTTGAGTTTAAAAGCACCACCTCTTTCCTTCTAGTAGGAAGACAAACAATTCTGACGAGAGCAGATGTAAAGGCCACAGGAAGCCCAGACCCATCTGCAAGAGTACATCTTAAGTTCCTTATTTTCCACAGGAAGTGGACTTGGTCTGCAGTGGTCAACAAGCCTCCCTGAGTCCAGTGCTCTCTTAGTGAACCATTCCCAGGGGAAAGTCATGAGAAAAAGTGAACACACCCCTGCAGTGCCTTCAGAGCCAGCCGTGACAGGAGCCACGCCCAGACACAGCTGCCCGTGGGCAGCGAGGCTCACTCACCGGCCTCAGAGATCACGCCCTTCAAGTCTGTCTAGCAGCTGAACTCCGGCCATTATTGGCCAGATGCTACGTCTGCAAATGCTAGGGGTCTCGGGATGACAACCCAACCTTAATGGTGAACACTTTAACAAAGGAAAAAGAGGCGGGAAAAGCAAACACTTTGTCCACCACCCTGCCCAACTCACCTTCACCAGGAAAAAGGACACGCCGTATGTCCGCAGGGACCGGGCGAGTTTGACGTACTTGACCTTGGCTTCTATCTCACTCATCTCTCCGCAGTTCTTGTGCTCCTGCAGAAGTGAGAGTAGCAGGGACCAGTTACTGCAGCTCCGCCAGCAGGTGGACTTGGTGAGAGGTCGTTCCTAAATGCGGTGCATGTAGTGTGGCTGCGACTGATCAATAAGCAACATCTGTGTGGAGACCCCTCCATGACACATGTTCCTACTCAGCATGAGTTAGAGCACACAGACGGCGCGAGTGCAGTGCTCCTTAACTAGGATTTGAGCCCCAGCTCCCTACAGATATCATAACGACGTGCACCAGTTCACGCCTGTGCCGCGTGGCAGGAACAGGGTCCATGATTAGCATCCACGTTTCCAAGGACTCCGTGTACCGAAAGGTTCAGAACCAACACTGTAAATGAGAGCTAGACAAATGTGTTTGTCCAGGGGAGATGTCATTCTAACATCATCCACAACATACAGTTTCCCAAAGAGCCGGTGATACTAGCGCCGGTGCATCACACCATCTGGAAACAATACTTGGTGGAAAATATGTTTTATACACATGAAATTTACATTTTAACTTATATTTACATTTCAACATCAAAGATGACTTTGATATTTTGGATTTACTAGAGTGAGTGTTTCACAGCAAAGCTGATGATAGGGCTTTTCTTACTGGTGGCCTAGAATAAACAACTCTCTTTTAGAATAAACCTGAATTTTAAAAAGGTACCAGTTCCCACATTCTAGCTTCAAAAACCAATCTCTGGACAAAGAAGCGACTTGTAGTTTCTTCCTCAGTGCAAAATGGCAAATCGCCTTGTTTTAATGCTACCAAGATAATGCCTTGGAAATTAAATGTATGCACATTTTTTTCTCAGAAGGGCTAAGTAACCTTTAGCAAGAAGGTTTGGATTAAGATAATAAATCTGCCCAAAGTAGAACTGTCAGCTTCTTTACTCTCGAGCCACTGATCACTCAGCATATAAGCTGAGTACATGCGTGGGGTACAGAACTATGATGTGCGGAGGCCCCTCTCACACTAACAAATGAGGGCAGGGAGTGAGGAGAAGAATACATTTACATTCCCAGTACCTGAAATATTCTCTTTTCAGCTCCTCTCTGCTTGATATATTCTTTGGGCAGGAATTCCTTTAGACTGAGAGAGAGGAAGAAAAAAAAGTATAGCATTTATATACAATGGGAAGGAAAAAAAAAAGACTTTTTGTAAAACTCACAGTTAAGTCACTAGCTTTCCCAGTATTTCTGGTTCTAATGAATAACAAACTGCCACGTCCCACAATGCACTTCAATAGGACACAGACACACAACCAGTCTGATAAAAAGGGTAAAGCTAACATAGTCAAATATGAAAGAATTCCCAGGATATATTGCAGAGTGACACAATAAAGGGCACAAGAGTGTCTAGTATGCTGTGCTTTGTAAGAAAGGGGGGACATGTTTTTCATTTTATATTGTTAATATGTATTTTTAAAACGATAGGACAATATGCCTAGTACTAATAGAAAGGATTATGGGAAGAAGAGAACACCAGGGAGGGGACAAGGATGAAAAATAACCCTCTGTAAACAGTCCTTGGAGTATAGTTGCTTTTTTACTTTTTCACTTAGAACCACATGAAACTGCAAAGAGGAGGGAAAAGCAACACCGAAAAATCTCAAGCAAATAGAAACAAATGAACTAACAGTACATCAAGTTGACAGCATAACTACAGAGAGAAAAATGATTTCAGGTAACACTGAAGAACAGTCTCTTCACTATGAATCCCTAGTGAGATATACTTAAAGATGAAATGAACCACAGCACACTTGTCAAATATTGACACCATTATTTTAAAACTCTCTCCCTCGTCTCTCTTTATACACACATAACTTTATCTCTATAAAATTAGGATATTACATTATATAACATGTTATATGTAATTAAGATAAAGTGAGTAATTATATTAGTTGTGAGTAACCAACATTTTTAGCATAAGAGATAAAAATATAAAGCCAAAAGAGTTCAATGAAAACCCTGCAATCTTTCATTTGAATTGGAAATAATGACCTGTATATCTGATTCATTTTTCTTTTTCTGAAAAACATAGTTATTTTCTAGTTGTGCCCACTTAGAAGGCTAAGGGCAAGGGCCAGGCTGGCAATACGCACCCCAGCACCTTGGCCAGGCGGTCTTCAAACACCATTCTCGCTAAAAGGAATCGGAGGTCCTTGGAGAAATGACTGCTTCTAGCTCTGGACCAGGAAACGCATAAAATGTTCCTGTGCTGCTTCTGTCTGAGACCCAGGAAGCTATCAAAATGATTGGAGCCAATACCAAGGGGTAACCACTGACCAAAAATGGGATGATTTTAAAAAATCTTATACTAGTCCTGTCCGGTGTGGCTCAGTTGATTGAGTGTCATCCCTTGCACCAAAAGGTCACTGGTTTGATTCCTGGTCAGGGCACATGCCTGGGTTTCAGGCTTGATCCCCAGGAGGGGGCATGCAGGAGGCAGCCAATTGATGCTTCTCTGTCTCTGTCTCTGTCTCTCTCGTACTCACTTTTCTTTCTCAAAAATCAAGAAAAATGTTTTTGGTTTTTGTTTTTAAATCATATACTAAAGAAGAGAGAAGAGTGTAATGAACACAGCACCCAGCTTCAACAATTACAATTCATGACTCACCTACTCCCTCACCTACATCGCCTCCCTTGATGGGGCAATTTGAGCATCAGAAAGAATGATCACCCCAATGGACAAAAACACAGATATGTAAAAATCCATAAAGATCCTTTAAAAGAATCATTGGTCACCTTAAGAGGGTGCTAGGGCACCAAACCATAACAAAAACTGAAAAAGGGAAAGAAACAAAGCTAATAAATGCAGAAGGGATAACAGAAGTCCAAAACCATTGTTTTACAACTCATAAGGAAACAGGGAATTGATCTAAACAAGCACGAGTGGCTGCTAAAACCAATACGTGACATGTTAATGGGGAACTTTATAATAGACGATCAGTCTGATCCAAACCCACTGATCAATTCTTATATTAATAAAAGTGGGAGCCCTGGCCGGTTTGGCTCAGTGGTAGAGCGTTGGCCTGTGGACCAATGAGTCATGGGTTTGATTCTGGTCAAGGGCACGTACCAAGGTTGTGGTTCGTCCCCGGCCCTGGTTGGGGTTGTGCAGGAGGCAACCAGTTGATGTGTCCCTCTCACATAGATGTTTCTCTCTCTCTCTCCCTTTTTCTCCCTCTCTCTCCCTCCCACTCTATCTGAAAAATAAAATAAAATAAAGATAAAAGTGGGATAACCATACAACATATGCCTCCTCTCTGATGCAACAGGAAGTATACAATACCACCAGGAAGGATTCTTGGCAATAAATTAAAAAATAAATAAATACAGCCCTGCCTGGTGTGGCTCAGTTAGCTGGAGAGCCGTCCTGTGCACTGAAGGACCGTGGGTTCAGTTCCTGGTCAGGGTGGGTAGGGAAGGCAGCTGACCGATGTTTCTCTCTTTCTCTCAAAGAATAAAATACTTTTAAAAATAAGTAAATATGTAATTGAATTTGAATTTAATGAAGACTCTAAATGTAAATATTAGTTTACAAAAAGAGAAAGAGAAGAACACTGATACAATCAGCCACATATCAACATGGGAAATTTTATAAAAATAACCCAGGTTCCTCAGAATTAAATGGCTTGTTGGTGGAAGTGAAAGTAACAGAGTAATAGAGCTTTAAGAAACAGACCTACCACAAGCTACAATAACAAAGACAGTGTAGTACTGACATAAGGGTAGAATTATATAGGTCAATGGAACACAGCAGAGCCCAGAAATGAATCCTTACCTTTACAATCAATTGATTTTTTCTTTTAGAAAAAATTAAAGTATAGTTGGGCTATAATATTATATTAGTTTCAGATGTGCAACATAGTGATTTGACATTTATATATCTTACGTGCTTGCCATACTAAGCCTAATTACCTCTTTCACGGTAATTGATTTTCAACAAGAGTGCCAAGACACTTCAAAGGGGAAAAAATAGTTTCTTTAACAAATGGTGCTGAGACAACTGGAAAACAACAGCCAGTGCAAAACAATGAAATCGGAACCCACTCCCTCACATCATACGCAACATAGTAACTCAAAATGGATCACAGACCTAAGTGTAAGAGCTAAAACTATAAAACTCTTAGAAGAAAACGCAGGAATAAAACTTTATGAACTTGGGTTAAACAAAGACTTTTTAGATACAATACCAAAAGCACATGTATCAGAAGAAAAAACAGATAAGTTGGACATCAAACTTAAACATTTTGAAATGCAAATAATGCCATCTAGAAAGTGAAAAGGCAACTCACAGGAGGAAATATTTGCAACTTATATAACTGATAAGGGACCTGTATCCAAAATATATAAAAACATTTACAACAAAATAAATAATAATAATAACAAGACAATCCGATTAAAGATGGACTCAGGATCTGACTAGATATTTCTCCAAAGAAGATACACAAATGGCCAAAAGCACATGACAATATGGTCAACATCAGTATCCATCAGAGAAATGCAAAGAAAACCCACAATGTGATACCACTGCACACCCACTAAGACGAATACGATAAAAAGACGGGTGACAACAGGTGTTGGTGAGGGTGTGAACTTGGAGCCCTCATGCATTGCTGGCAGGAATGTAAAATGGTGCAGCTGCTACAGAAAACAACTTGGTAGTCCCTCAAAATATTAAACGGCTTTACTCCTACGTATATACCCAATGAAACATGAAAACAGATGTCCACACAAATATTTGTATATGAATGTTCATAGTAGTATTACAACAGCTAAAAGGTGGAAGCATAATATCAACTGATGAATACATAAAATGTAGTTTGCCCATGCAATGCGAAAAAAAGCAATTAAGTATGCTACATGGTCCAACGTGAAAAATCTGTGCTAATTAAAGAAGCCAGTTAAGATCACAAATTTTAAGATTCCACTTATATGAGATGTCCAGAATGGGCAAATGGGGACAGACAGAAAAGATTAGCAGTGGCAAAGGCTGGGATGGGAGTGGGGGAACTGGGGAGTGACTGCTAATGGACTCAGAATTATTTCAGAAAGGACAAAAATGTTCTAAAATTATATTGTGCTGAGGGTTGCACAATCTTGTGAATACACTAAAAACACTGAATTGTACACTTTAAATGGATGAATTGTATGTTATGTGAACTATATCTCAATAATACAATTGTTTAAGAAAACAATCATATCAACCAAATACAGTATGTAGGCCTTGTTTGGATCCTGGACTAAGTATTTATTCTATGACATGTTTGAGACAGTGGGGGACATTTTAACACAGACTGGATATTAGATGAATACTAAAGATGAGTATTAAAGAATTATTGCTAATTTTGTTGGCTGTTAGAATGGATTTGCAGTAGTATGTTTCCCCAAAATTATTAAATTTCTTTTTGTCAAACATACTGAAGTACTTACAGATGAAATGACATGCTGTCTGGGAGGTGCCTTAAAATACTCTAGCAAAACAGCAGGAGGGAGAGGGGCAGGGCAGGTCATGGTTCTGGCTGCATTAAGATTTGAACAGTGATGCCTGTTCAATTTGCAAACTACCTGTAGACAAAAGTTGTAGGTACATTTCTGGGAATTTCAGGGATCTAGGTCTGAGTACCAGCAGAACACCCTGTCAAGAGACCCCAAGTCAGTCAGGAGGCGGGATCCGAGAAACATCCAAGCGGCACCTTAGAGGTGATGACTATCATTAAGTAACTCTGTGGATAAAAATGAATGACTCAGAACTGGAAGTCATCCATATCACAAAAGAGGAAGCTGAGTTCACAGAGAAGTAGGGTGACTTAGCTGAGGTCACAGGACGTGTTACTCGCAGGGAACCTCTGACCTCCCAGACCCAGAGTAGGTCCACCTGAACACACAGCTGTTGCAGGCTTTCCCCCAGGGAGACACTTAAAATGACAACGGTGCAGTATCGTGAGTTGGCCAAGGCTGTGGAGCTCTGGAAAGTAGCTCCTACACCATCAAAAACAGAGCCCTGGAACCCTGGCCGGTTTGGCTCAGCGGTTAGAGCGTCGGCCTGCGGTCCAGAGAGACCCGGGTTCGGTTCCCGCTAAGGGCATGTGCCTCGGTTGCAGTTTGTCCCCGGCCCTGGTTGGTCGTGTGGGTGGCAGCCACTCGATGTGTCCCTTTCACGTCGATGTTTCTCTCCCTCTCTGTCTCTTCCTCTCTCTCCCTCCCACTCTATCTGAACAACAACAACAACAAAAAAATGAGAAAATGTCCTAAAAA
This sequence comes from Tadarida brasiliensis, assembly GCA_030848825.1. Classification (NCBI taxonomy): domain Eukaryota; kingdom Metazoa; phylum Chordata; class Mammalia; order Chiroptera; family Molossidae; genus Tadarida; species Tadarida brasiliensis. Next base: position 194,647,898 of record CM061257.1, on the reverse strand, counting down.
AAAAACCAAAAAAAAAAAAAACAGAGACCCGGAGGTTACCAGGAGCACCCCAAAAGAGCCCCATGGCAAACCCTGTCAGAACAATGGCTCTTACTAGGAGGTGTCCAGTGGTCCAGCAGGGATAGAATATGCTGGGCATTTATGGCAAGAAAATTCTGTGCAGCAACAAGCTCTGCAAACTAACCTCCCGCTCTCCAGTGGGTGCTGAATCTCTCACTCTTTGGTAGGTACTAAAAACAACTTCCAGGAGCTCACACTAGATGCTGCAAGAGTCGGTTTGGGGGAGTTTATTGGGAGCTATTTTAAAATGTGAAGTGAGTGTGTGAGCACATGTGTGGTGTACCTTTTCCCCGAGTAATTCAGCAAAGTGCGCGGTGTCAGCAAGAAGCTGAAAGGAGCAGGCGGCCTGTCATCACGGCCCGCCAGGCGGCGGAGCAGCCGGCCCAGCTCAGTTGTTTGCACCCCCAAACCCGAGTCTGGAAGGCTCCTAAGCATCTGGGACATGCACACAAGTGAAATCTGTCAGCCTTCTGAGAAAACGGGTTAGATTGTCAAACCTGATAGGAAACTTTTCTCCTAATTAAGCAAGCTCTGGAGAAGCAAAGTCCCTCCCACTGCCTCCAGAGGCATTCCCACCTTAAAAGGGCAGCCGTCTGTGAGGCTTTCATTTAGACCTCACTTCTCCTCTAAACCTTACTGCCAGCCTTTTAAGTGCCATCCTTTCCGGGTGCAGTAATAACATCCTGCACTCCACTGAGGTGAGGCCAGTCAAAGCTCTTCTTACTCTCTAAGCCGCCTGGGCTGTTGAAGGTTTGCAGTCAACAGACTCTTCTTTCCTGAGCCCCCACTTCTGCTCCGGCCAAGTCACCTGTATTTATTCTACATATCATATGATTATGTAATAAAGCAACACAGCCCATACACTGCTAAAATAGTACAAAAAGGGAGCAGGTGAGTGCTTCCTAGAGTAAATATTTTTAAAAGTTATTAAATTAAACACAGGTGAGACAACTGTAAAACACTGAAGAGAAAAAAATCACAAGAATCTAAAAATATTGTCTTCATACTGCTTCACAAGCGTCTTTATCTTTTTATTTTATGTATTTTGTTTTAATCCTCACCTGAGGACATGCTTAGAAAGAGGAAGAGAGAGACAGAGAGAGAGAGAGAGAAACATCGACAGGCTGCCCTCTGCATGAGCCCCGACTGGGGACTGAACCTGCAACCCAGGCATGTGTCCTGACCAGGCATCGAACTGGCGACCCTTCAGTGCACAGGATGATGCTCAACCAACTGAGCCACTCTGGTCAGGCCACGATTGTCTTTAAATTCTCTCCTAGATGGTGTGGTCCATACAAGAAAGACAACATAGAACCGCAACCAGGCAGAGGACCCTTACAAAGAAGAAACCTTGGTCTCAAATCAGAAGATTGGCAAGTGAATGCATAAGTTGCAAGTTCAAATACAGGGTTTCAGAGAGGTAGGTATCATGGATTCTGTACTTTAACTTTTTGCATTATCCAACCAACAGTTTAAACAATGCTGACAGAGGGCTTTCACTATTAATAGCTGCCATTTATTGAAAGTCAATCACTGTTTTAGGTGCTTTACATGTATAAATAGATTAATTAAATTCTGACAAAGACTTTGAAAGAAAATATCCCATTTTATATAGGGAACATGAGGCTCAGTGACACTAATTTGCACAGTCACAGCCAATAACAGCCTCGTCTGTGGGCTCCAGAGACCGTGCACTTAGCCACTCACCACCCCAGTCCCTCCAAGTTACCTTTGAGTCAAAAGACATAACATGTGATCAGTATTTCAGAACCTTCAGACAAAGAGAAATGAAATAACAGAAACACCCAATCAGAAAATAATAATGACTAGGGTGGTAGCAATTTTCAAGAGATGCCCAAAAGCCATCGAATGAGGGAAGGAGAATTGAATAATCACATTTGGGGGGAGGGGGCGAGGTCTAGATTCAAATCTAGGTGTTCACTAAAACCTCATTTTCTTATATAAAATTTAAGCTGCTTCTACAAGTAAGTCCAGAATAGGTGTCCTAAAGATGTCCTCTGGTCTGGCAGTTAGAAGGTAAGTACATGGGAGGCTGCTATGATTCTGGGAGATGTTAACTGCTTCTCAACTGCCCCGAAGCCGCCACCACACAGTTAGTTGCATGACCACAGGCAAGTCACCACCTCCCTAAGCTGGTTTTATCACCTGAAAACGAGACAGGATTCCTACCTAGGAGCGTTCTTACTTACATGAGCTGAAACAATGGATGTCCCCTCCTTCCTAAGGAGTGAGGGCTTCAGGACTCACACACACAGCAGTGCAGTGTCTACCCAGCCCAGGGTGGAGAAATGCACAGGAGGGAAGGCAGAGGGTGCAGCAGGGACAGTGTCGCCCAAAGGACGCTGGAACACCCAGGGGTCCCGAGTCCAACCTTTATGTTGAATCACCAAAAGACTAAAAATAACATCTCAAATTGATGTCACATACGGTTCTAAAAGTGTGGTCCCAGCCCAGCAGCATGCTGAAGGGGTGGCTCTGGTGGTGAGGCCCAGCAGTGTGTTCTAACACGCCCTCGAGATGATCCCAATGTGCGGTGAAGGTGAAGAGCCTCTAGCACGGTGCGCTGAGGCTCTCATGACAGAATCAGACGCACTTGGGTTTGAATCCAGACGCAAAGATGAAAATGTGTGTGGCTGAGAGTATTGGCTTACTAAATCCTGGTGGTTAACCGACATGACGACCTAGGCGGAAGGAAGCACTGGCTGAGTTGGGAAATGCTGAGGGTGGGTGTAGGGATGGGGGTTTGGTGGATGAAGAAAATGTAACCTTGAGATACGCATTCTCGCAACCTGGCCAGCCAAGGATCAAAGTATGCGTGTGGATAGATAAGGTCTGCCTGATGGGTAGGAACGCCACCCTGTCTGAACTGAGAGTTTTGTTTGCGTGTCAATGGATAGGAACACCACCCCGAAAGAGATAATGGGCAAGAAAGCCCAGGCGTGAATGGGTTTGTTTGTTTATATCTCCTTTGCTGTTTCTATGCTGTAAAAAGCGAGAGACAGGGCTTGGCTGTATGGTCAACAGAGACACCATCTCAAGGACTTAATTACCTAAAACAGCATGTAACCTGGGGAAGCACTTTGCAAATAAATTGGACTGCATCCAAAGATCTGGAGCATTTGCCCTCTTGTGATGCTCTCCCTCACTCCAAGCAGCGTCTGCTTGTAGTTCATTGCATTGTGACAACCTCTGGCAGGCCAAGAGAGACGGCAGGTGGGAAGAAGTAGAGAGAGAGGGTGGCATGGGAGGAGCATGGGAAAGGGTTTGAGGACCTATCTCAGTCCCACAGAACCAGTCCCAGTGCCCTGCAGTGAGGGGAGTCTGCCTGGAAGGACAGAGATAGCTCAGAGCTGGATACCTTCAGAGGTTCCTGGTTTGAAAGTTCTGGAGTCTGAAAGTAGTCAGGGAGGTGGGCACCAACCTTCACAGGCTGCTGCCAGGAGGGCCCCGGAATGGCCACACCTCCCGAAACTGAGAAGCTCTAGTGCACAGGATGGAAGCACACCCCTGGGAAACCAGTGGGCAGGCAGTGGTGCGAAATAGGAGCTAAGACAGAGTCTTAGCACAAAAGCGGAAATGCCTGCTTCATGAGTTTGAAGACAGAACTGGTAGCCAAATTATTCTGACAAAAACATACAGAAGACCAACTCCAAAGGAGGAATAGGTGTCTGAACATATGCCAAGAGAAAAACTGACTGAAGATCTCCTACTGTGTCAAAAGCTTTGCCTGTTGACAGTAAAATTATCTTGAGTTTGAGGGGGAAATCTTTCAAGTCCACTCTAAATTCTTCCTCAACAGAGATTCATACAGTGGGTTGCTTTGTCTTCTCAGGAAACACATCTCGGGAGCTGCAAACAGGATGAGGGGCTATGGTAACCAAGGACAACAGGTTCCCTCCGCCTGTGGCCTACCTGCCTGCACCCCACCACTGGGCCATTTATTCCCGTAGCACACAGTCATGGAACCTGTCGGACCGCCGGTGCCTATTAATTTTGCCTTTGCCACATGTTAGATATCCAACCTCAACTGAATGCCAGCTTTTATCTTCTCACACAGACTATCACAACTGTCTTTTTAAAAAAATTCATTGTGGAAACATTGTGAAACATACAGACAAGTATATACCTTTCTATATCTCATAATTCATATACCTATCACCAAGGACAAAGACATGTTAACACGTTATGGTATTTGCTTTATGATTGCTACCTCTCTCTCTGTTTTTTAAAGAAACAGAGATTACAAATTTAGCTGAGGTCCCACACCATCCTTCTATCTCTCCCTAATGGTAGTCACTTCCTTGAAGTTAGTTTCCATGCATATTTTATGTTCCTACATTTCCTTGAATATACTGTTTCTCTTTTCATTTTTAAATTCAAGAGGTATATTCTGAAATGTCTTGTTTCTTCTCTAAAGTACTTTGGGGTTTTCATACATTTAAATTTGTGCCTACCTGCTGGACATGAAAAACTATATCCTTATTGATTTTGCATTTTGGATCACTTATGAGGCTGAATATTTTCCCATATCTTTATAAGTTAATTGAATTTCCTCTTCTCTGAGGCATCTAATGCTATCTTGGGTGATCTTAGAAGATTTTCCCCCCCTTTTTAATATTTTCTGGATATTAATTTGTACTTTGTAGTATGTATTGCAAATATGCAAATTTCTTCTTCTAGTCTGGAGTTTGGATCTTAACTTGGTAATGTCTTTTGCCTAATGTTTTAATTTAAATAAAGGTAGGCTTATCAATCCTTAGAACTCTCATACCACCCCACATCAATAACAGTGTTTTCATCACTATAGCTTTGTAAGAAATTGGGATAGTTGGGTGAGGCCTCCATGTATTTTCAATTCACCTTGGCCATTCATGAGCCTTGGCTAGTCCATATTAATTATTTAATAGTTTTAGTGAGATTTCCATATTATCTGACATAATCTGGGCCTGGTTTTTGTTTTGTTGTTTTCTGATTGGTATAGTTTAACTGATAAGGCAATTTCAAGATCATAGATCTATCCAGATTTTCTAATTATCCATTCTGTCCAGAATTTCAATTTTTTTGGCTTCAACTTTTTATTTCATTCTTTTATTATTTTAAAAAATCTGTCTAAGGTTCTGCCCCATTTCCATTACTAATGATGTTTGTTTGCTCTTTTCTTCTTTTGTTGCTCTTGAACAAACTTACCAGATACTTATTTTATTAATCTGTTCAAAGCAGTAGCTTTTTTGTTGATTCTATGATTTGTATTTCATTCATTTCTCTTGATTAAAATATTTTCTTTCTTCTATTTTGATCTTGTTTTACTTACCATTCCCTGAGGGAGGTATGTTAAATTATTCCACTAAAATGGTATATGCAAAATTCTCCTTGGAATGTTGTCTATTTTTTTTTTTTAATATACTTTAAGGTAATGTTAGGTGTATGCAGGTTTATAATTCATATACCATCCTGGTGAAATCCTTCTGTCTTCATAATGACCTTCGTTGTCTCCTTTTATGCTGTGTTTGCCTTACAAGTCTATTTTGTGTGCCATCAACTATAGTTTCTCTAGCTTTTATTTAAGTATTTTCCTGGTGCATCAAGTTTTATGCCTTTACTTTAAACTTTCTTCCATCCTTAAATTTTAAGTGTGTCTTTTAGAAATAGTACAGAGCTGGACTCTTTAAAATTCCATCGAAAATGAGAACCTCTATGAACTGCTAAGGTTGATTTACTTATACAGTCAACCCCTGAACAACACAGGTGTCAGAGGTGCTGCTGACCCCTGCGCAGTTGAAAATCCATGTATAAATTTTGACTCCCCCAAACTTAACTACAAGCGGTCTTCAGATCCACAAAATCAGTATTTTTGATCCACGGTTGGGAAACACGGTTGGGAATGGGAAAAAACAGACAAAACTATTTCTGATTTGAGGTTGGTTGAACTCATGATGTGAAATCTGCGGATACAAAGGGCTAACTGTATTTGTTGAAAAAAAATCCGCATATAAGTAGACCCATGCAGTTCAGGCCCGTATTGTCCAAGGATCAGCTGTGTTTGCTATGATGCCTAACACAGTCAGAAATGTTTCTCATGTCTTATTTTGTACGTGCTGTTTTACCACACTTTTTCTTGCTTTGTTTCCAAAATCCTCCCTGTACGACTCCTACTGTATTGGTCAAGTTGTTTGTTCGTATCTTTCTCCTCCCCTCCCGGCTCCACTGGTTTGGAAGTTACACAATCTCTTTTCATTCAGTGAAGCTAACAATCTTTCCCCAGCATTTTATTATGTAAACTCCAAATACACACAATGTTGAAAACATTATACAGTGAACACTCTATACACCACCTAGAGCTCTCTTCAGTTTCACCACATACACTTGAGTTGAGGTCTACATTTCACCAGCACACGCCATCTCTGATATATTAAGATCCACAGAAGGCTTCAACTCCTCTTAAACTTGCTTCGTAAAGCTTCCCACCATGTTTTCAAGGGGCCTGAAGGTAGTCATTATCATAACAGGTTTTGTTGTTGCTGTTTTAAGAGCTCATTCTTCTCTACCTTATGTACCTCCTATTTTGCCAAATTTATTGATCAACATTGCTTTTCGTACCATAGTCTCACCGCCTTTCTAGAAACAATTCATAGTAGTTCCCATAGCCTGTACTCCAACTTGTCAAATCCTGAAGAAACCACCCTGCATTCAAACACAGTTCCAGGTTAGACCTTGTTGAAATCAGAGCCAAGTTTTAGCTCTCCATAACAACAGTTTCATGTTTATTGCCAAATAGACTGCAGTCTCAAAAGCAGCAAAGAGTTAGGATATATCTCCTTGTGTCTTCCCTATGCTGGCACAATACAACACACGCACAAAGTCCCCCACGAGCTAAAGGACACCATGGGGCTGCTTTCTGACAGCACAGGAGAGCATGAAATACACCTGTGACTCTTGGGGTGTGTGGTTTATACGTCACACTTCAGATGACCTGAAGAAAACTGTTGTGGAGCCAAGCACGCTGGGCTGGATTTGGGAGAGCGGCTGTTCCCTGGCTTCCAGTTCTCCCTGGTTCTGTGCCTTGTCTCTGTCTCTCTTGTAACTATTTTCTCCATCTACAGAACCAACAGGGACATTAAATAATCCTTATATCCATGAAAACGCTGAAAATCTTTTTGTCTCTGATTTTTATTTTCTAAATAAGCACCTTCACCAAGGTGGTATTGAGTCCAGAAATCATGAAAGGGCCTGAAGAAAAGCGAAAAATATCTCTTAAAAAGGTCCACAGTATGTTGCTGATTTTGAGCAAAAATGCTAAACAAATTTTCAAAAAATTAAAAGAAATGTACTCGCTACATGTACCTCATCCAGAAATTATGTAGGTGAAATCTCAGCCTGGCTGTATCTTCAACCTGGCTCTGTGGCAAGTCCCACCTTCTCACTGTGTTTGTTTTTGTTTTTTAACTCTGAATTGTAAGAGCAGATAGTACATATGAAAGCTAGGTGGGGAAAAATCTGAAGTCTGGCAAACATGGTCTAGCCAGTCACTGGGACAGCCCAGGTGTATTATCCCCAAACAGGCTCCAACTAAGTAACATACAGAGACATGTGGTCTTGCTGTTTTTTGTATTTTTTAAAATATTTTTCTTTATTGATTTGAGAGAGAGGAAGGAAGAGGGAGGGAGGGAGAGATAGAGAACATTGATGAGAGAGAACCTCAATCAGCTGCGGGATTGAGCCTGCAACCCGGGCATGTGCCCTGACCGGGAATCGAACCCGGACCTCTCAGTCCATGGGACATCGTTCAATCCACTGAGCCACACCTGCCGGGCCTGTTTTGTTTTAATTAAAAGGAGATGAACATCCTCAGGAAGTTTTACCTGTACGGTGTGTGCAATAATGTACACAATTTAACTCTACATCAGGTAGCTAAAAATGCCTCATTATCTAGACTAGATTTGGTCTAATTAAAAAGTAAACCAAATTCACAAGGGAAAATAACTGCCACCAGGCATAATAAGCTTGTTTTAATTTGGACTCTTAGGAAGAATACACATTCCACGAGAGGCATGAGCTTCACACCATAATCTCAGAAATAAGAAAAACGACTAAATACATTTGCTCAACTTTAGCTACCTTCAGAGTATTAAGGGACACCTGTAATGGAGTGTCGGCATGCAGCATTGGATGGGCCTGCAAATCACAGGACACACTGTCAGAGCAACACCAATGCTCCGATCGTGTTGTAGTCCCCACACACAGGCAGCGGTACAAAAACACGCGCTCTGATGCAGTCGGCACAACCAGTGACACTCAGAAAAAGAACCAAAGGACCTCGGAATCACATTTAAGGTGTTTTCCTAATGTTGCTGCATATTAGGAGACCAGTGACAGGGCCTACTTTGGAAGGAGGATTCCCTTTGTAAATGCAGGGCCCAGTGTGAGCAGGTGAAAGGCACTGGCAGCCGAGCACTCTGTGTAGCCACACAAGCCATTTCTCCTCTCTGGGACTCTCCTTCAGCGTACATCGCATACAATACACTGCTTTCTGAATGCACAAGGGGGCCCTGGGAATTCACTGTCCCAAAACTCTAGAGAAAAGACATCAATGAAAGGACCTGGGTAGCATCAGTATTTCAGGCACCCAGTGAATGGCTACATTTAGATTACCTTCTCATCAGGGCCACGTAGGCTTACAGTTTTAAAAGCCTAAAAATAGGCAAATATCTTATTAAAATTTTATCTCAGACATCTCATGCAGCAGAATTTTTGCCAATACATCTTGTAGGGCAAGAGAAACAAAGGAAAAAAATAAGCAAATGGGACTACATCAAACTAAAAAGCTTCTTTCTACACAGCAAAAGAAACCATTATCAAAATGAAAAGGGAACCCACTATATGGGAGAATATTCACCAGTGATACATCTGATAAGGGGTTAATTTCCAAAATATATACAGAACTCATACAGCTTAAAAGGAAGACAAACAATCCAATTAAAAAATGGGCAAAGGACCTGAATAGACACTTCTCAAAAAGGGACATACAAATAGCCAATAGACATATGAAAAAATGCTCAATGTCACTAATCATCAGAGAGATGCAAATTAAAACAGCTATGAGGTACCACCTCAAACCTGTAAGAATAGCTATCATCAATAAATCAACAAACAAGTGCTGCGAGGGTGTGGAGAAAAGGGTACCCTAGCACACTGCTGGTGGGAATGTAGACTGGTGCAGCCACTATGGAAAACAATATGGTGTTTCTTCAAAAAATTGGAAATGGAACTGCCGTTTGACCCAGCTATTTCACTTCTGGTAATATATCCTAAGAAGCCTGAAACATCAATCAGAAAGAATATATGCACCCCTATGTTCATAGCAGCACTATTTACAATAGCTAAGATCTGGAAACAGCTCAAGTGCCCATCAGTAGATGAGTGGATAAAAAAGCTGTGGTACATACACACAATGGAATACTGTGTGGCTCTAAAAAAGATGGATCTCTTATCCTGTGTGAAAGCAAGGATGGACCTGGAGAGAACTATGCTAAGTGAAATAAGCCAGTCAGAGAAAGACAAATATCACATGATCTCACTTACATGTGGAATCTAATAAACAAAATAAACTGGCGAACAAAATAGGTCCAGAAGCATGAATGCATGGGACAGACTGACAGATCTCAGAGGGGAGGGGGTGGGGGGGAAACAAGGACAGGATGAGATTAACCATATCCATATATGCATAACCCATGGAAACAGACAATAGTGTGGTAAAGGCCTGGGGTGGGCGGGGCCTGGGTGGAGGGGGGCTCAAGGGGGATGAGAAATAGGGGACATCTGTAATACTGTCAACAATAAAAAAGAAATGGACATTCAGAAAAAAATTGTTTTGTGTGTTCATAAATCTTTTCTCCATTTTCTCATCAGTCACTCAAAGAAACAGAAACAAAAGATGTTTCCTCCAGGGCCTAATGAGTTCTTGGTGTTTATCAATTTCCATGCCCATAATCCACAGTATCTGAGGATACTTCACAATTCGGATGCATCTGAGGAACCAGCTGTGAGGTTAGAATGTGGGAATATGAAACTTCTGAAAGATGGTGTACACATGGTCTTTCTTAAGGCGTCTGGGGGTCGCAGAACAGAGAGACAGGCAAGCTTCCCGCGGCTCCTACGGGAAGGAAGCCAGACAGGCTGGGGACAGACGGGCCCCCAGGAACACTTGGCCATATGACTCATTTGGTGAATACAGAACCAAAGAAGTGACAGGACCTGCTCAGAGTCATTTTCAAGGTCACCGTACAGCATATTGTAGGGCAAAAGTATCACTTTGGAAAGGCTCCCTGGGATCCGTTAACCTAAGGGTAGTTTTTTGAAACAACTGAGTTAAACCAAACAGGCGTGTTGGCTAGGCAGTCTCTGCCACCAGGAGAAAAGTCAGGTTTTCTTCTTAATACATACACACACACACACACACACACACACACACGACATATGCTGGTCCCCATTACTTTCCACCAAAGTGTAAGTGGGGTCAAGGCCAAATAAGCATTCACGTTATCCTCTCCCCTCCATACACTGGACACAATACAATGGGTGACCTACTCAACACATCTCATGTTGGCCCATTCTGCCGGAAATCTGACACCCGCCCACCCGCAGTCAGCACAGCGTCAGGCCCCCACTTCCAAAGCCGCTACAAATTGCATTTTGGGTGACATCACGACATTGATCATGTCAAGACTCTCTGAAGTGATTTCTTTTTGGCTCAGCCAAATGTTTCATCTGTCCTAAGAGGAAGCAGAAGAGAAACAGAAAAGGGGAGAGGGTGATAAAGGAAAGGAATACTACCAGAGGAAGAAACATAAAACCCTTGGAGAAGCCCAGCACAAAACAGAGGGGAAGATCACTTCAGACAAACAGCAGCCAAGGTAAGGCCGGGCTTGTGTTCCCGGGTATTTCTAGGAAATCAACCTTAATGCCCATGTTCCATGGGGTCAAGATGAATCTGTAGGGTTAGCTTTTCTTCAGTCTCTGAGCCAGAAAAAACACCGCCATCATTTTATAAAAGTGAACCACAGACCAGATGGATGAAAAGAGTGGAGAAATATTCAATGTGTATATCATCCTTTCAGATCAACGAAGAATTTGTAAGATTTTGATAAAGAATGTGAAGTTCTGTTGTTCTCATACAGGAGCCTTAAGAAAAAGTTTAAAATGACAAAACATGGCCCAGTATGAAGAAGGAACATTGTAATGGATAGAGGTTTCAGAAGATGGAGGAAGTGATTACTCAACTCAGAGAAATATCCTAGGACAGGCTAGACCATATAGCTCGGTGGGGTGCTATATATTCTGTGGTCCAGAGAAAAGCACAGGCTGCCTGAACCAGGGGCCGATGACCTTCACAGTCACGCCAACGCTGAACTTCCAGGCCACTTGCTTTCCCTTAGGCTGACAAATTTGACCATATACTCCATCGGGTAAAAGGCAACGATCTCACAACTGATTGAAGCTACGTTGTATATTTTACGTAGCTGGCTCAAAACTAATAACGAAAAGAAGAAGAGAGGAGGAAAAAGAAAACCAAAAGAGCATTTACTCTAGGAATCCGGGTTTGTGTTTATGCTCCACGTGAGGTCCAAACTGTATCTGGGCTTGAAATCCACCAAACTCGCAGGCTTTCTCGAAGGAGACAGGGTGGGAGCCGTTCAGGATATCATCCCGAGCCTGGAACACAAGAGGAAGCAAAAAGCATCAGGACCTTGGGGGAGAGGACACGTCCTGCGTACTGACGCGTCCCTGCAGCTGAGTGCCCAGCCCGTGGAGCGAGGGGAGGGTGCTCCACAGCCCGGTGATGCATCCAGGACACTGCGGATTGGAGCACAGCAGGATCAAGGCAAGAAGAAAACAAGTCTTTGCCCAAAACTGCCTATAAATGGGCAGCAGCAGCAGTGTCCAGTATGTTAAAACTAAAGCTCGAGTACATTCTAGGAAGGGAGAAGTGGGTCGTGAAAAATAGAGGCAAAGAGAAACCCTTGTGAAATGACCACATTCATAGAGGGGGAAAAGAAACGCAGTATACTTTCTATAACCCTACATCAGAAAGTGAACAGAAAAATTATCTAGAGGTAAAATCAACCCAAAGCCCATCTCAAGATAAACAAGGAGAGAGCCAGTGAGACACAGGAACGCAGTGCTGCAGACAGGTAGGGGAAGTGATAAGCAAACACAGTCTTAGAATCAGGAGCTCACTGTGTCTGAGGCTCTTCTCCCAGTTCTTGACCCATCACTGCTGTTGCTATTGATTCCTTTTCTTTTCTTCCTTCCTTTCTCTAGCTACACGACCCCCCGTCCACTCTCAGATGGACATGCCAAGCTACGGCTCTGAGCCTTAAACAAGCACCGTCTTATTGCCCTATCTCCTTCCTTCTAGCCTCCCAGCCTCTTTCTTCCTAGCTCTCCTTCCACACCATTCTTCCATCCACTAACTCAGGGATCGGCAAAGCTTTCCTGTGAAAGGCCAGGGAGTAAACATACCAGAGCATGTGGGCCCTGCGGCCTCTGTCAGAACCATCGAATTCTTCCACTGGGACACGAGAACAGCCATGGACAACACACAGCCAATAATGTGATACGTGCGGGGGTTCACCAGTGTGTAATATGTTAACAAGGGAGCTGTGTTCTCATAAAACTTTATTGATGAACACAAGTGATGCTGTGGCTGTACTTTTTTCTGTGGGCACATAGGTAGATAAATAGAAGGAGAGAAAAGGGAAGGAGGAAAGGAAAGAATAAAAGACATGAGGAAGGGAGACAGACGGATGTTTTCTTTGAGCCAAAAGAATCTTTGGGAACTAGTGGGAAGCCCACATCTTACACCCTGGGAAACCGCAACTCAGGTAAGTTAAAGGACTTGTCTGAGCTCAAACAATTAACAGTAAAGAAAAAAGATTACTGAGAGAGTATCGTTCCGTTAATGAGAAGTACTGGTTTTCTGACCAATATTCACTTGTATTCTAAGATGTTAGCGAAGAAAACTTGAGTGCATTTGAAGTGGTGAGCCAGGTAAGCGCCTCAAAGCCAGGCAGAGAGAGACGGTACCGGCCACCAGGTCTCAATCTGGGAGGCCAAATACAGTCCCTTCTCTGGATGGCCGGCAGCTCATGTCAAACATCAACCTGTACCACGACCAAACACACGTGCCCCTGGGAACGCTATGCCGTACACACGATGGAAGCCACAGCCCAGCTCCTGCTAGCACAGGCCACCGCCAGGGGCTCCCTGAACAGTGTGAGCCAACCCCAGTGTCTGAGCATCAAGTACGGTACCTGAACATAAAGCAAGTTCAGCTGCACAGGGTCTCTCGAGTCCACATTCTGATCCGAGTAAAAGAACTTCCGTCTAAGCAGCAACGTTTCGTTTTCATCAACGCCTTGTTCTCTGAATGTTCGGCTGTGATCCAGCCAATTTACTGCAACACAACCACACAGATAAAAGAGCTGTGTTTATGTTTCCTCTTGGTTTAGCGGATTTATCAAAACAGCAGCATAATACAGATGCAGATTTCTATAATGCTGACATTCAGTTCCAGCTACTTCTTATATTAGAACTGTGCATTTTAACTTTGCAAAATAATTTCACATGCCCTCACGTACCACATGACACACTGAAAGGAAATGAGAGGAAATTCCCAGCCATTCTTAAACTTAGTTAAAGCCCCACAATGAATTTATAATATGCCCCTTCCTTCTGGGGGTTAGAAGAAATAAGGAAATTAGTACTTTATGCCAAGATAACCAAGTTAGCATTTCCCTTTAAGTCAAAAGTAGATACTTCAATCTCATCAGGTGAAATAATTGATAAGCTTTGAGCATAATGAGTTACCTCCAACCCTAAGTAGAAAAGAGAAAGAAAGTGAACGTAATTGGGGGGGGGGGGCACTAAGGTAGTGGGGGGGGAGGTTAGAAACCTGCCCATGGCCCAGCTTGAACCTCACTCATTCAGAAAACGCTGGGCTGATATCAAGGTGCATAGGAACTGATCACTCCTCTACTCTTTCCACAGCTCTCATTCTCACACTCCTCCCTGGGCTTAACACGTACGTTATAAGTCTTTATTACAAGCCTCGCTAGATTATAAACAATTTTAGCTCAGGGAATGTGTTGGATTGACCTCATCTCCCATAGTACCTAGGAGAGTATCATGCACATTATAAAAATCCTTGGGATTTGTCTACTAAGGTCTCACTTGGAAAGAAGTATGCAACTGGAAATCAAATAAAGCAGAAAAAAAAGAGAATGGAAAAGGGGTCAGAGGAAATGAAAGTCCCACTGAAGATCAATAAACATAATGACAATGATGACATCTTCCCAATGCAGCAGCAAGGGCAAGAACAATAAGAGAAAGAGGGTGGGGAGGTCTGAGTGAACTGTGCATGAAGTAAGATCCTCTGGGGGCGGGGGAGGTCTGGCAGCCAGGTGCACACAGCACAGGCTTTTGGGGACACGTGGGGTGTACATAATGGCTTTTCCAAATATTAACTGTGTGGCCATAGAAAATTACTTTCCTACGACAGAATTACATTACCATTTTGTAACCCCTAAGGAAATTATGTATCGAGGCAGTGGTCCTCAATGGCTGTTAACATCACAGAAAAGGAGACAACGTGACACAACTTCCTGATGAAAGAACAGCAGGTCCCTGAATAACATCATTTTGCTACAACGATGATGAGATGCTATAGGATCTTAAATCTCGTTTCTATCAACTGATCGATAGTAAAAGTGGTTTCATTATACATCATTTTGCTTCAAGTCCCAGAGCCTATTGATGACATTAAATGAGGACTTACCATACACAACATCACATATGAAGGAGTCTTTATTTTTTTAAAAATATGCACATAAATCTGATCAAGCCTCCAGATCAGGGGAATTAAAAAGGAGAGAAGAACATGTTAAATGACACCACAGGTATGCAACCAACAAAATCCAGATCACACAAAATTCAATAAAAGTAACAATCTGGTTTCTTGCCCCTGAAAGTTTGAAGAAAAATAATGTAAAAGATGAAGGGAAGTCCC
Organism: Tadarida brasiliensis; assembly: GCA_030848825.1. Classification (NCBI taxonomy): domain Eukaryota; kingdom Metazoa; phylum Chordata; class Mammalia; order Chiroptera; family Molossidae; genus Tadarida; species Tadarida brasiliensis. The sequence continues at coordinate 194,632,753 of CM061257.1, read as the reverse complement.
CGAGACTAAAAGAGGTAAGCAACGTTATCATTCAACATAATCTGGACCCAGTTCAAACAAACTGTTGAAAAAAAAATTTTAGAAGAGAAAATGTAAACATAATTTGTGTATTTGATATTTAGCGAGTCCATTTTTAGGTGTGAAATAGCATTTCAGTCACTTTTTTTAAAAAAGTCTCAACCCTTTAGTGACACAGACCGAAATATTTACAGATGAAATAAAAATAAAAAAGCAAAACAAGCAAAAACCACAGCCAGCGCCCTGCCCAGGTCGCAGTGGCAGGGACGCCGGGAGGGCTGAGGCGTGGCAGGGCCACGGGCCTGCGCCACGCTGCCTCCCAGACACTCACAGTCATCGTCCGTGTGCAGCTTGGCCTTCAACTTCTCCATCTTCCTCTCGTCTCGCAACAGCGTCCTGTCTTTTTTTAGTGTACCCGTCCCTTCCTCTTTCTTTTCTTCGATTGTTTCTTGGATTAAAGAGTATTCTTCATAGTTTGTTATTCCTAAAAATATAAATTAGGTTATATTATCAGTGATTACACAGTGCTCTCTCCCCCTCAGCGTGGGTCCTGTAATATCCGAGGGGTCCCTGGTGGCAAAGGACAGAAAGAAGCCTTACCGAGGTGAGGGTCGGGGGCCACCCATGGAGCACATAGCAAATAACTCTGGCTAAAAAGGAGCATTTTCAGATAGTTAAGTTACACTCAAAATGTCATGGTCAATTCTCCAGTCTCATTTTATTTATTTATTTTTTTAATCCTCACCCGAGGACATTTTTTTTTCCACTTTTTGTTCAGATAGAGTGGGAGGGAGAGAGAGGAAGAGAGAGAAACATCGACGTGAAAGGGACACATCGAGTGGCTGCTTCCCACACAACCCACCAGGGGCCGGGGACAAAGTGCAACCGAGGTACGCGCCCTTAGCGGGAACCGAACCCGGGTCTCTGTGGACCGCAGGCCAACGCTCTAACCGCTGAGCAAAACCGGCCAGGGCTCCTGTCTCATTTTCAAGAACATAAGTACAAAGCAGAGATCACGCAGAACAGGGCAAGACAATGTCAAACAAGAAGAGGCTGAAGTGCCCCGGCCGGTGTGGCTCAGAGGAGCCCAAGTGTTTGCAATATGTCAGTGGGAATGCAGACTGAGAGAATGAGCACACCCTCGTGGGAGAGGGAGAAATCAGTGTGCTAGGCCACGTGCAAGAGTGCCTCAGCGGCGAACTGGGGGAAGAAAAAAGAAGAGGCATGTAATTAAAACCACACAGAAACCGGAACCGGGGCAGGTGGCCACTCACCTATCCTGCTGCAAATGGTCACCAGGAGCTCCCCGACCGTCTTGGAGTCGTCCACCATCACCGTCTTCACAGCGCCATCCAGCATGCGGATCTTCTGAGGTCTCTGTTTCTTTTTATATTCCAAAATATCCTAGGGCAAAACCACACACACAGTTCACACTTGGACACTTTCTTTAAAAAAAAAAAAAAAAGAATTTTCCCTACCACATTCTGATTTCTTCCTTCAAAGTGTTCATGAGATTTTTGCCACTAATATAAAAACTCCAGGGCTTAATGATTGCTTTCATCACTATTTCTCAAAAACCTGATAGTGACATTGCACCCAAAGAATATATTTATAGCTCATAATTACTGAAAACTAACCTCTGCAAAGTGAAAGTAGCATTATGTCCTCCTACCAGGCTGGGAGTGATCTGCTCTGAGAATTAGTGGAGGAAAATTCCTACTTGCCTTTTACAAAGACAAAAGTGTGTGTCTCCAATGATCTCTCATACAGTTATAAGCAATGTTTAATATCCGTGTCATGAAAGACATAAATAAAACCCCCATAATTCTGCACAGCCATGGCGGATCCCAGTGGAGGTGGTGTTCATTGCAATGGCAAGGCCAAATAGGGGTAATATGTTTGGGAGTTATTTTTAAATAGAGACTTCTTTTTTTTTTATTACACGTCTTAAAAATAGAATTATGGAGGGGAAAATTAATTGGCAAACGTACTTCACTCTTGCTTTATGGAATACGGACCAATCTGATATGTACATTCCATACACCAAAACCCAGTATCTCGAAGGCTCAGCTGAACAGAACATTTAACACTTTTTACTACCTCTCTCCCCTTCTATGGCACAACCGTTCTTACGGATAGTTATTAAACTTACATCTAACATGAACTTCCTTTTACAAAAATAAAACATGAATTAAGAGTCAATCTCTGGCTACCCTTAGGATTATATTATTTTCCCTCCAATCCATCATTACTTTCTATCACCACTCACCAGGATACTTCCTACAAACTTACAGGAAAATACCGCATTTTCTTTCATAACCAAGTCCAACAAGGGCACATAGAAACAGTTTTAAATACTAACCCCAAATTGCTTTAATTATTCTGTGGAGTTTCAAGAATTTGAACTGCTGATATTTTCTATTGCTCCCTGGACAGCCCTTACAAAGTACGTTACATCAAGACTATTAATAAGATACCCTTAAATCAAAATAAATTGTTGGGTCTCTCCTTTTCTTTCAAGCACAATTATGTTGGCTTCTACAGAAGGCTCAGGAACAAAGTGATGAAAAAAAGAAAAACGAGATCAGCAGCATACCCCATTTCGCAACATGTAGTAATCCAGTGTTCTGCCTGCTTCCAGCCAAATTCCTTTCCTGGGGTCTTCATCAGAGAGAAACAGCCCATAGTCAGAAGCTGGAGGATGAATGGAAAGAAACACAGGAGATAAAGTGATGATGAAGCCATCACTGCCAGCCAGGACCCAAGTCTGCTGACTGGGCAAGCTGGTGAGTCCTCCTGCAACAAGAATGTTTCATTCTGACACCACGAGCAGCCACTGGGACTGGAGCAGAGGAGGAGGAAGAACAGAGCTGCAAAGCCAATACCCTCAGACAAGGTTTATGTTTCCTAAAACCAGTGGGCAGGAGTTGTGTTCGAATTGGGGAAAATATCAGAACAAAGCAGTCCAAATTTCTTCCTGAATCTGGCTTTGCTCCGCATTACTTGCTGTAAAAACCAGGCCAAAACCCACGAGGAATGACGAGAGACAGAGAAGGGAAGGAAGTGACCATCTATGCCCAAAGCCGCTTGGGCACAGAGGGGCTAGTGGGGCCCTTGCACTTGGAACACACCCTCCGGCATCCCGACCTAGCACGACGGAAGGTAAGTAGGAGTTCCCTGGGAAAGAGGCCTCTGCTCTCCACGTTACCAAAGTATGAAAAAACCTGGAAAATTAAAGTCCATGTTCTCCATAGAAATCCCCTTATCTGACCCAGGAAATACAAAGGGTGGTGGCAGGAGAAAATCAATATCATTTCCTAAGGACTTGTCTCTTTCTTTCTTTTTTTTTTTTTTTTTGGTATGTGCCCCTAGCGGGAACCAAACCCAGGACTCTCTGGTCCGCAGGCCGACGCTCCAACCGCTGAGCCAAACTGGCCAGGAAAGGACTTGTCTCTTTCTTAATGTGACTCAAGGAACCCTCAGGAACCCAGGTGAGGGTCAGAGCTCCTGTAGTTTCTCAGCAAAACCACTTCGAGATCTTTAATGGTTTGTACTTTCTAAGCTATAAAGCAATCCAACCCAAAGTGGGGTAGGGAACGTGGGAGGAAAACAGTACCGGAAAAGAAAAGACACCAGAAATGACTGAACAACTAGATCTTGAAGTAAGCTTGGGAAGTGAGCAAATTTCCTTTCTGGGTAATCTAGAAATAATAGAGTGTTTCTGAATAATATAAATTATGCTTTAGACCTAAAGGTCGGCAGTTTTGTAAGAAAGAGAACTTTTGAAGAAGACCCTTCTACGTGTGATTATCCTTGATGTCATGTTTGCTTTTTATGCTCCCAATTTTTGAGATAAGACTTAAAACACTTTCATGCTAAAGGTTTATCAACTTGGGAGTAGTTCCAATTTCTCAAGTGTCAGGCACATACTCACTAAATAAAGGAAGGACATGGAGAGAGAAGACAGGGAAATGGAAAAACGGTACGAGCGGCTTTTGTTTAAATTTAGATTAATGGGGGTCAGTGATTTAACTAAATACTAAACAAAACATAAAACAAATGCCTTTTTTTTAAAAGGGTTCGAGATAAAATTTATAAAGCCCTTCAAAGTGCTTCAGATACAAGGCTTGCCCTGGGTCCTGATGGGTCCTGGTCTTCGCCGGCTGCTGGCAATGCCAAGTCCTCATGCACGCGGAACAGGGCGCAGGACCCACAGACCCGGGAACTGTTACAACAGCTTCGTTTGTGTTTCAGAGGCAAATGAGATGGTGCAGCAGAGCGACTTGTAAACCACCGAGAACGATGCTGACACCTGGGAGGGTCAAGACGGTGGGCACCCTCGGTGGCAGATGTCACTGTCATCACACGCCTCACACAGGAAGCAAGTGGCGTCCGGGCTAAGAAGGCATTTCAAACACAGACACAAGTGGGCATGCTTACCATTCAGAGCCTCCATTTCCTTCCCTACTGAGCGAAGAACATACGAATGCATTTCAAGAGACCAGTGAGTAAGCAGTGACTACCTTGGCCGGTCTGTGCCTCGGGCACCCGTTCCCGAATGAATCGACACGCGTCGTACACGGCCGTGGACGGCTCGAACTGCATGGTCTTCACCACATTGCAGTGGCGGACACAGATCTTTAAGGACAGGGCCACCATCTTCCCAGAGGATGTGCAGACTCTCACTTAGAACGCCTGGAAAACAGAGACAATCCCTGACAGTCACGATAATTGTCCGTCTTGAGGAAAAAACAGTGGACTCTGAATCAGCTTTAAAAACCAAGAGAACAAAACAGCAATTGAAGAGAACGCTTTGAATAAAAATACAAATTAAAAACTAGATTTTTGGGGAAGTTTTTAAAATAAGAGCAGCATATAGTTTTGGGGTTAACATTACCACAGTGTGGCAAGCAGGGTCCCTGGAGAGGAAGGAACTCAGAAGTGACTGAGCCCATTGGGAGTGGAATTTCCCAGGCTACTCACATCTGTCTCCTGAACATGCTTCTGGCAACACCCTCAGTGCCCGGGCTGCCTCCCCACCAGCTCCTGGGGACAGAGGAGGAAGCACCAATGCCTTCACAGGTGTCCTCATGGCAAAAGAGTTCCACCAAACCACGGACCAGAAGATTTGGCTTTCAGGCCAATCACATCCCCAGGAGACTGTAAACCCAAGCAAGGCATTCTGGCCACTCTGCCTTAATTTCCCACAAATAAAGTAGCGACAGTGGTTTCAGCCCTGCATAATTCATGGAAGAATTGAATGCCAGACTCATGCAGAGCCATCGCTGACGAGGCCAGAACGGCCCACTGGAAACACCCCGTGTGGCCGACAGCTGCACACTCTTCAGGGTCTCAAAGTAAAGAAAATGCCAATTCAGCTGTTATTTCATTCAGACCAACTCCTGGGATATTTTACTTCTCACCCAGTTCAATGACTTTAAACAGGTTTAGGCTAGGTTTGAAATAATTCATAATTTATTTTTAAAATTTAAATGCAATGATTTAGCGCATTTACTTTGAGCTGGTGGTTTCTGGTTTATTTTGGCTACCTGCTCTATTCCGTGGCCAGAAACTCACGCCCCGCCCAAGCCAGCCTCTATCAATGCATGCCTTGGGCACGAGAGGTAGGCATCTTCCCTGCACCTGAGAACCAGCACAGACTCACCCAGCTCCTGTCATCCTGGCACACAAAGTAAGCACTTTATAGTTAGTAGCTGTTAGAACCCTAGAGCTGCATTGGATAACATAAATCCATGGGAATTTCAAGCACACACTCTTTCTTCTTTTCTCAGACAATCTTCTGGGACTACCCTTTAAGCCTTCCCACTCAAGAACGCAAGCGCTCGGAAGCAGTGACGTGGCCGACACGCAGGGAAGACAACAGGCTGGCCGCGAGACCAGAAACGGGTGCCTCCAGGGTGTCACTTCTTAGCTTGATGGATGGCTAGCTTCCTAACAACAGGTGACTGCAGTCACTTGGTCACAGAGGACATTTCCAAACAGATGCTTTTGAACAGACTTTTAAACACCACGGGCAGGATATGCACACACTCTCACGAAGCAACCGTTCGGGCCACTCAACTACAAAGTCATTCCGACCTCTACGTACATTCCGAATAAATTCTGCCTGTGAAAATGTGAGAATATTTATCACTTGAGACGTGTTAAGATATACTTCTCAACAAACAACAGCAGTGTTCAGTGGGAATCTGCCCCAAGCTGAATTGATTTACTACAGCCTGGGCGGTGGCTAGATCGTGGACACGTAGAGGAGTTCAAAATGTCCCATGATTTTCCATCTACAATACCAAGAACTTTTAAAGCCAAATATAAAAGGCTCTATCCAACTCCGTTTGTGCAGGCACATTTAACCAACCAACAACTCCCCAAGTTGGGAAAATAAAATTGAAACTCTAGAAACAGACAAATTTTCTGTAATGTAGATCACTCGACGGGATAGCTCGTCCCCTGGCGCTGGTGACAGCGTGGGACTTCATGAACTGCTGAGAGCTATGAGCACAGCTGGTGATGAGATTCAGTGGGGAAGGCCACGGAACCGATGTTGTCATGGATGCTCCTTACGGGTGCACCAGAGAGGATGGGATGATTAGTGTCCTCCATCCCTGGGAACAGGAAGCAGCGGAAGTGTCCCTGCATGAAGGCTGTTCCTCCCAGGCTAGTAATGAGGCTTTCTGAAGAGCACATGAACATTCCCTATAGCCAAGCAGGGAGGTAGATTCAATCCAAAGGAAAGAGAGCCATGACATGAAGCCACAGCAGAACAGTCAACACAGGCGCGCAGAGGAAGCAGAAGACACCCACAGGCGCAAGGAGAAAGAGGCCAATGGGAACACAGAGCAGACAGAGCAGGGAGACTGTGGGCCGGAGGCTGGGAAGCACAGGAGAGCAGCCCGGAGAGCTGGGAAGCAGAAGGGGAAAAGAGAAGCATAAAGAATAAAACAGTGAAGGAAAATCTCTATCTAAAACAACTGGGGAAATGAAGAAGCTGCTGGAGGCACAGGTTGGGGTGACTAGTCTCTGATGAGTTTGTCTGGGACGTATCCAGTAGAAAAGTGGAAGAGAGTCAGATACAAATCAGGGGACATAACGGGGGGGTGGGAGGGTGCTATGGAATTTAAGTCCTTGGGACTAAAGATCATCTAGGGAGGGAGTGAGAGACCCAAAGACTGAGTCCTGAGAAGACATTCTAAGTCAGGACAAGGAGAAGGACCCGATAAGGAGGCCTACTGGTAGGTGAGGGAGGAGACCAGAGAGAGAGGGTGGGGCCAGAGAAGGTGCGCCAAGCAGGAGGGAGAGAGCAACAGTGCTAACTGCGACGCAGTTCAGGGAGTGAGGGCCGGGACGCAGCCGCTGCCTCTGGCGGCCTGGGATGTCTGGCTGAGAAAGGAGCCCCCGGAGGCGTGAGGCCAGGCAGCAGGTTCTGAGCGGCGAGGGAGGGGCTGGCACAGCAGGAACAGACCATCTCCGGGGAGCTGCTGGACAGGGTGGAGGAACAGCGCAGCTCTGATTTCGGCTTTTAAGGCTTTTATCCAGAAGTACGCATCACGGCGCTGCTGCCAACCCCACTTCTGAACATCATCTACGTAGACGCAGTTTCCCCAGCTGTGGTCCTAGGGCCAGTCCCAACAGCTAAGTGCCCTTCCTGGAGGCAGGTGCCTGCACACATGACCTCCCTCCTGGGCCTGGCCGGGCTGCTGCCTGGGTCCGCGTGAGGGCAGGGGAGCAGGCAGTCTTGGTTTGAGGAAAGGGCACAGGACTAGGAGTCTGTGGTTCAGGAAGCGCCAGGCCCACGATGCCTTGGACCTCTGGCCCCATGACCTCCCTTCTCTCCTCTTCAGAGAGCAGGAAGCCACCGCTCCCACGAAAGGACACTCGGTGTTTGGCCAGCTATTCCCATAGGATCCCTTTGTCTCCACAGCTTAACATCTCACCACGGAGGCCACGGCATAGAGGCCACGATCCTTAGTTCAGAGTAGACACTCAACAGAACAAGGGACACCAGAGATTCATTACAAGGTTCATGTTCTCAACTTCTGTACCATCTCAAAAACAACTACTGCAAAAGCCATCGATATCACTACGTGGGAACACATTACCCAGAAGCACCAAGGCCCCAAGTCAGTCACTCTAACGAGCACTGCAGTGGCTGGAAATGAAGACTCCAATTTCTTCTTCTTTCTCTCAGCTCTGTTTTATTATGACTCAATGTTCCCAAGCGCGAAATGAAAAACAAGACTAGCAGTTTCCTTCATGGAAATGCTAAAAAATGCAAATTACGTACATGAAGAATGATTTATAAACTTACAAGGATGTATAAAGACAAGGTACTTTTATCATTATCATGCAAGAGGATCACCCACAGAAGAAAAGCTCAGTGAGATCTGCAATCAAAACGCACGGAGATTTAATCATCGTCCCACAGGGAACACGGCACTGAGCTCTGTCTAGCACCTCTCACCACAGAAGGGGACACTTGCAAAGCAGACACTTGCTGGAATTAAGTGTCCTGACTTAGGACAAAAAGAAGGCAGAATTAAAGCAGATAGCAGTTAGAAATGTCAACTAAAGATGAGTATGTATTCTCAACACCTGGGAGAAGTCTTGCTGCGTAACCACGACAGCCCTGAGAAACCATCAGCTGGGACAACAGGCCGGGTGAGAGGGCTCGATGCTCCCTCTCCGCTGCGATGTTTTCAGGGCAGCACAGCGCTGGTATAGCAACCGGCCCTCACACCCACTTTTCTGTACCCTCACCCCTCTGCTCATTCTTGCCTTTGCAGGCGGGGAGCCTGAGAGAGCTGACCAGGTTTCCTCTTCTGGTTTGGCTGCGAGAAGGCTCAGAGCCAATGTGGGTCCTGTTTCTTGTCGGTAGTTATAGTCCAACCCACCTCTCTTTTATGATCCTATCCCTGTTCATTTTTTTTCTTTTACCCCAATTTGAATGTATGCTATCTTGTTGGACCTTAAGTCCTCTTTTTGTTTTTTTGTTTTTTGCTAAAAGACAGGGCATAAATTCATTAAAGGTGCATCACTTTTCTTTTCATAATCTTTCTCACCCTGACCATTTTTGCCCTAATTGTATGTGTGAAGGTCGCCTGGACCAACAAAAGCCCTCTGTGCCATCCATTGTGGAAGATGAGCCAATGGAACCAGTGGTGAAACCCAGACATTCTCGTTTTAAAGTAAACACTTTCCGTCCCAGGGAGCTGTAAACAGCCCAGTATGATGGCAGCAGTGCCGGCGGCCCAGCCTCACCCCGTCCGCCCTGGGACAAACAAGCCCAGCTCAGCCAAGGGCTCCTCCTGTCCAGAAGACATGCCCACTATTGGTCCAGAGGAGCAGCCACCCCTTGGATCTCTTCCCCGGTAATGAGGGCCATGAGGTGCCCCAACCCCAGCCCTGCCTTCCCAGCTGCCACACTGATCTGGTTCCCTAACTGCCATCTGCCTCAGTGGCCCCCTCTGTAAAGCGGGAGGCAATGGTGGATCTCCCTGGAAGGGTGCTAGGGAATTAAATAAGGAATGCATGTCAAAGGCACACAGGAAGCACAGGTCAGGGTTTGTTACTGTTACTCATGGGGACTGGAGAAACACAGGAAGCTACCACCTGAGCTCCAAACCACTTTATTGTTAATTTTACATCTGTTAATACGAGATATTATAGGCATCAGGGCGCAAAGACAGAGAAGATGCCGGTCTAGATGGCGCTCACCTCCCAGTAACCCTATTCATTATACAGTTCCTGCGTCCATCCTTATTCAAGTCACATGACATGCCTTGGCTAGATGCAGAACTCTCTGAGGAGGAGCTGTGAGGCTGAGTGTGTGTGGAGCAGGTAATTCCTAGCACCTAGACTGCTCTCTCAGAGGCCAGTCGGATTCCCTCAACCCAAGAGCACAAAAGAAATAAATCACGTCCTACGGGGCAGTGCTGGCATCACAATAAGGCCCTGTGCAAGGGCAGCCTGTGGAGGTGCCACTGGCTCTGAACACCCCCTTGCAGAGCAGAGGCATGCCGCCCGGCTGGCAGGACCACAGGGCCAGGCCGCCAGGCCCCAGTGGGACCCTGGCTCTTCAAGAGAATAAGAGCTGCCCACCATCCCTGTCCTCTCTCTCCAGCCACTGACTCGATTCTGACCCACCGGAAAACAGCTGCATCGAATTACAATGGTGGCACCTGCCCCTCTTCTTTCCGGCTGCTCCCCTCTCAGCAGGTGAAACACAGCCCTGTTTGATAACAGCATGCATCACATAACCAAATGTCAGCATAAACGTGGGCCTCTATAAAAGCGATCGTTCTTCTGTGTTTACATCTCGGTCCCCTGTGAACAAAGCTGCTCTCTCAAAAAACTGCCCCTCTCTCCAGCCCTTCCCAGCTCCTCGACGAGGGACGAGCAGGAGTACTTCATCTGACCAGTAAGAACCTACACAGAGCTACCCAAAGGTGTCTCAACAGCAGAAGCCAGCATCCCACGCGCTCCCCTGTCTTGCCCTCCTGGGCTGTCTGTGCTCAACCACCTTTCAGGTAACATTCAGACTCCATATCCTCAGCCCACCAGGCACACATGGGCACCTGTCTGTCACCATCTACGAATGCAACTCAGGACGACCATTTACTGGGAGTCAGATGCCTTTAATTCAAGGAGGGGCCAGGAAAAGAGAAGGCCTAGGGTCCCATTTTGGTCCCATCTCCAGTCTAGCTGTCCCAGGGGGCCAAGGCCTTCCTTAATAATCTTGTCTCCTTGCTGGGCCCCTCACACCTCTTCCCAACTAGTGAGAGCCCCGAGGGCAGAGTCGAATGGAGAGACTCCCCTAGTCTCCACATCCCCAACCTGTGAGAGCACTAGCTAACAAGCAGCTCAGGCAAAATAAGTGAGCACAGCTGATGCGGTTTTTCCATGTGGCTAAATAGCTCACTTACAAAAGGACCAGCATGATGATGCTCCCCTTTGCAACCAGAGCGGGAGACCAGAAAACTAGACAGAACATTCACATAAGAATCTGTCTTTAGTTCTCCCTCAGGGAGGCACAGGAGGCCAGGACAATCATTTGACTTTGAATACTTCAACTAGAAATAAGTCATTAGAAGGTCAGGTGGTAAAGGGGCATAGGTGATTAACCATCCACGCATGTGTGAACTTAGTGGCAGGCCAGGTAAGTCAATAAAAATTCCAACCAAGTGACTGGCACACAGGGCTGCTTTGCAAACTCCATATAAGCCCCTTAATCCACAGGGCTACCACTGTGTAGTCTTGTCTGTTCCCAATACAACAGTAATGAGATATATACACACACAGTACCAGGAATACATTTGCCCTGAGAAGTCCACCTTCTCCACTGTCCTCTGAGAGCAAGGGCTGCAGCATTACAGCCACCTTTGGGTCTCGAGGCCCTAACACAGATGATGCTAAATAAATGTTTGTGGAATTAACATGTAAACCATGGAAAGATTTAAACATATTTTAAAAAATCAGTCATTAGGAATTATTCATATTAACATCATAACTGAAGGATGAACAGAGAGCAAACATCCAGCAAACCCAACTATTTCTACTCATCAAAAACCTGCTGTGCCCTGGCCAGAGTGGCTCAGTTGGTTGGAGTGTCATCCCATGTGTAGGGTGTTGCAGGTTTGATTCCTTGTCAAGGCACACACCCAGGTTGCAGGTTCAATCCCCGGTCCCAGTGCATATGGGAGGCAACCAATCCATGTTTCTCTCTCTCTCCCTCTCCCTTCCTCTCTCTCTAAAATAAACAAAAACATATTTAAAAAATAAAACAAACAAAAAAAGAATCTGTTCCATGGACCAAACAAGCTTGACCTCATGGCTTATAAGATGAAGCTCTTCGATTTGGCAAATGAGAAACTCAAAAAGGAACCAAAGCCACATCAGTCAGGAAGACTTGGAAGATCCCGAGGGCAGGGACCATGTGCATTGCTCACCATAGTACCTGCCACACAGAAGGACTTAATATGTATTTATTTACTGCATGGATGGAGGGCATCAGCTTTCCACCTCCACTAAGAGAACCAATAAGCACGCTTACAACATGGATACAGAATGATGTGAAAAGACCTTGGATACTGGTTTTCATTTTTAGATGAAGAAACTATAATCTTGAGATCAAAAGACCTCCTGAAGGTCACAATGCTAGAAAAGCACAAGCAGACCGTTCTCGTGGCCTGAATGAACAGTCGGCTGTGCACACGGCGAGACGGGAGCCCACCAAGGATTCGGTTCCTGGCACTGCCACCCAAAATCCCATCACCGAGTATACTGTTGGTCATAAAGATCTGCCCCCAGTTAAACCCCACTGTAAAAGCAGATATCTGCCTTTATCAACAGTCACTGTCTCGGAAGATCACGTTTCAGAACCTTTCAGACAAATCAGTTAAAGATGATACCTACTGACCAGGAAATGCTGAGGACGGAGGGGTAGTTTACTGCAGACCAAGCCAGAACCCCACACTGCGAGCAGACGAGCAGGAAGAAGACCTGCTCAAAGGAAGGGAAGCAGACACCTATGTGTTCACAGTGTTATACTACTGCTTGGAGGCAACTGTTTTTTGTTCTTGTTTTTTATCCTCACCGAGAACATTTTTGCATTTATCTTCAGATAGAGTGGGAGGGAGAGAGGGGGGAAGAGAGAGAGAGAAACATCGATGTGAGAGAGACACACTGACTGGTTGCCACCCATATGACCCCAACCGGGGCCGGGGACAAACTGCAACCGAGGTATGAGCCCTTAGCGGAACCGAACCTGGGAGTCTCCGGTCCGTAGGCCGACACCCTAACCGCTGAGCCAAACCGGCCAGGGCTGGAGGCAATTTTTAATGCATACAGCATTTTGAAATGTATAGGCAATCAGGTTCAAACTGCATAGCTCAAAGGTCAGGGCCCCCATCCACCCACTTACACTGTAAGAACGCTCCATTTTAACAAAACTGATGTATTTTCGATCCCGGCTGCTACTGCCTCTGTTTCAACCTGTGTAGCCTGCGTCTGTCTGAAATGCACTGCCCTTTCTGCCTCCGGTTCTTCCCGGTCACTCACCCTTCAAGCTCGGCATCAAGCTTTGCTTCTATAAACTCGTCTCTCCCACCACCCCAGCCGGCAGGATCCCTCTCCTCTCCTAAGCTCTCTGCACACTCACATCTGGAAGCCTCTCTCCAACAGCAGCCCTCCTAGGCTCCAGTCTCCGGGGAACGAACAGGGGCTGCTAACGCTGATGTGCGTGGGTACTGAAGAGTTCTGTTTTTTTTTTTTTTTTACATTCCCATTTCACAGAAACAAACAGAGGATCTGGAGGACAGGTGCATTCCTGGCCTGTGTGTGGAATAGACTGTCATTTTCCATCAGACCAGTAAGAAGGCTGAGCTGGCTTCCCAGGAGCCCTCTGCTCACCTGTGGTGGCGGAGACAGCTGAACAATCACCCACACATCTTAGTCCTCCTGGGGTCTACCTGCCAGTCCTGCTATTTTCTTCCTCGTACAAGTTACAGAAGGAAGAGAGCTCTGAATTGAACTCTGATTTTCGATTCTTTTATAACCTAACGTATTCAAATGATTTGAGGCTGTTGCAAAAACAGATATGATAGAAAAATAAAAGGTCAGGTCCAAGAAAAAAAAAAACACAAGAAAAATAAAAACGAAGGTCAAGATCAGGAGAACTGTGAATTATTTACCATTCATTTGGCTAACTAGGAATAAACTCATCTCATTATTATTATTTTTCTTTCTGGTCCTTGGTAACAAGCCCATACAATCCCAGGAAAGCAGATTCTCTAGGCTACTGCCAATGCTAATAAACACAAGCTTTGTCACTAAGGCACGCCCCACTGGGATGGGTGCAGATAGACTAGCTTTTACTTGGGGAACATAGAAAGCTTTGTTCTACAATGATCTGGAAATAAATATTCAGTGTGTTCCAGATTGAACTTGGAAGAATGTGTGAAAAGAACTTCACAAGTTCCTTCTCAGGTCACCTTCTTCATGCCTGTGCTAAATTTAATGCTAAAACAGCAGCGTGGACTTGGATTGGGACTTGACAGTTCAGACTACTGTTTGGTCTCACTTCAGAAATGGAAGAAATCTCTTGCTTCCCAGCTCCATCCTCGTTCACTGCAAGGTCTTCACTGCTGACGGGTGACCAGTGAAAAAAGGGCTGCAAACCCACAGCATCACGCATCACTCAAAAAGGCAAGAGAGCGTGTTGAGGCAGTGATAAATTCTGAAGAAATAGAGAATATTAAAAACATATGCCTGCCACTTAACCTACTTTAATCCATTTACCATAAATCAGAAGGGCATTTTTATTAGAGCCCAGATCTAAAAATCTGGCACTTACGCAGAGAACTGAAACAAACCTAAGACCTTAACCAAAATTTATGTTTCTGGAGATTCAGAATCCATCAGCATATTATCATAGTACCAATCAAGCATTTATGCACAAGATTAGATTTTCCAAAGGATCCTCATTTTCCGTGATTATTTATTTTGAGATCACACTCATTTTACATCTAAAAACTGCAATGTTTCAGTTGCACTAAACATAGCCTGAGGTATCCCCAATCTCAGACACAGACTTCCAGCTCCCTGCAGGATATGTAAATCTCTGCAGTAGCTTCCCCACTCTCCTGAATGTAGGAAGTCAAAATACATATATTTCCTAAAATTTCTTAAATAACAATAGCAGCAAACATATATAAGCAATTATGTGCCTGACACTGATTCAAGCCATTTCTATAGGTCAATTCATTGAGTCTTCAACTTATAACCCCAGGCTAGGAGTTCAGACCTCATTCAGGTAAGGCAACCACAACATAGTGGTTATGGGGCCTGACAGAGGTCACTGAGCTAGGGACTCTGCCTCCTACTGTGTGCTGATTAAAATAGGAAGAAACATGGGGAAATACAGTGTTTGTGTTAGGTGAGCGGTAAAATGGGTGAAATGTGTATTGTTAATGTCTTTTTTTTTTTAATTAACAATTGAACTGTCACATGTTGCATGATTACATGCCACACACGGAACTAAGCACTCTACATAGTGATTCACTGAGCGAGGTGCCATGTAGCCTGGATAATCAGGCTTAGGAGGCTGTGTCTCCTAAGTAACAGGCCACATAGGAGGAAGGGGAGGTTTAAACCCAGGCCTGTCAGAATCCAGACTTCCACGTCTGGCCACACCCACCCAAAGATAAGCTCTGCTGACACTGACACAGCTCCTCCCAGTGCTGATGCACACTTTTATGTAGTTGAGACAGCACGCTCTGATAATTCTGTGTCCTGGGCCCCCCATTCTGATCACACAATGATCATTTCCCACAGTATTGCAAACTTATTAGCAACAATTTTTTTTTTCTGTTAATCCTTACCAGAGGACATTTTTTGCTTTTTAGAGAGAGAGGCAGGGGGGTGGAGAGAGACAGAAACATCAATGTGAGAGAGACACATTGATTGGTTGCCTCCCACACGAGTTCCAACTGGGGCCGGGGATCAAACCTGCAACCTAGGTACGCGCCCTTGACTAGGAATCGAATCCACGACCCTTCAGTGCACAGGCTGTCGCTCTAACCAATGAGCAACACTGGCCAGGGAATTTTTAATAGATAAATAATATTGGGATGCAAGGCAGCATCATTTATGTAGCTGAATCTTTGTTTTCCTGCATATCAGCTAATTTTAAGTTTTCATTATTATAAGTAAGGCTGCAATAGGATTTTTCTATTTAAAAACTTTGCTCTTAACTTCAGATTCTCTTAAGCTAGATTTCACTTTTTGAAGGAATCAATATTTTTAAAGAGCAACCCAGGCCTGGCTGGTGTGGCTCAGTGGCTGAGCGTCAACCCACGCACCAAGAGGTCACCGGTTCAATTCCTGGTCAGGGCACATGCCCAGGTTGTGGGCCAAATCCCCATTGGGGGGACATGCAGGAGGCAGCCAATCGATGTTTCTCTCTCTCTCTCCCTCTCCCTTCCTCTCTCTCTAAAATCAATAAAGAAAAATAAATAAATTAAAAAGCAACCCAGAAGATATTAAGAAAAAATGAAATCTGAAGGTACAGACGTCAGCAGTTTGATTTATGGGCTAGCTACATGGATATGCATTAACAGCTGGGAATGCCAATCATCAATCTAGATTTTATAGTTCAGGCTACCCGCTGGAACAGTCCTGCCAGCACGGGCTCTGGCTGCAAGGGACCATACCAAAAGACAGAACTGACAAGGCAGGATCCTATTAGGGGAACCATACAGCATGTGCAATAAAGCAGATTTACAAAAAAGAGGCACAGGAAAGACAGATGCTTAACATACATTTAAAATAGATTGCGAACACTGGAAATGACAGACAGACAGCAGAAAGGCTCGAGCTAGACTTTACCAAGAAGAAAAATAGTGTGGATGTGCACGATAAATATCAACGCTCTGCTTTCTGGAAACCCAAGTTCCTAGAACTGCTCAGTGGATCGAACCAGGATACAGAAAGATATGAACTAAACTGAAGTGCTGTGGAGTACCATTTTGCTATCTTAATAGAATAAAGCCAAATCAGAAGTCTTGCCATCTCATCAGTGAGTTATGGATAATATTTACATTTCCAAACGACAAAACCAAATCAAATTTAAGTCTGTATACATAAATATGACTTCATCAGGAGCACAGGGAAGAAACAAACGTGTCCCCCTGGGAGATGACGTGACACGATGAACTCTTGACACCACAGCTGAGCACCGCAGGGCACTTTAAAGCATTCGTTTAAGATAGTGTCAACATTTATTACCTGTCTCTACAACCTGGACTAATTCTTGGAAAATAATTTTGAAAACAAATGTAAAACTGAAGATAAAGCTGGAAAAATAACAGAAGAAATGCAGAGACCAGTCGAGAGAGAGAGAGAGAGAGAGAGAAAGGATAAGGATCCCCAAAGACATGGCAGGATGAGAAAAGGCAAGTGTGAGCGCCCCGCCTACAGGAATGATGCTATTTTCTCATTGGTCAGTATTGGCATGTAAAAACTGACATTCAACTTGTCCTCCAACACAACTCTAACACGCTGTTATTTCTTCAATTGTGCCCCTCCCCCAATTCATATGTTTAAATCCTAACTCCTAGAACCTCAGAATATGACCTTATGTGGAGATGGGGTATTTGCAGAGATAAAGTAAAATGAGGTCATGAAGGTGGGTCTTAATCCAAAAGGTGTCCCTGTAAAAGGGGGAAATTAGGACACAGAGACCCATGAGAGAAGACGATGTGACGAGACATAGGAAGCGGACAACCATCTACAAGTCAGAGAGAGAGGCCTGAACAGATCCTTCCCGTACAGCCCTCAGAAGGATACCTTAATCTCGCACTTCCAGCCTCCAGCACCGTGAAATAATCATTTCTTTTGGTTGAGCCATCCAGTTTGTGGTTCTTTGTTATGGCAGCATTAGTAAACTAATACTCTTAGCCAGGCTAACTGTGTTCAATTCAGGTTTTAATTAGTATAGTTTTCCTAAATACGGGAAATTAGTACAATTTTGACATGAATTGACTACCAGCACAATCATCGTTTGGTATCCACGGGGGACTGGTTCTAGGATGCCTGTGGATACGAAGATTTGAAGATGCTCAAACCCCTTACGTAAAATGGTACAGTGTTAGACATACAGATGCATAACCGATGGGCACAGACAACAGTGCAGTGAAGGCGGGGTGGGGGCAGGAGTGGGGAGGAGGGTGCCAAAGGGGAAAAAAGGAGGCATATCTATAATAAAAAATTAATAAATTAAGTACTAAAAAATAAAAAAATGGTATAGTATTTGCAAATAACCTACACACATCCTCCTGCATACTTTAAATTATCTCTAGA
Source organism: Tadarida brasiliensis (assembly GCA_030848825.1). Classification (NCBI taxonomy): domain Eukaryota; kingdom Metazoa; phylum Chordata; class Mammalia; order Chiroptera; family Molossidae; genus Tadarida; species Tadarida brasiliensis. The sequence goes on along the minus strand of CM061257.1, from coordinate 194,614,861 downwards.
TTATTTATAATACCTAACACGATGTAAATGATATGTAAATAGTTGTTACACTGTTTGTTTAAGGAATGACAAGGAAAAAGTGTATACAATCAGTAGGACACAACCATGTAAGCATAGTGCTCATCAGCAACAGCATAACTTTTTGTTCCAAATGTTTTTGATCTGTGATTGGTTGAACTATGGATGTGGAACCCACAGATACAGAGGGCCGACTGGTATAGTCAAATATATGTAGAAATCTGTGGGGAAATTACATACACACTATGTTTATGAACATGTAAATATAGGTGTAGATGCAGATATTGGTGTAGGCAAAGCCAGAGGTATATGGATATATTCTTTCCAAGATCACAAAGCTAGTAAGTGATGGGGAGTGGGACTCTAACCTGGGTATATCTATCTCCGGGGTCCATGGCTTTGCTACAATACCACCCCACAAACCTAGGTTGCAATGTAGAAAATGCCTGTCATAGGATGGTATGATTAAATATATATAAAATTTAGGGTTCCTACAAGCAAACACAGAAGAAACCATGCAAGTGTTTTATTGGAGTGGTAAAAGCAAAAACAAAAAAACACTCAGACTTGAAAAGACTGTAGATGGGTGATTACTTGTGATACAGAAGGCAGCCTGACTTAAATAAGAATCCACTAAGCGAGCTCTCTTAAGAATGCACATGTTCAGTTCCCTTGTTTGTCATAAAGTCACAGGGGATGCTGCCTTTAACTCTCAGTCCCACTGAGGATGGTGATAAGGGCCCAGACATAAGAAAGCTCAGTCTGCCCCGTTATTTCAGTGGGCCTCAACTTTCTCAGGGTTGGTCCCAATTTTAACATTTCATGGCCTCATGTTTTTTTTTAAAAAAATATTTACTCCCCAAACAACATACATTTCTAATAATCAACTTTCCAGTTTACAGTTACTAGAGACCTATCCCTGATCAGAATGTATAAACACTTTTCCACACTGGCTGCAGGAACTCAAGCCAAGCAGAAGAGCACAGCTGTCCCTCTGCCTGCCTGCCTGTCTGCTCTCAGGATTTCTGAAATGCAGAAAGCATGCTCAAGGATCCTCCAAGCAAGGAAGCACTGCTTTACTTCCAATCTCCCTGCCTCCACCCTCCACAAGGAGGCAGGTGAGCACCTGCTGGGGCTGGGCTCTGGACTCCTCCAAGGGTCTCTATCCACTATCGTGGTTGCCAAACCAGGAGCACAGGAGGCAGTTATCCAGGCAGATAGGGCGGAAGCCAAGACTGGAAGAAAGGAGGCCTAAAGGAAGGGAGAGAGACCAGGTCCAGAGAGGGATTGGTAGCTGGATGGGAGGGAAGCTGGATGGGAGGGAAGCTGGATGGGAGGGAAGCTGAATGGGAGGGAAGCTGGATGGGAGGGAAGCTGGATGGGAGGGAAGCTGGATGGGAGGGAAGCTGGATGGGAGGGAAGCTGGATGGGAGGGAAGCTGGATGGGAGGGAAGCTGGATGGGAGGGAAGCTGGATGAGAAGGAAGCTGGATGGGAGGGAAGCTGGATGGGAGGGAAGCTGGATGGGAGGGAAGCTGCATGGGAGGGAAGCTGCATGGGAGGGAAGCTGGATGGGAGGGAAGCTGGATGGGAGGGAAGCTGGATGGGAGGGAAGCTGGATGGGAGGGAAGCTGGATGAGAGGGAAGCTGGATGGGAGGGAAGCTGCATGGGAGGGAAGCTGCATGGGAGGGAAGCTGTATGGGAGGGAAGCTGCATGGGAGGGAAGCTGGATGGGAAGGAAGCTGGATGGGAGGGAAGCTGCATGGGAGGGAAGCTGCATGGGAGGGAAGCTGGATGGGAGGGAAGCTGCATGGGAGAGAAGCTGCATGGGAGGGAAGCTGGATGGGAGGGAAGCTGCATGGGAGGGAAGCTGGATGGGAGGGAAGCTGGATGGGAGGGAAGCTGCATGGGAGGGAAGCTGCATGGGAGGGAAGCTGGATGAGAAGGAAGCTGGATGGGAGGGAAGCTGCATGGGAGGGAAGCTGCATGGGAGGGAAGCTGGATGAGAAGGAAACTGGATGGGAGGGAAGCTGCATGGGAGGGAAGCTGCATGGGAGGGAAGCTGGATGGGAAGGAAGCTGGATGGATGGGAAGTTGGATGGGAGGGAAGCTGGATGGGAGGGAAGTTGGATGAGAAGGAAACTGGATGGGAGGGAAGCTGGATGGGAGGGAAGCTGGATGAGAAGGAAGCTGGATGGGAGGGAAGCTGCATGGGAGGGAAGCTGGATGAGAAGGAAACTGGATGGGAGGGAAGCTGCATGGGAGGGAAGCTGCATGGGAGGGAAGCTGGATGGGAAGGAAGCTGGATGGATGGGAAGTTGGATGGGAGGGAAGTTGGATGAGAAGGAAACTGGATGGGAGGGAAGCTGGATGGGAGGGAAGCTGGATGAGAAGGAAGCTGGATGGGAGGGAAGCTGCATGGGAGGGAAGCTGGATGAGAAGGAAACTGGATGGGAGGGAAGCTGCATGGGAGGGAAGCTGCATGGGAGGGAAGCTGGATGGGAAGGAAGCTGGATGGATGGGAAGTTGGATGGGAGGGAAGTTGGATGAGAAGGAAACTGGATGGGAGGGAAGCTGGATGGGAGGGAAGCTGGATGGGAGGGAAGCTGGATGAGAAGGAAGCTGGATGGGAGGGAAGCTGGATGGGAGGGAAGCTGGATGGGAGGGAAGCTGGATGGGAAGGAAGCTGGATGGGAGGGAAGCTGGATGAGAAGGAAGCTGGATGGGAGGGAAGCTGGATGGGAGGGAAGCTGGATGGGAAGGAAGCTGGATGGGAGGGAAGCTGGATGGGAAGGAAGCTGGATGGGAGGGAAGCTGCATGGGAGGGAAACTGGATGGGAAGGAAGCTGGATGGACGGGAAGCTGGATGGGAGGGAAGTTGGATGGGAGGGAAGCTGGATAGGAGGGAAGCTGGATGGGAGGGAAGCTGCATGGGAGGGAAGCTGGATGAGAAGGAAACTGGATGGGAGGGAAGCTGCATGGGAGGGAAGCTGGATGGGAAGGAAGCTGGATGGGAGGGAAGCTGCATGGGAGGGAAGCTGGATGAGAAGGAAACTGGATGGGAGGGAAGCTGCATGGAAGGGAAGCTGCATGGGAGGGAAGCTGGATGGGAAGGAAGCTGGATGGACGGGAAGCTGGATGGGAGGGAAGTTGGATGGGAGGGAAGCTGGATAGGAGGGAAGCTGCATGGGAGGGAAGCTGCATGGGAGGGAAGCTGGATGAGAAGGAAACTGGATGGGAGGGAAGCTGCATGGGAGGGAAGTTGGATGGGAAGGAAGCTGGATGGATGGGAAGTTGGATGGGAGGGAAGTTGGATGAGAAGGAAACTGGATGGGAGGGAAGCTGGATGGGAGGGAAGCTAGATGGGAGGGAAGCTGAATGGGAGGGAAGCTGCATGGGAGGGAAGCTGGATGGGAGGGAAGCTGGATAGGAGGGAAGCTGGATGGGAGGGAAACTGGATGGGAGGGAAGCTGGATGGGAGGGAAGCTGGATGGGAGGGAAGCTGGATGGGAGGGAAGCTGCCAAACGTGCCTATTTGCCTTTTGGGGAGACATTCAATTACATATTCATGTTCCTCTAATTGTTACTACCCTAGGCGAGAAAGGGCTGGCTAAATATTTCTTTTTTTCTTTTAACTTTTATTTATTTGTTAATTTGAGAGAGAGAGTGGAAGGGAGGGGAAGTGGGAAAGAGAGAGAAGGGGAAGAGAGAGATCAATTTGTTGTTCTATCTATTTATGCACTCATTGGTCAATTCTTGTATGTGCTCTGATCAGGGATCAAACCCACACCCTTAGTGTATCACGATGACGCTATAACCAAATGAGGTATTCTGCCGGGTCTGGCTAAATATTTCATTGCCCCAGAAAAAAATGACTATAATAAACAATTCTTTTCTTCTGAGTTTCCTTCTTACCTTTAAAGACATGCATAAAATTTACTGAGGGAAAAAAAAAAAAGTCTGTTCATTCTCTTTCCCTCCCAGTTGCAAATCTCTCTGTGAGTCAGTCTAAATGTCAAAAGAGAAAGGTATCTTCTCGTGAAAATATAAATATTTATAAAGCATTAGTCCATCACCCCTGAAATGTTAAAGCTGTTTCTCCATTCTGTTCTTTATTGATTTAGTTATGTGGTACAAATAATCAGAGAGAGAGAGAAAAAGATAATGGTAAAACTCAAGTCACCAGGCCATGCATCAAATAAATACAGACCAAAACATAATTAATTAAATTTCCTTGTGATATATTCCGAGAGCAGTAGCAGAAACAAGAAATCAGTGAGCACGTCCAGCCTGGACCACTGCAGAGTGGCCGCTCAGGCACCTTCCTCAGTGATCAGAGCCTCCACGTGTGTGGAATTCCTCCTGAGATACATGCTCTTAAGGCTCAGTTCCACGCGCCTGACTGAGCCGGTGAGAAGCAGTAGAAATATAGTGGCATGATCATGTAAACAAAGGCCCAGGGAGAAGGGGTGTGTGTGTGTGTGTGTGTGTGTGTGTGTGTGTGTGTGTGTGTGTGTGTCAAGTCCTCACTCAGCTCTAGAAATGTTTGGATGGCCCTCCTCAACTTTCTTGCTCTCCATTAAACTCAGATCTTAAGATTCATGTCTGTGTCCTGGATCCTCTTCTGGCCCCTAAAGTCTGGCTCTACCTGCATGGCCTGCCCTCTTCCCAAGTGATCAAGCCAACCCAGGAATAAGCAAAAACTGAGATCAGTCAGTGCCATATTTGTGGAGTTCTTCTAATAGTTATAAAAGAGGTCCCATCGGATTATCAACTAGCTCTATAGCTTGATTAAATTTTTTCCCAAAATCAATTAACATAATCATTTCAACAGACTAAAAAAGAAAAATCACACAGTCATGTCAATGGATGCCAAAAAAGCATCATTGTTGACAAAATCCAATACTCATTCATGATAGAAACAGTCAGTAAACTAAGACTAGAGGGGACTTTCTCAACTTGATAAAGGTTATCTACAAAAAACTTCCAGCTAACATTATACTTACTGGTGGGAAACTTAAAGCTGTCCCACGAAGATTGGGTAAAAGGTAAGGGTACCCCCTATCACCATACCTTTTCAACATCGCACTGGACGTCCTCGCTAATGCAATAAGAGATGGAAATATACAGTGAATCTATATAGCGAAACAGTATATAGTGAATCTGGAAATCTGTTTGCAAATGAAATAAATGATCCTCTATGTAGAAAATCCAAAAGACCTGACCCCCCACCCCTCAAAAAAAAAAAAAAAAAAAAAAACCAACCCTCCTTGAGGTAATAAGAGATTATATGGCACGGTGGCAGGGTTCAAGTTAATATATAAAAGTCGATTGTTTTCCTATATAGCAACAATGAACAAATGCAATTTAAAATTAAAAACACGATACCATTTATATTAGCACCCGCCAAAATGAAATGCTTATGTAAAATCTAACAAAACATTTACAAGATCTATGAGCAAAACTACAAAACTTGGATATAGTAAATCAGATGAGAACTAAATAAATAGAGAGATATTGCATGTACACAGAGAGGAAGACAGGGTATTGTCGAGATGTCAGCTCTTCCCGACTTTATAGGTTTAATGTACTCCCAATCAAAATCCCGGCAAGTTATGTTATGGATATTGACAAAGTGATTCAAAAGTTTATATAGAGTGGCCAAAGACCCAGAATAATCAGCAGATATTGAAGGAGAAGAACAAAGTTAAAGGACTGATGATACTTGACTTCAAGACTTATTATAGTACTCCCATGTTCAGAGTGCTGTAATAGCCAAGGTATGGAAACAACCAGAGTGTTCCTTGATGGCTAAATGGATAAAGATAACTAAATGAAATAAGCTGGGCAAAGAAAGACAAATACCACATGATATCACTTATATGTGAAATCTAAGAAAAAAACAAAATCACAGAGTAGCAAAGTGGTTGCCGGGGGCTGGGGGTGGGGAGGGGATAGGAAGAGGTTGGTAAAAGGGTACAACATTTCAGTTATAAGGTCTGAGGATCTAACGTATAACATGGAGGCCAGAGGTGATAATTCTATGTTGTATAATTGAAATTGTAACTTAAATGTTCTTACCAAAAAAAGGAAATATGTAAGGTGATGGACATGGTTCATGATTTGATGAGGTAATCCTTTCACAGTATATCAAATAACTGCCTGGTATGCTTTAACTATCTTACAATTTTATTTGTCAATTATACATCAATAAAGCTAGAAGAAAGACCATAAAGCTGCAGTAATCAAGACAGTGTGGTACTGGCAAAAGAACAGACAAGTGAATCAATGGAACAGAAGAGAGAGTCCAGAAATAGAACCCCATAGATGTAATCAACTCATCTTTGACAACGAAGCAATGAAAATACAATGGATCAACGACAGTCTCAACAAAGGGTGCTGGAACAACTAGACAACCACACGCCAAAAAATGAATGTAGACACAGACCTTACCCTTCACAAAAATTAATTCAAAATGGATCACAGACCCACGTGTAAAATAAAACTATAAAAATCCTAGAAGATAATATAAGACAAAACCTAGATGACTTTGGGTATGACGATGCCTTTTTGGATGTACCACCAAGGATATAATACATGAAAAAACTTATTAATAAGCTGGACTTCATTAAAATGAAAAACTTCTGCTCTGTGAAAGACAATATCAAAAGAATGGGAAGACAAACCACAGACTAGGAAAAAAATTTACAAAAGACATCTGATAACGGATTGTTATCCAAAATACACAAATAACTCAACAATAAGAAAACAAACAACTCGATTAAAAAATGAGCCAAAGGCCTTAAGAGAGACCTCACCAAAGAAAATACACAAATGGCAAATAAGCACAGGGAAAGATGCTCCACATCACTGTTATCAGGGAAGTGTAAGTTAAAACTGTAAGAGACACATCTTATTAGAATAGCCCAAACTCTGGAACACTGACAACACCAAATGCTGAATGGAGAGCAGGTGGAATAACGAACGTTTGCAGGTGGGAATGCAAAATGGCACAGCCACATTGGAAGACAGTGGCCGTTCCTTACAAAACCAAATACCATTAGACTCTTACCATCCAATCCAGCAATCATGCCCCTTGGCATTTACCCAAAGGAGTTGAAAAGTTGTGTCCAGCCCTGGCCGGTCTGGCTCAGCGGTTAGAGCGTCGGCCTGCGGACCAGAGAGTCCCGGGTTCGGTTCCCGCTAAGGGCACGTACCTTGGTTGCAGTTTGCCCCGGGTGGTGCGGGAGGCAGCCAGTCGATGTGTCTCTCTCATGTCGATGTTTCTGTCTCTCTCTTTCCCCCTCTCTCCCTCTCGCTCTATCTGAAGATAAATACAAAAATGTCCTCAGGTGAGGATAGAAAAAAAAAAGTTGTGTCCATATAAAAACCTGCACAGGGATGTTTATAGAAGCTTTATTCATAATTGCTAAAACTTGGAATCAACCAAGATGTCTCTTTCAGTGAATAGATAAATCAACTGTGGTACACTTCAATGCAATATTATTCAGTGCAAAAAAGAAGTAAGTATCAAGCCATGAAAAGACATGGAGGAACCTTAAATGCATCTTACTAAGTGAAAGAAGCCAGTCTGAAAAGGCTACGTACTGTATGATTCCAACCATATGACATTCTGGAAAGGACAGAACTATGGAAGTGGAGTTGAACAGTGAGAGCACAGAGGACTTTGAGGGCAGTGCAACTTCTCTGTATGATATTATAATGATGGATACATGTAATAATACATTTGTCTAAATACATCAAATATTCAGCACCAAGAGTGAATTCCTAGGTGAACTATGAACTCTGGGTGATTATGATGGATCAATGCAGGTTCACCCTTGTTTTATTTTTTTTAAAAAGGTACTATTCTGTTGCGTGGTGTTGATAATTGGGAAGGTTATGCATGTGTGAAAGTAAGGTATATTCAGGAAATCTCTGTACCTTCCTCTCAATTTATTGTAAATAAAAAAATTCCTCTTTTAAAGTCTCTAAAAGAACTTTTTGCATGGGATAAAGTTCTCAAATTCTATTCTCTTGGGTGGAATTGCTAGGTCACATGGCAATTCTATGTTTAATCTTTTGAGTAATTGCCTGTTTTTCAAAGCAGGTGCACCATGTATTCCCACCAGATGTGTATGAGAATTGCAATTTCTTCACATTCTCCCCAACACTTGCTATTATCTGTCTTTTTTATTATAGCCATTCTAGTAGGTAAAGTGGTATCTTATTGTGGTTTTGATTTGCATTTCCCTGATGACTAATGATGTTGAGTTTCTTTTCATATGCTTATTGGCCATTTGTATATCTTCTTTGGAGAAATAGTTATTCTAATCCTTTATCTATTTTTGAAGTTGGATTATTTGCCTTTTTATTTTTGGATTATTAGAGTTCATTATATATTCCTGATACTAGACCCATATCAGACATATAATTTGCAAATCTTTTCTCCCATTCTGTACTTTGTCTTTTCACTTTCTTGAAGTCCAACCTATTTTTCCTTTGGTGGCTTGTGCTTTTGGTGTCGTATTATAAGAAACCACTATGCAATTCGAGGTCATGAGGACTTGCACTTTTTTCCTCCTCAGAGCTTTATAGTTTTAGCTCTTACATTTAGATCTTTGATCCACCGTGAGGTAATTTTTATATATGATCTGAGGTAGGAGTCTAAATTTATTCTTTATCAGCTTTTAAAACTAAGAAATAGCTTTCCCCTTACTTTCACTGAATAGTGGAGGCGGGGAGAAAGGCTAGAGAATTCCAAATACAAGTTACATTTATGAACAAGAAGTGAAGAAACTAACCGAACTTTCTCTGTTGGGTCTGAAACTGCCTTCAACACTTGTAGAAATCCCGTGTTTTGAACACTGGGGTGGCACTCAGGGCTCTGTACTTTTCAAATGACTAGCCAAGTAACAGGAAGTCTTCATATATTAAGGGTTACCACCTTCAACCCAACAAAATCAAATTAAAAAGTTCCTAGATACCAATAATACAGCCTGTACTCTGCTAGCACCTAAAGTACAGTTTTTAAAATATACACAAGACATGGTCCCTCACTCTAAGGACCATCTACTGTCAAGGGAAATAAGGCTGGTTTCCCAGGGAACAGTTCAATCTCTAAGAGTAAAGTAATTTAATTATACAAGTCTTAAAAAAAGATCACATTTCTTTTGGGAAGCATATCTTACATGCTGAAGCCAAGAGGGCTAATGAAATACTCAAACAGGGGCACAAGCTTCTTGTGACGCTGGGTTTGATTTTACGGTACTGTTAATGGTCATTCCAGCAACTCTTGTACGTGCGTTAGACAATGGGCAACCACCCCACCAAATTAACGAAAATCTGCTGACTTCAAAGACACAGATAGAGGAGATTCTCTGAACTAAGACTGGTGAGAAGAAGATGTCAGAATGGTCTATGCATCTTCAATTACCTTTAGAATGCTCATGTATTTTATAAGGAAATTATTCAAGGCTTAAATGAATGAGAACTCTGTTTTAAGTGCCACCTGGTCTTTAATTTTTAATAGTTTAATAAGTGCCTTTTATTGGGTCCTCCAAATACTATGAAAGGGGAGAAAAGCAAAATGTACTCAAAACCATATTTAGAAAGATATGGACAGATGAGTAGCAGGTATGCAAAATCAGTATATCCATTATGCTCAAGGGAACAAACATTTTACTAAGACCTGCTCTAAGCTAGGCTCTGCCATCAAAATACAACCGCTACTTTCAGAGATCCCATAGCCTAGCTTCATAAGAATCTATCTTAGAATGTCAGAAAAAACTTCAGAAGTTGCCTCATTTGGGGGGAAAACACAAACCAACAGATATGAATACAGGCCCAAAACATGAAGCTTTAAAAACAAAAATCCCAACCGGTAACACCGAGATAACTTCCTGAAGCTCAGCTCAAGGTTCTTCTCTTAGAAGATCCACCTTGGGATCAGTATAACCTCAGAGAAGTGTCACATATGGCTGGCGTAGAAGCATCATCTCATGGAGGGATGGGAACACCACTTATGATCTATTATGGGCCAGGCATATAATGCTTATCCCATTTACCCCAGCCAGGGACCACAAAGATTTGGTGAAATCAAGGAAGTGGTGAAGCCTAGGTGAGGTCTACTATGTAAATTTTGGTCCACCACCAAAGTATCTGATATAAAATATGGAAAATTGAGAGTCTACTGCCTAATAGGTAAGTCATTAGGATTCTCTGGGGAAGCCTTGTAGGTTCACAGGGCAGGGAACTCCTGGAGTGAAACAAGGTGAAGAGGAATACGATTATTTTATGAATGATTCCCCTAAGGCCACAAGGACTCTGCTGATTCTACAAGTAATAAGCAACCTTCTGTTCTAGAGTTTGGTCTTATGAGTACACTGGCCCTCCAAAGGGCTTTCATATAAAAATCCCCCTTAAGAACTCTCCCTGAAATAATACACTGTTCGGTCATTTAACATGTCTACCTAACTACTCAACTAAGTGTCTACTTAACTACACTGACAGACAAGGCTTTGTGGAAGGGAGACTCAATATACCATTTACACTGGCTACAGAACTTTCACTTCCCATACCTGGTATACGGGAACATCCAATCCTTCTTCTAATCTAGATCTTAATTATGAGGTTCAATTATGAAGACTTTACTTAATATCTAGACCTTCCTTTGAAAAATGTCTTTCTCTTAGGACTTAGAGGAAGCATGTGGTCTCTTCTATAATTCATACATACTTAGAACAATTTCACTAAATTCTACGAGTATTTATTGAAGGTCTACTATTTACTATGTTTTAAGCATTACCATTATTTCAAAATTTGCTCATTTCAAAGGCATTGTCTAAGTGGGATTTTGCCTATTCAAGGCACTCTAGGATAACTAGGTTGTAAAACCTGAATATGTTGCTTTAAAACATCAAGGAAGCCTCAGTGGGTCTATGGATAGTTTAAAAACCACAATCATTTCAGTCTTACACCAGAATTAGACAGTGAATTATTAGGAAAAAAGAGAAAGAAAACAACAGTCCTCACCTTGTTACTAAGACTAAGTAACTGTAATAGGAGACTTAGAGTAATGACTATCAATTAGCATCACTGATCATCTTAAATTTCTCAGTGTAAAGAGCCTTAGTATGGTAAGGCAATTATGAAATTCTGGTTTCCATATCAGGGCTGTCAAAAAGGAGACCGTTCGCTTTCCATGTTCATAGTTTAGGTGTGATTCACCTTTTTGTAATTTTTGCTATTGAAAACTAAAGTCATAGAACAATCAGAATCTTAATGGATTAAATTCTGATGCTAAATACTTCAAAACTCCACAGGACACAAGGTATGGGAACCCCTCCCTGAGAAGAACTGAGACGGGAAACTGACAAGCAGAAAATTGCCTAATGAAAAGCATTTGTTCTGGAAGTTTTAACAAGACGCTTTTTTAAAGAACAAGAACTTTGGGAAGAAAATTAATGTACGACAATGATAATGTAACAGATTATAACAGATTTTAAAAACTCAAATAAATAGAGGTCATCTGGTATAGCTAAGAGACAAAACCCTTGGTGTGCATTCAGCTCTTCCTATTTTTAAAATAATGTCTGACACACAGCAGTTCAATTTCAATGTTAGCCTCTAAAAAGAACAAATCAATGTTTTACAATATGATTCTGTATACGGCAAACCTCTTTGCTTATCTCAAGAATAACTGCAACTATTAAATATTACTTTCTATGAATACAAGATAAAAGCAGAAATAAAGACATCATTTACCTAATCCCCTCCTTGGCTGGCTCTCAAATTCACCAACTTCCTCCCCATCAGGAGGGCCGGACAGCAAGACAGAAATGGCATACTGTACTTACAACAATGAAAGCAACTGAGATATTTGGGGTGCAACTCCATCCTACCAAAAGGCAGAATGATATAGCAATTTTAATTCCTAACCTTCCTTCCTGCACATCCAAGAGGATGGATCGTCCCTTTAAGAATTCTCTTTCGCCAAGAAACAAAATGGTCTAATGACTAGAACTGCATTAGCCTTGGCGATAACGACATTTTAAAAGGCCTGTGTAATCAAGGCGTGGCTAGCACGCGCAAGCACAAAGCAAGATGCTTCTTGCTAGTTTTACCACCAGCACTTACCTCAGTCCTTCCTTTCAACCTTCACAATAAGCCCACAATCCTATTTTGGTAGGGCAGAATTTAAAATACTTATGTTAATATAACTGAGTATCTGCCAAGAGGAAAAACATTGGTATTCATCTTTGTGCAGAAACAGATGCCACACTCCTCACGCTTTCTCCCCTCTATGTCCACCATCCGGCACCAAACAGGATTCATGGTATCTTTAGTTTCATCTATATGTCAACATCACACCAGTGGCCACAGGTACATGATCCAACTAAAAGCTCTCATTTGTAACTTCCCACGTAGGAATCCACGGGCCTCTTAGAGCTGTGTTGTCCTTGGAAAAGGCTTTTATTGTCTGACTCTCACTTTCCTCCTGCGTAAAATAAGTGGTGAGGCCCAGATGATCTCAAAGTGGCCAGCCAGCATCCAAGGCCATATGTCTGGGTACACATCCTTATTGTCGGCTTGCCCATAGCAGGGAGAAAACTAACTTCAGTCTCAGTTCTCGAGTTCAGTTGTCCCAAGGGATTTAAGACTTTATCATTAGGAAAGAAAATAATAAAGGGCAGTAGTGAATATATTAATTTATTTTCCATACCCTAGTCAATAGTATTTTGGCCTGTCTGGGCCTTTGATTACAAACTTCCAGGGGACAAGAGACCCATCTTGCCAGATGTCAGTAAATTGTTTATGTTATTATTCCAGCAAAGTAGTGTTTTGGTGGGTGGTTTTTTTGTTTGTTTGTTTTGCTTGTCCAAAACGAGCAAAAAGTAACAAAAACAATTGTTCGTATTTTCCTCAGCCACAGAGAACACAATTCTAGCAGATATTAGATAGTATTGTTGCTCTGAAAAATTATTCAAGTGTCAATCATTTTGAAAGCCTCAAATATATGACCAGCTCTGATTAAAATGTCTTGTATGTACTTACATGTGCCTTACATGTACCTTATATGTGCTATCATCCAAATGCTTGAAAACCATTAGAATGAATGGCTTCAATACACATGCTCTGAAAGTCGCCCTCTGGCAAGTGGGAGAATGTGGCCTCTGCCCCACCCCTGTTCAGGACAGAATGCAAATGGATTTCGCAGGGAACTCGGGTCTGCCCTCCCTCTAGTCTCCATGTCCCCTTGCCTCCCTCTACTGCACGTTCACACGAGCAGCCTGGAGTCCTCTATCCAGCATCCCTTCCCATCTGCTCACTCAGCTCTCTGCAGTCTCCAGCAAAATTACATCACGGGAGTGCCGTCTGAAAGCCTGGCTAGATACACGGAAGTCCAGATTGGCTGGATTTGAAAGACAATCTTATGCTTTAAAAAGACAGGTGGCGCCGTTTAAAATTCCTCCCTGTCCATCAGCTTCAGCCCATGCTCCCTCCAACAGCCCCCATAACATATGCTGTGGGAGTTCCTGTCCTGTCCCTGCCCTTGCCAGGGCACAGGAGCCGGGCTGTTCCCAGCGGCTGCTGGCTTCCTCTCCACTCTCCAGCACCACTGCACTCTAACAGAGTGATGCTGAAACCTCTAAGCCAGCTCACGGCAAAGGCGTTTCCTCATCTTCCCTGCACTAGCCAGAGCCTCTGCTCCCTTACCTTTAATTCAATTATACGGATGGATAATTAGGTCTCTGATAGTGAAAAATCCTCAGCTTACACGGCAGCCACCATCCTGACTGCAGCCCAGTGTAGGGGCTGCTGCCGCCGGTTAGTGCTCTGAAAAGTTCCAGTTGTGATCAGGATGACTCCAACTTGGAAGACCTCTCCTAACGGGTTCATTTAGGCATGAGTAACCAGAAAAGTAGGTCAGGGGCCTGAGTCACAGCCTGACAGCAGATCTGCACCTTTGCTGGCAAAAAGCTGAGCTCCACAGCTCTGTTCCGCATGGTTTGCAAGACGTGAGCAATGACATCGTAGACAGTCCTCCTGCGAAGGGCCCCCTGACACGCCCAAATCAGCCTTGACGACTAGCACAATGACAATACACACCCCTTCATCTTCCAGTTATCCCAAAAGCCCAGCAATACTCCCCTCAGGAGGCCAAAGCAAGGGATCTAAGATGTCACTGGTACCAGCAGTTTTCAGGTCAGCACACTCCAGCAGTCCAAGGCAATCGCTTCTGACTAAGACGGGCTTGCTCTCCCTTAGTTGCACCGGTTTGTCTTATTTGGTCAGTAGATGTCACAGTGTGATGTTTTCAGTCTTTAAACTGACTTTTTAAAAAATTCTCTTCTTGCCTTTTATCGTGTGTATATGTACATAACTGCACACACATACACCCCACACATACTTTTGACATTACACACAGGACAGCTGAGGAATTAAACCAACACTCCCGTGTTGATTTAAGACAACTTGACAAAGCATCAGAGAAAAACCGTCAAAGCTTACCCGTTACTTCCTTCTCCCTTTTCCCCTCTTCAATGTGGTATTTTCTCTCCTTTCTAACCCCATAAGAGAAAATGGTATGTCTTTCAACAGCCAAATCTCTGAGATGAAGCTACAAAATAGCCCACTCACATGTACTAGTTCACTTGAGACCTTCCCCCTTCCAGCCCTTCCTGGGCCCAAACAGCCCAGCCGTCCGTGGGGCAGCAGAACGGCCGCCCTCAGAGGGCAGAAGCGGCTTATTCTACTGGGCAGGAAGTAAGGAACCTCCTGAAGTGGTTCAATCACTTTAAAATCCAACAGAAAAGTAATATTGCAAGCCACTTAAGACCAATTTAATTTTTTCAAACCTGGGAACAAATATGGAAATATGTAATAATATGCAAAGAGTACAAAGTTGTAGGCCAAATGGTATGAATATTTCTGGATCTAATAATGAAGGCTAGAGTTAAATGGGCCATTGAAAATCAGTACCAATATGTAGTTTTCTGAGTGGAATACAAAACTCACATGCAGCTCTATTATGAAACCATTTGAAGCCAAGCCCGTCAGGTACACCCGCCCCATCCCTGCCCACAGAGGCACCCCATCCGTCACTTTCCTCTGTAGTGAGGTAAAGAGTGGAAATCCTGGATCTCATCCATCATACAATCGAGAGCAAGGGGGAAATTTTCAATAATACCCCAAGCAAATAACCAAGTAAGGGCAGATCTCCCATCCGTGGTGAGCTTGATAGGTCACTCTTCAGTGGAATGACAAATAGATCTTCCCAAAATGAGAGTGCTCACGCCCTTCCCTCATATTTTACTTTTACCAGCCTTATTCTCACTCCCAAATGAAATATATGAACTCAAAAAGCAGAAACCAAAGGTTTTATAAGTCTAATGAAAGACTGCCTAATAACAGTCAATTTGCTAAGAAACAAAGGATTAGAAGAAAATGTATATTCCAAATTTTTGTCCACATTAGTATTAGCTGTAACCCCAAAGCTGACTGTCTACAGCAAACAGTGAGCTTGGTTGGTGCCGGCATGGATTGTCTATGATGGAAACTTAAGGTAAGGTACGTTTACATTCCATGAAGGTCTAATATTTCATATATGAACCCCAGAGTGAACTTACAACCATTATCTTAGCAACACAGGCAGCTAACGCTCATTCATAAATGTATACTTGGTTTTGGTAAAATGAAACCATCACTAGATCACTGGGTGAGCTCTATCCGAGAAGCTAACTTTCCCTTTGATTTACAAGCTATGAGACTGTCAACAAAAATAAAATAAATTATTTTCTACATGTATTCAAACCACCAGCCTTCTTCATCCTTAGTCATCGAAAAATAATCCTAAAATTAATTCTAAAGTGCTATACTATTTACCCCCACTCACCTGGTTTGGGATCTCTTGTTCCAAAGAGTTTTGCTTCCATTGCTATCGTAATGTTTAATTCTTTCCTGCTGCAGCATAGTGTTATCAGCTGAGGGCTTAGTTAAAATCTCCACTGCCCATTCAAGCAGTCACTCCACATGGATATTAAGTAGAGCAAACCCACTTAGTGACTGCGCCACGAGGAGGGCAGGCCTTATTGGTCATCCTGATGGGCCCTGTCAGCTGGAGGAAGAAAGACTGGCTGGCGCTCGGAGCCAGCTCTGCAGGGCACACAGACGGAGACAACGGGCAGCATCGACGGCCTCCCAGCAATTGGTTTGGGCAGTGATGGATGCTATGTGGACAGCTTATGGGGTGATTAAGGATGTAGAACTGGCTCAAGAGAAAACCAAACTCCATCTCCTTTCATTACGATAACGTGGAATTGTTCATGATACAGTGCAGGAATAAGGAAGCTTTTGTCTCTTATCGCTGACACAGGCTAAAAATAATCAATTTATATATTAAATAAGAAAAGACTACTCGGTGAGTACATGTGTCAGATGAAGATTGCAAAACACCACTTGTCTGCATTTTAAAATAAGACCGGGAAGGATGAAGTTCTCCAGTAAACAGCGTTTATTTAATTCCATGTTATTTAATCTATATTATTAATTACATTACCTAAGAGAAGAGAGAGGAACCATGGCTTTCTCTGCACCCCTTTTGTGCATATCGACGGGAACCTGCTTAACAGATTAGAGAATTTATCACACTCCAGCCCTCACCCTACAAACGTACTGAATGGAGCATGAGTGCCAGGTACTCCCCCCACCACCCCACCATCCCTCCAGACCAGAAGAGTCCTTCCAAAGTTGCAATTAAATGGCTAAAAATGAGAAATCATCAGGAAAAAACCTCCCCTATATTTACAGATACATACATACACTTATTCACTCACATCCTTCCCCATTTTTTTCCTTCTGTGCCCTAAAAGAAGTCCCTACTAATTTCTTAACTGTACAACCTGGAGTGAGTCACCTGAACGTTCTCATACGCACGTTCCAAATTGAGACTAATAATCATTTCCACATTACGAATGCCAATGCCGCAAATCATAGGAACATCCTGAAGACTGAATTAAATCGAGTAAGTCATGCCTGGTAGAGTTCACATTCAAAAGATGCTCTTACCCTTTCCTGTGCGCCCCACACCGCACACTCAGTCCCATCACACCAAGAAAAGCGGCTTATGTGCGACACCATCCAGGAAGGATGACACCAGCACGCTTGTCCTTCATGTGCACACATGACATCTAACAGTAGCAGAGCGATTCTCCATTCCAAATTGGCTTCATGTCCAGAGGCCATCTGTGTGGGGAGGCCCCCTTGGTAGACTTAACTAGAAATTCTATGTGGAGAAACCTCCGGATTTTGCCTTCCTTTTGAGGCCCTGATAATGGACACATGAGGTTCTGTTATACTTGGCCAGTTCCTCTGTGGCCAGGGAGATCCTCACAGCAGATGGGAGGGCTTGTCCTGAGCATGTCATGTTTAAGTGTGAAACTGCACCATGTACATGCTTCCACCGCTTCAGGTGACATACTGCTGTCCCATGTTGGAGTTCACGCATGAGGACCTAACTGCCCCAATATCAGTTCCCCGGTGATGCCTGAAGCCACAGAGAGTGCCAAACCCTATATATAGTATGTTTTTCCTATACATATCTATGATCAAGTTTAATTTATAAATGAAGCCCAGTAAGATTAACAACAAATACTGAAGTAGAACAATGATCACTATACTGTAATAAAAGTTACGTGAATGTGGTCTCTCTCTCTCTCTCCCTCTCTGATAACTGATCTGATAACCAAGACAGCTACAAAGTGACCAAGGGCAGGTGGCATGCACAGTGTGGCTACACTGGACAAGGGGAATCATGTCTGGGGGCGGGAGGGGGCAGGACAGGGCGCAATCTCATCTTGCTACTCAGAACAGTGTGCAATTTAAAACTTATGAATTGTTCATTTCTGGAATTTTCCATTCAATATTTTCGGTCTGTGGTTGACTGGGGTAACTGAAACCACATAAAAGCAAAACCATGGATAAGAGGGGACGGCTATATAGGGTTGGGGGTACATAGGGAAGTTGAATCAATGTTACCAAGATACTGCATTTTTATCTTTGTTGACCTTTGTTAAAAAGAGTCATTTAAGGACACTGCTTTCCTCGCTTTCTGTAACTGTGTATCGAATTCCCCTCTCCTCAGCCTAACAGCAATGGGGCAGCATATCATGCCCCAAACGCTGCATCCCCACTGAACATCCAGAAGGACGCTGTTGCACAGCATCATCCTGTATCCTTCGCAGCGATTTCATCTTGTTTGTGGACACGCTGACCTGCGTCCTTGAACACTGACAATGTGAGCAAATAAATCCTTAAGAGACGATCGATTCCTTAAGTCCCAAGGTGCTACACCAAGCAGGTTTAAGGAATCTGAAAATTCACTTTGATGAAACAACAAAGGCAACAGGCCTCTAGCCCCACAGACCACTCCCCGAAGGTTAAGATGAAAAAGACCATACAAGCTCTTTTGGTGGTACAGGATTCTGGTAAATTGTCTTTTACAATATATTGACCAAATTAAAACAGAAGGTGCACCAGACAGGATTTTCTTGCACACGGAACTTTTTACTGCATTGATTATAAACACTGTAGTTTAAAACTTGGCTGAACTACGAGCACCTCAAGCTGAAGGCCAGTAAGAGGCTGACCTTCGATCTCTGCCCTTTTGCATTGGTTGGTACATTAATTCTCTAGAGCTGCCATAAAAAACTACCATGTAATGGGTGTCTTAAACAACAGAAATGTATTCTCCCACAGCTATAGAAGCCAGAAGTCTGGAATCAAGAGTTGTGCTGGGTCACGCTCCCCGTGAAGGCTCTAAGGGAGAATCGTTTGTCCCTCTGAGCTTCCTGGGGCTCTGTCTTCACATGGCTCTCTTCTCTGTGTGCCTCTGTGTGTCCTCTCCTCTGCTTAAAAGGACACCAGGCATCGGATTAATCTAGTATGATCTCATCTCCATCCTTAAGTAATTGCATCTGTAAAGGCTATTTCCAAATAAGGTCATACTCTGTGGTTTCAGGTGGACATGAATTTGGAGGGGACATGAGTCAACCCACTACAGTTATTAATAGAAGAGTCAAGTTTAACTCTTCTGGCAAGAATTACCTTGATATGAACATGCTTTCTGTAGAAACAGGACAATACAGAATATTATCTACATAGCTATCAGAACAGGATAACGGAGCATGTGAGTGACCTCATGTGGAGACAGACAAAGATGAGCTAAGAAAAGCCATAATTATGAGCAAACCCACACCCGCACCTTCCCCATTTCTCTCTCACCCTTCTCTAAAGGAATAGAGCTGCTTTATCAGAGCCAAATATAAAAATTAAGTGACACTTTTCAGGAAAAAGATGCAGGCCTACCTCCCTCCTTACACCTCCAACCCAAGAAAGACTTACTGACAACACATACTACATTTTTACCCTATTGCTATGCTCCGTTAAAAATTACGTATTTCAGCATCCAGGCAACATAACCTAATCTAACCTGAGACCAGAAAGCAGGGCATCATATAGGCCAAAGCTAGAAATGCCAATGTGCTTTCCAAGTTATTTTGCAAAAATTAAAAGCACAAGTGTTCGATCCTACAAACTAGTTTAAATACCATGCGTTAAACTGCAGGGTTACTAGCAATTCCAGGAGGGCCATTTTAGCAATGCTTGTTTTCTAACTAAAATTTCCGTCCATACAAATAAAGTTGGGAAAGGTTTTCAACATCTTCAGCACAGTTTTTCGCTCTAAAAACGAACACATCAGGAGAAACCAGAAGGCTTCAGAAAACCATTACACACCTGCAGGTTTTCTAGGCTTGAGGAACAAGCACCTTTGTAATAACAAAAGGTGTTAGCAAGAAGGAAACTGTGTTGAAGGTGTAGCTCGCCCATCTTGCCTGCTCTCTCGTTCCTCCAGTAGGTGAGCAGAGAGACAGGCTTGCTCACACATTAGTCACGGCAAGCAGCCCACGGCGCGGCCCACGGCGCGGCCCACGGCTTCTGGGCTTCAGTGGAAGTCTACGCCTCACTGAGAGCTTCCCCACAACACACACACAAGTGTTTTAACATACAACCAGTTCACAATGCTTGCAATCACGCCCTCTGAGCTGGAGCTCCTACTGAGTCTTCCATCAACATTAGGGGTCCACAGTCTTGGTCATCAACCACAGTAACAGGTGCCTGCGTGCTCTGGCCTGCCTTTCTTTATCACAGGGGCAGTGAGGAAGGGCGGGGAGTGGGAAGAGAAGAATGAGACACATTCTCAAATCTTGTACCAGAAAATAGTCACTGAAGTTGGACACAGTCCTATTAGAGCATCTAAACAAAACGTGGGTGAAGGAATAGGAGGAAACTGTCAAGTTGAGTTTAAAATTAAATGTAACTCAATGTAAAAATGTTTCCCACGGTCTTGGGCGACTGTTACTGAAAGGGCAAAACGTGTAGCGGAAGTGTATCACCTGAGAGATGACTCAGCTTGGGTGACTCGACCTCCTTCAAGATTCCCCCTTCTTTTCAGAAAGGACTTTTCATGTGGAAGAATACAAACTCTGTTCCTCATCTCATCTCTAAATGCTGCAGAGTATGTTTCCTCTAACTTGTAGAAGGTATACATTCCTTCCTTTACTCAGCACTAAAATCTTTCGCCTGCTCTACACATTTGCTTTAGAAGTTCCAGAAAACCAAGATGCACAGAAACCCCAGTGGGGAGCCATTCGGTGTGACAGGCATGTCAAGAGGCCGGCGGTTCAGCAGTCAGAGCCTCTGGGGTCGTGGCCACGTCAGGCAGCCTCTCAGATCCCGGTGTGACAGCCACACAGGGCTGCTCAGAGGCATGATGAAGGGGCGAGAGGGACCCTGCATCCCCTGCTTCTTATAGTCCTATTTCTCCTTTCCTCGAGTGTGCCAATAGCTCTTCACAAACGCGAAGGTGATGATGAGCGGGTCCCTCTGCGTATTAGATCAGGGAGGTGAAGTGTCAATGTCACTCAGCTGGGGGACAGGGCAGACTGAGAAGCCAAAACAGGAAGTGATCACCAAGAGGAGCTCAAAGGATGGGTCCAGAGGGAGCACCTGCCTAGGACGGGCTGCACGTCACTGTGGCCATCTTCAGGCAGACCCTCCGGGCTAACCCATAACACAGAGGTGACAAATGGACTTGGCCTGGCTAGCTTCTGCTGTCTGCTCAGACACATGTCAGCTGCTGTACAATTGTCTCCAAATGCAGAAAGCTGACAGGCTGAAAATAAGGCAGCAGCCCCCACTCCTGATAATGCCCGTGCACTGTGATTTATAAACTGATGGTCCAGACCATCTGAGCCTTGTGAAGCCTTGCATCCAACTCCAAACTCCAACAGGGCATTTTACAAAGCGACAGCTCCTTTTCCGGGTGGTTGGAAATCCCCCTCCCCCCCCCGCCCCGGAGATGCACACTCCGGTGATGCTTCCACTCGGCTGCAGCCAAGCCAGATGGCGGGGATCCCACAGGCCACAGGGACATGTCCTCTCTGCATTGCTCCTCTGAAAAAGTAATTATTATCCATCATGTGCTTTCTAAAAAAGTAGGAGATTAATAAAACAACTCAGACTACATGAAGAAGCAATAGCAAAAAGCACCTTTTTTTAGGAAAAGTTGAGTATAATGATGTTTAGAATGAGAGAGACTGATGTTCAGGTGAGACAGGAAAGGCCCCCGAACTCACGGAGTCCCAGTGAAATTACCGAGAAGGTGAACACTGGGGCACAACTTACAACATCCCTAGAAGCCTGCACCATATCCCACCTAGAAACAGTAATTTCAAAGAAAATATATTAAAAATAGTAAATAAAATGTTGTACAAAATGGAAACTTGATCATCAGACAGTTAAAAGCAACAATAAAGCTAAAATGATTATATCCTCATGCTGGTAAGGGACAAATGAAACAGACACGATGTCTAATACACATACAACGTTCATATGTGATAAGTTTCATCAAAACTCCACAGGGAAGTGAAAGAATAGTTAAAAAGTGGTGGTGTGCAAATTGCTTCCATGAAAAAATATTAAGTTAGATCACATTTAATACGATATACCACAATCAAATGTACAAAAATTAAAAGTTAGATTTTTAAAATAAAACATCAGCCCTGGCCGGTTTGGCTCAGCGGTTGGAGCGTCGGCCTGCGGACCAGAGAGTCCCAGGTTCGGTTCCCGCTAGGGGCACGTACCAAAAATAAAAATAAAAAATTTAAAAATGAAATAAAACATCAAACTGTAAGATGTATGCACTTTACTCAAGTCAGGTTGAGAAAGGTCTTTCTAAATGAAAACAATGGAAGAGCAGAAATCACAAAGAGATTTGATGATATAAAAAATAAAATATTGTTAAGTCACAAGTTAAGCAATGAACTTTGAAAATATATTGCCCTGGCCGGTTTGGCTCAGCGGTTAGAGCGTCGGCCTGCGGTCCAGAGAGACCCAGGTTTGGTTCCCGCTGGGGGCATGTACTTCGGTTGCAGTTTGTCCCCAGCCCTGGTTGGTCGTGCGGGTGGCAGCCACTCGATGTGTCCCTTTCACGTCGATGTTTCTCTCTCTCTCTCTTCCTCTCTCTCCCTCCCACTCTATCTGAACAAAAAATGAAAAAAATGTCCTCGGGTGAGGATAAAAAAAATAATAATAAAGAAATAAAGAAATAAATAAAGAAAATATATGTGCAGCATATGACAGAAATTACTATCGACCAGAGAGGTACTAACCGGAGCTGGAAGAAAAAAGTCATTAAACTAAAATATCCTAATACAAAATGGTTTAAGAATAGGAACACATTTTCCACAAAAGAATACAAATAGTAAGAAAATGAAAAGGAAAAATAAAGTTAATCCTCACTAACAACTTTAAAATACAGATCCAAACAAGACATTCACTCTCTATCACGTCAGCAGGGATCTAAACACACATCATGTTGTCAAGAAACACAGTGGAACATACACCTCCCTCCATAGGAGGTACAAGTTTGGGGTAGTCCATATGGCAATATTCTTTAAGAACCTTAAATATGGACACTCTCTTTAGTCTTATCATTTCATTTCTAGGAGTCTTTAGAAAGGAAATAGAAATAAGTATTTATGTTTGAGGACAGTCATCATTGCTTTTTTTCATGAGCAGAAGACAAAATAATAAACTACACATAAAAGGCCCCCCAAAAAATCCACCTAAACATTAGTGAATTTTTTGAAAATTCTACATTCATTTAAAAAATTTAGATGATGATTAAAAATTCCTCACAATAAAAGTAGCAGAGCCAGATGGTTTTATAGGAAAATTCTACAAAACTTTCAGGAAATTGATCCTCCCAATTGTACACAAACTCATTCCCACAGTGAAGGGATAATAAAGAAAAGCACTTCTCATGTTATTCTATGACGACAATATACTCTCATTCTACAATCCAGTTAATATATTCTGTGAAAGGAACACCACTGGCCTATTTCACTCATGATACAGGTGCAAAACTGCTAAGCAAGATATTTGCAAACTAAATTCAACAGCATGTATACAAAATTACACAGCATAATCAAGCAGGGTCATCCCACCCAAGAAGTATGGTTTTAATAACAGAAAATTTTTAAATGCAATTCACCACATTAACAAATTAAAAAGGAAAAACCAGCCCACCTGGTGTGGCTCAGTGGACTGAGCGTTATCTCACACACCAAGAGGTCACTGGTTCGATTCCCGTTCAGGGCGCATGCCCGGGTTGCAAGCTCGATCCCCAGTAGGGAGCATGCAAGAGGTGGCCAATCAATGTATCTCTCTCACATTGATATTTCTATCACTGTCTCCCCCTTTCCATTCCTCCCTATCTAAAACATCAATAAAAATATTACAAAAGAAAAACCATATCATGATAGATACTGAAAAAGCATTTTTAAAATTTAATAAAAAAATACACTTTTTTACATTCAATATTATTTTGTATTAGTTTCAGGGGTATAGCAGAGTGGCAAGACAATCACATACTTTTACAAAGCATTCCCCCGATATTTCCAGTACCCACCTGGCACTATGCTTAGTTATTACTATATTATTGACTACATTCCCTATGTTATACATGCTATACTTTCCATCCCTGTGACTATTCGGTAACTATCAATCTGTACTTCTTAACCCCATCACCTAAATTTTATTGTCTTTAAATTCTCACTTTCTGGCTTTACAGTAATTTGTTGTTTTGATTTCCTAAAATGTGCATATACAGGAGACGGTCTCCTAGCCAACTTCTTAACCAATTTGGCAAATTAAAAGCAACCCTTCAGTGGGTAGGCTACACCCACCATTGCGTGGCATGCCTGCCAGAGTGTATTTGTTCTTAAACCCATTCAAGCCAGTTATATTGATTATATACTTATATATCTAAATATGACATGGAGCAACAAAATATGAGCACAAAAAGAATTGCCATTTGAATAAAAACTTTGTAGAATGTTTTGGTGAACTGCTAAAAAAGAAAATTGCTACCAAGTGAGGGAGGTCCAGACAACCGTCAATGAATTGGGAGAATTTTTTTTTAAATATGAAAAGGTCTACACTCATTACTCCTTAAATGTCTTTTGAAGTCACGCTCTACTCTAATGAACCCCAAACAGGAAATTGTAGACTCCACAGCATGGGAGTGGCCCATGATGGAAAAAGGTGCAAAACTCCCATTCCACCTCCATCAGAGAAGTCTGTTAGACATGTATGCATTTTCAGTCAAAATTTAAACGTGTGTGTTTCAGGCTAAAACTTGTTATGATCCTTAGCATTAACTGACTTTTGTTGACAAACTAATTACAAGGCTAATGAAACTAATTTTGACGAACTAATTTTAAGTCTGGTCGTGTCAAATCAGGTGGCTTCCTTGGCATTCCTTTTACAAAGGAGGAGGAAATGTTCTTTTGAGCAGAATGAGGGTAGGGTGGTTGGGTGCAGAGAAGAAAAGGGAAGAATGTGAGAAAACTAGAAAAAAAGGCTATTGAGATTTCTAACCAGCAAAATTAAAAGTCTGTGCAAAAAATTTTAGAATATTTAGGTGCTGAAATGGCTAATTATAAGGTCAGTACAATAATGGAAATGCCTCTACCTGTCACAAAGGACTTGATCCAAAGACAGAAAAGTCATTAATTCAAATTTTCTTGGGCATATTGTTCCAAAAAATTCTAATAAAGTGCTGCAAATTCCAAAAGAAAACTAAAACAGCTAACAAACAAGTTAGCAAGTGTTCTTTTAATCTAGTTGATGAATGTCATTCTATATAGCAGCAGAGTGAATATATTTTATATAGTAGATCTGGTTTTTTTAAAACACTTTTATTAAGGCAGAAATGACAGACAATTACACACAATATACAAATAAAATTGTATGTAGTATGTATATACCCGTGAAACAACCATGACAATCAAGATAATAAACCTATCTATTACTCCCTGTACCCCTTGGTAAACCTTCCCCCGAGTTCCACTTTCTACTGTCCACAGACAACCAACGGTTTGTTTTCTGTCACTATACTTTAGTTGGCATGTTTTAAAATTTTTATGTGGAGGAAACCATGTAGCATGCACTTCTTTTACTGGCTTTGTTGACTAAGCATAATTATTTTGAGAGTCACCCATGTTGCTGCATATACCAATAGTTCATTTCTTTTTATTGCTGAGTCATAGTCCCTTGCACGGATATAGTACAACTTATTGATCCTTTCATGGGCACATGGACATTTGAGTAGTGTCCAATTTGGGGCTATTATAAATAAAGCTCAGTAACAGGAGCATGTGTCCACTGTCCTGCCTTTGACATTCACGTACAAGTCTTTGTCAAGACACAACTTAACATTTCTTGGGTAAATACTGAGGAATGGAATGTCTGAGACATATGGTGGGTATTATGTTTATTCAAAAGTGGTGCTGGCAAATTGTTTGTCTGCAAAAATGAGGTTAGATCACATCTCATACTATATACCATAATACAATTCATATGAATTATAAGTTAGATTTTAAAAATAAAAGCATAGAACACGAAAAGCTGAAGAAACGGCCACAGAGGCTGTACCATTTCACACCCCTACCAACAAGGTGTGGAGCTTAATTTGCTCCCCGTCAGCCGTTTGTCGTTCTATGGGGCACAGGACCCACTGGCTCTGTCAACACACACCACACACAGCTCCGCCTACTGGAAAGGAACTAGAGCAGAAGTTGACCATTCTCCATAATTATGAAGGTGAATTTTTCATTTCTGCCTTTTCCTACAGCACAGATCACAATGAAAAGCAGCCAAGTACACTGATAAGAGCAACAGCATACATTTATTAAGTGTTACCTTGCACGTGACTCCAGGTAGTCCGTGTTGTAAATACCCTGTAAAAACCCTATGAAGGTAAATACTAAAGTAAAACCATTAAACCCATTTGCCAGGTGAATAGACTGAAGGAAAGAGAGAACAAATTACCAGTGGTCACAGAGCTAAGAACCAGGATTTGAACAAGGAAGTCTGAGCCCCGAGTTTCAGCTTTTAACTATTACCTGTGTCCCCTGCTACCACGTACACATTCCTGAGTTCTGGTTACTTCTCCTACAAAGCTATGAACGATCCCTAATATTTCTTTCCAGTTCCACTTCAGACAACTGATTTCATATCTTTAAGAAAGAGATTAGGTCATAAACCCGGGGATATCATTTTGCGCTAATGTGTCAGAGTAAATGCTGAATCCTAACAATACACGAGTCCCCCCCTTACCTGCAGTTCCACTTTCCAAGGTTTCAGTTACCTGCAGTCAACTGAGATCTGAAAAAATTATATAGAAAATGCCAGGAATAAATAATTTGTAAGTCTTAAATTTCACACTGTTCTGAGTAGAGTAATGAAATCTTACACCTCCCGGCTCCATCCCGCCCTGGACATCCCTCTGTCCAGCATATCCACGTTGCACATGCGACCCTCCCGTTAGTCACTGACTAGCCATCTTGGCTAGCAGATAGGTTATGTATCTTTTAGTACAGTATACGGTTATAATTCTTCTATTACTATGGTTAATCTCTCACTGTGCCTAGTTTATAAATTAAACTTTCTTATAGGTATGTATGTACAGGGAAAAACGTAATATGTATAGGATTTGGTACTATCTGCAGTTCCAGGCATCCACTGGGGGTCTTGGAACATATCCCCTGTGGATAAGGGGGACTAGTATGCCAACATTTCTGCATAACACAAAATCATCACAGCAATGACCGAATGGATATGGATTAAATCAATCCAGTGGATGTCACCTATTAAGTACCAAAGTCAGTTTTAAACAGAGAAGACATTTCAAAGAACATGGTTTATTTAAGAAAAGTGTTTTCCTGGTGGAAAAAAAGGGGGTCAAAATGTCTTAAAAGCAGACAGACTCATTATCCACGGTATCTCGTGCTGCTGTGGTTTTACAGACCCAGTCCAGTTACCGAAAGGCCCTACCATAAAGACCAGGCTGGTGGATAACCAGGCCCGCAATGTGCTGTGTTTTAAGCCCTTCCTGGCATCCGCAGCCATCCTTCTCCAAGGAAACAACAAAGGGTAACTGTGCAGCCGCTTCTTTGTCTAAAGAGAGCCTAAGCATCCAGTAGGGATGGAGGGCGGTGCCTACACTGAGGAGAAAGCCAGGGAAACAACACTTTCCAGCAGCAGCAGACTGGGACATCGACCATGCTATACAGAATACTGGCTCATACTCCAAAGAAGTTTGGAAAAAATAATCCGCATCCCCCAGCACTCTGACAAGGGGAAAGGAAACTGCTGCATGTGCTAGGTTATGACCCAGTAGAGAGGTCTTAGAGTGTAGGATTGCTCAATGACAAACCAACAGATATCTAACACCTACTGGGTGCAGAGCACTGGGCTAGACAGGAGGGGCAGGTAGGGTAGTGGTTAGATACAAACAAGAGAGAGGACAAGATCTCTACCCCAGTGTGGAGTTCATCATCACGTTGGGGAAAAGGCCTGCATACTCTGGGACAGATCATGGCACACTCAGTCAGATCAATAGCCATTCACCCCACTGACATCTTTGCCAGCACTGCTAGGTACAGCTGCTGTGCCAAGCCCCTTCCAAACGCTGCCTCAGGTAGCCCTCCCCGAACCACGGGAGGCAGGCACTGCTCATCCCCATTTCACAGAACCTGGGGGAAGTTCAGCGACTTGCTCTTGACCATGTAGCTGGTAAGTGGTAGAGTTAGGAATCCAAAGCTGCTGTTTAGCTATTAGATTGTGAACACTCTCTAGAGCCTTCAAAAACTCAATGATCCCTCAGGTTAGTGAGGGCCTGGAAGACTTCCTGCGGGAAGAAGAAAAATGATTGTCCAGAGAAACTGAAGGGAAAGAGGCAAGAGCATTAGGAGATAAGGAAATGTCTTCAGACAAAGGCTGGACAACCCCCTGGTGGAATGTGGTCAAATAAAGTCACAAACGTTCACCAGTCACTGCATATGCCAGGCTCTGGTGACAGTGATAAGTCAGACACCGTCCCTTGCCCTCCAGGGACTCGTCATGTACTGAGGGAGGCAGACACCTCCAAGTGTCTGGGGAGAGTGGGTCTCCAGGCACAGCCACTCCTGAGGCTCTGGAACAACTCTGCCCCATCATTCACGCCTGACCCAGAACAGAACAGGTGTTTCTCTTTACCAGATGGCATGGTGCTGCCAGAAGTCAACAGCATAAAGTCAGTTTTCAACTCCTGCATCAGCTTTGAACACTTAGGTTTTATTTTCTCAAATATGATTGTATTACCTCAAATTATGAGATGAAAGAAGGCTATAAAAATATTTTAATATCATCTATTTCAAGTTGGAATATAGAATATAAATGTGATCATAATATGTAATCACACCCCTCCCTCTTCTTGCCCCTGGCCTTCCTTTCCAAAAAAATTCAGCCTTAAAGTCATTACGTGGGAAAAGGAGTAAAGTAGGTGCCAGCATGGGAACTGGGGGAGGGGGTGGCACGGTGGCCCCAAACAGGTTAAAACTAGCTACGGAACCCAATGGTGTTAGACTGGACTTTCAAGTATTGGTGTGAATTCATGGCTTTCAAGATAGATGAATGGACAGACAGACATCCACAGAGACATAAATGTATGTGTTTAGTAGTAGTAGTAATGTGTGCATATAGATACACTGTCAATCCTCATTATTTACAGATTCTATATTTGCAAATTCACTGTCTCACTCAAATTTTAATCACAAAATTAAAACTCATAACACAGCCGCCACCATGGTGTATGCCGCTGGGAGGAGGGGCTGGGCCCATGCTCTCTCCTCCCTCCTCCCCACCTCCCACTGCCAGTAGGACACATCTGCTGCTGCCTCTGGGACCCATGTCATTGCTCCCCCAGAGCAGGATGCCCCCCAAAATTGGAGGTGATAGAATTAAACCACCCCCAATCATTGGAAGATTTGGAACCTCCTTGAAAATGGGTATTGTTGGATTGCCAAGTGTTGGGGCATCTACCTTCTTCGCTGTACTAGCCCATATTCCAGCTTCAGCAGACACCTTCCCGTTCTGCACTATTGATCCTGATGAAAGCAGAGTGCCCATGCCAGATGAAAGGCTTGATTTTCTTCGCCAAAACCACAAAGCAGCACGCAAAATTCCTGCCTTTCTCAGGGTTGTGCATATTGCTGGTCTGGGGAAAGGAGCTCACAGTGAACCAGGTCTGGGACATGTCTGCTTATCTTGTAGGCGTGCCTGTGACGGACTCTTTCACCTAACACGTGCTTCTGAAGATGATGGTATCAGGCATGTTGACGGAAGTGCAGACCCTATTCGAGATGTAGAAATAATACACCAAGAGCTTCAGCCTAAAGACGAGGAGATGGCTGGGCCCATTAGATAAACTAGAAAAAGTGGCTGTGAGAAGAGGAGATAAAAACTAAAACCTGAATATGACAATGTGCAAAGTCGAATCCTGGGTTACAGATCAAAAGAAACCTGTTGAATGATACAGAGATTAAAGTGCTGAGTAAACACTTATTTCTGACTTCAAAGCCAATGGTCTACTTGGTTACTCTTTCTGAAGAAGACTGCATTAGAAAGAAAAACAAATGGTTGATAAAAATTAAAGAATGGGTGGACAGGTATTATGACCCCGGTGCCTTGGCCATTCCTTTCAGCGGGGCCTTGGAACTCAACTTGCAGGAACTGAGTGCTGAGGAGACAGTTTCTGGAAGCGCACAGGACACAACGCACTTTGCCCGACATCACTGAGGCCGGGTGGCCGCGCTCCAACCAGCACACTTCGTCACTGTGGGGCCCAGTGAAGTGGGGCCCACTGAAGTGGGGCCCAGTGAAGTGGGACCCAGTGAAGTGCGTCCGTGGACCATCAGGAGAGGGATGATGGCTCCCCAAGCTGCAGGAGGGATTCACACCAATTTTGAAAAGGATCCATTATGGCTGAAGTAATGAAATACGAAGATTTTAAAGAAGGTTCTGAAAATGCAGTCAAGTCCTCTGGAAAGTACAGACAAGGCAGAAATTATATTGTTGGAGATGGAGATGCTATCTTCTTCAAATTTAATACACCTCGGCAACCGAAGAAGAAATAAAATTTAGTTATTACTCAGATAACCGTACAATTTCCAAAAGGCGTATCATTTTCTTTTTAATTAAAATTTCTGAAATCTGAAGGGACACACAAAGCTGGGGGGATGGGACTCTTCTACAAACAGAATTATTTATTTTTGTTGTAAAAGTAAAATACTGTGTACCTCCAGTGAAATGCCCGTTCTCTAATGCGAATAGCGGTGCTTAAGGCCCGACTCCGCACTGGAGAAGCTGCTCGGGAACCATATTCCTGTCCTGCCTCCCTCTCCCCATCGTGTTCGCCGAGTCTGACACGTGTGAGCGGGAGGACAGGGTGGCTCCTTTCTGCATCTGCCGATAAGTTCTACAGCGCTCCAGGTGTCTATACTCTTCAAACATTTGTTTTTTTTAAAAAAAAAAAAAAAAAAAGAGCTCCTAGCCTTTTCCTGGTTGTTTTCCTGGCTATTCATGGCCACATGCAAAGTGGTGAAATTTTGAGTCGCCCGATACACAGTCCCAGCTGAGGTCGGAGACAACGATGTTCTGCCTTCTTGTTTCAGCTCTCAGACTGCAAACAAGTGTTCTTTTCACAGTTTATTCTGTGTCACGATTTTCGCATTTTTGTGGGTTTTTTTCTTTTTTTTATCCTCACCAGATGCATATTCAGTAGAGCAGGAGGCAGAGACAGAGAGAAACATCGATGTGAGAGAGACACATCCACTGGTTGCCACCCACACGACCCCAACCGGGGCTGGGGACAAACTGCAACCGAGGTACGTGCCCTTAGCAGGAACCGAACCCGGGACTCTCTGGTCCAATGGCCGACGCTCTAACCACTGAGCCAAACTGGCCAGGGCTCATTTTTGTGTTTTTGTTGGAGATCTAGCGGTTTAAAATGGCTCCAAGCATGGTGCTGTCTAGTTCCTAAGTGCACGAAGGCACGATGTGCCTTACAAAATAATAAGTGTGTTAGATAAGCTTTGTTCAGGCTGGAGTTCCAGTTCTGTGGGCCACTGAGTTTAATATTAGTGAATCAACCATATATATTAAATATAGTGTCTTTATACAGAAATGCACATAAAATGAAAGTATTAAAAAAGAATGCACAGCAGAGCAGTAACTAGGAAAGGAAGCATAGTAGAGCATTCTTCTCTACTAACTCCTTCACCCCACACACAGCAAAGTACCCCACCGCAAGTCCACGAATCCCCGGGGCCACCGCACTGCCTCTGTCCTCCCCCACACCGCCACAGTTCCTGCAAGAGTCCTCTGCATGGACAGACCTCTAACTACTTGCCTAGTTCCTCATCCGGCTTCCTCCCAGCATGCACAAGGTCCTCATGTCCTCCCTGCTGATAAAGCAGGCATGCCCTTTCCAGTCCTTGCCTGTCTGCAAGCACTGGACAACACTGGCCACTCTAGGGGCCTCCCTCAATCTGTCTGGCCCCCTCCTTCCTAGTTTCCTCCGCATGCTCCCCTCCTTCTTACCCTCATGGTTCTTGGTTCTCTCCTCGGCCCTCTCCTCCTCCTGCTCGCACCCTTGCCTGGTGGGTCTCAGCTGCTCTCAGGACTTGCATTCACCAGATCTGCACCCAGAGGCCAGGCCTGTCCCTGTGCTGCTTGTTCAAGTCCACACCGTATCTCCCCGAGATCTTTCACAAGCATATCAACTTCATCTCATTCAAAAATCAACTCGTCCCTTGACCCCTGCAACCGCCTCTCCCAAACCCGCTTCCTTTCCTGAGTTCCTCATCACAGTGGCACCGACAGCCACCCAATCGCTAACCAGAAACAAGAGAATCATCCATGAGTCTCTCTTGCACACCTACATCCAATCACTGACCACTGTGACTCCTTAAGTATGTCCTCTTCTCCTGCTCGAGGACACCATCTTCCACCAAATTACTGCAACAGCTCCCCTACCGGGCTCCCCACATCCATTTCCTGCCCTTTGACACACTCGCCTCACCTCAGCGCTCAGCGGCAGGCTTCCTAAAGTTCATATCTGACTAGATCCCACTCAGCTTAGACCCTTTAGTGGATTCCCACTGTTCTTAGGGAAAAGAGCCTAAACCCTTTACTAGATATCATAAAATCTACTGACCGCCTCGAATTCAATCATAAACCCTCTGCACCAACAATATTACAATATTTTCCATTTCTCTCTTGCTGAACACCTGGCACTTGGTAGATGTTCAATAAGTGACTGATGAATGAATAAACGAGTGGAGTAGGTCCAGGGGAGGGGAGGCCAACCTAGTATTTAATGCAAACTCAAATCTTCAAACATACAAAAGTATTTAACACGTGGCTCGAATCCTTGGCAAAGGGTTAAAAATGTCGGATAGAGTTTGCACAAAATTACTAGCAGCTCAAGTCAAGGTCCTTGAGGTCAGACATTAAGAACGAAAGGAAACACACTGGCTCGCAGCCGAGCAGGTGGGTGCTCCCGGTCACGAGCCGCGGCGTGCCTGGCTCCGCTGTACTTAACGTGTGAGGCCCGCCGCCCACGGTGTGCTGACCGTCAGCTCAAGAAGAGTGGGCTAGTGGCCTACCCAGGGACACACTCACACACAAAAGAACGGGGGACCTGGGGGACTCAGGTCTGCTCTACACAGAGATCCAAAAAACCCTAAGGAGTGAAAAACAAATTGCAGGTGAAAACAAAGCAGGAACATCCACCGAAACCCACTCGGTACACGATGCTCTGGAAGGGTCTTCTTGAACCTTTTGTTTATTATTCATTACACTTCCCCCCAAACTCCACTAAGCTACAGCCATTCTGGAGGTTTGCTAAAGAATGTATGCCGAAGTGCTCACAACGACTGTCACCCACTCTACTTTGGGTACCCCTGGGAAGTCAAAGGAGAGATGGAGTCAAGGAACAATATGCAAAGGCAATGGAATTAAGGCCGTGTTCACTTCAAACCATCACTGAAATGGAATCAGTAATCTAATTGGGAAGGAGGGTGGGTGGCCATCAGCCTTCCAAGCCTCAGAAGGAGGTCTTGATGTCTGCATGACAAATAAAAAGCTACGACAACTTCTGACTTCTGTGACCCCATCGATGGCTCTGTAGCCCATTAAGCACTGAGAGAGATCTTTTCCCTGGAGGAAAGAGAAAGTCTGAGAGGAGTCTGAGGGTGCTTGAAGGGCAGGAGAAAGCCCACAGCACAAAAAGCAAGCAACCTCCAAGGGACCCAGGGCCACAGGTGGGAAAATTACTGCTGTGAGCAGACACAAGGAGCCTCACCACACAGAACACTCATCAGGACATGAGAAAGGGCACAGACCCTCCAACCATGGATGGTGGTGCCACCGCACAGACAGCCACAGCCCACCCTGGAGCCAGGCTGTGTGCCAGGCCTGTGCTGAGCATTACCTTATGACAAACACTGTGAGGAGGGTACTTTCAGCTCTTTCAACACGGAAGACAGAAGTATAGAAGGAAACATTTTGCCAAAATTTATAAATCAAGTAAGTGGTAGAATTAAGAACTTGAACCCAGGTCTACCCATTTCAAAATCAATGACCTTCTGCCTGAAGTGCCAGCTCTAGGTACTCACTTCTGGATGGATGTTCCTGCCCAGACGGAGAGAGAGAGCACCCTCTTAAACTCTCATAAAAGAACCTGACTGTGAGCCCTGGCCAGTGCGGCTCCGTGGTGAGAGCGTCAGCCTGTGCACCGAAGGTCGTGGGTTCGATTCTCAATCAAGGGCACATACCTGGGTTGCAGGTTCGATCCCCAGGCCTAGTCAGGGTGTGTACAGGAGGCAAGCAATGGATGTGTCTCTCTCACATCAATGTCTCTCTCTCCCTTCCTCTCTCTCAAAAAATCAATGGAAAAAATATCCTTGGGTGAGAATTAACAAAATAAATAAATAATAAGTAAAAAGGATCTGACAGTGAGAAGTCGCGGGCAGTAAACAGTGAACAAACACTGTCACTAACACTGCAGGCTGATTAGCACAATCAGCGCTCACGTCATGGATGGTCAGGACAATGTTCTGACTTGCTGGTCTTCATGGGAAATGAAATATGTTCTCTAGGCCTGGATTCCACAGTCACTGAACGTTTTACTACTAAACCACAGGCATTCCTTTCTTAGTGTTGCTCACAGTAATTCCAACCTAAAAACAGATCTTTTAGAAATGTCAAATGTTACCACTGACTAGGTTCTCTAAGTCATCAGTAACCCTATCAACTAACCCCAGTTAACTAGTGCCATTGGTATTACACCAGTTACTACCACCACTATGCAAGTCTATCCAAATGTGCCACATGTACCCAGGAAGGTACATTCTGATGGTCTGTCCCTCAACTGTGGAGTTGTGGCAGCATGCACATATGAAGTGGCACTTACTAAAATTGGAAACTGAGGCAAACACGGTGGGTTGGCTCACCTGCAGCATGGAGAGGCTGGAGAGCTAAGCCTTAAGCCTTACACACTGCCCAGATTTATTTGCTACAGCGGTGCCCAGCATGACCGAGACCCTGCCAATGAGGCGGGCTCTGAGTTAGAACTTCCCCGGGGGGGAGAGGCAGAGGGCCTGGACACCCGAGAGAAGCAGCTTCTCTTCCCAGGAGGTGGAGTGCAGGAGCTAGCACCTCAAACCCAGGGTTTCTAATTCAACAGCTTCCCACGGCAGCCGCCACGGCAGCTTCCCCAGCTCCGGTCAGGGAACGTGGTTCTGGGCGGGGGTGTCCTGGAGGCTCAGCCTGGAGCCTCGTCCCCGAAACCGTCTAAGGATTCCGGAAGCACTCGCCCCTGGATTAACTCTCCCTTAGCTTTGACTCCCTGGAGTAGATCTTGTATCTGATACAGGAAATGTGAGCAATAACAAGAAGCTCATCACTTTTCCTAGTTTATTAAATTCACAAAATATTAGGTATAAAATACTTAAGCCACAAAGGACAAAGAAACAAACTCAATTTATTTTAATTATATTTTGTTATAATCTCATTTGGACTAGGGTAATTCATATAAACTATAGTACACACAATTTTATAAACTTAAACCTACACTGTAATTTACCTCATTCATAAACATGAGAGAACTTGACCTACTTTCTAATGCATTCAGCTCCTTCTTGTCTGCATGAATCTGCAGTGACATTTTAAAAGTTGCTCTAATAATTGCCATGATATGAAAATGCATTTTTCATTGATATCATCTTTGATTGTTTTCTCCCACAAACAAAATACTGTTTTCTCGTAGGAAACAAGATGTACAAGACAGCTGATACAAAAGGTTCACCGTTCAAATGGGGCTCAGTATTGGGTTTCCTGATGGGGGGGTGAGGGTGGGAGGAAGAGGAGGCAGCAAAGAAGGAGACAGTTTTGCCCGGACCACTCAATGTGAGATGGTGGGTCTGGCTCTCTCTTTGTATATAATCCGTGGGAAATTATAGAGCACAGCCTTTAAAAATAAATATGAAGTCCATATCAAATAATAGAACGCTTCCCTTATAATGCTTCCATGCTTTCCAATAACTCTCCAATCTCGGGTAATAAAGAAAAAAAGGGAAAAAATCCAATTCTAGGCAGTCACCTTCTAACGACACTCACACTGTGAGCATCAGCAGCCTCCAGAACCCGGGCCCGCACCTCTGACGCAGCCCTCTTTAATCCTCTGTTGACAATCCTCTGAGCAAGGCTTTCCTGTGTTGAAGAATGTTCTATGTCTCCCAAAAGCCCAGAGCAGAGTTTGGCAAATTATGGCCCTCAAGCTAAGAATTGTTTTTACATTTTTAAATGGTTGAAGAAAAAATTATTGAAAAAAAGAATTATATTGCATGAAATGAAAATTATGAAATTCATATTTCAGTGTCCATTCATCTAGTTTTATTGGAACACAGCCACACTCACTTACTTATAAACTGTCTATGGCTGCTTTTTGCACTCCCAACAGCAGAGTTGAATAGTTGCAACACAGACGGTAGCCTAAAAATATTTACAATCTGGTCCTTCACAGGAAAAGATTGCTAACTCCTGGCCTGGAGTGTGAAATCCTCAGCACTTGGCCTGGCAATTTGGGTCACGGAAACCTGGATCTCACCAACCTCCCTAAGCCCTAGTTTCTTCTACTTGAAGACATGATGTCTACTCCATGAAACGCTCGTCTCCATTTCTCCAAACATACTCCCTTTCTGGTTCCTGCTCCAAAGCTCTGTTCAATCTCAGCAGCTTGTAGACATCCTTCTCGCTCTTCATGAGAGTAGTCACATCATACATGAGGTTAAAAAAGAAAAACGATTGTAAGAGTGCCCAGCGCTATTCTCCACAGCACTAGTTCTAGCAGTAAAAGATGAAAAGCCCCAAACATCCACCAACATGCATTTGTTTATATATTACAAAAGGGTGCAAGGATATGCCATACTTTTTCCCACTGCTACACACGGGGAGGGAGAAACAGAATGGAGAGGGGGCTGGGGCAAACGCAAACAGCTCTGGATATGCCTTGGGTTACAGATGAGGCTTTGAAACCTTGGCAATATTGTGTAAAATTATTTCAATTGAAATTGAAAGCGGGAATCTCTAAAAACAGAAACCAAAATGAAATCAATGCATAACTATATATCCAGTTGGTAGCACAGTCACAGAGAAGAACTACGCCAAATACCTTTTCAAAAACACGGTCTGTTGTGTATGTAAGCAAAGATAAAGCAGATAGAAAACATGATGATATTACTGAGCTGGGGTTCTGGGTGGATGAAAGGATAAAGTTGGTGCAGCTAGTAAAAACCCTGTCCTGCTGTACTGCACACCTGAATGTCATGTGGGAACATTAGTATGAACTAATAATCAGTTTCATCTCTGCTCGGTACACACAAACACAAACATATACATACATGCATATTCCCTAGTCTGATCCACCAAGATCTAGAAACAATGATAGATCCAGTAGTAATAAACATTCCTAATTTCTATTTTGTACCTTCTAAATACTCAAAGAAACCAGGGCTCCTCAAAGAAATGATGATCTAAGTCTGAAATAAGAAATGGATAAGACAATCCTGTAACATTTTGTTATACCACGAAGTATTGAAAGATACAAAAACACAAGTCATGTCAAAAGGACTCAGGAATTAGTTTCTACAGGTCAACTTGAATGAGCTTCGGAGGTAAATATGTGACAATTCGAGTATCAATAAATAAAGCCTCAGTGATCACTTTTAGAGGAGGTTGCTAGGGAACTCATTGTTTTGAAAATAAAGGGAAAGTGTCAAGCATTTATCCTGACTTTGCTATATGAACCTTAGGGTAAACAAATAGTTGAGATTAAATTTCTTTTTATGTAAGTATTCTTGTACATAAGCAAGGAAGGGATTGTAGAACTGGAATATCATTTTTTTTACAATCACTAATAAATTAAATGATATAGACAATAATCATCAATGACCAGTATGTATTTTTTCATGAAAATACAGAGTCTGCCTATGAGGGATGTAGCCTTGGGGAAAAAAACGAACAAACAAACAAACCCAGGTCTGAATCCAACTACTGGAGATGTAACTAATAAATCATAGAAAACACAGAGAACAGAGAAACATGTTCAATGGTACCATCAAAGAAGTAATCATGAAAATCCAGACTGGAAAACTCTATAGTGTAGTTTCTTAACCTCAGCACTCTTGACATTTTGGGCCAGATAATCCGTTGCTGTGAGGGGCTGTCCTGTGTTTTATAGGATACTTAGCAGCATCCTTGGCCTCTACCCACTGGATGCCCATAGCAGTTCCCAGTGGGGACAACAAAACTCGTCTCCAGACATGCCAAGTGTCCCTAGATGGGGGAAGGGGATCATCCCTACTTGAGAATCTCTGCTCTAAAAGGACAGACAACTCAGTTTCTTCAACAAACAAATCACAGGGGTGGGGGTGGAGGTGGCAGGGGGAGGTGGAAGGGGAACCTATAGGTTAAAAGGGATTAGAGGCATATCAATCAAAGAAACTGAAACCAATTACTGTAAGGCAACTGAGGAAATCTGAACATTAATTTGGTATTTAATGATATTACGAAGTATTGGTAATTTTTGTTATTGGTGTGATAAGGTATCATAGATAAGTTCTTAATTCCTATCTTTTAGGGGCATATACTGAAATATTGACAGAAGAAAAATAAAATAGCAAAGATGTGCTTCAAAGTAATTGGTAGAAGAACACTATGTATCAATGAAATAAGGTTGCTAGGAATCAATTATCACTTAACCTAGGTGATGGGCACACAGCTCGCTATACAATTCTCTTCACCTCTGGACGTGTTTGAAGGGTTCTGTACTAACAAGGGATGAACAAGTCAATCCGGCAGGCAGCTCCTCTGCCACTCCTCTCCATGAGCACCTAAGTCCCAGAATGACCACGGCAGGGATGTAAGAATTTACAGTTCCCTGGGCTTGCTCGGTGTCTAAGTGCCTCTTGGGGTCCTATCTGGACGTTGAGAGCACTTCCACTGTTTACAACGTAGCCCTTAAACACGGGAGCCAAACACTTAGCAGCAGGCGATTCCAAAGCTGTGAGAAAAGCCCACTGTGTTGAGCTGATGGGGAGATAGGATAACCTCCGTCTAATGTGACATCTTAAGGGATGGTTACAAGCAACTTTGTATATAAGAAATTTTTGCCTTAAGCACTGAATTTAGAAGTTCACTCCCAAGTAAAGTGACATCTCGCTCATCCAAGAAGGAGCCAAGTCCCTGCTAGCCCTAAACAGCCCACCTCAGACCCTCAACACTTACATCAACTAACCCAGAAATAAATGCTACTTTCTTTTGAAGACCTACTCTACCCCAATAGAAATATCCCTTCTTTGTCTGAATTACTCTCTTCTGCTGATTCCTCATAGACGTGTCTGCACTGCAGTCTTTCTGGAAAGGTGTAGACAAGACGGAGCAAGGCCCACGTCGTTATATTCTCCAGTGCCAATTTTTGTTTCCGTGCTTCCTAGCTCAGGGTGTTAAATACATTTCCTCTGAATCCAGACTTCTGAGAAAGTGGCCAGCAGAGAGGACAAGGGCCTCGCTTTCACATAGCTCGTCCCCAGCGCCTGCACCAAGCTTCCCAAAGGGAAGGCAGCACGCACCGAGCATCCCGGGGCCAATTCTCCTGCAGGGGAGACTGCAGCATTTCACCCCTTAGAGGTCAACAAACGAAAGAATATATAATGTATCGGGGGAACACTTACGATCTGGTAATAAGACAGACTTTTTAAACATCATTTATTTCCTTCTCTTGCCGAGGGACTGAGCTCTATCCAAGTCTTCCTGAAACGACATATCTAGGTGTAGAATAAGATGTTGACGGAGATTTAAATTGTCCTAATAGATTTGTCCCTTGGGATCTCTTGTGCCCAAGAGTCACTGGACTTGGATAACTGTGAGGACCAGTGATATCTGTATAATGGAACCAAAAATGTCTCACATGAATTACTACTCTTCTTGGCACTCTTTCCTACCTTACAAACGATCAATCAATATAAAATAAAAAATTTCCACATCAGAATTAATCACGGCAAGATTATAGTAGGGTAGGCTTGATCAAATTTAAATGTAGAGCTTATCATGATCAAATTTAAATGTGGAGCATCACCCTTAGTCACGACTGCAACAAGGTAAATCCTGACCCCTATCTATTCATTAAGTCCTGACTTCACTAAGGCCGGATATCTCCTCCATGAAGATTTCCACTTCATTCAGTACTTATTTGGGGAACACGAACAGGTCAGATATTTGGAGAACAAGCACTGTCTGCATTGAGGTGGCACCTCTGAGTACTGCCACTTGACCCAGCGGAGGTCACAGGGAGCCACCCACCCATAGCCACCCACCCAGTGATGGAGAGACTGCTGGTTCCATGGCCAAAGCTTCACTTGGGGTCTGCAAAGTGAGGAGGGAGCAGCCCGAGAGGGAAAAACACCAACTCCGTGTGAGGGACCCACCTGCCTAGGGCACCTGCCATCCATCTGGTCCCTATCCTAATAGTAATTTACTAAACACAGTCACACCAGAAGATGTACGCAGACTGCTGCATTCATGAGAGAAAATGAAGTGTTAAAAGTAAAACTTGATTGTTTTTCCAACCTTTCTTCTAAAATAACTACCAAAACGCACCGTATATTAAAATAACTAAAAGTACCTGACTCACACACATACGCAGGCTCTAAGAAAATACCTAGATCAACCACCACCATTGACAAAGCAACTCTGCAACTTACCAGCAGGACTGAGTGAATTTCTCACTTCAGATTCACAGAGGGAACGTTAAGCAGGTGAGGCTACTCCCATTGCCAGGCACAGAACTCTGCACAGCGAGCTCCCGGCGCACAGCAGCCGCGAGGAGGCGGCGGCGGGGAACGCAGCA
Organism: Tadarida brasiliensis; assembly: GCA_030848825.1. Lineage (NCBI taxonomy): Eukaryota > Metazoa > Chordata > Mammalia > Chiroptera > Molossidae > Tadarida > Tadarida brasiliensis. The sequence continues at coordinate 194,573,925 of CM061257.1, read as the reverse complement.
GAGCTGATCTCCTGGAACAGCTGTCATTTTCTAGGGAAAGACGGAGGCCCACTGAGGAAAGTAAGATGTTCCGAAGACAGAAGAAGTCTTTTCTAATCTATGAGACCACGGCTGGCACCAGGCCCTCAGCCCGCCCCAGGATCTAAGAAGCACTTCCCAGTGGAGGCCTTGGAGGCCTCTCATCCGGATCTCAACATCTTGGTGAACAAAGTGTCAACGACAACATCTGCTCCACCGGGCTGGTGTGAAGATTTCAACAGACACCAGGCCTCAAGTATCGAGGTGCTAACACATCAGGACCTCAGTGAATGACGGCTAATTTCAAAGACCAGGCTACGGACCCTTCAGAGACAGCAGGGTCTGAAGTGATTTTTCCAGCAGCAGTAACAGCTTTTCCTGGCCACCAGCACTTGTTCAAAGGCAGGTGGCACACAGAGATCAAAATGTTCTGGCCAAAGGTGGAGGGTGGGGGGCTCTGGGAGGGAGACCTACAAAACTAAAAGTGGGTTCCTACCTAAGATGGGAAGACAGAGTCTACGCAATCTTGAGGCTTCGTTCAAGCTAGTGACACGTGAAAGGGAGAATCCATTCAAAGTGGCCCGTGGAGGGGCCAGGGTGTGAGGGCATGAGGCTCAGAGAGGAAGGAATGCAATCCCACCATGCCATTTGGCTGCCATGGGAACAGCAGCTACCTAACTGTAACAGAGTAAATGCTGTGTCTGGGCTTTAACATTCAGAATCAAGTTACAGGTACATCATGGAAGCCCTTACCAGATTACAGAACAGAATATAAGTATTAGGAACTATGGACATATAAAATTAAAGGTACAGCTGCCCAAAATGGAGAGGATGGATGGGAGAGGGGAGTGCTAGAGAAGAAATAGTGTCTCTAGGAGACAACAGGAGGCTGCATGTGTCATCTGAGGAGCACATGGAAGGACTAAAAGCGTGAATCAGTGCAGAGAGGAAGGGAGGCAGGGATGGTCACAGCGAGCTAATCAGCAATCACAACGAGATACCAAGAAACTGCCTTTAAAACCGATAACGTGAGAAATGGTGCTGCAAGCATAACACACATGTGGAAATCCCCACTAAAGCAGCAAAGGATGATCTACAGGGGGGAAAAGAAGTAGTTGCTTTTGAGAAGCAGGACTAAGTGGAGGAGGTAGGGTAAGGCATGTTGCTTTTCTGTCCTGTAATGTTTTCTATTTTTAGCCATTTGCATACATGACTTGGACTGAAAATTTTTAAATAAAAGATCCTCGATAAAACCATTGTTTAGATCAGTAGGATTTTACTCAAGTTTTAGCAGGTCTTACAGTGGTGTGTTGAGACCACTGCAGCTGGACTTACAGTGTGTTTACTTTATTTTAATCTTAGTAAAGTCATGTTTAAACTCTTACAAGTGCACTAGCCATTTTATGGTTCTGGAAAGCTGTCCAATTCTGATTTGTCGTAAACAGAACAAAATGGCTTTGATTCATTCTAGGTCTTCAGAATAGGGGACTTTACAGCAAAAGAAAACGTGATTTTTAAAGGCCCACATTTCACAGTAGAACAGTGAGATGCCAGCACAAGTATTCCAGAACATTTGAGTCCCTGAAATCCAATCAGTTCTCAGACAGAAAACGCTCACATCTTGAGTTCTTCAAGAGGGCTTTTTAACGCTGAAAAAATTAACCGATAAGCATAATTACCCCAAAAAAGCATAAGAAAACAGCACATTCTATTATGCCCATGGTTAAGTTTAATTATGAAAAACAATCTGGAAAGTGTTACTGTTGTTGTTCTGAAACATTTACTAAGCACAGACAGCAAGAGTAAGGAGGGACCCCAGCACATGTCTGGGAACCCTGATCAAGGAAGAAGGTGTTAATTAGCATGATGCTAACTAGGCCTCCCAGCTACTCGGGAGCCTGCAGTGGGGGACAAGAGGCCGTGCCTACAGCACAGGCAGAGCAATCCCAAGAATTCAGCTAAGGAAGACGAGCGTGCATAACGGATTACATTTTTAATGGAGAAAAGTAAGCAAGGAACAACTTATCTCTCCTGACGTCATTGCCTTTAAGTGACTGATACAGAATGACAAATCGCTATGCAGATCCCGCTTTAAATTTTACAGATTCAATAGTGTCCCTACACAGCAATGGGAACTAAAAATTCCCAGTGAGCCAAAAACAATGGTTTTCATTTGAAATCGGTTTTTAAATATTTTTCTTACAAGCCTGCAAGGAAAATGGAGATAAGTTCAGAATTTTGCACTTATTTTCAAATCTGGACTATACTACAAGTCATTAAGCAAAACACTAAACAAACCATTTATCATATATCTGCCCACCTCCCTCTACTCATTCCCGCACACAGTCTCTCTCATAGGCGGGCACGCAGCCCTTTAAAGCATCATGTTTATTCCCCTGAAGCATGGCTGTCTCAAATTCTTAATTGCTCATTCCTACAAGATCTTACCCAGCATGGCCTGGCCTTCTGAAAGGCTCAGAACATGATTGATTGATTACATTGTTCATTCATTAAATTTTGTTCAGACTTGGACTGGCCCAAATCCCTTAAAGCAATTCTCCTTCCTCTGGCTTATGTCAAAATAAAAGCCCCTGCTAGCATTTCTTCATGTCTTTAGACACTTTCAGAAATGTCGAGATTTCAGGTAATCTCTCTTATTCCTATATTTTTAAGACAAATGTTTCTGTTGTTGTTTGGTATAGCTTCTGCCAAAAAAAAAAAAAAGGGCAGTGAAATAAATATCCCCAGGGTGGAAGCCACCCAACTGAAGCATATAAATTGGACAATAAACCCAGAGTTGGAAGACAGAGGGAAAACCACCAGGTAAGTCTATCAAATTTCATTTGAGTTTCCCAGAAAATAGGCATGTAAAACAAACAAAAGCCAGAAATTGTCCAGGGGTGAATTTTAAAGGACGGAACCACTATGCCCCAGTCAATGCAGACCCTGGTGTAACGTCACAGAACTGTCAGAAGCAGCCAGGGTTAGGCAGGCGCTTGGGATAGGGGTGTGTGGTTGCTCTCCCCTCACATTATTTTCCTGTCCCAGTAATTCAGCCCACTTAGCTGCCCCCGTCCTCCAACCCCTACCCCTCACACACATCCCCACACCCCTGGGAGAAGTACATAAGGCTAGTTTTCCGTTCTGTACAGACCCACAGCACAGAAACCCACCTGGCATGCTCCCTTCAGATCTGAAAACATGGGAAAGGCCCGAGTCTGAGGTGTTTCCTACTCACTGTGCCCAGGCCCTCCAGCCAGACCAGACCACCTACCGCCCTCTGCAAGTTCTCAAAATACAACATCCACTCCAGGGTGTCCAGAGGATCCCAGAGCAGGTCAGCTCCTTGACTCAGCCCTACCCTGTGCACAGCTAATCCTATGGCCCTCTTAGAACTCTTGCCTGTGCCCTCGACCCCTACACCCCAGCCTGTGCTCCTTGCACTTGGTTTTGGGTCGGTCTCCCTGGAGACAGACATTCGGCCCACCTCACCCCGAGCTCTCAACATCCCCACACCGCAGGAGACACTAATACATGAAATACCACCTCATCAGAGGCTGCCTACAATGGTGTAGAGGGAAGATTCTGTATACTTTCATCAGACAACTTAAACACTGTCAGTTTTCATTTCTACACTGACTGCAAGGTGGCTCACAGCTACGTTTCATGTTCACATGAATGAGCCGTTTTTATTTGGGTTTCGCAACAGAACAAGCCCTTGTCTTCTGTTTGACCTCTGACTTCCCTTTGTTCCAGCATGCTGGCAGTCAGGACTGGGAATAGCTGATATATAACTAGAGTATGTTTCTTTCCATAGCAGGGGAATGGTGCAGTGTTAGAGGCAGAAGAGCCCTTAGCAGTCATACACCCCAATATTTCCCAAATGCAGAGCTCAGGCCAGTTCTGGCCAGTTCATGGCCAACAGTCACTGGTCAGCAGAGAAATGAGAAAGAGGCAGGAAAAGAAGAGTGTTTTCATAATGCTAAATATATACAACCTAAAGCAAAATTATGGCATCCTACTTTTTTAGTATTAAAATATTTCTTCTCTCATAAAATGATGTTAGTAGAAGGTACTTATTGTTTAAAATAAATCTTTAATTATGGAAGATTTTAAACACAAAATAGAATAGTATGCAAATATACAGTAAACCTTCATGTACTCACTCAGCTTTAACAATTATCAACTATGTTTATAAATAGCACCCCCCCACACACCCCAAATAGAGTAAAAATTGATGCTGAACTTTTTTCCTGTTCTACAAAATCTGAAGTGTGGGAACAACTGGGCTGGGCCAGCCTGTACATTTTACAATAAGGACGTGGAGATCAGCAGCAATGAACTAGTCTGTCCCCTTGTGCAGCTGGTCAAGTCCACATCTGGTGTGCCACGATCCAGGCGTGGAGAGTCGAAGCCAATCCTTTCTCACCTGGCAGACTTCAGTTGCGCCATGCCCAAGACCTACAGAAGAGGGCTTTTTTCCCTGCCCACGTTATTTCATGCATACTGCTTGAGATCATGTAGCCACAACGAGGACAAAGGGAAAAATCAATCATCTAAAACCAAAGTTTATTTTATCTCATGCTAGAGCAATTGTGCACCATCCCTGGACAGCTCCCGGAACTGCCAAGCAGTTTCAGTATAAAGACTACTGGAAGTTTCTATGTTATTTCCTTATCCAGCACTTAAAAAAAAAAAAAAAAAAAAAGTTTATGAAGCAAACATATGTAAATGAATGAAAATTCATGCAATCAAGTTAAAAACCAGCTATTCACCACTCTTATAAACGCCACCAGCATCCCACCGACTACCAGGCGGAGTATTAAATTGAGATGGAAGTAATAAGAGGGGGCAAGCAGACTCCTGCCTCACAGAACTGTAGTAAAAATCAAACAAGACAGTGTAAGTGACAATGTTTTAACACTTTATAAAACTTTACCAATGCAGGGGTGGCCCACTGATAAGAATGAAATACTGTACCTTTTTAAAGGGACTCACCTAAATTCTCAGTTTATGGAGAGTCAATTTCCCTGAAGATATCCTGAAGCATCTGAGAAGCCTTCAGCAGCAATAACTAAAATAATAATAAAAACCATCAGAATCAAGTAAGGTTACAGATGTCAGTTTTTGAGGGGGAAAAAAAATCCGAATCTATACATTTGGTCATTTCCCCCTCACTAATCATGAAAGGAAATAACTCAGGAAACAATGAATTTCCGCTACAACACATGGGCTGGGAATTTTCTTCACCAACAGGGAACTGAGGTCCCAAGACACTTATTTCAAAGACCAAAATTATGTTACTGTTGGCAAAGAGGCAAAACACATTATTTTCTTCCCTGTGGTAGAAATGCTTAATGGCTTTGAATTTAAACAAAGACCAGATATATACACCCTCCTCCCACCCCCACCAGTGTCTCAGGCACTGCAAATTAACCCACATGAGCTCTTCGCGTTCCCTTTTTTCCTACTTAGTTCCTTTAACACATCTGTGAAGGGGCCCTTTCTTGCTTTGACTGTTCCCACTTCATTCCCAGTTCTCTGAGGCATTGAAAGCTGACCATTTAACACCTTACTCCATGGAAACCAATTTGAAGCAGAGAAGCACCATAATCAATTGTAGAAATCAACAAAATGAGCCAGCCAGCAGCTAACAAGCAGAAGTCTGAGGGAGAGCATACGTATGAATCAAGGAAACAGAATAAACATCCAGATATAGACCCAAGTACCCTATGAAACAGACCAACTACATGTATTCAGATCTGGGTAGGTTGGTATGTGAGACTAGTTAATTAATGGCGTTGGCTTGCTATTTAGGAGGAAGGAAAATCTAGATCTCTCTTTCTACTTATGATAAACAAATTCAAAATAGAATCAAGTGAGTACTAAAAGAATATACAAATGAATAGTTTTATAATATAGGAATAGAAAAGGCCTTAATTTTTAAACATGATATGATGACATCAAAATCTGAATCTATAAAGGATTGAGACATTTGGCTGGCTACATGTTTTAAAAATCTCAAATATATGAATGGCAAAAACAAATCAAAAGTAAAAACAAAGAATAAACACTGATACTTTGGTCAAAAGATAAAATAAAAAACTAGGTGAAATACTTACACCTACAAGAAAAGTATAAAAGGTTGCTATTCTTATCCAAAAATGTTTTAAAAACCACTAAATAAATTAATACTCTCCTCAAAACAAATTTTCCATAAGAAAGTTTACTCAACTATACTAATAATGAAAAAATAGAACTTTAGAACATTGAGATCTTATTTATCACCTGTCAAGTTGACATATTTACCCAAGACTGACAACAGCCAATGTTATGGACATATCTCATGACGTGGTTAGCAATATGTCAGCATGTAAAATGGCATACTCTTTGATCCAGCAATCCTATTTCTAAATAAGTTACTTAAAGTAGACCATTGTGTAAGCAGAAAGATGGATATACATAGCACTGTTTATGAGAAAAAATAGACAAATGCCCTAAAGGTCCACAAATGATGTGTTAAATAAACGACATAGACACTGATGTTCATAGAGGTCTGTATTTATTGTTATGAAGAGCCATCTCTGACATAGTTCTGAGTGAATAAAACAGGTAAACGACCATAAACAGTTGATTCCATTTGTGTGTGTGCATTGTGTGTGTGTGTGTGTGTGTGTGTAAGTGTATGTGTGTGTGCATGCATGAATGCGTGTGTGTGTTTTCCTGGATGTCCTAAAAAAAAGTCTATCAAAATATTTATCAAAATAGTTATGATCACCCCTGATGATCAGAATTGTAGAGAATTTTTTCTTTGTTTATACTGTTAGAATTTTGTGTAATGAGCATGAATTATTTTTAAATCTCATGCTCAAATGTAAAGTGATAAACTGCATAGATTTCTACTTTCCTTCTGTCAGTTTTTCTCTTACTTTAGTAAGGTTTGTGTCACACGTGTGCCGTGGTGAACACTGACTAGAGAGGTCCTTTCCTGATCTCCGGGTCCTGTTCACTCCCTAGGGCCTTCATCATTGCCTTTGGGTTCCTAAAACACACCTGTACCCTTATTATAATTCTCTTTTTACTTAAGCTAGCTCAAGGGAATCTGTTACTCGTGACCAAAGGAGAACCAGTAATACAGTGCTGCTTTTTATTTTCCACCTTCTCAAGCATTCCATCCCATCTGAAAGCAGAACAATAGATCCTGTAATCTCATTAATGAAGATTTACAATGTCATGTACTGTTTATGACCTACGGCAGAAGTAATCGAAGCAGGAAGCTCAAAGCTAGTGTAACAAAGGCAAAGAACTATTTCAAGAGACATGTAAATGCCTTCCTGACCAATAAGAGAACTGATGAAAAGAGTATTTGAATAAGAACAAATCTCAAATTTCTATGGTTAGAATATTCTCCATTATAATATTCTTAACCAGTCCACAGACTTATTTTTATTGGGTTATATTTATATATGAAGCGCTTTTTTTTCTATTTAAGACTATAAAATACAAAAATGTATTCCCATAATATTCAATTCCCATTATATTCAATTTCTCTCCTGCAAACAAATGTATTCTTCTCATTGTCCTATTTTTAAAGGTTCAGAAGTTCCATGTAATACATGAATCCTCATAATACCATAATTATAAACCTGGTTAAAAAGCCATAATCCCTTGTAGATGTATAAATCCCTCTACAGGTGTGTTGCTGTAAAGTATAAATCTAGTTAATCCCCCTTCATCTCCTGGAGGCTCCCTCTCCCCCTCAAAACTCCCCTCAATGGTAGACAACGGACAAGAACCACTATCCAATTTCAGACAGGAGCAATCATGAGACTTAACTAAGTATCTCTGTCTCCACAGCATAACTCAGACAAACCCACAGGCCACCGAGCGCCAATCGCAGCCCTCTGTTCTGTCCCCTCCTCAGTGCAAGGGATCTTTCTAAATGGACGGATGGGAAGTCAGGCAAGTCCATGTTTGAGGCTGAGATGCACTAGCATGTATGAGACAAAACACTACATTTAGAGGAGGCAGTAACACAGTGGTGAAAAGTAAGTGATTGATCCTGGTTCTGTCATTTACCAGTCATTTGGCCATGGGGTGCCTTAATCCCTCTGCACCTCAGTTTCCTCCTCTGCGGTAATGCCCAGCGAAAGGGCTGTTGTGAGGATTGAAGGAGATGACGTACCGAAAGCAGTGAGCGATGCTCAGTCCTCAGACGCGGTCCTGCCTGAGCTCCAGCTCAGGGAAAGCAGTGATGGAACCGCCTACTGTCCCTTGCCTACAGAACCCTGGGACAGAATATGTCTCTGTGTAGAACAGTTAACTACCTAAACTGCTTATTTTAAACATGGATAAGGTCCGGTCGGTGTGGCTCAGTGGTTGAGCGTTGACCCATGCACCAAGAGGTCGCCGGTTCAATTCTGGGTCAGGACACCTGCCCAGGTTGTGGGCCTGATCCCCAGTGGGGGGCATGCAGGAGGCAGCCAATCGATGTTCTCTCTCATCGATGTTTCTCTCTCTCTCTCTCTCTCCTTCCTCTCTTTCTAAAATCAATAAAGGGAAAAAAAACAAAAAACATGGATAATACCCTTCCAATTAAATAGAAACTTCTTCTGAAGGTGCCAGGAGTTTGTTATTTAAAGTTACCTTGCCTTAAATTAAAGTAGCCTTCTTCAGAGCACCATAGAATAAATCATTTGGCAGCTCCCACAGTGTACCTTTCCTGGAATATTTTGAGAGGCATAGGTAACTGCGACCAAAAGCTACTGGCTAAAATGCCTGTCACCAATAGCAGGACATTAGGGTAGAACTTAACTACTTTTGTGTCCCAGGACACCTCCTACTTACTTGGGAAGCTTAAACACACTTCTCAGAGTCCCAGGTCACTCACCACCAGGACAGAGATGGTAATACTTAGCTATTTCAGATGTAGAAATGAAATGAGAGAGAGTGTGTTCTTATCACAGTGCCTGGAGCCCAGTAAGTGTCCAGTAAACGGTGCATCGCTATCGACTATCATTCATCTTAACAGTATTAAAGCAACAAAGCACCTTAAATGATGTGATTAAGACCCTACAAGGCACTTCTTCACAGTGAGGGTGTTATGGACTCTTGTTTTCCACATTTCGCTGGGCATAATCCCCACAAGGCTGTGGGGCCAGGTTGAAGGGGACCTGAGGCAGCAAGGGGGTCTCCAGCTGTAAAGGGCCGACATGCTGCCTGTGGCTGAAATCTCACGATGTGGTACAGATCCCAAGCAACCGAGAACGCATCTGTCCTAAGATTTCTTCAAAAGGCAGGGAAGGGTATAACATCACACTCAAGCTTTGCCTAACACCATCTGCACAAGCATAAAAAATCAGAAGATGGGCCCATGTGGGCATCATCTTAAGGGACCTGACTGCCCAAAGTTAACAAAAGTGCTTTTATAACACAAAACCACATAAAGCAGAAGAAATCCACTAAATTTAGCTAAATTGATAAGCCAAGTATACCACTCTTAGCTCGAAGTTATCATTAACATCTGACATGTTCCTAATTGCTCACAATCATAAACTCTAAGAAGGAAAGAAATAAACCAGCTAGTTCTCCAGTAGCCCTAAAACAGAGATGGAAAGAACCAAAGAGAGAAGGGGAGAAATTTTAGAAACAAAATTATCCCAACTTTCTCCAACTACTACCATTTGCCAAGGATTTCTCTTATTTCTCTTCTCTGAAGCCTTGAGAACTTTTTCACTGAAAGTGCAGCTACACAATTGGAGTCCAGCTCTGCTAGGTCTGAAGATACCTGATTCCAAGGGGAACTGACCAAGTCTCTTTTCTTGGCTTCCCCTGGTTTTCCAGCTAGAGGCTGGGTGCTAGGGACCGGGGTCAAAGGAAACTTCACAAAGCACAAGCTTAAAGCACCAATGCCCAAGGCCTTTGGAGGTGAGAATATGCTACCTTACCCTTGGCAGGGCAAAGAGAGAAGCTCCAGAGATCCCTCTGTAGTCCCCTAAAGGCAGCATTCCAGCAAACTAGGAAGCAAGAGGTGTTCCATGCAAAAAAGATTCTCTCGTTATAAATGTGGGAAATGCTGATTCAAACAAAACAACGGAGTTTCTCTAATGCAGAACATTTTAGACACTTTAGTATGATAATGTTGACAGATGCATAAATGGCCCCAGCCTTTTTGTCCAGATTCTTTTACTTTGGGGCCTACATCTTGGGAGAAGTGCCTCACACAACACTTTGAAAAAAATAACGTTATAATTAGTTATTTTATGCGAATGATGACTGAAGGCTCACTTTGACCGGCTACACTCACAATTACATAACTAAGCACAATGCCCCTAAGAGATCAGTTAAGGGTGCAAACGCACATTAAGGCTAAGCAGCGTGAAACACTGTTACTGGGAGGCCAAGAGAAGCACTGTGACTACACCGCTTTACTTCACTCAAGTCTTTATATGCTTTTCACAACTGGAAAAACAGATGCCATTACTTCCTCATTGTTCTAGACCTCAGTTTCCCTCCTCTCAGAAGTTTAAACACACTTATAATAAAGCACAATAAGTCATGTGGGCAATTAGGATGGAAGTTTCATGAGAACAGGAACTGTACTCAGTACAGGACTACAGCCCCAGCCCTTGAACACTGTGGGTACAAGAATGCTCCATAAATATCTGACTATGTGAATAGAGGAAATCGATAAATAAGCTTACATAAGTATATCATCAACTCATTATTTTATACACTGGCCAACAGTTTTATATTTTAAGTTGACTTTCAAATGGTCACTCTAAAGCAATTTATATTTCTCTTTTTTCTCAAAAAGTTTTATTTTTCTTATTTCACTGCCACCCAAATCTCCCATCCTGTGCAACTCCTCCCGCTCCCCATACACACAAAGGCATTTTTTCTTACGACCTCTGGGTTAGAAGGAACTGTTTGTCTCTAGACCCAGTACCAGATTCAGTACATTATTACAGCCAATTATTTTCAATAAAACCCAAATTAACTAACATTCAAAAGACTGGGAATTCCAATTAATCAGAGCTATGCAGAGGTTCTCCATTGGGAGACGGAAGAGGAAACACATTTATCTTCTAGAAAGCAACTATACACAAATAAGCTTTTATCACCAATTTGCTGTAAAAAGCAACTGAGCATGGAATAAAGATATCATGAACTAATCTATACCATTAATTTCAATATTCTGAACATAATGTTTCAAATGGCCCTGAGATGTTGCAACATCTTCAAATGAACAAATAAAAAAATGTTTTTGCTAAACGCAATTCACTATGGCAAAAACTGACAACACATTTTAGAAAAATTTGCAACCGTTGCTTGTTTTTTTTTTTTTTTTAAGGGAAGGGGGTGAGAAGAGCAAGGAAATACTGCTCTAACTTCACCTTGGTCATTCAGAAAAGTCAGTGAAATAGATTTTCCTGACCCCTATGCCTCCTACAAACCAGGTAGTGGCCAGGGTGTCCCTACGCGCAGTCCCCAACTTTCGGTTGAGCTATATATCCACCCACTGCAGCATCCCTGCCCAGTCCCAGCTATGTGGCAGCTTCCTCCACCCCCAGAGTAAACAGGCTAGGAAGTCCTCTGAGTTGTATCCTCAGCTCCCACACAAGCATCTCCAGGGCCCACCACCTTACCTCCCAGCTGCCCGGCCCTGGCAGCCTGTGCTCCAGCGCCACTGAGTCAGCACTCCTCCTTGAACCCTGCACCGCTGAGCTGCTTCCCCTGCAGTGGCCTTTGACTTCCAGTCTTCCATGCCAAAAATGGCCTCCTGTCCCCCAATTCATCTGGCTGCCCACCAAGCTCCACCTACTCCAGGGAGACTTCATTGGCCAGATTTTTATATCTGCATTTACCGTATCATGGTGAAACAGCCTATTTAAGTGTCTATTCTCCACCAGACTGTGAGCTCCCAGAGGGCAAGAACTGTGGCTTCCCCCATAGTTCTAATCTCAGCTCAGAATCACAAGTTCCTAACACACATTATGTGCTCAATAAATGAATGAAGGATTAACAAATATATCTTGTGTGTCTAATAATGCCAAGGCACTGAGGATGGGAGTAGGAAGCTTCAAGAAGCTGGGGTACAGCAGCAGGGTCAAGTGGGGTTGTGCTTTGTATGTGCATACACACACTGAAGAGAAGATGCTAACTCATTCTGTGGTCATCTTCCCTAGTACTTGAAGATCAAGGCCCCAGCTAAAGTCCCCTTTTCCTCTCTTGGTCCCAGGGATTGACCAATTACTCAGTCTTCAGCCACAAACCTGTGTCTTTGAATAAGCTTCTCCCTTGTTTGAACTGTTGTCCATTAGGGAAACACATCAATTCATAGCTGTGCCTTCTTTCCCATACCAAAAGCAAACAAAGGCTTTATGAGGTATAACAATTCAAGAATGGGGCAAAAAGACTCCCCCTATAAGCTGATCTCCTATCCCTAACCCCTCACGCTCATCTGTCTGCTATCCTCACTCACTCAGTCCGACTTGGACCCTGTGGGAGAGCACGAAGTACTGACAGTAGAACCTGATGCACACAAGTAGGCAAGTGTTTTTATCACCCATCCGAGCATTTCTTTCAGAAAGGTCAGCTGAGACGCTGCAATAAAGACAGCAAGAACATGCATCCACACAGTGGAATATTATTCTACTGTAAAAAGAAATGAGCTATCAAGCCATGAAAAGACATGAAGGAAGCTTAAATATATCTTACTAAGTGAAAGAAGCCAATATGAAAAGGCTACGTACTGTATGATTCCAACCATATGACATTCTGGAAGAGGTAAAACTATGGAGACAGTTAAAAGGCCAGTGGCTGCCAGAGGTTAGGGAGGAGGACAGGATGCGCACAGATTTTAGGGCAGTGACACTATTCTGTGTAATACTATTATGGTGGATACATGTCATTACACGTTTGTCTAAACCCACCGAATGTACAACAGAGTGACCCACAGTCTGGGTGATGACATGTCAATGGAGGTTCATCAACTGTAACAAATGTCCCAGTTAGGTGTGGGGTGTTGACAGTAGGGAGTCCGTGCCTGTTTGGAGAATGGGTATATGGAAACTGTCTGTGCTTTCTGCTCAATGTTGTTGTGAACCTAAAACTGCTTTAAGAATAAAATCTACGAAAATGTAAACAAAAGTTAACAATTAAAAGAAAACCAAAAACGCGAGCACGAATCGAAGGGTGAGATGCAGCACTGCAGACATCCCCAGGCACCGAAGCCAGAGAAGCTCTCGTGGGGCCCTGTCCGCTGCAGGCAGAGCCCGGGGAGAAGCTTCAAGTGAGACAAGGTGTGCTTGGCTCCGGGAAGCAGTGACGGAGGACCTGGGGTCCTCCTGACCAGTGAGACATCACTTGCATATATCAGAGCCGTCAGGTTCAACAGGGGCTGCCCGTGCAGACCTCCACCCTGCTAGAACAACCCTGAGAAGTTACATCCTCCACTTCCATTCTCACTGCCACCTGAAATTTGAATCCGAGGGCTACTCCTCCATACTCGCACCTGGAGAACCGCTTCTATAGTGAAAGAAGCTATCCAGGCACGAGGACAGAGCATGACTTCCTCAAGGGGTAAACCACCTGGTTTTCCTGACCAATGGAAATGCATCAACTGTAATGGACACCCCAGGACTGCAGCCAGGAGAGGGAGTGGGCATCCTATTTAGGAGACATGCCAACCCCCTGTGAATATGCATAATGGCTCCTTCCTCCAGTCCTCAAAGCCTGTTGCTTGAGTGTTGTGAGCCCACATATGACCACATAAAAGCGATGGAGAGAAAGAATCCAGGAGCACCATGAAATTTTATCAGCCTCTGGGCAACCTAAAATAGATATCACAAACAAGAACACGGGGTCATTTGGGAAGATGGTTTCGCTAATCAAGAACAAATTAGCTACTCAGGTATACGTAATGTGGAAATCAGGGACTTATTTTTTTATGAATAAGAACCTGTTACCACTTGACTCTGATTAGCAGCTATTGTATCTCTCAAAGTTCATCTTTCAAAAGCAATTTTGCTGCCTTAATATCTCTTACTACGTGCAATCTGGTCTTCATAAATTGCCACCTGATGTTTTCCAAAAGGCTAAATCCCTCTTCTCTTTCCTCATCCAGCCAATGGTTTTGATAATTTTATTCAAAACCGAATACAACCGATTCCCCCACCACCTAACAAACAGTTATTTTGTCATTGAAACTTCCTCCTCCTCTCAAGACTCTTTGAAAATTACTTCTCCTTAACTGTATGTCTCCTCCTTCCTGTCCCTGACTGTCATTCCAAGTTTCCCCTTTTCCAAGCAGCCTCCCTTCCCCTGCGGTTCCCTGTCTCTTGCCATTCTCTGAATTGTCATGGGTCTTGTCGATTCCTGCAGAATTTGGCAATTCATTATATCATGTTGTATTCCTTCAACTGCTGGTTCCACAGGGCGGCATGACAATGACAGATGAGGTGTATGCAAGTGCCCAGCACAGAGCGTACTGCTGGGTCACCCAGGGCCTGTGGCCTCCTGGTTCCTTTACACTCCTGCTGAGTGCACGTGGGCAAGGGGGTCCTCTGAGCCTCACTTCATTTCACAGAAGGCTGGACAACCTCCCTAACAGGCTGCCTCAGGGACCACATCAGCTTAAGGCCTGGGGTAAAATAGGCCTGCAACAGATACAGACGATTTTCTCCTCCCCATGTGTGATCTTTTGGCTCTCTGACTAGAATAAAATCTCTGTGAGAGCAGGGTAGACTCACCTGTCCTGTATTCCCTCCAGGCATTGTCACAGTAGGAAATATCCAAGAGACGCTTCTAAAATACTTTTCTAGTTAATGGCCAAGTTATCTTCAGGTGATAGGGTTTCATAACTTTTCTTTACAACTTCATGCACCATATACTTAAAACGTTCAAATATGAACAAAATATAGAGAATATTATAATGAACCTTAAAGTACTCATCCAGCTTCAACAACTGTCAACTCATAGCCAACTTATTTCCTCCAGACCTCCCTCTTACTTCTTCCCCAGCCCTCACTACAGATGATTTTGAAGCAAATACCAGATATCATACCATTTCAATATAAATATTTTATGAAGCTAGTATTTTTATCAGAAAATATATAATAAAGCTGTTTTCACTTAGAAAAAGTAAAATTCTATGCCCATCAAAGTTACAACCACCTCCATCTCTGTTTCCCGCTGTGCACAGGACACAGGTGACCCAGGGACGACACAGCAGGCCCAAGGTAAGATTCCTGGTGTCATAGGAGCTGGCTGGCTGACTGTAGGCAGGCCACTGCCCACCCATCCCCCAGACCTGTGCTTCCAGGGAAGAAACCAGGACCTGGGGGCGCTGCTGCTCCCAGCTGGTCAGCCTAGGCACACCTAGGACTTCCTCCTTCCCTGCACAGATTTCTGTCACTCCCAGCACCAGCTTTGCTACCCAAAGGAACTTTGCCTCTACTTGCTCTTTGTCAAAAATAGAATGAATATATTCAAACAGCAAAGTCTTCTCCAGGAGCAGGTTTCCTCTCTTACCCTTATATTAAAAAGAAAAAAAATCATTCTACCTAGGCAAGTGGCCTGAGGGGAGGGGATGACTTCCTGGAGGGTCCACTGCTATCCTCACCAAGGCAGCCGTGAAATCATTTTAAATTATTTTGGACCAAATCATAATTCAGATATAAAACGACTTGGGTAATTGTTCAAATTATCTACCTCACAGTGGACTCTGGTTCTCTATATCCACACTACCCAATATTAAAGCTACTAGCCACGTGTGACTGGTGAGCACCTGAAACGTGGCCCATCCAAATGGAGATGTGCAACGAGTGACAGGTCCACAGTTTTCAATGACTTCATGCCCCACCAAAATAGAAAATACCTCACGAATAACTTTTAAATTTTGAAATGTTACCATTTTGAAAAAATATATATCTTAAAATGAATTTTACCTATTTAAAATGTAGCTACTAGAAAATTTAAAAGTATATGGGTCTCGTATGTTAGTCCCAGTACAGTTCTTCTCGAGATTCTAAACCCTTTTCACAATAGCATCAACGTGTTTCATGTCAGGCCACATAACTGGCGTTAACTGAGCACAACCCTAAAGCTAAAATTCACTTCGACTTCTTTTTGAAATTATTTTGTATGCTTCACTAATGGTTCCTGCCAATTCCATTAAGATTTAAATATTTAATTTAAGTAAGTGTTCCAGTAAGACAATCATGGCTACCTTGAGCACAAAACATCTCCTAACCACCAGATAGACCACTTCAGATAGTCAAAACATTTAACTGCTGTACTATTTAAAAAGCAATTCCCAATCCATATTTGTAATCTCACAATCAGAATATGATAACATTTCTTCTGGCTGTTACAATCTTGGGTGTTAGAATTTCACTCTATGCAGCTGAGAAAATATTCAAACCCTCATTTCTGCTACAAGATGAGAGAGGGCTGGGCATGCGCTATAAGCCAGGAGGAGAGCCATTCATCTATTTTCTACTGGTTTCCAGTGGATGAAATAATGAACATCTGATAAACTGAGGATTAAACACTGACTTTGTAAAAAAGGAAAGTCAAACATTGCATCTGACCTCTGTGGGTTAGTGGACTTTAGGGTGCTTCCCAGCTGTGTTTTCCTAATGGTCAGCAAGGATAAGAATAAGGGGTGATAATTTGGGTTAAAAAAAGTGACTCCATGAAAACTGATGAAGTAAAACCTTCATTATCTAGTCCAGTGCCACCCACGGGTGCTCTGCCCACAGCCAGCTGGTGATTGGTGCGCAGTAATAAAAGTACAGAAATGCGAGTAAACATTTGGAAATGTTTATAGCAATTTAACAAAGTTATTTATGCTGAGTGAGTTAAAATTAAAATATTTTTATATTTTATATGCCTTTCTTTTCAGATATTTCATTTTTATTGAATTTCACAAAAGTATGTTAGCCCAAAACAGATTAGAAACCAAACAATTAGTCCTTCCTTTCAGAAACACTACTCTAGACCAACTCACCAGAATCCTCAATTTTCTGGTGATCTCACTCCCTATTTGTAGGAACTGGGGGCCATGGGTAACAAAGCAAATGGGAACTGCATCTGTACATTTTTACAAAGAAAAAAGAACCACTTGGGAGCAGGGGTACAGAACTATTCCCACGACATAGCTAGAATCAGGATCTATAATACTATAATATTTTTACATCTACAACTACATATTTCTTCTATTATAAAACCCCTTGGATTACAAACCACACTGTGATACAAGTGTTGATGGGTTCTACTTTCAGAAATGTTCAAATATATACAAACTAAAGTTCACATGTGGAATGATTACACTTCAACTTAGCAAAAATGTCCAGTGTTAGTTATACACACACATACACAAATTAAATAATTGTGTTTTTTAAAATCCCCCTGCCAAGTTTAGGTTAAACGCTAACATTTCTAGGTGAATAAGGAATGCATCAGCAAGCACCGACCATGAACAGAGTGTTCTGAGGGGCAGGAAACTGAAGCGGCCTGAAGAATCCGCAGTTGAGATGGGAAGATAGATGGCGTCCAAAATATCAAGGAGCCGAGAGCTGAGCAGTGTAAGGGTCAAATGACTCACATGATAGTCACTTCAGTTACATTCAGTTTCAAAACTCATTTCTTAACCCCACGCCAGCCAGCCTACGGAGGGGCTGCTCAGAAGGCTCTGTCCTCCCCAGTGCCCTTGACCGAAGGCTAAGGGTCTGGGTGCAGAGCCAGGCAGCTGCACGCCCACCTGCTTGCAGCAGTAATCAGTGGGTCCCAAGCCCGGAAGCTAGTTCCCTTCTGAGCGTTGTATCCTCATTTGTAAAAAGGGTTAATAATGCCTCCCTCCAGGTTATGCAAAGGGTTGGTTTTGTTGTAACAAGATTCAAGGATTTGAACAAGTTGTAGATTGAAGGGAAGGAGAAACAGTGGCCAGGGAAGGAGGGGGATTTCTGGAGAAGGGAGGCTTGGGGGAGATTCTTCCCAGGAGCGCTTCCCTCGGATGAACACTGGCAGGGAGACAGGAGGGCAGCTGGGCAGGTAGCACCTCTCTTTTCCACGTGAGATGGGAGGAGAGTTCTCTATGAAAGTGGGTGCCCAGGAGGGGTGGAGTCAGGGGACTTCGAGTGGCGACAGTTTGTATGCTACCCAGAGGGACCTGAGCATGTGTGGACCAGGGGTCCCTAAAAGGATGTCACATGGGAAGAGGACCGAACTGAGGCGAAGGGATACAATGTGTGCAGGCACCAGTCCCTAAATGGTGTCCCCAAAGGAGGTCATGGGGCTTTCATTCTCGAGGGCTCAGGTGAAGGGCATTGGGGAGCTCAGCCACAGAGGAGACCGAGCAGAGAAGTGAAAGCAAGGAGCCTAACAGAGTGGGAGGACAAGAAGAGTTTTGACAGGGCGGTTTCAGCGAGGTCAAAGAGCAGGTAAGGGCGTACAAACAGGGGGTTGCGACCAGGGTGAACAGAAAATGTCAAGAGGGGCACAATTTCTGGGGAAACCACACCTCGCTCAGGGTGTGGTTATGAAAACTGGATGGCAAGGCCTTCACAGAGAAAGGTCAGTTTGTGAACTGGGTTGTTAAAGGGTTCACCCACAGGAGCGCTGCCGCTGTGAACAGAGTGGCTGGGGAGTGCAACGGCGCTGCTCAGTGCATCAGGTCCTGGGTGAAGCCAGGCATTGGCCAGGAGAGACAGGGAGGGGCGTGGCAGGAGGAGGTGATGGACACGCAGGGAGGCCAATTACAGGGTGGTATTGCGGGGTGGTAGTGGAGACTCAAGTACCCACAGATCCCTCCTCCAGACCGCAGGGCCCCTAGGAGCGTGGGAGAGGGAGCAGCTCCACAGGGAGTCTGGCCAGGGCAACAGAGACTAAGAAAGGCAGGGGCCAGGAAAGTAGTCTGGAGTGAGTGTTGGGAAGCAGTCTTCTGGGCTCAGTTTTGTCACTGATAGAACTTTTAGCCCCTACGTACTACCTTTTCATGTACTTTCAGACCTCTGGCTGGTACCACACATACTGGGATGGAAAAGTCTGGCAGAGAGTAGGTTAAAAAGGCTCTGTTTAAGAGGGGGAAAGAAAAAATGGACAGCATTCCACCTAAAGCTGGTACGAAGGGAGGAGCTGCCAGGTAATTCAAGGTTCCTGCCAGCTGAGTATTTCCCTTGAGAAAACAACTGTGTTCCTTATCAAGAACCTGGAAGGAAGAACATAACTTCCAGAACTAGAAGAAAAGCAGGTACCCATTATGCCTTCCCTGGCTCATCGGGAATAAACAAAGAGGAGGTTGCAGTATGCTCAGAGACCTAAGACATACATCAGCCAAATGCAATGGATGTTGAGTATTAAGGCATTTTTAGGAGTAATACTGGTTCATTTGCTTTTAGGGATGATAATAATTATGTTTTAAAAAGAGCCCCAGTCCGCCGAGCCAGTGTGGCTCAGTGGTTGAACGTGGACCCACGCACCAAGAGGTCGCCAGTTCGATTTGCAGTCAGGGCACATGCCCAGGTTGTGGGCCCAATCCCCAGTGGGGGGCATGCAGGAGGCAGCCAGTTGATGTTCTCTCTCATCGATGTTTCTCTCTCTCTCCCTCTCCCTTCCTCTCTAAAGTCAATAAAGGGGGGAAAAGGGGGGGCCCAGTCTTTTAGAGTTGCACACTGAAAAATATACAGATGAAATGTGATGTTGAAGATTTATTTCAGTCAAGTGGAGGAGGGGTTCTTGATGAAACACAATGGGTAATGTATTAACAGTCACTAAAGCTGAGTGATGGGTACATGGTGCTCACACTATTCTTCTGACTTCTGCAGATGTTTGCAGTGTCCAGTTAAAAACCCAAAACAGAAGTGGGAGGCAACGTGAAGGCAATGTATAATGTTTTTATTTATCTGAATCCTGTTAGTATGATGACATTACTGCAACAAACTCAAAACTGTGAAGCTGTGTTTAAATGATGAAATGCTTAGGGCTTTAAAGGCAGATTGACAGTTCCATAGGGATAAAGTCTTCCACGTTTCTAAAGAAGCGAGACTAGCTGGCTGTAGGTACGTGCAGTCACGCTTGAGAAGGTCCAGGAACTACATCTACTCAAACAGTGTGTCACCTTGACCTCGAAGGTCGGCACTTTCCCTCTGATGACATGAAGTCAGTCTGACTGATTCACAGGCATGATGGGCAATAGACTCCTGTCATGCTTTGCTGCCCAGTTGAGGGATCAACTAACAGAAAGGTGCCAGGTGTCAGATTCATCTCCCGAGCACCCTCAGTGTGACTGGCATCCCCCTTTTAAACCCACCATAGGAATGGTAATAAGCCAGGGAAGGAAAATAGCTAATACCTGCTCTGAAAGTTAACAGCCGATAATGTTGATTTGATAATCACCAGCCTTCCTCACTTCTGTGAGACCCACACTGTAAACATGTTGAGCACAGCTGAGTCGGAAGGTGAATCTCAAGGAGTAAGAGTCAAGTTTAAAAGACTCAACCACCACTCCTATACCACACACACAACCCCCCCAACCACCACTCCAACACCACACATACAACCCCCTCAACCACCACTCCGACACCACACACACAACCCCCCTACCACCACTCCTACACCACACACACAACCCCCTCAACCACCACTCCGACACCACACACACAACCCCCCTACCACCACTCCTACACCACACACACAACCCCCCTACCACCACTCCTACACCACACACACAACCCCCTCAACCACCACTCTGACACCACACACACAACCCCCCTACCACCACTCCTACACCACACACACAACCCCCCTACCACCACTCCTACACCACACACACAACCCCCCTACCACCACTCCTACACCACACACACAACCCCCCTACCACCACTCCTACACCACACACACAACCCCCCTACCACCACTCCTACACCACACACACAACCCCTCTACCACCACTCCTATACCACACACACAACCCCCCCAACCACCACTCCTACACCATACACACAACCTCCTACCACCACTCCTACACAACACACACAACCTCCTACCACCACTCCTACACCAGACACACAACCCCTCAACCACCACTCCTACACCACACACACACAACCCCCTACCACCACTCCTACACCACACACACAACCCCCCTACCACCACTCCTACACCACACACACAACCCCCTCAACCACCACTCCGACACCACACACAACCCCCCTACCACCACTCCTACACCACACACACAACCCCCCTACCACCACTCCTACACCACACACACAACCCCCCTACCACCACTCCTACACCACACACACAACCCCCCTACCACCACTCCTACACCACACACACAACCCCCCTACCACCACTCCTACACCACACACACAACCCCTCTACCACCACTCCTATACCACACACACAACCCCCCCAACCACCACTCCTACACCATACACACAACCTCCTACCACCACTCCTACACAACACAAACAACCCCCTCAACCACCACTCTAACACCACACACACAACCCCCTCAATCACCACTCCTACACCACACACACAACCCCCTCAATCACCACTCCTACACCATACACACACCCCACCCCCAACTGCCAAACTCAGAAGGGCTTACACACTACCACTTTGGGGAGGATCTGCTTAAGCCAGTGGCCCTCAGCTGATGGTGATTTTGTTCCCCAGGGGACATTTAGTCTTATTTGGAGACATTTTTGATTGTCACAACTGGCATCTGATGGTTAGAGGCCAAGGGTGCCACTCAACACCCTCCAATGTACAGGAGAGCCCCACAACAAGTAAGTATCTGACCTAAATGTCTACAGGTGAAAGTCAAAATGCTCTTGCTTAAGTGAGTCAAATTAAGTGCTAAGGGAATATTCAGACTTGTTCAGAGAAGGAGGGAGAGAGGGGGACAGGGAGAAGGGGGGTGACAGGGAGAGAGGGAGAAATGACATAGTCTTTTAAGTCTTATTTATATGTTTCTACCAATATTCTTTAACCAGATGTGGTGTTTGATGCCATGCCCTCTGGTGTAGTTCCTATTTTGCCCACTAACACGAAAGGGACCAGACACTTGAAAGACTGTAACTGCCAAGATCAATATGTGCTTTTTGCCAACGGCCATGTTTACCCAAGATTATTCTCCTCTTGGTGAACTGGAAACCAACTGGCTGTTGACACACTTGGAATAGAGCCACGGACTAGTGTGGCACCTTTTCCCATGGGTGGTGAAGGGGGAATGTGGTCCAAGAAGACCAATCTCTAAAAACCACGTAAGCTTTTGGATGGAACCACTTTGAAAACAAGTTCTTATCAACAGGGCAATCCTGCTAACATTTTCGGCAGCACTGAAGAATTGGGGAAGAAGTGAAGAGCAGTGGCATAAGGAAAAGCACATGGAGCGGGCAGGTGGGAAGAAGGAAGACCGAGAACACGGATCATAAAAAAATTCAGCAGGGCTTTGACCTGACGAAGGCAGGAAGGAAAACAAACTCACAAGTAACTTGCTCCATCGACCGCAGTTTTAAAGCCAGATTATTGACCCTGAAATATAACCCACAACTGACCTCCACCATGACCAATAGCTTCTCATTTGAACCCACTGTTTCCAGTCACATGTGCGGAGTGTTTAGATGATACTGGTAACTGACGTTCAGCTGCAGTATCACAACGCTTCCCGCAGGTGCCACAGAGCTGCTGTTTTTCACAGCCGTTCCCCTTCACCATGAAATGCAACAGTAGCTCTAATTACTACCACCACGTTCACCCGCCTACATAAGATGCCAAGATTTCTGACTACAGACTCTACCAATCTCACGTGTGAACTCCAAATGCTACCCTTTCAAGAATGTCTGGGCACCAGAGTGTGTCTGAAATGGCACACTGAGGTCCCGGCGGTCCTGGACACCGAATGCTTGGGCTAATGGCCTGCCTCTGGTGGGACCTTTCTCAGACTCCCATTTCTAGAAAGGATCTGAGGCGTTAGACCCAGAGGGTCAGACCAGACAGGTTTGCTCCAGGTGTCAATGACACTGGGGTACACAGAGCCGACCCTTTGGTCCTTCCATGAGAACACACACCTAATCTCTACTCTGCAGGGGTTGAATAGCGACCTCTCCCCCCCACTCCAAAAAAAACAAAGATATACCCACGTTTTAATTCCTGGAATCTGTGAATATGACCTAATTTGGAAAAAGTGTCATTGCACATTTACATCTGGATATTGAGGTTATTGAGATGAGATCATCCTGGATTATATGGTTGGGCCTATAGTCAATGAGAAGTGTCCTTATTAGAGCAGAAGAGAAGACCATATGAATACAGAGGTATATGTTTGCAGTAAAGTAGCCACGAGGCAAGGAATGTCTGGAGCTGCTGGAGGTTAGAAGAGGCCAGGTTAGAATACATTTCTGTTATGAATGAAGGGTAGCAACATTTGCTACTTTGGTATAATGATTATTTTGAGCCGTAAGCAAGTAAAAACAGCAAGTGCAGGAAGTTATCTCTGCACTTCTCTTATCTGCCTAGAGATAACTCCTCCAAAAGGAACTCAATTGTATAAATCACCTCCTGGGAGTTTTACCAACCAGAGAAGATAGACTCATCTCAGGAGGAGACTATAGACCGACACCACACCCAGACGAACTTTTTCATAATCTATTATATCTCCCATCTCTTACTCAAAGGGCCCATTCATCTTTCCTAAACATTATTCTCCCCTTCCCTTTTCCCTATTAAGACGTTATTGAAGCCTGAATTCTAAAACTGCCTCTTCGAGTACTCATTTTTGCTGGGCTATTTCCCGTGAATACGTGAGGTACACATGTTAATAAACTTCTGTTTTTCTTTTGTTAATGTTTTATTATAGAGGGTCTCAGGTAAGAACTCAGAAGGGTAGAGAAAAAATTATTTTTCTTCCCCTACAGAAGCCACCCAGTTTGTGGGAAATTGTTAAGGCAGCCCTAGCAAACTGCGCCCTGGTCTAACATTGGGCCTGCACAGCCTCAGTGTCTCAGAACAGCCAGGTCAGGGCTCACCTGGGCATCTTCCAGGCAGCCTCCAGGTCAGGGGCCTGAGGCTGGGAGACATGTCTCCATCCCTGAAGGAACAGGCCAAGGAAGTTTCCCAAAGGACAAGCTCTGGGGCATGGCCAAGAAAATGTTTCTGACTGCCTTAGGGCAGAGCACCTCTCAAAGAAACAACCCTTCCCAAATGGTCTTTGAGAAAAAGCAACCCGGCACCTGGTGGACGCTGTGATAAGTGGCTGTCATCATCAACCACCTGTGACACTGACTCAGCACTTCCCAGAGGCCACATTGAGCTTTAACAGCGTGAAGAGTTTTGATTTCATTGTGCTCTGCCTTTTCTTTAAATCGCAGCCTCTTGCATATACATGCCTGAAAAGGTCCTGCAGTGTTACACCTGAAACGAGACGACCACTGCTGGTGTGCATCTGGGGAAATAGAGCACAGAGAGCTTGAGCAGTTTGTCCCAGGTCACTTGGCCAGTTGGTGGACAAGCCAGAACCCTGACTGAGAGCTGAGTCCAGAGCCCATGTCTTCAACCTCATGCCCACACTCCACTCTGCCTCGCCTCTGTCTCCCTCTCTCCAGCATGCTCCCTGACAGGCCCTGCCTTAGCCCCACTGCAGCCAGGGCCCATTCCTTGCCCATGCCTCAGTCACTGCCCAGCCCCTTTCCTTTTCCCCTGTCCCCCCCGTCCCCCCATGGAGCTGAACAATAATCAGGTATATAAAAATGCTAATACCCTGGATCAGGGTGTCAGAGAACTCAGTTCAATAGGGGACAGTGACATCTAAGCAAACAGTTACATCCTAAGAACTACAGGGAACAGGGAATCCTGGAGGCCCTTAAACCAAAGGCCTCTTCCACAGCTAGCATTTAAGCAAGGTCCTGTCATTCTTTCTCAAATGCCACTGTCCTCCGGGAAGCCTTTTTTTTTTTTTAATGGCTAAACACTCTGGCTTCTGCTCAAACCCACCCTCCCCTGAGGTTCCAGGAGTCTGTAGGTCAAAGGTTTAGAAATCTTTCAGTTATCGCTATCTTTTAGGGAAGTACTTTGACAACGTGTTTCAAACATCTTTAAACGCCCCTTCCCTTGACCCACCCCTCACCACAATGATGAATCTATCACCAGGAAATCGTCTTAGATGCAGAAATGCTTTCATATAGAAGGATGCTAAATGTTCACTCTACGCAACTTGAACACAACTCATGATCCAGAAGAAGGGGCTGATGACGTTGACTGTTTCATTCTTTAGGTTAGTACAAGACCAGAAAAAGGCTAGTGATGAAAACTTGAAAATGACTCGTTCACACCTGTTTTCACAGAACATGAAACCTACCTGGTCTAACAGGACACGTGCCATGTTATCATTTAGTTATTTCTTCACCACAGTGGCAGCAGCCATGCCAGAGAAGCCATGAACACTTAGGCCTGAGAGTTTACATGTGCTATTTCACTTTGCCTCACAATAACCCTAGGAGGTGGCTATTATCTTTAGCCTCATTTTACGGATGCAGAAATCGAGGCTGAAAGAGGTCAAGGAGCACACTTCATTCCCACAGCCAGCGAACAGCTGGGCTGACCCCTGTGGCAGAGCCGAAAGCCAGCTTCTGCCATCTCTGCAGTGACTGTGCGCCTCCTGCGGGCAGGAGAGACACTCTGCCGCTCTTTGCCAGCTGGCCGGCCTGCTGCACACCGCAGACACCCCAGAACTGGCAGCTTGGAACCACAGGAGAACGGTGTTAAATGTGCGCTGCTCTGATTCGTTATGTGAAATAACCCTAGACCAGCGGTTCTCAACCTTCCTAATGCCGCGACCCTTTGATACAGTTCCTCATGTTGTGGCGACCCCCAACCATAAAATTATTTTCGTTGCCACTTCATAACTGTAATTTTGCTACTGTTATGTCTTAGGTGACCCCTGTGAAAGGGTCATTCGACCCCCAGCGTGGTCACGACCCACAGGTTGAGAACCGCTGCCCTAGACCCACACGGTTAGAAGTTTAAAGGGTCTGCCTAGCAAAGCAAGGGTAATCAAAATAGGTTCAAGTTCATTCAGTTTAACACATGGCTATGTGAGGAATGTAAGGGTGCAACAGTTGCCAGAGTGACCCTCAGGCAATCTCGCAGCACTTAATTATGAAGTGGTATGTTAATTGTTGCTCTTAAATATCCATTAGCATAGATCCCCTAAAACCCTCTATTGGGTAATAATGTCTTAAATGTGTCACAGATCACTTTTCAAAACCTCTTTCGGGCATATCATCTGTCAGTCTAGTGCAATTTATTAGGTATACACGTTAATATTTTCAAATTGTCCCTCAGTTGCTCTAAGTTAGGTGACTTTCCATTATTCCAAACTAATGAATTTTTATACTGCACCAAAAGAATATTGTAATGCTTCTCAAAGTGACATTTTGGCAATCCAGAGAAGCCATGTCAAGAGAAGGTTGGTGCCCTGAGAGTCACTGGGACACCGCGCAGCACTGCCGACCGGCCGTGTTTGAACACTTGTTAGCGGCTTGTCTGGGATGGCTGCTGGTGACCTGCCAGCGAGGAGACACACAAATTAGCAGCTCCTACACGCACCTCTCCTCCTTGGAACTAACTGCACAGGCGCGAAGGGGATATTTATAAGCATTTCTGAGAACGTGTGTGTGGGGAATGCAGCATCTTACATAGCATGGGATAATTAATGCACTCAGGAAAAACACAAAAGTGATTTGTAGGAAAATCTATAAGGTGCATAATGAAGGAGGAGACCAACGTTAGCACGGTCTTCTGTAGGGGGAAGACCACGGGAAAAGGCCACCTCTGCCGGTCCCAGCGGTGATTCTGAGGGTCCTTCCTGTTACCTGTCAGAATAGCCTCTCAACCACACAAGGAGACAGAAACCTGGGCAGCCTGACTCCTAACAGAATCTGACTTTTATCAAATCTGCAGGAGTCTGTCTTATCCAGGAAAAAGCCCGCCAGACAAGGTATAAGTCTGAGTCACCACCTCACCTCGTACAATCCACGTGGCTAGTTTCTGACCTTCTGAGGCTCCATTCCTCATCTGTAAAATAGGACATGTACCACCACTGAGGACATGTGAACTTATTCCAAAAAGACAAAATTAAAATGCTCCTTATGGACTAATTTATTGGCTCAACGAGTTGGAACTGCACACCTGGTACTGGGGAACACAGAAGGGAGTAAGGCCAGCCTCTGCCATCAGAGGAGACCCACAGACATATGACTGCAGTGAAATGTGATGCACACTAGGGAGTGGGGGGCAGGAGGATCATCCAAAATGTTCTGGGGGACTCTGGTGGGGAAACCTGAAAGAATCACAGAAGACTTCCCAAAGGAAACCAGGGGGGGCTGACTCTGGAAGGATGACGGTCACCATGCCTAACATGGGAGAAGGACACAGGCAGTCGGGCATTAGCTGCAGGAATGCTGTTTAACAGAATAGGAGCATTTCAGGAAGTCTAGAAGGGGCAGGTGCAGAAGGGACAGAGGGGGGCGTGGCCAGAGAGGCAGGTAGGGGAGGACACCATCACCTGTGTTATTTCGCCCCCACTATTCTGCTGTAACTATAACGAGTCCCAAGTGCACAGTGAGGGCCACAACCCACAGGCACCAAGAGTTGTCACAGTGACACCTCGCCACACAGTTACTGCACTCCTGGCATTTTGAAGTTATACAAGAGCATATGGCAGCAAGAGACATGGGTAAAAAAAAACTCAAAATGATTTTAAAATGTTTAATAGACGAAGCTGTAATAAACATTTATCTGATATGGGGCATAAATTAGCTCTAGAGGAAAATAAAATCAGAACATACAATTTGTTTAAGAGACAATTTCTCCAAACCATTCAGGTGTACCTATTATATGCCAGGTACTGGGAATCTGAAGATAAATGAGGCAGTCTTTGGCCTCAAGGAGCTTATAAATGGGAAAAAGGAGGAGGAGGAGGAGGGAGGGGGGAGGGGAGGGAAAGAGGAAGGGGAGAAGGGGGAGGAGAAGGAAGAGGGGGAAGGGGAGGAGGAGGAGGAGAAGAAGAGCCATCATTTAACAGCGGAGGATAAGAGCTAAGTAGCGAACACAGGGCACTCTGTGGCATCTAACAGAGACTGGGGACAGGGCAGGAGGGACGACTTGGGGGAGCTTTCTCAAGGGAAAGGATGGTTAAGACAGAAAAGAAAGGAGAGAAAAGGGGAAAGAGGTGAAGAGGGATACTGCAGAAGAGAGCAACAAGAACAAAATTCCTGAGAGGGGCAGGAATCCGGCACATGGGAGAAACCCCAGAAGGCTCAGAAAGGCCAAGACCAGCGGGTCAGGAATATTCTGGATGGAAATGAGGCAGGAGTAGTGATCTGAGGGCTGAGAACAGCCACTGGCCACTGGGCATGGTCACAGAAAATGATGCCCCTTTTGTATGAGACTTTACCTAAGCATTTTCCTCTTCCCCTTATAAAGTGCCTAGCTCATTAGTGCTTAGAAATTGTTACTGGAATGTCAGAACCCCGGCACGCACTTTCTGTTCAATAATGCAGGAGAGGGTGGAGAATTTAGCCACAGGACTCCCTAACGAACTTTAACATAAGGTAAACTCACCTGTAAAATGGTCCCATGGCAGAGACCCTAATTATTCCGAACAAGGCTCTCAGCTCCTCTGGTGAAAGCATTAACTGTGAAGGAGAGAGCTTGAGGAAATGCAGACACACCCGCTGAGGAGGGGCCTCAGTGGGGTGTGTTACATTCCTTTGAAAACAGGGCCCCTGCTATAATTTGTGTAATCAGCCCAGAGATTGGACTGCAGAACTCTGCTTCCCATTTATTACAATATCACACTCCTGCCCAGGAAACCCCACCCAAGCTTTTGTTTGGAATTCTCTTCCTTGATTAGGTGTAAGCCCTATTATTCCCACCACTCAAAAATAACACAGGGCTCTGATGAAGCTGCAAAGCACAGCACAGTCAGAACTGACTTCCCAGAATGAGGATAGGTAGTTCTTCTCTCTTGTTTTACAATGATTTCTTTTTCATTTCCTACCCTGTAGAGGAAGAGTGGAAAGCTGGTACATTTTGTACAAATGGAAAGGCAATTCGTTTTTGCTCTCTGGTAAGAGCCAATGCAAGTTAGGGTCACGTTCCCCAGGCTGTGCGCACAGCCCCTCGCCGCCTCCTGGCCCTGACGCTGGGCTGCAGCTGGGCGCTGGGCTGGTGGGAAGGGGTGAGGGAGGCCACAGAGCCCCATCTTTGCACTGAATCTTTATGAACGCTGCTCTTGGTGGAGCTGCTCTCTGCCTCCTGGCCGGAAAGGCAGTGCAGGGCTGAGATGCTATCTGGCTGCTTTCGTTAATGCAATTCAGCTTGAATCCAAACCCAAACAAGAGCTGAGGAGCAGGGCAGAGGTCATCATCCAGAGGGATGGAGGGCTTGCACTCCAGGATGGCTGCTAATTCTTACGACCAAAGACAGAGTGTAGGAAAATTTCAAAACAGTGAGATTAGAATGGGGAAAATGGATGAATCACTTCATTGTGTAGCAAATACTCGAGGCCACTGAAAGGACATGTTTCATGGTCTGTCCAGCATGAAGGGGCCGCCTCGGGTACCCTGGGACCTGCCTCACTCCTCACCTCCACCAAAGCTGGCTGAGCAGGAGTAGAGCTTGTACCCTAAGGCTAATTAGCCAATCCACTGCCAGGCCAGGGCTCTAATGCTGATATGGACTGGCTCAAACAGGCCAGTTCTGACCAATGGGATTCTCCCCAGTAACTCTGATCCATTCTATTGATAAAACTCTTAGCTGGGAGGTTGAAAACCAGGAAGTCAGAAAGACTAGGGCTGGGCCAGCCACAGAGGCTACAGCAAACTGGTAAATGATCATGACCATAAAATTCATCTGCATAACAAGATAAAGGACACCCCAAGGCAGGAACCAGGGATGCAGGAGCCCAGGAGAGCTCCTTGAGTATCTCAGTCCAGTTCCCATGAGCCCTCAGCCCCTTCATTTCACATCCTGTGATATCTCCAAAGACTCACAGAAACCTTCCCCATTTACCAAACTGGTGTGAATGGGTTTCTATCACAATCAAAGAGCCTTGCCTAAAATAAGCACCCAGTATATATCCAGGGCTGTGACAACAGTGCTATGTCATGGTGTGGCAGACAAAAGCGGACACTGGATAAATGTAGACTACGGCGGCATGGCTGCAAGGAAGTGCTGGTGACATAACACACGTTTTCTGGCTAAACAGTGAGAGCGCAGCTTACTTCAGGCCGGATTTGCCCCAGTGAGCTCCTTAGAAGAGGAAGGATTCCAATTTTCCCATGAAGCATAGGAAGGGTGTAGTTGAACACTGAGGACGACGTTGATAATCCTTCCGTGAAACCAGGCTGCATTACCACAACTCCTCTGGGCCCAGGCCACATCCGCTGGCCCCAGTTACTCAGGCTGTAGCCCAGACAGAGCTGGGAGAGGTTTGCTGGCAAGCCCTCCTGCCTCAGTTTTTGGAGATCCTAGTAAAATGCAGCAATCCCCAGAGGAGGCTACTGAGAACTCTCTTAATAACTGGCCTACCTGCTCCAAGGCCAGAGGGAAGTCAAGCTGCTGGAGAATTCGCCTCTGAACCTCTAGCCTGCCTTCGTGTTCATGTCACTGTGGATGGGGTGAGGGCCGCTCATTCACGGAGGTCCGAGTGGAATCAGAAACCCGGAACATTCTGAACTTGTGTGACAGGTGTTCAGGAATGATGGGAGGAGAGATGGAAAACAGAATAAAGAAGACACAAGCAGATCCTTCAGAAACTTACATTTTTCAGAGGAATTATGACATGTACGCGAGTGACCCGATCACACGCATGCACACCCTAACCCGCTCACTAGGTCTACGTAAAATGGATGAAGAAATCATGACTCAGTCCTGTATGCTGGGAAATTTTCCTTGCAAAGTGCAATTGAGTTAGAATATACAATGTCCATAGTTATATAGGCAAGATCAATGTTACTGTACAAACCTGATTTCAATTAGTCCAATGAATTACAATGATGACTTTCAAACTTTTCAGCAGCACAGTGTTGTCTTCAAATGTAATTTTACTCAGAAACCCAACATAGATCCCTAAAAGCAGGGATAGTCTGGTTGAAGTGGAGGAGTGACCTGGAGACCCCAGGGGCCTCCGCAAAACACACAGAGCTCCAGGAATCACCATGGGAAAACCTTTCCTTTAAAGGTATTAGGACTTCCTATGGCTTTCAGGCTCACTTGGTCATTTGAAATTTACCTAATAAAAGTGTTCCCAGGTAAAATGTATTAACAAGAGGATAAGTGTTTCCAGGGTAAGTGCCGAAGTTCTACCCTACTAATTATTCTCCAGGCACACTTCGAGTGTGGTTCCATCTGCCTCCAGACGACATGACTTCCAGACCCCAGGACCCTACCCCAGCCTGGGTTGCTGCTACTGGCCAGCCCCCTCTATTCTACCAATATCTCCTTCAAAAAACTCGGACCCATAGGTTCATGTACATCAGCCTCGCGCACAGTGTGTGCAGAGGTCCCGTGGGCTAGGACGTTCTCGGATGATACAACCTACCCCTGCACGTCGTGAATTCTCCCGAGGGGAGCCAAGCAGGAGACCCCTGACGAATCAGGAACACTGTTCTGTGTGTGTGCACCATCTTCCATATCACTGACCAGTCCTTTGGGAAATCACCAGTGACTTCACCTTTTCCCCTGATTACAGTTAATTTGATTTCCTTATAAATAACAAATACTTTCTAATAAAGAAAAGAAAATCGGAAATGCATAGAAATGAGCAAACAAATGGGGAATTACAGGTAATGTCCAAAGAAGATGACAAGGTTGCCTGCTAAACTACTCAACATTTTACTTCACCCTCTGCAAAATAATAATAATAATAATAATAATAATAATAATAATAATAAATCATTAATAATAATAATAATAATTTAAACAGAACTACTTTAAAAATGGAGTTGGAGCTGCCATCCCAGAGGAACTGCCTTGCATGTCTTATGCCCCAAATCTTTGGAATGTTAAAACAGAACAACTTAACCTTTGGAATGGGCCTAAAGCAACATTATGTCCCAATGAACTGTTTGCAAAGATAAGAAAGCAGATATTGTAACTGAAAATTAAAAACATTCTTTAGAATTAACATCACGATGTTGGCTTATCTGCACCTATAGAAATGCCTTCCTTTATTTGACAGAATTGTTCCCCTTCCCTTTCTCATAAATACCCCTTGCCTTCATTTCCTAATTGGAACAGTATTTGGGTTTCTGCCTGAATTGGTGCTTTCCAAATAAATAGCTATTCTTTTTCATCTCAAATAAATGCTTGTTGATTCTCACTTTGGCCTTTTTAGATTAACACTTCTAACCAATGCAAAGAAATGCAATAAGATAAAATATTAGGAAGAAGGCAATAAAACTTTCATTTTTTGCAAATGATGTACCTGTATGCCTAGAATCTAGTGGCTTATAGTCAGAAACAATAACCATTTAGAAAATATCATTTTAAAAAATCCACTTGCAATAGCAAGAAGGAATAGAAAGAAGAGGAAAGTAAAAGGAGAAAAAAGAAAATATGTAAAAATAAACCTACTGATAAATATGTTAAATCAATCGTATTTTAAATTTTACTGAAGGACACAAAAGAAGATACAAATAATAAAGAGAACTAACATTGCCCAAATGGAAAGACTCAATATTGTAAAATAGCAATTCCCTCAATCAGTTTATAAAGTCAATATAATCCAACCAATATCACAACAGGATAATCTGTAGAATTTATAAAGCTAATTCTAAAGTTGAACTGGAGCCCTGGCCGGTTTGGCTCAGTGGTTAGAGCGTCAGCCTGTGGTCCAGAGAGACCTGGGTTCGGTTCCCGCTAGGGGCGCGTGCCTCGGTTGCAGTTTGTCCCCGGCCCCTGGTTGGGTCGTGCGGGAGGCGGCCACTCGATGTGTCCCTTTCACGCCGATGTTTCTCTCTCTCTCTCTCCCTCCCACTCTATCTGAACAAAAAATGAAAAAATGTCCTTGGGTGAGGATAAAATAAATAAATAAATAAATAAATAAATAAAGTTGAACTGTAAGAGTGAAAGCTTCAGGATGACTAAGAAATGTTTACCGAAAAAGAATAATAAAGGGAAAATTATCCTGAAAAAAGGAAACATACTATAAAGCACCAGTAACTAAAACAGTGTGGTATCATCATTAGATCATTAAATAGGATAGAGAATACAGAAAACAAATATATAGACTTTAAGGATACAATAAACATATCATTGAAAGTAAGTATGGAAAGAGCAAACTATTTGATAAATTATATTTTAAATTGATAACAAAAGAACAAACTACTTGATACATTATATTGGGAAAGTAAATATTCACATAAACAAAAATTAAGTTACAGCTCTACCACTATCACAAAAACAAATCCCAGATAGATAAGAGATACAAATGTAAAAAAAAATTTTTTTTGTAAAACCCAAAAAAAATATGAAGAATTTATTTTTACAAAGCCCAGTAGACAAAAAAAGTTCACAGATGTGTCAAAGTGACTGTTAAATCTTCTATATTTGGTAAAGTCAAAGGCATGCAACAAAGAAACATTATTTACAAAGGATGTGGGGGGGGCACAATTAACTTGATTTACTTTTACTCTAAAGCTTTCTATAATGCTTTAATCTTTCATAACAAATCAGAGTGCAAATATTGTTAATGATCTATGTTTATATATTAGCCTTTTCAATTAAAAAGGGTTAATATAAAGGAACACTTCAACTAAGTCCTTTCATAAATATTCACAAATTAAAAATTAGTAGAGTAAAAAAAATTTTGCTTGCTATTTTTTAGGGAAAAAAGAGGAATGTCAACAACTATCCAAAATATTTTCCTTTAAACATTCTCCTTGCTGCCTCTCCCACAGATGTTCTGAAAGAGAAACTATGCACTTCTAAGGGTGTGCCCCTAGGTTTCTGATGATTATCTGAATGCCTAGACTAATAAACAAACATAATCCCAAGAGTAAACTGAGACTCTCATAGAGAAGAGACCTCATGATTCCTAACCCATGGGAAGGGTGGTCTTTCTTCCTTTTTAAATTGGATAGAATTTACAAAATTAAAAAATTTTGTGATTTTTTTCATAGCAAATGCATTGTAAAAGATATTTTTAAATCCACATCTCTGCCAAACCTTAAGTTTTCTCCACATCTACAAGGAGACCCTACTGGAGTCTTGCTAGCATGCTGAATTTGGGGTGGAGGCACCAATTTGTCATGGAAGTGACACTCCTTACTGGAAAATAGAGTCCTCCAGCCTCAGCAATCCCCTGGGCCTGTCTCACTGTTAGGTGAAGAAACTCACACGAAGTTAGTAGCATCATTGCTGTCTCTCCATTCTTTCCAGAAAATAGTCCTTCTGGCCTTGGTAAAGTCATACTTTTTATTTTAGCATTTTCTAAATAGTAAATAGGTAACACTAAACCTGTATAATTTCTCTGTCCCACCATCCTAGAAATAGCATCTTATTTGCCACTTAATTTCAAAGGTCTGTAATTCTCCTGAGTTTTTCAAATCAGTCAAAGCCCTTAATGTGTTAGTTTTCTTTCCCAGGAGAATTTTTTACTGTGTGTCTCGACGTCATCCTAAGCGAAAACTACAGCTTTCTCACATAAAAGGGTTTAACACTCAATCAAAATTCCCTATCTAGTATCAACAGCTGGTACAAGAAGGTCTCACTTCCTCAACCTAGATCAAGGGGATTTTCACCCACAGGATTTCTAGTTATTCCAAGTAGCCCCTGTGAGCATAAAACAGAAGTGAGCTCCAGGCGCCCCTCACATCCTCTCTTCTCCAGCCCTGGTGAGGGGAGGGGTGACAGAATCACTGTGACAGGAAAGTGTCCCTCACCCCTCACATTGTAATCATTCCACAAACATCTGTTGTACTAATTTATATTAAGCATCTTGACTGATTCTGGATAATGTTTACACATTTGCATCCAATGTTTAACTCCTTTTTTTTTTATCAGGAAATTGAATTCTTTGAAATCCTCTGTCAAGCCTAGTGAGAGAAAATAATGAAATTGCAAGACTGAATTTGTGTTGTGCTCTGTAGCTTAGGCTACCAGCAGAAAAATAAATAAAATTAGATTAAAAGATACTTATCAAAAGCTAATCATTTAGCACAAAAATTAAACAACAGCTATTAAACAGAAGCATCATTCATGTAATTTTTCCTGATAACTTAAGTATTTTATGAATGATGATGAAGCATTTTCCACCTAAATTATATGCAGTAACATCAAACATAATGCAAAGGGCAGATAGTAGGCAAATATTCAGTCCCTTCCACACTAAAATATGGACATAAAATGCATTAATTTTTGTGTGCATTTTCTTAAAAGGCTCAAAATGACATACCAAATTCTTAACACTCTTGAGGAAGAAGTGGGAAAGGTGAGAAACTTTTACATTATACTTTTAAAATATCTGTATAATTTGAATTCTCTAACATATATCAATTTTGCCATTTTAAAACTATAAAAAATGCAAAATAATGTTGGCAAAGGTGCACTGAAAATGGCATTCTTGCAAATTTTTCATGGTACTATAAATTGATACAACCTTTATCTCAAGGATATAATAGCTTGAAAAGTATTTATATCAATTGACTTGGTAATTATTTATTTCACTAATTTTCCAGAATGTAGCTATGTTGTTATTGTAAATGTGTTTTTATTGATTTTTTTCAAGAGAGAGAAAAGGAGAGGGAGAGAGAGAGATAGAAACATCGATGAGAAAGAAACACTGATTGGCTGCCTCCTGCACACCACCTACTGGGGATGGAGCTCGCAACCTGGGCAGGTACCCTGACCAGGAATCAAACTGGCGACCTGTTGGTGCACGGGACAACACTCAACCAACTGGGCCACACTGGCTGGGCTTCTTGCTGTTGTTTTATAAAAAAGCAATCTAGCTTAATACATATATCACATTGTATCTTTAAAATGCAGTCTTTTGACATGTAGGCTAGAAAAATAGAATTGATTCTTGTTAGTTGCAGTAGTAATATTCTATAAAGTCACCACGGACACTGAATTAATGAATACCGAACCATCGCTCCAAGAGGAAATACCACTGCTCCAAGGGTTAGGTTTCTGTGAGCCTCTGGTCACAACATTTTCATGAACTGCTCTATACATAACCTCGTTTTATGTGTGTTTCTGTTTAAAGACACATAGATAGACAGATAGGCACTGAACTCATGGCCAACAGCACTATAACTCGTGCCTGAAGGAAGCTTATCACACACATTTTCTCCATAAGGCATATTACAGCTTTCTTATCCTTAGGAACACTACACAGCACTTAAGCACTACACTTTGGGGCCATTTTGAACAGTGAAATCACTAATAAAAAGCACAAAGATGTGGAAAATGTGGCATTAAATAGACCTTGAAAAGGACACTTGTTTACAACCTAAGAGCTGACACAAGAAGGCAGAGCATCACCTTGTTTGACCTCAGCTGGGAACAGATGTGTCAGGTGACTCAAATGTTTGGCCTCTCTGCACATGTGTGTGTCCAGGAATGACTGCGAAATCGCCAAGAATATTGATTTGGGGTTATAAATAAATTTGAGCAAGTAGGCAAATTTGCAAAGTGTAATCTGAATAATGAGAATCAACTGTCTTTACTTTTAATAGTTAGAACAAAATTCTCCAAAGATGAACAGCAGAGCAAAAAGATACCTATAAAAAGCTTCGTTGACTCAAACAGCGGTGATTTTGCTCCCAGAGAACATTTGGCAATGTCTTGAGACAATTGGTGTTTGTCATGATTAGGCCAGGGATGCTAAAAAATATACGACAATGCACAAGACTGCCTCCAACAACAAAGAATTATTTGACCCAAAATGTCAATAATGCCAAAATTGAGAAATCCTGTACTGTCAATATTGTTTTAAGTGTCTTTTCCTGTACCTTCTATCACAACCTACACTTCAATGCCTAAAACAATAAATTATGAATTGTCAAGGATGAAGCAGCTCTCATTATTTCTTAGTGGTCTTTTATTTTCAAACAGCTGAAGACACAAAGCAGTCATAAGCTCTATTGAAAAGTCTGACGTTTCATTTCCACTAAGCTTGTATCGGTGAGGGGGTAACTAGAAGGCAAACCACAGAGCCAGCCTGAAATCTAGTTTCTATTTTAACACCAGGTAAATAAAAATCATCATTGCACAGGAAGTAAGAAGTGTAGTCTGTAATTCACTGCCCATAAGATGGAGAACTCGGCTCACTCAAAGCAGCTTTTATTTTTTAATATGTTTTTATTGATTTTTTAGAGAGAGAGGAAAGGAGAGAGAGATACAAACATCGATGTGAGAGAGAAACATCGATCGGCTGCCTCCTGCATGGTGCCCACCGGGGATCGAGCCCGAAACCCAGGCACGTGCCCTGACTAGGAATCGAACCAGGACCTCTCAGTCCATGGGACGATGTTCAATCCACTGAGCCACACCAGCTGGGCTCACGGCAGCTTTTAGAGTAAGTCAAGAACTTTTGAGAGGGTTCTTTTGGTTACCCTGAGGATAAAAATAAAAATGTCTTGGTAACAATTCTATGACAAGAGGTCTAATTGAAGTGCCCCCCAATACCCTTAACTGGCTAAGTGCTGCACACCACCTTCCCTGCCCTCCATGTGGATTCATCATTACACATTTGTTCAGTCTTGAGTCAATCACATTTTTAAATAATGAATCAAACAATTTATAGAGTAACTCCAAGGCTACTCAAGCGCATTCCAAAATCACTGTGCTAATGTAACAAGGATAAATAATTCCCAGCTGGGAGTCAGACGAGTAGACTAAGAACTGCACTTGGAGTCTGGGACCGGAATTCTCGGCTGCATGAATTTAGAGCCTAGTGATTATTCCAAGAGTCTTTTATTCTGGAAAGATTATTTTAGATCCATTGTGCAAAAATAAGGCTAAGATGTTCTTTCCTGTTCTAACTACGCTCTGCTGGAGATCATATGCTCTGCCGCCAGATGCCTTCAACTTTCTACAGGGTCCTGTTGCCACGCAGACCTAGAAACTCTCCATCCTTCTGCACCCTCTCTGGCCATTCTCTCGGGCTCCTGCTCTTCCTCTGCCCCCTCCATCTGCAGCCCTGCACCCACACGCTGTACTCTAGGCCAGGACTCATTAGACCACCATGGCCAGAACCACCCAAGAAGTTGAAGATTAAAATGTGATTCACAGATCACATTTCCTGACCTACCGATTGCAATCTCAGACAGAAGGCTTGGGAATCTGCATTTCCATCCTACCTCCCAGTGATTTAAGAACTGTAGCCCCAGTCACAGAATAACATCTGTATTCTGCTCATATGTAATAGGAAATGTAATCTGTTCACACCTCCAGTTGAAAGAAATGCTTCTTCTCTAAACTTCCATACTATGCTACATATGATATTCATCACATAAAATCAGAATTGTGGATTTATTGGCTTCCCAACCAGATTGGGAGCTCAAGTGTAGCGACCAGGTACCATACCAAGGTTCACCCCCAGAGGCCAGCACAGTCCCTGGCACATAACCAATCTGTTGAATAAGTGGGTGGATGGATGGGTGAATGGATAGATGGATGGATGGCCTGCCTCTGGAAGGCACTATTGAAGTTCAATAATTCCTCCTAATTTTTTATTAATGTTAATGTGAACAAATAGGAGACTCAGTTGAATAACCTCCAACAAAAGAATCTTAAGTGAGTGCAATATGACTCTCAGGGAGTTCCACAGGAAAGAGGAGAGGTAGTCCTCCAGAGTTATTCAAGTTTGGCATCTGTAGGGTCTCAAAAAAGGTCAGCCAACTGACTGAGCATGTGCAGTCCTAGGAAGGAGCAAAACAGAGGAACAGAGGATGAGGATGAGAAGAAAAACTGGTAAACAATTTTCTGGGCATGACCAGATTATGGTTAGGGCCAAGGTCAAATATTCTTAATGTCAAGGACCAAGACAAATACTATAATCACCCCCAAGTAGATCACCCATAGCATAAGGTCTAAAATCAGCACGATCATTTACCCTGGGATTCAAAGCTGCACATAATTCAAAGCTAGAGTGGACATCTTCTTCCTTACTAACCCATCCTCTAGCCTCCTATTATTCGTTTCCACCTTTCTAGATTTTCCTTTGAGAAATCAATATATAGCAGCCACAGAATTCGGGTGGCAATGGCCCCAAACTAAGCTCCAGAGGTTGACCCTTACTGGCATAAGCCAATCAGCACAATCTCGTCCTCATTTGGACTAACTGGGGATGAGCAGAAACCCAAGCCTAAGCACATGCCATCCCCCTGGCTGCTGTGATGGTTAAGGCTGGTCCAGCTCAAGTCTTCTGCTTGGTGGTTATAAAGATGAACAAAGAAGCATAAAGCTTTGGTTGCTGCTGGCAGCCATCTTGTGAATATGAGGAAACCTAGAGAGAAGAAAACAGACCCTAGAGAATGGTCTGCAACTGAAAAGTGGGCCTTTTTTCCATTATGGAGCCAGTGCATTATCCTTATTGTTGAAGCTAATTTGGGTTTTCAATTATCCAAAGTATCACAATACACGCCACTCCTTCCTTTCAAATTGATCTTTTCCTTTTCTCTTAAGACATACATAAATCCACTGTTCAAATAGTACATACGCTATCCCCAAACATACCTCATTCATTCCCACCTCCACACTGTGTGTGTCATTCCCCTGCCTAAATGCTCTCCCCTTGTTCTCTGTTATTCATATCCTGTCTGGTCCTCTAGACTCAGACTGGAGTCCTAATCCCTCTCAGGGCAGACATCCAGGACCAGTTTTCTCATCTCTTCTGAGCGCCGACCATGGAGACTAGTTGCCTTCTATATCCCAGCTCATACTGTTGTTCTTTCACAAACTGGAATGCAAGATCTCTGTACTTTTGCAACCCCTGGTAAATGGACCCCTTGCACAATGTCTGTGTGATTAGCAAAAAGCCAAGAAATCCTCTTTAGGCGAAATCAAAATGTGATTTAAACCTCCTGATCACTGCCAGTCATACCCTCTTAATTCACATAACAGTAGAGAATAGAAAGGAATTTCAGATACAACGTATTTCAACATTACACCGTTGGCCGTGGTCCTGTCACATTTCACAACCAGACTGGCAGCAACAGCTGGATGAAGATCAGAAATGTATCAGGCTGCCTTCCCGTCTGCAGATCCCTGAAGCCCTTCCAATGAGGATGCAGACTAACTCCATGAGTTCTAAAAAGTCAAGTCCCACACCTTTCAAACATCTGTATAAAATCATCCTGGGGCTAACACCAGAAGAGAAAAATGAAAGCACAGCCAGAACAATAGGCTCCAATCACCTCCAAGCCTTTTATATCCCTTTTCATGCTTGTAGCCCCAGGTCCCATTAGAGCATTCTGGGAGAACATCTATAAGATGTAAATGAGGGACATGAAATAAACAGGGTCAGATTTATTTCCAGCACAGAAATGGTCAGGAGACGATGAGTAAGTTAGGGAATGATGTCAGGAGCCAGTACCATTTCCACTGAAGATGACAACATAGGAAAAGGGGACATGAATGTGTGTGTGTGTGTGTGTGTGTGTGTGTGTGTGTGTTCATACACAAGCAGAAAAATGACAATACAGCCACAGAATAGATTTATCCTGGCCATTCGAAGGCCAACCCTTTTGTGTGCGGCATGACAGGTCCCCTACCTGCACAAGGATTTGGATGTCCCAGGAGGGGTCTATATTAGTAGCATTTCACATGTTTTCCCATAGGTTATAGAAATGAATGGGCTATCTGACAAAATCTGGAACACTATGATAAATGACATACAAAGTAGTACCTTACAAATACGTATCTATCTGTAATGACTGAGAGCTTATCAACACTGAACTTTCCCCTCTTGGGGATGAGTTTCTTTGACAAATAGCAAGATTCATCCGTTGAATACTGTTTCTTTATCTTCTTTCTTCTCTGATTAACAGTCCTCTTCCTGGGTCCTAAATAGCTTCTGAAGAGGTTCAGCTTGTCCCCAGGGGCTGGTAAACAAACTGCAATATTACAGTAAGGGCTTGTCAACGGAAACGTTGCCGTCTTTTCGTGGTCTCTGCATATTACATTACCATGAGGAATTTCCTTCTCCTCGCTCTAGTCTGTAAATGCTCTCAAGGTTCAGCTTTGTTGGTCGCCATGTGGCTGCTGAAGATAGTTCCCAAAGCACCTCCTGCTCTGATGGACGCTGCCTTGGCCCTGTGGCCAGTGACCAACTTGTTTCTGGTGTTTCCGTGCACAGTGCCAAGACGGCCTCACCAGCTGCTCAGACTCTGGACCCTCAGAGGGGTCCTCTATCTTGTAATGGACTACACAAGAAGAACAAACCACAGGAAAAGGTGATGCTCGGAAGACTGTCTCCTGAGAGCCAGACCAGAACATCACCTCCCTTTCTGCTTCTCCTTTCACAAACATCTCACTAGTTCACAACTGTGGGGCAAGAAATTAAATAACCAAAATTAATATGGCAAAAGCAGAGGGTTGAATCCAAACCGCTGCTGTTCCACCAGGGAAACAATCAATCATTCCCCCCCTACACACACACACACACACACACACACACAACCTCTGTCCACCCTTTTAAATCCATTCCATGAATCCAACACAGAGGCAGGTCAGTGCCCCAGCTCACCTGTCTGGCTTCATCTTAAAGAGGAAGTTCCTAGCAAGAACCTATGTCAATAAAGCCACATAGCTTGCCGCTACTCCTCTTTGTCACCAACAAGACAGAAAAGAGCCCCCCTTTAGAAGGGGCAAGGACTGAAGTCATGCCTCCCTCCCTCCCTCCCCAGGCTCTCTGCCAGGCAGACCAGCCACACCTCAAATAAGAGGATCTGCTCTTCCCTCAGGAAGCAGAAGTGGCTATTTCCCCTTCATCCAAGTTCCAGTCTTCCAGAATGTTCCGGCCCCACCTAGTGCCCTGCATATCTGGCCTGGCTCTACTGCTTCACAGAACATAGAAAAGGGGAAAAATCCAAAGACCTGGGATTCATAGAGATAGCCAAGGTCTCCCCTGATGCTGTTTCCAAAGCATGCTGAAAGAACTGCCGGGACCGGTCTAGCACACAAACACCCTCAGCTTCGAGCGTGCATTCTGAGTATCCAAAACATACGTACTGAGTGCCCAATCAGGATGAGGCACTGCCAATACACTCTAGCCACGTTGGGCTTGCACAGGCTCCGGGATGGCTGAGTTGCACCAGTGCACACAGAGCAATATGGATTTCAGGCCTCTGTCCAGGAACAGGGAAAATTGTTCCTATTGATTTACTTGAGCATAAAAGGGATATGCAAATTTCCAAAGATCTGCAACTCTGCTATGTCTGGAACTCTGCCAGAAAACCCAGGAAAGAATATATCTACACACACACCACACTGAGACACACAACGCAGATGCAGGGTTAAAAAGGGGTTGCCTCAATGGAAATGTTTGCTACCCTGTTAACCTACCCTTTCCCCACCCTTTCACTCTTTCCTTCTGTGGTCTCCCATAGAAGAATGCGGAGTCCCCCACTCCCAGTACCTTATTATTGCAACAAGCAA
Source organism: Tadarida brasiliensis (assembly GCA_030848825.1). Taxonomy (NCBI): domain Eukaryota; kingdom Metazoa; phylum Chordata; class Mammalia; order Chiroptera; family Molossidae; genus Tadarida; species Tadarida brasiliensis. The sequence goes on along the minus strand of CM061257.1, from coordinate 194,531,220 downwards.
TTTATAGAAGAGCGAAGAAATGTACTCTTTTCCACCCCCCTACACTTTCTTACACACATCAGTCTATTAAAAAAAACTTTAACACACATAGTGAACTGCTCCACAAATCTCCACGGACTTAGCACAGTCCAGGGCTATTAATGCAATGACTGTGTAGCCACTCCTGATAAGCAACAAGAAAACAAAAACAGAACAAAGCTAACTTATCTTGACCCATTTCTTTACTTCCATTCCACCTTGCTCTGGAAACATTACACTGTCATTATTTTGGTAACTCTACTCCAATTTGCTTTGAAAAGGTTTTTCTCCCCAAAAGAACAGATGACCAGAGGGTAGAAGGAGAGGAGATAAACTGTAAGATGGCTTGATTGGTAGACAGTTAGGAACTGGTGCTCCGGGGAATGAGAAGTGTGTTTCAAAGCAGATCTGAGCCCAGAATGTTTGCAAGGCTATGGAGTTCGTGTCTGTTGTTTTCAGGAAAACTCGACCCTTCCTGTCCACACTGTGCAGGTTTCCCTCCCAGGCGCAGGTGGTGACAAGCTGTTCCAGGAATACACGATGAACCCCAGCCCTTTCTGGTTATCACTGCTTATGATCCTTCGGAAAGACCCATGAAAAGACGGCTGCAGGTACAGATGTCCCGTGGGAGAGACCACAGTGCAGGGGGTCAAGAGGAAGGGGTGAAGTGAGCTTGACAAGAGAGGGGCCACTAGGGAAGAGGCACCAAGTTGGGCTTGGACCACCCAGTGAACACCTTTACAGGGAAGAACTGCAGATGAATGCGGGCCACATTAGTCTAACCCTGACAAGCTCAGGGGAGGCCTGCATGGTGACCTTACAAACTCAAAGACCTAAAGCAACCACACAGGATGGTCTGAAATTAAACCTTGCTAACTAAAAGCTGTTTATTGCCGTTAGTCATGTCCTAAGGCGGTATTTTTCCCTAACAAAGGTCAATCTTCATATTAACTGAGCCTGTTGTCTTTATTTATTTATTTATTTATTTATTTATTTATTTATTTTATTGCATCTATGATAACACACCTTTGGAATATCAAAGTAATTTCCTTTTCTCAGGACCCCTCAAAGCACAGCCTGAGCAGGGACTACAAATCCCCTCATCGTTATTATCATGTTAACTGTTGACTGTTAACTATCCTATATCCACAAACGTAAAATAAGTATGTGTCTATGCCTTTTACTTTTTATCCAATCCCAGAAATTCCACCCCCCTTCCCACTGCCCTTTGCTTTTTCCAGCCTCCTTAATGTATCACCAGTGAATTTCATGCAACTCCCTTACTTCTCCTCTTTCTATTGTAATGCATAAAATAAGTACATAATTGCCATTCTCTGGAGCATTTTCTCAATCCCTTGAGATTTTGTTCCCTGGAACTGTTGTCAGTTTGGCTCAAATAAATTCATAAAAATTTCTTACAGTTTAGACATTTCTTATGTTGACAGAACACCCCACAATATTTTGTAAAGGTCTAGAGCAGTAAGGATTGTTTTTCAAACTTTCAAATCTAATACAGTATTATTAGGTATAGTCGCCATTGTGTACAATAGATCCCCAAAACGTATATCCCCCAAAAGTCTGTACCCTTCAACCAACATCTTCCCATTTCCTTCATTTCCCAGACGGGGCAATCAGCATTCTACTCTCTATTTCTAGAATGTAAGCTTTCTTAGATTCCACATATGGGATCAGACAGTATTTGTCTTTCTCTGTCTGACTTATTTTACTTAGCATTAATGCCCTCAAGGTCCATCCATCCAGGCTGTTGCAAATGGTAGGATTTCCTTTCTCATGGCTGAATAATATTCTGTTGTGTATATATACACATCTCCTTTATCCATTCATCAAAGAACATTTTAAAGGCATTTGAAATCTGGACTATTTAACATAAAGAAGTGCAAGTTCAAGTGGAGATTAACCAACTCTGAGAACACACACAATTACTAACTATATAGAGGACTACAGGTAACTTCTCCTAGAGCTTTCTGATAGAGACGTAGCATAAAGAGATTTGACATGACCCCTCATTATCTCTGAGAATATTGGGGCTGAAAGGACATTAGAGACATGGAACTAGACCCCAAATAACATGACTCTGGATCAAACCACACCTGAAACACATCCCATGGCTGGGTTTCTCAGTCACAAGAACCACTCAGTTTCCTTTATTATTTAAACCAATCTAGGGTAGGTTTTCTTTTGTTTACAGCCAAAAAAATCCTACTCTATACCAGGTGTGTGACATTGGAAAACTAAAAATGAAGATAACATTTACTTCAAAAGGATTATCTTACAGTTTGATGAGGGACAAGAAAGGCCCTAGCACACTGGCACTTAACAGGTCTTAAATATTCTTTGCTTCTTATGATAAGCAAGAATGTCTACAGCAAGAAATAAGAGATTCACCAGAGTTTCTTTAAATAGTCTTTTCACCTAGTAAACAAATTGTTTACAAATAATTTACACGAAAGCATCTGGAGCAGCCAGAAGTGGACATAAAAAGGTTCCATCAAGCCCAGCCAGTGTAGCTCAGTGGCTGAGCGTCGACCCATGCACCAAGAGGTCGCCAGTTCAATTCCCAGTCAGGGCACATGCCCAGGTTGTGGGCCCAGTCCCCAGTGGGGGGCATGCAGGAGGCGGCCAATCGATGTTCTCTTTCATTGATGTTTCTATCTCTCTCTCCCTGTCCCTTCCTCTCTCTCTAAAATCAATAAAGGGAAAAAAAATTAAAAAAAAAAAAAGGTTCCATCAGGGAAACAATCAATCACCCTCCCCCCAACACACACACACACACACACACACACACACACACACACACACACTGATAACTGAGTCTTAATACAAAATGAAAACAAACATCCTTGAAGTTATAACAAATACATGATAATGTTAACAGGCACACAGAGTCAGACTTTACCATTGTACACACGCACATAAATAAACAAAAATATGATGCAATGGAGAGCTGAGTCTTCCAGAACATTCCAAGAAGCCATCCATTGTATACAGGGGGGTCGTATCAATTGTGCTGACTTTGGCTCATTCTCTTCCCATCTCAACCCCTTCCTTACCCCCAACACACAACACACAACGGGTCCCTGGGCAAACAGGGTTCCAACCAGGTGCACTGACCTGGGGCTTGGCCCTAGGCCTGGGGTGGTCAGTAGAGGTGGTTCCCTGGGCAAGACGAGCCAGAGAAAATAAGAGCTACAGTCATGTCCTTGCAAGTACTCTCCAGGGTCAAAGCCAGAAAAGCCAGATTGTCCAAAATTGCCAGGGCAAATTCCTGGCTGGAAACAGGAAAAAGATCCAAGAATGTCTAGAGCAAGAAATAACAGATTGGGGAAGGAACAGTGAAATCTGGTCAGGACGGTAGCCAATAATAGCAATAGTCCATACTTACTGAGCACAGCACCGTGTGAGAGCCTCACTGTGTCCAATCTTGTTTAATTCTCACAAATACCTGTGAAGCTATTATTCTTGCCATCTTCAAAGTGATTATAAGAAATTTTAAACATACACTAAGGTAGAGAGAATATTTCAAGAAAAACTTATTACCCATTACATAGCTACAAAAACCTACTCAGGGAGACCCCCGGTTTTTCCGTACTCCTGCTACCCGCTGCTCATCACTGCCCCACACCAGCAGCGCCAGGAAAGCACCAGCAAGTCAAGTCAGCGAGCCCAGGCAAAAACTTGAGCCGACCTCTTAATTTTTACTTCATAAGCTTATGGCCTGTTTCCTAAAGCATGCACACCACCCTTCAACCGGGTAGGAACAGCGTCCATCTCTGCTCTGTCGTCAACAGAGACCGCAGCAGACACTGACGGGACAGCAGAGTTCAGCTGCCACCTTAAAAAATTAGGGAAAGGTCTCCAAAGCCCTAAATTCCCCCATCACTTCCATCAGGGACCACTGTTACTGCCTGAACTCCGTGATTTTCCCCATACGTATATTAATTTTGTTTTTCCAACCAGATCATGCACTGTGACCCTGTGAACCCACCGCCTAAACCCCTTCAGGACCACATGCCAACGGCTGCCCTCAGGCAGGACGGCCGGCCACATTCTGGAACTCCTTTGTCTCTCCAGTCTGTCACCACCACTAAGACCCCCCCACACTGAACTTCCTGGAGTTCCAAAAGTACAGCTCCCTGTCTTCTGCAAGGATTTTCTCACCTCCTACCCTTCGTCTAAAATGTCTTTCCCCCTCAATACCCCGGCCAGGGTCCCCAAGCAGCCTGGTATGGCTAACATTCCCTTCCTCACTTCCTTCAGAAGGCCTTTGGTGATAACATACCCAATCCCAAGACTGTGCTGGGTACCACGCCTCTGTATTCCCATAATGCTTTGCACATCTCTCTTTCTCTGCATACCCACCACATCATTTTAGAGTGATTGGTTCTTAGGTCTCCCCACTCCCAATTTTATCGAGTGCTCCTTGAAGACTAGGACACTTACTCATTTTTTAGTTTTATTTGTTTTTATTTTTTTAAATCTTCACCTGAGGATATTTTTCCATTTATCTTCAGATAGAGTGAGTGAGAGAGAGAGAAACATCAATGTGAGAGAAACACATCAATTGGCTGCCTCTGGCATGACCCCGACCAGGGCCAGGGACTGAACTGCAACCGAGGTACGTGCCCTTGACCAGAATTGAACCCGAGACTCTTTGGTGCGCCAATCCAACCACTGAGCCAAACCGGCCAGGACTAGTTTTATTCTTCTGCGTTTAGTGGACACAATGGTGAATTGATTTGAACTGTGTCTGAGGAAGAATGTGTATACATATCTACACAATGAGCAGGTGGAGGTCTAGTAGTCAAGTCAAAATGCACTTTTGATCATGTTTTAGTCTCCAGTGCCTAACAGAAGTCCTGGCACATAGTAGGGCTTGAGGTGATGTTTATTGAACAAAACAAGTCAATGAAAGGGTGAAAGATGGCCAGACTGATAACAGGGAGCACGCCCTGAACTTTAAATCTCTCCGGAACGCTTCAGGACCAGTAGACGCGCAGACGTCTGGCTGACCCCCCGAGGAAAGGAGCCACTTGGGTTAACCGCCCAGCAGGCACTGAAAGCCCCCTCCCCAGCTCCAGGTGCCCACTCCTCCCAGTGCTCAGGTGTCTGACACACACGCTCGTGCTCAACCTGCTCATGCCCTGCACGGTGACGCTGCCTTTAACCACATCCCCTGTCGGGCCCTTGTCTGAGACCCCTTCTCTCTCAAGCATCCTCTTCCTACTGAAAACACACTGTCACCCTGATCACATGAACTGTTATTTTCGGGACCTAGGCCCATTCAGCAATGGATTTGTTAGAAATGCCATCATCACATCATGAGAACTATTCAAAACACAATGGGTTAAGGTGCCTGCCAATCCCATCACCACGCAATCTTGGCACACACATCATGTAACAGGACAACCCTCTCCACGCCCAACAGCCTATACACACGTATAGAAACAGAAACGCTTCTGAGAAAGTGCATCCCACTCTTAGCCCTGCTTCTCATTTGACTAAGGTGTGGGAAGGTGGAGGGGCCTCAGGGAGAGGAAGTCATCAAATCTTTCCTTGCAGGTAAGCTATGCTTTCTGCTTTGAGGTTAGCCTTAAAATTTAGATTCCACTGGTATTCTTTTTTTTTGCAAGTCACAAATGAAGCACCCTAAATCCCTCACCAGGAGTAAGCTGCAAGATACTGTACTTTAAGGTCTATTGTCACTTTATGGTCCCTGGAAGAATACAGGTGTTTTATTATGGTAATCAGCAGGTTATCAAGCACTCACCTTCTCTCCAGAGTAAATCAAACCAGTTATATCTCCCCCCAGATTTTTTTTTAAAGCTTTCCATTTGTTCTTAGAAATTGCAACAATTTTTCAGAGTGACAGTCCTAGGTTTATTGATTCACAAATGGCCTAAGTCTGTCAAGCAGGGATATTTTTATTCACACAGAAAGAGGTTAGAGGGGAGGATTTAACCTTCTCATTTACTGGTAGAACTAACCTCTTTTTGCCTTGTAGAAAGTACACAAGGAACCCCATGGATGTAAAAATCAAACTAAGATCCCAAATCTGAAACTAAGGAAGAAGGATGTTCTAAGGACCCTCGAGGCCCACTCTGGGGACACAATCTGCTCCTATAAGTAGATGTCCCTGAAAAGGCCTTTCCGTTCCAAAATGTTGAAAGAATTTATTCACTAGACACAGCTGAGTTCAATCTAACACGTCGGAGTCCTTAGACAAATTCTGTTACATCTAATACAGAATATTGATTATAATATTTTGCAGAGTTCCTATAAGATTAAGGGCTAATGAGGCAGAAGTGCTCAATAGCAAATGGCCATTAATTACTATGTTATCCTTAAATTCTTGATACATGGAGGTGGTATTAGAATGGTAAAAACAAAGAAAAGGCTAGTGTTCTTCAAGGTCTCGGGGAAGAAAAGTTGTTCTCACAGGAGAAAGTGGTTAAGACATGTAGGAACCTCCACAATGCCATAAAAAGCAAAGTGTGGCTTTATTCAAGGTCTAAACTAGGCTCTTATGACCAAAAGCTCCCTACAGTACAGGAGCCAGGCAATCAATCAGGCTTGAATCTGACAGAACTATCCCTTTAAAACTATCCTTTGGAAACGTATCATCATCATCCCACTTCTCGGATACACCTAACCACTGGGTAAACCATCTAAGACTATGGGCTAAGAGTAAGAACCAGCTGAGGGACTGAGCAAATAAATCAATTCTTCCCGTGAGGCTCAGTTTCCACTTCCATAAAATGGGTGTGTGTTCTAAGCATCTAATGAGATGATCTTCTATAAAGTATTTGTTAAAACTTTATATAAAGCATGTCATTACTCCACTTCCAGAAGCTAAGCACCTCCAGGTAAGCTGGTTCGGTTTCTTGATTAAATAAATACTGCAAGGTCCTGGCCGGTTTGGCTCAGCGGTTAAAGCGTCAGCCTGCGGTCCAGAGAGACCCGGGTTCGGTTCCCGCTAAGGGCACGTACCTCGGTTACAGTTTGTCCCCGGCCCCTGGTGGGTCGTGCGGGAGGCAGCCACTCGATGTGTCCCTTTCACATCGATGTTTCTCTCTCTCTCTCTCTCTCTCTCTCTCTCTCTTCCTCTCTCTCCCTCCCACTCTATCTGAACAAAAAGTGGAAAAAAATGTCCTTGGGTGTGGATAAAAAATAAAATAAAAATAAATACTGCAAGAAAATTAGCCCCTAACCCCCGCATATCAAGGAGCCGTTAGTACCAGAGGTGAAAATGTACCGTGAATACTACTTATTTAGAAAACATCTTCTCAAAACTACAATGATAGCATCTATTCTTGGAAACAGATAAGTCAGGAAAGCATCCCCTGACTTTACAAAGCCCTAGCAGAAAGCATCCCCCTCCCTCCCTCTCTCCCACAGTAAACGCACAGATAACCCTGGGCATCACCGAGACAACCTCTACACCGCTGCAGACTGCACCATTACTAGCTGCACGACTACACGGAGGAAAAACAAAACAAGTGTGTTGTGTAGATCGACAGTATTTCACCACAAGTAGGCAAAAATACAAAGTTTATGAACAATATTTAATCATTCTTGATAACTGATGTCATTTTCCTTGAATTCTTCTTTTCAAAAAATGCACTCAAATAGATGCCACAGAATAAAAAATGAAACACCAGAAGCATCTCCAGTTGAGAAAAGGGATATGGGCCTTGACATGAACTGGGACCTTTGACCCAGAGGTACTTCATGGGGAACCGGAGAAGTGGTTCTCAGGCCTGGCTGCCCAGCAGTAACATCTGGGCAGCTTTGAAAAGGCCAATGCCTGGGCCTCACCCCAGGGATTCTGGTCTGGGGTTTGGCCTTGGCATCTGTAGTCATAAATGCTCTCCACACGGTAAACCACTGCACGGCAAACAAGGGCTAGGAAACAGTTTTAAAATTAACACTTATTTTAAGATACGGGATTTCAGATAGTGGCAGCAATAACCAACAACAATAATAGTAATATAAATATAAAAAATATCAAATGAAGGCCATGTGTTTCAGTTTTATATCTTGAGGAGTAAACCTCTAAAAGAACATTTATGAAAACCAAATGCTAGGAATCATTAGTGTGGTGGCGATTTCATAACTTTATGCATTTGTCAAAACCCATACATACACATACAAGAGTTATTAAATGTATATTAAAAATAAATTTAAAACATACAGAGAAAAAAAATCAAGTGATATATTCATTTAATCCAGTGATTTCCAATCTTAGGTAAATACTAGAATCACCCAGGGAGCTTTGAAAAGTCCCCGGTGCCAAGCTGCACCCCAGATCAATTACATTAGAATCTCCAGGGACCTGAGCACCAGCAGTTTTAAGAGCCCTGAGGTGGTTCCAGTGGGTAGCCGCATCTCTGAATTCTCCGTAGAACAGTAGGAAGAAAACAGACAAAAGTGATCTTAGCACATATCCACAGAAATGTGGCTCCAAACCAGTGCAATCACATTTATACCTACCTTCTATCCACCCAGGGAAGTTCACTAAGTCTACCCAAGTCTCCAAATATCTTTTTTTTTCTATCACCTTTCATTTGGTTTCAAGATGCTGGTATGACCCATAAGTCAAATAACAGAGGTGCCTTAGTACCCACCAGTCACATACTAAATGGCCTCAAAACCTGCTAAGTTACCAAGTCATGCAGTGGTTCTCAAACATCCCCTGGAAAGGTGGTCAGCACACAGATTGCTGACAACTAGAGTATCTGCTTCAGTAGGTCTGGGATGCATTTCTAACAAATTGCCAGGTGATGCTGTTGCTGCAGCTTGGAGAACGGACGCTATAAAGAAATAGGAACTAAATAAATGGTCAGAAACATGAAAGTCATGAACCAGACAGTTCTTAGGTGAAGACAGCAAGAGCCCTGAGCCTACCGGTCAATTTCAACGAACAAGTTGATATTTAAAAACTGACCTTGAGAAAGTCATTACAAAGATTTCTACAAATCACAGATTATCTCATCTAGAGACTTGCTATCCAAAGTGTAATGCACAAACCAACATCCCCATCACCTAGAACTGGTTAGAAATGCAGAATCTCAGGCCTCACCTCAAACCTGCGAGGTCAGAAACTGTCTCAGTAGGATCCCTGGGTGATTCAAATCACATTAAATTGGCTTTGACCAATTCCCTCATTCATGCAACAGATAATTACTGAGCACTTACTCTCAACTATGCCCAGCAGTGAATAGGGCAGACAAACCTCTGCCCTCTTGGAGCTTATATAGAGCAAAGGATCAAACTAAGGCCCAGAGCTGTGGTACTTGCCCAAGGCCACAGAGCCAATGAGTGGCAGAGACAGATTTAGTACCCACATCTCCTAACTGCCTGTAGACTAGTAGAAACAATACAGGCAACTGCCTCTATCAAAATCACAAACATATCCCCCAAAAAAGAGGATATAAAGAAATAAATTAGAAGTCAGTTTCTACATATCACATTAGGAAACCTGGGCATCAAAAAGCAAATCCTCTTAAATCTCAATTCTCTGACCAAACCAGCATTGCTACATTATATTGGCCAACACAGGGTGTTCATATGGGTAAATGTTCCTCAGAGGTTTCAAACCAGGATGAAAATAGACAAGTGTTTAGAAGGAAAAACATCTTGACCTTATAATACTCAAAATCTTTTTGGTACTTGAAAAAATCTGATCAAATAGGAAGCTTTCCGATTTGTCCAAAATGCATTGCTCTGGTACAGATGATGATCCGATTCCTGGTGTTTACTTCCTCACCTTCTAAAGTACTGTCCATCTGGAGGCGTGTGCACATGTGTCCAGCTAGGTGCTTTACACAGATTACCCCACTCAATCGTATTGTCCCAGTCATACAAAGAAGAAAGCTAAGCCTGGACGAAGTATCCCTAAGCAAAGGCACACAGGTGGCACACATGAAGCGGCAGAGCCAGGCTTTACATCAAGGTCTGGCTGACTCCTAATCCCTTGCTACTCAAAGTGAGGTTCTTGGACCTCCTACCTGGGAGCTGGTTGGAAATGCAGACCCTCAGGCCCCAGTCTGGACCTGCTAAATCAGCATTTGCAGTTTAATCCCTGGGGACTGATGTCCACACTGACATCTGGGAAGCACTGTATACATCATCGCAAAGCCAAACAACCCAGCTTCCACTGGTTCGGACAATCAGCCTTTGGTTCATGCCATAAGCAAACAGCAGCAAACCACCTGAGCCTTGAAGCCCCCAGAATGGGGTGCTTGTCACATCACGATCTCACAGTAATTCATAGGCCTTGCTGCATGGCCTAAACAGCTGCCCACAGGTTGCTGGACAGAAAGACCAACTTCTCTCCCTGGGCAGAATACCAGGGAAGCCTCTAGGCCTGGTGCTAACATCTGCAAACTAAGACACATAAATATTGTCATGGTTCAGATCCTCTTGGCATTACCCACAGGGCGTAGACTTTTTCAGTTAAATAATCTATAAGATGAGAGAAAATTACTATGATTCTCTGAATAAAAAGCAGATAATCATCTTGGTCTCTCTCTCTATATATATAAATATATGTGTTTGTTATATATATATTATCTGTAATGGTCCTCAGAGTCTAAAAGCCTGAATTAGGGCTCTTACAACTAAATGTAAGTGAGATCCAAACGGACCATTGTTCAGTGAAGGGGGGAGGGTTGAGAAATGCAGCCAAAGGGATACATCCCCACCAGCTTTCCCTGACTGTCCTAACTCAAAGCTAAGGAGCTCTGAAGAACTAACTAAAGCTTTGAGTTCTTCAAAGTGTGGATTATAGGTCACCTGCTCCAGAATAATTTAAGATGTCTATGAAAATGTATGTTTTTGTACATGTTTTAACAACCCCTTCCCCACAGATCCCTGCACACACAAAAGTTTGAGGCCACCTAGACCTAGGTAGTTACATGAGCATTATTAGACTCAGTACTTAATGTGACCTTCACAACTCTGAGGCACTTCTCAATTTCCGGAGGAAGAGCTGATCGAGGAAGCCGAGTGCCTTGCCCAACAGGACACAGCAGGTGAGCGAGCACGGCTTCACCGCCACATTCAGGGCCCCTTCGGCGCAATCAAGGCCCCAAATTCACGAAAAGCAAAGAACAGAATAGCATGGTCCTGTTGCCAAATCATTATTCGCCAAGTGATGCAAAAGCAATGCTTTTCCAAAAAAGGGGGAAAGATTTAGTCTCTCTTGTAGGAGTATTTCAGGGGCTGCTCTTGGCCCCACTTCCCAGGACAGGACCACAGCTGCTGCAGGGACAAAACCCTCAGCACGTTGTATGGGGCAGTGCTGAGCAGCTGGCTGTGGCTAGGAATGGGCACCAAATACGATCCAATGGCCTGACAAAAGCTCATTCAGCTTCCAGAAGTTCAAGCTATTCCCAGTGAGTGCCATTTGAAGTGGTGCAGACTATTCTTTTCACGAGGTAACCTGGGTCACTCCTCAACTAGTGGACGCCCACACTTACTCTGAGCCAGTGATTCCCACACAGGGAGCCTCGCCTGAGGCTCCGTCTGACACACAGACTCCTGGGCTCCTTCTGGCCTAGAGATCACAATTCAGGGCATGAAGAGCAAATCCATAATAGTACTGGGGGTAGGGGAAATCTCTCATGTTTTCAAGTTGAGTGAGGAAGGCCCAAGTATGACACATACAAGAAAAAGATAGATAAATTCAACTGAGCCTAATATTTTAAAAATATACATGACAATACACACTATAAAATAGGCCCAATAATCAGTGATAAACTACAAAAAACTTACAACTCACCCTGGCCAGCATGGCTCAGTGGATAGAGCATCAGCCCATGCATGCACTGAAGGGTCTCAGGTTCGATACCCTGTCAAGGGCACATACTTGGGTTGCTGGTTCAATTCCCAGCCCAGATCTGGGTGCATGCAGAGGCAATCCATGTGTCTCTCACCTCGATGTTTCTCTCTTCCCCTCCTCCCTCCCTCCCTTACACTCTATCTAAAAATCAATGGAAAAAATATCCTCAGGTGAGGATTAACAACAACAAAAGTACAACTCAAACAACAAAGACTAACCTTTTCAGTATATAAGCACTCCAACAAATGGATATGAAATAGACCAACAACCTAATGGGAAAAAGAGGCACAAAAAGTGTAAACAATTGTCAAAAAAAAAAATACATTACTTCAAAAGTGAAAAGATGCTCAACTCCACTAAAAGAAAAATGCAAATTAAAACTACAATAAAATACTATTTTTCATCTGTCAGAAAGAAAAAGGTCACCAAGCTTACCAATGGGGACACAGGAGTTGGGAAACAGGTCTTCTCATCTCTTCCCTCCATGGCAAGTCAGTAATGCCTATCAGTTTTCAAACTTATGTTCCTCTGACCCAACAATTCTACTTCTAGGACTTTATCTTATATATAAATTCACATATAGGCAAAATGTAGTTTGCTCACAGGTATTAAGAACAGCAAAATATTACAGACCAAAAAAGATCTATTAATAGGGGACTGAGCAAATAAGTTACGGTGCATTCATACGATAGAATACTAAGCAACCATTTAAAAAATAATCCATAAAACCTCCAGATTCCAAAACCAACACCTGACAGCTTCCCCAGTTCCACCAGTTGCTGTATGTATTCCTCACCTACAAGTCCAAAATCCAACCTGCTCCAGGGCCCATGTCCCTAGGATTTTCCCTTGAGACCTTCCCAAGCATCAAAGGGAAGCTCATGGCTCAATGTCTCCTTGGTACCAAGTGTGCATGTCTGTATGTGTCTGTAACCGTGTGCAAGCGTGTACACTGTAGATCCACGTGTACATTTATAGACTCTAACAGACTCTATACATAGACCGTTCATTGGTGTATATGCACACACACTGCAAAGCTCACACATACGCTTAAGTCTTGTGAACTCCCCCAGCCTAACTTTTCAGTTGTTCATGGCTTGTGCTTGTCTGTGCACACACAGGAAAAGCTCCCTGGGAACAGAGGCTGGTTTCTGTCACCCCTCCATTACCTCTCACACAGAAACAGAGATCACTCAGGACAGGGTTTGAGAAAGATCCATATGGGCCAGCATCCTACTCTGATAGGGACGTGAGATTTTTAAAGTTTTGCTTTTATTTGGGGACAGAACGCCTTTGAGATCTTGAAGGGACCCTGCCCAGTAGAGGAGAATGCCTCTTGACTCTTGGTGGGAAGGGCTCCTGGAACCACCGGGACCCAGGGCAGAGTCCTGATGTTGGCATCAGAGGGGACTCAGAGGGGACTCTGAGGAGGTGCAGAAGTGGGCCCAGGGGTGCATGTGTGCCCATGCATCGGAGTGCCCATGGTCGGAGTACCCAAGAATGATGGTTACACACTGGCATAAGTGCGTATCTAAAGGAAATGCACCAGTGTTTTCCTGGTCATTAAAAAAAATACATACTGATTAGTTTCCTTAAATATTCTGTTTGTTCAGTTTGCTCATTAAGTATATTGCTTAAAGAAAAAATAACAGAGGTACAAACAATCTACCTGACCATCGTGGCCACTCCCACCCACACCCTGGTGCCCCATTTTCACCATTAACGGGAGACCAAAGGCTTCAGCTCGCTCCTCTCCCAGCTTCTCTGCCAGCAGTTCCCACTGGCAGCAGAGTTCCAGATCCCACACCACAATGCAAAGAGGACTGACAAAGAGACTCTCAGAATGCCTCAGCAAGATGGCAGGAGGGACCCCAACAGACAAGGCCTGAACTAGAGACGGGTGGTGTGGAGCTGGGCAATGAGGGCAGTATCCCAGGCCTCAGCTCTGCTGAGCACCAACAGCACCCTTGGGGACATCACCTCTCTGGGACTTAGTCTCCCTATCCCTTAAACTACCTGAGGGTCTCCTTCAGACAAAAGAGCCCACATGTCTAAGCCACTGTCCCAGTTTCTGCAAGGAATTGTAGAGGAAGTCAAAATCGTCCAGAAAAGGGAGATTGCGGTAAAGTTTCACCAATTTCTGATACCCAAGGAAAAGATCAAACTGAATTTTAAAATTACCACAGGAAAAAAAAAATTGTAATAACCTCAAGTATGGCTCTGCCAATAGCCTGAGACAATATGACAGGGGAGAGAGGGTGAGGACTTAGCAAATGGGGACCCAGGGACCTAGTGAAACACGCATTTTCAGACATGCACATGGAATGTATTCAATAAATTCTAGCAGGACCAAGTCACATAAGTTTGTATGCACAAGTTGATCCTATGCTGGTTTCAAATCATCTCTAAGAGACCGGTATACATTTCAGGAACATTTTACACATGATCCTCGTTTTGTGCAAGAAGATCCCTTGCCTTAGGACACATGGCTACCTTCAGTAACTTAATGTTACTAAGTAGATTAAACATACCAAAGAGGCAGTGTAGGGCTCTGGGTAGGAGGGTGAGGCCTGCAACCAGACAGAACCGGGCAGGACACACGTGACCTTGAGCAAGTGCCTTACATTTCCTACGCCTCAGATTTCTCACATGAAAACTGCAACAGCACCAGCATGCTCACAAAGATGCTGTGACATGAATTAGTGCACACACATACTCGGTGCTGAGCGTGGCGTGATGACTACATTATTCCTGTTCTGGCTGGCTAACTCCATGACTTGCATTCTGTAGGCCTTTTTCCCCTCTTGAGTAGGAAATGAACGAAGATCCCTTGTAACTTAAATCCTTCGATTCTAAGCTCCTCTCTATTCACCTGCTTAGGAGACTCATCATGGACAGTAGACACCAGATCCCACCACAGTTTCTTCAACATCTGTAAGAATGAATGAATGGAGCAAACATATAATGCATCTATGAATGCAGACCAACTGACTGCAAATTCTAAGCTGTGAGTCTGAATTAATGAAGAATGAGGTTGTAGGTGACTATAGTCTCAACAGGTATCACTGACTGACACTGACTTTATGCCAGACACAGAGCTGTCCAAAATAATTTCATCTACTCTTTATGAGTCTGCTTCAAGGTTGGTGTGTGAGGTCCTGAGAGGAGAAGCCACTGGCTTTTACCCAGGAGACACAGCTCTCCCTGGCTCTCCAGCCTGGGGTCTTCTCTCTCTATCCACACTGCCTCAGCACTACTGAGCTCCAACAAAGAGACCAAAACTGCTTCACACACACACACACACACACACACACACACACACACATACACACACACACACACACACACGTCCTTCTGAGGACAGGAACAGTTACATTAAGAGACAAATCTGAGTAGAAAATTCACATACAAAGCTCCTATTCACAGCTTTTTGAAAGCCAGTGATTTTAATTTATGTGGCAATAAGACATTTTAATTCCCAGCATTGAAAAGGCTAAGCTATCAAGGCACAGGAATGCTGGAAAAGCCCAGAATTCCCATCAACAAGGAGTCTGGTGGTTTTCAGGGCTGTTCCTCCTAAGAGAGAGGAAGGGTAGGGATCTATGTTTACACAAGACCTAACAGAGGAGCAGAGAGTAGTTCCCAGGTCAAACAGCCCTCCACCCTGGGCCCCTGGAAAGGAAACAGGAGCAGCATCTAATCCCCAGTAAACCTGGAGTGGTCCCCAGCACCCTCATTTCTCTACTGCTCTGCTTCCAGGTGGGCCCCCCAACACTGCGAGCCCTTCCCTGCTGGGGTCTGTCTGCCCAAAAGGAACAGAAGAGCATCTCACAATCACAGAGCACTGGGAAATTCCCTTGTCTTTTTGTCTCATTTCTAACTTAACTAGCTTTGATTTTTTTTAAGTAGGCCATATGACCCTGACTTTTTAAAATGTACTGAAGGGTGAACACGGTCATTGTTTCATAAAGGTTCCATGTGTGCCTAAGAAGAAGTGTGCTGCAGGTGTAGGAGCTGTGCTCTAGCCGTGTCCACTAGATGAAGCTTCTGTATCTTTACTGTTTTATTGTTTGCCCATCTGATATATCAACTACTAGGAAAGGTGTGTTAAATTTTCCTACTGTGCCGATGGACAGTCAACTTCTCCCTTTGAACGTTAGTCAATGATCACTGTCTTCACATATAGGCTTATATGTTTAAAAAGCTATGTATTAAGGGCAAACAAGTTTAGAATTATTCTACATGCCAGATTTACTGTGTTGCAGATTTACAGTTTACAAACAGCTTCAGTCTGTATAAATTTGGGGATGAGTCCCAACTCCATAACCTGCTCAAAGCTTCGGTTTTCTCATCCATGAAAACAAGACACACTTCAAACCTCATAGGGTTCTTGAGAGGACTAAGTAAGAAAGTGCCCAGCACTTAGTGTCCTGCTCTCCAGTTCCAGCTGCGAATAATGTGGTCCATGACTTGACTAAGATCGTGCGGCTCTTTACCAGAACACTCTGACCTCTTGCCAATCAGGAGACAGGAGGGGTGTGGGAGGAGGCAGATGTATCAAGATGTTTATTCCTGGGCTTCTCAGTTGGAGAAGGACAGAATCACACTAACCACCCATACCTCATTGAGAATGTTAAGTCACAAATCAGCTGACCACTCAACCTGCTCCAACTTAACTGCGGTTGCCCAGTTCAGCTTGTTCTCTCTGGGATTTATTTCCCCTAGTTGCTGGCTAGAGGGCTGTGTTGAAACTGTTACACTTTATAACTTTCTGGTTCTGAAAAACACTTGACATATTTAAAGCAGGCAAGAGTTAGTATCTATACTGTAGGTAACTTTTGAGGGAGTATCCCAACCTTGGGATCCACGGAGTGAGGCGGGTGTGTGTGTGTGTGTGTGTGTGTAAGCGGAGCGTGTGTGTGTGAAAACAATTTCAGGGAACACCATTTATTTCGTTATGCTGTTCCCAAATCCTCTATATCCCAGCAGGGTGAGCGAAGCTTTGTCAAAGTCAAAGTTAATTGCACGTCAGAGGGAGAGGATGCAATTTTCTTCTCCGGCTTTTGAACTCTGAAATTAGCACTTGGGAGTCATTCCATCCTGAAAATGTCAGCTGCAGGAAAATACAACAAAAGAAGCAAAATAAACTAGCAAGGAAACTTGCCAAACAAAAGAACATTCTTAGAAAGCCTCAGGGGTTAGCAACTCAGATTTGCTTTAAAATGAAAAATAATTTTATTTATTTTTTAGATAGAGTGGAACGGGGGTGTGGAAGGGGAAGAGAAAAAGAGAGAGAAATATCGATGTGAGAGAGACACATAGATCGGTTGCCTCCCGCACGACCCTGACCTAGGCCGGGGATGAACCTGCAACCCAGTTATGTGCCCTTGACCAGAACTGAACCTTCGATCCTTTGGTCCACAGGCTGACGCTCTAACAGCTGAGTCAAAATGGCCAGGGCTAAAAAAATAATGTTAAAAAGCAGAAAACACACACCCCTGTTGAAAAGCAACTCCTACAAAAAAGTTTTCACCTCCAAGCTCAACAGCAACAGGTACCTGCAGAAAGCCCACAGGGTTTACAGGAGGGAGCTGGGTCCAGCTGCCAGGATCCAGCACAGACCTGCCCACACACTGGCCGGGCAACTGTCCTTGGAAAGTTGACCCGTATCTCCTTCAGGAGAACTTGATAAGCAGATCACCACAGCTTAAAACCTTATTCAGAAACCAGCCCTTGGTGAAACACAGAAATCAATCAACTGCATAGTTTGTCAAAACCAGGAAGAAACAATTTTCCCCAGGATTTATTGACATAGATTCTCTCTTTCATTTCCTTTTTTAAAAAAATTTTTTTCTTTATTGATTTTAGAGAGAGAGGAAGGGAGAGGGAGAGAGAGATAGAAACATCAATGAGAGAGAACATCGATTGGCCGCCTCCTGCATGCCCCCCACTGGGGATTGGGCCCACAACCTGGGCATGTGCCCTGACTGGGAATTGAAGCGGCGACCTCTTGGTGCATGGGTCGATGCTCAGCCACTGAGCCACATTGGCCGGGCTCTCTTTCATTTCTTGATATCTTTCCTCTAAAATAAAAGGAAAGCCATGCAGATGTACTGCTTTCTTTAGTCTTTGAGAATCTCACCACCATTTGTCAGAGCCCAATGTCAACAATTCGAGTCACGCGTCGGTAAGAGGCCACACTAACTTGACTCCAGGGCCCCCATACCCCACATTGGCCACTCTTTGCTTTCGTCAAAACCACTGCACAGACAAGAAGACAGACAAGGCTGGGATGTGATCTACAGTGCCCCCCAAAACTACTTATGCTCACCTTTCCCTTCAAGCTTCAGGTGGGCTACTGAAGTATCTTTGGCCCAGAATTCAAAGGACCAGACACACTTCATTGTCAATCTATGTGAGGGACAAAGGAACGACAGTAAGAAGAGAAGGTGACAACTTAATGTAAAATGCTCGCTCTCCTTCAAGCCACCAGGGCAAAGCCTCTACTTTATTTATTTATTTTTTTTTTATCCTCATCCGAGGACATTCTTACATCTATCTTCAGACAGAGTGAGAAGGAGAGAGGGAGGAAGAGAGAGAGAGAAACATCGATGTGAGAGAGACATATTGAGTGGTTGCCACCCACACGACCCCAGCTGGGGCCGGGGACAAACTGCAACCGAAGTACGTGCCCTCAGCGGGAACCAAACCCAGGACTCTCTGGTCCGCTTGCCGACACTCTAACCGCTGAGCCAAACCGGCCAGAGCCAAAGCCTCTACTTTAACCCTTCACCCTGGAAAGGACACAAGAATTAAACACACACTGTCCTCTCAAAGATCAGACAACTACGTACAAGACTAAAATGTCTCTAGTAAAACAACCTACCAAGAGTGAAAGGAAAGCCATCAGATTACTTCATAAATCATTCTCTCTTCCTTAGATTTAAAAAAAAATCTTTCTGATTTTATTTTCCAGCTAAAAAAAGTGGAACAAATTCAAAGCTAATTCCATCCCTGTTCCCCACTTCCACCAAAATAACCCCCCGTGACTAGTTAGACAAACATCAGCTCAAGCATTTTCCATGCAAATGACAACTACCATTAATTGAACACCTGCTATATGCCAGCTACAAGTCTAACTCTTCACCTGTATCCTTGGGTTTATTCTTCACAACTTCTCTGTGAGGAAGATACCTGTAACCCACTTTATGTACAAGGAGCAGGCTGGGAATGGCAGCTCATTTGTCCAGGTATGCACCAGCCAACCCCAATGTCTAAAATAGCTAGATTCATATACTTTAAAAAAAAATAAATAAATAAAAAAACACTAACAGTTCAATAATACTGAACCCCTTAAATCTGCAGTTTGATGCTCCTTTTGCCACTTCCTTGGTCCCTGCACAGTAGCTACAACTTAGGTTTCAAAGAAGGAAGAGAAGTTTGACTTACTGTCCCACTGCCAAGGATGGAAATAACAGCCATTCACAAGCCCGCACTGCCCATGCGTTTAGCATGGACGCCGTGAGGATTATCGTTTTAGCCACTTCAGAAAGTTTGTGAGGCTGTGTACATACACACACTTGTGCACATGTACCCTGACTCAGCTCTGTGCCTTCAACAAACTTCAGGGGCAAAGCTCAAGTTCTTCCAAGAAACAGGGTGACAGACATGTGCCATTTCTCTTCAGAAGGGACAATTAATAAACCCAGCTCTGGGAGGCATACAACTCGACAATGGTAAAGATGTCAGATCCCCAAAGAAAGATGGCATATATTCCTCGGTATTGGGCTCAAACATTTTTCCCTCTTTTTTAAGGTATTCATTAAAAGACTTTTTAAAAACTTCAGGAATATTTTCTTAGAAACACAACTTCAGTTTCCCATGCACACAACATACTCCCTCCTAGAGACTACGCTTTGCTGAGAATTGTATAGTCAGATTTACAGTCTTCGACCATCACACAGAAATTAGTTGCCACAAATGATGCTCCTTCTGCACCAATGATGAGACCCACTTCCTCTTTCCATCGCTTCTTCTTTCTGGCCTGACACTACTGGTTGGTGAACCCCCTGCATCAGCCTTTGAAGGCAGGAGAATACTGGAATCAATCCTAAATTCTCCATTTTGCAAAGAGGCAGAACTTAAAAAGTTAAGCTTATTTAATATGCTATCATCATCTTCTGCTAATGATTTATATTGTAAATGTACAGGAAGCAAAGTCCCTCCGTATCTCATTTATGAACACAGAAATGCAGCTTAAAATAAAGGTGTAAGCAGTAACAGAAAAATCAACCTGGTCCAGGCCAAGACTTCTATGACTTGGTTCCTATTAATATTTATGAGATATTAACCAACTAAGTGAGAAATGTTTCACCCCACCCAAGGATGCTGGGCCAGCCAACCCCGACTGTTTGGGTGATACCTGCCTTAAAAACAGTCAGGAGGAAAGGGTTGACCTGGCTTAAAGCCCCAACTCTGTGTCAATACCATGGTCTGGGGCCTGCAGACTGGGTTCACCCAGCTCTGCCATTTAAAACTGCTCTTGCAGCCAAACTGCTTAACCATTTAGTGCCTCAGTTTCTTCAGCAATAAAATGGGAAGAGAAGTAACTACACTTACAATTGTTCTGAGGCTTAAATAAGTTAATACTTCCAACCACACATAGAACTCTGTATGGCACATGTAAGTGCTCAATAAATTTTAAATAGCGCCTACTCCTTCAGCATTATACCTCTATCTCACACTAATAAGGCAACGGTAGCCGTGGCTCTCCGCTGTGCACCAGACTTTTTCATGCACTATCCCATTTAGTCCTCAAAACACTCGGAAGAGGCAGAGAGGAATTTAATTTTCAACTGAAGAACCTGAGGTTCAGACAAGTTTAAAATAAGAACTTATATGCATATATGCATAACCAATAGACACAGACAATAGTGTGGGGAAAGCAGGAGGGACATCTGTAATACATTCAACAATAAAGATACATTGAAAAAGAAAACAATAAATAAAATCTTACCTAACATCATATGCTATATGTGTTATGTGCCATTGAGTTGGCTCCAATTATGGTGACCCTGTGGATGAGTGATGTCTACAATGTCCAGTCCTCAACAGTGCTGCTCAGCTCCTTACATTCATGCCTATGGCTTCTTTTATGGAGTCAATCCATCTCCTGTTTGGTCTTCCTCTCTTCCTGCTGCCTTCTGTTTTTCCCAGAATATGCTAGGGACCTGAAATCTGAACCTCAGTCTGTTTATCTTCAAAAGCTATGCTCTCTCTACCTCCCTAAACCCTGCGCTCCCTTCCTGCCGTTGGCACATGCAACTTAGGAGTGCTGCCGGCCAACATTTATCGAGTATTCACTATGTGCTAGGCTGAAGTAAGAGCCTTATATACCTTCTGACTCCACACAGCAAACCAGCTAGGTAGGTAAAATCATTATTCCCATTTTCAGATGAGAAAACTGAGGTTTAAATAGTTGAAGTAATATGTGCAGGGACATGAAATAAGTAAGTAGGAGGGCTAGGCAAGGCTTTTGAGTCTCTCAATTGTTTCATTAACAAAAAGAAAGGAATGGGGGAGGGAGGAAGAAAAAATGTATTCAACAGGTCCAGCAAACCTTTGTACCATCAAATCGGTATGTTCTGCAGAAGAGTTAAAATGTTACAATGCCGGGGGCGGGGGGGGGGGGGGGGGGGGTGGACAGCAGGAGGGTGTCAATTGGGGGGGGGGGGAGGAGAAACATCTGTAACAAAAATAAGTTAATTAAATGAAAATGTTAGTTTTTCAGATTGAAAAATGTTGGTAAGACCCAAAGCTCCTAATCCTTTTATAACAACATTAATAGTCTGTTTAACTTAGAATATAAGTCGAGTCTTCAAACAATCTCTAAGGCAAAGTTATGTTTGCTAAAAACTGAATAAGCACAAAATTAAAATGTTGGAGTAGGGAATAGTTATTCAGATTCATTACCAGACAGCAATCGCCACCTCGTTTTTCTCCAGTGTCCTACAAGAGGAAGTGGAGGTGAACAACCACAACCCCCAACAAACTGAAAAAGCAAAGCAGGAAAGATTTTGCTTGCGACTTCTTTGCTTGTTTCTATAAGGATTTAACTCAGCCATTTTTCAAACACAAACATGAAACCACATTTTATTCCAAATAGAACAAATCTTTCAAACTTTACTGTGATTTTCTATGAATCGCAGTTTGGATGGAGTATGAAGAAAAATGGCAGGTCAAACGGAGAGGGGTGAGCCAGAGGAGCAGTACAGAGGGACAGACAGACAACGAGAGAAAAGGCACAGGCACAGGAAGAGGGCCAACTGGAGGTGCAGAACAGTTCGAGGGGGAGGGAGAGGGGGAGGGGGAGAGCTCAGTATGCTCTGAATTAGTTAGCATGACCTCTCTCTGTCCTTGGCTGCAGTAATGTCCACCCTCCACTGAAATCTAATTAGCTCATTCATCGGTATTCACTGGTCTTCGGTGAAACAGGACAGTGAGGAGCTGCCCACGTGGTGAGCAGGAGGGAGTGGTTCTGCAGTCTTCCAATCTCCAGCAGCAGACAGACGAATACCATTACTTGACGGCCCAAAGGAAATCCGTTCCCCTCCTCTCTATTCAGCCTACACCTTTGCAAGAAAACTCAGGATCAAGTTTACCGAAATAAAATTCTGCCTCTTTACCACACGATTGCTTACCTCATCTCCTACCTGAAAGCTCACACAAGCAGCTCAAAAACACCTCCCTGCTATCCAAATGATGTGAGGCAAGCTACCAGGAACAACTGCACAGCGTAAGGCAAATGAGTGGTGAGTGCTCTGATTGATTACTGCCTACCAGAGCTTCCGTCCAATTGAGCAAGGCAGGCACAGCCTGACTGCCAAAGGCAGGACGCCGGCCTGCAGCCCTGGGAGGAAACAAAAGGGGCAGAAAGGGAAATCGAGGCTGTAGCAGCTGCCTAGAAGCAAGCATGCACCCAAAGGACTGGAGATAATTGTAGGTCGCTGACAATTCCATACAGTGAATGTGTTCCCTTGTCTGACATAAATTTTGCCTTATTGGCAGTCAAAACAAATCTCAAGTGAAATTTAGAACTCTCCAGGCAAAGTAGCACAACTCCTAACTAGATGTTGGCCCAATGCGATGAGGACCAAAATAAACCTACCGCCCCCATGAAAACACCAAGGACATCAACCAAGGAGGGGAGGATGCCGTGTGTCATTTGCCAAGAAGAGAGAACAGAAAATCACATATTATTCTGAAACTAATTTAAAAGCTTTCATTGCTCAAAACCAATAATAAATTGTGAGCACATCAAGCCCTCTTTCAGTACTGCCATACCCTCAGTCAGTAAATATAATAATTTAAGACAAGCTGCAACATGAACAGCAAACAAAAACCTGGGTTCTACTTGGACAGGTCACTATACCTCTCTGAACCCACACCTTCATCCATAAAAAGAGGTGGTTGGATGATCCTCAAGAAGGAGTCTCATTCTCAGTGTCTTCACTTTGGGGATTTGCCTACACAGCTGGCAGCAACCTCTGGGTCACGGCCATGTTATACTGGAGCTGCCCTTCCCCACTCGGGATCCTGTTGAACAAGGAAATCGCCAGCGTGGGGCTCTGTGCGGCACTGTGTGGGAGGGACATATCACAAGCGTAGCTGGTATGGGGCATGCAGGAAAGGCAGAGTGCCTACAAGAGGAATGTCAAGCATGCTCTGCTGGATTTATGTATACTTGAGGCTCTCTCCACTGCCAAAAGAATTCATGGGAGCCTGAAATAAAACACAAACATGTATACAGGGCAGTGAAAATGAAGATAAAATAAACTACCAGAAACCATACGGTGTTCTCTCTATAACACGGATCACTTAGTCACCGGTAGCATGTCTACACAGATGGCCTAAGGATGTCTATGTAAGGAGCAATCCTACAAACCTGCTAGCACTCCTTCCCTAAGTGAGAATACGCATCCGAAAGTTTCTAACCTCGGCAAATGATAGGACCCTGTAGTAGTTCTATCTCAAAAGGGGAAGAGAAAGCTTAAATTCCTGTGTGCAGGTGTGTGCACTAGAAAACAACACTATAGTCTTGGCTGTTTGGCAAAAAGTCTCGAAACTGCCAATTTCCCTTGACAGTAAAATGGATAAATGATAGTGTGTTCACACAACTGGTTACTACATAGCAATAAAAATGAACAAATGTGGCAATCAACAATATGGATGAATCTCACAAGATACTGAGCTAACAGCATTCACTCACACACAATAAATGCCATTTTTTCAGGGGTTAAAATTATATTGGCAGAGTGATTGGAGACAGCCATCTACCACATAGATTTAAATAGAAAATTACAAACATCAGAGGACTAGAAATGATAAAAATCTCAGCATTCGCATGGGCCTCAGATCTTCTCGAGTGCAGCAGCGTCAGTGCACAGATAAGGAATCAGAGGTGGGCAGGGAGTTCAAAGCCACAGGTGCTCCAGCATCCCAGGTCTGTAACTTGGCACCACACCAGCTCCTCCTGCCAAAATGTTAAAAACTCACACTTCTGCCTTCCTTGGTGTAAACGAGGTATGGAAGAGAAACCCATCTCACTCAGTCACTTTCTTCAGGGAACGTTTTCGCTTCCCGGGTTTGTTAATTCCGCACCCCAACAAGAGAAAGATAGAAGCTGATTTAACTCTTCTCGTGAGCTACGCCAATTATTTACTGATGATATCTGTTGAGTAACTCACTGAAAGGCTTCGGAGAGATTAAATAAAACTTAAAACTCTCCGAGTCTTTAACGCTTCATTTATCACAACCTGACACAAACTGAATTCCCATATTTTGAAATAATACATCAACCTGACTGGTACAATTTCCGTGTTCTTCCCTCTGTCACATGCCGATGTCCTGGCACTGCTAAAATTTCTTCCAGGGTACCTGAAGGTCAGATTATGTTTACATGCTAATGACTACTCTGAATTAATTATCACTCTTAAACAACCTCATTTGCCCAATACTAGTCACGAAAGGCCTTTGAGGAAAGCACACACACGCACACACTAAAACTTTGTTCCAAACGTATCACACATACTTTTAAAGGGAGACCATTGGAAGTCTTCCTGAAGGCACCACATATATTTGACCTATTTAACAGAATTATAGTTCACTGACACCACGGAGGAAGTTTTAGGTTTATTTTTTCATACTTCTACTGACATAATGAAATCAGGCAAAACCTCGTTCACAGTCTATTCAAAAGTTTCACTCTCAAGTAATAAAAGAGCCTCTGGGAAATTAATTACCGAAAAGCGCGGAGAAGTTGGAGCTGGTGCCTGTTAAGCTAGGAGCCTTCAAGAGGCTGTGACAAGAGGGAAAGGCGAGTCACTGTGCTGTGCACAGAATCTAAGGAAGGAAGTAGAAAGACACATCCTCCAAAGTACAGGAGAAGTAATACTGGGGTTTCTTCCCGCTGCCTAGCAAAGAATTGTTTTTCTATTTTGTTTCATTGGGAGGGGGGTTAATGTGTAAGAGATCTGGAACATTCTCTGCTCCCAGAAGACAGAAATCCATGAAACAGAGCCAGCGTCGTAGCTCCCACACACAGGGCTACAGGCTTCTATGCCAATTTCATCTGCAGCTGCAAAGTACCATGTAGGCTGTGGGAGGGTGTACCATCAGTATTTACTGAGCAGCAATTTCACACAGACCTTCTTCGAGGCCCCATGTGGACTGAGCACTAGGGGAGGACCTGGCATTTACTGTGTGCTTCCCATGCACAGGACACTCTGCTAGGCCCACATGTCTGTCCTATGTCATTTGTCATTTTCACAATCACCCTACAGGGTAAGATTTCACAGATGGGGTACCCAGGGGTTAAATGACTTATCCAAGGGCACATAACTGAGGAACAGGAGCAGGAAGGAAACCCAGGTCTACATGGCTATGAATGCACTCCTCCACTGCCCACACTGATTCCAGGAGACAGGACACCCCCTCTCCAAAGAGGAAGGAGAGCCAACATTACCACAGCAGGGAGCTCTAAGTCAAACGCAAAGTACATGAGCACGGTGGTGAGACAACATGTCACAGGGGCTCAAACAAGGAAGATACAAACTGACAGGCAGGCAGTGAGTGGACCAGAAAAGGAGGAATCACTGAAGCTAGGCTCTGGGGAATGAGGTCGAGATCTATGCCTAGTGACAGGTGGACAAGCACAACAAGCAAAGGAAAAATACAGCAAAAGCACAAGGGCCTACACAGAAGAGAAGGGTCCTCTGGCTGAACTGAGAAGGGGTGGTGTGCAGAGATGAGGCAAGAATGGGAAGACATGGGTAACCCTTGTGAGAAGAGCTCACACAGTCAACTGGGTTTATATGTCATTCATTTGAGAATGAGGAGTCTTCGACGGTGTGCTAGACCGTTCAAGCTGCTATAACAAAAATACTATACACTCGGCGGCTTAAATAATACCTTGTTTTCACAGTTCTGGAGGCTGTAAGTCCAAGATCAAGACACCAGCAGATCTGGTGTCTAAGGAAGTTCTGCTTCCCAGTGGCCACATTCTAGCTTGTGTCTTCACGTGGTGGAAGGGGTGAGAGAGCCCTCTAAGGTCTCCTCCCATTCATGAGGGCTCCCCACTCATGACCTAATCACCTTCCCAAGGCCCGTCTCCTAATACCATCACTTTGGGGGTTAGGTTTGCAACATAACGATTTTGGGGGCACATTTAGTCCATAATGAAGGGTCTTGAAATGAGGGCTAGAAGAGGAGGACTTGAGAAAGAACGGGTGTTCGACTTTACAAGCTAGGTGACGAGGAAACAGATGTTACCAGTGCCAGCAGGAGAGAGCAGCACTGTAGGTCTGCAGCTGTCCGTGGAGCACTCCTTCCCGCACACTGGGACCCAAACCAGCAGTGCCACACGGGGGGTTTCTGTAGGGTGGTTTCTCCTTCCAAGAAACAGAGATACTGCGGACAAATCACATATAAACAAATATCCCTAGTTTTGCTTATTTACCTTAATGCAAGGGGAACTCAAAAATTATCAATAGCTGGCTCTGTCTTACCAAGTTAATCCAATTACAGAACTTCAAAAGCCACCCACTAGAAGAAAGAAAATCTGAAAGGGAAAATCATTCCTCTGAGCAATTACCTATACAATTATCTATTGTTAAGTGTCCCAATAAACATCTTGACAGGGACAACAGAGTGGCTGATTTAGTTACAAAAAGCCTCTACAGCATTCTGTTTCTGTGACACTCATAGGGTCTTTTTAGAAAGAGTTACCAGGCTACTTAAGATCAGTAATATTATCAAGAATAAAGAAAAACTTAAACATAGAAAACAATAATGAGATTTTTTTTCAATCAGGAGACATTTCTGAACCAAGCAGGCCCAGAAACGTAACACTCAAGGAGAAGAGACAGAACAAAGTCAGCCAGAGGGTCCTAGAAATGGCGTTCTTTCAGTGAAATGTGGGCTCCATTAAAAGACTAAAATGTCCCATTGTCATGACAGACCCAAACTATGCAATGACATCAAGGGACTCTGACTGTACTAATCTCAGACTCCTCGGCCCCTAGTTCTGACCCAGGACAAGAGCCTGGTGGTCAGTGACAGTACTCCTGTGGACACTGGCCAGAGCTGGACGCTGAAACCCAGGGCACCACACAAAGGTGTCTGAGTCACAGCCTTGTACAGAAAGGCGAAGAACCCACCAGGGTCACTGCCGGTTTATGATGGTGGCTTCTCAGAAAAACACTCAAAAAAGATCATCTGAAGACAAGTTACAGACCTTTTTTTTTTAACTAAAGACAAGAAATCTAGGAAAATCGGGTTGCTCATTCCACCCTGGCTTAAGAGAAAAGTTTGAACACAAGCAGCCTCATCCTGAGTTAGGTACATTAATTTCTAGAAATTCCATAGTGGTCAATCAATGAAATTGGGATTAATCTTTAACATGAAGGGGTGAACTCCGCAAAATATGGCTATGGCTCCCACAAAACATCCTTCCCTCAAAGCAGGAAGGACTCCGTCTCCCAGAGGACACTCCCCCAGGGGGGCACAGCAGTCAGGGAAGCTGAGAGGTGAGTGTGGCATCTCTTTCAGGCAAGTAAATCCTCCTCTAACATTTGAGAAGAAAACTATTCTTACATTTAAACAGACAAAATGCGCTATGGGAGGGAATGTAAAACCCAAATATTTATAAGAGAAAAAGGGGAATTCAAAGAAATTTTCACAGGCCTCCAGTGGGCAATTTGGAGGTAGGCCCAACACTTTTGGGGGTAAGTGTTAAGTTTTTCGTGGTAAAGTATAGGCAATGCCTATCAGCCCTTCTTCTTTAACTCGAAAACATTGCAAAATACAAAAACCAGACTAAGCAACTCCTCTGATGCCTGTATTTTCACCATGGGCATGTCACTGGCACCAGGTGCTGCGAGCAGCTGCCTCATCATGCCCTAATCACCCTCCTGGAAACGGCACAACCACAAGGAGGGGTCAACGGCTGGCGGCCACTCCAGCCCGAGGACTGGAGCAGGACTCACGGAAGAGCCTTGCACCCAGCAGGATACGGACAGCACACAGTAAGCAGCAACCCCACTATCACTACAGGAAGCTGCCGTCAGGGCGCTTTTGAACTGTGAACACTAGATACTCGGGGCCAAGCAGCCCAAGGACAGCCTGTGCATTTTACCTTTTACACTTCATTCTAAACGCACTGACCTTTTTCTAGACATAGGAAGAGCACGTGGTATCACTTCATACCAGGAATTTGGATTCTCTGGAGGTTGTCTTCTTTCACACCCATAAAACACATTTTATTAATTCTCCAAGTTTTGTTCCAAGGGCCTGGAGGTGTCCAGTGGGCAGAGACAGGGCATTGCTTGGTTACCAGACACTCACACTCCGCCCTACCCTTGCAAACTGCAAGACACCAACACCTGGGGCAGGCAAAACCTCACTAGGCATGGATTAGTGGGGGAAAAAGGAACAGAGGTTCCATGCGGGACCCCAAATGACAACAATCATAACTTACAAATTAAATGACCTACAAAGTCCTAGGCCCAGCCCAAAGAAGTGATGTGTCCTACTATGTGTTAGGCAAGACCCATGTTATTATTATTCATATATCACTCATTTCTATAGCATCTCATTACCTACATTATCTCAACTCTTGCACAAGATAAGCCTCAGTATGTCCCCATTTTACAGCTTAAGAAACTGAACCTGCACCCAAGTCTGATCAACCCTAAAGCCCAGGGCTCCCACCCTCTTGCTCACTACACCCCAGGACCAAAGCTTCTAGACTCTCTGCCCTGGGCTCTTCTGGAGACAGTGTACTCTGGGGACTCCCAGTGCTGACCCTGAGGGTTAGCCACACCTGTCACAAGCAGTGATGCCGAAACAGTCCATTTGGGGCCCTCAGATCACATCTTAGCAGCTCATTTTGGAAAAAGTACTTAACTAAAGCTGCCAGTGACAACACCAAAAAGAATGAGAAAACAGACTATCAGGAGGATTCCAACCTTAAAACTGTTCCTATGCATTAAGAATAGCTTGTTTCACGTGACTTACAAAAGTAAGATTTTTAGCCTGGCTGGTGTTGCTCAGTGGTTGAGCGTCAACCCATGCATCCATTCCTGGTCAAGGCACATGCCCAGGTTGTGGGCCCGATCCCCAGTGGGAGGCATGCAGGAGGCGGCCAATCGATGTTATCTCTCATCGATGTTTCTCTCTCTCTCTCTCCCTTCCTCTCTCTCTAAAATCAATAAAGAAAACAAAAAAAATAAGATTTTTAAATACAGAATTTGAAACTAGAGTCTCTATCCAAACCCCAGCCTCCCAGCCTTAATGTTTCCTTTTCTGATTGAGAAACAACAGGATGTGGACACTGGATCAAAAGCCACTGGATTCATATTCATTCATATTCTCTCTCTCTCTCTCTCTCTCTCTCTCTCTCTCTCTCTCTCTCTCTCAGGGGAACCCAAGAGCAAGAGGCAGAGTGGAGGGAGAGAGTTCTGAGAAGGGAGGTGGCCCAGCAAGCCAGCTCCCATGTCCCAACCCACAATTCAGTGGTCCTGCTGGTACATGAGGCTGTGGAAGGCCAAGGCCTGACCAGTCTAATCCCACCCCCACCCCTTTCATCTCTGGCTCTGTGGGATCAGTGGGATGCTGACAGAGTGGGGCCCAGAGGACCGCGTGGAGCCAGTCTCAGTGGAGCACGCGTGGTTCAGGTAGAGGCAGCCAGTGCAGACGTGCACCCGACACCGACTGCTGTGTCTGCAATGGAATCCCAGCGGCTCCTTCTTCGGAGCATAGACTCTATTGGACGATGCCCGAATGTTCGCTAAGTCACACAGACTGAAGGTGCCGACTGAATAGGATTGTATTTATTATCATCACAAGATAGAAGATTATAAAATAAATGACAAACGGAGCGTGATCAATGCAATCGCATGTAGCAACTGCTGTTATTCACAATTTGCTAAACAAATAGGCTCTACCACCTGAAATGAGGGATTAACACACATGGATCATGTTTTGTTTTGTTTCTTAAAAGGTAATTTTTACAGAAAAGCCATCCCAAGATCCTGACCGACTCCAAGGCCATCACTTTCAGCACGACCAGCACATGCAGACAGGCAATGCAGGGCAATGCTTAAGATCCGACATCCTAAAGCCAGACTTCCTGGTTCAAATCCTGGCTCCACTATTTGGTAGTTTAGTTTCTTTATCTATAAAATAGACATAAGAACAGTATCTAGCCCACAGGGTTGTTAGGAAGGCTAACTAAGACACTGAGATTAGAGCCTAGTTTATGGTAAATCCATCCACAAAAGTGTTCACTCTGACCGTCACATGTATGTATAAAACTGCTAAATAAAGAATACAGATTAGAAGCAGTAGATTATTATTCTATTTACAGAAGGAAGGGGTAAGCAATGGCTATATACAGACCATAACTGGTCTAACAGTAATATTATAGAAAAAAATCTAAACAGGGAAATATGAGTCTAAAACAATTTTGCACTAACTAAAAATGTATGCTCAAAATTTGGGCCCATACTTTCAAAGAGATTTTAAGATAATAAAATAAGTTATGAAAGTTTTACTTATTCATTCAAAGTTAAGTTAATTTTCTAATAAATAAACTTCATTTCCATAAATTTCAACTTGATTCCAATTTGGTCACTTTTATTTCATATTGCCCATAAAAAATATATTTGCTTCAGTGATCATCTGTAGGGCTTAAATGTTCACTCATCTAGAAGGACACACCAGATACTTAATACCAGCATGATTAAATGGTGTATGTACTTATCTCTACCTAACATACCAGTTAAGGCTATTCAGAGAGCCACTGTGGAGAACTTACAGGGAAGCCTACCTACTCTTAGAGATCACCTCATTAAATAAAAAGTATTAAAAAATAGAAAAGTCCAAATATCTACAGCCAAAAAAAAAAAAACCACCTTGAAATTTTACCAAGGGTAACAAGTAAACATGCTGCATGTCAAAAATAAAGAACTAGCCCTGGCCAGTTTGGCGGCCCTGGTCGGGGGCAGGAGGCAGCCAGTCCATGAGTCTCTCTCACATCTCTCTCTCTCTCTCTCTCTCTCTCTCTCTCTCAATCTCTCTCTCTCTCTCTCTCTCTCCCTCTCCCTCTCTCTCTTTCTCCCTCTCTCCCTCCCACTCTATCTGATGATAAATAGAAAAATATCCTTGGGTGAGGATTAAAAGTAAATAAAGAAAGAAAGAACTATAAAACAAAGACTATTTTATACAAAATTATTAATCTGATTTTCAAGTATGATAGATATGAGATCTGGGCTTTTATTTTTAAGAAAAATAGCTTATATATCTTCTTTAGAAGACAAAAGTACAAAACTGTGCAAAAAAACAGCTTGTTAAAGACATCTGTGCTTCTCCTGCCCATGCTGCCTACGTCCTTGGGAAGACAACTCAATTGCTTGCTAAGCATGTCACATTTTATTATGCTTCAATTACATACTTCCTCTGATCAACCATGTTAGCATTTAATTACCACACAATTAACTCGTAGCATTCACACATGCTCATGGGGATTTCTGCTTTGGCCACGGAAATCATCCAACAGTTGACCCAAAATCCACCCTGCAATGCCCCACCCACCTGTGCTCTGTCGCCCAGGCATTTGCCTGGGTTATGAGTCTGAAAGTTCCACAGAGCACCAATTCTTCCATAACTTAGCCATGGCTGCCTCACAGAGGACCAGCTGGGGCAGAGGGCTCATAACACAAGTGACCCTACTCAGTGGGGACTTGGTAATAGAAGGAAGACAACTCAAGCATCAGATGGGGTTCCCGTTAGGTGAGTGGTTACCCGATTGCGGTATTCCAGAGCAGAAGAGCCCACCCTCATCTTCTAACTGGGATGACTGAGAAGTTTGTCTTCAATGTCCTCCCCGCCTTGAAAAAACCACCACAAACCATCATTTCATGAAAACACAGCCACTTTAAAACATAAAAAGTAGGGAGGATAATAGTATCTTCCAGTAAAAGGCAATTCTTTGAATAAATTTATCTTAATAAAAAATATTATATTTTTCACCCTGGCCGGTGTTGTTCAGTGGTTAGAGCATCAGCCTGCACACTGAAGGGTCTCGGGTTCGATTCTTGGCCAAGGGCATGCACCTGGGTTGCAGATTCCATCCCAGACCCAGCTGGGACGCGTGCAGGAGGTAACCAATGGATGTGTCACTCACATCGATATTTCTCTCTCCCTCCCTCCCTTCCCTCCCTTGCTTCCACTCTTTCTCTAAAAGTCAATGGAAAAAAAATCTCCTCAGGTGAGGATTAACAAAAAAACGAAACTGTTTTTCTCCTGTTGACTTTTAGACCAATTCAGGAATCCGTTCTTTGGGAAACAGTAGATTAAATGGTTTTTAAGACTCCCGCCAACCTTAAATCACTTAAACATAGCTCAGCAAGTGTTTTTAAGCTAAAAAGAAGTAAAGCTCTTTAATTGTCACTAGTAAATACAAACAATGTGTAATTCGTTCGTTCCACATATGCTAACGTGACAAACACAAACCATACAAGGAGAGGCGGGTACAGAGGAAGCATTCTGCTTTCCTGGTATAATTTCTAGGAAGATTAATTTCCTGTCTGAATGTCATTCTGCTCACACATGGTTTCAAAAAGATGTTTTTCTGCTCTCTAACAGGAGTGGAATCCGCTGTTTTAACGTGGGGCCCCAGAGTGCAACTCTCAAGTTGCGTGGTTATTTATAACTATACAGCAGTGCATGCTTCTGTCATCTCAGAGTGTGCAAGACCCCAAGGAAGGTCACCAGACAATGTCGCTTGTTTCAGACACACTGCCAATTGAAGATTCCCCCAACCTTTGGGAGAGCTTTCATATTCAGAATGCCCCAGAAACGAACGGAAGGGTCTCCTGGCAGGAGGGCTCTCATCTTACCTAGATCCTAGGAATTCAAAATGTTAGCCTGAAGAGTTGGGTTCCAGCGGGTGTTTGTCGTACGATCCATGTGATTATCCCATGCAGATGTGGATTTGCTCCATAAATACTTGCTCAACATTTCCTACTTAGAAGGCACCACTGGAGTCTCCTCCCTTTTCTCCCCCCGCCACACCCGGGAAGGTGTGACATGGTCCGTTCTCGAGGGGAGTCTACGCCCTTGCACACACCGCCACTAGATCATGTGCTGGGCCAGAACCAGAACCCGCAACACACAGAGATGGCTTCAGAGGACAGAGAGGCCCCTCCTCCGGAGATGCCACGGTCGGCTGAGTTTGAGCGGAGCGTTGGAGGAAAGAGACAAGCTAGAGAAGTCCAGGGAGCTTACGCCTGGAGCGTAGACTCCGTCGGGGCTGATCTTCGTGGGTCTTGTTCATAATGGTTTTCCCCATGTCTAGGACAATGCCTGCCGAAAAGGAAATGCTTATGAGATACCTGTTCGATAAAAGAATAAAGGGCAGAACGACCTTAGATCTGTCATTAACTCAGCCATCGTGTAAGTGGCTTCAAGTCATTCCATGACCTTTGTGTAACCTAAGGACCAAGTCCAGGCTACGCAAAGCAGCCGACTTCCCTTCCTCCACAGGGGCAGGCAAGGTCGAAGTGTATGTCACAGACTGGGTTTGGGGAAAACTTCTTTCATCCTTTCTCACCTATCCGTTGTAAATGTCTTCATTTGCTCCCTCCTGACGTTACAAAGCCGTCCTTAACCAGCATGTGGAAGAGGGAGACAGCCTCGAAGTTTCACCTAACATCTAATGTTTGAGCCTAAAATGAATCACAGCCAACAGTGTCGTTTGAGAAGTCCAGGAAGTGCTCCAGCCTGGGGCCACCAGATAAATCATAGAGCTGAGGCTCGCCCATCAGCTGAGCTCCCAGCGCAGACCCCAATGAGAGGGCAGATGGGCTCCAGTGGGCGGAACCTGAGGGCAGAACTGCCGGAAGAATGCTGCTAAACAGAAGGATCCCTTGCTTACTGACATGACGCCACAGGATTGTTTAAATGTCAGGATTTCCTAGTACATTTTAAAATAAGTTTGTTTAAGTGAATGTAAACCAGATTTAAGACAACGTTTCACAAGCATTGTAAAATAAAGTAAGACTTGCTTGCAAAATAAGAGAGGAAGAGAAGAACAAGCAGAGAACCAAAAATCTGTCCTCTGAAGGTACCAGCAAGAAACACAGCTCTGTTGATGTTATTACCCAACAAAAAGAGGACAGTGTCAAGAATGGTCTGGAGTCAAAAAAGAAAAGAAAAGAAAAGAAATTTATTTTTTTCTTTTGCCCAGCTGGTGTGGCTCAGTGGTTGAGCGTCAACCCATGCACCAAGAGGTCGCTGGTTCGATTCCCAGTCAGGGCACATGCCCAGGTTGTGGGACCAATCCCCAGTGGGGGGGGGGGGGGGGCGTGCAGGAGGCAGCCAATCAATGTTCTCTCTCATTGATGTTTCTGTCTCTCTCTCCCTCTCCCTTCCTCTCTCTCTAAAATCAATAAAGAAAAAAAAATTTAAAACAAACAAAAGTCTTTCTCTGTTACCCTTTCAATCCTTAGCATACTGCTCCTCCCTCATGCCAATTATAATAAAATAGCCTAAAGGAAGTATCAGGTTTTTATTTTAAGTCTACGACCTAGCTCATATATTTTCTATGATGTAACCTAAAGATCAAGGTTCCTTTTTTCCATATAGATTCCCAATTGTTCTAGCATCTCCTGTTGGAAAGCCCACCCAATTCACCACTGAATTACTTTGTTCACTTTGATGAAAATCCATAGACTATATATGTGTGGGTCTATTTCTGGGCCCTCTGGTCTGCTCCATGGATCAAACCTCTATCCTTACCCCATCGCCACACTATCTTGATTTTTGTCACTTTAGAGTAAATCCTGAAATCAGGTAGTGTAAGCCCTCCAACTATGTTTCATTTGTTTGTTTTTTCCCAACGTTGTTTTGGCTACTCTGAGTCCTTTGCATTTCCACGTAAAATTTTAAAATCAGCTTGCTGATGTCTTGGTAAAAAAAATTTTAAATGCCCTTCTGGGATTTTGGTTAAGATTGCATTGAACATTTTAGATAAATTTGGGGAGAGGACATTTTAACAATGTTAAGTCTTCCAATCCATAAATATGGATGGTATCCATCTCCGTTTACTTGAGGGACCTATTAGAGTTAAACAAAAACAACATAAAATCTAGAGCTACTACCTTGTGTGCCAAGAAAGGAAGAACAGTTGGAAACCAGAAAATCTCTGCAGAGTCATTTACAACTTTACACAGTTCTTTCATGAGCTTTACATGGAGTGGATTCTACTGATGGATAAATACAGGCCCAAAAGTGCACAGATCAAGGGAGAGGCCGATGTGGAACCCAAACCCAGCTACTCTTTTCCTCAATTCAGATCCTGGGGTCTCTGATGCGATACAGTTGCTGAACAGTGAGATCTAAGGGAGGGTGTCAAGAGAGAACTGGGGCAGCGGTGTGAGCCCAGCCACAGAACGACCCCTGCTCCCAGAGCGAAGTGAGGCTTCCTCACTCGTCCCTCTTTCGGGCACGCTCACAGGACAGAGGCGAAGGAACCAATAAAAGGAGACAAAAATAAATTCTGAGCAGGAAAAAACCCTTCCAGGAAGGCCCTAACCGAAGAGCCAGGAGAGGAAGCGGGGCCAGGCACACTTCGGAGCGCGCACGGCACGGCCAAGGGCACCGCACACAGCCGCGGCGTCGCCTGGGGATTTCCGAGGAGGGAAAGGCTAAGCAGGAGGGCAGGCATGGTCATCTCCCTTTCACTCCACAGAGAGAAAATCACTTGCCTAAGGAGTTTTAAAAGGCAATGTCAGTGAGTGAATCCACTAATTGCTTAAGAAGGTCTCTCAAGGTATAAAAGCACATTTGAGTTAAACAGAGAAGTCAATACTAAAAGTTTCAGTAACTGAAGGATTCAAGCTCAATGTAGATTAAATATGAACCATACCAAGATATAAGCATAAGTCCTTGCTGATGCCAGTGTCTGCGGGCGTTTCGTCCAAACCTCAGTGCTGCTGATGCAGAACGCAGGGCCAGTTCCTAGGAGGGTCAGCCCCTTGGTTTCACTCTCAGTGGGTGATTTTTAATTCTCTATATTTTTCTACATCTCACAGATTATCTACAATGAACACATATTACTTCTGAAATAAAACAGATAAAACTTTTTAAATGGCTGTCAAGGGAGTTAGTTTGTTATCTCTGTTGCAGCAGAGCTCAAAAACTGGCCACATGGAACGAAGGCAACATGGACAGAAGTGGCCAGGCCATGAGGTCCGAAGTGGGCCTTGGAAGAGTGAGCAGCTAATTAAGTAGTATTTGAAAACACAGCAAACAGAGCTATAAAATAAAAACCTCCCAGGCTTCACAAAATTGTTTTTCTTCAACCTATCTCTGGGCTCTATGACGGCTAAGATGAAAGGATTTGCCTCCAAGTTGTTACCAAGTGCACAAGAGTGAGGAAGGGAGGCAGAGGTGACAAAAACAGGGAAGTGCAAAAAGGAACCCTCATCCACTGCTGGTGGCAATGTCAACTGGGACAGCCACTACGGAAAACAGTATAGAGTTTCCTCAAAAAAAGTAAGAATACAGTTACCATATGACCCAGCAATCCCTGTCTGAGTCTCTCTCTGAAAAATTTGAAAACATTCATTCGTAGAGATATATGCACCCCCATGGTCATTACGACATCATTCACAGTAGCCAAGACATGGAAACAACTAAGTGTCCTTCGATGGGTGATTGGATAAAGAAGATGCAGTGCATATACGCAATGGAATACTACTCAGCCATAAGAAAGGATGAAATACTACCATTTGCAATGACATGGATAGATCTTGAGAGTGTCATGCCAAGCAAAATAAGTCAGATGGAAAAGGACAAGGACCCTATGACTTCACTCATATGTGGGATATAAAACAGAAAGCAACAAGTGAGTAAATAAAACAAACAAACTCAGACACAGAAAACAGTAGGGTGGTTACCAGAGGGGCAAGCAGGGAAGTCCAAGACCGTTTACCACCCAGCCTTTGTATTTCACACTGACTAGCACTTTTGCAAGCGGCGATTCTCACAGCCTGTGTGCATGTTTCCAAGTTCCATCTCCAACCTGGACCTAGAGCCACACGTAACAGCCTCGGCCTGCTCCTCCAGCTGGGCCAGGAGCCAAGTAACAGATGATACACCATGAGTTTTTATGGATCAACAGAGTTGTGATTACCAACTTTAGATGAAAAGTGTAGCTGATCCCTTTCTGGAATTCCTGGTTTGAGGGGAGCCCACGCATCACCAGGCCCAGTCCTTCTGGCAATGAATGTGCTGTGATGCCCAGAGCCTAGAGGGAGATGTCCAAGGTCAGGCACCCGTTGGTAGCACAGACTTGCTATCCTGGCTGACTCCCTACCCACTGCTTTTCCCGTTATGCCACAAAGGCAGGCTTCCTCCCTAGAAACTTCAAAGCCCCGAAACTATTTCATATCCTTTCAAGAGGAAGCCAGCAATTCAAGTATTTGTTTCTGGCAACTCCATGTTTTGAAGGCATTTAAGAAAAGTGGTCAAACTTAGTAAATTCAAGCTACAATTAGAAAAACAGTGCTTATTTTGTCAAAAGAAAGAAAGGAAGTAGAGCCTTATCAAGAGGACTAGGCCCCAAAATTCTGTGAAGCTTTAGTCAGCTGAGGACAGCAGTGGCCAGGCCCCCCAATTCCTACACTAGATCGGCACATTCCTGAGGGCAGTCACCTGTCAGCGGGCCTCCCGCCAGCCCATCACAGGTACAGACATCACAAATGCATGCCACAGCCATGCTCCGTCTGCATCCCACTGACCCCACTTTGCCCAAACCACTCTTCATTGGTTTTCAGCTAGTGTTTTAGTACTTGACCCTCAATGGAAATGATGCCCATTCCTGTCAAAAAGTAATCATAAGGCTTATGAGATTCTTCAAAATAGATCTTTAAAAATTAAGGATATGGGAGGGGGATGGAGGTGGAAGAAGGCATAGAGGGGATAAACACTGATGGGGAAAAAAAATTAGAGATATGAAAAAAATCAGTGAGCCTTCATTAGGAATAACATTAAAATCATTTACCATTTTAAAATCCCGCTGGTATAACAATGTTCAGTTAAAGAAAAAGCAACACATTCCAGAGGTTCACTCACATCAGTGTAGATGGGTCCCACCAACTGTGCCTCTTCCTTCCCGAGTGGACCTTGTGGTCACTTCTGTCATTCAGATATCCTGCCCCGCAGCAGGTGGCCTTGCTATTCAGAGATGACAGAACCATGAAAAGTTCTAACCAAGAATTAAGGTTTTCTCAGGGCAATGTGAGTGTAAGCTTCATTTTTGCAAGAGCCAATCACACAATGAAGGGTGGTTTCCAGCAACCTCGTGGGAGGCCCCTTCAGTACAAGCCTGGGGGATGGGGCTGATGGCAGTCCTCAATGGTCAAACGTGGATATCCACCCCAGCCTTCCCCTTGGTCTCAGCTCAAAGCTCGCTTGACAAATCCAGGCAAAGACAGACACGTGTGACCCACAGGAGGTAGGGGAACAAAAGAGACTTGTATAGCCCTGAGTATGCCAACAGATGGCTCAACCCACTTCTTTTGGCCAAGTGGAAGCAAGGAGTAGAGATAAAAGCTCCCCCTTTTCTTAAACAATGCACAGAGGGAGGCTTACCTGTCCTAAGCGCTTCCAATCTTTGGAAAACTGTCATTTGTCTCGTGCTCACTGGGATGGTCCATAACATGCCCCATAGCACATTGCACCTTTAAGCAGAACATTTCTAAACAGCCAAACTTGCACAAAACGCCTTTTTCAGTGGCACTGTTAGTGAGAAACAGAAGTGCTCTGGCAAGACGGCAAGCCCCTCAGGTTACCGAACTCTGAACATCAGGATCGTGCTGACATATGGACTGTGGCAGGGCTCGCACGTTCAGAAAGATGGCCAAGAGCAGCCTGGGAGAACTGTCTCGAAACAATGCTGCCTTTCTTCTGCATCTTTAACTGCTCCAGAAGAGTATGCATATTAAATAGCAGGGAAAAGTTACTCAATTGAGGCAAAAATTCCTTTCCCAACAGCACTCGCTCAAGAAGGAATTTCACATTGTACCCAATTCCAAGTGAGTACTGATGGAGCTTCAGATGGCCACAGCAGATATTCTGGGTCTTTCTTGGCCATTTCTAAAGGCATTTTGTTTTAACAAAATCTTCCCTTGCCTTGCTTGATGAGTGAGGCTCCTAGGAGCTGGCTCTGTTGAGACACCAGAAGTCCAGAGGCAATTACTGCTCTTGCCCAACTGGAACCCAGTTAAAGCACTTTAAATCCGTGACAAAGGTGTCCTCTTGTTTTGTGGTATGGAGGCCACCCACAAAGCCTCCTTATACACTGAGCATGCTGAAGACAATGAATATTTGTTCCTCAATGTGGTCTGTGGAGCCATTTTGGCCAGGAAAGTCCTGTTGCATCATTTTAGATCTGATAAAACCACCAATGGACGCCATCCATTTTAGACCTTCATTCCTCTTCCTCTCCCCCGAATTATAATTTTGAAAGCATTTTCGAGGAAAGAATGTTTAAGGAATGGAAAATTTTGGCAAGTTATACTTACGTGGTTGGCACATTTGCACCATCTTTTTCTCAATTTCAAAATATATTTGCTTAAAGGAAGGCTGGTTCCAAATCATATCCAGACCATTTCTCTGTTCAATTCTTTGTAATAAATAATGTCCCAGGGAACAGAAAGATCAGATTGCAAATAGAAATGTAGGCCCAGAATAAAAATTCGTTGAGCTATTTCTAGACTCTTCCACAAAGTCACCACGGCATGTCTGAACTTCTGTCTTAATTGGGACTATAGCAAAGATCAAATCCTCTCGGTCTTTCCCTGGTCATTTAATCACCAATGACTTTAGGCTCCACTACGTTCCATCAACAGAGTTCCACTATGTTTAACAATTATCCTCACACAGCCCTCTCCAGAGTACATCAATTCCTTTAATAGTTTTACCGAATTTCTCTTAATAATTTTTCATGCCCTTCATGTACTCCCCACACCCTTCCTTAAATGTAATGGATTGCTAACTGATTAATACGGATCCACAAAAAGAAGTAAACTAAGAAAAGAAAGTCCCCCTAGTAAGCAAGTTTTGTGGAAAACATCTCACCAGGTGATGGGGGTCTTTGACACCTGGATGTACCTCACACTCCTGTGACAGATACTTGGAACCAGGTCAGACACGTGGGAATCTCCTGCAGGACACAACCACCAACCCATCCAGAAACACTTTTTTTTTCAAATTAATTTATTTATTTTTGTTACAGATGTTACTCCCCCCCCCCCACTGATATCCTCCTCCCCAGTCTTACCCCTCCTTCACAGTATTGTTGTCTATGTCCATTGGTTATGCATACACGCATATAAGTTCTTTGGTTAGTCTCTCCCCACCCCCAACCCCCTTCCCATCAGGTTTATCAGTCTGATCACTACTTCTTTGTCTCTAGATCTATTTTGTTCATTAGCTTATTTTGTTCACTATATTCCACAAATAAGTGAGATCATGTGGTACTTGTCTTTCTCTGATTGGCTTATTTCACTTAGCATAATACTCTCCAGGTCCCTCCATGTCATCTCAAAGGATAAGAGACCTTTCTTTCTTACAGCTGCATAGTGTTCCATTGTGTATATGTACCACAGCTTTTATATCCACTCATCTACTGATGGACACTTGGGCTGTTTCCAGATCTTAGCTATTGCAAACAGTGTCGCTATGAACATAGGGGTACATATATTCTTTCTGATAGGAGTTTCAGGCTTCTTAGGATATATTCCTAGAAGTGGAATCATTGGGTCAAATGGCAGTTCCATTTTTAATTTTTTGAGGAAACACCATATTGTTTTCCACAGTGGTTGCACCAGTCTGCATTCCCAACAGCAGTGTACTAGAGTCCCCTTTTCTCCATACCCTCGCCAGCACTTGTTGTTTGATGATTTGTTGATGGCGGCCATTCTGGCAGGTGTGAAGTGATACCTCATAGTTGTTTTAATTTGCATCTTTCTGATGATTAGTGACATTGAACATTTTTTCATATGTCTCTTGGCCATTTGTATGGCCTGTTTGGAGAGGTGTCTATTTAGGTCCCCTGCCCATTTTTAATTGGATTCTGTCTTCATTTTGTTGAGTTGTATGAGTACTCTATATATTTTGGAAATTAACCCCTTATCTGATGTATCATTGGCAGTTATGTTCTCCCATACAGTGGATTCCCTTTCCATTTTGATACTTGATTCTTTTGCTGTGCAGAAGCTTTTTAGTTTGATGTACTCCCATTTATTTTTTTCTTTGTTTTTTCTCTTGCCCTAGGCGATGTATCAGTGAAAATTCTGCTGTGATATCTGAGATTTTGCTGCCTACATTTTCTTCTAGGATTTTTATGGATTCGTGAGTCACATTTAAGTCTTTCATCCATTTTGAGTTTATTCTTGTGTATGACGTAAATTGGCCAGAAACAGTTTTAAAATTTTCTTCTGGCAGATGAAGGCATTGCCCAACAGCCCCCACCCTTTCCAAGGAACGCCTGCCCCTCTTGCCTAAACTCAAACATTTTGATCATTGCATAGGCTTCATTCCAAAAAACCTGCCAAGTGGGCCTTCTGCTAAATAATATGCCACTAAGAAGGCAAGAAAGGACAGGCAAGTTGACAGCGGGGAAACTGACCGTTGACACGAGGGAGCTCAGATTCAGCACTAAAACCGTACAAGAGGTTGGGGCCATGCACTGTAGGCCAACCAGTTCCATCCAGTCACTGAGTGCACCACAGCAGCACAGAATGGTGATGGTCCCAATGGTCAGGAAAAACACTGTTCCAGCACACTCTTTGAAACAAAGAAGCAAGAAATATGTAGACAGATTTCCAAAGTGGTTTCAATGAAATTAGTTTAAAGGCTTTCAAGAGTAAGATTGTGTCATCTGGTAAGTTTATTCAATATGATATACTTCATTCCACAGTGAGACTGAATAAAGGAGGCATTTTTGAGACAGCTTTGCGGTTTCACCTTATAGCACTTCTTCATAGTAATTTTACTCAATACCACTGCTTCACATGATCCCAGCTCCTTAGAAAGCCAAAGATGCCTATCAGTCTTCTCAACCATACTCGGTTTGTCCATGTAGTCCAGGAAATTTCAAATAGTTACAGATGATATAAAAAGAAATAGCCTGTGAGCCTTTACCTCAAAGACATAAAGTCTTAACATAATCTCTCAGACTGCGTCAGGGGGTGATGCTAGCTGTGCCCTAGGAAATTCAAACAAAAATCATAAACCTGCACAAGAGATATTTAGAAACGCAATTTTGGGTCAGATAGAAGAACTAAAGCATTTACCTTGAAAACAAAAATCTAACTCTTGTTTATATTTTTAATGGGTATAAAATTCTAGAACTTAAATTTCTCAGTTAAGACAGGAAGCTTGGAGTTTTGCTTCATTTTCAAACAGCAAGTGAAAAACCATCCATGCTTGGGGATCAGCACAGAGAGGCCAGAATGTCACAGATAACAGAGAAGTAGCCACATCCCGCCACGAAGAAAAAACCTTAGATGGCGCTGGATGCATACCCTTTTCTACAAGTAAACAATACATGTGTCAATTGCATAAAACCACCCACAGGGAAACAAGGTCCTTGGTATTCCTGAGTGACCCATCGCTAGTTTGGTCCTAGGTGACTGCGACATAAGGACGGAACTCTGAGGAACCATTTTTAAATGTCATCCACCAAAGATACTGCTGGACCTAAACAGGATTCTCCCTACCAACAGGCATACAAGTCACCCAGGGATGTTCTAAACGGCCACCCCAACAACCTAATGAAAGGTCTGTCCATTTAGCCTGATTTTGTTTCACCTCCAGTTTTAATCTTCATGAGTCAAGTCCTACAATTTCCAATAGAAAACGAAGTGGCCCTCACTCTCCACCCCCAGATATGCTGGGGAGGGAGCAATGGAGAAAATGTAAGTGTGCTGATATTATCCACCCTCACAGGAGGAAGCTGGGAGCCCCGGATCATTGATGCCACTCATGCATTCACTCCCCCAGTGAACGTTTATCAAACTCCTACCACACATCAAGTGCAGCCCAGACACAGCTACAGAATAAAATACAGGCCTCATTCCCATGGAAATGTAAACAAAACTTTCAGCACACTGGGGCGAGTGCTGTCACAGTCAGGCACTAAGGGAAAGTCATAACCAGAAGTAGGAGCACATCACCTCCCTCGGGGCTCGGGAGACCCCTCCAGAAGCTGCTCTGCAGCGCAGGGAATGGGGGCAGGGATAACGAAGGTAGAGCACACACATTCTCATTGTTTGGCTCCAGAACACAGTCCATCTTACAGGTAAATGGTATGTGTGTAATGAACATCAGAAGGCAAAGCAATTAAGAGTAAAAGATAATCCAAAAAAGACGCTTCACATATAATTTCTAAAACCTGGGTATACCCAGTTATAGCCCATTCGTTAACAGCAAAGGCACCGGTGAGCTAAATACGTACATGTATAGAGTCAATATTCCATTTCCAGGAACAATCGAGCACGAATCATACCGTGTACTATACGGGGGTGGGGCTTCTCAAACCCCAACGTGCACACATCACCCACCAACCCTGTTCAGCAGCAGGCTGGCACAGGTACCTGCCAGGGGGAGACTGCGAGGCTGCATTGTGAAGCTGCTGCCAGCTGATGCCCAATTTGCTGGACCTCTGGCCTACTCTAAGCAGTGAGGGTGAGGAGGGTCGATGGTGCTCAGTCCCAGT
Organism: Tadarida brasiliensis; assembly: GCA_030848825.1. NCBI lineage: Eukaryota > Metazoa > Chordata > Mammalia > Chiroptera > Molossidae > Tadarida > Tadarida brasiliensis. Next base: position 194,486,992 of record CM061257.1, on the reverse strand, counting down.
GACCATCCTTGTCACACACAGGGCTCTTTAACCATAAAAATTCCTCTCCTTGTCTGAAACCTAGTGAGCCAGAATCTCAGGAGATGGGGTCCCCTATAATTTCTTTTTTAAACTATACAGGTGGATCTGAGGTATGGCCAGGCTTATGAATCATAGTCAAGAAGGCATTCTGAGGTGCAGGCCTCCGGCATACCTCACCCCAGGATATACACAGGTCAGTTCTCTGTGTAGACAGAGAAAGCCAGCAGCTTTGGAAGACATCCATGGAGACTGAGAGTCAGGAAGAGGTTGCCCAGCTAAGCTGGCCAGACTGGTCAACTCAACCATGGTGATGACTCGAGTCAGAGCCTCCAGGCTAACATCTGTAGAAGCCATCCTGACCCTTCTCTTACACTATAATTGCTTTCCAAAGCCAGTGCTTAGATCGTTATCATCATCTACTTAGCTCATAAAACACACAAAGAGGAAAAGCAGGGATTTTTTTTTTTTTTTTTTGCCTAAAAATTATAGATAAGGGGTCATCCATGATGAAAGACTGGAAAGAAGCCAAAAGGCAAGCATGCAATTAACCAGCCCAATGCCTCCAGGCCCGCCTTGAAAGGACTCTCCAGCCACACCCACCTCACTGCAAAGTAACAATTTTGTTAATAAAAGGGATCAAGTGGAATGTGGTCCTTCAGGAAAAGACAGTAGTAGTTTACTCTCTCCAGGTAGAATAGGTGACAGAGCTGGGCCTGTTTGAAACACTAGCATTTCAAATTTCTCTACATCCACTTTCCATTTAACCAGGCACTTCAAATTCTCTCCCCTGTGTTCAGCCTCCTGCCCCAGTTTCTGTCCATCTCATTAAATGCTGTATACCCTAAGCCCCTTCTCTCCCCTGCTTATCCTGGCCTTAGCTGGTAGAGGGTAGGAAATTTTCAGCAGGGAGTTCTTGTTTCACTCCTGAAGTTGGCAATGCCGTCCCCATAAGAGGCTTTCCTAACACTGGTTTCCGAAGCGTTGCAGTCAGGGTCAACGGCCAGGTTCATGTTCTGCCATTCTCTAGTGAACGCTCTGGGAAGAAAGATCCAAAGCTTTCTCAGCTACATGTGGATCAGCCCCTCCCCCTACCCCCAAAAGGAAGCAGCAATGCCTATCATTCCTACCACGTGCTACAATGTATCACGTTCATCTCTCTGTTCTTGGGTCCTAAGAGGGTAATTGTATAAAAGAAATGAATGACTGGAAATAACAGATGAACAACATCCTGTCCTCCAGAAGTTCAATTTTCTATCTGGGAGCCTGAGAAGACATCACACAGTATAATTGCAAGTGCAGTGGAAAAAAAATTCAGACTCAAAAGTCCAGTCACACAGTTAGGAGGTGGTGAAGCCTGTGCCAGGTCTTCCAGTGCCACATCAGTGCACTTCCCTTTAATAGTCTCTTCTGGGCAATACCGACAAACAGCCTTAAGGGAACGCAGAGGAAGGAGGGCTAAACCCTAAGCCAGGGAGGGTGGCTGGGGAAAGGCAGCACCAGAGCCAGGCTTGGAGGACAGGCTGACTGGCTGGAAGGGGCTGACATCATTTGTTCAGCTGCCTTTGAGTGAATCTGCTCAGAATCTACTCACTACTTACTAGTATTGAACAAGCATGGGGGGAGAGGTACAGGGCAATGTCTTTTCAACTAATTGTCCTTTTTCATCATCCTTTTAAAAGAGTATGTTTATCCTTGTCTGCTAAGGCTGGAAGGAGGAGACAAATGCCTAGGATATGCAAGAAATATGGATAGAGATTTTATTTTTCAACTGGAAGAGGATGAGGTGGGAGCAGTCAGAGTTACGGATAATTTATCACATATGTGGAAGCATGCCTCTTAAAAGGGAGAATCATCCAGAAAATATCCCGTGGGGCCTGAACCTCTGCCACATAATGATTTTTCCTTCTTAAGCTAACAAAGGTTAACAGAGTATATAGCCTTTTTTCTAAGTAAGGTCACACAGTCCTTTCAGTCAGATATCAGCTCTCAGAATTAACATGTACAAATCCCCTGCTTGAATAGACATCTCCCTAATCTACTTCTAGAGAGGCATGTGCTTCTGTTTAAAACCCCCAGGTCCCTGCCAGCTGAGGTCCAGCCATAAGCAGAGGTTGTAATTAAATTTCATCAAGAACCTATGATCTCAGCCCTGAGGCAGGTCAGCCACAAGAGGAAGGCTGCAGGCCCAGGGTGGCACGGCACTGTGCCCATCCAAACTCCGAGGGAACGCATCAGCTCAGGGTCTTGGGACCCTGCGGATAACGAAGATGCTAAATGCATTGAGGGTAAGACAGCATGGGAAACCTATTGGCCAGTCTCCTGTCTTCTGGCTTCCTACCATGTGTCCTCTCAGGAATAAAGGAACCCCAGCATCACCAGGGCAGAGGGGAACTGCATCCCCAATTTAGGCAGATCTAAGTACAAGCTCTTCACCAGAATCCTCCCTTCTCTTAGACAAGGAGGTACGGTGTTATTTACTTACATTAGATTAGCCTGCCCTGTGTTGGACCAGCACATTATGTGGGACAGTACAAAGGGCCGTGGCTGTGTAGATTTGGGGGACCTTTCTGTAAGGCAAGCTTAGAATAGATTCACTCCTGATAATAACTTGCTCAAACCCTCCTATACTCAAAAATAGTAATAGCAAGGGAGGGTGGAGAAAACAGTAAATTCGTGAGTGATCATTATGAGCCAGGCATGGCCTGAGTGCTTGGCCTACATTATCTATTTAAGGCCCTTCTCGTAACAATGCTGCCAGGTGGGGACATTAGCCACATTTTACAGGCGAGGAAACTGAAGCTCCGAACCCTTATAACTGGTCTCTACTCACAAAGCCATGAGATGGTACGGGCAGGATTTGAACCTAGGTCCACATGACAACCGTCTGGAAGTTTGCCTCTGCTGTTTCTGATGCAATTTAAGATTCTCAGAAAGTTCACTTTCATCTAAAAATCTGTTCGCCGAGTTACCAGCTCAGCAGCTGTCCAACAGCTGTTCAGGGACCAGACTTCCCAGATCATGATTTATGCCCATTATTGGCTCCCTAGCTAGGAACTACAAACATCCCACTTGGCATCCTGAAGAAGGAGGCAGCAGGGCACACGAATCGAATTCAAGTAGTCATTTCCAGATTTCCAGTGCTTGCAATCCTCAGCCCCTACCAGGAAGGCCACACCACACTCTGAGTCTCCAGTGGAACACAGTGGGAAAGGGGCCAGGAACTGGGCTGTCACGTGTTTTCCAAAGCACCACCTTGACTCATCACAGGTCATTAGAGACCTAAGAATTTACAAAATTCTCTGGGATGACAAGAATTCCACCATAACACAAGGTAGTTATTCGGAATAGATTAATGTAAAATTAAACTTTATTTGCTTATTTTCATTCATGAATTTTGTAATTTGGGAAAATTTTGAAGCTATGGGAGAAAATATCTTTAAAAAAAATAAAGGAAATTTACATATAGAAGAATTCATTATTTTAAAAAACAGAATATCGCCAGATGGCAGGATTATAAAAGTAATTTTTATTTTCTTCTATGAATCTAAATTTTCTACAGTATCTGTAATGGCATATATTATTTATGTAATAAGCACAAGTTTTAAGTTGCATCTGAATAACTTAGCTTGCTTGTAAAATGACTGTGTGTTGGGCATTTAGTAAATTGAACTATATATATAACACGCCAGAAACTGTGAGGGGAAAACAAGTTCCCCACCAGCACTGCCTCCCCTTCTACAACTCTTAGAGGCCGGTTATTTGCCTCCTTTCCCTCGGTGAAATGAAGCTTTATCTATCTTAGTAAGAGGCGAAAGATTTATGCAGTCTGAAGAGAAACCACAGTATGAAGCCTTATCTATCTTTAAGCACAGTCCCAAACAAGAAAAGAACACAGGAAGCACCCTGCCCTGATGATGGAAACACCTCTTTCCAGCAGAAAGCAGACATAATGTAAGACCCCCGTGCACCAGAGTTAGAGGCTCCCACCGTCATAAAGCCTCCAGGTGCCAGAGTCAGCGCTGAGGGAGGTCATGACCCCAAGGCAGCCACTGTTCTCACTGTGCTGTTTTAGATCCTGGGTTTGAGTATGTGGCATCCATTCATCACAGAGCCAATTATATTTACTCTATTTCTTATTTCTTTTTTTTTTTTTTTATTCTTGACACTGGTATTTGGGGCCCTTTCAGACCCTGACCCAGGGACAGACTGAGCCTCCTAGGGCTAGCCAATTCTTAGCACCAAGAGCTCAGCCAGGAGCCTGCCTTTCATATGCAAGTCAATCAATCCAGAGTCCACACCCCGCAAGAACCTCCTTATCTAACTCTCGAACACCAAGCCCTCATATCCCCTGCCCTAAATTATCCCAGGGCCAGGTACCAGGCACCTTGAGACCACACCTATAGTCCAAAGCCCGTTGGAATGATTCAAACCAGCCAATGCTGAAATGTTTACTCTGCCCTGCCTTGCCTCCTTAGAAACCCCAATAAAGGCTCTGGACAAGGCTTTCTCCTTGCTCCTGTCTCCTGTCTTCTGTCTCCTGACCACCCGATACTTCCTATGTGTGGCTCCTACTCTCGAAGAGAGTAATACAAATCATCTTTCAATGGTAGTGGCCTCTCTGTACCATCATTCAATCATGCCTTTATAAATTAAGACCTGGGTTCACAACAGCCACGAATCCTGAGCAACCAGAAAAGGCTTCCAAGCAAAAACTGCACAGCTACGCCTAGGCCCATGTGCCCGAAGTCCCGGAGGGAGAAATCCCTGTGAGCGCAGCATCTATCAACTGGTTGTGGGGTATACCCTGGCCACCTTCATCCTGAAGCCATGGTGCCATCTGAACAGCTCAGGGACAGGAGCTCCTGGCACCAAGAGGTGGTCGGGTGGGAGGGAACGTCAGACAGAGGCACACCCAGGCACCCTCACAGTCTGGACAGAGCTCCTGTTTCGGCCCGGAATTCCGAGTCACAAGGAGAAGGTGAAATTATGATACTTACCTGCTACTTCTTAAAGTGGGAAAGGACAAAATGTACCTCAGACTTTTTCAAGGAAAACTGAAAATAGTTTCGCCTGTAATTGGGGAAAACTACAATTACTCAGAACACTCACTCATTCTGAATTCCTCCTTCCCAGAAGACACCAAAGTAAATGAAGCACCTCGTATTTTTGTCATTTTACTTTTAGTTTATTCTAGCTCTTCTCAAAACCATATGCCTTGCACTCCCAGGACATCTTAGCCCGTGTCTATCAATCTCAGCCCCCTCTCCAGCCCCTCCCCAGCGTCTACTCTCCGCCACGACCACCAGCACGCCACATTTATCCAGCTTTTCTGTCCCAGGCAGAAAGGACCCGATGTATAAGAGGTGACGCATATAGCCGAAGCCCCTTCCTTGAGCAAAAAGTCCACAGGTGGAAAAGCGAGTGACATACATCAGTGTCTTTAAAAATTAAAGATCGTACACAACCCTGAAAAGCTTTTGCTGATACCACAGTGCAGGATAAGGAATTAAATTATTAACAATCCTTTAGGGAAGATGCAGCGTCTCCAAATCTACCTTTCCTAAGGCTGCCTATAATTTTTACTCCAATTCAGGCAAACACCACCTCTGGGAATATATGCCCAGGCATATTTATGTTTCCAAGCAGCTGTCTTTAGGACATGCTCAAGGCCTGCTGTCACTGCCAATTCTTCTGAGGACCCCGACAAACATGTCCCAAGTCACGCAGAGGTAACCCCACAAATAGGATCAGGCATTCCAACTGCCCAGAACAAAGCAAAGAAATATTTGAGAAACAAATGAAGCCATAAATCAATTTAATAGTGATGGTCCCTTTAAAAGAAAGGCCATATCCCTGCGGTCAGGGGCTATGGCAGACTCCTTTGTATGTGTCCCACCTTTTAAGAGCATATTAGGTGTTGCCCAGCTGGTGTGGCTCACTAGTTGAGCATCAACCCATGCACCAAGAGGTCGCCGGTTCGATTCCCGGTCAGGGCACATGCCCAGGTTGTGGGCCTGACCCCTAGTGGGGAGCATGCAGGAGGCGGCCAATCAATGTTCTCTCTCATCGATGTTTCTCTCTCTTTCTCTCTCTCCCTTCCTCTCTCTTTCTCTCTCTAAAAAAACTCAATAAAGAAAAAAAAATTTTTTTTAAAAGAGTGTACTAGGTAGGATTGTCAACATATACTTTTGTTCATAACAAGTATTTAATTTTTGTGATCGTGTATAATACTGCATTTTCAGAGGGTGCCATTTCCCCTATTAACCCTAAAGTGGATTGCATGTGGTCATTTTGTTTGCCTCTGTAATGACAGGTGGGAACAGCAGCTCTAGGGGTAAGGTCAAATGTCCAACCAAACAGTTCATGAACTGGAAGAAGTTCGAGAAGCATTAATCCGGGATAATACTGGCCATAACCCAACTGAAAATTTCTAGAGCTCTAAGCAGCACATCCTGCCGAGACAGCAGCATCCCAAGTTCTGAGAGTACCATCTCCAAGGAATCCCACAGCTGGTGCAGGAGCAGCGGCCTGGGTCTTACTAGCCCGGTACACAAACATTATGCAAACTGACCAAATTGGCCCAACAAATCAATGTCAGATGAGAAGAGATCCAGAAGAGAGAAATGCAGCAGCCTGGACCACCATCTTCAGCATTGAGGGAACTGTCAAATGTGTACAAGGAAGCAAGCTCTCCAGGTCCTAGTCTCTCTCTTCCACTCCTGGGTCATTCAGGGGCACCCAGGACAGTCCGAGGCAGTCAGAGGACACCCACTGTTCACACAACAGTTTGGCTTCTTTCTCCAGATGGAGCTTACTACGCTGGCCACAAGAGCAGAGATGATATTCTGTTCCAGCATCAGGTGATGTCTTCCTCACAATGGGCTCTCTGTGGGCTCCTAGGACATTAGCCCTTCTACCTATATCCAAGAGCACACCTTGCAGGGAACAAGGGTGTCCACTTAGGAAAATCCCTGAGCATACAGAAAGCACTTGCAAACTAGACATAACTTTAAAGGAGGAGACAGTCGCCCTCTGGAAATGCCCAACGTGAAACGTGTGGCCCCTCTCGAGCAGACAGATTAAATTACCCAAGCTCACCCCCACATTAGCCAAAGGATCGAAGCAAGCATCACCAGTATTGGCACAAAGCGATGCCATGCGCCTCTTGATGTGGTGATGGAGAGAAAGAGGTGCGTCATCATTCATACAACGTTCCTGACAGAACACATCCAACCACGAGGAGTTACCATGCAAGCCCAGATATTCTTCAAAAATGCCAATGTCATGAAAGACGAAGAAAAGCTGAGGAACTGTACCCAAGTGAAAGGATTAAGGAGCTAGGATACCTGAACACAATTTGCATGACCTTAGATTGAATCCTAAGTCTGGGGAGGAACTGCTATAGAGGACATTATTGTACTAAGTGGGAAATGTGTATATGAACTGTGTATTCAGTAACAGTACATCAAGGTCATGTGTCCTGTTTTTGCTAATTGACCTGTAGTTATGAAAGGAATGTTCTCGTTCCCAGGGAAGACATGCTGAAGTACGTAGGGGTCAAGAGGCATGGTGTGTGTAACTTTCAAATGGTTCAGAAAAGAGATTATATGATATGGAGAATGATAAAGCAAAGGTGGCCAAACGAACCGTTGATGAATTTAGGTTAGGCTCCACAGGAGTTCTTTATATTCTTCCTGCAACTTTTCTGCAAGTTTGAAAATATTTCAAAATAACGTATTTTAAAACAACACAAATTCAGATTCAATTTGCAAAGCATTTTCCATGGTAACATCTGTTGAATGGGGCAAGGCCTCCCTCCCCGTATGGAACTCATTTTTCACCATCTGCCACTCACAGTCCCAGGTGACTGCGCCACCCTTTCCCCTCCAAGCCAACGGGACACCTCCTCGGAGCTCAGCCCAGGGCTCCACTGGAAGTCTAGGCAAAGGAGCTGCCCAGTTTTGACCAGCAGGGGAGTGGTGGCACTGTACAGAAACAGCCCAGAGCGGCTTCTTGGAGAAAGAGGACGCAAGCGAGCATCCGTCGGTGGGTCCCTGATGTGCTCTCTTAGGTACACAGCAAGCATTCAGTAAAGGTTAGCTGCAATCAGCAGCTACACTGAACCTCACAGACCCCACTCACTTCATTTAAGCCAGCTCACCTGTGTCTCTGTTCCTTACCCAAGGAGCCAGGACAAGAACAGGCCTCTATCAATACAATGAGGTAAACAGTTACCACAAGCTATCACACAGCAAGGTAGAGCTTGGAGGGCAGACGCCCACTCTACCTTTTCCCATAGGAAGGGATGGCTCCTTCTGTTCTCATGCTCACAGACTCTCAGCTGGGGACGAACTGACTGCAGGGAAAGGTACAACCTGTGAAGAGTCCACTCCCCTTCTACAAGGCACCGTGCAGTGCGGCAAACAGCAGGAAGGGGAGGACCTGGGCCCTGGCCCGTCAGACTTGGATCCTTGCACCTGCTTCTGCCTCTAACCTCCCTGCAAGCCTGGTACACAACCACACCTGTCTGACCCTGTGGTAGACAGAACTGGCCCCCAAAGGTGTCTATATCCTAATCTACAGAACCTGTGAGTATGCAAAATGGGCTTCGCAGACATGATTAAGTTAAGGCCTTCAGATGGGGAGATTTTCCTGGATCATCCACTTGGGCCCAATGGAATCAAAAAAGGTTCTTAAAGACAGAGACCCTTTCCCAGCTGTGGTCAGAGGAAGATACAATGTAGCTGGATATGAGATGGAGGATGGAGGATTTAAAGATACAGGTGGTCTCAAAAAGCAAGGAAAAGACAAGGAAATGTATTCTACCCTAGAGCCTCCAGAAAGAACCCAGCCCTGCCCACACCATGATTCTAACCCAGTGAGACTCATTTCGGGTTTCTAATCTACAAAACTGTAAGACAATAGATGTGTGGTGCTTTAAGTCACTACGTTTGTGGTCATTTGTGACAGCAGCAATAGCAATACATACAAATCTTATTTCCCTCGTCCGGAAAGGAGAGGGTTTTCATCCTTTCTGAGAAGTGGGGTTGGTGGAGCTGAGACTCTACCTCTTGACCTCCCAGAGGCCTCTGGGACACCCTTGGAAATACCTTGGCCCTTCACCAAGGGATCTCTACAGGTAATTCACAAAATAAATGCCCTCCATGTCAGACTGAACTTATCTGGTATCATCCGTCCTTGTTTTGTACAGTATTTGCCACCAGAACTCTAAGCTTTCTTTTTTTAGCAATAAAAATAAAATCTGTCCCAAGTTACTAAGGAATTAGCAGACTCCAGTGTCCAGAGCACTAGCATCCAAGTCATATGCACCCCATCAGTAAACTCACTCCAGCAGCCACGCCCACCCCACAGGGCTTTTGTGCTTTCTCTGATCCAGCAGTGAAATCAGCAGGGCCACCTTCCAGATTTCTGAGTCATCCTCACCACAGCAGGTCCAAGCAGCAGCAGCAGCAGCCGCAGCTGGACTGTGAACTCAGGGCAGCAAAGCCCAAACCCTGCCCTGGAAATTCAGCTGCTGCAGAAGGGTCATGCCCTCCCTCATCCCACCTCATTCCTTTCCCTAACGCTTTCATGCAGTTGCCCTGTCGTCCCCCGAGAGCCATGCAGCTGGCCGAAAGACACGCTGCCAAGTGGAGTCCATGGGTGCAGGGAATCGCTCCAGCGACAGAGCGGGAGCCACTCAACCAACTGCCTCTGCTCTCAGAGGGCGTTTGAAGATATTTTTTTCAGCATTCAAATATTTCCATTGAACAAAACATCTGGGGGAGACAGCTACTGTCCTGACTACGATGTGGTCTCGCTCAGAAGGCCCAGGCCAAGCCCGGTGGCTGTTGTCAAGATGATTTGCTTTCGCGTGGAGCCTATTTGGAGTGTCCACTTCTTCATTCTACCAGCAGCTGGAGTGTGTGTACCTCTGCCCCTACTCCAAGCAGTTTCAGGGTAAAGAGGCCAAGGCAACCCAAGACTGACCCAGGAGGAAAGAACTGTAATTGCTTTTGACAACTTTTGTTGCATCGACTCAACACTGAAGCCCACCAGGTAGGCTGCCCAGGAGAGCTATCCATGACTTTTAAAGGAAAGAGCATAGATAAACTGATGACTTGCACTAGAAATGGTTCTGGACCAAAGTAGACATCTGTTCTAAGCGCTCGGGTGCACAGTTCTGTCAGACAGAGCACCGGCTGCTGCACAGAGGAAGCCTGCTCCAAGGTGGGCAGGTCAGCAAAGCTCACCCCACAGGGAATGTTATCAGCCTTTTATCATCCTGTCATCATCCACGCTTGTTAAATACGAGACCTGCCACAGATGCCTGCCAAATGACAGAGAGGGACCATGACTCTGCCTTGGAGAAATGTGCTTCTGACAAATGTCACAGAGTAATTTGGGGTGCCTGGGGGACCCTGGCCACAGACTGCCCAGTGTGGCCACAGCAAGTGTGCCAGGGAGCTTCCCTCTGAGCAAGAATGGAGGGAGAGGAACTGGAAGGAGAGGCTAAGGTTGCCATGGGCAACAAAGAGCAACCTCAAGCCTGACCCACATCTCTCTCACATGCGCTTGAATAGAAGTGGTCGCTTCCGAGCATCTATCAACAGCTCAGCACCACTGGGCACAAACAAGACCAGGAGGGAAGCAGAGACAAGGAGCCCTCAGAGAGAATGGCCAAATCCAGGGAAGCTCTGTGAAGAGGTCCTGAAGGCTGAACCAAAGGACCAGAAAGATCATCCTGACAACCCCTGCTGATTAGACCTTGTTTGAAGCCCTCTAAACCCCAGACCTGGCATGGGCACATGTTTAAGAAGCCTTTATATATTCATTTAGCTTTCAAAATAACAAAAATTTTAAAGATTAACAACATTCTGTGCTCATGAGAGTCCCCATACAGTTTTTGGGAATATAAATATAAATATCATCTCCTAAAAGGTGCATTTTTAAAGGGGCATATCTTTTGACCTTGAAATTCTACAGAAATTCCCACATGGTCTACAAATAAGTATTATAAAAATGCTCACTGCAATATTACCAAGAGAAAAAAAGAAAAAGTAAGAGGAGGGAGGAAAAGAAGCCCAGCTAGCAACAAGAGAATGAAAGCTCATATAACGTAACTTTTCATGTAAATAATGTGTAACAATTAAAGCAAACAAATAATATGCAGTCTTTCAACACGGGATAGATTTATATGAGCATGGAATCAATGTCTTTTAAAATACGTTACACAGAACGTTGTTATATTATATTATTTTTGTTGTTGTTTTTTTTTTCTTTAAAAAAACAACATGCTTTCTCACAAAGGGTCAGGAGGGCTTTATTTTTATAGTCCTGATACCACCTTGGAAATATTTCTCCTCCTCTGCAAAAGCAAATGGGGTTCATATAGTTTCTTGTTCTCAAGCCAGGTGAGAACTCTGTCCACAAGGAGGGACAATAAAAACTGGCTAGCTCCCAGCTTGGCATTCCTTCAATCAGAAAGCGTGCTTTTAGGCTTTCCTTTGTCAATGAAGAGAAACATGCCTCCGCGGGTCCCAGATGAGAAAAAGAATTGTGATCAGAGGACACCATGGACCCACGGTTTCAGACAAGGAATAAAATGGATCAGAGTCCCAGCTGGCTGGAACAGGGGTACCCACAGGGCTCAGCGTGGGCTGGAGGCAGAGCCCGTCTGTACCCCCATCCCAACTGCACTGTGAGCAATGCTGGTTCCAGGCTTGAGACGTTCTGAATGACAGACACGGACAGAATCCTGCCTGGAGGCAGAGGCAACAAGGATGGAAGGACAGTGGGTATCTGAATATACTGCACTGCATTTGAAGGGGGACGGGGCCTGTGTCTCTGACCCCTGGCACCCTGAAATGTGTTACACTGTGATTTTAAAAAAGAGTAAGAGGTACAGTCTGGTACAATGAGAGGAGCCAGTCCCAAGTCTGGCAGGTAACACAGGCCGAAAGGCTGGAAACCTTCACAGAAGTTGCCAGTGTGAAGAATATTATGAGAGAAACTGCCTTCTTCCCTTTTTATAAATCCTTTCCCTTCATTTTATTCTTTAAAAAATAAAATATCAACAGGTTGTAAGTTACTTTTATAACTTTGTAGAGTAAAAAGACATTTGAAAGAAATCCAAACGAAACTTGTTACGGGAAAGAATGTACTTTTTCTCTCTCCAGCGACTGCAGATACCTGAAGGCCCAGAGAGGAGGGCTTCTGAAGTTCACCAAGGCTAGGAAACACCCACCGTGTGCTGACTTGTCGGGACTTGTCATGAGCAGAGACCAGCTGGACCTCTGGAGCACCCCGTGTTTGTGAGGGAGCCACCCCAGCGGCCGTAAGTCACTGCTCTTCAAACAGGCTGGCTTTGGGTCAACAAAGGGAAGAGGGAAATTACACTGTTGGGTTCATTCACAAACATCCGCACTCAAGGCTGAGTGCTGGGCCCTGGGATACAGGATGGACGAAGCAAACCTTGCCCTCAACGGGTTCATTTCCCCAGACAGAGAAATTGGTTTCAGACACGGGAAAAGAGCTCGGCTGGAGGGAATTCAGCCCGACAGAGGTGGAACGAGGATCAGTGGCCACAATGAGTACCCAGTACTCTAAAAGCATCATATGCAAAACCACTCTCTCTGCCAAGTCCAAGTCACCTCCCTCCATTCAGCTGTTGAGGAAACGGGCCCAGAAAATAGAACCACTAGTCACTGGTGCCCGTATGAGAAACGGAGGCTCAGGTAAACACACGTGAGCGTGAGTTACACAGCACGGAGCCGGATGTGCCTCCAGCACCCACTTGCTCTGGAGCCTGGACTCGGGATAAAAGGAAGCATAACTCTCTCAGCTACAGAAGCAAGAAGGAGCTGCCTTTAAGATCCACCACCAGCCCGGCCGCTGTGGCTCAGTGGTTGAGCATTGACCCATGCACCAAGAGGTCACCAGTTCGATTCCTGGTCAGGGCACATGCCCAGGTTGTGGGCCAAATCCCCAGTGAGGGGCATGCAGGAGGTGGCCAATCAATGTTCTCTCTCATCGATGTTTCTACCCCTCTCTCCCTCTCCCTTCCTCTCTCTCTAAAATCAATAAAGAAAAAAAAATTTTTTAAAGAAAAGATCCACCGCATCCCAGTGTGGAGGTGCGCATGGATTTGTAACAGAGTTTGCATACAAGGTGATGGCATGGTTTCCTGTCATGGCCAAAACGCACGAGCCAGAGTGCACACCATGCCGTGGAGGCCGAGCTCTGAGGGCTCAACTTAACTCCGCATTTGGTGCAGAGTGGCTCAGAATATACACGGAGCCAAAATCGAGGAGACTAATTGAAACCTAAAATCCATAAAGCACAAGAGCATGCCTGATGCAGAATAGACAAAACAGCCCTGAGCACAGCGCGGTTATCTGGGGATTGTCTTTGATCAAGAAATCCCACAGAGCGGCCAGACAATGGTTTTCGGAACACACTGAATCAACCCAACGCCTCGGCTTCTGCCTCCCAGCTCTGAGGACTAAGCTGTAGCACTGGCTCTCGGGCCCCCACAGCGGTAATCACAGTCCCCGTGGAGAACTGTCCCTGGGAGGCTGGCTGAGGCCACAGAGGTGGGGTGAGAAGTTGGCCTCCAAAATGAACACACTTTTCTCTTCCTTGTTCATCTCCTTGTTCATCTTTCCCCAGGTTGACCAAGCTCCTCCCTTAATTCAGGAAGCTAAAGTGCTATAGAAACAATACTTTTGGGCTGACACACAGGGAAGGGCCGTACCCAGGAGTATAATGGGGTGGGGTTGGGGGAAGACAGAAGAAAATAATAATCAACGACCCAAGGTCCCACAGACAGGCTGAACCTCTGACCCTACTTGCTGTGTGACCCCCACCGAATGACCTCACCCCCGACCTCAGTCTTGTCCTCTATGAAACAGTGACAACCTGCCCAATGGGCTATGGGGAGGTTTAAAGCAGAGACCGTGTGACAGGCACTTTGCCCAGTGCCCCGTGTGTTTTAAGTACTCCATAAATGGCTGTTAAAACTATTAACTACTCAAGTGGAGAATCCAGTTGGCTTCTTGTGAAAACTAAACACAACTTCTGAAAGGTCTGACTGCAGCAATGCAATGGTGCCAAGCCTGCCACCACGCACAGGTGTCTCGAGAGAACCACCCCAGGGCCAGTTCACTGCCTGGACTCGGGACACCCGCTCTGGCAGGGCTGCCCGGGACTCCTCACTCGCCTGCTCTGAGGTTTCTGTGGTCAGTTCGCAGCTGCCAGCGCGGTCTCTCTTCTCCACACCCCACTGAAGTGCCGCATTAGCTCAGCCTACTCTTAAGAACAAAAAAATAAACACCTTCAGACTTTTCAGAAATACTGGCTTATGGAGTAGCCACACTGTAGAGACCCCCACAGGATTTCATCTCATAAATCTAAAAAGCACATTATTTAAGGTAGGATTTCACTGACAAAACCACAACCTACAGTAACATGAGGTACAAGCCCACAGACACAGGTGAGAGTAACAGGCTCCCATACCTCCCAGCCTGGCTCACGTTCCAGACCACTCAGCCTCACGCGTGAAGCCAGACAAACCCCACTGGGTCTCTTGGTGGCTTTACAGACACACAGCTCCGGCAGTTCACCAAGAGTCACACTCAAGGCCATGTGTCGTGTGCATCAAGAAGCTCAGGCCTTCCTTCTGCAGGTGTGCTCTACAAACCAGCAGCACGGGCATCACCTGGGGCCGGTTAGAAATGCAGAACCTCAGGCCCCACCCAGACCTACCCAATCAGGACCTGCATGTTAATACCCTCCAGATGGCACTGCTTTAGAGTATTTACAACAAAGTCTACCCAGAGAGACTTGTGGCAGTTTGTCTAGGCTACTACCTGATCTTCATCTTTCTTCATGGAAGTTCCACGACAGCACGGACTGTGCCTCCCTGAGCCACTGGCATGTATGCTCAAGTCGTCATTGGTTGAATGAGTACGTGAATGAATGGATGAATGGACGATGGATGGTCTCCCAAGTGCCTGAAGAGACCTATCCTGTTGTAGATGCAAAGATGCCGCAAGGGCCTGAGAGAGAGAGAATCTGGGGCTGGGGGGAAGGTGTCTTTAAATGAGGTTGTCAGATAAGGCCTCTCTAAAAGGGGTTGGCAATAGGATAAGACTTGATGAATGAGGAGGAAGATGCTGGAGACGACTTTCCCACCCTAAAGAGACTTTCCCTGTAAGCCAGTAAAGATAGAGAATCACGTTTGGCTCTGGTGGTGGAACAAAGCTCCAAGGAGGCAGATTCAGAAGGTCCTGTGACCATTATGACTGCTGGGGGCAGAAAGGTGGAGTCTGGAGTCCCAGCTGCCTCACCAGGGCCCCAGGAGCTCAGTGTGAGGGAGGTAGCCCATCTGGTTGGACGTTGTGACTGCTGGCCACAACCCCTCCAGCCCTCAGACTCCACTGGTCTACAGTTGCTTGCAAAGTAGAAACATGGAGGTTACTCACTGCTTTCAACAAGTCAGTCCAGGAACGTGTGGGCAGCTGAGCATCCAAGGGTCCAGGAGACCAGTCCAGATGTTAGCCTGCAGCAGCGCACTGGCAAAAAGGAGAAAGGACAGCTGTCAGTGCAGGTGGCCACATGAGCAGGTGAACAACATTCTCCCAACACTGAATGACACTGAGGGGGTTCAGAGTACAAAGAGGGTGAAAAGGGAAAATGTTAATGTGGGGTTAGTGGTCTCAGAGCACTGTGCCGTGACACGACTGGCAGCCCTCTGCCTTCAACCTTGGGAGAGGCACCATCCTGCTACCAGCCACTGCAGCGCAGCCTCTCTCTGCAAATTCCACAACAGGGAGTCCAGACAGACGGCTGCAGAGGGCCCTTGGAGATAATCAGGCCCAACCCTCTCTTTACAGATGTGAAAAGCCAAGACTCAGAAAGAAAACAGGCCTTGTCCAAAATCAGCAGCGGGTAATGGCAGGTTCAGGAACGGAATCACAGAACCAAGTCTATAAAGCTTAAATTTACCTGTAAATTACCTTCCTCAATAAAACTCAGTTTCTAAATAAATGTTATTCTTATTCTGTCTGGCTCTTAACTGAGGAGAAGAGACAAGGCAGCCTGCAGTTCCAAAGCTTAGCCATTGCCCTAGTTCTCTCTCCTTAAGCCCCAAAGGCTTTCAACAGCCAAACTGAAACTCCTGGGTTTTTTCAAAAACAAATTTTTTAAAAAGCAAAAAACAAAACCAAGAACTGTTTGCATTTGAGTACAAGAAACTAAAACTTTGAGAAAAACCTGAAGACCTAAAAATTCTGAATTTATGAGATATAAAGAACAACACAGACCAAACTGAAAGCTCCTTTTCCATACTTTAGGGTTACAGACCCTGGAGATCAGAACCGTCCCCACCCCCAGGCCCGGAAATAGTACATTTCAAAGAGGGGTGGGCTAAGACAGTTGTCAAGGGTCATATTGTTAAAATGAAATGGATGATCAAAATGCTAATTCTCTAGGAAATGTCTTCTGATTGTGGTTTTTAAAATTAATCTTCATCTAATTATATATTTAAACCATAATCATCTAAATAGCTGCCTCTTCCTCTGGGGTTCTAGGTCCAGCTGACCCTGACAAGTCGAAGCAACCGTGGGCAGATCACGCCCAGTTTTACAGATCCCTCAGTCAACTCGCCTATAAAAAGAGCATGGATGGGATAAAAGGTGTTTTTCAGCTAGAGAATCCCCAAATTCCCTTACATTGCTAGAACAAAGCTGAAAGTACCTTACATTAAGTCAGCTTATACAAAGCATAATGACTCGCCTACTTTGAAGCAGTAATGTCAGTGGTTTTAAATTGCCATATTTCTTAGGAAATAACTACGAGGTTGGCGTAACAATAGTTGTGTTTTGTTTCTAGGGAGTTAGCTTCAGCAGTGACAAATCTGTCCCCACCCTCACTAAATGGGCATTTGGATCTGTTTCCCCAAAGATTCATTATTATTTATAAAGCAAAAGGGTTTCTTTTGCATAAAGTGAGGTCATTTGTTTTGAAACTACAACAACCATTCCAATATTTTCCTCCACTTTAGCATTCTAGTTAACTCTGGGTCAAGAGAAGATGTAGGTTTCAGAAAAAATGCAAAGCCTGCTAGGCCACCCACAGCATGATCAAGGATTCCACCGTGGACAGTTCATGATAACTTACTGCTCATTTCCCTTTCAACAGTTAGGCACACTCCAATGTAAAAAGCCAATGCAGACTCACACACTAGCAGACCAAACACATTTCAAGAAATCTTCAACAGCCCCAGGATTCACTTAAAAACAAACACACACAACCTACCACAATGCCACATTATTCCTTACCCTTATGGGGAAGAAGGGTCCACAAACTCCTCTGGAAATATGATGGACCTTTTCACCCCACAGAATGAAATGCATTCGGTTTCAAAGGGTTTGTGAGCCCCCTGAAATTTCTCTCTGTGCCCCTGGTTAAGAACTCTTGCCTAATTAAAATGTTATAAGGAGTCTGCTTCTATAACTCTCTCTGAACTTTCTACAACCCCTTTGTAAATGGGGCTCTGCATGGCAACCCCATCTACAAAGTGACACACAAGGGCAGGGACCAGTGAGGAAATGGGTTCTTGCAGCATGTGCGGTGGAGAGTCCGGCTCTGCAGCCAGCAATGCTAACAATGATTTGGGAGCCTCGGTATCTCCTGGGATCCTTTGTGTAACAGTTTCAACAGGGAGCTTCCCAAAGCTATGTTTGTGTGTGGTACTCCATTTCAAAAACTTCACAAATATGTGTGTGTGTGTGTGTGTGTGTGTGTGTGTGTATAATATAAATATATATATATATATATTTAGGAATGCATACATAGGTAATAAAAATATGAAAAGTAATGATTGGTTAAAACACAAAGTTGAATCCCTGATGAACATAGATACCAAAATCCTCAACAAAATATTAGCAAATCGGATCCAGCAATATATTAAAAAATTATTCACCATGACCAAGTGGGATTCATCCCAGGGATACAAGGCTGGTACAATATTCACAAATCAATAAATTTGATACATCACATAAACAAATGAAAGATAAAAACCATATGATCACATCAATCGATGCTGGAAAAGCATTTGACAAAATCCAGCACCCATTTCTAATAAAAATGTTCAGCAAAGTGGGAATAGAGGGATTATATCTCAGCATAATAAAGATCATATACGAAAAACCTACAGCCATACTCAGTGGGCAAAAACTAAAAGCATTTCCCTTCAGAACAGGAACAAGACAGGGATGCTCACTTTCACCACTCTTATTCAACATAGTACTGGGAGTCTTCGCCACAGCAATCAGACAAGAAGAAAAAATAAAAGGCATCCACATTGGAAAGGAAGAAGTGAAACTCATTATTCGCAGATGACATGATATTGTACATAGAAAGCCCTAAAGACTCCATCAAAAAGCTACTAGACTTAATAAATGAATTCAGCAAAGTAGCAGAATACAAAATTAACATCCAGAAAACAATGGCATTCTTATACACCAATAATGAACACTTAGAAAGGGAAACTAAAAAAAAATCCCATTTACCATTGCAATGAAAAAATTAAGATACCGAGGAATAAACTTAACCAAGGAGGTAAAAGACCTGTTCTCAGAAAACTACAGGACATTGAAAAAAGAAATACAGGAAGATATAAAAAAGTGGAAGCATATACCATGCTCATGGATTGGAAGAATCAACATCATTAAAACGTACTACCCTAAGTAATTTATAGATTCAATGCAATCCCTATTAAAGTACCAATGGCATATTTCACAGATCTAGAACAAATACTCCAAAAGCTTATATGGAACCAAAAAGATCCTGAATAGGCACAGCAGTCTTGAAAAAGAAGAACAAAGTCAGAAGGATCACAATACTGGATATCAAATTATACTACAAAGCCACTATAATCAAAAGAGGATGGTACTGCCACTAGAACAGGCATATAGATCAATGGAACAGAACAGAGAACCCAGAAATTGACCCAAGACATTATGCTCAATTAATATTTGACAAAGGTGGAAAGGGCATACAATGGAGTAAAGACAGCCTCTTTAATAAATGGGGCTGGGAAAATTGGATAGGTACATGCAAAAAAAATGAAACTAGACCACCAGCTTACACCATACACCTGAATAAACTCAAAATGGATAAAAGACTTAAATGTAAGCCATGAAACCATAAAAATCCTAGAAGAAAATATAGGCAGCAAAATCTCAGACATCACACACAGCAGAATTTTCACTGATACATCGCCTAGGGCAAGAGAAACAAAGGAAAAAATTAATAAATGGGACTACATCAAACTAAAAAGCTTCTGCACAGCAAAAGAAACCAGCATCAAAATAAAAAGGGAACTCATTCTCTGGGAGAACATATTTGCCAATGATACATCAGATAAGGGGTTAATATCCAAAATATATAAAGTACTCACACAGCTCAACAAAAGGAAGACAAAGAATCCAATTAAAAAATGGGCAGAGGACATGAATAGACACTTCTCCAAACAGGACATACAAATGACCAAGAAACATATGAAAAAATGCTCAACGTCACTACTCATCAGAGATGCAAATTAAAACAACTATGAGGTATCACCTCACACCTGCCAGAATGGCTGCCATCAACAAACCATCAAACAGCAAGTACTGGCGGGGGGGGGGACTCTAATACACTGCTGGTGGGAATGTAGACTGGTACAGCCACTCTGGAAAACAATACAGTGTTTCCTCAAAAAATTAAAAATGGAACTGCCATTTGACCCAGTGATTCCACTTCTAGGAATATATTCTAAGAAGCCCAAAATACCAGTCGGAAAGAATATATGCACCCTTACGTTCATAGCAGCACTATTTACAATAGCTAAAATCTGGAAACAGCCCAAGTGCCCATCAGTAGATGAGTGGATAAAAAAAGCTGTGGTACATATACACAATGGAACACTATGCAGCTGTAAGAAAGAAAGAAAATAAGCCAGTCAGAGAAAGACAATTACCACATGATGTTACTTATGTATGGAACATAATGAACAAAATAAGCTGATGATCAAAATAGATCCAGAAACATGGAAGTAGGGGACTGACAAACCTCAGAGGGATGGGAGGGAGGGAAGAGATAAACCACAGAACTTATGTGCATATAAGCATAACCAATGGACACAGACGATAGTGTGAGGAAGGCAGGAGCTGGGTGGGAGCAGGTAGGAGGGGTTCAATGAGGGAAAAGGAGGGGGGCATCTGTAATACTTTCAACAACAAAGATTTAAAAAAAGTTGAGACACTTGTCACCTCTTGATTTCTTAACGTGGTTCTTTTTAACTCTTCAAATTATACCTATACGTTTTATATACATATATATGTATATATGTATATATGTATGTATGTGTATATATATACACATACACATATATACACATTTATTTGACATATATACATATATGTCAAATAAAGCAATTAAATGATAGATTCTTGTCAGTGACGGGGACCTCCAGGAGTTCTCAGCCCCCGTTTAAAACACACAAATAACCCTGGGGAGCGAGTCCCGCACTGGTCAAGGGGTGGGCCCAACAAGGAACAGTACTAAGTTCTGGCCCCAGGGGCACCATCTATAAATACATTTCATTTTTAAAAGTCCACGCCCTGGGACAGTCCTGTGCTCTGGGCTGAGGCCACAGTGACCTCCGGTCACTCTGGGAAAAGCTGGTGTTGGGTTTCGAGAACCCACTGGCCCTCCCCTCACACGCCCTGCAGGCCTGTTTCCTGTGGCACATTCCCTCAGGGTGAACAACAATCAGTGCGTCTTCCTCAACAGCTAAGAAAGGAGCAGAGGCCCAGACACTTCTGCAGAGTTCAGAGGACCATGTGGGCATCTCCTTCCTCAGCTGGATGCAGGCTGGGGTCCCTCACATCTTCTTTCAGGTGCCTCATCAGTACCTTCCTCGGGAGAATTCTGCTCATTCAGTGACTGGGCGTCATCCACTGGCCAGAAAAGCAGGTGAAGTGTATGGAGACATAACCAGTTATGTCTCAATTCCTAGCCCCTGGCACCTACTCACCAATATTATCCTGACCAAATAAGAAAAGTCTTCTTCTTCCCTAATAATTTGAGCGAGAGTATGCCAAAGTATTAATTAAAAGATCCTTTTTTGTAATCTCACTAGCAGACAAAGCTGTCATTTTTATTTTTAGTTACAACAATCAAACATAAACAACACGACATCAAACAATGTTTTAACCTGGTTTTGGATAGCCCGCACCCACACCCTGTGCAGGCTTGAACACAGTGCTCCGTGACACGTAAAGGGAATACTGTAGTCCCTTATCTCTTGCTAATGGTCTCTTCTACTCTAACATAAGTCTGCAGTTAAAAAATAAAAAAAAAGCAAAAGCCAAATTAAAAATACAGACCCACTCTCTAAAGTCACCTTCAAAAGTAAAACATCCCACTGGATACTGCCATCTCTGCTGAGTTCAAGACGGGCATTGTGTGTGTGTGTGTGTGTGTGTGTGTGTGTGTGTGTGTGTGTGTGATTGTGAACGTGAGTGTGTCTATGGGCTTTCACGGGAGTGTACACATGCACATGCAAGCCCAACATTCATGGTGATTGACTCAAACAATAGCTTACAGGGAAACCATCAGCATGAGCTCAGGAAAAGTCAAGGCCTGCCCATTCCAGAAGGACAAAGGGTTTCAGAAACCAACATGGGAACAAAATGATCTCATGCCCCTTTCCCAGTGAGACTGTGCCTAAGTGGGAGCCTTCTCAAATTCAGAGTGCTCACTGTTTCCACCCTGGGGGACCCATTTGGGAGGATGGCCAAGCCAGGAAACAGATTCCAGAGGCAGGTTTTGATGTTTAACCCAGACAATCCACAGACAGGGCCCCTCCGCCAAGGAGGGGGCTGAAACTCCCTGTGAGATGTGAGACCATGGTTTATCCTAAGGGCATTAGTCACCGTGTCCAAAAGAGTTCGTTTGAATCAAGGGCCTAGGTCGGGACTGAAAGTGGACCCTCCAATAACAGGCCTGCATCTCTGGGGCACTAGACGGTACTAAACCTAATGATTCTCATACTCCTGGGAGAACACAGCAGGAAAAGCCACAAACCCAGGCCTCATGGTGCCTCCCCACCCTTATTACCCCAGTGCAATGGAGTCAGTATGCAGTCCTGAAGGCGGCGGGATGCGTGAATGAGCTCCGTGTGCAACTTTGCTCCTGCACCCTGACCAACTGCCCCACTTCATTTGTCCGTCACACACTGAGGTGCCAGGCTCTGGGCTAAGTGCTGGGAGAGGGAAAAGGTGGTACTTTCAAGGTCAAAAAGTTTTGCAGACACACATCCCCATCCCTCACCACCAGCCCCAACAAATACATACAATAGTTGTACTTCTGGTGTCCTCAGAGAGGAAATATCAAGACAAAAAAAGCTCTTAAGTGAATTAATTTTTAATTAATCCCAATAGCCCCTACATACATTTTTAAAATAGTAAAAAAAAATTTCCAGGGCATTATTAATTTATTCTATAGGCGAATACTGTAGATATACATAGACTTAGGATCCCTTGAATGACTTCAACACAGTAAGATGGTCTGTGTTCTGCCCCAAACTGGTTCTGGGGTAGAGGTTAGGGGGTATTTGCCATTCTTAGAGGCTATGCCGTTTCAAAGAAACTTTAAGTCACATACGAAGGCAGGAAATACTTAAGTAAGCCCTAATCTGCATCACCTCCCACAGCTGGGTGGTGACGTAGCCACTACCCCACCCAGCACCCCCTCTACAGCTCTCCTGTCATTCCCGCTGCAGGGAAGCCCCACCACCCGCCTTTCATCCTGTCCCAGAATCCTCTCTTCTCATGTCTCAGCCTGGAGCTCCTTGAGAGCAAGGGCTGCCCTTTCCTGCTGGCACCCCTAGCACCCCACACAGGGCACCCAGGAATTGACGGTAAGGAAAGGGGGAGGTGAGGGTGAAAGTCCTTTATAGAGGACTTTGCAAGTAATGAAAACAAATAAGAGGCTGGGGAGAAGGAAGGGTGTGATTGGACCTAAGTCCAGCATAACTATGATTTCACATTCAGGAATAAAGATATTTCACATTCTGTAATAAAGATACAAGAAAAAATTCAACAGTCTTCCCAAAGGCTCAGGCCCCGTGAGCAGCCCAGCTTCCCCCATCAATCAGTCAGGCGGCAGCAGAAAAACCTGGAATCAGATGCGGAGGCGTTCTCTTCCTTCTTCCTTGGGCCTTTCTGAGCTTCTTACAGCACTGCCTTTGCTACTTCCCTTCTTCCTTCTCCACTGCCCTCAGGGTACGGCTCTAATTTCCTACCTCGGGATATGAGGCCCTGCACACTGAGACCCCCACCTGATCTCCCCTGACTCACCCTCTTCCCATAGATACACACACACTCCATGAACCACAAACCAGTCCCAAGATTGTGTCTGGGATTCTCCCCAGCCCACCACATCCTGTCTTCTGCTCACCCACTTCGGGGTCTGTGCCCAAGTCATTCCTCCCAGGAAAGTCCAACCTCCTCATCTGATATAAATCTTCCTTCCCCCCAACCCAGATAACACTGCCCAGCCTCCAAGATGAGCACCCTGATCCTCCCAATAAAAATTAGTCTTTCCTTCCCCTACATGCCCCGAGCCTTTGTCCCACTGAGAGAGACCTCATACCAGAGAGTCCAGCTTCTGTGTGCCTCTCCCCCTAGACTGAGTTCCTGGCAGACAAGGGTCCCGCCACCTTTATCTCTGTCCCCTACATAGCATTCCACATAAACCTCGGCACAGTGAGGACTCATATACCTAAGAAATACCCATGCCTTAGTGTTTCAAAGGTCTTTGTGAGGTGATGCTCTGGGTGCCAATTCCAGAATCAAATCAAGCACACAAACAGCCTGAACGAGAGGACAGATTTTTGTTTTGTGTTATTTTGTTTTGTTTTGTTGGGGGAAGGGGGTTGCACACTCCACCAACACAAGCATTCCATCATATTAGTCCATCTGTCAGACTCTGTGTCCCACGGGACAAACAACTAGACTTCCTCGGCAAACTCGGCACTCCTCTGGGACCAACTGAAAAAGCAGGCACCTTGGAGGCACAGCCACAGGGCTCGTGGTGCGGGACTGCTTCCGGATGAGGAGCAGTGTTAAAGGAACTGAACTTACAAATCACGCCAAAGCCATATATTTCTTTTGAACCAGATCAACTCACACGTTTTTTCTGCATTGCATATGTTACGGGGGTCTAGAATTTAGACAAATCCCTAAGGTCAGAAAATGCATTTGCCTGTGAACAGACAGACATGGCAATGTTGTTAATGCGCGTCCCAGATAAGTCTGCTGACATGCTCCAAATAAAATAAGGAAACAATATTTGACCCCAGTCAAGAAGCCCCTGGAATCTTCCCCCTCCCCCCAAACACAAATGTTTCTCATTTGGTCCAAACTCTGTTTCAACTACATGCCAAGAGAAGACAAAGAAAAACCCTACTACTACCCATTCCTGCTTCCACAAAACGTTATAAATTATCTTTATTACATCATAGGGTGAAGTTGCCTCACAAAAGGCGATGGTGACAATCGGCTAATGGAGCCCTTCCTCAGCAACAACTTTATTCATAGGAGTCCCTGTGCTTGGCCTTTTTCTCCAGAAACCAGACAGCACAAGGACTCCCCATCTGAAGCCCTTGATGTTAGTTTCTAAAGAGCCGTCAGGAACATCAACATCAAAAAACAACTCCTTTGCACCATTAAATAGTACCAGGAACAAAAATTGACTGGATGAAGTGTCTTAATATCCCTAGCTAAGTAAATCCCAGCTGTTAAGGGATGGTAGTAGTTTAAATTTGAATTCTGACCCCTGGGCCAACCCCCTTGTCACCATTCATTCTGTGGTGAGGCATTTCAAAGAAATTGAATTCAGCATGCTACCTCCTCGGGCACATTTCTTAGATTAGGTAAATTATTAGGTAACAGGCAAAAGCCCTGAGGGTCCCACAACAGCAGGAGACTCATCCCCTTTTCTGTTTTCCTTACAGAATCGCACTCCAGAATGGAAGCCAAAAGCTTTCCCATATAAACCAAAGGAAGGGGGCAGGGGGGGACTTCACCTGCATTCTTACAGTCTAAACAACCTTTATTATTGTCCATTTTCCTGGTGATGGGCGTGTGAACTTATCCAGGATTCTACACCAAAGATGTATGTTTTTGCTCCAAGCAGAAATTTTGGAAGTAAAAGTAACTTTGGAGATCCCAGGCTCATCATTTATCAAAAGCACTCCTGCCGGAATCCCACCAGACAGACGTGGGTGGACCACCTGGCACTGGGAAGTTCATTCACAGCAAGCATGAGACTCCCCCTTAATTTATGAAGTTCTTAAATTCACGTCATGAAAACTTTGCACTTATTCAATAGGTGCATACTTGCTTTCATATTAAGATAGCTTTTGTCTTCCAAATTCCCTGCGTAAAATTAAGGCCCCACAGAGAGTCTCGGGTTTACCCCAGCTCACCACCAGCACTTCACCCCTGTCCAGGAAGCAGGAATCTTGGCTCTGCCCTTCCTCCCACAGATGAGAAACCTACCGCCCGAATGTCTGGGGACTTGACCAAGAGAGCTGGAGGCAGGCCCAGGTGTAGAACCCAGGTCTCCAGCCTCTCAGTCTGGGGCTTTTCACCCCTTTGCACCCATCAATTCACAGCCACCCCTTCACTCATCCGGTCATGGCCCACGTTAAAATCTACCAACGCATCTGCTCTAGGTTTAAATTGATGAGCGTTCCCTTCCAAGTGTAACACAAGGTTCACAAAATGGGGGCCTGATTCTTGACTGGTTTCAGGCTGTCAAAATTCCCTTGGCCTTTGGAGTATTTTGACGTCTCACCCATTGGCTAAAATGAAAAGTACAAGCTGCTGCCCTGGCCAGGTGGCTCAACTGGCTGGAGTATTCTCCCACACACCAAAAGGTTGTGGGTTCGATTCCCCATCAGAGAATATACCTAGGTTGTAGATTTAATTTCTAGTTGGGGTGCATAATGGAGGCAACTGATCCATGTTTCTCTCTCTCTCTCTCCCCCTCTCCTTCCCTCCCTCCCTCCCTTTCTTTCTCAAAATCAATCAAAACAAAACATATCCTCGGGTGAGGATTAAAAAAAGAAAAGTGCAAGCTGTTTAGTGGAGACCAGTTATCACCATCCAAAATCTAAAAGAAAAACCAAAATCAAATCGATTCGAGGGCAGGCTGTCGTCCCAGCCACAGTGCCGTTCAGTTCAGAACCGTGTGGACCACTTTCCCAGAAATGGCCTTTGAGCCAGGATGTCCATTCTAAGAGCTGCAGTAGCCACTGTTTTGGCTGTATACCTCACATTTCAAAGCAAACGGGGAAAGGGCCATGATAATATAAAAGTTGTGTTTATGAATTCCAAGGGACATCCTATTCCTCTCAAGTGGTAGTTCTCCACAGGGAGCAATTTTCCCCCCTCAGGGGACATCTGGCAATATCTGGGGACATTTCTGGCTGTCACAACCAAAGGAAGGGGTGATGCTACTGGCATCAAGAGGATAGAGAGGCCAGGGATGGCACTAAACATGCTGATGCAGAGGACAGTCCCCACCACACAGAATCGTCCAGCTCAACATGTCAGTGGAGCCGAGGTTGAGAACCCTTACTTAAATCCAGGAACAGAGAGAACACAGGGGCAAAGTCGTGAGACCTCCTTCTTCCCCTTGTGGGCTGCTTGGTGTGGACGTTGCCCCTAACTCCTGGGTCTCTGGTTTGCTGTCACCAAACAGAGAGGTGGGCCTGCTTTAGAGATTTTGTGGCCTCCAGACTGGATTCAACCACGACTTCTCAAAGCCGTTCATCACGGCAGTTCTGCAAGCCGGGGGCTCCTGTCTCTTGCCCTAACAGCCTTGACCAGGGTCATTTCCCCCCAGGCTTCTCTCAGCCCTGTCCCATTCCCCCGGGAGGAGGAGCAATGCTGAACACAACTTGTTCCTCCACGTCACCACCCACCAAAAGTCTCCGGTGGCCTCCCAGTCCACAGAAATGAAAAGCAGAGAGCTGCTGGACTCGCTCTCCTCCCAACTCTAAACTGATTCTATGCAGTCAACAAACTAAGGACAGACATGGAGCTTCATTCTGAATTCTATATTCTGCTATGGAAAAATGCATAAGCAAGAAGAAAACAAACAGCTTTACAATAAAATGTTAGAAAACAGCATGACTGCCAACCGCATTCAATAATATACGAAACTCCCCCTCCCCGAGCCGCAGTTTCTCTTTCCTCGGCTTCAGTTACCCGCAGTCAACCATGGTCCAAAAATATTAAATGGGAAATTCCAGATATTTTGAGAGAGTCCACATTTCACATAACTTTAATTACAGTAAATTGTTATAATTGTTCTAGTTTATTATTAGTTATTATTACTCTCTAATTGGTATGCATCGGAAAAAACATAGTATAAACGGGGGTTCAGTACCATATCTGGGTTCAGGTATCTACTGGGGGGTCTTAGAACACATCCCCCATGGATAAGGGGGAACTACGTGTATAAGGTTTTTGCATTTTCATAATACTTGGCAACCATAAGTCAGCCCACCACCCAGCTTAGGGGGAGACTCAGCCATTGTTTTGGGGATAGAGAAAATATGCTACCCCCTTGCCATTCCCAAAACCTTCTCTGTTGGTTCCAGTCGTATACACAACTGCCGTGAAAGAGACCAGCTTAGCTGAGAGGCTGAACCCCTCCACATGCAACCAGGGGTCTCTAGAACCGCAGAACACAGGAGTTGTTTTACAAGTAAAATTCTCACTTTCAGGAAAAGGAAAGTAACTTGTCTGCCGGGGGGAGAAAACTAACATCTTAAATTCCTCTGTAAATTCATCATTGCTTACTGAGGTACACACTTTCTCCCTCTCTCTCTCTCTCTCTCTCTCTCTCTCTCTCTCTGTCTCTTTCCCCTCTCTCTCCAACAGTAAGCCACATGCCCAGCCCTGCTGCATAGGAATCCCATTGTCTCCATGACACACGATCACAGATGCTCCAGATCCCAAGCAGCTAGGGCAGGGCAGCTGGCTAATGGGGAAAGAGGGAGAGACACCTGAAAGAGAAATGAGAGGGAAGTGGAGCTTCTAAAGCTAAAAAGCAACAGCACACACCCCTGCGACGAACTAAACAGTTTGACACATTTCATTGCCCTCAAAAAAATATACAAAAAACAGCACCATCCACTCACAAGCTTCCCAGTATATCCATCAAGCAAATGAGACAGAAAATCTAAAGATCATTTAAGTGGGGGGGAAAGACTGTTGAAAACGCCACAGATGGCAACAGTGGGTTAATGTCCCGGAGCAAGGCTTCCTCTCAGCAAGTACAAATCCAAAATCATAATAAAGATGCTGAAGGATTTAGTCATGAGCCCTCCCCTCAGCCATCAGGAGGAATGGCAAAAATGTGGAGTGAGCGCTGGGAGCCAGAACAATTCCATTTTCCTTCTAACTGTGCAAAACATTTGCATTTAAAATGAGCAGCTCATCAGACCTTCCAAGAATGCTTGATATTGGGCTGCTAAGAACCAAAGTGCTCCTCCATCACACCAAATCTCTCATTACTTCAGTGCTGTGGAAGTAGCTGGGTTCCCCAGCAGACTGAAGAATACTTCTCGATAATTACATCTTCCAAGTCAGGTGTCACTTCAGATATAGTCAAATAGAGACAGCTCTTAAAATGTAGCTAAATCACGTTAACAAAACATAACAGGGATAAAAGGTACCTCCCTGGAGGTGACTAAACTCCCCGTGAAGCAAACTTGCTTTCTATATAATTTCACATTTGCCAGGAAATAAAGATTTGTGTGAGAACTAAAGGGAAAACTACCAGGAAAGTTGAAGGCTCTTCTTATTCAGCCACCGCATGCTGAGTGCCAGTTCCGACCAAGCGTGAGAAGCCCGGCAGGGGAGCCGGAGGGAGGCAGGGAGCCCAGCAGCAGGCAAACCCACAAGGGGACACCAGCCAGGGAGGCGACCGCTGAGACTCACAGGACCTGTAAATTAATAACCCTGCCTCCGAGCACCCATATCCAAAAAACAGAACTGTAATGTGATTTTTGAAGGGAGGGAGGGAGAGAGGGATCCTGAGGGGAATACCAGAGAGCGCCTCACCACTCCTCAGCCACCAGGGGTGGGGTCAGAAAGAGGGGAAGTCGGTGGGTGGCTCTCGCCTTGCTCCAAAAGAGGCACAGTGTCAAGTGGTTTATTAAACACAGAAGAGCTTTTATCTTCTTTACTCACTAATAACATGACAACGTGGAAAGAAATGCTTTAAAAACATCCACAGAAGTTCAGAAAAGGGTTGCCGGAGCCATGGGGCTGGGGAAAGGCGAGAGGCACCCCTGTGCTGAAGGGGAACCACCACTCCAGCAGCCACAGGGCTCCCGGGGCCACGGCCACCAGCAGAGCTGCACAGCACAAAGAGAATCCTTGGAGTCTGAAGCTGCTTGATGTCTCCTTCCACATCCTCTCTCCTCGTGGGGGTGTCTGCTCTGTGGTCAGGAGAGCGTTTCACCAGAGCTAAAAGATTTCCTAACAAGGGCATTTTAATTAAAGATGAGACAGAAGGCTCTACAAGAAAGAAAGAGAAGTCACCAGAGGATGCTGTCCAGCCTGCAGCCTCCATGTGGTTCCATTCCCACCAGAGCCTGGCACCAAGCTGGCTTTGCATTCGATGGTGCCGCAAAGGAGGCCTGGACCAGCTGGCAAGAGCCACAGCCAGAGCTCAGGGCCATTTCTTCCTGCCTCCAGAACCACCCCACCTTCTCCTAAAGACAGAGTGCCCTCGCTGCCTGAGCAGACTCCTTGCACCCCTGAGGCACCGCACATCTCTGTCATCCATGCCTGGTAATTTCCCAGGCTGGGAAGCCGGATCCTGAGGGGCTGGGAAGATGAGTCACTGGCTAAACACCAGGAGCCCAGTGAGCACTGCTGGGTTCCAAAACAAAAGGCCCTACCAACGCAGGACTGACCAGCCAACTCCATGGCTTCCCTTCACTGGACCTCGTGGGGCTTTCAGGAGACCACGGGCCGGCTGTGGACAGCACAGCATGCCGCCTGGCCCTCCCTGGGGCCTTCTGTGAAACAATCCACAGCAGGCTCCTTCTCTCATTAGCTGCATTTAAGACAAAAAAACACCCCTCTCCCTCTCTCGACTCCCACAGAGAAAAGTGTCCCAGGCCATTACTTCATTAGCTTGGGTAGTAGGGTCTAGCCAACACTTGGACTTTTTTTTTTTTTTTTTTTTTTTTTTTTTTGGTTAAGACTCACCAGAGGGTATTTTTCTATTTATTTATTTATTTTTTAGAGACAGTGGAAGGGAGGGAGGGAGAGAGACAGAAAAATGTCAAAGTGAGAGAGATTGATTGCCTCCTGCCTGACCCCAACCGCATGACCCCAACCAGAAACCCAGGTACGTGCCCTTGACCAGAATCGAATCCTCAACACTTTGGTCCATGGGCCAATGCTCTAACCACTGAACCAAATCAGCCAGGACAAGACTTGGACTTTTCCGTGCTGACCAGGCCACCCTTGAGCCAGCAGCTACCGCCATCAGAGCTTCCGCCCGTGCTCCTCCCTCTGCACAGAGTACTCCTCCCCCAGGCCATCACCTGGCTGGCTGGCTCTCACCCTTCAAGTCTGTTTGAATGTCATCTCTGTAGAGGCCCATCCACAATAGCTGCCCCCTCTCTCTGGCACTCCCCCAACCAAGCCTTGCTCCTCTTGCTCCCTGCTGTCACCCCAGGGTTGGCACCAAGATGGTCCCACAGCGGACCCCAGTAACTCTTTACTCAAGGAATGGATGCACTAGGAAAAGCAAATCAAAACCTATCTGAAATACTACTCCTAGGTATAAACCCACCCACATCAAAAGGCACATATAAGGATAACCATATTGGTTTTATATATAATAGCCAAAATCTGGAAACTACCCAAATGCCCATGGACAGAAGGATAAACAATGTGAATCCAGAGGTTTGAGAGATGCTCCAGGAATGGTTAAAAAAAGGACCAACTAGACCCATCTCTTTATGGATAATTAATAAGTCTGCAGTTTCTCATTAGGCTCAACTCAGAAGAAGGTAGAATCACAGAAGGACCCAGGTTCCCAGCGTGCAAGGGGTTGCAGATTTGCCATTTATAATATCTATCTCAGGGAATCAGGGGGGAGGCAGGAGGGTGATCCTGCCTGATCCTCGGAATGGAGAGAAACTGGGAAAAGGCCCAGGCACAGAGCGAACTGCGTCCCCAGCCCCCAGCCCCACCCAAGCCCTGGCTCCCGTGGAGACCCCAGCACAGCAGCTCCGGGCGCTGCAGCGAGAAAGGCCCCGCTGCTGCCTCGCACGAATATTTCCAAGTCCCGAGAAAGGGCAGCCAAGGTCTGACCGCTGCTGGTGAGGAACAGGGGTCAGACGTGACTGCCACTCACCCTCGGCTGAGAAAACATTTTTTCCCAGCTTTCTGGTAGACCCGCTTCCAAACTATAGCTATTTCTATCAGGACAGGTAACATAAGGAACTACAAGCCACATGAAAGGAAAGAACAGGGAATCTATCCTGGGTCCTCCAAGCAGGAAATGACAAATGAGAGAGAACTGCCTGAAGCCAAGCAGTGAAGTGGTAAAATGGGACTTGGCTACCCTCCCTCGAGCCAACCCAGGGCTCCTTCCCCTGGCAACTCGCCCCACAAAAGAGCAGGCAAGCCTTGGCCTGTGCACACGCCCCCAACCTTCCCTCCGTCAAGTCCCTCACCCTGTCACGGCTTTATCACTGAAAGACAACAGAAAGCGCCAACACCAACCAGCCAGCTGCCTGCCCCACTAACTCCATCTACCTTGGTGGCAGCGCCACGACCCCAGGGAGGCAGGTCATTTGAAAAGGCTCCTCTTCCAGCAAGGCCTAACCCCCAAGGAACACGAGGCCCAGCTCCTCTGCAGTCATCCACGTCTGTCTCAAAGAATTTGCAGCTCAAAAATCTCCAGGAAACCCCAAGGAGATCCCCCTTTGCCAAGGGTAGACAGTGCCATGGGCAAGCTAGACAGCAGGTCAGACATTCACAGGCTGCAAGACTTAGTTTCTAAGGCATGATGTCCTACCGTCAAACCACCTCCCACCCTGAACCGCCATCTCACAGCTTCGTGACCTAGCGCTAGGATGTCAAGGAGCCCTGTACCCCCTCTTCCCTGCCAGAGGACAGCAGGAGGGGACATAGCTAGGAAGAGCCTGGGCAGTGAGACAATGTCCCCAACAATACCCTGGGGTAATGCCAAGCCCCAGTGACAGAAATGGCCATAAATGTCTGTCCTTCCAGTCTCCCAGGGAGATCAGAGCCTCTGAAAGCACCCTGACTGTGTGATAAGCCCTCATTCCCGTCCCCAACACTGGGAATCTAAAATTAGCCAGAAGAAGCATGTGCTCAGCCCCGTCTCCTGCACTGCACCTGATAAGTGTCACTACCTCCTTTGGCAATAACTCGTCTTAGGGAGTGCTATAAATACCACCAAAGCTACCCAACGTGCATTATGAATACCAGGAATAGTTTCAGGGTTTCCAGGCACTGGCTATGTGACAAGGGTGTCAAATTCAAAGTCGCCGGTGCAAGACGCAGACCCAGAGCACACACAAATCCCTGGGGCTCAACCCTGCATTCTGAACCGCGGGGAGGAGCCGCTCAAGAGCACCCCGCCCCCAGTGCTGGAGCTGCTGCAGCTCTTGTCAAATCACTAGGAAGTGGGAGGCGAAGGACATGGTTTGAAGTTGTAGAAAAGGACAAGGAGAATTTTAGCCTTCCTAGATATTTAGACGTTATTCAGAGCTTTCAAGGGGTGGTGCCTTTAGAAACAGAGGGCTGGAGGGGAAGCAGGTATTGATGGGGTGATCGATCCCAGGCTGCTGGTATTATCTCCCCTGAAGCCTACATCCAGAGGGGCTTTAATAGATGTTTATGGAATGATCTTCAGTCCTCTGGGCTTTAGGGGCCCACAACTGCAGAGTCCTGATCCCCAGGAGCTGGGCGGGCTGCACTGGTATGGACAAGGGAGTTGCCAAAAAGCAGAGCGCCAGCCGCGACGCCCCGGGACCTGGGTGAATGTAGATCCGTGCAGGAGACGGGAGGGATGGCAGAAAGTGAGCAGTCCCAGGAGAAGGGGGGTCAATGCAGTAAGGTATCCCAGAGGCAAAGGGAGAGAGGGTGTTGGGAGAAGAGGATGACAAACAGCAAGATGTGCAAGGCAGCTGGGGACCAGAGCACCTGGCGACAAGCTGTGCGATCGGTCCCCCACGGGCTGTTGGAGGCCTTCCAGAATGGCGTTCCAGTACAGTGTAATTGCAGGAGTTGAAGGACAGGGACAAGAGGTATAGCTGACTCTTTTTTGAAGTTGGCTAACTGACATCTAACTTGACACTAGGCTAGTGGCAAAAAAGAAAAAGAAAATCCCACCCCATCCAGTTCACAGTCGCCACCTTTTCACAGCCTTTGTGCCACCCGATGTCCCGCTGTGCCTTCCCACCCTCTGGTCTTCGCTCATGCTCCTCTGCCACCCAACGCCCTCAGTCTGCTTTCCGACGTCTCGCAGAACTCTCAGGGCTCCACTGGAGTGGCACGACCGTGAACCCCTCTGAGGTCCCGCCCCGGCACTGCCCCTCCCCTCTCCAAACTGAACACTGCCCCCCCTCATCACAAACTCCTGCAGCGGAGTCAGGGTCTCACCGCTTCTGTGTTTCTCTCACCAGGTGCCATAACCCTTTGCCCGTGACAGACCCTCAAAAAAGAGCAGTAAATAAGGCTGTTTAGTTTAAAAACAGTTATTTTCCTCCCTCTTTTCCTCAAATTCTTTGTGCTTAGTAACACACATAACTGCCCACACACCACTCCTATGTCAAATATTTCCCCAGCATGTACAATTCTGTCGGCCCCTCGGGAAAAATAGAAGCAGGGAATGAATCTGTCTAAAAGGACTGGCAGGGGTGTGAGGGCAGCGGAAAGACAAGATGCTGAGGCTCTCTCTTCTCTCCCCTGACCCCAGCCCTGTCTCACGTGGTCAGAAGAAGGCAGGGAGGGCCTGGGGAAGAATGCTCTGGAAGCCATCTCCTCAGACCTTTCTCCCACGGAGCTCAGTCCTTACCAGTCTGCCCTGGGCTGAGTAAAGGAAACCGGTCTTCTGGGGTCCATGACGCCAAACTAAGGAGCTGGACTTCAGTGCTCAGAACAAACCCTTCTTGTCCAAGCCCCGCCCTCCCAGTGTCAAGCTGACGTCCTACAAAGGCAGGGCAGATACAGCACCCCACTTTTGAAACATTTGCTCAGAGGCTCCTGCCAAACACCCGCCCTAACAATCAGACCTAAAAATGATCCCACACTCCATAAAGGTGTCTCCACCTGGGATCCCCAAGCTCACACTGAGGCTCCTGGCCAGAGAACCACCCAGAGATGTGATGACAACCAGCACACAGACCCCCAGGTGCCATTCATCACAGCCAACCCGACTCCCCCAGTAAGCCTGGAAGCTGGAAGCACTATGCATTAAAATGCCAGGGCCTAGCCTCCCCCGTGTGTGGGGGCAGCCTTGGGGTCTGGGAGGCCTCCCTTCTTCCATTTCTGCCTCCCCCTCACACAAACGCTGGCGTGAGGAGTGCCCTATAAACTGACATCAGTGGAAAGGGAACATCCGGAGTACAATCAGAGTTGAGTCATTAAATATTGCACAGTCCCCTGGGGAAGGAAAAAGCCAAAATGGGCCACAAAATTACTAGGGCTTCAAAACCCCAAAATAAAGTACATATGCTTTTACTGTGTTGTGTATACCTTGTCCTTGAAGCCCAGGAGGCCTCTTTTGCAGGCAGCCCCCTCGGCGCTCCCACAGGCTGCTGGGGGTCAGCCATCACATCTCTGGGTGGGCCTGGCCCCTGGAGAATAGCACCAAACTCCGATTTTCTCCAGCTACCCACCAGCAGCTCAGGAAGGGCTCACACTGTTTACAAACCCTAAAAACTATCATTTTCTGTCCTCTACAACACTGGGGAGGAAGCAAACCAGCCCCAAGGGGGGAGGGTCAGTGAAGACAGTCACACAGAGGAAAGGTGACTCAGTGCCAGCCTGACTTACTCAGGGCAAACACTCAGCATCTGTTGCGGTTTTTTTTTTTACTTCTCACATGGAAGCGGATTCAAAGCACCACCAAACTGAATCAAGGCAAGGATCTCTGTTCAACAGGAAGGGACCAGAGGGAAACTCAGAGTCGGGTTTCAGTTTTTCACACTGCATAAAACCACCTCTGGCAGCTGGCTCGGTCAGTCAGCAAGACAGACTGCAGCCAGGCAGACACGCAGCTTTCGCCCCAAACGCTTTCCCCCGAGTCCCCCCGCTAGCGGTTGGGTATCCAGCCTGCGCAAGCATCAGCAACCTTGGATCGGGGCTCCCACTCTGGGTACATGCCATGTGCAGGTCATATTTGACTAGCAGGTACTTTTTGCCTCTTTATCTACAGACACAATAGATAGATTATTACTTTAAAATCCTACTCTTAGGGTCCAAGTTTTGAATATTCTACCAAAAGTAGGCTGACAATGCCAAGTCCCCCAAACACCCCCCCCATCATACAGCCACTTTGTGTTCACCAACGGGTTGCCCAGGGTTAGCAAACAAAAACACAGGATACCTATTTAAATTTGACTTGCAGAGAAACCACAACTAATTCCTTAGTGTAAGTATATCCCGTGCAATATTTGGGACCTACTTATACTAAAATTAGTCACTATTTATCTGAGATTTAAATTCAACTGGGCAGCCTGTATTTTATCTGGCAACCCTCGTTCAACATTCAAAAGAACACGCTGAGGCCTGAGAACAGCTGGAAGCGCGCTCCACGGGCCCAGTTGTCAGCTCATTCCACCCAGAGGATTAGCTAAAGCAGCGCACTGGCCTTGCTGCTCCGGACAAGGACAGGCAGAGGGAGGGGCAGGACTGCGTCCAGAGAGGAAAGTCAAGTCCATTCATCTCCACTTCACTCAGAGAGCTTACTGAAAACCTCAACAGAGAAAAATGTGAACTTAAACACAAGCCAGATACCAAAGGGCAAATCTTTTATAAGTCCACTTATGTAAGGTACACAGAGTACACAAAATCATCAAGACAGAAAGGAGACTGGTGGTTGCTGGCGGCAAGGGGGAGATGAAGAGTTAGTATTGAATGGGTGCAGAGTTGTAGTTTAATGACAAAGTTCTGGAGATGGAGGTTGTGAAACAATGTGAGTGTGCTTAATGCCACTGTACACTTAAAAATTACTAACGTGCCCCGCCGGTGTGGCTCAGTGGATTAAGCATCGGCCCATGGACTGAGAGGTCCCGGTTCGATTCCTGGTCAGGGTACATGCCTGGGTTTCGGGCACGATCCCCAGTGGGGGTGCGTGCAGGAAGCAGCCAATCGATGTTTCTCTCTCTCACGTGGATGTTTCTCTCTTTCCCTTCCTCTCTCTCTAAAAAAAAAAATCAATAAAAACATATTTTTTAAAAATGACTAACACGCTGCCCTGGCCAGTCTGGCTCAGCAGTTAAAGCGTCGGCCCGCGGACCAGAGAGACCCGGGTTCGATTCCCACTAAGGGCACGTACCTCGGTTGCAGTTTGTCCCCGGCCCCAGTTGAGATTGTGTGGGTGGCAACCACTCGATGTGTCTCTCTCACGTTGATGTTTCTCTCTCTCTCTCTTCCCCCCTCTCTCCCGCCCGCTCTATCTGAAGATACATGCAAAAATGTCCTCCGGTGAGGATTTAAAAATAAAAAAAAATGACTAACATGCTAAATTTTATGTGATGTTTATTTTACTGCATTTTTTTAAAACTAGCCAATTTTCTTCTCATTTCCAGGTTAGCTAGGCTTTTCCCTCTCAAATCTAATGCATCTCTAACTTCATGCTGTATGTATCCATCCACTAAGAACCTTACCGTTTAGCAGGAAATCGTATCAGCAAGACACAGAGGGAAAGACCAAGGAGGAGCAGATGTGCTGCTCCTGTACCCACCTGTGGTCCCACCTGACCAGGCCTTGGAGCTCCCTGCAGAAGCACCCCCCCCCAACACACACACACACACACACACACACTTTCCCTTCTCCCTTGAGTTCTAAGGGTCCCATCATCATCCTATGCTCAGCTTTCAACAGGCTCTAGAAACCTTCCAGTAACAAAATTCAAGAGTCAAGAAAGCTCATCCCTACAGGATTCAGGGAGCTGCCAGCCTGGTGGAAGCCAGCACTCGCTGACCTCACACCATCTCGTAAGTGGGACAACTCCCTTCTGGAGAGAAGCAACCAGGCCTGAGGGCTCTGAACTCACCTTCTGGCAAATGAAAAATGGATGAAGGATGATGAAGAGAAAAGAAAAGAACAAGCTTGATTTCTTTTGGATATGCTGTGTACGCACCCCAACTCTGAAGCCCGAAATAAACATCTGACCTCAAGTCACAGGTCACTTGCCTTGGAGGGGGTTAGACATAAGACAAGATCTGGGAACTCTAGACATGGCTCTGACATGTACAGTGAAAAAATATAGCCAAGACAGAGTCAAGGGCCAGAAAGTATTCTTGAAGCCCACCAATCTCTGAAAGCGTTCAAAGGTTGGTTAGAGGCAGTAGGGAAGGGTCCCCCACTCAGCCCGGGTCAGTCCCTGGCCCAATACCAGGGTGTATAGACAACTCCTCTTAGGAACCCAGATTCTCCTCAGCCCTTACCTGCCCAACCCGACCTGGCCAGACTGCTAAATGGCCACACGACCCCTCACACCACACACCCGACTCCTGCGGCAGCCAGCAGACTCTGGGGCAGGTGGTGGCACCCTGGGTGAGCTTCAAGCAGAGGGTCTGTGACTTCCCAGAATCACACCAGTGATGCCTGTTTCACCTCCACACCACCCCAAGTCCACTCAAGCCTGGAATCCAGGCTTGGCAAGTACCCCAGGCAATTCAAAAGAAAGAGATCCTCAGACCACATATTAAACTCTTCCTCTCTCTCTAAAATCAATAAAAAAAATTTAAAAAAAAAGAGAGCTTTAAAACATGTTACGAGGGCTATTAATGATGTGGGGAATGTTCACAAGATAATGCTGGGGGACAGCTGAGTACCCAGCTGTACGTTCTGTCGGGGTCTAAGCTGGATACGCATTTATATACAAATTGAACCTGTTCCCTGGTTAACTTAAGGAGTGAGTCTTCTATGAATGTGGTG
The DNA here is from genome assembly GCA_030848825.1 of Tadarida brasiliensis. Taxonomy (NCBI): domain Eukaryota; kingdom Metazoa; phylum Chordata; class Mammalia; order Chiroptera; family Molossidae; genus Tadarida; species Tadarida brasiliensis. The sequence continues at coordinate 194,448,674 of CM061257.1, read as the reverse complement.
ACTTTGCTACCCCCCAGCGTCTGCAGGTGCCTGCTCACTGAGCCATAACAATGTAGAGCCTCTGGAGGCTCCCATCCCCACCCCGTCTGAGAGCGGGATCTGGTATCTAAGGGAAGAGGGTGGTTGGTGGGGCAAAGAGGGTTCTAGCCAGGGGTCTTTTCTGAATCAAAGCTGGAAAGTGAGGACGGGTCAGCTGGAAGGCTGGCCGGCCAGAGATTCTGCAGGAAACAGTAGAAAACAATGTTAGGACGTGAGCTGGGGTCCAGCTGCAGAGGCCCTGGGCCATCGAAGGCTGTGAGCAGCAGCCCACAAGAGACTGTGTGGCAGAACTCCACAGGGAATCCGAATCCTTTCACAGCCACGGACAGGGGACACATGGCGAGGAGGGGGTGTCGTGATTAAATCAGAAAACGACAAGAAAATCATGGAGCCATGCACCTTTGATTATGAATATTAAGCCTAGAAATATAGCCACTTCCCAATTTCCTCTTGTCCTTTCCACACATAACTTTGGCCAAGGTTCTGTTTTTCTCTGTTCTTGAAGGTAATCTGGCACTCCAGGACCGGTGGCTATGGACACTGGACTGGTCCTGATACAGCAGGTGGTATTATTTCTGAACTCCCCTGCCTTCAGCCAGCTTCCCTTCTTTTGTCCTCTCAAGCACCTACGTCAGCCCCAAAGCTCCTGGAAGGAGAGGGAAGAGTAGAAAAGGAAGAACACCAGCATCAGGACCAAACCATGGCACAGACCATCCTTCAGGAGCAAAGAATTCAGATATGCATAAGGCTTCCACAGACCCCTTCATGGTACGCTATAGCACCAGGCACCCCTCCACGTGTTGGCCACCAGCCACCTGACCCCCTCTACAAGAGGCGGTGTATCTCTAAGGCTCCTCTTGATAAGTTAAGCCACTTCATTTCAGGCCTTGAAAACAAATGCTCTGTGACACTATTTTTCCTACTGCCAAAGAGTTTAATAACCAGCATTCAGTACTTTATATTAAAATCAGTTATCATCTTTGCCACACATCAAAAGCCAATTTCCCCCTAGACCACAAAGCTGAGACACCATCCAGGGATGCGAAAAGAAAAAGAAGCTGGTTGCCCTGCAAAATTATGCAAATAATGCCCTCTCTCCCTACAGAAAAAAGAAACCCCCTCAGACAAATAAAGGAGAAGAAACTGAAAAAGAATGCTCCAGCTTAGTCATCTGCTAATAGGATAAGTTGCATTTTAACATTTACACTAGGTCAGTACTTGGGTTCAGGTGTTGGGCTTTTCAAGTACTTTCTTGGTTTAGATTTGGAAAAACAGACTGGTGACTCTAGAGACTCCTCCCTGAATTATTATTCCTAACAACCAAAGCTTCTTTCTAATATTCTGTAGCTGTTAAACAGCTTGCTGCTCTTTCAGAAACACACACACAATAAAAGCATCTGATTAAAAATAAGCTGTACCATGTGATTGAAACATGTCTTTTCCTCCCATTGATTTCAAGTGTTCTAGCCCTTAATCAGAAGTAATCAACCTGTCATCTCTCTGTAATGAATAATTCCACATGGGTTTTGGAAAATAAACATATGACAGAGGACACTAGAGGGAAAAGCAAACACAGAATGAAGAGCCACGGCCCCATCTGGGCTGTCCAGTGCAAGCGCAGTTCTTCCCTCCCTGGATCATTCTAACGGGATTATGTGTTTCTGTAACTGTATTTGCAAATGAGTGACTCAATTCAGTAACTGCTACCTAATTCTATGAAGATTTGGGATGTACTTGTTTGAGGGAAGCTATATGGAATTAGGGCCTTATGACCACTGGGAACTCTGTTATTCTTCACTGCTGTGGGCCTGGCGTCTATAGCACTCAGATCTCCTAGGTCTTTCCCAGGGCAACTCTGGACCCAAGGGGTTCAATGGAATCTAATGTAAGGTGAGTCTGTGCAGGCTTATTGGACCCAACCAGAGCCAGGCTGGTCTAGCTCCAGGTTCACCACCTATACCCGTGGCCCTGAGCCTCGTAGAAAATATGATTCCTAGGCCCCTCTCACCAGCATTCTGCTTCAGTAGCCACAGGAAGGGTAACCCCAGGTAGCTCAGTGCAGCCAATCCCTGAGGCAGCCTTGGCAGCTCAGTCCTGGCCCACTACAGGCGAGGAGTAGCCAGGTTCTACTTTGGCGCATGAGCCCCTCACGGGAGCACATTAGAGAAGTGCGAGGCTAGAAATCCGGTTATTGCTATTGACTATAGTGGGAGCAAAACCAGAAAAGCACTCAAAGAAATCAGAAGTGAGTTTCCCTAGCACTCTCAAGGTATTTGGAACTTGATGTCAAAGGAGCACTTCTGAGAAGGAAGGGTGAGCCTAAGAGACTTGGAAGAAAAGTACTAGGGGTCCTTTGCACCATTCCATTCACTTTTCTTGGCAACTCAGCCACAGGCCAGTTTCCACATATGCCCGCATCCTCTGCAGCTCTGCAAATCCACCCCAGCGTTCCAGACTCAGTCCAAACCCCACCATCTCCTTAAAACTTCCCGGCCACCAGCCTTGAAGGCACAACTCTCCACGTTCAAGTCCTAACATAATTATCATCGATACCAACTTGCCAAATTGCATTCCATTCAGTTAGTGAATAGACTATGATAAAAAAATAAAATAAAATAATAAAAAACTAAGGGCTTCCTGGACACTAAAGTCTGGAAACCAGAGATTATGCAGATGTGCATTCATTATGGAGTTTACGATGAGTAAACTGTGTAATTTTGTTGGACTCAGCATTTTTTTAAACTCAACTGACCTAGGAAACGGAAACCTATTACCATCTTACAGAACTGATGATCCACAGAAGAGTTTGGGGAAAGCTGACCTACCCCATTCATCTAACAATTACATCAAGTCTTTAGTTTGCTTTTTAATTGACTTGAACAGTTACTTAATGTTTTGTTACTCTGTGCATTTGCATATTATCTTAAGTAGAATATGTGTTTGAACTGGGAGCATGTCTTCTATGTCTTTGACTTTCCAGCAGCCCCAGTCCAGCCCCAATATAGAATACTCAAGAAATTCTTTTTTTAATTTGAAAGTGTTAGATCTGATGTTGAAAACTACATATGTGTCTTAGAATGCACACTTTTAAAAACCTCAGAGATCAACTAAGCTTTCACTCATTTTTTTAATGTAAGGAAACTGAAGCCCACAGATGTAAAATGGATTGTCCAAAGTCACAAAAAGTTAATAAAAGAACTATGACTAGACCTCAGGTCTTCCAACTCCTCCTGTAATTTAAGGAAGCCTGTTCCTTCTCTCAGCCTCTGCCTAGTTTTCCAGCAGGTAAGGGAAGAGAGGTAAAGGAAAACTCTAGTGAGTTGAATGCCACAGGCTATTATGACACAGTCATACCTAGTACAAGGCACTGAACACAACAATAAGATCCAAGAAGCCCCAGAACTCACTAAACAGGAGTTAGGCACTCTTTGAAAATTCCAGAATATCTATGAGGAGTTTAAGGTTTCAGAGTTTGGTATCAAGAATACCAAGAAAAGACTGACATTTGCCATTTGTAGAGCTAAATATAACATGTGACTATTGTCTACTGGAACATCATGTTAAAAATGTCAGCATTTACTTCTTAGAGCTACATTTACACATGTTAAGCATGATTATATCAAGCAAATGCTACTTAAGTGTGTAAGGTATGTGTCATGTGCCTGTGTCTGTGTGCACGCATAAGCACGTACATGTGTGAATCTCTGCTTACTCCTAAAGGTGTCCAATGATGAAATCGTGACACCTCAGTCTCATTGCAGGAAACACTTTGTCATCCACAAAGTTTAGTGCCTTAACCAGTAACCAGTGGCAAATCACCCCAACATGGCTCACAATCGGTGGTGACACTTTAGTGAGTCAGGTCACTGCAGTTAAGAACTGTTGGCTTAACTAGTCACTAACAGCCTTATGCTGGTGTTGGAAATAGAGATAAAGTAAAGAGGACTAAGAAATGATAGTTCTTGAAAAAGAAATAGGTTGATTGAAAAGCTACATTATCACATTTAATGGGGTAAATTATATACTATGAGACTATTCACAAATTTGTTAATTCACAAAACCTCCAAGACAAAGACCTTATAAAAATCAAGATTACCTAGTACTATGCTTCTTTTATGAAATTTCTCTCTTACTTTATGGTCAAGAACCATACCATTCACAGGACCGAGGCCACCTAAGGACGTGGTCTGCATGGGATTTGTCACCTCCCTGGACACAGCTAAGGTAACCAACGACCTCAGGTCATTAAAGACAGAAGCTATTTCTCAGACCTCCTGATCTGTCCTCTCAGCAATGCCTGTAATTCTTAACCTCGCCCACCTTCTCCACACTCTCCCCTCACCCTGCTTTCCTCCCCTCTCTCTGGCCACACCTTGTTAGTCTCTTTTGCAGGTTCACCCTGCTCCACCACCCCATTAACTGTGAAGGTCCCTCCAAAGCTCACATCAGTAGGCTCTCACGACAGGTGTTGTTGTTTTTTTACTGGATGGCGAATTCTGTTAACAACGAAGGATGAACTGCTAGGAACCAGATTCCCACTTTACAGCCACCTAGAGAGGGATCCCCAGACTCTCCAATCGTAAGTGAAAATGAGCACGGGGCCTTCATACCTTCTCTTCTCTTCCCAGTGCGCCTTAATCTTTTTGTTTTAGGTTTAGGAACTTCAGTGGACTTTGATTACTCCTCTTTCGAGGTAGCTCAGAATGAAAACTGCTGAATAGGGAAATAAATCCCCCTTTATAATTTTAATAAAGAGTTCATTCATAGGCCAACAGACCTTCCTTTTGCCCAAGTTTTAACATCAACAAAGGATGCGGAACTTTTTACCAACAAAAGTCTCAGTCCAACAGAAATTGTTCATGGTGATAAAACAAACTGCAGTTTTGTATTAGAACCAGTTAAGGAAGCAGGAAAGGCATGGACAGAAATCTAACGCTGCAATCAAAAGAAATACTAGAGGTCATTTATAAAACTTGCCTTTTAAAGAATAAACATAGCAAATTATTAACTGTGGTAGGCTGAGTACGGGCCCCCAAAGATGTCTGCATCATAATCCCCGAATCCTGTGAACATGTTACATTATGTCCCCCTGTGGCAAAAGGGACTCTGCAGATGTGACTGAAGACCTTGGGGTGGTGAGTTTATGCTGCATTATCCAGGTGGGCCCAGTGTAATCACAAGGTCCATAAAAGAAGGGTCAATGCCCTGGCAGGTTTGGCTCGGCCATTGGAGTGTCAGACCATGCACTGAAGTGTCTCGGGTTCGATTCCAGTCAAGGGCATGCACCTCGATTGCAGTTCATCCCTGGCCCTGGTCGGGGCTGTGCAGGAGCAGCCAATCGATGTGTCTCTTTCACATCAATGTTTCTCTCTTTCTCTCTCTTCCCCCTCCCACTCTATCTGAAGATAAATGGAAAAGTATCCTCAGGTGAGGATTAAAAAAAAAAAAAAGAAAGAAAGGTTGAGGTCAGAAAGATGTAATAGCAGAAGCAGAGGACAGAGAGCAAGCTTGGAAGATGCTATGCTGTTGGGGCTGAAGACTGAGCCACAAGCCAAGGAATGCCAGTGGCTCGAAAAGGCAAATACAATCTCCCCTAGAGCTCCACAGGAACCCAGCCCTGTTGACACCTTGATTTTAGAACTTCTGACCTCCAGAACTATAGATAAATCTGCGTTGGTTTAAACTACTAAGTTTGTGGTAATTTGTTGCAGTAGCAAAATGTTTTATTTTGACTTCAAAGGTTGAGTACATATCTGAAATATTTAAGGTCATTTTCAATAAGAAAAACATAACTTTTCCTCTGGGAAGCAGGAAGTATCAAATCCACTTTTCAGAAGAAGAGAAGTACTTTAATAAAGTAACAATTCCACCTTGTCAGCCTTGCATGTGAACGTTGTTTGAAGAGGTCTGAAGTCATTTATGCCTTCGTGTGACCATGCATCACCTCCTGATAACGTCATCTGCTCCTTGAGTCAATTAAACTAAAGTCAGGTCCTGCCTGTGGGCAAGTCTGCAGATTCCATGGTGTCAATACTTTCACCACAGCCAATTCAAGCTGCCAACACATCACTGAAGACCAAACTGAAAAGAGATGCAGTCAGGTGAGCTGGTGTCAGCCAGCTGGGCAGTTAAATCCATAATTTTGATTCATAAAATACTTAATATATGCCTCATTCTGAGAAATGATGGGGGTACTATGAGACTCTTTCATAAAGAAAGTATTCTATAAGTAAAATTTTGGGGAAAAGAGTTCTAGATCCCTATACTCAGACAGTCATACATTAAAGGCTCTGACAAGTTCTGCTGTTTATCAAAAAGCCCAACTGTCATAGTTAATTAAGCTCAGTGTTTTTGCACTTACATTCAGGGGTGGGTTCACCTGAAGCTCACCCAAGTTAGAAAGCCTATTTTAGGAGAAAGAGTACAAAATTGGGAGCAGGACTTGGAGGGACCCCTTATGTGAGAGGTTCTGAAACTTCAGCTTCTTCCTAGTTTCATGGCCAATTCAACCCTGCGTGTACTGTAACCCTCTGCACTTACCAACACTAGTTCAATGGGACACACATCAGGAAATGCTGTCCTAGAGCATGAATGTGAAAAGGGCAGGAAACTGAGAAAGTACTGTTGAACAAGCTGTCTATTATATGCCAATGTGTCTATAACCAGAACCTAGGTTTGTTTCCATGGGCCATTTTCCAAAAGATAGAAATAGCCTTGTTTTATAGACTGCTTCCTTCAGGAAAGTATTCACTGTAACAGTCATTCATTCATGCTTTCAACATTTGCTGAGCACCACATGGGGAGGATACAAAAATGGTTGAAATGGCCCTGGCTGGTTTGGCTCAGCAGTTAGAGCATCAGCCCGCAGACCAAAGGGTTGTGGATTAGATTCCCGGTCAAGGGCATGTACCTGAGTGGCAGGTTCGATCCCCAGCCCCAGTTGGGGTTGTGCGGAGGCAATCGATGTGTCTCTCTCACATCAATGTTTCTCTCTCTCCCTCCCTTCCTCCCTCCCACTCTATCTAAAAATCAATGGAAAAATATCCTCCAATGAGGATTTTTTTTTTAAAGAAATTTCCTCAAGGGCTAAACTGCTAAAGGGATGAGATGTGCCCTGTATCACATGCTGCTCCAGGCACATGCAGGTCCATGTTGGAAGAGAAGTATCAATCCTAAGGAGAAGCAGGGTGGTCAATAGTTCCTGCTATGGTGATCCAGGAGGCCATGGCTAAGAGCAAGACAGGGACTGGGGTTGTGGAGGTAGGAGAAAATAAAGAGGTGGCCATGGAAACACTCTCCAGAGCAGAGGACAGCCAGCAATGCCCTCGGGCACAAGCATCTACCATCCTTTAGGCTAGGGGTCTATTTCCAGAAGGAAAAAAAAAGTTCTGCCATTCAGGTATGGTACGGATCTGCAGACAGAACCATGCTTGCCAAGTTCAAGATATATCTCACCCAAGGAATGGAACCCACCCTATATGCTTAGACCTGTGACATGGAGAGGTAAAGATATGCAAGAATCAGGGACAATTTAGTCTCTGGCTCATGTTTAAATGCAAGGTGTACCATAAACAATGTTTTAGTTCAGCATTAGATGCCAAAGTTTAAGTTACATGCTACCTCTGAGAGGTGGAATCAAGTTCATGAGAGGCCCAAAAAGACTTAAAGGACAGGAAGACACGTGAGATAGAGGAGATGGGTATGCAAAGGCATAAAGCTGAGAGTGAACCGGGGACAGACAGCGCAGTGTCTGGCACATAGTGGGTTCTTTATGAGCATCTTGGCCATATCATCTTGTTCAGCAGCATGTTGTATGAGTAAATATGAATGAGTCTATAATGAGTGAATGAAGAGACCATACAGGTTATCCTGCCACGTCTCAAATCCAGTCGCTGTACCTGGAGTCCTGCCTTGCAAGGTATCAGCTCCTGTCCCATCACAGGGAGCTGCTATCCCTAGAATAACCTTGACCCTGGTTAACCCTCAGGCAGCTGCAAGAGAGAGACACCAAATACCTTCTTGCCCCTCACTAATGGCTTCTGACTTCATCTCAAAGCAACTTTTGAAATTTCATATTCACAGAATCCAGGCCAAAATCTGTGTTCCACAGGACAACTCATCCCAAAAGGAAAGAGACCAACACTAACTAGCCAGTGGCTTTTATAATCAGAGAGTCATTGACTCCAGCCATTCACCAGAAAGAAACGTTTATTCCCATGTGGGTTTTCCAGAGGTTGGTGGCTTGCTGACCCAACATGTATAAACTGTGTAATACAGGTCAGGTGTTCTGTATCTCAGAATCAATCTGGGTCCAGAATGAAACATAGGTTTTATCACCTATGGCAACTCCCATGACTGGCAGTGGATTGGTGGGAAAGTGTCATGATCTCCTAGCAATGTCTGTTGTGGGTACAAGACAAGGTGATGGTACAGGAGCCGTGCACTATCCCTGATCCTAATTTAATTAGGTTATATATTTACATTTTGTATACAGGCATACCTTCGTGATATTGTAGGTTTGGTTCCAAATCACCACACTAAAGCAAGTATCACAATAAAGTGAGTCACATGGATATTTTGGTTTACCAGTGCATATTAATAGTTATGTTTACACTACACTGTAGTCTTTTAAGTGCACAATAAATAGCATTGTGTCTAAAAATGTACATACCTTAATTTTAAAATACTTTAGTATTGCTAAAAAATGCTCAGCATCATTTGAGCCTGTTGGCCAACAGACTTGCTCAAAGCATGGTTGTTATAAACCTTTACTTTTTTTTAGAAAAGCAAAATCTGCAGAGCACAATAAAACTAAGTGCAATAAAATAAAGTATGTCTGAATAAATATATATGCATATGTGTATATGCATATACATAATACACACCACATATAATTTTTTTCTGATTTGCTTTTAAAAAATAATACAAACAACTAGACCTAAATTGCAACCACACTGTTAAATCCTCCTGAACAAAAGAAAGAGAAAATTGAGAGTAGGAAGCATAACTTCAATCTGCGCCCAACATGTGCTGGCACAGCTGCTGGTGGGAGAATCCAGCTGTTCGCCTGGCCAGCCAGGGGACACTTCCCTCCCTAGAGGGGCAAGTCCCTGAGGAAGAGAAGTTTCTCAAGGGAGGCACTTGCTTTCCCCCACACTCAGAATCACCTAGGCACCTTTCTTGGTGCAAGTGTTTTACTGGGAAGCTCAGCAGGGCAAGGAAGACTGACCCTGCAGACCACCATTTACTGCTTAAGGCACTATTTGGGGGGCCTCATGGGGTCTCAATAACCCTGTGATCATCCTTATTCTGAGGCTCAGATCTAAAGAGAATGAATATTGGTTCCAGTAACTCCCAACTCCCCTTTGTCCCCACTACACTGCAAACAACATAGGGCTGATCAATTATGTGCTCAACTGTATGGAAGAAATAAGCACTATAAGAACGCAGAGGTCAGGTGACAACCAACTCCTTGATGTTTAAAAGGATGGAACGTGTTTAGAACAAAACTCTAGCACATAAAGTTGTGCTTCCATCTGCAGAGGGAAATAAAGCTGAAGATAACTTTGTGTGTAAAGCAAAGTCTGTCTTTAAGTCATAAGGAGACACAGTTCCACAAGGTGAAGTAGAATAAACTCCATTTAAATATCCTTCCAAATGCACAAAAAGCAAGGTGATGGTCTGACTGCTCCCCAGTGCCCTCTGTTTTCCACGAAATAACCACCCCTGGATTAGGTCATTTTGTTGACTATTTCTAGAACAGCAAACAATGGCTTCCCGCCAGACATCCTGAAAGTAAGTCTGACTTTCTGATGAAAGCTGCCTTGCAATGGCTCTCAATGCATTTTGGCCCTGAGCTCATCCCACTACACATCCTCTCTAATGCTTGCCTTCCCCATGAGCTGTGGGAGGCCCAGCCTTCTCCCACCAGAGGTGGGGTGGGAAAGGGGATGGACTACAGATGCCCAGTGCTCCTGGTACACCCTGAAGCCAGTAAGTCAATTAGTTGCACTGCCAGTTGTAGCATAAATGATTCATAGCTGTATTAATCAATACATTTTTGCAGACGCTGCTATTAACTCTGATCATTTCCAGGGGAAAATATAGCTCAGGATGCAGAGGCCACTGAGCCAAGTTGGTGGATACATAAACACACAAATCCTGGCACTTTCTAAAGTACATAGTTATGCTGGGTAAAAAAGATGAACCTGACCTAAAACAGAGGCATCAGTATCCTTAGGCAGGGACTAGGGTTAAAAGCTCATATCAGTAAGGAGATGGCTGCACGTGCCCCCAGAGCAGCAGTGACCGTTCCCAGATAGACCTGTTCCAGACACCCAGAAGCAGGGCAAAGGGCATCTTCATAAGTAATGTTCCAGGTCACAAATGGCAAATAGACAGCATCATGGCAGTAATTCCATTTTCAGTGTTGTGGCAGATATTATTAATCCATTACCATAATTTTTAAAAATTTATTTACTTTTTATTTTTATTTTTGGTTACAGATGCCCCTCCTTTTTCCCTATTGACACCCTCCTCCCCACTCCCGTAACCCCCCGCCTTCACAGTATTGTCTGTGTCCACTGGTTATGCACATAAGCTCTTCGGTTTATCTCTTCCCACTTCTGCCTCCCTCTGAGGTTTGTCAGTCTGTTCCTTACTTCCATGTCTCTGGATCTGTTTTGTTCATCAGCTTATTTTGTTCACTATATTCCACAAATAAGTGAGATCACATGATATTTGCCTTTCTCTGACTGGCTCATTTCGCTTAGCATAATACTCTCCAGGTCCCTCCATGTCATCTCAAAGGGTAAGAAATTTTTTTTCCTTACAGCTGCATAATATTCCATCATATAAATGTACCAGTTTTTTTTATCCACTCATCTACTGATGGGCACTTGGTCTGTTTCCAAATCTCAGCTATTGTAAATAGTGCTGCTATGAACATAGGGGTACATCTATTCTTTCCAACTGGTATTTCAGGCTTCTTAGGATATATTCCAAGAAGTGATATCACTGGGTCAAATGGCAGTTCCATTTTATGAGGAAACACCATACTGTTTTCCATAGTGGCTGCACCAGTCTGCATTCCCAGCAGCAGTGTGCTAGAGTCCCCTTTTCTCCACACCCTTGCTAGCACTTGTTTGATGATTTGTTGATGGCAGCCATTCTGGCAGGTGTGAGATGATACCTCATAGTTGTTTTAATTTGTACCTTTCTGATGATTAGTCACATTGAGCATTTTTTTACATGTCTCTTGGCCATTTGTATGTCCTGTTTGGAGAGGTATCTATTCAGGTCCTCTGTCCATTTTTAATTGGGTTCTTTGTCTTCCTTTTGTTGAGTTGTATGAGTACACTATATATTTTGGAAATTAACCCCTTATCTGATGTATCATTGGCAATTATGTTCTCCCATACAGTGGGTTCCCTTTCCATTTTGATGCTAGTTTCTTTTGCTGTGCAGAAGCTTTTTAGCATTACCATACTCTTGACCACAGAGACTGATTTCGCAGCATAATCTGTCTTAACTCTATCCTCTCAGCAGCCATTCTAGTCACCAGGGGTGAAACTAAAGATGAAACCCATTGTGTATCTGCCTTACTCCTAATCCTGCTGTTGAGAAATGTACTCATCAGAAGAATTCCTAGATCTGACAGGTTGCACAAAGCATGGTAGATGTTCTCTTAAGAGGTCTTGGTATTTTTCCTAAAGCAGTTAATAATCAAGAGATTTTTTAAAAAAGAACCATGCAAATAACAAAAAGTCAAAGTGATAAAAGTTCATTGAACCAATGTGTTGGGAATTCTATTGGAATGTTGGAGGATGTACATAAAAGAAGTCCTAGCCCAGCCGGTGTGGCTCAGTGGTTGAGCAATGACCCATGCACCAAGAGGTCGCTGGTTCGATTCCTGGTCAGGGCACATGCCCAGGTTGTGGGCCAAATCCCCAGTCTGGGGGCATGCTGGAGGCAGCCAATCGATGTTCTCTCTCATCGATGTTTCTATCTATCTCTCCCTCTCCCTTCCTCTCTCTCTAAAGATCAATAAAAATAAAAACATTTTTAAGAAGTCCTAGAATCAAAGAATCCTGGAACAAATGACCAAATCTGTGACACAGCCCAAGAGACCCCTCCCCAAACACCTGGCTCCTCCGAGCCCCTCGAGCCTCCTCTTGGACCTGCTCCAGCTACAGTGGCCTTTGCTGGTTGCTCAAATACAATAAGCCCCAGGGCCTTTCCCAGGCAGCTTCCTTGACCTAGAAGGCTCTTTGGTCCCTCTTCACTGACACCTGACACCCACCTCCCTAAAGTCTTGACAACTCCCAGTCAGGCTACAGGTTTCCATGCAGATGCATTCTCTCAGGAAAGCCTTCCCTGATCACCTTCATGAGCACCCCACCCAAACTAGGGTAGGACTCCTGCTCCTCTGTCATAGCCTTCATCCCAGTTTTCAATGATGTTTGGAGTGAATCCCATATACTGCTATGCTTTCAATGAGCTCTGTGAAGGCAGAGCAGATGCCCACTGTGTTCACCACTGCACCCCCAATCCATGGCGTGGTGCCTGGAAATGGTACAGAACATGGAATCAGTGAGTTGATAGATTAGTGGATGAATAAATAAATGACAAGGCAGAAAACTTAATTAGAACTGAAGATCAAACAAGAGTTTAGTATACTTGTGATGCACGGAGTAATGGGAAGTCAGGAGACATATGTGTCTGTGACATAAATTTGAAACAATTAGGCACAAGAAAACACCCGCAGGGTAGCTCATTTGGTTAGAGCAACATCCCAATACACCAAGGTATGAGATCAATCCCTAGCCACGGCACATACAAGAATCAACCAATAAATGCATATGTAAGTAGAACAAAAAAATGATGTTCCTCTTTCTCGCTCTCACTCTAAAAAAAAAAAAAAATCAATAAATTAAACAATAAAAGTAATATCCTAATAGAGTAGAGAAGGCAGACAAAATAATATCATGGAGCATGATACAAAATCTAAAAGTCATTTTTAAAAATTAATAAATTTGACTATATATAAAAATTAAATTTTTGGCAAGGAAAAAGCTAACAAGCAAAGTCAAATGGGAGAAAGCATTTGCAGCATATAACAATGCTAATTTCCATTATATATAAAAAGCAAATACAAATAAATATAAAAAGTCCAACACAATACACAAATGGGCAGAGGAAACAGTTAACAAAAAACGCAAATGACTTAAGCATATGAAAATATGCTCAACCTCACACACAATAAAATAAGTGACGTGAGATACCTCAGTTGCAGTTTGTCCCCAGCCCCGGTTGGGGTCATGTGGGTGGCAGCCAGTCAATGTGTCTCTCTCACATCAATGTTTCTCTCCCTCTCTCTCTTCCTCCCTCTCTCCCTCCTGCTCTATCTGAAGATAAATGCAAAAATGTCCTCGAGTGAGCATAAAAAAAAAAGCGAACATACTTTCTGACTCAGCCATTTCACTTCTAGGAATTTATCCCAAGATGTATTCATGCTTGTGTACAAATGTATGTGTGTGCATCAAAAGCACTGTTTAAAATAGCCAAAGACTAGAAATGTCATTCATTCAATCAAAAGGAAGCCAGTTAAGAGATCCAATGAACTACCATACTGCTACTTTAAAAGAATGAGGCTAGCCTTGGCTGGTGTGGCTTAGCTGGTTGTGCACCATCCAATTCACTGAGAGGTCCTGTGCACCAAGAGGTCGCTGGTTGGATTCACAGTTGGGGCACAGGCCCATATTGCAGGCTTGATCCCCAGTAGGGGGCATGCAGGGGGCAGCTGATCAATGTTTCTCTCTCTCTCTTTCTCTCTCACCCTCTCCCTTCTTCTCTCTCTAAAATCAATAAAAAATATATTTTTTGAAAAAATAAAAATAAAGAGGCTAAAAAACAAAACAAAAACTGCATACACAGATAAAAGTATGGTGATTAACAGAAGAAAAAGGGTTGGGAAGGGTGGAAAAGTATAAAGGGGGAATAAATGGTGATAGAAGGAGACTTGATGTGGGATAGTGAACACACAATACAACATACAGATGACATATACAACTGTACACCTGAAACTTATATAATTTTATTAAAAAATGTCACCCTAATAAATTCAATAAAGTAAAAAAATAATTAAGGCTGATCAATATAATCTGATATAAAATTATTTACATTGTTAAGTTAAAAATAAAATTAAGGTACCTAGGAGTATATAGAGTATCCCATTCATATAGGGAATAGAAAAGGAGGGGAAGGGAAGGGAGAAGAAATATAAATATATATTTATAAATATGCAGACTTTTTCTGTTATAATATACAAGGCACTGCTAATAGTAGTTGTCTTAAGGAAGACAGGGGCTGACAAGAGACTTACTGTTCATTACATACCCTTTTCTCCTGTCTGAAATTTTTATCACATGTGAAATTTACCATTGTAAAAACATAAATTACATTAAAAACAGGGAAGGAGGAAGGATGAACCTGGAGTACAAATTGAGGACAAAAGAGAAACCATATAGGAGACCCAAGTCACTCATGCTTCTCATGACCAGGACCACAGCCAAAAGGGGTATGATGAGAAAATATCCCTTATACCAGCACAGGAGCCTTATGTACAAAGGACATTGGTGAGGACAGAGCCTGGTGACAACCTTGACTAAGCAGAACAAACTATCATTCTCAGAAATACAGTGCAGACAGATAAATAGGTGTGAGATTTACAGAAATTCCAGAGTAGCCCTTGAAAACCACTCACCTTAGTACTTTAGTGTGAGATTGATCTTCTAGATCCTCAATTTTTTCAATAGTCAGCACCTAAATAACAGCTTGCACAATGTGGCCAGGGTTGAGCTTCACAGTCAGCCAGTCTGAGGGGAGATCCCACCCACAAACGGGACAACAACAATCAAGACCCACTTACAACAGGAGAACCCAAACAACCCACACAGGGGACATTCCTAGAGCATTCAGCCCAGGAGATCAAAGACAGCACCACTGGGTCCCAAAGGAACTTACTACATAAGCCCATCCCACAAAGACTTAGAGTCAGCAATTCTATCTAATACACAGAAACAAACACAAAGAAACAGCTAAAATGGGGAGACAAAGAAACAACCCCAAATGAAAGAAAAGGAGGAATCTCCAGAAAAAGAGCTAAATGAAATGGAGGCAAACAATTTATCAGACATTGAGTTCACAGCAATGGTTATAAGGATGCTCAAGGAACTCAGTGAGAACTGCAAGAAACTTAACGGGAACTACAAGGAACTTAGTGGGAATTCCATCACCATGAAAAAAGACATAGAAACCATGAATAAGAACCAGTCAGAAATAAAGAATACCATATCTGAATCTAGAATACACTGGGAGGAATTAAAAATTAGCTGGATGAAGCAGAAGTTCAAATCAGCTATTTGGAAACCAAGGTAGAAAAAAAAAAGCAATCAGAGAAACAAATAAAAGAGAGTTCAGATAATGAGGATAATTTAAGGGAACTTTGAGACAATATGAAATGTAACAATATCTGCATCATAGGGATACCAAAAGGAGAAGAAGGTGAGCAAGGAATAGAAAACCTATTTGAAGAAATAATGACAGAAAACTTCCCTAACTTAGTGAAGGAAAAAGTCACACAAGTTCAGGGCAGCACAGAGAGACCCACACCAAGATACATCATAATTAAAATGGCAAACATTAAATACAAAGAAAGAATCGTAAAGGCAACACAGGAGAAACAGTTAGTTACCTACAAGGGAGTTCCCATAAGGCTGTCAGCTGATTTTTCAACAAACACTTCAGGCCAGAAGGGATTGGCATGAAGTATTAAAAGTAATAAAAAGCAAGGACCTGAAACCAAGACTACTCTATCCAGCATGGCTATCATTTAAAACAGAAGGTGAAATAAAGAGCTTCCCCAAAAAAAAGGCTAAAGGAGTTCTTTACCACCAAACAGCATTGCAAGCAATGTTAAAGGGACTGTTTGAAGAAGAAGAGATGGGGGGGGGGGGGGGGGGACACATAGTATAAAGAAGAAAATGGCAATAAATAAGTATCTGTCAATAATAACCTTAAGAGTAAATGGCTTAAATGCTCCAATCAAAAGACACAGTGTAGCTGAATGAATAAGAAAACATGATCCATATATATGCTGTCTACAAGAGACCCACCTCAGAACAAGAGATTCTCACAGACTGAAAGTGAAAGAATAGAAAAAAATATTCCATGCAAATAGAAATGGGAAAAAAAAGCTGGGGTAGCAATACTCATCTCTGACAAAATAGACTTCAAAAGAAAGGCTATAACAAGAAATAAAGATCATTACATAATACTAAAGGGATCGCTCCAACAAGAGACATAACCCTTGTAAACATATATGCACCCAATATAGCAGCACCTAAATACTTAAAAAAAAAAACACAACTCTTGGTGGATTTTAAGGGAAAGATTGCCAGCAATACAGTTATAGTAGGGGACTTTAACACCCCACTATCATCACTGGATAGATTTTCCAAGCCCCCCCCCAAATCAACAAGAAAACAGTGACATTAAATGACACACTAGATCAGATGAATTTAATAGACATTTACAGAACATTTCATCCCAAAGCAACAGAATATACATTCTTCTCAAGTGCACATGGAACATTCTCAAAGACAGACCACATATTAGGACACAAAATAAGTGTCCATATTCAAGAAGATTGAAATCATACCAAGCATCATCTCAGATCACAATAGCATGAAACTAGAAATCAACTACAATAAAAAACACTCAAACATATGGAGGCCTAATAGCATGTTGTTAAACAATGAGTGAGTTACCAAGAGATCAAGGAAGAAATAAAAAATTACTTGAAACTAAACAAAAATGAAGGTACAACAACCGAAAATCTATGGGACACAATGAAAGCAGTCCTGAGAGGGAAGTTCATAGCAGTACAGGCCTACCTCAAGAATCAAGAAAAATCTCAAATACACAATCTAACCCTACACCTAAAGAACTAGAAAGAGAACAACAAGAAAAGCCCAGAGTAAGCAGAAGGAAGGAAATAACAAATATCAGCGTGGAAATAAAAGACAAAGTCTAAAAAACAATACAAAAGATCAATGAAACTAAGAGTTGGTTCTTTGAAAAGGTAAACAAGACTGATGAACCTTTAGCCTGACTCACCAAGAAACAAAGAGGATCCATATAAATAAAATCAGAAATGAAAGAGGCGAAGTAGCAACTGACATCACAGAAATAGAAAGGATTGTAAAATACTATGAACAACTATATGCCAACAAATTGGACAACCTGGGTGAAAAGGACAAATTCCTAGAAATATACAATCTTCCAAAACTGAATCAGGAAGAATCATAAAACTTGAATAGACTGATAACAACTAATAAAACTGAAGCAGTAAAAAAAAAAAATTAATAAAACAAACAAAAAAACACTCCCAGCAAACAAAAAGTCCTGGACTGGATGGCTTCACAGGTGAATTTTACCAAACATTCAAAGAAGACTAAACACCTACACTTCTCAAACTATTCCAAAAAAATTCAAGAGAAGGGAAGACTTCCAAACTCTTTTTATGAGGCCAGCATTATCCTAATTCCAAAACCAGATAAAGACACTATAAAGAAAGAAAATTATAGGCCAGTATCCCTGATGAACACAGATGTTAAAATCCTCAACAAAATATTAGCAAACCAGATCCAGCAACACATTACAAAGATCATACACCATGACCAAGTGGGATTTATTCTGGGGATGCAAAGCTGGTCCAATATCTGCAAATCAATAAATGTGATACATCACATAAACAAAATGACATGATCATATTAGTAGTTGCAGAAAAATCATTTGATAAAATCCAGCGCCCATTTAGGATAAAAACTCTCAGCAAAGTGGGAATAGAGGGATCATACCTTAACATAATAAATGCCATATATGAAAAACCTAAAGCAAACATCATACTCACTGGGCAAAAACTAAAAGCATTTCCCTTAAGATCAGGAACAAGACAGATATGTCTGCTTTCACCACCTTATTCAACATAGTACTGAAAGTTCTAGCCACAGCGATCAGACAAGAAGAAATAAAAGGCTCCAAATTGGAAAGGAGGAAGTAAAACTGTCATTATTCATAGATGGCATGATATTGTACATGAGAACCCTATAAAAACTCCGCCTAAAAACTACTAGATATAATAAATAAATTTGGCAAAGTAGCAGGATACAAAATTAATATCCAGAAATTGGTGGTAATTTTATTCACCAATAAAAAAAAACTCTCAGAAGAGAAATCAAGAAAACAATCCCATTTACTATTGTAAAAAAGTAATAGTGATAATGATAAGGTACCTAGGAATAAACTTAACCAAGGAGGTAAAAGACCTATACTCAGAAACTATATATACTACATTGAAGAAAGAAATAGAGGAAAATGCAAACAAGTGGAAGCATATATGTGTTCATGCATTGGAAGAATTAACATCATTCAAATGTCCACACTACACAAAGCAATCTATAGATTCAACACAATTCCAATGGCATATTTCACAGATCTAGAACAAACATTCCAAAAATTTATATGGAACCAAAAAAGACTCTGAATAGCTTCAGCAATCTTGAGAAAGAACAAAGTTAAAAGGATCACAATACCAGATATCAAACTATACTACAAAGCAACTATATTCAAAACAGCCTGGTATTGGCACAAGAACTAGTATATAGATCAGTGGAACTGAATAGAGAACACAGATATCAACCCATGCCATTACAGTCAATTAACATATGACAAAGGAGGCAAGAGCAGAAATACAAAGCATTGTAAGAAAATATTATGAACTACTATCCAGCGATCCTACTTCAGGATATATATCCTAAGAATCCAAAAACACTAATCAGAAAGAATATATGCACTCCTATGTTCATAGCAGCATTATTTACAGTAGTTAAGACCTGGAAACAGACCAACTGCCCATCAGTAGATGAGTGAATAAAAAAGTTGTGGTACATTTACACAATGGAATACTACATAGCTGTAAAAAAGAAGGAACTCTTAGCCTTTGCAACAGCATGAATGGACCTGGAGATTATTAAGCTAAGTGAAATAAGCAAGTCAGAGAAAGACAAATACTATGTGATCTCACTAATATGTGGAATCTAATTAACAAAATAAACTGACAATAAAAATAGAACCAGAAGTAGGGATGCATGGAACAGACTGACAAATGTCAGAGGGGAGGGAAATGGGGAAGGCTGGAGGAAGGAAGGTGAAGGGATTAGCTGAAGAATACATATGCATAACCCATGGATACAAACAATAGTGTGGTGAAGGCCAATGTGGCGGGGGGGGGGGGGGGGGGGGGCCTGGGTGGAGGTGGGCAAAAGGGCATAAATAGAGGACATCTGCAATAGTGTCAACAATATAAAATTTAAATTTAAAAAAAGGATCACAAGAACCACTTTATATACGTACATATATATATGAATTTATATTGATTGATAAGTAAATAAAGATGCTTTCTGGTAAGTACTTTGCCTTGTAATACGTGGTTATTCTTTAATTAAACAACTTTAAGAGCTCAAAATTAAATGTTAATTTTTATTTTAAAATAAAATGTAGTTTTTTATTTAAAAACAAACAAACAACCTATTCTATAAGTAGACCCAGAATAAGCAGGTATTACATTCAGTCTATAGTCAAGAGGACTTAAAACATAACTTTCAAATACCTGGAATATGCTAACATTAAGACTAGAAATAGAGGCCATGCCCCAGAGATCCATACTGGTGACAGTCACCTGGCATTGGGAATGTCTTTTGGTTCTCAGCAGGCCCTATGAAGTTTTAAAACTTTGAGGGAATTGGTCCTTCTGGAGCACAGGAAAAGATCAGTCTACCACAACACTGGAGTTGAGTTATTAACGATGTAAGAAGAAGTTACAAAACCAAAAGCCTCAGGCTTCTGTATTAGGTTATCTATGGCCGACAGCTACAGGTGACAGGCTTTGAATGAACTGCCCAGGCCAGGCCCTTGTCAGGGCTGCAGTCTCTCTGAGACCACTATTTATCTTTGAAGTTTACTATAGTAGTACCAGGTGGAGATACAGTTCTGCACCCCAGAAGTGCACCTCTCACCACTTCTGCCCCCTCCTCTATTTGGGGCCTGTTTCCCAATGCCTCTTTCAACACACCTATCTGAAAATAGAAACCAAGTGACATAAGCTGTGGTCTATTTCAGAAATTATGTCAAACACATTTGGATGAGAGCTCCCAAAGGCCTGCCTGGCAAGGGCTTCTCCTTGGCACTTGGGAGAACAGACACACACTTCCCCTCCCCTGCCAGTTGTGTGAGGGATTTCTGGAGTCAGCAAATTTCCCAAGAAGCACAAGAAGTCTGTAAATACATGTTCTAGTGAACAAACCAAATGAACTTAAATTAGTCATGGCCAAGAAATCGTTTTAAATGCAAGTATTTAAATGAGCTAACCAATTTCTAGTTAGTTGCCATCAACATAGAAGCTCAATAGAACCCCTCCCGTAGTTTCTTGGCCACTAAGAACCTAAATCTCAAAACATTTAAAAGTTAAACACAGAACACACATTAGCATGACTCTGCATGTTTTTTAAAGTGCTCACACACGTTCTCATATGTACATGGTACCTTGTATACTTCCAGCCCACTACAGGGGCAGCTGAAGCATGGTGCATGGTACATAGTTACTCAATAAATAATGGATAAATAAGTAAAAAACATATTTCAAAAGTGCAAGTTTTCCAGAAATATGAGACCAAAAAAATAAACATCCCCCTGCCCATTCTCACACAGGTTGGTTAAATTATAAAATTCACTCACAGATTCACAGAGCAGATCTTAGCCTTCCACAGCTCAGAAACATTACTTTGGAGACTCTCAGAAACTTCTAACTCAGTGTTCTTTATTTTCTCCACTGCCACATTAAGTCATTTTCTCTTCAATTTGAGGATCATTTTTGCCTAGTGTTGATTGTACTTCTTTCCAGAGATTCTCTTATGAAAAATCTAATAAAGACATGGTATTAAATTTTTAAATTTTTATTAGCCACAACAGACACTGAATGAACATAGCCCAGCTGCTATTACAGCGGGATGAGACCTGCTAAGATTCTGAATCACAAGTGTGTTACCTGCATATCTGTGGCTAAAAGCGCAATGTATCCCTTCCTGAGCTTGCTCCCCAAGCATCCGACTGACCCACACAAGGGGCAGGCCTCAGGCCTGGCTAAGTTCACCTTCTGTGCACTCCTATCCTTCACATTTAGTTCAGTAGACATCAAATCCTGAAAACATTACTACCAAAGCTGGCAAGAGGCATAAAACTGAATATGCTTAAGTTTCAGTTCTTTCATTTCTAGAAATTTCTCATTTACTCCTATTTACTTAAGGACCAACTAGTGCAATTTTCCCTTTCTCCCCTCAGAACATTTTTCCAAACAGAGAAAGCTACACGAATCCATATTTGCTGAGCTCTTAAGATCCCTTCAGCATCCAAACTTAAACCAAACTCAAACAAGCCACTTGTCAATGCTTGGTTTCAAAATTCCAGTCTGAGGCTCCGTGTGGTCCTTGTGGGCACAAACCTGGAGAAACCAAACACAAACAGGGCAGTCACAGCTGTAGTTACTGACCCTCGGAGGGGGTGTTCTGGTGTCCTGGAGATATGGCATGTTTCAATTGCCTAATTACGTAATTTTCTAGCTTCATGTTTAATATGTCATCAGTGTGTAGTCAAATTATATCCACAAATACATACATAAGAGTGTGGGACTTCCCTAGGGCTGTGCTGCTCTGACCTCAGATTCAAAAACCTAATGCTATTGAACAAGGCCTTTTTAAAATGTTCACTTTTAATGCATACACATTAAGGATGTAAATTAACCCCTTTCCTCCAAGGGAGAAAGCTGTATGCACACTGCTACATGACCCCCACCCCCACCCCACCCCACCACCCCCACGCCTGTGACCAAGGCTGGGAAGACTCAGGGTAGGCACAGTCCTCCGCTCAAACCCACGGGGTCCTGCAGAGAGGTCAACCTGCTGAAGGAGTTGTTTCCCCTCAAGCTTTCTCTGTAGGCCTGGAGCTCCATAGGCAGCTCAAGGCCATTATTTCTCAACAAGAATCCAGAGTGAGGTATCCAAATCTCTCAGCTCCTCCCCTGTGCTTGATCATCTGAATTATCACCATCATCTTGGGAAGAGTATTAAAAAAAAAAAAAAAAAAAAAGTTTCCCCCTACTTGACCACCTTTCCCATCTCTTCCAGGAAGCTTTGAGATTTCCAGGCCAAAGCGATCACTCCAATGGCTAAAACCAATTATCACTCAGTCCCTGTCCCCTAAGCCATTTACTCTGAATTACTCATGTTCCTACATTATCTTGAAATTGTTCCCTCTATCTAATAAACTCTCTGCTTGGTTTTAAGTACTGAGCCCTGTCTTATTCTTTGTTCGTGTTTTATTCTTTGTTCATGGTCCTCATACAATGCAGGGCACCAGTAGAAGATCAATAAATATGTATTAGTTCCGTTGATGGAGTCCCGAATGGTGGGGATGGGTTCGCTCCAGTACACATCTGAACTCCTGCAGAAGCAAAGTGCAGTCACCAGAAATGTGAATGTAAATCATTAACTCAAACAAGTTCTAAACTTCCCAATACAGATTGCTACTACCCCCAAGTAATCCAGAGTAAGTGCCATTTAGAAGACCAAAGCCTGGGGAAGAAAATAAAAAGCTCAAGTACTATTTGGGGCTAGCAGCCTCTATGCAGGGAGAGCTCGGACAGGAAACAGCCATTGTAGAGTTGGTTTTGCTGACTACTTTGTTTCAAATTGAACCACCAGTGATACAATAAAACAAATATGCTATTTTCAAACTCATACCAATTTGCTTTCTCCACTTGAACAAAATAGTTATTTAACTTTCCAGGCAATGGCATATTTTCCAAAGTAAATTAAACTAATGGAATTCTCCCTTTGAAACAATAGTATAAATTATTGATTATGCTAGAAGTCTAATAAAAGTGTTCAGAATGTGTAAAAAGTCACAAAGACCTACTTTTTAAAGAATTTATACACTTCTATATATTCCAAAAAGCTCAAACACAACTAGAGTAAGTGAGCTTTTTAGAATATCACTAAATTAGAATAATTATAAAATCAAAACCTAGTTTCTTATAAGTTGGTACCAGGTTTCAGGAAATCTCTGCATTTATATTAATTATGTTAAAACCCTAATGAGTGACCTTAAATAATTTACTTCCAGGATGAAATAAGATACTTCTCAAGAAAATATCAGACTTACTGGCCTGGATCATCCTTGCCAAGGAAGTTGAACAGATGCAAATACGCCCACACTTAGTTATGTTTGCTTCTAGAGTGTTCTGGTATTTCTGTTATTGGTGTGCCAGAGTTTTAGGGACTCACAATTTCCAAGCTGCTTTCTTTCTCTAGTTTCTCTGAAAAATCACTAGTAATTAAATACACTGATCAGAGTGAAGTTCCCCACTGAACTATGAACCTGGAATAGCCAAAACAATAAAAGGTAACTAAACCCTGAACAGTCCAGATAGGTCTAGAGGAGGATGGGGGCGGGGACATCTGTACTGACGCCATGCTGGCCAGAAACTGCAATGCCAGTCAGGCGCACCACACATGTGCTTCTTGTAAACTGACGACCAGATATAAAGCACCGAAAGGGAGGGTGTTCAAACATTTTCACAAACCAATTAATGAGTTCATCCTCCTGGCTTCCCAGTACAACCAGGTCAGATATCCCAGGGGAGACCATCATGCCCACACAGTGCTCCCCTCAGTTTGCTGCCACCAGGCATCTTCATCTCCTTCCTAAAATAGCACCATCACAGATAACCATGCTTAGGACTCTCCCCGATCCCAGGCCTAGCAACAAGGATAGCCTGGCAACCTGTCAAAACTGCTAGCCGTTCCAGTGCCAGTTTTCAGACAGAAGTCTCCCTTTAATAAAAGGATTGAGTGAATGTATTGATGAAGAAAATGTGGTATATATACAAAACGGAATATTATTCAGCCATAAAAGAAAGAAATCTTGCTATTTGTGACATGAATGGATCTTGAAGGCATTATGCTAAGTAAAATAAGTCAGAAAGACAAATACCATATGATCTCACTTAAATGTGGAATCTAACAGAGAGGAAACACACACATAGAAACAGAGAACAGACTGGAAGTTGCCAGAGGTGGGGGTGTGAGGGTGAGCAAAATGGGTGAAAGTGGTCAAAAGGGACAAACTTCCAGTTATAAAATAAGTCATGGGGATGTAATGCACAGCATAGTGACTATAGTTAATCCTGTCTGTATATCCGGAAGTTGCTAAGTGAGTAGATCTTAAAAGTTCTCACAAGAAAAGAAATTGTAACTATGTGTGGTGGTAGATGCTGACTTGTGGGGATCATCTGACAATATATACACGTAGCAATCATTATGTTGTACACCTGAAACTAATGTTATATGTCAATTATCTCAAAAACGGCGTGAGTGTACATCCAACTTCAAATTATTCAGAAATCATGTTGGGGAGAGTCTTATTAAAGAGATTAAAAAAACTAAAATTGTTTACAGAAAAATAGGGTTCCAGATCACATTCCAAGAAGCTCTGATTCAGTGAGTCCAGGTAGGTTTCAGAAATCTAATTTTTACTCATTTGTTTTTAATTACAATCGACAGAGTATTATATTAGTTTCAGATGCACAACACAATGATTCAACACTTATATTTATATGCCTTACAAAGTGATCACCACTGTAAGTCTTGTAACCACTTGTCACTGTACATAGTTACTACAATGTTACTGACTATTCCCTATGCTGTACATTACAACCCCACGACTTATTTTATAACTGGAAGTTTGTATTTCTTCCATCCCTTCCCCTCTCCCATCCCTCCCCACAGCCCCTCACCTCCGGCAACCATCAATGCAGAAGCCTGTATTTTCAGAGCTCGCCCAGGTGATTCTTAGAGATCAGCCAGGATCAGGAGTCAGTGCACACTAAATTCATATTAGTAACAACTCGAAGGACACATGATAACCTCATCTGCAGGAAAGGAAACAGCGGCACTCTCGGAATGCCCCTGCGTGCAGCCGTACACAGCACAGATGACACCTGGCACCTTCCTCAACCTACAACCACCTTTCCCAGAGGCCCCTGCTGGTTCCACATGCCATCCTTTTAGAGAAAAAAAAGCACACAAATACTTTGAAAGGAGCTTTTTGTTCTTCTCAGAAGCATTTCCCATATTCGGCAGCGGGAAAGAATCTGAGATTCTTCCGTGAATATGGAGACAGACCTCCACAGCCCCCTCGGGACACGGGCAAGGTTGAAACTACCCTTGAAATGGCCGGTGGACACGGTAGGCGGCTTCCCATGCTTTCTTCCTTGAACCAAGTTAACAATACTGCTCCTAGGGTGGTTCTTAAAATAAATTGTAAAGACACACAAACATTACGTCTACACCAATCAGAGGCCACAGAAACCAAATAAAGGAGGAAATGTCTGTGTAGCCATGAAAAGAAATAAACATTTCTGGTTGAAAACCTTTACTGTCCCCATTAACCCGATTCTAGTTCAAGTTAGTGGTCACGAGAGCTACAGCCACCATGGCCAGATGTGACTCCCTCCCCCCCCTCCCATCACTCTTCCACCTAAGTCCTGAAATTCTCTGTAAGAACGCAAACCTACCTAGGAAAGGTAACACTGTGAACTATTAAACACTATTTGTCTAACAAATAAGAGACCCTCCCATCCTTTCTTGGGCACAGGCTTCAAAAATGAGTCTGAGGAACCGGAAGCCACCAGATGGGACTGGGCGAAGGGGAGAGATGTGGTGAATGTTCAAGGACAGGAGGCTGAGGATTGTCTCCCCCACTTATGGACCCCCGGGGTTCTTCCTGCCAAGAAGTAAGCTCAAGGTGCAGTAAGGGGATAACACAGGTGAGACATTCCACAAGAATTTATCGATGCCATCCAAATATTCGACACCAAGCCTAGCCCTGGTAACAACCCCTGGGGAGCTTCAGGGCAAGGACCTGGCCATTATAACAGCATCTGAAGGGTGACAGTGAGGGTGGTCAACAAGGCAGGGAGTAGGGAGATTTCCCAAGGAAGACATCGAAAGCCCCGAGGTCTGGTTGGCAAGGTGGAATGGCAGGGTGTGGGCACGGAGATGGGGCAGGACTCACCAGGGCACTGTCCAGAGAGGAAGGGATGGTTTGACCCAACCTGTAGGTCAAAGACTCCTCTCTGACAGTGGCCTGGGGAATGAAACAAGGTGTCTGGGGGAGGCAGCAGGGTCTTTACGGTACAAAGAGGCTGTGCCCGAGAGGGCACTGAGGGCTGGTTTCTGCGGGGACACAGCTCCCAAAATTTGTTGCAAAATTGTAATTTGACCACAAATGCAAAAGAGATTTGTTCTGTAAGTGTGACATGAAGGTTACTCTTTAAAAAGTTAACATAAGCAGCAGCAAAGAAAACCCAAGCCCCACAGCTTTAACACCATGCCATGACCTGTCCCCAGGATGAAGACGATGGGAACACCTGAACAGACAGAACTGCCTCTCTGATACCAGGACTCCCCCAGCCACTACATCTCTCCTGGAACCCTAAGATTCACCAAGTTTGACAGTCTCTGTGGAACAGACTTCCAGTCTCCACTGGAAAGTGAGCAGGGCTGGGTTTGTTCACTGCTCTACCCCCAATGCCCAGAACAGAAAAAGGATCTGTCAATGTTAGTTAAGTCAGTGGTTCTCCACTGGGGTCACTCTGCCCCCCCCAGGACATTAGGCAATGTCTGGAGACATTTTTGATTATCCCGACTGGGGAGGAGGGTGCTACTATCATCTAGTGAATGGAGGCCAGGGATGGTGCTAAATATCCTACAATGCACAAGACAGACAGACAGCCTCTCTCCCTCACCGAAGTTAACCAGCCCAAAATGTCAGCTGTGCTGAGGTTGAGGACGCCAGGTTGAGTCAGTCAATGTGAGAATGCTGGCAGCACGGGTTCAGCTTGAGGGGCAGGGCAGGCACTCCAGGCAGCTGAGAAGCTGGGCTGCTGAGGGGGAGGGGGGCCAGAGTACCACACCACCTCTGACCTGCCAATGGTGAACATGGCCACGTCCTGCCCGGCTCTCACCCCAACATGCCCCTCCCTTAGCTGCCTCTTCCTCTGCCATTAAGTCCCACCTGGGGGGCTTACTCCAAGTCATCAGGAAGTAGTGGGTATCTCAGAACGGGGGCTACAGCAAGGCCAACATATTAGAAACTTAGCCAAGGAGCATGAAAGCAAGGGAACCATGGAAACAGAACTTTTTTATGCCACCAAGCCATAAATCTGAGCAGGCCCACAAATTAAGCCCTACCCCCAGAAGACACACACTATCCCAGCCCAACTCTCAGACGCATGAGTCCTAACACCTGTGCACAAAAACAGCAGGCTGTCAGGCAAAGACCTCGAGATCAATGTGCACACAGTCTCCCCTCCCATCACTGACACTACCTGTGGAAGCACCCAAGCCTGCAGCCTCAGGGCTCCTGGACACCTCCCATAACTCATGTTCCACTGGTTCTGCTTTAAACAGCCGTCTCAGCCAGCTCCTCCTCCCCTCTCCAGCCCTTCACCACTATTATCCAGGTCCCCATCATTTTTCAGCCAAAGGGTGGCACCCACACATCCAGAGCAAAGCCTATCTAACTCTCATGGTAAGCTATGAACAAAGAAGTATCTGGGAGGCTTGTTAAAAATGCAGACTTCAGCCCAGCCGGTGTGGATCAGTGGTTGAGCGTCAACCCATGCACCAAGAGGTCCCTGGTTCGATTCCCAGTCAGGGTACATGCCCAGGTTGTGGGCCCGATCCCCAGTGGGGGGCATGCAGGAGGCAGCCAATCGATGTTCTCTCTCATCAATATTTCTATCTCTCTCTCCCTCTCCCTTCCTCTCTCTCTTTCTCTAAAATCAATAAAGAAAAAAATTTTATTTTTAAAATGCAGACTTCATAGCTGGAGATGGGGAAGAATCTGACATTTTACCAAGTATGCGAGTGGTTCTGAGCCAGACACTCCCAGGCCACACTTGACCCTGTAGGTTTCCGATTCTCAGGCCCTGGAGAGCTGGCTCTGCGGTCAGCTCTGTGTCCCCAGCGCTCACCACAAGTCAGAGCCTCCAGAAAAAAATGTTTGCTGAGGGGACAAAAAAACAAAACAAAACATGAAGCTACAGACCAACTGGAAACCACAGAAGAAAAACAGGACTGAATGACCGGTTTCCCAGCACTCCCCTTCCAGTGAGGCCGGCAATTTCCACATCTGAGGCTTAGTCCCCATCTTCACAGAAAGAATTCACCAGCCAGTCCAGGCTGAGGTGTATCCAGGCCTGAGGCGCTTGTGCACATTCCTCTTCTCCTCTCATCCCCGCCCCTGCTCACCTCCCCTCACAGTCAGAGCCAAGGCCCTGAGGCACACACCTAGCTCCTAGGCAGGGCAGAGGCCCAGGAGGGCAGCCACAGCTTTGTTCCCCGACTCTCCCAAGGTATCTGGTATAGGACCTAAGAAGAGCTTGTTAACTGGCACAATGAAATGGGGGAGGGGACAGGAGGAACTGTTTCAGGTTGTACCTTCCCCTACTTGACGCTATGACACAGGCAGTCGGCAGTTCCACATAAAGGCAGGCTTCTGAGACCCCCTCCCACAGGCGCCTCCAGGGCCTTCACTAGGCAGGGTCCTGGGACAAAGCTCCCGTGTAAACGTGGCTGGCTGGCTCCTCTGTCGTGGAAGCTGCCACACACTGCAGAAAGACAAATTACCGTCCCCAACTCTCCCCACCCTCACCCACTACAGATGCAGTTACCTGTTCCAGAGGCCTTACAGAGAAATTGAAGACCACAAGCAAAAAGCTGGTGGCTTTTATCCTCCCAATAGTTCTAACACAAGTCTGGGCTAAAGGCTCTCCATGAACAATGATTCGTTACACGCGAGGCAATGAGTAAGTTCTCCCCAAAATCGACAACGGCCAGTTAACTGCAGCAATTATTACAAAAAGCAGCAAGGCAAAAGCTCCACACCAAGTGGGTTCTGCAAAAAAAAAAAAAAAAGGCAGGCAGGCTGAGATGCCGACCCTGGTGAGCCAGCACTGCGCCAGGTTCAGTTACACCCAAGAAGGATGTAGCCCATGCAAGTCTCCACACAGCTTACACACGAGATCGCGAATACGCTGTTCTCTCTACGGGAGGGGAGACACACCAGAGCAGGAAGATTTACTCCCTAAACCACAGTACTAACAGATTGAGACAACTGTGTGCTAGTCTCTCCTAGTCCTCTGGGGAGCGTCCCTTGCGAAATCCAACACCCTCTTCTAAAACCCACCCAGCCTCCAGGATGCTAACAAGGGTTTGTCTTGTGACTGAATCCCACTAAAGTCAATGCCATTCACCCCCACTGTGAAGGGAGGCTGAGGGACCCCCCCCAGAGAGAAGGGGACTTACCAGGCTGCTCAGCAAACGCACATCTCAGGCAGAGAGCCCAGAGCACGCAGGAAACTATACCCGAGGTCAGCCGCATTCAGTCTGGTTGCACATTAGAATCACCTGGGGATCTTTGACGACAAAAAGGGATGCCTGGGCCACAGCCCTGGCAGTTCACATGAAACTGTCCTCTGGTGGGGCTGGGCACAGATGTGGCTCAACAGCTCCCAGGTGAGACTAATGAGCAGTCAAAACTGCGACTCACTAGTCATCCCCAGGAGAAAGCCAGCTGTGCAGCTGGAGGAGCTCTGGGACAGACCAAGACAGCGGATGTGGCTGGTCTGAGGACAACACTCTAGTCGTCCTCTGCCAGCATCAGAGTCCACTCCTCCTACAGCCTGCAGATTTCACTCGAGGAAGACAAAACCAAGCCTGTCTGAGGCCTTCACCACTCACCTCCCAACCACCTCTCCTTCCTGCAGCCACTCACAATCCCAGCCACCCCCGGAGAAGCCCAGTCCTGGCCATCAGGAGGCGTGCAGGGCACAGCAAGTGACGACATACGCGAGCTCCCCTCAACCATCCTGTCACTACCACCTGTAGGTTTAAGAGGAATAGTCAGTGAGAACTTACTCTGTGCCAAGCCAAGTGCTGAGTGTCTTACATGCATCACTTCATGTAATCCCACCACAACCCACGAGACCGTTACTGTTATACCCGTTTTACAGATGAGGAAAGTGAGGCTTGGGCAGTTAAGAATTTATCCAATGCCTCACAGCAAGTAGTGTCAGAACCAGGATTCAAATCCAGGTACTAGAGCTCTAAGTCTGTGCTTCTAAGCAGTCTGCTGCTTACACAACATCTAGTTACAATTAACATCAAGGTCAGCTGTGGCCCAGAGGGAACGTTACCAAGAGTCCATGAAAGCCCTAAATTTGATGTCTTAAAAATCAGTTTCATCAGTGTAGATGAAAAGACCCCTGCCTTGGCTGGTTTGGCTCAGCAGTTAGAGCATCAGCCCATGGACTGAAGGGTCACGGGTTCGATTCCTGGTGAAGGGCAGGTGCCTATGTAGGAGGCAACCAATCAATGTCTCTCACACATCAGTGTTTCTCTCTCTCTTTCCTTCCCTTCCAGTCTACCTAAAAATCAATGGAAAAATATCGTCAGGTGAGGATTAACAACCACAGCAAAAGATCCCAATTTTACTGACTTCATGTGAAAAATATTTGTGGGTTCAGGGACCATACATTCATTCATACACATTTGCAGGGCACTTACGATAGGCCAGCACAGGACTAGGGGCTGGGGACATGGGGACACAGGCCATGCCCCCGTATGACTTTCTAAGAACTAATGTGATCCTCGGCTGCACCAGAACAGCCCCGCCCTGAGGGAGAAGCCGCCCTGCAGTGCTGCACTGGGCAGACCATGGGGGAAGCCTCTGAGGGCAGCTGTTTGTGGGCTTGCATGACTGACTGGGCGGTTATGTGACGTTGGTGGCCACGCTCCACTCGAGACCCTCTAAATCAGTCTCTGGAGATGGTCCAGGCACTGCCAGCTGACAAGTTGAGAACCAAAGGATGAAAGAGCAGGTTAAAAAAAAAGAAACCAAACACTTGAAACATAGATGAAGATGGGTTGAATAAAAGCAACTTTATTTAGCCTGGACAGAAGATGGCATGAAGGGTGGGAATGGGACATGGGCTTCCCTATGGAAGGTATTTATTCTGTGTTGCTGCTGAGTGCCAGGGAACAGGCGTAGGACCAACGGGAGACAGCAGTGAGAGAGAAACTACTCTGTAAGAGGATGAATTCCCGCTACCTTCCGTTTGGAGCCAAGGCTCCTCCTAACTCTGGTGATGAGGCTCTGAAAAGCTGCAGAGTAAATGACCTACTGCGCAGATAATTCGAGAGGAGATGATTATGGTAATACAATAACAACAGTGATTTTAAATGAACAACTAACTAATTTCAATCTTCTGGACAAGGAACAATCTGAAGTCACGAACCCACTAGCAAGTACATTTGAGGAGTGAAGAGGTTTTTAAACATCACTTCCCAGGCCTCACCTCCACCCCAGGCATCTGCACTTTAAACAAGCATCTCAGGTGATTCACCTCTGATGCAGGTAATGCCTGGACTCTGCTTTGAGAAACCCCCTGGTAGGTAAGTCCAGCACACAGAATGGGTCCCTAAAACCTTCCCGACCATGGTAATCCATCCTTCTAACCCTCCAAAACACTCATCCTAAGTGTCATATACAAGCTTCTGTTGCTTTCCTTGACATGCAGATGTAGGTGTAGATGTAAGTGCTAACCTCCCAACCAGAAGAGTGGCCCTTTGTTCCCTTCTTCATCTCAGAAAACACGAGCAGGTATTCCAACACAGGGCTGCTCAAAGGGTGCTTTCGGAATGACCGATTAACACACGTTCAGCTAATTTTTTAAAATTTATTTTTTTAATTTATCTTTATTATTGAAAGTATTACAGATGCCCCCCCTTTCCCCCCCATTGACCCCCTCCACCCCACTCCTGTCATCCCCAGGCCTTCACCACACTGTTGTCTGTGTCCATGGGCTATGCATATATGTATATAAATTCTTTGGTTAATCTCTTCCCATGCCCCCCACCACCTCCCCTCTGAGATCTGTCAATCTGTTCCATGCATCCATGCATCTGTACCTAAACTTCATTACCTTTTAAAATAAGTATTTAAAAAAAATTTTTTTTAATACAGTTCAACTACTTGGTAGAGTACCTCCCCTGGCCCATGACTTTGCTGTGAATACATCAAATTCTGGATCATGCGGCTTTCAGCATGTCTGCGAGTCAGTGTTTTAAATTTCCCAGTTTTATAAAGCTCTTTGTTTTTGCTGTTCTTCAGTTGGGCGCCTGACCCAAAAAAAATCAGAACAAAACAACACTGGATCAACAAGGAACCACGAACCCTGGCTGGGTAGCTCAGTTTGGATCCTCCAAGGTTACAGATTCAATCTCAGGTCAGGGCACACACAAGAAGCAACCAATGAATGCATAAATAAGTGGAACAACAAAGCAATGTTTCTCTATCTATCTATCTATCTATCTATCTATCTATCTATCTACCTACCTACCTCTTTCCCGCTCTCTCTCTCTCTCTAAAATCAATAAGTTAAAAACACACACACAGGAGCCACGAAGCGCGATGCTGGAAGCCCGTCTTTGGGGAAGTAGATCTGATATAGATGAGAGGTCAGGCTTCCTCCTGGAACAATGCAGCCTTTACAGAAAAGGATACTCTCTCTGCCTTGCCCCCAGGAGGACACTGTACTTAGATCAGGAGGGTGTGCCAATGGTTTGGTACTTGCAAGTGGCCAGCTCTGCTCCCTATGTATGCAGGCCACTGAGAAAGACTCCAGGAAGCATCACTCTCTCCAGGAACTTCTGGCATTAGCAGCTTCCTTGTGACCTTCAAGCCAGTTTCGGATACGCCAAAGTCCAAGCAGTAGAAATGTAATAGAAATACAATGTGTCATATATATGATTTTAAATTTTCTAGTAGCCACATTTTTAAAAGTAAAAAGAAACAGGTGAATTTGCTTTTAGTAATTTATTTTATTTAATCCAATATATCAAATTTATTATCATTTCAACGTGTAATCAATAAAAAATCATTAATGAGGTATTTTACCTTCTTTGTGTATGCCAAGTCTTTGGAATCTGGTGTGTATTTTACATTTACAGCACATCTCAATTTGGATACTAAGTCTTCATTGGAAACTTTTGATCTACATTTCAATTTCATAACATTTACAGCTAAAAAAGCTGATTCACATATCCAAATTATTCTAAATGCACATAAGAGTTTTCCAATAACCAAATTGAGAACGTGGTTTGAAATTTAAATTTAAATGAATTAAATAAAATCAGAAATCCAGCTTCTCAGTCCCACTAGCCATATTTCAAGTGTTCAACAGCCACAGGTGACCAGTGGTTACCGTGATCATACTGGACAGGCCTAAGGTGTCTTCTTCCCCATTGTTCCTACCAAACTCTTTCTTTTCTTAGTCATCAGAAATGTTGAGGGCCCCAAAGGACAAAAGCATGAGGATCTGTTGTTGTGGATAGCTGATGGGCCCTTGGTTCTAGAACAGCGTGTCACTGTAATGTGCTCTCGGAAGGATGAGTGGGCATCTTCCAGGTACAGCCAGGAAAAGGGGGCTCTCTAAGAGAAAGGGAGTGGAAGCAGATTCCCAGAGCGCCTCCTATGGGCCAAGCACTGCTCTGAGGACAGAACAGCCACAGTAGGGTTGAATCAGGCAGAAAAGACCATTTTCTGATCCAGTCATTGAAGGGTGATCAAGTAAGCAATGTCTGAGAGGAAATTTCCACATGTGAACACTGTCATTAGCTCAAAGTTCCTTGAACAGCCCTTCATAAGGCCATAGAAAAGTCATTTCCTAAGCTTCAGGCACTAGAAACCAAGATTTTTCCTGATTCTGACTGGAGGGGAAAGAAGAGACAAAGTGTTGAAGGTAGCGAGTTGGAAGGAAGAGAGACAAATTAAGTGATCTAATGAGGATGAGCCAGACATGAAGAGCAAGAGCCAAGAGTAACTGTCAGATGCAGAATTGTCTGTCCCTGGAGACTTTCCTGCCATCGGGGAGAAGGAGATGGCCTTGCCAGCCGGTGCCCCTAGACCTGCCATCTCCAAGGCTCTCCCAGCTTGAGCTCCAAAGCTGGTTTGTAACTCGATGGTCTGCATATATACAGATTGGTTACATTTCTGAGCCAGGCTGTAACTACTGCCTCCCCAGGGTGTTCTGGGTGTGAAAAGAGAAGAAACGGCAGTTTGGGGAAAGGGGGACGGGAGCAGAGTCTGCAAGGTAGAACTCTAGTCCAACATCTTTTTTCAGATGAGAATCATGCAGCCAGAAGGGAGAGATATTTGTCTAAAGTCCCTGTCCACATGGGACGCAGAGCCCTATCTCCTAGGAGCTAAGGGCAAGCCCTGATTCCAGGATACGTAAGCCACCCTCACTAGGGCAGGGCTGCTCCTATAAAGTCAAATGACAAAGGAGTCAGCTTTTGGAAATATAATCATCAAGGAAGACAACACTCTATCTCCCAGTTTCCTGGGAGGATGTGAGCCTACCTTCAGCTGTCACAGTGGGACTCCAAATTGCAAGCCCTACCTCCAGTAGTAAAGACATGATAAATTTAGCAATTTGTATCGTGAAGCCATGACTAGAATACATTGTATCCACATGAAGAGTAAGACTTCTTCCCACCTTTGCTCCAGCTGTGCAACCCTTGCAGCTGCCTGTGCTGTACATCCCATTCTGGTTTAGTGCTTATACAAAAATTTTCTTTCTCGTCTACCTTTGTGGAGAGGTGTTCTGGGTTGGGAGGCGATTTTGTTTTTAATTATATTTCCCCAACACTCCTCACAGAATTACCTCAACCTCCACCCTGACCTCCCGAAGTTATTCTTAAGGCATCTTCAACTAAAATGGGGTAAAACTATGGCTTTATGATGTAATTTACCCTATGGATGGGGAGAGGCACCCCCACAACTCACTCAGAGATCCTAAGAGAAAAGATGGGATTTGGTCCTCTGAACATCCTTAGGGACAGTCTCTTAGATTAGCCCCCACACAACAAGAACCACAAACTCCAGCGAGGTAATGGCTTCTGGCAGGTCAATGCTCACTGCTCCAACCCTGAGGACACACTGTGCCCTCTGCCAGGAAAGCCTTCCTCTGGGCAACCCCTATCAGCACCGAATCCCTCTTATTTTACTCAGTGTGTTCCCCAGCATAGAGCAAGCATGAATGAATGGAAACCTTTAACTCTTTTCCCTGGAAGTCAAAATCAATACTATCTCAAATTCAGTTTGTTTCCGTTGGAAACATTTGTTCCACAAGGAAATGTTTCTCAAACAAAGATCTCTATTTCAACTGTTACAATGAAAAAGTCCTTTCAAAAGAAGAATGCTCATCAAACATTATTGCAGAAACATAAGTGAAAAACATTGTGTCTTAGCCCTGCCACTCCCCATGATATTTCCTCAGCGTCTCTCTGCAAGGCCTCAGCAGGTTCTGACACCGTTTCACCCTTTCCTCCCTGAGATCTGTCCATCTCTGTCCAGCCCTGTCTGGAACATGACTGACAAAGGCATCCTTGAGAGGAAATGTTCTCAAACTGACTCCTTCTTAAGTCACAACCAGAGTATGCTTTTTGCAGAACCCAGTCAGAGGTAAGCTGGGCTGACCTGTCCATCCAGACTATGGGGGCTGTCATAAAATATTACTGAGCACTGATGGAAATCTAACTTTATTTACCCCCATTGACTTGGCCTTGGTTGCCAGAACAAGACACCAACCCAACATAAATGCTCTGGAAACTAACCCCCCACCCTCCCAGACAGCAGCACATCTAAACAGCTTGTGCTGCTTGAGAACCATATAGCAGTGGTTCTCAAACCTTGGTGCACATCCGAATATCCTGGAGAACTTGCTCAAACACAGGTTGAGCCCCACCCCTGGAATTATGATTCACTAGGTGGGGGATGGGGCTGAGGACTCTGCCTTTCTAACAGTTCCCAGGTGATGCTGAGGCTGCTGGTCCCAGGATCACACTTTGAGTAGACCTCAGCCACTGGTTGAACGACAGAGCCAGCCCCTGGCTTCTTATTGAACTGGCCTAGTAGTAAGACCAAAGCCCAGTGGATCTCAAACCCAGTTCCCCTAAAACACTAGTA
This sequence comes from Tadarida brasiliensis, assembly GCA_030848825.1. Classification (NCBI taxonomy): domain Eukaryota; kingdom Metazoa; phylum Chordata; class Mammalia; order Chiroptera; family Molossidae; genus Tadarida; species Tadarida brasiliensis. The sequence continues at coordinate 194,412,365 of CM061257.1, read as the reverse complement.
TTCTACCACGAAACTCCAAGTGTGGGATTTCCCTCCAGTTTTCAAAGCAAATTAAACCTCTGGCACCACTGACTACTTGCTTCTATTATAATATAAAAGGACTTACTTTCTCAGAAAACTACGTATGTTTTGTTAAGACTTCATTGAGTTCACCCAACACGACATGATTGAGAAGTTGTAATTGCCTGGCTTACACAGCCAACACCACATGGGAGGACACCAAAATTCAGTGCACTTGACCTCTAGCTCAAGCCCAGCTTCCCCAAGGCATCTCCTTTGACCCCTGCAGCCATCATTTAACAACATACCCCTAGGCCACTGGACAAAAGGGTTACCCTCAAAACTCAATCTAGTGGACAAAATAAAATGGGCACACATATTAAGCCCTTTTTAACCAAAGTAATGCATAATCTATTGCTAAAGCATGTGACATAAATATTAGGGCTTTAGATTCTCCACACAAGCTATTTGGCATCACAGAAATGGCTATATCCTCCCCATGTCTCTGTATTGGAGCCCTTTAGGATCCCCTACTCAAGCTAAATGAATCATTGTAAAGTTTTGGCCTTCCCACAATTTAATTTTAAAAATGTAATATGCATTTGCCCTGCAGACCTTGGCAAGAGCATATAAATCCACACCCTGACTTTGAACACAAACATTCTGCCCACGTGCAGTGCAGAGCTTTCCCCTGTCCTGTCTGCTGTAGGTCACTCGATCTGGTGCCTCGAGCAGAGAGAAACAGTCCGGTGTAGCATCCCCTACAACAGAGATATTTACCGGCTTGTGATTTTTCTTCCCTGACCTTTACCCTTGTATGCAAGGGATAGGTAGACTAGCAAATGAAACCAGCAGATTAAAATATTCTATTTCATAAAGAAAAAACCCCACCATGTTAGCTTTAAAGGGGGGACTGAGCCAGCACATCTGGATCCAATCACTGTGAAGTTTCACATTCTTAGCATCTTCCCTCCCAGAGGGAAGGCAGCAGAGCAGAGGGACAGAGCCTGGGTGAACCAAGATCCCTGGCCCCTGGCCCAGGCTTTGCCACTAGCCCCATGTGTGACCTTGGGCAGAGTCCTTGACCTCTCTAGGGCTCAGTTTCCTAAAGAGTCTTCCCAGCCACAACACCAGTGCTAACTAGTAACATGATTCAACTGCTGATGAATTTACAATGACCTTTGCTTTTCCACTTGATTTTATCTGCAAAGATTCCAATTCTCCTGGGAGGAGACATGGCCACTGTTGCTTTTTCTCTGGGGCACATTGCTCCCTCTTCCCTCCTCCCATCCTCCACTCTCCCGAACCTGGCTGTCTCTCCACTTCCCCAGTGCAGCTTCTCTGAGCAGGGGCTGGGATGAAAGAGAGCCCCCAGGAGAGTTTCACAAATTGGCACTGAGATCTCTCCGACTAATGTCTAGCACAGCAGGCCTTTAGTTCGTCAAATAAGCTTCTAATTGTCTTTTCAGAAATGTACATGGACACTTATTTCAAGCCATTTGGCAAGTGCCTCACAGGGTATTTTCTCCGACATTGTGCTTGGAGGAGGATTTAAAAGTCTGGAGGAGCATTAGAAAAATTGCACTCCATGTGATCCCGTCCTTGGATGGGAATAAAACAACTTTCTCAGGGACCCATCACTGGTATGATGCAAACTGCCACAGGCCTCCAAGAACTCACCATTGCTGACTCGTACATCTGGACCTACGTCTTCTGCCCAGGACAGGGAGAGGTCTAGTGACAGGGTTAATAGACACCAAGAATTATGGCACACTTGGGTGGTCCCAGCAGTGTCCTCCTGTCCCCAGGCATCGTTCTTCCCGAGTGCAACATGAACAGAATGATGAGGACCCCGACATCAGGTTGGAGACAGACCCTGGGAGTCAGTAAGAACCACAGTCAAGAGGATATGGGATGAGCACTCGATTTGGAGTCAGAAACTCAGAAACCTGAGGTCAAATCCCTGGCCTACCATCTCTTCCAGCACCTCCAAAGAGGTCATCAGACATGTTACCACCACCTCCCTGGTTTAAAATGTTGCCAGGTGTCCCTGCCCTCTAGGCAAGTCCTGCCCCAAATTTATCGTGCACACACATTCACCTCAGGATCTTATTAAACACGCTGATTCTGAGTCAGGAGGTCTGGGTGGAGACTTCCAGCAAGTTCCCAGGTAGTGCTGATGCTGATGTTGCTGATCCAGGGACCGACTTTCAACGGCAAGGACAAAGAGATGTATGATCTAATCCAGTGTTTCCCCAAACATACCTGGTAAGAATCACTCGAGGTAACTGTTAAACACACAGATCCCAAGGCCCCAACCCAGACCAGGCCAAGCCTGGTGAGCTGGAAATTTAACAAGCACTCAGGTGAGTATTATTATCAGAGGATTTGGGGAACCCTGGTGCTGTCCATCTGCATCTCCCATCTAAAGGTCCCACGTAGCCTGCGGGTGCCCTTGCTTCCTTTCCACTGTTCTTCAGTGAACTTAACATCTAGTAAACGAGCTCCTGCTCCAGGCCCTGTAGAGTACGTTCAGAAAGCTGAAGTTTCTCCCAAACCTCCCCAAGTTCTGGCACACTTGATAAATTATCATCCCCGTAGGGCTTAAGCTCTGGCAGCCCCCGAGGACTGAGGATGGGCAGAGGGCATCACTGTCTCGCACACCTGTAACCCTGACTCAGCTCCCTGGCTGCAAAGCTGTGCTCCTGCCTCAACCTCGTTGGTCAATGAGCAAAACCAACCGGCACAGCCCTTCAATACATCTCCCCACTGTTCTTAAGATGATCCAAAACACAGAAGAAAAAATAAACATATTAAACGCCCGTCCTGAGGTTGCCTACAAGAAACAAAGCCACACAAAGGTGAGAAACACACACATCCATGCACTCACCCTCTCCAACAAAGTATAGCTAATTACCATGTGCCCAGAAGCAGGCACTGTCTACTTTATATCCATCATCTCATTGAATCCTTGCACGACGTCATGACATAAAGACTGTGTGTTATTTTACTGATGAGGACACTGAGGCTTATCCAAGGTCACACAATAAATGGTGGCCACTGTGGGACAGTCTCCCACATGGGACCCTTTGCAACACTCATCCTTTTTCTGGTTTGTTTTACTGCCTCATGCCCATGGGTACCCTGCCAGACTGCTTTCCATGAGGGCAGGGCTCAGGTCTGTTCTGGTCCAGGCTGTATCCACCATGCACCCCGTAGACACTCAGAAAATGGTTTGCCAAGGTGACAAATGACTCCAAAGTGAGGTCTCCTCCACGGTGACAGGCTGCCTCCAAAACCACAAGCATACAGATGAATGCTGATGTAAGACTCCCAACTAATAAAAATGAATTGATAAGGCACGCGATGGAGACAGGGTGGTGAGAGGTCCCTGGCCTGGGAGGCAGAGGCCTGCCGGACTCTTCTCCCACTTCTGCCATGCTGCCCGCACATCTGCATGAGCCACTGGTCTCTCTGCATCTCAGTTTTCCCATCAACGTGATGGTGTAACTCGTCCCCCAAACCTTTCTGGGCTCCCACCACGCACCAGAAGTGGTGCTAAGAAAAAGAAAGCAATCCAAAGGAATGAATGAGAGGCCGCTTCCATCCCTCAGTAGCCCTGTGCCAATTCCACTCCTCCCAGCCCACTAAGCACACGCTGACATAGAGCACACAGAACAGTTCTCAAACAAGTGTGAAACAAATGGTCCTACAGGATTATTTGCATCACAAAAGGCATCTTCACTTAGCAAAAGAATCCACAAAAAGGATGGCTAAAGTGACATGCTCCCCTGATACTTTGTGTGTGTGTGTGTGTCAGTTATTGAAGTATTATTATGTACAGTAAATGTCATCCTTTAAGGTGCCCAGTTTAACCAATTTAGACAAACACATGCAGTTCCTGCTACAATGTTAAAAATTATTTATTTATCTCTAACTTTTCAAGAGTATGTTATATAAAGTGATGTGGACATCACTGGTCCAATGACACAAAATTAATTTTAGCTCCTCTTTCTAAAAGTGAAGGGTCTCATTCTGCCAGAAGAAAACCTTGTCTCCAGGAAGGAAAAAAATCAATTCGTAGACACATCTGCAAGGCACGGAGCACAGAGTACAAGATCTATTTATTGGTCAATGCAATTGACTCTCCTTTACTAATAGGATGAATCAGCCCAGCCCTCCCCTTCTCATATGAAAGCATTTACCAATCTTTTAAGATATGCACACAGAGCCCAAAAACAAACACATTTCTACCAAAGGTCATCCTTAACCACTGGTGCAGTTTAAAACCACAAAGCCTCCTTGAATCAACTCCAAAAATCTCTAATAAATTTCACATACCAAAGGAATTTACCTGGATAAGGAACATAACTGTTGTTGTGTTTTGTTTTCAGACTTATCTTTAAATGAACTGCATACGCTTATGTAAAAAAGGGAGCAGGTAATTATTCGAATAGAACTCTACCCATCTCTTACAATTGCATGTGCAGGGCGAGGCCAAGTAACTTCAGACTAGAGGACAGCATTACAAACCAAAGGGAAGAACTGCCGCTGTAAACAATCAACTGAACGGTGTTTTTAACCTTTACTATGTGGCTGGTGACATGCAGCGCTGATTTCTGAGCCCAGCTCAGTGCCACTCGAACTTCAGTACAGCTAAGAATCTTCTGATTATGAACGCTATACATTCTCGGGCCCCACACAGACCCACCGAATTAGAATCTCTGGGGATTAGGCAGCTACAGTGTCCAACCTTTTTTTTCTCTTTTTTAATCTTCACCCCCACCCCAGGACATTTTTGCATTTATCTTCAGATAGAGTGGGAGGGAGAGAACAAGGAAGAGGGAGAGAGAAACATTGATGAGAGAGAGACACATCAACTGGTTGCCACCCACACGACCCCAACTGGGGCAGGGGACAAACTGCAACCAACGTACGTGCCCTTAGCGGGAACCGAACCCGGGACTCTCTAGTGCGGGGGCTGACGCTCTAACCACTGAGCCAAACCGGCCGGGGCTACAGTGTTTAACCTTAATCCCAGGTAATTCTGATGGTGACCTGAGGATCACACTCTAAGAAATGCAACCCTAGCTAAGAGATCATGTATTTTGTTATATAATCATTAAAATAAAGTTAAGATGGTGAAATAACTTGGACATTGAGCCTGAGTGTGGGCTATAATCTATAGGCTAATGGCCCAGGCTTACAATGTTTTCATTATTCAGAGAGACTGTCATTGCAATATCAACGGGGAGAGAGATAGAAACATCAATAAGAGAGAAACATCGATTGGCTGCCTCCTGCACGCCCCATAACTGGGGATCAAGCCCGCAACCTGGGATGTGCCCTGACCATGAATGGAACCAGGACCTCTCGGTGCCTTGGATGATGCTCAATCCACCGAGCCACACCAGCTAGGCATCGGTTGCCAGCTCTTAAGTGTGATCCCCAAACCAGCAGCTCAGAATTTTTGAGTCCCCCTTAGAAAGAAAATCTGAGGGTGGGGCCCAGGAATCCCCATTTTAAACATTTCTCCAGGTAATTCTGCACTGTGCATGTGCCAGCATGTTTTAATGTGAATACATTTTAAATCGATAAATACTTAATAATCACAATTTTTTCTTGCCTTGTCTTCTTGCTGCTTTTGTTTCTGCTTTGATAACACCTGCGTATGTATTACCACACCATCTCAACTGACCTCCCACCATCTCCCCACTGCGGTACAAGGTGCATTTGTGTAACAGAGAGTTCAAACCAGATTTATTTCCATAAGCTGAGGGACAGTTAGCACAGCCTGGGCAGCCAAAGAGCTCAGACCTTGCCCATCAGTACAGTGGCAAAGATACTGTATTAGAAGATGATCCCCTTGGGCTCCAACGGCCCTCTGATTGATTCCAGTGAGCACCTTCCCGTGATGCCTCCAGGGATCTTGCATGCACGCCAGAAGACACTGACAAAATAATTAAATGGGAACTTGGTGTGGTGCTGGGTGTTTCCCCCTTAACTGTTATGTCCATGCTAGAGTACATTATTTCTCACATTTTGGATACAGGGGAAACTATAAAAATACAGATTCCTTGGGCATAACCTCAGTTTCTGATTCAGTAGGATTCCGGAGAGCCTCCTAAATCTGCATTTATGCGTTTCCCAGGAGATTCTTACACATATCAAGGTTTGAGGATCACTGGTGTTTGGGGAGAAACCTATGACATGGAATAGAAAATCTGAACTTGAGTCAAATTTACCCAGTATTTAGTGTATAAACCTTGATATACGTCAGCTTCCTCAAAGTAGAAATAATAATACCTGCCTCGCAGGGTTGTTACAATAGCGATATGTATGCAATGCCCTAGTAACTGGAAAGTGCCAAGTGTGGGTCAGTAACACTGGCAGACGCAGCCTCCTCAGCTGTTACTGACTATGCTCCCTCAGCCTAAAAAGGTGGCCTCACTAACAAGCAGTCCACGTCAGATTCAGATTCTGAGACACAAGTCAGTCCAACAGTCTGTGTTATTCATTGAACTGTGTCCCCTCGTTAGTGATATGCTGGAGTCCTAACTCCCCAGTACCCCAGAATGTGACCTTATTTGGAAATAGGGTCTTTACAGAGGTGATCCAGTTAAATGAGAACATTAAGGTGGGCCCTAACTCATTATGACTCCTGTCCTTAGAAAAAGAGGAAATCTGGACACGGGAACAGACAGGCATAGGGAGGAGACGGCCAGCTACAAGCCAAGGAGAGAGGCCTGACACAGATGCTTCCCTCACGGCCCTCAGAAGGAACTCTGCTGAAACCTTGACCTCAGGCTTCTAGCCTCCAGACCGAGACAATACATTCCTGTTGTCCAGGCCATCAGCCGGTGGTACCGTATTACAGCAGCCCTACCACACTCAAACAATCTGCCCGTTTCCAATTAAAGAGGAAAGTGTTCTTCTCCTGTTTCTTTTGTGAGGGATACTTGGCCACCTGATGCTTCTCAGATTCCACAGGGCTTATTCTAATATATTCACCAGCTACGTCCACAAAGCTCCGATAAACTTCTCGGCAGGTCCATCAGGGAGCCAGCTCTGGGAGGCAAGGCATCACTGCAGGGTTTGCTGTGCAGTCTTGAGACTGGAGCAACTGCCACAGAATGAGAGATCCAAAACATCTGCTAGTTCACCAGCAAGTGATTTACCATCCCTATAAAGCTGCCCGGACCCAACACTGCACAGCCACTCACCCCCTCTTCCTCCCATCAGAGCAGCGCTCCCAGCTACCTTCTAGCTTCCAGCTGGTCTGAGAGCTGGGGAGCCACTGTCAGCACTCAGACAACTAGGGACCCTTAGCAAGAGGACCCATAAAAACCCTCAAGGAGATGATTTTCTTAAACTGAATGCAGCTTTTATTCTCGCTGAAGTAGGACAAAACACACTGGGAAAATGCCCTAAAGAAAATAAAAAGCCCTTTCAATGTGCATTAAAGCGGGGGCCGTACATGGTCTCATTCAGTGACCAGAGGGGGCTGAGAGAGCGAGGAGCAGGCTGACCCTGTTGAGATGGCTGTCCTGCTTCAGAAAGGAGCCTTGTCTGTCCAGTGTGCAAAGCCAGCAGACATTTCCCCTGCAGGGTGACTGTCCCCAGTGCCCTGGCTACCTTTACCCACTACAAACTCTTCTTGGGCCACCTGTCCTAGGGAGCTTTAAAAACACAGGTGTCTGGGTCCTGCTGTCAGAGATTCCAATTCAGTGAGTCAGGTGGGGGTTAGGAACAAGCATTTTTAAGGAGCTCCCCTCACATATGCAGGGCCAAGAACCACGGCCAAGAATTAAAGTCAGGGTCCCACCAGACATCCCAAGAAAAGGAGAAAGCACCCAGTGGAGGTCAGGAATGTGGGATTCCAGGGCCAGCTTTGCCAAGCAGCCCCACCAAGTCTCATCCTTCTAGGCCACAGTTCTTTTCCTGTCACAGGGAAAGCTGACCTAGAACCATTCAGGCACCCCGTTCTTAAAATAAACTTCCCCCAAATCATTCTAAAATGTCCCACAAAGACATCCACCCTTCCTTCTTGGACATGCTGAACCCAACTGCTTTGTGGCTGCACCTCATGCTGACCTCACTGATATCTTACCCACAGGGAGAGCTCCTTTAACCCCGTGGGGGAGGGCCCAGGAGTGACAGGTGCTAAGCTCAATAGAGAGCCCTTTGAGGAGAAAATTAAGCCTCTTAAAGTGCCCCTGATGTAATCTCTCAAACCCAGGAATAATCCACACTCCCCTTGAAGAGCTGGCATGCATGACCTCGGGCCACACTCAGGAAACATCTTCACCTACGTCAGACTAGGTCTTAGAATGGTGTAATTAAATGGGCTGTCTTGAAGCAATATAAACAGAAGAGAGGGACTTTAACTGAACCACACAGAGCTCAGGGCTGTCTAACCTGGCTGCTGGAGAGCAGTGCTGGGGAACCATGGAACATCCCCACGAATCTGCAGGAATTCACTCTGCCATATGAGAAAAAGAAGACACCTCTCTGTGCAGTCAAGTGGACTCAGGGGACAAGTGAGGTACCAAAACAGTTCACCAGAACATCAAGGGTGATGATAAACACTTCAGACAAGTGAATGTACCATCTTCAACCCAGTGACAAAGTTACCAAGCGGACTGCTCAAGTGCCCTCTTCAGAGATAAACAGAGAGGCAACTGTTTGTCTTCACCTAGCTGTCCTCCTCAGGTGCCTTCTGTCACTCAACACGTATTTAGCAAGGACGTGCTTCACTCATTCAGTACTTGAACCCCTATCTCTCAACATGTAACCTAAAAAATATTGCTCTCATGAGACACTGCTTTTCCACCTCAACATAACTCTCTCTTCCTTAGCTCGAATCTGGGAAAGATTTACTTTTCCTCATCCAACGTTAACTTCTGTAACCAGCAATTTTTCTTCATCAATTACTCATTTCAAATTTTTTGTTGAGCACCTACTATGTGCCGGGTGTTGTTCTAGACACTTGGGGACACTGTGCCAGAAACGGTTTCTCTCATGGAGCTTATAATCTGGTGCTATGAGACAGACAATAAATGAATCCCATATGTAATACTGGAGAATGATAAACGATACAAAAACAAAATAGAAAAAGCTGAGAGCAGGGGCTAAGGATGCCAGGGAGGCCTCTGAGGAGGCCGACTGAGGCCGACCCTGAACCTAGTGACTGTGAGACAGCGCCTCCAACCTTCAGAGGCTCAGATGAGGAAATCCAGCAGGAGAGCTGGAACTGGGGGGGCCACGACACAGCAGGAGAACCGGGTGAGGATTGTGACGGGGAACCCAGGTGAAGAAAGTGTCCCCAAGAGAGCGGCCGGCTGGCTAAGTGCTGCTGAGAGGCTGCAGAAGATGAGCACAGAGTGGGCCACCTGGGTATCACTGGTACCTGAAGACAGGTGCTTCGGTGAAGGGGTGGGCAAACGCTGAATTGGACTGGGTTCCAGGCAGCATGAGGGGCAGGAAATGGAGCAGAAAATAGGATAGTTCTTTCAGGAACACAGACTGGGAGGGAGAGGACAAGAATGGGAGGACAGCTGACTGGAACCCAGGGTCAAGAGCGTGCTGCCGCTGCTGCTGCTGCCTCTTCCTTAAGATGAGCAACCAGTTTATTTCCCACGGGGATTATCCAGCAGAGGGTGAAAACTGGTGACGCAGAAGGGAAAGGAGATACGTGCATGAGTGAAAGTCTTGCATGCCAGCAGAGGACAGGGTCAATGCATGTGTGGTTACAATGCACGTGTGCTTTTGGTACAGGCAGGCTTCCGGATTCCACATGGGAAGATGATGAAACTCGTTTTGCATTGCTTCCTTTTCTCAGTGAAATAAGCCGGGTCATCAGCTGAGAGTGGGGTGGGGACAGAGACACAGTGGACCCAGCTGTGCCAAGAGGTCCCCTTGAGGTTTGTGGTCATGAATCGAGATCAGGACAATACAGATGGCTGCCTGTTTCCTCCAGCCAGGTTCACCCGCCGGGGCAGGAGCAGTGAGCAGAGGGTGGGGTTTTCCCCAGTAAGATGAAGGGAGAAGGGTCAAGGGAGTTGACAGTGTGTGCACGTACCTCAGCTGGGGGTGGGGAGGGGTGAGGAGGACCAGAGAGGGACAATGGACAATGGAAAAGTGGCAGGGTCACCAGGCCAGAGGCCCTAGTCAGGTGACGGCTAGGTGGAATTGGGCACTGAAGGGACTATGAGAGAGAAAGGTGAGGGTCAGCCTGGAATGCTTGCCAAGGTTTTGGTGGAGGTACAGTTATTGGTCTACAACCACGTTTTTCAAATGATGGGTTGCAAGTTTAGTGGGTAGTAAAATCAATTTTGTGGGTCATGACCAGCAATTTTTTTAATGAAACAGAATAAAAAGTATAAGCACATTATAGCTATTAAGGGTAAATATTGTTTTGGGAAACCTGTTTTAGTTGCATATGTGTGTTTGTGTTGGGTCATCACACAAGATGTATATTTCTCCTGTAAATTGGGGTCATAACAAATTCAAGGACACTAAGGCAAGGTGTCTCAACTTGGCACTGCTGGCATTTTAGACCACGTAACTCTTTGTTGTGGGGGCCGTCCTGTGCATTGCAGGGTGTTTACCCGGATGGCAAAAATGCTGAGAACCAATTGTCTGGAGATAACCATGAGAGGAACAGCTGAAGTAGCGTAGAAATAAAGGTAACTGAAAGAGAGCTGGTCAAGGGACTGAGTTGGGTGGACAAGCTATATAGATGTTCAAGTCACCAAAAATGTTGATGGGAGGAGGGACTGTGGGCCAGATGAACAATATCTTCAAAGAATGAAGCAAAGTGACCCAGACAACTGTAGATGACTATTCTCTACCCTGGCTACACATGATAATGACCTGGAGGACTTACCCACCAATGCCCAGGGCCCACCCACACCAACTACATCAGAATCCCCAGGTGATTGCAATATGCGGCCAGGATGGAGAACCTTGCAGAACAGACCCATCCCATAGGACCCAGCTTAAGTGTGACCTCCTTCATGAAAATTTCCCTCCCACTTTGCTTTCCACGCACCCCACTATTGTGATCACTTTTGCTTTGTTTATAACTTACCTGTGAAATCACAAGAAAAGAATAAAAGACACTAAAATTAAGTAGATAAAAACAGAACAAGTGTTTATTTGCCAAAGAATTTTGGAATTGGGGGATCCATTAGTAGGAAGGGGAGCCTTTTAGGGACTATCATCTTCGTAAGCATTGTGTCATCCAAGCTTCTCAAGGACATCCATCCAAGTGAGGGGCCCCAAGGGGAACCAAGCATTTGTGTGTCACTGATAAGCATTATTAGAAATGTGTCCCCTCTGGAGACAGTGTAATAAACACTTGCTGAAATTAATGGCTATTGCACTTATCTCCTCCAAAAAAAAATAAAATAAAGTGTGCCAATGATCAGATTACAACACCATTTAAACACCATTTATCATCTGCTCACCATTTTTTTCACAATATTCTTCACATGAGGCCAACTTTTTATTAAAAGAAACCAGTGACATCAAGTCTTCAATATATATGTATGTATGATGAAAAAGCAAAAAGCAAAAAACGGGAGCCAGAATCTCTAGCAGTTCTCTCCACTTTCCCATGAGAATCATTACAGAATATTTAAAATAATACCATGAACTCTGACTTTCACTGTTGATCAAACACATACATCTATCTATAAAATATCACTAAATCCACAAACACCTACAACAGATACAGACAACAGTTAAGTACTATAACCCAAACATTTATTTCCCCCCAGCTTGGTGAGATTGATAAAATTGTGTTATCTTGCTTTGATTGGCATTCCAACTTTTAGGCACGATAGGGCAGAGCACTGGACAAGAACACAGATCTGCAAAACAGAGGAAGCTGTTTCTCTAAACCAGTGGTTCTCAAAGTGTGGTCTGGGACCAGCAAGAGCAGCATGACCTGAGAACTTATTACAAATGCAAATTATCAGACCCCACCCAAGACAGAGACTCTGAAACTCTGACTCAACAACCTGGGTTTTAACAAGCCTCCAGGTGATTCTGCTGCGTTCGAGCTTGGGAATCTAAACTATGGTTTTCAAATTGTGCAGCAAGGTCCTGGCTTCCAATGGGTCTCCCACCAGCATTGTGTGTACTTTTTCAAATATGGATGGAGGTTCCACTGCTTTGGAAAGTTTGGTTTTAGCAGTGCCTGCAAGGACCTCATAAATTTTATCAAGTTCCAAACATCACATTAAGAGGCAGGACTGAGAACGGTACATACAGGTGGAGCATCAGCTAAGCTAGGGATGGTGTGGAAGGAGACCTGGGTTCGAATGCCAGCACAGCCACTGCACACACCTCTTCAGGCCTCAGATAGCAACACGGAGTTTAAGGAGATGCTGCTGCTAGCCAAAGGACCTCCCTCCAAGGACCGCCATCGGTCTTCCCTCAGAATCGGATCTGAGACTGTCAAGGAAAAGGAGAGAGCTTTTGTGGTATTTTATGTTCACTACTCTCCTGGGGGTTTGAAGCAAACAGCTTTTCCTGAAGCTATCCTTTACACTGCAGAAATTTACTAAAAGTTGAGAAATCTCGGGATTTTAGAATGTAATTAACTGAAAGTTTCCAAAGAGATAAAAGATTTTTGTGGGCATCAGAGAAAGTAACTGTGATATTGTCCAGCTTTTTAATTTTCCCCCAAAATGGTTCCAGATAAGTTACCTATTCATTAACCAAATAATATTTTAAAGTATTTTCTTATAGAAACGCCTGTATGTTTGAGTAAATAAACCATTCGAGGTGTAGATGGAGCAAACTAATCACCCCCACTCCCCACTGCTGATTTTTGTTGTTGTTGTTGTTAATCCTAACCCGAGGATATTTTTTCCATTGATTTTTTTTTTTAAGAGAAAGTGGAAGGGAAGGGGGGGGAAGAGAGAAACATCAATGTGAGAGAGACACATTGATTGGTTGCCTGCTGCATGACCCCAGACAGGGACCAGGGATCGAACCTGCAACCCAGGTATGTGACCTTGACTGGGAATCAAACCCACGTCCCTCCAGTGCATGGGCCAGCACTCTAACCACTGAGAACACCGGCCAGGGCCCCACTGCTAATTTTAAACAATATTAAGTTTTGAGTGTCTTTCCACATCTTTCTCCAAGGTCATACAAATAGGGCTGCTTCTTTTTTAAATCAGAAATACAATCATACTACATATGATATGCTGCAACTTGATTTGATCTGCATTTAGTATATCATGAACACCCTTCACTAAGCAACCCATAGTATGAATATATATATATACACACTCTATTTTATTCATCCTACTGATGGATATTCATGTTGCTTCTAGTTTATTTACTTTAATAATCCTGCAATAAACATCCACACACACACATCCTTATTGCTGATGTTTTTGTTTCTGTAAGACAGGACTCCAAAGATGGGATTGTTGGCTCACATGGCATGCATGTTCCAAACATTTGCAGAAACTGTCTGCATTCCTCCAAAGTCTGCAGCAATTCATATTCCCACCAAGAGTCAGAGAGTTGTCCCCCACATCCAACAGACAATTCTACCAACCTTTAAAATGTGATCAAGCGGATGGACAGAAAACTGATATCTCTTTGTTAGTTTTTGTTTTTTTTCTTTATTGTTGAGAATATTACAGATGTCCCCCCTTGTATTCCCCCCACTGCCCACTTCCACCTAGCTCCCACCCCCTCCCAGGCCTTCACCGCATTATCGTCTGTGTCTTTGGGCAATGCATACATGCATATAAGTTCGTTGGTTAATCTCTTCCCGCTCCCCCTCCCCCTATCCCTCTGAGATTCATCAGTCTGTTCCATGCTTCCATGTCTCTGGATCTATTTCATTCGTCAGCTTGTTATTTCATTAGATTCCATATAAGTGAGATCTTGTGATATTTGTCTCTCTCTGTCTAGCTTATTTCACTTAGCATAATAATCTCCAGGTCCCTCCATGCTGTCTCAAAGGGTAAAAGATCCATCTTTTTCACAGCTGCATAGTGTTCCATTGTGTAAATGTACCACAGCTTTTTTGTCCGCTCATCTACTGATGGGCACTTGGGCTGTTTCCAGATCTTGGTAATTGTAAATCACACTGCTATGTATTCTTTCTGATTGGTGTTTCGAGATTCTTGGGATATATTCCTAGAAGTGGGATCACTGTTGTTTTTTAATTTGCATTTCCCTGACCATTACGAAAATTGAGAATCTTTTCACACTTATAGACCATTAGCATTTCTTCTTTTGGAAACTGCTCATTCACATCCTCTACTCATCTTTCTACTGTGTTGTCCTTCAAGTGCTATTTAATCACACACTTATCCTACCCCCTCCACCCAATTCATTAGATACATAAAGCACAAAGAATATCATTGCCTAAAAACTCAGTGTGTGGGGTGAGGGCAGGGGATGTCTTCTTAGTATGAAATACATGAGAAGCCCTCAAAAACAATTGCTGAATAAGTGAATAGCAGACATGGAGAATTTTGTTAAGATTGTAGCTGGATAAGTAAAAAGGAAATACAAATATTAATTACTTGTTCTATGTATTCAGAATAGCATCACTTTGGCTGAAATTAAAGTATTAGTTAAGAGAAATACAAAGCCATTGTCCTGGCACTGACTCTGAAAATCCACTGTGAAATGGGTGGCAAATGAGTCCAGTCTTAATTCATAGCTCAGAGTGACACATAAATAAAGGCTCTTACAACCAAAACATGTTGTACCCAGCCTTGTCCTCCAGTTGTCATTCAAATGGCACCTGCCACTAAGCCCAGGGTTGTTAGGATGGTCAATGAACAGGAGAAGCCTACTTTAAGCATTTTGTTCCATTTTTGTTTTTTGTTTTTTTTATCTCCACCTCACTCCAAGATATTTTTACCTTTCAAAATCTCCTGCTTATTGGGGAAGGAGATGTGGGGAGGGCCTGCAGGGCAAGTTTGATAGAGTTCAGATTCCTTAACTCTTTTAACTTTAGACAAAACATCTGGTTATACCCACCATTTATCCCCATTATTTGTAATAGTTCTGTTTGGCTTATGTTTTAACTAGTCTCCTCATTAAGTATAAAAGTAATAGGATTAAAAAGTTCTGGGGGAAAGTACTGTAATTAAAAAGGCACCAGTAGGGTATGCTAAGCTGTAATTCTGGCCCTGCTTATTAAGTTTTCCTTCTTGTCTTTAACATTTTTTGTACCTAATAAAAATAACTTTGAATTATTTAACACTTTTTTAGTACTTCCTGTATTGGCCAAACACCACCCAAAATTTCCAAGCAAACATTATGACTCAAAAGTTCTAGAGCAATAATGTCACAGATCACAAGTTTTAGACACTGTCCCAAGAGTCTGGGCATGCCACAAACACCACAACAGACACACCACAGCCTGGTAAATTGACAGGCAACTCTCCAAAATGCACAGGCATTTTCTAACCTTTTGAAGTTACAAAATCTTCTTAATAGGAAAAATAATGCAGGAACTTTGATCAAGCCATGAAATTATAATAAAAATCAGGCAAGAGGCAACAAAGCACAATTTATATCACTTTGTTAAGAGAGGATCTTAACACTCTGTAACATAGGATCTGTTAAAACAGGTATCTGTTGCAAAGGATCAGAAGAGACCACTATGAGCATTTGTATACCAACAAACTGGACAACCTGGAAGAAATGGATCAATTCCTAGAAACACACAACCTACCAAGACTGAATCATGATGAAATAGAAAATCTGAACAGAACAGTTACTAGTAAGGAGACTGAATCAGTAATCAAAAACTTCCCAAAACCAAAAGTCCAGGACCAAACGGTTTCACTGGTGAATTCTACCAAACATTCAAAGGAGAATTAATACCAATCCTTCTTGAACTCTTCTAAACACATTTTATGAGGCCAGCATTACCGAGACCAGAACCAGATAAGGATCACACACACACACTCACACACACACACACAATTATAGGCCAATCCTTGATGAACACAGATGCAAAAATCCTCAACAAAATATTAGCAAACCGAATTGAGCAACACATTGAAAGGATCATATACCATGATCAAATGGGATTTATTCCAGGGATACAGGATGGTTCAACATCCACAAATTAGTCAATGTGATATACCACATTAACAAAATGAAGGATAAAAACCATATGATCATCTTGATAGATAGCAAAAAACACAGTTGGCAAAATTCAACATCCATTTATGATTAAAAACAAAAACAAACTCTCAACAATACAGGTATAGTGGGAATATACCTCAACAAAATAAAGGCCATATATGATAAGCCCACAGCTAACATCATACTCAATACTTTCAGCTTTTCACCCAGTATCAGGAACAAGTGAGGGATGTCAACTTTCACCACTTTTATTTAACACAGTATTGGAAGTCCTAGCCACACTAATAAGTCAAGAAAAAAATTGGAAGAAGTGGAACTGTCATTGTTTTCAGATGACATGATACTATATAGAGAACCCTAAATACTTCACACACAAAAACTATTAGAACTGATAAATGAATTCAGTAAAGTAGCAAGATACAAAATTAATATACAGAAATTAGTTGCATTTTTATACACTAATAGAAAACTACCAGAGAGAGAAATTAAGAAAACAATCCCATATAAAATTACATTAAAAAAAAATTTTTTTTAAATACTGCCCTGGCTGGTTTGGCTTATCGGTTAGAGTGCCGGCCCATGGACTAAAGAATTGCTGGTTCAATTCCGGTCACGGTCCTGTACCTCAGTTGCGGTTGGGTCCCTGGCCCTGACTGGGGTCATGCAGAAGGCAACCAACTGATGTGTCTCTCTCACATCAATGTTTCTTTCTCTTTCTCTCTCTCTCTCTCTCTCTCTCTCTCTGTCTCTCTCTTCCTCTCTCTCCTTCCCACTCTGTCTGAAAACAAATAGAAAAATATCCTTTGGTGAGGATTAAAAAAAAATAGCCCTGACTGGTTTGGCTCCGCAGTTAGAGCATCAGCCTAAGAACTGAGGGTCAAGGATTCGATTCCCGATGAAGGGCACATACCTGCGTTGCAGGTTCGATCCCTGGCCCTAGTCAGGGTCATGCGGGAGGCAACTGATCAACATGTCTCTTTCAGATCGACGTTTCTCTCTCTCTCTGCCTCCCTTCCATTCAATCTTAAAAAAAAAAAAAAAAATACTTAGGAATAAATTTAACCAAGGAGGTAAAAGACCTATAACTTGGTAAAATACAGGATATTGAAGACAGAAATTGAAGAAGATACAAGTAAGTGGAGGGATGTACAATGCTCATGGATAGGAATAATTAGCATTGTTGAAGTGTCCGTGCTGCCCAGGGCAATTACAGGTTCAGTGCTATCCCTATCAGTGTACCAATAACATTTTTCATGGAACTAGAACAAATAAACCTAGGTTTATATGGAGCCACAGAAGACCCTGAACAGCAGGAGCAATCTTGGGAGGGAAAAACAGAGATGAAGGTGTCACCTTGCCTGATGTAGTGGTTGAGGCAGCCCGGTACTGGCATGTTGACAGACACATGGATCAAAGGAACAAATAGATAATCCAGAAATGAACCCTCACCTATCTGGTCAATTAATCTATGATGGAGGAGGCAGGAATACAGTCTCTTCAATAAGTGAAGTGTTGGGAAATGAAGTGTTGGGAAAACTGGATGGACACATGCAGAGGAGTAAAACTGGATCACTTTCTTGAACCATATGCATGGGTAAACTCAAGACAGATTAAAAACTTGGATGTAGGACCCAAGGCCATAAAACTCCTGGAAGAAAACATGGGCAGTGGAGTCTTTGACATCTCTCTCAGTAATATTTTTTGGATGTATCTCCTCAGGCGAGGGAAACAAAAGAAAAAGAAAAAAATAAGCAAATGGGACTACATCATACTAAAAAGTTTTTGCACAGTAAAGGAAACCATCAACAAAACAAAAGGACAACCTACTGAATGGGAAAAGATATTTGCCAATGATGCATCTGATACGGGGTCACTATCCAAAATTTATAAGGAACTCATACTAACACAAAAAAAAAAACTAACAGTCCTATTGAATGGGCAGTGGACCTGGATGGACATTTCCCCAGAGAAGACATGCCGATGACCAAATGACATATGAAAAGATTTGTTCAACATCACTGGTCATCAGGGAGCTGCAAATTAAAAACCATGGTGGGATGTCATCTCACACCTGTCAGAGTGGCTGTCATCAATAAATCAACAGACAACAGGTGTTAGTGAGGATGCAGAGATCAGGAGCCCTTATACACTGTTAGTAGGATTGGAAATTGGTGCGGCCACTGTGGAGAATAGTATGGAGGTTTCTCAAAGAGTTGAAAGTAGAACTACCATGCAATCCAACAATTCCACTTCTGGATATTTATCCAAAGAAACCAAAACATTAATTTGAAAAGACTTATGCACCCCTATGTTCACTGCAGCATTATTTGCAATGACCAAGATATGGAAGCAACTTGGATGTCCATCGATAGACAGGTGGGTCAAAAAGATGCGGTGCACATATGCAGTGAAATATTGCTCAGCCATAAAAAAGAATGATGAAATCTTGCCATTTGCAACAACATGGAAGGACGTAGAGATTATTATGCTAAGTGAAATGGGTCACACAGAGAAAGACAAACATTATATGATTTCACTTATACGTATGTAGAATCTAAAGAACAAAATACACAAACAAACCAACAGAAACAAACTCATAGATACAGAGACTATTTTGATGGTTGCCAGAGGGAAGGGGTGTTGGGGGAATAAGGGTGAAGGGGAAGGGACTGAGATGCCAAATTGCCAGTTGTAAGAGCAGTCATGGAGACATGGAGTACAGCATAGAGAGAATAGTCAATAGTATTGTGATGGCTATGTGTGGTGTCGGATGCTAGGCTTGTCAGGGTGATCACTTCATAGTTATGTAGATGTCCGGTCACTATGATGTACACCTAAAACTGATGTGGTATTGTGTCAGCTGTAGTTGAAAATTATATATATGAAACTGGTATATATACAGGGGTGGGCAAAAGTAGGTTATAATAGCAAATAATACAATAATTAATAAATAATAATACAAAAATAAACTCTGTGTTTCCCATACTCACAACTGTAAACCTACTTTTGCCCACCCCTGTATACAATGGGACATTATTCAGCCATAAAAAATGAAATCTTGCCATTTGTGACAACATGGTTGGACCTCAAGGACATTATGCTTAGTGAAATAAATCAGACAGAGAAAGACAAATACCGTTTTATCTTTCTTATATGTGAATTAAAAAAAAAAAGTTCAGGTTTGGCTCAGCAGTTGGAGTGTCAGCCCTCAGACCGAAGGGTCATGGGTTTGATTCCAGTCAAGGGCATGTGCCTAGGGTGCAGGTTCAATCCCCACTCCCTGGTTGGGGTCATGCGGGAGGAAACCAATCAATGTGTCTCTCTCACATAGATGTTTCCTTCTCTCTCTCTCTCTCTCTCTTCCCCCCCCCCTCCCCCCATCTCTTCCACTCTATCTAAAAAGCAATGGAGAAATATCCTCAGGTGAGGGGGAAAAAATTTTTTTTAATAAAAGTTCATAGATATAGAGAACAAACTGGTCGCTGCAAAAGGTCAGGGTGGGGTAGGATAAATAGGTTAACTTTTTTTTAGTTTAAATAAGTTGAATAAAAAATTTTAATAGCTAAATATTACAGTAGAAAAACTGGGAATAAAAATGAAAGGGTTTATAATAAAACTTTATTTCAGCTTCACTGAGAAAACTTCCTCTTTAAAAGTGAATTTTTATGTTTAACATGCACAAAAAACGTGACATGTATGCAGTTATAAAGCAAAATGCTAAATGAATAAACATATCTATAGATGTATAGATTTTTTTCTGTGCGTGGTTGTTAAAAATGTATATTGTTCACCACATGTAGCCATCCTTAACTGCTCTTGGGAACTAATGATATGCTGAGGAGGAGTGGGGGAATCAGTATAATTTAGAAATATAAAAAACAGCAACTGGACTTGAAAATAACACACATACACACAAACACACACACCTCTTTATAAAACCGGATTTCACTTAAAAATACTGTAGGGAAGTGTTTGAAAAACTCTGAACAAACAGTTTGAGCAGTAGGTGAATTCAAGACACACACATAAGCCTATGCTGTAAAGAATATACCCAGTACTCATACAACAGGGTCACCTGAAAAAGTTCACTTTCCCTGTAGAGGTAAAAGCACAACATCAATGCCAAAAAGAGTGGCTACAAAGGCAGAGGGAAATCAGTGACTCCCCCATTAAAGGAACCCTGTGTTTCTGTGATTCAAGTGGGAACTTTACAAAAGGATGGAGGTTTTCTGCAACTGATTTCTCTCCTAAATTAGTACATTAGTGCTAATTTTAGAGAAATGTACCTTGTGCTCTGGGTGTTTTCCACAATTCTAGGGCTCAATGAAAAAAAAAAAAAAAGCATCCATGCAGGTATTCCTTCTCTCTCTGCCATGTGTCCCATCCAGGGCCCCTCCACGGTTTTGTATGGATATCCAAATCAGCAATCAAGGAAGAATGGCTGACATTCACAGTGGAGGCACTTAATGAAGTGGACAGGAAAGAGCAGCCTAATCCCTTACATCACAGGTCACATCCTGGAGATAAACGCGTTCCCTCCCTCCCTCCCGGCACCGAATTCCCCGTTTCTGCGATCCCTGGAAGCCTCTCCAATGATGAAGCCCCACAGTGCTGACATGACCTCAAATACTATGGCATCATTTCAGTAAGAAGCCAAAGAGAAGAAAGGCTGGCACGTTCTGCATTCAGTTGATTGCAGGTCAGCAAACACGCTCTTCCCCTCCCCCTTCGCAAAGCAAAAGCCACAATCTATTTCAAAAGTCAAGATTCGCCCACCACTCACTCGAGAGAGGTCGCCAACTCCAAGCTCTAGAGAAGGGACGATAGCGCGCAACCTGACGAATGCCACAACTTAGCACACCCAGGTACTCTTAAGTGGAACTTAGAGCACCAGAGTTCTTGTCCTCTGGGGGTCCATTTCCCCAGGACCTCATCTTTACCCTCCTGTCTGTAGCTGTGTCTTGGACAACGCCAACACTTTAGCTCATTCCTCCCTCATACAGAGGTGAGTTTTCACCACGAGGCACAGGGATTCTGAATCAACTCCCTTCCCCAAGTCACCTCGGCTCTTCACGGACAGCAAAAATCCAAGTTTCCCCACGCGTCACCTGAAAACCCAACTTCTGGAAACGCCCCCCTTACCTCGCCAGCCCCAGCTGGCATCGCCGCGACAGCAGAGCACGCAGCCGCGGCTGCTGTCGCCGCCGCAGCCAAGGAGGCGGTAAGAGGCTCAGGCTGGTCTGCGGCCCGGGGGCGACCGCAAGCCAGGCCCTGCGTCCTGAACCGCGAGCGGGGCGCCTCTTCCCCCGCAGGGAGTGAGCTCCCGCGCCCTGCCGAACGCCCGGAGAACCGGGCGCCGAGAGAAAGCGCTGCAGCCGGCGCCCGAGCAGGGGACGAGCAGGGGACGAGCAGGGGACGCCGCCAAGCGCACGGCTCCGGCGGAGCGCCCCGGCAGCGGGGGCGGCGGGAGAGGGGCGTGTTCCTGGAGCCTCGGAGCCCAAACGCCGCGTCTCCGCGGGACAGGGGAAGGCGGCAAGCCGAGCGCGCGGTCCCTGACGGCGGCTCTGGGCCCTCAAGCCCAGCCGGCCTGGCGACGCGCTGCAGCCCGCGCGCCCTTGCGGGAACAGCCGCCGTGCTCGTCCTGCGCGGCCGCCTCCGCGCGGGCCTCGGTGCCAAACTTTCCCCGCGAAATCCGCTCCTGCCTCTCGTGCGGGGGCGCCGCGCTATCTCCCGGGCCCAGAAGCAGTTCGCCCCCTCCCCTCCGCAGCCAAGACCCACTGAAAATATGGCGCCCTCGAACGTCGTTCCTCGGTCCCCTCAGGGAATCCCGAATGCCAGTCTCCAGGACCCCCGGCTCCCAGTGGGCGCGAAATTTCAGCTCGTGGGGCCAAAAAAGGAGAGCGCGCCGCTCGTCCAGTGCGACATTGAATCCAAATTCAGCGGCACTGAATCCAAATCCTGCCCTCGCTCTCGGCGGGCGCTGCCCCCGTCCCTCAGCGGCCAGCAGTTTGCTGGTGACGAAATTGCCAAGTAAGGAGTAGTCCTGGAATAGGCAGGTATGAGAGTCCGGGACTGGGGAAGGAGCTCGGCTCCCGCAGGCTGTCTTTGCCCGGAGCCTGGGCCGGAGACTTGTTTGCAAAGTGGCGCTGGAGTCGGGGCGGCCAGTGCTGGAATGAAGCTGCTCCGCCTGCGCCAACTCTCCTGGCTGGGGGGCCAGGCCGGGGCCGAGGGGACACTCCAGGCAGGCGAGGCCGCTTTTCAAAGCCCAGTTACCGGAAACCCAGCGGGAGCTCCGGAGGGGGACCAGCTGCCCACCGCCAGGAATCCGCTCTGGGGCGCCGGCTGCGAGGCTGTTTGCAAACCGCTGCGCCCGGGTCGAGTGCAGTGAAACATACATGTGCAATAGACAGGTGCATTAATTTTATTTTATTTTTTATTTTCCTGCAGAAAGCCCTCCTAGAACATCAAATCTGGGAGCTTTGCGGGTTTTTTCCTGCATTGGCATCACTCACGAATGCAAAAGGAAGGAAATAAACCACCCACATTTTCCTTCTGTAGGGAGGGAAAAGACACGAGAAATTCATGCAACGTGCATGCAGCTGGAGGAGGAGGAAAACCCAAGTGAGCCGTGCGCCTTACCGGGGGATGCATTTACTGTCTCATTGCAGAGCGCCTGCCCGGGAGTGCAGCCGGCGTCCCCCAGCGCGCCCGGCGACCGCTCCGCTCCCGCAGCCGCCTCAGCCGCTGCCGCCGCCGCCGCAGGCTCCGGGCGCGGAACAAGAGCCGAGGGCGAGCGCGAGCGCACGGCCCGCGAGCGCAGGGAGGGCAGGAAGCGCGTCATCACTCGGGGACGGCGCGGCCCCGCGCGGCTCCGGTCCGGCTGCGGCCCGACGCGGCACCGGAGCTGGGCCGGTGCGGGCGCTCACGGGCCCCTCCTGGGTCTCTACCGGCCGCCGGGTGCTGGGAGGGTCGGCGAGGGAAGGCGGCGCGCCGGCCGAGCTGTCCCGGGAAGAGAGGGGCGCCAGGTGACCCCGGCTCCCCAGAATTCTACCTCTGTGGATAAAGGAGGTTGGGTTGGGGTGGTGGACGCGGCATCTTTTGGAATGAAGCCCCTGGGCAGAGCGCGTCCCCGGACCGCTGCCCGGGCCCTGGAGAAAGCGAGGTGTGGTCCCAGCGAGAGGACCCGGGCGTGCTGTTAGTTCTGCTGCGATTCTGCCGGCGGGAACCAGCGGCAGGACTGCACGTGTTGCACACGCAGATTCTGAAACTCTGCTGGGCAGAGGTCACTTGGGTTTTTTCGAGATTAGGGATGGGGGATATAATCTACTAAATACATAAGAAAAAAATATTCTTCTGTGCCCTTGAATAGTCATTTATATACCTTTTCCATTTACTCAGTCATCGGGACTCGTTGCAGGATGACCTGGAAAGATGTGAGGGTTATTAAGCTGGTGAGGAGATGAATCACAATACACTATGTGCCATATGATCCCAATTTTAAAAACATGTATGGAGAGAGGCAGAAAAGAGTGGACAGATAAACACCAGGACGTTAACTAGGTCTCTCAGTAATTGGTGGAATTGTGTATGATTTTTCTTTTTCTGCTTAGTTCTAGTTACTGATTTTTCTGTAAGAGATACATTATTTTTGTAATTTCAGAAAAAGGTTTTTAAATAAGGAAAAGCCTGGCTCTTTTTATTTTTTTCTTTAAACAAATTTTTTTTTCTTTATTGATTTTAGATAGAAAGGGACAGGGAGAGAGGAAGGGACAGGGAGAGAGAGATAGAGACATCAATGAAAGAGAACAAGGATTGGCCGCCTCCTGCATGCCCCCCACTGGGGATTGGGCCCACAACCTGGGCACGTGCCCTGACCGGGAATCAAACAGCGACCTCTTGGTGCATGGGTCCACACTCAACCACTGAGCCACACCAGCCCGGCTGGCTTTTTTTTTTTCTTTTTCTTTTTTCCTTAATCCCAGTACAAAATGACCAAAATAGACCCCTCTTCCTAAGAAATATCAAATCTCTTAAGTTACTCATAAATTAAACTACTTCAACTTCTTGATGTTTATCAGAGCATGAAACTGCTGTCCTATAAACTAGAAAGTGAGTTGATTTTGTAAATTGAAACTATCTTAAAGAAGTCCATTGGGACATTAGATAAGGCTGGACATTCTGTAAGAACAATAGCATGTCTTTGTCCAGGCTGATGAACTTGATTTTATTAGGACTGCAGAGGTCTGTATTAACCTTAGAATACAACTTTGTTACTTATAGTAGAGAATAAACTATAAATCAAAAAGCACAGCAAGAATCGATTATTTGGCAACTTGAAAAAGTCCTAAAAGTTTCAGGGAATAGACTGTTTCTAATTGCACAGGTAAAATGTTTCTGCTTACCACAGCTTTTTAAACATTTACCTGCACTGGCTGGTTATGGGTTGGATTCCTGGTTCTGGTGGTGTTAGGGAGGCAACCAATCTATGTCTCTCTCACATGGATGTTTCTCTCTATCTCCCCTCTTTCTCTCCCCACTCCCTCCCTTCCACTCTCTAAAAAGATTGGTGGGAAAAAATATCCTCAGGTGAGAATTAACAAACAAAAACATGTACCAATCTAACAGAATAACTGATGGTGGCAGCGAGCCACCTTAGGGAATGGTCAATAAGTAAATGTTTATTGATTTCTGTAAGAGATTGGTAATAAGCTCATTAAATTGTGACACCTAAATGGTTCCTCGGTTTACTGACAAAGAGCAACCATATTGTTATAGTCCACATGCCAGGTTTACGTCAAAAGAAGCTCATCAAAACAGGAAAATGGTTTGCATTGAAAGTTATTTTTCCCTTCTACTTAGTCCTGGCTTCATAGGGCCCAGTGGCTTCCTTTCAAACATCTCAAAATCAGTTATTTTTCCCCAACCTGGATTTCAAGATTTTCCATCACTTAATTCAACCTTCCCCCATGATCTTCCCCTGCCTACCGATAAGATGCTATTTAATGTTAGAAGGTAAGCTCCATGAGAGCAAGGACCTTATCTGCAGCTTTCTGCCTACAAGTGGGCTTGGCACAGAGTGGGTGCTCAATAAATACTCATTTCATGAAAATAGCATATTTGTTCCCTGTCTACTTGGCTAGCTCTAAGATATTTGAAAAGTGCTTTCTCCTATTAGACTGTCAGCATAGTCCTGAGGTGCTAAAAGCTTGTAGGATTATAACATTGGTTTAATCCAGTGATTTTTACTCTTTCAACATAGCAGCCAAATCCTAAAACATGCAGAGCAGCGAGGTGCACATCTGTGAATTATTAATCTAATTAGCACTATTTTTTGGTTCTCTGAGATCAGTCAAACAGCTTCCCTCAGTGAGAAAGAATATTAATCCTAGAATTCTTTGCTTTAGTCTTGGCTTCTACCAACTGACTTTGGACATTTCACTATTGCTTTAGAAAAACCAACTCTAACTATTCTACTGCCTATCAGTGTATTTTCAACAATTTCCCAATAGAAGTAAAATTGATTTTACCAATAACCTATAGTAAGTACTCTGAAATTGAGACTCCTCCCCTAGGCCTGAAAAGATGTTGTTTCTAAATTTAGAGTTGGCTGTTAGTCCTCTCTATATATAGTAGTCACAGTGACCACAGTTCGCTGTAGACCAACAAAAAACTTGACTTCTTTTAACAACTTTACATTCTTGGGCTTTGTCTCTACCCAGAGGGGAAAGCATGGTGGCAATTTATTTTAGATTATCTGGGACCTGAGGTGAAACTTACTCCATCTAATCAGTTCAATTCACCAAGCCTTCACACTGTCCCACTTCCTGCCAAGCAGATCATTAGGAACTGAGGGGGGGAAAAATACACATTTTGTGTGAATAAAGCGTGCAACATTTGGGGAACTAAACCAAATGGATGTCTTCTAAGTCTCTTATAAATACATCTAGAACAAAACCCCATTTTTTCCACAAGCTAGAGCTATAAATACCAAACCAGATGTTGATTGGTGCTAATGAGCCAGATGATAAGAAATTGCTCCCCTCCGCCCACTGCACTATTAGCCATAACCTCCTGACTTCCTGTGTGCATATGTGTATATCTGAGCAAACCCAACTGTGTCTATATCGAAGAGGAAAAATTTCCAACAAATATTTGTTCCACTTTTGTTTATAAGATCATATTTGGTGTTGTGTTAAGATATCTTCTGGTAGCCCTGGCCGGTTTGGCTCAGCGGTTGGAGCATCGGCCTGCGGTCCGGAGAGACCCGGGTTCGGCTCCCGCTGAGGGCGTGTGCCTCGGTTGCGGTTTGTCCCCGGCCCTGGTTGGTCGTGCGGGTGGCGGCCGCTCGGTGTGTCCCTTTCACATCGATGTTTCTCTCTCTCTTCCTCTCTCTCCCTCCCACTCTGTCTGAACAGGGAATGGAAAAATGTCCTCGGGTGAGGATTAAAAAAAAAAAAAAAAGATATCTTCTGGTAGTTCTTTAATACCATACACCAGCAGTTTGTGACATTATCCCCCTTTTAAAATTGTTTGTGTCCATTCCCTGGAGCAAGGTGGAGGTGGGAACCACATTTTTAAAAATTGCCTATACTCAGAACTAAGATGAAAACAAGATACTCAGGCATCTGTTACCATTTGACATCTTTAGGTCTTTTCTAATTATAAGCCTAGAAGAGAATATTACCTAATAATTATAGAGGGAATATTATCTATCAGTACAGCATGTAATTAAATTACTTTCATTTTATTTGAAAGGCAGATATTTGACATTTTGCAAGGATTAATATATTTTAGTTTTTTGGCTATCTCTAAGCATGGGGCCTCACCTCATTCCTGACTATTCAAGATGGAGTGATAGATGCAGGTTTAAATGTCTTTTTAAGAGAAAATTGCTCACATAGATTCAGGAAACAATTGCTATTGTTGTACCCAACACGGGACATGCTCTAGATTAATTTTTCTTTTGCTACGGCATATAAAACACACTATGGAAGGTTCTTGCAATGTCTCAGAAGAAACATGCGGTCTAAAAGAATACCAATAATTATGTTAAATTGGATTCATCTTTAATCCAAATCAAATGGTTAATATAAACAGTATGTGAGGCAGGATGTCTCTTCTGGTCACTTGCTCATTGATTTGAGAAGGGGTTATTATACTGTGGTTAAAAATGGTTTTGAAATATTTTTGTTGTGGATCATCAAAACTCTTATTAAATATGTAACTTTTAAGTCTGTTTAGTCATTTGCCATTTAAAAAATTTTTATATAAACATGTTTTTCTTAAATATTCTTTAATAACAAGGTATTGTAGAAAGACTTTAAAACTAAAAAAATGTTTTATCTGGGGTCATAGTGAATTGCCCCTCTATCACTAAAATATGTTGAATAAGATTGGCTTCTTTGGTTCTGGAGATGTATTTATTTCTAGGTGCCACAAAACTCTTTTAAAACTATTTATTTAGGCATAAGACCAACCTTAAAAGTAATGTATTTATTGTCATGTAGGAAATATCATTCTAAATCTATCTCAAATGGAATAGATTTGTTAATCAAATAAGATAATTAGATCATGTCTGTCATTAATTGTTTTTATTACATAATTAAATATGATGAACTGAAATATAGTAAATGTTGATAGAAATTACATGAATATATTTGATGTAACTTTAGAGAGGTAAGTGATGACTTTGGGTCTACATCAAAGACAAAATAAATAAATCCAGCACAACTGTTACTTGCCTATTTCTTTAAATCAATTTTAAAAATATTTATTGGGTTGGTGCCAGGACTCATTATGAATAAAACACTCTTCCTCCCAGCTGTGCAGAATCCAACTGAATAAATTACAGCCCTTGCCTTTCAGGAGGGTTGAAAAGATTAGAGAGGCCACACCAGATATTCTAACTGATTCTGTTGATAAATGGTCTTTAAAGGTCTCCTTTCATCTAGTCATGTCCCTCAGAGTTATAAGCTTCAGAGGTTTAGAAAACACCAGGAAAAAGAAAAGTTTCTTCCTGACCAAGACCAGGCACAGTGGAATAATTGTGGTTCTTGTAACCCTATATTCTGTTGCCCAAACCAGCCCAAAGCAGGTCTTAGGGTGGCCTGGAACCTTTAAGGTCAACTACAATGCAGGAGTTCTGCTGAACTGGCTCATATATTTGTCTCACCATTTTGAATATATTTTCACTCCCTGCCAGATCCATCTCCTGGAGCTCCATCAGTTTGGGAAGTTTTCATTGTCCTCAGTTTGCCTCAAAACGTGATTCTGTTGAGATTTGTTGAACTTTGGGCATTATCACACTATTCTATCTTTATTTTGACAAACTCGAATTTTCAGCATTAGTCAGAACCACCTTTGCAAAGACTATAAAATTGGCATGATACAGCGCCTTATAAAAGGTTGTTAGAAGGGAGCTGGGAAGGGAAGGAAAAAGAAGAAAACAGCCATTCAGATGATTTGTAGTCCATCAGCTCTGAACATTATTCTTTAAATATTTCCCCAATGCCATCTGAATAAGATTTAAACAAAACAAAAACCTTCAGCACCAACTCAATTAGCTTGTTTTCTACCCAAAGATAAAATAGAAATAAGGGCATAACATTTCATCTTCCCTAACATCAGAAAGATTGTTTGCAAAAACATCATTTGGATCTCCTATGAATTTAAAGGGTTTTATCTTTTTAATGTATTTGCATGTAGCTCAGAATCAAAAGGCTACTATGGAAAAATAGGACTCTTTATATAATCAATGGAATGAAGTGGTATTTTATTATCACTTAGCTCTCTAATTCTATGTCATGCCATTCTAACTCTTATTTAATGATCTTTTTTGCTACAGTACCTAAGTACAGCATACCCAACACATAAACTCTCTACATTCACTGAGACTCAGTCATACCTCTGACTGACAAATCTCTTTATTATCCATATCACTTGGCACAGATAAATAGATTTCTTAATGAATCAGAAAGACGGTCAAAATAAAAGTGGTCATCCTAATGTTCCTTCTTTTCATGCCTAAAGTAAAAAATAAAACATTAATTAGTAAATTGATGTTAAACCCTATCATTTTGATGACAAATGTCTGACTTACCTATTTTGTCCCCTAAAACCCAGCACCCATTGCAGCAGGTGCTGAATACATGTTTATTAAATAAATTTCTCTACTGTCACTGAGATAAATTAACTCTTTCAGTTCAATGTGGCTCACAAATGCCCAGTTTACAGCCAATAGATGACAAGGGTATTGGAAGAAATAAACCAAACTCATAAGGGCCAAGTGTGTGAAAAATAATTTTGCACTACCAAGCAAAATAGAGACAGACTCATAGATAGAGAACAGGCAGACAGCTCTGGTGGTGGTGTAGGGGGTATTGGGGGCGGGAGGAGTTGAGGGATTGAGCAAAATGGGGGGAAAAGAGAGAACTCGTGGACATAGACAACAGTGTGGTGATTGCAGTTGGGGGTTGGGGGGTGGAGGTGGAAGAGGACATAGAGGGGATAAACAGTGATGAAAAAATGAAATAAAATTTTTAAATCTGAAAAACCAAAACTAATTTCGCTCCTTTTATAATGTCTCCATTCTCTCTTCAGAAAAGTATTTGAATGGTTTCCGGTCCACCCCTGTCCCCAATCACTCAGTTCCTCTCTCCAGAGGCAATCACTTTTACCGGTTTCTTGCATATCCTTCCAGGATATCCTATGTCTACAAAGAATAAACATGTTCACTTTTTTTTTTCACAGATGGTAACATACTATTCTGCTGCTTGTTTCCTTTGTATGTAGAGTTTTTCTATTTAAATATGCTGTTTTGAAAAATGTTAAACATATAACAAAAGTTGAGAGATTCTATACTGAACCTCATGTACTATCATCCAGTTTCAACAATCTCAAGGTGTTACAGCTTTGCTTCGTCTATCCTTCACTGTGTGTACATACTTTAAAGACATTGTGTCATTTCACCTCCTACTTGCTAACTACATTCTGCTCTCTAAGTCATATGGACATTTTGGTATAAGCACAATGCCATTATCACACCTAATAAAATTAATAATAATTCCTTGGTATCATCTAGGGCCCAGTCTATACTCAGATTTCTTTAATTGTCTAAAAGGTGCCAAACGTCGGGTTTGTTTCGTGTTTTTCTTAAGTCTCTTTTCATCCAGACATCTAGAGTAGTCCATCTTTATTTTTTTTCTATGGCACTGACTTGAAGAAAACTGCTCAACTGTCTTGTAGAACGTTTCACACTCTGGATCTATCTGTTACTCCCTTGTGGTGTTATTTAACTCTGTCCCTTATTTCCTTATTTCTTGTCAACTGGAAATTGGTCTATCAACTTCATTAGGCTCAACTTTGGGGCTCAGGTTTAACTTTCGGGCAAGCACACTTCCTAGCCAGTGCTGCTTGTCTCACATTGTCTCACATCACGGGGCACATAATGGCAGGTGGTCTGCATTCAGCGAAGCTGAGATTGACTGGTGAGTTCAGGAGGTGACAGCCTGATCTGAATATTGTAAAGTTCCCATCAGCCTTTTACCAAGTGGTTTCATTCATTGGTGACTGCCACCTGAATCAATGATTCATTAAGGGCTGCAAAATGGGGGTATTCTACTTCTAGCATTAGTGTGTGAAAGAATATACTTGGTGACAAGCACCTCCTTCCCCTGAAAAAGTTCGCGTAATCTTATAATTCATTGAACTGAAATATTTACTACAAAGCTCATGGAAATATATCTTCACAAGAATTAGCATTAAGAAGGCTCCAAATCCCTCTAAACTGCATTCAAATGAAAACTGAAAACCTGTCGCTTCAAAAGGTTTGTTTGCTTTTTAAGGTTTCAAAAGTCTGGGTCTGTAGAGAAGCAGCTGATATTGTCACAGAGGGTTGGGGCTTCTACAGTCATATAACATTCTAAATATCTATTAGGAATTTTCCCTATCTGCATAATAAAGCCCATTCACATCTACAGAAGAAATATTCTTATCCAATCTGAAATTATAGAATTATTCCCTTTATAAAATGTTAGAAAGATGGAAACAATCCTCTCTGGGGAGGAAATCTCCAGGGAGACTAATATTCCCAGAACTGCAGATAAATCCACGCAGAGAACCGCTGTGTAGCTGAAAGGCTTTCTAAGCAGTGGACATTTCCCTAAAAGGAGGTGCCTCTCATTAAGCAGAGGCTTTCAAACTGAGACTCCCTGGCTTGCTCATTCAAAGGCCTGGGCCCCTACACCAAGAGATCCAGATCTGCTAAGTCTCTTCCTTCAAAATCATCCCAGAGGCCATGTTTGGGGAAACCCTAATATAAGCGCTGAGGGTTCTGAGCCTCACACCCAGGCCCATTACACATCACCTCGTAGAGATGGTTCGTTGTAGCACTGTGTATCTCTGAAGTGTTTCCTTATGAATTACACTCCATTAGGCTACACTATAAAGATGTGTGCATTTCTCCACACTCTTAATGCAAGTCAGAGAGAGCAAGCTCTGGACAATGAGCGTCAGCACACTGTGCAGCAGGGGCTGGTCCATGCTTTCACTCCACCACGCCCGCCTTTCTGCCCTACTTTTGTGTTCTGGAGAAGTTCTGACTCATGATGGCTGACAAAATACGCCAGTGATAGAGAAAGACACATCATGGATTGCAAAGGCAGCGCAAACGTGGAGGTGACAATGCACGGACACGGGGCTCCGGCTCGAGGGCCTCCCAGGACTGACAGAGGAAAGGAGGGTAAGGAGCAGTGGGCAGTCACAGACTGCCAGCGGGAGACTTTCTGGAGGGTGAAAGGTATTGAGGGGTACGGCAGCAGGGGTGGATGGCCCAACAAGAAACTCGGGGGGAGACCTGAGACCTCAGAGACTGGAAGGGAAGCGGGGAGGACCCATCAGTGCATGAGGCTGAAAATATTTATCTCCACGGGGACTCTACCATAACAACCTCATTCAGCACTGAGTTAGGGAGGCAACCTCACCCCAGTTCACCCCTATTTTCTCACAAAGCTGTTTACTCCTGTATTGGTCCTTGGGCTGGATAATGAAGCATTTATGAGGGAAAAAGCTCCAAAGTTTCAAAAGTGTGTACTACTTGTGCCAGCTCGTTCTACCATCATGCCCTCTGCAGAGACCAAGACACAGGCAGAGACAGGAAAGGGTACTTGGCACAGCAGTTTCCCCTGGGATGGGCTAGGGGAACTGAACGTGTGGCTAAGCCATGGAGGAGGGCTGGGGAAAAGCTGTCCAGGACGGACTATCTTTGTTTATTTCCAGGGTGCATTAAGGAACTCAGACTCCAGGGCAGGGAGAGAAGACTAAAAGAACCCCTAGAATGACCCAACAGCAGAGAACTGGGAGAATGTTCCCAGTCAGAAGGGGCGAAGGACAGATGAGATGTTGACTAAGGGATACAGGGACCTGGGATCAGGAAGAAGCCAAGCTCTGAATCCACTGGAGTGATCTGAAATGGGACAAGATATGGAATGGATGGGACGCTTGGGTTCCCTAGCCAAATGTATGCTTCAGAAAACAAAGCAAGACAAAACAAATAGGTGTTTTAATTAAAACTTTTCAATGTTAAGGACTTTCTAGAGAACAGTGCCGGGTCATTCAATCAGACGTGTTTCTAGTATCTGGAACTGTGCTAGGCACATGGAAAGCTCCCAGTAAATGTCCTGAATGAATAAACACACAAGGAGTGGGGCTTGAGCCAAATGATGTGTTATGCCAAACAAAATAAATGACTGGAACTCGTGTCCCACAGTCAGCTCTAGCGCCATCCCACCGCTGGTGTTCCCATTGTGTTTTTAATCACAGCACTTACACTTGACTCATAGTCACATATGTGTCTTGCCCACCAGATCAAGCTTTCTGATGGCTTGGTTCCTGAGGGATCATGTCTGACATCTTCAAGTCCTCAATTCTTACACTAGTACTTAGTACAAAGTAGGTGCTGAGCAAATATCCGTTAAAGGAATGAACAACTTGTAACTTACCCAAGAACTCAGATCTTTAATATTGACTCTGTTTAGTGTTATCTAAGCTGTCCTTCCTGTCCCCTGCCAATAATGCACCCTACATGTTTGAGGAAGTAACTTACATGGATAGGGGAAATGAGCTGGACGAGGAAAAGGAGACCCTTAGCAAGCCATGCTGTCATTTAGAAGACAGTGAGCACTGCTATAGACTAGAGTTATGGTTTACCAAACGAACTTGGCAGAGGCTGGATGTCACCAGTGTGGTCTGGTGGTTTCTCATTTCCGCAGAATGAGCATAGCTGGGTTGTCCATTTTTTAGAAGAGAGGGTGGCCTCCCACATTGCCACAGACGGACAAGTGATGAAGTGTGAAATCACTTAGAAACTAAGGGGAATCTTTCTGGCTCCATATCTTGACTGACAGTTTTTAAAATTGAGACTAAATATATATGTTTGAATTTAATTCTTCTGCAATGGAGGACCTATTTGAGGAGTTGTATTTTCTACCTTACCTGGTTCTATTCAAGATAGATCAGTCTTATCAAAAGTAAAATCACTTCCAAAGGGAACATTTTACAGAGGAGGAGGATAAGGACTGAAATGGGAACCAGGAAACCTAGGTGGCTGCACAGTAGGTATGTGACCTTGGATGTCCCTTCAAACATAGAATCAGTGCTGTTCACCTGACACTTGTAATCTATTGCCTGGTACTAGAGTTAGAGCACGTCTATGCCCAACTAGAGTGTAAGGTCCTTAATGTCTGCAACACATCTTACACTCCGTAGTGGTTGCTGTGGTGCATCCACGGAGGCACTCCTCCCCCAGCTGCTGGAGGTATGGCTGGTGGTCCTTATCTGAGTCCCTCCCACCCCTGCTGCGAAGGGTGTGTGTCGAGGGCGTGGACAAGCCAGTATGCAATGACTAGATGGTCTATATATGTATATTAGGGGGCAATAGAGGCCAAAGGGGGACAACTCTGAAGAGCTGCCCCACAGAGCTTCTCTTCCGATCTCTGAGGTCTTTCTGTGACTGCATCACCGTCCATCCAACCCCTCCCTGTTTATCCTGCTGGCCTCACTCCCGCACAGGTGTGGATCTTGAGAGCATGCCCCAGTCAGCCTCCTGAATGCAAATCCCAGAGTCTCAGTCTGTATCTGAGGGTTGTAACTATGTTCCAGGCTACCTCCCGGTCTCTTCCCATGGACCCCCCACTCCCTGCAAGGTGGGCTCAAATGAACTGAAGTCCACAGGGGCAGCAGCACGGTGGGAGAGAAGCCCATGCTGGGAGAAGTCCTGTTCTTTGTCTCCACAAATGCTGAAACTGACCAGGTTTCTCCCACGGTCCAAGTCTCCAGAGCAGAGCCAAGAACAGAGGAAATGTTCTCCATCAGAAGGCACCGGGGACGTTCGGTTCCTCCCATCCCTTTCCAGGTGCGTGTCTAACTCCCGGCAGTAGCAAGAGTGGAGGGACTGGGTCCTACATACACTGACTAAGACCAACAGAATATTTAAAAGTTGGCCGGTCTCCTCATACCTCTAAAGTCAGAGAAAACCTGGGTTTTCAAACTGCTTCCTCTTTCAAGTGAAAACCAGGAGTGAAGTGATCCCACAGTGACGGTCTGGGATCCGTCGGCGTAGAGGGCGCCAGGGTGTTCCGTGAGGCCTGCTGTCCCTTCCGTAGCAAAGGGGAACATTGCTTTAGGAACCCTGGCTCCCCACATGTTCTAATACACTTACTTTGTTGTTGCTCTTATGAGCAATTGTGTCATTTTAACTAGATTAATTCACAATCTACACACAAAACCACGTGCACGGGTCTTTGCCTTTGGAGCCGACTGACTGTGTTACATTGTGTTCACATAAACCTTTCAAGTGAATACTTGTTTTTATTAGGCAACACCACTGCCTTTGTGCTGTGCACTTTCCTTGGATAGCCAGAAGTATCTGTCCCTGATTTGTTTTCTCTTTTTTTTTTGGTTAGAATCTCAGACATTTAAAATGATTTATAGGAGCACAGTCCTTTGAAATGATAAGAGAATGGACCGCAGACTTGGGGCATATTTAAATAATTAAAACATTGTCTGATACTGTGTGGTTCCAAGAGAAAAGAAGACCAGTCGACACCAGAAAATTTCCTGCTGGAATTCTGCCAAGGAATAGCTGGCCGTCCTGGGGAGGTCCGTCATTATGGGACTTTGCTGTTTGTAAATTTAATAAACGGCTCACATCTGCTTATAATATTATGGAAGTCTATGCTAGAAGTACTTCTTACATAAAGCACATGGTTTATTTTACCAATCAATCAATGCTTTCTGTTTGTCGGAGTTGTCAGGGTGCCTAGGAAAAACTCTACACCTGTATTTACACGTAAGAGTCTAGGCCACAGCATGCGTGTCCTGCTTGTGCTTTGAGCCACGGTGTGACACACCCGAAACTGTGGAAATCTAGTCTTTCCCCAGCAGGGTACAGCTGAGGTGCAAAAGAGGTGAGGGACCCTAGGACAGTTCACTCGAGTTAGTGACAGAGTCAGC
The DNA here is from genome assembly GCA_030848825.1 of Tadarida brasiliensis. NCBI lineage: Eukaryota > Metazoa > Chordata > Mammalia > Chiroptera > Molossidae > Tadarida > Tadarida brasiliensis. The sequence continues at coordinate 194,376,710 of CM061257.1, read as the reverse complement.
GCTCAAGGATGTCACAGCACACTCCCTCCCTCTACTTCCTTTCTTCTTTCTTGCTTCTCTTTTCTCTTTTGGACTCAGTGTACTTACACCCTTCAGCTTGTGGCCCGTTAGCAGCATCTTTGGCCCGGGTGTGGTCCCTCTACATTGGATCCCCATGGCTGCTTCCTTGCTCCCACTTAGGCGACCACTTTGATCTTGAAAAGTGTGTATTCCCCTTCCCCACCTTGACACGATGCTGTGAGATCCTCCACTCTGTTGTGTGTAGGTTCCTCTAGCCCATTGCCTCTGGCGGCTGCCTAGCTCTCCAAGGCCACAGCTGTCCCCCCATGTCACCCTGCCTCTGCGTCACTTCATCCCACAGTGGTTCCACAACAGCTACTCTTGGCTCAGTAGCTCTCTCTCAAGCAAAAACCACATTTTCCCCTTATTAAACTTATAAGGCAGAATATCCAAGGAATATAAGCGATTTAGCAGTGGCTTCAGTAACCTTTCACCTCTGGATAAATTACTGGTATGATTTAATACAATACAGATGGAAAGTGTTCAAAGGCTGTTTTTATTCAATCAAAGTGGGCAGAGTGCTTTTAAAATGTTTTGCCAGCACTAACTTCAGTCCTCAAGAGAAAAATATCTTCATTGTTAAAAAAGAGAGAGCAAGAGAGAGAGAGAGAGAGAGAAAAGAACATTGGCAGGAAGATGGGAGAATGAACCATTTTTTCTGAAGGGCAATTTGGCAATATGTATCCAAAGCCTTTGATCTAGTAAGTCCATCTCTAGGAATTTATCATGAGGCAATAAGAAGGAGTAGGTGCAAAGATTCACCAAAGAATGTTCATTACAGCATTATTTATAATTGGGGAAAAAGTGGACTCAATCTCAGTGTGCCACAGTAATGGATAAGTTGTTGAACTAATGGATTAGTATTCTACTAATTGATTTATTCAACAAATATTTATTGAGTTCCTGCTGTGTGCAGGCACAGTGCTAAAGACTGGGGACATAGGAGGATTAAAACAGACAATGTTGCATCCTGGAAAACAGTGAGCCATCAGACCTAATGCACTGGGAACGCTCCTGATACATGATAAAAGCAGGTGATGAAAGAAAGCATTCTTATTACAATGTACAATATTTTATTCTTATTTTTATAATCATAGAAAGTGATTAAAAAGAGCAAAGGTTTTCCTCTATCAGTTGAGTATAAAATAACAGCTATGATTTTCAAAAAATAATTACTCAAGGCAGCGCCCTGCCAGTGGGGAAGCCAGGCCCACCCTCAGAGGCAGTAATGATGCCCGGGGTTGCTGTTCTTGGGGCTTAGTTAGCGCCGACTCCATCATTATGAGGCAAGCAATCCCTGGGCCACCGATCGGGAGCTGAGAGGTCGGAGTGCCATGGAGGGTGTCCGGAGGTTGAAGTCAAGCTTCCATCTGTTCAGGACCCCTTTCCCACCTATGAAATGAAGGTGCTGGACTTGGGTGCGCCTGTGGTCCCTTCGGTCGTTAAGTTCTTTCTTTTCTCCTGATTGTTACTTCACGTGCGTCATTCTCCTCTTTGGGCCTGTGTGGTGACATGTTCGTGTTTTCACTCTCTGAATGACTGAATTGGGTCACTGCTCCACAAATCCAGTGGTCAGTGTGTCACCTGTGGAAGTGACTGGAAAGTGCCCAGGCGGAGGCAGGGGAGTTGTTTTCTAGTTATATCCCACATGCTCTTCCTATTTAAAATGTTTGCTTATTAAGTTAATTTTCTTTTCTTTTCTTTTAAAGTAATTTAATTTTTATCTCTTTACATTTGATACTATTTTGTATTAGTTCCAGGTGTGCAGCATAGTGGTTAGACAGTCATATACTTTACAAAGTGTTCCCCCGATGTTTCGGTACCCATCTGGCACCATACATAGTTATTACAATATTACTGACTATATTCCCTATGCTATACTTTACATCCTCAGGACTATTTTGTAACTACCAATTTTTACTTCTTAATCCCTTCACTTTTTACACGCAGCCTCCCAACCCCCCAACCCCTGGCAACCATCAGTCTGTTCTCTGTATCTGTGAGTCTATTTCTATTTTGTTCATTTATTTTGATCTTTAGGTTCCACATATAAGTGAGATCATATGGTATTTGTCTTTCCCTGTCTGACTTATTTCACTTAGCATAATACCCTCCAGGTCCATCCATGCTGTAGCAAATGGTAAGATTGTATTCTTTATATGGTTGAGTAATATTCCATTGTGTATATGTACCACAGCTTTTTTTTAATCCACTCATCTACTGATGGGCACTGGGTTGCTTCCAGATCTTGGCTATTGTAAATAATGCTGCAATGAACATAGGGGAGTATGTATTCTTTCCAATTAGTGTTTTGGGTTTCTTCAAATATATACCCGGAAGTAGAATTGCTGAGTCATAGGCAGTTTCATTTATAATTTTTTGAGGACCCTCCATACTGTTTTCCAATATGGTTGCACCCGTGTGCATTCCCACCAACAGTGCATGAGGGTTCCCTTTTCTCCACATCCTCACCAACACTTGTTTGTTGATTTATTGATGATAGCCATTCTGACAGCTGTGAGGTGATACCTCATTGTGGTTTTCATTTGCATTTCTCTGATGATTAGTTCATTTTTTTCTAAAAATTGATTTTTTTTTCCTTTATTGATTTTAGAGAAAGAGGATGAGAGAGGGAGAGAGAGATAGAAACATCGATGAGAGAGAACATCGATTGGCCGCCTCCTGCATGTCCCCCACTGGGGATTGGGCCCACAACCTGGGCATGTGTTCTGACCAGGAATCAAACTGGTGACCTCTTGGTGCATGGGTTGACACTCAACCACTGAGCCACACCGGCCAGACTAAAAATGGATTTTAAGATTTCTCCTTTTTATTTTAGAATTAGCAAATCAAATGCTATTTCAAAGTAAGAACATATTATTTCATAAAAACCCAGGAAAAGAATATTATCTTCCTTTACAATAAAATTATTTTTAAAAAACCCTTTCTGATCACCACCATACCATACTTAGGCTTTGAACTGTTACAACAAACAGTTTCATTTAGGAGACAGACAGCACATAGGAGCGTCAGAGCGATCGAAGTAGCTGGTGCAAACGTCCGAGGGCACGTGTCCGTCTGACCTTGCTCTTGCTTCTTTGATGTCCAACCTATGCCTAGTATTTCTGGACTTCCTTGACCAGTCTCAGTTTTGACCAATACTGTATTTTGTTATAGTACCATCTGTATATTAACTCAATTTTTCTAAAAGTGTAGTCTGCAGACCTTTCACAGTAGAAACAACTCGTTGTCAAATTAAGAACACAGATTCTTGGACATAAGCCTGGACCTATAAAATCAGAATCTCTGGGGTTGAGGCCTTGGGATCTGAATTTTGGACCAGCCTCCCTTTGACAAGTGATTCTTATGGGCACTAAAATTGAGACCCCTTGAACTTTATTATAAGTAAAATTAGCTACTTTCAAATGTTGTATGTTCTCATTTGTAATCTTATTTTCCTTTTGTTCGATATATCATAATTCCCAGGACTGGTCCCTGAAATAGTCTCCACAATTAACCTTTCCTCCTGGAAAAGTGGCTATTTATTTCTGCTGCGAGTGTGTTTGTGTGTGTATCTAGTCTTACCCAAGAAGATCCCACGACAGTATCTCATTTCTCACCACGGTTACTATTTGGACTTTTTTCTTTTTAAGACATTAAGGTCCTTATGAAGGCAAAACTGACTTTAGTCTATGGTGGATCCTGGAATTAGAATGTCTATTTTAATGGCAAAAGAAAGAAAACGACGGATCCACTTCCTAGTAAGTGAGTGCTGGTTGGTGGTAGGAAGTGTCAGCCCTTCCCACGAGGGCGTCTCCGTGGGACTGCATGGGAGTCCTCACCACGTCTTCTCCCAGGAGTGACACAGTGACAGAAGCCAGGCAGAAGCCACACAGCTATTCGTAGCCTAGCCTCCTCGGATGTCACACCCCAACATTTCTGTGATTCTCTGTTCAGTGTGGAAAGGGAATGAACACCAGAAATAAAAGAACCAGAAGGAGAGACTCCTTGTTGTGTGGGGTTAGTGCTGGGACAGGTGACAAGTAGAAAGGGCTATTCGGAGAGGCATGAAGGAAGCTTCAGGGACCTGGGGTGGCTTTGGGGGTTGTTCTCACTCTCCTTCATTCTAGTCTGAGGTTATTTATGGTGGTTTTTAAAACCTTTTACCAACAGTCACACTAGAAAGCTGTTAGAGGTATTTTTTTACAAAAAGGAAAGTCAAGTCAGGAAAAGCGCCCCCCTCCCTTTTTGGTCCCTGATGGCAAAGGGGGAAAGTTGAATTTTTGAGTTCTCCTGAGAAACATGGATTACATGTAAAATGCAATGTGATGTGTCTGGTTTGGGATAAATAATCTCCTAGGCTTGCCTAAATGTTTTGAGGTCCAAGATCAACTGGTTGTGAGACCAATTCTCCTGGAGTCTTTTGGAATTGGAGACATGGAAGGTAGGGATCATCATACTGGAAATATTTTTCAAAATGGATCAGAACTCTATTTGTAAGTTTTCCTCAATCCTGGGCATCTTGGCTTTTATTTTTACTATTTTTAATCCTCACCAGAGGATATTTTTCTATTTATCTTCAGATAGAGTGGGAGGGAGGGAGAGGGAGAGAGAAAGAGAGAGAGAGAGAGAGAGAGAGAGAGAGAGAGAGAGAGAGAGAGAGAGAGAGACATTGATGTGAGAGAGACACATTGAGTGGCTGCCTCCTGCAAGACCCTGACCAGGGGCAGGGATGAACCGCAACCAAGGTACTTGCCCTTGACCGGAATTGAACCCGCGACTCATTGGTCCGTTGGCCAACGCTCTAACCGCTGAGCCAAACCGGCCAGGGCAGGGCATCTTGGCTTTTAATAAACTATTTACTTTTGCTAAGGAAAAACACGGGAAGAAACAAAACCCTGGACTAGCACTGTGGAGACGGGAGGTCTAATCTGACATGGCCCCTGACACTGGATGTAACACCTGGCCTCTCTCTGCTCATAGGAGCACGTGGTTGGTTGTGCTTCTCCTCTTCTGTGTGGAGGAAGAGTAATGATGTCAAAGGGCCCCTTTATCCCTGAATAGCTTACCCAAAGTTTAAAAAATGGGCCTGCTTAAGGCTCTGGAAGGAATCTGTAGATAAATAGGGAGGGGGAGGGAGGGGAGGAAATAAGGGAAAATTATAGAAACGTTCCAGCCACTGGCTTTGACTCAGGAGGTGAGAATATGGAAAGAGCTGAAAAAGAATGTGTTCTTCCTCTCAGCACGGTGACCACACACCAAAAGGGGGGACAATCAGAAGGAGCAGTGTACAGCGCACTCACAACTCCCTTTAGAGGGCTGCATTTCTTCACCCACGTCTGTGGGCAATGTAAGGGTTATCACATAGTTTTATTAACAGTTGGTCATTGAAGTATCCAGTGTAGTTCATTTTCTTTGCATAGGAGAATTTAATAAATTTTAGGGGTATTGAGCAAAACTCAAGCTGTTATATGCAGTCTTTCTTAGTTCAATCTATTCCTGGAACAGATTTCTAACATGTCCGAACTATCTTTCACTTGGTAGCTACTCATCCGAGACCTTTGTGGAATACTCCACCTTTTGACCTGTCTATGTATTTTCTATTTATCTATGCATTTTTATCAGTAAGTAGTTGGATAGATCTTGATTAAAAGTATTGAACTTTTAACACAGTCCTTTGGTGTGTGCCTGATACAGACCATGAAAGAAATCTGAAGTGACGGATGACGGGGAAACGAGGCCCAACCCTGCTCTTGCGAAGCCCAGCCAATGAAACTGCCCCGAACTCAGCAGCAGGAAACCTCAGCCTGAAAACCTCTCCCCACCTTGAACCCATCACTTAGCCTTTCTGAGCGTCAGCTTCTCCACTGAAAAATGGAATTCTAACATCTACCAAACAGGGATGCTGTGAGGATTAAATACCATGACACAAGGGAACCTACCGAGCATGTTCTCAGTACATGGCTGTTGGATTAATCCATGGCCACTGAATCTGTGTCTCTGTGTTTTTTACAGGGTTCCTAATAATTTTTGAAATTTTTCAACCAGCTGTTACTCGGAATGGACTGCGAGCCAGGCCTGTGCTGCACGGCGGGAGGAAACAGTGAACGAGGGGGTGACTGTCGTTGCTCTGGTGGAGTTTACATCCAGGGAGGAAGACAGACTCGTAAGCAGGTAGGGATGATGAGGGGATAAAGTGTGGTGGTGGGAGAAGAATTTGTTAAGGCTTCTCTTGTATTTACCACAAATCTGTAGCTCTGCAGCTTTCATAATCTGTAAACGCAGGAAATGGAAGTGCTGGGCAATCTCCGGGCAGAATGTACTACCTGACAGGCCCATTCCTGGGCTGGAAGTGATGGCTGGTGCCCTCTGTGACCCACCCAGGAAGGGCAGAATGGCCAGGCCTCACTCATCTGAGCAGCTGCTGTAAGATTTTTTTCTGCCATGAGATTTTTTTGGAGGGTTAGTTTTTGTGCCCTCAAGACCATAGGCTAGAGTCAGTCCTTGATTTATCTTTCTGAATAAAATCAGTTCATTGAAGTAAAATTAACACACCACAAAATTCACTCATTTTAAGTGTACAGTTCAATGATTTTTAGTAAATTTACAGTTATGCAACTATCGCCAGAATACAGTTTGAGAACATTTTCCATCACCCTGAAAGAATCCTCGTGCCTGTTTGCAGTCATTACCTGTTAATGCTAATGAGAATACACTCCATTGAGATTTCTGTCTTGGGTTTCTTAAATTAGAGTTGCGAAAGAGTTGCTAGTCAAACTCAAAAAATTTGTTCCCTGGTTGTTGCATTTGACAAATTTGTCTCTCTGATGACACATACCTGGCTGGCCCGATGATGAAATATCCCTCCGTTTGCCTGATCTTTGTTTTGGCTGCTAACTCAGCAATAGATCTGAATTTCTGTGTAGGTGTTCAGCTTTTAGATTTTTCCAAGTGTCTCCAAGAATGTGATAAAGAGCCCCAAATCAATTTTTAAAATAATTTGAAAGGCCATGTTCTCTACCGAGACAAGCGTTGATGAATGCTGCTAGATTCCTGCCACCCTGTATGTGGGGGGAGTGACAGGAAGGGACGATCCGGGTCTGTTCTGTCTCACACGGGGCTGAAATCTTACAATACATGCCATGTAACCAGGCTAAGGACAAATAATCCCCAGGAATAAATTTGCAGTGGATTGACCTACATTTCAGATGAGATAAAGCACACTTAAGTCATTAAATGAATTTCTCCCTCTGGTTCATTAGTTCTCAGCATGCTCTGATCCTTTACCCATTTGTCATATAGCTCATGAAAGCTGAATATGGAAAAAAGAAACTAAATCATTTTGTCCATCCCTTTACCAGGTCAGGACATGTTCCCCACGGAGGAATTATTACCATGCTGGAGATTGACTGGTTCTCCTCTTGATCTTGGCTAAGAGACCGAGAAGCTACACTTGACGTATTGGCCTTATGGCTTTCTGCCAAGGACTGTGCACATTCGCAATGATATGCCCATGCTCACATTTACCCACGAGTCCTCCAGTGCTGAGGGCATAGATTCAGCATTATGAGAGCCCTCGAGAATGGATCCAGCGATAACTCTGAGCATCAGAGTTGATGATTAAAGCGGGTGACTTTTTAAAAATGCTCACTTGAAGCTCAACACCCTCCCTTTCCTCTCTGGAGACACTCATTGAGTAAAGGCAGTGTGGAAGGGAAAGTGTAGGTCTCCTCGGGTAGTATTTGCCACACCAAGTAGACCTATTTTTAATTGGCATTATCCTTCTTGGTTTGGAACTCATGGTGTTTCCTGAGGCTGCTGGTCAGGCTTTGGAAAGTGTGAGAAACAAACTGACACAGCAGTGTTTTAATAAATAAGGCCATACATACAGCAATGCTCTATGGTAGAGACAAAAGTTCTGCAAAGAAGAAAACAAGAAACCAACATAAACCAGACTCATTATGTGTCATCAGTGGCTGTCCCCAAAGCTCGTGGGATCTTGGCATCACTACAGGGATAAACAACGGAAAGAAGGCGGTGCACTGGGAAGACCAAAGCTACAATATTTGTCCAGTACATAAGAGCTACACAGGCAAAGTGGAACCTTCAACAGTAAGTAATATGAGAGGCCATATTAAAAATATTATTATTTTAAAATAACATGTGCTAAGACAAGCCCTGATGGAGTCTAGAAATATGGGGATGAATATGATACCCTTCCTGTCCTCAGAGAGGTCACAGCCAGTAATGGCTGAAAAAACAGAAGACAAGTAGCTAGGTACAAAGAATACTCTGGGTGTGCAAATACTTGAAAAATGATCATATAGAAGAGGAATTAGTCTTGTTCTGTGTTTAGGGTTAAATCCAGTGGGTGGAAGCCACAAAGATTCATTTTAGCTCAACATGAAAATGTGAGGTTGAAATTTCCAACAGTGAGAGGTATCTAAAAATATAATGAACAGTGTGAAGAAATTGTGAGTTCCAGGTTCTTTGATGTTTAAGAACAGGCCTGATGACCCATGGACAGGAATGTAGGGGTAGTGGAGGTGATGGGAACATGGGCTCACTGACTCATTCACTATTTATTCTAATATGTACCTACCAGTACATCAGGTATACTTCTAGGCCCACATTTTATGGATACACTGGTAAGCAAAACCAAAGACCCTTCCCTGAAGGAGCTTGTGTCTAGTGGGAAGAGATTAATGTGAATCAAATAATCACAGAAATATATGTAAAACTGCTACTGGGAAAAGTGTTTGGATGGAAAGCCACATGGCATTACAAGAGCAAGTATTACAGGAGCAGCTTGACCTTGTTGGGAAAGTCAGAAAAGACTGATGAGGAATTCTCAACTGAGTTGAGATCCAAAGGGGGTGGGGGATGGGGGCTGGCCAGTTTGGCTCAGCGATTATAGCATCAGCCTGCAGACCGAAGGGTCTCAGGTTTGATTCCGGGTCAAGGGTTGCAGGTTCAATCCCAGGCCCCAGCTGGGGTTGCGCGGGAGGCAACCAATCAATGTGTCTCTCTCCTATTGATGTTTCTCTCTCTCCCTCTCTTCTCTCTCTCTCTCTCTCTCTCTCTCTCTCTCTCTCCTCCCCTTCCTCCCTTCCACCACTCTATCTAAAAATCAATGGAAAAATATCCTCAGGTGAGGATTAACAAAACAAAACAAAACAACAACAACAAAAAACAGAAAGGGCGAGTCGGGGTAGGGAAGGTTGTTCCAGGAAGAAGGACAGATGGTCAGTGCAAGGTTCTGGGCACGGGAAGAAGCCTGTCAGATAATGGTGTTTCCTGATACCTTTAGGGTACCTTTCTTTTTAAAATTTTTGTTGATTTATTGAATGGGTAATACATAAATGGAACAAAATTCAAAGGTAGGAAAGGGCACGGATCGGAAGTAAATCTCCCCTTCTGCTCTGACTTTCCAGAGACAGTAACTGTCTCCAGGCTTTATTGATCCTTCTGGAGGTATTATTAGATGCATCAATCAATATTCCCTTTTCTTGCCTCTACAAAATTGTAGCACCCTGTACATCATTCTCCATCTTGCTTTATTCTCCAAATGGTGGATCTCGAGGCTCTTTCTGTACTGTTAGAGCTACATTGCCATTTTTTAGTAGCAATGCAGTGATCCATTGAAGGAGGCATCGTGGTTTAGTCTCTCCTTTGCTGAAGCCAGTGGGAGGGTTGCAAGCAATGCAACACTGAATACTCCTGTATGTACATAATTTTGCACACTTTGAGTATATCTATTAATATAATGCAATTCTCTCTTTCTTTTTTTCTTTAAATAATCTTTCATATAACTTCTGATCACAAAAGTGATACAGGCTTATAAGGAAATATTTAAACATTGCAGAAATCCATTGTGCAGAAAGTGAAAGTACCCAAGAATCCCACCCTCTATAAATAACCACTGTGACTATCAGTTTGCTTAGGTGATTTCTAACCTGGAGGCACTGTGAAAGAAGGGACACGAGGCACAAAAAGTAGATTGCAGATTCCAGAATGAATGGCTGGGGCTCCTATGGAGAGAAGTTGCCAGAGAGTAGTGATGCACTCCTCTGCTGGACTTAGGGTTTTAACCTGGGCTGTGGAAGGCTTAAGGATATAGATCAATTTATCCATATATGTGGATTTTCCAAGGAAGGCATCTAGAGCTTTCATTAGATTCTTAAAGGGGTTATGACCTCTTAAAGTTAAGGGCACTTACGAACAGAGAAAAGCCAGAGGTAAGACTCACTGTTGTTTAAAAGTGATATTAATCTTGGCAGAGGACTCTTCCACGACTTCTGAAATTTTTGTAGAATTTGCACACATTTTTAGTCTCATCCATAAAATAGGGATACTAATCATAACTCATAGGGTGGTTGTGAGGATTAAATAAGTTAATTATTACAAGCGCTTAGAAAAGTTTCTGTCGAATAACAAGCCTTACATACATGTTTACAAAATAACTCTAGTTAACATGTCTCCGCCTGCCCTAACCCCAAGGAAAAACCAAGGTCCATAAGTAAACACTGGCAGCCTCTTGACAAGAAGCCCAGACCTTCTGAATAATTTCTAACACAGAACTTTCCCCAGGGCAGCCTGCTACCCATATCCAGGGATCAAAATGTATCTGGGTCATTTGAGGAAGTAGCTAGTGAGAGGATGTCGAAGCTCTGCAGTAAAACTCGGTGTTAATTTTATAGCTGGTAAGGACAGTCTTTTATGGTAAAAAAAAAAAAATGCAAATTATGTGGGAAGGATACATGCATACACACATACATATGCCATATTGCAGTAAGAAATGATTTAATTTTCAATCAAGGGGTGTTTTTCCCCCCAGTAGCAAGAGAAGGAACTACCTCTAAACCAAAGTATCTGAAATCTCACAGTTAGGACATGTTATCTGCAAGAATTCTGATTGCCTTACTCTTCCCTCACTGCTCGTGCTCTCTCTCTCTCTCTCTCTCTCTCTCTCTCTCTCTATATATATATATATATATATATATATATATATATATATATATATATATTTTTTTTTTTTTAACTTATAGAATAATTCAATTTAATTATGTTGTCCAAAGGCACTTGAATATTTCAGAGACTTGAGGACTGTTGAAAAGCACCTGCACACTTGAATCCTGGATCCTTTATTTGTCCCTTTCTATCTCCCCATGAGGGGCAGTAGGGTCCAAGCCCTGCACCGACTGAAGTTTCAGCAGGGGGATGAATCCAGTTATGTCTCACAAGCACTTACTGATCACCCTAGTGTGTGCCACAACAATTATAACCTCATCCTCATTCTTTTTTTATCCTCACCCGAGGACATTTATCTTCAGATAGAGCAGGAGGGAGAGAGGGAGGAAGAGAGAGAGAGAAACATCAATGTGAGAGAGACACATCGACTGGTTGCCACCCACATGACCCCAACCAGGGCCGAGGACAAACTGCAACCGAGGTACGTGCCCTTAGCAGGAACCGAACCCAGGACTCTCTGGTCTGCAGGCCGACGCTCTAACCGCTGAGCCAAACCAGCCAGGGCATCATCCTCATTCTTACAGATAGGAAAACTGAGGCTCAGAAAGGTTACGGGTGGCAGAGCAAGGACTTGAACCAGCCTGACTTCTGGTGAGGACTCTTTCTGCCCACACCACCGCTTATGACATGCTCCTGGGCATCCACCTGCTTGTGTCCAAAACGTCCCTCCTTTCGTCATGGTCAGGCTCGTCCTTCATGTTTCATGACTGTACCCATGACATCCTTTCCCCATCCAGCAGACATTTGCTTTACTCCGGTGCAGGCCACATCCTATACCTGTTTGGCTGGCCTGGGAGGCTGCCCTGGGCCAGGCTGTGTGGACAGGCCCAAGAGTAAGCAGTTAAAAAATGCTCTGGCAGCTCTGTTCCCCAGGCCGGAAGCAGGAATCCAGAGTCCTTTGTCCACGTTATCCCAGCATCAGCATCAGGCCCTGAAATGTTCATTTGAAACTCCCTGAAGGAAACTTCTTATCAGCTGAACTTGTTCTCTTTAAGGTTTTGATCTCAGCGAAGATGAATGGGTCACCGTAAGTGCCTCTGTGTGTGGCTCGAGAGACATGCAACCTTGGCTTCGGGGCTAGCCTCTCCCTCCACAGTGGGGGAGGAGCGCCTGTCCTGACTCACCTGAGGCCAGTCCCCATGGGATATTTCCAATAGTCATAATAATAATACGTACTTGTTTTATTCAATGTATTTTATTTATGGCAGTGGGAATATTTTTCAAAGCATAGCCACACTCAAACAGGTTGGGGCAGGCATGACTGACCCTCCTTTATGGCCAAGAGAAGGAGGATTAGGGATAGGAAGTCAGGGTTCATAGAGCTATTAAGTTGCAGCATTGAGACAGGAATGCAGATCTCCCCATACCAGGCCCTGTGATGTCTGCATCCAGTCAGCCTTAGACCACCCTGCAGGGCTGGCCAGGTTTATCTTGGAGATGCTTCTGGCCTTTTGGTGATCCAGTGCCCTTGAATAACCAGCCAGGAAACCCCTACCTTATCATCAAGCTAAGACCTGTCTTCTCTTGGTAAAAGGCACAAGTTCAGAAATGTTCCTCTTCTCCATCTACTCCATTGAATCGCTCAGTCTTCCCGGCTGGTGTGGCTCAGTGGTTGATCATCGATCCATGCACCAAGAGGTTTGATTCCCAGTCAGGGCACATGCCCAGGTTGTGGGCTCAATCCCCAGTGTGGGGCATGCAGGAGGCTGCCAATCGATGTTCTCTCTCATCGATGTTTCTGTCTCTCTCTCCCTCTTCCTTCCTCTCTCCAAAATCAATTTTGGCTCAGCGGTTAGAGTGTCGGCCTGCGGTCCAGAGAGACCCGGGTTCGGTTCCCGATAAGGGCATGTACTTCGGTTGCAGTTTGTCCCTGGCCCTGGTTGGTCGTGCGGGTGGCAGCCACTCGATGTGTCCCTTTCACGTCGATGTTTCTCTCTCTCTCTTCCTCTCTCTCCCTCCCACTCTATCTGAACAAAAAAAAAAAATGAAAAAATGTCCTCGGGTGAGGATAAAAAAAAAAAAAGAGCTGTGGCCAATTCCAGGACAAACAATGAATTAACCTATGACACACAGCTGCTGAGAACCAAGTCAGGTGCATGACACTGAAGACCAGTTCCCATTGACAAGCCTGAGGCTCTGCCCTTTGCTGAGTCATCCTAGAACTATTCTACGTTCCCACTGCTGCACCAGCCAAGGTGGTAAGACTCTGCTCCTGTCCTCTGTCACCCTCACTCCCTACCCCTGCTTTTTCTGGAAGCCCAGCAACACTTCTGCAGCAAGGAAGCACGAGAGAACCTACTCAGAGACTCTGGGGTTCATGCCAGGCTGCTAACTTTTCAGCAAGAATCTTGGGGTTCTGTGGTTTACATAGTCTCCCAATCACAAAGCTAAGAGTCCCTGGACTCCTTCTCTCCACCAACCACTATACCATGTCTTTCCAGACCATCTTGGAGCCTCCTGCTCCCCTCCCTCCTGTGTTTGAAGTGCACGCCTCAGAAAGACTCATCCTCTTTCCTGTCTGCTCTGGACTTTCAGTTTCACCCCACATTGCTCTCCAAAGCCTGGACTCTGCCTTCCACGCAGGAGGCCTTTCACTAATGTGCCACCAGAATGCCTGCTATCAGTGGGAACATGCCTGCTAACCTTAGTTGGGCAGTGACCACAGCTCAGGCACTGTGCTAAGTTCTTGACACACTAATGATGTAGGTACTATTATTACCAGTCTTACAAGTGAGGAAACTGATGCACAAGCAGGTTGGGTAATGTGCCCCAAGTCACACAGCTGGAAAGTAGAGGAAGTAGAGTGCTCTTGAGAATACAAACAATGCTTCAGTTCATAATCTGGTGTTTTTATTTTTGCAAGATGTTGAATAAATTTATTGAAGTGGAATGATGGGAGTCAAGAAGAAAGCACATTAAATATTTTAGTAAATCTTTCCAAATTGCCCACAAAAATGATTATACAAATTTTACCCCCATTAAGGACACAGGAGAGCACCTGTTGACCAACATCTTTGCCAATGTTGGATATTTTCAATCCTATATCTTTGCTAATTTGATAAGTAAATGGTCTTTTTTGTTGCTGTTAATCTTCACCCAAGGATATTTTTCCATTGATTTTTTTAGATAGAGTGGAAGGGGGAGAGGGAGAAAGACAGAGAAACATCAATGTGAGAGAGACACATCAATTGGTTGCCTCCCGCACGACCCTGACTGGGGCCAAAGATTGAACCTGCAACCCAGGTAAGTGCCTTGACCGGGAATCCAACCTGAGACCCTTTGGTCCACAGGCCGAAACTCTATCTGCTGAGCCACACGGGCCAGGGCAATAAGTAAATGATCTTTTAACTTCTATTCTTTAGTCAATGGTGAGGTTGAGTATATTGTCGTGTTTATTAGCCAGTTATAGTTGCCTGCACAGCTATAAATATTAATAGCTTTACTAATCAGAACTGATTTTCCCCTACAAAATCGGCATTTACTTTATTCCCTGTTAGTTGATGGCACGATCATCCCCCAGTTACTGGAAATAGAAAACAGGACTACACTTTGGTCCTTCCTTTCCCCTTTCCCTCTACAGCTGGCCAAGCAAGCAGCAAGGACTCTGCCTCATGCACGCCGCTAGGATGGACCCCTCCTGACTGCCCCCATGCCTCCCCGTGGCAGCCCCTCGTCACGGCCCTTGCAGCCGACCCTGGGTGCTGCTGCCAAGGAGACTGCTGCACGGGCCTTGTCCTACATGTCCCTGTACCCTTTGAGGTGGGTGCTACTGTCCCTATTGTATGTGTCCTCTCTCCCCACCCCCTACCTTCCCCACTGTGAGAGAGGAGGGATCTCCTCGCCCCTTCTCCATGGTCCTGGACACTCCCTCTCCTTGCCTTCTTGTTTCTATGTTCCAAAGGCCTTCCCACGTGGCTCCACTTTCCGTGGAAGCCCTCCTCACTGCAGGCCCACTCCAAACCCTCGGGACCCAGGGAAGCCCCTGCGAGGTCAGATTGTGACCCTCGGCCTCTCCGGGGCTCTGACCGCCTTTCTTTCTCTTTCTAACTCTGGCTGGCTCCCTCTATTTTGCTCTGAATCTAATCGCCTCTCCCTTTTCTTTGTGCTCCCTGCTTTTCTGCTCTTATTTTCCTGCTGTCTCTGCTTGACAGTCTGTCTTCCTCCACGTTCTTCCACTTGTCTCTCTGTCGTTCTTTTCTGGCTGCAGCCACTGATTGGCCTTCTTGCCTCCTCCTGAGAGAAGAGGATCTCAGGGCCCACGAAGGAGGCAGGAGGGAAAGGACCACCGGCCAGCCCCTGAGGACAGAAACAACAGCTACTTTCCCTTGCGCCGTCTCTAGGGACAAGCAGCTGACCGTTCCACCTTCCCCAGTCCAGTGCCTGCTGGCCCCGAGTAAGTCAGCCCTCTGCTCTCACCATTACCCTGAATCGGCTCTTGGCCCCATTCCTGAAACCAGCCAAACTGACCTTTGGCCCTGAGCATCCCTCCTGTGGGGACCCTCAGCCACTACATCCACTTCTCCATCCCCACCCTGGTCCCAAGAAAGTCCCGGACTTGCCTGGCAATCTGTACCCGCTGCTGTCTGGATGCCACGCTGAGCCCAGGCTTTTTCAGAAAACCATTCAAACAGCATCCCCAGAAGCTGGCCTCATTCAATAAGAAACTTCACAGATTTGTCAGACAAACTTTTATACAGTCAAGTACTGCTAACCTTCCCCAGAGGGAAGTTGACTTTCCTTACGGTGCCAACTTTTAAAAATGTTTTTAAGCACATATGAGGTGAAGAACAGGCGAGTCGGGTGATGCTAAGAAATGAGGCAGATGGGCTGGAGTAAAATGGGCTTCTTCCTCCTGGGTCTGGAGCAGATTCTGTGGGTGCAAGGGGTTGTTCCCAGGAAGGCAAGGAATCAGATGGAATCCAGCGACTGAAATCTGTGGCTCAGATCTCTGGTGATCCTCCGAAGTTCAGTCCTGCTTTAATAAGCCCATCTGTAGCCAAATGAGCTGTTTTAGAGAAACCCCATCAGGTCCTCCTGTGAGGGGGTGGAGGCCTGCCTGTGCTCAGGCTCCCCCCTCCCACCTCCCCGCCCGGGCTCCCAAGGCCCTCCCCTGTCCAGACCGCCTCTCCCTGCAACTAGGCCTGGACATCTTCAGAGCCTTGGAGCGCCCACAGCAGGGGATGAATAGCACCCACCTCTTCCTGCCCAAACAGCTGTCCTGGCCTCCTTGTTCCTGCCTTGGCTCAAGAGACTATTTAGATCAGGTTTCCTTTCTGTTATAGATTCGTTTACTCTCAATTTTGTTGACTCTAACTGAGGTTTGGATGTTTAAAAACAAAGCCAACATCTGTTTTGTGCTTCTCCTGAAGCCCCGTCACAGTCTAAGACTCCGCAGCTGGCTCCTGTTCACACCGAGGTTACAGGCACCCGCCCCCCGCACCACAGTGTTTCCTAGGGGGCCCTTCTCAAACTTCAGTGTGCCCCAGAACCACCTGAGGTGCTTGTGAAACATGCATGCTCCTGGGCTGCTCCCCACACCTGCTAACTCAAAATCTCTGGATGGTGGGTCCCAGGCATGTATATTTTTAACAAGTTGCCCAGGGGGTTCTGCTGTGTAACCAAGCCCAAACCAAGGACTCATAGTGGGGGCAGTGTGGGCTCTGGATAGGAGGTCTAGGCTATAATCCTGGCTCTGCTGAGTGATTTTGCCAGAGTTACCTAAATGCTTTATGCCCCAGTTTTCTCATCTGTAAGTTGGGGCTGATAGTACCTCGCTTGGGATTGTTAAAAGGAATGAACAAGGAAATGTGTGCAAATCACTTCTAGAACAGTGCTTCACACAGTAAGTGCTTAATAAAATTATTTTCAAGTCCCAGTCTGGTGGAGCACGAGCCAGGGTCCTGTCTGCTACGGTTGGGGGTTTCAGTTCCTGAGCTGGGTCTTGGTGACTGTGGCTGAGCAGGGCTGGGGGTGTCGAGTCCTGCTATGCTTTATCCTCCCACAGACGGGCAGCTCTTCAGGGCAGGGTCTTGTTCTGCTCCTCTGCAACCCTCCCAACGTCTCGCAGAGGGCACAGGTGGGAGCTTAGGAAAGTTAGTTCAGTTGCCCTGGCCCTTTCCTCCCAACCAGCCCAGGCCAAAGCATTTCTCTCTCAGTCTTTGAATACTGAGCAAAGTCCCCAAGGCCCCTTTATTTCTGCCTCCTCATGGTCCAAACACTGTATTTGACAACCATGTGATCCTGTGCCTGGCACAGGCTAAGCACTTTACGGACATCTTACCAGAGACTCCACCAAACAGGTGATGTCATTATCCCCTTTCTCAGTGGAGAAATAAGGTTCAGAAAAGTCCTGTCACTTGCTCAAGCTAACAGAAGCTGAGGTGAGGATTTGAACTCAGGACTTTAACCCCAGATTCTACCCTTCACCACCATGGTCCTCTGAGCACGCAGCTGCCTCTGTGTCCCCTGGCAGCATTCGGCCAGCCAGCTACACTACGGGATGTTCCCTGATGTACTTTTCATTCTTTCTTTCCAGTCTCCCCCTGGGAACTCTGCAGGCTTGTCAGTTTGACACAGCACTGTCCTGGACACAGACTGCAAGTGAGGCTGCATCTCATCTCTTGCTAGCTGTGTGATTTTTGGCAAGTTAGTTAGCCTCTCTGGGCCTCGGTTTCCTCATCTATAAAAGCAAACTCGTAATGTGACCTATTCATGGGATTATTGTGAGGATTATGTACAGGGTTTAGCTCAGTGCCATTTACCCATCATTTATAATGCCATTTCTATATGACATCTACATATAGCATCGTTTATGATTATCCTACACCTTCCTCTTTTAAGGCAGAGGCTGGTAAACTATAGTCTGTGGACCAAATTTGCCCTTTTACATGGTTTTGTATGGCCCATAAGATGGGAGTTTTTACATTTTGAAATGGTTGGGGGGAAAAATCAGAAGAATAATAATCTTTCATGACATGTAAAAATTATAATTTAAATGTGAGTGCCCAACAATAAAGTCTTATTGAAATGCACCATGCTCGTTCATGTACATACTGTCTGTGGTTACTTCCGCTCTACAACAGCAGAGTTGAGTAGTTGCAACAGACTGTGTGGTTGGCAAAGCCAAAAATATTTATGATCTGATCTTCTACAGAAAATGTTTGCCAATCGCTGTTCTAGGGCATACAGGGCTTATTCTCAAGGCTTGTGCATAGTCCTAGCCTGGGCCGTAAGTGAGAAGGAGCTCTGCACTTAGCCCCTGGCAGTAAATAAAGAGCAGCGAGCCTCCGTGTAACCGCAGACCATGTGGAAGAAGCAGGCTATGGAGCATTGCCACAATGTAGGATCTGGACGCAGTGAGGCAGAGGATAAGGTGAAAATAAAACAAGGTCATTAGCTGGGACTCAGAGACCCACCATCCTCTCCCAGCAGACACACTTCATCACCTGGCTTCCAGGACTTCCCAGCCTGCCTTGCGTCTAGTGGGGCCATGTGATTAAGTCCTGGACAAGGACCTATTAGAAGAGCGGCACCAGCTTCCAGAGCACTTCCTTAAAAGCAGCTGGCATGTGTTCTTCGCCCCTTCTTGGCTCTTTTCTTTACCCTGTTGCCTGGGAGATAGCTGGAGTTCTAGCATCCATTTTGGACCATGAAGACAAGAACTACTTCCTAGGGATGTCAGAAAAGTGATCCAGCAGTAGGCTGGAGCCCACTGACTTTGAGGAACAGAGCCGCTGCTCCAGGCCTGAACTGCTTACCTTTACATTTGCACACGAGGAAAGAAAATAGAAAAACAACCTCTGTCTGTTGAAGTCACCATTATTTTGGAATTCTTAATCTGAGGTGAATTCAATCCTGATAGTCTGAATGGTGTCTTTTGGTGGTAACTTACTCTTTTCTTCCCTTTCCCATTGTCCTTGACCTTCATTTTAATAGACTTTCCCTCTATCAAAGTTGGGGGGAGCTGTGGGTAGGGGACAGCCATCCTTGGTGATCGAGGGGGTGGTGCAGGAGGGTGGCGAGGAGCACCAGCTTGCGAAGGACCAATTTCTGTGCTTAGTCCCTCAGCCTGGCCTAGGAGAATGTGGCAGCCCCTTCTCTCAGCTTAGAACTGGTTTATTTTTATTTTTTAAGCTAGCTATTTTCATCATCATCGTTATCTCTGATAGTTACACAAGTACTGAAGACAGGCATTGCCTTTATGAAATGGAGAACTGGTCATTCCCCCACTACTTTAAATCTTTTGTTACCAACACATTACATTGCTAGGAAAGCAAAGCCCTAATGCAGCCACAAACCCCTTCACAACCTGACCGAAGCCAACGTCTTCATCTCCCACCTCTCAGAAAGCCAAAAGCGCAGCCCGGAGAGGTACCTACAAGTGACGGCTTTCAGGCAGGATCCGGTCCCACTGGGTGTTGTACGGGTTGACCACTAGAGGGACCCTTCTCAATGGTAACAACCAGAACGAGTGCAAGGGGCCTGGGACGCGGTGGGGGTTTCAAGGTTTGATTCCCAGCTCCTCACCCCGGAGCAGGTGGTAGAAGATGCTGACCTAACTGAGCCTCAGGTGTTGACTCAGGCAGGCTGAATCAGGCCCTCGGAGGGGGAGGAGAGTAGGGGTGGAAATGTGGGAGGGAGCACAGGAAAGTCTGGTCCAGACCTCCCTTGCTCTGCTCACACTATACACATTCAGGGAGTGAATAGATTGCGATACATTTTTTGAGTTGGGCTCAAATCCTTTGCTTCCCAAACTCAGGAACTCAGTAATCAAATAGATTCAGATATCTATTCAGATATAGTATCCCTTCTCTAAATTCATTTTCCAAACTCAAAACTCAAACGGATTAGAATCAAGAGGGAAATTATAAAATTATATATATATATAATTTTAGAGAGAGAGAGGACAGGAGAGAGAGAAACATGGGTTTGTTGTTCCACTTATTTATGCATTTATTAGTTGATTCCTGTATGTGCCCTGACCGGGATTGAACCTGCAACCTTGGTGTATCAGGAGTAAACTCTAACCAACTGAGTTACCTGGCCAGGGCTGTGAGAGATATTCATACTGTATATTTTAGGATCAAAAAAATACATTGAGATGCCCTGGTTGGTTTGGCTCAGTGGTTAGAGCTTCAGCCCGCAGACCAAAGAGTTGCAGGTTCGATTCCAGTCAAGGGCACGTACCTCAGTTGCAGTTCAGTCCCTGGCCCTGGTTGGGGTCATGCAGGAGGCAACCAATTAATGTGTCTCTTTTACATCGATGTTTCTCTTACTCTCTGTCTCTGTCTCTGTCTCTCTGTCCCTCCCACTCTAACTGAAGATAAATGGGAAAATATCCTCTGGTGAGGATTTAAAAAAAAAATACATTGAGATGTAAAATAAAATATTTTCTATCTGATAATGTGTCAGTATTTTATAAAATACAATTATTAAGCTTATAGAACTACAAAATGTATTACTTAAGAGTCATGTTTATTGAAATATTGTATCTTTTAGGCTGCTTGTGTGTTTTGTTCCATAAAGCCAGAATGATGACATGATTTATAATTGTCATTGTTTTCATGGCCACATTTGGCTACTATAGGATCAGGTTCAATTTCCTCAAACTGGTGTTCAAGACCCTCCATAGTATTACCCACATTTCCTAAGCGGTCCCACTGCCTATCCACACACGCCTGCTCATTTCGTGCCTTTGCTATCACAGTTCTCACGTTTCCTCTCCTTCACCTTCCAAACACAATCCCTTCTTTATAGAGAAACACCGCTCTTCTCAACTGTAATCCTCAGAATTTGTACCACAGACTTTAACACCATAGAATATATTGTTTTCGGAAGCTGCCTGTGCACAAGCCTCCTTCCTTAAAACCCTAAGCTACTTAAAGATGAGGACCGGGCCTTTTTTCTTTTCTTTTCTTCTTAAATTCTTTAATTCAGGGTCAGGTCAGTAGCAGACTTTCAATAAAGATCTCAGAATCACTGCTAAGTTTTCCACTTGTTCAAAGGCTACATTTAGAAGTGCACCAGGAGCAAATGTGAACCAGAGATAATAAAACCCTGCGAAATGCAATTTCCTGTTTTGTGTAAGGCTGGAGCCGAATATTTCTACCATATCTCCTAGGAAATATAGAATGAATCAAAGGTGAAAAATGTAAGGCAGCCAAACTGA
Organism: Tadarida brasiliensis; assembly: GCA_030848825.1. Taxonomy (NCBI): domain Eukaryota; kingdom Metazoa; phylum Chordata; class Mammalia; order Chiroptera; family Molossidae; genus Tadarida; species Tadarida brasiliensis. The sequence continues at coordinate 194,355,451 of CM061257.1, read as the reverse complement.
ATGGCGGCTAATGAAACAAACATAAAGGGCGGGTTGTTCTAGCGTAGACCCCCCCTCCCCCGCCACACACACACGCACACACAGGTGACTAGTTGCAGAGTAAGACCAACCCTTCCATGTGCAGAGCACCAGCGGAGCCCACAGCTTGCCTGCACCTGTGCAGGTGTGGCCTCTCATTCCATTCTTTGCTTTCTGTTAACATTTCAACCCTCTGCAGGTGGGAGGCTGACTGCAGGGTGCTCCCTGAGCAGCCAAGGCAGAGGTCTGCAGGGGAGTAGAGTTTGCCATCTCAAAATATGCCTTTCAAGATATTATTTTAAGCTGGTTATTTTAAGAAACAAAAGACTCAGAACCTTTGACCTCCCCCCTAACTGCCTAAAAGAATTTAGATGGAGGACCTGCTCCAGGAAGGGAGCTATTTTACAGATTACAAGAGTTTACTAGGAACAAGGTGTGATAGATTGGGAGAAACCTAGCAAGGCCTCTGGTCAAAGTCCTCTCTGGTCCCATTGTTAAAGATGGCCCAGCAAACATTTGTTTACCAAACATTTGCTTTTCCCTCACTACTTGACTTGCCTTTCTTCCCTTTGAAGTCCCAAACCACCGCCCCTGCCTACCCTTTCTCCTTAGCTCAAATGGCATGTGAACCTCAATTGCCCAATTTGTCCCAGGGTCCCATATTCTCCAAAACCCAAGGAATGAAGGCAGAGACTGAAAGGAGAGCAATAGGTAGCTGTGAGGTGCAGTGGAGTTACATCAGGTATGTACTTAACTTAACAAATTCAAGTTCTGTGCTAGAGGCTGCAGGAGAGGGCGGAGGGAGAGAGCGCAGAGCCAGTGTGAGAGGAAAAGAAAACAAAGCCCTGGGTGCCCCACCACCCCCTTGTCCCCTTACCTCAGCCACACCTTTGAAGATGGTCCTTTCATTAGTGCTGTTTAATCACCCTTTGTGCCTTGCTTTTTGTTCCTTTCTGGGACCCTGACCTAGACAATGGTTTAGGGTTTGGGGGGCATATTTGACACTGGCACCCTATGTATTTAGAGGAAAATATTACCCCCCAAACTTGGAGGTAATATTGCCTGGAGACTGTGCAAATAAACCTGTAGACTTGGTGAGTGTTGGCTTTTATCAATAGAACAGAAACGCCAATACCTGGCCCCCATTAGTGACTGATTACTCCCAGTGTCCAGAAAGCTCCCACTGCACCACGTGTGTGTGGGGGGGGGGGGCGGGGGGGCGGGGAGTGCAGATTCTTCAAGGTTTGTGGGTTCCCTCTTCAGATCCAGGACTCTTCTGGATGCTGCATATCTGTTTAATGCCCATGGTTTTGAACTAAACAAACTCCCCCTCCCACAGAACACTGATGTTACAGGTTCATCTGCACAGACATTGAGAAGAGTCTAAAAGGATATATGCCAATTTTTATCTGGCAGATAGGATTAGAGAGGGTCCTTTCCTTTCTACTTGGTATATTTTCATCTTAGTTGACTTAAAAATTCTTACACTATTTTTATAATCAAAACATGATAATGAGTACTATAGAAAATGCTTGAAATTTGATTTAAATTGAATTTAATTTCTACATTAATTTGATCGAGTTCTCATCTCTAGAATAACTCATCTCCTCATCCTGTACATGGTATTCAGTGTTAACTGCTATACTTTCTAACAACTTTGGCTATCCGGGTGTGGCACGTGTGTGTGCGTGTGTGTGGGTGCGTGCATGCCAAGTGCCTTTTCTGTGTTAGCCACTGTTTACTCAGAGGCCTCACAGTCAGTGGGTTCCAAGTCCAGATCCCCAGGTCCAGATGATACAAAAGCTTGAGCTCTTCTCCAGTACACCATGCTGCACCAGGCTCCCCATGCTCTAAAGTGTATAAATGAGGTGTCGACTAGATGAGCTGTAGAATACTCATTACATATTTCATGCAGTTATTTCTTCTGTAGGTACTATCAGTGGGGTGTCCTCTATGTCCCCACCTGTTACCCAGGGAAGTGGAGTTCTTGCGATGTCACAAGGAAAGGAATTTCCTAAGATGGGCACAGGAGGATGAGTGATCTTTACTTCCATGGAATTAAACCCCTGGGTTTCCAGTGTCCCATTTCCCTCCATCCTGCCATGGGAAAAAGCCCAATCTTGTCTTCAGCAGGGCTAGAATTAAGACCACTGCCCAGAGTCTCTGTTCCATATTAAAGCACAGTGCAGCCCAGCACCCTGAGCGTGGAGCCCACGTGGCCATGGAGGTGAGAAGACTGGCGAGTGTGGGTCCTGGTGTGAGAGCACAAGCGAGAACAAGAGCACAGAGAGCGACCTCTGTCTGGGGGTCATAGCCAGGAGCTTAACCATGAACCCTGCAAGATTTCCTGTGCTTGCCGTGGCTCCACCCACCCTAGCCAAGTCCCTTTTCCCAGTTAGACTGACAGGCAAGTACCTTTCCTACGTCACCCTGACTTCACTGGGGAGTGCAAAGCTGTGGCTTCCTGGTGAAGCTGCCCAGATGACCATGCTTACAGCGTCTGGCCTCCCCTTTGCTCTCTTCCTATTATTAACATTAATATCTAAGTAATTATGACAATAACATTGGCACCAACTACAACTCGGGATTATACTATGAATACATACATTAGTATAAAGTCCCTTAAAATATTGAAATTTAACTTCATTCTAATGACTGTTAAATGACTATCTCATATGAAATATTATTTCAAGGATCCAGGACTGTAATTAGCATCAAAAGTAATTACTCTCAAGTACTTTTGGAATATATCACAAATTTTTCCATTTCGCGAGCCAGTAGTCATTTTTTCTTTAAAGTTATTTTTAATGGGTATAAATATATATATTTTTTATTTTTCGAAAGAAGTATTCTTGAAGAAAGCTAGAGCCAGACGAGTCTGTTTCCTTGCAGGACTCTCAGCCAGCTACAGATTCGCTGTCAGCGGGGTGGGCAAGAGCGAGCTGGCTGGACAGAGGGAGCTTGCTTCAAATCCCAGTCCTGCCATTCCTGGCTGTATGACCTGGAATAATTTATTTAACTTCCTTGTCAGGAAAACAGAAACCCACTGGCTGTTTTACCAGAGAGAGTCTAACATGGGGAATTGGTGAAATTGGTGCTGAGGGACTACAAGAGCAGAAGGCAGCCCAGTACAAAACTGCAGGAAGCCACTACCACCCCCAGGGGGCAGAGAGAGAAACAGAGGGAGCTGGGATTCCCAGGATCTAGAAGCTGCCAGAGGGGACCCTGTGGAGCAAGAGCCCAGATCCTTGAAGTGAAAGGCCATTGCTGTTAGGATGCCAACAGGAACAGGAAGCCAAAGAAAGGGGCAAGCCCCTTCTCCCTCCTCCTGGCACCCCCTGTGGGCAGAGCCCAACAAGGCAAAGCAGAGTGCGGTTTGCAGAGCCCAGACTCCAGCTCACAGGGCAGCATAGGGGTGGCTGTGTAGCCTGCACTCCTCCCTAAGCTTCAGCTTCCTCAACAATTAATTAGAAATGATAAGAGTACTTACCTCGAAAGCTTGTTATGAGGATTAAATAAGATAATGACTCTAAACGTGTTCAGCTCAGTGTCTGGCAATTAGCAGTGGTTCTATTTGGGTGGATTACTGCTAATAAATCACGTTAAGGTCAAGACATGTGCCAGCGAAATCAGTATCAGGGAATAACTAAGACATTTATTTTACATGACAATTGTTTACTTGTGATGGAGTCAGTTGGTAGGGGAGAGGAGAGGAGGGGATTGGATGGGATGGGAGGGTAGAAAGGGAAAAACTGCCTAAGTCCGAGAACAGTGATTCTTTCTTGTTTGCACACTTTGGGTACACTGATTACCTGGAAGCTAGCAGAGGTGAAGCTGGACATTCCTCATTGAGTAGGCTGCCTAGGGTATCAGTTTACGGATTCTTCAGATACCGCAGAGCTTGGCTGTGAGCTCTGGCAGATGGGTGAGCCAGGGTCCTTCTGTGGGCACCACCACCCTTGTTACACCGTTTCCCGAGCTGGGAGGTCTCACCAGGGTCGGGGCTTTAGTCTGGGTCTCAGCCAGTGATTCTCAGTCAAGGCTGACATTGCAATTGCCTGAGCAGTTTTGAGAAACTAACACCAAGCTCCATCCCCAGAGATTCCGATGTAACTGATGGAGGGGTGGGGCCTGGGCATCAGGATTTCTGAAAGCTTCCCAGGTGATTCTGAGCTGAAACCAGGTTCGAGAACCACTAGTCTAAGCAAACACATCAATTTGTTCACATCAATTCAGTTTTTGAAATATGGTCAGTTTAATAAAGAAATAATTTAAATCATCAGAGAGATGCAAATTAAAACAACAATGAGGTATCACCTCACACCTGTCAGAATGGCCGCCATCAACAAATCGTCAAACAACAAGTGTTGGCGAGGGTGTGGAGAAATGGGGACTCTAGTACACTGCTGGTGGCAATGCAGACTGGTGCAGCCACTGTGTAAAACACTATGGTTTATCTCAAAAAATTAAAAATGGAATTGCCATTTGACCCAGTGATCCCACATCTAGGAATATACCCTAAGAAACCTGAAACACCAGTCAGAAAGAATATATGTACTCCCATGTTCATAGCAGCATTATTCACAATAGCTAAGATCTGGAAACAGTCCAAGTGCCCATCAGTGGATGAATGGATAAAAAAGCTGTGGTACATATACACAATGGAGTACTATGCAGCTGTAAGAAAGAAAGATCTCTTATCCTTTGAGACGACATGGAGGGACCTCGAGAGTATTATCCTAAGCGAAACAAACCAAGCAGAGAAAGACAAATATCACATGATCTCACTCATTTGTGGAATATAATAAACATAACAGTCTGGGGAACAGGGTAGACCCAGAGATGTGAAAGTAGGGTACAGACTGACAACCCTCAGAAGAGGGAGGGGGGGGGGGAGAGATAAACCACAGAACTTATACGCATGTATGCATAACTGATGGACATGGACAACAAAGCTGGGGATGGGGTGGGGGGATGGGGAGGAGGGTGTCAATGGGGAAAAAAGGAGAAACATCTGTAACAAAAATAAATTAATAATAAAAAAATAAAATTAAAAAATTAAAAAAAGGAACTCAAACTAAAATTTAAAAAATTAAAAAAAAAAAGAAAACTGAAAGCAACAAATGAACAAACAAGAAAAACAAACAAAAACTCATAGACACAGACAACAGTATGGTGGTTACTAGGGGAAGGCAGATGAGGTAATCAATGCTAATGGGGGTCAAATATATGGTGACAGAAGAAAATTTGACTTTGGATGGTGGGCACTATATACAGATGACATATCATAAAAATGTATATGCTTGAAACCTATATAATCTTATTAAGCAATGTCACCCCAATAAATTTAATTACATTAAAAGAGATGGACTCAAGATGTAGCATGTTTCCCAAACTGCACTCTCTGAGCCTGGCTCTGGATAGGCTATTGAGTGTTCTGAGCGGGAAAAGTCTTATGGTGAAAACATTTGAGAAATGTTGTATCTCACTCTTGGGATTCATAATGGATATTAATATTTTAAAGCCTCTGAAAAAATCCTGCAGTAAAGAAATCTGTTTAAATGTGTTTAATCTAGATTTTCTGAAAAAAAAAAAAAAAAGAAAGAAATAATTGATAACAGTTCAATTTTTTAAACTTAATTAAAAAAAGAAAAATATTTTAAAAGCACAACACACATTACTAAAACAGGTCAAAGTAAGAAACAAGTAAACACTGAAGAGGTTCAGATCAGGCCTCCCCAAGATGTGCTACTTTGGCATGTGGGTTGTTTTGAGCTGAAGGCAATTGAGACCCTGTGGGCTTCAGAGAAACTTTTACTTCTCCCTTAAGGAATTTAAATTTGGGGCCTTGCCCATAACAGTGATTACCAGAGACCTATGTATAGGACAGAGCAAAATTCTAATTATGGTCTGCTCTTCCTACAGTCCTGCAAACGACCTTCCTCCCCTCTAAAGTCTCAGGTATCTTATCTCATTCCATAACTCAGGATGGCATACCTACCTCGTTTTTCCTTTTTGTCTCTGAACCTCTCACATATGTGGGGTCTTCTGACTCTCTCATGTATGTGTGTTTCCTGTATGTACATATGTAATTAAATTTGGTTACTTCTCTTATTAATGTATTATGTCACTTTAATAATTAGATCAGCTGAAAGAACCTAGAAGGGTAGGGGAAAAAATTCTTCCCTATAACATTAAATGCCCTTTCCCAGATCTATCAAATTAGAATTGTAGTGATTTGGTTAGGAACTTGGGAGTTTTAAAAAGCACCCCAGGTGATTCTGATAATCAGTTAGGGTGGGAGATCCCGAAAATAAAGAATAATTCATTAACTTTTCAAAAATCCCTCTGGATATTAATATCAATCTTAGCTTAACTGGCCCTGGTGTTGCATCTGGACTTAATTGAAGTTCCTCTTTCCAATGCACTCTGCTTCTTTGCCCAAGGTCCCTTGACTTCAAAATCCCTGCAACATTTTATGATTGCTGGCTACGCACACTTCACTAAAGGAAACATTTCCGTGGTGGCCTTTTCTTACATGAGGTTGAAAGAATTAGAGCAAATTTCAGCTCCTTGGGGACCCAATTTCTCCCCAACTGCAAGTGCTGAGTTAGGTACAGGGTCTGATGACTGGAACAATGAAGAGTGAAGTCCTAGAAAATGGCCTTATTTGGGGGAGCCAGGGAGGTAGGGCTGAGGTGAGAAAGGTTGAGGTAGCCCCAGCCCTTTGACTCTGAGTTGAAGAGGCCAATATCCCAGCTGTGCCTTTGTTCATTAGTGAGGGAAGGGATGAAAAGCATTGTTTCCCAGCTGATGAACTGCACTACACCAGGGCCATTTCCAGGGCCAGAGGCTACTGCATATCCATTAGACGGGCCCAGGGGCTCAGGTGGAGGCACATCTGCAGTGTCCAGATCACCTCTATGCCCCTATTTATGCTGGCTGTAGGACAGAGCCACCCCACAGTGGAGTTCCTCACCAGGGCCCTTGATGACTCACAGAGTGGGCTCAGTTGGTCATTCAGAAAGCCAATATATATGAAAACACTTAGCTAAGTTTAGAGCAATTTTTGGATGTGACTGGCGTTTGTTAAGAACCATTTCAACACTGACTCAGTCAGAATAGAGTTGGTATCTTCTCTGTCTTATAGACCAGTGTTGTAGAAAAGCAAAGAAGAGGGAAAACAAATTAAAAAATAGTGTGTTCTGTAAGATTCATTTCGTGCAGATAAGTATTTTTATGACTAGAAAAAGGTTGGAAAGGTAAATAATGAAATGATAATAGCAGTTATCTTTTGAGTGTGAGACAAAAATAATTTAAAATTTCCTTTTGGTTCATCTACATATTCTAAATTTTTTATCAAATATATTTATAGTAGTTCCCCATTATGGTGGGTACATCCCAAGAACCCCAGTGGATGCCTGAAACTGCAGATAGTACTTTACCCTATATATACTGTGTTATTTCCTATGATAAATTTTAATATATAAATTAGGCACGAGAGATTAACAATAACTAATAATAAAATAGAATGATTATAATAATATATTGTAATAAAAGTTATATGAATGTTGTCTCTATCCCTTTCTCTCTAAAAATATCTTACTGCACTGTACCCACCCTTCTTCTTGTGATGATATAAGACAAAGTGAGGTGAATGACACAGGCATTGTGACATAATGTTAGGCTACTGTTGACCTTCTGATGACACATCAGGAGAAGGATCATCTGCTTTGGGTGATCCTGGATCACGGCTGGGAAAATTTGATATTTTCAAACTGCTGCTGACCTTGGATAACTGAAACAGTGGAAAGCAAAACCTTAGATGGGGGGACTACTATAGCTCTCAAAATAAAATGTAAACGGTATGATTGTCTTAGTTTGTGAGCTATGGTAGAATACCACAGATTGGGTAGCTAATGAACAAACAACATTTCTCACAGTTCTAGAGGTTGGGAAATCCAAAATCAAGGTGTTTACAGATTTGGTGTCTGGTGAAGCCATATTTCTGGTTCATTTATAGCTGTCTTTTCACTGTGTCCTCCTATGGCAGAAGGAGCAAGGAAGTTCTCTGGAGTCTGTTTTATAAGGGCACGAATTCCATTCATGAGGCCTCTGCCTTTATGACTTAATCACCTCCCAAAGGACCCACCTCCTAATACCATTACCTTTGGGGACTAGGTTCCAACATGTGAATTTTGGGGGACCTAAATGTTATAGGACATAGAAAAGCTAGAAAAATTCTGGGACAAGTGGAATAGGGAAACTGAGGGGACTTCCGGTCAAGATGGCGGCGTAGGTAAACGCGGTATCGCGTCCTCCCACAACCACATCAAAGTTACAACTAAACTACAGAACAACCATCATTCAAAACCGCCCGAAATCGAGCTGAATGGAAGTCCTACAGCTACGAAATTAAAGAAGAAGCCGCATCGAGACTGGTAGGAGGGGCGGAGGCGCCACGGGCTGGTCCCACACCCACGTGTGGCGGATAAAAATCAGGAGGACACCTCGGCTGGGAAGGTCCTCCCTGAGGACTGAGGGGTCCCCGTCCCACACCAGGCGCCCAACTCAGGGTTCCGGTGCCAGGAAGAGAAGTCCCCATAACTTCTGGCTGGAAAAACCAGCGGGAACTGAGGCTGAGGCGGCTGGAGCCCCCGGCAACTCCTCTTAAAGGGCCCGCGCACGGACTTACTCAGACTCACACCCTCCAGGCTCCAGCGTGGGGGAGGCAGCTTGAAAGGCACCAGAGTCATATGGGGAAGAACTGAGCCGTTTGGCACTGGAGCGAGGGCTGAGGAGGCAGCTTTCTCCTGGACAGACGTGCTATCAGAGGCTTTTTTGTTCCCTTGGTGAGCCCTTCCCTGGGCCAGCAGACGCTGCTATATCTGGGACTCCAGCAACCTGGCTCACACTGTTTGCCCCGCCCTGGTGATTCCCTGAGGCCCTGCCCCACTCAACTTTCAGGCCCACCCAAGCTGTTGCCAGTTGCTTTAGCATAGGATTGGCCTGTCTTGGATCCTGCTTCAGCTTTTCCTAAATTCTTTCAAACAAGCAGCATCTGGTCTCAGCTAGCCCCACACCTCTTGCTAAGTAATACATAGAAACAAACACAGGGAGGCAGCCAAAATGAGGAGACAAAGAAACAGGTCCCAAATGAAAGAACAGAACAAAACTCCAGCAAAAGAACTAAATGAAATGGAGTTAAGCAACCTAACAGATGCTGAGTTCAAAACACTGTTTATAAGGATGCTCAATGGACTTAGTGAGAACCTCAGTGAACTTAGTGAGGGCCTCAAGAGCATAAAAAATGACCAGTCAGAAATGAAGGAAGCACTAACTGAAATAAAGAATAGTTTACACAGATTCAATAGTAGAGTAGGTAAAGCCAAGAAGCAAACCAGCGATTTGGAACACAAGGAAGCAAAAAACACCCAATCAGAACAGCAAAAAGAAAAAAGAATCCAAAAAAATGAGGATAGTGTAAGGAGCCTCTGGGACAACTTTAAGCGTGCCAACATTCGCATCTTGGGGGTGCCAGAAGGCGAAGAGAGAGAACAAGAAATCGAAAACCTATTTGAAACAATAATGGCGGAAAACTTCCCCAACTTCGTGAAGGAAACAGACATACAAGTCCAGGAAGCACAGAGAGTGCCAAACAAAATGAACCCCAAGAGGCCCACACCAAGACACATCATCATCAAAATGCAAAAGGTTCAAGACAAAGAGAGAATCTTAAAAGCAGCAAGAGAAAAGCAGTTAGTTACCTACAAGGGAATTCCCATAAGACTGTCGGCTGATTTCTCAAAAGAAACTTTGCAGGCCAGAAGGGAGTGGCAAGAAATATTCAGAGTGATGAAAAGCAAGAACCTACAACCAAGATTACTCTATTTTGCAAAGCTGTCATTTAGAATTGATGGCCATATAAAGAGTTTCCCAGACAAGGAAAAAGCTAAAGGAGTTCTTTACCACCAAACCATTATTATATGAAATGTTGAAGGGTCTTCTTGAAGAAAAAGATAAAAAAATATGAACAAACAAAATGGCAATAAATACATATCTATCAACAATTGAATCTACAAACAAAATGAACAAGCAGAACAGAAACATTCTCATAGATACAGAGAACTTTTGTTAGATACCAGATGGGTGGGGGCTGGGGGGATGGGTGAAAAAGGTGAAGGGATTAAGAAGTACAATTTGGTTGTTAGACTGACAAACCTCAAAGGGAAGGGGGGTTGGAGGGTGGGAAGAAATAAACCAAAGAACTTATATGTATATATGCATAACCAGTAGACACAGACAACAGTGTGGGGAAAGGCAGGAGGGGGCGGTAATGGGGAGGAGGGGGGCAATGGGAGAAAATGAGGAACATCTGTAATACATTCAACAATAAAGATGTTAAAAAAAAAAAGAAAGAAAGAAAAAGAAACTGAGGCAGGAAAATTAAAGCCCCAAAATTTTGCAGGCTGCTTGTAGCAGGACCTTATCTTGAGAACAAAGTGTTAAGACCTCTTCTCACAAAAGAATGCAGAAGAGGAGGATGGATGGAAGGGGGAGGGAGGAAGGAGGAATCTTAAACTAACCAGAGACCATTTAGTGCAAATCATCCTGAAGTTGTTAAAACAGCAGGGAAGAGGGGGAAATAAGAGTATAAACAGAGAGCCAGCAGTCCGGATCTAATTGCCAGGTACTTCACATAACAAAGAAAAGGGGAGATTTTCAGAATTAATCTGTACCAGGATATCTAGCAGCGGAATTTATAGACAGGAGGGTATATAAAGCAGAAACCCCCCAACCCACTCGCTCTTCAGATTAGCTGAGAGCCCATCTGGGCTTCATAAACCAGGTGTATAGATTTGCTTGCCTTTCTTCATTAATAAATGTTCATGCTTTAATTTTTTAAAATAAATTCACTTGCTTTAATGTTTTAATAAATTCACATCATCACAACATAATCAAGGTCTCTCACACAAACTCACTGATACGAGAACACAAGGACCGAGGTGGGGACAGCCCTCTCCCTCTGACTCAGGGGCTGTCCTAACACCTCTCTGGTCTCTGTGAGAGGGCCCTGTCACATAAACATTCCATTTACATCAATGCCTTTTTTAAAATAAAAGGAAAGCTGTGGAGAAGCAGTCTCATGTGGGTGAGGATAAGGACTTTGGCAAACCAAGTCCCCAAGTCAATGTGTCTTTGCATAGATGTAAGATAAACATGCACAATATATCAATATCTATTTGTTGGTTGAGTTATATAAATTTATAAGGAAAAAATCAAATGAGGAAATGTATGAGGTACATATAATGAAATCATCTTTGAGTCTTTCCTTTTTCACTGCAAAGTATCTCGTAGGTCTCTACATAAATAATGTCTTCGCTGTGTTTATCCAATAAGGAAGAGAGAAGGGTAGCCCTTCAAAGAGAAGGCTAATAAAATGCAGTATAAGTTTAAATATTTGTATCTTGGCAGGAGATTTCATTTTCTGAAAGAAAAACAGAACAAACCTTGTTCATCATGACACTCCCCAAATGAATTTTGATCTTCATTCCTCCAAAGAGAAAATTTCCAGTTTAGTTCTCTCTTTATTACATGTTGAGGGCTTTGATCTCCTCAAATCCATCCTTTAGGAATAGCCAACTAATTAATCTTCTCCCAGAAGCAGATGCTTTGGAAAAATGATAATTAGGAAGTGAGCAAAAAAGCTTTCATCTCAAATATTTACTAATGAGTAAGAATGTTCAGTTAACCTCAAAGACCTGAGACAGACCCCGAAAGAGCACAGAGTTCTATCCATCCTAAGTATGATTTCACAAAGCTCTTTTTTTTTCTTTTTCATCTCAATTTCTAAAAAAATATTACATTTTGGTAAACACCGGATTTTTGAAGTGGTCTTTGTTTTGATTCATGGTTTGCAATCCTAATTGTAATAATTGAGACAGGCAACACCACGCTGCCAGATGAGAATGGTCACATCTCTTACTCTCCCTGATTGAGTGGCATCTGCTAGCCAGTTGGGTGGTCATGGGATGAAGGGGCTCCTCCTGCAAGGCCACAGGGTCCCCCCATCAAGGCCCAAAGATGGGGTAGGGGTGGGGTGGGGCGTACAAGGGGAGGTAAAAAATGTTGTCAACCTTACTGTGTAGGAATTCCCTTCTAGCATTCTGAACATTTTCAAATTATTTTTTAAAATAAATATATACATGAGGCACAAAATTCAAAAGGTACAAAAGGATATACAGTGTTCCTAAATATATTTCATGCAGGCATATCACATACAAGGAACCCTACCTCCCATAGTTTAAATTTTTATGTATTTATTTTTAAAAGATAAATTATTTGTTCTTATAAAGCATATATCTCCTTGGGGAAAATGTGGAAACTACTGGAAAATTCAAAACACATAGAAATAATCTGTAATCCCAGCCAACTAGCAAAAACATCTGCCTACATTTGGATATGGTTCCTTTCAGTTCTTTTAAAAACACATACATTTGCTAAGTGCATTAAATAATACAATTGCATTTATTAATTGCATTTCTACTCCCATCTGCTAGCCACTTCAGCCTCCTCCCCAAGCCCAGTCATAGCCAGGGCCCGGAGAAGTCTTCCGTTTCATGCAAATAGAACAATTTTTGAATTAGGGAGGCCTGGGATAGTGAGAGCCCAACCTTTCCATTGTCACATCCTGTTATATGCTTCTCAATTACAATCCTGAGGTTGGCCAGGAGGTGGAGGTAGGGCTTCAGGTATGGTCAGGACTTTCTGACAATTTTAAGCAGCTTCTGCACAAAACCTCTCCCCTTAGCCTTCTGGGCTTTTCAAAGGGAGTGGTTACCAAATACCTGGGGTCCACGAAGAGGTTTTCATCTATTCATACTGAAGTGAAAACAAAAGAACAATGCACTGTTTTTTCAAAGCGTTAAATGTATTCAAGATAAAAGGATAATCTTTCATAATGTCCTACTTTTTTATGTTAATATAGATTTTCCTTTTAGAAATGTTGAAAGTACAAAACCTATTTTCTTAATAGCAAGAAAAAACAAAAAAAACAAGTTGTAAATCCTATATCAGTGCAGTAAATTATTTTTGAAATTTTAATGACCTGAGAAGTCTGAAAGCCTCAGAATCATTGAACTCCATAGGAGAATGAAGCTGTCCCATGGAAGGCTCTGTTCTGTGTTCATTGTCCTGGCTCACTCAAGCTGTTCCATACACATTTGTCAAGCTACTGTTCACAAAGCCGGTGGGGGTAGGGTTGGGGTGGGAGGTTGATTGGGCTTTGGCTCCCTGATACACTATGACTGAGAAAGGTGTTCACATTTGCAACGGTGACATTATTGCTGTTGGGGAAATCAAGAAGTTAATTTTTTTTTTTAGCTTTAGGTATGTAGTTAGGCTTGGCAATTAATGCATGTAGAAACCTATTGTTTCAGGGACGGGCATGTATGACTGAACTTGACACCTCCCAGGATGCAAATAAAGAATCACTGGTCAGCCCAGCTGGTGTGGTTCAGTGGATTGAGCTGTCTTCCCGAGCACTGACACATCCTGGTTCCATTCCTGGTCAGGGCACATGCCGGGGTTGTGGGCTCAATCCCCACGAGGGGGCATGCAGGAGGCAGCCAGTCGATGTTCTCTCTCATCGATGTTTCTATCTCTTTCTCATCAATGTTTCTATCTCTCTCTCGCTTCCTCTCTCTCTCTAAAAGAAAAATCAGTAAAAACATATTTAGCCCGGCTGGTGTGGCTCAGAGGTTGAGCATCGACCCATGCACCAAGAAATCGCCAGTTTGATTCCTGGTCAGGGCACATGCCCAGATTGTGAGCCCGATCCCCAGTGGGGGACATGCAGGAGGCGGCCAGTCGATGTTCTCTCTCATCGATGTTTCCATCTATCTCTCCTTCTCCCTTCCTTTCTCTCTAAAATCAATAAAGGGAAAAAAAATTTTTAATAAAAAATAAAAACATATTTTTAAAAAATAATCACTGGTCAGGAGATGAAGGGAAGCTCAGAAAACTGCAGCTTTTATCTGATTAACCTTTTTCCCTGAATTCCAAACCCCTTACCTACTTTCTACTAAATTCTAAACCCTTTACCTAACCTTTTCTTCTCTTTTAAAAAGGGTCAGTTTGGCCCTGGCTGGTTTTGCTCAGTGTTTAGAGCATCAGCCCACAGAACAAAGAGTCTCGGGTTCGAGTCCAGTCAAGGGCACGTACCTCGGTTGTGGTTCGTACCGGCCCTGGTCGGGGTCATGCAGGAGGCAACCAGTCAATGTGTCTCTCTAATGTCGATGTTTCTCTCTCTCTCTCTCTCTCCCTCCCTCCCACTCTATCTGAAGATTTAAAAAAGGAGGGGGGTCAGCTTGCAATGAGGTGTAAGACCCTTTTTTTTAGGGTACATAACCCACTGTCAAAAGGATCAGCTTGAAATAAGATGTAGGATTGTAAACAGCGAAAGCAGACCTCGGTCCTTGAGTTCTGGCTAGGAAAAGAATTCAGAGCCAAGACTCAGACTCGCTAGAGAAGCTTCATTAGGCCAGCAAAGAGAAAGCACACTCGAAGAGAAATGTTGAGCAGGCGGCTCAAGAGCTGTCCTGGGGTGTGGGCCAGGGATCCTTTTAACCCCTCGGAGGTGGGTTAACTGCTTTCTTCTTCAAACTGACCTATCAGGGCCTGTCTGGTCGTCTTCTGTCCTTGTATGGAAGTTAGATGGGACTTTCCTCCAGCTCCCTTGTTCTCTTCTAAGGGAGGGGGTCTACCACATCTAACTGTAATCATTTTACCCACCGTTATTCCTTACGCCCGTAATCTGTATCTGTTTTGCCCATTGTTATTCCCTTTTCTGCTTACCTGCTCTTTCCCACATAGCTACCCAGTATAAGTGACCGGCTGTCGAGGGAGTCCAGAGCAGATCTTACGGGATGACCCACTGCTCTCCCATACTGCTGGCAGTATTGGCATAAATGTGCATACAGGATTCAACCTTTTCTCTGCTTAACTGGCTCAAGTAGTGACAGGCAACCCACACCCACTCTTTGTCCAGTTTCAAATGAGATGTAAGACGGTCTTTTTAGGGTACACTGCCCTTCATCAAAAGGGTCAGCTTGAAATAGGAGGTAAGCCAGTCTTTTTTAGGAAACATAAGCCCCTTACCCCGCTTGTATTTTTTTATTTTAACCATTGGAAAGTTCATTGCTGACATGATAAAATATCACATATATATTTTAGCACGTCTCCCAAGAGCAAAGGTATTCTCCTAAAGAACCACAATACCACTATGACATCTAATATGTTAATACAATCAATAGGATCATCAATATATAGTTATATTCAGATTTTCCAAATTAAACACGCAAATATCCTTTATAGTTGTTTTTTTTTTAAATTAACACTCAGTATTTATTTTTTTTTAACTTTTTATTGTTGAATGTATTACAGATGTTCCTCATTTTTTCCCCCATTGACCCCCTTTTCCCCATTCTCACCCCCCTCCTGCCTTTCCCCACACTGTTGTCTGTGTCTACTGGTTATGCATATATACATATAAGTACTTTGGTTTATTTCTTCCTACCTCCCAACCCCCCTTCCCTTTGAGGTTTGTCAGTCTAACAACCAATTTGTACTTCTTAATCCCTTCACCTTTTTCACCCATTCCCCCAACCTCCCTCCCACCTGGCAACCAACGATATTTTTCTATATGAGAATGTTTCTGTTCTGCTTGTTCATTTTGTTTGTAGATTCAATTGTCGGTAGATGTGTATTCATTGCCATTTTGTTTGTTCATATTTTTTTATCTTTTTCTTCAAGAAGACCCTTCAACATTTCATATAATAATGGTTTGGTGGTAAAGAACTCCTTTAGCTTTTCCTTGTCTGGGAAACTCTTTATATGGCCATCGATTCTAAATGACAGCTTTGCAAAATAGAGTAATCTTGGTTGTAGGTTCTTGCTTTTCATCACTCTGAATATTTCTTGCCACTCCCTTCTGGCCTGCAAAGTTTCTTTTGAGAAATCAGCCGACAGTCTTATGGGAATTCCCTTGTAGGTAACTAACTGCTTTTCTCTTGCTGCTTTTAAGATTCTCTCTTTGTCTTGAACCTTTTGCATTTTGATGATGATGTGTCTTGCTGTGGGCCTCTTGGGGTTCATTTTGTTTGGCACTCTCTGTGCTTCCTGGACTTGTATGTCTGTTTCCTTCACGAAGTTGGGGAAGTTTTCCGCCATTATTGTTTCAAATAGGTTTTCGATTTCTTGTTCTCTCTCTTCGCCTTCTGGCACCCCCAAGATGTGAATGTTGGCATGCTTAAAGTTGTCCCAGAGGCTCCTTACACTGTCCTCATTTTTTGGATTCTTTTTTCTTTTTGCTGTTCTGATTGGGTGTTTTCTGCTTCCTTATATTCCAAATCGCTGGTTTGCTTCTTGGCTTTACCTACTCTACTATTGAATCTGTGTAGATCATTCTTTATTTCAGTTAGTGCCTCCTTCATTTCTGACTGTGCATCCATCATTTCTGACTGGTCCTTTTTTATGCTCTTGAGGTCCTCACTAAGTCCATTGAGCATCCTTATAAGCAGTGTTTTGAACTCAGCATCTGTTAGGTTGCTTATCTCCATTTCGCTTAGTTCTTTTGCTGGAGTTTTGTTCTGTTCTTTCATTTGGGACCTGTTTCTTTGTCTCCTCATTTTGGCTGCCTCCTTGTGTTTGTTTCTATGTATTACTTAGCAAGAGGTGTGGGGCTAGCTGAGACCAGATGCTGCTTGTTTGAAAGAATTTAGGAAAAGCTGAAGCAGGATCCAAGACAGGCCAATCCTATGGTAAAGCAACTGGCAACAACTGGGATGGGCCTGAAAGTTGGGTGGGGCAGGGCCTCAGGGAATCACCAGGGCGGGGCAAACAGTGTGAGCCAGGTTGCTGGAGTCCCAGATATGGCGGCGTCTGCCAGCCCAGGGAAGGGCTCACCAAAGGAACAAAGGCCTCTGATAGCACGTCTGTCCAGGAGAAAGCTGCCTCCCCAGCCCTCGCTCCAGTGCCAAACAGCTCAGTTCTTCCCCATATGACTCTGGTGCCTTTCAAGCTGCTTCCCCCACGCTGGAGCCTGGAGGGTGGGAGCCCAAGTAAGTCCGTGCGCGGGCCCTTTAAGAGGAGCTGCCGGGGGCTCCAGCCACCTTAGCCTCAGTTCCCGCTGGTTTTTCCAGCCAGAAGTTATGGTGATTCTTTTCCTGGCACTGGAACCCTGAGCTTGGCGCCTGGTGTGGGATGGGGACCCCTCAGTCCTCAGGGAAGACCTTCCCAGCCGAGGTGTCCTCCTAATTTTTATCCACCACACGTGGGTGTGGGACCAGCCCGTGGCGCCCCCACCCCTCCTACCAGTCTCTATGTGGCTTCTTTAATTTCGTAGCTGTAGGACTTCCATTCAGCTCGATTTCGGGCGGTTTTGAATGATGGTTGTTCTGTAGTTTAGTTGTAACTTTGATGTGGTTGTGGGAGGACGCGATACCGCCATCTTGACCAGAAGTCGAACACTCTCAGTATTTAGTTAAAGCTCCCTTTGCATTTGGTCATTGTGTTTCTTTAGTCTCTTTTTATTTAGAATAGCTCCCCTCTCCTACCCCCCCCTTTTTTTTTTGGTGTTCTAGACATTGACATTTTAAGAGTCCAGGTCAGTTGTCTTGTAGAATGTCCCACTGGCTGGATTGGTCAGCTTGTTTCCCATGGCTAGATACAGGTTATTTTTAGCAAGAATACCACAAAGGTGACACTTCCATACTTGACATCAGTAAGCACATGATGTCTTTTTTCCCCAGTTATTGATGATGCTAATTCTTGGTTAGGCTTATTAAGGTATAATTTATATATAGTACAATTCACTCTTTAGAGTATAGTTCTATGAGTTTTGTATAAATGTATACAGTTATATAACCTCCATTTCAATCTAGATATAGAATATTGCCATCATCCCCAAAAGTTCTCACACCCCACTTTGTACTCCATTCTCTTCCCCCAATTCCTGAATCCTGGTAAACACAGATCTGATTTCTGTCACTATAGTTTGGCCTTTTCATGAATGTGAAACAAATACAATGATAGAAAACAGAGCCTTTTGTGTTTTGCTTCTTTCATTTAGTATAATGCTTTTGGGATTTTTCCATGTTGTTGCTTGTATCAACAGTTTGTTCCTTTTTACTGTAAATTAGCATTTCATTGTATGCATCTAGCAAAAGCTCTTTATTCCTTAATTAGTTGATGGATAATTGGGTAATTTCTAGCTTTTAGCTACTATGACTAAAGCTGCTGTGAGCATTAATGTAGACTTATTTACATTTCTCTGGAGTAAATGCCCAGGAATGGGACTGCTGGGTGGCATGGTAAGTGCATGCTTAGCTTTATTAGAATCTGCCAAACTGTTTTCCAAAGTGACTGTACCCTTTTGCATGCCCACCAGCAATATACGAGAATTTTAGTTGCATCGCATCCTGGGCAACACTTGGTATTGTCAGTTTTTTCATTTTAGCCATTCTAGTAGATGTGTAGTAGAACGTCATGGTGAGGGGATTCTTAATTTAGTTATGTGGTAAGGCAGTGTCCACCACATCGCTCCATTGTAAATAGTCCCTTTTTCCTTTTGTCATTAATAGGTAATTGGTACGCAATACATACAGATCATGCACATGTTTTTTTGTTTTGTTTTTTCCACTCAATAGTTTGGGCATATTGGTATTTTCCTGAATTAATCAATTAATTATTATTATTAAATTGGTAATATATTGGCAAAATAGTGATTTAGGAAATTTTTATTATTTTTTTCTACATGTATTAACTGATCTTTTATTTTAAAAAGTTTATCTCCCCTTTTCTACTCTCTTTCTGATTTTAGTATCTACACAAATGGATTCTTTTTTATATAGTCCATTATATTTTATTACTGTCACTATTAATTTTGTTGCTCAAATTATCCTGGGTTTGACAGTGGGAGCCTCGTCCAGCTGGCGCTGGTGTGCTTTGACGTGTCTCCGTCAGCCTTGGAGCATGCGCTTGCTTTCTGCCACAATAGGGTTTCCAACTCATATTTTCCTGGAATCAGCTATGTTTCTAAGGAGCCCTGGTTCCTGTTAGTGAGGAATGAGTTTTGAGAGAAACAAATTCTAAACATGGGCTGGTGTAGTGGCTGGAATAAACAAAGTAGGGAGCTGCATGCTCTTTTCAGGCTGGTGTGAGTTGTCTGGCCCTCTGCCTTCAGACAGCTGAGAGCTAGTTTAGCAGGTGGGAGCGCACCACGATGCTGCAGAGCACTCTTAGGAGTAAAAACACGGCAGGCAGCTCTTCGTGGGGAAGTGGGAGATCAAAAAATAAGCTTCCTTATTTCATCAAGAGATCAGGGGCAGTCCCTGAAAAAAGGTTCTGTGCAACCCCTCCCTGCAGAGGGTGGCAGAGGACCCAGAGGGTCCACCCATAGTCAGGGATTTCCGAAGTGACACCAGGTACCCCTATCCTGAGGGGGAAGCACAGACTCCTGTGTATTTCAGGCACTCTCCCTTGGGCAGCAGCTTGAAAGGGGAGGAGGGAGGGGTGGGCGACTTGAAGATCTTTTTCATTTTAGTAATCTCTAAGGATGGATGACAGTGGGAGACAGGACACAAAGGCTCTGGGCACCTGAAAGAGGGCAGTAAAGAATGATGCAGCCTCACAACAGGAGGTGGAGAAGCTGAAAAACAGTCAAACCTCACTAGTCAGGCTCCAGGAAAGCTCCATACAGATCGGAGTGGTGCCCAGTACAGAGAAAATGGCATAGCTTTAAGCTTGCAGGACAAGAGCCTATAATCCATTTATAGATCATATTATTTCAGAAATGACACCATTAACCTCTCAAAATGGGAGAAAAGGGCAGATCTCCAAGAGCCTCAGCCTGCATTCCTGATGATCTATGCATCTCTCTCTTGGGGAACAGGTCAACAAATCCACACGTGGTCAGGGGGGAGCTGTGTCTTCCCCTTAGTGAGCCCTCTCACCTCTTAGACAACTGACAACTTCGAGTTGGTTTTGCCCAGGTGAAGGAGGCATAACCACATGAGAATGGGAACCTAGGAGGGGACAGCTAAGAAAGTAGAAAATAGTGCACTGGCCCTGGCCGGTTTGGCTCAGCGGTTAGAGCGTCGGCCTGCGGTCCAGAGAGACCCGGGTTCGGTTCCCGCTAAGGGCATGTACTTCGGTTGCAGTTTGTCCCCGGCCCTGGTTGGTCGTGCGGGTGGCAGCCACTTGATGTGTCACTTTCACATCGATGTTTCTCTCTCTCTCTCCCTTCCTCTCTCTCCCTCCCACTCTATCTGAACAAAAAATGAAAAAATGTCCTCGGGTGAGGATAAAAAAAAAAAAAAAGAAAATAGTGCACTGGCAGTTGCGTGAGAACAAGAAAACCATTTTCTGTATTTCATAACAAAGTCTATAGAAAGGTTAAAGTCGGAGGTATGGTGCACGGGCATGCTAAATAGCAACCACAGATGTCCAATAAAGAAAAATGGGCTTTATTTCAAGTAAAGAGGATGGGGGATGGGGATATCCAAGGGGAAGGGCTACACAGCACCGAGCATGGGGTGTTGGGTCCATGGTGGCAGCAGCTAGGAGCTGGAGTTTCGTCCTTACTGCATCCACTGGCGGGAAGCCTTTGTCGTCAGTGGGTTGTGGGTCTTGGTTGGTGGGTTTGGACAGGAGGGGTGGGTCTACAGGAATGCAGATGTGCAATCTGTGCTTCTGTGGCAATTTTGGTTTTTTATATGGTCTGGTTCCTGGCGTCCGGCATTTCCTGTCTGACCAGTCCTCCTGGTCTTTGTTCTCCTGTGGCAGAAAGTTTGGTCTTTGTTCTCCTGGGACGGGGAAGCTTGCAAAGTGGCCATTAGGAATTATATTGCCGAGTAAGTCCTAACATCTATAGCAAGTCATGGGACAAACAGATTCTAGACACCCCAGAAATACCTCCCATAAGAGGATGGTACGTCCCACAGCAGGTCAGGATGAGGACACAAAACATTCATTCTTCAAGTCAGAGGTTTCTGAAGAGACACCACCTCCCTTTCCCCAGCAAGGAGAGACAGCAGATCCGTCCGTCCCTGTAAGCCTGCGGTGAATCCAAGCCTCTGCTTCTTACACGTTGCCTGGAGGGGCACAGAGGGCTGTGTGACATCCAGCTGGTCTCTGAGGACCTAAAGCTGGATTTGTGGGTAGAAGCCAAAACGTTTTCCCTGGTTCAAGCTAAATAAAGGAGGAAGACCAAACGGGTAGCAAGATTTAAAGCCAAATGATTCCTTTTGAAGGCTTTCTCTCTTTTCTAACAGTTCATCCTTCCTATTTTTTTATGTCAAAATGTTTTTTATAAAATGGCCTGAAAATATAAAGCTGCTTTGTTTTGTGGATTTTTGTGGAAATGTTCTTATGAGGCTAAATAAAAGGTCATCAAGCCTATATTAGTTCTTTTTAAAAAAAAAAAATGTAATTTCCATTTGACCATGATCTCTAAGCCTGAGACCAACTGGGCTAGAGCACAGCATCCTCAGCTGGCTTTTAACGTGACATTAGAAAAAGGGCCAGGGTGGGAGCAGGGAACATTTGACAACTTCTCCCATATCAGCACACGTCTGCCCTTCCCTTTATTTCTTGCCCTCTTGTGGCAAATGGGTTTTCTGGGCACAGGATTGGTTTGGAAGCACCTGCTTGTCCTTCAGACCACTAGGGTGCCGTCCAAGTGTAGACGCTCATGTCTTCCCTTGCCTTGCTGCAATGCACTGTACCTTGTTTCTAAATTATTCCCCCAATCCTTCTTTCTCTCACTCTCTACAGTTAATACGTTGAAGTAGATAGAAGCTACTTAACACTTCTTTTTTGTCTTTCACGGGGACAGTAAGATGATACGGAGTGAGATGAGAAGAAACGAGAACCAAGGGAAGAGGAGTACTGACTGCCCACAGGGTTGGTTCCCTAATTCACAAGAAGCCCATCCTGTTCCTCCCTGCACTTGCTCCAGGGGTTGGAAGGGCCCATCAGAGAGGGATCCACTCCCAGCTGTGCTGGGGCTGGGGCCAGGCTAAAGGCACTAGGTGCCGTCAAATACTGTCAACAGGAACAGGTAACACCAAAAGATTGCTAAGGAAGAAAAAGTTACATCTGACTGCCCAACTATGCAACTTTGTTTCTCAAAAGTGCCTCCTTTAGGCACCCCAGTACCCTACCATGTCCTGTGTCTATACCTCAAACCCAAATATAACACACAATCTGACTGTCTCGGGAGACGGACTCATCTGAACATCTTCACAGTCCCAGGCCACTTCATGAACTCGCATGGAATTCTCCAAGGAAAACCCACAACAGTACCCCTGTCCCTACGATTCTGTCCATGAGGGATAAAATCAGGATGACTGTCCACCCACCCACCCACAAGTTCCACCTTCGCAGAGTATTCCTAACACAGTGCAAAAACCTCAGAGAGCAAGGGTCTGTATATATCCTGAGGCTTTTTAAGGACCTGGAAATAGGGCTCCAAATATATATATTTTTTCACAAAGACAGTGGGATGATATGGAGAGTGAAATAAGAAGATATATAACAGACATACATTTTCTCTTTTTTCTCTTTAGAATACTTTCTATTACTTTGACTTAAAACTAATTTTTATTTTCATCTTTTCTGTATTCACCAGGTTAACAAAATTTCCCTCCCCACTTCTTTTTCATTCAGGAACGACCTGATGGTAAAATAGCTAAAAGAGAAGGGGCCAGGGGAGGGGGAGGGCTTTGTGGGCCACCCAGCAGAGGGGGACAGAATCAGGAAAGGGAAGGAGGTAGCTTCGTGGCCTCTCCTGGTCTGCCTTTCAACTCATCACCCCATCCCCCACTCAAGGCTTACACAACAGCCCTCAAAGTCACCCTGCCCCCTGCCCCCAAGGGGATGCCAGCACCTTTAGGGGTCTGCCGTTGCAGTTGACACCTACATCACTTGGCATCCTGCCCAGGCACTATATCACCTGGAAGATAAACTTAGGCCTCATTCTCAGTGTCCTCCCTTCCACCTCTGACACACACACAAAGAAGGCCATTTTGAAAAAGTTCCTGCCCTCTACCACATTCTCATTCCCGATTTAGCCCAAAGACATCTACAAGCCAGAGATTTCAGAAGTGATACATGATCCCTTCTCCTGAGACAGAGGGAAATTGGAGAAGCTATATTTTTCACTTTGTGTGAGTTATATGACTGTATCCCAAAGGATAACTGTGGGTTTGAATAAGGAAGAAGAAAAAAGAATCTGAAGGCTCTGGGCGCTCAGAGGAGGTCTGAGGAGATCAACTGCAGTGGGGAGGGTGAAGCCAGAAGGCAAACACTCAAACTTCATAGAAGTCTATAGCAGTCCCTGGGGAATACTGCAAACACAGGCTGTAAAGATGCCACCTGCCACAGTGGGCAGGTGCCAGAGCAGAGGGGATGAGAACCATAATCCACCCATCAGTCAGTGGTTTCAGAAGTGACTCTAGGTATTCCTCTCTAACAACAGGGAAAACATGTAGATCCCCATAAACCTCAGGCAACATTCCTGACCCCCAGGGAACTCTCCCCTGGGAAACAAGATTGCCAGCAAAAGTAGAAATCTGTGGATCTCTTTGACCACAGTGCTACTTATCTGACCTCTTATCCAAAGAGCTTAAAGTAGACTTTGACAGGTTGGAGCTGAGTGTCTTAACACCAAGACACTGGGCTCTAGGAAGGAGGCCACTAGTAAGGAGGAAGAGAGAGATCAGAGGGGGTGAAAGAGCAAGAATACAACCTTGCACGTGTGTTAAAGAGCTTGAAGATGAGACCTGGGGACAAATTCCAGCCCTGCTCTAGGGGTACTGAAAGCATATCCCAAAGCAGACATGGTAGCAATCCAAAATCCGTCATTATTTCAGAGGTTTTAGAAATGCACCTGGTTCTTTCCACGGAAAGGGGGATGTGTAGATTCCTGTACACCCAGGCAACATTCCTGTGGGCCATTGCACTCTCCCTTGGGCAGTAGGCTGAAGGTCAAAATGAGGAACTGTGGGTCTTTCTCACTTTGGTGTGATATACCTGGCCCCTTGCCAAAGGATACCTGCCTTTTGGTTTTGAAAAGGGAGGAGAAGACAAAACATGAAGGCCCTTGTAGACTAAAAAGAAGCCTTAAAAATGTCAGCATTAAAAAGGGACATGGGAGAATTAGGAAATAAACAACCACACTACACAGAAGCTCAAGAGAAAAAGACCCCTCTGTCTATATGGTCCAAGATGCCAAAAGCAGGGGAGAGTAGCATATCCAAAACCAGGCAGAATGAGAACCCTCCACAGGCCAGAGATTCAGAAGTGACATTAGCTTCCCTCTGCTAGGACAGGAGAAGGCACATCCTTGTAGACCTAGGCCTCCGTCCTTGTCCCCATGTCCTCCCTGGAGCAGCAGCTTGGTGAGGCAGCAACAGGAAAGGGTTCATTTCACTTACTGTGAGTTATGTGATCTCTTGCCAAGGACGACTGAGAGCTTATATGGGTGGGGAATTATGTGAACACCAAGGAACTGTGCACCACAGAGGAGTCTGCTATGGAGGATGCTGACAGTATCAGAAGGGGCAAAGGAGAAACTGAAATACAACATCCAAACCTCATAGACTCCAGGGCACATCTCGGGAAAAGCTCCAATGTAGGCCCTAGTGATGCCATTCACAGCAGAAGGAGCCACTTCCGAAGAAGATGGGATGTGGACCTATAATTTGGTGTTGAAATGTCTTTTCTTCTATGATGTTACATTGATAGTACACAGTTGTGTGTGTGTGTGTGTGATTCAGGAAAAGTAGACAAAATCTCATAACTTCTCCCACAATATATATGAAGATACAGCAACCACTGGCCCCACAGTCCTAAAATACCCAATTAACACTTTCAGGGGAGCCAGAAACTTTAAGGATCCGAATCTTCAGCCACTGCTCACATCACTGGCTCCCTGGCCCAGCAGAGTCTCAACCAATAAGGCAGCTGTGGACCCAAATTTGGGGTGATCGAAATCAATCTTTCCCCAATGTACACACAGGATACCCTGCTCCCACCCACCGCCTTGCACCCAAACACGTTCCAACTACAAGTGCATCCTATTATCCATCCCTGTCCTTTGCAGGGTGCCTCATAATTCACTAGCAGGGAATTTAAGGGCGAGGAGTTGGTTTCATTCATCTTATTTCCCTCGTTTCTAGCCCAGTACATGGCAT
Source organism: Tadarida brasiliensis (assembly GCA_030848825.1). Lineage (NCBI taxonomy): Eukaryota > Metazoa > Chordata > Mammalia > Chiroptera > Molossidae > Tadarida > Tadarida brasiliensis. The sequence goes on along the minus strand of CM061257.1, from coordinate 194,330,177 downwards.
AGCCGGGCTTCTCAATATTTAAGGATAAAGAGAGAAAGGGGGAGGGGCAGCTGGAGAGCAGACAGAGAAAACCTGCTTATTTCTAAACAAAGGGGAGAGGATGCTGCTCAGCACTCTTTCTCCTCTTGAAGGACTCTTTCTGATCCCGGGCCTTTTTTGTTTTCCTCCTCGTTTTCCTTTTTCCAGTGACCAATTCTTTCTTTACTTTTAGTATCACCAAATCTCTGTTTTTGCCTTATTTCTACCCCTATTTGCTTTGTTTTATAGACATTCCTACTTTTGTCTTTTTCATTCCCTGCATATCTCATGTTTCTCTAATATTTTTCTACTTTATTTCTTATTCTATTATCTAACAACCTTTTTCTTTCCTTTTAAGTAAGGATGGCAGGGCCTCAGGAGAGCGAAGGGGTAATAGAGTAGCTAAGAAAAAGGGCATCATCTAACGATTTCCCACTGGGGCAGGGCCCATTCTTCCTTCTTCCCCTTGCCTTGTCCAAATGAATCAGAAATGGCCCTTCAAGGGTTGTCCTATCCCCATCTCCCTCTGGGCTCTTTCTGTTGCCCTTCAGATCTACCAGTTATCAACAGGGGATCTAACCCTTTCCAGACCTCTCCTGTAAAACCAGGCCCCATTTCTGAGTAGCAATGAAGGTGCATATTCTGCCGGAGCCAAGAGAACTTCCTGTTTTTTCCACAGTCTGCTTCCCAGAAGCTGATATCTGAGAGCTCCATATGCCCAAGTTCCTAGGACTCTGTAAGACATGCGCAGAGCTACCCCTGTGTAAGGGGTGAATCCTCGGGTTCAGCTCCCAAGTCCAGCTTACCCTTAGATCAGCACACTAACTCCAAAGAACTTTTATCTTTGAATCCCAGCACCATCAGGAGGACCTCGCCATAATAGCTTCTCTCTGTTTGAAGAATAAATCATTTCCCTAAAGGGATTAAAATTTAAAGTCTGATTTCTAAAGCATTATAATGCACATAAACATTTAACAAAGAGCAGCCGATTCCTGTAGAGAGTGAGGTGGGGAAGGCGGAGGCTGTGGCACCGGAGGGCCTCTCTGACCACCGGTTTTGGTGTCTTCACTTTCCTCGCCCTCTCTTGTGCTTCTCATCGTGGCTCACACTCCCTTCCTTCTCTGTTTCCCTTGCTCGTTCTCAGGCTTTCTCTTGGCCTCTCAAATTGTGACCTGACCCACACGTAGAAGATCAAAGGACAGTACAAGGAAGAAAATAATTTCTAATTTATGAACTGAACTACTTCTGTGAACCAGATTGATTTTGCAATGGTTCTCCATCCTCATTTCATATTGGACTCCCACCAAGTTGCTCCCTCCCTCTCAATCCCATCATCACGGAAGCTCTATTATCTTCGAAAACTGTAGTCTTCATCTCTGCCCTTCCAAGAAGAACGTTCAATTTCATCCTAGAAGGCTATCACAAGACCTAGTTACTTACAGCCTGTTTTCATCACACACCCCTTCTTCTCAGATTGATGTTATCTACCCCAATTCTTGTTTCAGGAGCCTCCTCCCAACCCCAATTTAGCAGACTAGTGTCTCTGATGATTCCTATACCCCGCCCCCAGGCAAAATGATTATACTGCATGGTATAAAATATTTCAAGATCAATCTGAAGGCCACATCAGTTTTTAACCCCCAAAACAGATGATCCTCAGAGTTTTATGCAGTTCTCATACCAGGTGAACCCTAATGTCCAATTCCCTTACCCTATTAGAAAGCAAAGTTAGTTGCTCCACTGCACAGGAAATTCTTGGAGGCATAAAATGATCCATTGTTTCATTCCTAATGCCTTGCAATGAACCCAGCACATGGTATGCTTTCCATAACTGATTGAAAAGATTTCTCCACATACAAAAGAAAAAGGCAAAGTTCATCTTCTACAGTGTTTTGTCCAGGTTTGGTAAGAGACAGAGGAAAAGGCCTATGGTGGTGCTGCATGATCCAAAGCACAAAATGAGTCGGATCTGGTTAGACGGTGAGAGGAGAGAAGGGAAAAGGGTGACTCCCAGACGGAAGAGACCATGTTTGCAGCAGAACGAGAGTGTGCACAGATGCTCATTTTTGACGACTCGAACTGCATCTGAGGATGGAGAAATCTGTGACCTGGAGCTCCCTAAAGGACCAAGAAGTATGTTTTCCCCAACAACTATAATCAAGAGAGCTACTTATTAGAGGGGGGAAAAATTACTTCAATATTGAATTAAACAAACCATCTGCTCTTCCTGTGGTCTGTATTCAACATTTATTAAATTCAATCATACATTTTCTCCAAGTTGAATTTCTTTCACATAATTCTTTTTTCTGTAATAAAGTTTGAGTTTAGAGGTTTAACTTAAGGCCACTGCACACCTATCAACCCCATTAATAGGCCTCACAGACTCATGCTGCTCACGCTCACGCCCACTCTGAGGTCAGAGTCTTCTTCAGGCAACATCCTACACAGGCAAGCGTGGGCCCAGTTACAGCTCAAGTTTTCAGCTTACCCAGGGTTTTGAGTTTCCAACTTGATGTTTTCTATCCCCTTCACAGTAAGACTCCTTTAAAAAGTCAATTATTTTTTCTTTTTTAAAAAAGAATAGTTTATTGATTTTTTTAGAGAGTGAGGAAGGGAGAAGAGAGAAACACTGATGTGAGAGCGGCTGCCTCCTGCATGCCCCCTCCTGGGGATTGAGTCTGCAACCTGGGCATGTGCCCTGACTGGAAATCGAACCCAAAACCCTTAGGTGCTCAGGATGACACCCAACCAAACTGAGCCACCCAGCCAGGGCAAAAAGTCAATTATCTTTACATACCCTTGAAACCAAATGTAACTAACACAACAGAAAGACATTTCTAGAAGATGCCACTTTTACATGGCTTCTTGACAAGTTTTCTGGCAGGGTCCATAAAATAGTCTAGTGATATTGCCTAGTTTTCTTTTTAGGGCCTCAGGGCTTCTTGGTAGAGTTCTGGGTGTGCTGGTTCATTCAGCAGTGACAGACCCAGCCCCTCTAACATTTCACTTTTTCATTCATAAAGCTTGTTATGTGTGGGAATGTCTACGACATGCCTGTCACTGAGCGTAGCAGTGGGCACATGAGAGGCCACAGTGGAGGGGCTGACCGTCATCACTGGGAGCATCCCACAGGGCTCTCCTGCCTGAGGTGGTTTCCAGAAACTATTCCTTCTTCAGTTCATAATGTTTCTTGCCTTTTCCAATAGCTTCAAGTTCCTATCTCGACTAACTTCATACTGTCCTGTGTTCCTATATCTTTTTAAAAAAATATTTTTTCTTTATTGATTTTAGAGAGCAAGGAAGAGAGAATGAGAGAGAGATAGAAACATCGATGAGAGAGAACATCGATTGGCCGCCTCCTACATGCCTCCCAATGGGGATCGGGCCCACAGCCTGGACATGTGTCCTGAACGGGAATTGAACCGGTGACCTCTTGGTGCATGGGTCGACACTCAACCAGTAAGCCATACCGGCCAGGCTCTTTTTCTAAACTGTGAGTAAAATATACATAAAAGTTTACCATCAGTGACATTCAGTACATTTACAATGTTATGGAACTATTAACACCATCTAGTTCCAGACCGTTTTCATCACCCCCAAAAAACTTTTGTACTCATTAAACTTTCACTCCCCATCCTCCCCAACTCTTTCTCCATTCCCAACCTCACCACCACCCCTGCAACCACTAATCTTGTCTCTATGGATTTGCTTATTCCAGATATTTCTTAAAAATTGAATCGTGCAATATGATGCTTTGTCATATTTTCATTCCCTTGAATAATGTTTCCAAGGTTCATCTGTGTTATAGCATTTGTCAGTACTTCATTTTTTTATGGCTGAATAAATATTCTATTATATGGATGTACAACATTTTATGTATTTTTCCATCAACTGATGGAACTTTGGGTTGTTTCAATTTTGGGGGATGATATGAATAGTGCCCATGAACATTTGCGTACAGATTTTTGTTTGAATACCTATTTTTAATTCCTCTAGGTATAAGTCCAGGAGCAGGATTGATGAGTCACATGGTAATTCTACCTTTAATGTATTGAGAGACTTATAAGCTGTTTTCCACAGTGGCTGCACCATTTTACAATTCCATCAGCAATATGTGAGGGTTCCAATTTCTCCACATCCTCACCAAAATTTGTTATAGCTTTCATTTTTTAATTATAGCCATCCTATTGAGTGTGAGGTTATACCCCATTGTGGTTTTTATTTGCATTTTCCAATGACTAATGATGTAGAGCATCTTTTATGTGCTTTTTTTTGCCATTTGTATATTTTCTTTAGAGAAATGTCTATCTAAGCAAGTCCTTTGCCCATTTAAATGGTTTTTACATATTTTTGGTAATAGACACTTACTGGATATGTAAACTTAAAATATTTTCTCCAGTTCTATAGGTTGTCTTTTAACTTTCTTGATAGTATTCTTCAATGAACAAAGTTGTCATTTTGATGAAGTCCAATTTATTTTTTTTCTTTTATTGCTTATGCTTCTGGTGTCATACCTACAAAACCATTGTCAAATCTGAGGTCATGAAGATTTACCCCTGTGTTTTCTTCTAAAATGGTTTAGCTCTAATGTTTGTTTATTTTTTTATTATTTTTTAAATCCTTACCCAAGGATATGTTTTACTGATACTACAGAGTGGGGAAGAGGGAGGGGGGGAGAGAGAGAGATAGAAATATTAATGTATGAAAAAAACATTGATCATCAATCAGTTGCCTCCCAGACAAACTTCCACAGAGAATCGAACTTCCACATTACCATGGCACAACCTAGGTAATGTGCCATGACTGAGGATCAAACCGGCAACCTTTTGGTGCACTGGACATTGCTCCAACCAAGTAATCCACACCAGCCAGGGCTCTAATGTATATTTAGATCATCGACCCATTTTGAGTCAATTTTGTACGTAGGGTGAGGTTGGAGTCAAATACCACTCTTTTTCTTGTTCTATCCAATTTGTCCCAGCACCATTGTTGAAAATAATATTCTTTCCGCATTGAATAGTCTAGGCATCCTTATAAAAAATCAGCTAACCTTAGGTTTATGGCTATATTTCTGGAATCTCAATTCTATTCCATTTATCTAGTTGTCAGTATTATTTCCAGTACCACGTTTATAAGCTTTGTAGTAAGTTTTGAAGTCAGGAAGTAAGTGTTAGTCCTCCAACTTTGTTCTTCTATTTCAAGATTGCTTGGCTATTTGAGGCCTCTTGCAATTTCACATAAATTTTTCCATTTCTGCCCCCCCCCCCAAATCATTAGTTTTTATTTTATTTTTTAATCCTCACCTGAGGATATTTTTCCATTTATCTTCAGATAGAGCAGAAAGTGGGAGGAGAGAGAGAGAGAGAGAGAGAGAGAGAGAAAGAGAAACATCGATATGAGAGAGACACATCGATTGGTTGCCTCCTGCATGACCCCAACCGGGGACCAAACCGCAATCCAGGTACATGCCCTTGACTGGAATCGAACCCACGACTCTTTGGTCCACAGACTGATGCTCTAATCGCTGAGCCAAACCATCCAGGGGGGGGAAATCATTAGTTTTTAAACAAGGATTGCATTGAATATGTGGAGTGCTTTGTGTATTATACACATCTTAACAATATTAAATCTTACAGTTCATAAACACGAGATGTCTTTCCATTTATTGATATCTTCTTTAATTTTTTTTAGCAAAGTTTTATAGTTTTCTGTGTACAAATCTTATACCACTTTGGTTAATTTATGCCCAAGTATTTTGTTCTTCTTGATACTATTGTGAATGAATTTTTTTTTCTGTTTGGATTGTTCATTGCTAGTGTATAGAACTATAACTTTTTTTTAAAATTTTTTTTCTTTATTGATTTTTAGAGAGAAGGGATAGGGAGAGAGAGATAGAAACATCGATGAGAGAGGACATCAATTGGCCACCTCCTGCATGCCCTCCACTGGGGATCGGGCCTACAACCTGGGCATGTGCCCTGACTGGGACTTGAACCAGCAACCTCTTGGTGCACGGGTCGACGCTCAACCACTGAGCTACACCAGCCAGACATAACTTATTTTTGATCTTGTACTCTGCAATTTTGCTGAATTCATTTTTTAGCACTAATAGTTTTGTTTTGTTTTGTAGATCCTTTAAGATTTTCTCTATATAGGATAATGTCATCTGTGATTAGAGTTTTACTTTTTTTTTTCAATTTGGATGCCTTTTATAATTTCTTGCATAATTGCCTGACTAGAACTTCCAGTACAATGTTGAATAGCAGTGGTAAAAGTAAGCATCTTGGTCTTGGTTCCTGATCTTTACAGAAAATATTTCCATTTTTACTATTGAGTATGATGTTAGCTGTGGATTTTTCATAAATGCCTTTTATTCTCTTGAGGAAATTCTCTTCTACTACCTCTAGTTTCTGAATGTTTTTATCACAAATGGTGTTGAATTGAGTCAAATGCTTTTTCTGCATCAACTGAGATGACCATGTGTCTTTCCCCGCCATTCATTCTATCAATGTAGTGTATTACATTGATTTTTCTATGTTGACCAACATTTGCATTCCTGGGACAAATTCCTACATTCTTTTACTACTCTTTGCTGTTTCACTCTCACATCTATTTCTCCTATCTTATTTCCTGCTGTATATGTGTATATTATTTCTGCATCCATCTTCCTCCACATTTGTCACTCTCTGTCACGGTTCTACTTCTTTCTTATTACTGTTATGTTTTGCTGTTATTGTCTCAAGTAATTGCCTTATATTTCACTGTCACAGAGATTAGAACAAAATTAGTCATGGAGGACAGAAGGACTCGAGGAGGAGGACACTAGTTGACCAAGGACAGAGCCCACTAACCTAAAAAAGATGAGGTCACAACGTCCCTCTTTCCTGTGCCCAATTGTTGTGGATCAACAATGCTGATCCTCCTGGAAACTTGTAAGCAAGCTGCTTCTGCCCTAGAAGAATGGAGAGAGAGCTACCATTCTTTAAGGTCTTGATATAAACCACTGAGAATCTCCTTGACCAATAAGAACATGACTCCATGACAGTATTTTGAGAAATTTAGAAGCCATACTCCTTTTTTTTTTTATCCTCACCCGGACATTTTTTCATTTTTTGTTCAGATAGAGTGGGAGGGAGAGAGATGAAGAGAGAGAGAGAGAAACATCGACGTGAAAGTGACACATCGAGTGGCTGCCACCCGCATGACCAACTCAGGCCGGGGACAAACTGCAACCGAAGTACATGCCCTTAGCGGGAACCGAACCCGGGTCTCTCTGGACCGCAGGCTGACACTCTAACCGCTGAGCCAAACCGGCCAGGGCAAGCCATACTCCTTAAAAGAGCTAAATGAACCCCTGCTAATAGAGCATTAGAGTATGCTGTTAGCGGCAAAATGGCACCAGGATGTTACTGGCAATTGAACCTCAGTTCAGCAACCTCAGTACTTCAATTCTGACTAAGAAAGAGTTTAGAGCCAAGACTCAAATACAAGCAAAAGTTTGGTCACAGTGGTAGAAGAAGTGAGCTGTGGAGGAAGTGAGCCAGCTGGGTTGCACAGGCTTGGGAAACAAGTCACATAGGCAAAAGAAGGGTCCTTGGAAATATAGCAAGACTATACGCACTTGGGGGAAGGAGAGGAGGAAAGGCTCCTGTGTGCTCTAGGGAAAGAACGTTCTGGGGAAAGAGAGGGGTGGGGAAAGGTGGGGGGTGGGGCACGCCAGAGAGAGAGAGAGAGAGAGAAATAGAGAGAGAGAGCGGGTGAGCTGTGCTGGGTCCTGTGTCCTGAGGGTTTTTATGCCCTCTAAAAGTGATCTTAGGGGAGGTCCCAGGGAAGGATCATCTCAGGAGAATATTCATCAGCTTTCCAGGTGTGTCCTTTCAGGGTTATGGTCTCTGATTGGTTGGTGCCAGGGCATGAACTCATTAGTCATCATAGCTGGTCCTGATGTCAGCCATGGCATTGCCCCACCTGGCCTTGCTGCTTTTCTGGGCCTGGAGCTGAAACACAACTGAGGCCTAGATGCTATCTCTAGTTTGAACAAAACTCTGTCTCCATGGTCAATAGACTTCAGGCTTGTTCATAAGGTTATTTGATGTGGGTCAGAACCTTATTGTCATGAGGAATTAATGCTTACGGGAGTAGTCTTGCAAGTGGTATAGGACAGTGGAAAGCTAGGAAAATTCCAGGACAAGTGGAATAGGGAAAATGAGGCACGAAAGTTAAAGCCAAAAAGCTTTGCAGGCCGCTTTTAGCAGGACCTTATCTTGAGAACAAAGGGTTAAGACTTCTCACAAAAGAATGCAGGAGAGGAGGGGGAAGGCCTGGGGGAGAGTAGGAGGAGGAATCAGAAACTAGTGAAAACCATCCTGAAGCTGTTAAAACAGCAGGGAGGAGGGAGAAGGAGGGGAGCAGTGTTATCCCACTGTTTAAACAGAAAGCCAACAGTTCAGATTTAATTGCCAGGTACTCTCTATAAATTGTGGAAAAACCATAACAAAGAAAAGGGGAGACCTTCTGAGTTAATCTGTACCAGGATATCTAGCAGAGGAATTAAAAAAACAAAAAAACAAAAACTTGATAGGAAGGTATATAAGGCAGAAACCCCCCACCTCCCTCGCTCTTCAGATTAGCTGACAGCCCATCTGCACTTCATAAGCCAGGTGTATAGATTTGCTTGCCTTGCTTCATTAATAAATGTGCATTTTTTAAAATAAATTCACTTGCTTTAATGTTTTAATAAATTCATCACAACACAATCAAGGTCTCTCCTATGAACTCATTGATACAAGAAGACAAGGACCCAGGTGGGGACAGCCCTCTCCCTCTGACTCAGGGGCTGTCCGATGACACCTCTCTAGTGTCTATGAGAGGGGCCTATCACTCAAGGGCTTGTATGGAAGTCAGTTGAGGTTATTCTCTGGATTCCTTGTTCTTCCTCTAAGGAGGTCTACCACATGACATGGTAGAGGAGAAACGGTCACCCTAAGGGTGAGATCCTTGTTTTCCCAGTTTTGCCTGTTGCTAGGTACCTGGGCTTTCCACCCTGGTGACATTCCATACCTAGCCTATCGTTCCTACTCTGCTCATGCCTAACTGCTTACTACAATGCCATCAGAGCATTATTTACTTAGGTGAAGGGACTGGACCTTCTTAAAATTAAACAGTCTGGCAGGTAAACCATCAGATCTTTCATAAAGTTACATTAGCAAGTTCTGAGAAGGGAGAGAGAACAGGAAAGCCAGGGATATATGGGAAGAGATTCTAAGAAAAGGGAGGATAGTGCACAAAAGAGTAGGTTGGGAAACCTGTGCACACACTTCTCCATTGTACAAGTTGGCCCAGGGTGAATTCTGAGGAAAGGATCCAAAAGACAGAAGTTGCCTTCTACAATCAGGATGTGAGTTCCCCCTCGGGAAAAATGCCTAGACGTGTCCAGGACAAGTCATGTGACACAGGTTTCAGAAGAGACACTGGAAAACTCTCTTCAGAATGAGTAACAGTTCAGGTTCCAGGTTCCATTTAAGTTACACTAAGGCTTTCCCAGTTTTTATCAGCAGGGGAAGGAGGATAAACTACTATCAAGAGTCCAAATTCTCACCTAATGTGATACCACCAGTTCTAACCCTTTCAACATAAAGCCATCAGGGAGTCAATTTCTGGCTCTGATCCTAGATCCCACATTATATCCACTCAGATTTGGCTACTATAAGGAATCCCTGCCCCTTAATTTTTTTTTTTTTCCTAAAACCTGATTTTGGTCTCATCAAAAATTCTCAAATTCTCATAAGATTGTTGTGTCAGGGGAAGATTAACCCCTAAACCAAATACATTAACTGTATAAAATATTTAAAAGATTATATTTCAATCAATTTTTCCTATTTCAAATTGACTTTAGCTCCTAATTTGCAGCCATTCTGAAACCAGACAACAAACAGGTTTGTGCCACCTGTCACCATGTAATCCCATTAAGCAGAGACAAGGTTGAATCATTTATGAGCGTTTATTCTAACAATGCTGGCAGCATGGGAGAGCAGACAGGTCATTCTGTAAAATCTGCTGTGCCCCGCCCCCCCCCCCCCAGCTAGCCATTTTTAAAGGGTAGAAAGACAAAGACTGTGTGAGAAAAAGCAGTTAGGCAAAAAGAAAAAATGAGTAAAGTGGTTAGAGGTGATTACAATCATGGAGAAGGAATGTGGGCTGGGGGATTGTAAAGGTTTTGAGCAAGGGGAAGGAATGTGGGCTAGGGATTGAAAAAGGTGGTCACCAGTGTGTGCCTTTGGGGTTGCAATACTCCCCATAACCAGGTCGTTAATCTTTCCATGATGTCAAGCAGTTCCCCTTGTTCTTAGATTAGGAGAATGGACAGTATTCTTGAGGTAAACTCCCAGGGAGTACAGCTCCCAGCCAGGTCTGAGTGGGCTTTCTTTAATCAGAACAAAGCAATCACGATTAACAGAGTAAAGACAATGAACATTTCTTATAATTATGGCTAGTACTCCACTATGATTAGTTCTCTATTATTCTATTATTCTCTCCTGCCCCTTTCAATTCCTTGTCTAATTTTAGGTGAAAGCCATTTCTTCTGCTGACAATTGGATCTGATCCCAAGGACGACTGCAATGATAAATGCCATAATGGCTCCATTTTTACCCAGCCCCTGTCAGTCAGGGGAATTAACATTCATCCCTGCAGGGAGAAATGGGAACACCAAAAGTAATCCCATCACCATGTTTGGTCTTCAGGTAGGAATCTGGAGTGGCTAAATCCCTATGTTCAGGAGGTGTGAGACATTTCCAGAGCTCATTGCTTGGGAATTCCTCCCTGAAGTAGCATATGTGTGAATTTAAATTCAGTGTTAAAAAAAATAACTATTCACACAGCCTTCAAGCTTGTCTACCTCAGTGTGATTTTTAGATCCCTTTAGATTATTGAGAATGGAGATGTAGAGGAAAGGGATAGCCATGCGTACTAAAGATGTGGGAAGATGGTGCTGAAGGAGCCAGCAGGAGGGCACTGAAGGAATCAAGTCCCTTATTTCTCTAGCCCACGTGCTGATGACACAAAGAGAAGGCCTCCAGTCGGGCATGGCGGGTGCTGATGAGGTCCAGAGGAAGCCCTCCCTCAGACAGCCAATTCCATGGCCTAGTTCAATCCCCCTTGCTCAAAACCTTTGCAATCCCCCAGCCCACATTCCTTCTCTGTGGATGTGAAGAGGGAGTGTGTCAAGTTTCAGAGGTAACAACAGGACTTTTCCCCATTTTAAGCCTTAACATTCATGACAATCACCAAGCCTCATTTTTCCCATAGTAGAGCCACTCAGCAGCACCTATTCTATTTTGGGTCACTCAAAATGGCACCCAAGGTGAGGACTAGATTTCAACTTTTTAGCTTGACTAGAGAGGAAGGCATGTAGGGAGTACATCAGCTAGCACTCACCCAAAGCAACTTATGCAGAAAAGTGTTAACATAGCAGGCCTGAGACCGGTGTCCTAGAAAGACCTGCATGCAAAGTTGGCCCTTGCTGGGCATCTTGAGTTTTGAGAATTGGATTCAGTGTTCCACCCTCCTAACTGATAAGTGCCTAAACTGTATATATAATGTGATTTGTGCTGACCATTTGCTCTCTTTCTGTGAGTCTGAGATTTGGGCACACCATAGGCAGAAGGCATCTATATAACCAGGTCCCAATAAAAACCCTGGCACTGAGTCTCTAATGCACTTCTCTGGTAGACAGTATTTTGCATGCTGTGTCACAATTCATTGTGGGAGAAATTAAACATGTCCTGTGTGACCTACTGGGAGAGGACTCTGGACTTTGTGCTCCATGCATCTTCTCCTTCTGATTTTCCTTTGTATTCTTTTGCTGTAATAAAGCACAGCCATGAGTATAATTATATGCCGAGTCCTGAGGGTCCTCTTAGCAACTCATCAAACCTGGGGTTGGTGTTGGGGATCCCAATATACCACCCTGTTCTTCTTTTCTTTCATTCTATTAGATCTTATACCTGGACACACTTTGGGGTGGGGTGGTAATGAAGGGAAAAGAAAATTTTCTATTCTTCAATCTTAATATGCACTCCTCTTTGTCCCCTCTTTCCATTTCTGCTCCATTTAGACACACCCCTTAAACCATTTAACCCTCATATCTCCTTCTCTCAGAAATACAGAAGTAAATTCTAAAGAAGCCCAACTATGACAGAGATGCTTGGGGTATATTGCTTGCCCTAGACACTATCTTCCAGTTGACAGAAGCTCCCTTCCTGTATGTTAGTTTCTGATACTGTGAGCCTTGATTTCTCAGTCTTTACTGCCTCCTTTTACTTTAATCTTCCTCTTTTAAATTTGTTTTTCCCTTTCCCTCTGCTATAATATTAGTATCTATCTATATTTTTGTTTGTTCTGAAGCTGTTCCCACAACAGTCTCTATCTCTGACACAATCTCAGTATTTGATTGAATGTTTATGTGTCTTTCTCTCTTTTAGCTAAATACATTTCAAAGAAATCCTCCCACCCCCACCCCGAGGGAAGCCTAGAAAAAGAAACCTTCCAAGCACATGAGTAGAGAACTACTTGAATCATCTCTGTGTGAACAAAGGCTGCCTGCCTTGTTTTACCCTGTTGGGTCCCAGGGGTCAGAAATGATTATCTATATAGTACCCACTCCTGTCAAAATCTGTGCTCCAACCTGGCTGCCTGCAAGCTCTCAACACTTTCAACAATGAAGCAAACATCTATAGGGGATCTCCATCTTGACCCAACACACTAATGTATACAGGCCAAGATCTCTAGCCTTCAACCAAAAACATCAAGAAGTGGTTTCAAGCCCTATACCTGATCATTGATAAGGGTCAACTGTCCCAAAGGCCCACTATCTTGATCAAACTCTTGGAAACTCTATACCCTATCCTTTTTTGCTGGCCCCTCTGGGTCTAGGTGACTGAGATACAGCCACTGATATTAAAAACAATAATAACGTTCCTTCCCATCCCCTACTCCAATGGTAATTGTTGCTACACAGGCAAAGACAATACAATAATATATAGGCTGTTGCCTCAACCCTAAAGGCTGTCACTCCTGGCAGGGCCTCTAGAGCTTTCAGACAGGGCTCCCCAGCCTCCTAGTAGGGCTTACAAGTATTTCAGACAGGAGTTTCCAGACTTCCTTTTAGAAGTTTTAGGATATAATGCTAAGATGTCAAGGAATTATAAGACTTGTCAAAGTTTTAATGCTTCTACTCAAGGGTTACAGGGCTCCTCGGCAGAGGCCACAGATTTATTCTGTGGGCTATTTAGCAGTTGCAGGCAGCAGCTCATATGTCTTCAAGGACTCCAAGCAGCTGATTAGTAGTAGTCAGGGAGGCTTCTAGAGGGGCCTATCAGCATATGCTTTCTTCAGCCACATCCTTTCATTCATTCATTCAGCAAACAATTTAGAGAGCATTTCCCACATTCAAGGCACTGAGCTGGGTTCAAACTTGTGACATGCTTTGAGCTCCAAGAGCTACACACATAGCTGCTTCTCAGCTGCTCCAGCTAGTGGGGGCTGTCACATGTGTTTCTTAGTTCAGCTCCCACAAGGCCCCTAGTTTGTAAAGCCATGGTTCCCTTCTAAGCTGAAGAGGTCAGGATTAATCTTTTAGTTCCAAAGCTGGAGAACAGCTAACGCATGTTGTCTCTGGCAGCGGTTCTGTTCGAAGCTCTTTTAAAATTTTTACATCTCCTGTGGAGGGGACTGGAAGAGCAAATGTCTCCCCACCAACTACAGTTCTCACCCTCTGGCACTTGTTTGGGCTGTACTCTGAGGGCTCTTCAAAGAGCAAGAACCTGAAAGGGCCATTGGGCTCAAACACCAGCCCTACCCAGCCACTTTTCATTGGCCTAGTAGCCACCACATTCAAAAATTTATTCCTGGGAATAGATTCCACAAGCCACAGCTAAAGAAGAATATATTCTCTAATGAAACACACCGTGAGAGGGATTGAACCCCACCCTTCTTCATGAGCCTTCCTCAGCCAGGACCTTCTTCCTTAGAGCTGAGAGTGCCCACTTCATGGCTCTATTCAAGGGACTGACCCCTACACTAAAATGAAAATCCCAAGAATACTTCTAGCTCCCATCAGACTTTTTCACACCTGTGAGCAATCAGTTCCCTTCAGTAAAGATGGGTGAGAACAGCTTTTGACATTTGGAAGAGAGAAAAAGGACATTGGGCACCTGAAAGAGGGAGCTTGAAGGGATGTGAAAAGATCCAAATCGACTTCTCTATTGCATAGCTGACCCTCAGGTCAACCTTGAAAATAAGGCCCAAGCAACTACTTGAGGTGATACCTACCCACAAGTGGGGGGACACACTAAGAGAGGGAAGACCAGAGCCCAACTGGCACACAGGCTTCCCAAGGGGTTGACAGTCATCTCTTCATTCTAAATATCCAGTACAAGTACCCCCTAAACCCATAGAGAAACCCCTCTTTTCTCCTTGTTTATCTCCACGCCTCTTCCCTCCAATTGACCAGAAAAGCCCTGACAGGGTCTTTGAAAGTATATGACATTACAAAGGGAACCAGCATATCGCAGGGAGAGACCATGCCCAGACAGAGGAATAATAAAAATAACAGCTAACATCGATAGATATGTAACAGCTAACTGCACTAAGCATTTGATATATATTGAATTCATTTTACCTGCCCAACACAGGTAGGTACTATTATTTTATTATCATTTTACAGTTGAGGAAACTGAGAAACAGATTTTAGGTAATGTGCCCAATGTCACACAGCTGGTATGATAGCAAGACTTGAAACTCCGGCAGTTCAGCTATAGACTCTGAGCTCCAATGCCTGCACCTCTCCATGGTGACTGGGAAATCCTCTGACAAGCCTTGATTCCCACCAGTTTTTTCTTCCTTTTAAGTCTTCTCCCATGGTATTCGTTTAGCTACTGAAGACCACTCTTGGTCCTCTCAGTCCTCCTAGGACAAACTTCTCTCTCTCTTTTCCATTCCTGGCTTATGTAGTCAACATCTTTTTACTTGGCCTTTACTCTGCTTCCCCCTCCCCAAACTTGAAGGCTTGCAAACATCTTTCTCCCCCGCTTCCCTTGGAGCTGAGAACTGAAGCAACGTCTGGTGTGACAAGGCAGCCCACCCACGAGGTCAGAGAGCCCCTGTGTGGTCAGCAGGGTCTGAGCTTTACTGCCTAAACCTGCTCATGTTTTGGATACCCTCTGTCCTCACCTCTCACTCTTTGATCACACTGCATTTCATTGCTCTTTGTATTTCTCTGGTTAAAGCAGTGAGCTCGTGTGTTGCATTTGCCTGTTTATATGTCTCCCCTATTAGACTCGGCTCCCTGAAGGCAAAGATTTACTTTCAGACTTACTTCCTCTCAACAAAATATGGTAAAAAATTTTTTTAAAAAGGCTGCTTCTGGCCGCCTTCTCTACCGACTATTCTCTGCCCACATCATCCTCCAAAATGTTGGCTCATTTCTGCTCAACTTGGGGATGCCATACTCACAAATACTATCTATTTCCTCCTTCAAATCTCGAGAGATTTTGATCCCTTGGAGATGTTTCTTCTGGGCCTTCTCATGTCAACCTTTTTTTTTTTTTTTAATATCTTTTTGTTCTTTTAGAGAGAGAGGAAGGGAGAGAGAGATAGAAACATCCATGTAAGAGAGAAACATTGATTGGCTGCCTCCTGCACGCCCCCTACTGGGGATCAAGCCCACAACCCCAGGCATGTGTCCTGCCTGGGAATCGAACTGGAACCTCTCAGTCCATGGGACAGTGCTCAATCCACTGAGCCACACCGGCTGGGCCAACCTCTATTTTTACTAATCATAAAAGAAATTGAGGTTGGGAGAAGTTTTGTGGAGTCTTTCTGATAACCATCTTGGTGGCTCCACTTATAGGTAGGAAACTTAGATGAAACCAATCACATCAGTAACCCTTACCCCCTATAAAAATAGCATGCATTTCTCCAAGAGAAGCACCATATCTCATTCTTTTCCGTCCTCTCCCAGTGCCCTAAAAACACATTTGTTGAAATGTTTCATTCATATGTATGTGTATACGTGTGTATGTGTGTGTATATGCATATATATGCACATTATCTAGATGTGTCTACAGATAGTTCAGATTCATACATGGGTTTCATTTGTATATATATCTATATGCATAGGAGTAAGGTTAGGGATGGGGCTATGAGTCTGGACCCCAGACAGTACTCTGGCTTTTCTGGCTACATCTGAGAAATTGTGAGTTTGAGCCATGGGCTGGGTTCTGAGAGGACCCAAATCAATTGTAAACTTCTTTAAATCTGAGCTGTGGGGTTTACATATTCTCTTAAAGGAACATGTCTGCTCTAGCAGCTGAAGCCAAAGAAAAACTACATTTCCTGGCAGAAGTGATACCCCAAATACCCTGCCTATAGTTTCTGGTTTTTAAATTAATATTCGAACATCGTCCAGTTAGTTCACATTTCTTTGTTTCTTTGCATGTTCTCCCATCCTAAAGAGGGAAATTTGAAGTTTCTATTGCTGGCTTCACCACTAACCAGAGCCTTCAGCAGGGCCTACTGTGCCCTGGTCTCTCTGCTGGCAGAGGAAGCTTTCTGCAGCGGCCCCTGCAACACCTCTCCTGCGGCTGAGAGCTCAGACTCGCCCTCCATTCGGGCATAGCCTGCCCTGAATGGTCCCAGAGACCTTCCTGGGCTCCAGGCCTGTTTTCAGCAGCTCTCTTGAGGGACTTTATGCCACATCTCATGAGGTAAGATTCCTCATTATCATCTTCCTTTACAGCATTTTCTTAGCTATTTCGGACATTTACTGTCCCACATGAATACCTAAGACCATCTTATCCAATTTTGAAACAAACAAAAGGATTCATGATGAGTAGGTGTTTTTAAATCTACCACCATATATCTTTAAATCAAGTTCTCCTTGCGTGGCTAATAGTTTTTTGCTCAATACACTTAGTTGCTATATTGCTAGCTGTATCTACATTTTCTACTTTTTGACAATGTATTCAACCTAGCTCATAGTAATACTGCTATTTCTGCTTCCTGATATATATATATTTGCAAGCTTTTGGGAAGCATTTTAAGTCTATTTCTTGTTCAATACTATGTAATAGATAAAAACAAACAAACATCACACAGTTTCTTTCAACAGGAAAATTCAGCCCATTCACATTTCAGAGTAACTGGGGAGAGGCAGGCACGCAAAGTGGACTCGGACCTGGAAGTTGGACTCCAGGTTACGTCCATGGACTGACTAGATCTGACAGTTCCCAGCCACTGATATCCTAAACCTCACTTATAAAGCTGAAGATGCCTCTTTTAAATGTCTGAGTTTAATAAACCAAGCACAAAAGACCATACAGATAGTGGTGAGCACTGCTTCCCATGAGCAGAAGCCCTTTGGACCTGAAGGAACAGCAACGTAAAGGATATGTGGTAAGTGGTTGAGACCTGGGAGAGGGGAGGATGCTAGGAGGGCATAGAAAATGCCAGAAAGACCTAGAAGGGGCCCCACTCTCGGGATTGAAACCAGAAAAAATGCCTCAGGATGCTGCAAACATGGGGCCACACGGCGGAGGGGGCAGGATGGCCACCTTTGGAGCCCCCTTGTCCCCAGATGAGGGTGAGAGGGGTGGCTGGGAACAGGGGCAGAACGCGTATCGTAGGAGGGCCTCTGAATGGAGGAGGGGACGGCAGCGATGACTTCATTCCCTGGGAGGGCTCAGAGGTGAGAAATGTGCGCCTGCCCTGACCCCCTTGATCCGGAGAAGTTGAGGCTATCCACCCAATTCAGATTAAGAACACGAGGCAGGTGGGCTGGTGAGAGTAGGAGACGGACGTACAAGTCTGCCTCCCTGTGTCCAGCTAGGAGCTACTCTGACACCCAGTGAGCCCTCACAGGGCCGTGTAGCTGTGTGGGGAGATGCGCAGGAAGCAGCCGTTGGAAGACACAGCCGCGGGACGGATGCCCTTGGCTGCCACCAACCGCCGCACTGCACAGCCCCAGGTAGAGCCCTGCGGAGATCCCAGAATCCAAGGGCAAGGTGCGCATGTGCGTGGAGGCGGGGCTGCGAGCCATTGGCCAGCCCAGGCCGGAAGCTCCAAGCACCTGTCATCCCCGGATGTGCCCCTGCCCGGTTGCCTGGGAAACCAGGCGCAGAAGGCCCTGGGCTGCCGTTGAAAAGCGTTGGCACCTGGCCCTGGCTTCCTTCGGTTCGGTTTGTTGCCCGCCCAGTGGTGGCCAAGAGTCGAGGTTGACCAGGTGCCCTCACACTGCAGCGGGCCTGCTTGCGGACTCTGTAGGGTTGGAGACCCCAAAACTTAAACTGCTGCCAAGGACTTGAACTGTAGCAGAGCCATATATTCTTGTGGTGACAGTGGCCTTAGGGGGAAAATTCTGTCTCTAGGATGATTAGATCAGAGCTACACAAACCTTAAATAATGTAACTGGCTTATGTGGTGGCCTTTGAGGGGACCTCTAGGACATTTCACACCTTGTCCTGGGAAGGGGGCGGGTTATACAGTAGATATTAAACTGGGTGAAGTTTGTCGTTAACACCCATAGATGCTGAGCGTGGGCTGCCAACTGGACAGATCCCTTTAGCTCAAGGCGAGGATTTGCTGCCAGGCGTTCTGACTACAGGAAAGGAGCAGACATGCTTTCTGCTGTTGGAGCAGTTTCTTTGGGAGCCAGCTTATCAATTCACTGAAGCCTACAACAGTTAGGATGCCACCAACGCCGCCTCTGCACCCAGCTCGCAGATTCCTGTCAACACCAGACACGCTCAAAGTTTTCTACCATCAAGGACACCACTGTTTTCGTTGTTTCCTTTCCCTATCAAAGCCCTCTCATCTCAGCTCTTAGGACACAACGATGTCTCTCCCCCCACCCCCACCAACCCTTCTTACTAGATGGGAGGAAAAAGAATTCCTAAAATGACCTTTAAGTTACTTCGATGTCATTGGAAAATTCACTTAACAGTTAAGGTTGCTGTTAGGTTCAAGGGATTAAACAAAATAAAAATATATATATTGCCGTCAGTGAGTTCCCCCTTTAGTGGAAGAATTCACTTTGCTCTCTAATTCGGGCAGGCATTCTGGCCTACAGGTGAAGCCAGGTGTGTGGGCTGCATAAAGCTGGGCTCTCAAGTTTGTTAATGAGAAGGAACGTTTGTGGTGACCCTAAGTTGGAACCCTGCAATGATGTTAGACTGAATCTGGGTGTGTAGTCACCAGAGTTGCTGGGCATTGTGCAAGTGGGGCCCTGTTACTCCAGAAGCTGTCACCTCTAAAATAAAATAGAGATCAACTGGGGTGGGGGCACTCTTAAAACCTCTTAAAATAGGTTGTCTATATATGAATGTTCACATCCATGGCAGCAGTAGTAATTAGAAAAGGCTTCCCACAGTTGTTAGAGACCCAAAGGAAAAGAGGGTGGGACATCACTGGGTAGTCATTTCTGACCTAAGGGACGTGTGTGGAGTTAGAAGAAAATTACTTCTTCCTTTCTCCTGAATTAATGCCCTGTCTCTGTAAGTGGTCCTGGAAGAGAAACAATATTGAGGAGATAAGTAAACTGCTGAAGTGTAATTTTAAGGGCTGTTAAGAATTTGGGATCCAATCCTGAGATTCAATACCCCTTTGTACTCAAGGTCTGGGGAGAGATTGTCAGAGCAGATGAGTGGCTATAAATGGCATCTCCACATTCTGTTTAAATCCTCTTCCTAATAGGAAAGCTACTAGATGTATAATGTCAGTTACACACCTATGTTCTAAAATGCAAATGTTTCTTTTGGTTATTTGCTTCTTTTTACATCTTAGCTCCCCTTCCCCCACCTTTAGTATCACCAAAGTGCCTAAAGTTAGCACCCCTGTGTTGCTAAACTACGGGTAAGGAGTGCTGGATTCTAGTGGGAACCTGGGGTTGAATTTGTAAGTATCCAAGTTTTGTCCTTTCAAGACTCCAATTGTGAGATCATCTGAGGAGGCTCCAAACTTTTGGAATCCAGATTAGAGCTGGGAAGAGGGAATTTGCAGATTATGATCAGATAATGGGGAAAGAACCTGAGGAATGTGTGGTAATGATGTGCAGCAAGGACTCTTCCCCAGCCTTGAGGTGCTCACTGGGGCCTTTGCTATCACTCAAAACAGGACCCGGAGCTGCCTCTTTGGAGCAATGTGCTGAAAGACAAAGCACCCGTTGTTCCCAGGCTGGATAAGGACCCCCACCCTTGAAAGTGTAGGTTCCTATGTTGATGGTAATTGGAAGAACTTTTGGGGTGACCTTGAAGAAGCCAGAGAATAGGTTAGAAAACACGTGAATGGCAATTTCCCATCCACTGGGATAAGGCAAGGGGGAAAGGAAGTTAATTCTATTTACTGGACACATGGGCCCTGCCTCTGTGGGTGGTCAGATGATACCCTTCTTAGCTATTGCTTTGCCTTTCACTTAACCTTTAGTCTACTGATTTTCAGATTAAAGGAAAAAATAGATGGGTCTCTGAAGTTCAGAAAGCCCTAGGACCTGAGGACAACTACCCTTCTTGTAGGAGAAGAGACCACCAGTGTTTAAGGGTGGGTTAAGGGTCTTTGCCGAGGCTGAGCATGGGACAGAACAAAAAAGCTTCTAGTTTTTCACCCTTTGATGAGAAAAGCCTCTTTGGGGAGGTGTTTTGTGCAAGGTATTTAAAATTTTCCATACCCTTAAATGCGAAGGATATAGCAAGTTCCCAGAATGTGGGCCCTCTGAGGAAGTCAAGTTTCAGCACTGTAAAGCAGACGTTGAAGAATAGCTGTTTTTTCTCTAGAACTTGAGGGGAACAAGGTTGATAGTTTAGGACTGGATCTGGGAACCCTTTCTTACACAGTTTGTTTTGTAGTTATTTGCAGTTGGTGGAACTAATTAATGGGTGGGGGTGGGGGGGCTTAAGGTTGCCTGGCCAGAGTCCAAAAGAACCTGGAACTAAGTAGACACACTAACCCATGGAGACAAAGCCAGGTGAAGGACATTGGCTCTATTTCCGTTATTTTACCAAACATTTTGAAGAGTGTTTGGTTTGCCAAGATCCTGTAATGATAGACAGTGTTTTAAGTTGGATAGATATCTATACTAAAACAATAGCACCGCCAATGAAAACTTTGACAAAATTGCCACCGTCCTTGGATAGCATTTCATTTCCACTGATCTAGCTCAGCTCTACCACCTCAGCAACAATGGCATGAAGTCACAGAGCTTGCCCATCTTTGTTCTTTGAGCAGATGGCCAAGGAGGAGTTCTGAGACATCAAGAATATTGTCAGAAACTTTGTGGAGAGTCTGAAATTGCTGGCTTATCGATTGATTAGGGGTTCTCACCCAGCTTTCCCCTGCTGGAGGTGTTTCTCTGGACATTTAACAAATTTCCCAACATCTTAATCTTTTATAAAATTTAAAAGTTTGCTTTCTCCCTCTCATATTTTCCTTTTGGTATATGTTCTGCCTTTTCCAAGATGTTTTTGGCTCTCCTCCCAATAACTTGCAGCTGCTTTTTGGACAAGGCCAGATAATTCACAACTATGGTGAAAAAAAAAAATCAAGATTTTTAAAACTTGTATATCTTACTGATACCAGACATTAAACGGGTCCAAGTCCACCTATAACTACTTGAGCCAAATTAAGCAGAGATAGGGTTGAATCATATACGAGCATTTATTCCAATAATGCTAGCAGTGTGGGGAGAGCAGTAGGTCATCCTGAAAATTCTGCTCTGACTACCCCCCACCAACCCACCAGCTGGTTGATTATATACAGGTGAGGGAGAAAGCTACTGTGAAGCTGCGAGCTGCAAGTGTAAGAGGGAAAGGGGAGGGTCGGGTCTGCAGTTTGGCCTCCAGGAGCTCAAAGTCCAATAATTAGGTGGCTAATCTACAATGTTACAAACAGCTCAGCCTGTTCCTGAGACTGGAGCATTCCTGAGGCAAACTCCCAGAGAGGGTCAAGGTCTGGGCACAGCAATGGAGTCAAGCAAAGCATGTTCTGTCCTCAAAATGTATTTTCTGAGTCATGGATCCATCTGGGCTCCGAGGTGTCTTGTTTTATAGCCCTGTTTCATCCTCCAGTTTCCCAGGGTCTTTAAGAAAACTCCCTATCTATAGTTAGTAAAGTGAATAATCATTAAACAGCTGTGGTTCTATTCTTATTATGTGCCCTTCCTCCTATCGTTACTACTTTGGGCATCTGATTTGGTTTGGTTTTCCTTTAAATGGTGTCTAGTTTCTGGACCCAAAACCTGCAATTCTAATGACATGCTTTCTGGCATCCTTGCTGGGGAGTAATACTTGGAGAGTGTAACTAAATAGCATGATGGACTCCAGGCTCTAGTCTCTCATTGCCCCCTCACATTGGTTGTCTAATTTTAAAGAGAACTACTTGTTGAAAGGATTTGCCATTGAGTTTTCCTTGGGTAACTTCAGCAAATCTCCGTGTGTCTTTGGGTTGTGGTTTCCTCATGGGTAAAATTGGGATATTAATACCTACCTCTCAGGGTTGTTGTGAGGATTAAATATGCCCTGTAATCTGTCATGCTATATAAATATTTGCACATTTTTATGATATAAGAGCTATTTAAAAATATTCCCTGTCCACATAGCAGATAATGCTGACATTTCTACCATCAGATCAAGGGTTTTTCAGTGTCGTGCACTACTTAGTTAAATTGCTGGAGCAAAATTTCATGTTACTGTGTAAATATTTTCATGTGGAGAGGGTCCCCATAGCTTTCATCAATTTCCTAAAGGGGGTTCACTACCTTAAAAAGTTAAAAGTGCTTCAGAATTGAAAAGTTAGATTCAGTCACAGGAATACCTTTGTTGCTTCCAGAAGGTCCCTCTTAACATGTCTGCAGTAGTAATTTCAGTGTTTCCAGATAGTGAAATTCTTAATGTGGCCTGATGACTGTGCAGAACAATTGAAACTGGCACTAAGAATCTTGGATCTGTGGTCACAGTAGCCATCAGATTATCCAGTTGACTACAGTGTGAATATGGGTGCAAAATGATTGAACTATATGGCCCTATGAAAGTCACCTCACCTCATGGAGTCTGTTACCTTGGCCTTAAAGATTTCCAAAGTTAGTAGTTGGAATTCTCTAGGAAAGTGAGATCAAAGCTGGACTTGGATGGAAACTTATTGTGGCAAAAATTAATCAGGCTTTTTGTGTAGAAGGTAAAAGAGCCTCAGAGTAAGGAGGGACAGAGAATCCAAGGAGCTCCATCCTCGATAGAGATGGGAAACTCAAGCCTGCTGAGGTGAAGAGCCGGGGCAAGAAGAGAGCTGGTTGGCTCCTTAAGACCCAAGACACTGATGGCCCAGAGACACAACCTCTACCTTTCACTGTGGGACTGACTTGCCAGAACACAAGCTGTCCCTCGGTGAGCAAACACATTGTCTTCCCTGCACTCACAGAACTTCCGGTCTTCACAGGAGCAATTCCTGCAGTCTCCCCACTTCCCACATCAGGTGGTTTGGCTCCTTCAGGAAAAGGCAGGCCTACAAATGCCTCAAGACACAAGTAAGTTGTAGGGATGGTGAGGCTTCTTGGAGAGGTTAAGAGAACCTCCCTCCTATCTCTACTTTAGGGTGCATTGGAATCCCCACCCCTCACATGAGGAATTTCACGGATAAAATATATATATATATATTTTAAAGAAAACTACTATTGATACATTATCATTAACTAAAGTCCATAGTTTATATTAGGGTTCACTGTGCATGTGTGTGTGTGTGTGTGTGTGTGTGTGTGTGTGTGTTTAAACTGGGTTGATGCTATTTGTCAAATGTTAAAAGCCTTTGCATCCTCTGAGATGATTATGTGTTGTTGTTTTGAAAAACAAACTACCTCTGTGGACTAGAAAAAATGGGAACACAGGGTTAAATTTTTTGGAATAATATATAGCCTCATTTTTTATTCTCTAGAATAGGGGTCAGTAAACTTTTTCTGTAGCAAATATTTTTGTGGTAAATATTTCTGATATTTTAAGCTTTGCAGGACACAGAGTATTATTCCTTTAAAATATAAACTATTCGTAGCTTACATTAAAAAAAATTTGGTCTAGCCACCTGAGCTAAAAATGATTATTACAGTGTTGGCTATATAGCTGTAAAAAGAAGTAGCATCAGCAGCGACAAAAACATACTTGGCCAGCAAAGCTCAAATTATGTATTACTGGCCCTTTACCAAAAAAAAAAAAAAAAAAAAAAAAAAAAAATCTTTGCCAACCCCTTATTCTAGAATATTGTTACAAAATACTTTAAAAGGAACATTGTATTTTAATATACTGTATATAGCCCGGATTAAATTAAGTCAGGAGTGGCAGCTTCTCATCTATAGTACTACTCCCTAAACAGGGAATTATTTTTTTTAAGAGTATAATTATTAAAGCATGTGGTATAAAGAAGCAACCGAGGATGTCAATTTTATTACCAGTCTGGAAATTGATGGTAACTATGCTTGATTTCTCAGAGATTGGAAGACTTGGCTCCTTGGTTTGGAAGCAGCACTGGCTGAGACTTGGTTCTTCAGAAATAGACAAGGTATAGCCTTGATTGGCAATTGGCTAGGCATTGTCTTTAAGTCTCCCCTTTAAGTGCATTTAACTGACATTTAGATCTCAGTAATTATATTCAGGCGTTATTCTAAAGGTTTTATCCTCTGGACCCATCTCCTTGTCTATAAAATGGTGATGACATTGACACTAATAATACTTTCTTCATAGGGTTGATGAAGGGATTACATGTGGTTAATTAACCTACCTAAGATGTTCATAGAGTGGTTGAGCCAGAATCTGGCTCTTAACTCTGTACCATGCTATTTCTCTCGTACATTGAGTTCTTTCTCAGCTGTCTCCCTTTACCATCTGGTCGTCTTCTCCCGTCTTCTGGATTGCAACAATGACTGATGGAAGTGAGATGTGAATGAAAAGTCCTATTTGACCCCCCTTTTAGTGAACTATGAGATTTATAGCACTTTTAAAACAGTGTTTCATTTTTGTTTGTTTCTTTTTATTTTTGTTAATTCTCACCCGAGGATATTTTTCCATTGATTTCCAGATAAAGTGGAAGGGAGAGAGGGAGAGAGAAGGAGAGAAAGAGAGAGAGAAAGAAACATCGATGTGAGAGAGACACATCAGTTGGCTGCCTCCCACATGACCCTGACTGGGGTCAGGGATTGAACCTGCAACCCAAGTGCATGCCCTTGACCAAGAATCGAACCGGTACCCTTCAGTCCATAGGCTGGTGCTCCAAGTGCTGAGCCAAACCAGCCAGGGCTAAAACAGTGTTCCATTTTTAATTTGTGGTACAAAACAATGTTTTATTAATCTTCATTTAAATCTTGATTTAATATCTCTTCAAGAATGTAAAACTTTACAAGCAAGGAGGGCCAGAAAGACAAGAAGTATAAAACTAAAGAAACTAAGAATTAGGAAAGCTTCCACCCTTTCCTTTCCTCTGACCTGAAAATAGATTTGGAATTTAGAGGTAATCAAAGAACTTTCCCTACTTTAGCTTCATTTGAGTCTTTTTAACTGGTTTGTATTTTTTCAAATGAACCTCTCTAGGTTAAGTAACCATTGACTACATATTAATTATGACACTGACAATTTTTAAAGGTCAAGAAACAATAATAAAAATCAAAACAACATGTCACTCATTGTAAACTACCTCCCACATTTATTTAGAAATAACTCTCAATGTGCACAGCACCAGCGACACTGATTTCTTCCTGGGTAATGGGCACAGATGCATCTGTCCGAGGCTCAGTTCCACACAGATTCACACTACTGAGTCCCTCTTGTAGCTAATTCTTGTGCACTGCCCTGGGCCAGGCCTGAGATGGTTCTCCCATGGGTTCATGGTTCTTGGTTTTCCTCTTTCTACATAAATGCACTGCTTTCTTATCAAACCCCTAATTGTATGGCTTCACATAGATAGCAGGTAGTGTTGGCTTCTTCTGGCAAGGGGCCCAGTGTTTAACGAATAAGGTCACCAGGGAAAACGACACTGTTACCAGGCTATAAGCTTTTCACTTTTGAAATTTGATGACAGATTTTTAGGAATTTGTGTGCCCTATGGGGTGTTTAAAGCCTTTTTCTTTTACCCAGGTTTATCCTTTCCCAAGTACCCAGGCTCTGAAGTGGCAACATTTAATATACTAACTCCATTTAAAAGCTCCATCCTTGTGTCTTCAGCTACCGATTACTCAAATTTATTGTTCACTTAAAGTAGCTTTAGTTCTATCTCTCAGCGGAAGTATCTATTTCTTAAGGGATAGGTATTCTACTATAGAAATAACACATCTTCATTTTGGTAAATCTGGAAACTACAAATAGAGAAAGATTAAAATCTATAATCCAACCATCTAGAGTCAACTTGCTGGGAACATTTTAGTGGATATCTCCTCACAGTGTTTGCCATATACACATTCCCCCTCGGAAATGGGATTACTTAGTACAATTCTGTCTTTATAGCCTTTTAAAAATTTTCTGAGTTTATAGTCTTCTATAACATCAATTTTAATGATCTCTCACATAGGTATGCTTTAATGTATTCATTCTGTTGTTGTCCACAGATCCCATCCCAGGAGGATTTTCATGTAGAAGATGAGTGAACACCAGCTAGAGACACTGAGATCAGGGGCCCCGTGACATGATGTTTGGCTGTCTCTGCATGGGGAGGACAAAGTGTGCTTTTGTGGTCAAGTAAGGGATAGATGGTTTTCTGTCAGGTGGAGATCTTTGAAATTATTCACTTCTACTCATGGAACAAATGGTGCCATTATTTGCCCAGTACCAAGGTATGTAAATGTTTCATTAAAACCTTCTTAAAGTATCTGCTGTCTCACAATGTATATACTTCAAAGAAATATCAGGGTATTAGAATAAAATGTGCTTTTGATGACATATGAACTGAGAAGGTATTCATTTGTATGAAACATTTTTCAAAGATACTACAAATTAAATAATATTGAGTTCTATTTGTAACAGATAAGGATTTCTTCATGCTACCTAGGATGCAAAGATGTCATATTATTTGGAGACCTCACTTAGAAAGGGCAGGGCAGCAAGAAGTGTTCTATATTAATCATTAGAGAGTCTTTCACTATTCAGACTGTACCAGGACCCCAAGTCTTAGCTGTGAGAAAGGGGTCGGGGAATGGGGTAGTTTTGTTGTTTAGTCTGTTGGTTTGTTTTGAAAATGGACCTGAGCCCCTGTTCGGGCCCTAAAGTTTTAAATTCAGGCAACATCTTCTGTGGCTCCACTTACCCTGCTGCTCTCAATAGTTATGTGCACAGCTGTGCTGGGTACACAGACTCCCCATGAGGACCATGGTGCTTTCTCCTCCAAGGTGACTGCCTCAGGATGCCCAATGTGAGTGGAGTGATATTAGCCACTCTCTGAAATGGAAATCCCAGCTACCCCAATAGATCCAGAATCAATCTTTTATTCAACCTGGACAGTTCAGCCTTCCAGCCTTGTTGGCTCTCTGTCATCTAGTCAAACACAGGGGCAAAGAAGGGGGTTCTTCAAGCTGCTTTGTCCCCACCTGGCTTGAAACATACGACTGGTGTCAACTCTCAACCAAGTAGGACAATATGACTCAAGACAGTGACTATGCTCTATAAAGGAAGGAGACTTTTCAGGTGAAGTAAGTTCACTGTAGCCAGCCCAGCCCTAAGTGATTAGGGTTTGGGGACAAGTCCATGACTTTGTTTCAGCCTTAAGTAACTTCTGAAAAGCAGCGCTAACATCAGACTTTAGGCTTTTGTATCAGGGTTAGATCCTAGCTCTGTAGTTACAGACCAAGCATGTAACTTTAGGAGGAGTTATTTTAACTCAGCCAAAATTTATCTTTAAAAGTTAGGTAATTATAACTTTGCAGGATCGATGAAGGATTAGATAAGGGATTTTTGATAAGAGCTTGGCCAGAATAGGTGCCTACTAAAGCTGTCTGTCTTCCATTTTCTTCCTTTTTTAAGTTCTCATACAGATGAGACCTGATATAAAAATTGTGACTTGATATAATGAGTGTGATGACAATATTACTGTTACCTTACTACTACTAGCAAAAATAGATAAGATTTACTAAGTAAATGCCAGACACTGTCTCATAATAACTTTACATGGATTACTAATCAGCATAATCCTAGGAGGTAGTTACAACTATTATCTTCACAGAATAGATGAAAAAAACTGAGGCTTAAATAAATTAAGAAATGTGTCCAAGCTCATACAGCTGGATAGTGATAGAGCTGGAATAGGAATCCAGGCAACCTGTTTTCTGTGACTAATAATGAAAAATCAAAATGAGTAACATTTAGTCCCCAACGCCCACCGTGAAATTAGAGCACAGTTACGTTGCAAGGCAGATAAACTATAGGTTGCTTACGTCTAATTCTTCAACCAACAGGTGACAAAGTTTGTCAATTTACAGCATTTGCTGACTTGTCCATAACCTTAAATAACATGGTAGAGTTCATTGTGGCTTTCAAATAAAGATAAGTAAAGAGTAGCCGAGAGAGAATAACATCTGAGATAATATTTAAAATGTTGAATTATTTTCTAGCAATACCGTGTTGTACTTAGATGGCCAAACAGACAATGTGGTTTATACACCCATATGATCCTCAAATCTTCCTTATAGCATCCCTACCTCATGATTGTCCAGACTACTTGAATACCTCCAAAGACAGGGAGCATACAACCTCTTACGGAAGCCCTTTTCACCTTTAGAGAACACTGACGGAAAATTCTGCTTATTGGTGTTATTAACCACCTAAGTGTGAATAAACAAAACTTTTAGTTTAAAACATCAGAAGAAAATAGAGAAAAATATCTTTATGAGCTTGGGGCAGGGAATTATTAAGCAAAATCACAAAGGGAAAACTGACACATCTGATTACATTAAAATTTTAAAACTTTGTCAAAAGACAAAACTATGAAAAGCAAGTCTCATAAAGATGATCTAGCACGTAAAAATGAACAAGAAGTGGTGTGTAATGTGTGTATATAAGAACAAGCAACACAATAAAAGGAATGATGGGAAGAATCACACCCCAGGGGAAAAAAATGGAGACTGTTTTGATTAACTTTGATTTTCATTTGTTACCTTGATAAACATTAATTGTAATAGTCTGCAATTCTTTGAAGCTCTTTCAATGTGGACAAGGAAAGAGTTTGTTTTTTTTAAAGTTGTTTCCTATGTTTTTCATAAACTGTTTTTAAAAGCTATACATTCAAATGCAAATATAGACTTAATGTGCTTTAGCAAACAAAGCAATTTTGGAAGTTTAATGTGGGAAACTTAACCCAAGGAAATTATTTTAGAAATAATAATCAAAATTTACTGAGCCCTATTATGTACCTTGTGCTTTCTATGTCCAATCTCTAATCCTCATAGAATGGAAGCAATGGATACTGTTACCCTCACTTAATAGATCACATTGGGACTCAGAGGGTTTTACTAACTTGGCCAAGATCACACATGTAGAAAGTGGCAGAGTGGGAATGTGAACCCAAATTTGAAAGACTCCAAAATTCACTGCCTTACCTCACTCTGAAGGAAGATCACAGATAAAGAGCGCATGACCAAGCCTGGGCAGTCACAGAGGGCTTTCAGGAGGAAGTGATGTTTGAATGTAGTCCCAGAGGATGCATTGGCATCTTGAAGGCAGGTGTGTGTGTGTGGCAGGGGATGGGGGTTGGGGGTTGGGAGGGTCATGTGAAAGGGATGGAAGTGAGGGAATAGGTTGCTTTCGGGGAACAGCAAGTAAAGGAGATCAGGGGCACTTTATGACTTACAAAGTACTTGCTGGTGAAGTTCCCATTCTCTCTTCAGAAAGGAATTACCTTGCCCATCTTACAGATGAATACAGGCATATTGGTGGTGCAGTGACTTGCGCAAGGACACAGAAAAAGTGAGTTGCTGAACTAGAGCTCAGTCAGCTTTTCTGATGCCAGATCCTGGGCCCTCCTGCAGTGCTGTGGCAGTTACAGATCCTCACCAGATGTTTTCCATTCTAACCTCGTTTCCGGGGTATCACATCTTCCCTACCTTTGTTTTCCTTCTGTTCCAATCACTTCACCTACTTCTTTATTTTTTCTGATCACATATATTTTTGTAAGCTTATTCTAACTTTCAATGACCCAAGACATAAATTGATAATAACTTCAAGACCCACAAAATAGAAATTGTTCTGATGTTTTATATTTCCTTCTATTCTGGACCTTAGGAAACCACATCATTATCCATGTGTGATGGTAAGGAATATATAATTTTGTACATTACTAGTTTCATTGAATGCTGCATCGGACACATGTTTTGTGTTGTACAGTCTTCTTGATGATTTTTCATGACTGGTTTTTGTTTGTTTTTTTTTTCTGTAAAGGAGACTTCCACACCACTGGACACTTAGACTGGTTCTTTGCTGGTTTTCCAAGGCTAGTGGACCGTGAGGCTCCTGTAGGATTTCTCACTATCCTACGTCTTCCTACTGGAGCCCCTGTAATGACCTTCACCTTGTTCTTTCCATTCTAGGGGCATAGGTATTGATATGTATCAATATTTTTTATTGAAGTAACTGGTTTATAAAATTCACGTGTACAGCATAATTTGTTATCTGTATACACTACAGCATGCTCACCACCAAGTCTAGTTCATTCAGATTCTTTACTCGGCTAATTACAAGTCTTTCCATTTTCACCACATCAGGATCTAACCTTTGATACAGTCCCTGGGTCTTTGTTATGTAAATCACCTCAAATCCTGTTTTGGAACTTGGGGTGGTATGAAGAGAATGAAGGGAATGAATACACTTCCTGGGAGGACAAGGATTCTATTTACATGTGATACTGAGACGTGCTGGGTTTCTCTTGGATGGGAAAGTCTTTTAGTTACTTCTCCAGCCTCTCAGAGATTAGGTTTCCCTTCCAGTACTCCCCAAATCAATGCCCCTGCACCTATGCTAGTCAGTGCCAGCCCACAACAGGAATCTGGAGAACAAAGAGATCCACTGTGCACCTGCTCCAGGAACAACCCGCACTGTATAAGCCAGATGCCAGAAGCAGTCTGGGGAGCCATACTCTGTAATTGTGTGCTCCCTTAATGCATCAAGCTCCCTCCCTCTCCCTTTTCCTCTCACTCTGTATTTAGTAAACATCTTTTCTTCTGAATCTGCTTTGCTTCCTCTCTTGATTTCTATCCATGGGGCGGGAGGGGGGGGAACACCATCGCAGATGACAGTACAGCACTAAAGCACTAATATGAATAGTGCCTTCCTGCTCATGACAACTGCATGCTTTAATCAATTAGGTGCTTGTCTAAACAACAAGGAATATAGTTTCAACTCAAGGCCTTGGAAAAAGGGTCTCTCTTTTATCTAGCTGCCTAGAGAGGAAATGGGTTCAGGATAAACAGCTTTGAAGGAGGCACTACAGGAAAGTGGTTATAAGCACAGAAGATAAGGAGCATCATGGATCTGGATTTGAGTCCCAGTTTTGTTCTTCTTGGATGTGAGACTTTGGACAAGTTATCTTCTACGAACCATAGTTTTTACATCCTGACCTTCTTTAGAAGGTTGCTTCGGGATTAAATAAGACCCAGTATATAATGAGTGTTCAGGAAAAAGTATTATTGGGATAGTTTTTTGCTTTTTTTTAAATAGCAATTTCAAAGCTTGGAATACAAGATCATGGTGGACCTCGTGTGGTCAGTTATAAGGCACAAAACAATAAAACAAAAGTGATCAGAGTTTTTCCACTGAGGCTGTTTTTTTTACTTCTCCCAATGTGACTTCAGAATCAGGAAGGAAACCAGGCCTCTAACTATGGATACAGCCTGCAGCTAAGTGAGTTTAAATGAGTGAATGACTGGAATATATCCCTGGGTAAGTAATTTTTCTGTAACTTACTTTCTCTTCTGTTGAATATTGATTCATGGAAGCTAATGGTTTTGGAAAACCCTCTAGATAGAGACTGTGTTTATAGCCATGATTATGATGATCTAGGAACATGAAAGTGCTCGTAGCACAGTAACTCATATCCCATGTCCTGCTTACAGTGGTATTTACTAACTGATGAAATGTTTCTGTGTTCATGTCATAAAGACCTTCAGGAGTGTGAAAGCCATTTTCATTGAGATCTAATGTGAAGTGACCTGGCACATTGGCAGGACATAATGCAGGTGGGCTCTATTTTGGAGAAGACCATTCGCCCACTAATTTGCAGATTGGTCTAAAGAATGAAAGGGAGCCCTGGCTGGTTTGGCTTAGCAGTTAGAGTGTTGGCTCTCAGACCAGAGAGTCCTGGGTTTGGTTCCCGCTAAGGGCACGTACCTCGGTTGCAGTTTGTCCCCGGCCCCGGTTGGGGTCGTGTGGGTGGCAACCACTTGATGGGTCTTTCTCACGTGGATGTTTCTCTCTCTCTCTTCCTCTCTCTCTCCCTCCCTCTCTCTCCCTCCCGCTCTATCTGAAGATAAATGCAAACATGTCCTCGAGTGAGGATCAAAAAAAAAAGAATGAAAGGGAAATGATTCAGTCAGAGCCCCCGGGACTCTTCTGCTTCCAAGTGAGGCTTCAGCAGGAATGGCTACTGCTCCCTGGCTGCATATTGATTCAGGCTTGCCCCATCACAAAACCATATGCTAGAGAAAAAGCATTAATTACTAACCCAGGGAAAACATTCATTCTCCTTAAGGACTTGGAAATAATAGTACTTATTCCAAACCAAGGACAGTGGAAAATATTTAATAGTAGACTAAGTTCCTTTAAGAATTAATATTCTGGTATAAAGTGCAATACTAGCTACACACACAATAGACAATGAATTACAATGAACTGAGTGAATGGAGGAAGGAAGGAAGGAAGGAAGGAAGGAAGGAAGGAAGGAAGGAAAGAAGAACGAAATACATTGGGCTATGATTCATAGCTTGAATGACCCTAGGCAAGTCTCTTAATCTCTGAGCCTCAGTTTCTCATCTGATCAACAGAAGCAATGTCCACCTTACTGGTTTCTTGTAAGAAAGAAATGGAATAACATAGTTAGAGAGATGTGTAATTAAAAGCACCTGACAGTCATAAGACCTGGATTATAGAGCAGGCTCAACACAATATAATTCATCAAATGTTTACTGAGCACTTATTCTTTGCTTGGCATTGTATCCCCAGGTGCTGAAATTGGATAAGAGATAAATAAAACAATCTTGCTTGTCCTTAGATAGGGCAACTGGGATGGAGGCAGACCCAGGTTCTGGATCGTAGCACTTCTATATTTTACATACATTCATAATACGTCCCTCAAACTCCACTCTGGTTGAGTTGCTCCAGTCCTTGCCCTAAGAAACCCATATTCTGTTGGGAAAGGCAAACTTTCATAAAGCAACATGCTAAATGCAGCAATGGTGGAACATAGAATGTGTATAGAGGGAATAAGGAGGGCAGGTGAACTGTGGTGGGGGAATTGGGTAAAGGGTCCCGAAGGGATGATGTCTGGCTGAATTATGGAAAATAAACAGGAGTTCCTACAGAAAGAAAAAGCAGAGAAAGGGCATTTCGGATAACAGGAAGCATCACACACAAAGCCAAATAAACAGGAAATTGCTAGTTTCAGGTTCTGCCATTAACTAGCTTTATTTAACCTTTATGGAATTTCCTCAAGTCCCTCTGGAATTCCTGTTTTCTCAGCTTAGAAAATAAAGGTTGGGGTGGAAAGATTTTCTGTAAGGTGCTTTCTAACTGGATACCTCCATACTGGAGCAGAGAGAAAAGGGCTAGCTTTGGAAATGTTATTTTTAGGGCATGAGCCAGAAGCCCCATCTTTTGTGACAAGATGACAGGCAGACCCTGCAGTTATCCAGAAAATTTTGCCCACTTCAGTATTTATGGCATTGTCTGAGCCAGGCCCTATGCCATTAAGGAAGCCATGGTCCAGCAGAGGGACATGTGTGAATAACTAACACAGGAATCCCATGGACACCGTACTGGTCTACATTTGGCAGATGGGGGCTGGGGGCAGTAAAATAGAAGTCCCTGGGGCATGTAAGTCACATTGTCACATTCAGGGTGACAGGATTTAGTTCTTAGCAAAAAGGAATTTCCTGTTTCCTTATGCAGCTTCACCTTCTCCAAGAGGTCGCCATCATTTTCAGCTGCCAATTGTCCCTTGGCAGGGCGATGAGTCGCCCTCTCTTCACCTACAGCCTTTCACAGGCCTGGGTAAGGGGCTCCGGGCACGAGGAGCGGATGCAGTCCCCAGGCTGACCAGAGGGTGCCTGTTCCCGAAACAGCTTCGCTCATACCGAGCGCCCGCTGCAGGGCCGCCCTGCGTCTCCGGGAAGAGGCGGCCGGGAAAGCGGGCTGTCCAGGGCCTCCAGGAGTTGGGCTCCCAGCCAGGGGGCGGGACTCAGGCTACCGGGTATAAGAGAGGAGCGCCACTGCCCTGGCCACAGTGCTGAAGCTGGCGTCTCAGCTGGAAGCAACGGACACTGAACTCGCAACTCTTGACCCAGAGTGACTGAGGACAAGGAAAAGGTCTGATTTCTCTTTTGTCGTTTAATGGAAGGCGGGGTGGGTTTGTGAGTGCACGAGAGGTTGGCTCAGACTGGCCTGGATGGTAGATGCGATGGTACCCTCAGAGGGCCCGGGGAAGGGGTTCCAGCCATATCTCCAGGGGTACCAAGTGCCCAAACTCAGCAGTTTCTCTCTCCTACAGGGGCGCTTCTTCCTGCCACTCCCAGCCACGGACTCCGAAAATGCGGCTCCTCGGAAAACTCCGCACCTCCACCGTGGGCAGCGCAGCTCCGGAGCCAGCCTTCTCCAACGTGCTCACCCCAGGACGCATCCCTGAGTTCTGCATCCCGCCGCGGCTGCCCGCACCCTGCGCGCCCGATTCTCCGCCCCCGGCCGCCGCTGTGCCTCGGCGGTGCGCTGCCGAGCCCGACCTGTGGCCCCGAGGAGCCGACGACAGCGCTGGGCGCACGGACTGGGACCCGCGCTCGCAGGCCGCGCTCTCGCTGCCCCACTTGCCCCGCGCGCGCACCGCCTACGGCTTCTGCGCGCTGCTCGAGAGCCCGCACACCCGCCGAAAGGAGTCGCTCTTCCTCGGGGACCCCGGAGCCACCACGCTCCTGCAGCTGCCCGCCGCCGGGTCCGCGCCCCGCCCTCGAGCCCACACCTACAGCGGCATCGGAGGAAGAGACGCCCCACTCGGGGCTCCTGGCGGAGCCCCGGCCCCCACGATCCCCGAAGACACCCTCCCGCCCCGGAACACGCTCTCCCTGCGGCCCCGCGGCCACCGCCTCCTGCGCGCCCCCGAAGGGCTGCTGAGCCGCGCGCTGAGGGCGCAGAAGAGTCGCGGTCTGGCCCGCGCCCGCTCTGTGTCCAGTGGGGACGAGGACGAGGAACGCAGCACAGGCTCGGAGGAGACCCTCTCCGAGTCCCCTCCGTCGTCCCCCGGCCCGCGGCCTGAGCTCCTGGAAGCCGAGGGCACCGTGACTCTGGGTCGCGCCGGCGGCGCCCTGCGCCTGGCGGCCGAGTACAGTCCGGCCAGCGGGCGCCTCCGCATCCGGCTGCTCCGCCCCGAGGGCCCGGCCGGAGGAGCCGCCGAGCCCCGCGCCGTCGGCTGCCGCGTCAGTCTGGTCCTGCAGCCTCCGGGCAAGGCGCGCCAGCAGCGCAGCGCCGTGGTCCGGCGGAGCCGCAAGGCGGCCTTCGACCAGGACTTCTGCTTCGACGGGCTCTCGGAGGACGAGGTGCGCCGCCTGGCCGTGCGCGTCAAGGCCGAGAACAAGGGCCTTGGCCTGAAGCGGGGCCGCCTGCTGGGCCAGGGGGAGCTGCTGCTGGGCTCCCTCCTGCTGCTCTGAGGGCACAGGCCTCAGGCTCTGCCCCCTGGGGACTCTTGGACACTGACAGCGTTTTGTACAAAATAAATGTTATTTATTCATTTTTTCTATTTATGATGTTGCTTTATTGATATTTTATTTCTTAGATGTCTGCTTTTGTCACTGTTTGGTAGGGAAGTAAAAAATAATGACGCTCTCCTCTATTCACAACATCCAACCCCCTCTTCCAGACTGGAAGAGAGAGAAGGGAAGTATACCCCATCTGCATTGTTTTTTCTCCCTGCTTTATATCAATACCAAATGATTTGTGGGTTTAAAAATAAAAGTTATTCCTTCAGGATCATGCCCAACGCTAAGATTCGTATGCAGTTTTACATATTTGTTTTGCCGTAGGTATGTATCTTCGTTCGTGCACACACACGCACCAGAGCGACAGACCTATAATAGGGAAGCTTTAATGGGAAAATAATTCCTTTCCCATTAAGAAAGAATAGGATTCTTCTGTTTTGTTTTTTTTATCCTCACCTGAGGACATTTTTCCATTTTTTGTTCAGATAGAGTGGGAGGGAGAGAGAGGAAGATCCACGTGAAAGGGACACATCGAGTGGCTGCCTCCCGATCGACCAACCAGGGCCGGGGACAAACTGCAACCGAGGTGCGTGCCCCTAGCGGGAACCGAACCCGGGTCTCTCTGGACCGCAGGCTGACGTTCTAATCGCTGAGCCAAACTGGCCAGGGCGTGGAAAGAATAGGATTCTTTTGAAAGTGAATCTTCAAAAATTGCTGAGGAAAAGGAAAACGAAGTGAAGGATCTTATGATGGATGGTCATGTAGGGAATAGATATTCCTGGCACCCCCCTCTTCCTTCTCCAGAAGGAGCCCTGGGAAACCTTGCTATTTCAGAACAGAAATCTTTCTTGCCTCTGTAAGCAAGTTAATATTTTTGTGACATTATTTCCACCTAGCTATGTATCTAAATTACATAGTAATTAATGGCTTTGCCATAGCATTTCCCAGATGAATTGAAATGTAAACATCTGTTTTTTTGAACACTGAGTTCTAAGAGTGTTTTTAATCCAATTTATTTTCATTTGTTGATTCAACAAATAGACCTGAGTCCACTAGAAACTGATTATATGCCCTTGACTATAGGCATCTATGTATGGTGTGGTAGAAAGCACAATGGGTGGATTTTAAACATAATTTCTAAATGGACAAATTAGCTCTTAGAAATCATCTAATCAAATGGCTTCTGAAATTTAGAAAATACCACAGAGGTGACTTGTCTGAAGCCATATAGCTAGTGACTGACTGAATTCAGGCAAGAACCAGTTGTCCTGACTTTTCCAGAGGACTGGCCTACCCTTGTTCTCTCATTCAACAGCTATTTGTTGAGCCCTTACTCTGTGACAGGCACAGTACTAAGCCCAAGAGATGCATCTATGAACAAGACAGACAAGGTCCCTGTTTTCCTGGAACATCGTTTTAGTGGGGATAGCTAAACAATAGCCAAGTTTTGTTATTATGGATTGTGGTGACTAGCATGAAGACAATGAACTAAGGAGGGTGACACAGTCTCTGGGCAGAGGAAGTGGCAGGTTGGATGCTCTCAGAGATCAGAAAAGGTCTCCCTAAGACCTGAGGCAGGAACTTAATCTATCCAGACAACCACTTAATATGTCCGGGTGACCCCTTAATACATCTAAACGAGAATTCTTGATTTTCCCCTTCCAGATCTCCTCCTCCCTTAGTCTTCCTTATTTCTGTAAATGGCACCATCACTCTCCCTTTCATGAAAACCAAGAACCTGTAATCGTCCTTAACTTTTCTCACACATTCCACTTTTTCAGGTGCAAATGT
Source organism: Tadarida brasiliensis (assembly GCA_030848825.1). Taxonomy (NCBI): domain Eukaryota; kingdom Metazoa; phylum Chordata; class Mammalia; order Chiroptera; family Molossidae; genus Tadarida; species Tadarida brasiliensis. The sequence continues at coordinate 194,292,415 of CM061257.1, read as the reverse complement.
CACCTCCTTAGAGCATTCTCCCCTGGCCATCCTATCTGAAAACAACATCACTGTCACTATCAAGGCTTTATTCTTCACAGCACTTATCACTACCTGACATTACATTATACACTTTTGTTGTTTTTTTCTTTGTTTATTATCTCTTCCACTAGAATGTGTGCTTTATGAAAGTAGGAATTTTGTTTATTTCTAGTGCCTAAACAGTCTGGCATATAGTCAACACTCAGTAAATATTGATTGAGTATTGAATGAGTATAAGAAGAGATGAAATAAAGAAGAGTAGAGGACCTAAGACCAAGCCTTGAGACAAGCCAACATTTAGAAATTCAAAGAGGAGGAAAAGTCAGTGTAGAAGGAGAAGCAGCAGCAGTGAGGCAAGGGAAAGACCAGAGGAGTGTGGAATCATGGAAGCCAAGATAAAGTATTCCAAGAAGGAGAGGGTGTTCAATCCATTTAAATCCTTCAGGAAAGTCAAGAAAAATGAGAACACTGGTATTGGCAAGATGAAGGTCAGCAGTGAAGTTGTCAAGAGCAGTTCTATGAGAGTAGTGACAACAGGAGCAAGACTAGAATGAGTTAAAATGTGAATGGAAGGTGAGCCAGTACAGACAGAAAGTTTTGAAAAGGGCAGAAGAGAAAAAGGGCTGTAGCTGCAAGAGAATACTGAGTCAAAGAGATTTGTTTTGTTTTAATATAAAAGAATCCAACACATGTTTGGAATAGCCAGTGTAGAGGGAGATATTGACAATGAAGAGAAAGAAAACCAGCAATAACTGTAGGAGCAGAGTTTTTGGAAAAGCAAGAGAGTGTCCAGAACATATGTGGGTAGAAGCAATGATCAAGAACCCATATTCCTAATCCATATCTTGTTCCATGTCTCTACATATCATCCACAACATCATTCCATCCTGAGGCAGGTCCCTCTTGCAGTCCCACGATGTTGGCCAGTAACAGCTGTGACTACCCCATGATTTCGCATTAGAGTCCAAGCTGGAGAGAAGTTCTTGTTTCTGCAAGCACTCCCATGAGACTAAAGAACTTACCCAGAAGGCCCCAGCAAATTTCTCTGTATAGAGTAGTCTCCCCTTATCTGTGGTTTTGCTTTCCATGGTTTTGCTCTCTGTGGTTTTAGTTACCAATGGTCAACCACGTCTGAAAGTATTAAATGGAAAACTCCATAAATAAACAATTCATAAGTTTTAAATTGCATGCTGTTCTAAGCAGCAAGCATGATGAGACCTGCCATTGTCCTGCTCCATCCTGTCGAGGATGTGAATGAATCATCCCTTTGTCCTGCATCTGCATGATGTATATGCTACCTGCCCACTAGACACTTAGCAACTGTCTTGATTATCAGATCACAGTATTGAAGTGCTTGTGTTCAAGTAACTCATATTTTACTTAATCATGGCCCCAAAGCACCAGAGTAGTAGTGATGCTGGCAATTCGGATATGCCCAAGACAAGCCTTAAAGTGCCTCCTTTAAGTGAAAAGGTATACATGTATAGAAAAAAACATGGTATATATAAAATTCAGTACTATCTACAGTTCAGGCTTCCATTGGGAGTCTTGGAACATGTCTCTCTGCAGATAAGGGGTGGGGGGACTACTATGTTTTATTGGCCCAAGTTGGGTTGCAATCCCAATCATGAATCATTCCCTTAAAGGGGAACAGTGTTAGCCTTACAGTTATAGGGCCTATCTCTGTAGCTGAGTGCCAGATCAGTGTCTACTGAGGCAGATGCTTCTTTTGTTAGGAAATAAGAAAAGGGAAATGAAGGGGAGCTTTAGAAAGAGCAGGAAGTCTGAGGTCAGAAGGACCTAGCTTCAAATCTAGACTCTATTACCAGGTGTGGTCTTGGCGAAAATGCTTAACTTCTTTGAACCTCAGTTTTGTCTTTTCTAAAACACTGGGTGTGGAGGTAGCAAGGGTTATATAAGATAATTGCATTTAGTCTCAGCAAGATTCACAATAACAGGGATAGGCACCCTTTTGTTCTCAAATATAAATTGAACACCCTCTCTTTAGCTCATGCAGATGAATATAATTTTGCTGAAAGGCTTTTATGTGTATCTGTGGTTCTAGTCTTAAGTCTGTACAAAGGGCACTCTACTGGGAACATGTTTGGGTGACTGCACTAAATGACACAAACACAGAATTACATCTTTCCGTTCTACTGGTTGTACGCTTCAGACTCCATCTGCCATGTTCCAGGGAGAGAGGAACAACCGCTCAGCTGCTATGTGCTTCTACAACCCACCCATCACTATGAGAAGTTTTCCATCATTTGTGAACATCAAGACCTTGATAAGATATCCTCATGTGGCCAGACACTAATATTTATTCTGACAAGGAAAATCCATATTTTATTTTATTTGGCAAAAAGAACAGAATTTATTTTCCAGACTGGTAACAGTTCCTGATTTTAAAAAAGAACCAATGTCTCCTGTCTCCGTCCATCTGTCGGGATCAGTGCTTCATTTGTCTGAACTGTCTATGCAGCACCTGGGTCATTGTCTCTTCCTCCTCCTGGTCACCGGGACCAGAGCCACCATAGCTTCCTCCGTCATCCAGTCTGCTCTGCACTGCCCTCTTCCGTGATCGAGTTTTTTACTTCTAAATAATGTGAGGTTTACACAACAGTTACCAAAACAGAACAAAGAATTCCCAAAGACCCTTCACCCGGATTCTGTAAATGTTAATATTTTACCATAGTTGTTTATATGATTATAAAGTTTCTTTATTTAGGAATAATAGGATCACTTCAGTGTATGTTTCCTAAAAGTAAAGATATTCTCTTCCATAATTCCCTTATAAAAATTGGGGAATTAATATTGATTCAATACTATTAGATAATCTACAGATGCTATTCAGAATTTTTAAATTGGCCAATAATGTTTTGAGTGATTTTTTTTTTTTTTTTTTAGGAAAAGTAAGTCCTGGATCACGAGTTGCAGTTAATTGGCATGTCTCTTTAATCTTCTTTCACCTTGGGCTTTCATAATCTTGACAGTTTTTTATAAATTCGGGCCAGGTTTTTTTCATAGCACATTTAGATTTGTCTGATAACACTTTACTTAGGTTCAGGTTATGCATTTCTGGCAGAAATACCACAGAAGTAATGTGTCTTCTCAACGCATCATATTAGAGGCACATATATCAATTTGTTTTATTACTAGTGATGTTAACTTTGATTGATTGATTAAAGTAGTGGTGCTTATCAGGTTTCTCCACTGTAAACTTATTATTTTCCTCTTTTTAATTTTTTTTTTAAATCCTCACCCAGGGATATTTTTCCATTTATCTTCAGACAGAATGGGAGGGAGGGAGAGAGGGAAAGAGAGAGAAAGAGAGAGAGGGAAACATCAATGTGAGAGAGACACATTGATTGGCGGCCTCCTGCAGGACCCTGGCCAGGGCTGAGGACTGAACTGAATCCGAGGTATGTGCCCTTGGCCGGAATCGAACCCAAGACTCCTTGGTCCACAGGCCAATGCTCTAACCCCTGAGCCAAACCAGCCAAAGCTATTTTCCTCTTTTTAGTTAATAAGTCTCTGATGAACTTCAGGTCGTTGGGGAGAAGTGGGAGGATACTCAAAACAAACTAGGGTTTTATCATCACTAACCTTCCTTCCCCCATTCTTCCCCTAACTTTCCATGCTCTGCATAAAAGGATGTTCTGGGTATCAGTCTCTAGACTGACAATGAACAGTCACAGATTTCTATCACACTGTGTAGTTTATTATAGGAGGTCCTTGTTTCCAAAACTCTCTTAACTTAAAAATTAAAGTCTGTTAAAGTAAAGAAAACCAACCAAACAACCAAACAAACAAAAAAACTCAGACTTGATGTTGTTAATGACATGGGGGAAAAAAGAAACAAGATTAAAGTTTGTGTTTTAACTTTGGTTTTGGTTTACTATAAATTATTAAATGTCCGGCCGGTGTGGCTCAGTGGTTGAGCGTCAACCCATGCACCAAGAGGTCACCGGTTCGATTCCCGGTCAGGGCACATGCCCAGGTTGTGGGCCCAATCCCCAGTGAGGGGCATGCAGGAGGCGGCCAATCGATGTTCTCTCTCATCGATGTTTCTATCTCTCTCTCCCTCTCCCTTCCTCTCTCTCTGAAATCAATAAAGAAAAAAAATTATTAAATATATGACTGGGTTATATGTCTCCAGAATTTTAACAGTTCACAGTAGAGAATTTGGATGTAGTGCAGTTTAGATTAAAAACAAATCATTCAGAGATATTGATTAAAGGGTATAAACTTTCAGTTGTAAGACGAATAAGTTCTGGAAACCTGATGTGCAGCATGATGACTGCAGTTAATAATATATCAAGTGTCCTCACCACACACACAAAAGATAGTAACTGTGGGAGGTGATGGGTTTATTAATTAGTTTGATTGTGGTAATCATTTCACAATATATACATATATCTCAAGCCCCGGCCAAGTAGCTCAGTTGGTTAGAGCGTCATCCCAATGCACCAAGGTTTCGGGTTCCGTCCCAAGTCAGGGCACATACAAGAGTCAACCAATGAATGCATAAATAAGTAGAAAAACAAATTGATGTTTCTCTCTCTCTCTCCCCTTCCTGCCCCTCTTTCTAAAAAAAAAAAATTTTTTAAATCAATAAATATATATCAAAACACCATATTGTACACCTTAAATATCTACAATTTTTATTTGTAAAAATAAATTAAGTAAAAAAATTTTAAGTGACAGCTCAAAAAGACTCTGATTTGTCTCATGGGACACATGCTCAACTCATTCTCATTTGATTCTATTTTTCTTTCCCTGGGGTCAAATTAGAGTCACTCTGAATTTATTCCGTGGTTGCTCTAGAATCCTTCAGTGCACATTTCAGGCCCATCCCAACACTGTGGTGAGCAGGGCTATCAGCTGCTCTGAAAAGGCAGTAAATCAGGAGAAAATCAGTCTCTGCAGATGAACGGAGCCTGGTGATACATAATATGAATATCATTGCTGTATTGGGATGATGGGATTGGGTCATGGATTTTCTTTATTCAAAATATTTTTCAAAGTTGAGTTTATAGTTAAAAAAATAAAAACACTGTACTGTACTCGATTTTATAGAGATCTGCATGAGAACATGAAAGAATTACCCTTGAGCAAAGTACTTAATCTGGATAAATCTCAGTTCAACCGACATTACAAGATTATTGTAAAGATCAAAGGAGATGAAGGTCTGTCCATAATCACCTGGAAACTTAAGGGGAGGAAGCTGGGAGTAACTGTGAGCTGTCAGGGGCCTACAAGGTGCAGGAAGCAGACAAGGGAAAAGGTGAGAGGCAGGCACCCTGGCAACACGGATTTGTGGGGACTTGGCACTTAATATTAGTAACGATGATGATGTTGTTAATTACTAACATTTATTGTGTGTTTCTTATTAAGGCACATCTGAGGACTTTACATGCATGGAGAGAAAACTAAGGCTCAGAAATCAAAGCCCAGATTTAAAAATATATTTTTTTCTTTATTGATTTTTTTAGAGAGAGAGGAAGGGGGAGAGAGAGATAGAGAACATCAACTAGAGAGAACATCAATTGGCCTCCTCCTGCATGCCCCCCACTAGGGATCAGCCTGAAACCTGGGCATGTGCCCTGACCGGGAATCGAACCAGTGACCTCTTGGTGCATGGGTCGACTGAGCCACACCAGCTGACCAAAGCCTAGATTTTTAAGTGAGGCAACTGCAGAGCTGGGCCTATAACCCAGGTTGTTCAAGGTCGTGGTGAAGAGCATGGATTTGGAATTCAACTGTCTTTCTTCTATTTATGAGCCATGTGACCCTTAGAGATTTACTTTTCTCTCTGTGCCTCGGTTTCCTCATATTGAAATAGAGATGTCATACCATCTACTTAGGAGAATTGTTAATTCTTGTGAGGATTACATCAATTAATGTGTAAAATACTAGCCTATTCCAACCTTTTTTTTTTTTTTTTTTTTTTTTACAGATATCAAGCACCTGGTCACATTGTCCCCATTACACCAGGGCTGGGACGAAAGGACGTCTGAGGAACCCAGACCCGAGTGGGACCTCATTCTTAGCTGGAGGTCTAGATGCCCGGCTCTTCTGGGAGACTTGGCCCCAGGTGAACTTCTCTTCTGGTCCCTGCCCCGTCCCAATGTTGACCCCCACCCCTGACTCAGGTAACTGGGACCTGCTCTGCCGGACCCTGCCTGCTGCGGAGAGGTTGAGGCTAATTCTGCAAACCTGTCAAGGGCCTGGCCCTGGAGTGATCACCTGGGCCAGGGACTGCAGGTCTCAATTACATGAGTGAGTTATGAGGAAAAAGCCTCTTTGTGCTCTCAAAACTGTCTGCATCAGTACCTCAGGTGACAGGGTGGGGGATGCCAAGCTGGGAGAAGAGAGGCAGTTGCTGGAGAAAAGCCCTGAGAGAGGCGAGGGGCCGATGTTCATCTATGGACAGTGTGAGGCCACTTACCCCTCCTCAAGTAAGTGGAGAAGAATCAGTCACGGGGGAACTCATGCACCGGCATGAGTTAGTTTCACCCCAACGTCTCAGCAAGGAAGGCTTGGACTGTCTCATGTGGTCAATAGGCCAACGCTTTTGCTTCTGGAAGTGAGGGCTTCTGAGAAAGAGAATGAGGGCTGTGCCAGGGTATCTCTCAGACTCCCAGAGCAGAACCAACCCTGGCTTCAGAGGACAGGCTCATAGTGTTTCTCATTCCCCTGTGCCAGGTCAGAAGCCTGTATGGAGGTCTTGTCAACCCCCCTGGGGCTGAGCCTTAGGCGGCAGGCACTTTTTGGGATGGGCGGTAGATGTCCTGGTGGGCGGGGCAGGGGAGGCCAAGCTGCAGCTGGTACATGTAGCCCATACCCAGAGCTGCTTGGGAGCAAAGAAGGGCAAGGGGGCAAGGGAGCCAAGGGAGCCAAGGGCACTGACAAAGGAGTGCGTGGTGCAAGCGGACAGGGAAGTGAAAAGAGGAGGCTGACAGGCAGAGTGAAGGAGCCCAGGAGCAGCTCTGTCTGGATGCGACTGTCAGACGATATAATCAGAGTAAGGCATGAGAACAGGAAGGAAAAGAAAGTGTGATCAGGGATAAGATCAGGACTGTTGAGATGGACAAGTATTGGCACTGCTCGAGGTTTGATCTGGGTGGGGTGCTGCACTTTTAAAAAGAATCATTATTATGTATCAATTCATCTGAGCACAAGACGTTGTTCTAAATGCTTTAAAAAGATATTTTTCCTCATGGCAACCTATTCCTACTTTGCAGATGAGCAAATTGAGTGACAGTGAAATCTAGTAACTTGCACAAGGTCACATGACTAGGAAGGCACAGAGCTTAGGCGGGCAGGAGAGGGCAAGCTCTCAGCACCAGCTCCTCTCTGGGTCCTGCAGCAGGCGGGGCAGGTGGGTGAGGAGTTGAAGGACAGTGAGATGGTAAAAGAGAGAGGATTTGTAAACAAACTTCATCCATCTCACTGCATTTTTCCAGGCACTAGCCTGAAAAAGTAAATCCTGCACAAATCAAGGCTTAGAGAGACTGTCCTAAGCAGTTTACCCTGCACTGGGAATCAGGATTTTTTTCTGAAGATGAATATCTTAAAGGCGCTTTAAAATCAAATAAGAAGAAGCTACTTTCTTTGAAAGGGAACACATAACACTCTAGTGAGCAGAAGAAGAGTATAAAGAACTTGAAGAGCCCTGAACGGAACATCTGATGTGGTTGTTTCCATGTAGGTCACGTGACAGAAAACTCCAAACAGCTTAATCAGTTCTGTTCTTTGTGTTTCCATTCACTATAATGTGGTCATGGTCACAATGTCATTTTTGTTCCAATGAATGGAAATACAGAAAGGGGAAGGTGAGAAAAAGAGGAGAGGGTTGAGGGAGGAGAGGAGAGGAGAGGAGGTTTTCCGATATTCTCAGCCTACCCCAACGTGTGTTATAGCCTGTGCCACGTTTTCTGTTCACAGCAGGCCACTGTTGGGTTCCTCCCCTTCTGAAGAGGAGAAAATGGGGTTCCTCCCTACTAAAAAGGAGAGAATGTTTATGGAACAAGAGGTTCATGGAGCACTTACTCTGTGCTGCCTTCAAGGACCTTAGAATCTTGTAAGAAAGAAGGCATGTCTACAAGGCAAGGAAGCTGTCCAACCGAGAGAGATGTGAAGAAGAAGAAGGCAGATCAGACCTGCCTTCCAAGGGCCCCCTCCGGGGCTAGGCTGTTCTGCTCGCTCCATCTTGGCTCCCCGAGTGGGAACACAGCACCTGGGACTCACCCTGATGGCTTTTAACTCAGTTCACAGGGTGCTTCCCTTCTACACACATTTAGGGCATCATGAGGGAAGGTGATACAGGCAGAGAATTTGATTTTCACAGAGGCTCACTTAGAGGTCTGGCTCTGCTCGGGGCATGGGGTGGCCTGAACTGACAGATGGCCTGGGGTAACCTGTATGTGCCTGGGAGGCTGGGTCCAGGCCAAGACCCAGGATGCAAAGAAAGAGGTTGCCATCTTGTTGGAAGGCTGGCTTACTGGGGCTGAAGAGGGTTCAGTTTCAGGGTGTGAGGAACAAGGGAAGGGAGCCCAGTGAGGAGGAGGGCCAGGGGCAATGCCTAGTGTGGGACCTGTGCACACAGAACAGTTGTACCAGGTCTGCGGCCCTATCTCCTCCCGGACCTGCTCAGTTCCCAGAAGTTTATATGGGAATTGAGTATTTGTAAAATGGATTCCATTTTTACGCCTTTCTATATTATGCTCCCCGAGATGATTTTATCATTTCTGCTTGGTCCTCAATTGTGTCTCCACAAACATTAGCTTTAACAAACGTTCTCTATTTCAACCTCTCTTCCCCAAGCCAACCTTCTCCCTAATTCTTCCCTAATTACTCTTAAGTGTGAAGGGCAAGGTTTTTGTTTAAAGGAACACTCCAAGAATTCCTACTTATAAGTTTGCTTTTCTTTTAAAAACATTTTTTTATTTTGCTTTTCTTTTTATGGATTTTCCTACTATTTACTTGTAGGAAGGTAGAGGGATATCAGACCATCTGAGTCTCACTAAGGCTCATCCATACTTGTGTGACCTCAGCCTCAATTTTCTCATTTGCAAAGTGGGGCTAATAATAATAACAATAATACCCACCTAAGTCAGGATTTAACTGAGAATTAGAGATAATACATGTAAAACCCCTGGCATAATGCCTGGCACATATTAAGCACTCAGTGATAGGTAACTATTTATGTTGTCTTTGAAAAGGTCACTTCTTACTTTTGAACACCCTGGTAAACAACCCATAGCACAACACTGGGGATTTGTAACTCTTAAATTATGAGAATTGCTCAGAACTTACAGAGCTTTCACGAATGTCTTGTTTTAGGGGTGAGGTGGGGGAGTTTAATATTTCATGGGTTGTTTGGATGTAAGAATCAAAATAAGGTCAGTTTTCATTGTGAAATGAGATCCTGTTTATTGTCTGTCTTAACAGAGTAGAATCAAATTTCCAAAGATCAGGATTCATGCCTTGTTTTGCTGATTGCTATATCCCCACACCCAGGATGGTACTCAAAAACTATTTCCTGATTAATAAATGTACGGTCAGGTTATTTCCAGTAAACTGTTGGAGGAAGCAAGGAAATGTGTCTATATCAATACATCCATTCTTTTTAGTTGTCTGACAACATTGATAATCACACTCAAGGTAAATAAATGAATATCTCATCTTGGGGGCTGCACAGAGGACATCAGTGGCTGAAGGAGGAGTGCCAGCCTGTGGGCCAGTGGAAGCCCACTATGTGTGACATGCCCTGGGAGGCACAAGAAAGAATCATCGAATTCCCATGACAGCCAAAGAAGGCTCAGAAAGGCTTGGTATGAGAACCAGGAAGAAGCAGAGTGAGGGGACCCAGAGGCCAGCAGCCAAGGTGAGGCATGACCACCTGTGGTGAGTCTGGTTCACGAAAACGATGACCAGATGGGGATCACTAAGCCACTGCTCAGCAAGAGCCCCTGACAGTGGCTCTTGGCACAGACATCTCCTCATTGGAAAGAGAGATGAAACGTAGAGGAAGGTGGAAAATCATGAACTCACTGAGTCTAAACTGAATTCACCATGTTTAAATATGGAATTACTGAGCTACTCAACACACATACACACACACTTTATGCAGGAATCCCACTAGACAAAAAACCTTTGCGATACCTGAAGTCAAGCATTTAAAATCATATGATTTCAAAAATAACATGGGTAACAAAACAAAATCTTAAAACACGTGCTCTCTAAAAATCTTGTGAATCGGTTTGGCCTGGCACGGCCAAGGTCACAGTTAATTTGATAACTAATTATTTATCAGAAATGCAGCTGCTTGTTGGAACTTTGGTCTGAGTTGGCAGTTTCTAGAGAAGCAGGTGGCCGAGGTAAAAACCAGGGTTGGGTTACATAAGCCAGTGTCTAGCTTTGTTTTCAATGGGGGATTATGACTTCGAGGGCGATGACATGCAGCTGCTGCAGGTGTCCCTTAAGCAGGTTTCTAATGGGTAACATGAGACCCTTGGGTCTCAATGGCTGCTATATCTTATCATTTCGTTGCTCTTGTTTTTCCACCGGAGCACCACAGAATGTGTTGTTCAGCTGTAGGCAGAGCATGTCGACTGGGAATCGAGGGTTGGGGACACTCAGGAGGTCAGGAGGAAAATTGGGTGCCATGAATAGGAGGCTGGGGATGGAGGAAACTTCTAGACCTCCGAGTTGAACAGGAAATGTACAGGAGATGAGAAATGGGGTGTTCCAAAAGAGGACTGGCTGACGCCAGCAGCAATCCAGGCATCAGACCTGGGGCTAAACTAGCTGCTAAGAGGACTTGATGCTGAACTTCACAATGTGTGGCTGGTCTGGTTAAGTCTTTTCACACTGGATCAAGATAGGGCCTTGGAGGTGGGAGTAAGGGTGACTCTGCTGGTGCAGATCCTGCAGCCTTAGCCAGGAAACAGGCCGTGTCTGAGCATCTGCTGCCCTGAATTGCAATGTAACAGTGTGATAAGAGTCCCACGTGCCTGTGTGTCCTGTCGCCCCAAGACTGGTGGTCAGGGACCATGCTGCATGCTTCTTTCTATCAGGCACATCACTCACCTGTTTGCTGGTGCTCAGGAAATGTATGTTGTGAATTGATGGGTCTTGGTTCCTGCAAGTTGCAAAAAAGATCGAAAAATCACCTTCTAGGTCGTTTGCTAAAATCACGTGATTTTAAAAACGTGACTTTAGATAGCATAAAAAGTGAAGTTATTTTCCTGGTTTCCTGCATGCTAAATGACAAGAGACTAACCACGGAGCTGGAAGCTGGGTCTAGGAGGTGTCACTGGGAAAGGGAAGTATATGAGATAGGGTGGCTCGTGGTCAAGTTGGGGCGCACTGGGAACACTTGGGAGATGCTCTTAGTCTTTTCTGCCACAGACTCCCATGGGTCTGGATCCCTCTGGAAGATGGATCCAAAGGCAGCGCTGCCCTCCGGGCTCTGCGCCACTTCTCAGTCTTTGACATTTCCAATTATGGCACATGTGCCTTTCACTGCAGGTTTTACTCACCAAATACTCCATGTCCCCTCTCGCCCAGAAACCCCATGCTCAAGGACCTCTCTCTCCAATGGAACTTCTGAATCCCACCAGCTTGAGTGCACAGGGCAAGGCCCAGGAGTCCTTCTTAATTCCCCATGATTGTCATTGTAAGGGAGGTCTAGACTTTGCCTTGTCATAATTCAGAGACAATGGGAGAGATGTCAAGTTTCTCCATGTGGGCCTGGGAAGGCCATGTTTGGTGTGGCCTCCCCTCTGAAGCCCCTATGCGGAGCACAGCCAGAAATCCCAGAGCAGGGTTGGCGGGGTTCAGAGGAGCTGACGAACCCCAAAGTGCTAGAGGCAGAGGGAATCAGAGAACAGGTGTGGGTCTCGGGGAGAGCCTGAGGCCCTACCAAAATCGAGGTGAGGGTTGGAAAGGAGGGTGGGGTCAATTCAAAGGCAAAAGGTCCAGAGAGACACCAAAGGTTTGTCTGACAAGATAATGGGTCACTTTTGAAATAGTTCTGTCTTTAGAAGGTAGAAAGAACCTATATGAAATTCCCAGTGCAGAATATGACAAAATAGTTTAGATTTACAGCTGGGTTGATTCTTTTACTGTTTGTAGCCTCCAGATTATTACCATAGTAATATCTGCATATAGCCAGTGTGCAACGTGAAGAAACTGAGCTGGGATTCAAGGGCCTAGTCTCTTCACTGTACAGCCACTTATCTCTCTGATCCTCGGTCTACTTATCTATAAAATAGGACAATAACAATGCTCTCAATGCACTGAGAGAATTGGATGAAAGAAAGTAAACAAAATCATTGTAAGAGAAAGAGTAATAATTATTTCTTTACCCAGCTATGGGAAGATACGGATCTGGAGGGGTTGTTATGCACAGAGATCATGTACAAAATTATTTCACGTTTTGTTTGGTTTTTCTCTTCTGTGTGAGATAATAGGAGGGCCTGTGAGGCCAAGTTTTAAAAAGGTAAAGAAAGACATCAATGAAATGTCTGATAGACTATGAGCGGAACCCAGTCTCCTGATTAGATGTTTACATTTCCACTGGATATTAATGGACACGTGTTTTAACAGGGAAAAAAAACAAAAGGCTTTTAGGGTCTTGATAACAAGTTACCAGAACTATCTTTCTGCTTGCCCAGAGACACAAGATCTCTGTTGCTATTGGTTACTCTTTTTTTTTTTTCCTAATTATTCTGATAATTCTATTACAATTCCACCACTTTTTAGTATTCTGTAAACAGTATCTTTATGGGATGTTTTACATTACAAAGGGGTCAAAGAATTCTGATGATGTTGCTGTGCAGCCAGCGTCAAGGCTGTGGCCCTGTCTCAAAGTGGAGATTTGTGATGGGATGGGAGCTGCGGGGGTTTAACCACAAGATGTCAACATGCAAAAGAGAGTGAAAAGGGATGTCTTCTAATTAAAATAAAAGTAGTCCTTTAAGAGATGGGTTAACCTGGATGAGAAAAGTTTCTAAGTATAACACCGGGGAGAGGGGGGTGAGATCTAAAAAAACACCAGGAATTCTAGTAAAAGTTTAAGAATAAAGATAGCAATAGTGGGAATAATGCCTAGTAGAAAAGCTAAATAAATAGGCATAAGTTTTGGAGTCCCCAGTTGTAAAAAATATGCCTTTATCTGTACGGTCGGTCTTACCAAAAATAACTTACTGAAGTTATTTTCATTTGAAGTCTATGCTAACATTTCAGAAAGTTTAAAATCAGAGGAGCTATCTGCCACATTTCTACCTACCACCTTACTGCAACAACTAGTCTTCACATTCCCGTCCCTCGTGGTCTGTTTGCTTACTTTTCAAAATGACAGCTCTACACTTCATAGTGTTATACATTTTCACAGTGTGACAGTCTTCATAATTGGAGTTTTAAAGGTCATACCTTATTTCTTGCTTTCTTCCCCTTGTCCTACAAACATATTTAGATTTCTTCATTGTAAAAAATAAGTCTCCCTTCGTTCTTTATTTTATTTTATTAAATTATTATTATTTTTTAATCCTTACCCAAGGATATTTTTACATTTATCTTCAGACAGAGTGGTGGGGGGGTGGGGGAGAGAAACATCGATGTGAGAGAGACACATTGACTGGTTGCCACCCACACGACCCCAGCCAGGGCCGGGGATGAGCCACAACCAAGGTACGTGCCCTTGACCAGAATCGAACCCATGACTCTTTGGTCTGAGGACCGATGCTCTAACTGCTGAGCCAAACGGGCCAGGGCTAGTTCTTTATTTTAAATAAAAAGAATCAGAATATACTGCCAAGTGAAAAAAAAGCAAAGCTCAGGGGGAAAACAAAACATAGAAGGCTGCTTGCTCCTTATTAAAAGCAGGACATCGTCTTGGGTTGTAGCAAGTATTCATTTTTGAGATTTCTCTACTTAGGAAGGGTTATAATTCTACCAACAGCAAAGTGTTTATGCTTGTTCTAGCAATTCTTTGGCAGCTTTCTCCTCCCCCTAGGAATTCTTGTCTTCCCCAAATTGCTTCTTAATCTAATGAAAAATTATTTCCATGTTCACCCTGGGAGCCAAATTTATAAAGTCATAGCCTCAACTTTCTAAGTCAGCCTCTACTAGATACCCATTGTTGGAAGATAAACTGAGGCATAGTAAACATTTTATGAATTGCAGTGGGGAGAGAAAGAAAAGACAAAAGGCAGGAAGGGTCTTATTTGACCAGCATTTATCTTATTTTAGTTCCCTCTGACCTAGCAAATGTTTAAGGATGATTTTCTCTTCTGTGGATTTCTTGGAATTGCTAAAACTCCATTCCCTGCCATCCCCTTGGTGGGTGGATATGTGTCTTCTGGTCCTTGGTGGCTCCTCCCTCTGCCCCTCTGTCTCTCAGGACAACTTTAGCCATCATTCGTCCAAGGCTACCCCCTGAGGTAGAACCTCCAGGTCACAGGCAAGCCCTTCCTGCCAGGGCCCCCATCTGGACCCGGGCAAACACCAACGCATCCTTGGACCTCCAGTTCAGCTCACTCTGCTTCCGCCAGCCCTTCCTCTGTAGTTGTCTCTCCCACAAATGAAGCCCTTTGAGCAAGCCTTCATGCCCCTGATGAGACTTGAGGGGAAAGAACCCCCCATACACACCCCTTCCTCTTTGGAGTGAGGGCTGGGACTCAGCACACCAGCCATTCTTCAAAGAGATGCTCTAGTCTCCAAGTTCCCTCCAGCTCTAGGACTTCAATTCTTAGGTTTGCAAGTGCTAACAGCGGCTCAGCCACCTCTTCTGAAAACAAAATCGACACTTTGCCTGCTGCCCTTTAAGTAACATGCACATACATTTTTCACAATGAGGGTTGGGGGGACTGAACCAGGTTGTACTGGGAGGTAAGACAAAAATAATAAGCTCACTAAGTCTGGTTCTAGTCCCCTCCATAAACAAAGCCTTGGACTTCTCCAGTAAAGACATGTTTCCAGCCTCTGTAATCCCTCCTCTCCCAGTGGGATGGGGGCTGTCATTGACTTTTACTGGACTCTAACGAGAACTTTACCTTGACTTTTGCAGTCCTGACATCTGAACTTTTGTTATGACTCTGAGGCTATGATAATCATGTGGGGAAAGTCACTGCCTTCTATCATGGCAGGCTAAGGTAAACTAGGTAACCTTGCTAACACCCAGGGCTATTTTCCCAGTAAATATCTACCATGAATTTAGTTTTATTTTTTATTTTTGCCAACCAATCCTTCTGAAGTCTCATGACCTTGAACTCCTTTAAAAGTAAACTTCTCTTCTTTCCTAAATGCTTTTGTCTCTGAATCTCCTTTTCTCAAATCCCACATAGGCTGTCTAGTGCTTCACTTCCGAAAGTGGGTGTGATGGCACCTATTGTCTTGGAGTCTCAGCCCAAACAGACTGGCATCATTTCATTGTCACTGCTGGCCCACAAGTCAGGTGCAACACTGGGATTCAAAGGTGGATAATTTGAAGCCAGTCCATTGTCTACGACACTTTGGTCTCCTGGCCATCATGGAGGTAAGGTGCCCAGGTTCCTCTTCTCGGTCTAATTGTGTTCAGGCTTTCATCTCCTCTGGAGCAATGGAAGGTGTAGTCATCAAGCTCCACTTCCCTTAGGTGACTTCAGGGAAGGCGGCTATGGGAGGCAGTCGTCCCAGTGTCGCTAATATTCCATCCTGGAAGGACTTTCATTCTGGGAAGAAAAGTAAGTCAACACTAACCTCATTTTACAAATGAGTTGTAGCTCTGTTTGAGATCATCCAATAGAGTCAGGTCCTACCTGGGTTCCAGCTGCTATAATTCATTCTCCTTCCATAGCTGGGGGTTGTTTAATTCCGACACACAGGATTCACACACCCCCTCAATTGGTGCAATCCAAATGGAGGCAGGTGATTTTCAACCAGCTTTAATCCTGTGTTCTGGGCATTGAGACCCCCTTGATGAGAAAGTGCACTCCCCCTTCCCATATACCCCATTCTTATCACTGAGCCTTGACCTTGGTCTCTACACCTAAACCTCCCTTCTGTAAACTGCCCCGAACTCTGTTCTCTTCAGTGAACTTTGACCCAGAACTCGAGGAGAGACCTCTTCCGCCTGTCTCAAATTTGAGTTGCATTTGTCTCTGGGCTCCCCTCGCTGGTTGGGGTGCCCTGACAGTGTCACAGGAGCACCTCACTTCCCCTCCGTTGCCCACGTTTGCCTGGGCTGTGGCAGATGATGAGCACAGCCGCTCACCAGGCGGAGCCTCCTGCGCGCGCCCTTCTCAGGGGCTCTGCTCTGCTGGGCCCAGGGATCTGACGCCAAGCCTTTGTCTCAAGGACTTACTGCAAGTGCCTCCGTGACATCTCGTTATCCAAGCAAATAACAGAGGCATTTTTTTTCTTAATAGGAGATGAAGAAAATATTAATGACTTTCCAGTTACTTGGCAAGGTGGGACTGATTTCTTTTCCACTGTGTTCCCAATTGGCTATTTTAAAAAATTAATTGTTTGGTTTCCCACTCACTTGTTGATGTCATAACTTTAGTAAGGGGATAGGACAGGCCACAATACAAAGGGCAATTAGAAGGGATTATCAAGAATCGGAGGGTCCTCTCTTTTCATCCCAGGCTGTATTCCCACCTAACAGCCTCATCGCACATACACACTGTTCTTAGAGCTGTGGGCTGGATGGAGCAGAACACCTTCAAATGATGTGCAGTAAGAAGGGACCAGAGAGAACCATCCCCTGATGGAAGGACCCCCATTAACCTCAGTGAATCGGGGCAGACCACCTCGCTCTTCCTTTCCCAGGCCAGGCACTGTCCCACCACTGCCTTCTTAGCATTGCCCATCTGCTCTGCCATTTTTCATCTGGGCCTCTCCAAGATGCCTCCTGTCTCAATATTGCCTTTGCACCTGTGCTTGGTACCTAGTGCCCAGATCTACCTGATGCACCTCAGTGTGTCTCTGCACACCTGGTCCACGCACCTCATCCTACTGAACCTGACCAGAGGGGTTGTGAGCTTACTATTAGCCGAGCAGAATTAATATTAGCATAATAGCCCTAGCAAGGTGACTGGAGAGGAAGTTTATCTGTCCTCATGCCTATCATACGCATTAAAAAAAAAAAATGCCCTAAGTGTCAGTGGTGTGCTAGGCACTATGCAGACCTGAATAGCTCACAGCCTCGTAAGGGGAGCAGACTTGGAACCAAATAATTGCCATTCAGTGTGATAAACTGCCGTCAAGTTCATTCATAAAAATTGATGGTGATCTTAAGGTGGTCTCATTCCTGGGTGAGGCATTGTATAGTGTCAGGCACTGTGCTAAGTGCTTTGGTTCATTCGAAAGAGTTTAAAGTGGAATAGGCACCATGATAGTTGTGTGTGTTACACGTGTGTGCACTCACTCACACATCTCCTAGGGCTTATCACAGCCAGTTTTCCTCTCTGATGCCAAGTGCAGGGCCAAGGCCACAGGATTTAGTCAGAAGCAGTAAATTCCTTTCCAGACTCGCCAGGTGATCTGGGAAAAGCCATTTAAATTCTCTGAGTTTCAAGTTCCTCTTCTTTGAAACAAACATCAGATCCTGCCTCATGGGTTGTTGTGAGGGTGAAGAGAGGTAATAGATATGAAAATAGCTTGGTAAACCCTGAAGCCTGGAACACAAGTGACTTGCAATGACTTCAGGCCAGAGTCAAAATGCTGTGAGAGCAGGCTCACCCCCTGGCCAGCCTGTAAATGCCTCCGGCTCTGGAGAACCGCCACAGCGTCCCCTCCCACGCTGCTCCCTGCACACCTGGGTAGGACCTGCCGGCCTTGCTGCTCAAGTTGCAGGAGATATTGGCTGCTGCTAGGAAACCAAGAGGAGGCAGCAAAGAAGAAGGGGCAGCAGGCCAGGAAAAATAGGAAGTTGGTGCATTTGGATAACGATGGGGATTTTTTTTTGCTGGGAGATAAGAGTGTTTTTGTTAGTCTAAGGGGGGCAGGGGGCTCATGGCAGTTATCTGAACGGACCTTGTTTGTGGATGGCTCTAGACTTTGAGACCTGGCAAATGCTGGCACTAAGCAAAACTGAAGTGTTTTTAACACAGGGGAAAATCCCCCAAGTCTCCTGACTATTGCTCCAGTGTTAAAGCCTGCAGAGGGAACAAGCACCCGGGCCAGGGTGTACCCACTTGGGGAGGTCACAGGAGTGCTGCACAGACCCTGTCACTTCTGTTGGGCTTTTGCTGAGATAAAACCAGCAGACACCCCTGAGAGTGTCAGGGTAGAGGCCTGTTCCTCTCTTTGGTCTGCAGTGAACCACCCCAAATAACTAATCAGGGGGCACGGTAAGGGTTTGTTGTGGCCCTAAGGCTTCAACGGTGAATTTTTTTGACACAGACTCTGCCGCCCCCCTTTTCTTTTTTTAAATCCTCACCCGAGGATATTTTTCTATTTATCTTCAGATAGAGTGGGAGGGAGGGAGGGAGGGAGAGAGAGGGAGAGAGAGGGAGAGAGAGAAACATCGACGTGAGAGGGACACATCGGCTGGTTGCCTCCCACAGGACCCCAACCAGGACTGGGACGAATCGCAATCGAGGTATGTGCCCTTGACCGGAATCGAACCCGGGACTCACTGGTCCATGGGCCGATGCTCTGCCACTGAGCCAAACCAGCCAGGGCTGCACCCCTCTTCTTGACTAGCTCTCCAATCTAGCAGCAAAGTCCTTGTGAGCTAGCCCAGTCTAACCCTCTGTCAACTTCATGTCTGCCAGGTGCCCTTCACTCTCCACCATTCCCTGATCTTCAAGGTGCCCTTTTACATCTCCATCCCTTTGCCCCTGCCTGACATACCCTCCCCCTCTCCTAAGCCTGCTGACTATCTCATTTGTGACCCACACATGCAATAAAGCCTTCTCCATGCTCCCAGGGGGGATTTACTTGCTTAATACCTCTATATTGAGACTCCTTTTAGAGGGTCTCCAGAATAAATTAGAAGGATCTTAGGCTTAAAAATGTTTTAAAAATTTATGTTTACATGCTACATGAGGATGCAAGAGCAAGCTCATGAGTGTGATTGATTGGGGTGAAGCAGAGAAGGGAGCTTGCTGCACACTTCTGGTAGCAATCACAATTACACCCAGATAAGCTCTTGACAAAGGAAGTGCTTACCTTAGCAATGACCAGCTCTCCAGCTGTGCTGAGTGCTCAGTGGAGTGCTGCCAATGCTGGGAACTGTGCATGCAAATGTTCTATGTCCCCTGGCGGGAAGAAGCTGCTCCTCCCTGTAGGGGGCCTGCAGTCTGTATCTGCGAACACAGCTGGGTGGGTCTGATTGTGCAGATGGCTCCTGACTTCCTTAGTCCCACTCCCAGCACTCTGGATCAAAGGTAGTGAAAGGCAGCAATAAAGCGCCCTTGGGTTTTTATGGAAACTCCTGGCATGCGCTGTTTGTCATTAGGTCTAACCAGACAAAATGAAAGCAAAATGCAGAAGTAGGAGGATACTGAGAAACCTTCAAAGGGGTGAGTGGGAAGAGAGGGAAAAAAGAGACAGGTGATACCTGGAGGAGGACTAGGAAAAAGGGAATTGTTTTGGTTTCGTTCATTGGTTTTGTTTCTGAAGATGAGAGTGAGTTGAGGCTATTTATGTGAAGGGTTTGAATGGTTTTTAAACTTTTAAAAAAGGTTTTAGAGGAGAAAACATTCTCCAGAATCTTCTCAACGACTGCAATTTCAATAACCATTTAAGCTACCATTTCCAGAACTCTCCTTCAAAATCCATATTTTCAACTTACCTACCTGACTTTATCCTTATCTGTAGTATATTAATTTCTTAAACAGAGAACCCATTAGTGTGGTGAATGAGCATTTGGACATTAATTTAAAACCGTGATGGCCAGTACAGGAGGGAGGCAAGTTCTCTTAAAGAATGAGGTCCAGAGCACAGATGACATAGGATTAGTTTGTATAGAGAGGAGTGAGTGGGGTCATCATGAGTAAGGACAGAAGAAAATTAAGGTACAAAGATGGCATCTTCGTCTGTCCTTTCCCCTGCTGGGCACCCATGAGAATGCCCTTTCAAACCTCTGCAGATTGGTGGTAAGGGTGGGAACGGGGTTACTTCTCAGCCTTCAGGAAAGGAAGTGCGACCAGGTTTCTGCTCCATCTACTGGTCAGCTGAATTTGAAGAACTGGTCCTAAGTGACCATCTCTGCGAACTCATGCAGAATTCTGTGAAAGCAAGCCTCTTCTGACCTGAGCCTAGAAACGCGGCTAGCAGTGAGGCCTGCCCGTGTGGACTGCAGGGGTGCATGCTGAGTGAGTCTCCTTGGCAGAGAGGGCTGGGAGCAGAGTGGACACGTGAGAGAGAAGATCATTGGCCGAGAGTCAGGGAGTGTGGAACAGAGAGGGGCTGAGGATGGCGTGTCGCGGAGAAGTTGCTGACCAACTACCTAGAATAAATGCCTGTTTCATCGAGCCCCAACTGAAGCTCTTAACCAGAGTTCTCTCCATATGTAAATGGGAGATAATGAACAATTTTCAGTTTCATTTTACCTAATATCTCACAGCTTCTTTAATTCATAGTACTACTGAAAAATGTCTACATGCGTCTGAATTTTCCCAGGGACGCGTGCGTTTCAAACAGCTTGCCTCTGATGTTAGTGACTCGGGAACAGTCACTATTTGTACTGTGGTACTTAAGGTTGTAAGTCATTGTTTGTCAGTAAAATACTGAACAACAAAGCAGTTTCCTAACCCCTGAATATGCTCGTTTTTCTTCTATTGAAGACTTTATCTTAGGATTTTTGTTGAGAAAAAAGCTGAAGTGCAACAGCTACCTCATCACGGTGACTGAGAACACAGTTTCTGGGGAAAACTCTCAGTGTGAATCCTGATTTCACTATTACAGTCATGTGATCTTGGAAGCCATTCAAATTCTTTGGGTCCCAGTTTCCTCACCCTGTATAACATGAATAATAGTAGCAGAGGTCCTACAGCAATGTGGTGAGGATGAAATGAGACAATCTATGCAAAATATTTACAAGGTGCCAGGATCTAGTAATTACTGAATGCATCCTGGCCATATATAACACACATATCATACATGTTTAAAGATGCTGGGTAGTCCATGAATTACTAAAAAATAAACAAATTTAGAACTTGAAAGGAGTGCTTGAGATTTATACCAAGATGGCAAACATCTAGCATATTTTCCATTATTCTGTTTCATCAGCACCCATGACAGACATCACAGTCAATTCCAGGATTCTTTCCTAATATGACAATATTGATTAGTGTCAGAGCCTGAACAAAAATAGTCTCTTGTTGCATTGGTGGCTATACCCATTGCTGTATACTTTATAGCTTTATATATTATAATCTTTTTAAAGGATCTAAAAAATAAATGCTTTTTGTAGGAAAACGTTATTTGGAAGAAAAATTTGTGGGCTGAAGAAAATGGGAAGTTATTAGTGTCTATATTTTAACTCTTTTCAATATTGATTATTGGTCATGGTTTGGCTAGTGGAAGAAATTAAGCTGATTGCAGAAACCATACATTCCGCACCTTTCCAAGGGATTTTGTTTGCTTATTTATTCAACAAATATGTATTTGGTGCCAGCTTTGTATCAGACATTATACTAAGCACTGAGAAGATAAGATGACTATATATGACCTTCACTCTCAATAAGCTCAAGAAACAGTAGGGGAGACAGACATGGACAAAACTGGATGCAGCAGTGGTGCACAGTTCAATAAGGGCATGTACAGGGCACCGCAGGAAATAAAGTGCCCAATTCTATCCGCGGGGTGGGAATCAGGAAGGCTGCTTGACCCGAATCTTCAGAGAAAAAGTAACCTCGTGGAAAATGTTAGTAATCACTACTGGCAAACCAGAAGTTGCATTTTTGGATGATGAAATATCTGTGGGCTTGAGTTTACTTTGTTAAAAATTGCTCCCAACAGCCCATATGGTTTTATTAAGGGAAGGCCATAGTAAGTGTTTCCTGCTATAAGACTAATGGCACAAAACAATGTTTGCCACAATCACATTTTCAGGAGCAGATTATTTTATATATTTGCCTGAGAGGTAAATGTACTTCCTAGTCTAGCAGACTCTCCCTGTGTCCTGTGTGTCTATAGGGCGGATGTCAGGGAGTTCACAGTTTGACACTGGCTGAACCAGGATGGCTCAAACCTGCATGAAACCACACACAGGACCAAACTGATAGTTCACCCTGTTTGACGTCATGGCCTTGAAATCAAATTTGCTTACCCTCTTTCTTTTATTGTTAAACACACTCTGGTTATTGTTCTGCTGTTTAGGTAAGGGGGAAGATAAAGAGCCTCTATCCTGAAAATACTGGGTTATAAACCATCTCGTGGTAGCTACAGACCAATCATCCAAATGCCCTTTTGGCAACTGGTGAGAAGTGAAACCCAGTGCCAAGCAGGTTGCCCAACTTGTGAAGGCTGAGTTGGTAGACTGACTTCTTAAAGTATTTTTCCACTCTCTTTGGCAGGGATGAAGGGAAATGCATTTAGTTAGAAAGGTCAAGAAAATCAAGGTTGCCTGGATGTACCCCAACCTGCCCTATGGCAAAATGTCACTGACCTAGATTCTGTGCTGAGTCGAGATGATTAAGAGACGCTGACTCAGTTTTCACGTTGCCTTTACTTTCTCTTTTCACCTTTGAATTGCCTGGGTTACTGCAGATGCTAAGAAACAGAGGTCCCATTGGGTAAAGACTTGGTGTGAGTTGCGCAGTTGCTCCATGAAGAACCCTTGAAATGAAATTTGAGGCTGAGCCTGGGATACTCTTGGGTAGTATCAGGCATAGATTGGACTTTTTTTTTTTCCATTTTGAGGAAATTTAGCTAAAACAAATGTCATTGTACCCAATGGTAGCTCTGAGAGCCTGAAACCACTACGGGGTTGGGGGTGCCTGGAGGTCAAGATGGATTAGGAGGAATGGCTCAGGTGAGCTCCAGTACGCGGGAGGGGCGGAGCCAACTGAGGCACATGGGCACCCCAGGCAGGATAACAGTTCATACCCCTTCAAAGAGTTGTTGAACATTCATTTAAAGAAGCAGCCTGTGACACTAGTACAAAATAATATGGAATGTAAACTGTAATTGAAGAAAAAAAATTTAATTAAAAAAAAAAGCAGTCTGCCTGGGAGAAGAGAAATGGAGCAGGTCTGTCACTACCAACAGCCTCTCCTCTCTGGCCTGGGCAAGTCAGCTCTGGGTCCAAACTTGCAGACCTCACTAGCAAGCCAAAATCCAAAGGCAGCCGAGGTACTTATTACCTGTTGGTACCAGAGCACACCCCTTGGGGTTTCACACCCTACATCAAACATCTTATTGCTAACACAGTACTGAGAGGAGTCGAGTAACTCCGATGTTCCCCACACCACTGCATTTCTGGGGGCACTCAGTGCCCCTCATGGAGGCTGCCCTGGGGGAACAACTGGCCTGCCACCCTTGCGTGCTTAGGGGAGAACCAGGAATGCCCAGGAAGAACAGCCGAGATGCCTGCTCTTAGCCTGACTGCGGGCTCAGTTGCCAGAGAGATGGGGTCTCTGAGGGCTCGGAGGGCCAGCTGAGCATGGCCGGGCAGGGCTGCAAGCTGAGTCCCGAGAACAGAAGGGCAGCCAGGAGGTTGAATCCACCAAACTCTGGCTCTGAGGCTGAGCTCACCAAACAATGGTCCTGTTGTGCTAAGTGCCGTGAAGTACAACATTTTAAAACATAATAAAAACATACATTTTAAAGACATGTGAGCCCTGACATTCAGAGCTTCTCACATTGGTCACAAACTCTTCTGTGTTAAATTTTGGCCTTTGACTTCAGCTCACTTTTCTACTTTCCTGACCCTCTCTCCTCCATTACCCAACACGTGTTCATGGAGCATCCACTCTGTTTCAGCGCGATTCTGGGCACTGGAGGTAGGGCAGTGAGGAGGAGAAGCCCACTCTCTGCTCTCTCCTGGACACTATGTTCCAGTGAAGGGACAGACAAAAACAAAGATGCAAGTATATGTTATGATATAATATGCAATATATAATATACTGCATTATATTTACATATTTTTTAAGGTGGTGCTGAGTCTCTCCCCTGGGGAGGAGAGAATGAGTGGCCAGAGAGAGGCGTCCCTTGCATACTGAGCCCTCTCAGGCTTAGAGCATGGGCTAGGGAATAAGTGTCCCCTTCAACAGGAGCCACGCAGTATGCAGGGAGTATGGGTTAATCAGAGGGGGACACTTGTGCCCTAGGTGAGGGTCACTGCAATGTTCCTATTCCCTCAGGCTGACCTTATATATCCTGAGGGCCCATTTCTTTCTTTTTTTAATTGATTTTTTTTTTTTTTTTAAGAGAGAGAGAGAGAAATTTTGTTGTTCCACTTATTTATGCATTCATTGGTTGATTCTTGTATGTGCCCTGACCAGGGATCGAACATGCAACACTGGCATATTGAGACCATGCTCTAACCAACGGAGCTCCCTGGCCAGGGCCTGTCCTGAAGGCCCATTTCCTGAGCATGGCTGGGCTGCAGAGAACCATGCCGGCAGTCAGGCAGCTCCCACTCAGGGCTCCTGGCCCCCTCTGACCGCTTGTGTTCCCGATAACTCTGGATGTCGGCTGTAGCAACGTGGTGGGGCTTCTCCACCAGGGAGGACATTGTGCTGGGTGGCAGAGTCGTCCTCATGGTTCGTGAAGTGACAGTAACCCTGGTCGTCCTCATCTCTGGTGACCTGGCTGGTGACCACTGAGGGATGCGGGGGAAGGAGATGGGGGGAGGAGGAGCGAACATATCTAGATGGGATTGGCACACAGGAAAGGGCACAGGGAGAGACTGCTGATGAGTCTGCAGCTACTTCTGGGGGGTTGATGAAAATGTTCTGGAATTAGAGAGTGGTAACGATTGTACAGCTTTGTGAATATATAAAAACCATGGCATTGTATCCTTTTCAAGGGTGAATTTTATGGTAGCTGCATCTCAGTGAACAAAAACGACTCCAAATCCAGCAGACAGTGGCCATCTGACCTGAGCTCTTACGTTCTGCCTGTCACAACACAGACACCTCTTAATTTTGTTATGTTACCTTATCTTCCATCAGAGAAAAGCACCATCAATTCAAAACCCTCTGCCTAAGTCTGCCCCAGGGTTCCCGGGGCTGCAGCTTCCACTTTTACTGTAGGCTCAGCCATCTGATCCTGGGTCGGGTAAAAATAAAAGCAGGACATACCAGGAAGCCGGGCCAGCGCCCCTACACGAACGCACACGTGTGAGTCACCACGAGAACAGCACGTCTCTGAGCCTTTGCTGTGATGCGTGAGGGGAAAGAAGGCAAGTGGGGTCACAGTGCCGATGAAGGTGAGTGCTGAATTACGTTCCCCAAACCTCTGAATCCTGGAGTGGCCTGAGACAGGCTGCGGTTAGAGTCAGTAGCCCCACATCGTAAACACAGGCGGCAGAACAAGCCTGAGGGGAGAGAGCAGGGAAGGAAGCACGTTGTGCAGAAGGTGACAGGTCTGCTTCCTACAACCACAGTAATCCCTGTAACGCAATGGGGCATGGAGCCTCACAACTGTCACCCCTGGAATTACTGGGAAACTCAGGCAAGGAATCTTCTGGCTGAGCCAGCTACCCCCGTGAGACCTAAAGGAAGCCACGTCCCCTCCCTGAACCCCAGTTTCCTCATCTTTATGGTGGGGATATTAATAGTTCATTCCTGCGAGGGTTGTCACGAGGGTTAAAAAGATGTCAGCACCGGCAGCTCTTCCCGGCTGTGAGGTGGCGGGGTGCTGAGGCCTGACAGCAGACAGAGACACTGCGAACAGAAGAGTGCTTCTTAGGGACACACTGAATAGATTCCTGTTTTATGGCCAGCCTGGTGGGCTGTCGATGTTGTCTTAAAGGTAATACACACACGAAAAGAGGTACACAAAAGCAAACAGGACAGAACCTCCCAGAGCTGCTTTGCAGAGAGCCCATGTTACCGTCTCCTGCCTTGCCTTTTTTTTTTAATTCTCAGCCAAGGATACTTTTCCATTTATTTTCAGACAGAGTTCGAGGGAGGAGAGAGAGAGAGAGAGAGAGAGAGAGAGAGAGAGAGAGAGAGAGAGAGAGAGAGAGAGGAAGAAACATCGATGTGAGAGAGACACATTGATTGGTTGCCTCCGGCATGACCCCGTCCAGGGCTGGGGACCAAACCGCAATCAAGGTACGTGCCCTTGGCCGGAACCGAACTCGAGACTCGGGTCCGTCAGCCAATGCTCCAACCACTGAGCCAAACCGGCCAGAGCTCCTGGCTTGTCTTTTGAAATAGCAAGCCAAGCCAGCTCATGATATACTGACTACCCTGCTCCCCGATCCTGTTAGTTCAGGAGAAATTCCAGGCTCCCTGCTGCGACACTGGCGGTCCTTCAGAGGCTGGCCTAGTTCACTGCCTGGCCTTCCTCCTGCAGCTCCTTCCCACGGGGGGCTCTCCGCCTTTCCCTTCGTGTGCCCCGTGTGTTACCCCATGTGCCTTAGCCAAGCCAAGGCCTCTGCGCAGATTGCCCTTCCCCTACATCATCTCCCACTTATCCTTGAAGGTCTATTTCAAATGCTGCTTCCTGGACAAGCTGCTTCACTCATCCAGCCCTCGTGAGCTCCTCCAACCACCGTGCACAGACTAGGTGCTAGAAGCCCCACAGGATGGGAGAATTCTGCACTTAAATAACTCAAGGCCTTGTGAGAAACAGAATTGCAGACACTGAGGTCCCTTATCAACAAAACAACCGTATTTTTCTTTTTGCACTTAACTAAAATAATAGGAGTACCCTTACTAAACCATCAGTAATATTTTTGCACACATTAAATACTAATTCCTTAGAAATGTTTTAGAATCTGCCTCCATTGCAGTATTAATGATAGGCTTATGCTTATGTATACGTTTATTTTATATGCATAACTAGAGGTATTTTGTTTTTCTTGTCTGATTTTATGACTTGAAGCTGGTGACTGCTGTCAACAGCACCCATTTTGTCCCAGAAGCCCACTTAAATGTACGCCTTAACTCTCTTCCTTCTCACAAGTAGGGGAGTGTGGTTAAATGCCAGGGTTCACTTTTCCTTGTCATTCTTTCTCCATCCCCAGGATGCTTTGTAAATACCTTTACCATCCCTTTCTCTCCAGCAACCTTTTTGTTTTTCCTAATTATATCCAAAGTAATATGATTCTCTGGTTGCTGAGAAGGTATGTAGAAGAAAATATGCAAATCCCAAAATTTGGCAAAAGGAAAATGCATCACTAGGATGTAATTACCTTAATTATCTTAATTGGGGACAAGATGGGGAAATGCTGATTGAATTATGAGCAAGTTAAATAGAAGAATCTATTTGCCTGCTCTTTAAGAATAGGGCTATAATTTACCCGGCTCTATTTCCAGTGCAGGGCCTGGTTGGCTGTAGATTTCCTGATCAAAGTGTGCCCAGAGATGAATGAACAAACACGTTTGTAAAATAGAGTCGGATGACTAAAGTGCAGGATGAACTTAGGCTAGAAGAACTCTAGTAATGACTGCTGTTTTTATTTGATTCAGAGCAGGAAGAACTGTAAAAACACGAGCCTGTTTGGGATGGATGATGTAATGTTTACAGGTGACAAAGAGAAAACACAACTGTTTTTTGACTTTGTCATTCTATCAAGGTCACCTTGATAGAATCTGCAGAATGAAAAACAAGGAGACCAGGAAATGGAAGCCCAAGATAGGGGAAAAGAATGGTAGAAAAACACCCTAGCTGTTTTGAATAAGTTCATATCCTGGTTCAGGCAAATTACATTCAAATGGACTAGAATGCCTGTCAATCATCTCTGAGGACTTATGGGAAAGAGGAAAGTCCTAAAAGATTGGAGACAGGAAAACACTACCCTAATTGTCCAAAAAGGAAAGAAGGTGGAGTCTAGAAACTGTGCAACTAATTGTTAAGTGAATGCTGTGTGAACTCAGCCCAGCAGGCAGAAATTCATCAAAAGCCTGCAGTGGTTCCCTGTAAGTCATGCACAGTGGACTTTCTTTCCCTTTTAAACAGGACTGTGGGCAGGCAGACCAGTGGTATGCAACACGCATGGTGTGTTTGGATTGTTAAGAAGGCATTAAACATAATTCCATAATAGTTTTAGGACAAGATGAAGACATGCTGACTGAATTAGAGAGAATTACACTCATTTGCAACTTTGTGAAAGATGGAAACCAAAACATTATTTTTATTTTTTATTTTTATCCTCACCTGAGGACATTTTTGCATTTATCTTCAGATAGAGTGGGAGGGAGAGAGGGAGGAAGAGAGAGAAACATCGACGTGAGAGAGACACATCAAGTGGTTGCCACCCACACAGCCCCCCACCAGGCCGAGGACAAACTTCAACAGAGGTACATGCCCTTAGCGGGAACCGAACCTGGGACTCTGGCCCACGGGCCAACGCTCTAACCGCTGAGTCAAACCGGCCAGGGCCTAAAACATTATTGATTGAAGAATGGATGACAGATTGGAAGATTTTTAGATGCATTCTGTGGAGCTTTGATCTTGAACAGTCATGTTCAATGTTCATATCCGTGACCTGGATTCACACTGTAGATCTTATTAAATGTGAGGTTTATATAAAAAATGAATGATGTCAGTTTCATGGTAGAATTAGGACCCACAATAATTTCAGCAAGGTGGAATAGTGGCCTCATTTCAACAAGGTGGAATGCATGAATATAAGTGTAAAGTCTTGCAGTCAGGTTTGTTTTTCTGTGTTTTTTTTAATCCTCCCCTGAGGATATTTTTCTATTTATCTTCAGATAGAGTGGGAGGGAGACAGAGGGAGAGGAAGGGAGAGAGAGAGAAATATGGACATGAGAGGGACACATCGACTGGTCGCCTCCCGCATGACCCTGACCAGGGCCGGAGACAAACCACAACCAAGGTACATGCCCTTGACTGGAATCGAACCTGAGACTCATTGGTCCACGGGCTGATGCTCTAACCACTGAGCAAAACTGGCCAGGGCTTGCAGTCAGGTTTTAAGCATTAACTGTCTTGTAGAGGGTGGGAGACATGAGGCCTGAGAGCAGTGCATGGATAAGTGAGTGAGAGGTTTAATTGATAACTAGCTCTAGGAGAGCCAGCAATATGTTCTGGCTACCTCAGAATCTTATTGGAAGTATTATTCTCCAATAACCAGAAAACAATGAATGACATTTTAAAAATATAGGAGTATGTATTTGTTTTGCAGGGCAGACAACATCTGGAACATTGGGTTCCGGGGACTTGAATACACTGGAGGACGTCCCAGAGGCAGCCACTAGGATGGCCTGGGGCCCTGAATGCACCTTCTGAGGAATTATTGGTCATCCTGGGAATGTTTAGCTTCTAAAGGAGAAGACCTATGGGAAAATGAGAGATACATTCATGGATCTGAGTAAGAAGAGAGGGAGAGGCAGCAGTGGGGTCAGGGCAGGGAGGACTTGCTTGAGATGCTGCGAATCTCACAGGGCGGGGAGATGGCTAGACAATAGTGACGGGACCAGCTTCCATGGCAGCAGGGACTGGAGGACCAGAGGCATGGACCACACTGAAGTCTGGAGAAGAACTAGGTCTGAACTCGGGAGGTCAGTATAAACACCAAGTCTGGAGGGGATGGAGCAAGGGGTCGTGGTACAGGCCATAGAGCCAAGTCCAGTGGAGATGGGACCAGAGCAAAGTGGGTGGGAGCAGGAGAGGGTGTTGGGGACAGTCTGGGCCACGTTATGAGCTGAATGGGTGGGATGCATGGATGTTGTGCTAGACCAAAAGACCAACAGTGGGACAGACATCTGTAGGGAGAGAGTGACTTCTGACCAAGAGACAGATAGGAGGGCCTGCTCTGTGTCCACGTGGGGGGATGGTGGCAACTGAAAGGATAAGATGTGAGGGAGTAGCAAGTTAATTACTACTTGACAGTCAGACAAGAGAAATGAGATAATCCCTGGGAGTGGAGATGGTGACTAGTGCTCACGAGCTTTGAAGCCAGAGCGACTCAGGGTTGAATCCTGGCACTGCCTCATCAACTGTTTCCTCAGGCGAGTTTCTTCAGCTCCCGAGCCTGTCTGTCCTCTCCAGTGCGAAGGGGATAATGATACTCACTCTCCCATTGTCAGGAGAAGGAGGTTCTCAGTACCTTGCCTCTGTGTTCTCCTTTCTTCCTTTTCATTTATTTTCTCCACTGTGATAGGCTGGCTGCAGCTGAATGCAGGGTCAGGAGCAAATACCCCTACAGGAAAATCTGACAAAGAGGTGGGGCCAGGGTTGACAGTTCCATGGCTGGCAGGTCATGGCCACCAGCTGTCTTTCCTGGGCCGTTATTTCAAGAGAATATCTGTAGGGATGGGGGGTTGGTGGATGGACGATTTGTAACCTTGTGATATGCATTCTCGCAACCTGGCCAGCCTAGGATCAAAGTGTGTGTGTGGACAGACAGGTTTGACTGGAAGGCAGGAAAACCGCCTTGAATCCCAACGAATGCTTCGTTTGCATGTGTATAAGATAAGGTTTGCATGTCAAAGGTTGGAACACTGCCTTGCGTGGCCAATGAGTTGTAGGACTCAGGAATGTCTGGGTTTGTTATTTTTTAGCTTTGAAGTCTCTTTCCGCCATAAAAAGAGAGAGAGACAAGGCTAGGTTGTATGGTTTACAGAGACACCATCTCAAGGAAATAATTTACATAGATCTACATGTAACTTGGGGAACCAATCCGCAAGTTAATTGGGCTGCATCCAGAGATCTGGAGCATTTGCTCCCTTGCGATGCTCCCCTCACTCCTACCAGCGTGTGCTTGTAGTTCATTGCACTGTGCCGACCCCCAGCAGGCTGAGAGACAGCAACTATCCCCTTGTCCCAGAGATGGAATCTAGTCTCCAGCAAAGTGGTGATTGTACCTGACAACCCCCTTCCCCTCAAGGAAACTATGTAGAGCTCTGGGGAGTTAGTTCAAATGGAATTTGTCTGTCTTTCCTATTCACAGGGCGAGGTGTCTCTTGACACTAACCACACTCCTCTTATTAGCAACCATGCAGGCCAACTTTCTTGCCTTTCCCACATCCCCTTTCTTTTCAGACCATCCCCACATCCATGCATCCCACCCATTCAGCCCATAAAGTGGCCCAGACTGTCCCCAACACCCTCTCCTACTCCCACCCACTTTTGCTCTGGTCCCATCTCCACTGGACTCCCAACTCTCAGCTCTGTGGCTTATACCACGACCCCTTGCCCCATCCCCTCCAGGTGGTGCTTATACTGACCTCCGTGAGTTCACACCTAGTTCTTCTCCAGACTTCAGGCATCTATTCTGCTCTCCTCCACTCATGAATATTCTTGGTTCATATTTTTAAGAATGCCTTGGAAATATATACATACCTTTTCAAAATAAGTAAATATACATTTGAAATAAGGGAGAAACAAAACCATAAGTTCAAACGCAGGTGTAGAGGTCACCCCTCCCAGCATGAGTGGACACACCCCAGCAGCCTGGTAAGCACTGCGTTAATGATACAAAGCTTCCTTCTCATCCCATACAAGCTTTTGTCTTCCATTTGGGGGCAATACAGAGCAAGACTGCTTGTACATGAAGTCATAAAATCACCCCAACAACAATTAGGCAAGGTTTTAAGAAGTTATTTAGAGCCTTGGCTGGTTTAGCTCAGTGGTTAGAGCATAAGCCTACGGACCAGAGAGTCCCAAGTTCAGTTCCCACTAGGGGCACGTACCTCAGTTGTGGTTTGTCCCTGGCCCTGGTTGGGGTCGTGTGGGTGGCGGCCACTCAATGTGTCTCTCTCACATCGATGTTTCTCTCTCTCTCTTCCTCCCTCTCTCCCTCCTGCTCTATCTGAGGATAAATGTAAAGGTGTCCTTGGGTGAGGAAGGAAACAAAAAAAAGAAGTTATTTAGAGAAGCACAGAGAAAGCTAACTGGGTTCTAGGCAATGTGGGCATTCCTGGAGCCAAGAGTGCAGCCACACTACCCTGGGGGGCAGCAGCACGTCACTAAGCCTGACCCTGGGTGTCTGGGGGTGAGCTCGGGGCCTGGCTGAGGGCAGGACCTGCGGCACTGGTGGGTGGATATTCCTGTTCGACCACCTTCTCTACAAGTCACAGATCTGACCACCCGTGTGTCATTATGGGTTATGGTTAGACACAGCGACCCCTATATCACACTTCCTCTAACCTTCTAACACAAGTCCTATGACGCTCCTACCAATGTTCTCCTTAAATTGTGGAAAAGGCACCTTGTTCCCCCAGATACGTCCTGTCTCCTCGTGAGCTCGGCTTCTGAAGAGATACACCAGTTCCCTCCAATATAGTTCCCAATTTTTGTTCAGCTGCTTGGAGAGGGTTCCTTGGCTGAGACCCCCACATTACACAGGGCTAACATGACAGCATTTGCTGGAAGGAAAAGGGGAGTCTGAGAGAGAGGAAGGGGCAGAGCTGGGAAGGTGCCTGTGGGAAGGAAGGGAAAGCTGGTTTCATTGAGGCAGCACAAGAAAGGCATTTTAAGTAGTTGAGGTGTGAACAAAGGTGGAATTTATTTGTTAATTCAAAGTTTGATAATTGTTCCTTCGTTCCATAATTACAAAATGTGGGAACAGGGCTTCACAACCACCACTGGGAACGCTTTGTATTTTATTCTCATGTTTATCATGTCTCAGCTCAGCAGAGAGAAAACAGCTCATCGGTGACTTTAATATTAAAACGTACAAAGGGAAACAGGAATCGTGTTTGGCTGGAGCAGAGAACATACGATAATGAGAGAAATGTGAGTAAATTACTCTGACATTGACTCAGTAATTCCAAGGCCCAAATGAATCATTTGTAGAGGCCAAATATTAATACACAGGACATTGTCCCAAACACAGGGACAAATCTGACATTCTGTAATAGCTCTCTTTGTCATTTATGGTCAAAAACAAGAGCTTTGGAACATGTGATTTTATTGCTGAAATCAATAAAAGCTGGCCTCAGGCCAGTGCTCAGAATAGCTGTTGCAATTATCTGGCAGATGGAGAGATTATTGCCCCAAGCCTCCTGGGCTCGCCCTTCTTCTCTTGGCCCAGACTCAAATCTGGCCCCTAACCTCCCACGTCCCACCCCTGTCCACAGCGGGCATCATCCTTTTTCTTTCCCCGTGTTTACTGAGGGGCTTCCCCAGTGCAGACCCAGCTTTGGTGTGAAGTATCTCACCCTCTCTCTTTCTCAAATACCAAAACAAAACAAAACAAAACAAAAAATCTATATTTTCCATGCTCCACAGCACAGGCTGCGTCATAAAGGCCTCCAGTCACTTCAGCACTTTCCTCTGCCACGTGGGAAAGGATTTCATGCCTGACTGCGCACTGACGTCTGCTGCCGCCTTCACTACGGTGTGCGGGAGCCTCCTGGCACTGGGGGTAGTGGTAAGAGCCCTGGCAGAGCGAGCAGGCTGAAGGTTGAGGTCCTCTCTGTGGTTCTGCCACCAATGGGCTGTGTGAGCTGGGGAAGGCCTTGTGCTTCTCTGGGCCTCGTGTCTCCATCTGGGTTGGTCTGGGAGGGGCTTTCAAACCATTCTGCGGAGATGCTTCAGGGGATCTGCACACTCACTGACAGTCAAGGGTCTTTAAACAGTAATAAGAGAGTGAGAATAATCAAATAGATTGTATTCTCATTTTAACCACAGGGGAGATGAGCACGTTAATTTGTAGTTCCATGTGAGCTTATTCTGTAACCTTGGAAAAAATCTTGTCTGGACATCTCCCATGTATATATTTAAATATCCTGTGGATGTGTGCTGACCTGGAGGGTTGCCGGTGCTCTCTGGCCTTGTCTTAATATTAGGGCCGTGCCTAAGCAGAGCTCCTGTGTGCCACCCCGGACTCAGGCCTTGCCACGCTCAGCTGCGTCTGCCTGGCGCACACTCTCCTTGCAGAGTAATTCCACTTGAGCAATGAGTAGGGACTGCCACACATGCTGCAGTGCGAGAACATTGTTATAATTTAAGCAGCTGTGTGTTCTGGGTGCTTATCGACACACGTATATAATCTTTAGCCTTTAAGGACAGCTTTATCAAGGTGTCTCCTAAGATTGACAGAAGATTATTAAAAGACTGGAACCATTAAGTTACCTGTGTGGCAGGGTTGTCTTGAAACCGAGCAACCAAAACAACAAGTTTTTGTCGATGACAGAAAATGTAATTTCATCTCCACAGCCTCTCTTCCTTTGGCTCCAGCTAGAGGGAAACAGTGCTTGCCATGACCTTGAGGTCTACCTCGCAGCCAGGATGGACAGACCCCAGATGAGACTGCAGGCAGCAGGTATGCGCTGTAGGACTGAACCCGTCAGTACTTAGGTTTGGCCTTTGCAGGGACTCACACCGCACCCTGAGCTGATTCACATCTTCTGGTTTTCCCCTGGAGAAATGTAGATTAAGCCCCTGGGAAGGAAATTGGAGGGAGAAAGCAAACTGAGTCTGAGTCTCTGAAACTGTCCTTGTGGAACTTCGTATCTGTTACTGATTGATAACAGTCACAGCAACTCTTTCTGCATCCAGCTCATTCTGGTTACTGATTTAACCAGGGTGTGGTAACGTCATGTGGCTGCTATTCCGTACACGAGACTTTGCAAACGTCACGTCCTGGTGGGCAGGGGCTGCCCATTCAGCACCTTGCCCACTCCCAGCACCTGACACCAGTGCTCAGCACAGTAAACCCTGCAGAGATGGGGCCCAGAAAAGTGCACTAAAAAACAAAATCTCCACTAGTAATTTTGTTGTAATATAATCAGGGTTGAGACTCACTTCCTAGTACCTAAGAGGTGATCAATTAATTTTTCTTGAGCAATTTAGTAAATAAAGATTGAATGTGCAGTGACCACGGAAATGTGCCCCTCAGACCTCCTGCTGGCGGGAGGAGAATTAGCTGATGGCCCCAGCTGTGGCCTCTTTGGATCCACCACTGTGTTTGCACCGGACCATGCTTCCTGTGGGCGGCTCCCAGCCAGGGACAGCGTGGCAGGGATACGCGGTGAGTCCCATTGCTTTGAGATGCAGGACTCCTCTGATGGGCAGCTTTGGCTCGACGACACCCTACCTGCCTGTTGTAGGCTGAATTTGTGTCCCTCCAAATTCAGATATCGAGGTCCTAACTGGTAACTTAGTGTGTGACTATATGGAGAGATAGGGTCTTTAAAGAGGTACTTTAGTTAAAATGAGGTCATTATGGTAGGCTCTAATCCAATATGACCGGTGTCCCTATCAGAAGAGAGTAGGACACAGACCTATACAGAGGGAAAATGATGTGCAGACAAGGAGTAGACAACCATCTATCTATAAGCCAAGGAGAAAGACCTCAGAATAAAGCCAATCCTGCCAACATTTAATCTTAGACTTTGAGTCTCCAGAACTGTGAGAAAATTCCTGTTGCTTAAGCCACCCAGTCCCCCGTCCTTTGTTACAGTCACCCTAGGAAACACACGTCAGCCTCACTGAAACGTTCTTGAAACCGTGCCGCAGTCTGAGACTCTGCCTCCCCAGCCCTCCCCTCTCCTTTCGCAGGCGGCACACCTGCTTTGGGGCCTGAGGCCTCTCTCCACCTCCTCTGGCTCACCCCCGCTCCTCCTCACAGGTGTTTCCTAAATCAACCTCTTGCTTATCCAAGTCCATCTTGGCATCTGCTTCTCAGAGGACCCAAAGTACCACCAATGGGAAGAAAAAAATTCTTTGCAAATGTAATATCTTCCCGAGATAGTTGTAATTCCTGTAGATAAATCCTACTACTAGGTGATAGATTTTTTTCAGAAAAATAAGCTCAGATTTCTTTTGGTGCATGAGTCGATGCTCAACCACGAGCCACATCAGCCGGGCTCAAATTTCTTTTGGACATAAGTCCCACTTGCCAGTATAGACTGGTTTTCTGCCCTGACCATATTTCCTGCCCTGATCTTCTGGGCGCCACAGCTGTCTTGGGCTGCTTGGGAAGGGAGGAAGGGAAATGGCCCCCATCTGGTAGAATTATAGCATGCCAGAGCTGGAAAGGACCTCAGAGATGATCACTTAAGTCCTGCCCCTCACCTCACACCTGGGGAGACAGAGCACCCAGATGGGTAAGTGTCCAATTGACTCACCCAGCGTCACATAACTGACAGAGGTTGTTAATGGCAGTTCTAGGGATGCATCTCTTAGCATGAACTAGAGACTCTTATTTAAAATGATGTATTTGGATAACATTATGAGTACTAGTCACTTGTACTGGTTATCTCTGGTCCTGTGAATGAAATACTGACTTTCTGGTCACACAGGTGACCAGAAGGAAAGATGTCTTTCTCCATTTCACCAACACCTGGGGCTATTTCTAGGTGTCAAGCTGTACGGCACGAGAGTGGGTTGACTCTTTATGAGCTGTCACAGAGGACAAGGCCTGGCTCAGTAACTGAGGCCACAACATACCCGTACAGAATAACAAGGCTGCCTTGGGCTGGCCGCAAACTGGACAGAGTCTGCCTCTCCGTCCACGTGTCTCCGGCATATCACATGTGCCCTCACCGTTGTCAGCTTGGGGTAGAGCTGGAAACATTGGGCAGAGGCGTGGCTTGAGTCCAAGGCCCCACACCATTCAGGTTTCTTAAAAGTCTTTGATCAGTGAACGGTTTGTGCTGTTAATATGGGAGATGATCTTAATTGTTAGTGAAATGGGGCCTCCTCTACTTTCTCACACTCTCTGAAGCAGGAGGCCAATTTAGAGCAGAGTCACAGTGTAAGAACATCCACAATTCCTTGGTTAAAAGAGGCCGCAGGGCCCAGACAGTTTCTTCTAAAACATCAACAGTTTTGTAGGTGACAATGGGGCAGAGCCCGTCTCCCAAAGGAGGGGTCCAGTCACAGTGATAAAAGCTTACCAATAAAAACAGACAGCTGCCTGCCAGCTGTAGTTTGTCAGTTCAATTTTTTAAAATATTGCATAAAAGCCCTGGCCAGTGTGCTCAGTGGTTTGGCTTCCATTCCCGGTCAAGGGCACTTACCTGGGTTGTAGGTTCGATCCCTATAGGGGCACGACTGGGAGGCAACCAATCAATGTATCTCTCCTACATTGATGTTTCTCTCTCTCCCATCCACTCTCTCTAAAAAAAAAATCAATGAAAAAAATGTCCTCAGGTGAGGATTAACAAAAAATTTGCATAAAATGTTATTTCAACTTGTGGTTGAGTTTTTGGTTCCCCCTCAAATTTCCTACCTGAGGCAGGTCCCAGCTCTGAGATACCTATTGCTTTCTGTCCAGCATTTATTCCCCTCTTCCCTGCTACCATACGCCAAGTTTCCCTTGTGAACAATCCCTCTGTCTCTATTCTTAGCTGTGTGGTTTGGGTGGAACTACCCTACCCCCAGCTCGAGGAGCGGGCCGTGATCGGCTTAAACCAGACACACATCCCTTCCCCACAGGGTGGCTGGTTCAAGGGTGAGCAATTACGCTAAATGAAGCAATTTCTAACGTGGTGGATTACTAACATGGATGATTAGGACTTCAGCTGAGAATGTGGAAATGCAGACACTGTCTCCTTCTTGGATTTGTGGGGTGAGGCTGTGTGGCCAGGAACTGCTGGCACTGCGAGAAGTGAGCCTGAAGTCCCAGGCCACCCTCTGGACCCTGCCGTAAAGGGACTGCAGGGCTCGCGACAGGCTCGGTGACGTCAGTAGTTACACAGTTTTGTCACTCTCTTTAAGAAAGTGAACAGGAATTCAAATACATAAGGAAGTATAAATGTGAATTAACTCGAATGAGAAAAGAAATCATAACAAATTACAAACGGAAAAGACCTGACAATTGCCAAAAACATCACAAAATCCAGGTAAACAGTACACCATTTTATTAATTAGTATGGGACACACCCGCCCCTAAAGTACTTTTTCCATGTTTTTGGCTGCATGCTATTTGATCATATCTTTATATTGCAATGATTTAGTCACATCATTTTTATAGAGAGGACAAAAAGATAGCTTTTCCTTTAGTATGGATGATTAAAATGTTGTATTATCAGTAGAGTAGAAAAGTTTGTTTCAGTGTCATTATTTATTATTGGTAATGTCATGTAACATTTTTAGGGTTACTGTCAAATATGGGCAGCTTAAACTTCATTATTTTCATGGTAAATTGATCTCTTATTTCTTATCTCATTCCTTTCCCCAACACAGACTACACAGTAGGTAATGCCTCGCTGCCTCTGAAGATCTCTGTAAGACTTTGGCTCAAATTCCTGCTGCAGACTTTGTAAAACATAAAATGCCCTCCTCAAGATTTCTGGGAAACATGGGTTGGGCTTTATATACTCCTGGTAGTTATTTTGGGGTAGCCCAGCATCTGTTCACCCTATTTCTACTGACAGTATTTTTGGTCTTCCTCTCCTCCCCCACCCCCTTCAGTATGTCATTGAACGGGACCCACCTCTGAAACACTGGGTTGGTGCGCATGTCCCATACTCGAGACCAGCAATACACAGCATTCCTCCTGGCCACCACCTTGGGCTCTGGGATGGGCATGAGACTCAGAGTTCTCCATAATCAATTAGTCTTTTGTTGAGACTTGGGGAAGAGATGCTTACTC
This sequence comes from Tadarida brasiliensis, assembly GCA_030848825.1. Taxonomy (NCBI): domain Eukaryota; kingdom Metazoa; phylum Chordata; class Mammalia; order Chiroptera; family Molossidae; genus Tadarida; species Tadarida brasiliensis. The sequence goes on along the minus strand of CM061257.1, from coordinate 194,253,762 downwards.
TCTCCTGAGAAGGTGTGAGGTCTGAAAAAGTATTCAAAGTGTCCAAGGGATTGCAGGAGTATGTGTGCTAGGATGGAGAGAGTGAGAAACTGGGCTAAGTTTAGCCTTCTCTGCTACTTTTGTAATATTTAAGAAAAGGGAATTCATGTTCTATTGGTAGACTGACAGATGCCAAGGTTATTGCCAAAGGAAAGGAGACTGAAAGGGAACTGAGGAAGATGAATAAAAAACTGAATTTGTTCTCTCAGGAAGAGGAAGAGATCTAGCTTCTTGACCTTTAATAGTAAATGATGTGCCTAGCCAAGGGCAAAACAACACAGTGTCTTTATAGCCAAAAAGGTTTCTCAATATTAGCCAATGGCTCATCTATTTCAAGTCACATAAAATGTTTAAGTTGGGTGGGCCCTTCTTAAAAGCCAAGGTTTGGAAATACTGATTTCATATTCATGGGAGTCTGACTTGTAATTTTTATTAATCTTGCTTATTAAACCTCCCTTGCCACGGGGAATCCCCCTTTATATACAGAAATCTTGGAAACTCAACAGAATGAGTCATGCAGCCTTATGATTTCCCACGGTACTTTCCACATTCCAATCATGATAGTCCTTTCCTCAGTCTATGTTAGTATGTTTATGACTCTCTTGTCCCCACGAGACTTCAAGCTCCTTCAAAAAACCTTGCTTTGATTGTGTTTTCCCCAACAGCCTGGCACATCATGGCAAGCAAGATAAGCGAGACAGATTCAGGTTTAGAATTGCAATTCTTTCACTGGCTGGCTAGATATCCTCAGACAAATTATTTTTTTAAGCTTGTTTCACTGTTATTTTATTTTAATGAACTATATTAAACTATTAATTTGGGAGGAACATCTTTGCAAATCATTATTCTCTGAATCAGGTCCCCAGCTGCCAGCCCTCTCTAACAAAGACTCTTCTTACACTTTACTAAAGTGGTGGGGGTTATTAGAGAGAATCTTTCTCATTTTCCAACTGCTTCATTTAAAAATATCTTAATATATCTCCTCTCTTTAGTCTCAAAAATGTGTCCTTCCTCCTTCCTCTCTACCTGACCTCTTAATCTCATTCCCTCATGGACAAATTATTTTAACCTTATGAAAGCTCCCAGCACATGCTTGTTGCAGAATATACATTCTTCCCTCTGAATGAATGAAACTAAGGAAAAAATGGATGATTTCCCAACAAACTAGTAAGGATCGGTGTGACAAGAATCCATGACTCTTAGACTCGTTGCCCAAGAATCTCATGTGACAATTTTTCCTCAGTCAAGAGGAAGACATTAATGCAACTCATCTGCCAAATCCAGTTTTCTCATACTTGACAGGAGAGCTGTAACCCATAGCAACCCCTGGCCATGGTGGATAGAACGCGATACAGAAGGAGCCCACACACAGCTGATTAAATATTTGAGCAATTCATTTTATAATGCGACTTCACTAAGCGCCTACCTATTGCACCAAAGCTGTCGGCAGTTAGAGGGCTTAGAAATGGCCTCAGAATGCAAAGGCACACCCTTCACTGCTTAAAATAGAAAAATCACTAATGCTTCCCCGAAGGACGCAAATAGAGATGTTGGGACATATGCTATTTTTTAATGACTCAGCCAGAGACAAGTTCATGTCAATCAGACTCCTTTGAGGTTGTCCAAATGTTACATGACAAGCACTTGTAAAGCATGATTTAGAACTTGTGTTCTGGTAGTAAAACCCAATGGGTATAGCTAAGGTTGGGATTTTCAATCACGTTAAGCTCCTGGAGAGCTTCTGAGTTGTCCATAGCAGCCTGACCTCCTCTGACGTCAATGAATTAGGTAGACTTCCGTCTAAACACATTTTTAAAAAGAATCTAATGAGTGAGAATTTTCCACTCATGTGGAGCATATTGAGTCATGACTAGAATTTCATTTTTGTTTTTAGTAAATGGAATGGAGTGGCATAGAATAGAAAATATCAGCATCCATCACATGTGGTAAGAGTAAGGGGTGTTCCATGCAATATTCATTTAATTTCACACATGAAATGTATTATGATATCAATGTATTACTTATTGTGTGTCATGATTAAAAAAATAGAAAGTTGCCCTGGCCGGTTTGGTTCAGCGGTTAGAGCGTCGGCCTGCGGTCCAGAGAGGCCCAGGTTCGGTTCCCGCTAAGGGCATGTAGCTCGGTTGTGGTTTGTCCCCGGCCCTGGTTGGTCGTGCGGGAGGCAGCCACTCAATGTGTCCCTTTCACATCGATGTTTCTCTCTCTCTCTTTTCCTTTCTCTCCCTCCCACTCTATCTGAACAAAAAATGGAAAAACGTCCTCCTCAGGTGAGGATAAAAATAAAAAAAATAGAAAGTCATTGAGTTTGAAGACTCTTCTGTTTTTAAAGTGGTTTAACCAAATGTTTATCTTCATCTATTGCCACAAATATCAGTGAAAATGAAATACGATTGCAGCTCATTTCAGTAATAATAACTACTATATCTTGGATACCTAGTACATCCTGACAGTATGTAAGAGGCTTGATACCTCTATTTTAGCATTGAAGAATCTAAGGTTTAAAACTGTTAACTGGCCCAGCCAGTGTGGCTCAGTTGTTGAATGTCGAACTATGCACCAAGAGGTTGCCAGTTCGATTTCCAGTCAAGACACATGCCTAGATTATGGGCCAAATCCCCAGTGGGGGGTATGCAGGAGGCGGCCAATCCATGTTCTCTCTCATTGATGTTTCTATCTCTCCCTCCCTCTCCCTTCCTCTCTCTCTAAAATCAAGAAAGAAAAAACAATTTTTTTTAAACCTGTTAATTGGACACAAAAAACCACACATTAATTGACATGTTCAACATCATACCATTTGCAAATATCTCACTCCAGGCTCCATCTCCCTTTCCTTATGCATTGCATTTTAATGAAAGAATAATTGAGGCACTCTTAAAATCTGTTGATTTGGGTTTGGAAGAGATATGGACCCTTCGGACTTCGTTGGAAATTTGCCCTGCACACACCAAGATCTGGACCTACTGGGAGGAATGCTGGGAAGCATGGGGGCAAAAGAACAGATGCACAACTGCCTAAAGACTGACTCAAATGACCCAAGGAAGGTGAAAATAGGAGACATTCTGCATCAACTCTGAACCCAGAGAAAGATGCCCCCTACATTGTATGCCTGGAGGAATTTCTGTCACATAAAATCTCTCGGAGCCAACTCATAGCTCTATTTACTGAGAAAGTCACACTACACCATGGAAAATTCTAGCCTATTTCCCTTAGTAGTTCCTACATTCCTTAATTTAGAGCAGTGATTTTCAGCTGGTGTGCCACAAGAAATTTTAAAACACCTAACTATTTAGTCAGGGCACTGATCTCTTTTCCCTTAGATTGTCAAATTTAAAAAATGACAACAGCCAACACAACAATAGACATCTGGTATGAATGAATCAAAATTATACCTTTTTTTGGTCAGATCAGCAAAAAATAGATTTTTTGATGTGCCTCAGAATTTTATAATTAGTTTACGTGTGCCATGAAGAAGGTTGAAAATCACTGATTTAGAGGGTTGATAAACTGCCATCCCTAGCTCTAATCTTTCTACCTCGTTATCAACACATGCCAAGAGATGCCAGGGTGGGTTGACCTATCCTGGGTTTGCTTTCTCTTAGGATGTTTCCTTCTTCTCTTCCCCTTCTTAGCTCTGTATCACTGGGGAGGAGGGTCATAGAGAGCAGAGTAGGGGGCCAGCAAAGGTAGCTGACCCCTGCAGGTTTTTTTCTCAAGTTCCCACATCAGCTGGCTGCTACCAGTGGGAGGTACTGGTGGAAGAGATTGGTGGGTAGAAGGGGGAAGCTGGAGTATTCCTTCACTTCCCTCTAACTCAGGGGGCATCTCCAGCAGCAGCTGTTTCCTCTGTGGCTCCAGCTCCTACTGGACAGGCCCTCCATGGCTTCAGATTCTCCTGCTTGCCCCCCCTCTAGAGGCCATAGTGCTTGCCTGGGCAGCTAACCTCCAAGGTGCCTCCCCACACTTTATTGGTTCTTGCTTTTACAACGCCTGTGTAATTTGTTCCCTGCATTGAAGTCCCATGGCTTTAAATACTCAGGGTTTCTGTTTTTCTGGTTGGTCCCTGACTGATACTGTGGGGTGGGTGGGGCACAGGCCCAGAGCCATGTTCTGAATCCTAATTAGGTTCAGCTGGAACACCTTGCTACATGTTTACCTGATATAAATAACTACAGCTGAGTGAGTGGGTAAACAATCAATACAGTGTCTGAGAAACTACTGAAATGCAGGCTCCATGGAGAATGCTCTTGATCTTGGATGACCTAATTCTACAAGCTGCATCATAACTGCTCTTCAGGTCCAATTCCGTGCGCTGGACTGATGTCACTGCCTGGTGCACGAGGCTAGCTGGACCTGGCTGACAAAGGGGAAGGGAGGGAGGAAGCACACCCCCACCACTGCCGCGGTCCCATGATCCTTCATCGCTGTCCAGGCCTGTGGCCAGATAAAGGTCTTGCCTGGTTTTAGGAAGGACAAGAACCCGGGATCCCGGGAGTTTCCAGCCAAAGCTGTTCCTCAAACTGGCCTTGGCAGTTTGTTTCTGTTGATTTTATAACAAATAAAATACATACTGAAATAAAATTCATAGATAGTAAAACCTACCTATGCTTATAATGTTAAGAAAAAAAAGGAATGTAACACTACAACTATAATATAATGGAGAAACGAAATAAATGCAATAATGATACAATTTATTTTAACATGTAAATGTAAGGTACAATTTCACTAGAAGACAATGAATTGTTCAGATGGTTGCATCTGCGCATAATAAATGAGGTGGGCTTTAAGAGAAGGAACCAGATAAGCTACCACTCAATATTTAAGATGTAAAGGACACTGAAAGAGCAAGAAAGGACACTGAGGGAGGAACTAGTGTTCGGATACATAATAATAGCAGACCAGAATTCTTTTTCTGTGATAAGAGAAAGCGGGGAAATAACCTTAATTGAAGTAGAGATAACATGCCAAGATAAAGTACATACTGACATGGTGGAGAAAATGAGGAAGTCTCACTAATGAGCTGGGACTTATTTATAGGTGTAGTATCAGTTATTGCCTTTGTTATGAGGTAGACTGAAGTGACATGGTTTCGTGGAAAACACACTTCCTGTCTTGTAATCCTGCCACGTGTGGAGTTTATTTTTAGTCCACCTCTAGTGCATTATAAAGACTTGGGGGACCGTAATCTTCAACAAGTGATAGAGCATAAAAGGCGGACTGGAAAAAAAAAGCAGTGACTCAGGAGTAGACACTGAGTGTCATTACCAGGGTAAGATGGAAAACAGGCAACCCTAAAATGAAGGTATAATTTCAATACTACGTTTCTTATCATTGTTCTAAATAATTATAAATAATGGCGGTAAAATTGTAAACAGTAAACACTTTTATTAATGAAATGCCATGAGATTCTTGCATTTAATGTGTATCCATATTTTAATAACATTCAGATCTAAATCAGCTAAAGAATCTGCTAAATCTGCTAACGGAAGTCTCTTTTGTTACATTTTTCTACGGGACAGCGGTGAGTGTAGACTAACACAGGTGTGTACAGCATTCGGCAGGCATGTGGCATGATTCTCCATGATGATGAGCATCTCTTGGTATATTTCCAAATAAAACAAAGTGCAAATGTCCTCTGATTTGCATACTAGTTATATTCTTGGAAAAATCAGTGTTTATATGAAAACAGCAAAAATGATATGTTATATATAAAACAGAGCTAGATTCTAAGCTCATATAATTATAAAAAAGGGGTTTCCACTATGTGAATACCAGCTGTAGCATTTAAAATGAAGCCAGACTTGAGAAAATTCTTTGTTCTTTGGGACTGCTCTGCTGATTGCAGGTCATTTAGTATCCTCAGTCTACCACCAAATTTGGACAGTGTTCCTCCAATCATTGTACTCACCAAAAACTCCTCTTCAAATTACCAAAATGCTCCCTGAGATATAGCACCCCATGGAGAACCTCTGCTTTAAGCCATGAAATGATCCAATCGACCTGTTTCCCAGTTGCCACATACGGAGCCTATCTGCCCTCTCCTCAATCATGCTGTGGGCAATCCAAGGACAGAGATGACAGCTGTTCCCCGTGCCAGGCTGATGTGGCTTTCCTGGGATGAGATCCAGCTGCTGTGGGTGTGTGTGTCATTCAAGGCTCACTCTCTCACCTACACCCTCCCTCTAGGAGCAGTGGCACAGAGCCCACAGCTGGGCTGTGAATAGAGCATGAGGAGCAGAGACTTCCATCATGTGCCACACTGAGAAGATGCAATATATTGGCCCCTAAACTTTGTACCACAAATGTAATAACTGCTTATTCAGCAGGATTCTTCTTGTTGCCCCTCCCCCTTCCAGTGATTTAAGGAACTCTAAATTAAATTAATAAGCACCTATTACTCACCTACTATGTATAAAACTCTGTGCTAAGCACTGAGAAGGCAATATAAAAGAGATCAAGACGTGGCCCCTGGACAAGTTCATAATTTAAGTTTGTGAAAAGAAGGTACGCTGTACACTGCCCTGGTTGCTGCTTTGGGTCAGCAAGATGATGTTAGGTAATTTACTTAACCTCCCTGCAGATGGTTTTCCAGTAGAGATGCCACTGGCCTCCTACCAATGTGATAGTAATTGTGTGAGATATGAGGATTCGGAGAAAGATAAGGCAACTTAGACATTTGAAAAACAGGGGCTTGCATGATTTCCTTCTACATAAACAGAACTTCTTTAGAATCTGAGTCCTGCTGGTAAAATACAACATCTTGCCTTTAAGATACTTAATTTTATCTTGCGGCAGGTTTTGGAGTGTCGACTGAGAACTTTTTGGAGTGTCTACTGAGCATTTTCTTCTAGTAATTTCCTGGTGAGCTTCTTTTATTTTCCAGCTGAGAATGTACATAGGCTGTGCCCTTCTCAGGGAAAACTACAGGCTTGTAATAAGAAAAATATTGATGGCTTTAATTACTCCTTTGACATACTCAAGAATCATATTTTCCTTCATGAGCTCTTCAATGCTGCTCTCATGATTCAGATGCACTAATAAAGTTGTCCCGTCACAGGAAGATGAGCAAACCATGCTGAAGTCCTCAGGAAGATTGGCATGGGGTCTTTCACTGGACCAGTCAAGGTTATCAATTGGAAGCGATTGAAACAGACTCTAGTCATTTAAGCAGAAAATGAATTTATTGGCAAAATATTAATTTCTTATGGGATTTCTAGGGAGACTGGAGAATCAGGCTTGCAATATGAGGGAAACAAAGGAATCTGTGTAGTCAAAACAAAAGCCCAGGGAACATCTACCACTCAGCGAGGCCCAATCAGTGAGGACACTGACACAGCCGCCATAAGCCCTAATACTGGCACCGCCACCACTGCCACGGAGAGCCTGTACTGCAGTCCCCCGGCCCTGCTTCTCTGGGTCCACATCTTGAGACGTGTGATCCACCATGCCAAGGTCATGGGCTCCTTGCTCTAGTTACAAAAGAGGCTGGAAGGATGAGTCTGGCCTTTCCAGCTTCTGTGGTGACAGCTAGGCTCCACATTCTACCAAACCTCATACTCGAGGGAATTCTGAAACATAGGAACAGTTCAGATGCAAGGTTGTTAAAGACATCCATGTGTCTCATGGAATGACCAAGGAGAGTAACTGAAACATGGGTATGTTTTATCTTACTCTATTCTTCGTCACTTTTTAAGTCTTCAGCTTTTTCTAAAAAAGATTTAGAAGTCCAAATAGCATTTGGCTATGTTTTCCTAACATCATATGTTTGAAAACAAGTGCCTTTTTTAGTTATTCAGTTTTTAAAATTAAAGTTACTAGGATATCATCGGTTAATAACAGCATATAAATTTCAAGTATACAACTTTATAATAGTTGTATTCTTGGAAAATCAGTGTTATACTGTACACTCTATTGTGTGCTCACCACTGGAAGTCTAGTCCCCTTCTGTCACCTTGTATTTGACCCCCATTCCCCCCTTCATTCTCCCTCCACCCCCTTTCCCCTCTGGTAACCACCATTGTGTTGTGTGTATCTATGAATTTGTTTTTTGTTTGTTTTATTTGTTCATTTGTTGCTTTTGATTTTCTATCCCACATATGAGTGAAATCATAACATCATTGCATTCCTATATACTTACAATGAAATATCAGAAAGGGAAGTGAAGAAAACAATCCCATGAGCAACTGCAACAAAAAGGTGAAATACTTAGGAATAAGCTTAACTAAGGAAGTATACTGAAAATCACAAGACTGTTGAAAGAAATTGAAGAAGACACAAAGAAATGGAAAGAAATTCTGTGTTCGTAGATTAGGAAAAATTAACATTGTTAAAATGGCTATATTACCTAAATATCTTTTTCCATGCTTAACCAGTCAAGTCCTGGGAATATAAATTGGTTTAGCCACTATGGAAAACAGTATGGAGGTTCCTCAAAAAATTAAAAATAGAACTACCATATGACCCAGCAATTATACTTCTGGGTATATACCTGAAGGAAATGAAATACATCTTGAAAAGATTATCTGCACTCCCATGTTTGTTGCAGCATTATTTATAATAGCCAAGGCATGGAAACAACCTAAGTTGTTACACACACACACAGGAATATTATTCAACTATAAAAAGAAGGAAGTCCCACCCAGTGTAGCTCAGTTGGTTGGCTGTCATCCCGTGCACCAACGGGTTGCCGGTTCAATTCCCGGTCAGGGCACGTGCCTAGGTTTCAGGCTCTATCCCCAGTAGGGGTGGTGCAGGAGGCAGCCGATGGATGTTTCTCTCTCACATTGATGTTTCTCTCTTCCTCTCTCCCTACCTCTCTCTCTGAAAATCAATAAAAAATCTTAAAAAAGAAAAACCTAGCCCTGGCCGGTTTGGCTCAGCGGTTGGAGTGTTGGCCTGCGGACCAGAGAGTCCCGGGTTCGGTTCCTGTTAGGGGCACGTACCAAAAAAAAAAAATCAAAAAAGAAAAACCTAGGCAACTGAAGAAAAGTTATAAATTTAACAATGATCTAATTAACATTTTAAATTTTGTTTTATATTGACAGAATATCTTCTTTGCTTTTTTGTTGCTTTTGGGTTTAAGCTTCCAAATTGATATACATAGTAATTTTTCTTTCATCACAGAGAATGTTATTTGGTTATTAAAGTTATATATCCAGGTGTGGCAAAGTAAGCTTGTTTTTATGTACTAAAGGTGGGTGTTGGAAGCCTAACATCTGGTGTTTTTATCTTCTATCCAGTGTCCTTTCTCTTCAGGGACAGCACCCCTTCCTGAGATACACTGCCCCTCCACTTCTTCATGTAATTCTTGGTACCACTGCCAACTGCTGTACCCTTGGTCATGGTGATTAGCCCAGGGAGGTCACATGACTAAACCCCGCCAGTCAAAGGCTTCCCTAGGGATTGTGTTGCTCTTCTTTCCTCGGGGGTCACTAGGCAGTTTGATATATGCTGGACATGTTGACAGCGTGGCCTTCACCCCCTTTCCCCACCACTCCCTGGAAGAAGCCTGATCACAGTAGGAGAGGAGGAGATGGTAGGGCGGGGTTGGGGCATAGACTGTGGTTGCTGTGTTCAAGCATCTTTTGAAAATCCACGTTTCTGCCCTGCTTGACTGTACCCTTGTGTACCTCCTTGCCAGTGTAAGGCAACAGTTATTCATTCATACACTGTAACAAATCAAACAATAGAAGTAAGAACAACAACAGTGAATACTCACTGAGCTTGTATGATATATTAAGCTATGTTAAGCCCTTTACCTCCAGTGTCGTATTTTGTTCTCACAACCAGTACAGAAATTTTATAGACTCAATCACTACTACTAGTTTATAGTTGAGGAAACAGACACAGAGAGGTTAAGAAGTGTGTCCAAGGTCACAGAGCTAGTAAGAGATGCAGCTGGGATTCAAGTTGAGGAAGTCAGACCCCAGAGCCTCAGTCAGGTTTCTAAGCTTCCAATGGGAGAGAGATGCAGACACAGGAATTCATGCCTCCTCCTTGAAGCCCTCCAGCATTACAAAGGCTACACTGAATTTCTTTCACAGCTTTATTTGTGCTTATGGGCACCGGGTAGTTAACATGAGAGGCAGTACAAAGTTGTATTTAAGAGTCTGGGTTCAAATTCTAGCTTGGCCTCGTGTTAGCTGTGTGACCTCAGCCTCAGTTTACTCATTTGTAAAATGGGAATAAATATAGTACTTAATTCCTGATTAAACATGTGAATTAAGTATTAAATGTGTTGATATATGTAAGGTATTTAGAGCAGGATCTGTCATAGAAAAAAAATAGCTATGTAAGTGTTAGATCTTACCATCCAGATGTTCCCCACATGTTTCTGGTGTCCATGTTGCCTGCCCAGGTAGAGTTTAAGTTCTGTGGATCCTGGGTCCCTTGTTGCCCTGGTATCCTCTAAAGATGCTGGTGTAGCCGGGATCACACAGTAGGCACTTGTGGGGTAAATGTTTGTGGGTGAAGCCTGCCATGTTTTAACTCAGTGTCCCCTCTCCTAAGCATTATTAAAGATGCATAAGGCAAGAAAGCTCATTTGGAATGATGCTTTTTACTCCCTAAAATTATATGATCTATGTCAGCGGAAACCTACAACAAAATGTTTCTGTTCTACAAAAATAAAAAATGCAGACCTGAATCTCAGGCATACTTTCTGGGGAACTTCCCACTCCTGGCTCAGCATTTGGAAACCTGCCATTCTTCCCAGCAACAGCTCCAGCAGGAGGTGACTTGGGGAGGAGTGGGAAAGGGAGAGGGCCAGAAAGGAAATGTGAGTTCCGAGAAAACAGTCATTGCTTTAAAAATATCAGGGCAGAATGCAGCGCGTCACGTCCAACTGACATTTCCACTTTATTGGAGAGATGCAAACAAATGACTGGGTAAGGACTCCAGCCTTTATTGAATCAGTGCTAATTGCCCTCGGGGCTTAGCAAAATCACAAAGATCACCAGGCTTAAGCTCCTAGAGTCATCTTTGAGGTGAACAGCTTTATCATTTGTCAGCTGGTGACAGCCATTAGTGGGTAATTTCCCTCAGCAAGAGGCTGTGCATGAGCTCATAGGGCCAATTCCAACATTTAAAAAAAGGAAAGAGCAAAGTGTTAGAGGTGGGCAGACTGGGTTCAGAACTTTTATCTGCCTCCCATTGTTGTGTGACATTCCAGAGTCTTCTATGTAAAATGGACATAAGTCACATCAACTTTTCTGGATTGCGGTTAGAATTTGAGGTGATCTATGGAAAGCACTGTGCCTTGCAAATACGGAGTGCTCAAAAAGTAACTTTCACAAAAGACCTGATGCCAAAAGGCAATAGACAAAACAGTGGGGTTGACTGTTACCGGTATTGCATTCAACAATTATTCCTAACTGAGAGGATCCGGGCTACGCTGCGTTCTATTGGCTTCATTACTGGTAACGTTTTCTGTTTGTGTTTTCACTTGTGCCTTCCCAGTATAATGTAAGAGAAAGGTTTAAAATAGGGATAAAATGTGTGACAATATCTTCTAACCCTGTGCCCATGGCAGACTTTACTGATCAATTACAGTTTTCTTCTTTTTTGTGTGTGGTTGTTGAACCTGGATGTGGCTTCTCTATCCTTCTCAGAGCATGGCTCCAGGTAGCCTTAGTATTTATTGATCACATTTGATTTGATATTTGAGATAAATACTATTTGACATCCTGGCTCCAATTTGGATAATTCCAGAAACAATAGAAGCCTATGGGGTAGATAATTTAGGCATCTGGGCCCCTCAGATCATATCACAGGCAGCTCCCTATAAGTTCTGACTAAAGTGGACAAAAACAAACATCCATCTACCTTGACACTCTGCAATTTTGCTGCTTGTAATACTGTTTTATTGTGGAACTGTTGGCCGAGATTTGAATCACAACCACCTATTTCCTCGGAGAGCCCGCTGTATGCAATAGACGAAGTTATCACAGATATGACAGTGCAGAAAGCACAGAGACAGTCTGTGCAGGGTCTTGAGGTGCCAAGAGGACGCTGAACCCTGTATATCACCCCGAGGAGAAGCAGGGATGGAACATGCACACCAGAGACCACCTGCCTGCAGTGAGGCAGAGGAGAATATTCTCAAAGCCAGAACTGCTGGTGTGGAGCTGGTTTGGGGTAGACTTTGGTGATGACTTACAAGCCAAAACATTTTTCATTACCCAATATTTAAATGTTTAGGCTGGAAACCAGTTAGGTCCATCAGATCATCGGCAGCTTCTTGAACATTAGTGTTCTAGCTCCCATGGAGATGGGAACCAGAGCCAGTAGGGAGACTTGCAGTCAACACCCATAGATTTGCAAACTGCACTCTTAGAAGTCAGGGGGATTCCAGGAGGTACCCCGGAAGCAGCTGTGGGACTGGGCAGGAGGCTGAAGGGTGGGACCTAGACATATTTTCTACCATTTGTGCTGCTAATGTCCTGGTCTGAGCCACCTCGTTTCGGGCCTGAATTAGGCAAAAGCCTCCTGATGTTCTCTTTGCTTTCATCCCCATTGCCATCTGGTCTTTTCTCAATGCAGCAGCAAGAGCAAACCTGTTAAAACAGATCGCATCAGGCCACCACTTCTTAGCTCAAAACCCTTCAGTGTCTCCCCATTTTACTCAGCATAAAAGGCAAATTCCTGGCCAGACTCTTCCAGGCCTTGAACAATCCAGCAAAGCACCGCCCCCCCTTACCTCTCCAGTCTCCTCTCCCACCGTGCTCCTCCTCTCTCTGCACTCCTGCCGCTCGGCATCTTTTCTATCCCTCCAGCGCGCAGGTGTGCTTCCATGTGGGACCTTCAGCTCAGGCTGGTCTCTGTCTGGGAGGCTCTTCTCTCAGACCTGTGCTTCGTGGTTTCCTCACTGCCTTTTCTTTTTCTTTTTTTTTTTTTTTTATCCTCACCCGAGGACATTTTTGCATTTATGTTCAGATAGAGTGGGAGGGAGAGAGGGAGGAAGAGAGAAACATCGATGTGAGAGAGACACGTCGAGTGGTTGCCACCCACATGATCCCAACCGAGGCCGGGGACAAGCTGCAACCAAGGTACGTGCCCTTAGCGGGAACCGAACCCGGGACTCTCTGGTCTGCGGGCCGACGCTCTAACCGCTGAGCCAAACCAGCCAGGGCTCCTCACTGCCTTTTCAAATCTTTGTTCAAACCTCACATTCTCATGAGGCCTTCCCTAACGTCCTTCTCTGTTTCCCCCACACCAACTGGGCACTCTGAATTCCCCGTCCTCTGGTTTACTTTCCTTTTTTCTGTTACATGTATCACCTTCTAACATACTACATTATTTGTTGATTTACTAGGTTTCTTGTTTTTCTGGCCCCACTTTGCTAAAAAGTAATATCCCCTAGGGCAGGGATATTTGTCTGATTTGTTCAGTGATGTTTCCCAGGCATTGGAACACTGCCTGGCACACGATAGGATTTCAAAAAGTACTTGCTGAATGAGTGAAGGTATGAAGGAAGGAATGAATGGGTTTCTGGATCCATCACCTCTTCATCAATCAGAGAAACTTCATCTTTAAAATTAGCTTTGATGTGAGGCATCTGCAAAGGATTCCATTTGAATAAAAGATCCACTAGTTAAGAAACCACTCAGAAACCACCACTGTGGTCCAATCCTCCCTTTACACAGAGGGGAGAACCTGGGCCCAGAGGAGTCACACATCCAGTTAGGGCAGAGCTGGAAGATGGCCCATCTCTCCTGATGTACACTCTCAGCCTGCCTCAGTCTGTTTCACACTCTTCCTTCCCACCTGAATGCCTTCCCTGCTCCTGCCTTAAATCTTTATACCTGCTTTTAGAGAAACAGCATTTCTCAATTAATCTAATCAAGAGTTTCACTGCTAGGAAATAGTAACAGGAGCTGTGGTCTGAAAAAGTCCCTCTCCCTTTTTTGAAGCCCTGATTACCACAAGTGACAGGTTTGGAAGTATGTGATAAGCTGGGATTTCTATTTCCAGCTCAACCACCAGTTCAACCACCCCAGATGTGATTAGGTTTATTGATGCTGTTACTACCAATAATTAGCTTTTTTTTTCTTTCTGGCAACTCCCAGTTCCTAGAAATCTTGCAAGCATTGCTCACGTATGCAAAGGTGAATGAAGTGGTAAACATCACCATCTGTTCTGTATTTTCCTCCCCAAAAGCTTTCCCCCACTCTCCTTTTCTCCTTTATGACATCTTATGGGGAAGCAGCTGGCCAATCATCTAGCCACAAAGTAGATGCTGTTCTGTTTCCAACTTTTAATTTGAAAAAAGAAAAAGAAATTCCACAGAGGAGTAGCTAATGTTTATTTCGGTGAGATTTTTGTGGTTAAGGAAACAGTCTGACACAGAGGAAACTACATTATGATGCATTCACAACACTATAATGGTGACCCTCCAGCTAGGTATCCTATCTACAGGCTCAGATCTTACAGAAGAGGCACTTTTGGTGGTTTTATCTAAAGATCCATAAATTATATTGGTTTCTAGCGTGTTTGCTCAGTAAGGCTATTGGGATGTCTATCTCTATATTAAGTATTTTTAAAATTAGCAATTTAACATATTATTGTCTTCTTATTACATTCACTCAATTCACGTTTAAGCCTATTTACAAAGAGAGAGGACACATTTCTCTTTTATTTCAATATTAGGTTCATCCCAGTATACTGTTTGAAATTATTTGAACGCTATTTTTCATCTTTAGTTAGTTTACCCAATTTTTTTTAAATTATTTAATTTTAACTAGGGTTATAAACACATAACATTACGTTGTTACTTTACAATTTTGAATGTAATTTAATCTAACCTTTAAAAAAAGACACCTGAAATTATCTTATGTAGTATATTTTCTATTTATTTAAACTTTTATATAGCTGGGTTATTTATATATTTTTTCTTTTTTACCTTGATATTTTAAAATATATCCACTGGAGGGACTAAAAAATAATTGAATGAGTATAGATCTGTAGTCCAGGAAAATGAGTATCTAACAATGTCTGAATTCTGTAGCAATATTTGCCTGTGTTTTGAAGTTTAGGAAACTTCTCAATTATAGCTCTTGATTTGACTCTAAACCAGGATTTAAATTTGCCTTCTATAAGTCTGATTCTGGCCTAGTCATTTTACAATGGGATTGTTTTTTCCTGAGAAAACCTTGAAGAAGGAATAGCTTGGTAAGGAGATGAGGGAAAGCCGAGTAAAGAGAGAGACAAGTGTAGGTTTCAGAAGGTTACAAAGGCTTTGACAGATATTATCTTGCATTTAGGCAACAGATTCTGACAAATGGGGTTTGGGCACAGGGGGCCCAGTGAGTGCCCATGTTGGTCTGATGGTTCCCTGGAACACTGCCAAGGCAGTTTTCAAAATGATCTTAGCAAAACCTCCAGAAGCATCAAAGGATCATTAGAAAACTACTCAATATCTGAAAAAATTTTTAAAAAGCTGAATTAACTGTTTACTGTAGTAAGAGAGACCTATGCCGAACAGGCACATTCCCTCTGAGCACGCAGTCTGCTAACATGGTGTAGGAGTTTGGAGAGGCGTGGAGTTCAGGAGGCCTTTTAGAAGCATAAATGTGTGGAAGTTATCTGCAGAAGCTTGGTTACTCATCTGAGAATGTTGTTGATTGGCTGTCACTCAGAGGAATGTTTATTGAAATGAGCCCACCCCTGACTGGCTGATTGTCAGAAGTGAGGGTTGACACTGATTGGGTTGGCCTGCAAAAAGCAAGTTCAGCTGCAGCAAGTTGTTGATCAGTTAAACAGGTTTAATACCAGTTTTGGTGTCTTCTCATTATCATGGTTACATAACAATCAGTCTTTTCCTAAGTTAATGGGAACTCTTTTTTTTTTTTTTTTTAATGCTCAACCCTAACTGATACACCTACCTGAGTGGAGGTCTAGACTGTAGATCTATTTCCCCATTATGTCCCTTATTAACCTTGTGATATTCCTTGAAAAAGTTACTTCTCATTACTAAACTGTATTTGTATGCTATGGCTAGTAATATCTACCTCCAGGATTATTGTCAAGATTAAATGTTATCCTGGTTGTGAACACTCTGTAAATTATAAATATCCTGAAACTTTAAAACACACTTGAGATCCTCTCAAAATATGATAATATATGCCAAAATGGTGTGTGAATTCTAAAGTGCTATTTAATCAAATATTTATATATCCTTCTCAGTATTTATATTGTTATTATCATGCCCTGTTCCTCAAGACCCAACTCTAATGTTCTTTCTTCCAAGAAAATATCCTTGATTATCCAAGTCTTTTTTTATTTTATTCTCTGGATTTTAACATTTATCATCTGTACCATCCATATTAGCCCTTATAATTATTCCGTCTTGATTTATTCACTGTAATTTCTGGTTGTTGGTCTTATTTTCCCAAACTGATTTAAAGTTACTTAGAGCAAGAATCTTATCATCATTAATACCAAGGAGTATCAGAGCCAGAGAGTGCTCAAGGGCCCAGAGTCAAGAATTAGTAGCAGTATCCACACTACACTGTGAACCTGTGCAGACATAGCTAGTCAATCACAGAGCCCTTTCCCCCTCCCTCCTGGAAGCTCAGACCTTAGTATTCTTTTCACCATAGCACTCCTGGCAGCCACTATACCTTCAGGGTAGCTCACACCTCAGGTAAAACTACTTGCTATCCTGGAACTACTCAAACTCTGTCATTTTCCACATGAGGAAATTAAGGCCCAAAGAGGGAGTGACTTGCTCATGGAGTACAGACCAGAGTCTTTTTTCCCTTGTCTCATTCTTTCTTCAGTATCACTAAACACGCTGCATTGTTAATATATCCAGTGGTGCCTGACACGGTTGCTGAGCTCATACTTGATGCTCAACAAACACCTATGACCACCTTGTTGTTGTTTTTTTAATCCTCATGGGAGGATATTTTTCCATTTATCTTCAGATAAAGGGGGTGTGGGGGGAGAGAGAGAGAAACATTGATTGGTTGCCTCCTGCACGACCCCGACGAGGGCCAGGGACCAAACTGCAACCAAGGTACGTGCCCTTAACTGGAATCGAACCCGTGACTCTTTGGTCCGTGGACCGATGCTCTAATCACTGAGCCAAACTGGCCAGGGCCATGACCATCTTTTTTAGGGCTGAGATTACTCAGGTATTTGGAAAGCAGAGCATTTCTACAACACTGTTGACACTGTAATTTAATATTATTGAGTTAGCCTGCGGTGGCAGCTTAATTCATGATTGTGAGTTACCTGACATTTCAGTTCAGATTTGTAGGTTTCAAACTCTTTTCTTCCTATAATAAGGTCCACAAAGGATATCCCAAATCTGTTAAAGTACACATTTCCCCTCACCATCTGCCAAAATCTGCACCATTCATACAAATGAAAAGAGTCAGTAATTGCACAAAACCTCCCTGCTTAAATACGGCAATGGAAAACCACATCAGTCACATTCACAATGAAAATTAGATTTAAAAAGTATAAGTCTAAAATCATATTTGCAATGGAATTAGTTTATTCTCCTCAGATTATTTAAGACCGAGTTTGATGCATCTAAGCTAATTGTTTTTCCTGGTTCTCTCTCCAGGTACTTAAATGGGCACTTAACGATACAGTAATTAGAGGAAGTCGGTGTGTTTTTTTGTTTTTGTTTTGTTTTTTTTAAATCCCAACGCAAATAGCATTTTTGCTCTTTGGAGGCTGTTGTGTAAACCAGACCCTGATGTGAGAGAGAGGGGAGGTCCTTGCTCAGAACCAACACAAACCAGCGAATCCTTTCAAAAGGAGTCCCTAATACCCCTTAATATATAACAGTAATAGTTTTATTTACCATAGCAACCAAGCCATCCTCATTCCTTTTCACTTGCTATGTTATCTCTGAAAACACCGTGCCCTCTACATACAGGTTCAGTTCTTTAATCACAAACCATTAAGTTTAAGAATTTTCTCTCCCTCCCCCACAGTCCTTCCTTTCTCCATTTCACTTCATAAAACAAACAAACAAAAAATCTAACTAGAGTCCACCAGTGTGACTCAGTGGTTGAGCGTCGACCCATGCACCAAGAGGTTGCCGGTTCGATTCCTGGTCAGGGCACATGCCCAGGTTGTGGGCCAGATCCCCAGTGGGGGGCATGCAGGAGGCAGCCAATCGATGTTCTCTCTCATTGATGTTTCTCTCTCTCCCTCTCCCTTCCTCTCTCTAACATCAATAAAGGAGAATGACTTCCGGTCAAGATGGCGGCGTAGGTAAACGCGGTATCGCGTCCTCCCACAACCACATCAAAGTTACAACTAAACTACAGAACAACCATCATTCAAAACCGCCCGAAATCAAGCTGAATGGAAGTCCTACAACTACGAAATTAAAGAAGAAGCCGCATCCAGACTAGTAGGAGGGGCGGAGGCGCCATGGGCTGGTCGCACACCCACGTGTGGCGGATAAAAATCAGGAGGATACCTCGGCTGGGAAGGTCCTCCCTGAGGACTCAGGGGTCCCTGTCCCACACCAGGCGCCCAGCTCAGGGTTCCAGTGCCAGGAAGAGAAGTCGCCATAACTTCTGGCTGTAAAACCAGCGGGAACAGAGGCTGAGGGAGGCTGAGGCAGCTGGAGCCCCAGGCAGCTCCTCTTAAAGGGCCCGCGCACAGACTTATTCGGACTTGCTCCCTCCAGGCTCCAGCGTGGGGGAGGCAGCTTGAAAGGCACCAGAGTCATATGGGGAAGAACTGAGCTGTTTGGCATTGGAGCAAGAGCTGGAGAGGCAGGTTTCTCCTGGACCGACGTGCTGTCAGAGGCCTTTGTTCCTTTGGTGAGCCCTTCCCTGAGATGGCAGATGCCGCCATATCTGGGTCTCCAGCTACCTGGCTCACACTTTTGCCCCGCCCTGGTGATTCCCTGAGGCCCCGCCCCACCCAACTTTCAGGCCCACCCAAGCTGTTGCCAGTTGCTTTACCATAGGATTGGCCTGTCTTGGATCCTGCTTCAGCTTTTCCTAAATTCTTTCAAACAAGCAGCATCTGGTCTCAGCTAGCCCCATATCTCTCGAATACATAGAAACAAACACAGGGAGGCAGCCAAAATGAGGAGACAAAGAAACAAGTCTCAAATGAAAGAACAGAACAAAACTCCAGCAAAAGAACTAAGCGAAATGGAGATAAGCAACCTAACAGATGCTGAGTTCAAAACACTGCTTATAAGGATGCTCAATGGACTTAGTGAGGACCTCAAGAGCATAAAAAAGGACCAGTCAGAAATGATGGATGCACAGTCAGAAATGAAGGAGGCACTAACTGAAATAAAGAATAATTTACACAGATTCAATAGTAGAGTAGGTAAAGCCAAGAAGCAAACCAGCGATTTGGAATATAAGGAAGCAGAAAACACCCAATCAGAACAGCAAAAAGAAAAAAGAATCCAAAAAATGAGGACAGTGTAAGGAGCCTCTGGGACAACTTTAAGTGTGCCAACATTCGTATCTTGGGGGTGCCAGAAGGAGAAGAGAGAGAGCAAGAAATTGAAAACCTATTTGAAACAATAATGGCAGAAAACTTCCCCAACTTGGTGAAGGAAACAGACATATAAGTCCAGGAAGCACAGAGAGTGCCAAACAAGATGAACCCCAAGAGGCCCACACCAAGACACATCATCATCAAAATGCAAAAGGTTCAAGACAAAGAATCTTAAAAGCAGCAAGAGAAAAGCAGTTAGTTACCTACAAGGGAATTCCCATAAGACTGTCAGCTGATTTCTCAAAAGAAACTTTGCAGGCCAGAAGGGAGTGGCAAGAAATATTCAGAGTGATGAAAAGCAACAATCTACAACCAAGATTACTCTATCCTGCAAAGCTGTCATTTAGAATTGATGGCCATATAAAGAGTTTCCCAGACAAGGAAAAGCTAAAGGAGTTCATCACCACCAAACCATTATTATATGAAATGTTGAAGGGTCTTCTTGAAGAAAAAAGATAAAAAATATGAACAAACAAAATGGCAATGAATACACATCTATCGACAATTGAATCTACAAACAAAATGAACAAGCAGAACAGAAACATTCTCATAGATACAGAGAAATTTTGTTGGTTGCCAGATGAGAGGGGGTTTGAAGGAATGGGTGAAAAAGGTGAAGGGATTAAGAAGTACAAATTGGTTGTTAGACTGGCAAACCTCAAAGGGAAGGAGTGTTGTGGGGTGGGAAGAAATAAACCAAATAACTTATATGTATATACGTATAACCAATGGACACAAACAACAGTGTGGGGAAAGGCAGGAGGGGGGCGGGAATGGGGAGGAGGGGGGTCAATGGGGGAAAAATGAGGAACATCTGTAATACATTCAACAATAAAGATAAGTTTTAAAAAAATAAAAATAAAATCAATAAAGGAAAAAAAATTAAAAAAAAAAAAACTAGAAAAGGCAACTTATCAATGTGTCTTAAGAGCCATAGCAATGATCATAGCTTTTGACCCTGAAATCTCATCATTTAGAATTTATTCTGAGGGAAACAATGAAAAGAAGAAAAAACTTCAAGGGCTACGGTACCAAAGAATAATAGAAACATGAGCAACTCTTAAATTATAACCATAAAAAATAGAAAACATTTGTTAAGTATATGTACTATTCTTGCAACCATATAAATATAGATATACTTATAATCAAAGACTGGAAAGTAAGTAGTGGACAAAGACAAAAAATAATGTAGATCAGAGAGGCAGAAGAATGGTTGTGTTTTGGTGGTGACCATTTTTCAAAATGTTCTTTAATAACACAAAAAGTTATTGTTCACCAGTGTAGTTAGTGTTATGGCATATGAAAGCAGAAGGGGCTCTAGTTTGGGAGTCGGAAAAGGCCACTACCTGGCAGTATCATCCTGGAAAAAGCTTTCACTCTCTGATCTTACTTATTTCATCTATAAAATGAGGATTCTGAGCAACTTTTTTTCTAAGTTGACTTGTAGTTTTAAATTCTATTATTCTTCATGGACTTTCTTCTTTAAGTTGATGTTGGAAGTGTTTTAAAATGTTTAAGGATGGTAAATATTTGTGAAATTTCAGGGCTTTGGTCCAGTAAAGAAAGTCTCAAGCTTAGAGGGATGGATCACATAAAATAAAAAGTAATATATCTGTCTTGGTTCAAAACTAGTCATTTTTTCTTGAGCATAAGGCTTTGATATATCCACTTTTCAGAAAAGCTCATACTTCCAACCTGCTGCTGATTATATAATCATGCAGTAAAATGTATTGAAAATATGGAGAAATAGTGTTATCCAAGAGCAATGTGATATTATGAGTGAATAAATCATAAATGTTGACATAGAATGAGCTGCTGTCTTCTAATTGTTATAAGACATGATGTTATTCATATTTTATTTTTATGTGCTAAGAAGTCAACAAGTCAAAGTTCTCAGCACGTGGCAATATGACCACCAAAGGTGCTCCCAGGAGCTGTTGGGGACCAAAGAAGCAGTGTTTCCAGAGCACATTTTATGTATCTTGGGTCCAAAATTTAGTTCTTTTTCTAAGGCTACCATTCTCTCTTTTCTCTGTAGAACCAAATCCAGCGCACCTCCTAGGTACCCAAGGTCTAGCTGGGGCTTTGTGGTCATACGCACGTGGTTCCAACGCATTATCTTCTTCTTTACCGGTTGTGTGACCACGCGCCTTCTCTGAGCATCAGGATTTACTTATAAAGTTCTTCCTCACATAGCTGTGGAACAAAGAGATCTAATACTTGATGTGTCTCTAGTGTTGGGAATATGGTGGGTATGAAATAAATGTCAGAACCTTTCTCATTCCTCAATTCCATCTTTTAAAGAATCCTTGTCTATTGCACTGTTGTTTGTGACAAACACAGACTCTGGTACTTTCTAATGTTTCTCAAATGGTTCATACAAGTATAAGTTATCTACTAAATCTCTTAGATATAGGATCCCAGCTATAGGATATGTAACCTATTGAACATGCTGGAAGCTTGAGGGAAAGTTCAATAACATCAATTATGAAGAGGCCCAAAATAGAACTAATATTTATTGAGTGGTTCTACATAACAGGGACTGTGCGGAGGCCTTTGAATACATTATCTTCTTCAAACTTTACAAAAAAATCCCACTTGGTAAGTAATATTACTGCCTCTCTACTAATGAAAACATGTCATTTAGAAAGGCTAATTAATATGACCCAAAGACACCAAAAGAAATGACAGCTGAGATCTGGAACTCATATCCCTCTAAGTTTGAATATAAACTCTTAAAAAAGATAAATTTACTATCAACAACCAATACTTGTAGAATTGTTAGAGTACCCATGGCCCATTATTCAATACCAGATTTGTAGATGAAGTAGCTTTTTGACTAATGACTGATAGAAACTGGCTCTACAGCAGTGTTCCAGCTCTGATGTCACTAAAGAGCTCACATTTCTGCTCCACCAGCTGCAGGGTGACACAAAAAGTAAAGGATGGATTGTTGACTCCTTAGCAAAGGTGACCTCTATTAACCTACCTAGAAGAAAAGCAAGTGTCTACCAGCCCCATCTCCATTCACTTTTCTCTAATGATATAATCATTATTTCCTTTAATTACTCTCACAAAATTTGATCCTGCTCAAAGATAGATCTCTTTTACCTGTATTGGTTTTAAATGGAAAAATTAATGGCTTTGGGAAAGAAACTCAGTGACTCTTATTGAACTTTAAAGCTATTTAATAGACATTGGGGTTGGGGTGAGTGTGGGTAGCATATTTTTATGGGTTTTACCTCTAAGAACTCCACCAGGTCCTCATGGTGAAGGGTTAAGCAAAAAACTTTAGTAGTAACCACTTTGAAAAACTCCCAACGCATTGTCCATAACAAAAGCCTACTCTCTACAGAGGAAAAAGTTTCACCAAAACCTTATTGACTTTGGGAGAAAAGCAATTACCCAACTCCAATCAATCTATTCTTCCCATCTCACCTAGAGAGGAAAAAGTAAAAAACAAAAAACAAACAAACAAAAACTTGTGAAGGTCACAACCCAGGGACAAAGACCCATGAAAAGACTGAGATGTGGTTGATTTTGAAGTAAAAATGGATGAGGTTTTCCAAAATGAATGATGAATACCAAAGAATAGATCTAGGAAAGCACCAAGCTGTCTCTCTGAGAGAGCACCGAGTATGATAAATACCAAAAAATTTACACGTAGGCATATCCTATGCAAACTGAAAACTATCTCAACTAAATGAAGAGCATTCTAATGCCAGAACCCAATGACCTTGAAGATGTATGTTAATATCAGATTATATTATATCCCATATACCACATATTATTGCTTTGATTTCATAGAGATCACTTGGTACCCACTTTTTGCTCTTTTAAACATCTTTATCAAAAACATAGTATTTTGCCTAGTCCTGGGGGAAATGTTTATTTCTTGTTAAAATGTGCATAAAAGAAAGTTAGATTCTAAAGAAGTAATCTTCTAGCCCATGTTTAAGCCATATTAAAGCTAATAGTTTAGGTGTAAAACCAAGTGACAAAGCTATTGGTTTGATTTTTAAATTCTTACTTAACTAATGCTTTTTAAACTTGTATATTCCAAGTCTGTTGTATAGGGCTTTTCTTTGAATATGTCCATATATTTAAACCACAAAGAGGCAAGACTGTGCTATATCATTTGTGGAAAAGATGTGCATACCTAAATCCTAATGAGAAACATGACAACTCTTAAAACAGTTTTCTGCTACCAACATGCCATTGCCACACATTCCCAGCTTCATTATTACTGGGAAAAGTTTTTCTTCTATTTTCTTTCTTTTTTCCTTTATTGATATTAGTGAGAGAGAGAGGGAGGGAGGGAGAGAGAGAGAGAGAGAGAGAGAGAGAGAGAGAAACATCAATGAGAGAGAACATCAGTTGGCCGCCTCCTGCATGCCCCCTACTGGGGATCAGGCCCACAACCTGGGCATGTGCCCTGACCAGCAACCTCTTGGTGCATGGGTGGATGCTCAACCACTGAGCCACACTGGATAGACTCTAATTTCTTTTTTAATGTAAAATATTTTTTGGCACCTTCTACACTCAGGTAGCTGTATTTAGTTATTTTGTGGTGTGAATCTTCATTATAATGTGATATTAGCACACATCTTCAAGGTCATTGGATTCTGGCATTAGATTAGTCTTTGTATTCTATTGAGATGGTCCAATACTAAGGAGACAGATCCACTTACAAAATACATGAAGGGTCCACTAGAGGGCAGCAAAGCACAAACCAAATTTAAATTGGCACCCAAGGCTGATGTCACAAAAAATTTATATTGAGGATATGATTTCTTACGTGCAAAAAAATTCAAATTAGTTCAGTGATGTAAAATAACTTATGTGCACATGTTTATCCTTTTTTGGAACTAGTGGTCCAAGGTTGAAGAGCAAAATGAGAATAGAATTTGTTCTAGTCCCAGCTCTTACTAATTGTGATTTGGGCGATCTCTACAATTTGCCTCTCTGGTCCTTTTCTACGATACACGGATTTGCACAAAATGATTTTTACTGTTCTTTCAACTTTAAAATTCCATGGTTTTGTGACTTCTGATTTTATTTTATTTTAAAATGATACTGACTAGGTTTTTACATTATTTGGCCAACCATAACTTGACAGTGGAAATCTTGGAATGTCCACTATTATTTCATGGAAAATTTAGGTACCTGAAATGCGATTTGCCTTCTTAATAACATGACACGTCTGCCCCCAAACTATTACTTGTATATAATCTAGTGACAATAGTGATTACAATGTTTTCTAGAGAAAGATTTTACTATTTAAGCCCTCAAAGTGACCTGTTTTTATTTGGGGAAAAAAACAAAAACAAAAAAAAACAAGAAAAATAAAACCTCACAATAATCTTGTATTAGCCAAGTGGTTTTCACTTTCCATTTATTTTCCTTTTAAAGTACTATGTATGTGAAGTCAGTACTAGTTACTCTACCAAAGTTCTAAAATCATGGTTAATTTTTTAAAAAATAATTGTTGCCTTGAAGGTCAAAAAATGGTGATTCAGAGTCGAAAGAAGAGCACATGATAGATCTGAACTACTGTTATGTCGTCATTCATTTGGTCAACCACTTCTATCTGGATGTGGTTGATTTTGACAGTTAATGAATTCAGTTATTCTTCACATTTACTCAATGACTGTCATTGTAAATACCCATCACAATAATCCATTTTCAGTCTATACCTGAGTTTTGACTGAAACTAAAACTTTTTTTTTTTTATCCTCACATTTTTCCATTTTTTGTTCAGATAGAGTGGGAGGGACGGAGAGGAAGAGAGAGAGAGAGAAACATCGACGTGAAAGGGACAGATCGAGTGGCTGCCTCCCGCACGACCCAACCAGGGGCCGGGGACAAACTGCAACCGAAGTACGTGCCCCCAGCGGGAACCGAACCCGGGCCTCTCTGGACCGCAGGCCGACGCTCTAACCGCTGAGCAAAACCGGCCGGGGCTGAAACTCTTTTCTGAGTAACATTTTTCATAAGCACCAACGGATAAAAAACTGTCAACAGTTTAATGAAAGCTGAAACCATTTCTGAGTCAAGACTGTAATGTAGTTATATTTCATACCAGACCACATATTTAAACCCTCACTTAGGGCACATTTTTCTCCTTTATGCATAAGAAACAAATATGCCTGGCTGGCAGTGAATGTGATGAAGGAAAATCATTCTTTAAAACACAGTAAACCTATTATTATTATTAAAAGTAGAGGTAGAACAATGTTATAGGTACTCTTGACTCCCTGCCCTGACACATTAGCATGCATAGTAACATTATGACTGGCACCCATTTCCCTTCAGAGCTATAGACTCAGTTCACCTCAATGCCTGAAGTTATTAGCATGAGATAAATTACTCATCTAACCGATTTGCTTTTCCACTAGAGGGTGAGGAATGTGAGGAGACCCCCAACCTCAGAGTCCACAGTTTCGATATAAGCTGCATTCTCACACTAGTGAGATGAGCCATTGAGAGTGGTATTACTTACAGAGAGCAATGAGTACAACAACGCTGATTGCCCAGGTGCAAATCCTGACTCCACTCTTTATTCTGTGCCTCAATATCCTCATCTGCAAAATGAGATTGCAATGCCTACTTCTTAAGGGTGGTTTTAAGAATTACAAGTTAATACTTGTAAAACTTTATAGTATTTAACCTTAGAAGACGAAAATGGTTTTAATTCCTCCAGTGCTTTTCCAACAAGATGTTGCCAAGAGTATCATCTTGGAATTCCTACTAATAATTATCTATTGACCTTGGACAAGTCACTTCACTTCTCTTGGCCTCATTTTCTTATCCAGGGTCTTAAACAATGCTTGAAAAGTAATAAATCCTCTAAGATGGTTTCAGTGGATGTTGTGGAATGAACAAATTGCGAAATGAGGATATTGGAGCAAATAGATTTACAAGACACTTTCTAGTTTTAATACTTAATGTAATTCATTATCTCCCAGTATGACTGTGAGGAATAAATGAAATGCAATTAATCGGCTATCTGCATTGGAAACCCTACTGCAAAACACCACACCATTTGCTAAAAGGAATTTTGAAAGTATCTACACAAAATATCACATACTTTACTGTGATAATTAATCCAGTATCATCTCTGTCAATATTGGACTTAAAGGCTTCAGAAGAAGAATAAATAACATTTATTTTGTACAAAACGCTGTCAGTGTCCAAGAGTCCCCAGGGGGCAGAGCCGGAGGCCTGCGCCCTCAGAGCAGCAGGAGGGAGCCCAGCAGCAGCTCTCCCTGGCCCAGCAGGCGGCCCCGCTCCCGGCCAAGGCCCTTGTTCTCGGCCTTGACGCGCACGGCCAGGCGGCGCACCTCGTCCTCCGAGAGCCCGTCGAAGCAGAAGTCCTGGTCGAAGGCCGCCTTGCGGCTCCGCCGGACCACGGCGCTGCGCTGCTGGCGCGCCTTGCCCGGAGGCTGCAGGACCAGACTGACGCGGCAGCCGACGGCGCGGGGCTCGGCGGCTCCTCCGGCCGGGCCCTCGGGGCGGAGCAGCCGGATGCGGAGGCGCCCGCTAGCTGGACTGTACTCGGCCGCCAGGCGCAGGGCGCCGCCAGCGCGACCCAGAGTCACGGTGCCCTCGGCTTCCAGGAGCTCAGGCCGCGGGCCGGGGGACGACAGAGGGGACGCGGAGAGGGTCTGGGCCGGGGACCCCGAGTTGGCTCTGCGTTTCTCGCCCACGTCTCCGCTGGACACAGAAGGGGCGCGAGCCAGGCCGCGATTCCTCCGGGCCCTCAGAGCGCGGCTCAGCAGCCCTTCGGGGGCGCGCAGGAGGCGGTGGCCGCGGGACCGCAGGGAGAGCGTGTTCCGGGGCGGGAGGGCGTCTTCGGGGATCGTGGGGGCCGGGGCTCCGCCAGGAGCCCCGAGTGGGGCGTCTCTTCTGCTGCCGCTGTAGGTGTGGGCTCGAGGGCGGGGCGCGGACCCGGTGGCGGGCGGCTGCAGGAGCGTGGCGGCTCCGGGGTCCCCGAGGAAGAGCGACTCCTTTCGGCGGGTGTGCGGGCTCTCGAGCAGCGCGCAGAAGCCGTAGGCGGTGCGCGCGCGGGGCAAGTGAGGCAGCGAGAGCGCGGCCTGCGAGCGCGGGTCCCAGTCCGTGCGCCCGGAACCGTCTTCAGTTCTTGCTTTTTTGACCCAGGAGTTCCGGATTGCAGCCAGGGTGGGGCAGGGTGCGAATCGCGGGGGGATGCAGAACTCAGGGATGCGGTCTGGGGTGAGCACGTTTGCGCACGTGGCGGGCGTGAAAGCAGTGGTTCGGCTGTTCCGACCTTGGAGACGTCGGTTCCCGCCCCGAAGGAGGCGCTCGGGACCCAAGCGGAGCCGCTCCAGGCACCACATTAGGAGGCAGGTGCCGGATCTGGGCGACCCTCTGCTGGAGCTGGTCAGCCTGCAATGCACACGCGCACACGGGTCGTCAGAGTGAGCCCCTCAGGACACAGCAGTTCCTCTCTCCTACTTTTGGGGTGCTTTCTCCTCCCTCCCTCGGGACTAGGCAAATTGTCCACCCCCGCCCTCGTTCCTTCCCCCCATGCCGCTATTGGAAACTGTTTCAGTGACTGACAAAGTAATCTTGTTTCATTTGTCCTGTCTCCTTTCCCTGGTCAGGAACACTTCGGGGCTTATTGTCATCTCGATCCGCCGTAGCTGGCTTAAGGAGGAGATTCTCAAAACATTGGCCTCGCACTATCCTCGATGCTTCTGCAGTCGTTTCCTGAATCCTTGGATTATTGCACTAATCCTCAGAATTAAAATAATTACCCCCTCCAGGGCATTCAGCTTGGTCTCCCTTTTTAGGCTCAAGGAGCCGCAGACGAGTCCCGGGGGAGTTAAGCAAGGCTTTGGGTCCCACTGAATGTACCTGAGGTCCAGCGCCAGATGGATCTCGCACCGTTCTGCCTGGGACACTGACCAGGAGGGGCGCAGGGGCAAGTATCCTCCGGAAAATTCAAAGGGCGTGCGGCAGGGTTCAGTACAGCAGTCCTAGGACAGCCGGCCTGAGCCTTTATACTTGGATCCCCGAACGCCTGCGGATGGGAGGGCGGGAGCGACGCTGCTTGGTAACCTGACTCCACGCCTCCCGGCACCCGCATTCTCTCTGCCACGTGGCTGGTTCTACTTCGCAAATTCAAAAGATCCAGTTCTCTTTCTCTCCTGCTTGGGGTGGGGATGTTATCCTCAGAAACCCCGAACAAGTTTCTATTTCCTCACGTGCAAAAGAGGGTTAAATCTTTACTATGTTGCAGTCATTGTGAGGACCTAGGGACACAATGTGAATGCACAGCACTCTACACTCACCACTAAGAGAAGATAAAAGTTGGGTTTGTCTAATTCTTACTTAATAACCTCTTCCAAATTCGGCCATTCTGTGTCCAGCTTTCCAAGTTCCTTAACTTGCTTTATGGTTTTCTGTTCTGATTTAAGTGTTTTTTTCTTTGTTGATCACTCTGGGTACAGGGAATCTTATGGAGTGCTGAAATATTCCACATCTTGATCTGGGTGGGGTTAGAGGGGTGTATCCCTATGTAAAAAAAAATAATCTAGCATACATTAATGATTACATATAAAATTATATGTATTGTATAACTTTAAAAAAAAATCTTACAACCCACTTTTTAAGCCATGTTGTGCTGTGGTTTTTGTTGTTGCTGTGATGATTAGAAAAAGAAAATTATTTTATCCTCACCCGAAGGTATGTGTGGTTTTTTATAAAATGATTTGAGAGAAAGAGGAAGGGAGAGAAACATCTATCTGTTGCCTCCCGTAGTGGCCCCCACCAGGAATAGAACCTGAAACCTGGGTATGTGCCCTGACCAGGAATAGAACCAGCCATCTTTTGGTGTAGGGACAACAACACTCCAACCAACTGAACCACACCAGCCAGGGTGGTATGTGCTGATTTTTGATTGGGAAAATGTATTCCTGAATACAACTGGGCTGCTGGAATTATCCTTTGGAGGCCCCCTGAAGACATCTGGCTTTTCAGGCTGTTCCCACCTAAGAGACCCTTTTCATTCCCTTTTGAAATTTACATGTGTTAATTCTCTAAGAGAGCTGTTTCCAGCTAACCCAGATTAAAAGAGATCTGAGGCATTGTGTTCAGTGTTTGGGTGTATGCTAGCTAGTTCTGTCTATGATACTGCCTTATAAATTAATTGCTTCTCCAAATAATTTTTCATAAATTAAATTCATGCATAGAAGCAGTGATCATTATTTTTAATAAAAGTAGAAGTGAGGTTGTAGAATGTAGTGATTACGAAAACTGGGTCTGAAATCAGATCTGGTTTTGATGCTAGAATGGTATCTTCCTATGTGACCTTGAGCAAGTTATTTAACCTTTCTAAACCACAGTATCAAAGGTAAAATTAGGAGGTGGAGCCTTTGGGAAGTAATTGGATTAGTGAGAGAGACCCACCATCATCATAATAATAATGGTATCTACATGTAGAATCGTGTGAGTATATAATAAGACAAAGCATATAGAGTTTAGCATAGAGCCTGACATACACAGTGCCAGATATCATATTTATTATTGTTACAGAAGAGAGCAAATGTTCATTAACTCATTCAAAGCAATATTTATTGCATGATTCCTGAGTTCCAGCCACCAAGCTAGGCAGGTGGATCCAGGCTGTACAAGATCATATCAGCTATATACATCTGTCAGAAGAGGAATAAAATGATGAGGACGAAATATTTTAATTCCATGTAGCAAAAGCAGGAATAAGAAGAGACTACTGGACATTATTTATTTATTTAGTCTGGGGGGCAGGGTTGGTAGGTCCCTGAGTTTACCATGACCTTGACTAGCTACTTAAGGTCTTTATATTATTTCCAGTCTTGGTTAAAATTCTAGAGCCAGTGCTAAATCTACGGGAGCATAATAATTTTGGGTCTCGTGCATGTGTTTTGACCTGACTTTTCTCAGGAGACAAGATGCTGTTGTTTTGCAAGTAAGAGGCCTTGGTTAAAATGCTGAGACTCGCAATCTGAGAAGGTGGCTGAGAAGTTAAGAAAGCTATTTTGTGATGGTAGAAAGGAAAAAAATCTGACCTAGGTTCGAATCTATTATGCAACTTTTTAGCTATAGGACTGTGGGCAATTTAATTAACCTCTTTGAGCCCACGTTGTATAATGGAGGTAATAATACCCTATCACATGAGATTGTTGTGAGAGTTAAAAATGCTTGAAATGCCTCTCACACAGTGAGTGCTAGCTAACAGTTACCAGTTATTATTATAAAGGTTTGCTTGGCCAGGGATTAGCTGATTCACACATAAATTCCTTTAAAAACAATTCTCTTCTTGGCCACGCAAAGCAGATTTGCTCTGTTTTTGTTAACAATTCACCTTCTTCAATAACACCTTAGAAGCATTTCCTGTATAAGATTTCTTGAAAACAGCAGCGATGTGCCCTTGCATGGCTGGTCCTCTGTGACCACATTAAGCCCTATGTTTAACTTTCTATGGAAGCATGAGCCATGCGGTACTTGGGAGGATGGTGTAACAGGGTGAGGCCCTGTGCCTGGAACACATAGACCTACTCAGAGGAAGACTGTGGTCATTCTGAGCTCACAGATAGCATGGGGACATCCAGTAATGGAGCTGGCAAACAATGCTGTGAAGTGAGTGTAAACAGATCACCAACCATGGAGCCTAGAGGTGCTCTTAGAGTAGAAGGAAACTGAACAATTTAAAGCAGACTTAAAAAAATAATAATATATAGGAGATTGGATGCCAAGGAAAGCAAGAAGAAAAGAGTTTACAACCAAATAAATACTGCTCTTCTGATTTATCTATCTCATTCAACAGGACTGGAGTATGGAATAATGGAAAGAATGTAGGCCAGAAGTCAGGACACTCAGGTTTTAGCTTTGATGGTCACTAACTTGTGGGACTGCAGCAAGTCCCTTATTCTGTCTTGCACTCAGTGTTTCCATCTGTCAAAAAAGAGGGTTGGATTAATCAGATGATATTTGTTTTCCCCTGGCTCTAACACTTGCAATCCACTCCCATTCTTTCTCCCACATAACCTTCTTAACTTTTCTGTCTATGGTGTTATGCTTATGCTCTAGCTTTCTGCCCCCTACCTGCCCCCGTCTCCACCCCTGCCCAAATTCCTTTTGCTTTTCCTAACAACTCTAGGATTGGGGAGTGGGTTTCGGGTAAGGGGTAATGTGGAGTTAGAATTTCTTATTTTTATTTTTAAGCAAGAGTCGTTATTTTTATTTATTGGTTTTACTTTTCGTTAATCCCCACCTGAGGATATTTTTCCATTGATTTTTAGATAGAGTGGAAGGGAGAGAGGGACTGAAAAGAGAGAGAGAGATTGATGTGATAGAGACACATCGACTGGTTGCCTCCTGCACCACCCTGACCAAGGCCAGGGATCAAACCTGCAATCCAGGTATGTGCCCTTGACTGGGAATCAAACCCATGACCCTTCAGTCCACATGCCAACACTCTAACTGCTGAGCCAAACCAGCCAGGGCTATTTATTTTTATTAAAAAAAATTTTTTTTTCTTTATTGATTTTAGAGAGAGGAAGGGAGAGGGAAAGAGAGATAGAAACATTGATGAGAGAGAACATCGATTGGCCGCCTCCTGCATGCCCCCCACTGGGGATCGGGCCCACAACCTACGCTTGTGCCCTGACTGGGAATCGAACCAGTGACCTCTTGGTGCATGGGTCGATGCTCAACCACTGAGCCACACCAGCTGGGCTATTTTATTTTATTTTTTTGTCCTCACCTGAGGACATTTTTGCATTTATCTTCAGATAGAGCAGAAGGGAGAGAGGGGGGATGAGAGAGAGAGGGGATGAGAGAGAGAGAAACATTGATGTGAGAGAGACACATCGACTGGCTGCCACCCACACCACCCCAACCGGGGCTGGGGACAAACTGCAACCAAGGTACATGCCCTTAGCAGGAACTAAACCCTGGACTCTCTGGTCCAAGGGCCGACCCTCTAACCGCTGAGCCAAGCCGGCTATTTTTATTTTTTAATGCCATAAATTTCTGGATATTGATTTTGTATTCTGTAACTTCGCCAAATTCATTTATTAGATCTAGTAATTTTTTGGTGAGTCTTTTAGGTTTTTATATACAATATCATGTCATTTGCAAATAATGACAGTTTTACTTCCTCCTTTCCAGTGTGGATGCCTATTATTTCTAGTTCTTGTCTGATCACTATTGCTAGATCTTCTGGTTAAATAAGAATGGTGAAAGCAGATATCCCCGTTTTGTTCTTGATCTTAAGGGAAATGCTTTTAGTTTTTGCCCATTGAATATGATGTTGGCTGTACATTTTTCATATATAGCCTTTATTATGTTGAGGTATGATCCCTCTATTCCCACTTTGCTGAGAGTTTTTTATCATAAATGGGTGCTGGATTTTATTGAATGCCTTTTCTGCATCTTTTGATATGATCATATGATTTTTCTTTCATTTTGTTTATGAGATGTATCACATTTATTGATTTGCAAATATTGTGCCAACCTTGCTACCCTGGAATAAATCCCACTTGATCATGGTATATGCTTTTTTTTGTTTTTAATGTATTGATGGTTCTGATTTGCTAATATTTTGTTGAGGATTTTTTTTTTTTTTAATTTTTTTTTTTAATCCTCACTTGAGGACATTTTTTCATTTTTTGTTCAGATAGAGTGGGAGGGAGAGAGAGGAAGAGAGAGAGAAAGAAACATCGACGTGAAAGGGACACATCGAGTGGCTGCTACCGCATGACCAACCAGGGCCGGGGACAAACTGCAACTGAGGTACATGCCCCTAGCGGGAACCGAACCCGGGTCTCTCTGGACCACAGGCTGACTCTCTAACCGCTGAGCCAAACCAGCCAGGGCTTGTTGAGGATTTTAGCATCTATGTTCATCAAGGATACTGGCCTATAATTTTCTTTCTTTGTTGTGTCTTTATCTGGTTTTCATATTAGGATAATATTGCCATCATAAAAAGAGCTTGGAAGTCTTCCCTCCTCTTGAATTGTTTGGAATAGTTTGAGGAGGATAGGTGTTACTTCTTTAAATGTTTGGTAAAATTCACCTGTGAAGCCATCTGGTCCAGGACTTTTGTTTGCTGGGAGTTTTTTGATTACTACTTCGATTTTCATTAGTTGTTATTGAGGTGTTCTGCTTCTTCCTGATTCAGTTTTGGAAGATTCTATGTTTCTAGGAATCTGTCCATTTAGCCTAGGTTGTCTATTTTGTTGGCATATAGTTTTTTTTGTAATATTTTCTTATAATCATTTGTATTTCTGTGATGTGAGTTGTTACCTCTCCTCTTTCATTTCTGATTTTATTTATTTGGGTCCTCTCTCTTTGTTTCTTGATGAGTATGGTTAAAGGTTTATCAATCTTGTTTATCCTTTCAAAGAACCAGCTTTTGGTTTCATTGATCTATAGTACTGTTTTTTTAGTTTCTATAAGAGTTGTTATTTTTTTAAAGTCTTGCTAATTTTGACTTTTGTTTTTAACAGAAAAAATATTTTGCTCATCTGTGTTTATTGCTTAATCTCTCATTGCAGTATTTAGTTTTGCAATGCCTTTTTTGGTCCTTCTCTTGTTCTTAGCCAGAATTAATTTAAGAACTATAACTACTAGAATGTTCATTTTCTTTATATAACCTCTGCATCTAAATTTCTTTGGGTATTGTGCTATACATTAAAGTGCTAGTAGTGTTTCTTGACATTATAGTTTGTTTTGGATAAGGACTGTACATTTCTTCTTCAAGAAATATGGAAGATTTGGGGCATTACTATGTGCACAAAACATACTTAAAAAGGAAACTATTAAAATTTAAAAGCTTTTAATACTATATGTAATAGCAGTATTTGTACTGACAATTTTGAGCTGCATTTTCCACTCTTGAGATTTTCTATTCTGTCGTTAACCTTTTAAAGTAAGATCTCTGGTAAGTACTACTAGCCTAGTGGTGATTTAACTGTAATTTATTGAAAGAGAAAAGGGTGGCAATGCTCAGGGAGCTGGAGGAAATTAATACCTGCTGTGTAATTTTGGGTAAATCACTTAACATTCCTGACCTTAACTTTCCTATAAGATGAGGACAGTACTACAACCTGCATTACTTATCTTACAAATCTTTTGTGGTGATTACATGAAAGTGCATACCTTGGCATAATAATGGCATGATAGCTCATGAGCTATAACTGGAGAAGTATTAATAACATGAAATAATGCCTATAAAAGCACCCAGATGCATTATTCTTTCAAAAGTATAAAGTATCATAGAAATACAAGGAATTATTTTTACAGAGGATTGGTAGTGTTCACTTCTCCAACCAGATCCAACCTCTGTTCCATTTTCTTGACCTTGCTATTCTGCTGTTATTCATACATTGTTTCTAAACTTTTTATGGTGCATGAGGCTATTCCAACCAGAACTTAATATTGTTTTTTGGCATTCCCCTTAGTGCATAGTTGGTGGGAGTATACAATGAGAGAGGGATTGTTGGAGGAGGGCATGTGGACTAGGAACAACTAGGGAACAGACTGAGGAGGGATTTCTGAACACTGTAAAATTATTGGGTGTTTTCGATCAGGTGACTAACCTGAGTTCCCCTTGTGCTTTGGGAAAATAGCTTCTGTGGTAGTGTGCAGATAGATGAAGGGAAAAACTGAAGGACAGGAAGCTTAGTTAGAAGGTGATTGCATGGCCTAGGTGAGACATAAAGAGAATTTAGGAAATATAACAAAAGCAAAATGGACAGGTTTGATTATTAATTGGTTGTAGATGGTGAAGAAAAGAAGTGCAAAGTGCCTCCTAGGTATTTTGTCAGGGTGACTGAGCTAGGTAAAACAAATGGTTAAGAATTCATTTTCTGTGTGTAGGAATAGAGGATGAAGGTGGGTATTGATAGCACTGGTTAGTATTGGTTCTTTCTTTTTTGTCCATTTTACATAAAACCAATTATAGACATTTGACTTTATTTTCCTTCTACAGTAGACTTTGAACTTAAGAAAAAAAATTTTTTGATCCTATCTTAGTCCTTTCAGGCTGCTATAACAAAGTATCATAGACTGGGTGCTTTAAAAACAATATAAATTTATCTTTCTCAGTTCTGGAGGCTGGGTGGACCAAGACCAAGGTGCCAGCCAATTCAGTCTGGTGAGGGCCCACTTCCTGGTTCATAGACGGTGATCTTCATGGTAGATGGGGGAAGGAGCTCTGTGGGGTCTCTTTTATTAGGGTACCTTCCATTCAAGAGGGCTTTGCCTAATTACCCAATTACCTCCCAAAGACCCCTCCTCCCAATACCATCCTATTGGGGGGTAGGATTTCAACATGAATTTGGGAGAACACATTGTCTATAGCAGTTGTTTAAGAACAATTCACACATAGTTTTTCAGACATAGTGTAGCAAAGCATTTAATAAATGCTAAAGACTACAAATAACCTATCATTTCTGAGGTTTATTTGTTTATTGTATCTCCACAGCTTTTTGAAATATATTTTTAGATAAAACATCCAGTTCTCTAAAGAGAATTGGTTTGTCAACGGGTAAATTTCACTAACATAAAACGTCCTTGAATTACAAAAGCCCTACTCTCAATGTCTTGCGGCATCAGAGACAGTTCAATGGGAGAAAGTGATAAGTAAATAACTTGCAAGCCACATAGAAACTAAAAAAAGGAAGTACCACGTTTTTGTTCTTTATTTTCTTAATGAGGTAGATAACTAAGAAGTGGCTCTCAGTTTATTAAGAGCGAATCAAACAAAATGCATATTCAGTTCCCATTCTACCATCTTATGAGTTTCTGTTCCTATGCCTCCCACTCCTAAATTATTCAAGTGTGTTTTTAGGAAGCAAAAAAAAAAAAAAAAGCGGGGACCTTGCCCCAGGCGGAGTTGATGTGTAGCAGAACAAGAGTGCAGAGCCTCCAATTCGCCGCTCAAAGGGGTGGCTGTTTAGGAGGTGCTCAGGGTGGAGTCCAGGTCTGGGGAGCGCCGCGCCCTCGGGTGGGCTCCAGGAGAGGAGCCGCGCAGCTGCTGCCCCCGAGACGGCTGAACTCTGCGGACCCGAGGTCAACGAAAGGCGGTGGCGGGCAAGCAGAGCGGCCACACAGATGTCCCTGTGCTCAGTAACTCCTGCCCTCCCCGTCGTTAATACCCTTTCCCTCTGGTGCAGGCGCTCGGGTACCGCTGCCAAGGCAGGCCCAAAGCCAAGCTCCCCGCCCCCCTCCCGGCTCCTCGGCCAGCCCTCGTCTGGCCCGGGGGGGGGGGTGCACGCTGCACGAGGCGGCGATGTTGGGGCTGGCTCCACGCACCTCCGGCTCTCGGGCGGCGGCGCGCCTGCGCACAGGCCGGGTCACGCGCGCGGCGCGGGGCGGGCCGGCGCCGGAGGGGCTGTCATTCGCCGCGCGGATCGCCGCCCTCAGCTGCGCCGGGGCGTTGCGGCTCCTCCTCCTCCCGCTGCCCTAGCCCCGCCATGGTGCTGGAGTCGGTGGTCGCGGACCTGCTGAACCGCTTCCTGGGGGACTATGTGGAGAACCTGAACAAGTCCCAGCTGAAGCTGGGCATCTGGGGCGGTAAGCGAGAGGGCGCGGCCGCGGGTTGCGGGCACAGGCTGAGGGGCCCCGCGCCCCGGCTCCAGCCCGGGCCCCGCTCCCTTCGCCGCCCGAGACCCCGCCTCCGGGGAGGGCTCTCGGCGGGGCCCCGCTCCCCGGCGGCCGGTGCGAGGCGCCAGGAGGCCGCCTCCGCCTCCCCTAGGTCCGGGGGGACCGGCCCGGGGTGGGGCGTGCGGCAGGGTCGCGCTGGCGCTGCAGGTCCCAGGGGCCCACGCCCCTGCCTTGTCCTGCCCTGTCTGCCTTGGGGGTCCCCTCGCAGCCCTCAGCGTCGCCCCTTCGGCTCCACAGCGTAAAAACAACCTTTTCTGCTCCCGCACCGCGTGAAGTGAGGATGGTTGCGTGGTCGCGCACGCTGAAATCCAGTGGCATGAAGGAAAAAGACAAGGGAAATCGCGTTTCGCAGTTATCTTTGGCATTTTACAGCGACCAGGAGCTGGCTTCCTTCTCTGGCCTTGCAGGGTGGGCAGGGGAAGATCATTGCGGACGGCGGGTCGGGAGGGCTTCTTACTCTCAATGCGGTCAGCGTCGGGAAAGGCACTTCTTCCCTTTATTTCCTTTTCCCCCAATAAGAGGAGGACTTTCAGTTTTGTTTTGGGGCCATGGAAAGGAGTGCAAGCCACGACCAGTATCATTATTAATTAGGTGCACGCCCAAGAATTGACCTCAGCGTTTCTATCATAGGAGTAGACACTAAGTCGTATGCGTGCACCCCCTTCAAAAAGCTTAATTAGTTGCACTAAGTACCTGTCAAGCTTTGGGGCCATAGGGATACTTTCTAACTCTTCAAAAGACTTTTGGGAATTTTTGTCAGGTTTGGAGGGGAATCAAAGAATTAGTGTAAAGGATGGAACTCTTTTAATTCAGTCAGCAAACAGACTCTGGCTATGGAGCACTTGAAATATGGTTAGTGCCTATTATGATGTGCTGTATGAAATGCACACCAAGTTTTGAAAATACTCAGGAGGAAGACTGTGATACCTCAATTTTTATGTTCATTAGGTGTTGAAATGATAGTATTTTATTATATTAGATTAAATACAATATATTAAAATTTATTCCCTGTGTTTTCTTTTTACTTAAAACAACAAAAAACCTGGGCCTTGAACGACTGTGAACTACAAGGATCCACTTATTCTCCGATTTTTTAAACCTGCCTTATTCAAGGGTCAACTGTAATTGCATATGTGAACCATATGTTTATACTGGGCAGTGTTGTTGGTAGAACCACGGAGTGCTGTCCTGAAGTGTGGAGCAGCCTGCTTTTCATAGGTTACTGATCATTTGATTGGTTCAGTGTGGTTTGCCCAACAATACAAACTTTGTTCACATGCCCTAAGAAAAGGAGACATTTAAGGATTTAATTATCCAGTGCCTTCTGCAGGGACCAAGTTTCTTCAGAATACTGTCTGATAATACAAATGATTCATTGTAGTTTGTAAACATTATTTGAAATCGGAAAGGGGGCTAGCATTTAGGAATCATGAATTCTAAGTGGTTGTGTTGGACAAGGCATTTACTGAGCCATAGTTTATTCATCTTAATTTAAACTTTAATAGAAAAAAATCATAACAGATAATATGGTATTCATATATAATTACTATTCAAAATCACTTACCCAAGTTATAACACTGTGCCCTATTTACCTCAGACAATATTTTTTTTAAAGAAATAAAGTCTATGGATACATTGGAAGATTCCTTTTTCTTTCTTTCGAATTAGGGATTGGTGTAGGTAACATAAGGGTCCTTCCTGTGCCAATACTCTAATTCTAGTGTAAATGTTTTTACTGTGATAATTTGAAGTATACTGCCTGAATATTTTGAACTTTTTCACAACTGAAATTAAAATGCCATAATTTTATTTCTTTTACTCCTCTTTTTTTTTTTTTTTTTTGAGAAATGTATGAAAAGAGACTTTCTTTCATCTTATTTTCTTACTTTTAGGATAAGGTATTATGCCAGTGGCCAACATCAACTTTATAATAGGTCTGAGCAGATAAATTCGTTTTTTTTTTCTCCACGAATTATATCCAGTGGAAGTCCAATTAGGAATTCCCTCAGCTTTATCAGCCCACTTCTATAATGTTTTGCTGCTTTTTATTTTTGTGGTTGTTGTAAAGGAAGCTAGAAGTTGTGAGCTTTTACAGTTATTGCTCAGAATATTTTATTTATAACACTAATTCCCCCATTAAAATAGAAAGGCAAAATGTGTGAGTTGGCTATTTCTAGTCTTTGAAAATACTATTATTTTTTTAATCCTCACCCGAGGATATTTTTCCATTGATTTTTCAGGTAGGGTGGGAGGGAGGGAGGGAGGGAGGGAGGGGGAGGGAGAGAGAGAGAGGAACATCGATGTGAGAGAGACCCATCTATTGGTTGCCTCCTGCAGGGCACCATCCAGGGCTGGGGACCAATAGCAACCTAGGTATGTGCCCTTGACCAGAATGGAACCCCGGACGCTTTGGTCCTTGGGCTGACGCTCTAAAGGCTGAGCCATACTGGCCAGGGCTGAAAATATTCTTGAAGAAAATTATCTTAAACTTTTTATGGTAAACAAGTGGGGATATTAAGTCAATTTAATAAAATAGCTGATCTGTAGACAAGTTTTATAAAGAATTGAAACTTTTATATAATCTTATTTGAAAACTTTGCTTTAGCAAGTAAGGTTTATATGTCATAAAATTTGGCTTTTTCAGTTTTTTTCTTGTTGAATTTTAACATCTTGATACTAAGTTGATATTTCTTCACTGGAGTATTTGACTAGGCCAAGGCAGTGATTTTCAACCAGGGATGACTTTGCCCCTAAAAGTATATTAGGCAATGTCTGAGACAGTTTTGGTTGTCATAGTAAGGGGCGGAAGTGTGCTACTGATATTTAGTGGGTAGACCCCAGGACAAAGAATTATCCAGCCCAAAATGTTTGTTGGGAACCCCTCTCTAAGGACATATTGAGATTGTATTCTGCATTTATAGGAAAACTTCAGGGTGCTAAACAAGTAGAAAGAAGTAAAAAGGGACTTCAAGGAAGTGTATGTGTCATGAAATTTATAACTAAGAAACATATGTCTTAAGAAATGATTGAAAGACATCTTATTAAAAAAGCATAATCTTTGCTTGGATGATATCAGGAAGTTTTAAGAATCAAAATGTTGAGTTAACATAATTTGAAAAAGAATGTGCTGTGTATACATTCACACATATATAGGCATGTGGATTTCACAATGAAATCCACAACAAACAAAAAGTTGTAGAGTGAGAAGAATGGGGGAATTTATTTGAACGTCTAGAATCAGGAAGTATTATGTGGATATTGTCTTTAAATTGGAGAAGCATTCTTTAAGTCTCAGTTTCCTTATCTGTGAACAGGAGAAATAACACTGTGAGATGAATAATGTGAAAATCCTTTGTAATTATAATTTTTAAGTTAATACTGATAGAAATAGTGATGATAAACAGACCTAGCAGAGTGGTGGAAAACAGCCTGCTATGTTTTACTTTATTTTCATGAGTATGTTTCTTCTAGACTTCAGAATTATGGTTTTCATATTCTGTAGTGTGATAGTTTTGTGTAAAGCTAACACTACATAGATAAACATTTCTTATTTTCCAAACAAATCTCTTAAAACCTATTTGCATTTGAATTTACACTTACATTACTTCTATTACGTGCCAGTTAGTTTGTAAGTCAGGTTTTCAAAGGTTCAGAGAAGTGCCTGGTGGGCATATTGCTGCCTAGGCAGGTAAGAAAGTTTATCTAGGTTTTTGTTCCTCGCAAACTGCTACCAGGAGATAAATTGCACAGCTCTTGGCTATTTGAAGTGTGTCCAGGATATACTTGTTTCAGGATTAACAAATATTTGAAAAGGTACGTTGTAACATCAGCTCTTTTGCCGTTTGGTTTAAGTAGTATTATTATGTAGAACCTTTGTCAACTTGATTTTTCATATTGATTTACTGTGGAAAGTCAGGAAAATCCTCCATTCAGAGTTCTGCTGCTCTCATTTCCATTTGACAAGTAGACTATACTCAGAGGCTGTGATGTGTCGGATGTAAGGTGTGACTACAGTGATCAGGAGTAGGAGCCAGGTGGAGTGCCCTCAGAGTTTGTAATTCTGCACACCATGCTGAGCCTGTGCTGATTACTGTACTGTCCTTCACCTCACCCCTGATAACTTTTCCATCAGCTTCCAGATATTGCTGGAACAGAGCAGCATAAGGAAGGAGGAAACCTGAGATCTAATTCCATCTTCAGCACTGCCTAGGGGTGTGGTTTTTGGCAAGTTACTGAAGAGTGACCACTACTTTCTTATTTGTAAATGAGAGGGTTATTCAGGGTAATCTTTTCTGGCTTTAAACTTCTGTGATTTGAACAAGGCCAGAGCAGTGTGTGCTCCTTCATTAGGTAAGTCATACTGCTCCTTGCTCTGCCTTTATGGTAAGAAATGGTAGTCAAATGACGTCTTTCCTTTTTGTTCTTCACTCTACTGGTGAGCTAAGGCCACAGTCATGAAATATGACAACATAAGTGAAGATAAATTCCAGTCTTTTGTTGATGTTTGGAAATCCAAATCTAATATATCGTTGTCTTAATAGGTACCTGGAGGGAGCTTGAGAATGCAAGAAAAAGCAGGCAGGCCTCTTTGCTTCTTTTTACATTGACACATAAAACAGCATATCTAGGTATTTCTAAACTTGTAGAGGAATTTTTTTTTAGTCCTTTCCTCCCAGCCAACACTTGGTGTAGTTGAAGGCCACGTTTCTTAGTAGCTTGTCTATAATATGTAAAATAAACAACAAAAGGTTCAATATTGTGATGTAATATGTTTAGGCTCAGTTATCATCAATTAAATTAATACCTAAAAGTTTAAATTGAACAACACCTTTCCACATATTTAAATAGCATCAACAATTTAAAATTCATCCCTTTTCTAGGAATAAAACTGGAAATTGGTACTTTGGCAACGTTTCTGCTAGGAAGCTCTGCTGCACTACTCACTACTATGAGATCCCTGAAGTGTACTCCAAAGGGAGAAAGTTCAGTGGTAACATGGTGGATTTCAAGCTTTCTTTGCCAAGACTTCCTGTTTCAGTAGGGAAATGGAAAGAGTAAGAGTTAATTATTTCCTCTGCGCTCTCCCATTTCCCCTCCCAAGACAGTTCACTGTGTACTCCTATTGAAAGACGTCTAGATTGGTTAATTTGGGTTGAATAGCTGCATTCAGTTGAAATGAATCGCTATGATATTTCCTTCAGTATTTACTAAAATATTAGTTATTAATATAATTTCATTTATGCTTTAAAAAACTGATCATTTATTTTAGCTCATTTCTTTGGAAAATGAATGAATATTTTGATATACTTTCAAATAAATGAATGTTTATGTTACAGATACATAAAGGAAATCTTAAATAAAAAATAAATACAAAACACCACATATTATTTTCTTCATTATTTTACAATATACAAAGCTTGGTTCATGGACTTAGGACATGAGATTTTTGTTTGTTGGTTCATTTTTTGTTTTTAATCCCAGTTTTGGATTAATTTCTATGTTTTATGTTAGGAACATTGACCGGGGAGTCAGGAGACATAGTTTCTTACTCTTAGCATTGCCACAAATCAAGTGTATAACTTTAGGCTTTAATTTCTTCATATATAACTGAGAGGAGATTAGGTTTTAAAAGGTCTTTATGGTCCTAAATAGTTGTAAATCATAACGTGAATTTCTGTCTTTTGTTTTTGGAAAAATGTAGATTTTTGAAAAGTTCTAAAATGACCATTTTGCAGTTTCATCTCTTGTATGTTTTCCACTGTGGCACAATTGTTTGTTCTGATAATCCTCCTAATATAAATCTTTACTATCCAACTTTTCTGGTTATGGTCTTGTTAGTTGTACTGATTTTAGTTACCCTTTTTGTTTTTGAATTTCTTCACACCTTTTTTTTTTTTAGTTAATTTATTTTTGTTACAGATGGTTCTCCTTTCCCCCCCATAGACACCCTCCTTCCTGCTCCCACCCCCACTTCACAGTATTGTTGTCTATGTCCATTGGTTATGCATACATGCATATAAGTTCTTTGGTTTATCTCCCCCCACCCCGAAGTTTGTGAGTCTGATCCCTACTTCTGGGTCTCTGGGGTTTTTTTGTTCATCACCTTATTTTGTTCATTATATTCCACAAATAAGTGAGATAATGTGATATTTGTCTTTCTCTGACTGGCTTATTTTGCTTAGCATAATACTCTCCAGGACCCTCCATGTCGTCTCAAAGGATAAGAGATCTTTCTTTCTTACAGCTGCACAGTATTCCATTGTGTAAATGTACCACAGCTTTTTTATCCACTTATCTATTGGTGGACATTTGGGCTGTTTCCAGATCTTAGCAATTGTAAATAGTGCTGCTATGAACATAGGGGTACATATGTTCTTTCTGATTGGTATTTCAGGCTTCTTAGGATATATTCCTAGAAGTGGGATCACTGGGTCAAATGGCAGTTCCATGTTAAATTTTTGAGGAAACACTATAGTGTTTTCCATAGTGGCTGCACCAGTCTGCATTCCCACCAGCAGTGGACTAGAGTCCCCTTTTCTCCACACCCTCGCCTGCACTTGTTGTTTGATGATATGTTGATGGCAGCCCTTCTAGCAGGTGTGAGGTGATACCTCATAGTCATTTTAATTTGCATCTCTCTGATGATTAGTTGAGCATTTTTTCATATGTTTCTTGGCCATTTGTATGTCCTGTTTGGAGAGGTGTCTATTTAGGTCCTCTGCCCATTTTTTAATTGGATTCTTTGTCTTCCTTTTGTTGAGTTGTATAAGTACTCTATATATTTTGGAAATTAACCCCTTGTCTGATGTATCATCGACAATTATGTTCTCCCATACAGTGGATTCACTTTTCATTTTGATGCTGGTTTCTTTTGCCGTACAGAAGCTTTTTAGTTTGATGTAGTCCCATTTATTATTTTTTCCTTTGTTTCTTTTGCCCTAGACGTTGTATCAGTGAAAATTCTGCTGTGTGTGATGTCTTGAGATTTTGCTGCCTACATTTTCTTCTAGGATTTTTATGGATTCACAAGTCA
The DNA here is from genome assembly GCA_030848825.1 of Tadarida brasiliensis. Lineage (NCBI taxonomy): Eukaryota > Metazoa > Chordata > Mammalia > Chiroptera > Molossidae > Tadarida > Tadarida brasiliensis. The sequence continues at coordinate 194,209,505 of CM061257.1, read as the reverse complement.
CATTTAAGTCTTTTATCCATTTTGAGTTTATTCTTGTGTATGGTGTAAGTTGGTGGTCTAGTCTCATTTTTTTTGCATGTAGCTGTCCAATTTTCCCAGCACCATTTATTAAAGAGACTGTCTTTACTCTATTGTATGCTCTTGCCACCTTTGTCAAATATTAATTGAGCATAATGTCTTGGGTCAATATCTGAGTTCTCCGTTCTGTTCTATTGATCTATATGCCTGTTCTTGTGCCAGTACCAGGCTGTTTTGATTACAGTGGCTTTGTAGTACGACCTGATATCTGGTATTGTGATCCCTCCTACTTTGTTCTTCATTTTCAAGATTGCTGTGGCTATTCGGGGTCTTTTTTGGTTCCATATAAACTTCTGGAGTTTTTGTTTTTTAATTTTTAAAATATGTTTTTGTTTTTTAATTTTTAAAATATGTTTTTGTTGATTTCTTTTTAGAGAGAAAGGAAGCAAGAGGGAGGGACAGATACAAGCCCCCAACTGGGGACTGAGCCCAAAACCCAGGCATGTGCCCTGACTGGAGTCGAACCTGTGACCTCTTGGTGCAAGGGACAGTGCTCAACCAACTGAGCCACACTATCCTGGCTCTTCCTACTCTTAAAATGCAAAGAGCAGAGGTGGATCTACCAACTACACAGTCCTCTTAATGCTGAGTCTAATTCTTGTATGGCATTTTTTTCTCCCAAGGAGGTAGAATTATCTTCTGAATTAAAATCCTTTACCCTTTCTGCTGGTTTTTTTATTTTGGTGGAGGTATGGGCATAGTGTGATGTTCTGAACACAGAATTGGGCATCAGATTTGAGCCCTGGCTCTACCACTTACTAGGTTGACATAGTATTTTTTGACTAGTCATTTAACCTCTCTAAGACTTAGTTTCTTTTGCTTAATATACATGTTCTGCCTCCTTCACAAGGAGGCTGTGAGAATCAAGTAATGTAATAGATCTGAGAGTGTTTTTCTAAGTGTAACAGTTTATATTCTTTTTTTTTTTTTATCATTTAAGGACATTTATCTTCAGATAGAGTGGGAGGGAGAGAGGGAGGAAAAGAGAGAGAGAAACATCGATGTAAGAGAGACATATTGAGTGGTTGCCACCCACACGACCCCAACCGGGGCTGGGGACAAACCCCAACTGAGGTACGTGCCCTTAGTGGGAACCGAACCCAGGACTCTCTTGTCCGCGGGCCGACGCTCTAACTGCTGAGCCAAACTGGCCAGGACATAGTTTATATTATTATAGTTGTTTCTATCCCAGTATAATATGCATTCTAAATCAATAAAGTCAATATTTATTGAGCACCTACTATGAGGAGAATCAGTAAGGAGTTTATAAATCAGGTTGGGGATTTATATAGTTAAGTGCCATAAGAAAGGTATAGATAAACCTCTGAAAGTTCAGATAGATTATTTTTGACTAGAGGTATTTAACATCAGCACTGTATTTCTTACATTTATTTTGTAGATTATTATGTATTTTAAAAGTTATTCTTGGACCTAGGCAGAATTATTCTGTATTATGCCAGTACCATTTGATTTTTTATTCATAAGTATACTGACTTGGTTGTTTTCTATAATTTAGCAACCATTTCTTTTTCTATTATATTTTTTGAGATAACTCCAGCTCTGATTATCTTGGTGTTATTTGCTAATTTAATGGATTTACTTTCATTTCCATCTTCTGGTTCATTAGTAAAGATTATTAGATACATTTTGATCCAATATTTACCCTTTTAAGGTGCTTAAAATATCCTTGAAGAGTAGCTTTGAAACTTTATGTTAGACTCTGTAGCTATGTATGCTCATCCAAAAAAGTTTCTAGTTTATTCCTGAGAATCATATAGGGTCAAAATCAGGAACCTTCTCTTCTGAAGCACAAGACTACATTTAGTGCTTACTCTCATCCTTTAGGGATGTCAGTCCATCATAGAAGGAAATTACTTCATGGGACTTCCTTCCTTGTTTGTTACCTTGGTGTTTTCCAAACCTCATGGAGTTAGGGACACTTGATTGAGGGTTTGGCTTTAGTGCCTTCCTTGCCGGCAGAGTAAAGTTTATCCACCTCCAATTATTATTGGTCATTCTCCTCCACTCCCCCTTTTTCTTTTAAGATTAGGCACAAATATTCAAATATTTACCCTTCCTCCAGGTTTTCAGGAACTTCCTATAGCCTCTAAGAATTCTTAAGCCCATAGCAATCAAGTGACTTGCATGTGTATGAAATTATTATGTTATCTTGACGTAGAAATGGAAAACTAAATCTTAACCTTTCCTCAGTATTTAGTTAAATTTAAAATGGTTGATATTTAGGAAGGGCATTTAATTTTAGGTTTATAAATTATTTTTATTTTAGCAGGATTTCTGACATTCATAGAATAGACAGTGAAATTCCTACATGTGTATCTGTAGAAAAGCTTGTACGTTAGTGGAAGGATACTTGTTAGCACAGTGCCTTACCTAGATAAGGCACTCATCTACTGGTTGAATGAGCGAATGCACTTTAACCTGGTGTTTATCTGAAATATGCTGCTATTCCTCTCCTGTAGTTTGTATTAAAACTAGCAACTCCTCCTTCAGTGCAAATAATTTTTTGAATATCATTCTTATGTCATTGTTATATTCACGGTTTGTTAGATAACATTCACATTTTTCAGAGAGGAAGTATACATTTGTTTGCTAGGCGCTAAGTAGAAGAAATAGATTTTTTAAATGTGTCTATAGAAAAGGTAGGTATCAGATATAGAAGCAATTTATATAAAACATACTGAGGTCATATTGACATTAGAATTTACCTTTGTTTTGTTTTCCCATTTCTTATTGTAATTTGTATAATACTTTAACATAAAAAGTATCTAATTACTATAAAAACTAGAAAATACTGAAAAACATTTATTAAAAAAATTCTTAAATTCTACCTCCTAGCAATGTTATCTTTTTGTTTGTCTTTCTGAATATATTTGACTAACTGTTAGCCATGTTGGTAGCTTTCAGTATTCCACATCTTAAATACCATCTGTTTATTAAAGAACCAAAGTGCCACAGCAGTAGAAGCAGCCCACGTTTTATAAGGACATTTATATTTTTTATACAAATTATGTATGTGCCTTAACAGTTGTTTAAAAAAAAAAAAAAAAAACTTCATATGTAATGCAGATTACTTCTGAGCACTCCTGGTGACACTTGACCCAGTAGTTGAGTATTACTGGGTAGAACAGTCAAAATTTATGAGCAAGTTTGCAAGTCTCCATATGGGCCTTAGGTCTTGTTAAACTAGTTTGGATTGCTTCCAATATGTACTAGTATCTGTACAGATCCCTTCTTTTGATTTGAATAGAGTTCCCAATTGTAACTTTCGGTAATTTATCATTTGAAAGAATTAAATCCAGAATTTTTTTTTATTCTGTGTAGTTTTGTACATATGATACTTCTTAAGGATTTCCCCCCCAATTTCCAAATGCATGGCAGTTTTCCATGATTACTTTATTATCTGTACATTTGGTCAGTGATGACATCATAGTCAATTCTGCTTCCAAAATAACATTTTACTCTGACTCTGTCTCTTCAACCCTTCTCTTCAGGTATTGTAGAAGCCACCTGACTGCCTGTATTCTTTTCCTTTCCTCTTATTATAATGCTGTAGTATTTTCTTCCCATTTCTTACTTTCTTTTCTCCTTTTATTGTAGTTTTCAAAAATTTATTTTAGAAAGATTTAAATATACATATACACAGAAAATGACCTTTGTTGTATGGAAATAACCATTGTGATCATTATGGTGTCTAGTATTACAGTTGCTTTCTGTGTATACATATATAATTTTTTAAAAATTTATCTTTATTGAAATTATTACAGATGTCCCTCCTTTTTATATATATATAATTTAAAAATTGGATCAATGTGGGCATTCTTTAACCTTTTTAAAAAACAATATTTTGTGAACAGTTTTCCATGTCTGCCTATTTTTTCTGTATTATAGATTTATTATAATTTATGCCTTCTTCCTAGTCATTTAGTTCTTTAGGTCCTCCCTCCCTCCTTCTCATCCATCCATCCATTCTTTCTGCTATTATAACCAATATCACAATATCCTTGTAGCTAAATTGTTTGGACGGTTTGATGGTTATTTCTGAGGATACTAGAGTAATGGTTCTAAAACATAGCTCTGATTTTATTATCTCTGTTATACATATTCCATCTCTCTGTTGTGACCAGTCTGCACTTTTCATCCTAAAAACTGTTAGTCTATCCTCTGCTAGACTTTCTGACTTTATCTCTTATTCTTTTCTCACACTCTCCAGCTACACTAAACCTTTACTTGTGGTTTCTAAAATGTGTCTTACTCATGGATGTCTGTTTGCCTTCTTTTCTTACCCAACTGGTAAATATTTCTTCAGCTTTCTAGCCTAAACTTTCCTGTGAAGTTCTCGATCTCCCTAGGTAGAGTAAGGTGGTTCCTCCTTTGCATCTTGTTAACTCTTCTGTTGGAATGCCAATAAAATATTTCTGAAACTTTAGAAATTTAGTCTCCTTTTCTAGGCTGTGAGCTCCTCAATAGAAGGGATGTTGTTCTGATCATCTGTCTCTTTCCAGCACCTAACTCAGAGTAGGTGCTTAATAAATGTTTGAATAATCTGAGGTCTGGGGAAAAGCAAATCTCTAACAATGGAATAATAAAATTAAATATATTTTTAATTCACTCCAGAATACTATGAGGAAAAATTACTTGATTGAAAAATATTTATGGCGAACATAGGAAGTATAGTATTTTTTCAAAAATAAATGTTATGAGTGATTAAGAATTTATGAAGAATTTACAATTTCATTTAATGTTCAAACTATAGTTTTATCAAACTTCAGAGATTTAAGTGAAATGAAATTTATTTTTTGTTTGTTAATCCTCACCATAGGATATTTTTCCATTGATTTTTAGAGCCAGTGGAAGGAAAATGGGGAGGGGGAGAGAGAAACATCGATGTGAGAGAGACACATTGGTTGGTTGCCTCCCGCACGATCAGGGTCGGAGATGGAGCCTGCATCCCAGTGAAGTGCCCTTGACCAGGAATCAAACACATGACCCTTCGGTCTGCAGGCCAGCCCTCAAATGGCTGAGCCAAACCAGCCAGGGCAAAAACTATTTTCTTTTGCTTACGTTTCTATGTAAGCAAGAATATTTAAGTATTCTGTATTGACAAATACAGGTACAGTTTTTAAAATTTGAGTCATGTAGCAGTACCATATGGCTTTAGTTTTTGTAACTTAACACCTGAATAGATTTAAGAAAAGTTGGATTAATTAATGTATGTTAGAACCATAAACAATAATCACTGGAAAGGTAGGATGTTTGGAGTTTTAAAAGACTAAAACCACATTCCTGTAGATAATATTCATTGACAACATTATAAGGAAAGCATCCTGAATTACAGGATACTTGATCTGTTCTAGTAGTCATCTCTTTATGTCATTGTTTTGATATTTTGGCTTAATAATTCAAAATGATGGATACTTTCTTTTGTTTTAAAGTTCTTCAGGCTGAAAGTTTACAAATTCTTTCTCATTGTCTATTTAAATGTTAGTCAGTTTAAATATTTTGTAATTTATTTTGCATTGGGCTAATCTAAAGTATGCTATAACTAATAATTCTTGTCTATATATAGCAAATCTTTTGTGCCAATAGCTTTTTAAGTTTTTGAAGTTTGCCTTGCTCTCCGTTGTCTTCTTAGCACTTAGTATAGTGTTTAGTACTGCCATATGACTAGTTTTACTTATGGTATATTAACTTAATTTTTTTTTTTTAAGGTAATGTGGCTTTAGATAATCTAAAGATAAAAGAAAATGCTCTGGTAAGTTTTTTTTAACTATGTTAATTACTCATTTAATTTGGTAAGCTCTTAGAAACACCATTGGTTAGTAAGTATCTGGTACCAGGTACCAGATAAAGTGGTTGAGTCACTCAGAGAAGGATTACTTGTTTTAACTATTTGCTGTAGGAAAATATGAGATTAAGGATTTATAAATTTTTTTTCCTGATGATCAAAATAGTATCTCTTAGAAATATAATGTTTTTCCTTGACCTGATTTGACTGTATAGCTTTATAGTAGGCCTGTGTCTTACTGAAAAAGTTCTCTTCAGAATTATCTTTACATATTTTTCAGGTAAATAAGGGCTTGATTTTTACAGTTTATCTAATGAATAATTGTATTTCTGGAAATACATTCAAAGTCCAGCCATATAATATTATGATGATACTAAGAGGTAAAATAGTCCTGGCCGGTGTGGTTCAGTTGGTTGAAGCATCATCCCATACAACAAAAGGTGGTGGGTTTGAGTCCCAGTCAGGGCGCATGCCCAGGTGGCAAATTGGATCCCTCAGGTCAGGGCAGGTATAGGAGGCAACTGATCGCTGTTTCTCTCCCTCCCTCCCTCTCTCCCTCTCTCTCTCTCCCCCCCCCTCTCTCTCTCTCTCCCTCTCCCCCCCTCTTTCTTTCTCTCCCTTTCCTTCTCCCTCTCCTTCTTCCTCTTCCTCTCTCTTAAGACAAAAAAACAAAAAGAGGTAAAATAGATTGTTTTTGGACTCTAGTTTCAGAGAGTAGTTTGTGTCATTTACTATCGAGCTAAACATAACACTCTCTCCATTTCCCCGATTACACTCTATCTAACATATTAGACTTAATTTGAGTTTATGAAATCACTTATGAATGATTTTATTTTTAAAGTAATATTTAATATTTCTAATTAATCTACAATATGTTTTAAAATCCTGTCTTTGACTTCTGGTTGGATTTCTACATGATGAACTATGTTATTAGCAAGAGCATTATACATAAAATATCCCCATGACTTGTCTCAGGGGAACCAGTTTGGACTATTGAAGATCCTAAGAGTAGAACTTTGTCACAAGGAGTAACATTAAATTTTGTTATGATGTTTGGCATAGTGGAAAGGGCATGGACCTTGTAGTCTGGAAAATCCAGGTTTGAGGGCTAGCTCTGCCTTTTACCAGCTTGTATCTTTTGGCAGGTTTCTGGGTTTTTTTTGGGGGGGGGGGCATTAGTTTAATCATCTTTTAAGTGGAGTTAGTAATACAAAACAGTATAATATCTCTTTGCCTTTGTGGCTTGAATAAAATGAAAAGTAGAGCCTGGAAAGTAGTGGGCATTCACTTAAATTTTCTTTCCCTCCCTTTATGTAGGGTGCTACAACTTTTAAAAATGTATCCCAAAATTTAGAACTTAAGATTTTATTGCTGAAATTAAAATAAAACTTTTTTTTTTCTGTTTATTTTAGAAGGAAATAAGTATAAATAGAATTATGGTGAGAGGATATATATCTAACATAAATAGAATTGATATGAACTCTGTGTTAGCCTAATTTGCGTGTTGGTTATATACTACTTTGTTATATGATAAAGAAATTTGTAATTTATATTTTCCATTAATTTAAATTGCAATGAAACCATATTACTTTAATATGGTTAAAGTAATTTTACTTTAATATGGGTTCTTTTTCTTTTTTAATAATTTTTTTTTTCCTTTATTGATTTTAGAGAGAGAGGAAATGAGAGGGAGAGAGATAGAAACATCGATGAGAGAGATCATCGATTGGCTGCCTCCTGCGTGCTCCCCACTAGGGATTTGGCACACAACCCGGGCGTGTATCCTGACTGGGAATCAAACCGCCGGCGACCTCTTGGTTCATGGGTTGATGCTCAACCACTGAGCCACACTGGCTGGACAATATGGGTTCTTTATACTTATTTTGTGTGAGAATTATTTCAGAAAGCTCAATATGAGCATGAGACCACACTTTTAGAAGTGTATAGTTTACAGTTTGTATCCTGCATAATATGAAGTTATATGAATTTATCCCCCCTATCCCTCCAAGGGTAGAGCTGCTCTCTTATCATCAGTAAGGATTTTTTTGTTGGTCTAAAAAAAGACTTTTTATTAAAAGCTGTTAGTATTTTGTTTAATTCCTGTTCACCTAGAATGTTTGCGCAATCATAGATTGGTAAATTGATTATTTTAGTTAATTGTTATCTAAAGTGCCATATTTCGGTAGTGTTAGTATATACTAACGTACACCGAACAGAAAGGCTACTCTGATTGGTTCAAATTTTAATAATTCTAAGGACTCAAGTGATCATTGTGAATATCAGTTATTGTTCAGTACTCTGGAAAGTGAAAGTTTATTATTATTGACTGGTAATTGCCAGTAATCTAAAGTAAATTCTAATTTGGTAAATAATATGTTGGGAATTTGCCTTTTTTAAAAGATTGTTTTGTTTATTCATTTACTAAATATTTATTTGAGAGATAATTGTTAGGTTATTATTTTCAACTTATTCCTATTTTAGTATTTCAGATAAACAGTATTCATCTATTATTTTCAAAGTTTATGGCATTTCCATCTGGCTTGGTTTATTAAAACAACCAGATTACCCAATTACTGTCTTTAATTATGAACTCTTTTTTTATTGTTTCTATTTATAATTTTACTTTTCCCATGAATTCTTCCTTTTTTTAAAAATATGTTTTCATTGATTTTAGAGAAAGAGTAAGGGAGAGGGAGAGAAAGAGAAAAATTGTTGAGAGAGGGAAACATTGATTGAGTCCACAACCTCAGTATGTGCCCTGGCCCTGACCGGCAATCTAACCAGAGACCTCTTGGTGTATGGGACGAGGCTCAACCAACTGAGCCACACTGGCCAGGGCTGAATTCTTTCTTTAAAGTCAAAGTTTAAGTTAATAAAAACTCTTCATTTCAGCCATAAAACATCCTTTATGAGTTATTTAAATACAGGAAATTTGTTTCATGTTTTTCCTTAGAGATGATTGTGTATTTAAGTGATGATATACAGAGGTGATTTTTTTGGAGGGGCTTCATAATTTAAGATGTCCTTTAAATTTTTTTCTTCCTTCTGCAGAGTGAATTGGATGTTCCTTTCAAAGTCAAGGCTGGCCAAATTGGTAAGTACTTCACTCTTTTTTAAAAAAATATGTTTTTATTGATTTTCTAGAGAGAGAAGAAGGGAGAGATGGAAACATCAATGTGAGAAACATCGATTGGCTGCCTCCTGCACGCCCCCTACTGGGGATCAAGCCTCAAACCTGGGCATGTGCCCTGACAGGGACCTCTCAGTCCACTGAGTCATACCTGCCGGGCTAGTACTTCACTCTTCATTTCAGTTATTTATTTATTTATTTTTCTGTGTTATTTAATCTAAAACATCTTTCTTATCTTGATTAAAAATGTGAGAGGTTTTTGGCTTATGTTGATGAGAGCTTTTGTAGTTCTTAACCTAATGTGTATTATGTATAATACATATATATTGAATACTTTGAAGATTTTAACAGTAGGGTAGAGATTTACCCTCTAAAATGGAAGGACATTTTTGCCCAGTGGCTGCACCAATTTGCATTCCCACTGTTATAACCTGACAGCGAGATAACCAGAGACGCACAGCCGAATTGTAAAGGAGCACTTTATTTCACCGGCGGGCTGCGGAGGGCATAGTCTCCCCTCAGATCAACAGCCCTGATTCTTCTTGCTCATCCCATTTTAAAGACAGAAACTCCCTCCTCCTTTTGCCCCCCTCCCCTCAGGGAACCAGTACAATAGTGTGAGTGACAGAGATTACAGAAGTCAAAATCAGCATTATTCACCGACAGCACAAGTACTTGCAAATACCTGCAAATACCTATACTCAGGAAACTGCAAATGCCTCCCAATACGTAGGGTAACTATAATCTTAGGCAAAATTCCTTCCCATCTAGGGGTAATTAACTTATTATTGGAAGAATATCGAGGAATGTCTATTGGTGATAAAATGGAGTCATTTAGTCGCCTTAACCAAGGGGCCTACATAAAATGGAATGTAGTTGCCTTAGCCTTCGGGCCCAGATCACCAACAGAGCACAGTGGTTCCCTTTTTTCCACATCCTCCCCAACACTTGTTGTTTGTTGATTTATTGATGATAGCCTTTCTGACATGTGTGAGGTGATATCTATCTCATTGTGGTTTTAATTTGTATTTCTCTGATGATTAGTGACATTGAGCATCTTTTCATATGTCTGTTGACCATCTTCTGGTCCTTTGCCCATTTTTAAGTTGGATTGTTTGTTTTTTTGGTGTTGAGTTATATAGATCCTTTATAAATTTTGGATATTACCCCTTATCAGATGTATTATTGGTGAATGTGTTCTCCCATTCAGTGGGTTGTCTTTTCATTTTGTTGATGGTTTCATTTGCTGTGCAAAAACTTTTAGTTTGGTGTAGTACCATTTGTTTATTTTTTCTTTTGTTTCCCTTGCCCGAGGATATAAGTCAGAAAAAATATTGCTACAAAAAATGTCCGAAATTTTACTGCCTACGTTTTTTTTCTAGGGTTTTTATGGTTTCAAGTCTAACATTTAAGTCTTTAATCCATTTTGAGTTTATTCTTGTGTATGGTTGTAAGAAGGTGGTCTACTTTCTTTTTTTTCACGTATCTGTCCAGTTTTCCCAACGGCTAAAATGGGAGGACATTTTAACTGTAATGACACTTTCCAGCCTTTGGTTCCACCACATAAATAATTTTCAAAATTGGTATCCAAATTTTGTGCTTTTCCTTTATATGTGAAAGTTGTATAATTTGCATATTCTAGTAAATAAACTTTAAGTGTGGCTTATTTCCCCCACATTTTGTTCATCCATCTCACTTGATAAATTATGCAGCAGTGTGGTGTGGAGGATATGTTTTGATAAGTAGAAAAGTCTTTCTTTGCAGCTGAACTTGTACACTAAGATCATCCATCTATAATAAGCATACATCTTTGTTGAAGAAAGTTTTCAATAGGAAGTTTAATCTATGAAGTCCTCTCAACTTGTTTATACTACCTGATTTTTATTTTAAAAAAATATAAATTACAACTCTAGATGACATACTCTTTAGAATTTTCACTTATGCCCCCATCCTTCTTTCCACCTTGATCACCTTCTACTTCACCATATCACTTTCCTTTTTCATTTGTTATTTCGTATTCAAGGAAAGTTTTGTTTTCACTATTCTAGCATCTCTTGTACTTACTCGAATACTTCAGTTCGAGTCCATTTTATGTCACTTATGTGTTCATTTTAATATAGTCACTTTTTTTCTTGAAACAGGAAACACTCCCTTAGATTGAAAGCATCCCTAGGGAATGCATCATTTAAAAATTTTTTTAATTTATTTTTTAAATACAGAGCCTTGTGCTGTGTGAGATGGTAATGTATAGCAGTGTATTGTTGTGGGTCTACATGCTTAATTGAAATCCTAGAGTGAAGTTATAGCCATTTATTCATTCTTTTACCTTTATATCTTTTAAAAATTTATGTAGCACTTATATTAATTATTAAATTTCTGTTAGATTATACCTAATCTGTAGAGTCAGTGTGGCTAAGTAAGCTCAAGAATTTTTTTTTTTTTTTTTTTTTAAGGACTAGACATATTTATCAGTCTTCCTGGATTGTTCTTTTACTTAAAAATTAAAAAAATTTCCTGATCTATGAAAGGGAGGCAGTAATATAACTAGCTGAATTCCAGTGGAATTTAGGATAATGAAGGATGGCAGGATAATAGGTTAGGATAAATGGAGAGAAGTATAGAGAACAGACAGTCCCTTTTGGTATGCTAAGTAAAGGAGCATTTTCCATTTTTTCAGTCTCATACTCACCTAGAAGATAATCAAATCAATTTTTAGGAGTTTATGAGATAATTATAAGTATATAGTATCTGTTATAAATATAGTTGGTACTCACTATAAAATCATCAGACTTAGAAATGATCCATAAATATATGGATCATAGAGGTAACTGGCATTACCTCTAGACTCCCTGACATGGGGGCCATTTAAGAAACTCAGCAGGTTTACAAGCTGCAGAAAAATAAAATTTCAGTGGAGAAGTAATTTGAGATTTTAACCCTGGGAATAGATTCCCAGGTAATACTGGCTTGCCTACATAGCCATCCAGGTAAGTAAAAAATATCCTCCTTTATACTGAACTATTTCCCCTTAAGCTTGTTGTACTATTTGACGATTCTTTGAACTTTGAGTTTTTAAAAGTGCCAGTGATTCTGGTGGTGTAAGTGGCTTAGTCATTCAAATACTATCCTGATTTAGTTGAATCAGATTCATTTCTCTGAAGAGTCTTGATCAGCAACACTGAGAGAATTATAGCTTTTTTAGGGTTGTTATTTTAAAAATTGTGATTAGAGAAGGTATTTTGTTTTGGAACATGGAAAACTTTGGGGATTAGGAGAGGTTTGGATAGAATTGCTCTAGTACTGTTGAGGGCAGATTGGGACATTGGCTGCCAGGAGACCTGGAAAGAAGGTATACTAGAGTTTGGGGAAAGAGTAAAGAAGGAAATGTGGAAAGATAGCAAAGATAGATTTTGCTCATTTCAAAATTTAGCTAAGAGTATGCACTTTTTGTCTTCTCTCTCCTGCTCTGGATAATTTTCCCATAAAACCCCAAATTTGGCTAAGTGACTAGTAGGACCGTAATTCATCTAGATTATGAGTGAAACAATTTTTTCAGGCTAGTCTCTGAAGGACATGATGATAATATCATTTTTTCTAAGAGAGAATAATGTTTTCTTTCTAGAGATTTGTAAGTAGAAATTTGGAATATAATTTGTCTAAACTGCCTGTAACTCATAATACTAATCATAAAACAGCATACCTTGACTTTAGAACTGGAGTCTTCCTATTGTAGCAACAGGTATACACTTAAAATTCTTTTCCTTTGGTACTCTTTGTGTTGCTGCTTCAATTTCTGGGGTCTTGTACAGATAATATTTTACAGTTGAGCTGCAGAGATGTTATTGGTTGTGTAGATAAGCATGTGCAGCATTGAGACTATTAGCTAACTGTTGGAAGAGGAAGAGTACCAATTCTGGTTCCAGCATCCTCACTGATGACTTTGATTGTCTTAGGCAATTAATATAACCTCTCTGGGACAGTTTCCTTTTTTTTTTTTTTTAATCCTCACCTGAGGACATTTTTTCCATTGATTTCCAGAGAGAGGGGGTGGGGGGAGGAAGAGAGAGAGAGAGAAACATCAATGTAAGAGAGACACATCGACTGGCTGCCTCCTGTACGACCCCAACCAGGGCCCAGGATGGAACTGCAACCGAGGTACATGCCTTTGACCGGAATCGAACCCACAACTCTGGTCTGTGGGGTGACACTCTACCCACTGAGCCAAACTGGCCAGGGCAGTTTCCTTTTTTTACGAATTGAAATAATAGCTGCCTCATTCTTACAATTTGGGAATATTAAATAAAATAATAGTTATCAAAAGTTTGAAAAGTATAAAGCACAATGTGATTAGTCACTTCTAATAGTAATATAATATGGAAGAGATCTTTGTGAACTTTAGTGTTGAAATTTTTTCTTTTTTTTTCTGAGTGATATATTTACTATATGTATAAATGGTTTTGTTACACCTTTTCTTTTAATGGAAAGTGAGAAATATATATCATTTTGAGCAGCCAAATAAGAATTTAAGGTTGAAATTATGTTTCTTCAGATAAATTAACTTTGAAGATTCCTTGGAAGAATCTTTATGGAGAAGCAGTTGTTGCGACTCTGGAAGGATTATACCTACTTGTTGTTCCTGGAGCAAGTATGTCATTTTAGGCTGTAACCTTTTAGTTATATTACAGTGACATTGAATGTTACCTGGGTTAACTATTTTATATGTTTAGTAAGATACAAGATAATTTAAATAAATAGATCATATACATACATACATACATAGGCACATATCTACATACATTTAACATATATACCCATATATATAACCACATTTGTATATAAAATATTTTTATGTTGTTAGAAAGAATAATTTCAACCATTTGTTAAATTTATTCTTTTCTGTGTGAATAACTGTTTTGTGACACAGGCTTTCTATTAAGTTAAGATGCATTAGGCAGATTTACGTTGGGGGAATGAAATGAAGTAAGGTTTTCAAAATGTACTGATACATTAATCTACAGATTTCAGTATTGGAAAATTTTCCCCTACTTTGTTGCTCCTGATTTTGAGTGACTGTTCTCTCAAAAATGTATGTAAAATAGATAATTTTTAAATGACAAATTATAGTATTTTAATGAATGATTTAAAGCAGTGATTTAAAGCTGTATGATGCTCCATTGTGGGCTGCCTACTGTTTTTGCTATTACAGTGAATATTATAACTACCTCATTCTGATAGATAACTTTTTTATTCTTTGGTGTTATTTCCTTAGGATACATTATCAGAAATGAAATTAGTAGATAAAAAGGATATATATATTCATGATTATTGATGTTGATACATATTCTTAAATTAGTTTCTAAAAATTTTTTTATCAGTCTGTACTGATACCAGCTGATATTGGATAGTACCTGTTGTTTTGTTGTTACTCACAATTTTACCACTCAGATATAATAACTGGACATTTTCTGATGTATTAATATATTCTGCCCTCCCTCTGTTTCTCCTTTTTACTTTTCTACTCGCTCTTTTCCCCGCTTTCTCTTTTTCATATCTTCTCCCTTTTATTTCATTCTTCCCTCTTTTCCTTTTTGATATGAACTTTGTAAATAAATAGAAATAATTTATGTTTAAACTTTCTGTAAAACTAAAGAATGCAACTGTTTTTTTCCTTATAAAACAATGACGTTACACATGCACAGTCATGAGGCTGAACTTTTTCTATTTATTTATTAATTGCATTTCTTTATTTGTGAATTAACTGTATATTTTTAGGTATTAAATATGATGCTGAAAAAGAAGAAAAGTCTTTGCAAGATATTAAACAGAAAGAGCTATCCCGAATTGAAGAAGCCCTTCAAAAAGCAGCAGAGAAAGGTACAATAAGTTTATGCTTCAGATAAACTTAAGATATACCTACATTTTAGATATATTCAATGCACTGTAAATAGGAAGCTTTCATAAACTGTAGTTTCAAAGAAAGAATCTTCTTTTAAAACCATATCTCAAAATATTGACTATAAATATTTTAAAGACTCACATTTTTCTGTGATTATTTTGTCTCTCTGCTTAGGCATTTCTCTTTGGTCTGTCTTAAAAGGTATGACAAATGGCCCTGGCCGGTTTGGCTCAGCGGTTAGAGCGTTGGCCTGCGGTCCAGAGAGACCCGGGTTCAGTTCCCGCTGGGGGCACGTACTTCAGTTGCAATTTGTCCCCGGCCCTGGTTGGTCATGTGGGAGGCGGCCACTCGATGTGTCCCTTTCACATCGATCTTTCTCTCTCTCTCTCTCTCTCTTCCTCTCTCTCCCTCCCACTCTGTCTGAACAAAAAATGGAAAAATGTCCTCGGGTGAGGATGAAAAAAAAAAGGTATGACAATGGGTTAGAAATAACAGAAATATTTAGATATAATAAGATTTATTTTCTTAGCTTAAGGTGCTGACAGCTAATTGAATCAATAAGAAATCTGTCTTTAAAATAGTTTGCTCATTAAAATTTTTTTTTTAATCAATGATTCTAATTCTTTTTGCTTCAAGGGTTTTCTCCTATACAGCATTATTGATTCTTTTACACAGAATTACTAAAATACTTAAAATATACAGGCAGTCCTAATGGAAGAAATCAAAATGTTTGAAAAAATTTTCCCTTTTTCATACTTAAACATATTTTATATTTGTGCTAGGCTTAAGAATCTGTATTTTAATGGAAGTTTTCTTTATTTCTATCACTATTATGTGCCAGATAAAGCAAGGTGGGAATGGTTTTGTTTTATGACAATTCAGTGTGATTACTTATTTTTATTCACTTTTAGTTAATTAGTATATGTGGAAACAGTGTTATAAAAAACGAGGAGAAAGACTTGAAGAGCACTAGGATTTTATTTTTTTCTTGATAATGTTCAGATTAAATATATTTTCTGGATACATTTGTATTCATTAATAGGTACATAGACATATACTTAGATATACTGATATAACAATTTATAATATATATATATTATTTTTTTATTGATTTATTTTTCTTATAGATGTATCTCCTTTTTTCCCCATTGACACCCTCCTACCTATCCCCCCCACCCCATCCCCAGCTTTGTTGTCTGTGTCCATCGGTTATGCATACACGCATATAAGTTCTGTGGTCCCCTCCCCCGCCTTCTGAGGATTGTCAGTCTGTACCTTACTTCCATGTCTCTGGGTCTACCCTGTTCCTCAGACTGTTATGTTCATTATATTCCACAAATAAGTGAGATCATGTGATATTTGTCTTTCTCTGCTTGACTTGTTTCGCTTAGGATAATACTCTCCAGGTCCCTCCATGTCGTCTCAAAGGATAAGAGATCTTTTTTTCTTATAGCTGCATAGTACTGTATTGTGTACCACAGCTTTTTTATCCATTCGTCTACTGATGGACACTTGGGCTATTTCCAGATCTTAGCTATTGTAAATAGTGCTGCTATGAACATGGGGGTACATATATTTTTTCTGATTGGTGTTGCAGGCTTCTTAGGGTATATTCCTAGAAGTGGGATCACTGGGTCAAGTGGCAATTCAATATTTAATTTTTTGAGATAACACCATAGTTTTCCATAGTGGCTGCATCAGTCTGCATTCCCACCAGCAGTGTACTAGAGTCCCCTTTTCTCCACACCCTCGCCAACCCTTGTTGTTTGATGATTTGTTGATGGCGGCCATTCTGACAGGTGTGAGGTGATACCTCATAGTTGTTTTAATTTGCATCTCTCTGATGATTAGTGATGTTGAGCATTTCTTCATATGTCTCTTAGCCATTTGTATGTCCTGTTTGGAGAGAGTCTGTTTAGCTCCTCTGCCCATTTTTTATTTGGGTTCTTTGTCTTCCTTTTGTTGAGTTGTATGAGCACTCTATATATTTTGGAAATTAACCCCTTATCTGATGTATCATTGATGGTTGTTTCTTTTGCTGTGCAGAAGCTTTTTAGTTTGATGTAGTCCCATGTGTTCATTTTTTCCTTTGTTTCTGTTGCCTTAGGTGATGTATCAGTGAAAATTCTGCTGCGTATGATGTCTGAAATTTTGTTGCCTGCATTTTCTTCTAGGATTTTTATGGATTCATGAGTCACACATTTAAGTCTTTTATCCATTTTGAGTTTATTCTTGTGTATGGTGTAAGTTGATGGTCTAGTTTCATTTTTTTTGCATATAGCTGTCCAATTTTCCCACCACCATTTATTAAAGAGGCCGTCTTTACTCTGTTGTATGCTCTTGCTATTTTTGTCAAATATTAATTGAGCATAATGTCTTGGGTCAATTTCCGGGTTCTCTGTTCTGTTCCACTGATCCATATGCCTGTTCTTGTGCCAGTACCAGGCTGCTTTGTAGTATAACCTGATATCTGGTATTGTGATCCCACCTACTTTGTTCTTCTTTTTCAAGATTGCTGTGGCTATTCGGGGTCTTTTTTGGTTCCATATGAACTTTTGAAGTATTTGTTCTAGTTCTGTGAAATACATCGTTGGTATTTTGATGGAGATTGCATTGAATCTATAGATTGCTTTGGGTAGTATGGACATTTTAATGATGTTAATTCTTCCAATCCATGAGCAAGGTATGTGCTTCTACTTTTTTATATCTTTTTCTATTTCTTTTTTCAATGTCCTGTAGTTTTCTGCAAATAGGTCCTTTACTTCTTTGGTTAAGTTTATTCCTAGGTATCTTAATTTTTTTGCCGCGATGGTAAATGGAATTGTTTTTTTAGTTTCTCTTTCTGTGATTTCATCATTGGTGTATAAGAATGCCGTCAATTTCTTGACGTTAACTTTGTATCCTGTTACTTTGCCAGATTTATTTATTAAGTCTAGTAGATTTTTGATGGAGTCTTTAGGGTTTTCTATATATAATTTTATGTCATCTGCGAATGACAGTTTCACTTCCTCCTTTCCAATTTGGATCCCTTTTATTTTTATTTCGTGTCTGATTGCTGTGGCTAAGACTTCCAGTACTATGTTAAATAAGAGTGGCGAAAGTGGGCATCCCTGTCTTGTTCTTGTTCTTAAGGGAAATGTTTTTAGTTTTTGCCCATTGAGTATGATATTGGCTGTAGGTTTTTCATATATGGCCTTTGTTATGTTGAGATATGATCCCTCTATTCCCACACTGCTGAGCATTTTTATCAGAAATGGGTGCTGGATTTTGTCGAATGCTTTTTCAGCGTCTATTGATATGATCATGTGGTTTTTATCTTTCATTTTGCTTATGTGGTGTATCACATTTATTTATTTGTGAATATTGTACCAGCCTTGCATCCCTGGGATGAATCCCACTTGGTCATGATGAATAATTTTTTTGATGTATTGCTGGATCCGATTTGCCAGTATTTTGTTAAGGATTTTGGCATCTATGTTCATCAGGGATATTGGCCTGTAGTTTTCTTTCTTTGTAGTGTCTTTTTCTGGTTTTGGAATTAGAATTATGCTGGCCTCATAAAACAAGTTTGGAAGTCTTCCTTCTTCTTGGATTTTTTGGAATAGTTTGAGGAGAATGGGTGTTAGTTCTTCTTTGAATGTTCGGTAAAACTCCCCCGTGAAGCCATCCGGGCCTGGGCTTTTGTTTGCTGGGAGAGTCTTGATTACATCTTCAATTTCCTTAGTTGTTATTGGTGTGTTCAAGTTTTTTATCTCTTCCCGGTTCAGTTTTGGGAGACTATGTGTTTCTGGAAATTTGTCCATTTTGCTTAGATCGTCGAATTTGTTGCTGTATAATTGTTCATAGTATTTGTTAATGATCCTTTGTATTTCTGTGGTGTCAGTTACTTCTCCTCTTTCATTTCTGATTTTATGTATTTGGGTTCTCTCTCTTTGTTTCTTGGTGAGTCTAGCTAAGGGTCCATCAATCTTGTTTATCTTTTCAAAAAACCAGCTCTTTGTTTCATTGATCCTTTGAATTGTTTTTTTGGTCTCTGTGTCATTTATTTCTGCTCTGATCTTTACTATTTCTTTCCTTCTACTTGCTCTGGGGTTTTCTTTTTGTTTGCTTTCTAGTTCTTTAAGTTGTGAGGTTAGGTAGTCTATTAGAAATGTTTCTTGTTTCTTGAGGTGGGCCTGTAGTGCTATGAACTTCCCTCTCAGAACTGCTTTCACTGCATCCCATAGATTTTGTGTTGTTGTGTGTTCATTTTCATTGGTTTCCAGGAAGTTTTTAATTTCTTCCTTGATCTCCATGGTAACCCATTCATTGTTCAATAACATGCTATTTAGCCTCCATGTGTTCACATGTCTTTGCATGTTCTTGTTGCAATTGATTTCTAGTTTCATGCCATTGTGATCTGAGAAGATGCTTGATACGATTTAAATCTTCTTGAACTTGTAGAGACTTCGTTTGTGTCCTAACATGTGGTCTATCTTTGAGAATGTCCCATGTGCGCTTGAGGAGAATGTGAATTCTGTAGTTTTGGGGTGTAATTCTCCGTAGATATCTATGAAATCCATTTGATCTAGTGCTTCATTTAGAGTCTCTGTTTCCTTGTTAATTTTTTGTCTAGATGATCTATCCAGTGATGTCAGTGGGGTGTTGAAATCCCCTGCTATGATTGTATTGCTGTCAATTTCTCCTTTGAAGTCCTCCAGAAGATTTTTAATATATTTTGGTGCTCCTATATTGGGTGCATATATGTTTACCAAGGTTATATCTTCCTGTTGGATAGATCCTTTCAATATTATGTAGTGGCCTTCTTTGTCTCTAGTTATGGCCTTCATTTTGAAATCTAATTTATCAGATATGAGTATTGCTACCCCTGCTTTTTTTTCCTTTCTGTTTGCTTGGAAGATTTTTTTCCATCCCTTTACTTTAAACCTGTGTGAGTCTTTAGTTGTGAGGTGGGTCTCTTGTAAACAACATATATGTGAGTCATGCTTTCTTATCCAGTGAGCCACTCTGTGTCTTTTTATCAGAGCATTCAATCCACTTACATTTAAGGTGATTATTGATATGTACTTTTTTATTGCCATTTATGTTTAGTGTGGTTATATTTTTCTTCCTATTTCTTCTACTAATTACAGCAGTCCTTTTAACATTTCTTGCAGTGCTGGAAATTAGCCTTTTTTTTTTTTTTATTGGTCTGGGAAGCTCTTTATTTGACCTTCTAATTTGAATGATAGCCTTGCTGGATAGAGTAGTCTTGGATTCAGATCCTTGTTTTTCATGACCTTGATTACTGCATGTCATTCCCTTCTGGCCTGTAGTGTTTCTGTTGTGAAGTCAGCTGATAGCCTTATGGGGGTACCTTTGTAGGTAACCTGTTGCTTATCTCTTGCTGCCTTTAGGGTTCTCTCTTTGTCTTTAATTTTTGGCATTTTAATTATTATGTATCTTGGTGTGGGCCTGTTTGGGTTCTTCTTACTTGGGGCTCTCTGTTCTTCTTGAACTTGAATGCCTTCTTCTTTCACCATATTAGGGAAGTTTTCTGTCACTATTTCTTCAAATATATTCTCTAACCCTTGCTCATTTTCTTCTTTGAGGACTCCTATGATGCGAATATTATTACGTATGCGAATATTATTACGTTTCCAATTGTCCCACAGTTCTCTTAAGCTGTCTTCTTGTTTTTTAATTGTTTTTTCCTTTTGGTTTTCTGATTGGTTGATTTTTTTCTACCCTGTCTTCTAATTCACTGAAGTGGTCCTCAGCTTCCTCTACTCTACTGTTTAGTCCTTCCAATGTGTTCTTTATTTCTGCTATGTCATTCTTCATTTCCACTTGGTTGGTTTTCAGTTCTTCTATATCTTTACTCGTGGTGTTGAGGTCCTTACTCATACTGTTGAGCTTCCTCAAGATCATGGCTCTGAACTCTACCTCTGATAACTTGCTTAACTGCATTTCATTTATCTCATCTTTGGTAGAGGTCTCTTGTCCTTTCATTTGGGATTTGTTTCTTTGTTTCACTATTTTGACTATCTTAGTGGGTTTTGGAGCCCGCTAAATTTTCCCTGTGGGTGTTGGTGTTCTGCTGTTTGTGGCTCCCTCTACTGGGTTTGGATGAGCATGGGAGGACCCACGTTCAACACCACTGTCAAGTCTTACTTTCTTGGGTAGATTTGCAAGCCCAGGAAAGGTTCAGTTATCCTCTAGCTTTTTGCTTGGAGGCTATTAGTCTCAGTTACTTGAGGAGTCTTGGGTTCTCAGTTGAATGAAAAACTCCCTCAGGTGTTCAGCATAAGAGGATTTCCCGAGGGTGGGACAGATGCTGGTTGTTATTGAGCCTCAATTTGCATTTCTTTGGCCCATCTGGGTGGGGTTGAATCTCCAAGGAAAGGGCTGCTGCTTCTCCCCAGAGCTCCGGGAAGGAATAAGATGGCCACCGTCCTGCATGGCCGCAACTCAGCAAAAGCTCTGAGCGCCCTCCAAATCCCGAGTGTCCCCACGCAGTGCCAGTCTAGTCTGCCCTCCCTCTGCCAGACCTCAAGGTGAGTGGCTGTGGCTAATCTAGTGCACTGTCTTGGCCCTCTGCGCTGTGGAGCCGGCTTGGGATTTTAACCACGAGGGCACTGCTCACAGCTAAGACTGCTGCTGTCAGTGGGCTCCCACCCCCCTCTCATGCTTCCGCAGACCTACTAGGCTCGCTTCAGTGTTCCTGGTTATATGGTCCTCTCCAGCTGCTTTTCTGTTGCTTTTTCCTGACAATTTGTCTTTATTTTAATTGTAATTTCAGTTTGGTCCTGGGAGATGGTCTGTGTAGCTTCCATTCACTCTGCCGCCATTTTGGAATCCTATAATATATATTATTAAGAAAATATATGTATTTTCTACTTTCAGAAAGAAACCATGAAGTCCTCTCTTTTTTGGATGGAAAGAAGAGATTGCTTTAAAAAAATTTTAGCGTTTCCAGTGACCTGTAAGAAAAAGCATAGTATAGTAGTCCCTCCTATTTTAGTAGTTGACAGCTTAATTGATAAAATGATACCTGCTACACATTTCGTATTGAGTTCCTATGAGATTTTTACTCTTGTGTCTTCAGTGCTTAGGATACTTATATGTTTGGGTCTGGCAGAGAGGGTTTTAAGGATGATTTGATATTACTATAGGGGGTGAACATCTGTAATATTAAGTTTGTATAAATAGGACTATGAGGCTTATATAATGAATAATAATTACATTGTAGCTTCTTGGATGATAAAATTTAGGTTTTGTTGGGATAGAAGTGAAATTCAGAAAGTGAAACTCAGTTTTAACATTATTATATTAGATTTGGCAGAAGAATGTTCTGAGTAGATAAAAGAGATGAATTTAGGATTGGGGAAATATATTGATAGAAATTGTTTTTCCTTCCTTGTCAAGAAATACATTTAATTATCTTGACTGCATGTAAATATTTTTTTCTAGTTTGTGTGAATATGGTTCACATCTTCTTTTATTTATTTTTTATCCTCACCTGAGGACAGTTCTCCATTTTTTGTTCAGATAGAGTGGGAAGGAGAGACAGGAACAGAGAGAGAGAGCGAGAGAGAGAAAGAGAGAGAGACATCGACGTGAAAGAGATGCATCAAGTGGCTGCCTCCTGCGCGACCCCAACCAGGACCGGGGACAAATCGCAACTGAGGTATGTGCCCTTGACTGGAATCAAACCTTCGACTCATTGATCCACATGCCGACGCTCTAACTGCTGAGCCAAACCGGCCAGGGCACATCTTCTTTATATAATACTATTCATCAGAATGACAAAAACAACGTTGGCCCTTCAGGTGCTTTGCCTTTCACCATTTAAAATTATTATTATTATTATTATTATCATTTTTGTTAATTCTCACTCGAGGCTATTTTCCCATTGATTTTTAAAAGACTTATGCGATCTGAAGAGAAATCAGAGTAGTTTTCCATTGATTTTTAGATAGAATGGAAGGGAGGGAGAGAGAGGGAGGGAGAGAGAGAGAGAGAGAGAGAGAGAGAGAGAGAGAAAGAAACATTGGTGTGAGAGAGACACATCAATTTGTTTCCTCCTACACGATCCTGACCTGGGCCTGGGATAGAACCTGCAACCCAGGTACATGCCCTTGACTGGGAATCAAACCCGAGACCCTTTGGTCCAAGGGCCAACGCTCTAACCACTGAGCAACTACCCAGGGCTGCATTTCACCATTAATTGTTATTATTAATTACCATACTTTATTTTTCAGACTTGTTATTTTTCCAATTACTTCTTGATTTTGAAAGCACAAAAGCATCGTCACGCATGTATAGAGACTCAAGTGAGAAGAGGAAGTGATTCAGTTCTAAACAGCAGATGATAAAAATGAAAGCAAAATACTCATGGTGATCTGCTCTAAAAAAGGATTTTTATTTAATTTGTTTCATTTGGTAAAATAGAATGCTGTCCGCTAGCATGTGGGAAAAAAGAAAATTAAAATATAACTATGAATTTATTTCTAGAGAATTTGTGTAATTGTAAAAATAAACTTTTTCTTATTTTTCTTCTTTTATTTCATTGTAGTGAGTTTATTTTCCCTGAAAGGCTATTATAAAGGAAAGGAAAATATTACATTTCTAGTGAGGCCAAAGATTCTCAAATGCTGTCGATTCTGTATTTAAAATGTTAAATTTATTAAAGTAATATATACACATACTTTATAATCTAGTAGTTCTGCCAAAAAAACTAATGAAGAAAAATGTCAGTCCCCAGTTCCACCCTTCTCTACCCTTTAACACACTCCTTAGAGGGAACAGGGAACCATCATTTTAGGAATGTAACATTCTGCTGTCATGTCATCTGTTTTACAAATGTAAAGCATTGCCTAGATTTCCTATTATGGTAGTCAAGGAGTTTACCTCTCTCACCATCTCCTTTCACCCTAAGTACCCCACCCTATTTCTTCATAATATGGTTATATCATAATTTTTGGCCAATTACTAGTAAAAATTTACATTACTATGACAGGATAATTGTTCACTGCATAGATCAAATGATGTACTATGATTATATTTTCTTTGCAACCTTTTGTTTTTTCTTGAATTTGTAAATGTTTTTTCTGTTTGCTTAGTCTTTTATGTAAATGTGCATTTAACTTTGTTCACATGCTTTGAAATCTGTCATATGACTTTCATTATTTCTAATGGCCCAAACCCATCTACTGGTTCCCTCCCCTGTTCCCCTTTTTCTCATGGAGATCTTCAGTTGAACTGTTTGTTTTATTTTAGTCTTGCTACATAGTTGTCATCCTGGGACTGGTCTTCATCACTCTTCTGTGTTTAATTCATTGTTTTCTGGGTTTCTTGCCTTTTGTTCTTCTGTTACTTTGTTCATTTTATTGGATCATATCTGATAGCTTTTAAGAAAGGATGCACTGGATGTAATTTTTAAAATCCTTTCAAGTCTGAAAGTCTTTGTATTTTACTTCCCCACTTACTTGATTTGGCAGGAGATGGAATCCTAGGTTTAAAATTAGAATTTTG
Source organism: Tadarida brasiliensis (assembly GCA_030848825.1). NCBI lineage: Eukaryota > Metazoa > Chordata > Mammalia > Chiroptera > Molossidae > Tadarida > Tadarida brasiliensis. The sequence continues at coordinate 194,185,079 of CM061257.1, read as the reverse complement.
AAAGCAGTACCTTTTAGCTTACCAGATACTTTTGAGAAATCTGATGCTAATCTGCTCGACACATTGTTGGAAACACAAAGATTAGAAAATTGCTGAATCCTACTGTCCACAACCTTACATTTTAGCTGGGAAAATAGGATGTGCATAATAATCAATAGGAGAAAGTGTTGGGTCTCATAATAAAAATAGAGATAGAGTGTTAAGGGAGTTCAGAATGGACATATGTTTAGCCAAAGAGATCAGGACAGACACTGAAGGTATATATTTCAGCTGGGTCTAAAGGATGCGTATGCAGAAAGGAGAGGGCATTCTAGGTAGAGGGGACAGTGATGGTGGAAAAGTGTAGAGCATATATGGGAATAGCTAAGAATTTGGGATTTTGATAGAGTGTAGTTACAGGTAAATTAGAAAGCTATGTTTAGGTAAATTTTAAGATAATTTGAATGCTATGATGATGATAATGACAAAGATAGCAGCTAACATTTATTGAGCATTTACTGTTTGCCAGTCACTCTTCAAAATGCTTTATAGGAATGGACTCATTTAATGATATAAAAGCTGTAATTATTCCCATTTAATATTTGAAAAAGCTGAAAGTTAAATAACTTGTTCTGTGTCACACAGCTAGAAAATGATAGAGGTAGAATTTGAATCCAGTCTGGCTTTAGCTCCTATATGTTTAACTGTAAATAATGGGTGTTCATCTAGCCAGTGGGAGAGTCAGTAACTTTTTCCCTTTTCTCTCTTTAAAAATCCAGGGAGTGACATGATCAGAGCTGTTTTAGGGAGGTTAAACTTGCTGTGTCTAGGCTGGATTTGGGGAGGGAAATAGAAAATGGTACTATCTAGCCATCATAACCAGAATGGATAGAAAGGTATATCTGAAGGGAACAGATCAGGCTAAAGTAAGGTGAGTTAATTTCAGCTGACTCTAAAAGTAGTATAAATGTGAAAATAATATTTCATTCTGATTGGACAAAGTGGTAGTCAAAAGGGAACTAAAATAACACGTTGTTTGAAAATTTGTCAAATAATTTAATGAGACATTAGCTAGAATTGATATTTGTCTGCCTTGCTTAATTTGAAATTATTATAATTTTAATTATTAAGAATTTTTGTTTTAATATTAGGGAAATAGTTTGTTGAAATAATTAAAATGGTGTCATTGAGTATTATCTTAGAAATAATCATTTTGGTGTCACTGAATTTTACTTGTCTTCTAATTCTTTGAATTAAGTTTAGACATATTTTACATGTGAAATTAAAGGTGTCTTTTAAATGCTTTGCATTTTGGTTATTGCTGCCATGCGGATGCAGGCACACATTCAGGGGAGTTCATATATGGCTTGGAAAACTTTGTCTACAAGGACATCAAGCCTGGTGGGTATGCATGATTAATTACATTCAGCTATGTAAAAATTATATTCTTATCCATGCGTGTGCTTTTAGTGGAGTCCATTTGATGACGTGCCATCCTTATAGAAAATATGGAAATGTAATTCATGTTTTTTCCCTTTACCATCTTTTTTTTTTCCTACCTTCTGTAGTCATGCTGAATGTTCATGGTAAAACAAACACAATCCACTGCCCTCGTGAAGCTTACAGTTTGATATATAGATAACTTTTTATAAAATTTCTTTTCTGACGTTTTTAATTGAAATATATTGACATACAATGTTCTGTTACTTTCATGTGTACAACATAATGATTCAACATTTGCATACACTGCAAAGTTATCACCACAGTAAGTCCAGCAACTATCTGTTACATATGAAGTTACAAAAATTTTATTTTTCTTGTGAAGAGAACTATTAAGGTTTACTTTCTTAGCAACTTTTAAATTTGCTACATAGCATTATTGACTATAGTCACCATGCTATACATTACATCCTCATGACTTATTTTATATCTGGAAGTCTGTACCTCTTGATCCCCCTCACCCATTTCATCCCCCAGCTCCCCTTCCCTGTGGCAACCATCAATATGTTCTCTCTATGAGGTTTTTGTTCTTTTATTTTTGTAAGATTCTACATATAAGTGAAATCATATTGTATTTGTCTTTCCCTGTCTGAATTTTTTCACTTAGCCAGATACCCTCAAGATCCATTCATGTTGTTGCAAATAGCAAGATTTCATTCTTTTTTTTGGCTGAATAGTATCCTTTTGTGTATATATACCGCATCTTTTCTATTCATTCATCCAGGACATTTTCTATCCATTCATCTTGGACATTTAGGTTGTTCCTATATCTTGGCTATTGTAAATCATGCTGCAGTGAACATAGGGGTGCACATCTCTTCAAATTAGTGGGTTTTTTTTTCAGGTGAATATCCAGAAGTAGAATTGCTGAGTCTTATGGTAGTTCTATTTTTATGTTTAAAGGAACCTTAATATTGTTTTCCACAGTGGCTGCACCAGTTTACATTCCCACCAACTGTGCATGAGGGTTCCCTTTTTTCCACACCTTTGCCAACACTTGTTATTTCTTGTCCTTTTGATAATAGCCATTTTGACAGGTGTGAGATGATACCTTGTTGTGGTTTTACTTTGCATTTTCTTGTTGATTAGTGATGTTGAACATTTTTGCATATGCTTGTTTGCCATCTGTATGTCTTCTTTGGAAACATGCCTATTCAGATTTTCTGCTCATTTTTTAAATTGGATTGCTTATTTCTTTGTTATTGAGCTGTATGAGTTCTTTATATATTTTGGATATTAACCCTTTATCATATATATATGATTTGCAAGTACCTTCTCCCATTTAGTAGGTTGCCTTTTTATTTTGTTGATGGCTTCTTTCACTCTGTAGAAGCTTTAAAATTTGACATAGTCCCATTTGTTTATTTTTGCTTTTGCTGCCATTGCCTTTGGAGTCAGATTAAAAAAAAATTGCCAAGAGCCATGTCAAGGAGCTTAACACCTACATTTTCATCTATATGTTTTATGGTTTCTGTCTTACATTTAAGTCATTTTGAGATAATTTTTATATACAGTGTAAGATAATGGTCTAGTTTCATTTTTTTTTAATGTGGCTGTCCAATTTCCCCGGCAAAATTTATTGAAGAGACTTTTTTTTCCCCATTGTATATTCTTGCCTTTTTTGTCATAAATTAATTGACCATGTACATATGGGTTTATTTTTGGGCTCTCTATTCTTTTCCATTGATCTATGTGTCTGTTTTAATGCCAATACCATATATATATATATATATATATATATATATATATATATATATAATATATTTATTATAGCTTTGTAATATAGTTTTAAATCAGGAAGCATGAGGTCTCCAGTTTTGTTTTTCTTTCTCAAGATTGCTTTGACTATTTGGGATCATTTTAGGTTTCATAAAAATTTTACTATTTGTTCTATTTCTAAAGATGCCTTTGGAATTTTGATAGGGATTGCATGAAATTTGTACATTTCTTTGGGTAATACGAACAGTTTTATAACACTGATTTTTCCAATCCATGAGCATGGAATATCTTCATTATTTGTGTCTTCTTCAGTTTCTTTTATCAGTGTCTTATAATTTTCAGTGTACGGGTCTTTTACCTCCTTGATTAAATTTATTCCTAGGTATTCTTTGATGCAATTGTAAATGAGATTGCTTTCTTAATTCTCTTTCTGGTAGTTCATCATTAGCGTATAAAATCACAATAGATTTTTGCATATTGATTTTGTATCCTATGTATCCTGGAGCTTAAGTGAATTTATTACTTCTAACAGTTCTTTTGTTGGAGACTTTAGGTGTTTTCTATATATAAAAACATATTGGCAATTAGTGAGTTTTACTTAAAAAATTAAAAAAAAATTTTATGTTATTTTGTTTTATTGAATTTATTGAGGTGACATTAGTTAATAAAATTACATAGGTTTCAGGTGTACAATTCTATAATACATCAGCTATATATTGTATTGTGTGTTCACCACCCCAGGTCAAGTCTCCTTCCATCAACATTTATCCCTCTTATGCCCTCTTCTACACTCCCCCCAACCCCCTTTACTTCTGGTAGTCACCATTCTTTGTTTGTGTCTATGAGTTTTCTTTTGTTTTGTTTTTGCTTAATCCCTTCACCTTTTTACCCAGCTCTGTTCTTTATGAGTCTGTTTCTATTTTGTTTGTTAGTTTATTTTGTTCATTAGATTCTCTCTTTTCAATATGGATGCCTTTTCTTTCCTTTTCATGCCTAATTGCTCTGGCTAGGACTTCCAGTACTTGTTGAATAAGAGTGGTGAAAGTGGGCATCTTTGTTGTGTCCCTGATCTTAAGGGAAAAGCTTTCAGCTTTTCACCATTGAGTATGATGTTAGCTGTGGGCTTGGCCTTTATTATGTTGAGGTATGTTCTGTCTATACCCAGTTTATTGAGGGTTTAAAAAAAATTTTTTTTTTATCATAAACGGATGTGGAATTTTGTCAAATGGTTTTTCTGCATCTCAATGGTCATATGATATTTATTCTTCATTTTGTTAAGGTGATGTAAGATGTTGATTGACTTGTGAATGTTGAATCATCCTTTCATGCTTGTATAAATCCCACTCAGTAATGATGTATTATCCTTTTAATGTATTGCTGAATTTGCTTTGTAATATTTTGTTGAGTATTTTTGCATCTATTTTCATCAGGGGTATTGGCCTGTAATTTTCTTTTCTTTTTGTGGTGTCTTTGTCTGGTTTTGGTATCAGGGTAATGCTGGCTTTATAAAATAAGTTTGGGAGTATACCCTCCTTTTAAATTTTTTTAGTTCAAGCACGATAAGTATTAAATCTTCTTTGAATATTTCATAGAATTCACTAGTGAAGCTGTCTGGTCCTGGACTTCTGTTTGTTGGGAGTTTAAAAAATTTTTTTTATTACTGATTCAATTTCTATACTAGTAATTGGTCTATTCAGATTTTCTATTTCTTCATGATTTAGTCTTGGAAGATTGTATGTTTTAGCATGGAGATACTTGTGGCTTATTGTCCAATTTTGTTGCTTATAACTGGACCACCTTTCTGTAGTCTGCCATGGGCAGTGTTATCTAATCCTACTGGGAATAACCTGCCACCAAGATACACATGAATTCCAGTGTTTATTTAAATATATAACAAAATCATTGGACAGCATTGTTAAGAAAACTAACAGACAGAGGTTGCTATAAAGGACAGCTTAATTGATTCAGAGTTTCCTGATTTTTCAAGACAGGTACATTAGCCTGGGTAAAAAACTAGACCTGGAATACTGATGATTCTAAAATTAGAATAATTTTGTTGATATCTTCATTCAGTTGGCTAGAACTTAATGTGTACTTTATGATTCTTTCATCTTTTTCCTTTCTAAATATATATCCCTTCTTACTTGATGTCATTTTTAAAATTCTAGAACAATGGTTCTCAAAAAGTCAAAACGATTTTCATAATAATACTAAGGAATTCTTTGATTTTTCACTGTGTTGACTTTGGTGCTGATGATACGGAGGGAATGTTGAGTAAAATTGCTGGCTGCCTTAACATGATTCAAGGCAGTGGCACCAAACAGTAGTAGTAGCTATTATATTTTTTGATTCCCATGCGCTCACAGTAAAGAACAAAATAAAACTAAATAAAAAACACCAATTTTACTTATGAGTGCCATTGATGAAGTAGGAAAGTTTTAGTAAACTTCAGCTTTTTAATATTTCATGTGACAAAAGAAGAAGTATGTATAAAGCACTTATACACACTGAAGCAGGATAATTGTCTCAAGGAAAAGTACTTGTGAAGTTGTTTGTATTGCCAGCTGAAATAGTTGCTTTTTTCAAGGAAAATCATTTTACTTGGAAGAATGACTGACAGACTACTCAGATTTGAGTGTTTGGTAGATACTTCAATAAAATGAGTTCAGGGAAAATAACTGATGATGTTTGTTGCCATGATAAGATTTGAGCTTTTGAGCAATAATTGGAATTATTGGGAAACTTGTATTTGCCACCTTGAGCTTGACAGCTTCCTAGTACTTAAAGACTTTTCTGATGAGATTGTTAGTGATATTAACAAATGTGATTTTTGATATTAAATAAATGACTCAACATTTGGAAGATCTGTATAGTTCAATGAAGTAATATTTCCATATTACCGATGCATGATACAAAATCAGGTATGTGTGAATGTCCATTAATAATACAAAGTAGACCAATTGATTTTAATTTGGACAAAAAATTTTATTGATAGAGTTTCAGATTTTAAAATAAAACTAACCTTTAAGAAACTGCCACTTGTTGAGTTTGGGTATAGTATTTATAATTACATGAAAGGGCCATGAAAAGAAAGATGTTTCTCCCTTTTACTATTATATATCTGTAGTTCTATCAGATTTTCATCATATGCTTTAATCTAAACAACATATTTCACCAGATCAAAGGCAGAAGCATATATGCAAATCCAGCTGTCTTCTACTAAGCCAGACATTAAAGATATTTTGTGTTGTTAATTCTTACCTGAGGATATTTGTCCATTGATTTTTTTTTTTTTTTTTTTTTAGATAGAGTGGAAGGGAGGGAGGGAGGGAGAGAGAAAAACATCGATGTGAGAGAGATACATCGATTGGTTGACTCCTGCATGACCCCAACCAGGGCTGGGGATTGAACCTGCAACCCAGGTATGTGCCCTTGACCAGGAGTTGAACCCACAACCCTTTGGTCTGCAGGCTGACGCTCTAACTGCTAAGCCAAACTGGCCAGGGCTAAAGAGATTTGTATGAATGTAAAACCATGTCATTTTTCTCAAACAACTTTTTGTTTGGCAAATATAGTTATTTTTCATAAATATGTTACCCGTACTATCATGTAATGTTTTTTTAAAATGAGATAATAAAGATTTTTAAAATTTCTGTTTTGATTTCCAATATGGAAATATCAATAGTTGTAATACGCACCAATAAAAAAGATCTTTAAGGCTCTCAGATTTTATGTTTGTTAAAGGGGCCCTGAGACCAAAATATTTGAGACCTGCTTTATAGAGTGAGTGAGAATCATAACTTTATTATTCATCAGATTAAATAGAATCTTTCTCTAAAGAATTATGTAGCACTCAGATTTTGAAACTATTTGGAGAGGTTTAAACATGGTACATTTAACATTGACATCAAAGGTGGAACATGGTGCTAGAACAAATGTGAAATCAGAAACATAATAAGGAGCTCAGGTGAGAAGAACAAGTTACGGGAGAATCTAAACCCAGTCAGCTGAACCCCTATCTCTGAAAGCTGTTCTAGTCAAGTGGGATGATTTTCAGGGCTACGCTGGCTTTCCTTCTTGTTTCTTTTCAAATGATATTTCTTTGAGAACTCAATCTTTTTCTAAATGTTTTATTTATGAATGAAAAAGATTTAGGGACCATTACTAAGGCAAGAAATACTGGTAATAGCAAAGTTCAGATTCTGTTATATATTTATTAAATGTTTTCTTCTTGAAACTCTGGGTTTTATTCTTGTAATCCAGAATTTGGTTCTTAGTTTTTATAATGGAAGGACAGTTTGCTTTAAACAAATTTAAAATTTCATGTATATTCTTTAAAATATATATAACAATAAGGGGGCTTATATATTTTATTATAATGTTCAGATGTGCATTTTTTGATTCATTTGAACAGTTATATGCTCTGTGCCCAGATATTAGGATAATTCCTATCCTAATGAAGCCTTGTGGCAAGACAGTTATGTAAACATTTCAAATACAGTGTAATCACTAATTAATGGAAGTCTGGTGCAGGGGTAGATGGCCTGGAGCTGCTTGCATAGGCAGTAATGCTGGACCTGAGATTTGGAAACCTCCTGGGGGTTTCCCTAATGAAGAAGTTCAGGTAGGGCACGGGAATGATACATGTAGAGGCATTAGGCATTAGAAAGTTTTGTCTTGTCTGGGAAAATACAAATAGCATTTCTGAAGTATCCAGTACATGGGTGAGTGGCAGGAGATAGAACAGGACAAGGGAGAAGGGGTCAGGTCTTAAAAGGAACTTTGTGTCATGAAAACACTTTCTATTTTATTTGGAAGGCTGCAGAGAGCCTTTAAAAGAATTTTGAGCAGGGGATTAGCAAGCTGTGAATAGTGTTTTAGAAATAACAGTTTGATAGTAGTATCGAAGGACATTTAGTAGGAGTAGAGTGGAAACTAGAGGCAGGGGAGACCATACAGAGACTACCTCAAGAGTACAGGCTAGAGTTGATGTCTAGTTGAATGTAAAAATGTATAATTTGCCTAAGATAGGTGTTGGGTAATGCCATAAAGTGAGGCAGTGCCAAATAAAAGAGGATTAGGTTTTAAAGAAATTATTAAGCCAGTTTCAATGTACAGTTCGATGTACATTTTATGCCCTTTTTGTATTTATATTCTTAAGTAATTAAAGGATTTTTCTTGTGAGGTATATCATCCAGAGGAAGTCATTGTCGGCAACCTACCCATTCATTACATTTGTGTTCTTTTGTCCCTACCACTTGTTTATCAAAAACTTTCTCTGAAAGTTTTATATTTTGTCATTTTTACATTTCCAATATTTTGGTAATATTGAAATTAAAATTAAAGTTTGTGTTGTGAAAAGTCATAAATATTATAAAGGACATTGTGCATGGATATTTTACCTAATTTTTGTATAATTCTACCTGCCAAGTTATTTTCTAGATTAAAGAAGGTTATTCTTAGACTAAGAAAGGTTTGTGAATTTCTATTTATACTGAAATAACAGGTCAGCTTAGAATCAAATAAGGTGAATTGTAGCAAAATTTGATGTCAGGAAGAATTCTCTTGTTTTCTTTTCTGTCCTCTAGTCTGCTAACTTGAATTTTATCCTTTTCTCACTAAAATGCTTCCACTGAGAAGGACGTAAGCGTAAAAAGCACAAAAAACATTTTAAGAAACCTTTTAAAGGTCTTGATCGCTCAAAAGGTAGGTAAAAGTAGTTTTTATGCCATGTGTTAGTTTATACACATTGCCACTTAATTTCTGTCTTCAAAGGTAAAATGAATGTTAGATTATAATGTAACTTCAAAAATAAGTTTTAAGTTGGAAATGCGTAATAAAAATAAATCTAAAATAAAACAAGGACACTAGAAAAGGCTGTAATTTCCATTGACTAATGCCTTAGCTATCCTTGGTCATTGATTATGAGATTTGTGAGAATTTCAACTCCTGAGCTTGTATTTTTCTTTTTTTTAAATAGATAAACCAAAAGAAGCCAAAAAGGATACATTTTTGGAAAAATTGGCAACTCAAGTAATTAAAAATGTACAAGTAAAAATCACAGATATTCACATTAAATATGAAGATGATGTAAGTAATTTTAGGTTCCTTAGTTTAGGTTAGTAATTAAATGTGTATTTATATTACTGTTTATATGTCTATATATGGATTATTTGTACCCAGTTTTAAATCCAAGATTGATTTTTTTTTCCTGATGAGTACACTACCATTTCTCCTTTCCTGTGTTAGGCTTTTTTTTTTTTTTTTTTTTTTAATGGGACACTTATGAGTATAAATATGTCGTAAAACCACATTATTCCCCTTTCTAAAACTAAGAGGTTTTCTGATTGTTTTCTGTATTTATTTTGAATTTTGTTTAATGCCTTAAGACTTATACTACTATAACTTTCAGGAACTAATTTTCTTTTTATGCTGATAAAAATTATTACAAGAGGTGATGAAATATCAATTATAATGGTAGTTGGTGCAGAGGGGACTAAAACCCAGGTCACTTGACTGCTAGTCCCATTCTCTTTACATTCCATCAAGTAGATTGAACACCCACAGCTACTCATGTGCATGTGCAACAATGTATTTAAAAACCAAACTTCATTTATAACCATGAGTTTAATATTAGTTGATTAAGAACTGTTTTTATTCATTGATTTATTGATTTTATTAATTTTAGCTTAAAAAGTAACAAATATTATTGGTATGTTTTAAAGTTTGAAACATGTAAGAAACCTTGATTTTTTTCATTTACCTAAGAAATTGGAAATGTTATTCTCTCTCTTCTAAAATTGAGTTTGCATTCTTTTTTGTTTTTAATTTGCTTTAAGTTTGGATTGCATTAAAGCAATACTGACATATACATAATCTATTTCCATTTTCTGATATGATTCTTATGTAGCTCAATGTTTAGTAAGACACCCTTGTAGTTCTTCTTTTTTTAATTTTTCAATGTATACCATCTCTAACTTATACTGACTTTATCTTTTGCTTTTATGTAGTAATTAAACTGAATTTTGTTACTAAATAGATGTTTAAAAAACCTAATCACTTACCAGTGTCCTTGTTTAAAACAAACTTAGGAAAATAAAATCTAGTCAACATATTATGGAAGTGAGAGAATTATTCTTAAAATGAATGGCATATTAATGAATGAAAATCTCAGTTGGAACGTAAACTAAGCTTTTTTACTGAGCAGGTACAATTAGAAAAGTACATTATTTCTCTAATGAAAAGAATATAGAGATGCACAGGAGTGGGATGAATAACATCATTTATGTTTTAAATTGATGTCAGTGACAAAATACATTAAAATAATCTAAAAGAAAAAGAATATAGAAATGCAAAAGACTCTTCATTGTAGCATTCATCTTTCAATGTGATTACCTTAATTATTGTGTCTAGAAAGATAATGAAAACTATAGTAGGAAGTAGGGGTAAGGAAAGTATAATGATCACAGAAATGCTCATTGGATGATCATAGTTTGAGGAGTTGTGTTTTATTAAAATTCCTTCTGATTAGCTCTAATTTATTTTCAGCTAGTTATCTGTAGGTAAAAAAAGATAAATGTGAGAATAAAGGAAAACATGTTGCCATAACCGCAATATCTCTGATACTAAAAACAAAGCTGAAAAAGCTATTTGTACTTTTCAGCTCTACCAGATCATGCATATTTCTTATTTGAGAAGGGTTTATGTGACTAAACTCTGGAATTACTATTGGATGATTTAGAACATTATGTTTTTTCTCCACTTTCTAGTTTCCCTAGTTTCTGTCACAACCAAAAAACTATGACTTTTAGACATCTTTAAGATGTCTAAAACAGTGACACTGTACACAATGTGGTACAGTTTAAGTATTGTGTGTAAATTTAACTTAGGTATTGAAGATCAAAAATAGAACAGACGTTTCGCATTGGCAGATTTGGGGTTAAGAGACTAGGGAAATTAAATATGAACAATCTTGGGTAGCCCTGACTGTTTCGGCTCAGCAGACCAATGAGTGCGAGTTCAATTCTGGTCAAGGGCACGTGCCTCCCTTGCGGTTCGTTCCGGGCCCTGGTTGGTCATGCGGGAGGCAACCGGTAGATGTGGCTCTATCACATTGATGTTTCTTTCTGTCCCTCCCTCCCACTCTATCTGATGATTAATGGAAAAACATCCTCGGGTGAGGAACAAAAAACAAAAAAAAACAAAAAAAATTTAAAGAATCTTGGGTATTTCCTAACAAAGGAAATTTCTGAAATGTCAAGGAAATTAAAGCTTAAAGAAATAGTACCCATTTCTAAGTGTGAAAATATTAACTGTTTCAAAAATAATTTAGTGACAGTATTTTATCTGTGACACTTTGTTTTATTTATTTGTGAGGAGCATCTTTAATGTTATACATAAAGAGACTCTGTAGGTAGACAAGAATCTGTTTAGTTGTAGTTAGTGAGTCTTCTTACTTCTAGTAAAAAGAGATTCACTGGGAAAGTATGAGTGTCATGCTTATGAAATATGGATAATCCCAGTCATGTTATTGGCTTCTTTCTCTTTCTTTTCCACACATCCATTTGGTTTGTGTGACTTATTTGTAAACTAATTGCCCTGGGTTGCCTATTGTAAAGAGTGGAGCATGGATTCACCCTCACCATCAGTATATTTTAATGTCACCTTTTCTTCTTTGATAGGTTACTGATCCAAAGCGGCCTCTTTCATTTGGTGTCACACTGGGAGAACTTAGTTTGTTGGTAATGTTGGACTTACTTTACATATTTGTGGAACCTGTAAAATATTCTTTCTGAGTCATGGGGAGAATTGCCTAAAGTCAACTATTGCTACAAATAGATATTTTATTTTTATGTATTATCAAATTAATTATGATTTTCCTTTGAATTTAACAAATATGCAAATATCAATATCAAACATTCTGAAAGAATTAAAAGCTGTCTCTTAAACATGTGGGAAAGTAGGGGAAGATAAATTTTTATAGAGTCATGTTCTCATTCTTGGTTAGGTAAGTTGAATTTCCAAATAGCTTATATGTGTTTTTGTGTTTATATGTATGTGTGTGTGTATCATACTGAGATATATTATAAGTAATTTATTTTGACTAAGTATTTTATTATGCAGTTTGATTTTTTTCTCTTAAAGGTCTTTAAGGATCGAGAGTATATATATCCAGATTAGACATTTTTTTTCTATTGTGGACAACTAAGTGGTAGGAAACATGTTTTAAAGTTAAGGACAGTGCAGTCTTCTAAAACTCAACAGGGAAGAGTCAGGAAACCTGAACAGACCAATAATAACTAAGGAAATAGAAGCAATAATCAACAAACTCCCAGCAAACAAAAGTCCTGGTTCTGGATGGCTTCACAGGGGAGTTTTACCAAACATTCAAAGAGCTAACTCCTATTCTTCTCAAACTATTCCAAAAAATTCAAGAGGAAGGAAGACGTCCAAGCTCTTTTTATGAGGCCAGCGTAATTCTAACCCCGAAACCAGATAAAGACACTACAAAGAAAGAAAATTACACGCCAGTATCCCTGATAAACATAAATGGCAAAATGCTCAGTAAAAATTTACACAATGGAATACTATACAGCTGTAAGAAAGAAAGCTCTCTCACCCTTTGAGTATTATGCTAAGCGAAATAAGCCAGTCAGAGAAAGACAAGTATCACATGATCTCACTTACTTGTGGAATATAATGAACAGTATAAGCTGATGAACAAAATAGATCCAGAGATATGGAAGTAGGAAACAGACTGACAAACCTCAGAGGGGAGGGGTTTGAGGGATGGGAAGACGTAAACCGAAGAACTTATATACATATATGTGTAACCAATGGACTCAGACAACAACAGTGCAGTGAAGGTGGGGGGAGGGTCATTGGGAGGAGGGTGTCTATGGTGAAAGGAGGGACATCTCCTTAATAAAAAAAAATAAATTAATTTAAAAAAATGTACCCCCTAAAAAAAAAAAAGAAAATATAAAGTTAAGGACAGTAAACAGTACATTATACTGGGTACATATTTGCCTTATGATTAGCTATATGGTAGGGCCTTAGTAGAGAAAGAAGAGAAAAAATACTGAAAGAGAAGTGGACTCCCAGAGAAATAGAAAAAGGACATGTTTACATGTAGAGATATGCAATGAGTTGAAGACCAGAGCAGAAACATGAAACAAAAAGAACTAGAGAAACAGGAGAGGGAGTCAGAAAGTTAGTGTTTAATATACTCTTTGTCTCTGCATGTTTCCAAAAATGAATTTGATGTAGCTTTTGATAAAGAATAATACCTTTAAAGAGACCAGAATCTGTGTTCTGAAAGGTAGAAATACACTTGTTCCAGAAATTTTAGATTTACATTAGTCATAAGTGAGCACGGTATTTAACACTGAGCTTCTAGCAGACCAAACAAAAAATACAAAATAGTCAAATACCTGCCATTGGTTGATAACAGACAGGGATACTAGGTGCATAAAAATGATGCCTAAGTTTTTTAGTGTGTGATGTTGTTTCATTCTCTGTATCTTTGTGCAGTCTCTTTATACTGTTTTCTTTGTCTGTATTACACTCTTTCCTTGGTCTGCCTGGCAGTTCTGTTCAGGTTTTAATACTTGTGTGAGATATTACCTTATCTTCTTTCTCATTCCTTTTTTACCTTCCTCTTAGAATTTATCATTCCTTCTATATGCTCCTCATTATATTTGATCAAAGCACCTGTCATTTATTATTGTACTGGTTATCATGTTGGTCTCCTGCTGTCTAACATTCATTCATTCACTGATGCAATATAAAATAAAAGAGTAGTGATAAAATATAGTACCTGTATTTTAGAGTTTTGGTGATGATTAAATGAGATAGTTTGTGTGAAGCATTTGGCACATTGGCTGGCTCAGTGGTTCCCTGCTTCAACTACTACACTGATTATTATAACAACAGCAAACTTACCTCTTTTTGTATCCATACCATTCCTTTCTTCTATCTTTCCAATTATAATTGAACTCTGTAAAGTAACCTTCCCACCTCTGATCTGGATCCTATCCTTTCCCATGTTCTCAGGAGCCTTCCACCCAGCCTGTCTCCCCTACACCCTTCCCTTCCTTCTTTCCATCAATTTCCTTTTCTTTCCTAAATCTTCAACTCCTCTCCCTCTGTCCCTTCCTCCCTCCTTTCACCCCACTCATTTTTGTAAGCACATTTAAGTGTCTTCTTTACAACAAAATTAAAAGCCTGTTTTTAACCTCCCACTCTACCCAGGCCCCATCAAACTCCCTGCCTTCTCTTTCTCTTCTTTCTACTTTTGCTGTCTTTCTTTCCCCACCTCCTGCTGACTCTACCCACTGTGCTCTGACTCTGCTACTCCACTGAAACTGTTCTTAACAAGTTTATCAGTAATGCCCTGGCTGCCAAATAAATTTAATTTAGTTTATTTCAGTGCAGCATTTGGTATTGCTGACCATGCTGATTTTCTGAAAACATGGTCATACTATCGTTTCCATATTCTCCTGGTTTTCTTCCTACTTTGTAATAATTATTTATTTGATTAAAAAAAATAATGTGGACCTTTTTCAATAGCTTATAGGCAAGCTCTCTGTTTTAGTCACACCCAATTCCTGCCATACTTTGGACAGGACATATAGTAGCTCAATAATTATTTTCTGGGTGAATTAACTCATTTAAATTAGAACCTTCTCAATTCTATTTTTACTCTTGTTCCTTTGATGTTGTCATAAAGATATGTAAAAAAACAGATTGCTAACAGTAGCCAACATTAGCTATACATATATGTTTTCTTCCTGAGTTATTTTGTTATAGTTTACAAATGTTAGAGTACTATTTTGAGACATATATATATTTCATTTCACAGTTAATTCTTTTTTTCTTTTAGACTGCAAATGAACACTGGACTCCATGTGTATTAAATGAAACAGAAAAAATTATATACAAGGTATTAGATTAGATTGAACATTTCTTGATTTTCCTAGGTACAAACACTTAATGTATTTTCTTAAAGAAACCTTTATGGAGCAGGATGTGCCATTGGAGTATGAGTTGAATGTCTAGGGTCTAGTTTTGGCACTGCTACTTACTATGTGACCTTCTGAAACCACTTACCTATTCTGAGGTTTAGGTTCTTTGCCTTCCATAAAGAAACTGGATAAAATTAACATATCCCAGATTCTATTTTATGGAGAATTAGGTAACTGAGATGTTATTAGATTTGTAGAAAGATATTCTCTGGTCAAGTAAGATCACTGACTAAAGTATTAAGCTGTACATAGTTAAACAAGTATGTTTTATTTTGTTTTAGACTACAGAACTTCATAATACTTTAAATATATTAGTAAACATTGTAAACATTCAAGAGGAATATTTAGTAGGTTGCTTTCCGTACCTTTTGATTGTAGAATCCTCTCCCCTCACTCCTCCCTCAGAACAGTCATTCTTATCCACTGGAGGAATTATCTCTTTTTTTATTTAGCAGAACATGTACAGGGTCTGTTAAATACTAAATTTTCAATAAATATTTGATAATTGAATGAATTAATTCCCTTGGAAATAGTGTTCCTGGAAGCACAATTTAGCAAATGCTGGATTAATAATAAAGTCTGTGAATAACATGCATATATTTCCCCCCATTTTTACGCTCAGTCTTAGCCAAAAGGCTGAGAAGTGATTTTTCCCCCCATTTTTGCATTATTTTCTTCCCTTTGTAAGGTCACAATGGCAATTGAATAATTTTGGGATACTGAACATGAGAAAAATCTTTTAATATTGATTCATAATTTCAATGTGTTAGTTGCTTGACCTCTTTAATTTTTCTTTTATAGCTTATCCGACTAGATAGCCTTAGTGCCTACTGGAATGTAAGCTGCTGCATGTCTTACCAGGGATCAAGGGAGCAGATCTTGGTAATTTCTATCTTTATCTGGAAGCACTAACTACACTCACTATATTTGTTTAACATAAGAGATCCTTAATGAGGATAGGATATGAGTGTTTTGTTGAAGTTGTATATAATTAAATCAGAAGTGTGCAACAGTTTTTGGTATCCACTTTGTCTTTTACTTTTTTTAATCCTCACCCGAGGACATTTTTACATATATCTTCAGATAGAGCGGGAGGGAGAGATGGAGGAAGAGAGAGAGAGAAACATCGATGTGAGACAGACACATCGAGTGGTTGCCACCCACACAACCCCGGTGGGGTCGGGGACAAACCACAACCAAGGCACGTGCCCTTAGCGGGAACAGAACCTGAGTCTCTATGGTCCGTGGGCCGACGGTCTAACCGCTGAGCCAGACTGGCCAGGGCTCCACTCTCTCTTTTAAAAAGCACTTTTGTCTTTGAAGATCTTTGTGAAATCATTCATTAGATAGTGAGATGAGAGCCTATAGTACTGAATAAAAACTGCACTTAGAGGTTTTTACATTATCGTGATAGCATTGGGTTACATGGTGGTGTTTCATATAAGAATGATTACTTGAAGAGTATTGTAAAGAAAGATGATACTTTTCAGATCTAAAGAATATATTCTTAGCCCTGGCCAGTGTGGCTCAGTTGGTTGGGCGTCATCCTGTGCACTGAAAGGTTTCTGGTTCCATTCCCAGTTAGGGCACATGCCTGGGTTGTGGGCTTACTCCCCAGTAGGGGGCATGTAGGAGGCAGCTGACCAATGTTTCAATGTTTCTCTCTCTCTCTTTCTGGAAAAAAAAAAAATCAACAAAAAAATCTAACAACAACAAAAAAAGGTATATATTCTTAGCAAATGTTTTAGGCATTTGTGATAATTATTTCCTGAACAGTGAAGGATTAATTTAAAACTTCAGTGAACTAAGCCAGTATTAGTCACGTTTACTTACTTAGAGGAGAAAAGAAAAACAATTGAATTTTGGAACTGAGTTAGTTCTAAGATTCTATCTCTTATTTCTCAGATGCTATAACACAAATAATTTGCCTTTGTCTAGAAATTGTTTGAGTTCCCAGTTCATGGATGTTCTCATATATATATATATATTATATATATATATATATTATATATATATATTATATATATATTTTATATATATATATAATATATATATATTTTAAAGTCATAATGTTATACTATTTCCAGATATTTAGAATTAAAAATTTTTAGAATTAAAAATTTTTTTCTTTTATGTTTTATTCTAAAGAAATATATCTGTAAATAATATTTAATGTTTTTTTAATGGATTACTAATGGGGAACACAATGTTATAATGTTTCTAGATATTTAGAGTTTAAAAAAATTATCTACGTCTATATTTTATTCTAAAGAAATATACCTGTAAATAATGTTCAGTGTGTGTGTGTTTTTTTTTTGTTTTGTTTTTGTTTTTTTATGGATTACTAATTACAAAGAGAGAAATAAAGATTCTAATTTAAGAGCATGTTGTTTTTGTTTTGTATGTGTGTCTGGATATGTGTGTATTTTATTTTTAATTTTTATATAATTCAAATTTTTTGTTTAGGATCATCTGAAAAGTGAAATTCGTACAAGTAATGATATACTTCCAAACCATCAATATAGTAAGTAATGGTAAAGTTTATTTCATGTTATAGGAGACCTGGCATTACATATTTTATTTTAATATCCTTTTTCTGATAAAATTACTTTGACAAAGAGAAAATATTAATTTTATACCTTAATTTTATGATATGGTATATTTGGATTATAACTAATTATTTAGGAATAGATTATAACACATACCCTGCTGGAGAGTGAGAGAGAGAAGGACAATATGGCGGTAGTTCACTCCTAACAGCTAACCCCCCTTGACCTCCATATTTCCTTCTTACCTTTTTATCACCTTCTTTGTTTTAGGAATTAGGTTTGCTTTGCTTTGCTTTGCTTAATAACTAACTCTCTGAGATCTTGGTATTCAGGTCACCCCTAGCGTGTCACTATTGCAGTGTTAAGACAAATCAACCACGTTAGAGATTTTTTTATGTGAGTTTTTCTTGGCAGCCTCACCTTTATTTTTAAATAGATCTCTAACAAATCTGCCTGCTTATTTATTTATTTTATCTGTTTTCTCCATTTCTGTTTCATTCTAAAGAAGCTAGAATGTTTATATTTAGTATACCCCTTTATGTTCATCCTCAAATTTTATGCCCATGTTCTTTCCATATCACTCTGGTTCACTGTTGTTTTCTTCACATTTTTTTTATAACTGATTGCTGTTATAGGAGAGTTGGCACTTTCTCTTTATGTTCATTGGCCTCTCTAACGATGAGAAAGTTTTCACATGCTTCTAGTTTGTGAAAGCATTTTTACTTGTGAAAGAACTAGTTGAGAAAATTCTACATCTTCATTCTTAGGCATTTTTCATTTATAAATAACCTCTAAATTAGGTGAAATTTTATACTATCATGCAAACTATAAATACTATGTAAGGTATCACAATTTATATAATTTTAATACTATTCCTAGTTAAAATTTATTACTCTACTTTGCTCTGTTATCTTCCCTAATACACTTTTTCATACTACTTCTCAACTTCAAGAATATTTTCTTTAGTTTATTCTAAGAATATATACAGTGAACATTTTGAAATTGTAAAGTATTAATAGTAAGCAACATTTTTTTCTATAATATAATTTTATTCATGGTTCTGTTCCTAAATTCTGCCAGTGATTAAATAAGACAGAAATTAATCAAATGTGGTTTCCTACCGCCCAGCTGTGCTTAGTTGGTTGAGCATCGTCCTGTGCACTGAAAGATTGCCAGTTCGATTTCTAATCAGGGCATGTACTTGGATTGCAGGTTTGATCCCTGGTCAGGGCATGTATGGAAGGCCACCGATTGATGTTTCTCTCTTTCTCTGTCTCCCCCCGCCACCCCCTTCCTCTCTCTAAGCATGCCCTCGGGTGAGGATCAAAAAACTTTTTTTGTTTCCTACCTTGTATTAGTATTTTAAATGAATAATAAAATCATTAAGGAAGAGAAGCCTAATTTTACACAGAGTATGAATTACCAAGAGTAGATCGTATTTTGTAAATTTTTTACTTGGAAGCATAGGACCTCAATTTCCTTTTTGGGGATTCCACTTTAACGACTGGGCTTGACAGTTGGTATTAGGCAGATAAATAGATACTTAAATATTTTTGGTAGTTTTTTTTTTTTTTTCTCTACATATTTTTGATCATTTTTCTTTCAGAATAACAGTGTTCTTATACTTATTTACAGTTGTTCATATGTAAAAGCATATAAAGGTATCTTACTTCTTCTCATGTGTTCTCAGTTTTCCAGCCAATATCAGCCTCTGCAAAACTCTACATGAATCCGTATGCAGAAACAGAGCTGAAAACACCCAAACTTGATTGGAACATAGAAGTACAAAATATTGCTGTTGAACTGACCAAACCTCAGGTGTGATTCAGTTGGACGTTTCTAACTTTGATGAGCCTTGAATCTCGACTGCTCTTGTCCTTTGTGATGATTCCTTCTCCAATGTTCTGATGGATCTTTTGGTTTGTTATGTTGATATTTGACTCCCAAAAATAGATGTACTATACATATTTTTTAGAAGGAAAGTATATATCAAATTTAAGAAATAGTTTTATTTTAACTGATATTTTCCTTATTGGTGGAGAATCTTACAAAATTATAGTGAATGACATTATTTCCATTTAATTCCCAGTTGTTGATGGAGATTTTAATGTGTTTTTTCTTCCTCAGGTTTTTTTTGTTTTTTTTTTATCCTCATCCGAGGACATTTTTGCATTTATCTTCAGATAGAGAGGGAGGGAGCAAGGGAGGAAGAGAGAGAGAGAAACATCGACGTGAGAGAGACACATTAAGTGGTTGCCACCCACACGACCCCACCCGGGGCCAGGGACAAACTGCAACAGAGGTATGTGCCCTTAGCAGGAACCAAACCCGGGACTCTCTGGTCTGCGGGCCGACACTCTAACCGCTGAGCTAAACCAGCCAGGGCTCTTCCTCAGGTTTTAATAGCAGGCACGCTTATATCCAATATTGTGTACTAATTTTTTTATTTAAAAAAAATACGTTTTTATTGTTTTTTTAGAGAGGGAGGAAGGGAGAGATAGAAACATCAATGTGAGAGAGATACATCGATCAACTGCCTCCTGCACGCCCCTTTCTGGGGATTGAACCTGCAACCCAGGCATGTACCCTGGCTGGGAATGGAACCGGGACCTCTCAGTCCATGAGACAATGCTCAAACCACTGAGCAACACCAGCTATGCTGTTCACTTATTTTTTAGAACAGCTGTATTGGCAGCTTTTTAAAACTTTGTTTATCAAGTTTGGTTATATGCCCAGGGAGTTTGGATAATAGACCTGGAGAACTGGAAGTAAAAGGAGGACAGAGATTTAACTGATTGAGCTTTTAGCCCAGTGTAGTCTAATAAAAATACTATGCAAGTTATATGTAATTTTAAATTTTCTAGTAGATACATTAGCAAAGTAAAAAGAAAAGATGAAATTAATTAGAATTATTAGCATTTTATTTAACCTATCTAGAATATTATCATTTTAACATGTATTCAATATAAAAAAAATTGTTAAGATATTTTACATCCTTTTTTTTTCCTGGTCTTGGAAATCTGAGGTATATTTTACACTTAGAATACATTTAAGTTCAGACTATCTCCATTTTAAGTACTGAATAGCCATATGGTAACCCTTAGGTAGAAATGCATTATGAAAAATAAAGAGGAAGAAGCAAGACTTGCCTCTTTCTTTATCTTACCTCCAGTCATGTTATGTGTATATGTTTTCCTCTCTTTGAGCTATTTACCAGATACACAGATTTGTTGTATTGATGGTCAGATGGGTTTAGATTAAATATCTTTATCTTACTTCAGTGTTATTCATGTGTGCAATCTAATCAATGTAACTTTGTTTTTGTCTTAATAGTACTTAAGTATGATTGACCTTTTGGAGTCAGTGGATTACATGGTTAGAAATGCTCCTTACAGGAAATATAAACCTTATTTACCACTTCATACCAATGGTCGCCAATGGTAAATTGGAATTTTTTTTGCTTTTATTTTTAATAAGAAATATATAATCATATAGTTAAAGACTGTCAGAGTTAAGACACCTTTAAAGCCATGTAATGAAGCCACTTTTTTCTTTTATATAGACATGCAGCGGGTATCTTTTATGTTCTTGTTACTTTTTTTCATAAACATGTTCTGTTGTACTTCTGCTCCCAGATTATTTCCAAATTCTTGATTTTGTATTCAAGACTTTCAGCATTTTTTGGTCTTATTGCCTTTTAGTCATCCACATGGACTCAATGTTATAACCATAATGGATGCTATTAATTTTGCACAACATGTCATTTTGTGTCTTTATGATTTTGCTTTGATAAACCCTTTTTCTGGAGTGGTTTTTTCATTTCATAATCTATTGAAGTTAGAGATTGTACTGGGGAATTGAAATCTTATTGCTGAGCTTTTACAGGAAAACAGTTAACAGGGTAGGTCTAAAAGTCAAAGCTATTTTCCTGCTTTTTCTTAAACCTTTATATTTAGATGTACATTAAAAATTTTTGATTTTCAGGTGGAAATATGCAATTGATTCTATTCTTGAAGTTCATATAAGAAGGTATACACAGATGTGGTCATGGAGCAACATAAAAAAACACAGGCAGTTGCTCAAGAGTTATAAAAGTGCCTACAAAAACAAGCTAACCCAGTCTAAAGTCCCAGAAGAAGTACAAAAACAAATTCAGGTATATCTTGCGTATGTTGGTGAAAAGTATTATTTGTTAAATCATCCTTTAATGTTAATTCTTTTAAATTTAATTTGAATTACAGTATAATTTTAGAAAAAAATAGAGCTGATCTCTTTTTTAGAGAATTTTATGGGAGAATGCATAGTATTTTTCCCCAATTTTTTGTTCTTTAAAAAACCTTTCCTACCCATCCTAGTATTAGATAAAATGAGATTACTGTAAACTATTTGGAGAAATATGTTTGGTATTTATAATAATGTTTAGAAAATCAATATTAGAGCTGTTTATTATTAGCTAGATGTTTATTATTAGATTTGTTAGTGGCTTTTTATAAAGTTCAAAGTATTATTTTTTAAAAAACAGCTCTTATTCTCAAATAGGAAGAGACTTATATACTCACTTTTGAAATCATAGAAAAACACCATACTGAATATATAATTCACTTAATATCATTTGATCTTGATTATATAACTTTCTGCCACAAATTCATAATGTAAATAATTGAATTCCTGTTATTATGAAGTCTATGACAATCACCAGTATTATATATTAGAAAAAGTATCAAATTTCTTAGCATTTCAGATCCCGTGTTCTCATATATAAAATGGAAACTATCTGTTTTACAGAGTTGTGAGATAGATGTGCATGAGACAACACATAGGGCCCCTGACACACAGGTCACTAGTACATGTTAGATTCTTCTTACATATGATTTTGTTTTTGTTTTTTTATCCTCACCTGAGGATATGTTTTTTAAAAATTATATTTTATTTTTATTGTTGACATTACAGATGTCCCCCATTTCCCCCCCTTT
Organism: Tadarida brasiliensis; assembly: GCA_030848825.1. Taxonomy (NCBI): domain Eukaryota; kingdom Metazoa; phylum Chordata; class Mammalia; order Chiroptera; family Molossidae; genus Tadarida; species Tadarida brasiliensis. The sequence goes on along the minus strand of CM061257.1, from coordinate 194,162,333 downwards.
GCCCCTCTCCACCCAGACCCCACCCTCCCCTCTCTCTGGCCCTTACCACATGTTGTCTGTATTCATGGACTATGCATATATGTTCTTTGGCTATTCCCTTCACCTTCTTCCTGTGCAACCCGCCCCCCCCACCCCCATCTGTCAGTCTCTGGTTCTATTTTGTTTGGAATACTACCTGGCTGTAAAAAGGAAGTAACTCTTATCTTTTACAACAGTGTGGATGGACCTGGAGATTATTATGCTAAGCAAAATAAGCTAGTCAGAGAAAGACAATTACCATATGATCTCACTTACATGAGGAATCTAATGAACCTGAGGGTATATTTTTATTGATTTTAGAGAGAGAGGAAGGCGGTAGAGAGAGAGAGAGAGAGAGAGAAAGATCTATGTGAGAGAGAAATATTGATTGGTTACCTCCCAGATGTGCCCTGACTGGAGATGGAATCCAAATCCTAGATATGTGCCCTGACCAGGAATTGAACCTGTAACCTTTGTGGTGTATGGGACAATGCTCCAACCAACTGAGCCACCTGGCCGGGGCTCCTCTTACATACTTTTATGTAATTTAATTCCCCAAATAAGTTTATACTTTAGTTGTGATTTGCAGGATTTTGTGTTTTATAATGGTTCCTTTAGTACAATGGTTGTAAAATAATATAGAATAGAGGGAGTTAGAAATAAGAACCATAGAATAATACCTAAAATAAGTTCCTGTTCCAGATATTCTTTTAAAAATTTTTGGTATTTTTTCCATTGATTTCTTTTCTTTTTTAAAGAGAGTGGAAGGGAGGGAGGGGCAAGGTAGAGAGAGAGAGAAAGAGAAACGTGGTTGCCTCCTGCATGTACCCCAACTGGGGCCATGATCGAACCTGCAACCCAGGTACGTGCCCTTGACTAGGAATTGAACCCACCACCCTTTGGTGTCTGGGCTGATGCTTTAACCTCTGAGCCACATTGGCCAGGGCACTTCTAGATACTCTTGTTTTTGTTTGCTTATATGGCTATCTGTGTATTGTAATGGTCTCATTAAAATTCTTATTTTCATATTTAATGAGGATTTACTTTCATGGAAACTTATTTCTTATATTGCAAAAGTTAAAAATGTAAAAGCCAAGTGCATGTTCAAATTTGTACTTAAACTTTCATTAGATCACACATGCTGTTTGTTCATGAACTCATAAACCTAGATATCATAGAAAAGAAAAAATTATTTCTATCTAATGATCATTTTTCTTGTCTTTATTTATAGGATTTGGAGAAGACTCTAGATGTTTTTAACATAATTTTGGCAAGGCAACAAGCACAAGTTGAGGTAATTATTTTTATTAGCTGATTTTATGTTTTAAACCTAGGATCAAGAAATCTAAGTTTCATGGGATGTTGTTGAGATTTGCTCAATTGAGAATAAAGGCTGAATTTTCACAGCTTAATTTTGTCTTTGGAAAAAAAATTGAAGTATTGGGGAAAAAAAGGTGACATTAAGGGGAAATTTAAAAAAATTTTATAACAAAAATTTTGAACTCCCCTTTAAAAGAAAGTAAATAAAAGTCATCCATTATTCTAGCAACACAGAATGCTAACTGTTAACATTTTGACATACACACTCTTAGGTTTTTCTCCCATGCATGTATACCTACCTGTTTATGCTTTTTAATCCCTCATTTCTTTTTTTTTTTAATCCTCACCCGAGGACATTTTTCCATTTTTTGTTCAGATAGAGTAAGAGGGGGAGAAAGGAGGAGAGAGAGAGAGAGAGAAAGAGAGAGAGAGAGAGAGAGAGAGAGAGAGAAGCATCGACGTGTAAGGGACACATCGAGTGGCTGCCTCCCGCACGACCCAACCAGGGCCAGGGACAAACCACAACCGAGGTACATGCCCTTACGGGAACTGAACCCGGGTCTCTCTGGACCGCAGGCCGACGCTCTAACCGCTGAGCCAAACCGGCCAGGGCTCCCTCATTTCTTTCGCTTTCTCTTTGCTTTGTTTTCTTTTCCCTTAGTTCCTTCCTCCTTTGTTTCACTGATCTTTTTTCTTCCCTCTCTCCTTCCTTCTTCCTCTCTCTTCCTTCCTTTCTTTTCTTTTTTTCCAAAATTGGAATTAGTCTTTATAATGTTTCATAATTGCTGATTTATTCCACTTGGCACCTTGTCTGCATTGTTCCATGTTATTTCTATTATTCTGTAACATTACTCTTTTTGGTATTTAAAAAATGAATTACAAGTGCAATATAACTCATTATAGAAAATTTAGAAAATATGGATCCACAAAAAAGAAAATAGAATCACCCATTATGTCACACAGCAAAGATAACTATTGTTAATACACTTCTGTCTATTGTTTTAGTCTTTTTTTACATTGCTAGAACTCCATACACATGCTTATGTTTTTAAATGGGATTGAAGCATATGTACTTGTTCCTTCATTTACTCAGCAAATACTCATTGAATGCCTATTGTATGGACAAAGTGATTTTCTATTTTTTAATCTAATGGCACACATAAATTAAGTACTAAAATTCTGTGGCACACCAAAAGATACATTTTTTGCAAATCTGGCAATTTTGATTTATTTACATTGGACAGCTATTTTTGTGTTTGCTGTTGTCATTGTTTTTTTCATTTGATAGTCTAAGGATAAAGAAGTCAGTGCCCCTGACTAAATAGTCTGATACTGCATGTTTTAGAAATTCTTTCAGCACCTCAGTTGAAAATTGCTGTAGTAGCATTATGGTTAAGAATGTGGACTTGGGCCCAGCTGATGTGGCTCAGTGGTGCAATGTCGACCCATGCACCAAGAGGTCTCCGGTTTGATTCCCGGTCAGGGCACATGCCCAGGTTGTGGGCCAAATCCCCATTGGGGAGCATGCTGGAGGCAGCCAGTTGATGTTCTCTCTCATTGATGTTTCTATCTCTTTCTCTCTCTCCCTTCCTCTTTCTAAAATCAATAAAGAAAAAATTAAAAAAAAAAAAAAAAAAAAAAAGAATGTGGACTTGGGAGTCAGATGGTCTGGATTCTAATCCCAGCCTTTCCATCTAATACTTGTGTAACCTTGGGCTGGCTGTTAACCTCTCCGTGTCTCAGTTTCCTCATTTGTAAAATAGGATTAGTTAATTGTACCTACATTGTAGAGTTATTGTGAGGAGTGCATGATAATTGATGTAAACCACTTAGACTGCTATGTTCCTGGCATTTAGTAATTACTAAAGAAGTGACTTTTTTTCTTTATTCTCATCATTATCATTTGCATTATTATACAGAAGTGAACAAAACACAAAAAACCCTTACATTACAATAGGAATAATAATAATATAAAAATAAAAATAAAGTAGAAAGTAACAGAGAGAGTGCCAAGGCTAGTGATTATAATGGGGTTGCAGTTTTAAATAAGATGGTCAGGGAAAGCCTCACTGACAAAGGATACATTTGAACAAAGACCTGAAGAAGGTGAGGGAGCCAACCAGAAATATACCTAAGGGAAAGTATACCAATCAGAAAGAATATAGCAAGTTGAAAGGTTTTGGGGGGAGGAGCATATCTGGCACATTGAGGGAACTCATGACGTAGAGTGGTAAGAGAGGAGAGATGGTGGTTAATGCAGTCAGTGAAGTAAGGTAGTGGAGGAGTCCGGAGAGATGATTGTTGGAGTTGGGGTGGATGCTAGATTCTGTAGGGTCTTAAAAGCAATGGTGTGGATTTTTTTTCTTTCTGAATTAAGGAGCCATTTTATGAATAGAATATATAATCTTACTTAGGTTTTAAAACTTCCTCTGGTTGTTATTTTGAAAACAGACTATAAGAAGGAGGGCAAAACTGAAAACAGAGAGATTGGTTAGGATGCTTTTGAAATATTTGAGAGATAATGGTAGTGTGGCTGAGAATGGTTGCAGTGGAGTGATGCCTAAGAGTCAAATTCTGGATATGTTTTGAAGGTAGACCCAATATTTCCCAACTGATTAGATATGGATTGTAAGAGAGAGAAATCGGAATGACTAAGGATTTGTCTTGGAGCAGTTGGGAAGATGGAGTTGCCATGAAATGAAATGGGGAAGATTAGATGGAACAAGCTTGGCGAGATGGGAGAAGATAAGAAGTTCAGTTTTGGACCTATAAAGTTTTAGCTGGTTTTTAGACATTAATGTGGATATATGGAATAGGCAATTGGATGCATGAACGTGGAATTTAGAAGAGAAGTCTGTGTTGGAGATATTGATTTATCAGGGGTCAGCACACAGATGGCATTTAAAGCTATGACAATGGGTGAGATCACCTAAGAAGTTAAGAGTAGCTTCTCTAAAATACCTGCAACATTCTGTTGATAGATCAGAGAGATGGAAACAGCAAAGGTCGCCATGGAGCAGTTGCCAGAAATGTAGGTGGGAAGCTCTGTAACATAATATCCTGGCCCTGGCCGGTTTGGCTCAGTGGTTAAGAGCATCGGCCTATGGACCAAAGAGTCACGGGTTCGATTCCAGCCAAGGGCAAGTACCTCGGTTGCAGTTTGTCCCCAGCCCCAGTTGTGGTCGTGTAGGTGGCAATCAATCGATGTGTCTCTCTCACATCGATGTTTCTCTCTCTCTCTTCCTCCCTCTCTCCCTTCCACTCTATCTGGAGATAAATGTAAAAATATATCCTCAGGTGAGGATAAAAAACAAACAAACAAAAAAAACATAATATCCTCAAAGCCAAATGAAGAAAGAATTTCAAGGAAGAGGGAGTGACCAACTGTGACAGGTCCATTTGTTCGGTCAAGTGACCTGAGGACTGAGAATTGACCATTAAGTTCCCCATATATGAGATGTTTCAGCTATCATTTATTTAAAAAATTTTTTTTTTCTTTATTGATTTTAGACAGGAAAGGAGAGGGAGAGAGAAACAGAAATATCAATGAGGGAGAACATCGATTGGCCGTCTCCTGCATGCTCCCCACTGGGGACTTGGGGCCCACAACCTGGGCATGTGCCCTGACCAGGAATTGAACCGGTGACCTCCTGGTGCATGGGTCAACGCTCAACCGCTGAGCTACACTGGCTGGGCTCAGCTGTTATTTCTTAAAATGATTTTATAAACACACAAATAAATACATATGTATGTATAGATACATATATATGTACATATATACATATATATGACCTTTTGATATTATACCACAAGTCTCTGAAGGCTTTGTTCTTTTTTTTTCTTTTTTAACTAATGTTGTTTTCTTTCTGTTCTTCAGATTGGAAAATTTCTATTGCTCTGTCTTTAGGTCTACCCTTTACTCTATCATTTCCATTTTACTATTGAATCCATACTAGGAGTCTTTTTTTCTACTTGAGATAGTGTGTTTTTCAGGTCTAAAATTCCTAATGAGTTCCTATAAAGTTTTCATTTCTCTGCTAAAAATTTTAATCATTTTAGTAACTTTAAGTGTATTTTCCATTATCTCATAAACATAGGTTACATTGTCTCTGATAGTGTCAACATCTAGGTTATCTGATTATGGGCATCTTGAGAATTGGTCATATTTTCCTGAGTTTTTGTTTGTTTTCACACATCAAGTAATTTTGGATTGTAATCATGGACATTGTGAATATTATATTGTGTAGTCTGGGTCCTGTTACCCTCTGGAAACTGTTGATATTTTTGTCTTAGCACATGACCTAGTTAGGTTCTGATCTTAAGTTGTGTTTTGCCTTCTGTGGATAGTGGTTCAAATCTCAATTCATTTGTTTCAGTCTTTTGTATGTTGGTTTGGGACTACTTTACACATGAACAGTATAGGAGTTTGAGACTTGTGCAGATGGTTCAGATCTCAAGTTCAACTCTCTGAACCTTTGCTACTTTCATTGAGGTCAGTTTCATACATACGAAGCTTCATTTAGACTGAAATGTGTGCAGATTTATACCCAGATATCTCATTCTCTGGCTCTTCCCCTTCAAGGATTCTCCTTTGTACACTGGACTCCATTTGCTCATTCTGTGGCCAGACTTTTGAATGTGGAACATTATCCTTTCAGTCCTAGTGGCTCTTTAACTTTAGTTGGAAAATATATTGCTCAGAAATATGCTGTTCTAGTAGATCCTTAAAAATCTGGGAGACATGTTGCTCAGAAAAATTGCACTTGAACTCTTGACTGTATTCCTAACAAAATGCTGTTAGTAGGTATGGAAAGTAAATTAAGTCAATAAACTACATTAACCATATGTTGAACATCATTTCAGAAGGAACTCTTTCTTGACGATTTTTAACCTAATGTAATGTTTAAGAAATTAACCATTGTTCTAAACTTGCTACACTTGAAAATGAAGAGGACATTTACTCTTTAATTAAATTTTTTTATTTTTATTTTTTAGGTGATTCGGTCTGGGGAAAAATTAAGGAAAAAGTCGACTGACACAGGCGAGAAACGTGGAGGCTGGTTTAGTGGGTTTTGGGGTAAGAAGGAATCTAAGAAAAAAGATGAAGAATCTTTGATTCCTGAAAGTAAGTTCCAAGTCACATAATTTATTGTACACTGATAAGACAAACTATATAAATTATATTTTAGCCAGTTAGTTGAATTTTATTTCATAATACTTTTGAGATAAAAGTAGCTCAATGTAGTTAAACATATAAGTAAATACATCAGGCTGACATATTTCTCTGTTTATCAAATTAAAACAAAACTTTGATTGTTTTTTTGAGAAAAATTATTTGTGTGAAATTTAAAAGTTGAAATTCAGAAATCACCACATTTAGCATTCTTAATTGTTACCTTTTACATGGATATTTAATCAGAAGTTTCACTTAATTTTTAAAATACTTTAGGGAATTCTAAAATCCTTATAGGAGACCTGGATTCTCTTAATGGTGTCTCTTTGCTTTTTCTTGATCTAAAAAACCAGACATGATTACTTTTAAACTAGTCAAAGTAGTATATTAGAGGAAATTACCTGGCTGCTTTTGCTTTAGCATTTGTTTCTATTGATTGTACGGCACTTGTTAGTTTGGTTTATTTTTTATTGTATCTGTAAAACTGAAGCAATCGATTTCTTAAAATGCTGTCTTTTCTTTGTAGCTATTGATGACCTTATGACTCCAGAGGAAAAAGATAAGTTCTTCACGGCTATTGGTTATAGTGAGAGCACCCACAACCTAACTTTACCCAAGCAGGTAATTACTTAGGTGGACTAAAAAGTATTTTGTTTCATTTTACTGTATTATCTTGTATTATCAAATTAATTTTTGTGAGTGGTGTAAGATAGGGGCCCAGTTTAATATCCAGTTTTTCTAGAACCATTTATTAAAGATACCATATTTTCTCCATGAGTATTCTTGGCTCTCTTGTCAAATATTAGTTGACTGAATATGCATGTGTTTATTCCTGGGTTTTTTATTCTGTTTCATTGGTTTATGTGTCTGTTTTTATGCCAGAACTATACTGTTTTGATTACTATAGCTTTGTAATATAGTTAGAAATAAGGAAGTGTGATGCTGCTAGCTTTCTTCTTCCTTCTCAAGATTGCTTTGGCTCTTTTGGGGTCTTTTGTGGTTCCATACAAATTTTAGGATTGTTTTTTCTAGTTTCTTAGAAAATACCATTGTAAGCTTGATAGGATTGCATTGAATTTATAAATTACTTAGGGTAGTATTAACACTTTAACAATACTAACTTTTTCAACCCTTAGCTTTTCATTTATTTGTCATCTTCAACTTTTTTTCATGAATGTTTTATAGTTTTCAGTGGTTAAATTTATTCCTAAGTATTTTACTGTTTTTGATGCTATTGTAAATGGATTGTTTTCTTCATTTTTTAGTGTATAGAAACACATTGATTTTTGTATATTGGTTTTGAGTCCTGTAACTTGACTGAATTTGTTCTTTAGTCCTAACATTTTTTTGGTGGAGTCTGGTATTTTCTATATAGAAGATCATATCATCTGTAAGCTGAATCATTTTTACCTTTTTTTTCTTCTTATTTGGATGTCTTATTGTACTTCCAATGCTGTATTGAATAGAAGTGGTGAGAGTGTACACACTTGTTTCTGATCTTAGAGGCAAAGCTTTCAACCTTTCACCATTGAGAATGGTGCTAACTTGGGCTTGTCAGATATGGCAATTATTATGTTGTGTTACAGTTCTTCTATAGTCAATTTATTAAGAGAGTTTTTATCATGCATGGATGTTGTATTTTGTCAAATACTTTTTCTGCATCTATTGAGATGATCGTTTGATTTGTATCTTTCATTCTATTTATGTGATGCATCACTTTTATTGATTTGCATACATTGAACCATCCTTGCATCCTAGAGATGAATCCCACTTGATTATGTTGTATGACCTTTTTAATGTGCTTGTGAATTCAGTTTGCTTAGTATTTTGCTAAGAATTTTTGCATCTATATTCATCTGTGATGTTGGCCTATAGTTTTTGTTTTTGCTAGTGTCCTTTTCTGGCTTTGGTATCAGGGTAATGCTGGCCTTGTAATATGAGTTTGGGAGTATTCCCTCCAATTCAAATTTTTGGAAGAGTATGAGAAGGATTAGAATAAATTCTTCTGTAAATGTATGGTTCAGTGAATGCATCTGGTTGTGGGCTTTGCTTTGTTGGGAGGTTTTTGTTACTCATTGAATCTCTTTACTCATTATTAGTCTGTTCAAATTCTCTGTTTTCTTCATGGTTCAGTCTTGGTAGATTATGTTTCTAGGATTTATCCATTCTTTCTAGGTTGTCCAGTTTGTTGGTGAATAATTGTTCATAGTTGTCTCTTGGGTATCAGTTTTAATGTCTCTTCTTTCATTTTTAAATTGTATTTATACGTGTTTTCTCTCTCTTTTTTTCTTGGTTTAGCTGAAGGTTTGTCAATTGTGTTTATCTTTTCAAAGAACCAACTCTTGGTTTTGTTAATTGTTTTCTTATTCTCTATTTCATTTATTTCTGCTCTAATCTTTATTATTTCCTTTTTTCTTCTAGCTTTGGGCTTTGTTTTTCTTTTTCTAGTTTCTTGAGGTGTAGAGTTAGGTTGTTTGTTTGAGATCTTTCTTTTTTCTTGATGGTAGGTGTTTATTCCTGTAAACTTCCCTGTTAGAATTGCTTTTGCTGCATTTCATAAGTTTTTGGCATGTTGTGTTTTCATTTTTGTTTGTCTCATGATATTAATTTTCTTTTTTGGTTTCTTCTTTGATCCATTGATTGGGAGTGTGTTGTTTAATTTTCATATATTGGTGAATTTTGTAGCTTTCCTCCTTTTATTAATTTCTAGTTTCATTTCATTGTGGTTGGAAAAGATAATCAATGTAATTTGTATCTTCTTGAATTTTTTGAGACTTGTTTCATGGTCTAACATGTGATATATTCTAGAAAATATTCTGTGTAAGCTTGAAGAGAATGTTTGTTCTGCTACTGTTGGACGGAATGTTCTGTGTATGTCTGTCAGGTTCCTTTGGCCTATAGCATTGTCCAAATTCACTGTTTCCTTATTGATTCTTTGTCTGGATTCTCTATCTGTTGTTGAGAATGGGCTATTGAAATTTCCAACTAATATTGTATTCCTGTTTATTTCTCCTATTTATTTTATTTTTATTTTTAAAATTTTTATTGAATTTATTGGGGTGACATTTTTAAATAAAATTATATAGGTTTCAGGTATACAATTCTATAATACATGATCTATGAGTTTTATTGTGTGTTCACCACCCAAAGTAAAATCTCCTTCTGTCACCATTTATTCCCCTTGACCCTCTTCTACCTCCCTCACCCACTTTCACTCTGGTAATCACCATACTGTTGTCTGTGTCTATGAATTTTTGTTTTTTGCTTAATCCCCTCACCTTTTACACCCAGCGCCGCAATACCCCTCCCCTCTGATAGCTGTCAGTCTGTTCTCTGTATCTATGAGTCTGTTTCTATTTTGTTTATTAGCTTATTTTTTTCTTTAGATTTCATATATAAGTGAAATCATATAGTATTTGTCTTTCTCTGATTGGCTTATTTCACTTAGCATAATACTTTCCAGCTCCATCCATACTGTCACAAAAGATAAGATTTCCTTCTTTTTCATGGCCGAGTGGTATTCTATTGTGTAAATATACCATAGCATTTTTATCCACTCATCTACTGATTTGGGCTGCTTCCAAATCTTGGCTATATAAATAACGCTGCAGTGAACGTAGGGATGCATATATTCTTTTGAATCAGTGTTTCGTTTTTTCCCCAATATATTCCCAGAAGTGGAATCACTGGGTCATGAGGCAGTTTCATTTTTAATTTTTTGAGAAAACTCCATACTGCTTTCCACAGTAGGTGCACCATTCTGCATTCCCACCAACAGTGTACAAAGGGGTCACTTTTTTTCTACATCCTCGCCAGCACTTGTTGATTTATTGATGATAGCCATTCTGACAGGTATGAGGTGATATCTCATTGTAGTTTTAATTTGCATTTCTCTGACGATTGGTGACATTGAGTATCTTTTCATATGTCTATTGGCCTCTTTGGAGAAGTGCCTATTCAGGTCCTTTGCCCATTTCTTTCTTTTTTTTTTTTTGTTAATCCTCACCTGAGGATATTTTTCCATTGATTTTTAGAGAGCGTGTGGAAGGGGGGTGGGGAGAAACAGAGAGAGAAACATTGATGTGAGAGAGACACTTCAATTGATTTCCTCCTGCAAGTGCCCCCACTGGGGCTGGGGATAGAACCTGAAACCCAGGTACCTGCCCTTGACTGGGAATCGAACCTGTGACCTTTTGGTGTATGGGCTGATGCTCTGTCCATTGAGTCACATCAGCCAGGGCACGTACCTGGGTTGCCCATTTTAAAATTGGATAGTTTGGTTTTTTGGTGTTGAGTTGTGTAAGTTCTTTATAAATTTTGGGTATTAACCCCGTATCAGATGTATCATTGGCAAATATGTTCTCCTATTCAGTGGGTTGTCTTTTCATTTTGTTTTTGGTTTCCTTTGCTGTGCAAAAACTTTTTTTTTGTTTATTTTTTCTCTTGTTTCCCTTGCCAGAGGAGATAACATCAGAAAAAACATTGCTACGAGAAAGGTCCGAGATTTTACTGCCTACATTTTCTAGATTTTTTATGGTTTTGAGTCTAACATTTAAGTCTTTAATCCATTTTGAGCTTGTTCTTATGTATGGTTTAGTTCTGTTAGTATATATGTAGGTGCTGTGTGGATGCATAAGTATTTACAACTGTTACATCTTCTTGATGGATAGACCCATGTATCATTGCATAATGACTTTATCTCTTTGACCATTTTTAAGTTAAAGTCTATTTTTTTCCGGTACAAGTATAGCTACCTCTGTTTTTGGGTTTTTTTTGTTACTGTTCATTTGAAATATATTTTTCATCTGTTCACTCTTAGTCTATCTGTGGCCTTAAAGCTAAAGTGAGTCTCTTATAAGTGGCATATTGTTGAATTTTATGTTTTAAAACCATTCTACCATTCTGTGTTTTGACTGGAGAATTTATTTCACTTACATTTAAAGTAATTATTGGTAGGTAAGGATTACTGTTGCCATTTGTTAACTGTTTTCTGACTATTTTGTAGATACTTTGTTGTTTGCTTCTTCTCTTGCTGTCTTCTGTGTGGTTTGATGAGAATCATCTCCCTGGTTCTCTGTTTCTACCTGCAGTCTTGACATATCAATTTTTGGGTCAGGATTTTTTTCTCAGTGTCTTATTAATTTTCCAAAGCCATCAAGCAATAGTTCGTTATATTTTGTTCAGTTTTTGAGCCCAGGGATTGATCTGAATTAGTTTGCTTTAGTGAAAGCTGCTGAATTAAATCTTTATGCCACAAAATATTTTATCCAGTTTCATTCTCATTACCTTTAAGAGAAATTAGTTTTGGATTTTGTAAGAGTCCTATTTGAGCAAGCAATTTGTATTGAATTTTCCAATATATATATATTTTACAGTGAGCATATGGATACAGAAACCTACCATAATGTTTTATAGATCACTGTAATTTGACACATTTAAATAAGTAAATTATTAAGTAAAGCATTAGCTACTTAAAGTTTAACAATTTTCATTCATTCCTTTGTTTAGTATGTTGCTCATATAATGACACTGAAATTAGTAAGCACCTCCATTACACTAAGAGAAAACAAAAATATTCCAGAAATACTAAAAATTCAGATAATTGGCCTGGGCACCGAAGTATCTCAGCGACCAGGAGCACAAGCACTTAAGTAAGTTTTAAAAACTTATTCCAATTTTTATTTTTTGTATGACTTTAGGACCCCCAAATGTAGTGTTATTTAGCATTAAAAATTGATTAATAGTTGCCCTTCTCTAATTGCATTTTGTGTGTGTGTGTGTGTGTGTGTGTGTGTGTGTGTGTGTGAAGATAGTCATTTTATATTTAAGTTTGTTTTGTTATGGAGTTATGTATGAGGAGCTCATCATTTGTTCTACTCCTTTTTTCCTTTATAAATATGTAATGGATACTATTTAATTTATAGATTTGATTCTATGAAGGCTATAGGAACAATAAGTTTCTGTTTTTAAGAACTTTATGCTGTAGTTGATAAGAGAGAACATTAAAAAAATTAAGATCTGTTTAGCATATTAGAAAGCTCATAAGTGATAAAGTACTATAAAAGTAAATACCCTGTTGTTAATGCTATACAAGTTTAGTTGTGGAAGAGAAAAACTTGGGCTTGGGGAACTGGGGCTTAAGTTTGATGAATGGAAAGGACTAGGAGAAGCAGTGGTGAGGAAGGAGAGTGTTCAGGGTGGCACGAAGTAGGGATATGGTTCCATGAGTGTTAAGTATAGCTTGTTTTCATGCCACAATGATAGGAACTTCTGCAGTGTTCTGGAGTTGGTTAAAGTTAGTTTTTTGTGTGGGTGACAAGGATAGAAACCAAACCAAAAAAGAAATAAAAACCCATCTCAGGCTGTGAGGGTTATTGAATACTAGGCTAAAGAAGTTTGGACTTCAGCTCTGAGTAATGGGCTCGGTCATGGCTGTCAGTGGAGTTTTAAAGGAAAATTTGTGTTTTAAACCATTGTATTACAAATAATTGTGTTTATATCACTTCTTTTTTCCTCATTGGATTGTAGGGTGGAAGCAAAATTGGAACACTGGTATATAACAGGTTTGAGACAGCAGGATACTGTACCATCCCTTGTGGCTTCAATTGGTGATACTGCATCATCCTTGCTTAAAATTGAATTTGAAACCAATCCAGAGAATAGCACTGCTGACCAGACTCTGGCTGTTCAGTCTCAGCCTGTGGAGGTCATCTATGATGCTGTAAGTGTAAAGAGAAAGTAAATCTTTATTAAACCTATCTTATACATCTGACATATGGTTTTCTTTTTTTTTCTCTTTCATATTTAACATTTATTTACTTAGCAGCCAAGTTTACTAGCGTTTTTCTTCTTATTTTAAAAGCAGTACGTGTTTATCAATTTTTATTTTTTATGTCCTACAGATTTTTTCTACTGTGTATTTATCTATGCTTATGTTAAATTAAAAAAATATAATCTACTATTTAAAAAGTCTGTGTTCAGCCCTGGCCAGTTTGGCTCAGCAGTTAGAGCGTTGGCCTGTGGTCCAGAGAGACCCGGGCTCAGTTCCCGCTAAGGGCATGTACCTCGGTTGCATTTTGTCCCCAGCCCTGGTTGGGGTCGTATTGGTGGCAACCACTCGATGTGTCTCTCTCATGTCAGTGTTTCTCTCTCTCTCTCTCTCTCTCTCTCTCTGTCTCTCTCTCTCTCTGTCTCTCTCTCTCTCTCTCTCTCTCTTCCCTCCCGCTTTATCTGAAGACAATTGCAAAAAAAAAAAAAAAAAAAAGTCTGTGTTCAGCCTGGCTGGTTTGGCTTAGTGGTTAGAGTGTCGGCTCACAGACTGAAGGGTCTAGGATTTGATTCCGGTCAAGGGCACGTACCTCAGTTGCAGTTTGGTCCCCAGCCCTGGTCGGGATCCTGTGGGAGGCGGCCAGTCAATGTGTCTCTCTCGTTTCAGTGTCTCTCTCTCTCTCTCTCTCTCTCTCTCTCTCTCTCTCTCTCTCTCTCTCTTTCCCCCCTTCCCACTTTGTCTGAAGATAAATGGAAAATATCCTTGGGTGAGGATCTAAAAAAAATAAAGTTTTGTTCATTGTACCAACTGCTCCTAATTGTTACATACTAACTCACTACTCTAGTTTATTTTTGCTTATTCTTCTTTTTTCCCCTCAATGTTTGGAACAAACTCAGAGAGCTTTAGAAATAATTGAAATAATTTAATATATTGTTTCACATGGGAAAAAAATTGGCATTTAGATGTTATTGAAAGTGCTGGCTCAAGTTCTGTATCAATAGCTTCATCTTTTATTTAGATTTTCTTAACTCAGCTCAAGATAGCCAACAGGATGGGCATGGTTCACTACTCATTACATCACTTCAGGTTTGCTCCACCCTGTCGTTGAGATCCCTGGGTCATTTTTACTTTATAGCTTAGGGGTGGATTCACATTGTGGGTACATTCACATTGTTGTGCGTTCAGTCTCCAGAACTCATTCTATCTTGCAAAATGTCTGATTTTTTACATTCAAGTTTTGGATGTAAGTAAGGGCTCACCAGCTTCCTTATTTCCTCTCTAAACTTCAAAGTGTAGGGGAATTCAATTTCAATATAAAGAAGTGGAGCTTTACCTTCTGGCTAACTGGAGACTAAAACTAGAGACACCATTGCACATATTTAAGGTTACTTTAATGATATGCACACATTTGTTGCCTCTTCAGTAAGCTTGCTTGGGCTATTCCCTTTTTTAGGTTCTCTTTCACGCTCTACAACAGCGGTTCTCAACCTGTGGGTCGTGACCCCTTTGGGGGTCGAACGACCCTTTCACAGGGGTCGCCTAAGACATAACAGTAGCAAAATTACAGTTATGAAGTAGCAACGAAAATAATTTTATGGTTGGGGGTCACCACAACATGAGGAACTGTATGAAAGGGTCGCGGCATTAGGAAGGTTGAGAACCACTGCTCTAGAGGGAGATGCAGTAGGGCAAGGTATCTTTGGAGGTACCTCCTGAGTTCAAAGCTCAGTTGTTTAGAATTAAGCCAAAACTTTAAAATTTATAATGTAGAAAGTACTGTGTATAATTTCTTTATATTTTAAATTGTTTTACAGAAAACCATTAATGCAGTGGTTGAATTCTTTCAGTCAAATAAGGGGTTAGATCTTGAGCAAATAACATCAGCTACATTGATGAAGCTGGAAGAAATTAAAGAGAAAACAGCTACAGGTAAAGAATTTGCCTGTCTGCATAATCATCAATTAATCACTCAAAATATTATGTATTTTAATGTAAATGTATTGAAAATAGTATAGGTTGCTTTTTTTCTTTGTCTTAAATTTAGGCTATATTATACAGTGGAATAGCATTGTGTGTACATGGCTTACTCAAAGTCAAATACACCAGCTACACTAGGTGAGAAAGAGACTAATATGGGGCACAGATGATTGTGCCATTACCTTTAAGAACCTGTATCTCACCATGAGCTTGAGGTGGAAGACATCTCTCTGGCTCAGTTCTTAAGAAAACTGTGTGATACAGAAGATACATACTTTTGTACAACACTGCCTGTGAACTGAATCTAACTACTTTATCTGCTTACTTAACTAAAGAAATAATGAATCATTTTCTCTCTGGATAGAGTACTAACTATGTTGGGTTTGCTGTACTGTGCGAAGATATGATTGATTGTTTCCCATCGACCATACAGTTTCATTCTACTTGCTGAAATGAAATCCTTCATAGTACTTTTCAACTGATATTCCTGTTGTTAATAATATGATTGTACATTTCAACTTGACCCTCTGATCCTTCATTCTTTTTCTTTTTTTTAGGACTTACACATATTATTGAAACTCGAAAAGTCCTTGATTTAAAAATAAATCTGAAGCCTTCTTATCTAATAGTCCCAAAGACAGGCTTCTACCATAAAAAGTCAGATCTTCTCATTTTAGATTTTGGTACATTTCAGGTAGGTACTTATGCATTTCTGTCTACCCATTTTTGCTCAGCTTGGTACCTAGTTATGTGATAGTTTGCTTTTTTCCCCTCAATATTTACTTAAACTTAGACTTATTTCTTCTTCTTATTTTGTCAAACCTAACTTAGATTGACTATTTTATAAATATTTTGTGGCTATTAAAAAAAACAAAGAGAAGATGGCGGTGTAGGTAAACATGGTATCGTGTCCTCCCACAACCACATCAAAGTTACAACTAAACAGCCATCATTCAAAACCGCCTGAAATCAAGCTGAATGGAAATCCTACAACTACAAAATTAAGAAGCCGCATCAAGACTGGTAGGAGGGGCGGATGCCGGACGGGCTGGTCCCACACCCGCGTGTGGTGGATAAAAATTAAAGGATACCTTGGCTGGGAAGGTCCTCCCTGAGGACTCAGGGGTCCCCATACACACCAGGCGCCCAGCTCAGGGTTCCAGTGCCAGGAAGAGAAGTCCCCATAACTTCTGGCTGGAAAAACCAGCGGGAACTGAGGCTGCGGCGGCTGGAGATCCCAGGCAGCTCCTCTTAAAGGGCCCGTGCACAGACTTATTCGGACTCGCTTCCTCCAGGCTCCAGCATAGGGGAGGCAGCTTGAAAGGCACCAGAGACATATGGGGAAGAACTGAGTTGTTTGGCATTGGAACGAGGGCTGGAGAGGCAGCTTTCTCCTGGACAGATGTGCTATCAGAGGCTTTGTTCCTTTGGTGAGCCCTTCCCTGGGACTGCAGACAGCCCCCATATCTGGGACTCCAGCAATCTGGCTCACACTGTTTGCCCCGCCCTGGTGATTCCCTGAGGCCCCGCCCCACCCAACTTTCAGGCCCACCCAAGCTGTTGCCAGTTGCTTGACCATAGGATTGGCCTGTCTTGGATCCTGCTTCAGCTTTTCCTAAATTCTTTCAAACAAGCAGCATCTGGTCTTAGGTAGCCCCACACCTCTCATTAAGTAATACATAGAAACAAACACAGGGAGGCAGCCAAAATGAGGAGACAAAGAGACAGGTTCCAAATGAAAGAACAGAACAAAACTCCAGGAAAAGAACTAAGTGAAATGGAGATAAGCAACCTAACAGATGCTGAGTTCAAAACACTGCTTATAAGGATGCTCAGTGAACTTAGTGAGAATCAATGAACTTAGTGAGGGCCTCAAGAGCATAAAAAAGGAGCAGTCAGAAATGAAGGATACACAGTCAGAAATGAAGGAGGCACTAGATGAAATAAAGAACAGTTTACACAGCCCTGGCCCGTTTGGCTCAGCAGTTGGAGTGTCGGCCTGCGGACCAGAGATTTCCGGGTTTGGTTCCCGCTAAGGGCACGTACCTCGGTTGCAGTTTGTCCCTGGCCCCGGTTGGGGTTGTGTGGGTGGCAGCCGGTCGATGTGCCTCTCTCACATCGATGTTTCTCTCTCTCTCTTCCCCCCTCCCGCTCTATCTGAAGATAAATGCAAAAATGTCCTTGGGTAAGGATAAAAAAAAAAGAATAATTTACACAGATTCAATAGTAGAGTAGGTAAAGCCAAGAAGCAAACTATCGATTTGGAATATGAGGAAGCAAAAAACACCCAATCAGAACAAAAAGAAAAAAGAATCCAAAAAAATGAGGATAGTGTAAGGAGCCTCTGGGACAACTTCAAGCGTACCAACATTCGCATCTTGGGGGTGCCAGAAGGAGAACAGAGAGAACAAGAAATCAAAAACCTATTTGAAACAATAATGGCAGAAAACTTCCCCAACTTGGTGAAGGAAACAGACATACAAGTCCAGGAAGCACAGAGAGTCCCTAACAAGATGAACCCCAAGAGGCCCACACCAAGGCACATCATCATCAAAATGCAAAAGGTTCAAGACAAAGAGAGAATCTTAAAAGCAGCAAGAGAAAAGCAGTTAGTTACCTACAAGGGAATTCCCATAATACTGTCAACTGACTTCTCAAAAGAAACTTTGCAAGCCAGAAGGGAGTGTCAAGAAATATTCAGAGTGATGAAAAGCAAGAACCTACAACCAAGATTACTCTATCCTGCAAAGCTGTCATTTAGAATTGATGGCCATATAAAGAGTTTCCTAGACAAGAAAAAGCTAAAGGAGTTCATCACCACCAAACCATTATTATATGAAATGTTGAAGGGTATTCTTGAAGAAAAAGATAGAAAATATGAACAAACAAAATGGCAATGAATACATATCTATCGACAATTGAATCTACAAACAAAACAGGCAGAAGCATTCTCATAGATACAGAGAATATTTTGTTGGTTGCCAGATGGGAGGGGGGTTGGGGGAATGGGTGAAGGGATTAAGAAGTACAAATTAGTTGTTAGATTAAAAACCTTAAAGGGAAGGGGGGTTGGGGGTGGGAAGAGATAAACCAAAGAACTTATATGCATATATGCATAACCAATGGACACAGACAACAGTGTGGGGAAAGGCAGGAGGGGGGCGGGAGTGGGGAGGAGGGGGTCAATAGGGGAAAAATGAGGAACATCTGTAATACATTCAACAATAAAGATAAAAAAAAAAACAACAAAGAAAAACCTAAAATTTTTTTATAATGGTAGATGATTTGACCTTGAGGACTGGAGTTACTATTGTCTTTTTCTAATTGGAGAGAAGCACTAGTAGTTTTCAAGCACTCCTAGGTTTCCAGAGTTTAATTTCACAGTGTTATTTGTTAATTTTTATATTTTGACAATAGGAAATTATACACAAATGAATATATGTTTGACAGAGTAAGAGAACTTAAGGTTTTGTTAGGGTATTGAAACTCATAGAAATCTAAGCCTCTGAGTAAATGTGAAGATTTAAAAATGTATGATCCTGAATTAAACCTTGCTTCTTCGGAAGATGGAAAATGAAGTAGAGATTGGAGCTGAATTCTAATGGACTAGTTATTCTAAGTATGTAGTGGGGAGAAGAAGGAATAAAATCTGCTATTTCATTGTGAAGAATAACTGGTGATAGCTCCTGAGAGCCAGGAAGAGTTTCATGTGTAGACAGGTTATTTGAGATAGAATGCTGTGTAACTAGCTAGTTTAGGCAGATGTGTTGAATAGTGTACACGTATTACTCAACATAATAGAGATGTATTCTGAAATACTACATTTCTAATAACATATTTGGTAATAATTATCAGAAAACTAAGCAAAATATGAATTTATTAAGGGCAATGTTTTCATTTTAGTTAAGTTTTAAGAAAACACAGCTGAAGTATGTTGATTTATGTACTTTTCTGTTAAAAAAAATTAAAGTTTTTTTTCCCTCCATTTTAGCTTAACAGTAAAGATCAAGGGTTGCAGAAGACTAGTACTTCATCTCTGGAGGAAATAATGGATAAGGCATATGACAAGTTTGATGTTGAAATAAAAAGTGTACAACTACTCTTTGCAAGAGCAGGTAATATAGGTTGCTCAGTTTTAGGATCTTGAAATTATATTGAGTAGCTTTGGTAAATATAATATATGTGTACGTGTGCATGTATATCAACTCTGGTGACATTTTGAACACATATCCTGCATATCCTGTTGATTTCTTTTTTTTTTATCCTCACCCGAGGACATTTTTTTTTTGCATTTATCTTTTAGATAGAGCGGAAGGGAGAGAGGGAGAAAGAGAGAGGGAGAGACATCGATGTGAGAGAGACACATCGACTGGCTGGCACCCACAGGGCCCCAACCAGGGCCAGGGACAAACTGCAACCGAGGTACGTGCCCTTAGCGGGAACCGAACCTGGGACTCTCTGGTCCGCGGGCCGATGCTCTAACCGCTGAGCCAAACAGGCCAGGGCCTGTTGATTTCTTAAGAAAACCAAACAGAAGCCCATCAGTGCAAATTCTATCACAGTTACAAATAGAGATAAAAAATCTGGCTATTTATTTTAGGGTACGGTACTTAGCACCGTTTAAATCTAAGTATTAGGCCCTGGCCGGTTTGGCTCAGTGGTTAGAGTGTCGGCCTGTGGTACAGAGAGACCCGGGTTCGGTTCCCACTAAGGGCATGTACCTTGGTTGCAGTTTGTCCCCGGCCCTGGTTGGTCGTGCGGGTGGCAGCCACTCGATGTGTCCCTTTCACGTCGATGTTTTTCTCTCTCTCTCTCTCTCTCTCTCTCCCACTCTATCTGAACAAAAAATGAAAAAATGTCCTCAGGTGAGGATAAAAAATAAAAATAAATAAATAAATCTAAGTATTAGTCCTTCCCTATTTTTGTGTGTGTAATATGACTGTGAAACTGCCCAAAACACAAAATAGAAGTTGCTGTTGGCTCCATTCCTCTGCTGTAGTAGTTTGGGGGATGTCTCAATGTTGTTTTGCCTTGCTGCCTTTATTTTAAAATATTTTACTATATTAGCCTAGTCTTTATTTTAGTGGTATTACATCTTTTACTTTTTATATATCTGAGAAGTGTGGGGATAGTCTTAAAACCTAAAAGTAATTAATTTATTTTCCAAAAGCTTTGGTGTTTCTGCTGCTTAAGTAAAGATTGCTGGTTCTCTATACTTCTTTGGTTTCTAGAAGCAATTAGTATTTGCCAAATATATTCTTGAGTATATCACTTTGTAGTATTGAAGGAAAGGGCAGTTTTTGTGTGGAGAACGTACACTCCTAGTGTGAGTAATGAAATTTATTAAAATGTAGACATATCATGCTCTACTTAGTTTTTATATATTAGGATTCTATTAATTCCTTAAAGGGAAGTACCTACATAGACCATTAAAATTACCTTTTCTGTTGTATGTACTTAATAATGATTGCTTGAATTATAAATGATAAAAGATGTTCAGTCATGGCCATCAGTAGAATTCTGTTGTTAGTCATTGGAAAGTCTGTTTTTGGGACCTTCCTATTTCAAGAAAAGTAATTATTACACTTTTTTTTTTGGTCATGAAAACATTCTTGGTAAAACTTATTTTTGTTTTAGAGCTGTGTGCTAACTAGTATAATGGCACTTAGGAATTGCAGAAGCCTCTTTTTCTGTTATTTATTTTTCCTTTTTTATTTTTACTGCAACAACCACCCTAATCTCTAATTTTGTAATCAAGGCAGTAAATTGCTGAGCTTTTCCTATTGGCTTTAAAATGAAAGATGTTGCCCTGGCCTGTGTGGCTCAGGGTTAGGGTGTCAGTCTGTGCACCAAAGGGTTGTGGATTCGATTCTAGGTCAAGGGCATGGATTGCAGGTTTGATCCCCAGCCCTGGTCAGGCACGTGCAGGAGACAACTAATTGATGTCTCTCTCTCACATTGATGTTTCTCTTTCTCTCCCCTCCTCCCTTCTTCCCTTCCACTCTCTAAAAATCAGTGGAAAAATATCCTCAGGTGAGGATTAACAACAACAAGAAACATGTTATATAAAGTCTTCAAATAAATATTTTGAATTATTTTTATATTGCAGTCTTTAAATCCTATCAGTCTACATTAAAAAAAATATAGGTTATTTAACTTGTATGCTAAAAGAAGTACAAGTTTCCATTCATTGAATATACTTATTAACTATTCTTTAATAAGTTAGAGTATTTTTCCACAGACTATCTGGTGATCTAAAAATAATTATTTAATAAATAAAAAATAGTCATTTAACTTTTAAAATTCTTTTTTTTAAAAGAGGAAAACTGGAAAAAGTGTCGATTTCAGCATCCATCAACTATGCATGTTTTGCAACCCATGGATATTCATGTTGAGTTGGCCAAGGCAATGGTAGAAAAAGACATTAGAATGGCCAGGTAATGTAGGAATTTCCTTTATATTATAAAATTATCAAAATGAAATATATCTGTATCAGTGTCTGGATTTTAAGAAAGAAAAGCTCGATTTCTGAAGAACAAAATAAATGATTATTTTATAGCAGAAATACATTTTTAAGAAAATGTTTATTTGATTTATATGTTACCTCTCTTGACATTCTATACAAGGTGGTTATCCCTGTTTTTGATTTCAGCTTTATTAATTAATTTATTAAACATCTTTTTTATTGTTGAAAGTATTATAGATGTCCCCCTTTTTTTCCCATTGACCCCTCCTTCCTCCTCCCACCCCCTCCTCCCTTCCCCAGACTAGGGTCCCCGTAGATTGGTTGTGCATATATGCTTATAAATTCTTTGGTTTATCTCTTCCCACCCCTCCCACCCCCAATCCCTCTGAGGTTTGTCAGTCTGTTCCCTACTTCCTTGATTCTGGATCTCTTTTGATCGACAGCTTATTTTGTTGATAATGTTCCACATATAAGTGAGATCATGTGGTACTTGTCTTTCTCTGACTGGCTTATTTCGCTTAGCACAATACTCTCCAGGTCCATCCATGTCGTCCCAAAGGGTAATAGAGCTCTCTTTTTTATAGCTGCATAGTATTCCTTTGTGTACATGTACCACAGCTTTTTTATCCACTCATCTACTGATGGGCACTTGGGCTGTTTCCAGATCTTAGCAATTTTAAATAGTGCTGCTATGAACATAGGAGTACATATGTTCTTCCTGATTGGTATTTCAGGCTTCTTAGGATATATTTCTTGAAGTGGGATAACTGGGTCAGATGGCAGTTCCATTTTTAATTATTTGAGGAAACACCATATTGTTTTCCTTAGTGGTTGCACCAGCCTGCATTCTCACCAGCAGTGTACTAGAGTCCCCTTTTCTCCACATCCTCTCCAGCACTTGTTTGATGATTTGTTGATGGCCGCCATTCTGGCAGGTGTGAGGTGATATCTCATAGTTGTTTTAATTTGCATCTCTCTGATGATTAGAGATGTTGAGCATTTTTTCATGTGTCTCCTGGCCATTTGTATGTCCTTTTTGTTTTTTACTTTATTTTTTATCCTCATCCGAGGACATTTTTGCATTTATCTTCAGATAGAGCAGGAAGGAGAGAGGGGGGATGAGAGAGAAAGAAACATCGATATGAGAGAGACACATAGACTGGTTGCCACCCACATGACCCCAACCGGGGCAGGGACAAACTGCAGCGGAGATACGTGCCCTTAGTGGGAACCAAACCCGGGACTCTCTGGTCCGCAGTCCGACGCTCTAACTGCTGAGCCATACTGGCCAGGGCTGTATGTCCTTTTTAGAGAAGTGTCTATTCGGGTTGCCCATTTTTTAAATTGGATTGTTTGTCTTCCTTTTGTTGAGTTATATGAGTACTCTGTACATTTTGGATATTAACCCCTTATCCGATGTATCATTGGCAGATATGTTCTCCCAAACAGTGGGTTCCCTTTTCATTTTGATGCTGGTTTCTTTTGCCATGCAGAAGCTTTTTAGTTTGATGTCGTCCCATTTATTAATTTTTTTCCTTTGTTTCTCTTGCCTTAGGTGATGTATCAGTGAAAATTCCACTACATATAATATCTGAGATTTTTCTGCCTACATTTTTCTCTAGGATTTTTATGGTTTCATGGGTTACATTTAAGTCTTTTATCCATTTTGGGTTTATTCTTGTGTATGGTGTAAGTTGGTGGTCTAGTTTCATTTTTTTTTTGCATATAGCTGTCCAATTTTCCCAGCACCATTTATTGAAGAGACTATCTTTTCTTCATTGTATATTCTTGCCTCCTTTGTCGAATATTAATTGTGCATACTTTTTTGGGTCGATACCTGGGTTCTCTGTTTCATTCCACTAATCTATATGTCTGTTCTTGTGCCAGTACCAGGCTGTTTTGATTACAATGGCTTTGTAGTATAACTTGATATCTGGTATTGTGATCCCTCTCACTTTGTTCTTTTTCAAAATTGCTATGGCTATTCAGGGTCTTTTATGGTTCCATATAAACTTTTGAAGTATTTGTTCTAGATCTGTGAAATATGCTATTGGTACTTTAATAGGAATTGCATTAAATCTGTGGATTGCTTTGGGTAGTATGGACATTTTAATGATGTTGATTCTTCCAATCCATGAACATGGTATATGTTTCCACTTTTTTATATCTTCCTCTATTTCATTTTTCAATGTTGTGTAGTTTTCTGAGAACAGGTCTTTTACCTCTTTGGTTAAGTTTATTCCTAGGTATTTTTGTTGTTGTTGTTGTAGTGGTAAATGAGATTGTTTTTTTTGTTTCCCTTTCTGAGTGTTCATTATTGGTGTATAAGAATGCCATAGATTTCTGGATGTTAATTTTGTATCCTGCTACTTTGCCAATTCATTTATTAAATCTAGTAGATTTTTTATGGAGTCTCTAGGGTTTTCTATGTACAATATCATGTCGTCGGCAAATAATGACAGTTTCACTTCCTCCTTTTCAGTTTGGATCCCCTTTATGTTTTCTTCATATCTAATCGCTGTGGCTAAGCCTTCTAGTACTATGCTAAATAAGAGTGATGAAAGTGGGCATCCCTGTCTTCTTCCTGTTCTTAATGGAAATGCTTGTAGTTTTTGCCCATTGAGTATTATGTTGGCTGTAGGTTTTTCATATATGGCCTTTATTGTGTTGCGGTATGATCCCTCTATTTCCACATTGGTGAGCATTTTTATCAGAAATGGGTGCTGGATTTTGTCAAATGCTTTTTTAGTATCTATTGATATGACCATATGGTTTTTATCTTTCATTTTGCTTATGTGGTGTATCACATTTATTGATTTGCGAATATTGTACGAGCATTGCATCCCTGGGATGAATCCCACTCGGTCATGGTGAATAATTTTTTTAATGTATTGCTGGATCCGATTTGCTAGTATTTTGTTAAGGATTTTGGCATCTGTGTTCATCAGGGATATTGGCCTGCAGTTTTCTTTCTTTGTAGTGTTTTTATCTGGTTTTGGAATTACAATTATGCTGGCCTTATAAAAAGAGTTTGGAAGTCTTACTTCTTCTTGAATTTTTTTGAATAGTTTGAGGAGAATGGGTGTTAGTTCTTATTTGAATGTTTGGTAAAACTTCCCTGTGAAGCCGTCCCGGCCCCAGCTTTATTTTGCTGGGAGTTTATTGATTACATCTTCAATTTCCTTAGTTGTTATTGGTGTGTTCAAGTTTTCTGTCTCTTCCCATTTCAGTTTTGGGAGACTGTGTGATTTTAGAAATTTGTCCATTTTGCCTAGATTGTCTAATTTGTTGGCGTATAATTGTTCATAATGTTTTTTTTTTGTTTTTTTTTTTAACATATCCCTGTTTTTGAATGGATTGAATCCAAGGTTCAGTCTCTTTGAAATCGTTGTTTGATATATTTTGTCCCATTTTTAGGTATTTAAGGTGGCAGGTCACTCTGTTTGTGATACTTTTAGTTTTATGTACTATATCAGAAATAATAAGCTTTTTATATTTTTATGGTGCTTTTCAATTGCAGAGTACTTTAGTAGAAACTTAAATCTCATGAGGTGGGAACAGCCAGTTCAACTCTTTGAACATTAGTGATTTGTGCATTGTAGAGAAAAATCATTCTTTATGTAGTGGTTGGACGTCTGTCAGCTTGAGCTATTTGCATCTTAGTTAGGAAGTCAAAGATAAACAACAACCTGAAAGAGCTTTATGAGCAGCGAACAGCTGCCACAAAGTTACTGAGGCAAACAAACTGAGGCAGTTAGGTTGAGTAGGGAAGCAGAATAGAAGTAACTGCCGAAAAGTAAGCAACCAATGAAAGCACAATAGTGATTCAGCAGTGAGTAAAACAGATGTCCTCGTGGAGCTTAAATTTTAATCAGAGTAGACATAAAATAAACAAGTATGCATATTATATGTGAGATGCTAGTAAGTGCTAGAAGAGGAAGTAAAGCAAGCAAGGGGATAAAGAGTGATGGGGCAGATATCTTTGATGTTTAGAATGAGAAATCTTTGACACTGGAAGTGTTGAAGTGTGTGTGTGTGTGTGTGTGTGTGTGTGTGTATATATATAATTTTAGGTTTTAAAAAGTAGACAATTGTGTTTGAAAATATTTTCACAAATATTTGTTAAGAAGGGCTGACTACTTAAGGATGCTTTTAAATTACCTGGAAACTTGGCTTACATAGAACTTCCCATTCCCTGACAGTATTGACTAAAGGAGCCATTAATGTCATTAGATTAAAACATGTCTAGAATAACTTTGACCCCACAACGTAGTCTCTTTTCCAAACCCCCTTTCCCTCCCTATTACAGAGAAACTGGACCTTAATACCTTATTGTTGAATTGTATTTTTAGATTTAAAGTATCAGGAGGGCTTCCTTTGATGCATGTGAGAATTTCTGACCAGAAGATGAAAGATGTGCTATGTTTGGTTAATAGTATACCCTTGCCACAGAAATCATCTGTACAGTCTCCTGAGAAACAGGTAAATGGATATAATAAAAATGCTAAATCTCTTTACATTTGTATTTACGATGAGTTCTTTTTTAGCATCCTGTGAGCTATTTTATTTTTTAGGGTCAGTTTCATTTATTTGGTTCACTTTTGAGGTTTAATGTTGTTGATTCTATACAGAACTACATATAACATTGAATAAATAGTGATTATATCCTGTTTAAATACTGTTTTAGAGTGGTGGTAGAAAATCAGTTTTATGGAATAAAGGGAACAGAAAAACATAAATGAAATGAAAAATGTCTTTCATATTTATGAAATGTGTTTTAAATAAAACTAGATATAGAAATCTTTATAATGTTGCAAAATAAAACAATTGTTGTAAAATTTACTTATATGTTTGATTTAAAGTTTCTAGATCACTAATTGTAATTGATCTTTACAACCTAAAATATTATGTTGGATTTTCACTTACTTTGAAATGAAATTTGAGAGAGCCAACTAATGCTTATACCATTTTCCAGGAACCTGTAATGAAGATGTACAGTTTATATTGTAATAGATAGCAACTAAGTGACACACAATGATAAATACACTCTTCTATGAGAGTTGTACATCGTTCTGCCCTTAAAACTGCAGGTGGTAGTCTTAATGATTAGTAAACTCCAACCAGTCATTATTTACTTGATTGTATAATGTATTTTGATGGAAGAGTTGTGTATTATGTGTGTATGTGTCTTTCCATCTCTCTCTATCTTCTGTTACTTTTTCAGTGTTTGTCTCATTTATGTACATTTAATCCTGCCAAATTAGTATGTTAAAACTTTTTGTATTATTTGCTAGGTATCCTCAATTCCTGTTATTTCAGATAGGACTGAAGACCTACTTGGTACATCACTGTTGCTAGATGGAATGGAATCAGGTAAGGAAAGTAATATGTTCTTTATTAAACCAAGCCTGTATATTAATATGTGGAGAGAAAATTTTCAGAAAATAAAGGAATTTTGGAAATGTTACAAGTAATCTACTGGTTTTAATTCTAGTTGTGCTACTAACCAACAGTGTGTTTTGAGTCCAAGTTTCTTTATTTGATTGAAAGGATTTTTGTGAATGACAATGCTTAAGATTTTAAATAAGTTACTCCCCCCGCCCCCAATCACTACCCGCTTCTTTTCTTTAGCTCTGGCCTAACTGATCTCTTTTAATTTTGAACTAGAATATAAGCTTCAAGAGGACAAGATCATGCCTGTCCTTGTCACTCTGGTGTACTTAGTGGCTGGTATAGACTGATACATGATAGATACTCAGTAAATATTTTATTGACTATTGAATGAATGAACTAAAGTGAAATACATAGGGCTGTTTGATTTTATTTATGCTTATCACCTGCCAGGTTGGGTCACTTTGTGAGATGTAGAAAAATGTTGAAACTATGTTTTGATTCTGAATATGAAGATAATATCTAATAAATGAATTTTATTTTATTTTTATCTTTTATTGATTTTTATTTTTTTGGAGAGAGAGAGAGAGAAACATTGTTGTGAAAGAGAAACATCCATTGGTTGCCTCCTGCATGCTCCCTACCTGGGATTGAGCCCAAAACCTGGGCATGTGCCCTGACCGGGAATCAAACCGGAACCTCTCAGTCCCTGGAATGACACTCAATCCTCTGAGCTACACCAGCCAGGCATGCATTTTATTTTTGAGAGATTTAAATTTGAGTGTTTTATGCAGCTTTCAATGGACAGTCTCTAAGTCAGATGAATGTCTTCTTCCTTTAGAGTCTGATGATGAGTATTTTGATGCTGAAGATGGAGTCACACAGACTGGTAGAAGTATGAAAGGATCAGAACGAAAAAAAGTTGCAGAGGCCCCAAATGAGGAGCTCATTAATCTTCTTCTAAAGTTTGAAATTAAAGAGGTATGCATATTTATTCTGTCTATAAACAAATATATTCTTGTTATCACTATCCTTGTAAACTATTCAATTCTAGATCCAAATATTAAGTATATATGCCGTACTCTGTCTTCACTAGTGCCTCCCTCCACACACACATACAGTTCCAAGAAAATGAAATGTTCTTTTGTAAAATTTGATGTAAGAGTGATCTATAGTATATCTAATCTATTCTGGAAAAGCTCAAGACTCTTAATTAGAATTTTCCTTTCTTTAGAAAATTTCTATGATATGTTTCTTTAAATTTTTTTTCTCCAGTCCTCACCTGAAGATATGTCTTTTTTTTTAATCGATTTGAGAGACAGAGGAAGGAAGAGAGAGAGAGAGAGAGAGATCTATGTGAGAGAAACATCGATCAGTTGCCTCCTATATGTGCCCCATCCTGGGATCTAACCCGCAATTTAGGTATGTGCTCTGACCAGGAATCGAACCTGCAACTTTTTGGTGTATGGGACAACACTCCAACCAACTGAGCCACCTGGCCAGGGGTATTTGAATCAATTTATTTATTTTTTTTTACTTTTAAGCTGAATAATATCATTCATTGTCATGTTTATAATTTGGGAAAATGTAAACAACCTAAATTTTGACAATGTCTTTATAAGCATTAAAAGTCACGTGATGAGAGGAAAAACATTGACAGGGAAGATATTCATCTGTGTGTGGGTAGGATTATAGTTTTTTATTTTTTCCTGTTTACTTTCCCATATATTCTAGATTTTTAAAAATGAATATGCATTGCTTTGATAATAAAACACAAAAGGTATAAAAAGTGTATCTTATTGACTGCTTTATATTCTATTATGAAATCATGTCCTAACATATAGTGTCAGAAATACCAGATTTTAATTGTGTATACAAATCTAAGTATTATTGGTATTTATTTAAAGAAAGATATTCTTACCTTTAGTCTTCTTTGACTTCTCTCTTTCTCTCGTACTCCCATCCAAAATATCAGAAAATCTCTTGACTCTAACTTCAAAATACATTCAAGTGATTGCTCTTTTCTTTCACTGTTACTGCACTGTCCAAGTCATCATTATCTCTTGCTTGGATTATTTCAGTAGCCTCTTAACTGTCTCTCTGTGTCCATCAGGTACTCTGTTTTCCACATAGTAGCCAGAGTAATCCTTTTTTAAAAAATTTGATTTTAGAGAGAGGAAGGGAGAGAGAAATAAAGAGAAAGAGAGACAGAGAGACAAGAGACATTGATGTGAGAGAGAAGCATCAGTCGGTTGTCTCTGTACCCACCCTGACTGGGGACTGAACCTGCAACCTGAGTGTGCCCTGACTGGGAATAGAACCTGCCACCTTTCAGTGTATGGGTGATCCTCCAATTAACTGAGCCACACCGGCCAGGGCCAGAGTAATCCTTTTAAAGTGAAAGTCAGATTATGTTATTGCTCAGCTCACAGCCCTTCACTGGCTTTCCATCTCACTCAGAGCAAAGGCTTATGTCCTTCCTATGGCCCACAAGAGCTTCCATATAGCTCCTTTGACTTCATCTTCAATTCTTTTGACTCTACTCTGACTATATTTCATTCATTCCTTCAGTAAGTATTTATCAAGTGCCATCATGTACCACTCATTGTTTTAGATACTGGACCTACAGCAGTGAGCAAAGTTCTTGCCTCATATTACTTCCACATACCTTTTATTCTCTCTTAAATATACCAAAGCACATTAAAAAAAATGTTTCTGTTGTTTTGAGAGAGAGAGGAAGGGAGTGGGAGAGAAAGAAACATCAGTGTGAAAGAAAAACATTGATCCACTGCCTCCCTCGCACCCCTACTGGGCATGTGCCCTGACCTGGAATCAAACCAGTGACCCACTCTGACCAGGCCCAAAGCACATTCTTTTGCTTGCTGTTTTCTTTTCCTGGAATACTCTTTTCCTGCATGACTTGATTCTTTACTTCCTTTAGATATTTATTCAAACGTCACCATATTGGAAAGGCCTAACTACCCAACACAAGATAGCAACCTTCATTTTCCTTCACTCTCCCTAAAATGTAAGCTTCACGAAGACAAGGACCTCGTCTGTCCTGGTCACTGCGATATCTTTTTTTTTTTTTAAATCCTCACTGGAGGATATTTTTCTGTTTATCTTCAGATAGGATGGGAGGGAGGAAGAGAGGGAGAAGGGAGAGAGAGACAGAGAGAGACATTGATGTGAAAGAGACACATCAACTTGTTGCCTCCTGCATGACCCCGACCAGGGCCCGGACAAACCACAGCCGAGACCAGAATCGAACCTGTGACTCTTTGGTTCGTGGGCTGATTCTCTAACTGCTGAGCCAAACTGGCCAGGGCTCACTTCGATATCTTTAGTGGCTGGCACAACCTCATGCATGGTAGATGATGCCCAATAAGCATTTTATTGAATATTGAATGAATGAGCAAAAGTGATAATCACAATGCTTTAAGAAAAAAATAGTACCATTTGAAATATTTTCCCCAATTTGACGTTTTTTGCCATTCCAAAGTTTTAAATGTTTCTGTAGTGAAATTTATCAAATTTATGATTATATCCTAGTTTTAGTGTATATATAGAAAATTATTCTCCATTGCAGAAACATTTACCCATGATTTTATATTTTATTATTTCAATGCTTTCATTTAAATCATCGATGTATCTCAAATTTATTTTTGTATATCAGTTCTGTAGTGAATATATCTTACTACTGTAGTTTCTATTTCTCAGGTCACATTCCTCCTGGTTTTTCTTACATATATAATTTTATCACTGCTAATGATGTTAATTTTTGCTTTTCTTTTCAGCATTTATATTGTTCCACTTACTATTGCTGCCTCACAGGTTACCCCAAAATGTAGTTCTAAACAACTATTTTATTTTGCGTACAGTTTTGTGGGTTAGGAATTCTGGAAGGGTGCAGCTTATAATTTTTGCATATAGTTTTTCACATGCTTATAGTCAGATTTGACTGGTGCTATAGTGACCTGAAGTGTCAGGGGGGCTCAGCAGTGGCTCACTTGTGAGGCTGGCAGTTGATACTGGCTGTTGGCTAGGAGCTCAGCTAGGACTACTGACTGAAATAGCTACTCATTGCCTTCCAAGCATGGCAGTCTCAGGGTAGTTGAACTTTTTGCATGGCAACTAGCTTCCCTGTGAGCTTTCCCAGGTGGAAGTTTCATGGCCTTTTTAAAAAAAATTTATCTTTATTGTTGAAAGTATTACAGATGTCACCCCTTTTTTCCTCCACTGACCTCCTCCTCCACCCTGCTCGCTGCCATCACACCCCAGGCATTCACTGCACTGTTATCCGTGTCCATGGGTTATGCATGCATATAAGTTATTTGGTTAATCTCTTTTTGACATTAGAAATCATTATAGTATTACTTCTTCTATACTCTGTTAAGGCAAATAACAAGCCTGCCCAAATTTGAAGGGACAAAGACCTCTATCTTTTGATGGAGTATCAAAGAACTTGCATGTTTTAAAAATTACATTTGTGTTTTATTTTTCATCTGCTAAGTATACTGGCTATCATTTCCAGGATAAATCTGAATAGTAGTATAACAGTGAACATCCTTATATTACTTTTCATTTTAATGGGAATGCTTCTTATATCATCAAACATGATTTCTTTTTTGAGATACAGGTTTAAGAAAATTGAATTAAGGAAGAATCCATACATTCTATTTTTACTAAATTTAAAAATATAAATAATTGATAGAAAATTTCATCATGATTTTACATTAGATATAGTATTCTCAGTAATAGAATTTAAGACGATCATTTCCAATTGTAGTAAATAACTTAATGGTAGTAGACAAGTGTGAGCAAAATTTATCTTATTCTCCTGATCATATGTATGAAGGAGAATTTAAAAAAAGTTTTTAGTATGATTCAAACTAACCTTTCATTGGTGTCCTGATTCTTTTAGGTGATTTTGGAATTTACTAAACAACAGAAAGAAGAAGATACAATTCTAGTATTTAATGTCACTCAATTAGGAACAGAGGCTACAATGAGAACATTTGATTTAACTGTAGTATCTTACCTAAAGAAAATCAGCTTGGATTACCATGAAATTCAAGGTAATAGACAAACATAGAAACAATAGTTAATAATGTGTGTCTGAAATACTTTCATTTATATAATAATGTTTATAATAAAAAATAGCACTGTTCTAAGCATTTTTCAAATAATAACCTGTTTAATTCTTATTATAACAATGCTATGAGAAAGGCAATGTTATTGTTTCCAGGTTGCATATGAGGAAATTAAGATAAAACTTATTTATATAATTCACCCAAGGTCATTCATCCTAGTTAGTGGCTGAACCCTTGAAATCAGGCCCTAGGGTCCGTAGTCTTTTTTTTTTTTGTTTAATCCTCACCCGAGGATATTTTTTTAATCCTCACCCAAGGATATTTTCTCATTTATTTTTAGAGAGAGTAGAAAGGAGGGAGGGAGGAAGAGAGAGAGAGAGAGAGAGAGAGAGAGAGAGAGAGAGAGAGAGAGAAAAACAGTGATATGAGAGAGACACATTGACTGGTTGCCTCCTTCATGACCCCAACTGGGGCTGGGGATTGAACCTGTAACCCAGGTATGTGCCCTTGACCAGAATAAAACCCACGACCATTTGGTCCACAGGCCGATGCTCTAACCACTGAGCAAAATTGGTCCGGGCTAGGGTCTGTATTCTTACCTACTATGGTCTACTACCTCAGAGTCCATATAAATCCTCTTTTTATGCGGAGTATTATTCCCATTTTACAGACAAAGAAAGGTTAAATAAAGAGATTATGTGACTTACTCAAGATCATGCATCTTTTGAATGGCGAAACCTATAATTTATTTCTGGGTTTATAATATTGAAGTTCTTGTTCTTTCTGTTGAATAGGGTTCATATATAAAAAGCAGCACCAGGTTATAAAAATAAAAATGGTGGGATGTAAAATTCGTTCTTTCAGAAGTGTTTATATTTATTTTAGTGTACGTCTTGTGTGCTCATAAGGAATGAAAGAATTAAAATTCTTTCAGTAATTAAAATGACCTAATATTTACCTAATACTTTAGTCAAATGAAAGACCTATTTTTTATTTTTTTCAAAAATAGTTGAAACTAAAATCTCAGTTTAGGAGGAAAATGTGTTATGTGTTAGTAAGTTTCTGTAAGCACTGTGTTAAGATAGAGTTTATATTACTATTTTAAGGGAACAGATACAAATAATAAATTTGTTAGGCTATTTTTTCCTTTAGGGAAAGTTTTTCAAGGGAAAATTCTGAGATGTCTCAGAAACAGGAGTTACAGAAGTATAAATAACAAAAGATGGATTAAGTGGTGAATAAATCCCTTCTCCCTCCATAGCTTCTCGAGGTAGTTCCTTAGTACATCTACTTACGGATGTAGAAGACATCTGTAGTACCTATTGTTTTTAAATTTAGAGAAATTTAACAATACCATTCCCCTAAAAAAAATCTTTTTCTAGCCCTGGCTGATTGGCACAGTGGTTGGAGTGTCGGCCCGCGGACCAATGATTCGCGGGTTCAATTCTGGTCAAGGGCATGTACCTCAGTTACAGTTCGTCCCTGGCCCTGGTCAGGGTCATGCGGGAGGCAACCAGTCGGTGTGTCTCCCTCATATCGATGTTTTTCTCTCTCCCTCTTTCCCTCTTTCTCCCTCCCTCCCACTCTATCTGAGGATAAATGGAAAAATATTCTCAGGTGAAGATTAAAAAAAAACCACAAAAACGTTTTCTATGTAAGCTTTCTCTTAGTCTAAAGGAAGAAAAAGTATTTACATTTTTCATAAGGATGATATATTTGTTCAAAGAATTTTAGAGTTCAACGGTATATTACATATATTTCTAGTCCAACCTCCTTGTAATATAGTTGAGAAAACTGAAATTAAATAGCTTTTGATAAAGGAGATGAACTAGATTAATATTTTTGATCCTTACAATTGTAGTCTTTCTACTGCCTTACAAATGCATCTATGGCCTTAAAATATCTAGAGAAATGTTTATTCTTTTTTAACACAGGTGTAAAATCAAAGAAAATAAATATGCATATTTTTAACTTAGTTGGATGACAAAGGTAGGGTAAGCGTTTGGATTAGTTCATTTTTTCACCAGTGATGACTTTAACATTTAATAACCATGAAAATATGTTCAGATAGTCTTTTAAAGCTTAAACATTTTTTTAAAAAGACATCTAGAAAACTCTAACCTTAAAAAAATCAATTTATTTGAAATACTTTTTTTTCCTCTTTAATCTAGGATCCAAAAAAAAGCCCCTTCACTTGATTAGCTCATCTGACAAACCTGGATTAGATCTTTTAAAAGTGGAGTATATTAAGGTATGGGCCATAGAATATTTATGTATTTATTGTATACTTCACACTAGCCTCTGAAAGGAAGCAGATGACAATAGATTACTAAAGGCTGTGGGTATGTATCATAGGTTTTAATCATAGGGATATCTACTGGTTCTTTTTTCATTCCTACACCTTTTTCACTTAAGTGTAAGACTAGGATTTTTACAAAGCCAACAAACATCTTGTCCCCAAAGATGGAAGCCTGGGTTGAAGTAGGTCCTACTCGCAGTGATTTTCAACCTTCCTAATGCCGTGACCCTTTAATACAGTTCCTCATGTTGTGGCGACCCCCAACCATAAAGTTATTTTCGTTGCTACTTCATAACTGTAATTTTGCTACTGTTATGTCTTAGGCGTCCCCTGTGAAAGGGTCGTTCGACCCCCAAAGGGGTCGTGACCCACAGGTTGAGAACTGCTGTTAGGGTATATTCACCTACCTACATTCATTGTATATGTGGGTTACATGTGTCTGAATATTCTACATTGAAAGGGATGAGTCAGATTGCATTGGGTTCAGTAGAGAACTGCCAGTGACTTCTCACATAAGGTAAAATTTTGAATTTACTATGTATATTTCCATGGAGCAGAAATTGAACCAATGAGTAATTATGATGGCAGATATATTTGTGATTAAGTGTAAAGACTTCACTAAACCATAGTTTTCTAAAGATTGGATTTGTAAGAAAATGAGGTTTTCTCTCACTGGAGATATAGTAAAATAGACTAGCCAAAGACTTCATAAAGGGATCATGCATTAGGTGATAGATGGGCCAGACAAAGTTTAAGCCTTCCAACCTTCAGAGTTTATAATTCTGATCCCTAGCAGCATTTTGCAGAAGTGAATGTTGTCATGCTCTCGTATGTTTGAAGAGGAGGACAAGTTTGCACTATTATAATAAATTATTTTGATGTAACTTTAAAATAATGACAATAATATTAAATATATAATGTATATAAAAAATACAATTGTAACAATATAAACTAGAGATCATAAATAAGTGATTTATTTACTTTGGTCTTAATTCCTTCTTCAGAACTTGCATTTCTTTTTTTAGGCTGATAAGGATGGACCTAGTTTTCAAACTGCTTTTGAAAAGACTGAACAAACTGTTAAGGTAAGAAATTCTATTACAAGAATCTATCCTGTTTGAAAATAACCTACTCTGGAAGTCTTCAGTATACTCGAAGGAATATTGACTGAGTAATTTGATGAAATAATCAAGAACCAATAAAAGTTATAAATCAAACTCATAGATATGTATCATGGTCTGTGTTCATGATTTACTGTTTTAAAGCCTTTGTTTGGACTTACTGTATCCCATTCTAATTATTTCTAAAGAAGGGAAAGCTGTAGATGAGGGAACTTTGATTTACAAAGAACAGTTTTAAATTTATCAAACTAGATAACTATTGTTTAATGCAGGGCTGAGAAAGTATGTGAATTGCAAGGAGAGATGTTGAGTACTTCTTAGAGCCATACTAAGGTAGATGTGTAGAGGAAGAAGAGGCAAAATATAATTGTGGGTTATAGTATAAAGAAAATGAAAGAATTGAGTTTTAGATTACACTTTTGAGAGATGATAATCTGTTGATTATTGTTAAACTTTCTTTTTATAATTTTTATATCCACTTAAGTGTTTTGAAGCAGTGAAAAGAAATTCTTTTGTATAAATAGAGATTTAAAAAAATTTTTTAATTTGCTATTGGAAAACCACATATTCTTGAAAGTAATTTGTGTTGGTGTCTTAGCTTTCTGGAGTCATTGTTTAAAAAAATAAACTAATATTTTTTTTTCTATATGTTATGTATTCTTTGTTTTTTTTTAAAATGGTAGGCTCATTGTGGTTTTAGAAGATCGTTTAGTGACAGAACTCACTTATAATTGTAGTTTTTATATTTAAATATCATGAATATCACATTTGAAATCACTTCTTGACCTTTGGAGTTTCATATTCTAACTTACTTGTTTTATATAATCATAATAGTTAGTTGCAGATCCCAAAACCTGTATACATATGTTGAATATTGAGATGGCCATGACAAGCAGATTATAGACTCCTTGATAATTATGCTAGTGAAATGGAGTAATTAGGTTACTTCGACTCAAATGGACTCCCGAAGTATGTTAAATGTAATTTATTCTCCATATATCCCTATTTAAGGAACGTGTTGTGAATCTTCCTATCCTATCTTTTCCTTCCGAGTTGTGGAACGCAGTATGTAAGCCTAGCTGGGAGCCTTTTGGGTCAGTCTTAGAGACTACTGGTATAATTGGCCTGGGAAACTAATTTTCCCTTTTAAACATTTCTAGGTGGCTTTTTCATCTTTAAATCTGTTGCTGCAAACACAAGCTCTTCTCTCTTCTATTAATTACCTGACAACCATTATTCCATCAGAGGGCCAAAAGATGGGTGATACCAAGGAAGTACAAATTTCAACTGAAAAGCAACAAAAATATTCAGCTCTGCAGAAAGGTATGAAAAACAGTATTTTTTGTTGTTGTTAGTAAAGGTTTTAGAATTCTAGAGCTAAATGGGTAATCTTTTTTTTTCTTTATTGATTTTAGAGGGGGGGAGAGATGGAAACATCGATTAGAGAGAAGATCTATTAGAGAAAACAGAATATGTAAAGCAAAAGAAATATTTGAAATCTTTAAGAATTTTATTTTATTTTTTATTTTTGTTAAATTTATTAGGGTAACATTGGTTAATAAGGTTATATAGGTTTCAAGTGCACGATTCTATGATACATCAGCTGTATGTTGCATTTTGTGCCCACCACCCAAAGTAAAATCTTCTTCTATCACCATATATTTGACCAGCCCTTTACCCTTTTTTACTCCTACCCACTTTTCCTCTGGTAACCACCATACTGTTATCTGTGTCTATGAGTTTTTGTTTGTTTTTCTTATTTGTTCATTTGTTGCTTTCAGTTTTATATACCACATAGAAGTGAAATTATATGGTTCTTAACTTCTTCTAATTTACTTCGCTTTTTAAAAACAGAATTGTGGTTTCACTTAATATAGGGAAGAAACCTTAATAGAGTTTAGATTACTATGATTTCACTGTGATAGAATGCTTTGTTTCATTTGTAGTGGTTGTATCCTCTAAAGATAGTGACATTATTGACTTCAGGCTGTTTGCCAAGTTGAATGCTTTCTGTGTCAATGTTTGTGAAGAGAAGAACAATATTGCTGAAATCAAGATTCAAGGTAAAGTTCTCACAGTATTAAAATTTGTTCAAAATATAAGGTATTTTATTTTAATGCTGAAGAATATACAAATTGAGAGCTCTGAGCTGTGGAAACTGGATTTTTATATTTTAAATCATAATTGGACTGCATGCCTCCTTAACTCTTTGGGTTGTAGATGTTGATCAGACTCTGACCATCAAAATGAACCACACATATTGGTGTTTTGCACCTTTCTGAGAGTTGTCTCGGAGGTGAGAAGGATTTCCAATTTTTAATGTAGAGATGTTACTGATGATCTGAGATAAGTGTCAATCCAGAATTCAGGTAAAGGTCTATGAATATGCTTTATCTGAGTACATATGCAAAGCAGCCTTATCATGAAGACTAAAACCTATCAGCCCATTATATTCTTTTAGGCAAAAGCTGCTAAAAGTAATCTAGCTTCTTTCTCTGACTTTATCTTTCTCAGCTTAATGTGATCTGCTAAAGGTAAAGAATGTTTAATGAAATTCTTGAAGAATTAAAAACCAGAAAACTAGGGTTTTTGTCTTTGTTTTTTCCAAACTGGAAGTGCATCTAATAGTCTGAATTTAATTCATGAAACTTTTATAGCTGCCATGAAATGAATGGATGTAAGGTGTAAAGAATGAACCAACATCCCAAAATAATCTATTTGCACTAGATGTAGTTTTTATTAGAAGGTTGAAAATTCAGTGATTATTTTTTAATGACTTAACAGGTTCCATTGTTTATAAAAGAAAAAATATCTCAACTTGTTTATCAGTTGAGAGTTCAAATATTGCTAAATTTATAAATATATCACCCCCAAAATAAAATTATGCAATGGAAAGAAATATCTTAAGATCTTACTTTGTTAGAGCTACAGAAATTATAATAATAAATTTTTTTTGCAGGACTTGATGCTTCTCTTTTTCTTCAGTCAAGAAAACAGTCTCTATTTGCGAGACTGGAAAATATTATTGTCACAGACGTTGATCCTAGGACAGTTCATAAAAAAGTAGGTAATAGTAAATAGTTAATATATATTTTATCCTCACCTGAGGACACTTTGTCTTCAGATAGAGTGGGAGGGAGAGAGGGAGGAAGAGAGAGAGAGAAACATCGATGTGAGAGAGACACATCAAGTGGCTGCCACCCACTGGACCCCAACCAGGGCCAGGGACAAACTGCAACCAAGGTACGTGCACCCAGCGGGAACCAAACCCGTGACTCTCTGGTCCACGGGTCGATGCTCTAACCTGGCCAGGGCTAGTTAATATTTTTAATAACTGAATATGAGATGTTATTTTAAAATATATTTTATTTTAAAAAATATTAATGAAATATATAGAAAAATGTTTCTTTAATGAATATAAATAAACCCTTTTTAAATGGGCTTTTATTTTGTTATACTCTTGGTTGGGTACATTCAAATCTTTGCTTTTCAGGCGGTGTCAATAATGGGAAATGAAGTTTTTCGTTTTAATTTGGATTTGTATCCAGATGCTACTGAGGGAGATTTCTATACTGACATGTCCAAAGTGGATGGTGTGGTATCACTGAATGTTGGCTGCATTCAGATTGTCTATCTTCATAAATTCCTCATGTCACTCCTGGTAAAATCACTATTTGTGTATTGACTATTCAACTTAGAAATCATTAAATCTGATAATTATGATTGCACATATTACAAACTCTGAATTTTAGGGTATGCATGGCTTTGATCATAGTTGTTATTTGTGTATTAATGTAGAGATCAGAACCTCTCTTTAACAGTTAAAATCTGAACCATTTCATGATTTATATCTAGAAGTGTAATTATTTTTGCTAGAATACAATTAAACCAAATTCTTAAGTACAAAGAATATTGAAAATGAAAATATTTTTTTCTCTGTTCCTCAGCCATATAACTATAGTTACAATGAGCTCTTCTCAGGTAGCTCATAAATATGGGGGATAATCAGTAATTCCTTTCTAACTCTTGAAAAATAGCTCTCAACTGAAAGTTACCTGTTGGAAAAAAAAAAGCTCATAAATAAAATGATGATGGTGTTATTAATGATGTGCTTGTCCTCTATATGAATTTCTGCTTTTATATTTTGTGTCCACAGAACTTCCTGAACAATTTTCAGACAGCCAAAGAGGCTGTGAGTGCTGCCACTGCCCAGGCTGCAGAAAAGGCTGCCACAAGCGTGAAAGACCTTGCCCAGAGGAGTTTTCGTGTTTCTATCAATATTGATTTGAAAGCACCAGTTATTGTCATCCCACAGTCTTCTGTTTCCCCCAATGCAGTAGTGGTAGATCTTGGGTTGATCAGAGTTCAGAATCAGTTCAGTCTGGTGTCTGGTGAAGACTACTTAAACCCTCCAGTAATTGATAGAATGGATGTACAGCTAACAAAGCTTAAGCTTTCTAGGTATACTCTTTCAGTAACTATGGATTTAAGCATTATTTAATGTTTCCCATGAAATTTTATGACCATTGAAATTCATACCCAACATATTTCTGTTGCACAGAGTAGTTTTTTAAAATCAACTGTTTATTTTGAAAAATCTCAAACCTATAGTAATTGCAAAAATAGTACCGTGAATGTACCCATGATCCTTCACCTAGATTCACCAATTGTTTACATTAGCTTTAACTCTGTGTATATACATATTATCATTTACAACATTTAAACTTAAAAATTTTTTAATTGAGTATAATACACATTACATTATATGAGTTTTGAGTGTACAACATAATAGTTCAATACTTGCATATATAGCAAAGTGATCACTATAGTAAGTCTAGTTAACATCCATCACCACACATAGTTACAAAATTTTTTTTCTCATGATGAGAACTTTAAAGATCTACTCTCTTAGCAACTTTCAAACATACAACACAGTGTTATTAACTAGTCATCGTGCTGTACATTATGTCTCCAGGACTTATTTTATAACTGGAAGTTGAAACTATTTTTGCTAAACTACTTGAGGATAGCAAAGTAGTTCAGCAAAAATCATCTTGTATGGTGATTGCCAGAGAAAAGGGTGGGGGTGGAGGTAGAAGAGGGTAAAGGGGAGATGATAAATGGTGATGGAAGGAGACTTGACTTGGGGTGTAAACACACAATACAATATACAGATGGTGTATAGTACAATTGAATACCTGAAACCTATATGATTTTATTACCCAATGTCACCCCGATAAACTCAATAAAAAAAGAGAATAGACATCTTAAACACATTAGCATGTGTTTTCTAAGAACAAGGGTATTTATCCTCTTACATAACCATAATGCAAATTCCACATAAATTCTGGAAATTTACCATTGACGTAATATTGTTATCTAATATGCAAGCAATATTCAGATTTTACCAGTTGTTCCAAGAATGTTTATTATAATAGTTTTTCTCTCAATCCAAGATTACATATGGAATTTAATTGTATCCAATACTACTAAGGGAGATTGTGTACTGACAGACACTTATTCTGGAATAGCACGTCAGCCTTTGTTTTTTTGATGATGATACTTCTGAAGAATACAGTCTAGTTGTTTCATGGAACGACTCTTAATTTTCTTTTTTTTCTGGTGCTTTTCATGACTTAGTAGACCTTATACATTTTTGGCAGGAATACTGTGTAAGTAATGATGTATTGGTAGGGCTTATACCACAGGACACTTGAAAGTCTGTACATAATTCATTTTAAAATTATTTTCTACCCTATCCAAGGAGATCTAATTATTTTGAATAAAAAAAGAATGAGCACATAGCAAGTCCAGAAAATAATCCTGGTAAAGAGCTTTATGAAACTCCTTAGGAAATGCTAACTGTTCATCTTGACATATTTTTTCTTTAAGGTGTACCAATACACATATTCCTTTTTGAACAACTGTATTTGATGATTTCCCCCCATATCTTCAACAACATGAATTTCTTTTTAAAATTTATTGTCACCTATATTCTGTTTAAAGAAAGAAGTTTCCTTAATGGCTGAGTATATATCATATATTTTAATCTGTCCTTGCTAGGGTATTATAGAGTAAATTAACGATAGAGAGTTTAGACAACACTCAAATCAGTGTTAGAGCAGCAACTTTGGACTTTGTATTTTTCAAATGATATGTTGCATTTCTTCTCTGTGTTTATGCATATGTGTCATTTCTATTTTTCATTAGGACAGTGATACAGCCTGGCATTTCCCATCCTGATATTCAGCTGTTGCACCCAATTAACTTGGAGTTTTCTGTAAATCGGAATCTAGCTGCATCTTGGTATCACAAAGTGCCTGTTGTAGAAATTAAAGGACATCTTGAGTCAATGAATGTAAGTATGAGAGTTAAAAAAATCTTAGTTACTGAAATTTTAGACTCTGAAGACTTTCTCAGTATAAATCCAAATGAAACGTGGAAATTATTACTGATTGATTTAAGAAAAATTTCAGTACAATATCCAACAAAATCTTGATTATTTTAAGTATAATCTTCAGTTAAGTATAATTAACTTTTAAATTTGTCATATGTACATGTTAGCAGAGGTGTGTATGTAAATTATTTATTAGTATATTATATTACATGC
The DNA here is from genome assembly GCA_030848825.1 of Tadarida brasiliensis. Lineage (NCBI taxonomy): Eukaryota > Metazoa > Chordata > Mammalia > Chiroptera > Molossidae > Tadarida > Tadarida brasiliensis. The sequence goes on along the minus strand of CM061257.1, from coordinate 194,120,096 downwards.
CATTCTATATATTATATATACACACTTTTATTTTAGGGATATCTGAGTACCACTGAGTCTTTCAAAATTAAAATTTTAACATGAAATAAGTAGTGAAATACTTGAGTGGATAATAAATGTATAATTTTTCAGTCATTGTTAAGATGATTCTATCCTTTATGTTTTGTTATGTTCTATATAAAATTGTTGCATTTAAAAATGAAATATCTTTATCTTTTATTTTAACTTCAAACTTTGCAGGTTAATGTAAATCAAGAAGATCTTAATCTTTTATTTAGAATACTAGCAGAAAATCTTGGTGAGTCTACTGAAGACTTGAATAAAGTGAAACCAAGAATACAAGAGACAGGTAAGAGGCTGACAGGTGGCAAAATATATGTGTCTATTTATTTTACAATTTAGTAGGAGACAGACAATAAAAATGAAGTAAATGAATATATTTACATATTGCAATTTGTAATAACAAGAAAACAAATAAGATGGTATTGAATACAACCATAGTTTGCTTTTTAGTTAAGCAAATAGTCATAGTTTCAGACTTCTGAGTTGTATAAGGTAGGAGGAGAAGGGTTTCAGGTTTCAAATTGATAGTTGATTCTTGGAATAATCATTTAAATTTGCATTTATAGAAAAAAAATTAAGTTGGCACTAGGCTATGGTATCATATTTGTTCTGATTTTTAAATAAGGGTTAGTAGTAAAATATCTGTAAGAATTGAAATGGTTGATAAATTTCCATTCAACAAAGATACTGAAAAAATTGTCCTTCAATAAAAATGCAGAGAGTTTAAATTATTAGTTACAAATGGCCCTTTTGACTTGAAGGCAAAGTAACTACCAGACTTATTTTTTAAGCTGTTTTATATGTATGCATATATACATACACATATATAATTTTTATTTTTTCAAATAAATGGTACCATCCTATATGTATGTATATGTGTTTATGTGTACATGTTTGTGTATTTCTGCACTTTGCTTTTAAAAAAATTAACAGTGTGTCTTAGTGTTCATTCTACATCTATATCTGTTTATATCTGTACACTAGATGTAGAACTACCTCATTCTTTTTAATGACTGCCTGGTATTAAATTCTGTTGAAGTATTATAATTTGTTTAGGAAGTTCCTATAGATCAGTGGTTCTCAACCTTCCTAATGCCGCGACCCTTTAATACAGTTCCTCATGTTGTGGTGACCCCCAACCATAAAATTATTATTATTTTTTTTTCTGGGAGGGAGAGAGAGGGAGAGAGAGGGAGAGAGAGAGAGAGAGACATGGAAGTGAAAGGGACACATCGAGTGGCTGCCTCCTGCACGACCTAACCAGGGCCGGGGACAAACCGCAACCGAGGTACATGCCCTTAGCGGGAACTGAACCTGGGTCTCTCTGGACCACAGGCCGATGCTCTAACCGTTGAGCCAAACTGGCCAGGGCCATAAAATTATTTTTGTTGCTACTTCATGACTGTAATTTTGCTACTGTTATGAATCACCATCGGAAATACGTGTTTTCCGATGGTCTTAGGCGACCCCTGTGAAAGGGTCGTTTGACCCCCAAAGGGGTCGCGACCTAGAGGTTGAGAACTGCTGCTATAGATGGACATTTCAGGTTGTTTTCAGTCTTTCACTCTTAACTTGTTGCATTGAATATCTTTGTACATATACTTTAAAAGTACATGTGTATGTGTAGGAGAAATACCAGGACTGCTGGATTAAAGGTATTTAATTAAATTAAAATTAAAATTAAATTAATAATATAATTAATACATTTAATAAAACTAATTAAATTTTGACAGATCTTGCCAATTGCTTTATATAGAACTTGTACTAATTTTGCACTCACACCAGTTTTTTTTGTATATGCCTTTTCTAACACAGAGCATTATCAGATTTTTCAAATTTTGCCAGTTTGCTAAGTGAAAAATGGTATCTCACATTATTTTTAAAAAAACTTTTTAACCTGAAGCTAATATAATGTTATATGTAAATTAATTAAAACAAAAAACAAAACCCAAAACTAGGTAAAAAAAAAACAACCTCTCAAACTGTGTGTATGTTAATACGCACAGGAAAGTGCACAAATCTTAACTGTATAAGTTAATGAATGTTTACAAATGGCTACACCAGTGTAATCACCATGATTAAGATATACAACATTTACAGCATAGTACTCCAGAAGGCCTCTCTATGTCCCTTCCCAATCAATACCTAATGCCCACCCTGACTCCAAATCCACCCAGAATCAACTACCATTCTAATTTGTAATGCCATGGATAGATTAGTTTGTCTCTTCTTTTTTTTTTTTATCCTCACCCGAGGACATTTTTGCATTTATCTTCAGATAGAGCAGGAAGGAGAGGGGGCGGAGAGAGAGAGAAACATTGATGTGAGAGAGACACATCGAGTGGTTGCCACCCACATGACCCCAACCCGGGCCGGGGACAAACTGCAACCGAGGTACGTCCCCTTAGCGGGAACCGAACCCAGGTCTCTCTGGTCTGTGGGCCGATGCTCTAATCTCTGAGCCAGATCAGCCAGGGCAGTTTGTTTCTTCTTGAATTTCATATATAAATGGGCTCATACAAGATTTATTCTGGGTTTTTACTTCTTTTATTCATTGTCTTGTTTGTGAGATGCATCCATGTTGTATGTAGCAGTAGTTCTTTTTATTCCTATATCATGTTCATTATATGAATGTATCAAAATTTTACTTTATCCATTATACATTAGATGAACATTTGGGTTGTTTCCAGCTTTTGACTATCATGAATAAAGTTGCCATGAATGTTGTTGTAAATGTCATTTGACATAGATAATTACTGTTTTTATTTGGCTATATAGCTAGAAGTAAAAGTACTGGGTCATATGTTAGCTTATGTTTTAGCTTCAATAATTTATGCCAAATTATATCAAACAGGTTTTTAAGTGGTCATACCAGTTTACTTTCCTATGAGCAATAAGAGTATGAGACTTTCAGTTGTTTCACATCCTCACCAGTATTTGATATTGTTAGTCTTTCAAAATTTAGCCATCCTGACAGATATGCAGTAATATCTCTATGAATTTTATCCGTTCCCTGATTACTAATGAAATTAAAAATCTTTTCATATGCTGTTTGCCATTTGGATATCCTCCTTTGTGACTTACTATTCAAGTCTGTTAACCCTTATTTTTATTAAGATGTTCGTCTCTTTTCTAATTGATATATCGAAAATTTTTATTCATTCTGGATACAAGCTCCTTGCTGTTTATGTGTTATATGTATTATATGTCATATATGTGCAGAAATATATTCTCCCTCTCTGTGGTTTGCCTTTTCACTCTCCTAATGGGTCTTTTAAAAAATAATTAGTGCTTTTTATCTCCTATTTAAGAAATCTTGGCTTATTCCAGGAATTGTTTTATGAAAGCAAAATAGTTGCTAGAATTATTTCCCTTGGATCACATTATGTATGGCATAGTACTTGGTATAAGACAATAGTTAAGAAACCTTGCCCTATGCATTGTTTTCTCAAGGGTAATAATTAACAATAGTGGTTTTTCATCTGGCTTTCTGGTATAATTTATACTGGGCAAGGTACTGAATCTATAGGGACCTCAATTTGGTCATCTGTGAGAGGAGAGCAATAAAGTTTTTATCTCAAAAGATTGTTGTAAGGATTGAATGAGATTAACTATGTATAGCCCTTAGTACAGTGTTTAGCACAGAGGTTAGCACTTAGCAAGTGATAGCTGTCATTAGTTTTGTGTATTACAGTTTAGAGAGCAATTTTATTGCATTTCCAGGTGTATAAGTTTCAAGACATTATATTTGTATAGCTTTACTTTTGCTTCTTGATATGGATAAGAGGCTCAAACCATCCCATCTCCCCACCTCCCCTTTCTTTTTCTAGCCTTAACTCTTGTTATGCTTCTCATGATTTAATCATATAAAACTCCATTCTGTTTGCGAAACCTATCAGGATATTATCTCTCTCTGGTTTTCCACAACCTCTTTTCTTATTCCTGGAATGTCTCCTCTGTGTAAGGAGGTCCACTTGAATGATAACTCTCCTATTAAACTTTTCTTGACCTTCCATAACAGTATCATGCCTAGTTCTGTGCATTTTTATATTAACATTCATTTACTTAATGTGACTAGGTGTAGCCTGCTTATTTTGTTTCTTTGTATGTTAAAGTATATGTCTCTTCTAAGCTCTGATGTTTCTAAGGGCGGGAGCTGTGTATTATAGTATTAATTTGTGGAGTTTAAGTACCTGCACTAGGTTGAGAGTACTTGTGTAAGTCCTCAGTGAGTATTTGTGGAAGAAATGTGTGAATAAATGTCTTTTAAATACCTTTAGGTGAAATTAAAGGGCCACTTGAAATCTCTATATCACAACAAGGTGTACATATTTCACAAGATACTTTAACAGCTGGAGTAGAAGAAATTAGATCTGTAGACATCATTAATGTGCTGCTGAACTTTGAAATCAAAGAGGTATGTAGTATTCATCTGTTTTTATAAAGGTGAATAGAGAATGGATATTTAGATTTAGCTCTACTTGTCTAAACTTGTTGGTTATTGATATAAATGAAAAAATCTTACATGGGCTATTTATAATTTGTATGTAGTAATAATGTTTTAAAATTTGAGAGTTTGTTAAAGATGAGTTATATTTGAGGGATATAATATTTCATAGAGAAAATGGTAGTATGCCCTGTAATGTGCTTTACAAATGATTTTGGAATAGTTGGAAGGTGGCTTGTTTAGATTTCATATAGGGAAAACAGGAAGGGGAAAAGGTAACAGAAAAATCCTATGCAAATTTCAGAAATCCTTAATACAGTAAAACACAATATGTCTGTATTTTTAAAATGTTTCATTATAACTATCTGCTTTTCATCTGCAGATTCTTGAGGGAAGATTAAATGTATTTTCCTCTTCTGATTCACACATTTAAGAAATATTCATTGCATGTGCTTAGTGCTAAGGATACAGAACTAAAAAGCATAGAGTCTGAATTCAAACAAGAAAAACAATTAAAATTTTGTTAGTGCTCCCGTTAAAAGTGTGCCTAGTGGAGCTTGTGGAAGTGATGGTAGGGAGAGGGCATCTAAGCAGTCTGGGAGGGTCAGGGAATATTTCCTGGAAGAAGTGACATTTGAGCTGAAATTTTAACAAAGAGTAAGGTATAGTCTGAGAAAAGGGGATCAGGAAAGGGGCTAGGACAAGGTAGAAAGAAAAATAGGCATAAAGTTGTGAATATGTGAGAAAGCATATTGGATACAGGGACTTGCAAGAACTTCCTCCAAAATCCCTTCATCATTAAATAGTTGTGTAGAGGTTATGTTCTTTCTCTGAGTTAAAAATAATAAACTTTTAAACAAATTAGTTCTACATTTTGGTCTGAAATATATGTTTTGAAACTAACTTTCTTCATGTTAAACCTCTGCTGTTTTTCTGATTTTAAAGCTCTGATAATTGAAACATTGATAGATGAATCATTCTATTTGCAAATAGGCTTTATTAACATATATACATAGAAAATCTGTTAAGTCCTTTTTAATATCATTTGTAATATATATTATTGCAATTCCCTTTCCTTAGGACAGTGATTAGGGTAGGAGAAAGCAGTTTGTACTCTGTCTCTCAGGCTGATAGTTGGCATCATCTGAAGACATTTGTGATTGTTAACTCTGGGGAGATGGAGCTACTGGCACCTAGTGGGTAGAGACCATTGATGCCACTAAACATCCTACAGTAAACAGGACTGCTCCCCACTATAAAGCATTATCTAGTCTAAAATACCCGCAGTGCCAAGATTGAAAAACCTTTCCTTAGGCGTAGTATAAAAATTGACTTTTTATCTCACAAGTTTTCAGATAAAAGGCCATTCGTCAGACTAGGATTTCTGGGAATTAGGGAGAAATACTTTTGTTTTTTTAACTTTACCTTGAAACCCACTAGGATATAGTGGCAGTGCTTTAAAAGTCTGAATAAGTAAATGTGCCTTCCAAAGTAAATACCACTAGGAAATTTCCAGGCACAAGTAGAAGTAAACATCTTTACATTGTGTGAATTTTTGGGTTATATCATTATTGACGGTTATGAAATTGTTGACTTATTTTCATTGTATGTTAATAAAGTAGTTTGTGGTAATACTGGTACTTTTTTCTAGGTTGCAATTACTTTGATGAAAAAAGCAGAAAAGAAAGGAAGGCCTGTACATGAACTCAATGTCCTCCAGCTTGGAGTGGAAGCTAGGGTGAAAACCTATGACCTAACAGCTAAAGCTTATCTTAAAAAAATTAGTATGCGTTGCTTTGAGTTTACTGGTAAGTGTGAAGTATAGTCTTTGTAAATTATCTGTGTAATAGACATATGGTCTCTACCTTTTTATCAACATTAAACATATTTATTAGTGTCACCATAAGTATTTAGTTTTATTTTATTTATTTATTTTTTTATCCTCACCTGAGGACATTTTTTCATTTTTTGTCCAGATAGAGTGGGAGGGAGAGAGAGGAAGAGAGAGAGAGAAAAACATCGATGTGAAAGGGACACATCGAGTGGCTGCCACCCGCACGACCAACCAGGGCCAGGGACAAACTGCAACCGAAGTACATGCCCTTAGCGGGAACCGAACCTGGGTCTCTCTGGACCACAGGCCGACGCTCTAACCGCTGAGCCAAACCGGCCAGGGCTTTTTTTTTTATTTTTTATTTTTTTATTTTTGTTTTTTTTAGTTTTAATTTATTATGTTAATATAAAGGAATTTGATATTTAAAATTTTATTATCTATGTAGTTATCATAAATAAGATTATATGTAAATATATGTCTGTATTTAGCATGAAGTAGAATATATCTAAAAGAAAAATGAAACATTGTCTTCAGTGACTATACATAACACTAGTATTTGTAAAAGGCAACATTTCGTTATAATTATGGCAGGAGAACTGATATATTAGGAAATCAGAAACCAAGTACAATACCCAGATATAGAGCCCAGGGACCCTTTTTGAAAAGGTAAGTTAATTTACTAGGAAATAACTTTTTGTTTGTTTTTTGTTTATTTTAAAATTATATCATTGTTTTTAAATTTAATTTTAATGACAGTATCATACAGGGGTGGGCAAAAGTAGGTTTACAGTTTTTCGTATGGAAAAAGACATGTAGGTTATGATTATTACATTGGCTTTATTAAATAGCACTGTGTTTTGCATACTCACAACTGTAAACCTGCTTTTGCCCACCTCTGTAAATGTATAAAATAAAAATTAAATAATGCAGAAATACATAGAAGAAAAACTTAACATGACTGTATAGTCTCACTCCCTAGGGTAAGAATTTGGTTCACTATGGTTATTTGGCATAGTATTGATGGAAGTGCGAAACATTTTAATTATATATTGGTTTTAGGATTAGAATAAATTTAAGGACAAGACATTGTTCATGCTCATTTAGTGTTGAGTCTGTTTTGGAACCCATAAGTAATGTGACTGAAAGAAAAAGGATATATTCATCATTGGTTTCTGAGAAATGTAAAACATGATAACCATCTGATTTGAAATGAGATAGATTAAGAAGGAAATATTAAAATATTATAGGTAAGTTAGCTTCCTTAAAGCCAAGGTGTTAAAAAAAATAATGAATTCTGCTTTGGGTATAAAAAATATTGAAATGGAAAAAAAAATACTAAGTTATTCTTTAGTGAGTATCTTCCATCTTTCACATTCACTTTCTAAAGTGGATCAAGCTAGCTTTTAAAGTTGCTATGGGTGTTTAAAGCTTATAGGAACTCTATGGGATAACTTGAAGTAAAGCATATTTATATTGAGAATAACCCCTAGCTTATGTATTTTATAGCTTTGTTCGTTAATAGATTCTGATTTGTTCAAATGAGTAATACCAGCAGTACCAAATGTTACAACAGTTTTAATTGGCTGGTGCTGGTTTTTTGTTTTTATGGAATTTCTTTTTTTTTTTTTAAGCCAGTTTTATTGATGTATGATTTATATACAGTAAAAGCCACCCTTTTAGTGTACAGATCTGTGAGTTTTGGCAAGCATACATTTGTGTAACTGGCTGGTCGGTTTTAATATACATTTGAAATTTTTTAAAGACTTAATAGATTTACCCCTTCTTTTTCTCTTTTAGACTCAAAAGGAGAACCTCTTCACATTATTAACTCTTCTAATGTAACTGATGAACCCCTTCTGAAAATGGTATTGACAAAGGTACCTAGCTTCATTTCTAGTTTCTTTAATATGTGAACTTATGTAATTCTCTCATATTTAATATTTCAAATTTCTCCCTTAAAATTTTAAATTCTAAAACTGCTTGATTATAGTGAATTGTGCAAGCATGTGACAATCCTGGAAATGTCAATAATATTCTGAGTTAACTCTTGTTTTTGAATAAGTGAGAGCATATAAAGTTCTGTTGTCATTTGAAGCAAAGTTTGTTGTGATCTGTATATATTAGCATTTTCCCCTACCCTGTAACATTTGAGTTTTTACTTCTGTAGAATGTGAGAAATGCTTAGGTGGTCATTTTTTTTTGGCATGCTCTTTTTTGTCTTTAAGAAATATGTTTATAGTATTTTCATAGCATACTTTGAAAAGTAAAGAATATATGTAATTTTTAGTGTTTGCAACCCAGTGGTTTAATCCTCCACTATTTGTAGGCAGACAGTGATGGACCGGAATTTAAAACCATTCATGACAATACCAAACAGAGACTGAAGGTAAATCTTTTCTAATTCATGATATGGCTGAGTTGTGTTAATGAGTAGATCTAGCTTCATAGCCATCTTTAGTTGTGACATTGTAAATTCTAAAATTAAAATAAGGGTGGCAATAATAATAGGTTAATCTTGTAGATAAGATAAATGCATATAGAGTTGAAATAAAATTTTTAAGAAGAGTTGATTTGATTTTCTTCAAGATTGTTTCCCAGATATGAATTAATGATTAATTGTTGAGTACACAAGTAATGCACTTTTTAAGGGAATTTTGTTCACTATGGTTATTTGGCATAGTATTGATGGAAGTGTTAAACATTTGAATTATATATTGGTTTTAGAATTAGAATAAATTTAAGAACAAGGTTAGCAGCATGGCTCAGTATAGACATTGTTCACAGTCCATTCATTTAGTGTTGATCTGTCTTGGAACCCATATGTAATTTGACCTAAGTATGGCCTGATCATGCTTCCTATATATTTACTTAAAACCCATTAGATTCTGTTGAGGTTAGAATTACGGTAAAGATTGACATTGTAATAGTGAGTTGTTGTTCTTTTTTTTTTAAAAGGTCCTTAATTGAATGATTCTTGTGCTACTTGTGTATGTTGAAGTGTAACATAAAAATGTTACCATATCTGAAATCTGCCTCTCTAATTATCTATTATCTTAGGTTTCATTTTCATCCTTAGACTTAGTACTTCATTTGGAAGCCTTATTGTCCCTCATGGGTTTTTTATCATCTGCTGTTCCATCCTCTGAACCTTCTGAGAAAGGATCTGAGCTGAAACCACTTGTGGGGGAGTCCAGAAGTATCATTGTCAAAGCTGGTATTAACTTTTGAGTGGTGGTCTAATGCTTTCTGTCTGAACGTTATTAATCATATAATAACTTGTATTTTCAAGCTAAGATAAATATTTAGCACCTTAATGTTATAGCTGTTCTGACAGATTAGGTTAGTTTCAAAAGAAAGCAAATTTTATCCTTTTGGTAGTATAGGGTAATTTAGGGAGGGATTTAAAATAAATGTTTAATATTAATTAGGCATTCATATTTGATTTCACTGTCTAGCTTTTACATAAAATAAATTGGTGTATATATATATTCGCATTGATATCTCTGCAGCCTTCACGCCAATGAAAATGAGAAAGGAAGACATTAAAATATGAGTACAATTATTCATAGTAACAAAGGCCCATTTCAGTCCCTCAAGTAAACCTACCTGGTACTCAACAATTTTAGGTGCTTTTGCAGGACACAGAAGGAAGACTCTCATGGAAGAGACAGACTCATTTTGGTTTCTAATGAAACTATTTAAATCACATACTAATACGGGTACATGTTCCTGAAACAAATAACTTAAGCTATGAAATATTAAATATGATGTATCATGAGTGAACAAGTGCCTATTTTTAAGCCAAATATCATTTAATGATTTTTCTTTCATATCATGTGATATGGATATCTGACATCTAGCAATTTAACTTTTCAGACCATTATCATTTTGAGTTATGTCAGTCTTACTGGCATCTTTCAACTGTAAAGGATCAGATATTTTTTTTTTTTATCCTCACTGGAGGACATTTTTCCATTTTTTGTTCAGATAGAGTGGGAGGGAGAGAGAGGAAGAGAGATAGAGAGAGAAACATCGATGTGAAAGGGACACATTGAGTGGCTGCCTCCCTCACGACCCAACCAGGGGCCGGGGTAAAACTGCAACTGAGGTACGTGCCCTTAGCGGGAACCGAACCCGGGTCTCTCCGGACCGCAGGCTGACGCTCTAACCGCTGAGCCAAACCGGCCAGGGCAAGGATCAGATATTTTAAACTAGGGAGCAGAGCAATACTTTTGCTATAAGCTACAGTAAAAGAGTTTTATAATACTTGCATTGTCTGTAATGTACTTGTTACATTAACACTTGTGGAATTACTTAAATAAGATAGATACATACACTGTTCAATAAATGAAAAAGCAATGTTTAAGTTCACAATAAACTACAAGAAAATTAATCCAAAGAAATAATCTTCCAGTTATGCTGTGTATTTAGTTTTTAAGGTTTGATAATGCTACTTTAAATCTCAAGGAAAAGAAACCCATTATCATCTTGGAGGTTAAAGACTGATGTCCCTATGCTTTTACATTTTATAGGAAAAGGTCTGTTTCCCTCAAGTAAGACAGAGCTCTAGGAAAATATATCCTGAATTTATCAATCAGGACCTGGACTAAAGTGGGTTAAGGGAATTCATTTGATTGCGATTCTTATGCACACGTAAACACACATTATACAATTTTTTTTCTTTTTTTTTAAACTTTGGCCCTTAGTGTTCATTTTTCATATAATTTATTTTAGGATTTTTCATGGAGAAACAGGATACAATCTAGAGAAATTGATTCTGTAGTTAATAACACGTGTCATAGTTAATTAAATGTATTTTATTAACTATTACTATTTCAGTTTTTTAATGAAATAGTCTTCTTTGATTTAATGTATGATATGAAGAGGAATTCAGTATCAAAATTTAGCTTTAATAGCATTCTAGAATTTTAGCATAGAGGGTTTTCTTTTGTTTTTCCCAGAAGAATTAGAGTAAAGTTTCCATTTAGCAAGTTGTACTTTTAAGGTCCTATTAAAGGCTGCTTTATTCTTAATTTGGAGGGGAACTTGCTAGCTTTTGTCTGATGGACATTTGAAAATTAAGTCAAAATCCATATTAATTTATGTAATCTTAATGAAGGCCTTTTTGGTTCTTCTTAGTTCATAATGTACTTAGTTCATAATTCACTTATTTTAGTGAATTTAAGATTATTTTGCTTTTTACTATATATCACCTTTGCACTTTGCTGATCACAAGGTTTCTATTACTTTTCAGTGTCCAGCAGCACTTCTCACGATGATGTGTTTGACTTAAAGGTCATGGCTGAATTGAATTCATTTAATATAGTGGTCTGTGATCAAAAGTGTAACATTGCAGATATTAGAATACATGGTAAGTAATAATTCCTTGGTGTATGTATTTCTGTTTCCTTACATAGATCTCCAAGAAGAATAAGTGTGTGCATGGTACATTTCTCATGAGTCATCTTTTGGTTTGCTTACATTGAAGACTCATGCAAACTTTTCAGAGTTGTACTTTGAAATGTTAGAAGTAAATTTGTTCTAATTCATGGGTAACATGAGACATCCCTATGTATTTTAAAAATTTCAGAATAAGTCTAAGGCTTAACCTCTTATGTTCTGTTTGCATTTTCAGAATAATAAACTTTAAACTGTGAAATATGTATCATGATAATATTTCCCTGGGTAAAGAAAATGTCATTATCCCTATTGTCATATTTTGTGCTATATAGTGTCAAGAAAATAAGTTTTTAAAATCAATTTTGTAACCTTGACCCACCATCAGCTTGATATAGGATGAGTTCACATTATTCCATGGGTTCTGGAGCCAACTTGCCAAGGTTCAGTTTTGGCTCTAACACTTACGTGGCTCACCTTGAGCAAGTTAATTAATCTTTTTGTGTCCAAATTTTCTTTTCTGCAAAATGGAGATAGTTATGATAATTATTCATGGTGTTGTTGTGAGGATTAAGTTTATACATTTACATATATTTCAAAAAGTACCTGGTACATCATAAGCAGTTAAAAAAGGTTAAAAATCAGTTTCCTTTAACAAATATCTGTTTTATGGTTGGTATGATAATGGTTTGGGCTGATTATTGGATCTTACTTGCAGGCATTCTTTCTGTACTGAGGAACTGTTTAAGAAATCACTACTCCTTTAGAAATTATGAGGACAAAAAGTTTTCTGGAGAGAAATCTCAGGAGATTGCATTTTAGATACAGTTTATTATAGAAAGAATAGGACTTATCAAATTATATTTATTTATGCTTAATTATTAGAGCAATAATTTTCATAATATAATGTTTATGAAATGGCTGTTTAACAAACATTATGTGTCTTCCTAAATTACCACTTCTGATCTTGCCAATGCACAGGATATTTGTGATTGGAGACTTATAATTAATTTTCCTTGAAAAACATTTTTAAAAAAATTTCCACTTTTATTTATGAGATACCTGTAGTACTTAAAGATATTATAATCTTTCTTAGGTATCTCATACATAGAAGTTGATACTTTAATAGTAAGTAATTTTTATTCATTCTATATCTTGGTAGTATATTATTGAACTTACATACCACTGAATTGGTTCACTTGGATTGGGTGAAAAGTTTGTAAATGTTATGTTTCCCATAGGAATGGATGCCTCTATTTCTGTGAAGCCAAAGCAAACTGACATGTTTGCCAGACTTCAGGATATCATAGTTACCAATATTGATTTGCTGTCCATTCACAAAAAGGTAATTTAAGAAAAGTTTTCTATATTGAAATTTATTTATGTCCTTTGGGTTCGAGATGCCTTTATCCATTTGTTCAGTATATGTTTATTGTCTGTCATGTGTTAGGTACTTTATTAGGGATTGGACATGAATATGGTCATAGTCTGCTTTCATATTGTATGTGGACAGGTGATTTTTAAAAGTTTTTTCTGGCCCTGGCCAGTTTGGCTCAGCGGTTAGAGCATCGGCCTGCGGACCAATGAGTCACGGGTTCGATTCCGGCCAAGGGCACATACCTCGGTTGCAGTTCGTCCCCAGCCCTGGTTGGGGTCATGCAGGAGGCAACCATTCGATGTGTCTCTGTCACATCAGCGTTTCCCTCCCACCAATTAAGTGCTTGATCTCCATTGATAAAACAGTTTTTATAGATACAGGAAAAAGTTATTGTCAAGTATAATGTTTTTAACTCACACTTTGTTTAAAGTTGATTTTAATTTATATTTTTTTAATCCTCGAGAATATTTTTTTCCATTTATCTTCATATAGAGTGGGAGGGAGGGAGGGAGAGAGAGAGAAACATTGATGTGAGAGAGACACATTGACTGGTTGCGCCCTGCACAACTCTGACCAGGGCCAGGGACCAAACCACAACCGAGGTACATGCCCTTGACTGAAATCGAACCCGTAACTCTTTGGTCTGCAGGCTGGCACTCTAACTGCTGAGCCAAACCAGCCAGGGCTTAAAGTTGATTTTATTTTTTATTTTTTTCCAATTTTTATTAATTTATTTTTGTTACAGATGTTTCTCCTTTAACCCCCTAGCCACCCTCCTCCCCATCCGCCCCCCCCCCCAGCATTGTTGTCTATGTCCATTGGTTATGCATACATGCATATAAGTTCTTAAAGTTGATTTTAAATGGCGCTTCATATATCACAGATTCTGTAATAAGGAAACTTATTTATAATGCAGTGATACAGCTATTTTGATGTAATAACCAGTTAATTTAATATTTTCAGGCTGTCTCTATTTTGGGAGATGAAGTCTTTAGGTTCCAAATGACTCTTTATCCAGATGCCACAGAAGGAAAGGCCTATGCTGATATGTCTAAAGTAGATGGCAAACTTAGTCTCAAAGTGGGTTGTATTCAAATTGTTTATGTTCATAAATTCTTCATGTCTCTTCTGGTAAGTTTTTTTTTTTTTTAATATATTTATTTCTCTCTGAAGCCCAGATATCTTTGCCTATGTATCTGGACCTAGACAGTTAAAATATTTACTAATAGGGTTGTGTGTAAACACCCAAATGCTGAACAGAATATTATAGTTAAGGAAATCCTTTACATGATGGATAACCAAATGAATTTTTGTTATTGTTTTGAACATGTAAACTTTTATGCTTTAATATTTTCATAGTTATTTATTTTTTAAGTACTTTTAAAAATTTTAGGATTTATTTGTTTTATGAAATACCCTTAAAGGTATGAGCTAAAAGAATTTTTTAAGGAACTCATTAGGCATTTGAAGGACTGATATTAGAGCTTATAGCTTTTGGTTAGAACTGTGATCAACAAGGCTATAAAGTTCTTTTTTTTTTAAAGTTATTTATTTCCATGTAAGTGTTGTGGGATAAATCTGTCTATGCCTCTTAGCAGGGCTAAAATTCAAAACTTACAAGTCACAGATTTTTACTTAAACCATCATGTTTTATTCTTCAGGGAAGTAATTTATTTGGCATGAGGGGAGTTTAGGTTACTTTGTATTATTAGTGGATGAGTGTCAAGAATATTACTTTTAAAAATGATCTTTTCTTTATTGGGAAAAATCTTTGTTCTTAGTTGAAATTGAGATGAAATGTATCTTACTCGAAATGAAGTTTGACTCTTAATGATAGCAAGATTGTAGACATTTAAGCATCTTCTGCCTGAATATGCTTTTAAAAAGTCTTCAAAACTGTAAGCTGGCAAAACTGTAGTTTCTTTTAAAAAAATTTTTTTTTCTTTATTAATTTTAGAGAGAGAGGAATGGAGAGGGAGAGAGAGAAACATTGATGAGCGAGAACATCAATTGGGCGCCTCCTGCATGTCCCCCCACTGGGGATTTGGCCCATAACCTGGGCATGTGCCCTGACCGGGAATCTAAACGGCAACCTCTTGGTGCATGGGTCAATGCTCAACCACTGAGCCACACTGGCGGGCCAAAACTGTAGTTTCTAATAATAACTTTATTCCTGTGGCTTAGAGGTATAGATTTGAACTTAATTTGGGAAAAGTAAAGTGCTCTCC
Source organism: Tadarida brasiliensis (assembly GCA_030848825.1). Classification (NCBI taxonomy): domain Eukaryota; kingdom Metazoa; phylum Chordata; class Mammalia; order Chiroptera; family Molossidae; genus Tadarida; species Tadarida brasiliensis. Next base: position 194,104,749 of record CM061257.1, on the reverse strand, counting down.
TCCATTTCTTTCTTTAAATTTGAATTTAAAATGACTGACATTCATGAATAAACAGAAGATTTAAAAAAAAATTGTTACCAAAATTTGTTATAAGAACCAAATAATTCTGAAGTATATAAAATGAAAGGATGCTTTTTTCCTATAAGTAATTATTAATATCTCAGAATGTATCTTTCTAGATTTTACTCTCCATAAACACAATCATAAATAACATCTCTTTTATTTAATTTTTCTTTTTAAAGTAAATAATTTAAAAATTTTTTCATTTGAAAAATAAATGTTGTTTTTTGGGACCTCTAAATATCAGTCTCTTCCGACAGAACTTCCTTAACAATTTCCAAACTGCCAAAGAAGCTTTGAGCGCAGCCACAGTACAGGCTGCAGAAAGAGCTGCTTCCAGCATGAAAGACTTGGCTCAGAAGAGTTTCCGCCTGTTGATGGATATCAATTTGAAAGCACCAGTTATTATCATTCCTCAGTCTTCAGTATCACCTAATGCTGTGATAGCTGATCTGGGTTTAATCAGAGTTGAAAACAGATTTAGCTTAGTTCCTATGGAACATTATTGTCTTCCCCCAGTCATTGACAAAATGAACATCCAACTCACTCAGTTGAAACTCTCCAGGTATGAATATATAATCCAATTGTGTGTTGCTTAGTATAAATAGAATTTTCATAAATTCCTTCCAGGGGTAAAATACTCTAGTGATTTGTGGTTCTCATTCCTTATTTTTTCTAATTATGAAACCTTGACTACCCGTGTTTGGTGAGTGGTTAGTAGCAATGTTGTACCTCATAGTGTCTGCATTTTGTCTTACTAAATTTATAATGTGATTTTTTTCCATTCTATAAAAATTTCCTATTACAAAATTATAGTTTACTCAATAATACTTAATTTAGATTTATTTTTATTTTTTTACTTTGTATGTAACTTTTCTATAGATGGGTGGACACTTCTTAAAATGTAATAAAATTTAAGATTTATTTCTCATTTCCAAACCTTGTCACATTTGGGAATTCTCAGTGAGGTTTATAAAGGATTATTGAATACAAATGAGAAAGTGTTGGTTCTGTTAAATGACAAGAGTACTTACTTGGTTGTGCAAATGGTTGTTGGCATGCAAGCTAGAAATAACTGTTACCATATGTTTGCTTAACTTCTGCGTTTGGTGAATTTTCCCCTTTCAGTTTGGAGAACTACCAATCACATAAAACTAAGGGCTAAATAGACCACCACTTTTTTTGTCCTCCACATTTTTTAGGAAGATGTAACCTTTATTTTTATGACACTGCACTATTTGCTGTTATTAAATAGTTCTTATGAAAGATAGTTAATAGTGCAATAATCATACTTTGTGAAATTGTCTTTGAAGTCAGCATAGGCTTTGTTTTAGCTAAGTCTGCATGTAAACTTGATTTACTCTGATTCAACTGATTTATGAAAAGAAGCATGTTTTAAAAGAATTCTGATAGCGCCTTTAGTGTTTAGGAAAATGCTATGTGGAAGCTTAAATAATATGTTAGTCTTCATTTTAAAATACAAATTTCAAAAATATAAACAAATTCTTGTTTATCTTTCAGAACTATCTTGCAGGCTGGCTTGCCACAACATGACATTGAAATTTTAAAACCAGTCAACATGCTTTTGTCTATACAGCGAAATTTAGCAGCAGCATGGTATGTGCAAATTCCAGGGATGGAGATAAAAGGAAAACTAAAACCTATGCAGGTGAGTATATGTATAAAAATATATGAAATTGCCCTGGCTGGGTGGTTCAGTTGGTTAGAGTGTCGCCCCATACACCAAAGGTTGTGAGTTTGATCCCTGGTCAGGCAGAGCACATATAGGAGGCAGCCAATCAATGTTTCTCTTTCACATCAATGTTTCTTTCTCTCACCCACTTCCTCTATCTCTAAAATCAATTTAAAAAACATATCCTCAGTGAGGGTTACTATATACATGTATATGAAAATTGCTAGATAGGCTTTTATCATTGACCATAGTGCAGTTCTAGTGTACATCAGAAGTGAGGATACATTAAAAGGGAATACTTTAACTGCAAATGAAGTCATCCTAGTTTCCTACACTTTATTTCATTTTAGTCAGATATTTTGTAAAGCCAGCAAGAAGTCAGATAAAAACTGTTGGAATCCACTGAAAATATTACTGGTAATTTTGGCAAATTCTAATAAAGTTTTAAGGCAGTTAAATTGTAAGAGTATAAAGTGGTATTTAGAGACTACATTCAAAGCACCTTAGTAGTGTTTTTATGTATAAAATCACTCTTTTAATTAAAAAGTAGACTTTTTAAATAGGTGAATGTGTTTATTTGGTAAACATGTAAATACAGCAATAGTTTTGAAGGTATAGTTAGCAGATCCACATGTGTAGGCTGACAGGAAAGGATAATGGCTGAAGACATCATGGAACTGTAGGAATCTTGGATTCTTGTGTGCCTATGTGTGAAATTGTTGAGGCCCAACAGTAGGGAATAGGGTACTGGAGAGAGTGACTGAACAAATAGAGTATGTGAAAAACAAATTAAAATATAGTAGTTTAGTGATTTTTGATATCTGTGATTATTTCAGAGTTAGTTCTAAGATAAAATAGAAAGGTCAAAGGAGCTGAGTTCTAAGGAAGAAGTTAAAGTTGAAGTTTGTTGTAGGAATATCCCTGTGTATAGAATGAGTCGATACATTATATGAGGAACAGTTTCTGTTTGGGATATTCATAAAGAATTTTCTATTTCAGAGTATGGGATGACTCTTAATTTCTCCCTTACTGTTAAGATATTAGATCTCAGGACTAATATTTGTCCCATTTCCTTTTCTTTGAAAGATTGAAAGCAAAAGTAAAACCTAAATGTTTATCAGTAGGATAATGTGGGTCAAATGATAGTATATTCATACAACGGACATTATAAAGTAGATATAGTGAAGGAGCTAGAACTGTACAAAGCAGAATAGGTATATCGTAAATGTAAAAATGAAAAAAATAAGTTGCAGAATGATAGTGCATTTCTATATCATTTCAAATTTTACAGCAAGCCAGCCAATGGACAGTGCTCTATATTGTTTATAGTGGTAAATTTAAGAAAGCATTCATGGAAAGAATACTTCTGTAATTCAGGATAGTGTGTTTCATTGAGGAGGAAAGGAGAAAGGAATGGGGTCTCAGAGAAGTAAACATGGGGCTGCAACCATATCCACAGTGGAGAAAAAAGATCTGAAACAAATATAGGAATTATTTAAGATTCGACTCAGGTAGGTACAGTGGGGAGGATTATAGTATTCTCTGTGCTTTTCTTTTATGTTTTACTATTTCAAGAGAAAACAAGAAAAAAGTATCATCCATCAGTTTAGCATCAAAGGATGCTCATTACTTTAACTAAAAGGACCCCCATTAACTCAGGAGTGCATCCGTAGTGGGTATGATCTCCATTGCCTAATTTGACAGAGACCAGGCCTCTTTAACCATCTCCTCATTGGTCAGAATGTGTATTAGTTGTCTAGGGTACAGAGTGCATCTAAGGAAGGGTATCAGGCAGAAGACATCAAAAGTTGTTTTGGGTCCATCAGCTTGACAGTTAAGAACTGTGGGGCTACCTCTCAAATTGTCTTACAGACTTTAAAGTACTTGAAACAGGCCTGTTGAATCACTCTATGTGTAAGGAAAATGTACACAAGATGGAAGGATTAAAAGGTTTGATGGATCTTAACAGCTAGTGGCAGCTTCATTTGTTCTGCTTCATGTTCTGCAGCCACCTGTGAGGAAGAGGATATTATTCCAGTTTTAAAGATTAAGAAACTTGAATTAAGGAAGCTAATTTGGCCAACAACACAGCTTGAAAGGGGTAGAGTTGATACAGATCTGCCTGACTCAAAAGCTCTTGCTTTCTTTTTTTCCTTTTTGTCATATATCCCTTTTATAAAGTTAGGAGATGAGCATGATACTCCTTTCCTGGTTTGTGTTTTAGGTTTTTAAAATACTTTGTAGATGCATTTGTTACTCTTCTAAGAGGCGTTATTCTTGATAAGTTAAACAAATGTTTTATATATGTCCGGATGCATAGTTACTGAGGATAAGAGCTACATTATAGGAGAGCATCTTTTTATTTCTTGTACTGAGTTTGGAGGGGAGTAAATAATAATGCAGAGGAAGGAGCTGGTACTGGGTGAGAAGAGAGAGAGGCAGAATAGAGATGAGAAGCTAAGGAGAGGGGAGAGAGGCACAGGTCCAGCAACAGGATGAGACAGAGAAAAACAGATAAGGCAGAAGAGTGATGGAGTGTCAGAGGCAGGGACTTGCATATGGGTATAGGTAGAAGAGTGTTTCCACACAGGAGGAAAGTCTCATACTATACAAGGTGAAATACTTCTCTCCTAGTATTTATGGTCCTACTCCCTTTTTAAAAAAATTAAATTTATTGGGATAACATTGGTTAATAAGTTTATATAGGTTTCAAGTGTACAGTTCTGTGATACATCATCTGTATATTGCATTGTGTGCCCACCACCCAAAGTCAAATCTTCTGTCACCCTATATTTGGCCCTCATTACCCTGCACTACACTTCAGCCCCCTTCCCTCTGGTAACCACCATACTGTTGTCTGTGTCTGTGAGTTTTTGTTTGTTTGTTTTTCTTGTTTGGTCATTTGTTGCTTTCAGTTTTATATCTCACATATGAATGAAATCATATGATTCTTAACTTTTACTGTCTAACTTATTTCACTTAGCACAATATTCTCAAGATCCACCTATGCTGTTACAAATGGCAGTATTTGGTCTTTTCCTACGGCTGAGTAGTATTCCATTGTGTATATGTACCACATCTTTATCCAATCATCTAGTGAAGGACACTTCAGTTGTTTCTATGTCTTGGCCAACTGGAATAATGCTGTAATGAACATAGGCATGCCATATATCTTTGTGAATAAATGTTTTCAAATTTTTTTGAGTAGTTACCCAGAAGCCTGAATCACCAATCAGAAAGAATATATGTACCCCCATGTTCATAGCAGCACTGTTTACAATTCCTAAGATCTGGAAACAGCCCAAGTGTCCATCAATAGATGAGTGGATAAAAAAGCTGTGGTACATATACACAGTGGAACGCCATGCAGCTGTAAGAAAGAAAGATTTCTTATCCTTTGAGACTACATGGAGGGACCTGGAGAGTATTATGTTAAGTGAAATAAACCAATCAGAGAAAGACAAATACCACATGATCTCACTTATTTGTGGAATATAATTAACAATATAAGCTGATAAACAAAATAGACCAAGAGACATAGAAAGGAGTATGGTTCAGACTGACAAACCTCAGAGGAGGGGGGTGGGGGTGGGAGGATTAGATAAACCAAAGAATTTATATGCATAACCAATGGACATAGACAACAATCATGTGAGGGGGTGAGCAGGATCGGAAGGAGGGTGTCTAGGGGGGGAAAGGAGAAACATCTATAACAAAAATAATTTAATTAATAAAGTAAAAATAAAAAAAATAAAAAATGTCATTGGGATTTTGCAGAAGATTGCATTTAATCTGTTTATTGCTTTTGGTAATAGGGACATTTTAACTATGTCAATTCTTCCAATCCATTAACACAGAATTTCTTTCCATTTCATTGTTTTTTTCAGTCTCTTTTATTTTATTTTATTTTTTTCCTTTATTGATATTAGAGAGAGAGAGAGGAAGAGAGAGAGAGAGAGAGAGAGAGAGAGAGAGAGAGAGAAACATCAATGGGAGAGAACATCGATTGGCAGCCTCCTACATGCCCCCCACTTGGGATCAGGCCCACAACCTGGGCATGTGCCCTGACCAGGAATCAAACCGGTGACCTCTTGGTGCATGGGTTGGCACTCAACCACTGAGCCACACCGGCTGGGCTTCAGTCTCTTTTAATAATACTTTGTAGTTTTCAGTATATAGGTCCTTCACATCCTTTGTTAAGTTTATTCCTAGGTATTTTATTCTTTTTGTTGCAATTGCAAAAGGAATTGTTTTTTCATTTCTTTTTATGAAATTTTATTGTTAGTATATAGAAATGCATTGTGTTTTTGTACATTGATTTTGTATCCTGTAACTTTACTGTATTTGTTTATTGTTTCTAATAGTTTTTGGTCTACTCTAGGGTTTTCTGTATAAAGAATCATGTCATCTGCAAAAAGTGACAATTTTACTTATTCTTTCCCAGTTTGGATGCCTTTTATTTCTTTCTCTTGCCTGATTGCTCTGGCTAGGACTTCCAGTACTATGTTGAATAGCAGTGGTGAGAGTGGGCATCCTTGTCTTGTTCCTGATCTTAGAGGAAAAGCTTTCAGTTTTTCACCACTGAGTATGATATTAGCTAAGGGTTGGTCATATATGGCCTTTATTATGTTGAGGTACTTTAAATGTAAATTGGCTGAATTTGCCAATAAAAAGGCACAAAATAGCAGATTGGTTCAAAAAAACAAAATCCAACCATATGCTGTCTTTAGGAGACACATCTAAGCTGCAAAGACAAATATAGACTCAAAGTGAAAGGGTGGAAAATGATTCTCCAAGGAAATGGCATCCACAGAAAAGCAGGTGTAACCATACCTTATATCTGACAAAATGAATTTCAGATAAAAAAGTAACAAGAGAGCTCAGTTGGTTGGGCGTCATCCTGTGCACCAAAAGGTTGCTGGTTCGACTCCCAGTTGGGGCACATGCCTGGGTTGTGGGCTCAGTCCCCGGTGGGGGGCAGCTGATCCATGTTTCCGTTGATGTTTTTTTCTCTCTTTCCCTCTCCCTTTTATCCTCTCTAAAAAGCAATCATTTTTTTTTTTTTTTTAAGAAAAAGAAGGTAACAAGAGACAAAGATGAACATTTTATAATGATAAAGGGGATACTACATCAAGAAGACATAACACTTCTCAATATATATGCACTCTGTCAGGGAGCACCAAAATATATAAAGCAACTGCTAACAGAACTAATGGGAGAAACTGAGAAAAACACAATCACAGTAGGAGACCTAAATACCCCATTGACAACTATGGATAGATCATCCAAACAGAAAGTCAATAAAGAAGTACCAGCCTTAAAGGACACATTAGACCAAATGGACATAATTGACATTTACAGAGCCTTTCATCCCAGAACACTAGATTATACATTCTTACCTAGTGCACATGGAATATTCTCAAGGATAGGCTAAATGTTGGGACACAAAACTAGCCTCAAAAAATTTAAGAAGATTGAAATTATACCAAGCATATTCTACAACCACAATGGTTTGAAATTAGAAATTAACTGCAAAAAGAAAGTGAAATATGTGGCTAATAAATTAACTTTGATTTATTAAAGTTAGATGAATAGTCAGTTAATTTGAAGAACCATAACATAAGACATAGATATGATATTCTGCATTTTTTATTCCTTTATATTAACAATATCTCATTGTTGGTTTCTAGGTTGCTCTCAGTGAAGATGATTTAACAGTTTTAATGAAAATTTTGCTAGAAAATCTTGGAGAATCTTCTTCACAGCCAAGCCCTACACAATCTACCCAGGAGGCTGTAAGAGTAAAAAAAGATGTTTTGAGTGGACCTGACCACCTCAAAGGTATAAATTGATGAAAAATTTTGCTTTGATTATGGAGAAAAAATAGTGTTAGTGCCATATTTATTTTTAGTGTTTTTTAAAAGTTGTCCAGCATAATGTGGTATGAACTGATTCAGTATTGTATTATTTACTGTGGAAAAGCTCCCAGGGTAGGGAGGTATGCTCAGTGTTTGCTTTAGGGCAGGGGCCACCTGTTGTTGCCTGCATGATGCATGTTTGCCTTTTACTTGTGAAAGCTGAATTTGCTGAACTCATGAGGTACTGAGGTGGTAGACCTTGAGAGAAAAAACAAATTAGACATGCAGCATAGTAAGGTCCCTAAATAATTAAGGAAGAAAAGGACCTTGTTATACTCAGATGGCTGGCCCATGAGAAAGGAAGGTATTCTTGTATAGCAACAGCTTTACTTACCTGGTTTTATTGGAGAGTGATAATAGTCAGATACAGAAGGGAATTTTTCAGGTTATTAAATTAAATCAGGTTATTAAATTTTTCAGGTTATTAAATTAAGAGCACTGAACTTTTTTTTTTCTCAGAAAGACCACCACCTCTGCATAATTTAGATTTTTTTATTAATTTATTTTTGCTACAGATGTTTCTCCTTTTTCCTCCATTGACACCCTCCTCCCGATCCGCCTCCAACCACCCACCAGTATTGTTGTCTATGTCTATTTGTTACTCATACATACATATAAGTTCTTTGGTTTATCTCTTTCCTCTCCGCTATCCCCCTCTTCTGAGGTTTGTCAGTCTGTACCCTACTACTCTGTCTCTGGGTCTATTTTGTTCATCAGCTTATTTTGTTCATTGTATTCCACAAATAAGTGAGATAATATGATATTTGGCTTTCTCTGATTGGCTTATTTCACTTAGCATAACACTCTCCAGGTCCCTCCATGTTGTCTCAAAGGATAAGAAATCTTTCTTTTTTACAACTGCATAGTATTCCATTGTGTATGTGTACCACAGCTTTTTTATCCACTCATCTGTTGATGGACACTTGGGCTGTTTCCAGATCTTAGCAATTGTAAATAGTGCTGCTATGAACATGGGGGTACATATATTCTTTCTGATTGGTGATTCAAGCTTCTTAGGATATATTTCTAGAAGTGGGATAACTGGGTCAAATGGCAGTTCAATTTTTAACTTTTTGAGGAAACACCATATTGTTTTCCATAGTGGCTACACCAGTCTGCATTCCCACCAGCAGTGTACTGGAGTCCCCTTTTCTCCACATCCTCACCAGCACTTGTTTGATGATTTGTTGATGGCAGCCATTCTGGCAGATGTGAGGTGATACCTCATAGTCATTTTAATTTGCATCTCTCTGATGAGTAGTGATATTGAGCATTTTTTCATATGTCTCTTGGCCATTTGTATGTCCTATTTGGAGAGGTGTCTATTTAGGTCCTCTGCCCATTTATTTATTTTATTTTATTTATTTTTTATCCTCACCTGAGGACATTTTTCCATTCTTTGCTCAGATAGAGTGGGAGGGAGCGAGAGGAAGAGAGAGAGAGAAACATCAACGTGAAAGGGACACAGCGAGTTGCTGCCTCCCACACGACCCCACCAGGGCTGGGGACAAACCGCAACTGAGGTATGTGCCCTTAGCGGGAACCGAACCCGGGTCTCTCTGTACCGCAGGCGGACGCTCTAACTGCTGAGCCAAACCAGCCAGGGCCTCTGCTCATTTTTTAATTGGATTCTTTGTCTTCCTTTTGTTGAGCTGTATCAGTATTTTATATATTTTGGAAATTAACCCCTTATCTGATCTATTGTTGGCAATTATGCTCTCCTATATAGTGGTTTCCCTTTCCATTTTGATGGTTGTTGCTTTTGCCTTGCAGAAGCTTTTTAGTTTGATGTAGTCCTATTTATTCATTTTTTTCTTTGTTTCTCTTGCCTATCAGTGAAAATTCTTCTGCATGTGATGTCTAAAATTTTTTTGCCTACATTTTCTTCTAGAATTTTCATGGATTCACGAGTCACATTTAAATCTTTTATCCATTTTGAGTTTTTTCTTTTGTATGGTGTAAGTTGGTGGTCTAGCTTCATTTTTTGCATGTAGCTGTCCAATTTTCCCATTTACAATTGCTAATTTCTCATTTATTAAAGGAACTGTCTTTACTCCATTGTAAGGAGCACTGAACCTTTTTAAATTCAGCCATTTTAAAGGATAATTTTTCTAAAATACAAGGTTCATTCTTGCTTTATTAAATCGTTATATAGAGTATAATTTCTTTTTCATAATTTTAAGTCATTGATGTGAATATTATGTTTTGTTAGACTTTGAATGTGTTAATATTTCCATGGCTAAAAAGAGATGAAGTGCTCCTTGCCCTTATAATAACTGTCCCTAGACTGCTGTGCATTTATGATGCTGTGATCACCAGCTATTACACCTGTAAAACTGCCCTTTAATAATACCATACCAGCACTGCTTCTGCTGCAGTTAGGACCCCAGTGTATTTTGAGATAACAAAATAAATGATTAGAGAAGTGTGCAAAATGAGATTTTGGGTTCAGGTAGATAGTTATGAATGCTATACGAGCTAGGTGAGGCCAGCATCTTCTCCCTAGGTTGGGTTCATGCCACTGTTTAGACAAATGCTAGACACACAGGCTGTTGCTGTGGTTAGACAGGAACTGTGTACAGATGAATAAGCTCTAGCAGCAAGCTTTATGTAATTAACGGTCTCATTATGTTCAGCTGTAGTCAGTTCATGTATCTGGTTCTGGCTGTTTGATTAATGTGGTACTTTGGAAAACTTGTGACTTCAGATGAAAGCTGCAAAGATAGTGAAGATTGGAATGTAAATTACATTCAGTGAAATAAAGAAGGGAAAAAACCCAACATTTTTCAACTTGGAGAAGCCTTTATGTGTTAAAGTTATGCAATGTTTGCTATTACAGTAACTTTAAGTACAGACTTTCCTATAAATGACCAAAGAATAGAATCAGTTCCCAAAAGAGATTAGAGTCACTTTGTAAGAGTAATTGAAAGCAGTATCTATTTTTATCTGTCTAAAAATTTTCTGCCTAAAGCTGAGAGAGAATACTAAATTACCTCTTGAAGTCTCTTTTTTCTCAAAATTCCAAAGACTCCCTGCCCCTTACTATATTTGAGCTTGATGTTTGATTCTGCTCTTTAGTTTCATTCTGTTTCACTTATAAAGGTAATGGGTTGAGTGATATGGTAATTGAAGATAGTAAGAAGTGTACTGTGCTAGCAGAGGATCTGTTACTGACTATCTGTCCTAGGACAAAATATTTTACTTTTTTATGCCTCTAGTTTCATAATCTCTTGAAAAATGGCTTGTAACCAGTTATATGAAATGCTTTAATAGTTGTAAATTCCTCTATAATAAGTGGTCTTGTTCTGGAGGGGCTTTAAAAAAAAATTTGTCTTAATAATCTTTGTAAGATGCCCTCTTTTTTTTCCTTTTTAAATGTGAATAATCTGCCCCTTATTTTGTCCTGTAGTAAATATATATGGAATAAATCATTGGCATTTTTATATCTCATAATATGATTTAAGGAATTCTAGAAAGTATGGTATACATTTAGAATTATTATGCCAGCTTTTAAAATATAACTAAAATCATACACCTACATAAAAGTTTTTAATTTTCATATTATGTTTGAACCATCAGGACAAGATTTGGCAGACTCAAAGCTTTCTGTGGACCAGAATGTCACTCTGCAGTTTGACTTTCACTTTGAATCTCTTTCCATTGTTCTTTATAACAATGATATCAACCAGGTATGTACTACGTTTCTGTATTTAGAAAAAAATCCTCAGCTCTTTATTGAATTTTAGAAGATGGCTTTTTTTTATGTCTATTCATTAAAAAAATTAATATGTCTATGAAATTCTATTTGGACTACAGAATATACATTGGTCTTACTCTCTGACTTCACATTGTTAGTGTTTTTAGTATTACTAGGCTAAGCAAATTTTTAAATTTTGATCTAAGTAATATTAGTACTAAAACACTTAAATTTATCACTAGTAGAGGTATCTTATATATGACTAAATATGCACAATTTTATTGTATAGTTAGATGTATATGCATGTATAACTATTTAAAGAGAATAATTTAGTAGTGGCTTTGTAACCTTAGAGGATTATTTTTGAAATTTATGATATATAAGCATTAATTATGTTTCTATTAAATACATTTTATATGTAGTAGTTATGTGTTCAGGATACTCATCAATGAGTTGAAGAACTAAGGTTCAGTACCATAATTATTTGAACTAAATAATGTATCAGTGGTATTTTAGGAAGCTATTTTTTTGTTATGTAGATAGTGTGTTTTAATAAATATTTTTCTTTTTCTTCAGATAGAGTAGGAGGGGGAGAGAGGGAGAGAAAGGGAGAGAGAGAGAAACATCAATGTGAGAGGGACACATCAACCCATTGCTTCCTGCAGGACCTCGACTAGGGTCGGGGACGAACCGCAACTGAGGCACGTCCCCTTAACCAGAATTGAACCCGTGACTCATTGGTCCGCGGGCAACGCTCTAACTGCTGAGCCAAACTGTCCAGGGCTAATAAATATTTTTGGTTATATCAATTAATTATGTCATATAATACTCATAATTCATACACCATATAATAATACCTATAAAGTTATATTGATTGGTACCCATAATATGTTCTGATTATGGGTATTGTATATATATGTTGATAATGTCCATTTATATGTTATTTTACATTTTATATTATTTTCTAAAAATTATACAGTATTCATACATTGTTACTGTTGAGCCTTGGCTAATATCTGTAATTTGTACAACGAACTGCCTTAATTTCTAAAGTTTAATGTTAATGAAAAGATCAGAAAATTACCTTCTGGAAAATGAATAGTTAAATGTATTCTTCATGTCACTTAAGATACCATCATTCTACAGGTTGCCCAGCTTTAGAATCTGTGTCTTCATTTCCTTCTTCGTTGACCTTTATTCATTTAGATGCTGATTACTATCAGTTTTTTTGTTGAGTGTAAATTTGTCCTTTCCTGTCAATTTTCACTGCTGCTTTATTTGAGATGTCTTAGCTCACACTTATAGTACTGCAGTGGCTTCCTTGTTTGGTACTCTTTTTTCTTTCATCCATCCTAGACATTGGCACAAGTTCAGTTTCCTAAATGATTTTCATGTAGCAATTTACAATTTCCCATTCTACTTAAAAAACATTGTGTTATGTAAATTTTACCTTACTAAAAAGAAAAATTCAGTGGTTCCACATTGTCTACAACAGTGTCTATACCACAGATGTTAGTATGTTGTGATCAGTAGATGTGTCACAGGTTATTTCTATTAATAGTGTGTGCCCTGGCCAGGTGGCTTGGTTGGGTGGAGTGTTGTCCTGTACACCAAAGGGTTTGAGTTCAATTCCTGTTCAGGGCACATGCCTAGGTTGTGGGTTTGATCCCCAGTCTAGGAGATCGATATTTCTCACTCATATCTATGTCTCTCTCTCTCTCTCCCCCTTTCTCCCCCCTCCTTCCCTCCCTCTCCCTTCCTCTCTCTAAAGTCAATAAAAATAACATATCCTCAGGTGAGGATTAAAAAAATAATCAGAAGTTTGTGAATTATTTACATTTTTATAAATTAAAGTCATTCCAAGTTTGCTAATAATAATGTCATTCTGACCCACTTATATGCAATGTATGTACTCTCACAAGTGAGAGAAGATGTGGAGTTAAAATGTATGCAAGAATTGCACATCACCAGTACCCCTCCTGTGAATGCCATGGTCTGAAGTGAGCTATTAGGACTAATGTTCTTTACTTAAATGAAGACTTTGGGGTTTTTTTGGTTGTTTGTTTGGGTTTTGTTCTTTTAAAGTATGGGCATACCTGTAGAATTTGGAGCTATGTTCTTGGTAACGTATGATTGAGGTCCTTTTTCCTGTAAATAAAATTTTAAATCTTTAGTTTAGGATATGAGACCCAATTAGGGCTCTATATTTCTCTCCATTCCCTACCATTCTTTAATTGGACTATTCAAGTCTAAGCAGCCTGTACTTTGTGCCTTCAGAGCATCTTGAATTGTTTGTTCATGTTTTTCCCTATCTAGAATGTCTTCTGCACCCTCTTAACCTGTGTAATACCACTCAGTTTCTGAGGCTCAGTTAAGTTCTCACCTTCTTCATGGCTTTTTTCTACCCCATGATGCTCTCTCTTCCACCCTCTGAGTGTTTGCTATTTATATTCTTTTTTTTTTTTTATCCTCACCCGAGGACATTTTTTCATTTTTTGTTCAGATAGAGTGGGAGGGAGAGAGAGGAAGAGAGAGAGAGAAACATCGACGTGAAAGGGACACATCGAGTGGCTACCACCCGCACGACCAACCAGGGCCGGGGACAAACTGCAACCGAGGCACATGCCCTTAGCGGGAACCGAACCCTGGTCTCTCTGGACCACAGGCCGACGCTCTAACCGCTGAGCCAAACCAGCCAGGGCCTATTTATATTCTTTACCTAATCAGTTAATATCCTTTGTGGAATATGGGAGGATATAAATATGAATACATAAATGACTACATGTCATTTTTTGATCATTTATAACTTATCACATCTCTTTGTGATGTTCCTTGTAATATATATATATATTTTTTTAAATCAGGGTGTAATCTCACTTAGCTCACCTACCATGCCTTATTCTTTCTCGTTCTTGTCTTGGTGTTTTTTACAGAAGAGCTCATTAAATATTTATTAGTTAGAATGGTTGGTTGACAGAAATATTACCTGATTATTCTTATTTGCATTGAGCTGATAAATTTTTGCATGTTAACTACTATTGAGGATCAGCACACACATATATGTTTTTATTTTCTTTTTAAATAAATTTTTATTAATTTTTAGAGAGAGAGGAAGGGAGAGAGAGGTAGAAACATCAATGTGAGAGAGAAACATCGATCAGCTGCCTCCTGCATGCCCCCTACTGGGGATCGAGCCCGCAACCCAAGCATGTGCCCTGACTGGAAATCGAACCCGGACCTCTCATCTCAGTCCATGGTATGATACTCAATCCACTGAGGCATACTGGCCGGGCCATATGTATTTATTTGTATGTATGTATACACTCACAAACATGAATGTTATTCTCTGTTTTTTTGTGTGTGTTTTAACACTCATTCTTTTAAAATTCGTGATACAGATTTGCCTTTAATTTCTTAAGAAATATGTTTACAAGTAATTATATAATATTTAAAGATAATTTACTCTTTTGCTTGAAAAATATACCACAGGAATCCAAACTTTCATTTCATAATGACAGTTTCCGGCTTGGTGAACTCAGACTACATCTAATGGCCTCCTCAGGGAAGATGTTTAAGGATGGCTCAATGATTGTCGGCATTAAACTTAAGACATGCACCCTTGATGATCTCAGAGAAGGTATTGAGAGAGCAACATCAAGGTTTGTCACCTCTGAATTTACTATATATTACTTGAAGTTGACATGATACCTGGCATTGCTACCAGGCATTGATTGCTAAGCTTGGAATTATCAAAAGAGGTCTTTGGTCATATTGTAATTTGATGAGTATCAAGAGGTAGTGCTGATATCAAGTTCAGTTGCTTTAAAGTTTGAAGTAAAGGGAAGTTTAATAGTAAAATGGAGTATTGTCTTAAAAGCAGGAACCAAGAAAATGTAAGAATTTTAATAGTTAAATCCATGTGTAGTGGTCCATTGATAATATATATTTTTTTCAGTAGGCAGAATCTTTTTAAAAAGTCTTAAAATTATGTATAAATTTTCTTTGTCTTATTTACTGTGTCTATAAATAGTTCTGTGAAATTTCTTTCAAAGTTTTAATAGAATCCCTAGCATTTTCACATTATCAACCCATTTTTGAAAGATTAACTTATATTAGCCTGCTATAAAGTGAGAAATGTATAACCTTAATAGACTAATGATATTTTTATTTCTTTCACAAATAATGAGACATAATATTTTTGTCCTTGATATATTTTTTAAAAAAAAAAACTATGCTGCTACCTAAACTCAGACTCCGTTGAATATATACTGGATACCTCTAAGCTCTTTGTTTTGAATAAATGAGAAAATATGCTATCATGCATCAGCTTTTCTAGTTTTGACATTTCATATTTGAGGTAGCTGTCTACAGCTGTCTAGGCAATGGCGATTAAAGGCCATCATCTTTTTGGTAGTCTGGCTCTTTCCAGCACATGTCCTGTGTGGGAACTATCACTGCAGTCAGTTGATAAACACTGGCTGATTTGAATGGTATTGAATACTTTTGAACTCAACTTGTATAGGATGATCTTTGGAGATAAGGAGGAGGTTTTATTTTGTAAAATAATCTAAAGAGGTGTCTTTTAATTTTTGTGGAAACATATTAAAGTGTTTAGTTAATTGCCGAAATTTCTTCCAACAGTTGAGTCATTGATTTGTTTTTCTAGTATTGCATCCTAATGATAAAATATTCTGTAACTACTAAATAACTTGAATGTTGCTGTAGAGATAAGGAGACCATGTCTTGAATACGAATTGGCTTCTGGTTAACAGTGGCCTGTTTTCTGTTCAGATTAGAAACTGAAAGGTGGAAGAAAGATAATTAAGAAATATATCTTTTCATCTTTTTAATTATTTTAGCAGAAATAAAATAATGAATGTGCCCAGCTGGTGTGGCTCAGTGGTTGAGCATTGACCCATGCACCAAGAGGTCGCCCGTTCAATTCCCAGTCAGGGCACATGCCCAGGTTGTAGGCCCAATCCTCAGTTGGGATTGTGCAGGAGGTGACCAATCGATGTTCTCTCTCATCGATGTTTCTATCTTTCTCTCCCTCTCCCTTCCCCTCTCTCTCAAATCAATAAAGAAAAAATAATAATAATGAATGTGTATTTTTTCAGAATGATTGATAAGAAGAATGACCAAGATAATAACAATTCTATGATTGATATAAGTTACAAAAAAGACAAAGATGAAAGAAGTCATGTTGATGCTGTTCTTGACAAGCTCTATGTATGTGCCAGTGTGGAATTTCTGATGACTGTGGCAGATTTCTTTATCAAAGCTTTGCCTCAAAGCCCAGAAAATATGGCAAAAGAAGTGCAGATTCCACTACGACATACTTCTACAGCAAAACTCAAGATAGAAAAAGGTTAGCAGAGTTATCTGTCATAGATGACAACTTGTATATTTTAGCAAAAATTACAAGTAGGCAAAAAGAGAAGTGGAAAATTTAAGAATGTAAAATTACTCTTTCAGATATAAACATATGTCATAGAAAAATTTTAGTAAGCATAGATGTTTACGAAAGAAGTAGAGTAGAAATATATGTAGGATTAGGAGCCAGGAAACTCTGCATTAACATTTCTTTACTCAGAAATCTAGTGAGTGAGTTAATCTGCATCTATGGTTCCCCTCTTTGTAGAAGGGAGCTCTTTAATTCAAAGAGAATATTTGGAAGAATTATAGCATATTGAAGAGCAATTGAACAGATGAAAACAGAAGGTGGGGTATTAGAGAACTGCATGATGCTCCTGGACATCACCTTAGACTCCTTCAGCTCAGCGCAGTGTTTGCAAATGTCTGGTCTTGGTGTACACTGAAGTCACTTCCTGCTGTATTAATTGTTTATTCCAGCATTGGCAAGTAGATCAGTCATTTCTGTGTTATTGTAATTGTCTAAGGTCAGGCATTTTTCTCTCTAACATATAACTCAGTAAGATTGGAAAACTACCATTTACTGGCAAGGTCAGAATTTTATTTTTCCATTTACCTTTAGTAAGCAGTAATCATATCTATCTTTGTGTTCATATATACACTTAATTTATTTATGCTGTAGATTGTTTGACACTATGTTATTTATGGCCAAAAAATCAATGTAAACATATAATGGTCTACTTTATTATGATCTCTTATCCTCTTTCTGATATTCCCCTCTCCTGTTTTCCCCTCCCTGAAACATAACCTAATAATACGTACTTATGTGTATATACATGCACACACCTTAAGTCTGACATAAAGAACTTCAAAATGAGACTATTCCTGCTAGGTCAAAGTGGGAATGATCTTCTGATGACAGGGGTCAGCTTGCATTATCTTGCTCAATTAGCATTTGTTAATCATTTATTAGTAGTATGTATCAGTCAGTTATCAATGTTGTTAACTTGACCATATCTATTAAAGCAGGATATTAGAAACAATTTAGCAACAATAAATAGCATGTACTCAAATGAAAAGATTTACTTTACTACAGCTTTTTTGGTTCCTGTTGTTGTTTCTTCAGATGACTCTATAAGACCAAATATGACTTTAAAGGCCAGGATCACAGATCCAGAGGTGGTATTTGTTGCCAACCTGACAAAGGCGGATGCTCCTGCTCTGACGGCCTCGTTCCAGTGTGACCTCTCTCTGTCAACATCCAAACTGGAACAGATGATGGAGGCTTCTGTGAGAGATCTTAAAGTGCTTGCTTGCCCTTTTCTCAGAGAAAAGAGAGGAAAAAACATCACCACAGTAAGAATTACCTTATATTTTAAGCTTAGATTGAAGAAGGGTAGAAATGGTTGATTCATAGACTCCTAGAATGTGAGAACTGTACAGGACTTCAGAGATTATTTACTGCAAACTTGAGGTTTTACAGGCAAGGATGTTAAACTCCAAAGATGGTAAATGATTTAGCCACAGCTGCTAGTGACAGAGCTGGGACTGCCTCCAGTCTGGTTTTCTTTTCATTATACCATCTTCTGTTGAACTGTGCTTGAATTTTAGTACAAATCAATGTTCCTTTTCAGCTGTTTCTTTTGTTCACTAAAACATATCCAGTAAATGAATAAATATTCAAATCTTGAAGTTTATAACAAACGTATTCAGCTGGAGTATGTGACCAAAATAAATTATGTT
The DNA here is from genome assembly GCA_030848825.1 of Tadarida brasiliensis. NCBI lineage: Eukaryota > Metazoa > Chordata > Mammalia > Chiroptera > Molossidae > Tadarida > Tadarida brasiliensis. The sequence goes on along the minus strand of CM061257.1, from coordinate 194,086,265 downwards.
TTGTTATATTAAAAGTTATATTCAATTATATTTTCACATTATTGTTGAAAAATATTATTTTAGTTAATTAAATATCACACCAATTATTTTTAATGTTAAATAGATAATTTTATGTTTAAGAGGATCACTATGTTATGTGAACCCATTTTCAGTGTTTTATTTTATTTATTTATTTTATTTTTATTTTTTTTTTATCCTCACCCGAGGACATTTTTTCTTTTTTCTTTTTTTTTTCAGATAGAGTGGGAGGGAGAGAGAGGAAGAGAGAGAGAGAGAGAGAAACATCGATGTGAAAGTGACACATCGAGTGGCTGCCACCCGCACGACCAACCAGGGCCGGGGACAAACTGCAACCGAAGTACATGCCCTTAGCGGGAACCGAACCCGGGTCTCTCTGGACCGCAGGCCGACGCTCTAACCGCTGAGCCAAACCGGCCAGGGCCAGTGTTTTAAACTAAAAGTATCTGTGGCAGAGTGACTTGCGTAAAGAAGTGCAGTGCTGGGCTTAGTCTAGACACTGTCATGACACATTCTTCAGTGCAATCATTTTCTTTTGACATGTCACAGAAAGCTCTATTAATTACTCCATTAAAAGCTCATCCTAATGTTTTAAAAATGAAAATTTATGTAGCATTAATTCCCCCATTCAATTCAGGTGCAAGGTTATTTTATTTGTTTTGTTGATGATATATGAGAATATGGGCTTCATAGTTTTAATAAATCAAGTTTGAAGATTTGAAATTTGTTCTAATAAGGACCTTATTATATTCAAGACTGACCTTTTATTAAGCAATCTGGAAACTGCTTGTTTACTTAACATAGTCTTTTTTTAAGGTGTTAACAGAACTATTTGGTGAAAAAACAATTTCAAGTGACTTAGCAGTCATAAAAATTGTAATGACATAATTTCATTTTCTCATGTACCTCTTTGAAAATGTAAGATCTTACATAGTTTTTAGCTCATTTTTATAGATATCTTAAAAGTAGATTTTATGGTAGGCATCATTTAAAAGATATTTAAGAAAAGGAAACATTTCAATTTCTAATAGTAAATGTTCATCATTAGGTAGGAATTTAGCATAAAGGAATTGATCAGAACTGCTTAAAGCTCTTTAACAATATTCATAGACATGCATTAGTTTAGAAGAACTCTCACAAGAGATTCTCACTTGATTTGCCTTTTTGCTTTTAGTAGCAGGCTGCAGTTAAAAATCTCAGGTTCAGTAAGATGTTCTGTGTGTGTTACATATATAACAGTTCTATTACTAAGAAAATGTGAATTTCATTTATTTGTTTCTAGGTCTTACAGCCCTGTTCTGTATTTATGGAAAGATGTACATGGGTTTCAGGAAAACAAAATATAAATATTGTAGTTGGAGAATTTATAATTAAGGTTAGTGCTTGTCATATAATTTGGGTGAAAATTATTATTTTTCTAACAATATCTTTTGATGTCTCATAACTAGACCATTATGCTAGTCACCTATTCATTAATCAGTAAATATTTCTACCATTAAAATACATTTTTATCCATGGCGAGGTGGCTCAGTTGATTGGAGCATCATCCCCTACACCAAGAGGTTGTGGGTTCAATTCTGGGTCAGGGTACACACAGGGGCAACCGATAGATGTTTCTCTCTCTCTCTTACTCTCTCTCACTCTCTCTCTCTCTCTTCTCTCCCTCCCTCCCACTCCCCCCATCCCTCTCTAAACATATATTCCGGTGAGGATTAAAAAATGTAAAAGTAAAAATTAAAAAATATTTTTATTTGACTCAAATAGTTGTTTCTACTTTCTTTAAAAGAGTACTTTTAGATATCTACAAATGATCAGGATAGTTTTTATCAATTATATTTGATGTGTGTGTTGGGGAGATTGGGTTTGAAGGGAGAGCAGAGATGAGGTGGAAAGAGAAGGGAAGAAAGCGTGGAAAAATGAGGTTTTTATTATTTTATTTATAGTAGTTATTTTTAGGCTTTTATGTATAATTTGACTGAACATAATAATTATGTGATTAAGTGTTTTATTTGTCTTACAAAATATTTGTAATGGCAGATGTATGCTAGAAATAAATTATTAGGATTTAAAAAAAAATCTTTTACATTTAAATAATTGGAAAAGCAATCTCTTTTCTCCATTGGGATTCATATTCTTTAAGTATGACTTCATGACCAGTTATAAATGGAAGATATAGAATAGTTTCCAAAATCTGTTTCTCTCTCTATCCAGTGGACACAAAATTGAGGTTGCTAATACCGATTCTGCTAGTAACTTTACTATATAGGTAAATACCCAACAGTGATTAAACCAGGGCTCCAACTAATGTCATTTGAATTACCATGTAAATAACAATGCTATTTTCTCTTAATATTTTAAAATACTGGATAGTTTAGATTGTATTTTGTTGGCAGATTTACTTTTTTAAAGACTTAAAGTAGTAAATGAGGGGAAAACGCTGAATTTGCATGTACTTTGTCTAAGACACTAGGAGGGATTGTCTTTTCATTTCTTTGTATATCAATTTATTTATTTAGTCAACAAACATTTTTTGAGCTCTTACTATGATAAGAAAAAATCTCCTATACAAGGCTTTGGGGTACATGGTGTCTGCCTTCAAAAAAATGTAATGACATATGAGAGAGAAAGAAGTAAGTCAGTGACTCCAGCTTTCAGTGCTAGAGGCACACACAAGGTGCTGTGGGAGCACAGGCAGGGGTCCCCTAACTCCAACCAGGACATCTGCAAGTGGGGAGCTTTGAACTGAGCTTTAAAATGTGAGGAGACTCTAGTGTTTCTCTTCAGAGTGTATAAATCTTTTGCCTTTTTAAAATCTGAGGGAGGTTAGATGGAGAGAGACAGGAGGGGTTATCCACACAAAACTGACAATATACACAAAAGATAGGCGGGTGCCCAAAATAGCTAGAGAGAATGGTGTGATGTAATTGTAGGATTGAGAGCACTAATATAGGTGGCATAAATAAGGTAATGAAAACAAAAAAGAATTCAATTGACAGGTAAATTAGGGAAGCAGTGCATACTAGATCCTTTTGGTGAAATAGTCATATCTCTTTAGCATATTGAACATGTAAGGGTTGTGAGAATGAACGATAAAATAATTCACTAATTTATATAACCCAGTATTGCTCAAACTTTGAGAAATCCTGGCTAGCTAATTGAATAGATCAGCGATTTTCAGCCCTTTTCATCTCATGGCACACATAAACTATTAATAATTACTAAAATTTCGCAGCACACCAAAAAATATATTTTTTGCCAGTCTGACAAAAAAGAAATAGATATAATTTTTATTCCTTCACACTGGATGGCTATTGTTGTGTTGGCTGTTGTCATTTTTTTTAATTTGACAATCTAAGGGAAAGAGGTCAGTGCCCTGACTAACAGTCAGGTATTGCATGTTTTAAAAATTCTTGTGGCATACTGGTTGAAAATCTCTGGATTAGATACCAGCTCGCAAAGAACTTTGTGTCCTAAGCTAAAGAGAGTTTGAGTTTTATTCTGAAAGTTATGGGAAGTTGTTGAAGATTTAAGCATAGGAATGACATGCCCAAATTTGGGTTTTAGAAAAATCATGCTGGTAGAAGTGTGGAGGGTGGGCTGAGAGGGTGCTGACTGGATACAGAAGACATCATTAGTGTAGAACTAAGGCACAGTAATAGGAACGAACAGGTGAGCAAATATGCTATTCAAAGATAACAAGAGGTAGAATTTGCAAATCTTGAAGTAAGTGAAAGGGGATCATGGTGATTCTCTGGCTTCCTGTTCCATTAAGACAAATGAAAACCATGTATAAATCTTCTGAGGATCACACACTTTGGTTTAGTGGTTGAAAGTGATGACTTCAGTTACACTTCTGCATTTTTCTGGTCACACAACACTATTTTACTCTGAATTGATCAGTCTAACTAGGTTTTGACAATTAAGTAACATTAGTCACTTAATTCAAAATAAACTGAGCAGAAATTATTGTTATGAGGTTAGCTGACTTGACACATGATTTTGTGTGTTTTCTCTTGTTTTCCTTAGTTAAGAATTAAGTATATTTAAAATCTTAATTAGTACTTTTAAACTTCTGTGTTTTGTGTTTATTCTTCTCATCTGAGAAAGAGTTTATTCTAAAAATTTTTTTGCTTTCTGTTTTAAAGATTTCACCCATAATTCTTAATACTGTGATGACAATCATGGCTGCTATGTCTCCAAAGACAAGAGAAGATGAATTCAAAGATACATCTAAGGAAACAGAAAATCTTTGGGGTGTCAAATCTATTAGTGATTATAACTCTTGGTTTCTTGGTGTTGACATGGCAACAGAAATAACAGAAAATTTCAAAGATGTTGGACATCCATTGATAGAGGAAAATTGTACTGTTGTTGTCGAGTCAGTTCAGGTTACCTTAGAATGTGGACTTGGTCATCAAACTGTACCTTTATTATTGGTGGAGTCAAAATTTTCAGGAAATATTAAAAATTGGACTTCCCTCATGGCTGCTTCTGCTGACATGACACTAGAGGTATGACGAGATCATTTAGAATCTCCAAAACCTTTTAAAAAGTACAATTATAGAACTAAGATGTGAGCATCTTTTGTTTGTGCATGGCCACAGTGAGAATATATATGAGTACATTCTAAAATCTGTTGATGTGTGGTATTATTTATTTGATCATTAATTTTTAAAGATTATTTTGCTAAATGATTTGTTTTTTGGCAATGAAGTAATAGAGTAAATGAAAATGCACTCTCTTTTATATATTCTTTGTGTCTTTAGGTGTGTTGTTAAAATGGCTATTGACATATAACGTTAATTACTTTATTTTTTCCTACTGATTATAGAAATACGAGGTTAAAGTTGAAAGACTCTCATTATAATTCTGTGCCTTTTCAGGTTCACTATTACAATGAAATCCATGCTGTTTGGGAGCCACTGATTGAGAGAGTGGAGGGGAAGAGACAATGGAATTTAAAGCTTAATGTAAGGAAAACATAAAATATCTTTGTGTAGAATAACACTGTGTACATTTCTTAGTATGTTTTAGTGCAGTTATTCTCAAGATGTGGTCTATGATCCTTGAGGCCCTTTTAGGGAATCCACAGGGTCAAACTTTTAAAAATGTTTTTATTGATGTTTTAGAGAGAAAGGAAGGAAGAGAGAGATAGAAACATCGATGTGAGAGAGAAACATCGATCAGCTGCCTTCTGCATGTCCCCCATTGTGGATTGAGCCAGCAACCCAGGCATGTGCCCTGACCAGGAGTAATCAAACTGGGACCTCTGGGTCCATGGGCCGACGCTCAATCCACTGAGCCACACTGGCTGGGCCAAAACTCTTTTCTTTTTTTTTTTTTTTATCCTCACCCGAGGACATTTTTTCATTTTTTGTTCAGATAGAGTGGGAAGGAGAGAGAGGAAGAGAGAGAGAAACATCAACGTGAAAGGGACACATCGAGTGGCTGCCACCCGCACGACCAACCAGGGCCGGGGACAAACTGCAACCGAGGTACATGCCCTTAGCGGGAACTGAACCCGGGTCTCTCTGGACCGCAGGCCGACGCTCTAACCGCTGAGCCAAACTGGCCAGGGCCAAAACTCTTTTCTTAATAATACTCAGAGGTTACATACCTTTGTCTTTCTCATTCTCTCATGAGCATACGATAGAATTTTCCAGAGACTAAGTGATATTCCAACAGAATGAAAGCAGAAACAGAAAGGAGAATCCACCTGTCTTCTCTTAGGACGGGCACTAAAGAGATTTGTCAGTGTCCCTCTTCTCACTATATAGTTTTAATAGTTATTTTCTATTAAGATGTTATTTATGTTAACTTGTAATTGTTATTTTTAAATGAATATTTAAAATTTTCTCAGTTTTAGTTTCTACACTTGATCTTAGCCAAAAGGTAGAGAGTGATAGCTTTAGTTCCTTATAGAGTATATATTGATAGACATAATCTACATAAAATGAAGCTCTTTGGGATCTTCAAGGATTTAAGAACTGCTTTTCTAGTTCATGAATTCCTTTGTGTTATCTCTTTATGGTGCTTCTTGAGAACACTTCAGAAGCCTAGATACCCAAGTCCATTTTTCTAGATTAACAGAGGCACATGAACTACATACCCTTAACCAGTTTCACAGCACACCTCTCTGGCAGCCTGACTGAAGTGTCAGGCTCTGAAACGAACTCAACACATTCTTCTTTTATTATTTATTAGTTTTTTTCCTTTTTGTTGAATTTATTGGGATGACACTGGTCAGCAAAATTATATAGGTTTCAGGTGCACAGTTCTATAATGCATCATCTGTACACTGTATTGTGTGTTCACCACCCCAAGTCAAGACTCTGGCCATCACCATTTATCCCTCCTTTACCTTCTCCACCTTCTCTCACTCCCCTCCCCCCAGCAATCACCACACTGTTGTCTGTGTCCATGATTATGTTTTTATTTTTATTTTATTTTTTATTCAGTTTACTGGGGTGACATTGTTTAACAAAACCGTACAGGTTTCAAGTGTACAACTCAGCAAAACATCATGTGCATACTGCTTTGTGTGCCTGTCATCCAAAGTGAAGTCTCTCTACATCCCCATTTAGCCCTCTTCCACATTCCCCCATTCCCCTTTCCCTCCAACAGCTGTCAGTGTGTTCTGTGTACCTATGCTTCTGTTTCTGTTTTATTTGTTAGATTATTGTGTTCATTACATTCCACATATAAGTGAGATTATATGGTGTTTGTCTTTCTCTGACTGGCTTATTTCACTTAGCATGTTATTCTCCAGGTCCATCCATGCTGTCACAAAAGGTTATTAGCCAAGATCTGGAAACAGCCCAAGTGTCCATCAGTAGATGAGTGCATGAAAAAGCTATGGTACATTTACACAGTGGAATACTACTTGGCCATAAAAAAGAAGGAAATCTTACCTTTTGCAACAGCTTATTTTGTTTTATTTTTTTATTAATTTATTTTTGTTACAGATGTGTCTCCTTTTAACAGCTTCTTATTTTAAAGACAAGAAGAGAAGTCACTTAACCTGTGTCCCAATTCCTCTCAGTAAAGTAGAAGTAGTATTTATGACCTACCTCTCTCTAGAATAGTCAGGCTAACAAGAATGTTTTACAGGGCTTTTGAAAAGCCATTAGAATAAAATCTATGATGAAGTCTGATGGCTGGTTGAAAGCTTATCATATCACTAAACTGAAGTTTATCTTAGGTGTTACTGGTAAAAAGTAAAAGGAATTCCAGATATTAACTCCATTAAGGATCAGTTTAGACTTCAGGGTCATCTTAGATTGATCATTAATGGCCAATTAGGCGACACTGAATAATAGCTTGCTCTGGGGAGTGCACAGGAGACAAATATTGCACCTGGCTTTGAAAAGGGCTTTCATGGCATGGTTTCTCCACGCACCTGACTCCATGCCGAAAGGAAGAATGCTATCTAGGAAGAATGCTGTCTGTGCTAAATCAAAGCAAAACATTGAGTATTTTTGAAAATGAGATTGGGGAGCCTTAATATAAAGTGATTAGTTTAGGACAATTTAACTGTATTGAGAATATTTTAATTTTATTATTAATTGGCTAGTAACTTAAACTTACGTTATTTATCCTCACAGGTAAAGAAGAATCCAGTCCAGGATAAAAGTTTGATGCCAGGAGATGATTTTATTTTTCTTCCTGATCCACAAACAGCAGTTCACATTTCTTCAGGAGATACAATGAATATAACAATATCCAAAAGTTGTCTTAATGTTTTCAGTAATTTAGCAAAAGTACGTTTGGTTCTTGCTTGGAATATTTCAAATGGAATTTTAAATGAAAACATATGGATTATTTTTGTTTGTAATCAAAAGTAGTTTCTAAAATGTGTAGTCATAGTGTAATTTTTGAAAAAAAACTAGCATCTTGCAAAAATGTTGTGATGTTGTGTTCCTTTTCAGGGTTTTTCAGAAGGCACTGCTTCTACTTTTGACTACTCTTTAAAAGATAAACCTCCTTTTACAGTTAAAAATGCTCTAGGTGTTCCCATTAAGGTGCAGCCCAATCATAATCTCCAAGTCATGGGCTCCCCTGAGAAAAGTGGTATTTATGATGTTGATGCTGGTCAGAATTTGGAATTGGAATATGCCAGCGTTGAACCTTCACGTCAAGGAAAGCTATCTATATTGAGCCGCCAAGAAAGCTCCTCCTTCACTCTGACCTTTGGTATGCTGTATTTATTTTTTTATTTTTATTGTTGACATTATTTCAGATGTTCCCATTCCCCACCCCCGCCTTTGCGCACCTCCACCCAGCCCCTGCTTCCTCTTCCCTGTGGCCATCACCACACTGTTGTCTGTGTCCATGGGTTATGCATATATGTTCTTTGGCTAATTAATCCCTTCACCTTCTTTCATCCAGTCCCTACCACTCTCCTCCCCTCTGAAAACTGTCAGTCTGTTTCATGTATTCCTGCCTCTAGTTCTGTTTTGTTCATCAGTTGATTTTGTTCATTAGATTCCACATATACGTGAGATCATATATTAAGGGCATCTTTGGAATTGTTGGTGTGGGCTTATTTTTGACAAAATATGGAAAAAATATTTTGTTGAAGATACCTTTGGAGACAGCATTTCTAAAGGCTTGAAACAAATATTTGATAAATTCTTGTCTGTTTTGTTCCTTTAAACTTGAGAAAATGAAACTTGATTAATTTAAGAATTACCTTAGAAACTAGATTATTTCTGTGTTTTTAAACAATATAGTATGTGGTAAGTTTCAAAAAGGATGAGAGTTCAATGAGGAGAGAAAAATAACTATATTCAGAAGTCCTAAAATATTGACAGTAATTATCACCATTACAAAGTAAAGGCAACATAGTTTCTATATAGTTGAGGGGATAAGGAACAAATTGGATTTTGTTGGTTTAATATATTCAAATCCCCAAGAGAAATTTCTTTGGATCCACAATATTTGTAATAATAGCTCATTTTCTTTCTTTGATAGTTCCTGTGTCTTAGACAAGCATATTGTGTAGTCATTTCTAGGCATGAAAGAGAATACTCTTGTCATTATTTTGAAACACTGATGATTATTCTAAGAGAAATATAGTTAAATTAATATTTGGAACGCTTCTCACTTATGCTCTGCCTTAGTACCATATGGATATACAGAAGTTGCAAATGTCCCAGTTGCCAGACCTGGTCGGCAATTGTATAATGTACGGAATCCCAATGCCAATCATTCTGACTCAGTCTTGGTACAAATTGATGCAACTGAAGGGAATAAAGTAATCACCCTTCGCTCGCCTCTTCAGGTAATGTATTAAACTGAATTGTGTCCCTTTTAAGTATATTGATTAATATTAAATCATTTATGTGAATAAAGGAATATAGTAAAACTTCATTAGGTTATTACTGATTATTCAGAAATAAATAACAGATTGAACTGGCTGCTATTTCCTATCCAACTTGCTTTTGTAATATTCTTTATTTTAAATGTCTGATGAAACAATCTTGTTAATTTAAAGCCTATTTTTTTTTTGTCTCCTGGGTTAAAATTTAATGAAGTTTTTTGTCTTTTCCTTTAAAGATTCAGAACTGAGCAATTTTATATAATTTGGTTGTCAAATAGGATAACATTTCATTCTGTTTGTATATCAGTTGGTATTGAATTTTTCAAGTATGCATGAAGAAATAATTGGAATGATCTCCCCACTCCCACACCTAAAATTTCACATCTTATACTGTATAAGTGTTTTCTTTTATACTTTTAATGCTTTATCCATTTTTTCTTTTTCTGTGCATTATTGCAAATTTCAGTATATGGTCAGCAAAAGAATTTCTTCCTACCTATAACATCAGATGAAAATGAAAGGATTTCAAATTTTGACCATTAGCTCTCAGTTTGCTATTAGCTCCAGCCTAAATCACATTGTAGTCAAGAAAAAAGTTGTACTACTTAATAAAAAAAAAATCATAATTCCTTTTCTATCCTTTTTTGTATAGTCACAAAGTGCATTGAGAAAATATTTTAATGGAGAATATATTATGGATGAAATCTTCAGATTAATACATATTTGAATGATAACATTATACACTAACAATAAACATCAACATGTAATATATAGAGTATGTAAATATCCTAATAATTTTCAACTGCCACTTAAATCTCAGGTTTCATATATATAGCACTTAAATGATCTAAAAAATTTCAGTTACCAATAAAAATGTCTTCCAGTATTGGGCTTGAAACTTTCTATATGTAAAAGTAATTGTACACACTTCACATTTTTCTTTTGAACTTCTACATCTTTTTAAACAGTGTATGTCTTTTTATCCAACAGATTAAAAACCATTTCTCTATTGCTTTCATCATCTATAAATTTGTTAAAAATGTTAAGTTATTGGAGCGCATTGGAGTAGCAAGACCTGAAGAGGAGTTCCATGTTCCTTTAGATTCATATAGGTAGATACTTCCTTGAATATATTAAGCTTTAAAAGGTTCATAATATAAATTTTTAATTCTATGAATTGGGGAACTTATATTTTAGAAATGTTTATCGTTATTTAAAGATCTGTTAAAGTCAGCTTTAACATGTATGTAGAGGTATAGAGAAATACATTTATATTATCATTGAATTTACCAGATGAAAATTTCTTGTTGTATTTTTGATGTTTTAGAATTTTCTTAAACCTATTGTTATTAGATTGTCTTTGTATATGAAATGAACTTTAAAAAAATTGTCATTGTCATTTTTTTTCCCCAGAAAGTTCCTCCATCTGTTAGTTTTGTGACTTGGCAAGTTTCTTAATCTTACTTACCAATGGCTTTCTCACCTGTAAAATTAGGGAAAATAGTGCTTATGAGATGTATTTTCTTAAGTCTTTAATAAAATCTTTTACTCCACCCTGTTTTCTTTTTCTGTAGATGTCAGTTATTTATTCAGCCAGCTGGCATCTTAGAGAATCAGTACAGAGAATCTACCACTTACATTTCCTGGAAGGAAGAACTTCACAGGAGCAGGGAAGTCAGATGCATACTGCAGTGTCCATCAGTAGAAATCAACTTCTTACCTCTCATGGTCAATACAGTTGCTCTGCCTGATGAATTAAGCCATATATGTACACATGGGGAAGACTGGGATCCAGCTTACGTTATTCATCTTTATCCTACCCTCACATTGCGGAATCTTCTCCCATATTCCCTAAGATATTTACTTGAGGTATGTTTGTTGCATTTTGTTTTATTTTTATTACTGCATGGAGTGAATTCTATTTGGTTTTTTTTTCTTTTCATTTTTTGTTCAGATAGAGTGGGTGGGAGAGAGAGGAAGAGAGAGAGAGAGAGAGAGAGAGAGAGAGAGAGAGAGAAACATCGATGTGAAAGTGACACATCTAGTGGCTGCCACCCACACGACCAACCAGGGCCGGGGACAGACTGCAACCGAAGTACATGCTCTTAGCGGGAACCGAACCCGGGTCTCTCTGGACCGCAGGCCGATGCTCTAACTGCTGAGCCAAACTGGCCAGGGCTATTTGTTTTTTTTTTAATAGTATTTTTAGTTGAGGTCAGTGTTTTACATAGCATACTTGTAATGCGTTAATAATATTAATAACAACAAAAACTGGTATAGCATCTATTCTTTGCCAGCCACTGTACTGTGTTTGTAGATGCATTAACACATTTAATCTTACAATAACCTCCGGAAGGTAGGTACTCTTATTAGACCTATTTTTCAGGTGAGGAAACTGAGTCACCGTGGGGTAAGTGACGGGCCCAGTATTCCACAGCTAATAAATTGTGGAGCTGGAATTTGAAAATGAGCAGGTTGACTCCTTATTCCCTATCACTTAACTCTGCTGCATCTGTCATTAAGAACCATAGTAATCGTATTTTATTTTTTTATAATTTATTTTTAAATTACAGTTGACATACAATATAATATTAGTTTCAGATAAACAACATAGTGATTAGACATTTAATAACTTATAAAGTGATCACTCCAATAAGTCTAATTCCTATCTGACACCATACATAGTTATTACAATATTATTGACTATAATTAAGTAAAAATCTATTAGCTAAAGGACAGAAAAAAGCCAGTGAGAAGATATTTCATCTTAATTCTAAAGTTAATTTTAAAGTTAATATGATTATTGTTCCAAGTTTCTGTTGAACTTAAAAATAATTATTGTCCATCTTAAGAAATAATAGGAAACATCTTCTAGCAATGAAGTATGATAAATATTTTTAAATTTCTGCATGTCACACATTTTAACATAGAAAAGTCTGGAAAGTGTTTTGAACCTAAATTATCTATTTTCTTTATCTGACAGTTAGCCAAACTGGATTTGTGAAGACTAAAATCAATTAAATGAACTAAATAGTATATATACCAGAGAAGCTTTCAGTAGGAAAACCTAATATATTATGTTATTAATTCATTTTTAAAAATCCTACCTTATTTAGATAGCTTGTCAGAATAGTCTGATAACACTTTTCTTAGTCTATTTATGTGGGAACTATTAGGCATAGTATGTGAATGGAGGATGAAGCTAAATCCCAGGCAGTTAAATGGCTTATTCACTGACAGCTTTTAATGGACAACAACCAGGATTCCTAAATCCAGCCTTTGATTCTTGGTACAGATCTGACTTTTTCTCAAAACTTAAGGCCATTGGCCTACTAATGGCCAAAAGACAGTTTCTGCCTTTGGCTATGATCTAGTGTTTCCTTTTCAGTCCTTAGTGATTAGTGGATATTCATAAAATGTAAACATGTTACTTTATTGAAGACTTGTCAGTTAATCTGTATCTGATAGGTTATTTAGCATTTGTATAAAATATGATGTTAGCTCTGGCCGGTTTGGCTCAGCGGTTAGAGCGTTGGCCTGCGGACCACAGAGTCCCGGGTTCGGTTCCGCTAAGGGCACATACCTCAGTTGCAGTTTGTCCCCGGCCCCGGTTGGGGTCCTGTGGGTGGCAACCATTCGATGTGTCTCTCTCACATCAATGTTTCTCTCTCTCTCTCTTCCCCCCTCTCTCCCTCCCGCTCTGTGTCAAGATAAATGCAAAAATGTCCTCGGGTGAGGATAAAATAATAATAATAAAAAAAATAAAATACAATGTTATTGCAGAAGTTTTAAAAAAATAACTAAGCAAATTTAGTCTTTCTTTGTTTTTAGGGAACAGCAGAAACTCACGAGCTAGCAGAAGGCAATGCTGCTGATGTTCTACATTCAAGAATAAATGGAGAAATAATGGAATTAGTTCTGGTGAAATATCAAGGCAAAAACTGGAGTGGACATTTCCGTATACGTGATACACTTCCTGAATTCTTTCTTGTGTGTTTTTCTTCTGACTCCACAGAAGTGATGACAGTCGACTTGTCAATACATGTCAGAAAAATTGGCAGTCGGATGGTACTGTCTGTCTTTAGTCCCTACTGGCTAATCAATAAGACTTCTCGCGTTCTCCAGTATCGTTCAGAAGATATTCATATGAAACATCCAGCTGATTTTAGAGATATTATTTTATTCTCTTTCAAGAAGAAGAACATTTTTAGTAAAAATAAGGTGTGTTTTTGTTGCTATAACAAGTTAAAATAAATTCCTAATTTGGAAACTAGGGAGTCATTAGCCTTCCCTAAAACCATGCTTAACCTGTTTGCTAAGTGCTGTTGGTATGAATTAGGTCCAAGGAGACTTAAGGAATACATAATCAAGTGGGATGTTAGGAGCTAACAACAACAGTCGCCACGGCTGAGTTACCCTTTTCTCTAGTGCCCCTATAATTACTTCTGTTCTTGAAGTAGTGTTGGGTAGAAAGCTTGATTTTATGTAGTTTATCAGTGATGAAATGGCATTTCAAAAGGTGAACAGCTAAATTTGGCATATATTACCTGAGCCCTTCTGTGTATGAAAGACTGAGCCAGGCCTTTGAGAGAGAAACTATTGCCTAAGCCTGGTCCTATATGCTCTCTCTGGTCCCTTTTTTCCTTTTCAGACTCATATCTTGGTATTGCTTACCACACACTTCCCAAGTACTTACCTCTAGGCCTTTGTATATTCACCCTCTGCCTAGAATGCCTCTTCTCCTATGCTTTGCCTGCCTGCCTCATCTTTACTGGTTATCTGCTTTTCATCCTTTGGCATTCTGCTCAGGTCTGACATATGTGAAGGATTTTCTGACCATTGAAAGTGGAGCTAGATATCCCATCCATGTTCTCTTAGAGCAGTGGTTCTCAAATTTTAATGTTCCATTAGAATTACCCCTAGAGGGCTTTTAAAATAGATTGCTGGGTTATGCCCTCATAGTTTGATTCAGTAGGTCTGGGTAGGACCTGATCATTGCATTTCTAATAGATTCCCAGATGATGCTGATGGTGCTGGTCCAGGCATCACACTTTGAGAACTACTGTCTTAGAGTGTTGATTAATACTTACACATGGTATTATTGTTACTGTTTATGTGTCTGACCTTTGGTTGTCCTCAGGTTTTGTATAATATAGTTGGGTGGGTGGAGCTTAATATAGGAACACAGTTAGGTCTCTTCTATAAACCTTTATCTAAATCCCACCTTGATAGCATTTTGTATCTTTGGCTCTTATATCTTGCATCATAATTATTACTATGTATTTCCTATCTTTGTGTTTAGTTGGAAGCTCATTGAAGACAGGAACTGTGTCCTAATTTCTTCCATTCTGTTTATAATAATGCCTTTTATTTAACATTTGCTGAATAATCTTAAAGTCATAAACTCTGTGCTGAAACTTTATTTCTTAGCTCTATATCATAAGTCTGACATTGGAAAATATTTTACATTATAGTTATTTTTAAAACAATAGAAGGTCTCATTGGTATAAGTCTTTAAATTCACTATACTCATTGCATAGGTAAGTGAGAAGATTAGAACATTATTTTTATTGTATTGACCCCCAGAGTTTTGTGCTTCTGTTACTCATTTGCAGTATGGCTTTGATTATATTTTTGTGTGTCCATGATACTAAATAAATTTCTAGTGCTCTAGTAACTTTCCATCAAATAAAATTAATATAGTATTTTAGGTTTCCTATATGATGGTTTGTCTTCTTTGGTATAGGTACAATTAAAAATTTCAACTAGTGCCTGGTCCAGTGGTTTTTCATTGGATACAGTGGGAAGTTATGGGTGTGTGAGGTGTCCTGCCAACAATATGGAATACCTGGTAAGATTCTGTTTACTTATTTACCTTTGACTTTATTCACATTTTCTTTAGTAAAACAACTGGATCCTAAGGGGTACAGAATTTTAATTCAGAGTATTATGTGAAGGACTGTTAACTCTACACATTTCTGTGGCCGCTAGTACCGTAGCAAAACCAGAATTTGTCAAAGTTTAAGACAATGAGTTGAATCTATTTAAGTAAGCAACTGGGTAAATATTTAGTGTATACTAGGATCCTCCTTCCATTCCACTACCTGCCATCATTTCTTAAATCTAAAATTTGACTGAAAATTTGAACACTCTGATGCCAGTTGACCTGTTTTAGTTCCACTTTGAAATATCTTGTTTTATTTACAACAGAGATAATAAGTGCAGTAGAACTTGAGCCCCTACACTAATTATAAAACAACTTATATTTAGAATGTTAAATAAGTTAAATCTGTTATTATAAGTCATCATTAGTTAAATTGCCAGTTGATATTTCTTGAATTGATTTCCGATGGAGCCAAACTAAGAAATCAAAATTTTTCTTATTGAGAAGACAGTCATTAACAGAATATGGGATATAGTAGTTACTTTATAGTAATTACTTTAAGAAATCATATTTTAAAATATTTTAAGACATCTCTGGTGTCTGTGTATGTGTGTGTATGTGTGTGTGTGTGTGTGTTTCAAAGAAGCTGTATGAAGTATTGGGAAATGATAAGGTTGTTTGTTTCCTTTCCACAGGTTGGTGTTAGCATCAAAATGAGCAGTTTTAATCTTACCAGAGTAGTTACTCTGACTCCCTTTTGTACTGTTGCAAACAAGTCATCATTAGAACTAGAAGTTGGTGAAATTGCATCTGATGGCTCAATGCCAACTAATAAGTGGAACTATATTGCTTCTTCAGAGGTAAAAATTTCCTTTAATATAACTGGCTCTAAAATGTACAAATAAAACCCAGCTGGTGTGGCTCGGTGGATTGAGCGTCATTCCATGGACTGAGAGATCCCAGTTGAATTCCTGGTCAGGGCACATGCCTGAGTTGTGGGCTCAGTCCCCAGTAGGGGGTGTGCAGGAGGCAACTGATTGATGTTTCTCACATCGATGTTTCTAACTCTCTCCCTTTTCTCGCTAAAAAATCAATAAAAACACATTTAAAAATATATATATGTAAAATATACAAATAAATATAGACATTTAAGAATTGTATATACCTCTGTCATACTCACTTTGCTACCATATTTGTGTTAAAATATGACAGCCAACTCTGAAAGACTTTTCTTATACACTGTAAGCATATGTTAAAAAAAGAAAATTGTTGCTGATATTTACCACTAGCCCAATCTATGTGGTTAACACTAATTCTCTAGTTCTTCCTATATGTATAGAACATGGATATAAAGATAATGTACAATGTGTTGTCTCAGTAGTCAAGATAATGTATTCTGTATTCAAGAAATTTATAATCTTGTTGGAGGACTTAAGACTTAAAATTAACACATGGAAGAAAAGGTAGTATACATTGAGTTATAGGTGGTTGTAAATTTCTGAATGGATGAGCTAGAAGTCTCCTTGAAAATTTCCTAAAATCCAACTCCCTTACTTTACAGAGAAGGAAATGTAATCTCCAACTGATCTAAAGTAAATAAGGTCATTGGAAGTTGAGAACATTGTGGTCTAAATCAAAGGGAATGTTTCGTAGAAGAGTGGGATTTGAACTAAACTTTGCAGGCTGTGAGATTTTAGGAGGTGAAGAGAATAAGGGAAAGAGTGGGAGAGAGGACAGGTACAAAGACAAGCATTAGTGCTTGAATTTACCCAAGTTTTCAACCAGACTAGCTGACCTTAAGGATAGAGCCATTCTTCTATACATCTCAAAAGAAAATTCTAAAATAATTTTAAAAAATGCTTAGCAAAAGCTTAAGAGGAAGGATTCCAAATATAATACAAACAGATTCAGAGCTCTGAAGCATGTGCTTTCCAAGGCACCTTTAGAATGATGTCCGCACACCGGCAACAAATAAATGCTTATTATCTTTTTATCTTTGATGTGGGTTTGATAACAGCAGTATTTTTATTAAGAAATAGAATTTACTCAGTATTCTCTAACAGAGAGACATTTTGTATTAGGAGCTAAAATATCAATTTTACAGATAAGAAAACTAAGGCTCAAAAAGGTATATGATTTGATTAAGATCAAACATCTGGGAAGATAGTGCTTCCAGCAAGGTCTATATAGACTTTCCTCTGCCTTTAGTTATCTTTCTGGTTTATTTTGGATCAGATACTCTGAAAGAATTTATAGTGCATTGAGGAATTAAAGTAAAATATGCACAGTGTTATTTTATAGGTTTTAAATATTTGAGATATTTGAGACATTTTTAATCAGTAAGCTCTTCAGTTTCTCATATGGTAATTATTTCATAAGGACATATAGAGTAATATGTCTATATTCTTCTGATGGAATTTCTTTGATTTCATAAATAGTCATTTTATTATCAATAATCTTAATATGAGATGTGGAGGGAATATTTTAAGAAACTTAATAATTGAAACAGGATCATATTTAGAAGTGAAAACTTAATTAACCACTGTCTTATTTGTATTACAGAATTCTTTAAAACTGATGTTAACTTTTATATTTTTAGTGTCTTCCATTTTGGCCTGAAAATTTGTCAGGCAAACTTTGTGTGAGAGTAGTGGGCTGTGAAGGATCCTCCAAACCATTCTTTTATAACCGACAGGATAATGGCACTTTATTGAGCTTAGAAGATCTGGTAGGTTTTCATGTTTTAAAATACCTTTGATTTTTAAAATTTGCTTTAAAATATTTTATTAAAACATGCCTTAAAATCTACTTGTAATCATTTGAAGGTACTACTGTATTAATATATAATGCCATACATATATTTATAAGAGGTCAGAGCCAGTGTGCCTTTTGTAAGAATTTAAGAAAACAACCTTTCTGTGTCTACATAGCTGATTGAAATTCTAAATGTAAGTGCAGGTTAAAGCATTACCTCAAACGTACTTTTTCCCCTCTCTAATAGAATGGAGGTATCTTGGTGGATGTGAACACTGCTGAACATTCAACTGTCATAACTTTTTCTGATTACCATGAGGGATCTGCACCTGCCCTAATAATAAACCATACACCATGGGACGTCCTCACTTATAAACAGAGGTATGAAAAAAAAAGAATTCATGGAAAATCTTATTTGCTTCTACTGGTCCAAAAGTCTGTCTAGAAAACACTTGAGACTAAATGTGTTTCACGTTCTGAATGTGATCAGTGTTTAGAAAGGTAATATGGAACTCATGCTGTTTACTGCTAGTACCCTCAGCAGGTTTCGAGACAGTACTTTATAATCAAACACATTAATACTTCTGCAGCAAAACTTATGAATATTTATGCCATTTGGGGTAAATGAAACTATTAATAGTCTTACATCATTTCATATCAGGTTTTGCTGCCATGACTGTCAACACCAAATTTACAGAAAAATCTTTGGACTTTTAGAGTTTTCTAAATTTCACAATTGCATATAAGGAATTGTGAATTTGTTTAAATATTATTCTTTCGTTATCTGATAACGTTTAGCAAACCTCTCTCTATAAATGTATATCCAGTTTGGAGGACATTGAGTAGATAGTCATGTTGAATGTATAGTACACGCTGATAGGAATTTTGTTGGTCTTGCCTGTGTTGTCATTTGGCTTAGATAATACCATTATATAATGTTAGTTTTAAGCTCTTACAATATATAATATATATTTGCAAAGAATTATTATTATAAATCTTTAAGGCACTGTTTTATTATAAAATAATTCTGCATATAAAATTATATATATAAAATAATGCCTTATAGATTTTTCTGTTCTTAATTCTCATGGCTTGAGTCTACTGAGAAATTTAAAAGTGCAGATTAAGACTGAAACCTAATTGTGTTGCTTTTTTTTCAGTTTTCTGAAAAGTTTTTTTATATTATGTGTACCGATTCTTAAACTTCAATGATCAATTTCAAGATCTCCTAGAAATCTTGTTAAAATGCATATTCTGATTTAGTAGGTTTTAGATGGGTTCCAGGTTTTTTTTGCATTTCTATCAAGCCCCCAGGCAATGCTGATGCCACTGGTCCACAGACCACACTTAGAGTGGCAGCAATTTTTTATGGACCCAATTTTTTTTTCCCTGTCTCATATTTCTTATGAATTGCATTTGATTAAAAAACTTAAATTTAAGCACTGCAGCTGTTCACAGCTGTTTTCTACAGGTGTGCTGTGACATACCAGTCTGTTTACCTTAATGAATTCCATTGATGTGATCTTACCTGCATCAGTTTGGAGCATACTGAAACCTCAGAAAGAGCAAGCAATATTCTGTTACCTCAAGTTTCAAAACCATTGGTTCACTTGGCATTTTAGGGTACTTATTTTTAAGCAGAGTTGTTTTTTATTAACAAGGGCAATTTTATAAGATTTTTGTGCCAATTTCTACCTCAGTAAAATACAGGTCTGGGTTTCTCAAGCTATTTTAATTTTCCATTGGTTATGTTTCAGTGGGTCACAGGAAGAAGTGGAATTGCTGCCAAGACAAGCTCGACTTTTTGCCTGGGCAGATCCTACTGGCACCAGAAAACTTGCATGGAGATATGCGGCAAATATTGGGCAACACGATCTGTTAAAGGTATCATTTGATGTGAATGATGGCAAAGGAAGTAAACAAGCTAGCTTCACACAGTTGTCTTTAGTTTTTGAGCTAAAAATGAGTGGGAAATATTTAAAAACAAGTTACTTTTACATTTTAGATTATAAATAGTTCATACCAATTTTTATTAGATATGTGAAATTAATTCATTTACAATTTTAAAAATAGGCTTGCTTCATCTTGCTCAAGTAAAGATCAGCAAAGTACTTTTTTAATTTACCTGTCTTTAAAAGGAAGGAATTTTAAGGCTAAATGAAAAACAACTTTATTTTGAACATATGCATACCACTGTTGGCTGTGAGGTTTTTAGGCATGCTTTCCCAATCAAGGCCATATATTAATTAAAGGAGTTTTATAATATGCAAATTTTCCCATATAAATGTAATGAAATATTTATTGAAACAGTATTTAGATAGTCATTAATCAAATGTGTTATTTCTTAGACTGACTTTGAAGAGCACTTAAGAATTTGTCTACCAACCTTTCTCTAATACAGAAATTGCTTTTGCATAATGATAAATCATCTGGTTTCTTTAGGAATATGTTCTATTATAAAAAGTTTATACAATGTCATATTCCATTGTCTGATAATGTCAATTGTTAAAAACACTTTCTTGACTTTTGCTGTAAAATGGTCATTGGCCAATTGGTCAGTGACTGATTATCCTCTCCTATATTCCCTCTGAAATGTCCATAAAAATCAGACCGATAGTTCCTCTGTTACAAGATTTTTGGAGAGATTTTCACCATGACAATTTGATGGAGCTCTGTTGGCTTGCTTGTGCTTTACTTTTTACAACAGAAAAACTCTTAAACTTTATAAGTGGTAGAGAGAGGTTTAAATTCTCAGATACTCTTAGCTTCATGGCTCAGAGACACAGGACCTCTACCATAGTACAAGGGCCTCTGTACTATGTGGTATTATTTCCCCTCTCCTCACATTTAATGCTACTCAGCAACTACAACTCCCAGACAATAGCATATAGACACTGGGGAGACAGTGGGAATAACATCCTGGGGAAGAATATCAAAGTCTGTATGTTGAGTCAGATTCAGAAAGAATCCTGGTACACTGTATGCAGGGGGTTGCAGTTTGTTATGTTTCTCTTCTATTAGAGAACCAGACACTAGGAAAAGTAGCTAATTACAACTCATTCAGGAGATAATCTGCCAGATGATGAAAACTGAGCTAGAAGCAAGGCAATTGCCCAATTTTTTGTCCATTTAATTGATCTGAGAAGGGAATCCTTCTCAGGCCCTGGTGAACATGACAAGGGAGTTCAAGACAGTCCATACAGCCCAATGGTGTGGCTCAGTGGTTGAGCGTCACACCCGTGCACCAAGAAGTCACCAGGTGGATTCCTGGTCAGGGCACATGCCCAGGTTGTGGGCCCAATCCCCAGTGGGAGACATGCAGGAGGAGGCCAATCGATGTTCTCTCTCATCGATGTTTCTATCTCTCTCTCCCTTTCCCTTCCTCTCTCTCTCAAAAAAATAAAGAAAAAAAAACTTTTAAAAAATCCATACATTATTGGCAAACACTAGGTCTGAACAGGTTTTTCCTCCGTAAGTATGAATAAACAGAAAAAAATTACATGGGGCTTAAGAAAAAAATACTTTAGGAGAAAAATGTAACATTATCCTATAGATTCAGAGGGTGATTATACCTCTAGAAAATTTTTTACTATAGGAGGACCAGAAGAAAATTTTAAAAATGTATGCCTGGCATTCCTCAACTGAGTTATAAAGGCAACTGTGAAATAGGAGAAAGCATGGTGAAATAAAAGATAAAGACAGCAAAATAAACTGAAAGAGAAGTGGAAAAACAGACTATATTCTGTGCATACTATATATATACCATTTAATCCTAAATTTTTTTTTTTTTTAATCCTCATCCAAGGATATTTTTCCATTGATTTTCAGATAGAGTAGGAGGGAGAAAGAGAGAAACATCAATGTGAGAGAGACACATTGATTGGTTGCCTCCCACACGACCCCAACCAGGGCCAGAGATCTAATCGCAACCAAGGTACGTGCCTTTGACCGGAATCAAACCTGCAACTCTTTGGTCCGAGGGCTGATGCTCTAACTGCTGAGCCAAACCGTCCAGGGCAATCCTAAATTTTAATTTGAGAAATATAGATAAAAGATTATGGTTTTGTAAAAAATCAAATCTATCAATTAATATAACTAAAATCAGTGATAATTGAATTTTAAAACAATTTAGAAAATTAAAATAAAGAAAATTTTGCCCTTAAAGTAAAAGAAGGAAATGTAAGGAAATATGTAAGTGGCAAATACCTCTTATTGATTGTATATTATGTGTTAATGCATTTCATATATCATCTCTAATTCTTATGATTGGAACATAGAACTGCTGGTTAGAATTCAAAACCACATCTGTCTGACTTCCTAGTAATAGACATTTCCCACTGAAATCATGCTTTCTGTTAGTTATGTCAGTAAATGAAAACGATTTAAATTCTTTTCGTAAATGACAAAAAACACTCAGAGTAAGTTTAAAAAATAGTATCTAACTGTAAGTTACTTGCAAGAGATCTATCTTAACCAAATTAACACAGAAATTTAAAAGCATGAAGAGATAGTAAAGACTTAACAGGCAAACAGATATAAAAAGAAAGCAAAGTTGTTGGTTTTAATTTCTGAACAACTCTAATTCAAAGCAAAAACCATTAAATAGAATATGATAACATCACGAAGGAGGCATGATACCTGTAAACCTTCATACAATGAGTAACATGCATTAAAATATAAAACTTAAAATGCTGGAAGTCAAGTGAATCACAGTTACCTGAGGATATTTTAACAAACTTCATTTAATTTTTAACAGAGCAAATAGATGAAAAACAAATAGAATTAGAGAATATTTAAATAACGAAGATTGAACCAACATACATATCAACTTTGTAGTTTACAAAGAGAGAATTCACCTTAATAGGAATCTCTGAAACACAATTTGATTGCATATTAGAGTTAAAATAATTTGATAGGCTACTTTGATATATGTTAAAAGTAATAGATGTATTTTATTTATTTATTTATTTATTTATTATTTATTTATTTATGTATGTATGTATTTATGTATTTTTACTTTATTGTTTACACTATTACAAATATCCACATTTTACCCCCCTTTGCCCACTTCCCTCCGCCCTTACCACCCCCATGCATATATGTTCTTTGGCTAATCCCTTCACTTTCTTTCATCCAGTTTCTCCCTGCCCCCCTCCTCTGACAGCTGCCAGTCTCTCATGTATCCATGCCTCTGTTTCTAACAACAGCAAAACTATTTCTAAACTCTTGGTAACATCCTTTATTTGTTGTTTTTTTTTTTTCCCAAGAAAGCATGAGATGAAAATCACATAGTAGGTACTTGTACTGCCTGCTTAAATGAATTGTGATTATATTTATGTTAAGCCCAGATGAAGAAGAATAATTCTTTTAATCTCTGAAAACACTAACCAAATCAAGCTTCATATTTTTCAGAGCTATATGACACCTTCAGCCAAAAAGGCTGCTCTTGGTGAAACTCAGTACATATACTGATCACCATATTTTGACTGTTTAACGGTGTGATACATATAAATATTTGCAGTGTTATAAAAATATTAAAACAAAAGTAAACTAGGTTAGTTTTACACGAGGAAGGTCTAATAAATTTCTGAACCATTTTGTTGTTCATCTTGGATATCAGTTAGCATCTGATGGCATTGGTGCCATTAAAGGCTGTTTTTGTTCCTGCTAAGTGCCTTTTGAGTACTAAGTAGGCAACTCAAACTAAGTTATAAAAAAATTAAGCACTATCAATCTTTATTGTTTGAAAAATTGGTGAGATGTTTTTAAATAGATTATGTCATTTTGATGATTATAGTTTTCCAACTTATAGTCATACTTTTTAAACTTTTGTAAACTTTCTCAGTTACTGTAGTTCAGCTTTATGTTATAAAAACTGTTTGTGGGTTTAATAGAAAGTCTCTCTTTTCCCCAGGATGAATGTGGCCAGTTTCCATATGACGCAAACATCCAGATACACTGGGTGTCCTTCCTAGATGGGCGCCAGAGAGTTTTGCTTTTCACTGATGATGTGGCCTTGGTTTCCAAAGCATTGCAGGCAGAAGAAATGGAGCAGGCTGACCATGAAATAACCTTTTCTCTTCATAGTCTTGGGCTTTCACTGGTTAACAATGAAAAGAAGCAAGAAGTTTCATATATTGGGATAACCAGGTATGGAAGAAGGAAGATAAGGCACCAGAAATTGTAAAAAGACATTGAGTTCATGATATCAAATCTGATGAGAGTTAACATTTACCTGTTCTGAATTTGATATACTGTACATTCTTTCAGGAAAATTTTACGTAGCAGTTGTTTTCACTGCTAGTTGATTGAAAACCACATAAGATAGAAAGATGACTAAGATAATGTCTTTGTCCTTACAATACTCATCCTCAGTTGCTGGGGAAGAAAAAGGTTTGCTTCTTTCTTTTTTGTTTGTATTTATTTTTCTAAATGAAGTATAAAAACAGAGAAATGCTACAAAGAAGTATGCACACATACAATGGAAATACTGAGGTAGAAGCAACTAATTTGTTTTGTGCAGTAGAGGCTGGAGAAACTGGCAGGGGTCAGGGGACACCAACAACAGTGGGTCAGATAAATTAGAAAAAAGGTTCATAGAAGAGGCAGTATTTGACATGGGTACATAATTGTTAATGGGTGATTATTTAGAACTTTTTAATAGTGATGGGACCAGTTATTTTCGCTGGTTCTGTTTATACCTGTGTAAGAAAAAGATTTGAATTTATTTATTTTGGTTTTTCTAATTATGCTAACTTTGGTAAAAGACTGGTTTTTTAGGCTGATGGTTGGAATAGTTAACATGTGACCATGTATAACCAGCATAGAATCTATTGATATTTATGTGTTTAGTGAAGTAAAAAATTGAATAAATAGATCATATATATATATAATGCACTTTGTTCAACACCTGATAGATTAAGCTTTCTTTCTTTTTTTTTTTCTTTATTGATTTTAGAGAGAGAGGAAGGAAGAAGAGAGAGAGAGAAACATTGATGAGAGAGAGACATCAACTGGCTGCCTTCTGCATGCCCCCCACTGGGGATTGGGCCTACAACCTGGGCATGTGCCCTGACCGGAAATCGAACCCGCAACCTCTTGGTGCATGGGTCGGTGCTCAACCACACTGGCCGGACCTGAGGATATATTTTTGCATTTATCTTCAGATAAAGCTGGAGGGAGAGAGGGAGGGAGAGAGAGAGAGAAACATCGATGTGAGAGAGACACATCGATTGGTTGCCACCCGCACGACCCCAGTCCCGCACGACCCCAGTCGGGGCCAGGGATGAACTGCAACCGAGGTACGTGCCCTTAGCGGGAATCAAACCCAGGACTCCCTGGTCTGTGGGCCAACGCTCTAACCGCTGAGCCAGACTGGCCAGGGCTGAAGTCCCTTGTTTATGTTGAGATGCTCTTTGTATTGT
Source organism: Tadarida brasiliensis (assembly GCA_030848825.1). Taxonomy (NCBI): domain Eukaryota; kingdom Metazoa; phylum Chordata; class Mammalia; order Chiroptera; family Molossidae; genus Tadarida; species Tadarida brasiliensis. Next base: position 194,060,863 of record CM061257.1, on the reverse strand, counting down.
AAATTGTTTGGGTTTTGACAAATGTATAATGTGTATCCACCATTACTGTATCATATATTAATAGAATAGTTTCACTACCCTGAAAATCACCTGTGCTCTACCTGTTCACCTTTCCCTCTTTTCCCCTGAACCACTGATCTTTTTTCTATGTCCAGAGTTTTGCCTTTTCCAGAATGCTGTATCATTGGAATCATATGGTTTGTAGCCTTTTCAAATAGGCTTCTTTCACCTAACATTTTATTTTTATCACTGAATAATGTTCCATGTCTGGACGTGCCATAGGTTATTTATCCATTCACTGACTGAAAGACAATCTTGGTCACTTTCAAGTTTTGGCAATTATTAATTAAGTTACAATAAACATTCATGTGCATGCAAGTTTTTGTGTAGATGTACATTTTCAGCTCATTTGGGTAAATATAAAGGAGCATTATTGATGAATCATATAGTAAGATTATATTTAGTTTTATAAGAAACTGCCAAATTGTTTTCTAAAGTGGCGGAACTAATTTTTCATTCCCACTAGAAATGAATGAGATTTCCTGATGCTCCACATCCTTGCCAGCATTTGTTGTTGTCTATGTTCCAGATTTTGGCTATTCTTAATAGGTGTGTAGTGCCATCTTGTCATTTTGATTTGCAGTTCCCTAACTGCATATGATGTTGAGCATCTTTTTATACATGTAATTGCCATCTGAATATTTTCTTTGGTGAAGTTCAGATCTTTTGCCCATTTTTGAATTTTACGTTTTGTTATTGAGTTTTAAGAATTCTTTGTATATTTTATGTGCCAGACCATTTATTATAAAGACTGTTCTTTCTTCATTGAATTACCTTTGGTCATTTTTAAAGATCAGTTGACTATATTTGTTTGGGTCTATTTCTGGACTCCAATCTGTTCTCTTGATCTTTGTCTATTCTTTTATCAGTACTACACTGTCTTGATTTCTGTAATGTTATAGTAATCTTGTAGTCAGGAAGTGTCTGTCCTCCAAAGCTGCTTCTCCTAGTGTTGTATTGGCTATTTTGAGTCTTCTGCCTTTCCATATAAATTTTAGAATCAGTTTGTTGATATCCACAAAATAATTAGCTGGGATTTTGATTGGGATTGCATCATATCTATAGATCAACTTGGGAAGAACTGATATATCTTGGCAATACTAAGTCTTCATATCCATATACACGAACATTTCTATTTATGTACATCTTTGATCTCTTTCAGCAAACTTTTACAGGTTTCCTCATATTGATCTTCTAAAAATTTGTTAAATTTTGTTTGTACTTAAGTATTTAATTTCTTTGGTACTAATGTACATATTATTGTGTTTATATAAATTCCAGTTGTTCATTGCTGGTATATAAGAAAGCAGTTAACTTTGGTATATAACTTTGTATCTTGAAACTTATTAGTTGCAGGAGTTTTTGGTTGATTCTTTGGGATTTTTATACTTTTTTTTTACGTTTTCTGAGAACAAAGACAGCTTTATTTCTTCCTTCCCAATCTATGTACCTTTTACTTTATTTTCTTGTCCTATTGCATTACCTAGAATTTCCTGCACAGTGTTGAATAGGAGTGTTGAGAGTGGACATCTTTGCTTTGTTCTTAGCAAGAAAGCATCTAGTTTCTCACCGTTAAGTATGATGTTAACTGTAGATTTTTTGTAGGTCTTAATTGTCAGCTAGAGGACATTCCTCTCGCTCCCTAGTTCACTATAGTTTTTACCATAAATTGGTGTTGGATTTGTATAATTTATAATAGATATTTTATTTATTACTTTAAATGACTTTTTCTTCTAAACACATTATATAGTGAGGACATTTTTAACACTATCATTGCCTAATCAGTACTAACAAGCTATGTAGATTAAAATATAATGGAGTTATTTTATCATTGTGCAAACAGTACAATCAGGAATTAGCAAAGTATGGCTCATGAGCCAATCTAACCTGCCACCTGTTTTTGTGCAGCTCTTGATCTGATTTTTTATATTTTTAAATGGTTGAATAAAATAAAAAGAAAAATAATATTTTGTAACATGAAAATTATGTGAAATTCAGAGTTTCTTGCCCCTAAGTAAAGCTTTTTGAGAACACAGCCTTGCTTATTCTTTTAAATGTCTGTCTGTTTTTGCACTGCTGCTCAGTGTACAATAGATGTCAGTGATGTAGTAGAACTTGAGTGTTTGAGTGCCACACATATAGTTTACACAGTAGTTAACCCCATATCTGCAGTTTAGCTTTCTGTGGTTTCAGTTGCCAGTGGTTAACTGCAGTCCAAAAATATGAAATGGAAAATTCCAGAAATAAACAATTCTTAAGTTTTAAATTCCACATCATTCTGAGTAGCTTGTTGAAATCTCTCACTGTACTGCTCTGTCTTACTAGGACATGAAACATCCCTTCATCAAAGCAGGGCCATTTAGATATTTTCTGCCAAGGGCCTTTTAGATATTTATAACACATTCGCGGGCCATATAAAATTATCAACTTAAAAATTGGCCTGCTGTATTTGGTCAAGCATTTAATTAACTCACCCCTAATGTGATGGCTGGAACTGCTTCTCTTTGGTGAGGCGTGTGATGTTAGCTGGTATTGGTGATGCTGCTACTCGCAACTGCTTTTCCAGGTTTGTGTCCGTCAGTTTGGAGCACAGTCTACTCTTTTCGATGGTAACTTGAAAAGAAGTGCTTGAAGCAGTAAGTTGTTCCAAACACAGATGCATATTTCAGTGCATGTCTCCTCAAAGTGGGAAATTCACTGCTTATGTACCGTTTATAGAACTCAAGCAGTGGGAGGTTATTGTACGTAGATTCAGCTCATCATTGCTTTGCAGCGGAATGATTTCCTGTTGCAGGTTATCAGGCACATCAGCTGGTTCCACATTGAATGGTGTAGCAAAGATGTCTAGTTCCATTTGTTTACTTTTCATGTCCTTGAATCTTTCGTTAAATGCCTCAATCAGTTTTGCACATTCACCAGCATATTCAAGTGTCCTAGAAGGTTTTTGTCCTTCCGGAGTAGGGAAATGCACTGTGTTATTCCTTTCGAGTTGCATTTTCCACAGCCTTAATTTAGCGTCAAATGATTTCACCTTTGAAATCCAGGAGCTGAGAAGCTGGTTGGGGTCCTGCAGCTTGATGTTCAGCTCTGAGAGGTACTTGGTAATGTCCACCAGGAATGCTAAATCACACAGCCACTTGCTATCATTGAGTTTGCTGACAGGTTTTCCCTTCATCTCCATGAACTGCTTGACTTCATCCCACAGTTCGTAAAACCTCATGAGCACATTCCTATGACTCAGCCACCACACTTCACAGTGATAAACAAGATCACTGTACTCAGAGTCAAGATCATTCAGTAACTCCTTCAACTGGAGGCTGTTAAACCCTCTGCTTTTCACAAAATATATGCATGACACTACTGTTGACATCACATTGTTGAGTCTTAACGACTGTGCAAAGAGACTTCTTGGTGTATGATGCAGTGGCATATAATTAAGTCACTTGGATCAAGACTTAGACATTCAGTTCTTTCTTGACAAATGCAATTAACCCTTTTTGCGAGCCAACCATGGCGTGGGGCTCTGTTTGTAGTAAGGCCACCTAACTTTTCAAATGTTAGCTCAAGTCTTTTAATTGATAAAACAAGTCTCTCAAACAAGTTTTCACCTCTTGTAGTGCTATGCATGGCTTCCAGTGACAGCAGTTCCTCTCGCGTGTCACACTGCAGTTATCCCAGGAATGAAACGGCCAGTTGGGCAGTATTTGTTACATCCATTGTCTCATCACAGGCCAGAGAGAAAAATTAGAAATCTGCAGAATATGTCATTGTTTTTTCAATATCTTATGCGAAGTCAGTAATGGGATCTGAGATGGTTCTCCGAGACAAACTAACATTCTGAAACAATTTTACTTTGTCTAGTGCTAACAACTCCACAGCAGCCACGATGCACCCTTTCACAAACTCTCCCTCTACATGAGGCCTCAGCTTCTTTGCAATTAGCTTGCTCAGTACATAACTTGTCTGAATAATGTCTTTTGTCACAAGAAGGCCTAGTGAAAGTGGCTTCTTGTGATTCCAAACTCCGCCGAAGAGCATTGATTTTATCCAGATGCATTTGGCCTCCCAATTCAGTGAGTTTAGCATGTTTTGAACTGTAATGACGCTCCAGGTTGGCTTTTTTCATTACTGCTAATGCATCACCACAAACCAGGCACACAGGTTTGTCTTTGATTTCAACAACAACAAAATAATCATTTGTCCATTTCTCTTGGGAAGATCCACACTCTGCATCAACTTTTCTTTGTAGTTGCCATTTGTAGGATGTCACACCACTTAAGTTTTAATAACTATCCAGTGTGTGTGTCACCAGTGACGTGATTATTTTGCTTTGATTACTATTCTAATCCTTCACCTTGGATTTGGAACATATCCACTGTTCGTATCATCAACTCTTAAGGGCTTTTCTGTGTACTGTAATTTCCTTAATCTTCATCTGTGATTGAGTTTTTGTGTGGATTGTTGATCGTGGACGTGTGGATAAAGATTGGATTGGAATTATCATCATCAGTCATTGGAAGCAAGGTCATCAGCATTGTGAGGAATCATCTCATTGCATCTCCTCCCATCATCACTGGGTTGCCATAGTTTCGCCACAGTGTGTTAACACTTTTGGCACTGACTGTCCTCTCAGTCACCGCAACACAGGCAGATGGGCCTCAGGCAGCTGACGAGAAGTATATATGTCTGTCCCGTCGTGTACTCGTGTGTGTCCTGTCTATCCTGTAATGGCTGTTTCTTGCTCGTCCCTCAAAATTTACCTTATTATTATGATTCACTTAATATAAATTTATGTTGCTATGAAAAAAGCTCCTAGATTTGTTAAATTTTGAGTCCTACCTGTGGTTGCCTTGGCAGGGCCAGACCAAATGATTTTGCGGCCCGGATGTTCCCCACCCCTGGTCCAAAGTATGCGTGCTGTGTATGCTACCCACCTGCTAGGCACTTAGCCATCTTGGTTACCAGATCAGTTGTCATGGTATCTCAGTGCTTGAGTTCCAGTGACCCTTATTTTACTTCATAATGGCTCCAAAGCGCAAGAGTAGTGATGCTGGCGGTTTGGATATGCCAAAGAGAAGCCATAGCATGCTTCCTTTAAGTGAGAAGGTGCAAGTTCTCAACTTAATAAGGAAAGAAAAATACTGTAGGTTGAGATTGCTGAACTAAACTCTACGTTAAGAACAAATCTTCTGATCATGAAATTCTGAAGAAAGAAAAAGAAATAAAAGAAATCATGCTGGTTTTTGCTGTCACACCTCAAACTGAAAAAGTTATAGCCACAGTACATGATAAGTGCTTAATTAAGACGGGAAGGCATTAAATTTGTGGGTAGAAGACATGAAGAGAAAACATGTTCTGTTGACATTTTTGACCGCAGCGTTTTGCTGCAGAAAGCATTGAGCCTATATGAAGCCTTCAGCAAGGTTTCCTCTGAAACAAGTGACCAAGCCATTTACTGCAAGTAAGGGATGGTTACACAGATTCAGGAGTAGGTTTGGACTGAAAAATAGAAAATTATCGGGGAGGCTATGTCTGCCAATGAAGAAGGTGGTGCCGCATTTCCAGCAGAGCTTAAATTGATTAGGCGTCAGCACTCTGTGGTTTCAGGCATCCATTGAGGGTCTTAGAACATTTTCCTTGTGGGGTAAGGGGAACTACTGTACTGAAACTTTTATTTATTTTTTCTTACTAATGCATAGTCATCATGTCAAAGCAAGACGATAAAAATGAACTTTGAATGTCTCTGCTATAAGGTGCAGTTATGAAATGAAATGGCAAAGCGTTAGTTTATGTGATGACACTATACCTTTGCTAAAAATATACAATATATATTGCCATTTCCAAACTAAGCATGTGTCACAATATAGCCAACTCTCAGGAAAGCAATGGCCAGAAAAATTAGAAAATTTAAGATTAAATATCTAATCACAGCAGATTTTCTTTAGGGAAAAAAAAAAAGAGGTTGCAACCAAAGTTAGTTTCCGAATGACTCATTTGTTAGTCAAGCAAGGAAAGCCTTTTAACATGGTGAGTTAATTGAATACTATGAGGTTGTAACAGCTGAAGAAATGTATCCAGAGAAAATAAACTTAGGACCATTAACCTTTTGGTAAGAACAGTTGTTTGAAGAATTGAGGACATTCAGAGCAACATCAGTAGTCAATTTAAAAACAAGGCCAGTTATTTTGAGTGGTTTTCCTTGTCTCTTGGTGAGTCTACAGATGCTACCAATACTGCTCAGTTGTATACATATTTGAGAAGGCCGCGCTGAGTTTGAAGTGACTGAAGAATTCACCTCTGTGAATAGTTGGCATAGAACAAACACGTGAGAATATTTTCAAACAATTTGAAGAAATATTTACAACCTGAAGTAGAATTTTCTAAGATCAAGTGATGATGGAAAAAATATGTGTGGAACAGAAAACGACATAGTTGGACAGATTCACAAAGCTTGTGAAAGTATAGTGTTTAAAGCCTATGGTTATTCATTTTATTGTTCATCAGGAGGGACTTTATGGAAAATATTTGAATCAATTGTGTTATGAAACCAGTAGTGTCAAATAGTGAACTTTATCCACTCTTGTGGGCTTATCCATCATTAGTTCCGTGAATTTTTGTTGGAAGTACAAGCTGAATATCCTGACTTGTCTTACCACACAGTAGTTTGATGGCTTAACAATGATGCTTTTTATTGAATTCTTTCTGAGTTCTGGGCCAAGATTAAAACTTTTCTAAATGAAAAGAAGCACCCTCAACCACTATTATTGAAGACTGAATGGCTTTGGAAATTAGCTTTTGCTGCAGAATTGATAAGGAATTCAACCTAAAAGTAGAAGACAAAACATTGTTTATATGCAAAATTTGCATTTATCAGTGAAGTCATTTCAATGGCAACTAACATTTGAATCACAGGTAAAGTCGAGCTGTTCTGTATACTTACTTCCTGTGCTGCTCAAAGTGGAAACAAGAAATGAGATCTCCATTCCCACACAAGTTTGGAGTGGATATTTTATGACCTGCAACTACAGTCTAGCAACATTTCTTTCTGACTTCAATGCGAGTGCAAAGGAAGTTTCCACATTTCATAATCCACTTAGCTGTGTAATAGAAGAGCGTTTGCCTAACCTTCAGTTGGAAGTGATTGATCTATAATGTACTGAAATGTACTGACATGCTTAAAGGCAACTATCGAGAGGAATATAATAGAGTAGGAAATATAGTTTTAAATTTAGAGTTTTCTAATAGAAAATCAAATTTTATAAATGCATTTCAAGCAATACATTTACTCAGTTAAAATAATATTCTCATAGGTCGATATCAGTATTTTGGCAGTACCAATCTGTGTGAAAGGACAGTTTAAAAAATGCTCATTACAAATCAGCATGAACAGATGAACATACGCAATAGATTTTGATAACAGGGAACACTAACTTGGAGCCCTAATTAAGTGAAATGTCACCCCAAAAGTAAGGTGTAAAAAATTTTTTTTTGAACTATGTATGGTGACGAATTCTAACTAGACTTACTGTGGTGATCATTTCACAGTACATACAAATATCAAATCACTAGATTATGTTCCTGAAACTAATTTGTTTTATGTCAATTATACTTTAATAAAAAATTAAAATGTTTTTTTTCTCATTTTTAATAGACTTGTGTTTTTAAAAATTGTATGCAGTTGTTACTTTTATATTTTGAATTTCATCAATTAAAAAATTTGTGGAAGATTTTTTCCTCTCTCTTGTTATTTAAGTTATGTACTTTAATAACTTTAATTTTATCTCAGCCCACAGAGCCTAAAATATTACTATATGGTACTTACAAAAATGTTGCCAGTTCTTTAATTGATTGATGTTGACTTGTGATAGAAAAATATTTTCCACTTCCTCTTTCTCTTACCTTCTTTTATAACACAAGTATATTCTGGTGTTTACAAAATCTCTTGTATAAATATAATTTTCATAGAAGATTTATAGTTGCAATAATTTTGAGTTGAATGACAGTTCCACAAACCGAAATATGTATCCCTAATTTAATTTTCTTTATGAATTATTTTAGTTCTGGTGTTGTTTGGGAGATGAAACCAAAACAGAAATGGAAGCCTTTTAGTCAGAAGCACATAATGTTACTGGAACAATCCTATAAGAAATATCAAGTAGCAAGAGAACGTGGCTGGATTAAACTAGACAATAATTTTGAGGTATATCAGAATATTTTGTTTTTGTCTTTATATATGTATTTTGTTGATGATGGTAGTAAGTAAAATTTTGCTGTCTAAGTAAAAATGTGTGTGTAGAAGCTAATTTATTAGTAAATAAACTTATTTATTAGTTGGACTGGCATGACATGACTAATATTTATTAGTACATTTTTAATTAAAATAAATTGTTATTAAATCATATACTGTGCTACATTTTTATAATTTCTATTTGCAAGGGAGATAGTTTCATGGAATTTGTTTTGTTTTCAGTAAGATTATGGAGAGATTAAGATTGCTTGAAATTTTTAAAAAATATTTTGAATACCAGTATGTATTGCCTAATAAAGAACTGCATAAGTATGTATTTTAATGATGGAAAATGTATAGAAAACTTTCTCAATAAAATTCATTAAATGTGAATGACAGTTGGACATGGGTAGGTGTTCACAAAACAGTGTTGACTCTGAAAGTTATTTTTGCTCCAAGAAGACCCCAGAATCTTGACTGCAGTCTAGCTTGTTCTGGTTCAGTCATACAGTTTTGGTTACTCTTTGTCTTTGGTATCTGACGGTTGAATTTGCATTGGTTACCAGATATGCTCCTCACTCCCACCATCTCCCCCATAAATGTCAGCCACGTGCAAATGAAAATATTAAAAAACAACTGTACAATTAACCGTTTTATTTTTTAATCCTCACCCGAGGATATTTTCCTATTTATCTTTAGATAGGGAGGGAGAGAGAGGGAAAGAGAGAGAAACATCAGTGTGAGAGGGACACATCGACTGGTTGCCTCCTGCACAACCCCGACCAGGGCTGGGGGCGAACCACAACCGAGGTACGTGCCCTTGACTGGAATCGAACCCGCCACTCTTTAGTCCTCAAGCCAATGTTCTAACCACTGAGCCAAACCGGCCAGGGCAAAAAACAACTGTACAGTCAATTAATGTCAGGTATAAATAAGCTATAAACTATTAATTGTTTAACTTTCTTAAAACAAAGTTTAAGAATTATCTAACATTATCCATGACTACTGATGTTTTTTAAAAAATATAAAGCATGGCTTATTTTCTTTAAGTACAGTTTATGTAATTGAAAAGTTCCCCAGTTTTTTTTCTTGTTTTCCTCACAACTTTGATAGAAAAGTGATGATTCTGCTTCAAACAACTCAACTGTATTTCACCTTAAGGTAGATATTTTGGTGATGGCAGAGATTAAGATATTTTTAACTTTCAATTTGTGAGTATAAATGAATATTTAAAGTGGGCTATAGTGCTAATTCCCGCTCATCACAAACACATGGTGTTTTTTTTTTTGTTTGTTTGTTTTTCTTTTCTTTCTCTTCCAGGTCAATTTTGATAAAGTTCCAATGGAAATGCGCCTCCCTATTCGGTGCCCTATAAAGCGAGATTTTTTATCAGGAATTCAGATTGAATTTAAGCAGTCTCCTCACCAGAGAAGTTTGAGAGCCAGGTTGTATTGGCTTCAGGTACCGCTGTCATCTTCAATTCAGTACCTATACAGACAGTTTCCAACTTACAATGGTTTGAGTTACAGTTTCTCGACTCTACAATGGTGTGAAAGCAATAAGCATTCAGTAGAAACTGTACTTTGAATTTTGAATTCTGATATTTTCCCACACTAGCGGTATGTAGTATACTACTTTCCTGATGCTGGGCAGAGGCAGAAAGCCACACCTCCCAGTCACATGATCATGAGGGTAGCAATTGATACCCTACAGTGTAGTACTAAATAAATAAATGCATTTAAATTTACAGTATTTATCGGGATGTAACCCTGGAACCCCATCATAAGTGAAGGAGCATTTGTATCTAATCACTTTGGGAATCTTGGGGATGAAATTGTTTTTACAAAGTTCTAGCAAGTATTGTAATGGATGTCTTTCTTTTTGTTTGTATATTTATTCTCCTTCTCTCATTTTTCCTATAATTTCAACATGCTTACCATCAAAGTCCAAAGACCTTGTCACTGTTGAGATTTGACCAGTTAGCCTGCAAGAGTGTTTCCTTGCACTGAAATTGTTATTTTTAAATACTTCTTTTGTTATTCTACATGAGAATGAACAGGGCTTTATTGGAGGTTGTTTGGGCTGCTTGTTTGCTTGTTTCTGTCTTCCTTCCTTCCCTCTCTTTTTTACCCCTTCCTTTTAACTGCTAAGTATAATTTAGGACATTTTTATTTTTCTTCTTTCTGCCTGTCCTTTGATATCATATCCAGTCTCCATTTACATTTTATTTAAATTATTCATATTTAAAATCTCACATGACCCATAGGTACAAGTATTTCCATTAATGATATACATACTGAGCAATCTTAATGCAATGTATACTCCTTTATATAATAAAGCTTGCCCGTGCAGAGGTATATAAGAATTTTAGATTTAAAGTGACACTTCTAATAGTACCACATATACCTACAGATACTTAAATTTGATGAAATTAGTGACATCTTCTGTAAGATTGTTTCTAAAACTAAAAGTTTAAATTATTTTAAGTCCTGCTGAGTTAGTTTTCTTTTTTTTCTTCAGGTTGATAATCAGTTACCAGGTACAATGTTCCCTGTTGTCTTTCATCCCGTGGCCCCTCCAAAATCTATTGCTTTGGATTCAGGTAAAAAACAAAAAAACAAAATTATGTTGGGACATACTCTATTTATAAAACTTAAGTAAATATTATTTTAACCTAATATAGAGCTTGATTGCCTTTTTCTTGTTTTTTTTTCTTCCTCTTAGAACCTAAACCTTTCATTGATGTGAGTGTCATCACAAGATTTAATGAGTATAGTAAAGTTTTACAGTTCAAGTAAGTAAATATTCTTCTATCTAAAGGAATGTATTTATTTTATCTCTACTGTTGAAAGTATTACAGATAACCCCCCTGTTTCCCCCATTGATCCCTTCCTCCCCACTTCCACCCCACTCCTGCCTTCCCCGCACTATTGTCTGTGTCCATTGATTATGCATATATGCATAGAAGTTCTTTCGTTTATTTCTTCCCATCCCACCCCCCCAATCCTCCTATCTAAAGGAATTTAAAATGAGAATCGACTTTGAAAATAAATTTTACTCCTTTGAAAAGTAGCTTCTATATAAAAATTATTTTCTACATGGACATTATTTTGGTCAACTAATTTTCTATGTTGAAACTTATTTTAATAATAGCCTCTATATATTTTAAAGTATGTAGTTCCCTCAACCACCTTCTCCACTTTGCAACTCCAATTAGTACATAAAATAGTGAAATATAAATAACATATGTATTTGTGAGATGTATTCTTAAAAGCAGTTGCTGTGGACTCTAAAAAATGGATAATACATGCTATATCATCTAGTTGTATTTGTCTCTTCTGTAACGTGATAAATGTGGGATTTGGGACTTTAAATGCTAAATGTCCCCTTTAGTGAAATTTAAAGAAAAATTTTTTTTTCCTCATTGATTTTAGAGAGAGAGGAAGGGAGAGGGAAAAAGAGAGAAACATTGATGAGAGAGAACATTGATTGGCCGCCTCTTGCATGCCCCCAACTGGAGTCAAGCCCACAACCTGGGCATGTGCCCTCACCGGGAATCGAACAGGTGACTTCCTGGTGCATGGGTCAATGCTCAACCACTGAGCCACACTGGGCGGGCCCCTTTAGTGCTATTTTTAATGAAAAAAAATCTCAGTCTAAGTAGACTTTGATCTTGTTAACATAACACTTTTAAAGAGATGAAGGAGCAAGATTTAACTATGGCTTTTGGCTAAAATCAAACTTTAAACATTGAAAATTACTAGATTTGATAGAAACCCTTTTCCATTAAAAATTTTTTTTCCCTTAGGTATTTTATGGTCCTCATTCAGGAAATGGCTGTAAAAGTTGATCAAGGTTTTCTGGGAGCTATAATTGCACTCTTTACCCCAGCAACTGACCCTGAAACTGAAAGAAAACGGGTAACAATTTTTATTTCTTGGGAAAATTATAAAATTTTAAAAATTAAATCAGCCATTCTTTGAAATAACTTTAGTAGAGAAAAAAATTAAAATAAAAAATCTTTGTTTAATTTTTTTCAGACAAAGTTAATCCAGCAAGATATTGATGCTCTAAATACAGAATTAATGGCGACTTCAATGACCGATATGTCAGTTCTTAGTTTTTTTGAACATTTCCATATTTCTCCTGTTAAGGTTTGTCGTAATTATTATTTTGAAAATTTGGCAGAATTGTTGTAGAACTTTTAAAGGGTCTGTGTACAATCATGGGTTTTGATTTGTTACATCAAATATTTGGTGGGAATTCTGTTTGATAAATCAGTTCTCTGTAACATGTACAACTATAATTCCCACAGAGAAACCACCAGAGCATGTTTTCTAGTCTTGAATTAATAACCCCTTTATTCAAGGAAGAAGCTGACAAAAGCATTTCTTAATTAAACAAAGAAGTGTTCACCAACATTTAATGTTTTGGTTGCACTTTGTAGCTACTATCACTGTCTAAACACAAAGCTATAATGGGTGCCCTCACCAGAATGCAAAAATGCTGAAGTAGGTATTATACTGTTGATGTGGTGTTTTTCACCCTTCCAACATTTGACTGTAACTAAGGGAGTAGAAAATTGGATACCTTTCACTTGCCTGATTTTGTACTTTATGAACCCATTTCCTTTTCTTCTTTTGTTGTTCTTTTTAGGTTTTATAGGGAAAGGTGACTGCTCAGGAAATTCACAAATGCTGTCAACCATAATGCTCTAAACTTGTGTAATGGGCCAGATTAACAATTAAGCAACTCTTTAAAATATTGATGATCCATTACATTCTCAAAAACTGTTCACAGAACATTATTTTCAGTTGCATTCACCAATCCATTTACCTAAGTGAGGGATTTATAAAATGGAATTATTTTAAATTGACGTATTAGTTTGGTGATATCAGATATAGCCAGTGTTAAGTTTAAAATCAATATTGTTTTATGTGGTAGTTCTTACACAATTTCTTTTTCATTAAGTGAAAATAAGTTATTTATGAGATTGAACAATACCTTCAAAATATATTTATTGAATATTTGCTATCAAAGTTACTGTGGTAGGTATAAAGTGACTTCACGGAGTTTATAATCTAGGAGGTATTAAAGATTGATAATTCATGTTTTTAGGCACACTGCGAATTGTGCCATGAAGCTGACTAATTAAGATCATGAGCCATAGTTATTTTATTATTCCATAGCGACTTTGCCCTAGAAAAAGGCTGGATCTCTATCCACCTAAGCTTACCTTTCCTGGATCCCAACACTCTTGACTCTGCAGGTGGACAAAAGTCCACACCAAAGGAAAAAATCAACAACCAGGCTTTTTTGGCCTAAGCCCAAGTCTGCTCTAGTGAGCTCTATCTTGGTTAGGTAGAAGGCCTAGGGGTTGGCAGAATGAGAAAAAGAATCATCTGTTCTATTTACACAGGTCTTAATTTGACCTCTGTTTTCTGGCACTGTTGCACTAATGATACAGCACACAGTAGAATAAATGGGCAAGTCTCCTGTTTAAGTACTGAGTTGAAGGGGCCTGCGGAATCTGAAAACATTATTATTACTCTTTTAAAAATTTATTTAGCAACTTGCTAATTGTTGCCATAATTGTCACTTATTGTTACTTATTATTTTTACTTATAATTATAACAATTGTTATAGTTCATTGTTGCCTAAGTTATTTACCTCAATTGGATGAAAATAAATGATTATCCATTATTTTGACTGGTGGAATGCTGGTGTGCCATTTTGACATGTTTTTCTTCTTAAAATGATTATGCTATTTTTCTTTTGGGCCCCTCCATATAAACACAATAGTATTTATACATTTTGAATAAAATTATAGCTCTAAATTTGGAACAGAACAATTTGAATATAAAACAACGGGAGAATCGGGTAGGAATGAGCTATTCTGTGATAATTGTATACAGAGTAACAAAAAGTAGCTTTCTTTAGGACTCTAATGAAAGATACAACATTTATTTGTATCTGGAAGATCTGGTTCCTATGTATGTAAATTTTTTGGTTTTTTTAGCTTTTATTTATTGAACATTATTTTTATTTTAGTTGCATTTGAGTCTGTCTTTGGGTTCTGGAGGTGAAGAATCAGACAAAGAAAAACAGGAAATGATTGCAATTAATTCCATTAATCTGCTATTGAAAAGCATAGGTGCTACTCTGACTGACGTGGATGACCTTATATTCAAGTAAGATTTATGGTAAAGTACATTGGGAGGTTTTTGTACCAAAGTTATGTTTCTGGATGTCAATTTTCTTCATTTGTGCTAAAATGCTAGCTTAGAAAAATGATGATTCTTAACTACTTATACTTGAAGAGTTTGGTCCCTTTCTAATTATTCTCTGTTGTTATTTTCATTTTACTCATAAAGGATAAGGTAAAGAATCTTATGTTTTCTTCAGTTACTAATATCTTGGTAATACATTAATATAGAATAAAAACTGAATTATTTTAGTATATTATATATTGATCATGTCTTAAAACAATTATATTTAGAAATATATAGCTACAGGGTGAGAGTTCAGTATAATCATAAGGCAAATTATAGATAATAAGTCCTTGCTACATCTAATATTATAATACTTAATGTGTGCCAGAGACATATATATTCAATGAATGTTTATCAAATTGAATATTAATTGATGGTATTGGAACAAGTAGTTATCTTGGAGAAAAAAACATAAATTATATCATTTCTACCTCACTTGTATACTATCAAATTTCATAGGACTCAAATAACTAAATATTAAGTTCAAATCGAAAAGACTAAGAAAAAATAGAAGTTAATTGCTATTAGGTCTCTGAATAAAGGAAGTCTAAGTTTAAAAGCAATGGAAACACTTTATAACAAAATCAGTGAAAGCAATTAAAAAGTAAAGAATTGGGAAAATATGACAGATATGCAAAAAAGGATTAAGAGTCTTAATGTTTAACATTGATGAGAAAAAGCTAAAGATTCCATGCCATATTGCCAGGGGACAATAAGAGATAACTCACGAAAGGGAAGATACAGTGGCTGATAGAGATCTGGACTATTCCATTTTATTATTTATCAAAGAATATATGAAAATAAAACAAATTATCAAAGATTTCAAAATATGAGTAATTCTAGTACTAAAAGGTAAGTCTGAGAAAAGGGTACCTTTAAAAACATTATTTGTAAGATTGGAAAGGGATATATATCAAGAGTCTTAAATGTTTTTAGTCTTTCACTCAGTAATTCTTTTTTGGGAAATTCTGTCAAAAAAAATTTTAAATTTAATCGAAGAGTTATCTTCAAAATACACTTGGCAACGTTAATTATCATGCCAAAATTTGAAAAGGTTTGACAGTAGAAGAGTTGTTATGACACTTTGCACAAAATGGTTACATATAATTTTAAATAACAGAGAAATATTTATTCATAATGTTAAGTGTAAAATATGCATACAAAATTTAAACATTTTAAAAGTGCATAGAAGAAAAAAGAAAAGATTCAAAGTGGTAATCATGAGAAGAAAAATCTTAAAAATCCACTGTATGGTAGGATTTTGGTTAACTTTTTAAACCATTTTATTCTTTTTTTTTTTTTTTTTTTTATCCTCACCCGAGGACATTTTTCCATTTTTTGTTCAGATAGAATGGGAGGGAGGGAGAGGAAGAGAGAGAGAGAGAAACATCGATGTGAAAGAGAAACATTGACGTGAAAGAGACATATCGAGTGGCTGCCTCCCACACGACCAACCAGGGCCGGGGACAAATCGCAACCGAGGTACATGCCCTTAGCAGGAACCGAACCCGGGTCTCTCTGGACCGCAGGCCGATGCTCTAACCACTGAGCCAAACCGGCCAGGGCTATTCTTTTTTTTTTTTTAATTTTTTTTTTATCCTCACCCAAGGACATTTTTGCATTTATCTTCAGATAGAGAAGGAGGGAGAGAGGGAGAAAGAGAGAGAGAAACATCGACGTGAGAAAGACACATCGAGTGGTTGCCACCCACACTACCCCAACCGGGTGCTGGGGACAAACTGCAACTGAGGTATGTGCCCTTAGCGGCACCCAAACCCAGGACTCTCTGGTCCGCAGGCCAATGCTCTAACCGCTGAGCCAAATTGGCCAGGGCAAACCTTTTTATTTTTTATACATTTATGAAAGACTTGTACAAGAATGTACTATATTGAAATACTAATTTTGTTACCATAATATTAAGATCTCAAACATATATGTGGCAGATGTGCAAATCTAATTGTGAAAGAATTAACAATGATTAATTTATTGAAATTTTAATTCTCTTTTTTTCAGAATATAATCTTAATACCTTTGAATCTTTCTTTCTTCTCCCAGACTTGCTTATTATGAAATTCGATATCAGTTTTACAAAAGAGATCAGCTCATGTGGAGTGTTGTTAGACATTACAGCGAACAGGTAATTTTCTATTATAATATCTCATAAGGAATATGCTTCATAAAATATCAAAACAAAACATTTGTATGTGATCGCTCAAGTGATGTTTACCTAATTTGCCTCAATTTGCAATCTCATTACTTAGTAGTTTTCTTGAACGATTATTCCATTTCTTTTAGTTCTTTCCCCCTATATATATACCTTTTTAAAAGTTTCTTCCCGTGCCTTTTTCCCTTTGCAATTATATGTTTACTCACTTTGGGAAAGAATAGTGATTTAGGAGTCATTACACTTTATTTCTTCAGTGACTACAGTTTCTAAGCATAGTCTAGTAGCATTGTGAGAGGAATTCTAAGCCAGGTCCCTTCTCATGCCTCTGTTACTCTGTGGTTTAGTTTGTATGCACAGAGACGTAGTAATAGTTTCAGTGCACTAGGGTACCATTGCTATACCATGGTACTCCAGGGTGACATTCTCCTTCCTTCCTCTGGAAGGTCCTTTCTCCTGTGGTATGTAGAGACATTATGGTTAATAAATGTTCAAATAAGCATATATTTTTATTTGGTTTTCTTTTGATTATTATTTCCTATCTAGTTTCATAGTAATAGTGACAATAACAATATTAAAATGAAGTAACAATTACTGAATTATATATTCATTTAATATGCATACTCAGTCCAAGGTCAGTAAAATACACCTCCCATTTTACAGATGAGAAGACTGAGGCCTCTAGAGACTCAGTGACTTATCCAAAGTTATATAACTGCTAAATGGTAGAGTATGCCTCAAGTCTAGTTCCATCTAATTTGAAAGCCTCATGTAAAGTACTGTCATATTACCTGGCACATTGTGAAAAATCAATTGATAAATAGTGCTGGCTCTTCTGCATAGCTTTCCTTTAACAACCGAATTTAATCAGTACTCCCCCTTTTTCCTATTGTATGATAATGTTTCTTTCAACAGTTGTAAGGACTGAAGTCCTCCCTTTTTTTTTAGTTCTTGAAACAGATGTATGTCCTTGTATTGGGTTTGGATGTGCTTGGAAACCCATTTGGATTACTTAGAGGTCTATCTGAAGGAGTTGAAGCTTTGTTCTACGAACCCTTCCAGGTATCGGTCTTTTATTTTAAGTATAGTTGTAGAAAAACAAATGTTCTGTTCTTTTAATGACAAATAATTTGTATTTTAACTGTATCTGGAAACTGAATAATATTCATATAACAAAAATAAAACAGAAAGCAACAAACAAAAACTCATAGATACAGTATGGTGGTTACCAGAGGGAAAGAAGGGTGGGGGAGGTAGAAGAGGGTGAAGGGGGTCAAATATATGGTGGCAGAAGAAGACTTAACTTTGGGTAGTGAAAGCACAATAATGCAATATACAGATGATGTGTTATAGAATTGTACACTTGAAACCTGTATAATCTTTTTAACCACTGTCATCCCAATTGATTTAATAAAATAAAGTGTATATCAATTTTATATTTTTATTTAAAATTACTTGAGATGACTTTAAAAGATTGTTTTAGAATTAATTGAGCACTTCTAATATCTGAGCAATAAAACATGCCCACATTTCCGAGGATTTAATTGTACTTGTAAGGAACAGTGCTGTGTAGATTAAGACCATTTTAAAGGCTGTTTCACCACTATGGAAGGAACTAATGGGGCATTGAAAGCTCACTTTGTTTCATATTAAAGCTTTACTCTAACCTATTCTCCATTTAAAGGATCCAGGAGCCCAAAGTAGGGAGAGTTTTAGAAGGACAAAGCAGAGAGAATAAAGGGGAGGACAAGGGAGCCAGTGTGTGGGTTTAACTTGGTCTCTCCGCAGTTCTGCTTGCTTTAGCATTCTGATGGAATTGATGCTGAGAGGCTAGCTTCAGCTTGTGACTGAGGCCAGTGATTTACTCCTATCCAGTTTTTGTCATTTTAAAGGGTATGTTGATATCATATGGGTTGAAAGTGTCTTTAAAAATAGTAGATGTTCCATCAGTATTTAGGTTTGAGGGCAGAAACGGTGTCATTGCAGTGTATGGCTCTTTACAGATTCTCTATCTTCATGGAAACCCAGAAATATGAGATTAAAAGTCTTAAACTTGTTTAGGTTTTAAATAGCAAGTTTTTTGTTGTTGTTTTTTTTTGTTTTTTTTTTTTTTGCAGGGTGCTGTACAAGGCCCTGAAGAATTTGCTGAGGGGTTAGTGATTGGGGTAAGAAGTCTCTTTGGACACACAGTAGGTATGTATGTCATATTTAGGTATATGTATATTTTATTATACTTTTTATAAAATGCATTGTTTATGAAAAACAAATTATTTTATAGAAAGATTATTTTTGCCCTGGCCGGTTTGGCTCAGCGGTTAGAGCGTCGGCCTGCGGTCCAGAGAGACCCGGGTTCAGTTCCCGCTAAGGGCACGTACCTCCGTTGCAGTTTGTCCCGGCCCTGGTTGGGTCGTGCGGGAGGCAGCCACTCGATGTGTCCCTTTCACGTCGATGTTTCTCTCTCTCTCTCTCTTCCTCTCTCTCCCTCCCACTCTATCTGAACAAAAAATGGAAAAATGTCCTCGGGTGAGGATAAAAAAAAAAAAAAAGATTACTTTTCTAATAATGCCTTTTAAAAGATGTGTTCTCTTGTTCTTAAATGGAAAGTAATTTAACAATGGCTTGCTGGTTTTTTTATGTCTTTGTAGTGTTCAATCCATGTACTTTAGTTTTATTCCTTTTCTTGGTAAATGGGAAATGAGAAAAATAAATTTTTGTATTTCAGTGTATGAGACAGAATCTTAAGCAGCTGTTAGTTTAAAGCAACCAAGTGCTAGTGTAGCGGTAATGCTCTTTAAGGAAACAACGTGGCTTACTTCTCTGGGTCTTCTGATAGGTGGTGCAGCAGGAGTTGTATCTCGAATCACTGGCTCTGTTGGAAAAGGTTTGGCAGCAATTACGTTGGACAAGGAATATCAGCAAAAAAGAAGAGAGGAGATGAGTCGACAACCTAAAGATTTTGGAGACAGCTTGGCCAGAGGTGGAAAAGGCTTTCTGCGTGTAAGTCTACTGCTGAATCTTCAAGAAGCCCTCAACTTTTATATACACTTTAGAATATGTACTCTTAGAATACTGCTTGTGAGTCCAGGTCTGTTAGAGTAGCAGTAGTGATAAATTATGAACTTTTCTGTTTCGTTTTTGCTCTCCTTCCCTATTATCATCGTCAGATCTATCCCCTAAATTGCAGACTTAGTTTGGCACTTGGGTTGGAGTGAAAACACCATAATGATGGCAGGTTAGCACTAGTGTGGAAAGGGAGGAAATAAAGCAGAGAAATACGGTAAATGGTAATAACTGGGGGGAGGAGGAGTTCTTTAGGTCATCATCAATGGACCATTCTATGGAAGGGAGGTGTAGAAGTTGTGTATAAACCAGGAACTGCCATTCACTACTTTAAAAAGTATATAGGACCAGAGGCATGAATACATGAAACAGGCTGACAGCTCTCAGAGGGGAGGAGGGGGGACTGGAAGAGATTAGCCAAAGAACATATATGCATAGCCCATGGACACAGACAACCATGTGGTGAAGGCTAGGTGGAAGGGTGCCAAGTGGGGGAGAAATAGAGGGGACTCTGTAATAGTATCAACAATAAAAAAAACCCAAACACGCATACCCAAAGAAACCCATATACACACACACGGTGATGGGGAGTTAGTGTCTAAATGCTAAGTTAGAATATAAAAAAACTTTTAGGACAAACACTGTGCTAAATTTTGTGATTGTAGCATAATATGAATATAATTCCAATCCATGATTTACTGAGAGTTAAGCAAGCCATTAATGGGAAGATAGAGGGGTAATACGTATTCCCAAACAAACAAACAAATTATGCAGGTAATATGTGAATATGGTTTAGTTATAGGTAACATATGAATATTTTCCTTATAAGTAATTATAAGAACTTATAATTTTTCCTTTTAATAAGTAATGAAATCATTATAGGTAAAGCTGTAAGTACTCTTTGATAACCCCTCACCTCTTTGCAGGGGTATCTAATTTTTTCAATAGAGTGTATATCCTTCAGTTATTTTTCTATGTGTATATAATATACAGGTAGTTTTAATTACTACCAGTACTTGATAATGATTAAGAATGTGTAAATATATTACTATTTTAATTTTGGAAATTTCAGGAAGCTGTAACTACTTTGTTTGTGCCAGTGATTTGTAATGTTGTCTCCTCAGAATCTTTCAGGGGTCCCTTCATTATCAATTTTCCACACTTTCATTAAATTATAAAATAATCTCATTAAAATTTATAAGTAGATATTAAAGATTATTTGGCTTAACTCACTCATTTTACTGATACAGTAACTGAGATTTAAAAACCTGAGACTAATACAAAATTATAATTGAATGTAAACTAATTAAAAAATAAAATAAATAATAATAAAAAAACAACCCTGTGAAATAACAAAAAAGAACCTTTTCACCTGCTTTACTGTTCTATTATAACATTTTACTTCTACAAGGTGCTTTCATTTAACATTTGCTGTGATACATTTTTAAATCATAGTGTTCACCTCTATGTCCATGGTATTCACATTATCAAATAAGTACTTTTTTTTTCAAGCCTTTGTAGTATGTCTATAGAGACCTCTAGTGGTTGATTTAAAATTAAGCATCTTCCATTCAAGTTTGACTTGATTGATTTCTCTTTCAGGGAGTTGTTGGTGGAGTGACTGGAATAATAACAAAACCTGTGGAAGGTAGGTTGAGAATCTTTCCATGTTGTACAGGGTCTGAAGAGTTGATGCATAGTAAACACAGTAAATTTTATTGCTACTAGGTGTTTGATTGGGAAAATGTCTGACTAATTTTATGTTCATAGTCCTAAATTACAGTTTAATGAACGTCCTCTCCTCAGAAAGTAGAGTTCAGTAGTAGACTATAATTCAGACTTTGAATGGTATTTTCAGCAGATACATAAACTAGATTGCTTTGGGCCTTCAATAACTACTGACTTATCTTCTTATCCAGTTTTTAAAAACACATTACTTTATTTAATGCAGTAATCCATCAAAGTACCAATTGGCTTTTTTTGTAGAAATTGACAAGCTGATTCTAAAATTTATACAAGAATTCAGAGGACCCCAAATAGCCAAAACAATCTTGAAAAAAACAGAACAAAATTAAGGACTTGCTCTATTCTATTTAAAAATTTACTATGAAGTTACAGTAATTAAGACATTGTGGAACTGGCATATGGATAGACATATAGATAGATCAGTGGAATAGAATTGAGATTCCAGAAGTAAACCCTTACATTTATGGTTAATTTGTTTTTGAGATGGGTACCAAGATAATTTCATAAAGAAAGAATAACCTTTTCAACAAACAATACTGAGACAACTGGAAATAAATACAGAGTTTATATTTTATGACCCAGCAATTTCATTCCTAGCTATATACCCTAGAGAATTAAAACATATGTTTGCTCAAATACTTGTACATAAATATTCATATAAATATTATTCAAAATAGCCACAATGTAATAGCAACCTAAATGTTCATCAACTAATGCATGGATAAATGAAATGCGGTATATTTATACAATGAGACATTCTCTAGCTATAAAAAGAAATCAGGTACAGATGCTCCTCAACTTATGATGGTGTTATTTCCTGATAAGCCCATTTTAAGTTTAAAATATCTAAGTCAAAAGTGCATTTAATGCTGCACTATAAAGTATTGGTTGTTTGCCCACATGATCACATGGCTGCCTGGGAGCTGTGCCTTCTGATGCTGCCCTGCATCAGGAGACAGTATCATACCGCATATTGCTAGCCCAGGAGAAGATCCAAATTCAAAGTACAGTTTCTACTGAATGGGTATTTCTTTCATACCATCATAAAGTCAAAAATCATAATTTGAACCATTGTAAGTTAGGGACTGTCTGTACTGATATAAGTATAAGGTGGATGAACCTTGAAAACATGATGGTAAGTGGAAAAGGCTAATTAAATATACCACATATTGTATGATTCCATTTGTGGGAAATGTCCACAATAGGCAAATCAATAGAGAGAGAAAGAAAGTAGATTAGTGACTGCCTCTGTCTGACTGGTGGGAGGAGGGAGGTAAATTGCATAGGATTGGGTGGGGAAGGGCCAGGGGGGAATGTGCAGTGATTGCTAATGAGCATAGGTTTCTTTCTGAGATGATACAAATTTTCTAAAGTTGATTGTGGTGAGGGTTACACAACTCCGAATATACTAAAAACTATTTAACTTGTGTACTTTAATGCGTAGGTTATATGTTATATGAATTACATTTTAGTAAAGTTCTTATATATTTATAAGTATGTTTTTTAATTGATTTTTTAGAGAGAGAGGAAGGGAGAGAGATAGAAACATGGATGTGAGAAAGAAACATCTATTGGCTGCCTCCTGCACGTCCCCTACTAGGGATCAAGTCCGCAACCTGGGCATGTTTCTGACCAGGAATCGAACCAGGACCTTTCAGTCCATGGGACAGTGCTCAATCCACTGAGCCACACCGACTGGGCTATTTATTTATTTTTTAAGGTACACTGCTTGAAAAAATTCCTGATGGTTGGCATAAAAAAAGAAGATATTTTCTGGTTACTTCTTAGATCTTCTAGTCTCAAGTACTGACTAAACTCCTGAATCATCCATTGTAAAACTTGAGCATGCCTCAGGGTTACCTGGAGGGTTTATAAAACAGATTGCTGGGCCCCACTTCTAGAGTTTTTAATTCAGTAACTCTGGGATGGGGCCTAGTAATTTGCATTTTTAACACACTTTGAGAACCACTGTTTATCATGCTATCATTAAATTTAACTTCTTCAGAGAGCCAAATTTTAGAAGCTTTTTGGGTAAAGCAGTTTGGCACTTTGTTCAGACTTCTTTCTGTTGTCTTCAAACCTGATTATTTAAAAATATCTTTCTACGTTCATTGTCTTTGGTTTTATGAAGGTGCCAAAAAGGAAGGAGCTGCTGGATTCTTTAAAGGAATTGGAAAAGGGCTTGTGGGTGCTGTGGCTGGTCCCACTGGAGGAATCATAGATATGGCCAGCAGTACCTTCCAAGGAATTCAGAGGTAATTAAGTATATGCTGTGTGCAAGGTTTGTGTCTATGTGCTAATTGTTGCTAGGAATACATAACTAGGTAAATATTTTGCCTGCTCTGTGATACGTTCACTAGGTAGAGTGCACCAGAAAGGAATAAGAGGAGACATTGGTTATGGCTCCATTCTCTTTTATTCAATGAATTTTATTGATACCTACTTATATGCTAGGCACTGTGCTACACACCAAGGATACAAAAAAGTGGACAACTTAGTCTCTGACTTTATTTTTTTGACATTTCTTTTCTTTGAAAAAAAGTTGGGGGAGATTAGAGTCAGACAGACTTAGTTTTAATTCTTGTTGCATTATTTTGGCCAGGTTATTTAAAATTACTCTGATTTTTAAAAAAAAATCAAATATTGATATAATATGGAACACAGTACAGTGTTTAATAAGCATACATATTTGTATTATTTTGAAAGATTTTTACATATTTTCTTACGCTTATTCTGATACCTTATACAGAGCAGCGGAATCAACTGAAGAAGTGTCCAGCCTCCGTCCTCCTCGCCTGATCCATGAGGATGGCATCCTTCGCCCATATGACAGACAGGAATCCGAGGGCTATGATTTATTTGAGGTATATATTCTGTTCTTCACGGTCATGAATGAAATTTAATTTTAAAGATTTCTAGGATCAGAATTTCAAGGGTGGTTCTTAAAGTTCCTGATTCGTGA
This sequence comes from Tadarida brasiliensis, assembly GCA_030848825.1. Taxonomy (NCBI): domain Eukaryota; kingdom Metazoa; phylum Chordata; class Mammalia; order Chiroptera; family Molossidae; genus Tadarida; species Tadarida brasiliensis. The sequence goes on along the minus strand of CM061257.1, from coordinate 194,036,372 downwards.
ACTTCTTTAGGGATTACACAGGGAACGTGGTTTGTAGAGTAGAGTTTGATTATTCGTTTGTTTTATTTTAGTGCAATGTGTTACATGGGAATAACTGGTAATTTTTTCTGCACAGGAGCAAAGCTTTTTGGGGACAGAAAGGATAATGTTAAAAGAAATCATAGGCTTTATTTCTGTTTGTGTAATAGCTCATTTAGTTATCGTGGTTAACTTTGGTTTTCTGCTTTGTAGCTAATTATTGGAATTTCACTGCTTACTTTTCTCCCAACCAAATTAATTTATTTGGACTATTCTGTAAATCTAGATTTATTCAGGTAAACAGAAGCTGGAGGAGAGAGAAAAAAAAGATTGTGTACAATTATAATATTTTCAAACATTAAAAAATTTAAAGGATTTTTTGCTTTTATTTTAGTTTTAACTTTACTGTATTTAAATAATATAGATGTGTATAAATATACTCCCATGACTGGCTTTCCCCAAAAATAAATGTATTAATGTTTTTCTACTTTGATTTTAAAATAAAATGACTCTACATCGTTATTAGCCTATGGTTTTTACTATATGTGATTACATTTTATTTATCTGCATGCTTCTAACTTTATTTTCTTTCTTTTTCTGCCTACACAGCAAGAACTGGAAATACAGGAGTAAATGTCTCCTATACTACTACTTGATTTCATCCTTAAAAATCAAAACAAACCGTGGTATTAATTGACTGTCTTTGATTTCTTTAGATCGAGAGTTCATTTTAATGAAGTTTTCTTTACAACACTCACCTCTACCTGAACTTTTTATTGTAGTGGCTTGACCACAAATAAAAATGGTGGTGTTTGTGATAATACTGTACAAGAGTAAGAGATCAATATAAAAGATTAAATAATGCAAGGAACCATCCCTCTTCTCCATTTATTTGGTGAAAGACTTTATTGAGCTCAGAAGCACATACTTTAACTATATTTTTGAAAATTTTATCTTTTCTTATGGTACTCATGTGCATTTCAGGTAAAGTTGGAAAAAAAGGAAAATTATGTCCAATCTAATATGTGTTCATATGTTTTTGAGTCCTGATGATGGAATTACATAACTTTGTTTCATATATCACCCAAATTTCATCAGGTTATGGGAGTATTAACTGGGACATATGTTTTAATAACTGAGGTATCAGTTGCTCTGGGTCTGTCCTTAGACTTCAAATAAGAGTTGGCACATGAATTTTGAGCATGTGTTCCCTTAATCTATTTTTTCTCTTTTAACCTTTTGGTACTCTTGCTAGATAAATGGCAACCATTTTATAATTATGTTACACACATTCTGAGCTTTTAGCATTTATACTTTTCAAAAATTGAATCTCCTTATTGGTTATGTTAATTTCACAGTTATATTAGTTTAATTAATGTAAATAGAAGTTGAACATGTAATTAGGCAACTTGCTTATGTAGCACTTGAATTTATAGATATCTTTATTTTCAAAAACCAGCTCTTTTTGTTTTTAAGTCCTTAGGGAGAATTCATTATCTCAATGAGAACAAAAATAATAAAAATGATCATTTTGAAATTAATGCCCCCCATAGTTAATTTTCAGAATAAGTTATCTTATCAATCAATTTTCAGTATTTCCCCCAAAAGTGAAACCAAGGTATAAACTTAGATTTAATATGTCATACATTGGAAGAGAATGAAACAGTTAACATACAGCTGGTCAGTTGGATTATATCTATTTTTAAACCATAATTATCAAAAGAGTAAATTAAGTGCTTCATATTTAAAACAAGCACTTTAAAGAAAAAAGAATGATATCCAAAGACCAGCTTAAAACTGTAGCTGACAAACTTTACTTGTGCCTAGATAATTGAGGGTTGGCAAAAATGTCACTGTATATACAGTTTACTATAACAATGAGGCACAATAACTAATTCAAGATGCTGTCTTAAGTCATCAGTAATAATTACCCTTCCTTCTAAGGTACAAGTAACGATTTTTCATTTCCCTGGATATATTGCAATTTTACTGAGACTTGACGTTTGGGAAATTGTATAACTTGTTAAAAATTTTTTTTACTTATTGTTTACTTTTTGTTACTTTATGTTATTAACCTTGTCCTTGTGATAATCCTTTTTACAACTGCTTATGAATAAGCATAAAACTTTAAGAAGCTTTTTATTATTAAAGCTAAATATAGTTATTTTGTCTGCTGTATTAGTTTTTGTTAAGATACCAGACAGCCTTTTAAATTTTTATATGTTATAATAGTTACTGGAAGAAATAGAATGATTGTATATCAATGAGAGGACTTGGTAATTTTTCTCAATGAGTGACAAGTGTAGGCATGGAGAATTAAGAAATTTAGGCTGTTTCATCCCTTGCCCATCATGCTATAATCAATTATTTTTGATGTATTTATTGATTACCTAGACTGTGCTGGATATACAAGAGAAATAAAACTTCTGTTCTTGAGAGACTAAGTATAACATAATGTGTAAATATTAAAGAGAACTAGAGTATAAAATTATTTCCTCCTAGCCCTTATTGTTATATGAGTATACTCTAAATAATTTATTTGGGAATCTTTTGATTTTCTCCATTTTCTTTTTCTCCTGAGAATTGCTCTGTATTTTTTAATGCTCAGCTTTGAAAGTTACTAAATCATATACTGTGTTTTTATAGAATATATTCTTCTGCTTATTTTCTATTCTCCTAGGATAGTTACTATTTATACCTGTGTATATATTTATACACATGTATGTATGATATATATATCTCCTATGGCCAGTTTTTATTTAATATTCATCTTGGTTCACATACTTATGATCATATAATATTTAAAATGATGTTTCTTGCTTTTTCATTTTAATTTTATCTTTTCATGTTCATAGAAATGTTTCATTCTTAATTCTTCCATTACTATCTATTAAGGTAACTGTGTATTGTGTGTTTGATCATTCCTAGTTCTTGACATTACAGTTATTTCTGTTATTTTAATGACAGTATTAATGAAACATCATTATATACATTGCTTTTTCATACCTTGTATTATTTCCTTAGAATTTACTGAAAAATATATTGAATGCTTTTGCTAAATATTGTAAATTCCTCAAGATGCATTTTGAGAAGGGAGAGTGAATCTTTTATTAACTAATCTGGTATCCTGCCATCAGTGACTGAATATCTGAATCTGAATCTCAGAGTGTAGTGGATTTTCGTAGTGCTGAAAACAAGGTTTCTATAGTGTATTATGGTGACAAATTATACTTTAAAAGCTTTCAGCAGTTTAAAGATAGCAGTAGATGGATAACTAATGAAAATGCATAAAAGATGGAAAATTGGTAGTATTTTTTATACAATGCATCTCAAATCTAAATATTTTAACATTTAAATTTCAATGCTGAAAGTAAATGTACTAAATTATTTTATTTATTTCCCATTTTCTCTTAATTAAAGAAATTAAGTTATAAGTGTTAAAAGATTTTAGCTAATTCACACAGGCATGATGTAAAACAAGTGACTATTAAACTCCACTACCCTGAGACTCATTCTGAAGATGAGACCCCACCCAGTTCTTTGGAGATTTGTCTTTGTTCATGGTTTTTCATAATTGTCAAAGAATTACTGGGAACCAAGGACCTTTAAGAAATGTGTATTTAAGCATTGAAATAATAACAAGTCTGCTTTCTCTGCTTGTGATTATTATTGATTACATTATCCTTTTAATAACATTGTGTTATATTCTTTGTTATTCTTGGTTATAAAATGTTAATTATCTTGAGGGGGTGAAAAAATGTTGAAGTCTTATTTATTAAGGATGTTTATGTTTTATGTTGTCATATTAATTATCTTATCTTTAATCATACATTATAGATAATATCAATAATAATATTCATTAGCATTCATTGTAAGAAGTAACTATTTGTTGGTTTTTAATGTGTTGACTAATTCAAGTAGTTTTGATATAGTTGAAAAAGTAAATTAATGTATTTTAATGTGCTATTTATACTTGAATTATTTTATGCCTGTAATTGTCTTTAGCAATAAATTATAACAGCTATTTGAAATCTTAGAAATTTTTTGTTTGTATTAATATTATCATTAAATTTTCTTCTCTATCAGGAACATAATTTGATACATACATATACTTCTCATGCATATTTAATCTATAACACTAAATACTCAAACATTAAATATCAGTTATCTTGGAATTTTATTTTGTGTATATCTACCTCTGTGTAAAACCAGTTGTTCTTAACCTTTGAGAATGATCACAGACATTTAAAATCACATGAAAAATATGAACCATCCTCTGAAAGAAGTGGTAGAACCACACTTTCAAAATTTTATGTTCTAGTTTAGATAGTTCATAGCCCTCCCAATGTGCTCCCATGGACCCCAGGTTAAGAACCCCTGTAATGTTAATGTCCCAGTTTCATATTAGCATATGCTCATATTCTCATGAATGAAAATTATTTCTGGTAGATATTCTAAAATTTCTAAGTTATCACAGAACAAAATATTAATTTACCAGAAGATCACTTAGTAAGCATTTAATATGTATTTGTCTTTTAAGGAACAGTAGAAGTTAGTTTATAAACATGCGATGAATATCTTTTTAGCTTCACATGTGAATATGTAGAATTGTGCTTTTGTTCCTAATAATATTTTTCCTAACTTGCGTTGTTACTGTAATTTGCTAATATACAGCATTAGAAATACTATTTGAATGGATACATTACCCAAATGTTGAGTCTTTTTTTTTTTTTTTTTTCCAGAATCATGTCAAAAAGTTAGAAGGAGAGACTTACCGATATCACTGCGCTATTTCTGGAAGCAAGAGGATAATTCTTATGATTACAAATAGGTATTAACTTCAAGTGACATTTTTCCAGTTGCAAATAATGTAGATCTTAAGAATTTTGAAGACTAAAATGTTAGAGGATGTGGAGAACTAGACTGCAACGGTAAAGATTTATTGTCATAGAATCACAAAAACACAAATCTGGATGAGTCCTTTGTGATCATCTTTTTGGACCCTCTCATTTTGGAGATGCTGAAACTGAGACTCAGCATGGTTGAGGGGCTTATCCAAGTCACACAACTACTGAGAGATAGCGTCTAGAACAGACTTCATAAGTGTAGTAGTGGTACGGTTATATGTGAATTATAAATCTATTTATGGAGAGTGAATTCAGTAATCACTTTTTCTCATTAGGTTTTATTTTGGATAAGTAGTATACCTTTTTCAAAGGATGTTATTCTGTATTTTTATTCCAGTTTTTTCTCATTATTTTGGGAGTTGTAGATAATTTTTTCAAATAAAGGAACTTCGACTAAACTATTGTTTATTTTCCTAAGATTTTTTCCCCTACATCACTTATTCCAAAATGACAATTATAGATGAATAATTTTCAAAACTTTCTAAGTTACGTATTTTTGCAGGACTAAGGCAAAGTACTTACAGTAGGCAAAATTTGCATTAAGTTCCTTACTGAGGCATTTAAGTATATTTGGATGGGAAGGAGAGAAAGGAAAGCTAAAATGATAAGATTCAGTCTTAAACCTACAAGCTTTTAAAAAAAGCGTTAACCAGTTATCTGATTTGCCAATTAACTAAGAAATAAAAATATTTATAAAACAATCTAAGAAGCAGTTTTGGCAGCAAAACTTGATAAGCAGTCATTTTTTTTAATGCCTAAATTTTTATATCCATTAGATTAAACCAAAAACAATGTTTATTTGTATTGTGTATTATAGTTAGCTGCAATAGCAATGTGTTAATTCATTTTAAAATTGTGTATCCACATGGGGCAATGAAAATGTTCATTTTTCTTGTTTTTTGTTTGCTTGTTTGATTAGGCATTTTGTGGGAATGCTACTGTATACATTACTAATACATTATACATTTGGGTTTTCTTCAAGTAAATTGAAAAATCATGGTAATTTTAAGTCTAGTCACTTAGAGATCTTTTCAGGAGACAATAAGATAAATAATATTCCTGACCAGTACAATGACTTAATGTCCTTGTAGTAGTCTCTAACAGGAATTTCTTTGATTAAGATAGTTATTAAGCTGATCTGTTTGATCTTTAATGATTACATAAGAATAGCATTTCTTCTAAAATCAGTATTTAAAAAAATAACTCTTAATGTTTACTGCTAAAGTTATGCTTATCCAATGTATATAATATATATCAGGAGTTGCCCAGTTGGTGTGGCTCAGTGGTTGAGCATTGACCCATGCACCAAGAGGTCGCCGTTTTGATTCCTGGTCAGGGAACGTGCCCAGGTTGTGGGCCAAATCCCCAGTGTGGGGCATGCAAGAGGCGGCCAGTCGATGTTCTCTCTCATCGATGTTTCTGTCACTCCCTCTCTCTTCCTCTCTCTCTAAAATCAATAAAGAAAAAAAACACATTAAAAACATATATAGATTAGGAGTCAACAAAATTTCTTTTAAGGGTCAGATATTAAAAAATGTAGGCTTCAAGGGCCATCTTGTGTTTCCCGTCTATACTCAGCTCTGCCCTGGTAGTGGGAAGACAGCCATGATCAACATGTAAATGAACAGGTGGCTGTGTTCCAGTAAAATTGTATTTACTAAAACAGGCCGTAGGCTGGATTTGGCTCACAGGCCATAGTTTGCCCACTCCTGATATAGATAATAATTAAGAAAATTATTCTGCCTTGGATAGAACTGGTTTGTACTTTTTGTCCCAATGTGATTATTGGTAGCTATCCCTCTCATTCTGAAAGATGTCCTTGTTTAAATGATAAGTTATATGATAACCACTAAAAATAGCCTTTAACAGCAGTCCCTTCATCCAGAGATATTAGCTAGTATATCAGACTTTTGCAGTGTATGTATTTTATAAAAACTGTGTACAAAAAAATGCACCATGTACATTTAACTAACCTAGGTTTTTCACCTAAAAGTTTATGCAGTCAAACCTTGATTCTCAAACATCTCCCATCTTGAACAGTTCTCTTCTCAACCCAGTAACCCTTTCATGCTGATATCTGTATAATCGGTCGCGTCTCTCAGGTGACAAAGGAGAGAATGTGCGAGTATGAGTCGGTTTACTGCTAAACCTCATGTTGTCAGCATCTCAGGAAATTGTGCTGTGAATATTTTTGTGGGTTTTTTTTGCTTTTGTTGCTGCTTATTATTATTAAAATTTCATTTTTACTGTATATTTTATTTCCTTTTTGTTAAATTTTCATTTACATTTCATGTCTTTTTTGTTTTTTAAAGTTTATAGATTAAATACATTCGACATGTACTGTATATAAGAAAGGTTAAAACGGAATCATTTGAGGGTCTGGAACAGATTAACTCAATTTACATTATTTCTAATGGGAAAAAAAGTGAGTCAGTTTTCTTTTTCTTTTCTTTTTTTTTATCCTCACCTGAGGACATTTTTTCATTTTTTGTTCAGATAGAGTAGGAGGGAGAGAGAGGAAGAGAGAGAGAGAGAGAGAAACATCGACGTGAAAGGGACACATCGAGTGGCTGCCACCCACACGACCAACCAGGGCCGGGGACAAACTGCAACTGAGGCACATGCCCTTAGCGGGAACTGAACCCGGGTCTCTCTGGACCGCAGGCTGACGCTCTAACCGCTGAGCCAAACCGGCCAGGGCAGTGAGTCAGTTTTCGAACAGCCTTCTGGAACAAATTAATTTTGAGAACTGAGATTCTACTGTATTGTGATCATCTCCCCAAACCATTAACTATTCTTTCACAACATGATATTGAATGACTATATAATATTGTATTTATGGCTATACTATAACTTACTAAAATACTGACTATTTGGTATTCAGTTTTCTCTTTCTCAATATTGTATTATTATAAACACATTTTTGCAGCTAAGCATTTTTTCTGTAATTATTTCCTTCAGATAAATTCTTACCAGTGGGATTGTTGATTTACAAGTTGTGAAGATGTTTGAGGCCCTATCTATTATTGCCAAATTGTTTTATCAGAAAGAGTATCTGGTTTTTTTTTTTTTTTTTTTTTTACATGCAACTAATAGTATATGGGAGTGTCCTTTCTCCTGTTTTGCTAAGAGTAGATGTTTTTTAAACTTTTTTGTTTTTGCTAATATAATGGGTAGAAAATAATTTCTTTGTTTTAGTTAGCATTTATTTGATTGCTAATGAGTATCACATTTTAATACATTCATCATCCTTTATATTTTCTATTTCATGAATTGCTTGTTCATATCCTTGACTCATTTTTCATTATGCTAGCCCTTTCTTACTGAATTTAAAGAGCATTATATAAATCAATATTAGCCCTTTCTACCAAATGTATTATTAACATTTTAATGATTATTTCTGAGTTTTTCAATACATAGAGCTTTTAATTTTTCTATACTGAAATTCATCCAAAATTTAGTCTCAATATTTTTTTCTTATCAGTTATTAGAAACAAAATATGAGTTCTCATGACCTAAATTTATTAGGCTGCAGTTCACTGGTTGGTCCTAATTCCTACATAGTATTTTATTTTAGTGATCTTCATCAGGAAATTGTTCTCTGAGAAGATTTTTTTAAAACCATCTGTCTTAGTCTGTTTGGGCTACTATTCCAGAAATACCATAGACAGGTTGCTTAAACAACAAATAGTTACTTCTCATTTCTGGAGGTTGGGAGGTCCAAGATCAAGGCGCTGGCAGACTGTTTCTGGTGAGGGCTCACTTCCTGGTTCATAGACGGTTCTCACTGTGTCCTCATGTGGTAGAAGGTGCAAGGGAGTTTCCTCAGGCCTTTCATAAGGGCACTAATTTTATTCATGAGGGCTTTACTCACTATTCAGCGGTCCCCCCTCTTATCACATTGGGGGTTTAGGATTCAACATATGAATTGAGGAGGGTGATATAAACATTCAGTCCATTGCACCCTCAGTGTATAACAGATATAGGGACACAGAGATGAAAATTACATCTTCTCTTCCCTCCTCATCTACAGGGGGGACTTACAAATTATCAATGACATCACAGTGCGATAGTCACTAATATAAAGTGATGTACAGAGACTCTGAGGACGCTTGGCCCAGTAAGGTCCTTAAGCTGAGTCTTGTAGAATATGGAGCTGTCGTACAGGTAAACAGGAAGCAAGTCCAGACATGAAACATGGCACTTTGAACAGTAAGACACGTTTGGAATGGGTGGATGGTAGGATGTTCGTAGGGAAGTGCTGGGAGATGGAGCAAGAGGCACAGGTGTCTGCTCATACCGAGAGCCGGGCTGAGGCTTCATCATCACAGTGCTGGAAGAGCACTGGTATTTTCAAGGTCTTGTTTTATTGTATTGCAGCTTTTCACAGATAAGTCTCTCTCGTTCTTTCCCACTGGAGGCTTGCAAATAAGGAGTAACATGTTAAAGTTTGTGGTTTGGAAAGATTTCTGCAGCAGTTTGGATGCTGGTAGAGGAGAATCGGAATGGAGGCAAGGAGACCAGTGAGAGACTATACGTATTAATATTCTGTTGCTGTACAACAATTACCATAAACTTAGCAGCTGAAAACTTTCTGTGGTCTGGAGTCTGGTACAGGATGGCTGGATTCTCTGCTCAGAGTCTCACACGACTGAAATCAAGGTGTTAGCTTCCTTTCTGGAAACTCTTGGGAAGAATCCCCTTCCAAGCTCATTTAATATTATTGGCAGAATTCAGTTCCTTACAGTTGAAGGACCAAGATCCCTGTTTTCCTTGATCTCTGTCAGCCAGGTGTGTTAGCTCCTAGCCTACCTATATATCCCTTGTTATGTGGCTCTCTCCGTTTTCAACCAGGAACAGCATTCTGAATCTCTGACTTCTCTGTCTCTAACCCAGGTTTAAAGGATCAGGCCCACCCAGGTAAACTTTTTTCTTAAAGTTACCTGTGCCTTATAACAAAACCTACGCATGGGGGTGAAATCCATCATATTCATAGTCCTGGCATACAGAGCTATATACCAGGAAATGGGGAATCGTGGGGACCATCTTAGAATTCTGTCTACCACAGAGATTGTGGTTGTTATCCTGATAGAAGCGTGAGAGACAAAACTAAAAGAATGAGGGCAGATACACAGGGGCAACCTTAAGAGACCAGGGCTTGGTGACTGACTGAATGTGGAAGAGAAGGGAATGCAAGATAACTTTCTGGTTTTGGGCTTGAGTAGCAATAGTGGTAGTGTTACCATTTACAGTTATTTGAGGGGAAAGTCGATTTTTTATGTTTTGTTTTTGAATTGACTGACTTTGATGTGGTTTTGAGATATCAAAGTATAGATGCCTTAGTAGCAGAGACACAGATATAGACCACTGATGTTTGGATAAAGATTTGGAGTTGAGATCTTGGATCCTGAGTGTGTCGAATAGAAGACGACCAAGATTTGAGCCCTGGTAAACGCTGAGGAAGAAAATAAAGATTTAAGGTGATAGAAGAACAGCAATATTATGGGTGTGGTCAAGAAGAGAAAAGAGTTTTGAGACCATTGGAATGGTGAATTGCATTTGACACAGTGATTTGTAATGGTTGTCTTTAACTCTTAACTGTATGATCTCATTCTCTACTAGGGCAGGAGAGGGGGGTGGGTCACATTTCCTAGAGACTGTTTGGAATGTGTGGGGGTATCAGAGGTTGTCACAGTGATCGGAGGGCACTTAGTAGGCTGGGACTAGGGGTGCTGAATTCCCTACAGTGCACAGCACAATCCCAAACAACCCCAAAATTTTAACCACCTCTGCTGAGAGTTATTGTGCCACAGGTTTATTTTAGTTCCCACACTCCATTGGTCACCAAGTTCATCTAACTCTAGCTTATAAACATCTGGAATCTAACTTTTTCCCCCTTCCCATAGCCACTGTTTTAATTGAGACTCTCACTGTTTCCTGAATGGACTATTAAAATAACTTCCTACCTTGATTGTCTACCCCACCTCTCCTCCATGACTACCAGAGCCATGACTGAAGGAAGACATGTCATCATGACACTTCCCATTTCCTGTAGGTCAAAGTCAAAATTTCTTAAAATGGCAAAATAATAATAATAATAATAATTTAAAAAATCCCTTCCAGGTGTGGCACTTGGCTAATTTTCTCACCTTTGCATACATCTGGTTCTCCAACTAGTCCTCCACATTCCTCAGATAAATTTTCCCTTCTTTGTACCCTATATGTCAGTGCAGAGGTCCCTTTATCTGGACTTGCATTTCCCTCTCCCACTAGAAAACTCCTCCCTTTCAAGAATCAGCTCTTGACGCCACCTTCTTCACCAGCACAATCTGTCCTCCTCTCCTGTGCTCCAAAAATTTTTCTGCAAACCCTACTATTGCACTTATCTGACTGTGCCTTAGCATTTATTTACATGCTTATTTCCCCTTCTTGTCTCTGAGTACTTCAGAAGCAGAAACCCTGTCTTCTTTGTTTCACCAGCACCCTCGATACCTGCTTTCTCTTAAAGAAACTTCAGAGTCAAGTATGGTTATATCAGTAATTAATCTGAATCACACAGTGGGGAATCAATGTGCATGCCCTTTAAAGATTCTATTTTTTTATTGCTATTGAGCAAAATGGGATACTTACTCTGTGATATAGTACATTAGTGTTAAAGTGTTCAAACCTGATATTTATTAGTAGGCCTAACGTGAATCTTTGCTGACAGTTGAGATTTGTAACATTTCCTCCACATTCTTTCTTGACTGGAAGGCATAAATGATTGACAGTAAAGAGCAATTAATAATTTTCCAAGTAAGACGTTTTCAGGAGCTTCTGCCTTTATTGCTTCCCAGATGAGAGGACAGCCTGTTTCTGTGTGTTTAAAAGATGATTTCAGTTTTTTGCTCAATTTCAAAAAAAAGTGACACTTTTATAAATTTTGCAAGATTGGCAGAAGCAGAATTTTGAAAGTCTGCTTTGTTAATTGGTAGGTACCATATTTGCTCTTTATTTGACAGCTATCTAGACGTTCTTTATGGGAAGCATGCTACTTTTAATGCCAGGTTGTATTGTTTACTGAGTACTACCTGTTCCATCCAGCAGAGTGAAGTATTAGAGCTAATCATTAACAGTCTTTATCATTACCTGTATACTTTTGTTTCCTTTCGCAAAACAGGCGAGTGTTGTGTATAAAGGAAGTTGAAATCCTCGGCCTTATGTCCGTAGACTGGCAGTACCCATTCGAAGACTTTGTATTTCCTCCTAGTGTCAGTGGAAACCTGCTGAACATTTCAGTTAAGGTAAGGAACCTTGAATCACATTTTTAGAGCCAAGGGTTTGTTAAATGAGTGGAAACCAATGCTTTTTGACTCTTTTTTTTTTTTACATTTAACTACACAGAGTATTTGAAGGATTGTTATTATTTGCTGAAATGTAAGAAAAGGTGTGATTGATTTAGTTGTGTACTGTATTTCATTTTTCTGACAGTCCTTGATTGTGTTGAGTGAAATATTAAGTCTATCTACCGAAAGAATTAGAATGCTGATACTTCCTTTTTGGGAGAATAAAGCATTAGTAAATAAAAGTCTTTTTAATTTTATATGAATACCTATTTTGCTCTAATTTTAGACACTTCTGGAAAGATTCCTTTTTGTATGCTTTTAGGAGATTATTATAAATATTATGTCTGAAATAGTCATGTTTTATAACACTTGGCATTTGTAGAATGCTAAAATAATTGAAGTATATAATAATACATTAAAGTCCTCCCCATCATTTTATAAGGAAGAACTTTAATTACATAGCAGGTAATTAGCAAAAATGATGGCCCCTCTTTTGCTTAGATCTTAGACTCACTTTACTTTGAAGTATATAAGTTTTTATTATATATGATATATTATAAATTTATTTTCACCTCTTCAAAAAACCTAAAAATTGTCATTCTAAAGATGGTGATTTCTATAGTATATTTTTCCTAAACAATAATGATGTTATCTCTATGACTGAAATTATCTGAATAACATTTGTCATAAAATCTGTTAGAGATACAAGTACTGTTAGTTTTTATTTTCCTTTATTGATTTTTAGAGAGAGAGAGGAAGGGAGAGGGGGAGAGAGAGAAACATCGATGAGAGAGAACATCAATTGGCCGCCCCCTGCATGCCCCCCACTGGGGATCTGGCCCACAACTTGGGCATATTCCCCGACTGGGAATCGAACCGGCAACCTCTTAGTGCATGGGGCGATGCTCAACCACTGAGCCACACCAGCCAGGCAGTACTGTTAATTTTTTTAAAGATATGTTTTTATTGAATTTTTAGAGAGGAAAGGAGAGAGAGATAGCAACATCTTTGTGAGAGATACATCTATTGGCTGCCTCCTGCATACCCCCAACTGAGGATCAAGCCTGCAACCCAGTCATGTGCCCTGACCTGGAATAGAACCAGGAGCTCTCAGTCCACTGAGCCACACTGGCTGGGTAGTACTGTTAGTTTTTAATTTATGTTATCTTTCATAGAAGTTTACGAATGAAAGAAACTACCATGAAACTGTATACCATTTTGTATTTCAGCCTTCCCTCATTATACAGTGTCAAAATTTAAAGAGTGCCTTAGTAAATAAAACAGAGTTTTCAAGCTAGGAAAGACTGTGTCACTGTGCATATATATTCCAGTTTCCTCGGTTACCACTTTTCTTTCACCTCCGTAGTGAGAATTGACTCAATGTGTTTTACATTATATGAGAATTTTATCTATCAGCCAAGTAAATGAAGGAAGGGTGTTTTGATTTGTCAGATGCGATAATAAATATCATAGCCTGCAAAAGCCATTATGTTATACAGATAGATGTATACTCATCCAATTTCATAAATTTTAATAACTCATATATGGAACCACTGTTCTACCACAATGATTTATTTTTTATTCTACCCAACTATGTGTATTTTGTATGGTTACAAAATAGAGTTGACATTTAAGCATCCAATTAAAGGTTATGATTTTTTCCCCCCAGAATAATTTCTTTTCTGTCATTCTTTCATTTGAAATAGGAGCAGAGTCTGTTCCACAAAAAAGACAGTGCCAGTCAAGCCTGTCTCCGGAAAATTTGCCTGCAGGACAGCACCACAGCGGAGGTAAACACTTTCTTTCAAAGAACATCCCCTCAGTTGTTTAGCTGAAAGATATTTTAAAAATCGCCCTAGCCAGTTTGGCTCAGCAGTTAGAGCGTCAGCCCACAGACCAGAGAGACCTGGGTTCGGTTCCTGCTAAGGGCACGTACCTCGGTTGCAGTTTGTCCCCATCTCCGGTTGGGGTCGTGTGGGTGGCAACCAGTCGATGTGTCTCTCTCTCTTCCTGCCTCTCTCCCTCCCACTCTATCTGAAGATAAATGCAAAAATGTCCTCAGGTGAGGATTTAAAAAAAAAAAATCTATTATAATTAACAATACCCATTATTTCTCCCAAAAGATCTTTCAGTTATATTTGGATTGATATATGAGCTTAAAATAATGTACTGTGGGCTTAGTAGGTCAGACGAGTCTTATTTTGCATTCCACGTATGGTCTGTTTCTGTCCTGAGCTCTTGGACTGTGTGGAAAGCTCCCAGTCTTGCTTTTGCACCTTTCTCCTCCTCCAGGTGAGCCTGCACTTCTCTTTACCACTTATAATACGTGTTTTATTTTGCAGAGAGCATGTCATGCCATTGAGGATGCACAGTCAATGAGACACCAGCAAAAACTGGTGAAGCAGTCATCACTGAAACTTCTCAGGCCCCAAATACCATTGTAATCTCAGATCCCAGGGGCTGCTGCGGGAGAAACCCATCATCAGTCTTGTCTATAAGCCACTCTTGTCTTACCGAACAGAACTGTTTAAGCAATCCTTTAGTTGTAGGATTTTTTTTCTAGAATAGCTAGGTACTGGGTTTTCCATGTTTCCCCTTTAGTCTGACTCTGATTTTGTAACCATGTGTGTGTTAATATTACAGTGCCACCAGAATAGGTCAGACCCTCAGACACATCACTTCAAACTCTGAGTGAAATTTTGATTAATTTTAAAATTGTAAAGCAAAGGGTAATAGGCTTGTTTTTAATTAAAGTCCTTACTCTTAGAATGAGGAATGTTCTTTGAGAAGGTTTAGGACAAACGTTTGCACAAATATTAGGTACTTTGCTCAGTAACTGAACTAACGTTTTTGGTAAACTAGGTAATTGAAGAGATGCCGCTAAAGGGAGACATGACGTTTCCTATTTGTTTTCATGAAAACATTGTTCTCCTAATAAAAACATTTTACTTTGGTGCTTATTTTTCCTTCTTGCACTATAAAGACATATGGGAAAATCAAAACTTAAAATATCAATACTCTGCACTCTATAATGTACCATTTACAAAATTTTGGAAATTATTTACATGCTCTTTCAAGGTGAATTTATATGGCACAATTATAATTTGCTGATACATGAAAACATTGCACTTTAAGTTTTCAGGACTTAGAAGTATGAAAAATTTCATATTTTTATAGCTCTAGAAATTGTTTTTTATAAGTTGAAAGATTTTTAAAGACATTATAAATTAACTTTTATAATGCATACCTAGAAATGTATTTTAAATATTTACTAGGAAGAATGAAAAATCTATAGTTGCTTTATATATAAGTAAAAAATGCCCTATATAACAACACTGGAAAACAGTGGGTCGTGGTGTTTTCTGAGGAGCAGGCCTATGAAGATCAGCCCCGTGCAGTATTGGTCTTTTCTGCATCTTGCTTATGCTGATCAAAGATATATACTGCCTGCTGAAGCTTTTTTAAAATTCTCAGAAGTACTCAATTTCCTTGGATGACTCTTTAAATTTGCTCAGGGTTTTTAACTTGGCATTTATTTCAAATCACTGAATTAATGATGAAATGAAGATGTGAACACACTCGGTTTGCTCTGTTTTTGTTGATGTGTGATAATGTTTCTGCTGTCTTTATTCATGTTTTAAAGACTGGCCTTAAAAGATTAAATTCTTTCCTAGTTATTTACTACACACTCCAAAAAAGAGGATGTGATAACTAATTCCCTAAATATTTGATCTTTGAAACAGTATGGTGATCTTTGCCTTTTCAACATCATTATTTTTTTTCTTGAAGAAAAGTATCCTATATAAAACTTCTAGGATTAAACAGAATTTATCAGTGGTTGATTGCAGTTTATTAAAAGGAACATTACAAACAGAATTTCATAGCAAGTGTGCTAGCATTTTGTGTTTTAAAATTGACTTAATCAGGAATCTGAGATATCTAATTATTTTTCATATGAATCACAGCTATTGACCATGTCCTAAATGTTTAAGAAATTTTATTGTACTGATGGCATATACAAAACATTGAACTAAGAAAAATTTATAGAAACCTATAAATTTCTCATCTCAAGTTGACTTAAAAATAAATTTTCAAATATTGGTAACATTTTAATTTGGTTAATCCCCTAGGGCAGAAATAATTTGTTGGTAAAGTGTAATAATGTCTTTTGTGTTTCTAAAATGCTTTGAGAGTCTATTATTTGCATATGAACTACTGAGAGAAATAAAACATTTGGTACATTGTTTACAGGTGTGAAAACTTTGTGGGTTTGCATTAAATATTCAAGTAACATTTGCTTTTACTTTTTACGTCTTTCCCCTTTCCTCTTCCAAACCTGTGATAGTGAGAAGTTAGATTAATAATTGGAGGGCTCTGACAGCTGTCCGTCTGTTCTCTGTAACTACGAGTCTGTTTCTATTTTGTTTGTTTGTTTGTTTTGTTCATTAGATTCCACATATAAGTGAAATCACATGGTATTTGTCATTCTGACTGAGGAGGTGAGGGAGGTTTGGGAGCTGGGTGAAGGGATTAGGAAAACAAAACAAAACTCATAGACACAGACAACAGTATGGTGATTGCCAGAGGGAAAGGGGTGGGGCAGGTAGAAGAGGGTCAAGGGGGCGTAAATGGTGATGGAAGGAGACTTGACTTGGGGTGGTGAGCACACAATACAATACACAGATGATGTATTATAGAATTGTATGCTTGAAACCTATATAATTAACCAATGTCGCCCCAAAAATTTCAGTAAAAAAAAGAAAAAAATACTTATAGAGGGCTTTATAAGACACTACTTACTCCACATTGGATAGCATCCACAGATCTTCAGTACAGGGAGAATACAGAGAACGTATTTGACCAAGGGCCCAGCGGCCACACTTTGTAGTCATAGCTGGGTTTACACGAGGCCATTCCTCTCATGGTGTCTGCCAGACGCTGACTGTGAATGACAGGGACACTAGGACAGGCCCGTGCCTGGTAGACGGCTCCTCTGACAGCCGGCTTTGGCTTGAAGACGTAAGAAGCCTTGTAGAACCTTCTTCGACTGCGTGGCAGGATGGGGGGCTCCTATGCAGTTTGTCTTTCTGTCTCTGTCTCTTTTTGTCCCATCTCCTGCCTCCATCCTCCACTGGGAGATCAGTGGATAGATTTCCTCATGCGTTTTGTGATATAGTACTGCTTTTGTTCTGAATTACGTATGAGGAAGACACTATCATCTTTGTGGTGCTTTGGGCCTCTCGGTGTATCGATCTGGTGCTACCTGTATCTGCATTTTTAACAGTGCTCCACATGTGTTTCTAAGGTACAGCCAGGATTACAAATTAATGTTCTGGACTTAATCAAACTCTTGAAGAGCTACAAATATAAATGCCAGTTAAAATAGAGTTGCTTGCACTGTCAGAACTAGAACTGTCCTTTTATTGGGGAGGAAGCCAAAGGTTCTTAAAGAAGAGGAGATGACTCATACCAGAATCATCTGTCCTGAAGGGACAGGCCCTACAGGTGGAGAATGACTGCCCGACTGCCCGCTGACACTGACGAGAGTGTGCTCTGGCCGTACATTGGCTCTGAAAGGAAACTGAAAGTCCCTTAAGCAGACGGAGCACATTTCTCTTGGTAGTTGTTCCTATAGTGTAAGAATTTAGGCTTATTCTTGAATTCATGCTTAAAAGCTACAAGGCTGTGCCATTCAAATACTCAACATTGTGGGTCTCTGAACTGAAAAAGCCTTCAGAAAGGCTTTTTGTGTGCATTGTTTTTGCATAGTACAGACCCCATAGTCCCTTACCAAAATTCACATAGCTCTGAAAACCAGAAGGCTTTTCATAAGTTTGAAGCTAAAGAGATTTGACAGCAAAATTCTGAACTGAACTGACACAAGACTAATTGGGGTCTTTATTCTATTTGGTGTAAATGAGTGTGGCTGTAGCAAAATTGATATATTTGATTGTGGGGTGCTGCTGCAGGCTCCGCTGGGTGTACAAGCTGTGGGCACGGGAAGCGTGTCGCTCTTCTGAAATTCGAAGGGGTCTGTGTGGTGAAACATCTGGTCCCGAGCTTCAGGAAGAGATTGTAGATCTGCATACCCTCAAAATGATCAGTGCATTCAAGTTGCTTCCCGAGGTTTAGAGGAATCAAACTAGGAGAAACGATGAAGGGCAGAATTGTCCTCCCTCTTCAGACCATGTTAATGTTCCACCTGACAGTGTGCTGGTGAATTATTTGAGGAAGTGTTCAAAGTAATTGATGTTGACATACAGGAGACTGAAATGTTGTCATGTGATAGTACATCATGAAGATTTATGGAAACTAGAAAAAATACAGAGCAGAAGAATATAGTTATGATTTCTAGTCCCCTGTGTATTAATTAAGTAAATATCTGGTAGATGAAAGGTTTTCAGAATTGACCCCTACTGTGAAAGTAATTAAAATGGCAATGAAATAAGCTAACATGACCCTCTAGGACTAGGTTGATAGTATCCACTGAAATAATAGTGGACACTTTGCAAAGAGGGTACAGTTCTGTAGTCTTTTTAACTTGAAGAACAACCAAGTGACTTCCCCAGAGATTTACTATAAAGCTTAATGTTTCCCAGTTGTGGTTTAAATTCTGTGATACATAATTTTCGTCAAAGATCTATTTCAGGTACTAGTCTTTGACCTTCATTATTTTTGTAGAAAACTTTTATAACACCAGTTTTTGTCTCCAACAAACGAGTTTCCTCTCTTGTCATTTTCATTTAAACCTTCCTCCTTTATACATCATTTTCTCTATCTTTTCTTTTTATGGTACCTTTCTAAATATTAGTAAATTTTCTGTATTAAGTAGATATTATGCCAGCGATTGGCAGATTACAGCCCATGAGCCAAATAATCTGTTCTTGTGAATAAAGTGTTATTGGAACATCGCCACACCCATTCCTTTGTGTCTGGCATGGCTATTCCCATACTACAATGGCAGAGTTAGGTAGTTGTGACGGAGACAATATGGCCAGCAAAACCTAAAATATTTACTATCGGACCCTTTTACAGAAAAAACTTAATCAGTATAATTAATCTTACAGATGGGACAGAAACAAGACACTAAATGGTTTACACAAGACCCTATGGTGAGATAGGAGTTGAAATTATGATCCAACACTTCCCAGCCTCCCTCTGTTACCTCCACCTCTTCCTCTTCTTTCTTCCTGGAAGCAAGGGTACCCGAGTCAAATGCGAAGGAATATGACCAATGCTGGCTTCTTGGATTTTTTGGGAACCTTATGTGCTTATCCCAGAGTTATTTATGTTTTTTCTCATCTGTGTTTTAGGCATTTCCCATAGTAACACTCAAAATCTAAACTGCCCCTTTGTCTAAATATCTTTTTTAGAAAATCCTTACCTATGATCTAATGTTTCTTGGCAGTTTACTAGGAAACATGGCTTTTGAGGCGTAAAAATTAGGAAATACAAAACTTGCCTCTATTTCTAACGCACAGCCAGAACAGAAGAACCAAATGCACGGCACTCGTCCATAAGCAAACCATCGGGAGTTCACAGCTGGCCAGGGCTCACCAGGGAGAAATCGGACTTCACGCACAGCACATCATATAACGAGTGAGTGGGCGCTCAAAGGCTGCAATTTGAAAGGAAGCTGTAACATGTTAGCTTCTCCAGAGGATGCTGCTGTAAATCAGTTCAGCCAGCACTTATGGATGGTTTAAATTAAGCGGTGCACTTGAACAGGGCACGCTTCTCTTCCTTCTGGAGTGCTGTCAGAGATTCTTAACCTGTGACACTTCGGAGCAAATCTTCTCTACTTCATTCAGTTCAGGCTGACTCACACTTTCAAAAACAGTACAAAAAAAAAAAAAAAAAAGGCGGGGGTGGTGGTGGGTGGGTGGTTAATAAATAACATTAACAGAGTTCTCAACTTTTCAAAGATTTCCTGGACCCTGCAGTCATTCAAATACCAGTAACGGGGTTATGGATGTAATAGATTTGTTTTGTTTTGTTTTAAACCAAGATAGTAGAGTAATCTGAGAGATTCTGGACTAGTTGTAAGGTCTGGGTGACATTTTAATATATCTGGAATTACTGGCTGCAAATGCAGGAAACAATTGTTTGCCCGTGTAAAAGATTCCTGTGGTTAAAGTTTAGAGACCTAGGAAATGCTTATTTTGAGTTAACCCCAAATAAACAGAGTGGAAATCTTGCATGACTATTATTACAATCCAGATGGTGAATGGATACCATTGAAAACACTCTTTTATAAGGGCTGTAAAGACTTATCACCCATGAATCAGACTAGTGAATAAGAATATATTGCCCATTCTGCCTAAAATTAATGACTCAATTAATGTTGAATTATAATACAGCTCTTTTAGAAGCACCAATAATGCT
Source organism: Tadarida brasiliensis (assembly GCA_030848825.1). Lineage (NCBI taxonomy): Eukaryota > Metazoa > Chordata > Mammalia > Chiroptera > Molossidae > Tadarida > Tadarida brasiliensis. Next base: position 194,015,737 of record CM061257.1, on the reverse strand, counting down.
TATTTTGATAAGTAGATTAATTTTAATATTGTCACTCGTTTTGGAGGAAAAATAATTCACTTGGGGGGGCCTTTGTTTTAGTTGTATTTAAATTCGTAGAATTATAATAGTTCATGGTTGAAAGTTTTTTATATTCAACATAGTTCTGTTTTCCCGTGGCTTCCATCCATTGAGCTCAGTCCCAAACCCTTGGGCCATCAGAATAAGAATGACTCCTTTTCTGTATATGGAGGTCCGTATGTATAAGTGCTGTGTAACAGAATTGAAGGCTGGCCTCACGTCCTACCATTCATTCAATGAAGCATGCAAGTCCAAGATCTCATCTTTTTCTATCTAAATCATCCCTGTTTAGACATGTCTTCAGGTCATCCCATAATCTCAATACAGCAGGTGATCATGTCTCTCTCAGATGTGGTGCACTGATGTGAGTGTTGTTGGAACCACCTAAGACAGACTGGTACTTGGACAATTCCATATTTTCCACCCATTTTCTAGTAGTAAATACCCCAATCTATTAAAGTAATTACTTATATAAAATTAATTTTCCTATTTTGTAATAATATTCCCCATTATTGCAATCTACAAATCCAGTAACTTTTGCTTACACAAGAATATTGAGTTTTCCCTTTTATCATTTTTACTAAAATTAAGAGTGAATTTGTGTGGTATTATAATTTTTTTTTAATCCTCACCTGAGGACAATTTTTGCATTCATAGAGTGAGAAGGAGAGAGTAAGGAAGACAGAGAGAGAAACATCGAAGTGAGAGAGACACATCAACTGGCTGCCACCCACACGACCCAAACTGGGACCAGGAACAAACTGCAACCGAGGAATGTGTCCTTAGCGGGAACCGAACCCGGGTCTCTCCGGACCGCAGGCTGACACTAACCGCTGAACCAAACCGGCCAGGGCATGGTATTATAAATTTAAAAATCAAAAGACCCTGAAAAGAATTCCTTTACCTCTCAGCCGAAGTTTCTTCATGTGAAAATAAGACCTTTGGACCAGACCTGCCTTCTTGTGATTCCTGTGGATATTGCAGATCTTATAAAATGATGAGTTTTATAGTTATTTTGAAGTATGAAATGTGTTACTTGAAGTTTTTATTCCCTCTTCCTCACAAGATCCCCATAGACATTTAATACATATTTTAAATGATGAGTTTTTGTAAAACCACAAAGACTTTAACAGAAAAACAAGAGGACGTGAGCAGTTGTTGCTGGTCTTTGCGTGAGAGACTGGTGCACACGCAGAGTGCAGGTAGCGGACAGGTACCTGCCCAGAGAGCCCTGCGTGACCTGTGACGAGAAATGGCCAAGTCTGGAGTCCGGCTACTGCAGAGCAAACGGACTGCTCTTTCTGAGAGACGCAGTGCCCTTGAGATGTCTGAGGACCCATGCGGTGTGATGCAGTCATAGCTCATGCCAGGTCAACCCGGGCTCTCCATAAGATGCCACTGCAATGGACTGAATGTTTATCCCCCCACCCCACAGCCCCAATCCACATGTTGAAATTATAACCCCCAAGTGGCCTTTGGGAGATGCTTAGGTTACAAGGAGGGGGACTCCATGAATGAGATTAGTGCCCTTACCAAAGAGACCCCAGAGATCATATTGTGTATGATTCTGTTTATATGAAATACCACGTTCCCCTCCTACACGTGAGGACGTGGAGAAGGCGCCGTCTCCTCTGTGAAGAAGCAGCTCTCACCAGACACTAGAACTGTCGGCACCTTGGTCTCGGACTGCCCAGACTCCAGACCGTGAGAAATAAAGGTTTGTTGCTTATAGCCACCCGGTTAATGGTATTTTTGTTATAGCTTTCTAGGTGGACTAAGACAATCACCCTCTCTCAGAAAACTCCCCTGCTGGCCAGCCCTGTCATCTGAAATTGAAAAAACGATGGCAAATGCTAACCGTGTGGATTAATTTGCGTGGGATAATTTACCAAGTCAGAAAAAGGGTAGGCCACTGCCAGGATTAGATTGCTGAGAAATTAGGAAAAGAAATATCCAAAAAAATTTTTTTTAAACAAATATAGTTAAAAGGAAGGATTAAAAATATTAAACAAATATTATACAAAGTTCATAAATGGTAAGACTCATTAAAGAGTAATCATATTCAAACTTACCTATAAATTCAGTGCGATTCTAAGCAACATTTCGTTATATGTGTGTTTTGGTGGAACTTGAAAGGCTGTTCCAAACTTCACGGGGAAGAGTGAAAGGCCAAGAATTTGCAAATCACTGTGAAGAATAAGATCAAGTCAAAGGCATCTTTTGTTCTTTCAGATTGTAAAGCGCACTAAAAAAACTGTAGTAATTAAAACAATGTTATATTTTCAGAGAGATAAAGAAGGAGATAAATGAAACAAATTAGAGAGACTAAGAGATCCATGTATACATGGAAATATGTAATAAAATGATAAGAATAGTAAAAAACAAACATATGATTCTTACTATATAAATACCAGGCACTGTTGTGATTTACATATTCTAATTCATGTATCCTCAAATGTGACATTAAACTTCAGTCAAGCACAGCAGTGTTACTCATAATAGCTGAAAGGTGGAAACAACCCAAATATCTATCAAGGAATGAATGGATAAACAAATTGTGGTAGACACATACACTGAAATATTACTCAGCCAAGAAAAGGGATGAAGTACTGAAACATGCTACAATAGGGATGAACCTCAAAGCATTACAGTAAGTGAAAGAAGCCAAACACCAAAAGTCACAATTCGTATGGTTCCTTTTATATTAAATATCCATAATAGGCAAATCTATAGAAACAGAAGCAGATTAGCAGTTGCCAGGGGCTGGGGGAGGCAGAAATAAGGAGTGATTCCTTAAAGGGTATGGGCTGTTCTGGGGTGATACAAAATTTGTGAAACTAGAGAGAGGCTGTGGTTGTGCAACATTGTAATTGCACCAAATGCCACTGAACTGTATGGGCTAAAACGGTTCACTGTTAATGTGAATTTCACCTCAATAAATTTTCAGGAGTTGAAGAATGCCAACAGCCCAGGTGAGCAAGGAAACAGATTCTCCCCTAGAGCTTTCAGAAAGGAAGGCAGGACACTTTGATTTTAGCCTGTGTTGCCAGAAAGACTGTGAGAAGTGTTTTCCGGTGACTTACACAATCTACCCAACTTTACCTGTAAATGACGTGGGAGAGCCACAGGCCCCACAGCTGGTGCCCTGTGTCCTCTGGCAAGGTAGGCGCCATGCTGACTAGGAACCAAATGTCCTTGCCCATGTGACAGGATACCACCTGCTGGGGGGGGGGGCACGAGATAAGGGAGAAAGGAGACATACCCAATACATCTTTATTTCATTGAATAAAATAATCTAGACTTTAAAAACTAGCCAGGACAAGAATTTAGTTTCAAACTTGGATAATTATCCAGATTCACATCTTTTCTATTATGTAATGGTTTGAAAACTGGAAATATTGTTTCAAATCTATTCCTCCTGATGGAGTTCTGCAGGAGCTGAACGGTTTCACTCTTCCCACACATAAAGACTTTTTCTTTGAATATTGCTTTGCCCTCTTTCTCCACACTTGCTGACTTTAAATCCCCCAAACATTTTCACATTCACGTGGAGTGAAAGCCATTAGCCATCTTCTCACACTAAAAATGAGCCTTAAAAAGAAAATAAGTTATAGATGTTACAAGTAAAAAATAAAAAATGCTACCCAGACACACACACACACACACACACACACACACACACACACAATTCCAGTCAGCAAGAATAAGCTATTTAGTAAATATTTCTTGGGAAATTGATTTATTTCTATGATAAAACGTAGCATCGGATTTCTTCCTGATACCACACACTAAATACTATCAGAGGCCTAAATAAAAGCAGCACTTTAAAACGTACGGAAGAAAACACAGGAGAATGCCTTTATGGTTTTGAGAAGCTAGAATTTTCTGTGGGAGAAAAGGCCATTGAAAAATTAAACGACAAGCCGCAAACCAGGAAGGAATATCTACAAACCTCCCGCGTAACTGACGAAGGGGAAATGTGGAAAACACGTGAGACAATCCATCAGCTCAGTAAGAAAAAGAAAACCACCCAACAGAAACATGGGCAAAGGCTGCGAACAGACCATTAACAGAAAAGGAAATCTGAAGAGCAGTCAGGAACGTGCACGCTGAAACAGTGAGTGTCCTTTTACGTCTGTCAGACTGGCAAAATCCTGCCGGTTTGGGAGCACTGGATCCTCACGGGAGGTGGTCGCAGGCGCTGGAACTTGGCGGAGGGCTGGGCAGTCGCTTGAGAGTTTGGCAGCGCCCCCCGCGCCGAACACACAGAGCAGCAGTCCCCTCTGGGTGTCCCGTCTAGAGAAACTCACCTAAGTACAGGCAAAAGAAGGAAATAGGCAAGGATGCTCCGTTCAACACTTTAAATAAAAACAAAAATAGGGAAACAGCTGTATCAGTAGTGGGTAAGAACACGCGCGAGAATACTAAACTAGCAGCCGTAAGAAATTAGCTCTCTCTGCGCGCGCACACACACACACACACACACACACACACTCTAAAAAATAAAATGTTGAGTGAAAATAAGTTGCATGAAATTTAAGGCACATGAAAATGATACGTGCCAACTTTGGGACACTGCTGACTGTGGGAAGGGAAAGTGAGAGAAGAAATGGGACAGGAGAAGGATGGGCTGTAGGTAAATCTGCAGTGATTAGTTCATGAAAAATAAAGCGATTACTAGCAAAAATGCAAAATGACATCTGTTAGATACCGGTATATGAGTGTTTATGAGATGATTTTTCACACTTTATGTACTCAAAATATTAAAGGAAGGAGGAGAGAGAAAGGGAGGGAGGGAGAGGGGAAGAAGGAAGGAAGAGAGGAAGGGAGGGAGGAAGGAAGGAAGGAAGGAAGGAAGGAAGGAAGGAAGGAAGGAAGGAAGGAAGGAAGGAAGGAAGGAAGGAAGGAAAGGCAGGCATGGCCTTGTGGTCACGATAATATTTGAACTGAAGAACTGTGTGAACACGGCTGGAGGAGTTGAACTCCCCGCCGCACCTGACCTTGAACCGAGCCCTGAAGGAAGCAAGGGCTGTCTCAGACCGAGCCCCACACTCTACAGAAAGGATGACCTGGTGAGGAGGCCGTGGGAGGCAGAGAGCCAATGGTGCAGCAGCTCTGCGTCCTGGCGAAGGGCTAGGGAGACCACCTGAGAAGGGGAAGGACGGAGCACGGGGCTGTCTGCTTAAACGCAGCAGAGGGAATCCCTGCTCTGTCTGCTCACTCCCGCCCCCACAGAGCACCGCAAAGGAGCACAAAGGTATGGCCCTGAAGGGGAGAACAGCAGAGGGCAGAAGTCTTGGAACTTGATTGTAATCAACCTACACAAACTGGGTAGAGCAGACCCTCAGAGGGTTTGTTGGGGGGACGGGGGTGCCATAAAGCAGAGAGACGCTGGTCACGCCCAGGAACACTGGAAGCCTTGGAAAGGAAAGGAGGCTGTGTTGGGGTGAACTGACAACAGCAGGTTCATTGAAAGTCTTAAAATGAGTAATCAGATCCCCACTTCTCCCCAGTCTCCCGAGCTGGCTGATATCTCTCCTCTGGACTCTGAGGGGCGTGCAGGGATGCGATGGGTGGGGGCAGTGGTACCCTGGAGGGATCGACCCTGAGAGGTTCGGCACCCTGGGATCAGGCCCAGTGGGGGCAGTGGGAGGTGTGCACTGAAAATGGGGAGCAGCGAGGACAAATTAACATGTCGATTAAGCAGACCCCTCTCCTCGGCCTTCCTCACGCTCCCCAAACATGGGTGTCAGGCTCAGAATCCCAGAGATGAAAATGGGATATTTCTTTTTTCCTCTGGGGAAACTGATTCCCCTGAGATTTTCGACATTTTTGAGATTTTGACATTAGAGATTTTTGACATTTGAGGGTCTCCCAGAAAAGTGGCTGAGTTTGATTCTGACATGTGCTGGCTGCTGCACCCCTGGGAACCGAGGACTTGGGAGAGGAGGCCCTGGTTCCCCCGCGGTGAGCTTGGTCCAGGAAGGCAGGCCCACCAGGAAGGACACTGCAGGAATCCCGGCCTCACACCTCTGCAGGGAACCCGGGCGTTTTCCCCTTGGAGACATACTACGAAGTATATATAGTAAAGATATACAACGTCAGACCTGGTGGAAAGGAATTCCTAAAGAAAGTCAGGTCTATTACTTTCTGGTACAAATGGTTCAGTAACTTAAACTAGGCTATCAAAGGAGGGTCTGGCCAGGGCTCTGGGGGACCCGCTTTAATGAATTAAAGTTGATTCATATCTCATATATGAAATGATTGTCAATTGCTGCTTCTAAGGTAATTGAGAATGCTCAAAAGGTAATTTAAGTGGTACTTAACACTATTAATTAGCTCTACCTAACTTTTTCATTTCATTGACGGAGCAGAAGCCTGGCTTGAATGAGGTTTTCTGGGGAGCAGATGTTTCTGCATCCAGCGTGGGCTGACGGGCATTGGGCTGGGGATCGGAACGCTTGGCCTCGCGCAGCCTGGACACACGGCAGCCCGCCCTGTGGCATTGCTTGTGTGGCACGTGTTCCGCATTTCGGTTGGAAATCTCCCTCCTCTAGAGCAGAAGCCCCCACAGTGGAAACTAACATGCCTCATGGCTGGTCCAGTTAATTAAGGGACCAGGCCTTCGGACAGCTAGCTTGTTGCTTCTAGAAACATTGGCTTTTGATTCAGCATCTTCGTCCAGACAAAGATAAACAGGGATACCTTGGCCTCCTAGAGAGGATAACCTCCACTCATTGCTCTCAGGAAGCTTGCCCTGTCCTTTACCCTTCGTGTGTCAGAAATATTGGAAGGGCCTTTGCGTAAAGAACGGTGTACCCATCTGGCCGGTGTGGCTCAGTGGTTGAGTGTCGACCCACACACCAAGAGATCGATGGTTCGATTTCCGGCCAGGACACATGCCCAGGTTGTGGGCCCGATCCTCAGTGGGGGGCATGCAGGAGGCAGCCCATCGATGTTCTCTCTCACCGATGTTTCTCTCTCTCTCCCCCTCTCCCTTCCTCTCTCTCTAAAATCAATAAAGGAAAAAAAAATTTTTTTTTATTAAAAAAAAAACAAAAAAAAAACAGTGTCCCCGTACCTTCAGAATGGCTCTTGTCCCCCCGGGGCTGGTGATCTAAGGGGAGAGCTGTGCAGCCCTCGGCCCTGCTGGAGGACACAGGCAAACCTCCCACCTCCTGCGTTTGAGTCCACACTTGGTTCCCCCTCTGGTCCCCAGTTCCCTGTTTCATCTGTCCCCTTTCCTAGTTCCCAGCTGCTGAGGGGGAGAGACCCTCGGCTCCCCCTCCTGGGCGCCCAGCACGGCCCCTGCTGCCGGCTGTGTTGGCCTGCACTCCCTGCTCAGACCCTGGCCGCGGTGAGCTGTGTGGACGGAGGAGAAGGCTGTTATTTGTCTTGAAGGTGCTGCTCCTCTGTGATGTGGGCTCCCTGAGGCCCAGCGCAGAGAGGAGCACCTGTTTTCAGTGGGAAGGCCTAGAGAGGGGTGTGGGGCCCCTCTTCCTTGAAAGAAACTGAGCAGGTTGGTTCTGAAAGCCCTTCTAGCCCCTAGTGGGTTGAGCAGTTTGAACCTTGAGTAAAAAGCCTCGGTAAAAATGATCTTGGAGCTTTTTCAAAGAATGGTGGGCAGCACCCTGGCCAGTTGGCTCAGCGGTTGGAGGGTCGGCCCTCGGAGCAGAGAGTCTTGGGTTCGATTCTGGTCAAGGGCATGTACCTCAGTTGCGGTTCGGTCCCCGGCCCTGGTCAGGATCGTGCAGGGGGCAACCAGTCGATGTGTCCCTCTCACGTCGATGTTTCTCCCTCTCTTTCCCCCTCACACTCTATCTGAAGATAACTGGAAAAATATCCTTGGGTGAGGATTTAAAAGAAAGAAAGAAAGAGAGAGAGAGAGAGAGAAAGAGAGAGAGAAAGAGAGAAAGAGAGAAAGGCAGATAGGTACCTTTGTCCTTGGTGAAATTTAGAAACTTTTCTAGGGATCAAAACTGTAAGCCACAAGTTGTTAGCGCAGGTCACTTAGTGAGCACTTGCCATGTGCGAGCCTTGTGTTGGCTGAGGACACAGCAGCACCCAGCCTCTGGGCCATTTGGCTGCAGGAGGCACCAAGGAGGAAGAAACAGTCAGAGCTAATGAAATGGTGTTAACTTTCATTGCTCTTGAAATTTGAGAATGAAGTTTCCTTATTTTAATTCTCTTGCAATAAATGTATATATTAATATGTGCATAATTATTATTAATCTAAACATACTTGAATTGTATACTTCAGAATTAAATTATGGAACACAGTCTTATTAATGCAAAAACAATATGGACGGGCATCCTGACGGATTTGGTTACCTTTTATAAACGCTGAATTGGCTTCTTGAATGAAAATAATCATCCGTGTCTCTTGAAAAGATACTTACACGGACAGTTTATAAATGCTAACTAAATTCATTCCAGACCACGCAGCCAGGCCCTGAGAATGGAGGCATTTAATTTGAGGAAATGTGAACTTTAAGATTAATTAATCGTATTAAGTTATTTTTTTTGCATTATTTATCATATTTTAGTAAATGCTCCAAAGAAAAGCCGGTCTTTTTGCAGGAGCATCTCTCTGTGTTTTCAAATCGGTTATTCGAAAGCTGTGCTTTTCGGTAGATGGGGATGTTGTCTCCTGGAGCGCTCACCGCTGTTCTGTGCACGGTTTGATTTGGGTCTTCAGGGTTCCAGGTGTATTTGTGTAATTTGGATCAGACCATGTTTCCTTTATAAAGGCACCTTTGTATGCAAACCTTCTGCTGAATGTCTATACTATCTCCTTTTCCTTTGAAAAATTAACATATAGCTAATATCCAGCATTATATTAATAACTATCTGACACTGTACAAGGTCATTATGATATTATTGACTATATTCCCTGTGCTGTACATGCCATCCCCTTGACTTATTTATTTTGTCACTAGAAATTTGAACTCTTATTTCCCTTCAGCTTTCTTACCCCTCCCCCCACCCCCTTCCGTTGCTCCTATGAACCTGTTTCTGTTTTGTTTTGTTTTTGAGGTTCTACATACAAGTGAAATCATATGATATTTGTCTTTCTCTGTGTGGCCTATTTCACTCAGCACCATGCCCTCTGGGTCCATCCATGCTGTCACGAACGGCAGGATTTCATTCTTTCCTATGGCTGAGGAATATTCCATTGTGTGTGTGTACCACGCCTCCATCCAGTCATCTCTCGATGGACAGCCGGCTGGCTTCCATGTCTCGGCTGCTGTAAAGAGTGCTGTGGTGAACATACTTCCTTTTCCTTTTAAGCATTTACTTCAATTTGACCTGTCTGATTTGAAATTCTATTTGTCTTAAAATTTTTCATTCAATCAGCACCATCTGGTTTAGGGTACTTTAAAGCGGGTGACCCTGCCAACAGGGAGGGCTTTTCCCAGGAGGCAGTCAAGCGGGCGAAGAGGTCCTCAGCTTTCCCAACAGGGGCGTGAGTCCTTGCAGTCCTTCACAGCTCTGTTAGTTTCCTTAACAATGAGATCCAGAAGACACCTGCTTCATACAGGTGTCGGGCAGAGTAGACAAGATTCTGTGTGCGAAGTGTCTGGCACTGTGCTCAGTGCTCACAGGAACCAAGTGAAAAGTTATCTAATAGTTAGAGCAAAGTGGTCTTTGATTTTTATAATTTTTGCTCAATATTTGTATTAAATATCCATATTCAAATACTATTATTACACTTAACCGGTTGTATCAGTATCTAAAACCACGACAAAATTAACTGCAAAAGTCTGTCATAGGCCCTGGCCGGGTAGCTCAGTTGGTTAGTGTTGGCCCGATACACCAAGGTTGTGGGTTTGAGTCCCCTGCCTGGGCACATGCGAGGAGCAACCAATGAATGTATGAATATATGGAACAACAAAGCCACGTGCTTATTTTCTCTCTCTCTCCCCCTTCCTTTCTCTAAAACCAATAAATAAAAATTAAAAACATCTATCACAATCAAATATTAATAACCCTTACATAATGCTTAAATAATTTTGTTTTTTTGACAATTTTTTATCTACATGAAAATGTAGGCCCCCTCGGTGCACGCCCACAAATAGGACAGAGTGCATCTGCTTGAAGCATTACTGGAACCTAGTTCATAGGAGGGTGTGCACTGCAGGATGGATTTTATACTTTAAGGGGGCTAATAAAAAGACCAAAATGCTCTTCAAATGAAGTGGTGCATTTAAAAAAGAACAGTCACTATTTGTCTCAGTTTTCAGACCTCCTATTTGAAAGGGCTGTGCCTGGATTCAATGCCCAGACTTGAAAGTTCCCTGAACCAGGAGAACCATGTGCGAAACACATCAAGGGAGTCAGGCTTCCCCAAAACCCAACTTCATTGTTTTTCTTGGAGGTGGAGAGAGCTGCTGTTCAGAAAAATTTCCAAGGTTTCTGTGATTTGTTATGAATTGAAGGTCGTTCCCTGAACTGGATCGTAGGAGGCACCGCAGCTCGCCTGCCAGTCAACGTGGAAGCAGATGTGTGCTGGCAATTCTGAAGCAGAGGAAAGAGAATCTGGGAGAAAAACCTCCCTTGGCTTGTCAGCTGAGGCTTCATTTTGCATTTCTCCAGACTGTCTTTTTCTGATCTCCCACTAGAGGGCGCCCAGCTACCAGCTGTGCCCGTGCTCCCGGCAGGGGTCTTTCTGATCCTCCTCCCAGGAGACAGCTGGGGCCAGCCACAGACCTTGGAGGATTCTGGGTCCATCTTGGGGTTCAGAGACCCCTCAAGAAGTGATCCTCCGACTCCCTGAACAGGGCAGGGACTTTGAAAGCCCTACACTTTAGGACTGGAATTTCAGAAACCCCAATGAAGGTTTTTTCATTTTCAATCTTCTCTTTGTTTCAAAAGGGCACTGCAGGAGTGAATCATGATGGATCTCAGGGCCTTGGGGACTATATCCCCAGATCCCCAATTGTCAGACCCTCTAAGCACATATGTCCTTATGAGAGCAATAGACCGGAATACTGGAAACCAGAACTTCCGGAAAATCCAGAACAGATGTTTTCCCTGATCTGAGCCAGCTCTCTGTCACAGAGCTGCTGCTGGCTGCCCTGCCCCCGGCCACCCTGCCCTGGCCAGCACTGCTCCGCATTGGCTTTTTATGGGTGAGGGGATTAGGCTTGCCTTAACATTTTAATTAGCAGGCCAGGGGATCCTGCGCGGTGGGTGGCTTCCTCTCAGCATGCTCCACACGCAGCGACGTGATGACTTTCGGCCAGTTCCGCCCGCCTGCCCATTCTCTCTGTCTCCTGGCTCTGTTTGAGGACCTGATTTTGAGCAACCTGCCCCGGCATGAATCACTTCTGCCACTTTGAAACATTTGATGAGAGTGACCAGGAGCCACGTGTCCACAGCACTTGATGTCTTCAACACACTTTTGCAAACATTTTGTCATTTGACACTTCTAGCACCGTGTGCCCTGACTTTTAGCCCTCCCACTTCACAGATGAGAAAAACAAGGCCCAGAGCAAGTAAGTGCGACTCTAGGGCTTGAACTCACACGATTTGATTCCAAAGGGATTGCGCATATTTATTCAGGTGTTTGTAGCAGTAGGAATTTGGGTTTGACGTCAGAGAAAACCTTCTGACTCCCTGACCTTCACATCGGTGTGTGTGATCCAGATTGTGACATTCCCTCCAGATACTCTTCAGCAAATGGCATTGTGTGTTTTCCATGGGCAGGTTGAAGGGCATCCTTTCTTGAGGCAGGAGGATGAACTGGACAAACCCTGGAGGTGGCTTCCAACCACACTGTTCTGGAGAACAAAGCACCCAGAAATAGACACACCGCTCCCTTTTAACACACGATCATTGTGGATAATTGTATGAAAACAGGCAATTTCCAGTCCAATTAATAACTACCGTGGAGCCTTTTAGAATGTGCACATTTCTATTGTATATTTAAAATTGTATTTGCCTTGAGACCTCATTGTTTCAAAGCTGGGCTCTGTCCCATGTGAAGAATGCGGTTCTTTCTGTGGCCACAGGGTGGCGCGGTGACATAAGTTTCTCGCTCGCTTTTCAGTTTCAGGACAGAAGCTCAGCTCCAAAGTGAGCAAAAGGGAGCGACTGAGAGTCGGCTCACAGCGAGGTGGACTTGCGTTGATGAACCTCTTGGGAAGGGAGAGGAAAGCACGCTGTTTCCAGAGGAGCAGTGCTGGAGGTAGTGAGGAGAGGGGACACTCAATTCTAAAGTAAGGGGGTCCTTGGAAGGAGCGCTGAGTGGCCGTCACACCACCCGGTGGCCCTCAGCCGGTCAACGGGCAGGTGCTGAGCGAAGTCTGTCCAGGAGCCTCACCTACAGGATTTCCAAAGGACCGCCTTCGCCCTGCGCTCTCCCCGAACTTCCTGAGCTCCCCTCTCATAGATCGTTTGTCCCCATTTTTTTCCCCTCTTGCTCATTATGTCTCAGGGAAGGTTTAAAAGTATTGTATAAATTTGGGGGGAAGATAATGCACAGTCCAGTGGGGCCACAATCCATGTCTGACCCCCACATTTGGAATGTGTTTCTGACATGTTTGGCTGCATTTAGGGAAATAGTGAGAGAATAATTTATTTATTTATTTATTTATTTATTTATTTACTTTAATCCTCACCTGAGGATATTTTTCCATTTATCTTCAGATAGAGTGGGAGGGAGGGAAAGCGAGGGAGAGAGAGAGAGAAACATCAATGTGAGAGAGACACATCGACTGGTTGCCTCCTGCACGACCCCGACCAAGGCCAGGGACCAAACTGCAACCGAGGTACGTGCCCTTGACCGGAATCGAACCTGTGACTCTTTGGTCCACGGGCTGACGCTCTAACTGCTGAGCCAAACCGGCCAGGACAGTGAGAGAATATTTAAATTTGGGACTAATTTGGGCCTCTGGGATGTGCAGGCGCACACACACACGCACACGCACACGCACACGCCAGGACCTCAGATGCACCTGGGTTTCACAGTGCAGGGATGAGCCATGGTCGGGCTCAGTGGGTCTCCCCAAGCTCCCACAGGTAGGGCACTGGCCGGGGCCCAGACAACCCCACTGCTGCCCACAGGAAGTCTGGCTTTCACATCCTGCGGTTCTGCCAAGCCCCGGATGTCGTCCGTAAGGACAGCAGGGGTTTCATGTCCTGTAAGTGACATTAGCTCTGGTCATCCTAGCAAGTTAGCAGAATCAGTGCTGAATGTCAACGTGGGACATTTTCCAGCACATCTGGAAGGACGGAGGAGCTGCTAACATTTTTCTGCACAAGTGATTAGTATTCAATTTCTGGAATGTGAGATTATAGACGTGTGTGAGACACACACACACAGATAACACACACACACAGATAACACACACACATAACACACACTCAGATAACACACACATACAGATAACACACACATAGACACACGCACACAGATAACACACATACACAGATAACACACACATACAGATAACACACACAGACACACGCACACAGATAACACACATACACAGATAACACACACAGATAACACACACACACAGATAACACACACATAGACACACACACAGATAACACACACACACAGATAACCACACAGATAACACACACACACAGATAACACACACACAGGTAACACACACACACTCACACACAGATAACACACACACAGGTAACACACACACACTCACGCACAGATAACACACACAGATAATACACACAGATAACACACACACACACAGATAACACACAGATAATACACACACACAGATAACACACACATAGACACACACACAGATAACACACACACACAGATAACACACACAGATAATACACACACACAGATAACACACACATAGACACACACACAGATAACACACACACACACACAGATAACACACACACAGATAACATACACACACACTCACACACAGATACACACACACCGTGAAGTGGGGGGGATTGCTGCTGAAGTTTCAGAACAGAGGCTGCATGTATTTAGCGTTTTTCCTTCTTCAGTATTTGCTTTTGCATCAGCACTGATGTCTTCATTTATTAACCCTTTATAGATATTCGTAGAACACCGACTGGGTGCCGGGAAATAACATGAAATCGAGTCATGCTTACTTTGAGGAAAGGCAGAGCCCAGGGACCACCCTTTGTTTGGTAGGAGGCGGGAGTCACGCAGGGTGGCTGAGCAGGTGGCCCGGGCGGCGTGCCTTGCTGAGTCCAGGCCGGGCTCCTCCTGTGTGTCCTTGGCTGGGTCTCCTCCCTTGGACATGGGGATAGCAGTAGCACCCACTCAGTACCTTGTTCCCAGGACCAAGTACACGGATGTCAAGGGCTGTCACCGTGTGCACAGAAGGGACTCGGGACGTGCACAGACGGCACCGTGGTTCCTTTTTCTGTCAGCTGCAGCTTGCCAGGATCCTTTAAACAATACCTCGTACGTGCTTATGGACCAACTGACATGGGGGCTAAAGGCGAACTGAACGGGATGCTTCAGGAGGATGTCATCGTGGCCACCAGGGAGGGGGAGGTGGTGACAGAATGAGCTCAGAGATGAGCCGTTGTTCTGGAGTAAAGGTCAAAGGCCAGAGGCGCCTGTGCGCCCCGACTCGGACTGGGGGCCTGTGGGAGCCACCGTCCTCCTGACGCAGCGCCTTTGCTTCTTCTCGGCGACAGCAATGGCTTAAGGAGAGTGTGACCTTCAGAAGCAGGGGGGAGGGTTCTAGGGTGCGGGTCGCCTTCAGAGCCAGCCGGCGGAGCTCCCGTTTCTAGGGTGGCCCCGGCCGTGAGCCCCTTTCAGGCCCAGCGGTCAGGACACAGGCCCAGCCGGTGCCTGCGGGCAAAGGCGCCCTGGCGAGGTCCCGCCCGCACGTGCTAGCTGGGGCTGCCTGTGGGGGGGCCTGAGCCTGGAGCCCCCTGGGGTGGGAACCAGTGGCCCCCAAACCCTAGGCGGAGGGCAGAACAGCTCCCAGCAGTGCAGCTCTGGACAGCTGTGCGCTGAGACCATCGGGCTGCATGCGGCCAGTGGGCAGGTGGGCAGCCTTGTGGGCAGTTCAGCGGGCATGAGGGGTGCTCTGTACATGTCTGCTGGGAGAGCGATGGAGAGCGGGCAGCCATGAGGGCGAATGCCCAATGGCGCAGCCCCGGGGGCAACACGACATCGTAGGAGGGGCAGACTAGGGGTCCGGACTTGAGTTCTCGGGTCCTCTCTGCTGGTCAGGGGACCTTGTGCAGATATTTCACCCTGTGGAGCCTCAGTTTTCAAATCTGTAAAGTAGGGAGAAAAACTGCAGGGTTTTTTCTAGGCTTGCAAATGTCAGTGAGTCCTGCTGGTGCGCCTGGGCCACTGTGGTCCCTGGAGAAAGGCATCGCCCCAGGACTGACCTGGCCGCAGTGCCCGTCTGGCTGCTCCCAAGGTGTCCCGTGCCTGCCTCCAGCTCCGAGTCTGCCCAGGGGAGGAGCACTGGGCAGTGTTCACTGGTTGCCCATCCTCATTTGTCACTTGGCCAAGGTGACACCTCCAGGACACTTTGGGGGCCATCCAGCAGACTTCTCCCTTCCTCAGTCTCCCACCTGGGGAGACCCCTCCCACGGGGCCCAGGGACTCTCTCACACTGGGGTGTCTGTGGGGGCCTCACCTTTCCTGACAACCTTCTTTCACCCACACCCACAGGTTCCTCCGTTTCCATGAGCGGCTGGCTGGTCGACTGGACATCGGCCTGGAGGGTGGAACCCGAGGGCGGTGCCCACCCCCACTGGCGCTCAGCCACAGCGTGTCGGCTGCAGCACCTTAAACTCTAGTTTCGCAGGAGGGCCATGTTTGGGTGTCATGACGGGGCCATCGGGCCATTGGGAGCCTTGGCCCAGGCGCTGGCTGTGCTGCCCGTGGTCCCCTCCACCGTCCCCATTGAGCTCGCAGTGAGGGACTCACAGGTTCCCCTCCCCGCACTCCTCCACTCGCTGCCTTCCCCTCAGCGTGATATCTCCCTGGAGGTCCAGCTGACAGAGGCCTCCTGTTCCCAGGTCCTGGCCGGGTTCAGGGGGTGCAGTGGTGACCGAGACACGTCTTCAGGACACTGGATTCGGGGAGAGAGATGGGCTTTAGATCTAACCTCGTTCTTGCATCTATAAAATGGGTTTCTCCGGACCCCTCCCCTGAGCCACACCAACCATCCTGGGTGTCCCCAGATCGGCTGATGCCCGGATCCTTCTCCCCACTGACAACTGTTTGTTGAGCACGTCCTCTGCTCCGGGGCTGGCTGGCTGCTGGGCCGTTGGCAGTGAGCAAGGCCAGTTTCCACACGGAGCGTCTAGTCCAGCAGAGAAGCAGAGAAACCAAACATGACATAAACGATGATATAGATTGCTACAGTGTTAATCGCATCGTTGTCATGCTTGCTCCTGTCCCCCCGCTTCCTGGGAAGTCCGGATTTGTCTTCCAGGGATGCGCCCTGCTTGCTACCCGGTGCAGCCCTCCGCCACCGGGCTTCCTCCAGGAGCCACTGAGCACACAGGACGCTCTGAGTGACACCTCTCTCCGCTCTGCCAAGGACCGTCCATGGCCAGGGCCACTCCGATGCAGAGGGGAGGAGTGAATGCACCTCACACGGGGATGCCTCGGGCCCTGGGCTCCCCGCCCCTGCTTCTCCCTGGCATCTTCCATGTCCATCCTCCCAACTTTGGTGTCTCTCGTTTCCTGCCTCTACCAAATCCTTTTCTTTTAAATCTCCCTCCTTGGACTGTTTCTTCTATTCTTTATGCTCCTGAGCACAGAGGGAGAATTGGAAACACGGGGTGGGGGTGGGATGCTTTCATTAGTGATGGGTGATGATTCTGCTTGATTTGAAAGTCCGCACGGGGACGGTGGAAGGAGTGGATTGAAGATAAAACACACGTTGCCATCTGTAGTCCAACCAGGATTTTGTTTTCAGGTCAACCATTAAGAAGAAAATAAAATTCAGCAAATGCCTGCCCTCACACCTCCCCCCACAAGACTGACTTTGCTGATAGGACATGGTCCTCTGTCCTCCTCCCCTCAACGCAGCCTCGAAGGTGCTTTCAGGTTAGCCTTTGGATAGGTCACAGGATAAGTGACCCTAACCTCAACAAGATACTGTTGTAATCTGTACCATCGCGTATGTCATTTAGGTTTCTCTGCTTCTCTACTGGACTAGACGCTCCGTGTGGAAAATGGCCCTCCTGGCTTCCGGGCCACCTCGCCCCCCCAAGGACACCGCCACCATTGAGTCCTTCCGGTCTTTCCGGATTCGGTTCTCCAGGCCACCACGACTGATGGGTCCGAACTGACAGGTGAGATGAAACAACCCCTCCCTCGTGCGGGATCAGGGCGACGGGGCAGGAGGGCTTTGTGGGCGGGCTTCGCGGGCTGGCTGCAGGAGCAGAGGCTCTGCTTGTGCGGGGCAGCTCCGGGCGCAGCTACGCCCTTTCTCCTGTCTCCCTGGGTGCCCTCCCCTCCTGCAGCGCGTGGACCCGCAGGTGTGGGCTGCTGTGGACCCTGATGGCTGGAGCCCACACGCTCTCTGCCCCCGGGTGGAGGGCCGGGAGGACAAGGAGGTGAGCAGGATTTCCTTCCAAAAATGCTTGGCCCAGCTCCCTCACTGATGTTGAAAGGGGGCTCCGCAGGTCGAAGATAATGATTTGTTATTGTTATTGTTTAATATTCATCAGGTGCCTGTAATGTGTTGGACGACATTGAAAAGATCCGTGGCTAAAATTAAATTTGTGGTAAAATTAAACTGAGCTCAGAACTGGCCTGGAGCCTCCAGGTCTCTGGCAGGCCAAGTCCTGGTTTCTTCTGTTTGTCCACAAGAATGACCTCACAAACCAGGAATGAGACCCCCCCCCAGCATGGGCCTGCTGAGAATTCTCCTTAGAAAAGGCCTTGGCTCTCATCATTTCCCCGGTCCGGGTTAAAGCGAGGACAGTAATACTGTTACCCTGAAGAATGAGAGAGCCACAGAGAGAAGGTGACCCGAGAAGCTGACCCGAAAAGGTGACAAAGCAAACCAGTGCCAACAACAGCCGTGAGCCAAATCTATGACATCAGCAAAGCTGACTTCCTTCCGCTCCTCCCCTTCTCCCTGGTTGGGATGCTCTCTCCCCAAGACACAGAGTCCTCATTCCTCTTCCCCTTTAAGACCACCTGCCAGGAAAAGATTATACCCTCGTTTATACTAAAGAGTAAGTGACTAGTAGCTGACATTATGGAGTGCTTCCTGTGTGGCGGGCACCATCTCATTGTCTTTCCTCCATATGTATCTCGTTAATTCTTCCAGCCGCCCTTTGCGGCAAACACTGTCATCAGCCACCTTTTACAGATGAGGGACACAGCACTCAAAGTCATCTAGTGAAGAGGCAGGAGAGGAGTCAAGGTGTTTAACAGTGACCCTCAGGCATTGCATCCCCACACTGGGGATGATTCTCCCTCAACAACGCAGAACAGCTTCGGGCTGATGGGCTCCGTGCTGGCAGAACAGCAGAATCACTGGGGGGCTTTTCAACCGAACCGATGCCTGGACCCCTCCCCTGAGATCTGTGGAGGGAGCAGCACTGGTGTATTTAAAGCACTCTCGACGACGTGGCTTCCCTGAGCGCCCAGGGTTTAGAACCTGTGAGGGAGAAAGGCCAGAGAGGGGCAGTGGACAGCTGGAGGAGATGAGGGGAGACTGCTCCCCTGGGAACTGGCTGCTGTGGCTGTGCTTGCTTCAGAAAGCGTCTGGCCCTGGCTGCTGGCCCAGCTGGTTGCAGCATTGTCCTGTGCACCAAAGGGTTGCGGGTTTGATTCCCAATCAGGGCACATACTTAGGTTGTGGGTTCGATCCCTGGTTGGGCATGTATGGGAGGCAACCAACTGGTGTTTCTGTCTTTATCCCTTCCTCTCTTTCTTAAAATCAATAAAAACATATCCTTTGGTGAGGATTTAAAAAAAAAATAAGAAAGGTGGTCTGGAGCCCTGGGATGTGGTGCAAATGACTTCATTGTCCTTCCAGGGAGAGGGCAGGGTGAGGCTGTGTGCGCCCGCTGAAATGCTGAGCTCAGGGGCCAGTTTATTATGTCGCTTCCTTAGGGTGGCCCTCAAAGGAATCTATTTGAGGGAGAGACCTGGAAAGTTGGGAGTATTGCAGTGGCACCCGGGGCCTGACCCTTGTTTCCCCTGTCCCCCCACAACCGCCCCCAGGCAGTGGCTGGCTGAAGGGAGCAGCCACTCTGAAGAGCCCTGAGCTGCCCTGGGAGGAGGGCCCTGGGAGCCGAGCCAGGAAGAGGGAGAGTAGGGGTGAGTGGGGGGTCAGAACCGCCCTGGAGAGACCTGGGAGAGAGACCGTGAACCTCTGGAACTGCGCCACCAGCAGGAGACCGCTAGCGTGAGGACGTGAGGTCTGGAGGCAGAGGGCAGGGCGGTCTCTGCTTTCTCCCGCCCTCGGCGGTGCGGTGCCGGTGCAGTCGGCTTCTCTCCGGGGGCCCACCAGGTGACGCCCGGTAGGACGGGTTGGTGTTCACCGTCTGTCCTGACCTGCGCTGTAGGGGGACCTGGTGGTTTGTGTGCATCTTGTTCATCTTTGTCACCTCCCCCGCGATGCTCAGCACGGAGCACAGTAAGTGCCCCAAAAGGATGACCAGCTATCCCGGTTTGCCCTGGACTGACGGGTGCCAGATTGTGGAGCTTTGAGTGCTAAGATGGGTAAAGTCTCGGGCAGACTAGAACACTGGGTCACCTCAGTGCCCAGTGAAGCCTCAGCGGCCAGAGCCGGCTGCTGGGTGGTGGGTGACTGGCAGCTCTGAGGCTCCAGAGCTGCGTGGAGAGTTGGCATAGCCGTCCGAGGTCGGCGTCAAGGACATCGGCCCGCCAACTGCTTCCTATGTCTTCAGATACTGGGGAATAAATGACACCAAGTCTGTGGGGCGGCCGAAGGGGAAGCTTGAAGTCAGACTGAGCCCCTTCAAGCACAGGCAGGGGGCTCCCCCCCCTCCCGGGAGTGGTGATTGGGAAACACAGGCGGCCGGGTTCAGAGGAAGGAAGCTCACTGGGCACAGCACATGGTGAATGACCAAAATAGCGGCTACTCCCTTTCGAGCACTTGTCTTGTGCCAGGTGCTGTGCCAGGGAGATCTTTTAAATGTTTATTTGAAAAATACAGAAAGAAAAACAAAAAAACGTAAAGGCCTTATAAGCCCCTTACATGAAGTTTGAGAGAAGAGTCCCTTCGGCCAGGCCATCCAGTCTCCTCTCCAAAGGGACCACAGGCGGCAGCTGGGCGTGTCCTTGACCTCTCCCACGTATGCGGCCATGTCTGTGACTTCAGACATGTCTTTACAAATGCAATCAATCCATGTCTTTGGTCTGCACCCGTTTTCACTGGGTTTTGTTTTGAGCACACGTAGACATCTTCTCGCCGGAGTATTGAATATTAATCTTCTTTGTTCTTTTCACTTCCGCACAGCATTCAGCATGTGAACGCAACATAATTTTTCTATCTCACTCTTATTAGTAACTTACTTGTCTCAGGTATTATAGTCACTCTGCTATTACAATGCCTCATTGAACATTTTTGACATATCTTTACATATGTGTACAAATCTTTCTGTTGGATACCGTCTTAGAAGTGAGGCTATCGGAACCAGAATTCATCTACATTTTGACCTTTGTAAGCACTGCAAAATTAACATCCGAAAGGATAGTATCAATTTATACTTTCAACTCATTTCTCCACAGCCATGCCATTACTGAGTGCTATCACTGAAAAAAAATTTGCTGGATCTATGGGTGAAGTGATATTTTGTTGAATATGCGTTCCCCTGACCATCTTTTTGACATGAAATTGAGCATGTTCTCATTTGTTTATTGGCTATTACATTTCCCTTTCTGTTCATATTCTCTACCTATGTTTTCTAAAACGTGCTTGCATTTTTCTTATAAATTTATTACAGACCTTTTTGTATGAGATGTAGACACTTTGAGCATTATACCCTATCTATGTTTCTATAATTTTTACTTTTAAAAAGAAGGTTTTAATTTTGATTTGGTAAATTCTGTTCATTCATTTTCTCCCTCTTCCTTAGATTTTATTTAATGGTACCATTGTTGCTAGATTCTTTGCCCATATTCTTACATTTCAATTAATGCCGCAGAAGGCCAGGAAACATCTGCAGGACCTCCGAGAGGCCTGTAAGTAGGGCCTGAGTGGCAAAGTGGAGTGATGCCACACAGGGGAAACATACGTTTGCTGGTGCTGCCAAGGGGAGGCCTGGCCAGATTTTCTTATGGGGAGAATTAATGCAAAAAACCGTCCATCCTTTTCTTACCTTCTCTGTTCATCTTTGGGTTTTGAAAAGACTAATTATTGAAAACGTGACCTGACTGTTCCAGCTGTGAGCACCCTGCCTGCCCTCCTTCAGGCTCCCTGGCTGGGCCGCTGCTGCCCCACCCAGCCTGGTGAGATTGAAAAAAAAAAAGACAAATAGGCCACATAGGGACGTAAGGCGGGAGAAAGTGAATTTCTAGTCACTGAAGATGATCAAACCTCTTGAGGTTTTTATAGAGAAGATGGGGTCCCAGGGTCTGATAATCTGTACCCCCTTCTAACCCTGAGATTCTCTGATTCTGGGACTCAGCATGGAATATATTAATGGGAAGGAATATCCTATAATGAGTTTGACAGTAACAGGACTGGAAATCATAGAAGGGGAATAGGAGTGTAGCAAGTTTTCACTGGGGTGCAATCCCAACCTGGAGGGGGTTGCTGGTGAATAGGGCAACAGGAGTCCTATTTTAGGAGCATGTGGATAATACTTTTTAAAGGCCTAGCACGAAGCTGGCATAGAGGCAAGCTCCAGGAGTGAAGGAAGACTCAGCCATCTGGGCGTCAGCCGGAGTCTCAGGCAGCTAAAAACAGATAATGTCTTGTCTTGCTGACAATTTCATCTCCAAAGGGAGAGAAAGCAAGGAGGAAAACTGGTAATTGGACCAGAAGGAATCTATTTGGGGTAGGAGAGGACAAGAACCCCAGAAGACTATTGTCTGTCTAGAAGGAAAGAGAAGCTGAGTGGGGCCCACCATTCATGAGTGAGCAGGACCAAGTCCAAAGGGTCGGAGAGAAGCGGGGTGATCTTATTGTCTAATGCCTTAGAAGACGGTACTGGTCATGAAGACAGGAAGTCTTACGACGCCATTCTGCCAACGTAATTGTAAGTGACCCAAAAAGAAACCAGGACAGCCACACAAAAGAGGACGGGAGAGTGTATTAGTCAGGGTTCTCTAAAGAAACAGAACCAAGAATAGACACACACACGTAATTCTTTTACGGATTGGCTCCCACGATTTGGGGGCTGGAAAGTCTGAGGTCTGGAGAGCAAGCGGCAGGACAGAAGCTCAGGTAAGAGCTGATGTGCCGACTTGAGCCCAGATTCTGAGGGCAGCAGGCTGGCAGCCCAGACAGGGCTCCTCGGCGGCAGGACTGGGGATTCCTTCTACTTTGGGGGAACTGAGACTTTGCCCTGGTGGCCTTCACCTGATTAGATGAGGCCCACATACATTACGGAAGGGAGTCTGCTTTACTCAAATTTACTGATTCAAACATTAATCTCATCTAAAAAATACCTTCCCAGCAGCATTGAGACTGGGCTTTGACCAAACAACAGGTCACCATGGCTTGGCCACTCAAGGTGACCCCTGAGTAACCATCCTAAGGAGCACACGGCCAAGGGCAGATCCAGGAACACTACCATTGTGTGAAAATGACTGAAAAGCTATCTCGAGACTGAACATGGGTGTGAGCAGGCGGACAGGGCACATAACATAGCAGGGTACAGGTCACTTGTCTTCCGTCTTTGCCAAGGAGAAACCTGTCTAACCTGAAGTAGATAAAACAAGTGTACAAGAGAGATTTGAGGCTGAGGCCAGCTGCAGCTCAGGGCTGGAACTTCCTGGAGGTGTGATCGGCGAACTGTCAGGGTTTCAGAGGGATCACCGAGAGCCAGGGGAACAAGGGATGCAGGCTAATATTTGGCTTTTCATAGAGGGAACACACTGGATATAAACTGCTGGCCAATCTCTAACGTAAATGGCGAGCCAGTGGTGTGAGCATTTAGAAATAAGGGCTCTCAGAGAGAGGCAGGCTGGGGTCACAAGGTGTGCGTGTGCAGGCCTCCCGGGCACGGGGCTGCCTCATTCACTCCCCACAAGTGTGCTTCTGGGACCTGAGCACGGTCAGAGGGCTAGGCGTTTGCCCGCGATCCCACAGCTGGACGGATGGGGCTCAGGGCGTCAGCAGACTGGGGTTCTCTAACCCTGCAGCAGGCTGAGCAAACCGTGGCCATGAGCTGAGTCGGCCCCCAGCTGTTTTGTGTGTTCTGTGAGCTAAGAATGGATGTTTTTAGGTGGTTGGAAAAAAACCACAAGAATTATATTTTGCCACATGTGAAAAGGCTATGAAATTCAAATTTCAGTGTCCATAAATAAAGTTTTACTGGGACACAGCCATGCCCTGTGTTGCTTCCTGTCTGTGGCTGCTTTTGTGTGAGAACAGAGTGGGCAGCTGTGACAGAAACGGCCTGCCCTGTGACGCCTAAAATACGTACTCTCTACACCTTTATAGAAAGAGTTTGTTGACTCCTGCTCTCCAGCCTCTTGGTCGGTTTTCCTAGGACTCCTATGTTAGCAGTTACTGTCCGACCCAGAAAGCTTACGGAAACACGTCAGACCTGGGAACCAGACAAGATGAGAAAGTGTTTGATTCGGGCCCAGCTTGCGTGAGGTGACACCATGGAGCACAGGAGGAGAAGTGAGACCATGGAAGACTCTGGGATTCACTTCTGGACCAGGGCCTGGCTTTCAGTAGGGCCTTTGCAAAGTCTCTTGTCATGTCCTATGGATCTAACAGAAAAAAATATGGATTTGATGATAACATTGGGGGAGGGGGCAGGAAGAGATAACCAAATACCTTACCTGCATGGATGCACAACCCATGGGCACAGACAACAGTGCATGAAGCCTGGGAGCTGTGCAGGAGTGGGGTGGAGGGGGTTGATGGGGGATAAATGGGGGACATCTGTAATACTTGCAATAATAAAGATACATTAAAAAAAAAAAAAAAAGGAAATCTCTGTCATGGGCTGATCAACTGTACCCGTGAGATTTGATGGATGAATTGCTGCCAAGGGAAGGTCATTACTAATCCATGGTGGGGCCACGCCTTTGAGCCTGTCTACTTTAATGTTTACATCAAACGTTTGAATGAAGACCCAGAGAGCATGCTTGTCCAGTCCAAAGTAAAATAACGCTGGGTGCATGAGCCGTTCCAGTCAGAGGCCTGGGCATTTCACGTAAACTAGGAGTGTGATGTGGAAAAGTAAAAGCAGTTTAAGACCAAGAAGAGAAGTGTCCTGGAGGTCTTGTGTCCTGTCCCCGGCTCCGCATTGTAGGAGAGACCTGTGTGAGTGAAATGACCAAGGAGAGGCTTGGCCAGATCATCTGGGAACAGTGCACAGGAGGAATGGGAGAAGGCATCAGGAACATTTGGCTTGGGGAGAGAACTTAAATAGGGCATTGTCTTGGTTGGGTTCCCCAGGGACAGACCCGGAGACAAGGTTGTGTGCTTTGTTGGGAAGCACAGAAAACACTGGGAAGAGCGTGGGGAAAGGACGGCAGCCAGCAGAGGGCGTGCCACCCAGCCAGCGCCACCGCGGGTAACCGGCTAAGGCTGTAGGGAAACTGGTAAATAGGTGGGACAGACATCTCCGTGGGCCCACCCAACGGGTGAGGGGTCAGGGGTCTTTGTAAGCCTGTCATTAATGGAGGGCTGTGCCCAGGGGGCTACCCAAGACTTCAGAGAGAGCCCCAGACTCAGAGAGGCCACACTGGTCGTGGGGAGGCTCGATGGGCATCAGCACCACCCTCAGAGAGGTGAAGGGCCGTAACTGGGTGAGAAACACAGGAAGCACATCCCTTCCCCGTGTTCCCCGGCTGGCGCCAGGTCCCCGTGGGTGGGTGGGGAACTGCAAGCTAGTTCCCGTCCAGGCCTTTGATTCCCAGCTTTGCGTTGGTGAGCAAGGTTGAAGGGCACTTAAAACAAAGCCTGAGTTCAAAATCAGCCCCTCGAGCCAAAACATGAGCGCAAGTCAGTGGGGATCCCGCAGGCCCACTGGTCTACTGGCCCTCGGCTTCCTTCCGAGGCGGAGGCCCCGGGCTCCTACCCTCCGCCCCTCTGCCAGGCTCTCCGCGCCGCCGCTCCGCCGCTCATGACAGAGGAGGCTCATTATTTTGCTGCAGTTGACTTGAAATCCGAAATCAATCGGGTATCAAATATGCAGTCCTCAGTTTGATACCGCGTTTCAAAGGTGCGATAACGTTCAGAAATGACACTACATTTCCTAATTATGAAATTCTGTCATTGCCGCTCAGTCTAGGATGACTTGGCTGCAGGGTTTTCTCTTTCTCTTTTCCTTTTTTTTTTTTTTTTTTTTAAGGTTTAGCATACACTACGATTATTCTAAAATTGCTTTGGAAGAATGTGTTCCATCAGCGAACTGCGAGCGTGCTTATTACTGAGGTTTGGAGGCAATTTGAGAGGAAGGATAAATTAGACAGACTCTGGAGGTCTCGGGAAGCATGCACCCCTGTCCTCCGGCTGCCTTCTTACCGCAGCTGATGAAACCTCTCACTGCCAGGGCGTCCAGACTCTCCCGCCCACCTCACCCACAGAGCACTGGTCAAGGGCACGAACTATTTGGGGACTGCAAGGGGCTGCCACAAAAATTCTGTTCCCCATCAGAACTGTGGAACTGCCCAGAGGAAGGAGGGAGAAGTTAACCCAAGGGCTCCCCGGAAGCCAGGGCCCCCCAGACCCCCATGAGCTCCCCAACCAGAGAAGAGCTGCCATGGATCCTGGGGCTTCTGGGAAGCCGAGGTTTTCTTGCTCAGGAACGCCGGTGCCTCTGTGGGTAGTGGGACTGTTGAGTGAGCTCTCAACATTTAAAAAGTTGGGAGCGAATCACTGACACACACACAGGCAT
This sequence comes from Tadarida brasiliensis, assembly GCA_030848825.1. NCBI lineage: Eukaryota > Metazoa > Chordata > Mammalia > Chiroptera > Molossidae > Tadarida > Tadarida brasiliensis. Next base: position 193,989,658 of record CM061257.1, on the reverse strand, counting down.
CGTGGATCTCGCAAACGTTACGTGGAGCAGAAGCCAAACACAAAAGGGCACGTGCTACGAGTCCACTGGCATCGCTGTCCTAGGAGAGTCAGAACTCAACTCTGGAGGTACATACGATGCATTGCCTCTGGAGAGAGGAACGGGTCAGGGGCAGGAGGGACGCTCCGGGCTGATAGACCGTCCTCTGTCCTGATCAGGGTGCTGTCACGTGAGTGTATAGGGTTGTCAACATTCATGGGACAGTTCACTTGAAAAATACATTGTGGTGATTTAATACTACTTAGATGAATGTAGATAAAGGCTTACGGTCCATTGTAGCCCACCTCAGACACCCACTGGTGACTCAGCTTCATCGGTTTACACTTTCTGTTAAGAAACGAAGTCACAGAGGCTTCCCATTCCTGCTCAGGGAGCTGCCCCGATAGCCTAGCCAGGAGCCAAATGCGTGACTACCGCCCACTCCAGGGAGCAGGCTGGCTTTCTGAGCAATCGTTCCCTTAGAGCCCGCCTCATCCCCATCTCGGCAAGTGACTGACTGGCAGGATTAGCACAAAGTCAAATGCGGGGGACAGATGCTGATAACACACCTGTGCCTCCTGGGGGCTGGGGTGCAGGGAGCCACCTCATTGGTACAAGAGGAGATGTCCCAGGGAACTTTTTTTTTTCTTTTCTTTCTCACTTTTTTTTGGTAACAAAGACCTCTTCACATTGAGGCATCATGAATATGCAGAAAAGATGGTGTGAGACCACGACTCGTCTCCGAGCAGAGGCCGGTTTAATTCCTAGGGTTCCCAGGCACTGGGCCTTCTCCTGCATTTTCAGCAGCACCCGAAACAGGTTCACTCCACATGAAATGGGAGAGACTGCCCGGGAGCGCCCCCGCTCTGACCCAGGGAGCACTCTCATGCCTGATGTTCTCTTTTTTCTCTCTTCCTTTGAAATGCTGCCTTGCTAAACCCACAGATGGGGGTCAGAGGATAAGTAGATGCCGAATCTGTTCCCCCAAATATTGCACCAGGCGTCTGCTTCCACAGGGCAGGAGGACTTGCAGACGGAGTCTTCTCCCTCCTAATTAAGATGAAGTCAGCATTCCCGCTGCAGAGCGGGTGGTAAATCCACTCTGAAGCGGAGCGTAGTTGTAGAGCTCTTGGTCGTGGAGAAACTCTCTCTGTCTGACATGGTTGTGCAGCCCATTCCCCTCGGACTAGAGAGAAATGCACAGCAAGTCAGGAGCGGGGCCATGCCGCTAGTCAAGGGCTTGGTTGAGTAGAGGAGGTCCGTCTGTCCGGCCCTCACGGTCTCCTGAACCTCGGCAAGTGCAGCAGGAAGAGTCTGAGTTCAAGCTAACATTCTCCAACTGTCCTCTGCCGATCCCCCGTACCAGAGTCCCCAGGCAGTGCCCGTCCTGAATGTGGATTCTCGCCCTCTTATGGCACCGTCTACCTGCCCACTTGCCCCACCCAGTCAGGAATTCGGGGTGGGGTCTGGAATCTGTTTTGTAGTTAATTTTCCCAGTTGGTTCCTTTTTCTCTTTTAAGTACACTTTTGAAAAAGTATTCATTTATTTATTCTTTATTAATTTTAGAGAGGGGAGGGAGAAGGAGAGATAGAAACATCAATCGGCTGCCTCCTGCACTCCTCCTATGGGAGATCGAGTCCTGATCGGGAGTTGAACCAGCGACCTCTTGGTGCCCAGGATGACACTCAACCAACTGAGCCACACAGGCCAGCTGGCCAGATGGTTCCTCTCCCAGGAAGATGAAGCCTCCTAATCTAGGCTTTGCTAATTTGTTGCTGGTGATGTCGGCCAAATGTCTTCACTTCATTATGCCTTGTATCCTCATTTATAAAATAACAGCTAACATTTACTGTTGAGTGTTTATTACCCATGAAGTGTGTTCTGAGAGAGTTCTGTGAATTAGCTCATCAGAATCCTCACAGCAGGCCTGTGAGGTTGGTACTATGATCATCTCCATTTTTAGGAAGAGTAGGAGACACAGAGAGGTTAAGTACGTTTCCCAAATCACACAGCTAGTGGGTTGGCAGAGCTGGGCTTTGACCCAGGGAGCCGGGCTCTGCCATGCTGTGCCGCCTCAGGGTAGTTACAACCTCACCGTCCTGGGTTGTGAAGAGAATGTCAGACTGCTCGTGGCCGGTGTGATTACTTATGGAATGTTGGCTTCCGATTCTCGAACCCTGGGTCCCTGCCTCTTTCCAGGTCCCTGCTCGGGATTGTCCCGGCTCTTCCCGGTTTCCGCCGTCCTCCCTCTCCCTCCCCGTGCCATTCTGATCAGCGCTCCGTGAGCAGCTCTTCTCCCCGCTGGGTCGCACCCGTGTTCACACGCGATGGTGCCTGCTGCGTCTGCTCTCCCCACGCGCGTGCCTTTCAGCAGACGCTCCCCTCGGGTTTGCGGAGCTGCTGACACGGGCCCCTCGCTGTCCTCCGGCCGCGCTCCGAGCTGTTTCCGAAAGGCCGACCTCGTTCAGGAGGGCTCAGCTCCACACACACAGCTTTATATTTCATCGAACAGAGGAGTCATGGCCATTCTTTCTGTGGCTGATGTGAAATCTGGAAACTTCAGAAGAAATCTTCCTCATTGCCATCTTAACGGGTCACCAAGTGTCCGAAGGCCCTCGAAGGGAACACTGTCTCTTCCCAAGGGCCAAGTCACAGGGCAGAAGGACCCTGTCAGGGTGGGGTGGGCGGACGAGGTGGGGGGCAGTGCCCAGCTCTGAATCTGGGCCGGGCGGGCCCTGCTGCTCAGGACTGTCCCCCGGAGCTGATGAGCGGGTGGACAGCAGCCTCCGCAAGGGGGAGCCCTGGGGTGGGATGGGGTTGCTGCACTATTTTCCCGGGGGGGAAGGGGCAGACGGATGACAGGACTGTGTTTGTCGGAGAGCAATGACGCCCTTCACCACTTGTGACACTTGTACTTTTCCGTTTGTGAACGGACATATCCCCTGTGCTCAGTGTACATGCCCGACACACACTGGGCGCGAGTGACCGGTGCCTGGGGGGGTCCGTGTGGCCCCCGCTCTCCTCCAGCCACACCGGGCCCTGAGCACAACGCCACGCTCCTGCCTTGGGGCCTTCAACTATTTCTCTCTTAGGGTTTTCGTACCAAAAGCCTTGGTTTTAGTCCTAAAAGACTTACATCCTGGGAAACCCCACAGTGCTGGGCAAACAGAGGCAGCTGATCACTTTACATTTCTCTGGAACATTCTTCTCCAAGGTACCAGCCAGGCAAAACCCGTCCCTCTCATCAGGCCATTGCTCAAATCCAGCTTTTTCAGTGACACCCAACGATTTCCACCCTCACCACCCTCAACTCCCCTGACCTTGCTTCACTTTTTAAATAGCATTCGTTACCTTCTGCATACTATGTGCTTTTCATACTTACCGTATGTATTGTTTGTCGTTCATCTGTTGCCACCAGAATTCAGCACCCCAAGGGAAACTGTTTTGTGCCCTGACTTAGCCCAAATGCCTAGAGCAGCACCTGGCAAACGGAGAAGCTGCACAAATATTGAATGAATGAATGAATGACTACATTTTATGCAGATTGTTCTAGATGCTCTGGGGGATTAAAAAAGCATAGGCTATAATCCCAGCTTTCAAGGAATTTATACTCCAGCAGGAGAAAGACAGCAAGAAGATGTAGTCAAGACTTTCTCATCTGAACAAGGTACATCCTCTATCCTGAGGCCCACTCTTGATATAATCTCACTCCTTCTACCTCTGGTCACATACACTTTGTGGAAGGATGAGCTCCTTTTCGTGTACCCGTTTCTTCACTGCCCATCTGACCCCATGCCATGTGACAGTCCTGTGCCCAGTGAAACCCCAGTCCTGAAAACCAGCAATTGCTCCTCTAGTTAACAGCTGTTGGTCCTTAGCCCGCGAGCCCTCGGCCACGCCGGCCTGCACTGGGTGCTCCCTCCGTCATCAGGTGCTCCCTTTCCCTGACTTCCTTGATCTCTGTGGATACTCTGTTTCTTTTTTGGCTCTGTATTCCTCTGTGCACTTCCTCCATATGGTTTCCTGACAGTTCTGTCTTTGGCCTGCTCTGTGTGCTCCCCATGTGACCGAACTCACTCTTAAGGTTTCAACAGTTTTTCTTTAATCTTCACCCAAGGATATTTTTTCAAATATCTTCAGACAGAGTGGTAGGGGAGAGAGAGAGAAACATCGATGTGAGAGGGACACATCACCTGACCACCTCCCGCACGACCCCAACCAGGGCTAGGGATGAACCACAACTGAGGTACGTGCCCCTGGCTGGAATCGAACCCGAGACTCTTTGGTCTGCAGGCCAATGCTCTAACCGCTGAGCCAACTGGCCAGGGCGGTTTCAACAGGTTTATGTTCCTGATCCTCACATCTCTGTCTCCAGCTCCAATCTCACCTCCAAGCTTTAGCCTCATTTACACGGCCTACCTACCTAGCATCTGCTCGGATGTCGTCCAGGCCCCTCGTGCTGACCTCATCCCAGCAGAACCAACCACCAACACGCTCTGCTTCCCGGTTCCTTTATTTATGTTGACGGCACCACTGTTTAGTCTGTCGAACTGGAAAAACGGAAGTCACCCTTAACTTCTCTTTGCCCCTTACCTCCCATATTCAGGAAACCATCAAGTCCTATTAATTTTACTTCCCAAACATTTCTCAAATATGTCACTTTCACTCTGTACCAACAACCAGCCGCCCACCTCCCCCAATTCAGGGTTATTCCAACAGCCTCCTAACAGAGTCCTTGCCTCTGGCTTGTCCCCGGAAGCCCATCCTCCTCGAGCTGGCATCCTTTCCCTGCTGACCCCCGTCCTGTGCCGAGCGGTGATGTGCACTGGGGACAGAGCGCCGAGAAGACGGACAAGGACCCTGTTCCTGGAAATCGGTGGGATCCACGTGAATGATACATCTTACACTGCCCTCTCTGGCTCACACCCTTCTAAGATGTCTCAACTCTTATCCCAGTTATCCTTTGCATGTTTGGGGTCATCAGTCCCTTTTATTATGACAAGAGCAGGATTTGTGCACAAAACTTTGCTTACAGCTCCAGGGGAAAGGGCACTGGACCCTGAAGGCCAGACTTCGAGAATCCTCGACCTGCACGACCAAGTCTAAGGCCTTTTGAACAACACACGCAGCTCTCCACGGCCAGTGTGTGACCCCTCTCCTGGCCTTGCCTCTATCATGTCCATCTGCTTCACTGTCTGGTGTCACAGAAACGTGGACCTTTCTGGAGTTCCTCACAGGCGTCATCCATTTATCCGGGGAGCATTTACTAAGGACCTGCTTCTTTAGATTCTGAGTCACCAAAGCACAGAGGTGAAAAAGAATATGATGCAGCCCTGGCCGCTTTGGCTCAGTGGTTAGAGTGTCAGCCTGTGGACCAAAGGGCTGCAGGTTCGATTCCTGATCAAGGGCACGTACATGGGTTGCAGGTTCGATCCTGGGCCCCAGTTGGGGTCATGCAGGAGGCAAACAATCGATGTCTCTCTCACATTGATGTTTCTCTCTCTCTCTCTCACCCTCCCTCCCTTCCACTCTATCCGGAAAAAAAAAATCAATGGAAAATATCCTCAGGCAGGATTAACAACAACAACAAAAGAAACGATGTAGCCTTTACATTCGAACTCCCTGCCTTTCTCTTGCTTAGGCTTACCCTCTGCTGGGGCCCCTCTGGTCCTTCCCCGTTAACTGACCGTTGCCCACTTCAGAATTTAACTCTGGCGTCTTTCTTCCTGAAAGATACTCCTAAATGTAACCTGCCACTTCATGTTGGTTTCGTACTGGAGTCCTTCTCTGCGTTTCCATATTTCCTTGCAAATATGTTTTCTGCCCGTAATACATTATACGACATTTTCTGTTGATGTGGCTGCTTCCCGCACTAAGTTAGGAGCTTTTAAGGACATAAACGGTTTTATTCTTGAGTCCGTTATCCTGGGTGCCTGTTTCAATCCAGTGTACAATACATAGTGCTGCGCGAACGAGGGCCGAGTGAACAGGCCGGCGGTGTGAGAAGGCGGCACAGAGCTGCAGCGAAGGCTTCCCGGGCCTGGCCTTCCGTTCTTTCCGAGCAGCTTATGGAGAGCTGTGGGAAGTGGGGGGCAGGCGATGATAGCGTAAAAGGGAGTCTCTGCGAGGGCAAATCTGGCAATGGCTTCCAGGTGCGCGGAGGGGGACAGACCTCTGCCCAAGGCGGGATCTAGCACCCAGGGGAAGGGGCAATGTGGGCAAGGGGAGGGGCCTGGAGAAGGGGCAATGTGGGCAAGGGGGGGGGCCTGGGGAAGGGGCAATGTGGGCAAGGGGGGGGGCCTGGGGAAGGGGCAATGTGGGCAAGGGGAGGGGCCTGGGGAAGGGGCAATGTGGGCAAGGGGGGGGGCCTGGGGAAGGGGCAATGTGGGCAAGGGGGGGGGCCTGGGGAAGGGGCAATGTGGGCAAGGGGAGGGGCCTGGGGAAGGGGCAATGTGGGCAAGGGGAGGGGCCTGGGGAAGGGGCAATGTGGGCAAGGGGAGGGGCCTGGAGAAGGGGCAATGTGGGCAAGGGGAGGGGCCTGGGGAAGGGGCAATGTGGGCAAGGGGAGGGGCCTGGGGAAGGGGCAATGTGGACAAGGGGAGGGGCCTGGGGAAGGGGCAATGTGGGCAAGGGGAGGGGCCTGGGGAAGGGGCAATGTGGGCAAGGGGAGGGGCCTGGGGAAGGGGCAATGTGGGCAAGGGGAGGGGCCTGGGGAAGGGCCCGGCTGCGGGCGGGCATCCGCGCTCCACTGCTGAGCTGTGTGATCTTGGTCAGGCCCTCCCCTCCCTGGCTTTAGTTTCTTCACCTGTGCATTTAGGATTTAATTGCACGTGCTCTGGGGTCCTGTTTGTTGTTTCTGGGTCTTTCCTGCTTGTCAGTGCCTCTCTGTTGCAGGCCCAAGCCTGCAGCTTCTCTAGGAGCCAGAGATCCCAGGGGCGCTGCTGGAACTGCCCCGCGGGCCCCGCAGTCCCTCCAGCCTCCGAATTGGGACGCCTGCGTCCAGAACCCAAACTTGGAAGGCTCAGAGGGTTCAGGGTTGATAGGGATCTCACATGTCACCAGGGCTTTGACTGCGGATAATTAGCCCCGAAGCAACGCTGGCCGCGTCCACTCGGCTGTAGCTCCCTCGATCTCTCTCCCTGGTTAGAGAACCGGCTGCTGGTTGTCATCTTCCCTCCGGACCGGGCCCATGTCACCAGGAGGAGGCTCCCTCAGAAGGACCTGGCAGGTAGGTGGGGCCCGCGCGTCGCTCTGCAGCTAACACAGGTGCTGCTGTGAACAGACCCAGCATCCCAGAAGGAGGAGGGGCGGAGGGAGAGGTATCCTGCCCAGTGAGGTGGCAGGGACGTTGCCCCAGGGCTTCACAACAACCCCAGCAGGTGGCTGCTTCTGCTTCCCTTGAGAAATGAGGCCCAGAGAAGTTGAGGAACGTGTCCGACTCTCCGAGCCAGCATCCCCCCAGGGCCCTTTGACTCCAGCATCTGGGGTCTTTCTGACCACACCGGTGTGGAGAATCAGCCCCTCCACGCCATAGGTCACCTGCAATGGGACTTTTTATTATTGCAAAAAAATCAAGGAAACTTGGAATGCAAGATGAGGGTTTGAGGCATGGCTCTGCCATTTACTGTGTGACCTTGGCAGGGGACTTCACATCTGTGAGCTTCATTTGTCTTATTGCATTCTGTACACACCTGTGAGGAAGAGCTGGGCCGACACAAATGTTAGTCCTTGTCACTCTCATTTCTGGTGGCAAGTGTTTGGAGGATGGGGTGGGGTGGCCTAGCTGAGCAGATCTCTTGCCAGCTGGAACTGTGCTTCCCACCTGGGGGTGCTCCCCGGTTGACCCCTCAGAGCTTGGTTGCCAGGGTGGCAGAGACCTAAGGGAACTTGTGCTCCAGGCTTCCTTGGAAGTGACCACATCTCTCTGGGAGGAAGAGGTGGGGCATCTCTAGGGCACCCTTTGGCTCTGCCTTCGTGGAGGGCAGCTCGAGTGTCACCAGGAGGTGGGTTGAAATGCCTCAGGGGCTCAGGGTAGGGGTGGAGGTGAGGATGGTGGAAGCCACCTGCAGGGGGCAGCAGCCCCAGGACAGAAGTCCAGCCTCAGCAGTGCTGGCTGTAAGCCTTCCTGGGGTGACTCAAACTGTGTGCACCCCAGGCCCTGTGTCTGGGACTCAGTCTACCCACCAGTTGTTGTGCAGATTTAAAAAGGAGGGGGAGTGAAGGGGGAATAAAAATATTGAAGCCATATCGTTTCTAAAAATTTGGGTTGCTGGTTTAACATGGAATCTTTTTTTTTTCTTCTGATTTGTGAATTTCTTGATATGAAAAGTTTTACAAATGGACAGAATCAACTGTATTTTTGGGATAATGTAATGAAGAATCTTTGTTACAAAGATTCATAGCACTTTGGGATTCGGCTGAAAAAAAAAAAAAAGTCTAGGCTCTTTGATCACTGTCGACAAGAAATCCCTTTTACTCCTTTTTTCCCTAATGTCCGTTGCAAGGGGACATTGGTAGAGACCATGACAAAAGCAGCCAGGAAAAACCAAGCCTTTCCTTCTCCTTGTAACTATTTTGAACACGTCCATTGAAAATATTTTTACCTGTTGGACTGTATTCCCCAACAAGGACAAACACTCCCTCCTCACCCCCAATGCCCTTTTCTTTCCATTTTCAATATTAATTCTCTCTATGACGCCCTTTTCTAGAAACCAAAATAAAGATTTGCTTGCTAATAAATAATGACACTGTACACGTCCGGGACTAGCACCACACACCAGTTCAGGCTCGATGTTCCCTGTTATTTATTGTGCTATCAGCACAGCTTCTCAATTGGATCCCGGTCTTAAATCAGGGATCCCATCACAGAGCCTAAGTGAAAGAAAACCAAATGCACCAGGAGCCTCCTTCATTCATCCTCCCTGGCTTGTCACGCAGTCAGAAAACGGAGATTTGACATTAAGAGGTATGTGCTGACTAGCTCTGTCTGGTTGCTAATGATACTGTGATACTGCGATGTGGCGAAACACCAGCTCCTGCTGAAGCCACTCGGAGCGGATCTGTATCCTAGAGGAGTCAGACCCACACGCTCTGTCTAATAAGACATTTAGCATTTAGCACGGATAGCCAGAGCACCCTCAAGGCATTTGAACTTTTATCTGAGTCTTATGGGAAATGTAAAAGGGTCAAGGAATGAGGAGAGTTGTTCGAGCTTCGAGGTCAACTCAGTTGGTTCAAGTCCACTGTGGGGGTTGCTCAGATGGATGCCTGGATTTGGTGTGGGACCGGTTCCCTGACGAGCTGCATCTGGGTCAGGTGTGTGGCATCTCACTCAACAGGCACATCTCCTGAGTGCCAACTATGTGCCAGGCACTGGGCTGCATTCGAGAGATGGATGCAGGGTCACAATCCCTTGCTCCTTGCCCTGATGGACTTATACTCAAGAGGGATGGGCAGATGATTGCAATATCTAGGTAAGACTTCTGCAAGACTCCCTGTGAGGGTACCTGGAAGGCCTGTTGGACTCTGGCTTTGGGGTATCAATTCTAAAGAGGGTTCCTGAACTCACCCCTCTGACCTCTGCTTTTTAGAAAGGAGTGGTGACTTCAAGTTCCCAAGAGGGTGGTTTTCGGGTGTTCGTTCTCTTTGTTCATTCCTTCACATTAATTAACTAAAGGGCAAGGAAAGGTATTTCAGGGAAAGAAAAGAGGTATCAGGTGAGATCTTGGGTCTTAATGGGCAAAGATGGATATCTCCTTCTGCCCCCTCCCTGCCCCCAACACCACTCACCAACTGCTGGGGAGGCAGCACGGTGCAGGGGAGAGCTCTGCACCCTCTCCTGGCTGCCGCTCGTCAGACGTGGAACCAGTGGTATGCTGGCAGACTGGCTCTCAGAGAGGGAAAGAAAAAGCCCTGATTTGTAACGTTTGCCAGTCTCTGGTGTAAATACTCCCACCACCATGGCTGATTTCAAGCTATCAATAGTTTAACAATGGGCTTGAAAAATTCCCGAAATTTCATAGGCCCTGGTGAGCCACTGGAACGGCCTCAGCACACCCCTGCACAGAGCTCGCTTTCACCCTCGTTCCCCAGAGCTAACAATTTCTGCCTGGCACACCACGGGAGAGTCTCAGTAAACACTGGTTCCCTTAACACCTTTCTCTACCCTGAGCGTAGCAAAGGGAGATAGGTATTGCCACTCATTCATTTATTCAACATTTACTGAGCATCTACTATGTGTTGGCTACTCTGCTAGGCACTAGGGTTTAAAAGAGACTAAGACAAGAGCCTTGCCTGAGAGCTTCCCACAGACCAGTGTGGCAGACAGCCGTGGACCAGAGCTGTGGAGAGCTCAGCTCGGAGACTAGTGCTGTGAACTAGCTGTGTAGAGGCCATTGTGAGGAAAGAGAAGGGGAAGAAGGGATGGGTGTTCAGAGAAGATGTTTGGAGGAGGGGACGGGTACTGAGTTGTGAAGCGTGGGGTAGATGAAAAGGAGAGGATGTCACTCTCAACCAGTGTGGACATGTTACTTCCTTTTCGTTATTGCTCCCCTAAGGAGCTCTTTCAGACATCTTTTTCCTAATCATCCCTCCCTTCCTTCAAGAAATTTTGAAATATGCTGCATATCTGTGTACATACTTGGTGTGTATTTGTGCTTTCTATATAAAAAGCATACGATTTTTATCCACCCCTCCAGAACCAAAGGGGCAATACTGCCCCTCTCTGAGAATGCGTGCCCTAGGCCAAGAGCTCCCAGGAGAGGGGTTAGAAGACATAACTCTTGTTAACCATAGAGTACATCACAAGCAGTTAATAATTATTTGCAAAGTGAATGAACACATAAGTAAAAGTCGCTGCCAGTGGAAAGAACTAGTGCGAGAAGTGGGCAGAAGAGTGAAACGGCACAGGTGCAGGGCAACGCAGGGCTCTGCTCCCATCTGCAAACTCGGAAACTGAAGCTCAGAGCAGCGGCTGGGTTGGAGAGCTGGGTGGGTGTCCAGTCAGCAGGCCCTCTAATGCCAGGCTGAGATGTCAAATTCCAGAAGATGAGACTCCCCCGCCCCCTCCTGCTTACACTGAGGAGAGATTACTCAGGGCTCTCAGGACCCTTCACTGGTCCTCCTTAGCAATGAGCCAAGATGTGGACGCCAAGGCAGAGATGAACAACCCCTGGCTAACTTACTCTGCTCCAAAGTTTTAATGAAAGAGCTACAATTACCAAGCTCTCTGCCTTTGGCACTTGAGAATCCATCTCAATTTCCCCTTTCTTTCCGAAGCGACAGTGATTAAGGATTCATTCTGCACATAAAACAAGTGATCAATGGCTCCTGGCAGTTGCCATTGTCTCTCGCCCACTGCCCCCATTCCCCATCAGTAGACAATGTATCTTGGGGAGCTGCCGGGCCTGAGAAAAATGAGTTTGCCAGACACAGTTCTATTTTGATTTAGATCACAAATAGCTCAGCTCAGTTTTTACATTGATAACAAGGATATGGGTTCCATTTCCTGAGTTCTGCAATCTGAGAATAAGTCCATCTCTGTTGAGAGAGAGAGAAAGAGAGATGGATCTTTTTGTGTTGATCCTAATACCCCATCCCCAGATTGTTGTGGTCAAGTGAATATACAAGGAACCGCAGGCTGACTGACTCGGCCACTTTCCTGGAACCTCAGGTTACCAAGCCTGGAACCCTAGTAACTTCCTACACCCCAGACCAGTCCTCACCGGGAAAGCAGTGGTGGACGTGGGCCCTAGAGAAAGCGTAAAGGCAAGGAGGAGGCCAGGCTGGGAGGAGGGACTGTCAGCCAAAGGCTACAACACCCACTGGGGTGGGGTAAAGGTGAGGGCAGGAAATCCAGGAAGAGCCAGTGAGTGGAAAGGGAGGCCTTAGGCTGAAGCTGCCAGGCCCTCAGGTGTACCCGAAAGGGCATCAGCCAGGAGGAAGGATGGGCACTTAAGGAGAGGAGGTTCAGTCTCCCCACTTCATACCCTACCCAAAATATTCTCCTTTCCTCTAGCCCCTCTCCCCTAACGGGGACCAAACACTGGATCTGCACCTGAGGACTCTGTTTGGGAGCAGGAGCCAGTCTCAGGTCAGAGGAGCAGCCATCGAGGCAACTGCCGAGGGCTGTGGGAGCTTCACTGAGGAGACCTCTGGGCAGATGAGGAGGCAATAGTAGGGGCACTCCAGCCAGGCAGTCAGGGGCAGGGCACTCCAGCCAGGCAGTCAGGGGCGGGGCTTTCCAGCCAGGCAGTCAGGGGCGGGGCTTTCCAGCCAGGCAGTCAGGGGCGGGGCACTCCAGCCAGGACGTGGTCTAGGTGAGGACCCGGATCCTCGGATCCTCGAGCTGGCTGGGCAGAGGTGTGAGAGTGGTGGTAGGAGGTAGGGAGGAAGGGGGGCCGGTGCTTAGGGACTGTATTACCAGAGGTTATTCTGGGACAAGAAGGGGTTTCAGATAAAATAGTGCTGCATAGAATTTCAGCCATTAAAATAACTGCTGAAAATAAATTTGGGAATGAAAGGAACCAAAATGTTAGTAGTGCTTCTTGCCTCTTCTGGTCATGAGTGACTTCTTTGTCCTTTGTTATATTTTTCTGTATATTCCCACAGTCAGTGAGTATGTGCTACTTTACTTTTTGGCCTATTTATTTTTACACAGCTTTATTGAGATATAACTCACGTACCATACAATTCACCCATTTAAAGGGCACAAGTCAATGTTGTTTAGTGTATTGCAATCATCACCACCATCAATTTTAGAACATTTTCATTACCCCGAAAAGAAGCAGGCATTCTCCATCTTCCCCATCCACCCCCACTCCTACTTTCTAACTCTGAAAATTTGTCTATTCTGGACATTTCATAAAAATGGAATCACATAAGTTGTCTTTTGTGACTAGCTTTTCTTTCTTGAAGTCGTGGTTTTTAGGTTCATCCATGTTGTAGCATGTATCAGTACTTCATTCCTTTTTATGTCTCAATAGTATTCCATTGTATGGATATACTACTTTTCTTTATCCAACACAAGTCAAACATTTAAGTTGTTTCTACATTCTGGTTGTTATGAATGATGCTTCTGTGAACATTCATGTACAAGTTTTGTGTGAACATATGTTTTCAGTTGTCTTGGGTATATATACCCATGAGCAGAATTGCTGGGTCATATGGTAACTCATATATTTAATTTTTTGAAGAACTGCTGGAATCTTGCAAAGCAGCTTCACCACTTTACATTCCCACCAGCAATGGATGAGGGTTCCAATTACTCCCCATCTTCTTCAATGCTTGTTATTATGTATCTCTTTTATTCTAGCCATCCCAGTGGGTGTGAAGTAGTATCTAGTATGGTTTCAATTTGCATTTCCCTGATGACTAATGATATTAAGTACCTTTTCATGTGCTTATTGGCTATTTGTATATCTTCTTCCAATAAATGTCTATTCAAATCCTTTGCCCATTTTTAAATTGGGTTACTTATCTTTCTATTGTTGAGTTATAAGCGTTCCTTATGTACTCCGGATGCTACACCCTTATCAAATATGTGATTTGCAAATATTTTGTCACATTCTGGGGGTTGTCTTTTTTCTTTCTTGACAATGTCATTTGAAATACAAAGGTTTTTGATTATTATGAATTCAAATTCATCTCTTTTTCTTTGGTTGCTTGCTCTGGTCAAAGACTAAGAAATTTTGGCCTGATCCAGAGTCACGTAGATTTACTCTTGTTTTCTTCTAAGAGTTCTATAATTTCAGCTTTTACATTTAGGTCTTTGATCTATTTTGAGTTAATTTTTATATATGGTATAAGGCAAGTTTCCAATTTTATTCTCTTGCATGTGGATATCCAGTTGTCCCAGAACCATTTATTAAAAAGATTATTCTTTTCCCCCATTGAATTATCTTGGCACTCTTGTCAAAAATTTATTTCCCTCGAAGGTATGGATTTATTTCTGGACTCTCAATTCATTCCATTGATCTATATGTCTTTCCTTTGCCAGCACTTTATGCCAAACAGTTTTGATTACTGTAGCTTTATAGTAAGTTTTGAAGATATGAAGTGTGAGTCCTTCAACTTTGTTCTTCTTAAGGATAATTTTGGCTCTCCTGGGTCCCTTGAATTATTATATAAATTTTAGGATCAATCTGTCAATTTCACACAAGAATTCCTACTGAGATTTGGTAGGGATTACATTAAATCCATAGATCAGTTTGGGGCTTTACATTTAAAGAAGGAAGTGGTCTCAGAGAGAGGTGGTATGGCGTCGTGGAAAGAACGGATGCAGCCTTCCAAGTCAGGCAGACATCAGTTCTATCTGACCTCCCAGCACTGACTTGCTTTGTGATCTTGAGCAAATCAAGTCCTCTTCTTTGAGCCTCAGATTCCTCATCTGTAAAACAGGCCTAAGGGATACTTATCTAAAGTTGTTTGGGAATAAATTAGTTTACCTATGCAGGTGTAAAGATGTTCCTGGCATATAACTCCAGCATCCATGCATTTCCTGGAGGCATTGGAACTCACCCAGCTAACAGGAGGGAAAAGTATCAGATCAGAAAAGTAAATGTAAAGGACTGCAGTGATTAAATTAATGTATGTTAATTGTATGCATGTAGTGAATGTATGTATGTAGTGAATGTTGTTGTCTGTGACCTTAATCTTTCCTTTGCCCTTAGAATACTTTTCTCCCTACATCTTTTGACAAAATTCTACCCACCCCAATGGCCTAGTTGGAAGTAATCTCTTTTCTGAGTGCACCCAGCACTTTTTCTTCTCTGACAGCATCTAATTCTTTTCACCTATTTTCTATAGCTTTGGGTATGAGTCTTAATTCTAATCCTAAACTGTAAGCCTATAGAGGCAGGGCTTGGCCGTGCTCTCCTTGACATATCAGTGTGGCGGGCTGGGTCAAACATGGCCCCGTTCATGTGCAGACAGCGTGTGTGTGTGTGTGTGTGTGTGTGTGTGTGTGTGTGTGGTGTCAGATTCTCCTGCACTTCTCCCCACCTTCCCCAAGCACACGCATACCCTGCCTCTTGCTCTGCCAGGCTCTGCTAACAGTGACATGTTTAAGGACACAGGTGAGTTGACTCTTGAAGACCATTAAAGGTCTACAGAGGTTTCTTCTGCCTATTCTGCCACGGGGTGTGGGTGCTCACATCACCACTCATACCTGGCTCGGCTGGAGGCGGCCAGCACCCTCTTCAGCAGTTTTATCATTGATTTTAATTTTGCCAATTTGACAGATGAAAAATAGTATCACATCTTGATTTGTATTTCTTTCATTACAGCTGCGGTTGACTTTTCCCCCATATGTTTATTAGCCAGTTGTATTTCTTTTTTGATTATCTTTTCCACCTGAAGTATTTCAGCATTTGGATTTGAACTGATAAAGAATAGACTGGTGATTAGCAGGAGGTTCAACAACTTGTGAGGGGCTGATCAGTCGAAAGTTTTGAACTGGTACAATGTGTGTGTGTGTGTGTGTGTGTGTGTGTGTGTGTGTGAGAGAGAGAGAGAGAGAGAGAGAGAGAGAGAGTGAGTGTAGGTGGAGACACAGCCTGAGACACCTGGAGACTTCCCACTGACTTCATTATAAATCCCAGTAGAACATTTATGCCATGTGGTCCCTGTTAAATGGAAATTATAGCATTGTAGCCTTCCACACAGAGCTGGAGCTGAGATCTGTTTCTCTTAATTCTTTCATTTAAGCTTCTTTGCTGATTTCAGATGTTGGTGATTCTGTCAAAACATCTCTTATGTGTGCACTGGCTTCTGATCACTTTCCTTGGAAAAATAGAATTGAACATTACACGCCCCTGTTGGGGTGAGAAATTGCTTTTTAGTGTCTGTTGCCAGTTGCCAGTTAATTACCCAAATGTTTGATGAAAGCTAGAAGTGGGGCTGGGCTGGAGGCAGAAAGGGAGGGAGGAATCCATGTGCTCAGTTGCCACATGGAGAGTTCCGAATGCCTGGAGTGTGCTGACGGGCAGGATGGGCAGAAAAACATCAAACAAGGCCGTGGTGTTGGGTCCCAGGGTCCACTGAGAGTAAAGATGTCACACCGCATCCTTGCTCAGAACCCAAGAGAAAGGCTTAGTAGATGGCATCACAAAGCAGGAGATGTTTGGGCTGAAAATGGGTAGACAAGGGATGCCAGTGTTCTGGGTGGAGGGGACATCCAGGGCAGAGGCCTGGTACATCAGAGAGCCTGACAGGTGGCCAGGGGCAGGTGACTGAGACAGTAGGGCTCTAGCATTCTGGATGTGGGTGGATGATGCAGGTAAATAATGAGGATGAAAGAGTGGGCGGTAGGCATCTGGCAGAGGCTTTTGGACTAGATTCTGTCGGCGATGGGGATGTGAAGGTGGGACGGCTCTAGTTAGAGTGCTCGGGAGAGGGAATCTGCCACCCGTGTCTAGTACTGGGCCATGGGATTAAGTGACGGTATCGGACAGCATAGGGCCAATGCTGGCGTCTGGTTTGGGAGCCTGGGTGGATGATGTGGCCAGGAACTGGCAGTGAGTTCAGGATTGATTATGTTGAAATTGGAATATCTAAGAAGGTAGGAGTTTGAGGACCACCAGGATTGATGGGAAGACCATGGAGAACCTGTGAGAGAAACAGAGGTGTGAGGAAATTCACTCAAGTTCAAATTCCTGGAAGCCCAAAGAGGTGGCACTTCGCGGGAGGAAGGCGCTGGTGATAGTGTCGAATGCCGCAGAGAGATGCACCAAGATCGATGCTGAGATGCATTTGCCAATGTAGCATTTAGCCAAGGGCATGGGCTTTGGGCTGAGATGAACCTGGGTCAAGTCCTAGTTCCAGTACCAAGTATTTCTAGGGTTTTAGAGATGTCACTTAACCTGAGCTCAACTTTTTCATCTATAAAGTGAGGAGGTGATAGTAGTAGCCACTCCACAGGGTGGCAAGGATTTGGTGAGGTATTGCAGATGAGGTGCTCAGCTCCCATCCTGCCACACTGTGAACAGGCAAGAAGTGTGGCTATTATACTATGATAGATAAAAGTGGTAACAATGTCCACTTACAAAACGGGTGAGAAATGCATGAGAGCATGAATGCTATGTCTCTTGTCCAGTCCCAGCTGAGTAGGTGTGATATTGTAATTTATAATAAGAAATATATACTTGGTTTTTGTCCCCTCTCCTTCATTATGTAGGCATGGTTGATTAAGTCATTGGCCTTTGGTAACTGAACTCAATCTCCAGTCCCTCTCCAGACCCAGAGCACAGAGTTTGAGGGGGAGTGGGACTGAATGTTCCAACCCAAAAGTTTTAGGATATAACTCGATGCATCTCAGCATCGATCTTGCTGGATCTCTCTGCGGCATTCGACACTATCACCAACGCCTTCCTCCCGGGAAGTGCCACCTCTTTGGGCTTCCAGGAACCTGAACTTGAGTGAATTTCCTCGCACCTCTGTCTCTCTCACAGATTTCCTAAAACTTTTGGAATGTCCTAAGTGATGAGATCCATAAAAGTGTTTGTTTGTTTTATGTTAATGAGGTGACTTTTAGAAAGCACCTAAGAATGGGGGTTGCTTGTCAGGGAAACCAACCAAGTAATTAGAGGGTTGGAACATTCAGTCCCACCTCCCCCTCAAACTCTGTGCTCTGGGTCTGGAGAGGGACTGGAGATTGAGTTCAGTTACCAAAGGCCAATGACTTAATCAACCATGCCTACATAATGAAGAGTTCATAAAACTCAAAGGATGGGGTTTGAAGATTTCCTGGCTGATGGCCATACAGAGATCTGGGGAGAGTGGCATGCCAGGATTGGGCATAAAAGCTCCTTGCCCCTTCCCCATACCCTGATCTAGGCAACTCTCCCATCTGGCTGTTCCCCAGTTATATCCTTTTATAAGAAACCCATAATCTAGTAAGTAAAATGTATCTCTGAATTCCGAGAGCTTCTCTAGAAAGTTTTTAAAAAACAACTTTTTTTTCTTTATTGATTTTAGAGAGAGAGGAAGGGAGAGGGAGAGAGAGACAGAAACATTGATGAGAGAGAACATTGATTGGCTGCCTCCTGCATGCCCCCTACTGGCGATCAGGCCCACAACCTGGGCATATGCCCTGACCGGGAATCGAACCGGTGAGCTCTTGGTGCATGGGTCGACGCTCAACCACTGAGCCACACCGGCCAGGTCCACTCTAGCAAGTTAATCAAACCCAAGGAGGGGGTCATGGGAACCAATGATTTATAGCAGGTTAGTTAGAAGCAATCTGGACTTTTGATCAGCATCTGAAGTGGAGGAGGACAGTCTTGTGGGACTGAGCCTTCAACTGGGGGGTCTGATGCTGTCTCCAGGTAGTGTCAGAACTGAGTTGAATTGTAGGACACCCAGCTGGCCTCAGAGCATTGCTTGGATGTGTAGAAACTTCCTCCACATAAACACACACACACACACACACACACACACACACACACACACACACACTGTAATTGAGAGCAGAACCCTTAGTGGGGGTGACCGCGCCTGTCAGGAAGAAGGCATGAACTGGGACCAGGCCAGGAGGAGTGTGGTGGGGGCTTGAGGGAGGCCTGGAGTCTAGACCAAGTCTGAGAATATTAGATTAAATTCAGTGCATGCAGGTGGGGTCTGATCTGAATATTCTGAGACTGAAGTAATGGTATTTGTGGGAGGCTGGTTTGTTTTCAATGAGAGTCTGAAACATAGATCCAGACCAGGGTAGGTTGAGAGGTCAGGAGGGTGAGCCTCCTAGGCAGACGTAGGCGTGTGGGCTCAGATGGTGGATGCTTGCTTATGGGCAATTGCAGCCTGGTTTCCTTGTGGGAACCCAGGGGCTGGCTCCGCCTTGAGGTGCACAGCATGAGAGCTGGAGACTATTTTCAGACCCGCTAGCTCGTGGGCCATGTTCCCAGGTCTGGTTCTCACTGGTCTAGGACCTGGGCCTGGAGAGCTGAGCTTGCAGATTACAGGGCGCATTCGAGACAGAAGGGATCATTGTTCACAGGCTGACTGATGCTGTGGAAATGCCTAGGCTGGGACTGTAGGTCAAGACAGTGCGGGGAGTTCATGCTTTGAAAGATCTCTTGGTTTCAAATACATTGCAATGATACAACAAATATTTCAAAAAGAGCTTACACATAGCCACATTCAACAAGATAAGCACCTTTGTGGGCTGAAAACAACAAAACAGAACATGGAGCTTGAGGCCATAGACTTGCTGGGCTCTTGGGCTTGGGAACAAGCAGAGGTGCTTGAAATGTGGCTGCCATGGGATGACAGGGACCAGACGCTCCAGCCTCATGGTTGCAGGCTGGACCCAATCCAGCTCACTGCCAGCTCTTCAAGGGGTGGGGGCTGGAAGAAACTTCAGCTGCTGCTTGGCATTGCAGCAGGTTGCAGAGCTAAATGCCTAGCTGGAAGGAAGGGGCGGAGGAGGCCACACCACCAGGACCTGCTGGCGCAGTGACTAGATCTGTGGTACCTCCAAGTTCACCTTAGGACAAGACACCTGAGTCACCATGATCAGACCTGACTCTGGGCTAGGAGTTCTAAGGGAGGAAACTGAACGGTTCCTAGACAGGGAGGGTGAAAGGAGAGAGGGGCTGAGAGGGAGATTGAAAATACCCTCTCGGATGAACTTGCCAACTGACGTTCCGAAGCACACGAAGAGAACTAATGCCAAGACAGACGACCAACAAGCTGGAGATCAGTAGAACTCACACACATTGAAAGTCAATCATGGAGCAATCTGGAAATGACTTCAAATGATATGTTTAAGCTTCTCAAAAATGTAATGGAAGGAACAACACCTCAAAAGTGGAAGACATTTAGAAACAAGACCAGACAGGTAGGAATCAAGAACAGGTGTATATGAAAATGAACTAATTAGGCACTGAAAATGAAAAGTCAAGTAATTGGAATAAAAATAAGTTCAGGAGACAAGATCAACTGTGGACTGGATATGCCCAGGAGATAGCACTGCAGAATTCACCCCAAGTGTTGCACAGAGAGAGATAAAGAGATGGACAGTATGAAAAAGAAGTTAAGAGGCATGGAGGACAGATTGAGAATGTCTAACACATGTCCTTTCAGAAACAGAATGGAAGGAGTAGGGGAAATGCAGTTTTCAAAAAGATAAAAGCTGAAAAGAAAACATTCAACTCTGAAATTGAAGAAAGAATTTACAATTAGAAATTTTTGTGAACTAGAATTAAACTGACTCAGTGGTAATTAGAATGGGCTATATTTATCTAAAGAGTTCTTTAAAATAGATCATTTAACATTTTGTTTTTACACTTGAATGTTTACTTTTTTTAAATATGAAAGACTATTAAAGATGCAAGAATGTTGCCAGTAATTTAAAAAGCAAAAATGATGAAGAAAATAATACCTTTTCAACAAATGTGCAAAAAATTTAAATATACTCCACTTGGTCAGGATTCTGCAAAATGGGCAAATTTATACTGTGAGTGAGGTATGTATTTGTTGAGTTTTTTCAGAATCAGTTGACAAATAAGAAACTGAAATGGAAAATTCTGTTGCAAATTTTAATTCTGAAATTGGAAAAGACATGAGCCCTCAGATGAGAAGCACATGCTGAATGCTGAATAAGAATATGCCTAACACAGTGCCTGCCTGCCTTCATCCCTCTCTCCCTCCCTCCCTTCCTTCCCCCCTCCATCCTTCTTTTTATTTTTTAAACTTATCTTTATTGTTGGATGTATTACACATGTCCCTCCTTTTCTCCCCCCTTGACTCCCTCCTCCCCACTCCCTCCCGCCTCCTGCCTTCCCCACACTATTGTCTGTGTCCATTGGTTATGCATATATGCATATAAGTTCTTTGGTTTCTCTCCACCCCCCCCACCTCCCCCCTTCCCTTTGAGGCTCATCAGTCTAACAACAAATTTGCACTTCTTAATCTTCATCTTTTTCACCCATTCCCCCCAACACCCCTCCCATCTGGCAACCAACAAAAAGTTCTCTGTATCTATGAGTCTGTGTCTGTTCTGCTTGCTCATTTTGTTTGTAGATTCAATTGTTGAAAGATATGTATTTATTGCCATTTTACTGTTCATGTTTTTTTCTTCTTCTCCCCCTCCCCCTCACCCCTCCCCCTCTTACCCCCCTTCTCCTTCTCCTTCTTTTTGAAGAAGACCCATCAACATTTCATATAATACTGGTTTGGTGATGATGAACTCCTTTAGCTTTCTCTTGTCTGGGAAATTCTTTATATGTCCATTGATTCTAAATGATGGCTTTGCAGGATAGAGTAATCTTGGTTGTAGGTTCTTGGTTTTCATCACTTTAAATATTTCCTGCCGCTCCCTTCTGGCCTGCAAAGTTTCTTTTGAGAAATCAGCTGCCAGCCTTATGGGAGCTCCTCTGTAGGTAACTAACTGCTTTTCTCTTGCTGCTTTTAAGATTCTCTCTTAGTCTTTAACCTTTTGCAGGTTGATGATGTGTCTTGATGTGGACCTCTTCGGGTTCATCTTGTTTGGGACTCTCTGTGCTTCCTGGATTTGTGTGTCTGTTCACCAAAGTAGGGAAGTTTTCTGTCATTATTTTTTCAAATAGGTTTTCAATTTCTTGCCCTCTCTCTTCTTATGGCACCCCCATGATGCAAATGTTGGTATGCTTGAAGTTGTCCCATAGGCTCCTTATATTATCCTCATTTTTTAAAATTCTTTTTTCTTTTTGCTGTTCTGATTGGGTGTTTTTTGTTTCCTTATATTCCAAATTGATGGTTTGATTCTTGGCTTCACCTACTCTATATTGGTTCCCCATAGATTATTCTTTATTTCAGTTAGTGCATCCTACATTTCTGACTGGTCCTTTATTATGCTCTTGGGGTCCTCACTAAGTTCCTTGAAATTCTCACTAAGTTCATTGAGCATCCTTATAAGCAATGTTTTGAACTCTGCACTGTTAGATTGCTTATCTCCATTTTGTTTAGTTCTTTTCCTGGAGTTTTGTTCTGTTCTTTCATTTGGGACATATTTCTCTGTCTCCTCATTTTGGCTGCCTCCCTGTGTTTGTTTCTATGTATTAGGTAGAGTTGCTATGTCTCCTAGGCTTCCTAGGGTGGCCTGTTGTTGTAGGTGTCCTGTAGGGTCCAGTGGTACAGCCTCCCTGGTCACCCAGCTGAGCCTTCAAGGTGCACCCCTTATGTGGAATTTACATCCTTCTATTGTAATTGAGTCTTGATTACTGTTGGCATGTCAATGGGAGGATTTTACTCAGGCTGATCAGCTGCAAGGACTGGCTGTGCCCACTGACCACTGACCTCTGACTACCTTGGAGGATCAGCTGTGCAGGGGCCCACCACACAGAGCAAGACTTACTTCAGCAGGGTTCTGGTACCCACTGAGTCCATTCCTTGAGTGTGTCACTTGTGGAGGTGGTTGGGTGGTAGTGCTTCCATGTGGTCTGAAGCTGTTCACCGGGTGTGCTGGCTCTGGGGCAAGGTCAGCCACTGCCTGTGTTCTATCCAGGGCCACTAGGCATAAGCTACAAAGCGATCTGCATATGGCTGCTTCTTGTGCTGGGCTTAGAGGTGCCCAGGCAAAGCCAATCTGTAACCAAGGCTGGCTGCTTCTAGTGCCAGGCCTGGGACCACTTAGTGAGAGGTATGGGTCTCTCTGAGGCCAGATGCTGCTTGTTTGAGAGAATTTAGGAAAATCTGAAGCAGGAGCCAAGACAGGCCAATCCTATGGTAAAGCCACTGGAAACAGCTTGGGTGGGGCAGGGCCTCAGGGAATCACCAGGGCAGGGCAAACAGTGTGAGCCAGGTTGCTGGAGTCCCAGATATGGCTGCCATCTGCCTGCCCTGTGGGGGAAGGGCTCACCAAAGGAAAAAGGCCTCTGCCAGCGCATCTGTCCAGGAGAAAGCTGCCTCTCCAGCCCTCGCCCCAATGCCAAACAGCTCAGTTCTTCCCCCATATGTGTCTGGTGCCTTTCATGCTGCCTCCCCTCTGCACTGGAGCTCAGAGGGAGCGAGTCCGAATAAGTCCATGCGCGGGCCCTTTAAGAGGAGCTGCCTAGGGCTCCCACAGCCTCCCTCAACTCAGTTCCCGCTGGTTTTCCAGCCAGAAGTCATGGGGACTTCTTGATCCTGGCACTGGAACCCTGAGCTGGGTGCCTGGTGTGGGACGGGGACCCCTCAGTCCTCAGGGAGGACCTTCCCAGCCGAGGTGTCCTCCTGATTTTTATCCGCCACATGTGGGTGTGGGACCAGCCCGTCCGCCTCCGCCCCTCCTACCAGTCTCGGTGTGGCTTCTTCTTTAATTCCGTAGCTGTAGGACTTCCATTCAGCTCTATTTCAGGCGGTTCTGAATTATGGTTGTTCTGTAGTTTAGTTGTCATTTTGATGTGGTTGTGGGAGGAGGCGATATCGCGTTTACCTACCCGCCATCTTGACCGGAAGTCCATCCTTCTTTCTAAAGACAATTATTGAACATCTGGTATGAGCCTGACACTGTGCTGGGCTTTGGGCATGCAAAATTCAGTGTAATCCATCCCCCGGACAAAGAGGCCTGAGTTTGCTAGGGAAGACAGAAATGGAAACCAATGTATTCAGCAACATTACAGGGCCTGTGGCAGACATCTGTTTGGAGAGTCAGGAAGATACACGCGTGTGTATGGCAGTCTTGGTAGATTAGGTGATGCTCGCGCAAAGGAGAGGGAACAGCATGGACTAAGGTGCAGAGGACGATGCCTTTGCACTTGGGGAAAATTCAGGCAATGCCCTGTGGTTGAAGGGTAGGATTTGAGATTGGAGGGACCTGTGTCTTTCCTTTCTCTTTTTTTTAATCCTCACCCAAAAATATTTTTCTATTTATCTTCAGATAGATTGGGATTGGGGGGGAGAGAGAGAGAGAGAGAGAAACATCGATGTGAAAGAGACACATTGATTGGTTGCCTCCCGCACAACCCCAACCAGGGCTGGGGTCGAACTGAAACCAAGATATGTGTCCTTGACCAGAATCGAACCTGGGACTCATTGGTCCATGGGCCGATGCTCTACCCGCTGAGCCAAACTGTCCGGGGCAGTCTTTCCTTTCTTTACCCCGTGTATTATGAACTCCCCAAAGGTAGGCTCTGTGGGGCCAACACTTTCTCAGAGTATATCCAGCAAGGTTTGTGAATGACTAACTTTAAAAAGTGTCTCGCTGACTCACCTGCACAGATGAAGAGCTATCTTGGTGGAGACACCTTGTTGCCAAATTTCGAGGCTCAGAGCCTTCTGGATACCCTATGTTGCTCATGTTCAGGCCCCCTTAAACCCAAATCCCTTGTCTAAGGGCTCTAACAGCCCCAGGGAGGCGATAACACCTGCAGAGAGGCTGATCCACTCCTGCGTGGCCTCCCTGATTCACTGGGCGGTGGTTTCTTAGCTTCTCTGTTCTCCCTCTGTCACGGAGGAATGACAGTGCCTTCCATGTCTGCTTCACTGGTGTGTTGTTATCGGGAACCCTGGCAGCCCTCTTTCATGCGTGGAGATGAAAGAGGCGGATTAATTCAAAGCTTTATTTGTTGTTTTCACTATTATTACTAGTCAAATTGCCGAGCACTTTGACAGCCACGTCAGAAGCTCTCCCACATGTCCTCTCCCTGGAAGAGTAAACATTGCCTTCAGAGGCTTGACTCGTTCTCTTTTCTTTCTTGGCAGTGAAAAATGACTTCAAATCACCGTATTTAGAATGATGATATTTTTGATGTATTCTATCCTCTTTCACGTTCTTCCTTTGCTCCCCACTCCCGTGGAAAAGGGAAGGGCAGATGTCAGCCTGGCCTTGGCCTCCTGAGCCCCATAGGGACTGGTGTGAGGAGGCCGCCCCCGGCTGCCCAGGGGGACAGGTGGTTGCTCAGACACCCAGACTTCTGGGTGTTTAGTTTCCTGGTGTGTGTTAGAAGGGCCGTCCAAGGTTCTAGTCTAAATGTCTGGCTGTTCCTGTCTCCTGAGATAGCTCTAAACACAGGTTTGCCTTCTTTCCTAAGCTGTAAGATCCTTGAGAGCCTAGAGTTTGTGCAACTGTCTCTGTTCTCTGGGTGGAAAAGAATTCTTTGAAGCTAACAGAGTTTAAGCTTTTAGGGTCCTTCATCTAAGATCCCTTCCAAAGCCCCAGGAGAGCCCTAGCAATGTGTTCACATGAGTTTGTAAAATTCACAAAAGTAATTTTAATGTCAGCTAACACCTCAGTTTCTTTCCAGTGTAGCTTCTCCCTTTGTGCCCAGATGCCCTGGGGCGCTTCACCTCAGGAATTCTTTCCATGAACACTTTTGGGATTCTGCTAAAGGAAAGTTGATTGGGAATATGCCAATCTGACTGCAATTTGCAGAGATCATTTGTAACAAATCAATAAGACAAGTAAGAATGTCGAGATTTCTAACTTGAACCTCTATGAAGAGTACCCACTTTTGTCATCTTTACTTATTAAACTATGAGAAAATTCAGATGAAGATTAATAGCCTGTGAAAGGAAAGCAATGAGATAAATGTTTATTCAATAAAGATAATTCACTTCCTGATGTCAAAATTATAACAAAAATTCAGAATCTATTAAAAATGAGAACATCTATAAGAAAGAGATACATTTTATAATTTACTGACATTTAGGGCCAGATAATTCTTATCTGTAGCACCCTGGGCATAGCAGAATGTTTAAGCAGCATCCTTGGCCTCTACTCACTAGATATCAGGACTACTTCCCCAGCTGTGACAACCTAAAATGTCTCCAGACACTGCCACACTTGCCCTCGGGGCCAAATAGCCCCTTTGTGAGCCACTGACATGGCTGCAGTGAAGACGGAGAAGAAAGGAGCTGACTCCAGCACTTCTGCAGATCTGTGTTTTGACTGTAGACTGTTGGCTAAAGACCAAAGAACTGCATGCACACGCTTTGCCCACGGGGATATGGGCCAGCAATCGGAAACTGCTTTCTATGTGTACTAAGGTTGAACAAATAAGTAAATGTGTTGTAGATAATAAAAAGCAGGTTCCTTACTATGAGAGAACGAAGTTGCAAATAAGAAAAGAGGAACATGTGGAATGAATCCTGTAGAGCTGGATTGGACTCAGAGGATCAGTAGAAACTCTTAATTCAAAAAAATTACACACACACACACACACACACACACACACACACACACCGGTAGATGCAGAAATACAGATGTGCATGCCATGGATTGTGTACATGCATATTTCTACTGTGTTCACTGAGAAGACCTAGGAGCAATGGTGCCCAGTAGCAATGAGCACACCTAACACCCACATCTTGGTTTCTAAATGCCACTCCCCATTACAAGGAACTGGAGTTCCCTGGAGAAGTGGCTAATTCCAGGGCTAGGGTAGAGAACATACAGGCTGAGCCTCGAGCATCTTGTGCTGCATGAAGTAGGAAAGCACTTAACACAAAGATGGGAGCATGTTGAAGGACACGGAACCAATCTTGAAATCCTAATAGTGAAAACTAGAAGAATTCGAGCAATGAAGTAAATTAGGATAGTATTGAATTATAACCCAAAGAATAAAATAAATAGCCAGTAGTCCACACACATATGAAAAGTAACTGATACATAGATAAATGTAGAGGAAGGGACAGTTCTTCCCTATGGAAGAATTCCATTTACTAAATGTAGAAGAAAAGAGAGAAATAGAACATTACCATTAAAACCACAGCATTAACACATTAATAATTGCTGTACGCAAACTCCATTAATGTATAATAAAATTAGAAGATGAAAGTTTAAGGAAAACTGGGATTTTGCATGGTCTCAAAATATCTCCTCCCAAATATTTTTAAATACAAATGGAGAAATAGTAACTTTCCAGTGGAGGAATCTGGCAGGTGCCACCTTAACCCTGCGATCAAGGTTAACACCTTGTCTCCCAGACATGGTGCCCTGGGGCACTTCACCTCGGGAATTCTTTCCAGTAATGCATCAGTTCAATGTAATCATGAGAAAACACCAGAAAATTCAGAGGGACCTCCTGCCATGTGTCTGGCCAGTGCTCTTCAGGAAGGTCAGGGTCGTAAAAGACAAGGAAAGACACAGAAACTGTCACAGACCAGAGGAACCTAAAGGAACACATGACTAAGTGCAATGTGGGTTGAATCCTGAAACAGAGAAAGGACCTCAGAGGAAAACTAGTGAAATCCAAAGAAAGTACATAGTTTTGTTCAGAGTATTGTACCAATGTTAATTTCATACATTTTTCATGATTATACTATAGCTACATAAAATGTTAACATTAGGGTAAGCTGGGTGAACTTTTTGTACTATTTTTGCAACTTCTGTAAGTCTAAAATTATCTCTAAATAAAACTAAAACATTTTTTTCAATTAACTACACCAGAGGGGAAAAATATCTTTCTAATTTTTAGGTAGCAAATATTGTAGTTGTCACATGAAATGTAACGACAGAGTATATAGTTAAAAATTTAGGAGAAACATACAGGTGTGTAGAGCAATGAAGTAAGAAAAATATTGTTATTTTTATGGATTTCATGATGCTTTGTATTTATCAACTTATATTTGTAATTTGTGGTTATTTCTCTCATTTTACATAAATATTCATTTTTGTACTTAAATTTGTATTCTTCATCTTGTAATCAGAGTCAGCACAGAGTGGTTTTCTATTGTACATGTGGGTTTCTGTTCCGTTCTTTTCATCTCTCCTGGCCTCATGGCTGTAAAAGGGGCTGTTTTCTCCGTAGGTTCTCCCCCATTGTCTCCTGCATAATGGTGGGATCAGCGACATCGCAGCTCCCTTCCCCGACAGTTGTAACAGTCACGGTGTGTCTGCACAGGAGACAGACCCCGTGGTTAAATGAAGTTCTTGGAAACCTGCTGACCCCAAGACTCTGCTCTGAAATTTTCCAGCTGTCTCGGCAGTGGTCCCACTTCACATCCCTTCCAGTGTTTCATCCTCGACCTCAGCTGAGCTTCACTATTTGGGGGTCTCTAATGATGAAAAAATAAATTTGCTTTTTCTCTTTTATTTTTGACGTTATTGCTTTCTCTCTTAAGAAATAAATATTCTCTCTTTGAAATGAAAGCAAAAGAATTCTTTCCCAGACATTCAAGCCTAACCCTAACCATTGTAAATATTTTTGGTACATCTTCTTCCTGTCGTGTTTGCAGGCATGGGGATGTGAATATGTATATTTTTAAGCACAGTGGTGACAATGCTACTGCACCATTTTGTTTCCTAACAGCGTAACATAACTATTTCCTCACAGTGCTTTATGTGGTCTTTATACACATCATATCAGTGACTGCACACTCTTCTGTTGGATGGGTATCAGACTGATTAACCATTCGTGGATCACTGAATGCAGCAATGGACTTTATTCATGGAGTGTGTGCGTGTATGTGCACACACGTATGTGCGTGTACGAGTGCCTTTTATGAGATGCACTAAGGAACGGAGACCCAAAGACCCCAGTTAACTAAGCTAGGTCCCCGGGGGTGTCCCTTGGAGGCTGTGAGAAGTAGGGGGGCTATACCAATAGAAAGACAAGTTTTGGTTCTAGGAAGGGTCTGGAGTTTAGCTTTTTGGTTGAGCTAAATGATTTCCTACTTCCAGGATGAGTGCCTAGGAGGATGTTTATTAAGCACCAGGAGAAATGAAAATTAATGCAAATGTCTATTAGCCACTAAAGCCCAAGGAATGAGACACTGCAGCAGAGAGGAAATGCAATCCATAATAATGGAGCAAACAGCATGTGTGGAGACTTCAAAGAAGACAGAGACTTGCAGGATAATTAAATCAAGTCCTTGGACAGCTGAGAAACAGGCCATCAGTGTGCTGAAGCCCACGCGGCAGCAGAGGTGGCCGAAGCCGCATTAGAGTTTAGAGTTTTGGCTTCCAGTTTCTGTGGAAGCCACACCAATCCTCTGGTCCAGCATCGCAAGGAGAAAAACTGTGCTAAGTAGTAACATGAGTGATATCGAGGGCCCTGATTCTGCAGATTTGCCTCAGGTAATAGAATGCAGATGGTCGTTTATTTATTTGGAAACACAAACAATATTTTACGAAGGGAAGGAATTATTCAGTTATACAAATCTGTGGAAATTTGCCTCCTAAACAATCCACATAACTTTGAAGGATACTGGTGACATCAAAGAATCCAGAAATGCTTGGCTTGGAGAGAACAATGGGGATTTGAGACATGTCCACCCAGAAACTCTGTAAAAGCCAGCTAAGCGCTTTGCAGCAAGCTGGTATTGGAGATAGTCAACAATCTACCAGATGGATCCCAGGGATTACAGGGGCTGCCACTCAGCTCACAGACAAGACGTGGTATCAGTAGCCCCAGCTCTTGTCATACATGCCATCGTGATGCCCCTGATTTCCCACAGATGTTTCTAAAGAAAGCAAAAACAGTATTCTCCACATATCCACAGACCCTGCCAAGTCAAGAGAGTCGAGATTCTCTCAGGGGCCTGCTCAGTTGCTCAATGGAGAAAGGAAATGAAAGAGGGGAAATTGTTCTTTCGGTGCAGAATGGAGTGAGCTGAAGGGATGCCCTGTACCCTGTTGGCATCCGACAGGATGAGAGTTGTTTCTGAGCCAAACGTCGAGGTGCTTTTCTATGTCATATGCACTTTGCCTTGGTGATTTTCCATGTACCCTGCACAATCCAACTTGATATTCGTCCCCCTCAGGGTATCTCTGTATCAACCAGACTCCAAAAGGACACAGAGGATGCAATATTATATTACTCTATTACAATAGAGTAATTCCAGGAACTGTTTAATAACAAGAGTGGTGCTATTCACCAAAGAACAGATAGGGCGTAGACCCATCAGCACCCCTAGATCCAGAGGGATAAAAAAAGGGAGGAGTCACCAGAATCCAAACTCAGAAGGACAGAGTGATGCATAAAAGGCCATTTGGAGAGAAATCAGACCCAGATGATCAAAAAAACCCAAAACAAAACAAAACAAAAAACCCTCTGAATACTCTCTCTTCCCTCCTTCTGATTTCTTGCTGGAGCTCCCCATTAGCCACACCCAACCAAGGCAAGAGAGCACAGGAGCCTTGCTGTTGATCCAAATGGATCAGCCTGGGGCAGCATGAAGGAACCCTCTTGAAATGGGGTTGCTAGGGTGGTGGAGCGGGCCTGCCTGAAGTTACAGGTTCTCTGATGTTTGTATTCCCCCACCTCGGTTCCAGGCTCCCATGACCCCACGCCCTGCCTCTGCCACCCAGCAACTCCCAGGCCTTCCCCCTATATCCAGGCCCACACGGATTTTCTCTGACCCAAGTTATTTCATGGCCGATGGTCCATAAATTAGGGGGTGTAACTTGCATTTTTGCAAGGTTTCTTGAAGAGGATTATTACAGAAATAACCTCATAAACAAGATCTTTTACTAGAGAAGGAGAGAAAGGTGGTGGGCAGTTGAATTCTATTCCAAATATAGAGTCGTTTTCATAATCTGTCAGCCTGACCAACGCCAAACGTTAACTTGAAGGGGAGCAGAGAAATGGATCTCCTTTCAGGGCGCACTGGCTGCCTGGGAGCAGCCTCCAGCTCCTCCACTCGGGTTAGTGCGCCCCCACGGAGGACAGAAGCAAAGCAAGGAAAGTGTGCGTGCGTCCTCAGAAGTGCCACTGAGCAGCCTGCAAGTTAGCTTCGCAGTTTTCTGTCCCACAGTCAGCTCACTTCTCTCCGACAAGGCAAAGGCTCGGACTCCGGAGGAAATGTGTGTGTAAGTAGGTGACTTTGATGCTGCGTCCTGGATAAAGGTCGACGGGGAAGATAAATGCTCCCTCTGTGTGCATGCTTCACACCGATGAATAGAGTGATAGTCAACCTGTTTATTTTCCAGCAAAGGGGACGCAGCCATGTGACACGTGAAGAAAGAGCCTGCATTTACCTCCCAGATATTTGACCCCGTCCTTCTGAGAGCTATCGGGCATATTTCAAGTCTGAATCCACAGGAGAGCATTTCCGGAGCACACGGCCCAGCGTTTAGACAGGGATGAGGGAACGACCTGAACCTGGATGCATTAAGGAAATCCAGTTCCGTGACCTTCATCTGTGTCAAGTACAGCACCCACATCTCATGTCAGCTTTTGGTAATGTGACTTGACTGTCATTTTTCTTTTCTTTTTTTTCCCCACCATGCTGCCTGGTAGTTTCTATCAGGTTCCCCCTTTAGGAGTTCCTGCAGGAAGCACACACAATCTTTTATAGACCTCTTCACCTTTTCTAGAAGGTAGGTTGTTTATAGCCGTCATTCCCATGCACCCCGAACCCCCTGGGTGGGTGTTTGATGAGCCAAGGTCCTGGATAAAAGGAATGATAGGTTCAGTTCAGCTTGAGAAAATGCTTGGAGCTATCGGGTTTCGATTCAGAGGAGGCGATTTTTAGAGATCGAGTTAGTGACTGTAAAAGTGCATTTTGCTCACAGAAATTGTGATCCTCGGTGTGTCTGTTCGCATCCATGTGGGGGCCCTCCACCCTTGTGAGGTGGAGACGGGCACTGTCCTGGCTTTCCAAGCTTAGAAATCACCTTTTTAAGTAACAGAAACCTATCGTCCAAGTCTCACAAGAAAACCAACATAATCCAGCAAGTAAATTGGTAGGTATTTTAGTAGGAAATATAGGATAAGTTCAAACCTGATACAGTTCATGAACGCAGGGAAGGGTTTGAGGAACACAGAAATTTGAAACTGCTGGTGATTAATGACAGTTGCTGCCCTTTATCAGTTTCAGCATCTGCTTTATTTCTTTCCTTTTCTTTTTTTTTTTTTTTAATAGTTAGGTCATACTATATCAAGAAAAGCCAGATTTATATAGGCCAGTAATTGCAAGCTGTATGTTTTCTAACAGCTTACCTTACAATCTCTGCAGTTAAAAGAAAAGGCCAGGGAAGCTTTATTCTGGGGCTCAGTAAAAATAAAGTTACCTGGGAGCTCCGGTGAACACGTTGGTATTTTCCTTTGTGTTAAAATCTGGGATATAACACATTTGCATGTCAACATGCTTTTCAGCAGTTTGATAAATAAAAACATTTTTTAAAAACGAGATTGGAGGGTTCCAGTGCGGCGGCATATGGAGTAAACATATCCTCCCCTGCTCTGCCACTGAGAGAAGAGAGAAGCCCTGGACAGAGCACATGCAGCAGCTATTTGGAGACGTAAAATACATGGTAGCAGGCAGATTGGGAAAGGAGACCAGAATCTGAAGTTCTACAAAACTGGTGGTGAGGAGTTTCTCTTTGTGTTTTCCTCTGATGCCGCCGGTTGGGACCCAGAGGCAGCCCCCAGACCCAGAAGTAGACCCTGAACATGGAAATAAAAACGAAGAGAGCTCCTTTTTTTCTGGTCCCAGGAACAGGGAAAGGACTCCTCAGGTCAGAGAAAGTGGGAGAAACCTTTGGGACTTCTCCTCTTCTTCCATGTCCCATCTCCAGGCAGCCCAGTGACCAGACAGGTGCCTACAATTCTAAGGGAGGGAATCCTCCTTTCTGACCAGAATATCCGTGGTCTCAAGAATGTGGAGTGAATCTCCATTGATTTTCTCTCTCTCTCTGCACTCCTACTCCTTGGCCCTGCATGCAGACACAATTGTAGGAAGTTCATGACACAGGACTAAAGTCCCAGCTTTCTGGCTAGAGGACTGGGAAGAGAGGCCCCAGAGAGCCAGAAAGTGTTGGGGAGATCATGGCAACAAAGGAATAAGAGAATAATATCATAAAATTGTATATGAGTTTCTGGGTTCACTTCTGAAGGACACATGATTGAATCTGGCCCTAAACAACATACCACAGGCTTTGAGAACTGAGCTACAGGGTATATCACCTCTGAGTTCCCACACTGGCTATGCTAGCACATATGCAGGACAGATCGAAATAGCACAACCAGCCCTGGCCGGTTTGGCTCAGCGGTTAGAGTGTTGGCCCGCGGACCAGAGAGGCCCGGGTTCGGTTCCCGCTAAGGGCACGTACCTCGGCGGTTGCAGTTTGTCCTCGGTCCTGGTTGGGGTCATGTGGGTGGCAGCCAGTCCATGTCGCTCTCTCTCTCTCTCTCTATCTCTCTCTCTCTCTCTCCCGCTCTATCTCAAGATAAATGCAAGAATGTCCTCGGGTGAGGATTAAATAAATAAATAGCACAAAACACTTTGAAATCTGAAGTGATTGTAACCGTCATCCATAGAAGGCATATTAGAACTCGCAGCCTGAATCTAACCTAGGTGATAAGCAAACAGAAATCAATGTTCTCCTAAGGATTTTTACAAGACCTGGAGTCTCATAGCATAATATTCAAAATATCAAGATACAATCGAAACTTACTCAGTATTTGAAGAACTAGGAAAATTCAACATTCATTCAAGAGCAAAAACTTTAACCTTAAGAAGGTACAGATCTTGGAATTATCAGTCAGTATGTAAACCAGTATAATCATGCTTTAAGAAATAAGGTTGAATATTTTTGAAATTAATAGAAAGTCTCAGCAAAGAAATAAAAGTTATAAAAAATAATAAAAATGAAATTGAGAACATAATTTAAAAATAATTTGCTAGATGGGCTCAATAGTAGAATAGACCTGACAGAGAAAAAAGCCAGTGAACTTGATGATATATCAATAGAAATTATCCAATCTGAATGACAGAGAGAAAAAAAGATTGGAATAAATGAACAGAGCCTATAGGAACCTATAGGACAATACAAAAAATCAGATTTGGATAACATATTTATCAAAGATATGTATAAACATTAAGTCAAACCACTGGTTACATGCAGGGAAAAGCTTTCCTTAAGGAATTGGTATGTGATTGCTTAAAGATAGTGAGAAAAATGTAACATATTACTGCATATTTCCCCTGTCATTTTGGTTTCCAGGAAACTGAGTCAAATTTCAAGCCCAATTATAACTTAAGTTGGGAAACTTCCAGACAACTTTTTCATTATTTCCAGTGCAAAAGGCAAGGAAAAACATAAAAGGGATAAAATTGGAAAAGAACAAGCAAAACTGTTGCTATTAGCAGATGACATGATTGTCTTCATAAAATTTTATGGAATCTTAAAAAAATACTAGAACTAATAATTGAATTTAACATGATTGATGGCTACAAGGTCAGTATACAAAAATCACTTCTATTTCCAAATATGAGCAATGACCAATTGAAGAATGAATTTTTAAAATAATCAGTATAATTTACAAAAGCATTAAAACAATAGATATCTAGAAATAACCTTAAGGAAATATATGAAATACCTCCACAGTAAACACTACAAAACATTGATGAGAACAATTAAAACAAAATTTTTTAAAAAGGAGAGTCATACCATATTCATTATGATTTTGAAATGTTGAACCAACCTTGCATTCCTTATATGAAGCCCTCATAGTCATGCAGTATTAACCTTTTATGTAATTCTGGTTTAAATTTCTTATAATTTTATCAAGAAGTTTTATCTTTATGTTAAAACCTGAGAAGCTATCTGAGACTGGACTTTTCATTGTGGGAAGATTTCTAATTATTAATTCATTTAATTAATTAATTATTTTAAAGAAATCCTCATCCAAGGAGATGTCCATTGATTTTTAGAGAGAGAGGAAAGGGTGGGGGAGAGAAAAAGGTGGATGAGAGAAAAATCGATTGGTTGCCTCCCAGATGGCTCCTGGGGCTTAAACCCACTACCTAGGTATGTGCCCTGACTGGGACTCAACCTCATGATCCTTCCGTGTATGGGATGACACTCCAACCGAGCCACACCAGCCAGGGCTAATTTAATTTTTAAATCAAGGTCTATTCAGATTATCTACATCTTCTGTGTCAATTACACTAATTTATATCTTTCAAGAAATTTGGTCATTTCATCTGATTTGCCAACTTTATTGGTATAAAGTTGATCATAATATTCCATTACTTTTTGTTTTTTTAAATGTGCTATCTCTAGTGATGTCATCTCATCTCTTTCATATCAGATATTAAGTTATGGTTTATTCTTTTATTTTTGATCAATATGGTTAAAGGGCTTATAACATATTTATATTTTCCAAGAATTAATTTTTGTTTACATTTACTTCTATTATTTGTCTACTTTCTATTTCATTGACCTCTGCACTACTCTGTTTTGTTTTGTTTTTTATCATTTTACTTATGTTAGTTTAAAATTGATCTTCTCTGCTTAGCTTCTTAAGGAGAAAGTTTACTTTTCCCCCTCCTGATAGAAGCATTTGGAGCAATAAATTTACCTCTAAGCATTGCTTTATTTATATCCCACTAAATGTCAACTGATGTCTTTTCATTATCACTTAGTTTTAAATATTTTTAAATTTCCTTCATGATTCTTTACTTTGACCTATTGGTTATTTAGGAGTGTTTGGCTTAATTTTCAATGATCTGAGGATTTTCCAAAAATATTATTACTATTTTCTAGTTTAAGTCTATTGTAGTGAGAGAGCATACTCTGTATGATTGCAATTTTCTTAAATTTATTGAGCCATGTTTTATGGCTCAGCACATGGTTTGCTTCAGTGAACTTTTTACACATCGACTTGTTAAGTATGTGTTCTGCTTTTGGGTGGGTACACTGTTTTATAAATATCAGTTAGATTAAATTACTTGCTGACGTTGCTCAAATATCTACTTTTGCTGATTTTTGTGGACTTCGTAATTGAGAGGGGCGTGTTAAAACTTGTCACTGTGAATTTGAATTGGTGTATTTTTCCTGTCAATCCTGTTTCATGTATCTTGAAACTCTGCTTTTGGATGTATACACATTTAGGGCTATTATGTCTTCTCCCTGAACTGACCCTTTATCATTATAAAATGTCTCTTTTTCTCTCTGGTTCTTGTTTTGAGGACTATTTTGTTATCTGTTAAGCCACTTAGGATTAGTTTTTGTGTGTGTAATATTTTCCGTCTTTTATTTTAAACTTTTATGTGTCTTTATATTTAAAGCATACCTCCTATAAGCAGCATTGTTTGAGCTTCATTTTTTACCTAGTCTGACATTTTCTAACTTTGAGTTAAAATCTTAATCCACTTTCAGTTAATGAATTATTGACATGGTTGACTGTAAGTCTACCATTTTGCTATTTTCTATTATTTGACTAGGTTTTATTTTTTTATTTAATTTTATTTATTTATTTATTTTTTATCCTCACCTGAGGACATTTTTTCATATTTTGTTCAGATAGAGTGGGAGGGAGAGAGAGGGAGAGAGAGGGAGAGAGAGAGAGAGAAACATCGATGCGAAAGGGACAATTCGAGTGGCTGCCACCTGCACGACCAACCAAGGCCGGGGACAAACTGCAACCGAGGTACATGCCCTTAGCGGGAACCGAACCCGGGTCTCTCTGTACCGCAGGCCGACGCTCTAACCGCTGAGCCAAACCGGCCAGGGCTGACTAGGTTTTAATATTTCATTTTATTTCCTCTATTGGCTTTTTATCTATACCACTGTTTGTTTTACTCTTTTTATAGTTTCTCTAGGGATTACAATAGACATTTTTGGCCTATCACAATCTACCATTAATTAATCTTATACCACTTCAACATATAAACTTAACGATAGTACACTCCCATTTATCTCATTCCATTCTTTGTGATATTGTTGCCACGTTGTACTTCTATATCATAAACCTATAATACATTCTATCTTTTCAAATGTCAATTGCATTTTAAATAAGTTAAATTTTAAAAATCTTTTATATTTTACCCACATATTTACATTTCTTTTGCTTTTTATTTCCTCACATGGATCCATGTTTCCATCTGGTATAGTTTTCTATGAGTTTAAAGGACTTCCTTTAACATTTATTATAGTATAAGTCTGCTGGTGATGAATTCTCTCACTTTTGTTTTAATGTTAATTTTAAAGGATACTTTTATTGGATATTGTAATCTAGGTTGATTTATTTTACATTTTAGGGATATTATTTCATTGTATTTTGGTTTGCACTATTTCTATTGAGAAGTGGTTAGTTTTTATCATTATTCCCTGAAGATCATGCATGTTCTTCTTTGACTACTTTTAGGATTGTCTCTTCATCTCTGTTTTTTACCTGCTTTACTCTGTTGTAAATAGGTGTGGTTTTCTTTGTCTTTTTTCTACTTGGGTTTGTTAAACTTCTTTTATAGGTTGATATTTTAAATCTAATTTAGATAAATTTAGCCATTATTTCTCCATATTGTTTGTCCTAATTTTTTATCTCCTCTACATTTGGAACTCAGTTTATAAATAGATTGGCTTGATGTCTTTCCATATTTCACTGAGACTCCTCATGGTTTTTAGCCTTTTTCCTCTTTCAGTTATGATGAACTGTTCACTTTCTTCTGCTGTGTCAAATGTATGTGTAGGCTCACCCAGTGAATTTTTACTTTCAGATATTAGATTTTTCAGCTCTAGAATTTCCAGTTGTTATTTCTAGATAGTTTCCATTTCTTTACTGAGCTTCTCAATATGTTTGCTCATTATGTCCATCTTTTTAAAAAGCCATTAAACATAGTAGCTATTTTGAATTCTTTGTCAGCTGATTTAAAAATCTCTGTCATCTCTGGTTCTATTTCTATAGATTTCCCCCTTCTAGCTATGGGTTAAATTTTCTTTCTTTCCATATCTAATAATTATTAATTATATGCTGGATATTGTTGAGAGATTGGATTTTATTATCTTTAAAGAGTTTTATTTCTATAGGCAGTGAATTTATAGTCAGATCAGTTGAATACATTTGAGCTTCATTAATAAGTTTTGTTAAGGTGAGTCTAGATGAGCTCTTAGTAGTATTGAATGACTGGGAATATTCAGCAAGGTCTCTAAACTCTGACTGTTCCTATGTTCCTCAAAATTCCTATGTTTTGCAGCACTGTGTGACTTCCAGAATCTCCAGTTAGCTCATATTGCCTGTGCATGTACAACTTAGCACATGTTCTGAGAATATCCAACTTAGTATTCTGCCAAAGAGTGTGGATTTCTGTAACCTCTTCTCTGTGCAGCTTCCTCTTCTATGGCACCCTGTCCTACAAATCAACCTACTTCATCAGCCTTGAACTCCAGTCCATAGCTCTTCAGCTCATCAAGACCTCAGGATTCTGCTTGGGAAACACCTCCCTACTTGGCTGTCCAGAAACGAACTTTAGGCAGAAATGTGGGGTGGTGGTGGCAGTCGCCACACGTATTGTTCTTCTCTCAGGGATGTCATTCCTGTGCTGCTGTTTTCCAGTAACTGAAAATAACTTACTGATATATTTTGTGTAGTTTGAGAATTGTTTACAATAGCAGGGCGAGTCAGGTATCAAGTACTCCCCTATGGTTAGATGTAGAGGTCTCACTTATTTGTTTTTGACTACATTCAACCAATTATTTAAAGTAGCTAGGGGTTAACTAAATCCAGCTGCTGTTCTTTCTCACCCTCCTTCAAACAAGTCAAAAGCATATTAGAACTTACATGTGGAAATGCATAGCCCACGGACACAGACAATAGACAGGTGAAGGCCTGGGGTGGGGTGGGAGCCAGGTGAAGGGGAATAAGGGGGGGAAATGGGGGACATCTGTAATACTCTCACCAATAAAATAAATTTAAAAAAGTAGTCACGGGGATGTAAAGTTTAGCAGAGGGAATATGGTCAGTAATATTGTAATAACTATGTATGGTGCCAGGTGGGTACTTAAATTATCGGGGAAATCACTTTGTAAATCATATAATTGTGTAACCACTATACTGTACACCTGAAACTAATATAATATTGAATGTCAGCTGTAATTGAAAAATAATTTCTAATTGAAAAAAAGAAAAGAAAAAAAGCATATTAGAGCAACTAAAAATTTAAGAGCTAGATCATGACATATATGTAATTAATACTACTATTCTAATAAAGTCTAGTATGGAATCATAAATTGACATTTAAGTTTAAATTTTTGGTTTGGCATGATCATTTTGAAAACTCTTTTAAGAAAGAATTTTTAAAAGGCAAGTCAACAGCTCTCTATAGATTGAGTATTGGAGGTTGTGTTTTTTCCATTTGGAAGCATTGATTTCTTCCCAGCTTGGGTTTTTATGCGATGCACTGATTGACGTGGCTGCCTCAGGATGGCAAGTCCATTGCATTTCATTTTTTATCAGCTCCAAACATCTTGATTGAGGCCCCAGAGTCATTGATTGATTATAGTGCTGTCCTGAACATTGTGATAGGTTGTTTTGTTTTAAAATTTAACCTCTGTAGGTAAAGTGAAGGAGAGGGGTCTGTTACTTTGTATACCCTGCTTCTAGTGGTTACTTTTGTGACCGTTTATTCAGATTCCTGTAAATTGTGATTTGTGGTACTTTAGGCAAGTGCTAGTAGAAGTTAATCTTTCTTAGATATCACTTTCTTCTTAGTAGAGGCAAAAAGTTCTCAGGAAACAGAATTCCCCTCCTCATTTCCCCCAGGTTCCCCTGGGAACACAGAAGGCTTCAGGGTTCAATATGTCACAGAACATGGCTCTGAAGATTTAATCTCACTGTTTGGCTTCTCATTCATGCTCCAACTGAGTGGAGCAAGAGCTGAACTAAGGACAGCCTGAGCGCAAAGATTATGGAGACAGAAGGCTTGTAGGTATCCCCACTTGCACGCTCCAGTTCTTCGTCTCTGCCAAAGGTTACATTTAGTCTCCTTTGTCCAGGACTGAGAAAGACCTCAGCCTCTTATTAGCCATTAATCTAAGACTGGGTCTTTCTTTCTTTCTTTCTTTCTTTCTTTCTTTCTTTCTTTCTTTCTTTCTTTCTTTCTTTCTTTCTTTCTTTCTTTCTTTTT
Source organism: Tadarida brasiliensis (assembly GCA_030848825.1). Lineage (NCBI taxonomy): Eukaryota > Metazoa > Chordata > Mammalia > Chiroptera > Molossidae > Tadarida > Tadarida brasiliensis. The sequence goes on along the minus strand of CM061257.1, from coordinate 193,949,892 downwards.
TTTAAATATGTTTTTATTGATTTTGTGAGAGAGAGAGGAAGGGAGAGAGAGAGAGAAACATCGATTTGAGAGAGAGACATCATTTGACTGCCTCCTGCTCGCTTCCTACTGGGGATGGAGCCCACAACCTGGGCATGTGCCCTGACCAGAAATCAAACCAGGACCTCTCAGTCCATGGGACAACGCTCAATCCGCTGAGCCACACTGGCTGGGCTAAGACTGGGTATTTCTTAGGCCTAATATACAGAGTGTCTCATACAAACTCAGCTTTTTCTCTCTATTAGAAGCTAGGGAGAAATGTGGATATCTAGACAATATATAGGAACCTGGTTATACTTTAATATACTATTAATATAATATTTTAATATACAGGCATGGGCAAAAGTAGGTTTACAGTTGTTAGTATGGAAAATAATGCAATAATTAATAAATAATAATACAAGAATAAACTGTTTTGCCTACTTACAACTGTAAACCTACTTTTGCCCTCCCCTGCACTATTGAAATATTTCCTAAAATCATTGAGTTAGCCATACTTAGGTTTGCTGGGGTTTTTTGTTGTTGTTGTTGTTTGTTTTTTTTTGTTAATACTTCCTGAGAATACTAAGGGTATATTTCTTTAAAGAGTAATTCCCAATTCAGACTTTCTCCCTAGTTAATCTGCTTGAATAATGACATTTTGCTGTATTTTAATTTTGGGAGTCAAAATGGGCTTTTTAAAATTTGTTCTCAGCTTTAATGCAATTTAGATTTGTTAAATAATTGTGCAAAGAAATTATATTATTCACTTAACATTAAAATGCGTTTAGATAATATTGAGGATCCACTGATGTATATGCTTATTTCATTTGTTTGTAAAATTCAAATCTGTGCAGGAACAATCAACAAATATGAGAAACTCACGCTCCCATCTATCTTAGGATCCCTGAACTCACTATCCTGGGATATACTCTTGGGAACACCTTTATATGGAAAGCAGTAGAATGGGTGGACTAAAGAATTCCCCTAATTGTCCATACTTAGAAATATATGGTCTATTAGACCCAGTTGCCCTTGGAGACCCCGTGATAACCTGGCATCAAAGAGGAGTTGAGATATCGCTGAATCCTTCTGTATTCATACATTTCCCAGCTTTCTGCTGTGAAGGTTTGTTAGGACTCTGGCCTCAGATGAAAGGTTATCTATTCTTTTAAAAATATTTCCAATCTGGCTTGGCCGGTGCGGCTCAGTGGTTGAGCATTTCCCCATGCACCAAGAGGTCGCTGGTTCGACTCCTGGTCAGGGCACAGGTTGTGGGCCAAATCCCAGTGGGGGGCATGCAGGAAGCGGCCAATCAATGTTCTCTCTCATCAGTGTTTCTAACTCTTTCCCCCTCTCCCTTTCTCTCTCTCTAAAATCAATAAAGAAGAAAAAAAAATTAAAAATATTTCCAATCTAGAACTGGTAGCCATCTTTAATTTCACACCTACAAAGAAAGAGAGAAGGGGGCTCTTTAATAACAAAATAATAACAACTAATTTTAATACAGCACATCAGAATTTACAAAGGACTTCCTTATAAAATCCTCACCACAACCCTAGAAGGCAGGCGACATTATTACTTTCACCATTGTACAGAGGAAGAGTAATCTGTAACCATATTATAGAATGTTATGGAATGTAAAAGTGAGAATAGCTTGATAAATGAGTAGAGCTTTTTGACACTTTGAACATTAAAACATTTTTTTGATTGAACTGTGGAGCTGGAAGGGATCTGTGAAGTCCAGTTCAATAGTCCTATTTTTCATATGTAGAGACTTCGACCCAGGGAACTAGGGACCTGCCCAAGGGTCGAAGGGCTGCCTGGTGTCAGCACTGAACAGGGCGCCCGGCTAGAAGAGTCGCCTGCAGGGCAGAGCTGACTATCCATGTTCCCAGCAAGCTGTTTCCTCTTAATCATTTCTCAGCATTCTGTCCTCACCGAACATAGGAATAAGGCCGGGCTTGTTGAGGGCACAGTAAGGGCACGCATATCCTGCCCTACAGTCACTTTTGCTCTCAGGCATTGGATCTCTCAAGACCCTCATTAAAATGCAACTTTATGGTGTGGGAGAGGAAAGACATCTAGGCAGTAGGCTCTGCAATCACACCAGCATGAATTAGCTGGTCTAATTGGCTTGCTGTCACCTTGTGGTCTGACTTCCAAGGTGACAGCTGGCTGGACTGGCACATTTTTATTGGACAATAAGAGGAAAGAAAGGCTGCAGTGCACGGAATGGGGAAGCTGAACCTGAGTGGGGCACCATGATGGGCAGTCCTGGGGAGTTCAGTGGTCACTGGGCAACTGGGTCTGGCAGGTGGGAGGACGCCAGGCTTCACTCAGGTCTGCACAGGGCCAGTTTTATTTGGACCTTTCCGTGTCCCTGCGGGGATTGATTGATTATTCATTCACTTGTTCACTTATCACACATTCTGGATTTACTTTTATTGAAGGAATTTGCTGAGCCTGTTATAGTTAGAGGAGACTAAGTAACTAATGTCACATAATGTGTTGCAAGTACAGAAAGGCACAGTGCAGGACACAGATAACATGAAGATGAAAGTGATATAGTCCTTGACCTCAAAGAGTCTACAGTCTAGTACACAAGTAAATACAATGAGCTAAAAGGGAGGCAGAGGTAGATACTCAAGGAAAGGTACAGAAAGTATAACATTGGGGATGGAGAACTTTTGTGCAGCTGGGGCAGATCAAAGAAGGGTGTAGAGAGAAGGTGCATTTGAACTGGCCCTTGAAGGTTGGGAAGAATGTGACTCCCAAATTTATATCTTCAGGCCCAGACTCAAATGTCCAACTGCCGGGTCAGCGTCCTCATGCAGACGTCAAATAGGCATCTCATACCTGACGTGTCTATAATTAGTCTTTTGATTTTATCACCTCCCCTAACTGGCTTGTCCCCCAGTCTTACTCATCTCAGTTAAGTGAACTCCATTCTTCCAGTTGGTCAGGGCTTTTCTCTTCTCTTAAATCTACTTCTTTCATTTTTTTTTTTTTTTGCCAAAGCCACGTTTAATACATTCAGTGGATTATTGCAAAGTGAGACTTAGATTTTTGATGTGTTAATGAGACTCATAAATAGCTAATAAGGACTCAGTAGAATTTAAATAAAAGATCTGATGGAAATGTGTAAGACAATCCACCCCAAGTCTTTCTTAACTGTACCTAGGACTTTAAACATATCTGTATTTTATAAGGATTAATACATTCATAAGAGTTGTGTCACACTTGACCGTTTTACCAAGTGTGATCTCACTGGGCATTTTCATTTGATTTCACAGCAAGAACATTGACACAGATGTCTTTATTTTTCTTAGTGCACAGATGAGGAAGCTCAAGGAGAATGACTGACTTACCTGTGATCTAACTGCTAGTCCAGGCTGACTCACAGCCTGGCCCCAGAGCCTGCCGGGCGTTTCAGAGCCTCCGGGCAATCAGTGGCTCAGTCTGAGCAGGGAACAGTGCAGTTTCTCCTGGAGAAAAAGACTGGGACTTGCTTGTGGAGAGCCTTGAATGCTGCTGAACAGTTAGGACTCGATCTTCTAAAACTGAGACCCCAGAGTGGGAGTCATGCCTAGGACTGAATGTACTAGGCAGTTACTCAGGCACAGCAAAATGCTAAAACTTTGAATCAGATTTGTGAATTTCCTCTTTAAATTAATATTTTTTTGTTCATGTTTTATAATATAGTAATACATTTTCAGAGTAAAAAATGAATACAAACACATGCATAGCTATATCTCAAAATTGTTTTTATTGGTAAGAGTGAAATGGTGCTTTTTGAGTACGACAGTGTCGCGATGGCTGCAGTGGTTTGGGAACATTTATTGTGGGCACCCTAGCTGGGGACACCACGAGAGCCCTACCCACAAGGGCTCGTGAGCACACCCGCCAGTCTGGTTTGTCCAGGAAGCCGAAGTGAGATGATACGAATGAAAGTACCCTAATAATGTAAAATAAATAAGAACATCAAAAGATGCAAACAGAATTTGTCTTTAAAACTGCCCCAAAGCTGATGCTAGATTCTTGGAAATCAAGGACTCCATTCAAGGCTAAGAGAAGCTTTAAAAAATAACCATAATAAGATGAGGAATTTGGAAATGACGCTGAGGAAACAGAGACCCTTTTCGGCTCTGATGGAGCAGATTTTGAATAGTTTGTTTACTCAGCATTCCTATTGTCTGTTCTAGAATCATTGGAGCCTAATATCTGGAAAAATAAAGACACTCCAGAGAGTGGAGCTGTGCTCTGAAACACCCGGGTGAGTTTTTAAGGGTCCTTGTCCTGCTGTGGCCCAGCGCTGGTGAGACGCAAGCAGAAAGGCAATAGCCATGCGGAGACGGCGGCTCCCCAGGCTTTCATAAGGAGGAGGTTCCATTTGCTCTGGACCCCCCTCATGCTTCATTGTTTTATGCCCAGAAGCAAGGGCGACGTTCCCCTGTTTTTCAGAGCCGAGCTGAACCTGTGTTTGAGGAGCTCTGGCTTGAAAAGCTTTTCTTCTACAAGGAACAAAGTGGCAAAGTTTCTCATTTAGTTAAAATTCCTGTAACTTAAGAACCCGCTAAAAAGGATCTTGGTGCAGAACAGTCTGTTTGCCAGAGTGAGGACTCCACTGGCGTGGCGACTATTTTAGGGAGAATGCTGGCAGGCAGCGTTCTAATGAAAGGCACAACACAAGGACCCTAAGTGCCGTCCTTGCCTCTTTGTCCCACCCAGGCTGCAGAGAAGGCGGTGTTACAGTCACAGTTCCATTAGCTCACAGACTCCATGTGTCTGTGCATATTGCATGTGGTTCAATCACTGCTAAGTTCCATGGAAGGGGAAAACAATGACCGTTTGCAAATCTGCGAATGAACGGTGGCTGTTGGTTGGTCAAAAATGATTAGTTCTTGGCTCAAGGAAAGTGTATTGAGAGACATCAAATCTTAATCAGGGGTGAAACTAAAGAAGCCCGAGTCCCTGTAAATAAGTGCAATTCAAACTTTTCATGGAGGAAATAATGCATGTATTGTTATGAATGCCTTTGTTGAAGGCAAGAGATTTTGCTGTTAGAACAAAGAATTCTACTTGAACAACAGAAATATACACAGGACATTCCGCCCCGGCTGCTCCTGGCTTTGGGTCTCCTGTGGTTTGGCTTCCTGTGAGGAGCATTCAGGCTGGAGAGAGCCGAGGGCGGCAGGAGCCCTGAGCTGGGCGGAGGTCTGGACACCCAGGTCTGGTTTGTCTCTGTGAGGGACCGACTTGTCACTGTGACCTTGAGCAAAGCTTCTGCTCTCAGGCCTCAGTTTCTCCTCCTGTAACATCGAGGGGTGCTTCCCGAGGCTCTCTCTAACTCTCGAATGTTACTCCCTACTCACGGTTTCCTGATTCCCCTTTTGTCACGAGACAGCATGAGAGGAACAGTTCCTTCATCCGACGAGCCCTGCTCTGGTCTGGCCCCGTGCTCTCCGGTGGGGTAGACAGAGCAGCAGCAAGCGCTGTCTTCCACGGGCTCTAACTCATCTTCGACTGTAGGCTGCACCCTTATGTTCCATACCACTGAAAAAAGGCACACCGCTACCTGCTTTGTTTGGCTAGTCATTGCGGGTGCATCTTGCTTTCAGAAATGTTAAAAAAAAAAGATAACAATGTGCACCTGAGGCTGATGCAAGGCGGCCATTACATCCGGGGCAGTGATTGGCAGCCCAGGCTGGGGGCGCAGGGGGAGAGGCAGTCACTCTGCATTGGGAGCGTGGGGCTGAACGTCTTTGAAAAGGCTTCTGGGTCAGCGAGAGGCAGTGCCGCGTCGGAACCAGGCGGCCTAGTTCCATTCCCAGCTCTGCCACTTACTGGCTGTAAGACTTAGGCCAGTTTTCTTTATCTCTTTGTAACTCAGTTTGTTCAACTATAAAATGGGGAATAGGGATAGTAAGTGCTTCAGAGCATTGTTGTAAGTATTAAATGAATGACTGAGTGTAAAGTGAGTACAACTGAGCCAGGCATTTAGTAAGCCCTCTTGGAATGCTACGATTGAAGTGAGTATGTGGTTACCACCTGGCTCCCTCCGATGTGAGCTCTAGGAAAGCTGGGAACAGGCTTGTTGGTCCCCTCATGGTAGTGCCTGTCAGTGCCAGCCATAGAGTCTGTGCTCAGTATTTGCCAAATGAGTGAATTTGCTATTTGTTATCTTCTGTTGGACGTTAGCCAGCATTCCCCTTAATCTGTGACAGCACACCGCATTCACTGACCACGCAAGGCTTTTCCATGAAATGAGCATGATGAAAACCCATTGAAATTAGTTTTGGTACAGTTAGCAAGTGTCTCCCAGAACTATGCTCTTAGGTCCTTGCAAATGATGAGGTCTTTGGCTTCTCAGCCTGTAGACAGACTCTGGCCTACTAATGAGGACAAAAGTAGATGCTAGAAATAAATGAGTAAGAAGACCCGCTGTTCCCACAGCTCAACTTTCTCAAGGCTCTGCTGATTGGAAGGCAGATGATGTCCTTGAGCGACTCCACAACCCAGATAAGGCTGTCTGAGACAAAGGACTGTCCCTGCTTTGACAAATGGGACTGACCTTCCAGTCCTGGTAAAACATTCCGGTTTCAACCAAGTCTGTATCAGGTGGGAGATGATATATGACTGGAAGTATGTAAATCCACAGGCAGGTGTTAACTGGCTGCTTTGTTATGCAATTAACCCACAATTCACAAGCACATCCAAGAAAGAAGGAAGCTGCATTTGCTCTCTCTTCTGGCTTTTTAGTTAAGTGGCTGTATTAAGAAACACTTTTGAAAAAGAAAGATTCATTAGTTGTAGATTCTAAGCATCTCTATCTGAATCAAAACTCTCTAATTCAGCTTCAGATAACACTTGTCTAAACACAAGATGAGTCAATTAGCAGAACTGGAGAGATACCAAGCTTTCTTTGTATGTTTTCTTTGGTGCTACCCCCAGTAGTCAAGGAAGGTAACTGCAGAAATATCTTTATCAGGCTGGAGTGAAGTGGCAATCAGGAATGAGAATTTCACGGTGAATCTGAATCAAAGGAAGGAAAGGCATCTTATATTATGTGGCTCTCTGTCCTCAGTCTCAGATAGGAACTTGCTTTCTCATGCATTATCTTTCTCTCTGATCCAACATGTCTGCTTGGTTGTCTTTCTCTAAAGCTAATCCTGTATTTTCCCAAACTTGCAATTTAGTGTCACTATATTTTCAGATACTTGAACTGTTGAATTACCAATTGAAATTTTGATTCAATTTGTAAAAATGAGGGCCTGGGAGTGCACGATACTTATCTCCCAATAGTTGAAGGTTTGTCCCGGGAAATATGAAAAGCATTGTCCTGTGAGAGCGTAGAATGGGACAGATGCTGGAGAGAGTTTTTAATTCATTATAGAGACGTGTTGTTTATCGATCAAGGATGAGCAAAAATGAAATGGGTTATCCCAAGAGATAGTGGGTTTCTCAGACCCGAGTAATCAATCCTTGGACTTGCCAGGGATTGCAGATTTGGTAATCATCAATGCTGCTCACCGATACCTGGCTCTCCTCTCACTCCACTCGCGTAGAAAATGAAATTCCTGGCCCTCCTGTAGTCGAGTCGGGCCATGGGACTTCTTTCAGCAGTTAGATCCAGCGCATGATATTTAATTGCCATCATGAGACTTCTAGAGTTCTCCTCCCCTGCCAGTGTAATCGAGAAAGCCCAGGTGTGGACGGAGCTTCCGTCAACCTGACCCCCAGGGGGCTAACTGCAAGCAGAGTCCCCTTGCCATCTGCGCTGGACATATACCAAGAAGAAAAAATACACATTGTTGGTTTTCACCTAACAAATTCTGAACTCGGGTTTTACTCAGTTGTCCTTGGGCAGCAATACGCTCAGGGAGGCAGACCCCACCCCCGCCTCAGGGTCGCACTGTGATTGGTCAGAGCCGCTCCTGGCACTCAAACTCACCTTTCCAGGGGAAATGCACTGTGCCGGGGTGACCCACCTCCGGGGGATGAAATGTAAGGATGGTTTTGGGCGGAAGAGCCTTTGAAAAAGGTTCTCCTTTCTGGTAAGGACAGAGAAGAGCAAGGAGAGGAATATGTTCTTCCTGCTGTAGAGTGTTTCATGTGAGAGCACGATGATCCCAGGAGGTCGCCCTGCAGGGGGGTTCCACTTCCCAAGTCCACGTCCAGCCAGTTGATACTTCCACTTGCATGTCTCAGAGGCTCCTCAAACTCATGGTCAAAACCTACTCCTCTCGGGGTCCCTGTCTCAGCTAAAGGAACCATAGTCCTCCCTGTTGCCTAAATCAGAAACCTGGGAATGACCCTTCACTCCTGCCTCACCTTCATCAAGTCCCTAACCCTCCAAATCCATCAGTTTCTCTCCATCTGCATGGTTTCTGTAGCTCAGGCCATCAGCACCTCGGCAAATGGCTATTTATCAAACTAGTTTCCTTCCAACCGAGCTTGCCTTCAGCATAGGTCCGTATTGCAGCCAGAGGGGCCTTTTAGAAATGGAATGATCATAAAAGGTCCCTTCTTTTTTTTTTCTTTTTTCTTTTTAAATTATTTTTATAAGCTCCCTTCATAAAACAACTTCAGTGATCTGCTAATGTCCCCCAGATAAGCCCCGGATCCTTGGCCAAGTTTATCCGCCTTGTCTGGGGTTAGCTCTGGCTGTGTCTGCAGTCCCAGTTCAGACCACGCCCACTTGTCCTTGCTCCATGCTTAGCGGCGGTGCCTACAGGTCACAGAATGCTGCCCAGCTCTTCCTTTCCTGCCGCGTGAACATGCTCACCAATCTTCTTAGAACGACCCCTTCCCCTCCGCTCCCCCCTCACCGGCTCCGCCTCCTCCCTCCCTTCTCACAGGGGCCTCCTCACTTCTCCAGTGCTGGCTTCGCTGCCGTCCCCTGCAGGCACCACACTCTATTTGTTCCATAATCTTAGCATTTGCCACCATCGAGTTATAATCTCCTATTTGTCCTCTCTCTCTCCCGCTAGACTGTAGTCCCTTGAGGGTGATTATTTCCTTTTACATCTTTGAAAAGTGCCTGGCATGCGTTAGGGTCTCCACGAAGGACTGTGTGCGCTATCGCCACATTCCTCTGTGCTAGGCAGAAGGAATAGTCCATGCACATGGGTGTTGAGAGTACTGTTGTGATGATAGCCAGGATTGATGGCAGGGGATAGGGATGATGGCGAGAGAGATAACTTGGGTGAGACGGGCCTGGGTCTGGAAGTGCAAACATGCCAACGGTGTGTACGTGATGGAGCCAGAAGTCAGAACAAGAGCAGGGGTGATGCTCAAAGGCATGGTCTGGGCCTGGGAAGCCATCCAGCTGGACAGATTCTGGGCAGACGCCTGGGGAGGAGAGAACACCCAGCTTGAGGTAGCAAAGGCCTACAGCAGAGGCTGTCTCTGAGCACAGAGCCAGGGGAAAATTGCTTTCGTTAATACAGAGGGAACTTAGCTGACCTGAGAGAAATGCAAGGAGGAGCAGAAAAAGCAGCCTGTGTTAGCCAGGCATGAGCTGTGAAGATCGCCTGTATAGACTGGGTACCCCAGAACCCTTCATGTTGCAGTAGACAGACCTTCTGATGCAAGCAGGCAGAGAACGGGAGGCTGAGCCTGGCTCAGGATGAAGGAAGAACAGAACTGTGGTCTCAGCTGTCCTCTGGAAAGAGAATCGTCCGCACACACAGGGTCCTTTGGCATAAGGGCGTTTCTGGTTTCTGCCACAGATGAACAGAAATAGTTCAGATGGGTGACAGACCCATAAAGACCCACAGCTCTGAGTGAGGAGTTGATAAAGTAAGAGAATCAAAACTGGACTTTGTTGGAGGAGAAACTTATCAAGTAGTAAGTGTGAACCAAAATCCAGAAGGACACTGCCCAGGCTGAGGTTTTCTAAAATCTTACCTGGGGACTTGACTAGTGAGCAAGAACTCACTCAGAATCCCCATGAGATAGTGCAGGCCTATTTATTGGCCTCTTCTAAGGGTTAAGGTGGCCCACGGGTTAAGAATCAATGTCTTCCTGTTGAATTCAAGCAACTAACACCTGAATGATGAGTCCTTCTAAGAATTATAAGGACAATACAGAAACCCATCTCTTTCCTTCCCGTTGCCTCAGTGGGGCCGTGGTGACCTTCACAACCACGTTTCCAGGCTCCTCTGTGGCCAGGCCTTTGCCTTCCTCCCCTCCAAATGCCAGTCACAGCAGGCTACCGTATGGATCTATTACTTTATCTTTATTCTTATTTTATGGAATGAAACTTCCCTGAGTGACCCCCATCCTACTCCCCAGCCCCTCATTGGTGCTCTCTGGGCATTCGTACTCAAAACTGTTATTTCTTTTCAATAACAACGAACCATTCTTCGCAGGGACATGAAGATTAAACACAACGTGCCCTGGCCGGTTTGGCTCAGCGGTTAGAGCGTCGGCCTGCGGTCCAGAGAGACCCGGGTTCGGTTCCCGCTAAGGGCACGTACCTCGGTTGCAGTTTGTCCCCGGCCCTGGTTGGTCGTGTGGGTGGCAGTCACTCGATGTGTCCCTTTCACGTCGATGTTTCTCTCTCTCTCTCTCTCTCTCTCTCTCTCTTCCTCTCTCTCCCTCCCACTCTATCTGAACAAAAAATGAAAAAATGTCCTCGGGTGAGGATAAAAAATGAATAAATAAATAAATAAAAATAAACACAAGGCTGTGGTGGGTGTGCCCAGAGCGGGTACATGTTCTACAAATGCTCTTTCCATGGACAGTCCAGTAAGTCCGACTTTCAAACACTGCTAGGTTTAGAATTAAATTTAATACTCTTGGAGTCTTTCTGCCCCCAGGAGAATGTCGTTGCAAATATGTCTCTAATAATTGTTTTCCATTGTTTCTGATTTTTTAAAAAAGACCTAATATTTTTGTCTCTCATGTAACACATGTAGCTCATATTATTTCCTATGGTCCTTAAGAATAGCATAAAACCTATCACCCTCCACGAAGACTTTACAACACGTGAGGAAATGTTTACTGACCGGTCATCAGCAGTGACAGCATTTGGCTGAGAGGAGCCCGCTGGTGAAAACAGAACGGTCAGCCTGAGCTCACCAGGCCTTCATTGCGTGCCTGCTGGGCCCAGCGCTGCATTTGTAGAAAAGGATTATATTTTCTGGAGAAACGAATAGTATTTAAAAGGTGGTAAAAGGAGCTTTATCTGCACAACAGAAGTTGTTACCTAACACATCACTCAGATCAAAGGAGATTCAAGTGGGAATATCAGGGTGAAGGCCAGGGAACAGCCTGGTCCAGGGTCAGGGGATCACTGAGCTAGATCAGAGGTCTGAAGGACTCAGGTACACACCCAATTAATGACTGAAGGGAACTGAGGCCCAGAGGAGCCAAATGACATATCCAGCGAAAGAGCAGCTGAGCTGGGACTTGAACCCGGACAGTCTGGCTGCAAAGCCTGCTATGCACTATTGCCTCTCCACACAGAAGATGAGATCCAAGCCTTTAATATTTGACTTGGTAGTTCATTTTCTGTTCCCACCTTTAGCAGCTGTGTGTGTATGTGTGTGTGTGTGTGTGTGTGTGTGTGTTGATCTTTCCTCCCACTTAGTATAGTGATACTCATCGACAGCTAGATTCCAGTTTGTGCTGTCTGAGCACTCGCTGGTCCGGGGGAATCCCTAGAGGATGCATGGTAGACAGGGCAAGTTGGCCCGGCAGTGAGCCAAACGTAATGGAACTAAGTTTCTGAAGTCAGGAGAGCCCACGAGCTAAAATAAAAATTGGGACCCAGTGAGTCATTGACACGTAGGCCCCTCACCTCAGGAGTTCCTCTCCCACCCAAGCCTGTCCAGCTGGTGACTTCTGGGGCTGTGTTTGGTGAGCATGTATGTGAAAAGACCAGTGCTTCCTTACCTGGTGGAAGAAAATGATTCGGAATCGATGAGAGATGGTGTTCTTGTTGGGCAGATCAGCCCAAAGAGAGGCCAGCGTCCTCTGCTCATCCCCAACCCCGAGTCTTCCCAAGCCCGCGCCAAGCCTTGGCCCTGTGGAGGCGCCCGCTCGCGGCCCGTGTCTGCCAGAATTCCAGAAAGTTCCAAGGCCCAGGCCAGGGCTGAGCTCATCTGGGATCCCCTCCTGGTCCCCGGCCCTGCTCACCTCACCCTTCCACTGAGCACACGGTTAGAAACAAAGGGCTCCCAGGACTAGCTTTACTCATTGTTGAGCTCCGTACCAGTATGGAAAGTACTAGAAGAGGGAGACCATCCTGACCTTAACACGCTCCCCAGACTCCTGCTGTCCTGGCCCACTGTCTGTGTGTCCCGGTGAATGTTTCATTGTAACCACTCATTTCAGCACAGGGTTTGTAATCTCTGGATTTGGGGGTGGGGAGGAGACAAAAGAGAAGCTTGAGAGAAAAAAGGTAGTCTGTTTGGGAGAGGAGAGACACTTCCCTAATAAAAGATGAAATGGCCAAATGGGGTAGATGTGTGCCCCTGGGGTGAGAGGAAAGGTCATTTGTTGAAACAGTCAATGGCCAGAAATGCAGGTCAGATCTGCAGGGCACCTGCCAATCCACAGGGAAAGCCTGCGCCCAGGTGCATGCAGATTAATCCCAAATTGGCTATGAAATTTATCTTCCTGAGTAAAGAGAGGAGGAATTGTTGATCCTGTTATGATTTTTTTTTTTTACCCCATCTTTCCAAAGAAGATAGGATTAATACCAGGAGAGATAAATCATGATGTGATTTTTTTGTATATATGCACAAAGCAAACACAATGAATATTTGATTTTCTCCAACTTCTGCAGGGCTAAATCAATTTGAAGAGATAATGGTAGAGGATTAAGTTATTGGAGTATGTGTAACTATAAAGTTTTGAATACAGTTAACTCACAAGTTATTACGATTTCAGTATAACATCTGTTATTGAAATAACAGATGTGTTGTGTATTGTGAAACTAAGGGAAAATTGCACATGTGCACGTTTTTCAAAGGAAACCCAGCTCATATTAAATTATTTGTGAAATGCAACACTGTAAAAATGATTGCAAAGGGTGAACTAACTGAAGGGGTGTCTTCAAAATAAGGCTACCTCACCGTGATGCTGTTAATAAAAAGTCACCTGATAATATAAGGCAGGCAAAATGTTACATGAACTCCTGTACTTTGCCCAGTTAGAAAGAAGGGAAGTTATCATACGTAAGGCCTTAGAAAAATTTAAAGACACAAAACAGAAAATAGCAAAAGTGGGCTTGATGTAAAGAATGATGATTTCCCAACTCTGCTGTCCATGGTCAATGTCCTTGACTTTAGTCCTTTGCTATGGCAACTAAACTACAAAGTCCTCATGAGCAGTAAGTTATGTCCACCATCCATTCTGCAGATATATTTTCTTTTTAAATATGTTATTATTTATTTATTTTGTAGAGAGAAAGGAAGGGAGAGAGAGATAGAAACATCGATGTGAGAAACATCAATCAGCTGCCTCCTGCACACCCCCTGCTGGGGACCGAGCCTGCAACCTGGGCATCTGCCCTGACCAGGAATCGAACCAGGACCTCTCAGTCTATGGGACGACACTCAATCCACTGAGCTACACTGGCCAGGCAGCAGTCATATTTTCTGAACCCAGAGTTGGGACATGTGATTTGATGAGAACAGGTGTATGTGCAGGAATGAGGGAAAAAGGATATTTGAATTGAGGTTTGCTCATAAAATCCGGAATATATGGTTACTTTTCCTGTGTTGCCCAGCAAAGTGCTGGGCTTAAAGCAGAGACTCAGAAACTATTTACTCATGGATCTGAATTGCTGCCTGATCTGTGCCAAGTGCCACCCCTGAGGCAGCTCTGTGAGTTTTCTGATTACACTATTGTGATTGCAATTATTAGTAGCATTCAGCTAATATTTTGTCTAGAGTCTTGAAATTTGTTGCTACATTTTTATGTCCTTTCTCCACCTGTCCACAACTGTGCTTTTCTTTTTTGAAAGGTTTGGGGAAATGAATCCCACTGTATTATTATTTTTCGAGTTTGATGGCCAGGAAAGAATATGTGAGGTGGGAGGTGGGGGGAGATCTAATTAAGCATGACTCTGTCTGGTTTTCAGTTCTACTACCGTTGACAGCTTGCTCCTAGGAGAAAGAGGTCCCAGTTGGTCTCCACCACAAAAAGGTTTTTAATAAAATATTCAAGATAGCTGAGGACCTTTAGAATGGGTAATTTTATTCAACATACACTATGATCTTCCTGCTGGTTGTGGGCCCTGGACCAATACCCAGGAGCTTCTCTCGGAGTGAACGACCATTATGCATTATGTTGGAGTATTCTGTGAAAAGTCAATTTACTCGGAGTCAGAGACGCCATATTTTAACTTTGAGACTAAAATCGTCTCTGGGGTTTAGTTTGCTGCCATGATTAAGTTCTTACTGTTCTGCAAATCCCAGATTTATTTTTAACTGCTTCACTGCTACATTTTTAAAAGACTAATGAATGGTTAAAAAAAGAAAGAGAGAGAAAGAAATACACACACCCAGACACAGAAATCTAGGACTCAGGAAGAATGCTCTGATAAAGTGCAAACTTTCATTAAATAATGCCTGTAGTGAGTTTACCTGCCGGTGGCTTTGCCTCTGGTTTCGAGAGCCTGCCTAACCAGGCCTCGCACTTAATGAGGTGGCTCCCTTCAGTGTCTGAGACACTTAGCTCTCAAAAATCTCTATCTACAAACCGATTTTTCTCATCCATTACAAAACGAGGAGAAATTGAATGCGTGGCTCGAAATCCCTGTTAATCAATTGGACGATTCCCCTTGGGTTGTGGTTGAAGAACAGGTTTTCATTATCTCTAATAATTAGCATCATCTTTTCTGAAATTAGCTGAATGGACTGACACAGTAATCTGTGGTGGGTATGTCATGTGTCTTTCCATTATTAACTTTTTGGGGAGGAGGGGAGAGTGAGTAGGAGAAGAAAGGACTCTGGGAATTTTTTTTTCTTATCTTGGTGGGGTCTATTTTAGATGATCTAAAAGTGTAATGAGCATGAGCTATGGAGACATAATCAACAGCTTGAATCCTGTTCCTACGACTTACTTGGTGGGTGAAATTGAGCAAGTTACTTCTCTGCGTCCACATTCTGCCTCTGTGAAATGGAGATAATGCATTCCTTATGAGGTTATTGTACAGATTGAATGAGAGGGTGCACATAAAGCCCTTGAGAAGTTACTGGCACTTAGTGAATACCCAGTACATTGTCGTGGCTATTATTGCAGCTTTAGTGTTTTAGGTAGCTGTCACATTAAATGAAAAAATTTTAAATTCATCAGATGTTGATGGGTTCACTTAACCACTGTGCTCAAGACTCCTGGCGAGGCCCTGAGAAATGAATCCATGAGGGGATCAGGCATGGTCGGAAATGACCATGGCTTCAGGCGGGAGGTGTCACAGAAGATGGACAGGGCAGTGTGGGTGCAGCCGTGCTCACGGAGCAGGCTCCTTGGCCAAGTGGTCATGCAAAGGGTGTGGAACTGAGCTTCGGGGGGATTTTGGCTGTGGATCTCGGCAGCAGAGCCCCCACGCCTCACTTTCCTTTTAAGGGTGTCATGGGCTGAGTGCTTGTGTTCTGATCCCCAAATTCATATGCTGAAGCCCTAACCCCCAGTGTGATGGTATTTGGAGGTGGGGCCTGTTGGGAAGTGATTAGGCTTAGATGAGTTCATAAGGGTGAGGCCCCTCTGATGGGATTAGAACCCTTAGAAGAAGAGGAGACAAGAAAGCTCAAGCTCTGTCTCTCTACCTCTACCTGTACCTCTCTCCACTATATCTATATCTATATCTATATCTATATCTATATCTATATCTATATCTATATCTATATCTATATCTATATCTATATCTATATCTATATCTATACCTATACCTATACCTATACCTATACCTATCTATATCTATCTATATCTATATCTATATCTATATCTATATCTATATCTATATCTATATCTATATCTATATCTATATCTATATCTATATCTATATCTATATCTATACCTATACCTATACCTATACCTATACCTATACCTATACCTATACCTATACCTATCTATATCTGTATCTGTATCTGTATCTGTATCTGTATCTGTATCTATATCTATATCTATCTATATCTATATCTATATCTATATCTATATCTATATCTATATCTATATCTATATCTATATCTATATCTATATCTATATCTATATCTATATCTATATCTATATCTATATCTATATCTATATCTATATCTATATCATCTATCGACATATATGTATATCTGCCATGTAGGAACACAGCAAGAAAATGGCTATCTGCTATCTGTAAGACAGGATGGGCCTCAACAGGAACCAAATCTGCTGTCACCTTGATCTCAGACTTCTCAGTCTCTGGAACTGGGAGACATAAATGCCTATTGTTTAAGACACCTAGTTGGTGGTATTTGGTTATAGTAGCCAGACCTGACTAAGACGCAGGGCTCCACTGAGCTTCCTGTTATTCTTTTAACAAATCCCTTTCTGCTTCAGTCAACCAGAGTCCACTTGCTGCTTGTCACTGACGGCTCACCAGTGTGCCCTCGGCGGCAGGATCTGCATTCTGAGGCTGTGGCACAGTCTGTGTCTCTGGTCGTCTCTGCCTGTCTTCTTTTTCATCCTGTTCCAACAGGCTGATTCTTTCAGGGTTCCCGCATTCATTTTCAGAGTGGAAGCATCCAAATGGCCTAATTAGTTACTATTGGGAGAATGTGACATCACACCACCCCTATGGACTCTAGTCAACCTGGAGACTGGGCCGCCCTTGGTCTAATGAGGAGCAAAGACGTGCTCAAGGCAGTGGTTGGGGCGTCTTCTCTTAGCATGGGCACAGAGGGGGCATTTCCCTCAGACAGGGATACAGTGAGTGTGGTAGGCACCACGATTCACTTTTCTACTACAGTATCCACCATGTAACATAAAGTGAGGCACAAGCCGGCAAGGTGGGGGTGGGGTGGGGTGAGGAATCCAGGGCTGAGATGGAATAATTGGGGAGGGCTTTTCAGCGACAAATGCCAACTCCACCTCTCTCTCAACTGTCACTGTATTTCTAATGGCTTTTTATGACTGTATGCCTTCAGCTGGGTTCCTATAAAATATTAGACATTCTTTGATTACAAAATTGTCATATTCTATTTATGCTATTTATTCCTCACTGTCTTTCCCCTCCTTTCTGTGAATCCTTTAAGGTCAGAAGCCAAGTTATAAAAACAAGAGCCTAGTGTAGAGGAGTATCCCGAAAAGTTCCTATTAGTCAGGGAGTGTGTGGATCACCGTTGAATAAACAAGCTTCCAGTTACAGTGACTCAGACATGATGGATGGAAGTCTATTTCTCACTTACATAAACACTCAGATGGGAATTTCTGATTAGTGGAAGACCTTGCTCTAGGCAGGGATCAGGGATCAGGACCCTTCTATCATATGGCTTCACTGTCTTCAATATATGGCTTCCCAGGTCTCCATGATTATTCGCATTGAACTAGGAGAAGTATTAGAGGATTCCCCATGCAGTTATTATTATTTATTGATTTTAGAGAGAGGAAGGGAGAGTGACAGAGAAATATCAATTGGTTGCCTCTTGCATGTGCTCCAACCAGGGGTTGAAACTGCAGCCTGGGCATGTGCCCTGACCAGGAATCGATCTGGTGACCTCCTGGTGCATGGGTCAGCGCTCAGCCACTGAGCCACAGCATGGGCCCCCGTGCCTTTTTATAAGCCAGGCTTGGAAGTAGCATGAATCACTTTCATTCACATTCCATTGGCTAGAGTGTAGTCACATTTCACCCTGAGTGCAAGGGAGGTTAGAAAATGCAGTTAGCTATGGGCCCAGGAGGAAGAAATGGGTTTGGCATGCAGCTAGTTAACTTCTTGAGTCTTGGGCTGGGGCATGAAGAAAAAGAAGGACCTGAAGGGATAGAAGTGAGGGGAGATGATCTTTCAGATAGCAGGAGGACAGGAGGATGGAGAGCACAAAGAGAGGGCTGGCTGTGGAGCTCAGAATGGAAAACTAGCCTCTTTATCACCAACGTTTCTGGACTGAGATTTCAGTATTTCAAATGAAGAAGGAGTGCTTGTGGTTGAAGATGTAGGCTGGGACCCAGGCTGCCTGGTTCAGGTCTCGGCTGAGATGTTTACCAGCTGTGTTACCAGAGAGCATGCGCTCTCTGTGCTTCCTTTTCCTCATCTGTGAAACAGGGGCACAGATACTGTCTACCTCATAGGCATGTTTTGAGGATAAAATGAGTTTAAAATAGAAGAGGGACCCTGGCCAGGTAGCTCATTTGGTTAGAGCATCATCCTGATAGGCTAAGGTTGTGGGTTCGATCTCTGATCAGGGCACATACATGAAACAACCAATGAATGCACAAATAAGTGGAACAACAAATCGATGTCCCCTCCCCCTTCCTCTGTCTCTCTAAAATCAATAAATTAAAAAAAATAGAAGAGGGCCTGGCATATAATAAGAATTCAATAAATGCTACTACTTTCACTCTTTCCATATATATGCATATGTAGTGTGCATGTGTGTGTGTGTGTGTGAGTGTAAATTTTAACACGATGAGGACATAGATATAAAAAAATGAGGTAAGGCAGGATGATCAAAGGATTCGACTTCAGCTTTGCATTTTGGTCACTAACTAATGTCACAACACTAACTCATTCTTATCAATCTTAATAATCTTAGTACTTTAGACAGCCAGCGCTTTCTTCTGATTGCCTTTGCTCCCGCCAATGATCACTTGGTCCTTTAGTGACCTTTGGTCATACATTTTGTATTTTGTGTTACGACATCAATCTTCTCTCTCTCCCACCTTTTGTCTGAAATTCCGCTGATTTGTACCAGGGATATAATGACGCTCATTAGTATGGGTAGGACCCAGCTGCTGCTGGCTTCCTTAGAGCAAAGC
Organism: Tadarida brasiliensis; assembly: GCA_030848825.1. Taxonomy (NCBI): domain Eukaryota; kingdom Metazoa; phylum Chordata; class Mammalia; order Chiroptera; family Molossidae; genus Tadarida; species Tadarida brasiliensis. The sequence goes on along the minus strand of CM061257.1, from coordinate 193,930,911 downwards.
CCCACTCATGGGCCTTCTCCTCACTGGGTGTGCTGCCCATTAATGCAAGGTCATTGCCAGTTCCTGCCCTTGTTTCCTCCTTCCTCTCTGTGCCCGTCCTATTGCCCGGTGGGCTGCCTTCCACGGTCAAAGGCCACCTTGCACACACTCTCCTCACTTGGGCTGCAAGTTCTTGGGGTCCTATGGCAATATCCCCAAGTCAGCAGCTGCCCCGCCAGCTGCCAGGAGGGGTGGAGCAGTCGCCTCCGGATGAGGAGATGGGTAATGGGCACTGACATTTGATGAAATACCTCTCTGCATTCTTGCCTCACAGAGAGGCCCAGCGGAGCGGGTTTGCCAAGTTCTCAAATAAGAAAACACTGTGTTTCCACTCGACTTCACATTCGGAAGTAAACTTGCCGGGCAACTTCTTACATGAGGCTCATGTAACTTTAATGCCTCGTCCTGGCATTGTTTACTGGCCTGGCTGGTACTGGCCCCTCTGTGTGGCCTCCAGGAGCACAGGGTTTGTTCCGAGCCTCGAGGGCATGCCGTCCAGGGTCAGCAGATGGCCTTCTGATTATTCTTTCCAGCCCGTCTTACCTGACCATCCCCTCGCTGTATGAACAGCTGTTTCCTTCACTTCAGTGCTGCCCAGCCGGATTGGTGATTTTTCTTCTGCCCTTTCGTTTGCACAGAACATAAATCTTTCTCTCTTTCTGACCTGGCCTGCAGTTCCATCCACCTGTGCCCGCCTTGAGCAATACATAACTCTCACCAGGCTGTTTCCTTTGCTCGCTCCAGCCTATAAACCAAACTTTCTCCCCCCACCCCCTCTTCTGGACTGATTCAGCACCTCCTAGCACCTGGCTGCCTGTTCACACTTAACCACAAAAAATACATTATTTTATAGATCTGACCTGAACTGGAAACTTCTGACAGAATGAGATATGCACCAGAAATCTCAGTCCCATTGGCCTCCTTTCTCTTTTTCCAGAGTCTGAGGAGACTTCATTTACACCAGGTTAGCAGCGACTGTGCTAATTGAAAATGAGTTCATTAAATAACTTGGTACCTTGAGCTGTCAAAATATAGCCAGTCAATTGAATCAATCCGGTTAAATGTTTAACAATGATGACAAAAAGCAGATATGAACTTAAGACAGGAAAAGGAACCTACGTTCCTAAGAGGGCACTCTTGTGGGTTCCAGACTGTGACGAGTCCGACGCCAGTGACTTTCCCAGTTGCTCCAGCTGTCAGTGGGCTTGGTTTTGTAAGCTTCCTTTGGGTTTCAGGGATTAGAGAAGACTCCCTCAACATCTGCATGTTGCCCTCTTTTCGCAGAAGGTGTAAAATGTTCTCACAACATTCTTTTTCACTTCCATTTGAAAATCAAGAAAGTGAAGTATTCATGCAGTGAAGTTGTAGCAACTGGCTGGCCAGAAGAGGGAACATAGCTGTGGTTATATAAGCTTAGCAGTGAAGGGAAGGAGACCTGTTACAGTATATCTAGAATCTACCAAACACATGCACCTGCAATTCTCCGTGGGTGATAACTGGTTGGGAATGCGTAGCTGCCTCTCCATTTCTTCTGGATGTGAAGCATGTTGGTTAAAAGATGGATCTCTCTTCCCAGGGTTGCTTTGCGGTGGGTTAAGATTTGGTAAGTAATTAAAACCTAAGTATCTAAATGAGAGCTTAATTGGCAAGGAGAGTGTATGTAGCATAAAGGATACCTTCAAGCTGACTTAGGCTGAGCTGATACAGCGGCCAGCATCTGGACGGAAAATCCCGACAGTTCATCCATTTGGCAGACCTTGCACCTCGCAGGACTGGCATGTTGAATCCATCCCACTTGAATTAATGGATCATCTCATTTCTTTGACAGAGCAGAGTAATAGGGTGTAACGTATATGTTTTGATTTTCATTTTCCAACGAATTTTCACATTTACTATCCTGATTCTCACATCAACCCTGTGACATAGTAGGTCAGATATACATTTCCCATTTTAGACAGCAGTCTTCCCTTATCCACGGTCCCACGTTCTGTGGTTTCAGTGACCTGTGGTCCACCATGGTCCAAATAGGAAGTGGAAAATTCCAGAAATAAACAATGCGTAAGTTTTAAATTGCACACTACTCTGAGTAGTGTGATGAAATCTCATGCCATTCCTTGCTGTCCCCCCGGACGTGAACCGTCCCTTTGTCCAGCGTATCCTTGCCGCACAGTACGCTTCCGGCCCCTTGGTCACCTCGGTTATCAGATTGGTTGACACGTATCACAGGGCTTGTGCTCAAGTGACCCTTACTTTATTTAATAATGGCCCAAAGCGCAAGAGTAGAGACGCTGGCAATTTGGATATGCCAAAGAGATGCCATAAAGAGCTTCTTTTAAGTGAAAAAGTGGAAGTTCTCTACTAAATAAGGAAAGGAAAAAATTGTATGCTGGGGTTGCTAAGATGTATGGTAAGAATGAATCTTCTATCCATGAAATTAGTAAGGAGGAAAAAGAACTTTGTGCTAGTTTTCGTCGTTGCGCCTCAGAGGCAAAGTTGCGGCCCCAGGGTGTGACGGGGCTCGTGTGATGGAGAGGCAGTCGTGTGGTGGAGACAGGGACAGACGTGTGCAGGTTGATGGCAACGTGTGCACAAGTCATGACAAGCCGTTTATTGCAAGTAAGGGAAGGCACCATACATAGTTATTACAGTAGTACTGACTATATTTCTTCTGCTCTACTTTATATCCCTGTGACTATTTTGTAAGAACCAATCTGAACTTCCCAGTTCCTTCACCTTTTCATCTAGTTCCCCAACCCCCATCACCTCTAGCAACCAACCATCAGGCTGTTCTCTGTATCTATGAGTCTGTTTCTGTTTTGTTTGTTTATATATATATTTTTAGATTTCACATATAAGTGAAATCATATGATATTTGTCTTTCTCTGACTGACTTAGCATAATATTCTCTAGGTTCATCCATGCTGTCACAAATGGTAAGATTTATTTTTTTTTATGGCTGAGTAATAGTTCATTGTATATATGTACACCACTTTTTTATATACCCGTCTACTGATGGGCATTTGGGTTGCTTCATAGCTTGGCTTATTTAGAATAAATAACACTGCAATGAACATAGGGGTGCATATAATCATTCAAATTAGTGTTCTGGGTTTCTTCGGATATATACCCAGAAGTGGAATTGCTGGGTCATAAGGCAGCTCCATTTTTAATGTTTTGAGAAACCTCCTTACTGTTTTCCATAGTGGCTGCACCAATCAGCATTCCCACCCACAGTGCACGAGGGTTCCCTTTTTTCCACATCTTCACCAACACTTGTTGCTTATTGATTCATCGATGATAGCCATTCCAACAGGTGTGAGATAGATGATATCTCATTGTGGTTTTAATTTGCATCTCTCTGATGATTAGTGACCTTGAGCATCTTTTCATATGTCTATTGGCGGTCTATCTGTATGTCTTCTTTGGAGAAATGTCTATTTAGGTCCTCTGCCCATTTTTAAATAGGATTGTTTGTTTTTTTGGTGTTGAATTGTATGAGTTCTTTATACATTTTGGATATTAACCCCTTATCAGAGGACTCCTTGGCGAATACATTCTCCCAGTCAGGGGGACAGTGTCGGTCCGTGTCTCCTGACAAACTTCTGGCACTGCCGAGTCCTGCAGCGCTGAGTCGGCAAAGCAACAGTGCATGATGCACACTGGAGTTTTGATTCCAAGACCGAGCCACTGTGGACGAACAACATCTCTTTCTTGAACATTTATAATTCATATATGGTACTTATATTATTTGTCAAGTAAACAGAACATCCAGTTATTCAGAACAGCAAGTATTTAGTTCTCGGTGGGTAGGAGTATAAAACTTGAGAGGGGACAGGGGCAGCAGAGCCATCTAGATTTCATTTTAAACATGGGGAAGTCAAAGCCCAGGGAATTCAAGTGACCTTATCAAGAGCCTATGCTATATGACAGCAGATTCATGTCCCCTGCCTTTCAGTCTGTTTCCTGTTTACCATGGTGTCATCTCGGGGATGTGAACCAGACCCCTGAACCTCACGGTGGGGGATAGACACCTGCCAGGGAGAAGGGAGTCCCAGGGAGACGGGTTCCCTCACTGTGATCATGGGTACACGTAAAATCGCTGCATAATTATAGTTCATTTAAAAGCATGGGGTTCAGAGAAACAATTTATTATCAAAATATGGGAATTAATTATAGATACAGTAATATTCTTTTCATTCAACCCTTCCATATTGAGGCTTGTCTAATAATTTGTAAATCCACTAGAAATCAAGATCATAAACTATTTTCTTTGTTGGTTAGCTTCTTGTACCACAAATCTCACATATTTAAAATAATAATAGAAAATATGTAGTGAGAACTTACCATTTCCGAGCACTTTGATTACATTTTCCCATTTAATTCTCTCCAGCACCCTATGGAGCTGATACTCCATAACCAGGCTGAGGACACACCCTCCTTAAACGGTGGAGTTCTGATCGAAGTCAACGTGGTTTCACTCTGGAACCTGCATTTATAAACATTGATATTCAACCAACTTAATCATATTTTTAAAAGAATTTTATGAACCTCTCATGCTGTTTGATTTCTCTGATAACTGTGAAATGAACTGCAAATCAAAAATATAAAATTGCTCAACATTTTCTGCTAAGGACTTCTGGATCTGGTGACCAAGTAAATTAGTTCAAGAGGGCTCTCCAAGGGTGCTGACCACCTACACATCTTTTTAAAAAGAAATGTTTTTATTGACTTTTTTAGAGAGAAGAAGGGAGAGAGAGATAGAAACATCAATGTGAGAGAGAAACATCTATCGGCTGCCTCCTGCACGCCCCCTACCAGGGATCGAGCCCGAAACTTGGGCATGTGCCCTGACCGGGAATCGAACCGGACCTCTCAGTCCGTGGGATGACGCTCAATCCACTGAGCCACACCGGCCAGGCCACCCACACATCTTATAGACGCCTGGGTGTGAAACTCCTCTAGAAAATCTGTACCTCTACAGAACATTCTAAGCATATGTCAGGAGCAGTCTGTATAAAACCTCTTTTTATAACCTAGCCACTTGTTTTAGCAGATAATGAAGACACATACTTACAAAGAAACAAGCAGTGTGGAAATAACTATTAAACTAGGTCTTAACGCCCAATTTAAATGTTCATCTCTTTGTTTCTAAGTTGGAAATAGGGCAATAAAGTTACATATTATGTCCTGCTTTATTCTTTCTCCAGGTGTCATCCCCCAAATCTTACCTGCTGATCACGGAAGCTTCAGCGCGAACCTCCCGGCGCAGGCAGGCTGCCCATCTCAGGTGAGTACTCGGAATAATTAGCTTTTGATTTCGAAACCACACCAATTTAATAAGGAAGAACCCACAGAGAGCTTAAGCAACCTCACAATGTCTCTTTTACAGCTCCATTTCCCCTTGACTTACCACCAGCTTTTCAATAAATATGAGCGTGTGGAAGAAAAAGATAGGTACAATTTCATACTTCTTCTATTCTGTGTTCCTTTTTAAGTTGCAAATTCAAGCCTGATTCTACTGCACTGCCACCAAAAGACCCCCTCGGGCGAGAGAACATTATGGAAAGCTATTTATAAGGTTTAAATTATCCATATTAACATACTTCAGATTCACCAGTGTGGTTTCTAGGTGCCAGATCCAATCCACGGTGACGCTTCAGCTTTGGGGTGTGCGGTTGACGGCACAGAGCCTCTCAGGAGGAAAATGCACGGGAAACCACAGGGCTGGAAGACCCCTGGAGGAGTCAACTAATCTATCCCCCTGCCTCCGGCAGGACCAAAAGCAAAACCCATTTACGTATCCGCACAGACCTAGATGCCTGTTTGTTTGCAAAACCTGATTGGTTCCATCTCTTTCCATTTTTTTTAAGTGAAAGCTATAGGCAAGGTATAAGAGAAAATTACTTAATATAGAGAGACACTCTTGTATACAGCCAGCCCTTGATCATTAAGTATTTATTGGAGTTCTCCTGTACCTAAAGGACAGCGTTAGGCCCAGAAAGTTAAGCCGTTGCAAGTAAAAATATAGTGTATGATCACAAGATGCTTACAGTTTGGTTAGGAAGACATGACATACATCAGAAACACTCGTACTCCAACCCGAGACAGCACTGCATTGTGTTGACGTGAGTATTAGAGACCAAATGTGTACGAGCGCAGACCATTCTAATCACAGTCGCTGGGACTTATAGTTCTTTTATACTTTTACATCCTGGGAATTCATTCACAGCATTCTGAAATCTTGCGTTTAGAAAGGCTGGAGATCTACTTTTTCTATCTTGAATTCTTGCCCAGAACGTGTCTGCTCTCTCCATCCCCACCCCACTGCTGGAAATAGTAGTGTCACCATTTGGACTGATGTAAGGGACCCAGGGAAGCAGGACCGAGGTCTCCGTGGAAGGTGTTGGTTCACAGAATTCCCCTGGGCTGAGAGGAGGATTTTCAACTGGGGAGAAATGGTTAGTGGTCTCTCCCTCCTGGCTCTCCTCAAGTGGGGCCCACAGTTCCTATTTGGGTCAGAAAGCAAGGAATTATACAGAAACCTGGGTAGAAAAGCACCTTTCATGAATTCATGCATTCATTCCAGAGGGTGTTAATGGCTCGACTTTGGGGCTACAAAGATGCACAACGCTTGGCTGTTTTTGTGTGAAGAGCTCACAATAAATATATAACCATGATTCTGTGGCAATGGGAAATAATTGAGACAAGCATAAGATATACCGTGGGAGCCTGGAGGAAGAAGGGTGACATCTACATGAGGTCGGCAGAATGTTGCATACATTCTGTAACATTTAAACTGGATTTTGGAGGCTAGGGGATTTCATCAGATGAAGAAGTTTCAAGGCTCGTTCTAGGCAGAAAGAACACGGTGTGCAAAATAGTGGCCTTGGAACGTGCTGTGGTCAGAGAAGGACAAGGAGACGAGAGCTGTGGAAAGGGCTGAGCAGTCGAGGCTGAAGTAGCAGTTTGGTGACCACATTAAAAAGGGCCTTTAGAGCCCTGGCCGGTTTGGCTCAGCAGTTAGAGCGTTGGCCTGTGGTCCGGAGAGACCCGGGTTCGGTTCCCGCTGAGGGCGTGTGCCTCGGTTGCAGTTTGTCCCCGGCCCTGGTTGGTTGTGCGGGTGGCAGCCACTCGATGTGTCCCTTTCATGTCGATGTTTCTCTCTCTCTCTCTCCCTCCCACTCTATCTGAACAAAAAATGAAAAAAAGATGTCCTCGAGTGAGGATAAAAAAAAAAAAAAAGGGCCTTTAGAAACCTTGGTTTGGGACTTTGGATCTGAGCGTGAGAGAGGATTGGGCACAAGGGATGGGAATCAGTTAAGGCTCTTAAACAGGACATGTTTGGGTCCATGCTTTATTCATTCCCTCCAGCAGTCAGTGTGTGGGGGGAACATTGAGGTGGGAGAAGCCGAAACAGCGAGACTTGGAGGCCCTGGAGTCGTGTAGGTGAGCGAAGGCGAGGGCTGGGCCAAGGTGCAGAGAGAGCGTTCTCAGGAGGTGGCTGGTGTCATCAGGAACGACAGGATTTAAAGACTGGATCTTTTATGCCAAGGAGAGAAAGGATGGGGAAGTGGTCAGCTTCTGCTCTGGAGATGCGAGAAGAGGAGAAAGCCTGGAAGGGATAGGGGGTCGACCAAGGAGCTTTTAAAGTGTTTGGTTGTGGACATGTGTTTGTGCGACAAGTAGTCAGTGATATCTAGTTCAGTTGAAAGTACACGATTGCGGAGTTGAGGAGTAACGCACAGGTGGGCTAGAACAACCACAGTCTCCCCTGATGACTGATGGGGGCCGTGGTGTTGGGACATGCGGCTGTTGCTGGGGGAGTCTACCTGTCAGCTCCTTAGAGATAGTCGTGGGGTCGTTAGTCTCAGCCCCACTGAGGTTCACACGGGTCAATACCTTGCCAATTTTGTTTTTCACCGAGATGCCACAGGGGAGACTAAGGTCTGGGGGCAAAGAAGAAACATTTTTTAAGTGCCTCTTCTATCTGAAAAATGTATTTAATATCTGAATTGGGCTGCATAAAATGTCCATGTTTGTTTTGATGTAAATTATGTTTAAATTATTTACCAGTTCAATTATGCATGTTAACTGCCCCCCCCCCCATCTATGCATATCCAGGGAGATGCACCATGGTTATGCTGTGACCTTGGGCCCCCTGGCATGTGACCCCCCCATGCTCCCTGGTTTATGAGCCGCAGATCTAATCAAGATCTGACCATCACTGTGGTCCGTTCTTCTGTTTAGAAAGAACCACCTGGTTCCACATGCTTGGGGATCAGGCTGAGAACCCAGAATTCCTGAGCCATAACCTCGGGTAGGTGTGAGCCAATACCTGCTTGGTAACAAAAAACAATGAGAGCTGGTCCTTCGTCCTTTTTTTCCCCCTTTTTTCTCTAAAAAAGAGATTACGTATTTGACCTTTTAAAAATTACAAAGGTAGGACACAAAGGAAAAAGTGAATAATACACAAGTGAATAAAATATCAAATGTATGATTTTATTTCCCCCCTAGTACCCATCCCCTTTCTCAGCCCCACTCCTCAGGTGACCTATCTGAATAACGAGTGTGTAACACAGGCTGGGACAAAAGTAGGTTTACAGTTGTGAGTATGCAAAACAGAGTTTATTCTTGTATTATTACTTGTTAATTATTATATTATTTATTTGTATTACAACTGTAAACCTCCTTTTGCCCCACCACGTATTTCCTTGCTACCCAAAGGAAGGTCAAGTGACCCACAGCATCAGCCTCTCACCTGGGGCTGGTTAGAAATGCAGAGTCTCAGGCTCCTCCCCGGCCTACTGAATCAGCATCTGTACTTTAGGAAGACCCCCAGGTGATTCCCAGACACATTCAAGTTTGAGGAGTAAACTTTTTGTGGAATGAGGAGAAGGGAAAGTTCTCTCCTCTCTCTTCACGCTGGGAGGCCTGGTGTTTGAATCTCCAAATGCTGTTGCGGGAGGTCACCCAGCCGCAGGCTGTGGAACATCGTCTCTGACTGGCAAGGGATCCGGCCCCCTCCTGGGCAAGGGGTCAGCAGCCAACCAGCCTGTTTAAAGATCCCATCCATTCCATGCGTTCTCTGTGTCCTCAGATTTCTAGGAAAGCAAACAAAACAGAAGGAATAATCCCCAAGGTGCTCTTCCTGGCGAACCCCTCAGCAGTCACACCCATCTGAACGGAATCCGGCTCTCCTACGTTACTTGGAAGCCGTCGGAAGGGAGGCAGATCAGCCTCTTGTGACCCGTCACCCAGAGTCCCTGGGTGCCACTGCTGCTGAGCTGGTGGCGAGGTTGCTGGTGGAGGCGTTGGGTCCAGGCCCCGTGTGAGGGGAGCGATGCAGAGACTCCAGTGAAGACGCCTACGTTCACTATGCAATTGTAGGAACTGGAAATGGCCTTGCTGTGGAGGGAACCTGGTGTGCGTACTGTTGGCGTGGATCCAAGGCACCTGCTCCACGAAGATCGAAGTCAGTCCTCCCGGTCTCTCGCTCGGCTGACTGTGCTGTTCGCGTGGGCTGTGGCCCTCGGGGCTAGGCACAACAGCTCACCTTCCTCCTCTGTGGCGTCATGAACTCCGCTGGGTGGTCCAAAACGATTGTGCAGGATTAAGCCATGAGGGGGGCCACCGTGGCTGGTTCCTCTGGAGATGCAGGTTTCACTGAAGGGATCTGGTAGTAGTGAAACATACGAAATTGCTACGAGGTTGATGAAAATGAGACACATTTATTTACTCTTTCAACATGTGAAATGAGCACAGACCAGGCCAGTGTTCTTCAGTGTTTTCAAGCCTGTGCTTCATTTCGATATGCCTAAAATTTCCTTTCTTCGCTGCCAGGACTACGATGCATTCCTCCTCACCTCTCCTCACCGCCACTGCCTCCATCAAAAATCAATTCTTCTGTGTATCCACCAGCTAAGAGCCTTTTTTTAAACTTCAGTTTCTGTGCTATGAAAATAATGGTTGTGTTTTCATTTTTCAACTATAAAAACATAATATTGGGTATGTTTTCTCAAACTACATATTGTTCCCGTGTCCCACCTGGGGAGTTTGATCTCCAAGAGAATCATTTAGTGCTAGGAATTTAGCGCAGTAGAAATTCTGGAAATAATCATCTTGGAAAGATCATGCCAGAGATCTCAGAAAAACACCAAGGCAGCTTCTTCCAATAGATAAAGAAGACAGAATAGGGCAGATAATAAAATTTCGGGTTATAATTTGTGTTTCTCAAACATGATTTCCTTCAAATCCCTCTATGGATTAAATACGATTCTGAGAAGGCATTTTGGCTATTTCTAATTTCAGCCATGCTGGTCAACGTCTGGAATTTCTTTAATAAAGAACCACTTTATGTTTCCAATTGGAAGTTTGGGTTTTAAAAGCCCCGGGAGGTGCCCTTTCAGAAAATGAAATTCCCACTGAAGTGTAAATGATCGATCAAGGTTTTCCTTAAAGTAAATGTTGATGGGGTGTAGGGTGGGGAGGGAAAGAGCATGAGAGCTTTGTGTATCAGAAAAGAAGAAGATGGAAAGGCCACAGAAAGAGGACACACAGAATGTGGAAGACATGTGGCTCGTGGAAAGGTTATTCTATGGGAGGCTCAGCGTTTCGATGTCCTCTGGCATCTTCCCAAGCATGGGAGGTGAGGGCCAGCGCGATGTTTCCGCTCGCCATCCCAGCATAGCATCTGCCACATAGTAGATGCTCGATAAATGTTGAATGAATAAATGAATTCTTAAAAATATTACTTGGTATCTTCTCTGACTCTTGCTATCTGTCACAAGGGGAATAATGGTTAGTGGGCAGATGGCTTGTGACGGCCCAGGGGCTTCATCTGATGTATAAAGTTCATTTGGCATCTTAAGAGAGTTTTACAGAAAAATATAATTTTCACAAAATATCTGTAAGAAACATAGAACAGGTGTCTGAAGCCTGAGCTGAGCTTTGTCCTACTACCCTTACGAAAGTCTCTATGTCTTAGTTTCTCATCTGTAAAAATGTAGTATAGTTCATTGAATGGTCATGGGGATTGAGGGAGATGTGTGGGGTATGAAGCACAGGGACTGCCACTGTATAGCCGTTAAAAGTATACAGTGACCCCCACAGCTATTCATGATGAATGTAAAATCAGGTGGAGTCATGGCTGGCTCTCAGGCAGGGTGGGAATGCTGGTGTTTTGAGCAGCTGTGTAGGGACGTGACCCAAACCAGGGCTGTCACTCAGAGGCACTAGAGCAGCGGTTCTCAACGACCCTTTCACAGGGGTCGCATCGGAAAACACATATTTCCGATGGTCTTAGGAACCGAGACACCGCTCCTCTCTCCGTCTCCAGGCGGGTCCGCCCACATGCAGACACGCCCACACACAACATGAGGGACTGTATGAAAGGGTCCCGCATTGGGAAGGTTGAGAACCACTGCTCCAGAGTCTCGTCACACCGAGAAGGCCTTTGGATTTAAGGCAGATGTTATCATAATGTTTTCAGGAGCCATGTGCTTTTTTTTAGGGCTGAAAGCTAAACATTTGGGTATTCAGGGACTGGACCATGAGCTTATCAGAGGCAAGGGATTGTGACTTCTGTTCTTGGTAACTGCACGGCTTCTAGCCAGGGCCTTCTAGTAGCCGGTAGATACATGCTGAGTGAACGCCCACATGAACGCTAACTAGAGAAGGAGCTAGAAAGGTTAGATTGCAGGTAGGGAACCCACGTCGGGGACCAGGTTGGCGGTTCAAATACCAGCAGTGCAAAAGGGAAGCCAGAGCAAAGGTCACACCGAAGCCGGTTCCCGTGGAGGTTTTTGTGTTGGTGGTGCCCACAGACTCCACATTCTATAGGGAAACTGGGTTTTTCTGGAGGACCTCCCCACAGGCAGCTTGGTCCTGATCTTAGGGCGTCCTGGGTCACTTCGGGGAGTTGACTTGAGCAGAGGCCAAGTCTGGGTCACCAAGGTTTCTTGGTCTGACTTGCATGACTACCTGCTTCCTGTTAGAGTGGAGACAGACGCCTGGGATGCTTGGGGTCACTTGTGTGCGAGTCAGCTTCGGCTGCGGTCGGCTGTCCTGTGCATGGCAGGTGGGCCCACTGCACAATGCTTTGATCATGTCCTTAGCAGTGGTTTTTAAACATCTTTCTCCTTAAGACATAAGACTTGGTACTGGAAGCAGATGCTCGTGACCTGGCCTCACGGTCCAGGAGAGAGGTGAACCCAGACTTGTGCAGCGTTTCTTTACTCATCTTTAAACCTTTTTATTATGGTTTAATAAGAAGTTAAACCATATGCTCATCAAATGACTGCAAAAACGATCTCCTAAGCACTGCCTCCCCAAATCTTTGAAGTGAAACCAGAAAAAATACCATTTCATAGGCTAGGGGTTCAAAATTATTAGCATCACCACCACCACCACCACCATCATCATCATCAAAGTTGCCTTTGAGAATCTGATAAACACTACAGACTTTCTTCACCAGAAAAATGTACTCACACACCTGCACCCCAAATCTTGCATACTGTTTTAGGGAATTTGCAAAATTCCTGAAATCCTGCCAAGGACCCTGTATTAAGAAACTCCGCTTTGGCCCAGCCTGTGTGGCTCAGTGGTTGAGCGTGGACCCATGCACCAAGAGGTTGCTGGTTCGATTCCCGGTCAGGGCACATGCCCAGGTTGTGGGCCAGATCCCCAGAAGGGGGCATGCAGGAGGCAACCAATCGATGTTCTCTCTCATCGATGTTTCTATATCTCTCTTCCTCTCCCTTCCTCTCTCTCTAAAATCAATAAAGAAAAAAATAATAATGAAAGAAACCCTGCTTTGGACTGAAGCACTCAGCTCCGGTCTTTATTCTTGGACCTCCATCAGGCAAGAAGACTGTTGATCAACACAGGAACAAGGTGATGTCCTGCTGCAGAGTGGGGAAGCAGAGGTCCTTGCTAGGAGGGGGTGAAGTCCACCCTGATTGGTTACTGTAGCCCATTTCTGAGGTGTTACTTACATTAGTCCAAAGCACAAATTATTATTGTCAGTGGAGGTGGAAGTAGCTCAAAACCTGTAAAATAATGCTTCTGAATATGTAATAAAAAATGAGTCTGGGTTTATTGAAGTAGCAGTTACTTTTCATGAATATTAATGAGGGAATACGAGACTAAAAGTGATGATGGGTTATAATATCTCTGCACCAAAATTGAGAAAGATAACTTTAACAGGAATGATTAAAATAAGTGATCTAATATAATTTTTATATGTTCCACATTTTTAAGGGGCAAGAAATTGTTTTGCAGTTCAAGGTCAGCAGATTACGTGTTTCAATGCCGGCTCAGCTACGACTGTGACATTGTTAACATTCACTAAGTATTGAAAAATCTATGTGGGGTCTGTTTCGATTTCCCAATCTTGCTCTTTTTAAGAGAGAAAAGTTAAAAGGCGAATCCATCACCAAGCTGGTATTTAAGCTAATAATCAGGATGACCAGCATAACATTTAAGATACAAGTTGCTGAAAGTAATTGATTATCTCATGTACAGTCAGTGTCACTAATATATGGCAAAGACTACAGCATAAATATGAGAGTCAGCATAAAATCCACTTGCTTGAAAGTACTATAATGATATTATTGGGTAACCAAACAGGTATCTTCTTAACAAGGCCTGGGAATCATTTCCTTTCATTCTTGCCAAGTACATTTTCTCTGCTCACCCATCTCCAGTTCCCTCTGCTGTGCTGGTCACTCCTCTCCATCACCTAAGTGTTTGCCTTGGCCGTTTAGATAGACAGGATGGCCATCACTTGTTTGACTACCATTGCCTAACTCACTCTCCTCTAGGTGGGGATCTGAGCTGACACACTCACCTTTGGTGATCTTGACTCATTTTCCACCATTCCATCTTCAGCCTAGTTTGTTTCATAGGATTCAGAATAGCATGCTGACTCTGACTTAACACCGCTCCTCCCCCTCCTGTGTGTGAGTGTGTGTATGTATGTGTGTGTGTATATGTATGTATGTGTGTGTGTGTATGTATGTGTGTGTATGTATGTATGTGTGTGTGTATATGTATGTATGTGTGTGTGTGTATATATATATGTATGTGTATGTGTGTGTGTGTGTGTATATATATATGTATGTGTGTGTGTGTGTGTGTATATATATATATATATATATATGTATATATATCTCACATTTTTCCCCTCTGTATGAGCTCAGACTCGCATTAAGAACAGTGTCTATCCAGCATTTCTAGATATTTGCAATAGGGTTTTCAGGTTATCTTTAGTCTTTTCCAAACCACAAGTCTGACCTAGTTTCCTTCTATCTCTGCTTGGCCTTGTCTAGTGCTGACTCCATTCTCAGGTTCCACCTCACAGTTTCTAGGCTTCCCCAAGATGGTACCAAGATGATGTCAACAGTTCCAGATGTTCACACCAACACATCCAGAGGAAAGGTGGTGGCCCCTTCTGGTAGCTCTCCTGGAAGAAAGGCTGATTTTTCTTTGCTGGAACCCCTTGGGTCTCATCGGCTCACTTAGGCTGTGTGCTATCCCTGAGCAAATCACTGTGGCTGGCGATGGCAGATGCTGAGTGGATGAAGCTCTCAGGGAGACCACCCCTCTCTGTGTTGGAGGTCCGACTCACCCAAGCCAGAAATTCAGGTATTGGTGTCCAGAAGGAGGGAAAGTATGTGCTAGACAGCAAGTGACAGATGTCCATTTTACATTTCTTTGTGCTCTTACTTGGACAGGTGTTTAATGAAATGGGTTCATGTGCTTGTTATGCCAAAATTTGGGGGTTTGCAATGGTGGAATCACCAAATGGGGGTCAGGAAAAAGATATACAGTATCATGATGTGGAGGCAGAAAAATTGCCTCCTAATGTTCTTTAGGTGAGCAGGAAGTCTCTTGTTACAAAGACTAACAAGTTCTAAAAGCCTAAAAGTCATGGTGAAATCCAGGGAGTTTGTAATACTAGCGGCTGATGATATGAATACTGCCATTCGTAATAATAATATAGTTATATAGCAATTTACCATTTGCAGGACACTTTTACGTTCGTTTACATGTAATGGTATATGGAAGGCTGGTGTGAATTTCATTCCTGGGAGCAGAATCCCCACACACATACCGACTGACACAGTGATTGGTAGGAATAATCGCTTGTTCTGAAATCACAGTGTTATTTTTCTCTGGAAGTAAATATGTGCCCCCAATGATAACACATTATCTATTCAAACTTTTATGTACAGATATATTTATAATAACAAAATAATTGGAAACGATATGAATATTGAACAGTAATAGAATGGTCAAGTAAATCACGATGTATCTATTCCATTGCATGATTAACAGATGAGTTTTAAATGATGCCCTTGAGCAATGCCTAATGACAGGAAACGTTCATTATAGAAGTAATGAAAACAATTTAAAAATCTGACTAAACCGATGTTCAGTATGTTTCTAATGTTATTAAAAATAAACACACAGAAATGAAACATGCACACAAACATAGGGCTAGTTGGGTATTCAAAATCTGTGACAATTGTTACATCAGGCACTAACCAACCCGAATGGCCACCTTCTGTTCTCAACTGGTATGGCCAGCCAGGGCTTATTGGCGAGTATCTATTCTCAAAAAGGTAATAGGTGGGAAGATAATGGAAGAGAATTTTCTTCCTTTTGCTTAAAATGTTTTGTACTTTTTTCCTGATTTCTGAATTTTGTGCAATGAGAATATATTCTTTGTAAGAAGAATTAATAGGCAAGAATACAATGCCTTAATATTCCTTTTAGAGAAATCTGTGATTTCGTAGAATTTTACAATGCTTTTCCAGTCTTCTCAGTTTCCACAGCCCTTCCCCTCCTCCATCCGGTGAATTTGCCTTTTTCAGTCCATGCGATTTACAGAAAATATCAGAAACTCGTTAACACGTGCTCTTTTAAATGCCCAACAACACCAAACTAAATCAGCACTGCAAAAAAGAAAGAAAACTCCATTGTCTCTTAAATTATCGGTGTAAAACCACAATGTGACCAGCTACATTTTTGGTGGAGTGGTCACACGGGCCAGCCTACCAACTGGCTATTAAAATCTTTTCTCTGTCAACAGAGGAAAGTAATTACATTTACTGAACTTGCGCTACGCACCGGACCCTGTTGTGGTCAGCACCTTTCTCAGATGTCGTCCTTTCATCCCCTCGGCCACCCCATCAGGAGGCGCCAGTGTCTTCAGTATATAGAATGAGGCTTAGCGGGGTCAAGCGATGTGTGCCAGGTCGCCCAGCTGGCAGTGGGGGAGCTTGGGTGTGATGGCAGGGCCCAGCTCCACCGCTTTGCTCCTCACCACTTTATCATCTTGCCACCACTGTTTCATTCCTGGGTGCGGGCATCAGCATAGTTCTAAAAATGAGAGTGCACACGACTACTCTCTTATGCACATTCACCCCAAAGGAATACGGTAGGTGCTTAATAAGTGGTGGATAATGATCCTTAATATTATTATTATTATTATTATTTTAAATCCTCACCTGAGAATATTTTTCTATTTATCTTCAGATACAGTGGGAGGGAGGCAGAGAGAGAGAGAGATGGAGAGAGAGAAACACCGACGTGAGAGAGACACATCGACTAATTGCCTTCCACGTGACCCCAACCAGGACTGGGGACGAACCGCAACCAAGGTACATGCCCTTGGCTGGAATCAAACCCGCAATTCTTTTTAAAAAAAAAAAAAATTTTTTTTTTATCCTCATCCAAGGACATTTTTTGCATTTATCTTCAGGTAGAGCGGGAGAAAGAGAGGGAGGAAGAGAGAGAGAGAAACATTGACATGAGAGAGACACATCGAGTGGTTGCCACCCATACAACCCCAACCAGGGCCGGGGCAAACTGCAACCAAGGTACGTGCCCTTAGTGGGAACCGATCCCGGGACTCTCCGATCCGTGGGCCGACACTCTAACCGCTGAGCCAAACCGGCCAGGGCGAACCCGCAACTCTGGTCCATGGGCCGATGCTCTGACCACTGAGCAACCCAGCCAGGGCCATCCTTATTGTTATCGAAGCTGCTGGCATTTAACCCGTTTCCAGTGGACAGTGCTCACGGCGCAGGACACGGTGCCTGTGATCTGTAGGGATGGCTTGCTCTCTGTTTTTTGCAGTACCATCTGTGAGCGTATGCCTCCGTTTTCTCTCACATTAAATGATACCTACCTTTCTAGCTGTGTTAATTAAACAAGTTAAAACATATAAAAAGCCCTTAGATAAAAGTCTGGCCAAGAGTAAGAACTCAGTAAATGTGTGTTGTTCCTGTTTTGTTATCATTTTTTCACTTAGGGGCGGAAATACCTGCCTGTGAGGGAGGACGTAAGGAGGTTTGGACGAGCTCATCAGCAAGGCTCCATGACATGGAAGGGCCAGGCACAGACTTCTCAGCCACAACGACCCACAGCGAACATTCAGTCACTGCCGTCATCAGGCCTAATATTTATCAGTGCTATATATGCCAGACCCCCAACCCCAGTAACTTCCTCCTAAAGACCCTGCTTTGCTCTGTAGTTTCAGACTTCCCCTAATCAATTTTGCATATACTGCCCTTATGTTGTTGATTTAAGATTAGCTGAGAGTGAATTTCAGCCCGCATGGATTTCAGCAATTGATTGTAGTTTCATTCATAGTCTGGCTGAGGTGAAGAGAATTTTGTCCAGTGGTTTGATGCTAACAGAGTGTGAGGCTAATGGGGTATTAATTGAGCAGTGAATGCCTAATGAGGAGTCGCAGAGGATTCGGGCTGGCAGCGTGGTGGTGAAGGTGCCCAGGGAAGGCTGAGCTGTGGGTTCTGGAAAAGGACTAACTAGGCTTGGCCATTTCTACACTTTTCTTGCAGCCCAATGGGCCTTGTCCTTCCAAATTTTTCTGGGCGAGTGGCAGCTGCCGGGACGGAAATCCTGATTTGTGGAAGTTGAGAGGATGGTGAGGGAGAACTCTTTTCCTTCCCGAGGATGAAGCAGACAAGCAGCTGATTCCTGGGGCAGACAACCTCTAAACGACTGTACGCTCCCTGATAATTTGGGGAGCTGCTCGCATTTTGGGAAATGGGAATATATTTAAAATTCTAACGTATACTTTCTAGCTATTTCCAACCTTCCATGTGTGTATTGCCAAAAGTGAATTTTGAGAGCAGTAGTGGGAAAATACTGCCCGGGGATAAAGAAAATCTACCGCAGGAGTCTGGTTTCTCTATTAATTTATTTCACAATAAGAGCAAATTCCTTTCCCTGGGGGAGTATTTGACAGAATAATTCACTAGGGAACAGTCACTGTTTCGTTTCATTTTCTCTCTCTTATTTAAACTTTCTTTGTAAAGCAGAGTGTTATAAATCTTCCTGAAAGAGCAGCTTAAACAAGATAGGTGGGTTGTGAGGTATGTGTTTTGTGTGTGTGTGTACACATAGAAAATGAACATTATCTATATGTATATTCATTCATTTATTATCGTTGGATCTCAGAACAACATTTTCACAATCAAAAGAGAAAATCAGAAACACCTGAGATCAGAAACAACAGGAAACACATCTTCTCAGATTTAAGGAGTAAGAGAACACACGCCACCTACATGTTACGGATCATGAGGGAAAGCCACAGACCTGAGCTCAACTCGCACTGCTTTGACCGAGGAATAATGATTATATTACTTACAAAGATTTTTTAAAAATTTAAATTGTGTTTATAATACAAATTTTAAGCAATGAATTCCTATGAAGATGATGCTTTTAATGGTTGACACATACCCAATATAGAACATTGTGCTTCATGATAAGGGATCTGAGAGAGACGTCTTGCTGTGGTAGCTTTCGATCAAGACCAGTTCCAGCCTGCTTCTCACCCTCCTCAGGGGCTTAAGTACTGTCAAGCTGCTGTTCTTGTATCTTCTGGGAAGCCTCTAATAAACTGCTGCAACAAGGTTTGGGGACTTAAGCTGCTGTCCCTCCCAGGAGCATTTGTAACTGAAAAGATGACACAAATGAGAGGAGTGGGTTCCACTATTAAAAGAAAGGTGGAATTTCAGGCACGAGCAGTGTGTTTCAGGGAGGGACGCGCCCTGGCACACCTCAGTGGTTGTGAACAGAGCACGCCCACGGTACACATGCACACCACATTCTGCAAGGAATCTGCAGCTGCTTATCAAAAGGAAAAGATAAAAAATAAAAGCATTGCATAACTTAAAAAAGTAGGAGAGGGAAACAAAGGCAATGGAAAAATAAGAGAAAAATGAGTTGATTCTAAGGAAAAGAGGAACATTTCAAAGAGATGTTAAATCCTTTATTCTATTATTACTACTATTTTCATTATTATAGAGACAATATACATCACTATTGAAAATTGGGAAACTGGCCAAAATAATCCCTGTCATCCTTTCCCCAACACAAAAGTTTCTCTCTCTCTCTCTCTCTTTTTTTTTTAAAGAATTTTGTTTCAACTATCTAATTTTATAGGTTAAGAAACTGTTATTTCAAAAAATTAACTGACTTGCTCATGATGACACAGCTCATGCAGAACTCATCAAGAGCGACAAACAACACACCTTTAAGGAGACTGATAACTTCTAGTGGAGAGTTCCTGGCTGATTTGCAAGTGCCATCAACTCATGCCAGCCTGTGTCTAATAAAGACTATGATCAGTACATTCCAGTGGACTTCCTTTAGGCATGAAACTCTTCCGGACATCTCTGAAGCTCTAGAACAAATTATAAAAGCAGAACTGGGCCAGACTCCAGGATTCCTAGCCTAAGCCCAGCCCTTCCCCTACTGCACTTTGCTGCTTTACTGGTTGAATTAAGTCTACAATGGATACTGTTAATAGTTTTCTCTGAATGATTTGTTCTCCTAGATGAGGATGACAGCTTCTTTCCATGTGAAATTAATTTAGGCTGGGAAATAAAGGAACAACTCCATGAGGCAGTTAGTATTGTGGTGTTTTGATAGTAGATAAGGAAACCGAAGCCTAGAAGGTTGAGTCTAATCGTAAAGTAGGTCTATGAACCTCCAAACCCCTTGCTCTCAAACACTAATGGGCACGAGTGGGAAATACGTGGGAGTCCTGTTACCACTCCTCAACTCTGTGTCTTGCCTGGTATTGCTAATTAGGCAAGATACTCCTTCTTAAGTCCAGACTCAGCCTCAGAATCCTTCTCAACACATCACTGTAGGCAACCACTACCAACCAATGGGAATTGACTCAATGTGAAACTTACTGGCCAACCCAGCACTGCAGTAAACTCTTTCCCTAAACGAGGTTCATACAACGGGTAGAGTCCTGAACATCTGCCTGTACCACTTACATGAGTTTGTGAGGAAATCCCTTAAACCCTCAGAGCCTCGTACTCTGCATAAAGAGGAGGCTGATACTTCCCAAGCACACCAAATGAGAAGATACATGTAAAAGCACTTGGAAAACTTTTCAAATGTAAGTATAATTATTATTTTTACAGATGAGAAAAACTGGTTTTACTTACAGAATTTGTGGTACTTTTAGGTGTTTACTACTTTTAACCCTTTTAAAAACAAGTTTAACATGCTTTCATTGTTCATTATCTCATTGACAGCCTGGACACCCAGAAGGGGGGAAACATTGTTAAAACTGTGCCATTCAGTTCTGCTAATACGTTTTGTCAGTCGCTCTCTTTCTATAGCAGTACTACTGCTACCTACCCCACGCAGGTGTGGCCTTAGATTATTGTGAAATGGGTGTGGCTCTTAACATCTTTTGCATTTCTCGGGTGGTCTTCACTCCATGCCTTCCCCCTCTCCCGGCACTGGGACATTGAGAAGGGACAGTTTACAAGGGCATGAGCGAGGTGAAAGTGCCACCGAAGGAGGTGCCCTACCCCAGG
Source organism: Tadarida brasiliensis (assembly GCA_030848825.1). Taxonomy (NCBI): domain Eukaryota; kingdom Metazoa; phylum Chordata; class Mammalia; order Chiroptera; family Molossidae; genus Tadarida; species Tadarida brasiliensis. The sequence goes on along the minus strand of CM061257.1, from coordinate 193,909,999 downwards.
GCTAAAACCTGTAGGGAACTTGTTCCCATCCGGCTTACAGGAGACTGGCTACTCAAACCTGAAAGGGTGGCCATTGCAGAGGGCTCAGACGTTTGGCAGGGGAATGAAAGCAGCTTGTGGCACCCTATAACCTAGCAGGAAAGAAACCAGAACTTGGAAGGCAGGGAAGACTAACCAGATGTGTTGGGCTGCCTTGGAAGACCCCTAAACCCTCCTTCTTACAATGAGAGGTCCAGTGACCACAGAAAGCTTTCGTGTCAAGTTCTGAGGTTGACTCCCGACTTCCGACCCCAGCCTCCTCTGCCTGGTGTGGTCCGTGTGCCCTGTCTCTTTGGCACAGAGAGGTGGAGAAGAAAGAGACCAGTGCACAGAACACACCCAGAGTAGTAGGCATTCAGAAAGATAAGCAGAGCGGCATTTAGAGGAATAAGATTTATTTGGGGCTTTGACAGAAGGTGAAGAGGACAGGGAGAAGGGGGCATGTGATCCCTAGGTCTTAACAGTCCTGGTGAGATGAGGTTCCTTGTATTTTGCAGAGATGCCAGACTGAGTCATAGATCTCACATATATCTTATATAACATATAAGATCTAATACAGGGTGGGGCAAAAGTTGCTCATATGGAAAATAATATAATAATAAATAATACAAGAATAAACTCTGTGTTTTGTGTATTCACAACTGTAAACCTACTTTTGCTCCATCCTGTATATCACATATGTAATATCTATACATATATCACCTCTTCTTTATCTTTTCATTTGTTGATGAACACGAAGTTGTTTTCATGCCTTGGCTGTTGTGAATAATGCTGCATGGGAGTGCAGATATGTCTTCAAGATCCTGTTTTCATTTCCTTTGGATATATACCCAGAAGTGGAATTGCTGGATAATATACTAATTCTATTTTTAATTTTTTGAGGAACCCTTCATACATTTTTCGTAGTGGTTACACCAATTTACATTCCCACCAACATTGAACAAAGGTTCGCTTTCTCCACATCCTTACCAACACTTGTTATCTCGTCTTTTTTAAGATAGTCATTCTAACAGGTGTGAAGGGATAGCTCATTGTGGTTTTGATGATTAGTGATGTTAAGCATCTTTTCATGTACCTGTTGACCATTTGTATGTCTTCTTTGGGAAGATTTTTATTCAGTTCCTCTGCTCATTTTCTTTTTGTATTAGATTGTTTGTTTATTTATTTATTGCTATTGAATTGTATGAGTTCTTTATATTTTTTAAATATTGACCCCCTCAAAAAATATGATTTGCAAATATTTTTTCCCATTTGGTGGGTTGCCTTTTCATTTTGTTTATTGTTTCTTTTTCTGTGCAGAAGCTTTGAAGCTTAATGTAGTCTCACTTATTAAGTTTTGATTTCATCGCTTCTAATTTTGGTGTAATATTCAAAAAGCAATTGCCAAGAACAGTATCAAAAAGCTTTTCCCTATGTTTTCTTCTATGAGTTTATGGTTTCAGGTCTTATTTTTATGTCTTTAATCCATTTTGAGTTCATTTTTGTGAGAGGTATAAGATAGGGATCCAGTTTCATTCTTCTGCATGTGGTTATTCAGTTTTTCCAGCACCATTTATTGAAGAGATTATTCTTTCCCAACTGAGTATTTGTAGCTCCCTTGTCAAATATTAGTTGGCCATATATGTGAGGGTTTATTTCTGGGCTCCCAATTCTGTTCCCCGGGACTATGCATCTATTTTTATGCCAGTACCATACTGTTTTGATTACTATATCCTCTGTGGTATAGTTTAAAATTAGGACATGTAATGCCTCCAGCTTTGTTCTTCTTTCCTAAATGGTGTTGGATGTCCAGGACCTATTGTGATTACATATAAATTTTAGGATTGGCTTTTCGATTTCTGTGAAGAATGCCTTTGGAATTTTGAACAGAGATCACACTGAATCTATAGATGGCTTTGGGTAGTATGGACATTTTAACAACATTAATTCTTCTGATCCATGAGCATGTGGTATCTTTCCATTTATTTGTGTCTTCAATTTCTTTAGTCAATTTCTTATATTTCTCAGAGTACAGATCTTTTACTTCCTTGGTAAAATTTATTCCTAAGTATTTTATTGTTTTTGATGCTGTCATGAATATAATTGTTTTCTTTATTTCTTTTGCAGATATTTTATTTTTATTGCATAGACATCTAGTTGACTTCTGTATGTTGATTTTTTTTTCTTTTATGTATGTTGATTTTGTATCCTGCAACTTTACTGAATTAATTGATTTGTCTTAACAGTTTTTTGGTGGAGTCTTTAGGATTTTCTATATATAAGATTTTATTACCTACGACCAAAGTCAATTATACGTCTTCTTTTCCAATTTGGATTACTTTTCTTTTCTTGCCTGATTGCTCTGGCTAGAACTTCCAGTACTATGTTGAATAGGTGTGGTGAGAGAGGGCATCCTTGACTTATTCCTGATCTTAGAGGAAAAGCTTTCAACCTTTTATTGTTGAGTATGATGGTAGCATGTAAGAAATCAAAAATATCTTGAGACAAATGAAAATGGAAGCACAGCATATCAAAACTTATGGGATGTAGCAAAAGCTAACTAACAAGAAAGTTTATAGCAATAAATGCCTACATTAGGAAAAGAGAAAGATCTCAATAAAATATCCTCAGTATTTTACCAAGGGTTGAACTTTTTGAAAAGTCACTCCAAGAATGTTTCTTTCCACAAGTTTCTTCCTAAGATAATGATGATGATTATTGAGCTCTTCAAAGAGTATACCGTGAAGTTCTTGAAAATCAGTGTTCATCACGTGTGATTACTAAACTACCTGCAACAAAATGACCAGGAGTTGGTATTGAAAATGTGGATTCCTGCACCCCAGGCAAGACTGACTGAGTCACAGTCTGCAGGGGTTCCCAGAAATCTGTTTCACACAGCCTTCCCAGGTCATTCCCAGGGACCCTAAACTCGGAGCACCACAGTTTCAGAGTTTTGTACCGGAGAAAACAGTGTTTCTCTAGACCTAAGTGATTGTGATTATCTCACGTGAGTTTGAACTCTCTGGCTTTTGGTTCAAGCATCTCTCCTCTTTTCTTACTTAGTTCTAATCATTCTATTCTTGTTTTAATTTTTAAGTTTATATGTAAGCCACCTTAAACATTTTTAGAAGTTGACAAGGTATAAATAATTCAACAATAAAGTTATTATAAAATAGTAGTTTCCCCCCACTGCTGACACATATATGTTTGTTTCAGGCTATGCAGTTTTTTTTTTTTTTTATGTAAACATTTTACTCTTTGATAAAGTTTTTAAAAGTTCACATTCTGAGGCACTCAGCTTGGCCCTTGGTCTGCATTCCCAGCATCTGCAACTAATTGCACTTACTTAAAAACATTCTCAGTTCCTCGGTATCGTTCTTGGGGTTTGCAGGGGGTCCAGCTGTGAGTGTAAAAGGCACAGCTCATGGGGGAAGGGGTCCCAGAGATGCTGTGTGTGGCCACCAAATGCCTGGTATCATGGCCTGCTTTATATCAAACACATTTCCCAGGGGCTCTTGGAGAGTAAAGACGCAGTGAAGATACTCATCTGTCCTCAGTGTCAGACAAACTGCTGTGTAACTAACTGCGGACCTGATTCCTAACCTCCTAAGCATTCGTTTCAGAGGTTTCCGTGGAGGGAACAGCAGCTCTTCGTGGCAGATTGGATACAGCGAGTGAAAGTGAAGAATGAAGCCAAGGGGATGCTGAGACTGTTTTTTATGGAGGTCAGAAAAAAGGGTTACTTTCCGGAGCAGTCCCTGGGAGCTTCCGCATGTTTGGGGGCTCAACGCACAGGTTGATTAGGCAGACCCTAGTTTAGCATCCCAAGAGCACTTTTCGTACAGGCACCCTAGTTCCCTTAGGGATCCTCTCGTGCGGTGGTTGGCAGACTGGAGCCAGTCGGTCACATCCAGCCTGCACCTCCTCTTTTTGTAAATGAAGTTTCTTAGCGCACAGTCACATTTATACATCCATCGATTCACACAGCTGTGGCTGCTTTCATGCTGCAACGCAGAGTTAAGTAGTTGCAACAGAGACCAAGTGGCCCCCGGCGCCTAAAATGTTTACGCTCAGGTCCTTGACGGAAAGTGTTTGCTGCCCCTTGCTCCAAGGCAAGGGTTCTTGCCCCGCCCATCTCTCCCGTCAGGGCCTTTGGAGGAGATTGACAGGTCTGAGACATCCTCTTGATGAAATTGCTCCTGTCATTCTGACAGCACGTGGTGGGGACCAAGGGAGGGGCGTGGGGGCTGGGTGGAGGTGGGCAAAGTTAGGGGAAACCAAGGACATCTGCACTAGTGTTAACAATAAAAAATTAAAAAAAAGTTGAGTGATGAAAGCTTAGTCCTGCTGCTTCTTAGGCCAAAGGCTGACCAGATCTGTTGGGCTGCGGTGGAGGACCCCCACCCCCTCTATCTTACAATAAGAGATCCAGTGACCACAGAAAGCTTTCAGGCCACATTCTGAGGTTGACTCCCCACTTCTGACCCCAGCCTCTCTGTCTGGGCAGGACCCCTCTCAGTCCTGTCCGCCCCATCCCAGCTCAGTCAGTCTTTTCTTCCCCTTCGCCTGGTTTTCACACTTCCCCTTCTTTGGACACGCTGCTCCTTCTGCCCGGACTTCCCTTTATCTCTTTTTATCTTTGGTGATCAAATCCCATCCCCCGTCCCCCCTTCAAATCCCACATCTAATATCTCCTCTGCTGTGAATCTCTCCCTGGCTCCTCCAGACGCAGCCTCTTCTCTCTGCGACCCCAGAATGGTTTCCAGCACTGCTGTAGTCTCACTCAGATGGTGCACTTGCATTTTTATCTCTCGCTGCCTCAGACAGTGGGTGAGGACTGCATCTTTTTCATGTTTGTATCCCAGTTCTTAGCACAGGGCCCAGCACCCAAGAGAGCACCAGTAAATGCAAGGCAATAAAGCATGGAGGCTACAAGCAGGAGTGAAGATCTCTGGGGCCCTGAGCAAGTTACTATTCTCTCTGAGCCTCACTCCCAGCACCAGGTGGGCATAGTAACAGTTCTCAGCCACAGGATGGCTGTCAGGGTTAAGTGGACTGACCAGGAACGGAGCTCAGCGTAACGCCAGTTCCACCAGTTCTTATGGTCTAGTGTGGTGAACAACAGTACTGATGATAATTGATGACTGAGTAAATTGATGGATGAATGGTCCTGTTATTCTCTTTCATTCCCTCGATGGGGCCACGGACAAAGACAGGTGGACTACCTACACGGAAAACTGTCCTTTGGCTTCTTCCAAATACTCTCCTCTTCTGCAAAGCCTTCTCCCCACTTGGGCGAAGTTTGGAGTGTCTGAACTTTCCTTTTCTTCAATCAGGTCAAGCGAGCCTGTGCAGGGGGAACCAACACCGAAGGCCAAAGAATGGGCTCCAACACCCCAACTCATTAATATCGTCAGCATCTAACAAACGGGAGGCCGGAGAGCCAGACCGAGCAGACACTTGGTCACATGGCGGGGGTCTGCCCTGGGGCCCTGCGCACATTGAGCGGATGGGCACAAGTGCCATCCGTATTTCTCTGCTCAGCCCCGGCCCCCACCTCCCTTGTCAGCCTGCTGGGCAGGCTTGGCCCGGGTTCTCATGCTTCACAGAGAAGATTTATTCCTCAAGACTGACCTACATGGACGTATGTATCCAAATTCACAAAAGCTCGAGTCTGATGGCAAGCAACAAAAGGTCAGAGGAAAAGCAGGCAAGGCGTTTAAATCAAAATGATGAAACTGGGTAATTTCATTAGCAACAGTTGTATTTACTGGAAGTCACAGATGGTGCAGTTTAGCTCTTAGCCAAGTTTTTAGGACAAAATAAGAATGAAGAAAGAAATATTTCAAGGGAGAGGTGGTTAAAAATTAGGCTCCAGATGGTTCAAGATTGTCCTTCCTATAAATTTGGTGAACGCAGGCATGCTGAATCCAAAGGCTTTCTGAATGGGTCTTTAAGAATATATAAATAAGGCCTATAAAAGAGAGAGAGATCAAGTGGGGAATTATATTGAGTGGAAATAGCAGTTACTTATATAAACCATATTAGACATCATTTACTTGGCATTTATTGAGATTCTACTGTGTGCCATGTTCTGTTATTAAAGTCTATTAATGATACAAAAGAAGGCTGTGGTTTCCTGGAATGTTGGAAAGCTCCTTGCTAACAAGAGAGGGAAGGCATGGTTTAGAAATGCATTTGGCCATGGACACACCTATTTCTCCTCTGGTGCATTTGCTGAAAAGTACTTCAATCATTTCCCATCTTTTAGAAATTAAAATCTAAACTTGTTATCATGCATGGAGCCCTCATGATCACTGTCAGTCTCTCTGGACTTGGGTTTCCAAAGCTGCTATGTGTCCGATTGTCTGAGGACCTACATTTCAGCAAGCACCTCAATTGATGCCATTGCTTGTGAAGGATTGAGAACTACTGCTCTAGACTCTTATCTGTCTTCATCAGCTCTTTGGTTCAGTCTGCTGGGAGCTGGTGCACCCCCGGGACTCCCACGTCTCAGGGCCTTACGTCATTGCACAGTGTTTTGTAAAGCACTTCCCCATTTTGTCGTCTTGTTCACCCCCAAGTCTCAGCTTAAGAAAAATATCCTTTGGACACACCTTTCTTTTCTGTTTTTTGTTTTTCTTATTTTTTTTCCTTTATTGATGTTAGAGAAAAGAAGGGAGCGGGAGAGAGAGATAGAAACATCGATGAGAGAGAACATCGATTGGCTACCTCCTGCATGCCCCCCACTGGGGATTTGGCCCACAACCTGGGCATGTGCCCTGACCGGGAACAGAATCAGCGACCTCTTGGTGCATGGGTCGACGCTCAACCACTGAGCCACACCAGCCAGGCTGAACACACCTTTCTTAATATGTTTTTTTAAAATTGATTTTTTTTAGCCGTGGCCGGTTTGGCTCAGTGGTTAGAGCGTCGGCCTGCGGTCCAGAGAGACCCAGGTTCGGTTCCTGCTAAGGGCATGTATCTTGGTTGCAGTTTGTCCCCGACCCTGGTTGAGTTGTGCGGGAGGCAGCCACTCGATGTGTCCCTTTCACTTTGATGTTTCTCTCTCTCTCTATCTTCCTCTCTCTCCCTCCCACTCTATCTGAACAAAAGATGGAAAAATGTCCTCAGGTGAGGATAAAAAAATAAATAAATAAAAATAAATTCTAAAAAAAAAAAATAAAAAAAATAAAATAAAATTGATTTTTTTAGGGAGAGAGGAAGGACGAGAGAGATAGAAACATCAATGTGAGAAACATCGATTGGCTGCCTCCTGCATACCCCGTTCCTGGGGATTGAGCAGGTGCCCTGACCAGGAACTGAACCGGGATCTCTCAGTCTGTGGATGATGCTCAGTCCACTGAGCCACACTGGCCGGGCTGGACACACTTTTCTTGCTACCAGGGTCCAGACTGTGTACAGTCATCATAAGAACTTTGACTGCTACTTGGGTGAAACGAGGTCCTTTGCAGTATTTTGAATAGAGGAGAAACAAATACAACGTGTTTCATAGGCTCTTCCTGAGAGCTTCAGCTGCATAATGGTAGAATGGCTTTTACTGGACCAAACCTCCTGCTGATACAAATGATGGCAATGTATGAAACAATTGTTTAAAGGCACTGGAAAGCAATAGATGGCAGGCAGACGCTGGAGAGGACTTGGCATTTGCAATGAGGGAACAGTATTGGGTGAGGCCCATCTCACAAGGCTTTTCTCTTGACAGCAGTCCTCAGGCTGTGCACCGCGCCCAGGGAGCTCCAACAGAAAGCCGCGCTCTCACTACGCGGGCTGCAGAGCAACTGGTCCCTGAGGCAGGAGGTACTGGAAAGCGATGCCCATTGAGCTGCATCCAGGCTGCCCTCAGTTCCTGGGCTGCCCCCTGCATTGTCCATGTACGGGGTGAGAGTCCAAGAGCCCAGAGGAAAAATGACTGTGGGACAGTAAAAGAGCTCCGCAGAGAGTTCTGCCTTCTGCAGGGCGACTGGGTTTGGAGTCCCATCCTGCCAAGACCTAGCTGGGCTGGGTCAGAGCCTTGGGCTTGCCATCAAAACCCCAGAAAGACCACATGTTACAGTAAAGACCGCATTTCAGGACGAAGGCGCTGGACTAGACCTGCCCTAACAAAGCCTGCAACTAAGCCTCCACTAGTTCAAGGTGATCCCCCAGTAATTTAAATGCCCACTGGGAGAAAACTCAGCACTCTTCAGGCCAGGCTCTGTGATGTATCATTCACAATGTCCGTGTATCTTTAAATTACAGACTTCCCCAGGTAGAAGAGGCCAGGAATGTGTACATTTTAAGATTTTATGTCCTTGCTTGCTTGTTTGATTTCTTATCCATTGAACAAAATCTCTATCTTTAAGTCATTTCAAATTAAGTAGAAACCTACTGTAAAGGCTTCTGATTTCAGGTTCCAAGATTCAATACCTAGTGACATTTCTGAAGTTATTGGTTGGTGTAGTGGGCAGCTAACTACTTATCTTTGGGTCACTATCCACATTTTCTCCATGATTTTAGTTCTGCTTTCCTTTACATTCTCCGATACTACTCTATCATAATTCCTGATAATTTCATTATAGACGTATGTGATGTTGCCAATATTTCAGGATAGGGAGGAGGGTGTCTATGGGGGAAAAGGAGAAACATCTGTAACAAAAATAAATTAATAAAAAAAATTTAAAAAGAAAAGAAAACATAAAAAATGGACCAAGAAAAGAATATTTCAGCCTCCCAATTCCTTGAGCTCCTCTCACCCATGATTCTGTCCTCCCCTAGTTCGGCCACTCTCTTTCAAGGTGAAACCCAAGAAGGTGTCATTAGTAATAACTGCAATGCCTCCAACAATATCATCTCCAGTGTCCACCGCTATGATCACTGCCTCCTCTCTCTCTAGCTCACATCCTTTCCAGCCTCAGTTCCAACTGCCCTTTACCTGTTAGCCACGGACCCACCTACATTATGTTTCCACCTTTTCCCTGACATTCCAGAAGGCTGTTCTTCTCTCCTTACAATTTCAGTAGTTTTGCACCCCCCCCCCCCTTACTCTCCCACTTCTACATTCTGGCTGGATTAACCACGGCTGGATTAAATCCAACCCCTCATCTCCTCCAAGCCTGCGCGTCTGCAGCGGGAGAAGAACACAAAACCAAGTTGAGGGCTTCCCTGGAGCGCTCTCCTATTGTCTCTTCTCTCCTCTGACATGGTGGACTCCATCCTCTCTTTTCTCCTCCAAGCCCCAAGATCTCTTCCTCATCCTCCCATTCAGACCTTGCCTCCTATTTCATGGAAAAAAAAAAAATTTTTAAAGAGAGAATCAGCAAAGAACTTCCACAGACTCACTACCACATCTCCCCCTTTCCATCCTGTGCCCATGTCCTCTGCCTGATGACAGGGACAGAAAGCTCGTCAGTGCTGTCCCTCCACTCGGGCACTACCTTTCAAAGGCATTGCTGCAGCACTTCTCTCCTTTCCTTCCTAGAACATCAACCGTGTTTCTCTCCACTGGATCACCCCCCGCAGCATACAGATGATCTCAAGGACGGAGGCTGTAGGGCTCCACTTCCCCTTGACGCTGCCCTGTCCTTGCGTGGAGCAGCCAGCCTCCTTGGGAGCTCCAGCTCTGCCGCCCACAGACTCCTGAGCGTCACTATCCCTGCAGCATCCTCGGGATGGTATAGCAGGTGATTTAGTAGAGCGATATATTGTCCTTTTATTATTATTTTTTTTCTGTAAGCAACACTATATTTCGGTGGAGCTGTGGGTAATCATGATTTTCTGCCTTTTACTTGTTCTTTCTAAATTTTCTATGATGAATATGCAGTACTCTGGTTAAAGTAGGAAACAATAAAGTTATATAAAAAGAAATACCATATTTTATGAATACTTTACAATCAATTTTTGTAGCAGAAATTGGCAGTGGGTTGGAGTGGAGTGGGCATCGGGACTGCGGCCAGTTCTACTCCTGACTCGCTCTTGAGAAGCCACTTAAATTCTCCGAATTTCGGGTCCCTCAGCTGTGAAGGGAGGGGAGCTGCCATTCTGCCAGCCTTCCCTTCAACAGTCCTGGGAGGATGTCAAAAGAAGCGGTGTGAATATGCTCTGGGGGCCATACAGGAGTACCCTTGTGACCCCTCACCCAGACGCCTGTGGTGAGCTCCAGGACAGCGTCTTCCTTTTCCTGCTGAGGACATGGGGTCCTGAGATCGGGCAGGTTTGAAGCCACCTCAGAAACGAACACTAACAAGATCAGGTGTCCATGCTTCTTGGCCATGCTTCTTCGCACCCCACTTCTAGGACATCCAGCGTGAGGGAGTCTTGTCCCTCCATCAGAGATGGCTGGGAGGGCGCTGACAAGCAGGGGGTGCTGTGAGGGGCTTGGATCTCAGATGCTGCGGAGATATCAGCTGAAGGCATTTGGGTTTTTACCATCTGCCAGAGAGCATACTCCTTAGCCAGGAGCGACCCTCACGGAGACTGGTCTGATGGGTTATGGTGCTGAAGTTGTGATCTGGAGTCTCCAACACCGCGCCGGCTTGGTGGGGCGCCCCGGCTCGGGCACACAGCGTACCGGGTGTTTGGGTCCGTTTCGCTCCTCCTCTGTCCCCTGTTTCTTCATTCTCTTCCCGTGACTTGGCTGAGACTTCTGGGCAGTGGGCAGGAGAAACCTCACTGATGCCTCCGAGGGAAGAGATCTGGTGCATTTCAAGGCATGACCCATGCTCTGTTAGTCACCTGCTGGGTGAAGAAGTTCCTTCCTTTCTTTTGTTTGTGCTTAAATTCAGTCCTTGATCCAGAGTCGATGAAAGAACCCCTGCTCTCACTGGGGCAAGTCATTCTCAAGGCACTGAACTGGCAACCCGATGCCCTCACTGCCCAGCCCTGCGTGGTTTGACTCAGGTTCCTGCTTCCCAGGAGGATGCTTACCTCTGCGCTCTGCCATCGCCGCCCCGCCCTTCACACAGAACGGAATCGCATTTACTGAACGTCTATTTTGTGCCAGGGCCGTTCATAATAAATTGCTCCATTTAATCATCAAGACAGCCTTTTCAGGGACATATTAACCCAGTTAGCAGAACCTCTTACTCCACCGTATAGAGATGTCTAGATGAACTGAAGGTCCAGCTGGGAAGCCATGGGGCTGGGCTTTGAAGCAAATGCCCTGTGATTCCAAACAGAGCACTTGCTACCATCCCAAGTAGTTTGTCCAAGGTTTTCCCTCCATAACGTGTCCCTTGACAACCCCTCCCTCTCTGCCCGTTAAAGGGAAAGGAGCATCTCCCAAGCTTCCTCACCCTTCACCTTGCCCTACTGAGGAACACGTAATTTTGGTTTTGTCCTTGAGTGTGCTGGGATACTGAGCAAATCCATCTGACAGGGACACCTGGAGCTCTGCTCGCTCAGCAGAGGAGTTTTCCATGGAGGAGAAGGTCTCCACCCAAAAGGCTTAAAAATGACATGTTGGTTTTCTTGATAATTGGATTGTTAGAGTTTTCAGGGAAAGAGTCAGAATCCAGAGCAGCACAATCTAAATGTAAATGAATGTTTACATGGGTGTTTGGAGGGACTCTGGGGTCGGAATACTGATGTGATGGTGCTGACTAATGCGCAGGGACGCTGGGGGCCAGGGTGGAGAACGACTCCTCCTCCTCCTCCTCTTCCCAGCTCGATGGAGAGAAATGGATCTCCTCGGGCTTAAGGGCCTCGCTGAGCCTGTGTAAGCCTTGTTGTCAATCAATTGATGAAAACACAATAGTGAAAAAATACTTATTGGACTGTAGAAGGAGCTACAGAAGTGGCCCAGCCTCCCAGTAGGTACACTCCAGCCAGACTGCCCTTCGGTCCAGTTGCCCGTCTCCTTTGTCCTTGACCTCCCTGCGCTGCTTCGCACTTGAGACGGCTGCTCTTCCTCCTCTGTCAGATCTCGGGGAGCCCAGGACTCAACACCTGAGCATTTGCTCTTGGCTCTACCTGCTTTCCCTCAGACAGCTCATCTGTCCTCTTGGCTCTGATGGCTCCCCTCCCCTCCAGCGTGGACTCATAGGCACAGCATCCTCCCTCCCTAGTGCTCAGATCCTGTTCTCCAGAATGACCTTGTCTCCTTGCTGGGGGAGAGCGTGTCTAATACTACTGTATGCCCACTAGGGCAGAGCCCACAGTAGATGCTCAATAACTGTTTTGAATCCTTGCCACACACACAAAACCCAGAACATTCACCTTTCCACAAATATGTAATGAATGTAGACATAATCAATGGTTTCAAAATTAACACATTAAAAGAAAATATATGGAATCACACACTCTCTCCTCCACCTACCTTCTGCCAAGCTAAGGGATATATGCAGAGAACAGAATTGGTTTTTAGGTGGGGAGTGAGTATATATGATTAGGAACACTGTGCTCTCAATTCAATGCATTCAATTAAAAACTACTTATCAAGCCTGTACAATGTTTCAGACAAGCCTTGAGCTAGGTGCTAAAATGTGACTATAACCTGCTCTGGTGTCGGGGGGATCACAGTCCTGAAGGAGAGACGGACGAGTACAGAAGGTTCACAGTGCAGTGTGACAAGGGGTTGACTCCCTATAAGGGGCTGGAGCTGTTGGGAGGCAGGGAAGATGACCAGAAACGCATTCTCAGGAAAGGAAGTACCCGAGTTTCTATAAAAGCTAAGTAGAAGTGTGCTAGGCAGAGCAGGAAGGAGCACGCCGGACGGAGAGCGCTGCACACGCAGAGGCTGGGAATGAGCGCTGGCAACTGTGTGGGAGACCAAAGCATGACTGAGCTACCAGGAAGAATGGCAGAGATGGGAGGCAGGGGGAGAAATAGACCCAGAGGTCCCCTGCAGTCCATCTTATGGGGAACAAGTTGGAGGTCACAGGGAAGAGAGGCATGGCCCTGAGCAGCTGTGGAAAGAGACAGGAGCCGGGTGGGGTTGCAGGCTCAGAGGCCAGGTATGAGCCTATTGAAACAGTCAAGGGGTGAGACAGTGAGGGGGTGAAGACGATAGAGATTTGACAGAAGCAATTTTGCTGCGAAGATGAGGAAGGAGATAGTGAGATACGAATGCCGTGTAATTCATCCCTGTTCCTCTGACCCCCTATTGCAGAGAGCAGTGTCCGATGAATTGTAGGCTCTTAATGAACGTGGAAATGAATGAATAGCCCCAAATAGTTATCTAATTCTTACCACTGGTCAAAATTAAAAAACAAAAACAGAAATAGAAGCTGGGTCTGAAAAGTGTGGGTGGAACAGTGTCAACAAATTTACATAACAAGACACTTGTCACTTGTAGACTACAGGAGTTGGCACCAGACACAGTTTGATTGACTGAGATCCAACTGGATTATTTATAGTGGAATGTGTGGCCTTGAATGATGCATTTAAATCATCCGAGACCTAATTTTCTCATCTATCTTTTGGATGGAGCTGATAGTATATTTCTCACAGATGTGTTGGGAAGAGCAAGAGAGAAAACGTATGTCAAAATGTTTTGCAATCTATAAGGGCAGTAACATGGTGCAGTTCTGTAAGGATGGCTCCGGGTCGTGAATTGGACGCTGATCAACAGGGCTGATCCGGGAGAGCCAACCAGGCACAGCTGAGCTTTCTCTGTGTCCAGCCCTGGCCCCTGGGAAGAGACTAGAGCCACAGAAGCCACAGTCTCTGAAATGTCCCCCTCTTCTTCTCTACTCTGGTATTCCCTTTTCTGTGTTTACTTTTCTTCTTGCACCTGCCCTAGGCTGCCCACCTGGTACCCCCCTGATGGGCAGCACCCAGGATGCTGTCACCCCTTCCCCCGCTCAAACACTAACCCCGCTTTAGATAAGCAGGTGTGGCTGCGAGCCCCGGGCAGCAGGTCACTGCACAGGTGATGGTGGTGCCGGGGAGGTGGCGGGATCCATGGCCGAGTGTGGCCGGTGTGAGAACAGGTAAAAGGCAGGCGTACTAGGGGTTCGCTCCCACGTAAGCATTCCTATGGAAAGTTGTGTGTGAGTGTGCCTGAAAGTGGGGGGCAGTCCTCAAACACTGTGCTGTGGTCATAGAGCAGATAAAAACAGCTGAAGTTTGCTGGCTCACAAAGCTTCTCCATTTCTGTCCTGTCACATGGTCCTGACAATATCTAGGTCAGGTGGGACGGCGACTCCTGTTTGTCCAAAGAAGCTGAGGCTCACAGTGACTCGCCATGCTCCCCTGACAGGTCTCCGAGGGTGAGCCCAGAAGGAGTGTTCCGACTTCGTGTGTTCTCACTCCTTGCCGCCCTGGGCAGATGGACACGGGTGGTGCTGATTAGTGTGCCAAGCTGTCTGTGTAGGAATGGGTGAAGAAAACTTTGAAAAGCTAATATTTTTCTGACACAAAAATGGTAAGTGATTGTTGTAGAAACTGTAAAAACATAGAAACGTCTGAAGAAAAATTCACAGATCACCCAGACTCTCACTGTTCGGAGACGAACACTGTTAACATTTAGTGCACTTTCCACAATCTCTCTTCTGTGCTTAATGTATGTGTAGCTGAGACTGCAACTTATATGCAATTATGCATCATACTTTTCTACCTAACATTATATCACAAGCATTTTCCCACACCATTAAAAAGTCTTATAATTGTGATTTTTATTGACTTCCTAATATTCCTTTCTGTGCACATACCTTGATTGCCGTAAGCAATCCCGAATTCATTCGTCACTTAGGTAAGGGAGGGATTTCTGTTGATTCATTCCTCAGGTCCCATAGACACCAAAGCAGCATCCCAGACTACACTGTGTTTCAGAATTTTGACTTATTTCAAAGATTCCTAGTCTTTTAGGTTGAAGTAATTTGTCTTAAGATAAGCCAGCCACTTATTTACTGAACACATAGTAAATACATCATTCAACGAGAGCAGAAGGTCTGAACGGGATGGGGAGGCGACACGGGAGAAGTCCGTACTCTGGAAGAGCTTGGACGTTGTACAGCCTCCAGAGCCAAAGCCCGAGAAAGAAGCGCCCTAAGGTGGACGGAGGCTCCTTGCCGGGCTGTGGTCTCACAGCCGACAGCCCCAGGAGTGCGTTTGCCCGGCAGAGCACGGTGATCAGAACAGCGGGCGCACTCTCCCCTCTCGCACTTGCCTTTAGAAGCAGGCTGGGCCCTCACAGGTTTGTTCCCCAGGACTGAGTCATGTGCTCAGGGATTCACTTGGTGGACAGGACGGTCAATGTCCACTCAGTTTATGTTTCCAGACGGAATGGCCTGGGTATAGGTATCAACTACAACAGCTAACATGTAGCGAGTATCTTCCATGTCCAAAGCACCTTAGGAAATCTGCACAAGAATCTATTTTTTTTAAAATATGTTTTTATTGATTTTTTAGAGAGAAAGGAAAGGAGAGAGAGATAGAAACATCGATGTGAGAGAGAAACATCGATCGGCTGCCTCCTGCACGCCCCTCCTGGGGATCGAGCTCGCAACCTGGGCATGTGCCCTGACCGGGAATCGAACCGGGACCTCGGAGGCCATGGAATGGAGCTCAATCCATTGAGCCACACCGGCCGGGCCTGCACAGGGATCTCTTTATTCTCCTCCTACAAGAAGGCAGTGCAGCATAGGGTCAAAGACCCAACAGCGGAGGTCGAGCTGCTTGCCAACCTGTGACTCTAGACAAGGTATTTAACCTCTTTGTGTCTGGTTCCTCAGCTGTAGAATGGAGATGGAAAAATGTACCACCTGGGGCTGTTCAGATTATTCGTTAAGACAGGTAAAGCATTTAGCCTAGAAACAGACACACAGTAAGCAGGCAACAAAGCTGAACCATTGTGTAAGCCTGCCAGGAAACATCCCAGTAGGAAGTTAATTTCCATTAAAAAAATTTTTTTTTTCCTTTATTGATTTTAGAGAGAGAGGAAGGGAGAGGGAGAGGGAGATAGAAACATCGATGAGAGGGAACATTGACTGGCTGCCTCCTGCATGCCCCCCACTGGGGATCAGGCCCACAACCTGGGCATGTGCCCTGACCGGGAATCGAACTGGCAACCTCTTGGTGCATGGGTCGATGCTCAACCACTGAGCCACACCGGCCGGACTCCATTTTATGGAGGCTGAAATCAAGGCACAGAGGGGTTAGGTACCTTGCCAAGGTCACACAGACACAAAAGGGATCCCCATACTGGACTGTAGAGACGGTACTCTGATTACTGTGCTGTATTGCCCAGAAGGAATTTCCATCCGGAAAGGAGAGCCCTGCAAAGCAAAGCAGGACACATGAACTTAGGTGGTCTGGTTTGGGAAGATGAAGGCAGGCCTGAAAGAAAGAATACTAGAGACGTTCGTTTGCTAGGGTCCCAGGCAACAAGAAGAAGAATTCTTGTGGCTGCCAGACATCAGAGAAGCCGGTCGTAGTCTTTTGGTCCTTGGTAGGGGAGAAGCGTGGGGAACCTAAAATACTGCTGGCTGCAACCCAGAGTCCTATGGGATGCTGGCTGCTCTACTGATGATGTAATATGTGCAGATGACTCAAAAATGGTGAAAAAAAAGTACTGTGCCCACACGGGTGTCCTGGGGTAGACTCTCTGTGCCCTGACCTGGGCAGAGAGAGTCAGAGGGAACTTGGTTCATTTTGATCTTTCAGCCTTTCTTCTGCTGTCCGGTTGAAGTCTCACCGTAGCCCTCCTCAGTCTCATCCTCTTCCCTTCCTCTCCACTAATAGCAATTTGGCGTGGTATCTATTTGTCTATTTATTTCTACATTACACAATAATATCATATCAGTCTTACTGTTCTCACCTTACTGTTCTCGCGCATTTCTGTGTTATTGCAATCTGTCTGTGCTGTGGTTCACATCATGTGAATACTCTATTATGTGTCCATTTCCTTATGTTTCTATTGTGAGAATATTGGCTATTTCAAATCATATCGCACTGAGCATTTTTGTACCATTCTCTTTGTAAAGGATGCGAGGATTTCTGGTTTTGGTATCAAGCTATCATGTAAAATGGAGAGCATAGTTTTTTATTTTCCTCCAATTGCCTGAAACTATTTGGATAATAGAAGGATTATATGTGAGGTTTGTTGTTGTTGTTGAGGGTTTCATAAAACACATTTGTGAACCTCTTGGAGTGGTTTTCTTTTTAAGGAGGATGGTGCTATGATGATATTGGAAGATATTTAACTAGGAATGGAATTGCTGAACTACAAGATAGGCACATTTTAATTACTAAATTCTCCAAACTGATTGTACCAACTTATACTTTCCCCAGCATTATATGGGAGTTATTTTTTTCTCACATTCTCTCCAACACTCGGTATTATGTAACTTGATGATATCTGTAGTTTCAAATTTGCCTTCAACTTATTTTTAGGGACATTATGTTTCCATCTTTTGTGAATTGCTTATTCATGTGTTTGGCCATTTTTCTAGTGATGTATTTGTCTTTTTCTTAACAATTTTAGGAATCCTTTACATAACCTGCATTCAAATCCATATAGCTAGCTTTCCCCCAAGTTCATAAATATATTCTATATTTTACTATAATAATTATAAAGGTTTGGTTTTCTTACCAATAGGCATTTAATTTGGAGTTTATTTGTGTTTACAGTATGATCCAGGGATTCAATTTTATGTTTTGCCATGTGGAAAAACAGTTATTGAGTAGATTTTCAGTTTATTTAATGGTTATTGGCTCATTCAGATGTTCGATTTTTTTTCTTAGGTTTGTGTATAGGTGTGTGTATATAAACACACACACACCTTCATATGTACACACCATATCTATATCTGTATCTCTCTCTCTATCTCCATCTATCTGTCTATCCACTATCTGATTTTCCATGTCATATAATCTTTTGAATTTCTATGAATTCAGTTTTTCATAGGGCATTCTTATGTAGGTACAGTTTATCATCACTTTTTCTTTCTTTTTTCATTGGGCAGACTTGCCTGAGGTTTTTTGTTTCTAGTCATTCAAAAGCCAGCTCCTATTTTTATAGATCATTAGTATACTTTTACTATGAATTTTTACTTCTCTCTTTGTTTTTATTCCCTTCTACTTTCTTTGGGTTTAATCTGTTTTGTGTTCTTCCTACTTCTTACTGAATGTTTAACTCATTTATTTTCAATATTTAGTATATGAATATAAGACTATGACTTTCTCTTTAATTCTTTGTTTTCATTGACTCCCATAGATTTGGTATGTAGTGCTTTCATTGTTATTTAGTTCCAAATGGTTCATAATCTCCATTATGATGGTTTAAAAAAAATGTTTAATCCTCACCTGAGGATATCTTTATTGATTTGAGAGAGAAAGGAAGAGCGAGAGTATGAGCGAGAGAAACATCCATGTGAGAAACATAGATCGATTGCCTCCTGTATGCACCCTGACTGAGGATCGAACCCACAACCTAGGTATGTGCCCTCACCAGGAATTGAACCTGCAACCTTTTTGGTGTATGGGATGAGTGCTCCAACCAATGTTGGAAGTATTACTATTTTTTCAAATCATTGGTTACCTATAAGTGTGATTTTTTTCTTTCCAAATTAATTCTTTTAATCTTTTTCTGTTTTATTTTAATTTTAATTACTTTGTAGTCATATAATAAGTTCTTTATGGCATAGATTTTATGAAATTTCTGGAAACAACTTTTATGACCTGGTCGGTGATCACACAATGTTGTGTGTGTGAAAAGAATGCATACTCTCTGCTTGTTGGGTCCCAGGGCTCTTTGTGTCATTATTAGCTCAAGACTGTCATTAGTGCTCCTCAAATCTATTTCTTTGCTAATTTCTGGTCTGCTTGATCTCTTCCTAATTGATGTGTGAAGAAAATTCCCACTAGCTATGTTGATTTGCCAACTTATCCATGCAATTCTGTCACTTCTTGCTTTATGTGGGAAGATACTATTGCACTCACACAAATTCATGATTGTTTGATCTCCTTGGTGGACTTTATGTGGAAGGGTATAGTTAGGACTCATATTCTTGCTGTCAGATTGGGCCATCTGACTAGTTCTGGAGAATGTAGTGTGAGGAGAGGTGACATGCTTCACCTCTGGGGTGCCTCCTGCATTTCTCTCTTGCCTTGTCATGATCATCTTGCAGGCCATACGTCCAGATGACATAGCTACAGTGTGGAGGCGGGCCACCTGACCTATATGAGACTTTATACATTAAGCCATTGGGATTTCAGAGGTTTGTCAGCCATAGGAGCTAGGGTTAATCATCCTGAAATAGTCTTGTTTTTATGCTTTTTGCCATAACTTCTATTTCCTATTTTGTTAGTATTTCCCTACTGTATTATATCTTTTTTATTCCTTTTTGTTCAAACTTCATCACTTCGTTCATATTCAACTTTTGTGTTGAACCTTCTTTAAATGTGTATTTTGTGTTGTTGTTAATCCTCACCCAAGGATATTTTCCCATTGATTTTTAGAGAGAGTGGAAGGGAGGGAGGAAGTGAGGGGGAGAGAGAGAGAGAGAGAGAGAGAGAGAGACATCGATGTGAGAGAGACACATCGATTGGTTGCCTCCTGCAAGACCCCGACCGGGGCTTGAGATCAAACCAGCAACCCAGGTATGTGCCCTTGACCAGAATTGACCCCACGACCCTTTGGTCTGCAGGCTGATGCTCTAACCACCAAGCCAAACCAGCCAGAGCTTAATATATACTTTTTAAAATGGAATATTGCTTGGTTAAGAATTCATTTAGGTGTTTCTGTTTTTTTTTTTTTCTTCTTCTTTTGATTAGTGAATATAATTTTATTATGATTACTAACATCTTTTGTCTTATTTCTACAATTTTACTTTATTTTTTATTTTTAACAAGCTCCCCCACCCCTTTGGTTTCTGTTGGATTTCTTTAGTTTTCTCTATTTTCTTGGTTTTTATTTTTGGGTGGTACTCCTAACATTTTAATATGCAGTCTTTTAAATGTAAATTTTCTTTTAAAATTTTATTTTGTAATAATTTCAGACATATGAAAGATTGCAAAAATAGTATAAATAATTCCAGTATATCCTTCCTTCTTCATCCCCATGTAACCACAATTATCAAAACTAGAAAATTAACCTTGGTACTAATCTATAAATGGTAATTACATTTTCCCAGTTGTCCTCTTAATGTCCCTTTCCAGGACTAGGATCCCATCCAGGATCTCTCACTGCACTTAGTTGTCATATCTCCTTAGGCTGCTCCACTCTGGGGTAGTTCCTCAGTTTTTCTTGATCTTTTATGAGTTTGCCAGTTTGAAGAGTATTAGCCAAATAAGTTTGTAGAATGAGCTTCACTTTGGGCTAATCTAATGTTTCTTCATAATGAAATTCAGGTTATATATATTTTGATGGTAATACCAAAAGCATGTTGGTGTGTTTTTCTTTGTTCTCTGTGATACCAATTTGTTTCGTTACTGGTGATATTAAGTTTGGTCACTTGGTTATGGTAATGTCTGTCAGGTTTTTCTGTACAGTTACCATTTTTTAAACAGACTTTACAGGTCTAGAGAATTACCATTATTCCTTTTGAAAATATCTTGTGAGGGGGATACTTTGAGACATGCAAACATCCTGATTGTCGTCATATCTTTACTCATTAAAGTTAGCATCCATTGATGGTTCTTCCTTGCCACACTTACTATCATAGTGTTTTCAAAATGGTGATTTTTCTAGTTCCATCGTTCTTTTACATTTGTTAATTGAACTATACTCTGAAGAAGAGCTGTCCCTTTTCTGTATTTACTTATTGAATTTTTAAATTCTTATTGTTATGTACTAACTCTTTTTCCCCCTATGGGTCATAATCCATTACTGTCATTATATTACTGCTCAAAAACATCTCAGATTTGCTATTGGGAGTTTCTTCAAGTTGGCTTGTGTGTCCTTTTGACATGCCCCCATAGTTTTTTTACATGTCTTTACTTTTTTGCACCACAAGATGTTCCAGGCTCACTTTATACTGTCCCTGCCCAGCCCTGAAATCTGCCATTTCTCCAAGGAGTTCTGGTTCCTTTTGTTGGAAACCAGATTCTGAAACCAAGATGGTTGCTAGGTTTGCTTTTTGCTACTGTGGTGTCATTGCTTCTTAGTCATCTTAGTAGACAGCACTGGGAAATCATTCCATGTCCGTTCATAGAATCTTTCTCTTCCTACAGCTGCACAGCATTCCCTTGTGTGGATATACCACAGTTCCTATAACTATTCTCTTACATGTGGGTATTTAGGCTGTTTCTAGTATATTGTAGTTACAAACCATGCTGCAATGAATAACCCTGTGTATATGTATTTTTGTATTGTTGAAGGCATGTCTTCAGGGTGAATTCCTGAAAGTGGAATTGCTACATCAAAAGGTGAGTGCATATGTAATTTGTTAGATATTGACAACTAAAGGGTTGTAGCACTTTCCAATTTCCTTTTGGCTTCAGTGGTTAAGAATGATTGCTTCATGTTTCACCATAGAATGTATACTCTTACTTTCTCATTTTCACTAATCTGACAGATGAGAATAGATATCCCATTGTTGTTTTAATTTGCATTTATTTAGTTATGAACGAGTTTAAAATCTTATGTTAGGGGCTATATGTATATCTTTCTTTTGGTGAATTGTCTGTCCATGTCTTTTCCCCCATTTTTCTATTGGCGTTTTGGTACTTTGCCCCTCAATTTTTAAGAATTCTTTATATATTAGTGATATTATTCCTTTGTGTTATCTGCTGCAAATATTGTAAATTTTTCTCCCAAGTTTTCCAGTTGTCTTTGGACTTTGCTTATATTTTTATCTTTTTCATAAATAACTTAGAATATTTTAAAAATAAGTGTTTATTTATATTTAGAAACAAATGATACAGAAAAATTTATGAATCTTTAAAAAAATTTTTTAACCTCTGGATTTGGGGTCACATTTAGAATGCCTCTCCCTGTACTGATGTTAGAGAGAAAGTCCCACATTTTCTTTTAGTACCTGTAGGGTTCCATTGTCTAATTTAAGTCCTTAACCCATTTGGAATTTACTCTTGTCTATTGTGTGAGGCATGGACTTATTTTTATCTTGTTCCAAATAGCTACCCAATTTCCTGAGCACTATTTATTCAAAAGTCTATCTTTGACCCAGTTATTATTTGAGATGCCACTTTTCATCATATACTAAAATTCCACATGTACATGGATACATTCCTGGAAATGTATTTGTCTACTCATGGGCCATGCCACACTGTTTCAATTATAGAGGCTTTATATTATATTTTAATATCTGACTGATAGAGATAATTCCCCTTGTAGTTGCAATTTTTCTGTGTTGTTTTATTTTTCATGTATTTTCCTGGCTATCCAATGCATGTCCCCCCTCTTCCCTTATGTGAACTTTAGTTGCAACTTGTCTAAATTCTTAAAAATGCTTGTTGAAATTTTACTGAACTTGCATTAAATTTTTTAATTAACTAAGGGGAACTGACAATTTTTATGATGTTGAGTCATCCTATCCAAGAATGGATTCCTTCTATTTGTTTAAGTTTACTTTCATGTCTTCCAAGAGTATTTAAAAGTTTTGTTTATATAGATTTTATACATTTCTTGCTAAGCTTTTTTAAAAGATGTAATCTTTTGTTATATCAAATGATTTTTTTTCCTATTATTTCTTAACTGTTTATTATGTATGTAGAAGTTGTTGATTTGTATATTAACATGCATTTTTCTTATTGAGGTATACTTGACATAAAACATTACATTAGTTTCAGGTGTACAATGTGATGATTAAATATTTGTATATATTGCAGTTTATCACCACAATAAATCTAGTTAACATCCTTTACCACACATAGTTACACATTTTTTCCCTTGTGATGAGAACTTTTAAGATCTACTGTCTTAGCAAATTTCAAATATACAATACGGTATTGTTAACTATAGTCACCATGCTGTATGTTACATCCCATGACTTATTTATTTTATTATTGAAAATTTGTATCTTTTGACACCTTTCACTCATTCGGCCCACCCCCACTTCCTGCCTCTGGCAACCTCAATCTGTTCTCTGTGTCTATGGGTTCGGTTGTTTATTTGTTGTTATTTTTTATATTCTCTATATAAGTGAGATTATACAGAATTCTTCTTTCTCTGTATGAATTATTTCACTTAGCATAATGCCTTCAAGGTCCATAGATGTCACAAATGGAAATATTCCATTCATTTTTATGGCTAAATAATATTCCCTTGTGTGTGTGTGTGTGTGTATATGTGTGTATTTTCTTTATCCATTCATCCATCAATGGACACTTAGGTTGTTTCCATGTTTTGACTATTGTAAATAATGCTGCAGTAAATATGGGGTACATATATATTTTTGAATTAGTATTTTTGTTTTAATATGCATTTTTAATTTAATATACTGTAACTCTCATTCATTACCTTCACTTTGCTCCTGAACAATGCAGAAGCTTAAAGTTTGGTCTCTTTACTCACACCTTCCATTTTACTTTTCTTCAGTAGTTAAGTTTCTCCTTGATTTCCTCTCACATTTGTCATTATTTCAGGTTTGCCAATATCTTGGCTTATTATTACTTTTTGGAGTCTTTTTTTTTTTTTTCATTCTAGGTTTGTTTTCTTTCTTCCTGAAGTATTTTTTAGTAGATCTTTTAAAAAGGATCTGTGTATGGTAAACTATCTCAGTACTCATCTGAAAATGCCATTATTTAGCATTCATTCTTGAATGGTGGTTTAGCTGGTTGGTATTATATATTCCATTGTTTTCCAGCATCTGCTTTACCTGGTAGGAAGTCTTCAGTAAACCTAATTGCTGTTGCTTGTTCGTTTTTCTTTTTGTCTCTGCTGGCTTTTAAAGTTGTCTCTGTTTATAATGCATTGTTTTATTATTGTGTGTGTAAGTATGCATTTGCTTTAATTTATTCTTCTGAGGATTTAGTATGTTACTACAATGCGAGGACTTATATCTTCAATTCTGGGAAATTCTTCAATATTATTTCTTTGAATATTGACTCTTCTGGAACTCTAATATAGATGTTGGAAATCACTATATCTTCCATGTATATTAACTCTTTTTATTTTCTATCTCTTTGTTGCATTCTGTACAGTTTCCTTATATCTATTTTTATATTTCACTTAATCTTTCATTTGTTTTGTCTAGTTTTTTGTTCAAACTTTTCCACTGATTTTTTTTTTTTACTGACTGTATTTTTATTTCCATATTCCATATTTGATTCTTTTTCATTTTTTTTCATACTGCCCTGTTTTTGCCATAAAATTCCTATTCCTACTGTTAACTTTGAACCAGGGTCACAGTTTGTGAAACCTGAAGCTTATACATTTTGGAAGGTCTCTCGTTAAGAAAAATAATATGCAATTGCAAATATAAAATTAAACACAATAGTGAATATTTATTTGGAATGAGAACAGAAATCACAAAATTATAGATTTAAAAAAACCTGATAAATACCACCAAATATAACACAAATTTTAGAAAAATAACAATATGCTTTTATTAACTACCTGACACATCTCCATAGTTGACCTAGTCCAAATATGACAGGTTTATAATAGTCTCTTTAAGGTGAGAATAGAAAGATAACTCCGTCTTTTCTCTAGCATATCTTTGATCAAAATTTAACTTTATTATTTGTGATTTATAAAAGTTAGTTTCAGCTCTCGTACATGGCTTTTGGCAATATCATACATTGTAAGAATTGCTGTCAAATTTGGAAAAACCTCTAATTTCTTTCATATATGATTTGTAAGAATTTCCTAGATATAAGCCTCTGGCTCCATACATTTCAATTTTTTTCTTTCCTACATATTTGTGGTGCTGGGTCTGTAGAACAGGTTTATATTGGAAACGATCTCTGGCCCTGTATCTTCATATCACTACATGGAAATGACTATGAACCATGTAAATATGTTCCACTAAATGTATCTTCAACTTTTTCCCAGCCCCAGAGTTTCCCGTTGCCATTCCAATGCCTTCAAACAATAATAGAAGTGGAACAGAGGAAGAATAGAAAGAGACAATGCTCTTAACTATTGAAGGTTAAACTATCTATTATAAATTTTATAAAAACCTATTTGAGTATATTGCTGGGGTCCCATGGGCTTTGGAAAGGGCCTGTGCCCGTGAGAGGCCCCGCACTTTAGCTTCATTAGCGTTGCAGTAAATCTGCCTCTGCTTTGAACATCTTAATTATAATGATTTTAAAGCCTCTTTCTAATTGCTTTAATCTTTCTAGGCACGGTGGGTGCATCAGCTGACTCTTTCCATGCCGGTGTTTTACCTTGCAATATCTGTAATCTTGGATTATGAAGTCAACCTCTATGGGGCTTTCTTTGTCTGTGGGAGTCCCTTGAGTCAATGGTGACTTGGTGGTTGCCTTTGCCAGGGCTCCTGGGTCCCCATCCATGTTTATGTTACTTTCTCAGGTAGGGTGGAGGATCACATCATATGCACTATACAATGTGAACGCCCCAATTTAGACTGGGGGTTCCAACTCCTGGCAGGTGACTGACTCTTTTCACCCTTGTCTGGTAGATGTCAAACTTCCTTTCTGCTTCATTGAACCATGGCTGAAGCTCTTCTGGACCCTGTTTCAAGTCTGAAGCAGCCCTACATGGGTCCTGGCAGTTTTAACCTTTCCAGGGCATGAAGCCATTGGTCTCTCTGCCCTCCCTGCACACATCAGAAATCTGTCCCCCAGCTATTAGGACTTACATCTAGATCCAAGAATCATGGTCCATTTAGTTTCAGTTCTTGCTCACCACACTGACTTTCAGTTTTCTCTTTATTTTCGTCACCTACCTTGGTTTCAAGCTCCATTATGTACCCAACATTGTTTGGTTAGATTTTATCTGACACATCCATGTATTTGGAAATGGAGAATGATCGTTTGAGTAAATCTAGGCAAGTCAGCTGCAACTCATTCATTAGTTCAACATTGTATTGTTCAGACAATGTATATGTGTCTGACATTTTCTACAGTACTATCTATTCATCAGTATATAATTCATACTTCCTGCCCTTGTGGGGTTTACTTTCTAGTAAATTGAAATGAGCTCTTTTCTGATAGGGACTCTTCTTCTTGCCCTGCAGAGGGCGCATGGGGGCCTAGCTTCCCTCTCCTCTCCCCTGGATGTGTCTGAGGTTACCAGCATGCTGTGGCTATGAGTACAGTCTGAGCGTGTGAGCACACATTCAAACCCAACTCAGGGTCTTGCCTGTCGTCTTAGTGTGTCTGGACCTTTCTACCACCATCAACCCCTTTTATTTTGAAGGGATTTGTCTATCATATGCACTGAAATAGTAATTAAGCTCCACAACATAATCCTTTACTTTAATTATCTGAAAATAATTCCTCTTTTTATTCACTTGCATACAGAAAAATCCACCCTAAGGGATGTGACAAACTGTACAGTCATGTAGCCACCACCAGAATCATGACACAACATTGTTCCACTGTCCCCAAATATTCTCTTACGCCCTCGGTAGTCTAGCTCTCCTCCTCCCACAGCCATGGGCAACCCCTGACCTGTTCTCAACTCCTTTAGTTTGATCTTCTCAAGAATATCATATAAATGGACTCATACAAAATGTAGCCTTTAATGTCTATTTTCTTTCACTTAGCATAGTGTATTTAAGATTCGTCTATATTGTTCCTTCTCTACTATTTTGTTTAAAAAAGGTCTTAATCAGACCTTCTTGCTTGTAAAAGCTAATGATGGTCAATAAGGATTGACTGATACGTATTTGTTGTTGCTAAGATCAAATATGCCATCAGATGATTATATCTAATATGCACCACATGATAGGTTTCTAGGGTAAAAAATAATTGTAAGACTTCTGATTTAAAAAATATTAAAATGGGAACAAGTGTGCTGCTTAGGGGTTAGAAAATACTGTAATCACAGGCCAAGCCAAAGAATACGGCCATGTCTTAAAAAATGTGGAAAACCTGATAGGTGGTAAATATAAAAATTTGAAAGCTGTTTTAAAATACTAAAACTAGCAGGTGCTCAACAAATATTTGTTGCATATGTGAGGGAGGGACTGATGGAGGCTCACTGAACCACAGGGGCTTCCTGAAGTGTGGAGACTCCTAAGTTGGTGATCACTTGCCCAAAAGACCATCTGCGTTTGATCCCAAAGCTCCTGGCAGCTACCTCGGTTCTCTCTTCCTGAAGTAGCAAGGGCTTTGGCATGTTCTCAACCGTGTGGGCTTGGGAGGCAACACAGAACAGCAGCCAGTTAGCACACCGCAGTCACCGGCCCACATCTTTCCAGGAGCTTGTTTGGGGTCCGCCTGCCAGTGGCACACCTGCTCCAGCTTGCCCAGTCACGTGGCCTTGAAGTGAGTTCCCATACAGGAGGCAGCCGTGCACCTGTTAGGCAAGTAAATGTGTTTATGGCACGAGTGGAATTGCACCTTCAGATGTATGTTCAGAGCTGCCATCACAGGTGACAGGAGGCAACTGCACCTCTGGGGCAGGGATGGGCCCCTGTGGCTGACAGAAGTGGTCTCTTCCCACACCTGTGTGCTTCATATTCAAGCCCGAAGGATATAAAACACGTGTTAAATACAATCACTGCTTCGAAGAGCGCACTGCGTTTCGGAGGCAGTGTGCCACACCAGGAGGTTCTTGTTGCATGCTTGCTGAGGGAATGGCACGGTGCCCTCCTTTCAGGCAGGGAGCATGGGTGTACAGAACAGCAGTGTTAGAAAGACTGTAAGGGTCATCCAGTCAAGCCACCCAGGTGACCACTGTTGCCTGGACAGTTGTCTCTGCCTCCCTTCTGCTGCGTCACGTGTGACAGCTGAAGTCAGGCACATCACCGGTTGGGTCTCCCCTGGGCATTTCCAGATATCCTAGCTCAGAAGCCTGGAGGAACTTGGCGCCCAGCTGCCAGCCACTCCTGGTGCACTAACTGGGAGCAGGAGTGAGAGGCCCCGGTTTTGTCTGGTGGTTCTGAAAGCCTGGTTGTGGCCAGCTTCCTGATGGACAAGGATTGGATTTTTTTTTTTTAATCCTCACCCAAGGATATTTTTCCATTCATCTTCAGATAGAGTGGGAGGGGGAGAGAGAGCGAGAGAGTGAGTGAGACATCGATTGGTTGCCTCTCGCACAACCCCAACTAGGGCCAGGGACTGAACTGCAACTGAGGTACATGCCCTGGACTGGAATCGAACCCGAGACTCTTTGGTCCGAGGGTTGGTGCTCTAACCGCTGAGCCAAACTGGTCAGGGCAAGGGTTTGATTTTAAAGTCCAGTTTTATTTTTTGTTTTTGTTTGTTTTATTTTTATGGGCAAATGGTGTGTCCATAAAGAAACTTTAGTTTCTCTTTTTTCACCTTTGTTTTTATATAGGACTAAATTTTATTTATTAGAATTCTAAAACGTAAATGACTAAGGGTCACTAAGATTTGGTAACTAAAACCAAAACTGCTAGTTTACGTAAACTTCTCCTACTTTGGAATGTCTAAATTAAAATTATTTTCTATAATTTTTGTGAATCCATAAAATAGGAAATTTTATAATCAAGAGGTAACCTCACTTACTAGCCTTTACACAGAGCAGAAAGCATCCTTTGGAATGAAGACAGTGGAAACCCACAGTCCAAAAAGAGCTCATCCGTGCTTTAGTTTAGAAACCTCAGCCAAGGAGCTCGGGAAATAGTGATCAAAAACACAAATGGTTTTCGACGACAGAAATTCGTAATATAGCTTAAGTACGCACTGAATCTTTTATTAAAATATCTTGGCTTATTAAATGCCGTATTTAAGGTTGCTTTCCGAATACAGTTTTAATCATGGCTGTAAGTGCGCCGCACTGGGGTTCGCGCACCCGTTAAAAGAGAAAAATGTGCTCCCACGTGTAGCCCCAAAGCCTGCACACTGCCATTTTGTGAGTGGCTCAGAAGTGACTTGCCCGGAAATCCAGACTCGCAGCAGCTGACAGGAAAGGAAAGATGTGTCTAAATGCTGACACCGGTCATGAAGCTGATGTTTTATTTAGATGTCCTTGCAGCACAGAGGTCTCGGGAATCATGTTTATGGTCTTCGTGAAGGAGAAATACAAGCAGCGGTGGATATCTTGGCAGGTAGGGCCCGATGTAGTTGTAATAATTCACAGCACTGCTCCAGGGTTTCCCTGTTGCTTCAGGCAAAAACCTGTATTATAAATTATATCACACAAAGCTGAATTTGACCTACCAGTTGATGCATAATAAACTGACTTAATTCTGAATATTAACTACACATTGTGGCCTAAAGGTTTTATGCTCTCTAAATGTAACAATAAATTATACAAAAATCTTACTCTTGGGTGAAGCCTAAATATAAATAAATCCCCAATCTTAATACTATGCCAAAAGACCGGTTACTATAGATACCAGAGAGAATATATTAATCTTAAATATTATTGCTGAATAAAATAACTTTAGAATATCGCTAAGTACTTGAAGTAATTATAGATACTTTGGGGAGAAGTTTCCATATTTAATAAACCACTTTCCCATTTGCCCCATTTCTTGAGTGGAAAACCGAAAGAGAACACCTTGTCTCCTCCGTGATCACTGAGTGAGACGATTTGTGTGTTTAAATTCTCCCCAGTCCCAAGCATAGGATTTAGTTCATATACGTGTTCAGCAATGGTCAGAATGGACGAGTTAGGAACGTTTGGAAATATCGCATTGTCTGAGCAAAACGGTGTTGGGTTTGAAGAATGGATATGCCTGCATCTAGGTATTTTGTTCTACAAATGACTTCCTCACATAATTGTGGTTTGCGAATAGTTGGGAGCCATGTCGGTGAAGTGTTCTGAAATGTGCTGTTTGTAGCAGAGAGGTCACACACAGGCAGGAAGCGATCAACCCCAGCAGAAGCGTGGACTCTCTTTTGCCTCGCTTGTAGCCTGGGACTCCATCCTGGCCACAGGTGACTGTACCTGGGTAGAAAATGATCTTCTCTTTGGAGAATTTGAACTGCGAGAGCCAGAGCTGGAGAGTTAGTGCATAATTATCCCTACACTGGAAGTTCCTTCTTGGGCCTGGCTACATGTCCTGCCCCCGGTTTCTATGAGCTGTCCTTGTATCCTGATAATACACCTCCCTTTCCACAGATTCCACTGAGTGGGAGTCTGTTTCTGGCAACCGAACAACCGAGACACATCTGTGTTATACGAGTCCCTTTATTCACTGCTTGAGCACCTACCATACCAGATTCAAGTGTTTTGGGTTTAATATTGAGAGGATAAAACACAAAACTAACTATAATATGAGTCCAAAATGCTAACACACATGAAAATATAAGTTGCGGCTTGAATGAAATAGTAGGGAGAAAGACTATCTGCTCGAGGATGCAGGCAGATTAGGGCAGTCCTGATGGACAGAGGGCCATCCATGCAGCCCTTCCTTCTACACACGCTGCCTTCACCACGATACACGCTCTCCATGTCCTCTGTGGACTCTAATGCTTCCTGACTGCTAGCTTTGCCCTCTGTCTGCCCTCCACACTGCTACCAGAGTGAACAGGTAACATCAAACCTGTAGTATCAGACATTGGTCCTACGTGACCCTTAAAAGGCCCCCACACCCTTGGTTTCAAGTCCAAACTCCTATGTTGGCAAAGCCAACACACTAGGTCCCAGAATTCCCTTCCAGACTCACGTACTACTTCTGCTGCACACACGGGGCTCCAGCCACCTTGAACCTGTCCCGGTTCTTGACCACGTTCTGTACTTGCCTCAGTGCCTTGGCATGTAGCCTTCTGTCATCTTTCCTGGAAATCACTGATCAATTTCAGAGCCTCAGCTGAAGTGCCACCACCTCTCCGAGCCTTCCCATGACCTCTTTTCAATGGTAGAATTAAAATGTAAAGGTCTGTCGGTGTCTATACGATGCGTTCTACATGTTAGCACAGTATATCGCAGTTTATTGTTTATGTGTCTGTCTTACCTTCCCTTAGGAAGGAACTGGAAAGCAGGACAGGACGCACTCAGCTTTGCATCTCCAGTGAACAAATGGAAAGAGCTTATGCAAAGGGCTCAGTGAAATGGTAGTTCAATTGGATGGGGCCGAGATTTAAATTGGTCCCGGGACAAAGGCTGAGACATTGAAAGGTGGGCATGGGACAGAGACTTTAAGGACCAGGGAGCAAGAGCCTGGACATGGAGGGAGCAGGAAAGTTCGGAGGAGATCCGGGCAGAGCACGTCATCGCTTTGTCTGGAACAAAAGGGGGAGATAATGAAGATAAAGAAGATAACGTTGGGAAAATCAGTTGGGGTCCTGTTGAGGATTTTAATTTTTAAAACGTGAGTTTAATTTTGTAGGCAGCAGGGAGCCATATCCATTGAGTGTCACCGTGATGTGATCAAAACTGCCTTTTAAGGAGATGAAGCCAGGCAGGGTGCAGAGACCTGGACTGGAGAGCCTGGTGACTCTCATCATGCCCCAAGGAGGAAGGTCAGTCACCATCTCCCATTGTTTCCATCTTAGCTATTTCATTCTATTTTACTATCCTCTTTTCTGACAAATGAAAAAGAGAGTCACCCACGATGGCAGCCTCCTCTTCCCTCATCTCAGATGTTGCGAGGATCTTTTGGGCTTTAAAGCATCTGATAGACAAGAACAAGGGCACATCATCCCCATCCAGATGATGGCCCTGACTTTCATTTTTAGTAATGCTGGCGAGATGGAAATGGTTTGATATGGAGACATGTTTGACCTGTTCTATTTTTGCCGTGCTTTCACGCAGCTTAACAAGAACACTGGGTTCCTGCTTCGATGAGGGAATTGGAAGGTTTCACTTTCCCTCGGTGGCACTGATTTCCCTCGTGGCTCCCCAAACTTAGCAAAATTCAGAAACCACGACCTCCAGGTCTCAGCTGCCTCCTATCCCAAATATCACTTCCTCCTTGAAGCCTTCTGGGATTCTTTATCCTCCACCTCCACATCTGAAGTGACCCCACCCTACGGTATTTCCTTTTTCGACCTGAAATTATGATTATTTTGAAAATGACTTTCTGTGCCTATTAGCCTGAGATTTTCTGGAGGGCAGAATCAGGTCTTATGCACCCTAATAGCCCTCTCCTCTGTCCTGTTTCATTGGGACCCATGTGTCTTACACATAAGCAGGAACCGATACTTTCCATTTGAAGAGCACTTAATATTTTGCGTGCATTTTCTATATATCCGGAAAGGAGCTTTATCATCCACACTTCCATTTTGCAGATGAGAAAATCAAGTATTTGACTGATATACCTAAGGTTGCATGAAATGGCAAAGCAGAGACCAAAATCCACTTTTTTGCTTTCAAATTCTTTAATCATCTTTCTACTACACCCTCCTACCTCATGCTGTCTGATGAATGAGTGAATTTGAAATTTAGTTAGGATTGTTTTTAATCACAGAATTTTAGTGAGGAAGGAACCTGGTGAGATGCCGTGGCACTCGTACATCCCGGGGAGGCACACACGACAAGCAGGTAGTGAGGGAGCCTTCCTTGATCTGGCTGAGATCGTTAAAATTCAGCCATTAATCATAACAGCTGCATTCTTGCTTCAAGTGATCAGATACTAATGATTTCGACATTCTGAATTTTAGAAATTCCTGTTAATTGTCCTTAAAAAAAAAAAAGGGCAAGAATGAATAATCTTGACTTCATTTGTGAGAAAAAGAGTCAATCTCTCTAACTTACATTCCTTGTTCCCTTTCAAAATCACTTAATCTAATGTGAGGTTGTTTCTGGGCCCTTGTTTCTCTGGGTCTGACTTTTATTTATTTATTTCACTTGTTTATTTATTTATATTTGTTATAAATGTTTCTCCTTTTCCCCCCACTGACACCCTCCTCCCAATCCCCCCCCCCCGAATTATTGTCTGTGTCCTTGTTTACACATACATGCGTATAAGTTCTGTGTTTTATCTCTTCCCTCCCCCCACATCCACCTCTTCAGAGGTTTGTCAGTCTGCACCCCACTTCCATGTCTCTGGGTCTATCTTGTTCCTCAGCTTATTTTGTTCATTATATTCCACAAATAAGTGAGATCATGTGATATTTGTCTTTCTCTGATTGGATTATTTTGCTTAGGATAATACGCTCCAGGTCCCTCCATGTCGTCTCAAAGGATAAGAGATCTTTCTTTCTTACAGCTGCATAGTATTCCATTGTGTATATGTACCACAGCTTTTTTATCCACTCATCTATTGATGGACAGTTGGGCTGTTTCCAGATCTTAGCTATTATAAATAGTGCTGCTATGAACATAGGGGTACATATATTTCTGATTGGTGTTTCAGGCTTCTTAGAATATATTCTTAGGGGATTGCTGGATCAAATGGCAGTTCAATTTTTAATTTTTGAGGTAACACCATAGTGTTTTCCATAATGGCTGCACCAGTCTACATTCCCACCAGCCGTGTACTAGAGTCCTCTTTTCTCTACACCCTCACCAGCACTTGTTGTTTGATGATTTGTTGATGGCAGCCATTCTGGCAGGTGTGAGGTGATGCCTCATCGTTGTTTTAATTTGCATCTCTCTGATGATTAGTGACATTGAGCATTTTTTCATATGTCTCTTGGCCCTTTGTATGTCCTGTTTGGAGAGGTGTCTATTTAGGTTCTCTTCCCATTTTTTAATTGGGTTCTTTGTCTTCCTTTTGTTGAGTTGGATGAGTACTCTATATATTTTGGAAGTTAGCCCCTTATCTAATGTATAGTTGGCAATTATGCTCTCCCGTATAGTGGGTTCCCTTTCCATTGTGATGGTTGTTTTTTTGTTGTTCAGAAGCTTTTTAGTTTGACTTGTCCCATGTGTTTATTTTTTCCTTTGTTTCTATTGCCTTAGGCATTATATCAATGAAAATTCTGCTGCGTGTGATGTCTGAAATTTTGTTGCCTGCGTTTTCATCTAGGATTTTTATGGATTCATGGGTCACATTTAAGTATTTTTTTCATTTTGAGTTTATTCTTGTGTATGGTGTAAGTTGGTGGTCTAGTTTCATTTTTTTGCATGTAGCTGTCCAATTTTCCCAACACCACTTATTGAAGAGGCTGTCTTTACTCCACTTTAGTGCTCTTGCCACCTTTGTCAAATATTAATAGAGTATAATGACTTGGGTCAATTTCTGGGTTCTCTGTTCTGTTCCATTGATCTTTATGCCTGTTCTTGTGCCAGTACCAGGACATTTTGATTACTATGGCTCTGTAGTATAACCTGATATCCGGTATTGTGATCCTGCCTACTTTGTCTTTCTTTTTCAAGATTGCAGTAGCTATTTGGGGTCTTTTTTGGTTCCATATAAACTTTTGGAGTATTTGTTCTAGTTCTGTGAAATATGTCATTGTCATTTTAATGGGGATTGCATTGAATCTATAGATTGCTTTGGGTAGCATGGACATTTTAATTTAATGATGTTAATTCTTCCAATCCATGAACAAGGTATATGCTTCCACTTTTTTATATCTTCCTCTATTTCTTTTTTCAGTGACCTGTAGTTTTCTGTGAATAGGTCCTTTACTTCTTTGAATAAGTTTATTCCTAGGTATCTTAATTTTTTTTTGCCACAATGGTAAATGGGTTTGCTTTTTCAGTTTCTCTTTCATTGAATTCATTGTTGGTGTATAAGAAGGCCATCGATTTCTTGACAGTAGTTTTGTTTCCCGCTACTTTGCCAAATTAATTTATTAAATCTAATAGATTTTTGATGGAGTCTTTAGGGTTTTCTATGTACAGTATCATGTCATCTGTAAATAATGACAGCTTCACTTCCTTTTCTATTTGGATTCCTTTTATGTTTTCTTCATGTCTAATAGCAGTGGCTAAGACTTCCAGTATGATGTTAAATAAGAGTGGTGAGAGTGGGCATCCCTGTCTGGTTTCTGTTCTTAAGGGAAATGTTTGTAGTTTGTGCCCATTGAATATGATGTTGGCTGTAGGTTTTTCATATATTGCCTTTATTATGTCAAGGTATGATCCCTCTATTCCCACACTGCTGAGCGCTTTTATCAAAAATGGGTGCTGGATTTTGTTGAATGCTTTTTCAGCATCTATTGATATGATCATATGGTTGTTATCTTTCATTTTGTTTATGTAGTGTATCACATTTATTGATTTGTAGATATTGTACCATCTTTGTATCCCTAGGATGAATCCCACTTGGTCATGATGAATAATTTTTTTGATGTATTGCTGGATCCAATTTGCTAATACTTTCTTAAGGATTTTGGCATCTGTGTTCATTAGGGATATTGGCCTGTAGTTTTCTTTCTTTGTAGTGTCTTTATCTGGTTTTGGGATTAGGATTAAGCTGTTCTCATAAAATGAGTTTGGAAGTCTTCCATCTTCTTGGATTTTTTGGAATAGTTTGAGGAGAATGAGTGTTAGATCTTCTTTGAATGTTTGGTAAAACTGCCCCATGAAGCCGTCGGGCCTGGGCTTTTGTTTGCTGGGAGTTTCTAGATTACATCTTCAATTTCCTTAGTTGTTATTGGTCTATTCAAGTTTTCTATCTCTTCCTGGTTCAGTTTTGGGAGACTATGTGTTTCCAGAAATTTGTCCATTTCGCCTAGATTGTCCAATTGGTTGCTGTATAATTGTTCGTAGTACATTTTAATGATCCTTTGTATTTCTGTGGTGTCAGTTGTTACTTCTCTTTCGTTTCTGATTTTGTTTATTTGGGTCTTCTCTTTTTGTTTCTTGGTGAGTCTGGCTAAGGTTCCATGAATCTTGTTTATCTTTTCAAAGAACCAGCTCTTTGTTTCATTGATCTTTTGAATTATTTTTTTAGTTTCTATGTCATTTATTTCTGCTCTTTCACTATTTCTTTCTGTCTACTTGGTCTGGGTTTTTCTTTTTGTTTACTTTCTAGTTCTTTGAGTTGTAGGGTTAGAAAGTCAATTAGGAATTTTTCTTGTTTCTTGAGGTAAGCCTGTAGTGCTATGAACTTCCCTCTCAGGACTGCTTTCGCTGCGTCCCATAGATTTTGTGTTGTTGTGTGTTCATTTTTATTGGTTTCCAGGAAGTTTTTAATTTCTTCCTTGATCTCGTTGGTAACCCATTCATTGTTTAATAACATGTTATTTAGCCTCCATGTGTTGGAATGTTTTTGCATATTTTTGTTGTAATTGATTTCTAGTTTCATGCCATTGTGATCTGAGAAGATGTTTGATATGATTTCAATCTTCTTGAATTTGTAGGGATTTACTTAGTGTCCTAATATGTGGTCTATCTTTGAGAATATCCTGTGTGCACTTGAGGAGAATGTATGTTCTGCAGCTTTGGGGTGAAATGTTCTGTAAGTATCAAGTAAGTCCAGCTGATCTAGTTCATCATTTAAGGACTCTGTGTTCCTGTTAATTTTTTGTCTAGAAGATCTATCCAGTGGTGTCAGGGAGGTGTTAAAGTCACCCACTATGATTGCATTGCTATTGATCTCTCCTTTGAAGTCCTCCAGAAGTTTTAAAATATATTTTGGTGCTCCTGTGTTTGGTACATATAAGTTTACCAGGGTTATATCCTCTTGTTGGATTGTTCCCTTTAATATTATGCAGTGACCTTCTTTGTCTCTTATTATGGCCCTCGTTTTGAAGTCTGTCTTATCAGATATGAGTATTGCAGCACCAGCTTTTTTTTCATTTCCATTTGCCTGGAAAATATTTTTCCATCCCTTCACTTTCATCCTATATGAGTCTTTTGTTGTGAGGTGGGTCTCTTGTAGACAGCATATATATGGGTCATGTTTTCTTATCCAATCAGCTACCCTATGTCTTTTGATTTAAGGTTATTATTGATAGATACTTATTAGTTGCCATTTTAATTTTATGCCTGTGTTCCTCTCTCTCTCTCTGTTTCTTCTATTTATAGCAGTCCCTTTAGCATTTCTTATAGTGCTGGTTTGGTGGTGGTAAATTCCTTTAGCCTTTTTTTTTTTTTTTTTTTGTCTGTGAAGCTCTTTATTTCACCTTCAATTTTGAATGACAGCCTTGTTGGATATAGTAGTCTTGGATTCAGACCCTTGCCTTTCATTACTTTGTACACTTCATACTGCTCCCTTCTGGCCTGCAGTGTTTCTGTTGAGAAATAAACTGACAGTCTAATGGGAGCTCCCTTGTAGGTAAATTTCTGTCTCTCGTTTGCTTCCTTTAAGATTCTTTCTTTGCCTTTAATGTTTACCATTTTAATTATGATGTGTCTAGCTGTGGGTCTTTTGGAGTTCATCTTGCTTGGGACTCTCTGTGTTTCCTGAACTTGTGTGACTTTTTCTGTTGCCAAATTAGGGAAGTTTTCTGTCATTATTTCTTCAAACAGGTTCTCTATTCCTTTCTCTGATTATTCTCCTTCTGGTACCCCATGATGTGAATGTGGTTACGCTTTGTGTTTTCCCATAGCTCCCTTAAACTCTCTTCTTGTTTTTTAATTTTCCCCCCATTTACTGCTCTATTGGGGTGTTTTTTTCTACCTTGTCTTCTAACTCACTGATTCAGTCTTTGGCTTCTTCTAATCTACTATTGAATCCTTCTAAGGTATTTTTCATATCAGCTATGTCATTCTTTATTTCCTCTTGATTTTTATTCATAGCTTCTACCTCTTTTTTAAAGCTAATGTAGTTCCTGCTGAGCTCTCTATAATTCTCATTAAGTTGATTGTAGTTCTCACTGAATTGTTTGAGCATCCTTAAAATCATTGCTTTGAATTCTTTATCTGACAAATTGCTTTCTTCCATTTCATGTAGTTCTTTTTCTGGTGATTCCTCATTTTCTTTTATTTGGGTGTTGTTTCTTTGTCTCCTCATTTTAGCTGTCTGGTAGTTCTAGACCCAGTGAGGGATGTTGGGATGTGTAGGTAGGTCGGTGTGTATCAAATAAGGCTTCTGTGCCTCCCAGACTATTCTGGTGCATGGTGCCTCTTGCCTGCTGTGGGTCCTGGAGGACTGACTACTAATGGCTGGTATTGGTCTGTCCTGGTAGGCGCTGCTGCTGGAGCCACAGCCCTCTGGTGGCACAGTCTGCTGTATCACTCGGGCCCCACTGGAGCTGCAGGTCCTGCCACTGGTGGCTGGGGAGTTCTGCTGCCTGATGGGGCTCAGCCCCTGCTCAGCCTCTGCTGATGCTGTTGGGGATGGGTCTCAGCTGCTGATCTGTGCTGCTGCTGCCTGGGGATGGATGTCTGCTCCTGAGCCTCTGTTGCTGGGGGTGTGTCTCTGCTCTGATCAGGCTGCTGCTGTGGGGGATGGCGCTTGGCTCTCAGCCACTTACACCTTCAGCAGCAGGCACCTTGACAGCACTGCTACTGTGCACTGGTCTGTGTTGACACAGTGGGGTCCACTGGTGGGTTCAGGTCGCTGGGCCCTAGCAGCTCCCGCTGTCTCCTCCCAGAAAAGACCAGGGATCTTCCAAAGTGGTGGGGCCTCCCAGTTGCGCAGGGAGAAACACCCTGACGAGATGCTCACTGAGCTAGCCAGCTGCTCCCCGCTCACAGCACAGGAAATTTCTGCCCCGAGTTTCTGCACTGCTTGAGGTTGCGCATCCACACTCACGTCCATTCACACTCTCTCTCACAGTGGCTCACACTCTCACATACTCACCCTTGCTCCGGTCCTGCCTGCTGCCATCATCCGGCAATGAGCTGGGTCTGACTTTTAAAGGCTGTATGTTCTAGGTAGCAGTTTGGTCCTTAGAATCAATAGGGAGGGATGGGTTCTTTGATAACAGGTGCTTCTAGGAGCCGGCTTGGCTTCAGAACACAGCCCAGCCAGAAGACCCAAGGCAGGATGCGAGGCTGAAGATGGAAAACGTCCAACCCATACTTATGGTGCCAAATTTCTCTAATGTTGAGGAGACAGTGTAGCTTCAAAGATAATATATGAGCCCATATATATGTGTGTATACATACATGGATATACACATGCGTATACATACATGGGCACATATGTATGTATATATGTATGTGTCTGTGTACATATATATGTGTGGGGGTGGGTGTCTGTGTCTATATGTCTATATCTGCAACATCTCTATATAATCACCCTTTGTCATGCCAACTTAATGCCTAAGCTCTTGGGTTGTTCTATAATTCCTTTTATTCTCTGCTCATAAATTCACAGAATTTGGTCTGAAGGTTTGGAGGTTTTCAAAATGGGTTATTTCTCATCTTAAACAGCTATGCAAGGTAATCAGTCAGTCTTTAGTAAGTCACTAACGATCAGAAAGACAGCCATCCCATGTGGACAGAATTCAATTGCTAATAAGTGAGGAGTTTAATTTTTTTCTCATGGGAACATTCCTAAGGTGATTCTATCAGGTTTGTTTTTAATCATTTGCATTTAGATGTTTTATGTGAACCTGCATGTTCGTTTGGTAGGCTGCTGTAACCAGGTACCACAGGCTGGGTGGCTTCAACAACAGAACACATCGTCTCACAGACCTGGAGGCCCGAACGCCAAGATCAAGAGGCTGGCAGAGCCAGGCTCCCTCTGAAGGTTCCAGGGAAGGAGCGGTTCCAGGTCTCTCCTAGCGCTGGTAGGCCTTGGCCATGGCCGCACAGCTCCAGTCTTCACATGGCATTCCCCCATTGTGTGTCCGAATTTCCCTCTTTGATAGGGACACCAGCACCAGTCATACTGTTCTAGGGCCCACTCTACTCCAGCATGACCTCATCTTAGCTGGTTATATCTGGGACACACGTTTCCAAATACGGTCACATTCGGAGGCACTGGGAATGAGGACTCTGACATGTGAATTTTAAGGAGACACAATTGAACACCCAACAGTCTTCCCTCTGCCTGCCCCCCCAATTCATGTCCTTCTCACATGCAAAATACATTCACCCCATTCCAATTTTCCCCAAAGTCTTAACCCATGCCAGCATCAACTCTAAGTCCTAAATGTCATTCAGACATCATATAAATCGGGTATGGGTGATATCAGGGTATGATTTCATCCTGAGGCAAAATGTG
The DNA here is from genome assembly GCA_030848825.1 of Tadarida brasiliensis. Classification (NCBI taxonomy): domain Eukaryota; kingdom Metazoa; phylum Chordata; class Mammalia; order Chiroptera; family Molossidae; genus Tadarida; species Tadarida brasiliensis. The sequence continues at coordinate 193,870,076 of CM061257.1, read as the reverse complement.
TCTTTATTTGTGAACTTGTGAAAACAGGCAGCAAGTTATCTGCTTCTATAATTCAGTGATCAGAGAGGCATAGGATGGATAATCCATTCCAAGAGGGACAAATCAGAGAGGGACAAGTCAGAGAGCACTGGGCTCATGGGTCCCGAGCAAGTCTGAAAGCTAGCGGTGTGAAGACCATTGTAGCTAAGGTTTCACAGGAATCCTCTTTGTCTGAATGTTCTGTCCTCGCAGGGCAGCAGCCTCCCCCACTCAGCAGCAGCCCTCCCCCCTGAGCGGAGCAAATGGCTTTTCTTTTTGGAAGCAAGGAGGTGACTCAGCCTTGGGGTCATTTTTCCCTTTTCTTGAAGAATAACATGTTTATAGCCAAACAGCTCTGTTGTCCTTTCCTGCCTGTAGAATCCCAGAAGTCTGACAATCTTCCCTCATTTTTGCCCTTTCTCTGCCCCTTTCAGTCCAAGTTGGTAGCATTTCTGCCCAGGTGGGTGATTGGATCCACAGGTCACACACCTACCCTCTGTGAAAGGCTGTCCAGCCACACCCTTGGTGTTCTTCCCAGAGCACACATTGTCGTCATTTTTTGCAACATGTGTAACTTGATAATTTTCTCAATCTTCAGGTTCTGGTTCCTTTGGGCTTAGCAGTTCCTTCTTCAATTTATGTCTCTTCTTACATTATACTGGAAGCAGTAAGAACGAACCAGGCCACACTGCTAATACTTTACTTGATCATCTCTTCACTGAGTATCCAGGTTCATCACTTACAAGTTCTACTTTCCACAAACAGCAGAAAATAATTCATCCAAGTCTCTGCCACTTTATAACAAGCATTTCCTTTCCTAATTAAGTCTGAAATGACCCTATTTCCAAATAAGCTTACATTCTGAGGTACTGGGGTTAGGAGTTTAACATATTAGTTTTGAGGGGACACAATTTAACCCATAACAACCTGTTAAATTTTCAGTGTTCTAGAAGGACCCAACTATCCCCTCACTTAAATTCCAAGTTGCGTTTTTGACATAGGTATCCTCGCATGACAAGATAGCCACCAGAGATGTCAGCAATTGAGCCAGTCAACTTCTATGGGATCAGTTTTATGGCCACATGACTGGCGGGGGCAAGGTCTCAGCCCCATGTCCTGGCTCAACTAAGTTGGCAGGCATTACATAACAACGGCCACCATTTACCACATTCGTACAACATATGAGGGCCTATTCTAAGGTCCCTATAGATATTGTATAATCCTTAGAAAAATACTGCAAGGTGTTATTCATAATGCCCATTTTACAGATTTGAAAACTGAGGCTCAGATAGTTTAAGAGACTTTCCCATGGTCCTCTCTGCAGAGATCCAAGCCTTGCAGTGTCTCAGAAACCTGTTGCCATGGTCGAGTCGGTCTGGAATCATCTGCAGACCCAGTGTTTGGTCTGTCTTGGTCTCATCAACACAGCCTCACTCCTAATGAAGCTCTAGGTCCAAATACCCAGGAACCTTCCCATTTAAAAACAATTTTTAGTTTTGGTTGGTTTTCTAATTTGTTACCACATCCACAGAGCAGATCAATGGTCTGCTGACTTGGGTGGCACCTCGGCCATTATCTTTTCCCTTCCAGCCCCTTCCTAAGGGTCAGGCCCCTGCTGTTGAAACAACCCTGGCTACTGGCTGTAATCCCGTGCTCATTTGGAAGGACCTGCTTGGAGCTGGACTTGTTAGAAGACATGCATTCTACCAATTTGAGCAGTCTCCTTGTAGACGGAGCTCAACTTGGATCATACTCTAAATTTTCCAGATCCTCGTGGCATTGCCAGACACTGTACCGTATGTTAGTTTAACAATACTAAAGGCCACAGTCCAGATCCCTGCCCTCCTAGAGCATCCCAATCTCCCTCCAGACCCAGTTTACTCCCCTATTCTTGAGTTCCTGTCACTGAGATCCTGTAGGCACATTCTAACGGCTGCATGAGTTAGAATGTATGTGCCTACAGGACAGAAGCATATGGAATCCTTGAGGTGAAATTTGTAAATCTGTGCTCCAAAAAAATTTCAGGTTACACCCATACCATGACACTTTGACTCCCAGGCATTCTAATATCCTTGCTTGAGTAGACGATAATGTGGTACAAGTACAGCTCGTATTTTGTCTGTGCCCACCAGAGTGTGTGCTGTGTGTGTGAATGTCACCCATCTTGTGTGCTATTGGGAAAAAAGTTTGGTAACTGCACATTAGGTCAATTTCAAAAGACTGTGGCAAACCTCATCAAACATTGTGCTTTCTCAGTGGTCCACATGGATCTCTTATCCACAAATTCCTCTCTATGTGCTTTGAGGCTATTTATAAATGGCCCATACCACCTCCAGGGCTAGTAAGTCCCATAAGTTTCCTACCTGCTGTGTAAAGTTAAATTTTCTTTCAATTGTTCCCAAATGGCTTCCTTCTGATTCAGAGGCGACTCTCTAGTCCTTGTGTATAGGGCTAGCTGAACAAGGCCTGTACATCTTCTCACTTCCCCTAATCATTATCTTTGGAGACTTAGATTGGATTGTTTGTGAGTCCTGGTTCTTTACAGGCTGAGGAAGATACATTGTTTGAAACCTTTCCTAACACTGCAGAGGCAGCCTGCCCTTGATCATCCTGGCGTCCCATCACAAGGATCTCCTCTGACTGTTAGATCTCTAGAAGCCTGGAACCCAGGACAGCAGGAGGCCTCCCTGGCAGGACCCCTCCCCCTTCACACACACACTCCTTGCCAGCGATAATAAATTTTCTTGGCCACATCTTCCTTGTTCTCATGCCCCCGAAGGTTCCTTCAGCCAGGAGAGTGTCCCTCTGAGAATTCTAAAGCAGCAGACATCCCACAAAAAGGGAAACACATTTCCTGGGGTTCATGCCATGTACTGTCATTCCAGGAATCTGATTTTAGATTCTGGAGTTCTGAAAGCCCCAGAAGAGTGGAACCCCCTATCGAGAGGCTGCATGGCTAGCCAGGGAGGGTCCCTTGAAGCAGGCTTTTTTCAAGTGTGAGGACCTGGTTTACTAGACGCACTAGAGGGGAAAACTTACACCTGAGACTTCGTACATGCTTGTGAAATTCAGATATGAGAAGAAACATCTTGAGATCAATCAGAATCAGCTGGCCACCTGGCTGGAGGGAGATGTCCAGGAGGGGAATGGTGGAGACTGAAAATTCTGGCTTGGATAAAGCGCCCTGGCTCCCTGGGGTTGGGCAAGGATGAATGAAATCTGCTTTGGCTTGTGCTGACATCCAGTCCCTGGAGAGAATGGCATCTGCCACAGGAGGCAGAGCCTTCTGCTCTTTTTCAAGAGGAACCTTTGTGACACCTGGTTTGGCATCTCTCATCCCTGCCATTCCCCTCTCCCCATACAGGATGGCTTGTCAACATCCAGTGTTGAAGAAACCTTGGACAGGTAGTCTTGTTCTTGGCCAAATGCTGATTAAAAATTAGGTTTTCCTCCATACTTGCAACTGAAGATCAACTCAAAGACTTGGCTTAACTAAGAGTGGGCCAACGAGAGAGAAAAGCAATCATCTTAGTGATAACTCTGCCTTTTAGGGAACATTCACTAAAAAAGTGGTTTTAACCCAAATGATACTGTTTTATGTTCAACCATTTGTAGGTAGAGAAACCCAAAGGGGGAGGTAAGGGAGGTGCAGGTGTGGGGAGGAAAGGCCATGGGTGTACTGAAATGAGCAGACTGTTAGGTCAGGGAAATTCATTCACTTCTGGCAGGTTGAGTGATCTTGGCAGGTTAATTAACCTCTTGGGGATAATGACATCTACTATGTTGTCATGAGAAATAAATATGATAATGTCTATAAGGTGGTTAACACAATGTGCAGCAAATAGTGTGTACACAATAAATGCTGTGTTTTTTTTTTTCATTTATAGAGGCACTATCTAAGGTCTTTCTGCAAAGGAAATGCTTGCGGATATGTAATAATGTACTATCTTTTTGTTTAATTTCCTTTTTGTGCATACTATGGAAAAATATTGTGAAGCAATAGCGACATGTTTTTAAGGGGGTCATCATGACTGTGGAGGGTGGGAGGGTGTAGACAGCCACAGAGCAGGATGTCATTCAAGGATGCCTGGAAGATTTGTGACGGAGGTCCTCAGTGGTCGAGGAATTATTAACATTATTCACGACTGTTAATAATGGAGCAAATATTGGAAGAGTAGATATGGATTACATAGTGGCTATTATAGAAAGTGATTACATTTATTTTTTTCATTTTTGGCAAGTGAAACTGTGCCCTTAGGTAAATACCTAGAGAAAATGTCAAGACACGAAAACATGGATAGAAGTTGCAGGACTCAAAAGGCCTCAATTACTTGAGAATAAAAGAAGGTGTCTTAGGGTGGATGAAACAGAACCCAACCATCTACCTGGGCCATAAAATGTCCTCAGTCTGTCTGCCGTGGCTGCCTTGCCTCTTGCGACCCACCGTTCCATACTGAGCTCTGTCGTCTTGGGGACACCAGCCCCAGTGCTGTCGCTTCCCTCCCCATCTCCCCACACCTCAGGGTGACTTAGGAGGGCCCTCCTCTGCGTCCTCACTGCATTGTCTTTAATGCCATGTTTCATGTGTTGATCTTAGGGAATCCACTTTACGAAAAAGCATATAAAATTAGGCATACAATTTATTAATTCACAAATGAGAAGAGAAATCACAAATATTACAAATGTTAAAAAGCTGACAAATGCCTTAAATGTTGCAAACTTTGGGAAAATTGTTCATTGTATTAATCAACAAATCAAGTGGTAAACCTCTTTATTTGTACAATTTTTGTTTCACACTCTTTGACCATTTTTTCCTATGAATGAAGATTATGCAATATTGTCGATAGAGAAAATAGAAAGATAAACCACTTCTCTATCATAGTTGATTGAAATTGTTTTTATTATTCATAACATAGAGTACTTTGTTCAGCATCGCAAATTGTTATTGGTAATTTCACGTAAAATTTTGGGATTTTTGTCAACTTGGGGAAAACACTCATTTAGTTTTTTTTTTTTTTCCTGAAAGAACTGTAAGATTTCAGGGCATTTTACTTTTTTTGTTGTTTTCATTGACTAAACTTCAAAGTTCTTTAAATTGATTATAGTTGGAATGTTCCTGGAAGCGAATACAGCTAGCAGTAACTCAATTGTACTTGGAAGTTACCATGTTCCACATAAATACATTCTAGTAAACTCAAATTAAATGTTTCCCCAACCCACCTTCCCGAAAGCTGCAGCTCCCAGTTGCTCAAGACCACTCGAACGCCTCTGACGCGGAAAGATAATGGAGGGTAATTGGACTGGCAAGAGACAGGAGAAGCCAATTGAAGTCAAACTACCGTTTGCAAATTTTATGAAATTATATACCTTCACCTTCATTACCGTCAAAGCCAGTCTGTCTCCATCCTCCTGGCTCTGGAACTGCCCACACTGGCACCTGGCAGAAGGTCAGTTAGATGAGCGAAGGAAACCCAGGCATCGCTGACATTCTCACGCCTCTAACACATTCCCTTCTCCCTCCCCCTGTCCAGTTCCTGCCCAGCCTTCGAGGTCCCACTCGCATACCACCCCCTCCACCATGATCGCCTGGTCTTGCACTGTTCACATCGACTTCCCACCTGCCACGACTATACCCCAGTGAGGTGGTCATCGACCTGGGCAAGGACACCTAGCACAGCGCTGGCCCTTGAAGCAGACGCTCAGTAAATAACTCTCTTGACAAACAGATTTGAAAACGCATTTGTTTTCCTGTGGTTAACTAACTGGTGACTGCCATCCTGACCTGGACCCCTCACCAGAACCAGAGGTTTCTCCCGGTTATTTTAAGGATTGCTTTATAAATGGACTTTTGACTCTTTTTCTCCAAAGAGAAAGGACAGCCTGCTGGTTATTGCTCTCTGTCTACAGAACGTACAGAAGAGAAAAGCCTTTCATAGATGACTGGTTTCTAACACAGATGTGCCAAGTTCCTTGGGCTAAAAACTCTTTAGTTGGAAATGAACCAGGGCATTTTTAATACGAGTTTGTAGAACGTGTACTTTGAGCAATGCTAATAATGATCAGTGCGCTGGTGACTTGGTTGAAGGGTTTTGAGGATGGAGAGTGCTAATAAAACTGCCTGGAGGAGCGTGAGCTCACCTGATACAGCAGAACTAATGAAGGACTCCGCGCACAAAAGTGTCTCTTGTCAGAGAGGAAGTATTTGTGCGTGATCTCATCCCACGATGCACTTGACAGGGACAGAAATAGAAACCGTCTGTGGCCACCTGGCAGAGATTTTCCTAGCGCCTCGGTTTATTATTCCTCCTATTGTACTTCCTTCTTTCCAAAAAATCTTTTTCCCCCCTCCCTGCCTTGGTTGGCTTCAGCACCTTTGGTGAGTTTTCATCAGCACATTTCATTCTTTTCTGGACAATGAAGAGATGAGGGCGGGAGGACTGCGAACGAGTCTATTACTAATTGTGATGCGGAAGTCAGGGGGATGGTGCCCGCCTCCCTGCGGTTCATCCGAATCACGTTGTTAATTTTCCTTGACACTGGCAAGAGGGGGAGGAGGGTTTCTGTGTTTAAATGAAGGCCTGTGAGCATGGGGGGCTTCTCTGTGGTAAGATGACAGGCATGATTACTGAGTGCCTACTACGTGCTGGGCTCTGTGCTCGGCACTGGAGCCAGAGGGGAAAGCCAGACCCGCTGCCCTCGGGTTCCTCGAAGCTCTCCAGCCTGGGTTTATCACCCTGACAGCAGTGACTGCCATCCTGAGGGCACACTTCTGTGTGTCAGGGTCTGGGAGAGACCCAGAGAGGTAGGACGGCCTCTGCCCAGGGTGCGGCCCACACAGCACGTGGCGATGCACACAGCAGTCAGGCTGGGTCCCTGGGCACAGAGGGAGACTTCAGTGCGGCCGGCAGGGGAAAGGGCAGGGAAGGAGCACAGTGGTTAGCTCCAGGCAGCCCGAGGAGGTGGACATTACCCCACTGGAAATCCGAGTTCTGCCTCAGAGAGGGCAGTTATTTTGGGTGCCCCACAGCTCTTGAAGGCTGTGCGTGTCTTATTCATCTGTGTATCTTCAAAACGCACGGGGGAAACCCTCATTCAATCCTTGGGAATAAAAAAAAATAACAAACTCTGGAAGTAGGTTTCAAACTGAGATCTTTCTGATTCCAGGGCCTCTGGCCTTCCCTTTCTTCATGGTGGGAGCCGCTGACAGATTTGGAGAAATAAAGATGGGTAAAAGAGCTTAGAAAAACAGACACGAGTCCATGTTTCAACACCTTTCAATGATAGTGACAATGAGTTTCAATGACAGTGGAAATCCCCAGTTCCCAAGGGCCCCTGGTAAGTGTGGCAGTGGTGCTGAGGAGTAGGGTCAGGAGAAGGGAGAGACCCCACAACCACCATGAGTGGACAGAGCGACTGAGCTGGACGGGGATAGAGAGGAGGGAAGGAGAGAGGCCTGGGTCTGGGCAACGTGACCTCAGCATTATTTAAGTGGTCCGGGTTGGGTGGCCTTAGAGATCATTCAGTGCACCGCCTCATTCTGCAAGGGAGGAAATTGAGACCTAAGCGGTCAGGACGTGCGTGCAGCCAGAGGCTGGATCGTGGTCCCCCTGTGCCTCCCTTTCCCGTGAGTTGCTTGTGGTCACCCAAGGAGCAAATATTTAACATGTCCACTGTCACTGACATCCATCTTTGCTTTGTATTTCTATTTTTTTTTAAATGGAGATTTAGGGCCATTGGACAAGCATTAAACCCCAAGAAAGGATCTTCTTTAGTGTGTTCTGTTGCATTTCCACAGTGCAGGTCATTGGGTCATTGGTCTCTGAAAAGATGAGCCTTGTCCTCACCTGACAGTGGAGATCTTGTCACATAGTGTCCGGTATTTAGCATGACTCTCCATTTGATTCTACACGGACATTGCAAGGGTCTGATGGAATGATGCAATAAAGAATATCCTGTGTACAAATTTGATAAGCTCTTAACAATATGGTGCCTGACAGCCTCTCACTTAAAGAGAAGACATTCTGTCAATCAGCATGAAGCATGCTAAAATCTCCGCTTCCATGAAGTTCTTTATGCCTGCGAAGCAGCTTTCTTCTCTCCGACTCTAAGTGTCTTTAATATAATATGCCAACTGTGGCAATTGGAAGCATAACGAACAGTAAGTTGCTTTCTTACTCTCAAGAACTTGTTATTCCCCTGACACCAGCAAGACTGGCTTCTGAGTGCTGATGCATTAGCACTTTTCTCAGCCGTCTGTCCTCTGCTCTCTCCCCTGCATGGAGGGCAGAGCGGAAGCAAACAACCAGCGATCAGGCATTTGCCCAAAGCTGGGCGCTGTGCCATTTGATTTCCTCTCACCGTCTTACTTAATCCTCTCAACAGTCTTGGAAGGCAGGTGGATGAGGGGTATGAAAGTATCCCCCCTGTAGAGATCGGGACACTGCGTGTTGTGGACTGAATTGTATCCCCCCCCAAATTCATCTGTTCAAGCTCTAACCACCAATATGAGTATATTTGGGCACGGGGCCTTTAAAGAGGTAACGAAGTTTAGATGAAATCACAAGGATGGGGCCCTAATCCAATAGGATTGGCGTCTTTATAAGAAGAGACATCGAAGACACTTGCACACACAGAAAAGGCCGTGTGAGAACTCAGTGAGAAGACAGCCATCTGCAGGCCAAGGGGAGAGGCCTCAGCAGAAACCAAACCTGCTCACACCTTGAGCTTGGACTTCTAGCTTCCAGAAATGTCAGCAAATAACTTTCTGTTGTTCGAGCCCAGCCTGTAGTGTTTGCTGTGGCAGCCCTAGCCAGACCAATACTCCGAGGCTCAGGAAACACTAAACAAATAGCCCCAAAATGTCCATGTCCCCTGTTTGAGAACCAAAAGAAGCCCCCTAGGGCAGGGTAGGGGCTTAGGAGAGGAGGGTTTGCATCCAGGCTGCGTCACTACTGAGCTGTGTGACATCGGAGCGTCACTGCAGGTCTCTAGGCCCATTTCTTCCTTTACTGAAAATCAAAGGCACAAAACAATTGAGCTCTGACATCCCTTCCAACTCTGAAATTCTGTGTTTCTCGACAATTTCTTCTAGGCCTTGTTTCCTCCTTTGTAAAAGGGAATACGAGAACCTACTCCCAAAAGTCTGAGGAATGTGAGGAGAATCGGGGAGCTCAGCAGAGGGGTATGATAGAAGGAAGGGCTGCATGTGTGTAAGGTGATGGAGCGTGCAGCCTGCCGGGCTCCAGTCCCAGCCGGCCCCTTCCTCTTCCTAGCCAAGGGGTCTTGGACAAGTGAACTTGCTATTTCTAAGCTTCCATTAGCTCATCTATAATATGGGTGGAATGATACTCCTTAACTTAAAGGTTGTTGTAAAAAACAAATGAGATGCTCTCTGCAATAAGCCCAATACAAAGCAGAGCCTGTCACATGGATGGTGATTACTGTTGGTGTTCGTAAGGTCCTAGAGTGGTGGCTTCTCTGCTGTGAGCTCTGCTGTCTCCCGGCAAAGCAGGGCCCTTAGGATCAGCAGGGTCGGGCTGTGGTTCCGACTCCAGCACTCACAGGCCACGTGAGCCTGGGCCAGGCACTGAGCCTCCATGATCCTCGAGGTTCTGACAGGTCCACGTGTTAGGTTAATGCCTCCTGTACAGACGACTAATTGAGATAAAGCATTGAATGTGCTTTGTCAGTTATAAAACTGTATATAACTGTGAGGGATTCCCCCTGTGAGCAAAGACCTTTTCCTCTGTTTTCTGCCAAGAATCTTGCTCAGAGATGCTTGAACGATGGGGAGAGTAGAACGGATGAAGGCAGAGGCCGACTATAGTGATGGTAGCACACAGACATTTCATAGTAGAGCAGAATGAATGATAACTTTGGGGGGAGCATGTTCTAAAGTTGTCCCCTCCCCAGTCATTGCTAGAGAGTGTCTCAACGCAGGGAAGCGTTGACAGGACCAACACTGGGAGGTGCTTCTCGCCTGTCCACGTAGAGCTGGGATACCTCTGCTAAGTAAACACACCTCCCTGCCAACCAGATCACTGGTGAGGAAGCAGAGGCCATCTGCTCTATTCCTATCTGGTCCATAAAAGCTAGATTTCAAGGAATTTTGAGGTTAGGCCTGTGATCCTGGTTGTGGCCCACTTGGGATGTCCTAGGGCCAGGCGCATCATAGGAGGAAGTCTGTGGGGACCCCCGAGGCCAACCGAAAAGGTGAGGTCAGAGCCTCCTAGGACCAAGGGCGCCTGTCCCAGCACGAGCTCTCTTTACTGCTGGGATCCGCTCCTGCCTCCTCATGGAAGCAGGGGTTATGGTGATACACTGATGGGTTGGAACCAGTAATGTGAGGAGTGGGATGTTACAGGAATCTGGGAGACAGACGTTCTTTGTGAAGTCTCTCTCTCAGAATCAGATTGGTTCAGGATATCTCCTGACTCCCATTGCCTGAGGAACACCATTGACCCAATAGCATTTCCCAAGATTCGACTATTCAGTAATCCCTGTCTTAATTTCTATGAACTGTTTTTCAATTTTTTTTTTAGCACAACTCATATTAAAAAGCATATTTTATTTAATGGTGCAATTCATACATATATGTGTGGCATATATATTTTTTCACAAGTTAGTATTTACTATACTTTATGCAGTGTACTATGATATTTTCTATTCTATTTTTTAAAAAGTGTTGGTCAAGACCCTCTAAACTGAAGCCATGATGCACAAATCATTTGGAACCCTCAGTCTGGAACCACCGGAATATTCTGTGGCATCCAGAGATACCGGGGGCATCCTGTGAACAGTCCTTCATCCGAACCTTCAGAATACGTGCACCTTCTGAGGCAGGAGGTCAGTGTGCGAAGGTCAGGGCCACTGGCGTTAGACCTGGGGCCGGCTGGTTTAAACCCCTGCTTCTTTAAATGCCTCTTTTGCAAGAACTTGTAAGGGTTGGCTGACCACATGTTTGTGCAAATATCTAATATAGCCTAGCCCAAAGCAGAACTTCAATAAACATTAACTCTCTTTTTATTTCTAACCAAGTTGAGACCCGTAGTCTCTGACAGTATTTGCAGTTTGTTGGAACATCTGGTCCCGCTATGTCTGTCTGTTAGGTTCAGATTGTCTTCGATGAGAAACACAAGCTTGCTTCTTTAACCGATTGCTGTGAGGGGCTTCTTTGGGATTGCATTTCAATAATCTCAGGGCTGTTAGGGGTACGTCTACATTGTTCGCACTTGATGAATTAGATGGTTAGGGACCTTGCAACATAGAAGGATGACATTTTGGCCTTGGTTAGGTATCTTTTCTGAGTAAGAAGGTGTTACACACACAAATCAAGAAGAGGTGTTGTCCTCCCTGGCCAGTGTGGCTCAGTTGGTTGAGCGTTGTCCCATGTACCGAGATGTCGCAGGTTTGGTTCCTGGTCAGGGCACATGCCCAGGTTACAGGCTTGATCCCCAGTAGGGGATGTGCAAGAGGCAACTGATTGATGTTTCCCTCTCCCCCCGCCCCCCCGCCTCTTTAAAGTCAATAAAAACAAACAAACTTTTTTTTTTAAAAAAAGAAGAGATGGTATCCAAATTGCCTATTACAAGAGGGGTGCCTTTAATATGAATCCAGGACAAGAGCAAACTTACCGATAGCTGAGCCGATAAAAATACTGCAGCAGTGGGCAAACAATGGGATGAAATGCAACTGAGCATCCTATGCTAGATTTTAGATTTTTGCGTCCTATGTTTGGCTTCCTATAACATCCTTGCTCACAGCCTGGACTCCATACAACTTAGTGACCACTACCTGCCGGTGTCCTAGACACATCAGAGAGAGACCTAAGCTGGACTCCCTAGTATACTGGAAGAATGAGTAGTCTGTTTTCTCCTTGTTGTTTTACAACTCACCAGTGCTTGCCAATCTACTTGGCAGCTGGTAGTCTGACACCATTCTCTCTAGACACTCTGCTGCCACATCAGGTGAGCCCCAAGAGACGGAGGGTGAAAGCAAGGTTGCCCTCCCACCACTCATTGTCCCACGTATGGACCCAGGCTTCCCCCTGCATCACAAGACTCTGTGTTTAACACACTTGACTGGGGGCGCGAGCCCATCACTGTTCACGCGTCATCACTGGGATCCCCTCTGGACCTGCTGCTAAGCCTTGCCTACCCGTGTGACATTAAGGCTCCACGCTTCACATTCATTCAGATCAGAATCCTCCCTCTCATTTCTCTCTTTCTTGGATTCTGCCTCCCTCGGACACTCCCTCTTCCTGATAACCAGGGAACTTTACATTCAGTTATAATGCCACGCCTTCCCCACACAAGGATTTGCTTTACCATGCAGACCAGCTCCCGCTCCGCTTCAATCCCACCCTTTCACGGGGAAACCCACTGGAGGCCCATAAGCTTCAAAAAACTCTTCATTCCTGAGATTAAACTTTTTCACTCCTAGAATTTGAAAATGCCTACAGATAGTGTCTTGTTTTTGTCCCTTATGCTTGGGATGATTATTAGCTAAGGCGCTTTGAGTGGGATACCTTTACCAGCTTCTGTAGCCACCCTGAAGTTACCTGCTGGTCTCAGACAGTTTCTGTTGCCAGATCTTGTTTCTCTTTTCCCAGCTGGCCAGTCCCTGGAGTGGTGGTAACCACGGGGAATACACTTTGTTCTACATAAGCAAGGACTGGGTCATGGTCATAGTTAGGGAGCGAGTGGGTGTCTTAGCAAGACCGTGGAAGCCAGAGGCTGGTTTCCACGGAGCAGGACTGAGAATCAGATGTGATATTGCCCTAAGTGGTGTCCTTCCGGCAGTAGGTAATGATAGTTCCTGGATCCCTGTCAGGAGCTATCCAAGGAGTAGACATGTCTGGCATATGTGGAGGACATTAGAAGCATTAATATGTTATTAGGAGATGATGGGAACAAATATTCAAACCAGGGACTTGGCTCTTATCAGTAGGGCTCTTGGTGCATTAGGAGAGAAATTACCTTTGCACTTGAGATGTGTGGTGAATGTTCAGACTCATGAGTCTGGCTTTGGAGTCACAGGGGGAGATGCGCTGAGTCTGACGGGGGTGACCTCACATATGGAAAACTGAATAATAACAACAATTCCATTTGTGAAGAAGGGCTGAAAATTACGTTTTCAATTCTCATGCCAGGCAGGGGCCAAGATGAACAGATTCAAATTGGCATTTGCTTGGGCTCACTATTTTCCTTCATAAGTGACAAAGAAAATCACGGTTGATGAAGTTGCCTCTAGGGGATCTGGGAAAGATTTTTTTTCCTGCTATTTAAAACAATGAGATTTCACATGGAGGCTGTTAATTTCTACCAGCCGTTTGATAAACACAGCATTAACTGCTACAGCACTATCAAACACCATTTTGCCTATAATGGTCAGAATGGCATACTTGTAAGTACAGATTTCTGATATTCACAGAGGAATATCTGCTTATGAAAGGTGTCAGTTGGCTTGGTTTTTGTTTGTTTGTTTGTTTGCTTTGGTGTGATGGAGTTCTGAATATAGGGAATCAATGTATGATTTACATTAATTTAGAAAATTAATATCCAGACAGAACTAGTTTTAAAGTTGGGGGGGTGTGCAGGGGTGGTGGACAAAATCTTGAATCCTAGTTTCTAAGGAGGATCAAACAATGAGTGGGGCAAAGGTAGGTTTATAGTTGTTGAGTATATGAAATGGAATTTATTCTTGCATTATTATTTATTAATTATTATTTTCCATACAAACAAAGGTAAATCTACTTTTGCCCACCCTGTATTTACACAATTACTTTGTCTGAAACTAAAGTAACTTTTGATTTCAACTGATTGTAACAGAGTCTCTAAAAGTGTGGGCTCTGGAATCAGAGGCAAATGAACACGAGCCCATGTTCCAGCTTGGTTTCTAGTTCTTGCCTGGATGGCTGGTTAACATGGGCTACTGGCTCCCACCATGGAAATCAGCCCTAGGTTACACTTTAGAATAGAGGTTCTCTACCTTGGACATTGGGTTCATTTATACGCTGATGCCAAGATTCAGATTTGAAGAACCAGGCATCAGACAAGCCAATTCTCCCACAAATAAAAGCTATAAATTCTAGATATACTACCAAAACAACTCCTTAAGGCTTTCGAGACTGAAAAGAAGTAGACAGATTTTGGAGGTGAGTTAAACCTTGAAGCAAGTGACTTCTATGGAGAAAATTTCATTACTCAGTGGCAGCTAAAATTCTGATTCAAAGCCCTCTGAATTTTTAGACAGAGGAACTAGAGGCATGCGCTCAGGTCAACCAGAGATGCCAAGGTATAAGAGGCAAAACCTGGGAAGGAAAGAGCTGGAGAAGAGGAACTCAGATTCTGTGTTAAGCTCAGCCCAAGTCTCTGGCTAATCCCTGCAGCATGAGTGTGAGGGGTGCTCTGGCAGCGTGGTGCAGCCAAGGCTGGGAGAACTGAACTGAGGTCTGAACTCTCCCCTCCTCAGCTGTCACAGTGCAATCTAAGTTTAACCAAGCACTTGTCTACTTAAACAAAAATGTCAACACTCCTTGATGAAATATAACATAATCTAAAGTCTTTACAACTTAATATTTCCAATGTCTAGGATACGATCCAAAATTACTCGACATGTTAAGAGCCAGGAAAATGTGACCTGGTCTTGGGAGAAGAAAGAGTTAACAGCTGTCAACCCGTATGTATTAGTTTCCCACAGCTGCTATGACAAATTATCGGGACCTGGGTGGCTTAACACAACAAAACTGTGGGAAAATATATATCAGGTAAATATTAACCAAAAGAAGTAGGGTGGAGGGGGTCAGTGGAGAAAAAGGGGAAGATATCTATAATACTTTCAACAATAAAGATAAATTAAAAAAGAAAATTGATGTAACTATGTTACCAATAAAGTAGGTTTTCAAGCAAACTTTGGGTTTGAAATGGTCACTATATAATAAGTTTGATGCAACAAGAAAATAAAGTAATTCTAACCATGTATGCAATTAATAAAATATTTTTAAATATATAAAGCAAAACTGGATTAAATGTAGGGTAAATCAATAAATTTCCTATTATAGTAGGGGATTTCGACTCACCTCTTTTATTGTTAGGTCACACAGACAAAAAGATTAGTAAAGATGCAGATGGTTTGAATAACAAAACTGACAGGTATACTCTAAGGAAGATATATGGAATTCTGTAGCCAAATATTAAAGAAAACGTTATATTTATTATATTTTTATTTTTATATATTTTTTCTTTATTGATTTTAGAGAGAGAGGAAGGGAGAGGGAGAGAGAAATAGAAACATCGATGAGGGAGAACAATGATTGGTTGCCTCTTGCTTGCCCCCCACTGGGGATTGGGCCCACAACCTGGGCATGTGCCCTGACCGGGAATCAAACTGGTGACCTCTTGGTGCATGGGTTGACGCTCAACCACTGAGCCACACTGGCCGGTCTAATCTCCTTTTTTTTTTAAAGTCAACTGTGCCATGTAACACAACTTGATCACAGGAGTGATATGTCATCAGATTCACAGGTGCTAAGGAGTGGAATCTTGGGGGTCATGCCTAGACATTCTGCCTATTGTAAACCCTCACCCATTTTTGACCCTGAGTCCTGTTATTTTTATTGTGTGAAATTCCATGACGTAGCACTTTTGTAGCAGTTCATAATCTATAAGAGCAATGACTGTATTTCATAACTTTCTCACGTGATCATCTCTTTAAACAGTAGGAATGATGTTACTTCATTTCCAGACATATGGGAGTTTTTTGTAAATCTATCATTTTGTAATTGATATCTGTATTATGGTCACAGAAATAGACTGCAAAATGTGCATTCTTTGGAATTTATGACAGCTTCATTCGAAGATAGTACATAGGTAATTTTTTATAAAGATCCCATTATTTCTCAATATAAATTTGTGGTCTTCATTTGGTGTAAACTTCTGTTAATTGTGTAATTAAAATTTTTTACATTTTAATTCATTTTCTACATCATCGATCAGTTTCTGAGAGTATGTTAAAATCTGTCACTACAAATGATTTATTGTTTCCATAATATTGTCATTTCAAGGTTAGGTTTTAGGTACATATAGGTCATTCTATATTCTTTTTTTCATTAGTTTGTGCAACTTAATTGAAGGAAATTTAATAAAAAATAATTGGCAGAGATATTAGATGATTACTCTTTCATTGACAGCTTCCACCATTTTTCACAGATAAAGATTTTATTGGACTATGGACTATTAGCACCATGCCTCCTAATACTTAAAAAAAAATGTTTTTATTGATTTTTTAGAGAGAGAGAGAGGACGGGAGAGAGAAATAAAAACATCGATGTGAGAGAGAAACCTCCATCAGCTGTCTCCTGCACGCCCCCTACTGGGGATCAAACCTGCAACCCGGGCATGTGCCCTGACCCGGAATTGAACCGGGACCTCTCAGTCCATGGGACGGCACTCAGTCCACTGAGCCACATGGGTCAGGCTCTCCTAACAATTTAAATTAAAATTACAATGTCTTCAAGGCTGTGTTTTGAAATTTTGGTGTGTCTCAATTTATATTTCCTAGAGGCTAAGAGTAGGTGATTTCCTTTAGGGACATGAGTGAAATATGTCACCTTGTGCTGCTGATGCTGTATGTTCAGCACCAACGCGTTAGCCCCCTCGGTAAGGGCAGAAAATGTATCGTGGACCTCAAGCCTCGGCACTACAGCAGTGGTGCCTGTCTGATGTGACAACTGCTATCCGCCTGTCCCCGCCTCCCACCCCCGGATGATCGCTTTGGCAGATTAGAGAAGTGAGAACATTTCAGTCCTAACAAAGTTAGATTAAATATTGGCCCCATAACACACAGGCTACATACTGAAGCACTCTGAAGTTACCTGTCCTCTTGTAACTGCATTTTCTAAAAGCAGGAACTATCCAAAGCTGCAAACACCTGAGTCATTTTGGGTGGGCACGTATGGGATTAGAGGAAAATAAACAAAAAATAAAGATCTTAAAAAAAAAAGAATTCATAGAGGGGAGCTGCCGGCTTAGGAAATAAAGAAGGGCCAGTTATTTAGAGCCCACCCCTCCTGCAGCGCATTGTGACCTCATTGTGACACTCAAGTGGCAGCACTGCGCTCCGTACTTCTAGGTCCCCCCCAAGGTGTTGTGTTGATTTTTCTTTGTTTGAAATTTTTGTGCTATCTCTGATACTAGAGGGTCATCTGGGTATGGTTCATATATCATGAAAAAAATGGGTAAAAGAAACTTTGAGCCCGACCAGTGTGGCTCAGTGGACTGAGCATCATCCCATGGACTGAGAGGTCCAGGTTCGATTCCTGATCAGGGCACATCCTGGGTTACATCGATCCCCAGTAGGGGGCGTGCAGGAGGCAGCTGATTTCTCTCTTACATCGATGTTTCTATTTCTCTCTCCCTTCCTCTCTCTCTAAAAAACCAATAAAAACATATTTTAGAAAAAAAGAACCTTTGAAATAGTTAAGGCGGGCAACATCAATATTAAGGTATCTAGACAAATATTACCATTATTACTAACATATAGATAATACATTTTTTTTTCAATGCAACCTTTAGTGGTTTCAATGCAACCTTAGGTTGGTGTGTAAGAAAATAAATGTTCAAAAGGCAAGCACTACTTGACGTGGGCTATTTGGCGCTATAATTGTCACTTGCCAACAGAACACGTCATTCCTGACCAGAAGATCGAGCACTGTGCTGGGGGTCATGGGCAGGGGAGCTCAGTTCAGTGACATGGTTTGTCTTTTCTTGGTCTGTCTCTGCACCCTCTCGGTGTGGGTACATGTTTCTGACTATGAGACTTGATTTCCCAGGGTGGCAGGGAGGGTGTCTTTTAACTACACGGGCAGTCAGTTAGACAGCTGGGCAGAGGCCAGAGCAGGCACGAGGTGTGTGGGAGAGGCCAGTGAAAGTAAATGGACAGTGGACATCTTAGACTTAGAGAAGCAAAGAGAACCAAAGACCATCCACTACATGTTCTTGATTTGTTGTCCCCACTGTCTGCATAGACTGTCGTTCCTCATTTCTTACTATAATTTCTATCCTTAAATCCTGGGTCCTACTTGGACCTAGCCCTGTTTGTTGGGCACGAGGGAAAGCGGAGACAGACCTGGGGTGTGGGGTGAATATCTTGCCGTGCAGGGGAGAGGCCTCTGCAACGTGTACAGGTGACAGGCGCCCTCAGCAGGGAGGAGCTGGACACTTCTGCGGCCAGAGGTTCAGGAAACTCTTGGGGTCAAAATATGTCAGTGCACTGTCCCAGCTGATTCCATGGCATGCTTCAGAGTGCCTCTCTTTCCCAGGCGGGGCCCTAACCTGGGCATGGTCGACCTGCCTGTTTGGGAGCTGAACCGTCTCTGGAGCTCTGCTGCTCCTGTGATCTTAGTCCTGCAGCTCAGTTCTACCTTTGCACCCCCAGCGGAGCCCCCACACTTAGCTTTGAATCGACCCTACGTTACCCTCAGCATCTCATTGTCTTTCTCTAAAGTGTCAGGTGTCCCAGAAACAACCATCCCATTCTGTTGTCCTTAAAAATTCCCATGCCCCCACCCTGGCTGGTTTGGCTCAGAGGTTAGAGCATCAGCCCGCAGACCAATGAGTCCCGGGTTCGATTCCGGTCAAGGGCATGTACCTCAGTTGCGGTTCGTCCCGGCCCTGGTTGGGTCGTGCAGGAGGCAACTGGTGAATGTTTCTCTCTCTCTCCCTCTCTCTCCCTTCCTCCCACTCTATCTGATGATAAATGGAAGAATGTCCTCAGGTGAGGATAAAAAAAAACTGCCCTGTCCCCGATATTTCCTAATATCTGACCGATTGCATCCCTCCCCCTGGTCTCCCATCCCAGTTCCCTACTGGTGAAGCTGTCACAGCAGCACTGCAGCTGTGCAGGAGCGAACTCTGCTCCACCCACCACTGGCGGGGTGGCCTTGATCTGGCTCCCAAGTCCCATCTTAGTGTTGCTGGCTTGGACCACCCCTGCCGTTAGCTGTTGTAAGCTGAGATCTCTGGAAAGCAGGCTCTGAGACAGAAATCAGTGCGTAGGGATTTTATCAAAGAATACTCCGAGGAAAAAAACCTTGGGGACGGGTGGGCAGCAGCATGGAGGGAGAACTGGGCTACCACGCCATCTCAGTAGAGGCCTCAGCTGACGGCACACGAGCTCAGAGGCTGGAGTGGCCTGTTAGCAGCTGATATTGGGTCTAGGTTGCTCTGGAAGTGTGGTGTGACCTTGAGTGACCTTCTTTCTTCAGCTGAGGGCAATTCCTGGAGAGCACTGAGAGCTCGGGGCACTAGGAGCATCTGTGTGAAGGGTGACAGGGGTGGCACGTTTGTGCTCCAGGGGAGAAGACAGCAGATCTTGCTGGTTTATTATCTTGTTACCTGTTCTTCTGTCTCCCAGAGTCGGTATGAGGATTAAAGGCTATGTGTGGAAAGTGCCTGGCATAGTTGATGCTCAACAGATTCTTAGTAGTAGTATTAATATTAGTATTTATATCCTTATAGTACTTGTCATGTGTAAGTTTTCAGATTTGTAATCAGCTAGAATTAGTGATATTTTTGATGTTGCCACCGAATTCTCATAACTATGATTTTGAATAGTGCTTCCTATTTAATTCCAGTGGATGTGCCACAATGTCCATAATGTATTACATTATATTTTACTTTGTATATAGTTTCATGTTTCTGCAATTTTAATGCTGAGTTGGGCATCTTCATGCATCAATATTTTTTCCAGGCTTCAGATTATTTTTTTAGGCTGGATTCCCAGAAATGGAATTACTGGGTCAAAACATTTTGACAAGTTTTGATCAAGAGTGCCAAATTAGTTTACAAATACATTGTGATAATTTTGCTGCCACTAGCAATATAAAGAATATCAATGTTCCTGAAGCTTTGCCAACAATGGATATTGCCATTTAAAAAATGTTACTTTTATTGGTGAATAATAATAACTGGTTTTAATTTATATTTTGTTGACTACCAGTGAATTGAATATATTTATAAGTGTTTATTTTATGAGTAATATATCCTCTTTATAGATTATCTATCCATAGCCATTATATATTTATGGGATATTATTAGGGCATTAAAATAATCAATTATATGGGCTCCTTATATAGTAAAATTATTCATCCTAGGCTTCATTCAACATGTTTTGTTAGTCTGTTATTTCCCTTTCTTTTTCACTGTTTTAGATTTTTAGGTGGTCATATTTGTTGATATTTTACTTTGTAATTAATCTATTCTTTTATAACTTAGTACATCATATCATTTTTTTTTAAGTTTTTAAATTGATGTTTAGAGAAAGAGGAAGGAAGATGGAGAAGGGGAGAGAAACATCAATGTGAGAGAGAAACATCAATCTGCTGCCTCCTGCAAGCCCCCTACTGGGCCTCGAACCATCCACCTTTTGTCACATGGCATGAAGCCCAACCAACTGAGCTACACTGGCCAGGGCTACATCATATCATCTTAATGAGTCCCATATAAATACTCAATTTTATCCTTTAATTACAAAAGTATTTTTACTCAAGTAATTCATCCAGAATTTATCTTGCCCCATGGAATGATATAAAAATATAAACAATTAACCAGTTATCACAACATTATCTTATTGGTAAAAGTTAGTCAAAAGGGGTGGATTGGGTTAGAGGGTTAAAAGATATGAAAGATTAGGAAGATAAAGCCCCGCCTGGTAAGGAGCAGAGTTGAGAGAAGGGGATCGATGAAGCCAGGTCAGTGTTCTGTGAAATGTGGTTTTCAGCTGCATTAGGGTATTCTGGTGGAAATGAAGCTAGATAAACTGATGTTGAGGAAGGGTGTTGGAGAAGCTCTTGACTGAGTGTGTCAAACTTAGTGAAGTCAAACTGAGAACGCTTCCCTGTGCTCCGTATCCAGGGTGTCCCATTTCTCTGGAGCCAAAATGCAACTGTAGTGAAGGCCAACGTGTTGAGAAATCATCCTTTCCCTGTTGATTGGTAGTCTTATATTTAACTCTCGTCCCTATCCTGTGCTCTGATCAACCCATTCATTTTTGCATCGCTACCAAACTGTTTTAATTATTGACATTTTCTGTATGTTCTGGATTTGGAAGGGCTTCTTTCACTCCCACATTACTTTGTATTGTTCTTTAAATATATTTTTTCTTGATTTTTTTTCTTCCAAATTATCTTTACAATAATTTCATCCAGTTTAAGCAAACAAAACACCCTATTGGGATTTTAATTTAAATTGCTTTAAAGCAATACATTAATTGAAAAGAATTGACATCCTTAAAATATTTAGACTTTTCGTAGAGGAACATGCTGAATCTTCCCATTAGTCAAGTTTTATTTTACATCTCTCAGTAAAATACTCTAGGCTCCTATCCTCATCTCTCCCAATCTAGGTCACACACATTTCCCATTAAGATTCTATCTTCATATTTTATATTTTTTGTTCTATTGGGAATGGTTTTTTTTTTTTAAATCATGAAATGTTCTATATCTTTATCTAGCAATTTTATTGATTTTCAAAAATTAATTCAAATTCTTTTTTCAATGGATTTTCTATAAATAGTAATGATTTTTTTTTGTTTGTTTGTTTCCTTTCCAATATATGTAAGTCTTTTTCTGTTTCCCTTTTATTGCTGGCCAGAATCCAACTGTGAATATATTTGTTTTGGGCCTGATTTTACTAGTGTTGTCTCCAGTGCTATCAACTTTAAGTGCAGTGTTTACTGGTTTAAAACAGATGTTTATATGTTGAGTGAAACATACTTCTAGTTCCACTATTTGAAGGTGTTTTAGAAATAGTGGATATTTAATTTTACCTACTTCTTTTCATCTTTTTATGATGAGATTGTCTGATTTTTCTTACTTGGCATATTGGTGAAGTCATTACAATTTCTAGTACTGATCTGTTCTTTCTTTCCAAAAATAATTGCTATTTGATTATAATGGCCAGGTCTTTAAATTAGGTAATGAATTTCATTTGCTATTATAGTTGTGATTTTTATATCTATATTTATAAGTAATATTGATCTGTAAGTTTTTATCCTGTATAATTCAGGTTTCGTGTCACTTTTATATCTGCTTGGAATTGTGTAGCTTTTAATATTATTTTATGTTTATCAAATTTCAAAGAAATTTGTAATGATATTTCATTTATTTTCTTTTCTTTAGAAAATTTAAAAAAATTCATCAGTAAGAACAACTAATGCCAAGTATTTTTGGAGGGATATTCTATTTAAATTTTTTATCTTTATTTATTATTCTATTCAGGTTTTATCTTGTATCAATTTTATTAATTTTTTTCAGAATATTACCAATTTCATTGATTATTTTAAATATGACAGTATTCTTTCATTTTTATAACCTGTATATCAGTTGCTAATAATTTCTTTCATTAAAAAAAGTTTACTAGTCTTTCTCCCTGATTTTGTATGCCATGGATTTCATTCATAATTTTAAAAAATACCCAGATACTGCTTTTATTTAGCAATTTTACTGCCCAAAGACAGAAGCCACACACACACACAAATTATTAGGAAATGAACAGGAAAATTATTAAATTAAATTAGTAATCTGATCCTGGTTTTCTCTTCCCTTTGTAGATCATCATTTTCCTCCAATTGGGAAAGTGAAAGATTACTCTTTATCTTTGGAATTTATATTTCTTTTTTTTTTAATTGTTGAAAGTATTACTGATTGACCCTCTTTCCCCCCATTGATGGAATTTATATTTCCCAGGGATATACCCAGGTCAATTCTTTCAACAATAATCTTGCCTTCAACACAGTCAGCTTTTTTCAATATGAATAGTCAAGTTTTCCTTGGGAAAATATTCTCCTTTGTTTTCAAACTTTATGGCTTCTCTATAAAATTTAACTTTTATTTTTACCAAAGTTTTGCATGCATTTTATTTAAAGAGTTGAATAAGCCCACAGGGCTTGCCATGACGAACACCCCTCTCCCTGCCAACCAACCCCTCTTCCTGCAACTTTCTATTTTCCAGAGGCATCTACTTTCAAATCTTAATTTTTAAATTTCCATTTTAAGTAACACAATCATTTTATTACATCTTGAGTGTTTGGGTGTTGGCATCATCTGTTAGAGTCTCACATGAAAGTTGCTTTACCGCTCCCCTCCCCACGCACACCTCACACACCCTTCCTGGTCTCCCGTCTCCCAATTCGGTCCTCTAATTTTTTCTTTTCTTTTTTTATTTTTTTTATCCTCACCTGAGGACATTTTTTCATTTTTTGTCCAGATAGAGTGGGAAGGAGAGAGAGGGAGAGAGAGAGAGAAACATCGACGTGAAAGGGACACATCGAGTGGCTGCCACCCGCACGACCAACCAGGGCCGCGGACAAACTGCAACCGAAGTACATGCCCTTAGCGGGAACCGAACCCGGGTCTCTCTGGACCGCAGACCGACGCTCTAACCGCTGAGCCAAACCGGCCAGGGCTCAGTCCTCTAATTTTTTCACATGTTTCCTTATTTTCTATTTCTTTATCTTTTTGCTCTATATTTTGGGTGATTTCCTCAACTTTATCTTTTATTCTTGTCTTTACTGTCATTTTATTAGGGTTCAAGTAGTCACACTTCCTTCTTTAATCAGAAATCTGATGATTGCTAGTTTTCTGTCCTCGATGTCTGGCATAAAAGAATGAGAGCTATTGAATCCATCTTCTTTGCTTCTTATATATTTTCTTGACATTTACATTTTTATAAATTGTTGTCTAACTCAGTTAGACAGCAGATAAAGCCTTTATTCAATTTATTTAAAATAAAACAGGGCAATTTAAAATGCTTTCCAATAACACTTCTGCATTTTCCAGTTGTTTCATTTGCTTTTGTTTTATGGAGTGTATAAATCTGTATATTCAACAAGCATGATCTACTATTCCCTGAACCCAGCCTGTCAATGAGAACGATTTACTTCAAAATTTTCAGCTTGGTTCGTCTCTTTCAAATTGTTAGTCTCTTTACTTATATCTTTTTTATCTTCAGATATTATGAGTGAAAGTTTCATATTTGGGGATCAATCAGGATTGGCAGCTGGTGCAGATTTCATCCGGAATGGTGTGTAAGCTGTCTGTGTGTGTGAGAGGAGCTGAGACTCCATGTTCCCGTGTGGGCCTCTCTGCAGAGCAATCTATTTCGTCTCTCATTCCCTCCCTCCGAATCCTGGAGCGCTTCTCAGACTTGGTCTCTGCTTCATTAATAAGAAGGCTGTTACCGCCTGGCCACCACAACTTTATTTTGTGGGAGTCTTTCTGATTCAGTGAAAGACACGCCTAATGGTATATTACTGAAAACATGAAGCAGTTTTTTTCCCCCTAATATGGGCAGTTTTTGGAGCAAATCCATTTCAGAGACAGAATTTTACTTGGTGGAGGAATACGTTTTTGTTACCTTGTGCTGGATATACGTCACTTGATTTTATTCTGTTTCTTTTCCTTTGTTTCTGAGGTAGGAGAAATGTGGGCCCAGTAGGTGAGAATGGCCACCGGGTGCATGTTCCCCTGAGCACCGCGCTCCTTCTCTCGGGCTGACCGCAGCAGTTCCTGCTTTGCAGGAAGAATCGTGTGTCCAGCTCCCAAGTTCTTCCAGCCCTTCAAGCCAGGGCTGTCCAGCAGAACTTTCTCAGATGATACTAATGATCACGGCACTGCACCTGCTCTGTCTAATAGAGTCGCCATTCACCACATGTGACTGTTAAGCACTTGAAATGTGGCTAATGTGACTGAGAATCTATATTTAAAAATTAATTTAATTTCAATGAATTTGAATTTGAATAGCTAGATGTAGCTCGTGGCTACCATGTTGGACAGTACCACTTTTGGCATCTCAGAGCATCCAGGTGGAGAAGAAAATATCCCTTGCAAGAGTAATTCTGAGTCCAGATGAGAAGGAAGATGTCAGCCAGCAGCTCGTGGCCTTCTAAGGCCCTTGGTCCACAGAAGCAGAAGGAAACTTCAAGTGAGACCCAGAGGTCTTTGGTTTGAGAAAATGTAAATTCAATGAAAGAATAGTTGAACTTCCAGCATGGAAAATACAGACGCATAGGGACAGAGACCTAAATGCTCATTGGAATTGGAAAAAACAGATACATGGGACTCAAAGCTATCTCTGAAAAGGGCTGATGCTTAATCCTTGAGCCATTGTTTCATAAATTCCCACTAGCACATGTATATCATTTTTCCCTTCTTCTCATTATGGTTATACAAGTTTCCTTTCATAAGGTTTAACATTTCATTTAAAGAGTATTTGGGAGAGGAGTTTCCTTATACTTTAACTACTTAGCCATCTTCCTAGAATCCTCCTGATTTTATTTTCAAATTTGGAAAAAGAGCTAAGTTATCAGCCAGGCTGATAAAATGATTAGTTTGATCATCTGAGAAGTGAGAGCCTGTAAAAGGCATTTGTTTGAGCTCTCCATTTAATCTTGACAGCACCTTGCCATCTGACACTCAATTTAATGTTAAATTGGGAGAGAAAGTAGAATAGGAGGGGTGTGGGTGTCATTTGTTATCACCTCAAAGACAGGGTCACCTCTGTCCTCATCTGCCTGGGTAATCCTATCCCATTCAGATTCCAAAGTCTCCGGTCATTTTAACCTGAATCTCGTCTCAGCAAAACAACTTCCCACCCTGTTTCACCCTAATCAGAGTCTTTTTAAGTGAGAAAGATGAAGTCCATGATTACATCCTCAAAATCCCATCCATTTGGCACTGTGGCCAGCTTTCCAAACAGCCGACAGACTTCCTGCCAATGAGCTCTGTAAAAGGAGTGGCACACCAGGATGGCCTTATTTGCTTTCTGCTTGAAGTAGAAAAATTGGATTTAGAAAGCTTTTCCTAATCTGGATCTGTGCAATATATAATAAACTTCTTACATCTGTCACCATCAACATTCTCCTTGCTGTCTTTACTTTTATGTTTCAAAGAGGAAAGACAGGGGTGCCCTTTCTTTCTCTTTCTATTCAAGCACTATCTTGGGACAGCTAGCCCTGAAGATTAGTGACATCTTCCTGGCTGGGATGATGGGGACCGGAACAAATTTAGGATTGCCCTCTATACTAGCCATATTCTGTCCTTATTAACTCTAAGGAGCAACTCTTGATCTGGAAGCTTCTATGTGTTTTGAAACTTTTCAGATTGTAGAATAAAAGTTAAGCCTAAAGCTCTCTGAACATCCTCTTTATTGATAGCATCGATTATATCCTAAAGGTAATGTTTTCAGAGCAGGGATTGGAGCCTGTTTGCACTGAAATGATCTCCTATACTTGTTAAAATGCAGACTCCCAGGTCCACGCCGGTCCTACTAAACCAGAATCTCTGAGGTCAAGGTCCCATCTGCATGTTAACGCCTCCTCAGGGGATTTTTATGCTTTTCGAGAACCATTTTTAAAGAATTAATGTTATCAAATAGCTCATTCAATGGTCACTCTTACAGGCTGGGGAATCAGACAGCAACCTTTCCACCAGTAGAGAATAAACCAGTGGAGAGTAAAGCATGAAGTATACAAATAAAAGAGGCACCATTTTTAATTCTGTGCCATTATTTGCTTTCTGTGGGACAATAAGGAATCAGCTTAGTCTCCCTGACTTGGATTCCTTGTTTCTGAATGCTTGCTTCAGGCTGGACGAGGTATGAATATAAATCACCTGGCCCAGAGTGAGCACTTAGTTAACATTTGCCATTATGATTTCTCAATGGATGGTGTGTTTTAAAAATATTTTATGTATAAAACAGCTTCATTTTATGAAGCAATAATTTATTTATTCATCAAAGTCATGTACACCTGCTTGGGTTCTGATGTGCTTGAGTTCTCCCACTGATGTCTTTCCTGCCAGCTGTAAAGAAGTTTAGTGTCTCAGTCTAATATTGTCATTTGGTTTTTTGAAATATTCAGATAGCTTCTGTACCCCCTTGACTACAACCTTTGTCAATTCATACTGGTACCTAAAATGGTGGTTGGCAGCTGCACAACTTGAGGCCCCTGTTAAACTAACAGGGGCCAACTGTCTTCCATGTCTATTATTGGGGGGACAATCTAAGAGAGTTTAATTCAAGACCCTATAGCTCCAAGGCCGTGCTCACTCTGTTAGGGCTGTCAAATGAGCATTACTCATTTCTCTTCCCTGAAGCACGTTTTGGTGATTTGGGGACTTAATTTTTAAAATATGTTTTTATTTATTTTTAGAGAGAGAGGAAGGGAGAGGGAGAGAGAAAGAAACATCCATGAAAGAGAAACATTGATCAGCTGCCTCTTGCATGCTTCCCCCCAGAGATCAAACCCGCAACCTGGGCATGTGCCCTGACCGGGAATCATACCAGCAACCTCTCCACGCATGGGATGATGCTCAATCCACTGAGCCACACCGAATGGGAGGGAGCTTATTTTTCTCTTCAGAAATGTTTTTCTTCATCATTAACAGGTTAGTGTTTGGCGTTAGATTCACCTGGGTGGATGAAATGCCTGGGGATCTGGCCCCTACTTTATGGAGAAGTCTGAACTATCGGAAGGCATGTCCTGATGGGTGCTCATATGCTCCAGGCTTTCTCAGAGATGTCTGGGAAACTGAGGGAGTGCTGATCAATAAGATGTGCACTTCATAGCCTTCTTCAACTACAGAAGCTCTGTGTGGAACCCATTTCATATTTTAGTATCCATGTATACATTTGAGAAAATAGTGTCATTGTAAACATTGAACAACAATATTTGAAAATTACTGATGTAGTCCAACATATTAAAGTTTGAATTATGGCTGAGCAAACTGAAATTCCATCAAAAAGACAAAATGCCTGAACTAAGGACTCAGAGTTGGTTGGATTAAATCAATTTCAAAAACATGTAAGAAGTGCTTACTGTGAGGCTGGGTAAGGATAAAGGAGCCAAGAAACATGGTCTCTGACCTCAAAGGTTGTCAAGTCTAGTAAAAGAGTACAAGAGAGGTGTAGAATTAACTGCAGGCATGCAAATATGTTAAAAATGTATGGGAACCCAGCTGTGGATGAAAATGATAGGTAACATTGAGTTCTAACTCTGAGTTAGGTACTGTGCTTGATTCTGTATCTATATATCATCTATCTATCTATCTATCTATCTATCTATCTATCTATCTATCTATGTCTTTGTGAAATAGGCATCATTTTTTCTATTTTACATAGAAGGAAACCAAGATTTAGAGAGGTGTATATTGCCCAAGTTCACATAATTAATAGGTGGCAGAAGTTGGGATTCCAGCAGAGATAGTCTGACTCTGCAACTCACATTCTCATCTACTAGGGAAATCTAAGAATATTTCAACAGGAGTTTTTTTTTGTTTGTTTGTTTTAACTCAGCCTAAAATGATAAGCATTTTTAAAATCAGTGGTGAGACTGATGACTCCCTGAGACCCTACCCCACCACAAAGGTTTGCAGGCACCTGGGGGGTGGGGATGGTAACTAGACTTGTCATACCCTGGGAATTTTGCTGAGTAGCCTCAGACCCAGCACTGGTACCAAGTTTTGAACCTGTATCAGTCTGGTGGACACCACTTGCCCCTACCTGATGACTCACTGAGAATCTACCTCATGCAACTCAAGCACTGCCAGAGGCTCTTTTAGTGGCCGAGCCTAACAGGCAGCCAGCAGATGGAGGTAGGCAGAGGCAGATCTTGGGGTGCCTTGGGACTTTTGTGGACTTGCTCCTGGGCTCAGTGCTGGTGGATGCCTGTCTTGGTGTGCAGCTTGGTCTTCTCATGCATAAGAAGGCCCACCAGAGGCAGCCACAAACTGTGGATCTCTTGATAGCTCCAAACAGGTTGCTCAGGGCCAGTTACAGTCTGCACCTGACATTAATCTGTACCAGAGTGCCTCCCAAGAGGCCCTAGAAAGACACACCCTATGGCTAGCCTTTGACAACATCAGAGCAGGATCCAATTAGCTTCATAAGTAGAATATCCAAAGGGAGATCTTGGGAGGCATCAGACCCTACTGAGGTGAATTCCACTTCATGTGGTCAGCACCTGCATAGCAGCTTGTACACTGTGGTCAGGGTTGATCCTCACCATCAGCCAGCCTGAGGGTTGACCCCACACAAGAACATGCCAATAACAATCAAGACTCAATTACAACAGAAAGGATCACATAACCCACACAAGGGACATTCCTAGAGCACCCAGCTCAGGTGATCAAGGACACTGTGCCACTGGGTCCCAAAGGACACTCACATGTAAGGCCACCCTACCAAGACTGGGAGACGTAGCAGATCTGCTTGATAAATAGAAACAAATACAAAGAGGCAGCCAAAATGGGGAGGCAAAGAAACATGCCCCCAATGAAAGAACAGGAGAAATCTCCAGAAAAAGAGCTAAATGAAATGGAGGCAAGCAATTTATCAGATATAAAGTAGGAAAAGATGGTGATAAGGATGCTCAAGGAACTTAGTGAGAAATTCAAAGAACTTAGTGAGAACTTCAGCAACATGAAAAAGGACACAGAAACCATTACAAAGAACCAGTCAGAAATGAAGAATACAATATCTGAAAAAAAGAATACACTCGAAGGAATAAACAGTAGGTTGGTTGAAGCAGAGGATTGAATCAGTGATTTGGAAGGCATGGTAGCAGAAAATGCCCAATCAGAGCAGCAAAAAGAAATAATAATTTTCAAACAAATGAGCATAGTTTAAGGGATGTTTGGGACAATATGAAATGTAACAATATCTGTAGCATAGGGGTACCAGAAGGAGAAGAGAGCAAGGGGTTGAAAACCTATTTGAAGAAATGATGTGGTCATTTCTTCCCTAGCCTTGTGAAGGAAAAAGAAACACACAAGTTCAGGTAGCTCAGAGCATTCCAAACAAGATGGTCCCAAAGAGGCCCACACCAAGATGTATCGTAATTAAAATGGCAAAGGTTAAAGACAAAGAGAGAGTCTTAAAAGCAGCAAGAGAAAGACAGTTAGTTACCTACGAGGGAGTTCCCATAAGACTGTCAGCTGATTTCTCAACAGAAATGTTTCAGGCCAGAAGGATTGGCATGAAATATTCAAAGTGAAGAAAAGTGACTACCTACAACCAAGACTATTTTACCAAGCAAGGCTATCATTAAAATTGAAGATATAAAGAGCTTCCTAGACAAGGAAAAGCTAAAGGAGTTCATTACCACCAAACCAGCATTATAAGAAATGTTAAAGGGTTGAAGAAGAAGAGGAAGAGGAGGAAGAAAAAGAAGAAGAAAACAAAACAGTTATAAAGGATAAAATGGCAATAAATACGTACCTATCAATAATTACTTTAGTAAATGGGTTAAATGCTTCAATCAAAAGACATAGGGTAGCAGAATGGATAAGAAAACAAGACCCATATATATGCTGTCTTCAAGAGACCCACCTAAGAACAAAGGATACATACAGACTAAAAGTAAAAGTATGGAATAAGATATTTCATGCTTATGGAATGAAATGGAAATTTTAAAAAAATCTGTGGTAGCAGTACTTGTATCTGACTAAATAGACTTCGAAACAAAGGCTATAGTAAGAGACAAAGAAGGACACTGTGTAATGATAAAGGGAGCAATCCAACAAGAGTATATAAACCTTGTAAATATGTATGCACCCAATGTAGGAGTACCTAAATATGTAAAGTAAATCTTGATGGATATAAAGGGAAAGATTGCCAGTAATACAGTCATAGTAGGGGATTTTAACACCCCATTGACATCAATGAATAGATTTTCCAGATAGAAAATCAACAGGAAATGGCAGCCTTAATGGCATACTAGATCAGATGGATTTAACTGATATCTTCAGAGCATTTCACCCCAAAGCAGCAGAATATACATTCTTTTCAAGTGCATATCGAACATCTTCTAGAATAGATCGCATGTCAGGAAGTAAAACACGTCTTAATAAATTTAAGAAGACTGAAATCATATCAAGCATGTCATCTGACTATATGGTATGAAACTGGAAATCAATCACAAGAAAAAACAGAAAAACACAAACACATGGAGGCTAAATAACATGTTACTAAACAATGAATTGGTTAACAGTGAGATCAAGGAAGAAATGAAAAGATATGTTGAAACAAATGAAAATGAGATCACAACCCCAAATCTATGGAACACAGTGAAAGCAGTCGTAAGAGGGAAATTCATAGCATTACAAGCCTACCTCAAGAAACAGAAAAATCTCAAACAATCGAACTTTACACTTAAAGGAACTAGAAGAAGAACAACAAATAAAGCCCAAAGTGAGTAGAAGAAAGGAAATAATAAAGATCAGAGCAGAAATAAATGAAATAAAGTATTAAAAAATACAAAAGGTCATTGAAACCAAGAGTTTGGTCTTTGAAAAGATAAACAAACTTTTAATCAGACTCATCAAGAAAAAAATAGAGGACCCAAACAAATATAATCAGAAATTAAAGAGGAGAAATAACAACCAACACCAGAGAAATACAAAGGATTATAAGGAAATTTATGAACAGCTGTATGTCAACAAATTAGACAATGTGGCTGAAAAGAATAAATTCCTAGAAACATACAATCTTCTAAGACGTAATCAGGAAGAATCAGAAAATCTGAATAAACTGATTACAACTAATAAATCTAAGCAGTAATTAAAAAAAAACCAACAACTCCCAGCAAACAAAAATCTTGGACCGGATGGCTTCACAGGTGAATTTTACCAAACGTTAAAAGAAGACCTAATACCTATCCTTCTCTAATGATTCCAAAAAATTCAGAGAAAGACAAATACCATATGATTCCACTTGTATGTGGAATCTAATGAACAAAGTAAACCAACAAACAAAATAGAAACAGACTCATAGATACAGAGAACACACTGACAGCTGTCAGGGGTAGGTGGGTTAGGGAGCTGGGATTAAGCACACAAAAAAAATTCATAGACACTCTACAGTATGATGATTACCAGAGATAAAGGGGGGGTGGGTAGGTAGAAGAAGGTTAAAGGGGGGAAAATGATGATGGAAGGAGACTTGACTTTGGGTAGTAAACAGATAATACAGTACACAGATTATGGATTATGGAAATATATATACTCGAAAACTATATAATTTTATTAACCAATGTCACCCCAATAAATTCAATAAAAAATAAATAAAATAGGTGATGGGAGAGGACTGTGGACAGGCAAAGTATTCCAGGTAGTGTGCTCAATACAGATGAACTCCTGGACGCCTATTAAAATGGTGAAAATGTAGTGTGGGTCCACATTTTTAATAGTATTCAATTTCTTTTTAACCAGTAGACAATAATTGAATAGGAGGCAGCATGGCATTCTGTTTAAGAGGATTGTAGTCAATATCTGCCGCTTCCCAGCTGTGTAACAGCAGGCACATTACTTAATCTCTCTGTGCCTCAGTTTTCTTATCTCTAAAATGGGAGCATCACAATAATGTTATGAGGATTAAATGGGTAATGTACATGAGGCATTTAACATAGTGTCTTTCACATGGTAAATAATAAGTGGTAGCTAATTATTTTTATTAACTCTCTACCTTATGGCTATTAAGACAAGCTAATATTTTTGAGCACTTATATGTAGAAAGCATTGCACCAAACACTTCACATGCATTATTTAATCTTCACAGCGCTGTATGAGGTAGGTACTATTATTTCCCCAATTCACAAAGGTGAAACTGAGGATTCTAGTGCTAATTCCAGTGTCTGACTCCAGAGCTCTTTGCTATGTTTTACTGCCTCCCTTGACACTCTACTGCTTGGAAGTTTCATCAAGATTTGATGTAGGTGGGAGGTTGATACCATGGTTCACTGGCGAGAGAGATACTTGAAACAAGTGGGCTTTGTAACAACGTTTTCAAATTATACTAAGGAAATGATAGCCCAATTCTTGGGTTTTATAACTTTGCAAGGGTCTATAACCTCTACCTTAAGGTCTATGGTCTCACTTGTACACTTTTACCAGCCATTCCAGGAACATATTTTATTTTCCCACATCTTTATGAAAGGCTGTGCAAATTAGCTTTTACTGCATAACAAACTACCCCCATATTTAGTGACTTAAGACCATAGTCATTTACTTAGCTCATGATTCTGTGGGCTGGAAAATTGGGCTGGGCTCAGCTAGGCGATTGGTCTTTTGGTCTTGGCTAGGCTAACGCTTGTGTTTGAGGCCAGCTGCCAGATCTGCTGGGGCTAGTTGGTCTGATATGAGGTTCTGCTGGGATGACTCATTCTCGCTCCTTCATTCTCTCATTTTCCAGGCTGTTAGCCTGGACTTGCTCACATGGTGGTGGAAGATTTCTAAGAACTGTAAGAGAGAGGACAAGCTCTAATGTGCGAGCACTTTTTTACATCTCTGCATTTTTCATGTTTGCCATTTGTCTCAATGGCCAAAGCAAGTCCCATGGCCAAGCCCAGAGTCAGTGCGGGAGGAGGCAGGGCACATGAAAAATGTGAGTACATTACTGCTACAATCTACTACCCAGGCTTTGCCAAGTCAGCCACAGTGCCAATGCTGGCTTGGAAGGATACAAAGGAGGGCATCTCCAGGAGTGGCACTGCGTATCCAGCTTACTTGGGAGCAGTTAGACAGACTCGCGGTGTGACTGTGGTATCAGATGGTACCAGAATGTGACATGACACATCACAGACCACACACTCCAAAGTTGCCCCTTCACACCCCCATGCTCAGCCCTTGAATCTGAAGGAGGCACTTGTCAGAGATAGCATTCTAGTAGCTGGTGAGGGCTGAGCTATGAAATGACTGGTTTATTTTTATCTTCCTCCTTCACTGTGCCCTCAGGCTGGCATGGCCTGGAGAAATAGCTGCTTCATCCATTAGAATTTCTACAGCCCTTAAAATACCTTGGCATAGGCATCTGTAGCCCTCCGTACTCACTGTCATTCCAAAGGGCCACTAAGTTAATGTTGCTTATCTTTGAAATTGGATGATGATGGTATCATCACACAAACTCTCTAGGGTCATAAGCTTTAGGCTTACCATTCAATTTCATTGCCATATCAGTGGTTTCTGTAGTTTCACTTCTGTTCAGCTGATGTTATGTCCCATTTTATTTCAGAAGAAAGAAATGCTGTAGGAGATCTGAGGACCTTGGTCTCTGGTATCAAGTTGGACGCACGTAATGTTACAACCCATTACTTAGTGCTGGTCGCCCTGGGCAACTACAGTAAAGAGTCGGGTGAAAACAATTATTTAAAAGTGCTTCTTTTCCACCTGTAATTTTAGTATGAAAGATGGTATAATAATCAAATTCACCAAAAAGAAAAAAGAAAAATATTTTACCTCTTTCTATATAGCTTAAGAAATAGCATGGTAATACTTTCATACCTCGGAACTTGAGGCTCAGAGCCCAGGATTCCAGGGGAATGAGGTGATCGTGCCCGGCAGGGCTCAGCCTTGCTTACCACCACTGCTGTGTGTCATCGGGTTCTGGCTTTGGCCTTCGGTGACTCCAATTCTGATTTCACAGGCCTTGTGTGCAGAGCCCTCTTTTGTGTATGTGGTTTTCTCACACTTCCCACAGATACTTTTAATTGAGGGTTTGAGGATGCCAGGTTTTAGTGCCCTAGGAACATTTGGTTGACAGTAGACCATCAGCTTAGTTCATCCAATAAGCATTTTTGGAGCTCTTTCTAGGCCAGGGTATGTGCAAGGCTGTATATACACACAGCCCTGACTTTTGGGTGCTTAGAATCTGATGGAAGTCAGTGAAAGAGGCAGGCCCATGGGCTAAAGAATCTCATGATAAAGTCACCATGAAGAAGTACCTAGAAAATAAGGATTAGGTTTTGTGGGGGGCAGATGACAAAGGTGATGCTTAAAGGATGTTTTGGAAAATAAACATTGAAGGTCATTCCGCCTGCCTTGCTAAAAATTGAGGCCTATAAAGATCGAAGGGACTACTAGGTCTGGAGAAACAGTGGACTCATAATAGTTTGTAAACTACCAAAATATGCTCGGCGTGATATCTAAACTACCTAAATATCCTGGACAAAATGTTGAATATGTCATAATTTTTAATAAAAGGATAAGCAAAAGTAAGGGAATTCCTCCAAGGTTAAGGATGGAACGGGAGCAGGAGTCCAAAGAGATGAGTGAAGACTGAAGTTGTGCCTATTTTATTACCAATAAATTCCAGGTGACCAGGAGCTCTGGCTTCAGCAGCTGCGTAAGGGAGGCAGGCGGAAAGGCCTGCACAGGGGGAGGCCAGTGGGGACTCCTAAGTAAAGATGGGACCCATGAAGAACACATCCTCAGGGAAATGGTCCCATCTGCTCCATGACGGCAGACAGCAAAGAACCTTGGCTGCTTCAGACTTGCTATTGATGGGCGGAGAACATGACACGGACACAGCTGTTACATGGATTTGGGACCTGAATTCACAGTATTTGTATGGTCTGAATAACCACAAGCTGAGGATTTTAATTTAAAGAAGACTTGGTAGGCATGAACACACATCTCCAGAGGAATCCACATTCAATCCATACTATAAACAATTCCCATAGGGTAAGTCCCAGTGAACATGAACTCATAAGTAGAAATCACAAATGTACAAGGAAACAAAGCAACACGAGTGAGAGTTAATAGTTACAGCAGATGATCTCACACATTTAACATGTTTAATACATTTAAAGAAATAACAAAGGAAAGTGAAAATATGAGTAAGGAGCAAGAGACTATAAAAAAAAAAATGACCTGACATGAAATATTTGAAAAAGTACTTAATGGAATGTCTGGAAATTAAAAAAATAATAAAGGTTGAAATTTAAAATTCAATGAAACCATAGTCCTAAAGTAAAAAATGCTGACATCTATCAACTGCAGAAGGGATAAATAAACTATGGTATATTCAGACAATGGAATATTACAACAAAATGGAAAAAAGCAAATTACTTTTAGTTAAACAACAGATACAGAGTATATCTGTTTTATGATTCCATATATAGGAAGTTCAAAGACAGGCAAAGCTAATCTATGATCCTTGTGCTCCGAATAGTGGCTGAATAATGTGGGAGGGTATTGATTGAGAAGGGGCATGAAGGAGCAGGCTGGGGTGCTGGGAATCTTCTATATCTTGGTATGGATGGTGGGTACATGAGTGTGTATATCTGTAAAATGTCATCAGGCTGTACGCTTAAAATGTATGCTTTTACTGTGATAAATGTTAGTTATACTTCCATATAATAGAATGAAAACCTCAATGGCCCTATCTTCCAGTTCCTTTGACACTTACTCCCCCGAAGACCAGATTAGACACAGACAAAGATAAAATTAATGAACTGGAACAAAAAACCAAAATCTATATATCTATCTATATATCTGTATCTATCTGCACACACACACACACACACACACACACACACACACACACACACTGCAGCTCAGAGAGGCAAAGACCTCAAAGTGACAGACATTAAGAAACATGGAGGCTAGAGTGAGGTCTACGCACAGCTATAGAAGATAAAATGGATGAACAGTTTCTAAGAAAGATAGCACTCCTTTCCTTCTGAATGTCTAATAGATGAACTCCATGCAGGATAAATGAAAGAAATCCACATCTAAACACATGATAGTAAAACTGTAGGCCAAAGACAAAGAGAAGATCCTAAAATCACCCAGGATGAAAATACAGATTGTCTACATAAAACTGTCAATTAGATGAGGAAGTCAGTAATGCTGCAAGTCAGTAGGTGAATGGAGGTTATCATCAATGTCTTGAACACAAAATAATTCTCACTCTAGAATTATAAACTGAAGCAATGAAGGCAAAATAGTTTTTAAAAATCAGGTGAGCAAAGATGTTAAATCTCAAGCTATATATAAATATATATACCATCTTTATATATATCATATATATTTTATGCATTTGAATATATATTTGACCCTCATTTTATATAGCATAAAGAAAGAACTAGTGTTGTGCAGGGTAGAAGACTTCCCCCAAACACAGAGCACACTGATTAAAGTTAGTTGAACTGCTTCCCTGGCCAGTTTGGCTCAGCGGTTGGAGCACTGGCCTGTGGACCAAAGAGTCACGGGTTCAGTTCTGGTCAAGGGCACGTACCTTGGTTGCAGTTTGGTCCCCGGCCCTGGTTGGGGTCGTGTGGGAGGCAACCAGTTGATGTGTCTCTCTCATATCGATGTTTCTCTCTCTCTCTCCCCCCCCCTCCCACTCTATCTGAAGATGAATGGAAAAATATCCTCCAGTGAGGATTAAAAAAAAAAAAAAAGTGTTAGTTGAACTTCTGCTGAATCCCCCTTTTACTAATTCTACCTGTTACAAGGTCATTGTACTTCGTGAGTTGGGAATTTTGTTAGATGTCATGG
This sequence comes from Tadarida brasiliensis, assembly GCA_030848825.1. Taxonomy (NCBI): domain Eukaryota; kingdom Metazoa; phylum Chordata; class Mammalia; order Chiroptera; family Molossidae; genus Tadarida; species Tadarida brasiliensis. Next base: position 193,832,728 of record CM061257.1, on the reverse strand, counting down.
AATTCCTAGAATTGCCGCTGAACCACTGACTGTTATGTGTATTAATTCTGCCATTCCTGATGCCATACCTGATCATTGTCAGTGTTCTTCTTCATTATGATTGCTGAAAATAGCAACCCTATAAAAAAAATAAAAACACATTTTATTCTTGCAATGCAAGTAAAGCCTAGAGACGAATTAAAAACAGATTTTATTCATTTACATAATTAGGAAATTATTTGCAGCATCAATCCTAATATATGTGGATTTGTTTGACAAATGTGATGATTTGTTCCGGGATAAATATGTATCCTTTGTAAATCTTTTGATGCCGATGGGGGAAAGGGACCTTTAAGGAGCAAATAACGCAAGCGCCCACCTGCCCTTTGAAGAATCTAAGCTCTACAAAAACATGAGGGATTGCTCCCAGTCCCTGCTAGGGGAGGACAGCACCCTGCAGAGGGCGGAGAGGGTGGCTGCTGGTAGCCCCAGCCGATAATTCGAGGATCCATTTTCTTGGCATTCTGCTATCACTGTTGTAGTGACAGGCTGGTGGTTTTAAACCTTGACCTCAATTTTCTAGTTTTTTTCACGACCCCACCGATCCTTTCCAGTCCTTTAATTCCTTAGTGAATATTTTAACCTAAATAAAAATTCATCTCTTCCACCTTCAAGAGACAGCTCAGATCTCGCCTTCTCTGTAAATTCTGCCCCGAATTCCCTGGCAGGATTGACCGTGCGCGCCTCCGCACGCCCCTGCCATCATGTCTCTCCATTGCAATTATTTGTTTGTAGGTAGGCAGACAACTCAGGGGTGGCAGACGCTTTGCCAGCTTCTGGTTTCTCCACCCCTCGTAATCTGTCTGGTAAATGCGTGTTACACTGAAACGGAGTTGTGTGTGTTTGAACAGAAGCGTGGTTTGTGTGAAGCTGCACCTGATGGAGACGATGAGGAAGGCTCACGTTTCTGCCCTGCTCCATGTCTTCAGAAGCAGTGCCGGTGGCCTCCTCCTACTGCATCTGCCCCCGTTAGGCAGTCAGAGCAAATACTTGAACCCTCCTTTGACAGATAAAAGTCCAAGGAGAGAAAGTTTAAATGGCTCACTGAGGTCCTGCAGTTCTTGCGGAGGGTGAGCCAATGGAGAGGCTGGCAGATGGGAAATAGTAAGGAAGAGAGTTTCTACTCCTTAGAGAAATCACTTAATTTTCTTTCCACTTAAATCCGGCTCCACCTCCTCCAGTCCTATTCTTCATAGGATCAGAGAAGCAGCCTTTTGATGGAAGAAAGATACCACAGAGATGCTGTATGTGAGCTGACCCTCACGTGGGGATCATTTTCCCGTGGAAGCAGCAATAATCATAATCATAATGCCTGCTTGAACTTGGCACTTTTCTTGTCTTTGGCATAGACTCTGAAATTACCCGCTGATGCCTTTGGCGTGGCTGTGGGCTGCTGAACTGAGGAGAGGCTGGGGACAGTGAAGTGTGTTATTGTGGAGAAATTCTCGAAGCTCTCAGGGCTGTGAGCAGCTTTGGTGAATAAGTTAACCTGGGCAGTTCAGTAGGCGGGGTGATAGTAGGAAGCTGTGATACTGTTTCTATAGAAGAGAGGACCGGGGATCTCACAGGGGCTGTGCTGTGTCCCAACACTGGGCAGAAAGGCCCATAAGAGGACAACGCCAGACCTTTAGACTTAAACAAACAAAACCCTACTTCTCAGGGACCCCAACAACGTCAGGAAATCTAGTTTCATAGAGGATTAGAAGCATTGATAACAATGAATAACTCTTGGCTTTTTTTTTCTCTATAAACAATGTCACATACTAATATGAGGCCTCTAGGTGTTGGTTTCTTAGGTGTGAATGTAACCCATATCCATGGCGATCTCTGGCATGGGGTAATGCAGTGTTTTCTCCCGAGCAAAAAGAGAGAACTTGTGAGAATTTAGGAACCTGGAAGGGAGTGCTTCTGCAATTATAATATTTCTTTTGGCAACTGATAGGATAGATTTCCATAGCGCAGACCTGCCTGTCCCCAACCAGGTACCATTTCTTCCCCTTTCCCAGCTTAGGTGAGATATGATTGACATGTCACATGGTGTAAGTTGAAGGTGTACAATGTGTGGATTTGATTCGCATATTGAACCAGGTGTCATTTTCAACTTGCGGCCTTTGTCTCAGCTGCACTCGGAGTTCTATTAGAACCCAGGTGGCGGGAGAATGTGTTTCAGGAGAGGATCATCCTTCACTAGGGTTTCTGACCTCTGCTGTACATCAAAATACTGATACCACCCACCTCGCCTGTTCTGATTGATCTGACGGGGGCCTTTGAGAAGCCCCCATGATACTGCCAGTGGAAAACTCTGGCCTGTCCTCTGGGTCGGAGGTTCCAGCCATCCCGACAGCACATCCCATGGGGCAGACAGCATTCAGCTGACTGAAGGCATGACTGGAATATGCACATGAGTTCTGCCTCCACACTCCCTCCAGCTGAGTGGACAGGTGTGCAGACTCCCATTCTAATCAGGAGAAGGCAACACACTCCCAAGGGAACCCTTTACCCAGCTCTGTGATCCGTGCCTCAGCCAGCTGTTGGGTTTGTCTCCCCCACCTGACTGACCTCTGGCTCTCCTGACCTACTACTCTACTTTTTCCTGGTGCTTGACCACTCTCTGGCCTTGGCCCAAATCCCTGTTCTGGATGTGCTTCTAGGTTACTCCCCTGGATGCAGATTACCCCCAAAAGAGCAGTAAAGAGGGAAGAACAGAGGGAAGACTGCATGAAGCACCTACATTGTGCTGAGTGGTAGGAAAAGTGTTTCAGGGGCTGTGATAGTCTGTACGGTCCGGTGCTGGCAGAGAGGAGGGAGGCGCACTGAGAGAAAGGGTGTACAGGCTCCATGTAGGAGGCGACTGCCGAGCTGATGGGCAGAACGAAGCGGGTGGGAGGAGGTGGAGGAACAAGACAGCTTGGCGAGCTCATGCTCATGCAGACCTTCTGAATTCCTGGGGTATGGAGGTTGAGTGGGAATAATAAGAGATGAGGCAGGAGAAGTGTTTGGGACTGGGTTGTAAGGGCCTGGTGGGCCAGGCTGGGAAGTATGGACCAAAGCCAGAGGGACAGCCCCAGGGGTAGGGCTGGCCTCAAGGGGGCACTGGAGTTCAAGTCATAGTGTCCAAAAGTGCACAGCATGCTCGGGCTTGGTTTGGTCTGCACTGGTATAAGAGGGCCACGGAATGTCCTGGTGGTAGTGGTCTCTGAGGCCAGGTGTTGGTGGCCTGTTCATTTGGATCAGGACCTTAGGCTGTGGTTGTAGGGACAGGACACAGAGTCCACCCTGCACCAAAGGGCTGGGCAAGACAAGGCCACACATCAGAGTCATAGGAAAATGGGCGGGGTTCATGGGGGGAGCAGCCCAGCTGTGTAGACTGGGTCAATCCAGCTGGAGGAGGGGAAGTTGGCTGAAGAGGGTCCTTGTGGAAACCAAGTCTCTAAGGCAACAGAATGATTCCGGACTCCACCTTCCAGTGGGGGGAGACATCTACAATGCTCCTCACCCCCCCTCACCCACGCAGGCTAGCGTGTAAACTCAGTGGAGCAGAGCTGCAGCCAGGGAGGCCGGAACTGGGGAAGACAGAGGCTGATGTGGGAATGTCAAAGCACAAGCGGTTCAAGTTCGAGGGAAGGAGGCCTCTCATGTTCCTGGATAATGCCAAACGTTCTGCTCTGTGACCTTCACAGGTGTTTTCTCTGCCTGGGGCACTCCCCTAGCTCTGATTTCAGCCAGTAGCCATCGGAGGCCTGCAGTCCAGTCCAAAGCACTAAAAGCTCAGTGTCTGTATAAGAAACCTGTCCTTCCTCAGCTGTGCCCCAACCAGGGGCTCTCTTTCTGGAACTCTGCCTGCTCAGACTGAGAGCCAGGACAGGCTGCCCCTCCAGGCCTTCCTCACCTCCCCTGGAATCCTCCACCGGGTAGGGGAAGGTGTGACAGGGAATTCCAGCTCCCCAGGGGCCAGCCCGTAACTCTGTCCTGGTCCCCAAATAATTACTTTGTGAGGCTGCCAAGGGCTGTATATTCAGAATGGTTTATGAGAAATCTTCTGATAATCTATTCTGCCCCGTTCCACAGAGGGTTTTTTTGTGTGTGTGTTTTTGTTTTTTCCCATCTACCAAATACACACACCTTGGGACATTCACTGCTAATTTCAAAGAGCCACTAATGGGTTTCTCTCCCCTAGTCTTCTGGGATGCGGAAAGATTTGAAATTGAATTGTTCCTGCACTATTGTGAAGAAATGATTTAAATAAAACTCTGCTGCCCAGTGAGACTATGTCCTGGACCCTCAGCCACAGCCTGGGGCCCTGTCCCCAATCCTGGGCCAGTGGGGCTGTCCCCCACCTGACTGTGAAGAGTCTGAGCTGATGATGGACAGAACATGCCCGCATGAGCCCTGAGTCCAGGAGAACATCCTTGTGTTGATTTTACTCTCTCCTTCCTAACGCCAGCCAGCCGCTGGGTGGCGCTGCCCAGGCTGGGGGTCCCAGGGAAAGCCACGCCCCTCCTGGAGGACAGGGCCCAGGCCCTAATATTCCTGATATCCCCCAGGACTAGTAAGGGCGATGCCTACTGTTCTAAAAAAGTGGGTTGAATCAATCTGCTGACTGAAGGGTAGCGCCACCTCGGGGTTCAGGCGGGGTTCAGGTGTAGGAACTGATCTGAGGTGAGGCTGTCTGGGGTATGGTGCCTGGAAGGACAGGAGCCAAAGGTGTCAGGGATGGTGTTGGGTTCCCCAGCCTCAGGGTTAGGTGAAGTTGTCAGAAAGCCTGGCTGCTTTTCCATCTCTGCCCCAGGAGCTTTTCTTTTTCTTTCTTTCTTTTTTTTTTTTTTAATCTGAACGTTGTTGCCACATTTATTGTCATTTATCATGGTATAAATCTACAAATACTTGCTTAGTTTTTGTTTGGTAACTTTTAAAAATGGAATTTATTGGGGTGACATTGGTTAATAAAACCATGCAGGGTTCAAGTGGACAACTCGAAAACAGACCGTCTGCTCCCTGCGTCGTGCGCTGAGCACCAAAGCAACGTCTTCTTCCGCCGCCGTTTGTCCCCCTTCGCCCTCCTCCACCTCCCCACCCCATGTCTCCTGAAGCACAGACTGGAGCCCGGGGCCGGGGGAAGGCCTGTCTTGGGAGGGGTGTAGGGGCTTGTGCTCGTCCCCCTCCTTCCTCCCTGAGAGGCACCTGCTCATCCCCTCAGACAGTTTTCTAAGGACGCCAAAGGAGGGAATGAACATGAAAAATAGAGCTCTGAGTAAAGAAATAACTTGCAAAAGAATCAATTTTCTTATTTCCAGATAGGCAAACTGAGACTTAGAGGCAAAGTCATCCAATCGGAGACAATTTTAAGAATAAAAGGGGGTGCTGAAATGACAATGACATTTATTTTAAAGTATTATGCGAGAAATGGGTTTTAGTATATTTTTAGACAAAATAATTCCACTCAAAAATATTTATTAAGGATAAAATTCTTGCCCTGGCCAGTTTGGCTCAGCGGTTGGAGCGTCGCCCGCGGACCATCGAGTCCCGGGTTCGGTTTCCGTGAAGGGCACCTACCTCGGTTGCAGTTTGTCCCAAGCCTGGTTGGGGCCGTGTGGGTGGCAACCACTCGATGTGTCTCTCTCACATTGATGTTTCTCTCTCTGTCTTCCTCCTTCTCTCCCTCCCACTCTATCTGAAGATAAATGCAAAATAATAATAATAATAATAAAATTCTCCCATTAAAAATAAATCAACAGCTGTAAGCCAGGACTGTCTCTGACAAGTGGAGCTGTGCAGTTACCCAGACATTAAGTGACTTTTCTGAGGTCACACAGCTAGTAAGTGACAATGCCAGCCATCAAAGCCAATCTCTTTCCATGATTTTATGCTGCTTAATTTGGGGGAAGTAGGTTGCCAGAGATTCACCAAGTGTCCCAGAAGTTTACTTACAGGCTCAGGCAGGCTCTCTTTCCACTTGGGAGCTGGGTTTACCTGTCAGGCCTTGCTTCCCTCCTCACTCCCCTGTGGCTGTGTGGGGCCTAGGCTACTCCCGAGGTTTCCTCCCGGCTGGCACTCCCTGGCCGCTGGGTGGCACTTGGCCTGATTGCAGACCCTCTCCCCACCTTGACTTCTGGCTCTGGGTGTTACTAGGCCCCGTGTGTCTTGCCCTGGATCCTCTGTGTTTCTTGACCCTCTCTGCTCCCTTGGGTTCTGGCTGCTGGGTCTGCCTTGCCCGTGAGCCCTCACGCCCGTCTCTGGGCACCGGGCACATCCCTCACTGCAGAGCTTTGCCTGCTTCTCCCTGACCTGGTCTGTAGGTTCATCCCTGTGGTCCCTTCGCCCCGCCTCCACACCCACATTCACAACTTGACAGTCGTTGAGATTCAATCAACTAGTTCATTGAGCAATCCAGGTGTATACCCACCTGATTTGAAGAGAATTAGTTTAATGAAGATAATCATGTGGCCCAGGTTTTCTAGGGCAGCCCTAATTTTAAATATTATGTCTCTCTGTCCTCACAAAAACTGAATTCTGAAAATTTCAGTATTCTGGCATATAAATGCCATCTTCTCTATTGCCCCAGGCACCCAGAAAAGAAGGCTTAAATCCGTTGTCAGACGCTGTGCCCTACCTGTGACTCAGGACATACAGGTCTCTGTGAAACCATTACTTTTGTCGCCGTGGATCAGCCCGAGAGAGAAGGGCCACTTGTTTGTTTCCAGAGGGCTCATCAGCATTGTGTCCTGCTGCTGCCCCTGCTTCCTGTGAGAAGCACTTGACTGTCTTCACTGGGTGGCCAGCGTGAGTCTCGCTGAGTCGCACTGCATCTCTGTGGTCCGTGTGTCCCAGTCAGCCCCCAATGCATGTCCGTTCTGACAGCCTCGGTGGGGTAGATGCTTCCCCGTGAGATTTGCAAGGGCCGGATCTCTACCCCTGTTCTGTCTCCCGAGCCTCGGGGAAATGGCACTCCCAGCAGAGGCCTGTCCTTGGCTCTGGCTGGCTCCTCAGCGGCAAATGCCCTCCTTCCTGGCCTGGGGTTGCTTAGGGTCAGGACCTCCCGAAAGGTCAGAGTAGCCATAGCCCTAGGGGCCCGCCCCAGGTCTGTCCTGGTCCAGTCTGGTCCTCCAAGAAGAGGGCGCTTCTCTCACAGATGCCCTCTCAGGCCCAGTTCCAAGCACTGAGGGAGGAGGAGATACCGGAGAGTGGGCACAGTTGCCAGAACAGGGGGGCATGGCAGAGAGGCATCTCCACAGGGTCTTCTGAGGATCACTAGCTCTCTGAGTGCTTCCCAAAGGGATCCGTGGCCAGCGGAGCCTGTGGGCTTCACAGTGGCCGGGATGCCACCGGGACACTGACGTCTCAGAAGTTCCGCACCAAAGTCACCAACTTTTCCTGAACATATTTGATCACAGAACACCCTTTTCATATAACAACCTTTAATATCTCGAAGAATCAGGGTAAAACAAAAGAGAAGAGGGTTTGGAGTCAGAGGGCCCTGCCGGGGTTCAAGATGCTCACGTTCACCTGTGTCACCTTGGGTAAGCTATTTAGCCTTAGCTTCCTAATCAGTAAAATGGGGATAATGACAGGTGACCTCCCACAGGGTTGTGGTGAGAGTTAGACCGTCCTCAGCATGGAAGCACTGGGCAGAGATGTAAGATATTTATGGAAGAAGAGGCTTTGTTTCGGAGCAGAACCCGCTCAGCTGGCACACCTTGGAATGAAGAGTGTTCGGAAGCTCTGCTCCCCCGTTGGTGGCCGTTCAGGATTGCCAGGACCAGTGTATTTGCTGTGAATGTCAGCAGTCTTTGATAGCTGAACAATGGAGGATGCTTTTGAATTAATGCATGCTTTGAAGAAAATATTTTAAAATTTTGCAACAAAATACAGGATGGATTAGAGAGAAGAGATGTAGGGTTCAGTCTCCCCATCTATACAAAGAGGCCATGCAAGAGGGCCTGGGGTGGGCCAGAGGCCTGGGGATGGAGAGGCTGGGACAGGACTGAGACCCATTGCAAGGAGGTGTTGGCGGGACCAGATGTTGTCCCAGGGGTCTGTATGTATGGCTTGGAAGGTTTGCTTTGGAAACCTGACTCCTTTTCATGTACACATCAGAATTAATCTCTTCATATTCTAAGTATCTTTTAATGTCTTGGGTTTTTGTCAACTTCATACATTAAACCAGGAGTTCTTAACCTGTCCAGCATAGTCCATTAGGGTGGAGAGGCAGGGCCAAAGGGTTTGCTTTAAGGGTCCAGAAATTCCTTGAAATTAGAAGCAAATTTTGTGTGCCTAGGTATATGTGCATTTTTATAGGGAAGAAAGTTCTAAACCACACAGCGGGTTTTGGTCTCTGTGAACTGCGTAAGTCACACTCAGAATAAACTCCCTGGCCAGCAGAGTTCACTCTGCAACTGATAACTGGACGGGGCGGCAGTCCTGCAGCCTCCCGGGCTCCTGTGACTGTCGGAGGCACTCGGCTCACTGCGGCATCAGCGAGACTGACTTTGCTCGGGCCTCTCGCTCTGGGGAGCTGTGGCTTCTCTGTGATCCCTCCTTTCCTCTTCAGCACACAGAGTCCTTGAAACCTGCTGGGGATGCTGCTGTAAATCCGGGGTTACCTGTAGGGGGCTGACGGGACTTTACAATTACAGACCGAGTCGGCAATGTGAATGTCAGGTAACTCAAGCTGCTTGCATTCCAGCAGATCCTCCGTGGACACCTTCGGTGCCATGCACTGTGCTCGAACCTGGGCATAGGGAGGTGACAGAAGATTACAAAGGATGACAAGCAGCCCCTGCCTTGCGGAGGCTTCTGGTCCAGTAGATTCAGACAAATGTACAACTCATTATAATATAGGCGATAAAAAGGAAACGATATAGAATCGTAGGCCTATACTTTAGAGCTGTACTGTAACACTAATGTTATACAAGAGCGAGCCTGCCCTGGTGCCCTCAGGTCTTTTCATTTATTGATTAACAAATATTGATGGTGTGCCCATCACGTGTCAGGCGCCGCACTAGGCACTGAGGATCCATTGGCAAGCAAACAGACAGCGTTCATGGCCAGCGTGGAGACTGACATCAACTAAAATCATCACACACACACACACAAATGTAAAATCACAACTGAGATATGAGCTCTAAGGATGAGAGATATGGTAGAATAAGAGAATATTACAAGGGACATTTGACCTTGTCAGTGAGATCTCTGAAGGCGTTCCTAAGGAAATAACACCTGATAAGGAAAAATGGGAGTTAACAAGGTGAGAAGGGTAAAGACAGAAAGGAAACTCCAGACACTAGGAACAGCACATACAAAGGCCCAGCGGCAGGGAATAGCCTGGTGCCTATTAGTAAATAGAAGAAAGTTCAGTGAGGCTGGAATCCAGAGAGAATAAAGTGCACTGCGCAAAATGAGTCCAGGCCAGACTGTGGGGAGCTTTGTAAGTCAGGCTGGGCTGTGGTCTTTATCCTAGAAATAACTCAAGTCAGGAACAGGACAAGCCATTTTGATTGGGAAGATTTCCCATAGTAGGTGGCCTTGGAGCTAATGTGTGGAGGATGAGCTGGAGCTCAGTTGTCAAAGAGAGAAAAGATCTTTATGAAACAGCTGGAGAGAGAAAACATGGGAGAGACGTTTACACGGTGCCTTGGGAATGGTAAGTGGTAGCTATGATGGACGCTTCCAGGCTTTGGAGGAATGGCTGGAAAGTTAAGCAATGTGAAGCCATGAACAGTTGAAATGCTATGCTGAAGGTTTAGGCTTTATTGAGTGGGAAGTCAGCGGTTTTAAGGAAGGATGTAGCATGATTTGACCTGCAACTTGAGTCCTAAGATTTCTATGAGCAGCTCCCCAATCATGTCTAGTCTCTGGTTTCTATCTTTAGTTGGATTTTGAACAAAGATTGCCAGGTGCCTAATCAGAAACTTAAATTGTGGTAGAAACTATCGCTTGGTCTTCACTTTATATGGGGGCTGGTCATCTTCATTCCCAGTGAACTCCATTCCGAATCCACACGGAGCACTGAGATCGGGAAGTTGCCCTCCCTCCTGTCATCACTTACAGATGAGGCTGCATGGCTCAGGGAGTTTCCCCAGCAAGCCAATGGATGCTAATCTTTATTAAGCATCTGGACAATCTATTTTAAGTGATAGCAGCATTTACTTCTCGAGTTTGAGATTTCTTGTCAGTGGGGTTTTAACCGAAACAATTCTGGACTTTTGAACTCTCACCTTGTGGAAAAAAATGTAAATGTCTTCATGGGTTTGGCAATTGTTGAGCGTGGAGAATGTGCCTTGAAGATACCAAATGCTTGAACCGTTGCCGAAGACAGTAACCGTTCATGGAGGTGTTGTTCGCAATTGGTTAAGCGTAAATTGGAGACTGGAATAAAGGTTAGAAATAAGCCATGAAAATAAAGCCAAAATACGTGCTGAGTTTCTTCCTAGGACACCTTCTGAAGGTGAAGCTGTAAAGGAGGGGACATGTCCTAAGCATTGTTCTGAGGTTGTTGAGACTGTATGTGCATTCGCAATACCGCTTTAAAGTGTTGTGTGCGCTGTTCAAGAGGCGAGGAGGACTTTTCCCTTGGAAGGGGCTGAAGGAAGGGGAGGAGGAGGATGGGAAGTAGCTTTTAGTGAGTATCCGGTGCATACAGGTATGCCGCCTGCGGGACATCGCCCATCTTACGACAACCTGCCACTGAAGCTGCAATGTCTCTGTCCCGCAGATGAGTGAGGACGTGCTACTTACACGTGGCAGAGGTCAAATGTGAACTCGGTTCTGACTTCAAGTACCGTGCCTTTTGCATCAGCCCAGTTTTACAGATGAAGTGGACACACAGAGAGTCCAGTGCTTTGGTGACAGAGCCAGCTCTCAGGCTGGAGTGTCTGACCCAGCCGCCACACGGCCTCTGGGGAATAATGGGGCGGGGCTCGCGTACTCACAGTGTGAAGCTAGTGTGTACTGAGCACTAAACCTTCACAGGTTTCATCTCACTTAGTTCTCCGGACAGCCCTATTATTCCTACTGTATAGAGGAGGAAACCGAGGCAGAGAGCCAGCATCCTTTACCCCTCACACACTCAGTAAGTGCTGAACCTGTGACTCACAGCGGGGCAGTCAGCCTCTACACCAGCGGTTCTCAACCTGTGGGTCGCGACCCTTTCACAGGGGTCGCCTAAGACATAACAGTAGCAAAATTACAGTTATGAAGTAGCAACGAAAGTAATGTTATGGTTGGGGGTCGCCACAACATGAGGAACTGTGTTAAAGGGCCGCGGCATCAGGAAGGTTGAGAACCGCCGCACCCTGTGGTCGCAGCCGCCTCGGCACCCAGCCAAGCTGCCAACCTATCCCGGGGGCTCTTTACAAAGCCCTGTTCCTCCTGAGAGGGGTGCTTCTGTTTCCCCCCAGCACAGCTTGTTGGTCTAATGTGTCCCCTCGTTTCCATTTTGTCCTGCATATAAAGATACCGCTAAGTGTGTCACATCAGGCTGTGGGAAATGTCATCAATGTGTTCTCCTGGACCGGCCCCTAATTCTGAGGGTTTTGTTCTAAGCATCCCGGAAGATTTCTGCCAAGCTTAATTTACAGGGCCACAGCCATAAAACGTGGTTCCTTTTTTGGGTACGTTTCATTTATTGACTCTCAGGATAGATGACTCATAAATAAACCGCTCCTTCCCCTTGTCAATTTCTGCCCCTGTCTTTGGGAATGCAGGGTTCCCTTAAATATCTGCAAAGAAAAGAAATTGGATTTTGTGTTCGTCACACTGCTGGTTGTCTCTCTCTGACATATTCGGAATATTTTACCCTTTTTATCAGCATGGAAATCTTTATAGTCCTAATAGAATTATTCCTTGTAAGGTGCTTCATGCAAAATGACATTATTAATATTAAAACGATAAATATTGTGACTCCTCAAATGATATGTTTTGATCACACTTAACTGTGGCAAACACTTTCCTAGCATCCTTTCAAATGTCATTATACCTTTATATTCACAAGCCTGCACAGATATGGGTCATCTGGGCTGACATTTAAAAAGATGAAACTAAGTTAATTCACCCACAATAGTCCTTGATGTAAATTACAAGGGAACAAAAATGTTCTGTGTAGTAGGTATGTTTCAGAAGAAATTTTAATCTTTCCTTTTCACTGGGATATGAAGCAACTTTAAGCTTTTTGGACTGTGGCTCACACAGCTGAATGTTTGTGTTAACATTGCCTTAACTTGCCAGTCACGGGCTCCCTCTGTCCTCAGGAGAGAGAGCCGTGCCCAGTGGCTGCTGCCCCATCACAATCTGACAAAATAAAATGAAGTTAGGGCAAGGGGTCAGGGGGCCCAATTGCTAATATAAGCTTAGGAAAATACACTGAATGACTTGGGCAGTTTCCTTCCCCCAAGCCTCAGTTTCCCCATCAGCACAATGAAGGACTGGAATTACATAGTTGCTATAGACCTTTCTGGCACTAACATTTGATGATTCTATGGCTCTTGATAATGGCCAGGGGTAAAATCCACAAAGCCCTCCCTTCTAAATGCTTAATATAGAATTAATACTTTTTCAATTACTATCCTCTCTAGTTGTTCCTTGGAAGGAGCAAAAGGAGTATAGGAATTTATAGGTCGTTCTACCCCTAAACATATTAAAAAATCGTTTCTTATTCTGTGCCTATCGGTGCCCATAGAGGACTAGGTCCTTTGCTATTTCTATCTGTCAACCTGAAAGGAAGGTAGTAGTTGTCCCATTTTACAGACGAGGAAGCTGAAGATCAGAGAGGCAAAGTCACGCACCCAAACTCACAAAGCTACCAAGTGGCAGAGCAGAGAGAAATCCCCAGGTGTGGGGGACTCTGAGCCTGAACTACCTCCAAGCCAGCCCACCCTGACATTTGTGGGGACTGGAGCAAGAGCCCAAGTGGAGGCCCAGGAACCATATGTCTAAATATATAGAAGTTATACTTCAAGCTGACCACGCAGGGGCCTTTACAAGGTGCACAGATGAGTCATCCCCGGAGTCAAGGTCAACAGCAGCGTTCCCTGCCCTCTGACCCAGTTCCCCTGCTTTCCTCCAGCTGCCTTTTGTGAGCTGAGAGAAGGGCGTCTCACTGCTGCACGTGAGCACAGCGGCTGACTGTTGGCCAGCGTGTCTTCAGCTCTACATCAGTTTCCTGGGGCTGCCATACAAATCGCCATGCACTGCTTGGCTTACAACAATAGGAACTTATCCTCAGAGTTGTGTTGCTCAGAAGTCTGAATTCAAGGCGTAGGCACGCTCCCTCCGAAGGCTCCAGGGAACAGGCCTTCTGTGCCCCTTCCAGCTCTGGTGGCTCCAGGTGTCCCTTGGCTTGTGGCTGCACACCTCCAATCTGTGCCTGTCTCCACACGGCCTTCTTCTCGTCTGTCTGAGTCTCTCATCTCCCTCTACCTTCCTCTTAGAAGGATACCTGTCATTGGATCTAGGGCCTAATCCAGGAAAACTCATCTCATGATCCCTAAAAGGCAACGAGCCTTTTCCAAATAAGGTCACATTTATAGGTTCTGGGGTTAGGGCGTGGACATATCTTTCTGGGGCCACCATTCAACCCACTGTAGTACCGGATGCCACCAGCTGGTCTCACCCAGGCCTGAGGAGACCATTGGATGAGCAGAGGCATAGATGGGGGGGAAATGCACACTCACACTATGCACAGAAGGAGCAGGTAATGGATCAGAGAAGGAAGGGAACATTCCGTGGGAGAGCTACAGCCATTAGCACACCGGGGGCGGGGCATGAGATGAAGCCCACCTCAAGGCACCCACTGTCAACAGCCAGACGGCCTGAGTTTCTGCTCTGTAAGGTCCTACAGGGAAGTCGAATTTCTACAGGGAGAGACCCCAGAATACAAACCATGCTGAGACCCTGGTGATACCAAGATGGTGAAGCTGGCAGGACCCTAGGGTGGGGTTGGGTGGAGACTGGAGAACTGGTTTCACATCCAGAATTTACTCAGCAAAGGGTAGAACAGAGAACACCAAGCAAGTCAGGCTAGGTATGGAATGGATCATTGTCCCTGATACATAATATCACTAGTCGCGTTAACAGGTACCATTTGTGGAGTGCTTATTGTATATGAGGAGGCTTTGTGCTAAACACTTTTTACTAGCATTGTCTTGTTTAATTCTTGCAGCAGCCCTGTGAAGTAGGCAGTTTTTCACAGAATTTGAGACTCAGAGAGGTTCAGGGAGTCCCCCTCATTTCAGAGCCCATGAGGAGCAGGACCGGTATTCACATCCTGGGCTAAATCTGTCAGTGACCCTCTCTCTAGTCCCTGCCCTAACTATGGGTGAAGATCTGCCCATATCTGGCAGGGCTCAGCCCGTTTCTAGGGGTGCAAGGGGACGCTGAGTCAGCCCTTGGGAGAGACATAGAGAACTAGAGACATAAAGACCTACAGTCAAGCAGGCTGCCATTTAGGATGAGCTCCGAGTTGGGAATTAGTTCAGGAAGCCAGCTGGATCACTGGGCATGGATCGAGGCAGAGGCCGGCCCTCACCACTTGCTCCTTGTACATGGAATAAAGGACACAGCCAGACAGGCTTCTTGCAAGGGAAGTAGCCTGATATTGGACACACAGAGACCATTCTCTTCTAGGAGTTTCCTAAAGTAGGGAATGGCTTATTTCCATTCTTTTGCCTCAAACTAAGAGCAGCTCAAGAACAGGTTGGAGGCAAGGAATAGGTGGGTGGGCATGAGTGTGCCCAACCCTGAGAAGCTGGAGAATGTGTCGGAAAGGAGGTGACAGCTGACACGCACAAGTATGTGTTCACCAGTGCGCCTGTGTGTGCGTGTGTTCATCAGGTCCTGGGGGAGATGGGTTGGCTCTCTTTGACGTAACTAAGGTGGAGGCAGGCAGTCTACTCGTGATCTCTCCCAGCCCCTCTGATTCCTGGATCTACCATCTTGGAGTCTTTGCCCTTCCCCTGTAAAAAGTTAAAGCCTACGCAAGTTCAGAGAATTTCTCAAAATGAACTGGTTAGCACTTTCGTTGTATAAATAAGTATTTTAATTTTTGTGGTGCACATTAAAGTTGGTGGATGGGAGGCTGTCAGAATTCTTAATAGTCATGAAATATGCTCTTAATAATCAGTCTTATTAAATCTAAATGAAATGCCTGTATGAGGCCCTATTTTAGTATTTTCTGAACTCACTGCAGCTTTTTTATCTCAAACAGCAACCAGAGTCATTCTAAATCATTATCAAATTAACTATTTATGCTCCCTTTCACCAACCTTCCCTTTCTCCCCTGGTCTGCCTCTCCACCTCCCTCTCCAAGAATCTCATGTTTTATGGATAAATAATCAGCTTTTGCAGTTTGGCAGAGGACACCCTTGGAGCGCTGGGCAGGAGATCCATTCACTGGGCAGGACGGTCATCCAGGAAGTCCAGGGGATGCTCCGGGAGGCGGGCGGGGGCGTGGCCACAGGAGCACAGTCTCTTTGGAGACATGGGAGTTGCTCCCTCAGCCAGTTTCTCTTGGCGCAAGGCCAGTGACGAGATAACACCTCATCTCAATCTCCTTCAGATGTGATTCGGAGGAAAGTAGCTGACCAGCTTTTCAAGACCTTATCTCTTTTGCTTTTTGGAAGCTGAGCAGAAATTTTCCAATACAGAGATCTTGGCCAAAACTGTAGTGGCAGAGACATACCATAAAATGTTATTTCAACGTCCGGACAAGATTATGAAAGTTTCACCTATGACTGTCTAAGGAGCCGGGAGCTGGAAGGCTTAGAGGCAACATCTGTGTAAAGATAGATTTCACCTCCGCTTACTTTGGAAGAACGAGTTGGACTTTTCACTAGAAGAAAAGGGAAGGGATGTGAGAAGTGTGTCGTGAGAGTGTTTAAACTACAGATTTCTTTCTTTCTTTTTTTTTTTTTGGTACGTGCCCCTAGTGGGAACCGAACCCGGGACTCTCTGGTCCACAGGCCAACGCTCCAACCGCTGAGCCAAACTGGCCAGGGCATAGACTACAGATTTCTTATCTTAAGGTAGCTAACACCTCACTGGAGACGCTGGCCATCATACGATCTCCACACCGTGGGTGGGAATGGAAGTGGTCTGCCCATCTGCTCAGCTCTTCTTGGGTGTCTTGACTCCCTTCCCCTTATCAGATCAGCCTGGGCCTAAGGCCTCCCTTTATTCCGTCCTTTGTCATCTGCTGTTACCCTCTTCCTCCTCCAGGGCTGAAGCTGAAGCTGGACCTTGGGTCAGGCCTGTCGGTTTCAGGTTTGGAGGTGATGGATGGGGCCAGCCAGATATGAAGAAAATTTATACTTTCCTAGGAAAACAGCACCTTAGCAATAAGCACTACGGACACTGTAGCTCCTCATCTACTTTCCCATTTTGAAAGCAGGGTGGTCTTCCCAGGAGAGAGGAGAGGGAAGGAACTGGAGAAAGTCTGAATGCCACCACCCCGCCCTATCCCTCACAGGTAAGTAAACCAAGGCCAAGAGAGGTGCAGCCATTCCCAGAGTGACACCGTCATCAGCACAGACTCCAGACCATTCTGCACAGCTCCCAGGCCCGAATGTCAGAGCTCTGTGACCTGTGAGACCCGAACATTCCTCTTGTCCTTCCTCAGGCAGCCTTCCCCCACGCCTTCTCAACACGTCCGGGTTCCTTCTGTCACCCGAGCCAGAGGCATCTTAGAACTGGGAAGACGTTCCCGCTGTGGTGTCCAGTCTGGGTTGAACCCCCAGCTACCACTCACTGACTAGAAATCTTGGTCAAGTAAGATAACCCCTCCAAGTCTCCGTTTCTCATCTTTAAAGCAGGGATAACAATGTCTCCCAGGTTTAAACGGGAAAAGGCATGTGAATTCTCTGACCCACGATTGGTGTTCAGTAAATGCTACTTCCTTCTTTTCTTCCACAACAACACGTGTAGTCAGTCAAGGGGCAGGGTTCTGGACTGTTCGGCATCATTTCAATGCTGCCGTTACCCAAACAGACGTGTCTGAGTCTGGACTTGGCACTTCTGTTTCGTAAACGGAAGTTGTCATTGTACTGAAATGAGCACAATATGTCAAGTTCAGCTATTTGTATACATGGAGAAAAATGCTCATCAGTTACGAATAGCAATCCCATTATAAGAGGTTGGGAAGGAACATTCCCAAGAACTGATGGGGGAAACCCGGGGCTTTGTGTGAGTTCAGCTGTGCCCTGGCAATGGGATGGTTTCTGTCCGTCTCCGACCCGGTTCGGAGGGACCAGAAACTCAATGCATAGTTGTGGCACACCTTCTGAGGACCTTGCAGGTAGCCAGCTGCCAGAACGTACCTAAGTCCTGGTTCTTCTCAGCCTCACACCATGGTACCACACCAGGTGCCTATGCAACCTTGTAGTCTAAGCTCCTTCCCCTCTTTCATTCATTCATGAAACATTTATAAGGGTTCCCTTTGATGCTAAGCCCTGGAGAGGCAATGATGATCAGTGGTATTGTTATTACAGAATAATACTGCCTTTAAATGATAGAAAGCTACATTGAAATACGTGTAATGACCAAGAAACTAACAAAACCCATTGCATGTCAGCAAATATAAGAGATAGCTTTGCTGTCCAAAAGTGGCCACGTAGAAGGGAGAACGACGTTTTGCTGGAATCACCTGTGCGGCAATGGAAAAAAGAATTGGATTGCAACCCGGGTAGCTAGGTCTAAATCCTGACTTTTGGTTCTGGTTAAGATACTTAGCTTGTTCGAGCTCCGGTTTCCTCCTGTGTAAAACTGGAGCCATAAACACTTTTCACATGGTTTCGTTAAGATTAAACAAAGTCAGCCAAGTTCATGGAAACTCTAGGTCCAGGGCCTGATACTCAGTGCTCAGTGATGAATGGAGGCTGAAACTGAGCTTGGGAGGGCTGCAGAGAGGGTCAGGAGCTTCAAACAAATCCCACGTCAGATCAGGTTCAGGCAGGGAGCCTCAGAACGGGCGCCTCTTCAATTATCCAAATTAAACCGAACGAAAAACCCACCCTGGAGATTTTTGGGTGAATTCAGATCCTGCACCTACCCTGCAGTACTCCAGCTCCTTCACGTCACCACCCACTGTGTAGAGTTGTTTTTCTTTTAATTTGTCCAACATTTACCTCTTTCATACTCCACAGGGGAACCTTTTTGTTCATGTGGATCTTAATTCCTTATTGACAGAAGGGTTAGGAAGTATACGAACCGAACAAGTGAATCTCTAGGAAGCGTCGTGTCAAGATCTGCCTCAAGTATCTTCCTCTGGGGCCTATTTAAATACAAACCCCCTCCCTCCATCTCTCTCCTGCCCTTAGCCCTGTCCCTGGCCCACAAAACACCTGCTATTGATTTCAGTTGATATCAGAGACTCATGAAGTCATAGGTTGGGAAAATGAGTGAGTGTCTGTCAGAGGGGGCAGGGTCCCCCATCTTCTGACCCCCGGCCCAGTACACTTTGCGTTTCTTCGGTCCCTTGGCGCTCAGAGCTCGGGGGCCCAGTCTGCAGCTCCTCTCCCCTGAGCTCTCAGGAAGAGCCCGCCTCCTATCAGCCTCCTGAGCGATTCCGCGGGAGGCCCCTGCCTGTCTTGGACAAGTGCCTTACTCATTGCAATCTGGTACAGGGAAACTGCCCCGAATTTATTTTACAAATAGGATCAGTGCATCCTACCCGAGTGGACTTATCAAAACCTCAGATTGTTTTATTCTGCCCACCCCCATTGCCATTGATGCTGTCATTCTTTTTTTTTTTATCCTCACCCAAGGACTTTTTTTCCATTTTTGTTCAGATAGAGTGGGAGGGAGAGAGAGAGAGAGAGAGAGAGAGAGAGAGAGAAATATTGATGTGAAAGGGACACATCGAGTGGCTGCCTCCTGCACAACCCCAATCAGGGCCGGGGACGAATCGCAACCGAGGTACGTGCCCTTGACTGGAATCGAACCTGCGACTCATTGGTCTACGGGCGGACGCTCTAACCACTGAGCCAAACTGGCCAGGGCAATGCTGTCATTCTTAAAAAAAAACCAAAAACTCCAAAACAAAATAACAACAAAAAACCACCATCTTTTCAATGACATAGCAATTTATGCTTTTCACAGCATTTTTGCATACATTGTTCCAGTTGCTCCTCACCGTTGAACCTTCTGCAGCAGGTGTGGCATTATGATCCCTTTTCTTGCAGCTGTGATAAAAGCACAGCCTTGGGCGGTGACTCCCCTTGGCTCACACAGAGGCCAGCACATTCTTGCACCCAGGTCTGTGACTTGGGGCCAGTGCTCTGGGCCACGTCCTCTCCGGGCGCCATGATCTTTAGGGAAACTCCAGCGCCAGCTCTTGGCGTAGCTCTGCGATTCCTCTGCACCCACCACCCCTGTGCACACGCACAGCCTCTTTCTTCCAGGAATGATTACGCAGAAAATGGGAGCTGACAGTGATAGATGGACTTTTCCATTTTCTGCTAACGCGGCTATGAAGTCAGAGCCCATTTTAATGAATGTCCATTAAGGTCAAATTTGGAAAGCAGGTATTAAGACTCATTGCCACTAATTACACCCTGAGAGCTCTATTTGTATTTTCAAATTGGATAAAAAGGTTAATAAAATGGAACGTTTCAGCACAGGCTGGCTCTCGGCTGGCTCTCCAAGTTTTCGGAAATGATCGGCTGCCCAAACATGCTGAGAAATAATGTTCTGTCTCATTCCTGCCTCAGACCTTACAGGTGAGCCAGAGCCACGAGGAGCGGCTGCCTCTTGAGCCCTGTCAGTCTCTGGCAGATCCCATTACGTCTGGGACCCGTAAGAGTACTTGAAGCAAACGGCGCTGGCCTATTTTAATCCCGCTCCTTCTAGAAACTAGAAACTGTAAGGAGAGTCTTCCTGCTGACAGGTGGCTCCATAAAAGTCGTCCATCTGCTGCTAATTATGGCAGAGAGAAAATTCACACAGCCGAGTTTTCAGTTTATTTGCTAAAGATCTCCAAAGGTGTAAGTGCCTTCCCGGATCACAAGGCCATTCACAGCATTACATCTATAGAGCCTGCTAATTATTTAAATAATTTAAAACCTGGGGCGGCAGGGAGCATTTAACAGAAGTCAGGCGGGGTGAGATTGGTGTGATGGGCTATCATGGCAGAGGGAGGTAATCTGTTCTCACAGCTCAGAGTCTGGACTCACAGGGCTGTTTCCTCCTTACCGTTCCTTCCGAGGGAAACGCAGAGAAGTGCAGGATTAGCCGGAGGTCAGAGTTCATCAGCTTTGAGTCCTGAACTCCTCTCTCTTCAATGCGTAGTAGCATCTATAGGGTGGGTATAAGTCCCACTGACTAACTCAGAGGACTGCTGTGATCTTGGAACAGGGTAACTTATTAGCAAGCGCCATGTATAGCCTGGCCGATGTGGCTCAGTGGATGGAGCATCATTCCCATGGACTGAAAGATCTCAGTTTGATTCCCAGCCGGGGCACATGCCTGGGTTGTGGGCTCGATCCTCAGTAGGGGGCGTGCAGGAGGCAGCCTATCGATGTTTCTCTCTCACATCGATGTTTCTCTCTCTCTAAAAAAATCACTAAAAATATTTTTTTAAAAGTAAGTGCTGTGTATAGAGTAATATACTATGTAAAGATTTTTAGGCCTATTAAATAAGTAGAAATGATTAAGTCTGATAGATCAGATGATGAAATAACTTAATAAAAGAACCGTTATTTCCTTTATTCTTGTAGTGTTCTTTTCTTTTTTCCGTACAGGCACCAGTAGAATTTAAAAGTTCCTTCTTTAACTAAGCATTCATATGTCTCTCTTTCTCTATATATATTCCTCTGTTTACTTATTCCACAATAATAGTTTCACATCATATTTATTCAGTGTTTTATGGGTCCATCGCTCTAAGCCAGGAGTGCTTTGAGGATGGAAACAAAGTTTATTTATATTTTTGCTGCTAGTGTCTCCCGGAGTCTGATACATAGTAGATGTTTGATATATGTTAAATCGAAGAACCAAAGCATTAAGCAAAAGAGACAAACATGATTTTACTTTATGGTAAAGTTATGTACAACATTAACCTTAATAAATGTCACTGAATCGGTCAGATTCTATCATTTCTGGCATATTTGATGACTTTTTTTTCATGTGTGTAAGTGCTAGGAAGTCCATTAAATTCATTTTAAAAAGATACAGCTCCAAGTTGGGTGTGATGAGCTGGAACCCTTGTGAGCTGTTCTCCAGATCCTGTCCTTGGCCATTACACTTTACCCTACATCAGAGTCTGGTTTTCGGGGATACAATGAAAGTGGGACAGATAGGGTTAACTGGGAGACTTGGGCTACATTAAATCCCCTGATGGCTAAAACCTGGAAACCAGAGACTGGTCCCTAGTTGAATGATCTGCAGAGAGTATACAGAAAATACACAAATAAAATGAAGCAAATGAACATGAAAATGGTAGAACAATGAGACAGTGCAGAGGTCAGAGGATGTGTCCATCTCATAAGGCAAAAGCTCTGCTAGGCTACCCCTGACTCCATCTGACCCAATTGTCAGATTGCATTTGCATGTCCTTTAATCTAAATGACACTGTTGGAATACAGTTCACATGGTTTTCCATATACTCAGGTCCCCATAGAGGGTAGTTTGGGAAAACAAATTATGATAAAAACAACGTCAATCTATATAAGAATAAAGAAGTCTAAAAAAGATTTAGAAAGCATTGGCTGGGACAGTGAAAAGATTTTTATTCCAATATGTCCTATTAGATAAACCTGGTTGCATTGCTGTTGGTTTTATTTTTAAAGTGTTTTGTTCTGCTCTGCTCTTTGCAGACTTTCTACTTCTAGCTGTTCAGTGCTCCTCTATTCTTGAAATGTTACACGTGCACCGAGGCTGCAAAGCAGGCACTAGATAGGAATAGGCCTGCTTGTACCCTAACATTGTTGGGGATCTCCGTTTTGAACTAATTGTGTCACTCCCCTTGCCTTTAGCTCCTTGCTTTCTGATCTTAGCAGCTCCTTGCCTCTTGATCCAATCCCTTGAAGCTGAGCCTCACCTGGCCTCACTTCTCTGGCTTTGGTCCTTGGTTTCTTTCCTTGATCTCTCCCTCTAGTTATGCAGCCTGTAAGTCTACTGGGTAATCACTCTGGCTTGGCATCGCCCCTGAAATCATTACTTCTCCCCTGGTCCTCTGGCCCCATGAGTAGAACTTGGGCAAGACACGGAGTAGACAAGCCTCCGGTGATTCTTCCTACAGTCTCTTCCACCTTCCATAGTCTTTTCCATTGTACTGTTTCAAAAGCTCCCAGGGCACGATTTTCAAAATCTGATTGCTCTCAAAGCCTTATGTATTTGATTATAAGAGAAATTATTGTAGCTTACAACGGTAAGACTTGAGGAAAATAAAAAGGGGCTCTTAGGAAAAGATTGGGAATCTTTGACTCATCTGCATATCATGAATTATAATATTCCTTGTTTATTAATACTGTCTCCTTAAATAGATGATCAGTTCCTTAGAAGGTATTTCTCTCTTGTATCTCTCTCAAGTCTAATACAGTGCCCGCACATACTGTAGGGCTAGTAAGTGTTAATCATGAAAGTCATCATAGTCTGTCCATTAACTGCTGCTTTAGTGCTATTGCTACCACCAAAAGCTGCCGAGAACACATACACGTCTCTGTCCTCATTGCTTTAAGAAGAGATACTTTGGTAAACCAAGGCCGGTGAGGCTGTACTTTTGTTTTTTAGGAAGAGCTATTGGTGAGAGTATGCCAATATCTTAATACGGTGTAATGGTTGCTATTGGAGCCTAAATAACTATTTTTGGGTGATTTTATATTTTGACAAAGAAAATTTCTATGATAAAGTGAAATATATATGCAAAAAGTTTTTTGGTCTTTTTTTTTTTTTTTTTTTTTTTTTTTTAACACTCCAGTGTGTGGCTCGATGTTTTGAGAAAATACCTCCATTGTCACTACTCCATGGAGCTTTTGCCAGGGAACATTTTGCTATGCTAAGTGTAGAAACGGCCTTTCTGTGACCATTAAGGATTTCTTGGCAATCCTGAATCAAAATGTCCTTGCCAGAGCCTAATTTGGGGAATTGCATTTTTTCCCTCACTAATTAACTGCATTGTTTCAATTAGGAAAGAACTATTCCTTCCAGCCTAGAACACTGTCTCTGTATAGGAAAATGGCTTTGAAATGCTTTCGAAATAAAGGCAAGAATTTGTACTAAGCTCACCCAGAATCCCTTGTAGCCCCGTTTTCAAGATGGCTGGTCCTGTTTTCAAGGGTCAGTATGTGGGAGTCAGAGGGTTATCTAGAATTAGAAATGACACTGAAAGAGTTCAGGGAAAGCTAAAAGGATCTTTTTGTTCTGATCTTATGGATGAAGGCTCACAGAGGTCAAACATCTTGCCCGGGGCCATCAGTTAGAAAGTAGGAGAATCAAGATTAGACGATAGGTCTATTCTCTCCTTGTTAGGCAAAGTGGTTCTAACCGGCTCAAGTAGAGCTCAAATCCTTGAAACTTGTCTCCTTAGAAGTTTGGTAATTAGCCAACTTCGTCATCAATTCCAAAAGTCATATCAGCCACTGGATGGTACACGGCTGAAGGGATACTTTGAACATGGAGTCTAGAACATAGTCAGCAGTCTGTGATCTTAGGCTAGGAAATCTAAAATTACTTCCTCTCTATTAATGCAAATTATTGTAATTAACATCGGTGATGTATTTAATTGCTATTTGTAAAAACCTACTTTTTATATGCATTAAGCTTTGGAAAAATTGCTATAAATATTTTGGTACTTTGTGAGAGTAAATTAGTCGCAGTATTGACTTCAGAATGATTTGGAACCTTGTTGATCTGTTGGCTCATTTCCCCAGGTGACTTTGCCCCCCTGAGCCAGAAGAAAAAGTCACCAAAGATACTTTTGCCTTTGAAAGATGCTCTTTATCTGTCATCCGCATGTTGAAGGCTTTTATGTTCAAGGAGAATGACAGAGTGTGAAAGATGCTAGTTTGGCTTTTCAGAAGAGGCTCTAGGAGCTGATGGGAGGAGGGATAATATGAAGCTACCCTTTTCTGTTCTCATAAGATTTCCTGTCTTACTTCACCCATGGAATATTAACAGAGCATAAGACATGGGATCTAGGGGTCAGACGCATACTCCATCCAGCTCAAAATACGCTCCAACAGCAGCTTCAGGATCGGCAGTGCTGACACCACACGGGTAAGAGCAGAGAGCAAACAACCTTTCATAGAGCCTCATTGTATGTTGTCCAACTATTGATTTATAGCTGACCATCTCAGCTAATAAATCACAGGGAGTCAATAAGTTCCCTATTTTGACTCCTGCCTGTATGAAGATAATTTCCTTTTATCTACTTGTTCTGAATCTACACTTGTGAAAACTTCACGTACTGTTCTCTGTTCTGGGGTTCCTGCTTTAATCAGGCGGGTTGGGTGGGGGGCTTTACTGGAAGAAGGGTGTGTGGCTGAGGCTCCTGCCCCTGTTCAAGGTCGTCATCATGAGACTATGTCTATAATATTGTCTCCTATTGTTTGCAGAGTTTCTAGTCTTTAAGGTGCTAAGTTTGTAAGAGAATTGGAGCAAAAGTCTCTCCTCCAATGTTGTGATTTCTTGTCACCTGCATCCAACTAGCACTACGGATACCCAGATCTTTGTTCTTACTCAGCATTTCCTCCTAATGATGCCTAGTATTTTGCTGATTTGTTTTAGTAGCTGTACATTGATCAATATTGTTTAGAAACAATGATTTTTAAATCCATTGTTTAGTTGGGAGGCTTTTTCTTATATATTAGCAGGAGAGGATATGCCCACTTCCGGTTTATAGATTAAGTGCTATTTGGAAGATTGGTTTATATTGCAAGAACTTGGAGGTTAACAATAGCTTTATTCATGATTTTATACCTCATGGTAAAAAATAGTACCTAAAACATAGAAGATACACACCCGAATTCTCTAAATTAAATTAAACCAGAGAAATGACTATGGCTTTCTGTGGTCATCAGAATTCTTAAAACAGTACTTGGGAGACTCTGGGAGATGGCAATGGCAAAAAACACAGTTTTTAAATATCTCTGGAGCCACCCATAAAAAAAGCTCAGAGTAACTAAGGTAGTAGAACCAAAACACATATACATCTACCGTAAAACGAAGGGAAAAGGCATCCCCACGTGTGCCAAAGATTGAGCAATATTAACTGGACCAGCATAGTTAGGAGAGAGCAGACGGGACAAAACAGGGGCTTCGATGTACTCAGTAATAATTACCAAACTGACAACAGACACTCACCAGAAAGCTCAGCAGCCTTATCCAAGGAGAGCGGCCACATCTGGGAAGAAAGCTAGCAGACTAGAATCCATGGGTAAGGCTGATGTTGCCAGGGAACTCTAACCTCTGAACTTTTGATACGAATCATCCAAATCTTAACAGCCCTAGACATACAACAAAACCAGAAAAAGTATGCCCACCAAATAGAAGTATAAACTATTATTTCAAAGTGGATATAAGATGATAAGAAAATAATAGAAGAAGTAAAAGAACAACACAAATATGAATTAGAAAAATTCAGAAATTATATGACTAGAGAAACTAAAGGAGAAAAGGCAGGTTTGAAAAATGATCTAGCTAAACTCAGAGAATAATAAAAAATACAATAAAATGACTGGGTGAGAAAGAATACACAAGTGAATAAAGACCACAGAAAATTCCTTAAGAGAAATAGAAGATGCAAAAGAGGAAAAAAATGTTTGAATTAAAATAAAATTAAAAAAGAATTAAAACAGAGAGAAAGTGATACAGAACATACGCTGCCCAGCTGGTGTGGCTCAGTGGTTGAGAGTCGACCCCTGCACCAAGGGGGTGCCAGTTCGATTCCCGGTCAGGGCACATGCCCAGGTTGTGGGCCCAATCCCCAGTGGGGGGCATGCAGGAGGCAGCCCATCAGTGTTTCTCTCTCATCCATGTTCTTATCTTTCTCTCCCTCTCATTTCCTCTCTCTCTAAAAATCAATAAAAACATATTTTAAAAAATTTGTAAAGAACATAGGCAGTGAAGATTCAATACATGTATAATGGGCATTCCCAAAAAATAACCAAAGCATAGAATAGAATTAATATAAAAAAAATTACAATTTAAGCAAAATTCCTGAAATAAAAGGGAAATAAGATATATACACTGAAAAGGAACATTTTTTGTTGTTGTTGTTTTTGTCTGAGAAAATCAATCCAGTGTGCCAAAATGGTTTAAAAATGAAAAGAGCCCTGGCTGGTTGAGCTGAGCAGTTAGAGCGTCGGCCTGCAGACTGAAGGGTCACAGGTTTGATTCACAGTCAAGGGCACGTACCTGGGTTGCAGGTTCGATCCCTGGCCCCAGTCGATGTGTCTCTCTTAAATCGATGTTTCTCTCTCTCTCTCTCTCTCTCTCTCTCTCCCTCCCCACCCTCCACTCTATCTAAAAATCAATGGAAGAATGTCCTCAGGTGAGGATTAACAAAAGAAAAAAGAAGAAAGAAAAGAAAAGCTTCTTTGAACCTTCAGATCATGATATTGAGCCATTCACAAGAGAGAAAAAAAAATCGAATTGTCGTAAGTCTTTTCAAAAGCAATGTTTTATTATCTGAAGACAATGAAGAAACATATTTAGCATTCTTAAAGACATACAGGAGTTTATACCCAGCCAAACTGATCTTCAAGTATAAACATTGCAGTAACATGTTATACACATACCAAATTCAGGGAACAGCGAAGGAATCTGCCGGATGACTGAAGAGACACTGGCATAAGGATCGATGTCTGATAGTAGCAATCAGAATGTGTGAAGATAAACTCAGGTGTGCATACCTCTGCATTTCTTCTGAAAACAAAAGGCTTGAGTACAAATGAACCTTTCAAGTAAGTATATAAGGTCAAGTATAGTCAAGGATAAACCAGCGGTGTTCAACTAGTTCAAGTACTTCAGTATCAGAGACGGATGATCATGGGTGAATCTCCCTTAAGGTAATCATTGCTTGTTTAAGAGGAGACTTTTCGTGCCACGATGGAGGAATAGCCATAGGTCAATATCCATGAATCGTTGGCTGCACTTGGCTTTTGTAAGGATCCATTCACAAAACACGTGCAAAGAATTCCCAGATCGGTGCCAACAGCCCTGGCTATATACCCTGAGACACCCTCGACCAACAACCTTAGGCAAACTTTCCCTTAGGTAACTATTTCTAGAAGTGGATATTAGTTTGTTCTGAAAAAAATAAGTCATTCTGTATAATCTGGAAAAGGCAGTTTCATGGTACCCTGTGGCTGAGACCCTCAACTGGTTGTGCTAGCACATTTTTGGGGCACAGGTGATATGTTTAAAGTGTGATCTGTGGAACTGTGAGGGGTTTCTGAGCTTGGAACTCGTTACACACGCTCCTCCTGTGAATGCCTTCCTGTAATCTGCACACCCGGAGCATTTTGAAGTGTGCTACCTGGCATTGCTCACAAAAGCCACTCTTCCATGGCAACCGGACTTCCAATTTGTTAAGAACATCTGACTTAGAGCCACGCCCTGGAAATAAGTAGGAATGAAGGGCTGCCTCAAGCCACATCCTCTGGTTCTTAGGACGTTTGCTGTATGCCCTCCATGTCCTCTGCCTGTAGGAATGGCTGATTGGGGCATTTGGACAAGTTGAAGTGCCTTGTTGCACGTCCTTGGTCCCCAAACCCAAGGATTGTTATTGTCGCCCGATTGTATTAAACAAATGGGCTAAATTTTGTTGAATAATGTTTTCCTTATTTATTCCCAATAAGAATAATTTTGAAATACTCTAAAAATAATTGTATTGGATACAACTTTCCTTTTGGAATTCAACTGAAATAACCATGTCAGAAGCCAACCAGCAGATGGTAAACTTTCTGTTTCTGCTGACTTGGGCTAGATTTTTCTTAAAGCTGAGAGGGGCTTTGTGTCCTAAGATCTCGATGCCTTCCAGGACCTTGCATCTGTAACAGATTTGGGTCATTCACTGCAAACGTTCATTTATTTCTAGTTTACATAATCTCAGTGTTATCTTGCTGTTTAATTACTGTAAGTGATTGACACCAGAAATGCTGAAACATGAATCTGAAATTATGGAAAACTCTTAAATTTTAGTGTTAACGAACCCAGCATCATTTCTGATTTTTTCCTTGTTGGGCTTTCTGATTGAAGTTGCTGGGGCCCTATAAACTCCCCCCCTTTTTTCTGGATAATTCCAGAACCGTGTACTGCTTATAGAGGAAGTTCTAGGTCTGTTAGGTCAGTATGCTTGTGGCTTTAGTTTTTGTGGTTCCTGGCAGACCGGAGGTAGTGACTTCCTCTATGATTTCTACTTTCTCCTCATGCGTTATCTGTTCCTCTCAGGGATGCTGCCCCTTCTCAGCGCTCACGGAGCACTCCTCCTGTGCTAGGTATTCTGTTAGACACATTCGCTTTCCCAACTCAGTCCCTGTAGTGATCGACTTGCATATGGTAGGACTATTTACCCCTCTTTTTTATTTAAAAAAACTGAAGTTTATTAAGGGGGTGACTTGCCTAAACCCACAGAAAGTGACTTTCCAAGTCAGAACTGGAGTTTTCAGGCTTTGGAACCAAAATCTCTGGTTGTGAATCCTGAAAGCAACATTTACAAGAAAATCACAAGCTCATTCTCACAACTACCTATTTGTTTCTACTTTTCCACTGAATGACAGACCTTCATCGCTCTTCACCAATCTCAATCCTATCTGTCCTTAAAAGTCTAGTGTCACTGCCTGGCCAGTGTGGCTCAGTGGTTGAGCATTGACCCATGCACCAAGAGGTCACCGGTTTGATTCCCGGTTGATGTTTCTCTCTCTCTCCCTCTCCCTTCCTCTCTCTCTAAAAATCAATAAAGGAAAACAATTTTTAAAAAAATCCAATGTCAGCTGGGTCTGCCCAAGCCTTCCCCAGCTCCTCTCTCTCTCTCTCTCTGTCTCTCTCTCTGTCTGTCTGTCTCTCTCTCTCTGTCCTTTTTTAACCCTTCTAGTTCAGCCCTGTCTCGTGATCTCCCCTCAGCCATGCTCTGCTTTGAGGGAAGGGGAGATGTGGTGCCGGCTGAATGGATTGCCTCGCTCTGGTCTCAGGAATGCCGACTGCCTACTCTCCACCTCCAGTCCAGACCACACAGACCCTCAGACAGAACGGCCTGGATGCCACTGGGAGCTCCAGTTTCTCCCACCAGAGTCCCATCTTTTCGGGACTGCATGAAACTGGGCAGGAACCGCCAGTTGCACCCCAGACCTTGACCCACAAAGTCCGCTTCTTTGTGGGACATGCTCTCCACCTCCTGTCTCGAAGTGCTGTGTGCTACAAAGTCAGAGCGGGCTGCGAGGAGCCCTACTTAGCCTGCGCGGGCCGCTCGCCTCGGCACCGTTTCCCCAGCCCTGGGTTATTTTTACTCTCTCCCAGCTTCTTCCCATTCTTCAGGTGCTGGGCGAGGTGGCGTTCATTTGGCTTTGCTTCTGACACAAGATAAACGAGCTTGGGGCCCTCGGCGATTCACTCTGGCTGCCAGGGGGTTCCAAAATAGCAAACTATTTTTCATAACAGCAACGTGATATGAAGGGAGGTGCAGCAGGTGCACTCAGAGTCCCCGTCGCCGTCTGGGCGCGCGGCGGAGGCAGAGGGTCATTAAAGTTTGCACTGGTGTCCAGGAAAAAGCAAGGCCCCCTCTCACAGGGGCCGTTCCCTGCGGCTGGGTCAAGGTCTCCGTCCTGGAGGGGAATCTTGTCCTTGGGCAAGGTGGAAGTACAATAAAACAGCAGCCTGGGCACCCCCATAGAGTTATTTTTTTTTTAATTTTTCCTTGTGGAAAGATAAGGTTATGGATTGAATATCTACTGCGTATTTTTCATTTTATTTTTTTATGGATTCTTAAAAAAATTATTTTTTTTCTTTATTGCTTTTAGACAGAGAGGAAGGGAGAGGGAGAGATAGAAACATTGATGAGCGAGAACATCGACCGCCTCCTGCTTGCCCCCCACTGGGGATCGGGCCCACAACCTGGGCATGTGCCCTGACCAGGAATCGAACTGGCGACCTCTTGGTACAGGGGTCGACACTCAACCACTGAGCCGCACCAGCCAGGCTACTCTGTATTTTTTAAACACTATCTTATGTGTTAAAGAAAACAGCAAGGTTTCTTAAAAGTTCCCAATGCTTGACATTTTCGTTTATTACGTGGGTGGTCATTTCAGAAAGTTCAAAGGGTAAACTCTCCTATTCTCCCTGTTTCTTGTGCTCTGAAGGTGAGAGGTCAAACTAGCATAGCCTCTGACTTCCCCCTGCCCTTCGCTCCTTAGAAAAAGCTTCTGCGTTCATGGCACGAGTCGCTATTCTAAAGCGAGTCCCTAGACCTGCATCGGCATCTGATACTCTCCCCTTATCCCTCATCATGAATTATGTACATGGTTTTAGGAGGGAAATTATGCCAAAGCCAAGAGGGTTTCAATTTGGATTTGCATGCTTTGTGAGTTTCTTTTTGATATTTCTCCCCCCCCCCCCGCCCCCCATCAAGTTACTAGATCTTCCTGGTTGGAAATGAGTTAAAAATAAAATTGAAGTATATGTCATAATGATAATGATAATAATAATAAAGGCTTTTCGAAACTGAAGTGAGGCAGGGTGCCAAAGTTTTTGTAAAATGAGTATGAGGAAGCAAGTATTATGTAAAAGGTCCGTGCTCGTGAGCTGTAATTGAGTGCATAAGACACTGGATTTTGTCTTATAATACATCTTAATTTAAACAGTCCTGTTCCCAGGGGACCACAGAGTATGTGGTGCATGAATAAATAAATGCCAGGACTTATTTTGGAGGCTCCAATCATAATACAATTATATGCATTGCAAATTTTCATATGCTACTTTTAGTTTCTAGGTTTTTTTCTTTCAATTATTAAACTGCATTGCAGGACGAGATATAGCTTAACCCAGCCACAAAAATGGGGTCCAAGAGGTTCGTCAAACTAGACAGCAGAATCCGTTCCATCATGAGCTTGACCCCACCAGAAAAATGGTGATTGCGTTTTACATGGAGTTGTACTAATTGCTGGCGTGGCTCAGTCAGGCATGAAGCGGCCAGCCATGGACACAGAGTTGCCGTTCTCTCTTATTGTCCTGTCTTGCTGGATTTCAGAGACAATTTCTCTTCTCAAGTCAGTGGTAGCTCCTGATCCTACCAGAGGAACATAATAAATTTTTCCTCCTTAAGAACAGCATTTTCCTTCCTCAGGTCACTAAGATCCATTTGCTAAATGACTCTTGAAGTCTAAAAAATTGTCTCTGAGTAGCCAGAAGAGGTGAATTCAACCTTGCAAGTAGTTCTCTAAAACCATCACCCTCCTCAAAAGCCTTTTCTCTTTATACAGTGTGCATAAGTCCTACTCGCATGGGGTAATTTGCCATCTTCTAGTCTCATTTTCCTGTCTCAGATCTCTCTGTCTACTTCTCTTTATTAAGAAAATATAAGAGAGGTGCAGGAGAATGGGGGAGGGCAGTAAGAGCACTGGCTTGCAATTATGCAGATCAGGGTTCGAGACCTTTTTATCTACGCCCCGCTTTTTTACCAGCTGTGTGACCCTTGGCAAGTTACTTAACCTCTCTGTTCCTCAGTTTTTTTCACATATAAAAAGGTGATAATAATAAGCCTTAGCTCACTGGGCTATTGAGAAGATTGAATGAGATACTACACATAAAGTGCTCAGCGGAGTGTCCACATGATCCCAATAAACACGATCTATTATCATATAGAAAACATCTTACTATAGTCAATCCATTCCGCTTGTGGCTCCCCATAGGAATCTAATTAAGAAATTGAAACTGATCAGATATTTGGATTAACCTAATTTGGGGACTGAGTTATTCTCTTTTATTTTATTCTGGGAAACCCAGAATTTTCTGAACAGACATGCCCTCCTCTCCATATACGCTAGTCCCTGGGACACCGAGTCTGCTGCTTTCATGTGTATAGCCACACTTCCCTCATGAGGCCAGGCGAAGAGGGACTGAGGAACAAGGCAGGGCTTGTGGCTGATTCTCTCTCTCTCTCTTTTTTTTTTTGGTATACCCAGATACATTGACTTATTTTCTCCCTCTTAATATTTAGCGTCCTGATGATTTCTCTCTCACTGGACAGCTCAAGCTCTGGGCTCATGGGCCCCCTGAGGAGACTGATTATTATAAATCATCGTTGACCTCCTAGCCACTCAAACCCAGAGGTCAGAACTTTAAAGGCGTTGTAAAGAGTTCACACTGGTGCATTTTGACTTCAGCTTTAAGGCCACCTGATAGTGCTGTGTGGGAGAGATAACCGAGGCTACCAGGCCTGGTGGAGCAAGATAGGGGCCAGCATCCTGGGGCGGGTGGGAGAGGTGGAGACTTGTGAATGAAGGTCATGGACAAGGATGGCACACCAGCAACTCCGGCCAGTAGGTGGGGCCACAGCCCATCTCCACCAGCCAGGTAGAGCCCCCTAGATGCTTCCTGTTACCAATGATTTTCATTTTTACTTTAAACTTGATTTCTCCTTCCTCTCTCCCTTTTCCATTGCTGCCCAAGTTATTAGTATTTTCCTTCCCTTTTTTCATTCCCATTCAATTCACTTCACAGATACTAAAGTGCCTACTGTGTGTCAGGCGCAGATCCAGGCACTCTCAATACAGGATGAAGGCTCATGGGGTGTCTGTGTTTTGGATGCTGACATTCAGAGATGTAAGGTAATGCTTCTCGAACATTAATGCGCATGAAAATCATCTGAGGATCTTGTGAAAATGCAGATTCTGATTCGAATTCTGGGCAGAGCTAGAGATACTGCAGTTCTGATTCGTGATGCCAGCACTGCTGGTCGAAGGCCTAGCCTCTGCGCAGCAAGAATGCGAAGCACTTCTGTTCCCTTCCTCCCCTAAGTGACGGGCTGCTTGTCCTCATTTATGTCAGTGGAGTTGCACAATGTCACAAACCTGGCCTTTCCTGTGAGACTGTCAGCTGTGTTCTGTGACTCTGACCTAGGCCAGCATTCATACAAACAGCTACGAAGTACAAGGGAGAAACGGATGGGGGGTTATGGTTAGATGACCCCACAGCTTTCTATCCTGGCCACGTCCCACGCCGTATTGGGACCACTGAGTGTCGTCGTGTGCCCAGGGCAGCTCCTGGCTCCTGGATGATAATAGTACATTAAGCACATGGCATGCTATAGCCTTTCTCTGGTAACTGGGGTGCCACTTACTAATGGGCTGCTCTTAGTTGACTAATTTAACTCCAGTTACTACTCAGTCATTAGGGAGTCACTTATTCACAAAGCAGAACTGGGCTAAATAAATAATAGGAAGCTGGGGAAAGAGGCAGATGAACGTAGAGAGAGTGGGAGTTAGGTAATGCAGGCCAGAGACTGGCTGGGGTTTAATGCGGATCCCCATTCAGGACGTACATTCAGGCTCTGCCTCTGTTTTTAAGTCCCCATGACCCTAAATGAACAGAATCCTGTAGCAGAGAGCAGCTACCTTCTCTTCTAATAAGAATCACATCTCGATAGAATGTACATTTCCAATTACTATGCAAAAACAATGGCAGAATTACTTAAAAATGTACAG
The DNA here is from genome assembly GCA_030848825.1 of Tadarida brasiliensis. Classification (NCBI taxonomy): domain Eukaryota; kingdom Metazoa; phylum Chordata; class Mammalia; order Chiroptera; family Molossidae; genus Tadarida; species Tadarida brasiliensis. The sequence continues at coordinate 193,799,069 of CM061257.1, read as the reverse complement.
CCCCTAAGGGCTCTCCATGCTGTAGTCCGTGTGAATCTGTCATTTGCATGCAACCACTGTGGGGAGCAACTAAATCCTCCATCACAGGCTATTTAATCAAGCGAGGAGCCCCCACACTTCTTCGCGAGCTCTGGAGCTCAATGTGCTATTGGTAATATATTCTGGCTGTCTGCACGCAGCCTTCCTTGTTCCATTCTGAATGGCATGGTGTTTGCATTGACATTTAGGTGATGGGTCATCTTGGATTTCTCCTGTTCACAGCTGGAACTTTAGTGGCATCTCCCATCAGTAATCACTGTGCTTTTTTCCCCCCCCTAGTGACTGAGCCGTTTACAAAGCAAAAAGAGGAAAAATTATATATTTGGGTATAGACTGTAGAAGAAAAATAAAGTAACAGCACAGTAGGAAAGGTGCCTAGGGTTACTTTCTGTGGATAACTGAAGATCAAGTAAAGGACTGACATGATGTGTTTCCTGTACCCTTCCTCACCAGCCCTATTGCCAGACTTGTTATTGGAAAGTTAGATGAAAATAGTCTGCAAAGACAGACTCTGGGATCAACCACAGCCACCAGTGCAATAAGATTTGAGGGAAGCAGAAAATAATTCTTTTTACAAATATCTACTTTTCTGATGTATCAAGGTGCCTGAAATTCTCCCTTGCTTATCTATCTTATATCTATCTATCTATCTATCTATCTATCTATCTATCTATCTATCTATCTATCTATCATCTATCTATCTATCATCTATCTATCTATCTATCTATCTATCTATCTATCTATCTATCTATCTATCTATCTATCTATCTATCTACCCCTTGAAGTCCTGTTCAGATACAAATGGGTTTTCTGCATGGAGCACCTATCCTAAGGTACCAGTAGCCACCAACATTTTGGTTTCACTTAGTGACCAGCTTCAGCAACCTGTATCAGGGCACTGAGGGACCAGGGGAGCTAAGACCCAGGGGGAGCAAGCCAGAGACAATGTTTGCAGAACCGTGTAGGCCCCAAGCACTGAACATGGAATGGTCCATGGCTTCCAGTACGCAATACAAAATAAAGACAATTTTGTACTCTAAAATTAGTGTAAGAGAGTCAAACTCAGTTTTGATTTTTCCTAGGATAGCAAAATATTTCCACAGTATTTTATGTCACTGTCCTTGTTCTGTGAGTGTTCTAAGCCTGTGCTTGGCCTGCCAAGCCAATTAGGCCAGTTCTGGGGGCCCGAAAAGTCCAGACAGAGTCAAGGGAGGGGATGGAAGTGTGTCCGAGGCATGGGAATGGAGGGAGAGGAGAGAGAAGGGAGTCAAGTGTCTCTCCGGGAACTGTGCCTACTTGGCAATTTTGCTAAGTCCGGCCTGTGCAGCTTTTCTTTCAGAGAGGAAAAGAAAACATCCTCCGTTTCCTCTTCAATCCTTCAGATCATTTTCTGCCATTGCCCCGGCTGTGTAACATCCCCACTGTCACTCCACTGAGGAACCGCAAGGTTTCTTTGGGCTGATTTGGCCAGAGGTGGCAACTCCCGGCACCCTCTCTTGGGGGGGAGAAGAAAGGTTGGGGAAGATAGGAGCCAGAACGGTCACCGTCCACTTTACCCTCCTGCCACGGGAATGTGGGGCTGGCCCACTTTCCTCACAGTGCTGGGCTTTGCTTGTTTGAGATACCAACAGATGACCCATTTTCTAGAGTCAGGATGGGACAGTGAGCATACTTATAGAAATAGTTCGTATCTGTGAGATGTTGTCACACACCAGCTCATTGCAGCTCCCAGCGGTTCTCCGAGGTGAGCAGTTATCAGTGGCATCACCCCCATTTCCTGAATCTGGAATCTGGGATCCAGAGAGGCTAAGCCAAGTGCCCAAGGTCATGCAACTAGAAAATTGCAGAATGGACTTGAACTCAAGTCCTCTAACGTTTTTCTACCATACTCCACCTAGGGGCTCCTCTCATGTGTCCTAAGTGGGAGAAACCCAGGAGCTTCAAAGGCGGAACTGGACATCTTTGTGGGAACTGTCAGTCATGAACATACACCTGCTGCCAGGGTTGGGCCAGGCTCTTTCCCTCAGCAGAGAGCAACGTGCACTGGAGGAGCAGAAGCCTCGTGCAGTGGACTGGGGAGCTGGAAGTCTGTAGGAAACGTGTTTTGACTTCTTTTTAAAAAAAAGTTGGCTATGTAGCTTGATAAGAGAAGTATAGGGTTTTGTGTTTATTTCTGTTTCAAGAAAAGGGAGGCCTAAGCATATTTTCAGCTGAGGGAAGAGAGCCAGAAGGGGCAGAAGAAAGAGAAAGAATGTATAGTAGACCTATCTCTTCCAAAAACATGCTTCATACTAGTCACCAAAACTTCCTTAATTTGAAGAGTTTGAAATCTGCGAAAATGAAGCTATTTCTTCTGCAGACATAAGAATGAGACCAGGACAGTGAGTGAAGGTACTGAAAGATTCTGTGGTTAAAAGGGGTAGACTGAAAGCTCTGGAGTTGTCTAGACTTGAGCAGTGACGTTGCTGGGTCTTAACCCTCTTTACATGTGAGGCATGGAAATAGGCGTGGGTGTCTGAGAAGCCTGGGGAAGGTTTGGGTCAGCCACCGTGGACGATGCAGCAGGGAGCTGACAAATGCATGGAGCCACAGGCCAGTGGGGAGGAGTTCAACCAGCTGTTTCCTGGATCACAGTACCACTGTTTCCATGACTTTCTCCACACTTGGACAATGACGTGGCAGACAGTACAGATTACTCATGTTGGAAGTTGTCAAGGAAGATTGGTGGGCATCACTGGTAATGGGATAGGGTGGAGGACAAATATGAAAGGAAGTAGATGACCATTGTTCTTGATCACTCTACCTCTTTCGTCAACTAAACTTAGTACCCAAGTCAAATGTCACCTGCTCTAGGTAGCTGTCTATGATTTCCCCCAAAGAGATCTTTGTATATCTTCTTCCATTCTCCCTCTTGTTCAGTGTCCATATCTCTGCCATGGGCTTTCCCCCCTCATGTTACAGTAACTCAGAGAATATCCTGGCTGACAGAAATCATCTAATTGGTTGTGCTCATTTCTTAAAGCACTTGGAATAAAGCAGGTGTTCAATACAATCTCGTGAGTGAATGACTGAGTATTGTCCATGGTCGGAGGAGGAGAAATAAGCAGCGTCAGCACAGCCAGGCCAAGTTTTGTGGAGGAGATACCCTGAAGTACCGTGTGGTCTTTCGGTGTCATAGGAACTATGGTGCACTTCATTCCACCCTGGTCACAGGTATCCTGTAACAGCTACCTATCTCCAATGTTTGTGTTTACTGTGCTGCAGATGTGGGACAAGCACTTTTTTTTTTTAATCCTCACTTGAAGATATTTTTTCCATTGATTTTCAGATAGAGAGGGAGGGAGAGAGAGAGAGAGAGAGAGAAACATCAGTGTGAGAGGGACACATCGACTGGTTGCCTCCCACATGATCCCGACCAAGGCTGCGTACTGAACCGCAACCCAAGTACGTGCCCTTGACTGGAATCGAACCCACCACTCTTTGGTTCGTGGGCCAACTCTCTAACCACTGAGCCAAACCGGCCAGGGTGGGACAAGCAGTTTTGATACATTTTTCAACATAGTCTCAGGATAACATGGGTGAATAGGTGAGTACTATGACTATCCCTCTTATTGAGTGTAAAACCTCACCTATAAAACAATCTTTAGAGTGCTCAAATAATTTGCCTAAGGTCACACAGCTGAAAATGGGCTGAGCTGGGACTCCTACTCCTGTAGATTAGGGCTAATGCCTAACCTCTTAATGACTACACTACATGGTTTCCACACTAAACTTAATTTTTAGATTTTTTTTAGTTTAAAATAATTCATAAAAAAACCCACATTTTGTCTTAGTCATTTCAATCTAAAACTCATGTTTAAATTCTAGTCCCTGGCTTTATTTCTGATGTGTGGTTCCATGCTCCTCTGTGGCATGCGGAGGCATCTGTCATTTTTGCCACACCCTTGGCTTTTTCTGTTATTTCCTAAGAAAGAAGGCTGATGCGTTTATTAAAGTCATACAGAATTTCATATTCTTCATGAAGAGCTGTTGATCTCGCCTTCAGAACTCATCCATGTTCTTTTCGGTCACGGTGAAGTCATGTTGTGTTATTGACCTGGTGTAGGAATAGCTTTGTCCCTTCCTTGGAGGGGTTAACCCTCATATGATAGATTATATGCCTTCAGAAATAATCACCTTGCAGAGCACCGTAATCTCCAATGTATAAGTTCATTGACAGGAGGGAAGAAAGTCTATCTTCCCAAGGTTGTTTTCTGTCTTGCTGTGCTGTGGGCTGAAAGCCACTGCCCATTTGTAATGGCGGTTTGGACTTGACGGGTTCAGAACAGAGAGCCTTTGAACCAACAGGGACAGTAGCTGAAGGAATATCGTCTGCCATGTAGTAATCACTTAGTAATTTCTAAGTCACTAAGTAAATGAATTTCTAAGTACAAAATGGAATTTTTCAAACATTTCACAATGTATTTGGTATCTATAGTTTTGAGACAGCATCTCCACGTCTAGGCATTAAACCCAATGCTTTCTCCAAGCTGCACAGGAAGTACTCGCAGAGAACTGTCAAGTGTAATGAAAATACTGTCTTTCTTTAAACACATAGACCGTTAGGGGCTTCCCATAGTCCCCTCACGTTCAAACATGGTGGCATCTCTTTTCGGGTTTACTATATCCTTTCAGTCTTCATTTATTGGAAATTTTACTTAAAAGCAAGTGTACCCTTAGTATTTCTTAACCAAGAAGGCAATTTGATGATTCTAATCTGGCAATCTAATTTCCTAGAATTATTTACTAGCAATAACAACCTCTTATCAAATGAATATTAGGTGAATTAGGGGAAGCATGAATAAAACATTTTAAGAGCCTTGGAGCTTGCTCAAAAGATGGAGATGCATGTATCATCATTTGTCGGACTGAAACTATCTAGCCACTATGCTGATTCAGGTGACCAGAGTTTCAAGGAGGAACCCCTTTAAGTATATACATGCCTTCCTCCCTCCCTCACTTGATCAGTTAGTGACTATCTTTTAAGAAACTACCTGATCTTAACATTGTGTTAGCTGATGTAGATGGACTGGCAAAGCAGGGTAAGGTGGTTCTGTTCTGTAACAAATTTACAACTTGGTCCTGGCGATAAGATATAAACACAGCTAATGATACGTGTATTATGAATCTAACCAAGACATAAACAATAAATATGATCTAGACCAAGGGTTAGTAAATTATAATCTGTGGCCCACTGCTTATTTTTTACTGAGACAGAGCTACTTCATCTGTTTACTTACGGTCTGTAGCTGCTTTTGTGCTACACCGTGGAGCTGAACAGTTGGGACAGAAGCTGTGTGGCCCACAGACCCTAAAACATTTGCTATCTTGCCCTTTATAGAAGCAGCGTGCTGACCCCTGGCCTGGACTTCACTGAGGAAGGCTTTATAAGTAGGCAGCCTAAAGGTAGAGATACAAGTACAGTCGCCAGTGATTTTAACTCAGTCTTACATTGGGATGTCAAGAAGATGAGGTTCCATTTCTACCTCTCCCGCCTGCTAGATGGAAGACTTTGGGCAAAGTTGGCTTAGATTATTTTAACTTTGAAATCACAATGAAAATTTTAATGTCTTAAGTCTATATATATTTTTTCTTTATTGATTTTAGAGAGAGAGGAAGGGAGAGGGAATGAGAGATAGAAACACTAGTGAGAGAGAACATCAATTGGCCACCTCCTGCATGCCCCCCTTCTAGGGATCAGCCCACAACCTGGGCATGTTCCCTGACCAGGAATCAGACTAGTGGCCTCTTGGTTCATGGGTTGGTGCTCAACCACTGAGCCACACAGGCCAGGCTTAAGTCTGTAATTTGAGGGAACTCAAAGTGAGAATTTACTACACCAAATAGTAGTTAATTTTGATGACCACTGCCACCAAGAAGCTTTATGTTGTAGGCAGACTATATGATGAGGGGATGAGGCATAAGTAGAGGTTAGGATTTTTAAAAGACGTAGTTGTTGCCCAGCTGGTGTGGCTCAGTGGACCGAGTGTCATTCCATGGACTGAGAGGTCCTGGTTCGATTCCCAGACAGGGCACATGCCCGGGTTGTGGGCTCGATCCCAGTAGGGGGTGTGCAGGAGGCAGCCGATCGATGTTTCTCTCTCACATTGATGTTTCTCTCTCTCTCCCCCTTCCTCTCCCTCTAAAAAAATCAATAAAAACAAATTTTAAAAAATAAAAGACTCGTCGTCTGTGGGGATTTTAGTTTAAAAACAACTTCTGAGTAAACTGCTGAACTGAGAGTGTTTCTCATACAGAAAAATATTTTATACACTAACAATTCAATAATAGTGTTGATGATTAAACAATATCAATGGGGAAGCCAAATTGAGGTAGAGAAAGTTATCGTTGTTCTGATAAAATCTAAATTACATCTTCTATCCCTTTGAAGAAGGAAATTCCCTCTAATTTTATATTTTCCTCCTCCTCTGATTTGAAGGTTCTTCTAAAAACGTTTCTAACAGCTGTAGCGTATGACCCTTGGAACATGTCATTTATCTGGGAAATAACATTCATTTTAATATCATTTCACCAAGGAAGCAAGACTTAAACCCACATTTTCTGATCCACTTAGTTGATAATATTCTTGTAAAAAAATTTCTGGTTGGTGAAAGGAAGATAATTTAATTTAAAGAGATTAGACATATTGCTTGAAATGCAAGTCCCCCAGAATGTGACAGCGGAACAAGACCAGTGAACAGAAAACTCATTTTGCTTCCTAGCTAGTGCGTGCGTCAGGCCATGTACAAGTCGGGCCGTCAGTCTTTGCTCCGTGCAGTAATGTCAACGTCGTTGGTTCTTAAAATCTGACATTCATTAAAAGCACCCACAGTATGGTTATGTAGCAGGATTTCTGACAAATCAGCCAAGTGTCACTATTCTGTAAAGGATTATAGAGTGATGCTTTTCAGCTCTGAGCTCTTTCTTCAGCCTGAATGGATCTTGTCTTCATAGAGCACATGAAAGGCTGGGTTTCAGTGCTATACTAATGGACTGATTTCGTGTTTTCCCATCAAAACCAGGAGGACCTTAGGATACAGAGGAGCTAATATTTATTATTTATTTACTCCGAGCCAGGTACTGTGTAGGTTCATTCTATCTATCTATTCATCCACCCACCCATTTATCTACCTATAAACACATAAAAATGTTACATAGTTATGTATGTGTGTGTGTGTGTATGTGTATCACAATATCCTATGAGTAGGCTGTTACAATTTATCCCCATTCAACAGATAAATAAACTGAGGCTGAAAAGGGCTAGTCATTTGCCCAAGTAATAGAGCTTCAGTAAAGAGGACATTTGTAAACTCTTGGTAGAAACTTTATCAGTGACCCAGAAGTGCCATACACAATTACATCGATGAGGGTGTTCTTCCCACTTGCACCGTTGGAGGGGAACTAGAAATCTACTAATGCTGGTTGGCTCTTCAAACCGCACGCTCTCCCCCAAAGCCTTGTGCAGAAATACCACAGCAGTATTCAATATTGTGAAAGCAGGCACACAACTGCCCCTGCCCTGCCCCCAGTAGCGTTGTTAGATTGGAAAGAATGCTGCCTGTGGTTCTCCGTACCCTCCTCTCTCATTACAGCCCATCCTCGGAACACGATCATTTTCCGTGTGATCCAAAGGTGTCATTACAGGGTGCCTGCAATCTAGTTAGTGCAGTGTCAGCATATGTTGTTTGAAACTCCCTCCCACCCCAGCTCCCATCCCTGGAGGATTGGAAGTACGCCGTTAAGAATTCCTTTGGGGCTATTCTATCGGGTAGGGACATACTTATGTGTCTGGGGGAACTGTTTTCATGAATTATGATGGATAACTTTAGGTTAAATTTGAATAGATTCTCCCCTCCATTCCAGGAAAACAACAGGTCCACAATTTGGGCTAGAAATATGAAGTGCATTTGCATGAGAGCTTTGAGGAGATCAAAAAGGCCGTGGAATGACAAACTTGAAATAAAACAGTTTTATTTAAATTGGAAGTTGTAAAATGAATATCGTTGAGGCAGAATTGTATGTTCTAGTTAGTATTTTATGCTGGAACTTAATCTTCCAGCAAACAGTTTAATGGGAAGTTTAAAGTCTGCACATAACATCTCAGGGTCCTGAACATTCCACAGTGATGTCCGTGTTTCCCCTGCTGCATCACCTTTGAATAAACGATGCCTCATTCCAACTTCAAATTTTTTTAAATTGAAAAATATAAATGGCTGTTTGCAGAGTATACCATAAAGGTAGAGAAAGCAGAGATTTTTAACCGTGAGAATAATAACTACACTTTATTGTTAGCTAATATAAAAACTACTATTGAGTAAGCAAGGGCCAAGAGCATGGATGGGGAAATCAGAATGCCTGAGCCTTTCAGATGGCTCGAGCTCACAGCTTACGACGCCTGCAACCTTGGTCAGGTTCTTCAACTTTTTGTGTACCCGTTTCCTCCTCTGTAAAATTAGGATAATAGCACCTACCTCGAGTTCACAAAAAAGAACTGGAACTCAAAGAAGAGGTTAGACTTGGGGCTTATATATCATTTTAACAATGATGGGGGTTTGGGTTTTAGGAGATGCTATATCACAGGAAAATGACTAAGGAATACATGGGGGAAATATGGGCTAACGAATGGAAGATAAGGGTTGTTTTAGTAAGATCAGTTCATACAAACTTATTTCTGTGTTGACTCTCCATCTCTGGTAATAAGAGTCGCTCTCTTCCTGGTACACGGAGTGGGTGTGGAGAAACCTTCACAAAGGGAAATTCATGCCCAGATTTTAGGCGAATAAGGGGAGGGAAGAGAACTCTTTCAGCATCTTCCGATTCTCAGTTGCTTCAGCTCAAGGTAATCCTTATGGCAAAGTGGCAGAATCCGGGGTGGCACATCCTGGTCTCCCTCACATGGAAAGTATTTTAAAAAGTGCCAGGCACAATATGCATTATCATACTTACTGTGTTAAAAGCTAAAACGATCTGGCCCGGTTAAAAATCAACTCTAATCCTCACAAGAATCATGAAAGCTAGATTCACCTCCACTTTACAGATGAGAAGACCAAAGCTCAGAGCTGACTTTCTCAAAGCCCCAAGATCATGAATTGCAGAGTTAACTAGGAAGCCAGCCGGAGAGCTGGCACTTTCAACAGGTGGGGAGAGACAGGACGCTGTGGGTGGGCTCTGGGGCTGTCAGGCAGGGTGGGGTGGGTCGTCTGAAGTAGAGGTTCTCTGCTTCTCTAGCTGAGCAGACCTTGAATATCCCTGCGTAACAGTCCGGGAGAAACATCAGATTGATACAGGGAAGCAATAAAATCTGCATAAGTACCTCAGCTACAAACAGAGATGAATGCCAATGTATGCCAGGAGCTGCTGGGAGATGGATATGCTGAGACTCCTCCCTGGGCCTCCAGGCCCTCAGGGCAAGGCCCCTGAGCAATGGCCCCATCCATCCAGTGCTGCTCCCTGTCCAGTGCTCCCTCTTCTTGTCGAGCAATACACCCCCTGAGGGGACACAGAAGAAAGGGATGCCCGGGACAGAGGTGGGCTTCCCTGGGGAGAACTTCCAGGAGGGCAGATTTTCTTTAGGGGCCTCTGAAGGATGAGATATGCGTAGATGGCAGGGAAGCCTTCTCTGGGCTCCTCAACCACAAGCACGCTGTCTTAGTCACCGGGGGCACCCTCTCCCATGGAAACAGGCTAAGTCTGGACACACACCACCTATCATACAAAGCCCAGTGCTCATGGACGTCGGCACCCTCCCCTCCAACCCCATGCCAGTGCGGCGCGGCTGCAGCTCCTGCCCGAGAGGCCTGGCCAGGCGTGGGAAGGGGCTCTGGCCCAAAGACTGTGCAGGGCAGGACCCCTGAGGCCAGAACAGGGAGTGAACTGCGCATGCGCAGCCCCAAGCCTCTCCTCTTCCAGGAGCCGCAAGGACTGGGGCAGTGAGAAGGAAGGGCCTTTGCGGTGAAACCCCGGTGCCCCCAGTTCAACCTCTGCCAACATCCAAAGCGCAGCAACCTGAGTGTACCCTTCCGTTGCACATTCTCTGGGTCAGCTGCTCCTCCGGCAGCTGTGACATTCTGAAACTCATCCCAGGAGACCATCGCCGCCTATTCCTGCAGCCTTTCCCCTGAAGGGCAGTCTCAGGTGATGCCTCTTTCTTTCTGACCCATCTATCAGCACCTGCAGTCTGACAGCTGGTCCTTCACCCAGTCCCCTCCATCAGCAAACAGTCTCCCTTTTGAATTCCAAGGGAACACCTGCCGGCCAGACCTGGTCCAGGTGGAGGGTGGGGTTTCCCTGGAAGGCAAGCAGGGAGATGTTGGGGCCTCCAGGGTGCATGAAGTGACTTTGGGCATGTGGAGGGAGTAAGGCCGGTCCTGATGGAAGACAGGCAGAGGATGGGCTGGGATGCGCTGGGCGGTAGGGTAGGGGCAAGGCGCCCAGTAAATGGTGGAGTCAGGCTCAAGGGAGCCGTAGATGTGACCACTCTCCCCTGAGGAAGCCAGACATCGCTGGTCCTCTGCAGTGCTATGGGCCCTGCTGGGGACTCCTTGGATGAGAAACACCCAAGTCAACCTAATGAATTGAATTCAACCAAACCCCAAAGATGGAATCTAGTAAATTGTGGGCAGAATTCTGCAAGGAAGTGCAGGAGTTGAGGTGGTAGTAGAGAGAGATTGAAGATTGTGTGTGTGTGTGTGTGTGTGTGTGTGTGGTATTAAAGGGAAGGGGTTGTGGGGTGGCATGCTAGGCTCACCAAGTAAATGGACCCAACCAGCAGGCACTCCACATTGTTGAGGGGGTAACAGAAAGCACCTGGGGAGCTCACAAGCTGCTTGGGGAGGCAGGTTGGCCAGAGTCCAGCAAGGGTCCTTAACAAAACAAATTGGGGTGGTTCAGAAGAGATGTTGCTCCCTGGGACCTGTGGGAGGCAGGAGGGGGTCTGTGAAGGAGGGAGGGCCTGGTCAGGTGACTAGGGAATTGCTGTATGACCGGGAAAATGTCATCTTACAAGAGTATCTGAAAAATTCCCAGCCTCTATTTGTGTTCCTCTATGTATGTTACTCATAATAGCTAACATTTATTGAGCATGTATAGATCAGGCACTATGCCAATACTTTGCATGGATTATCTGACCAGGGTCATGCTAGAAATTCTATTTATTGAGTGTCTACAATGTGTGTCGGGCATTGTTTTAGGCACTGGGGAGTCAGCAAGTGAACAAAAACTGCAAAGCCCTGCCCTCGTGGAGCGTTTGTAGTTGTTCCCCCTAACAGCCCTGTAACATGGGTAATTACATGGTTCTGAGTTTACGGAGGAAACAGCTGAGGTACAGTGCAGAGAGATTAAGTAAATCATGGGTAAACACGGAATCCCCACTATATCCAGAAGACTGGGTGGGTGCAGAGGAGAAGGAGATGGGCAAACCTGAGTTTATGCTCTGAACGAGCTTCAGGGGAGCAGGGAAGGGGAGCGTGCAGGCAGTGAGCATAGGTTCACGGAGCATACTGAAGCCGTTGAGGAAACAAGGAGCAATGACTCTGCGAGGGGGGTAGGGAAGACCTCCTTCAGGAGAGACAAAAGGTGAGTCGGAACTCACTGGGTAGGAAAGTGGATGGGAAGGCAAGAGGACATTTTGGACAATGAAAATAGTATGCTCCAAATGCATAGAAGAGAAGGGGTAGGGAGGGAAGCTAACCTTTGTTGATAATGTGCTTTTCATAGTGCTGCACATATTTTTAAAATTAAATACATAGAAAAGATTGATTTTATATATGTGTGTATATATATACACATATGGATATATATATGCATATGTGTATATACAGGGTGGGCCAAAAGTAGTTTTACAGTTGTTTGTGTTGAAAATAATACAATAATTAATAAATAATATGAGAAAAAACCCTGTTTTACATACAACTGTAATATATTATATATATTAAATATGTATTATATATAGTATATGAATATATATGTGTGTATATACAGGGGTGGACAAAAGTAGGTTACAGTTGTGATTACACAAAACAGTTTATTCTTAAATTATTTTTTATTCTTGTATCATATATTTTTCCATATGAACAACTATAAACCTACTTTTCCCCACATCTCTGTGTGTATGCATATATATGTGTGTGTGTGTATGTATATATATGGTTTCAAAAGTTTCAACTAGTGATAAATTCTCACAGGAGCAAAACAGTCCAGAGTGCCGGGCCTGGGGTAGAATGTGACTGGGCTGGATACATTTCTGCTTTCACTAGGATGTCAGAGTGGGCCTCTGGAAAAGAGACTTTGATCTAATTCCTGAAGGTTGACAAGGCATTAGTGACTTGAGGACCTAGGGAGAGTGCTTCAGGCAGAGCAAACAGCAAGTACAAAGGCCCTGAGGTGGGTTCCATTGAGAGTTTCTGAAGACCGAATACTTCAACCAGAAGACCTTAGCTCCAGGCAGGTTCACCTTTCCACATTGTGCTTAACTCACCTGTGCAGTACAAATAGAAAGATCGCTCAAGGAAAAAATTGGCCGTGTTAACATTAGTACTCAGTCAAAGCCAAATATCCCTATCACTGAATGGACTTCTAGGGGATAAGAATGAATCAGATATATCTTAAAAATAAATCATTATGACAACATTTTACCATATGATTGTGGTATAGTTGACATATTTCATTGTATTAATCCAAGGTTTATAAAATAATGATTTGATATATGCATATAATGCAAAATTTAAAATTTTTTTATTGATTGATTTTAGAGAGAGAAGAACCGGAGAGAGAAACATCAATTTGTTGTTCCACTTATTTATACATTCACTGGGTGATTCCTGTATATGCCCTGATCGGGGATTGAACTCTCAACCTTGGCGTATTAGGATGACACTCTAATCAACCAAGCTACCCCACCATGGCTGTGTTGCAGAATTATTACCACAATAAGTTTAGTTAACATCAATCACCTCACATAGTTACACACTTTCTCTTATGACAAGAACATCTAAGATATACTCTCAGCAAATTTCAAAAATGCAATCCAGTATTATTAACTATAGTCGCCATGCTGTATTTACATCCCCAGAACTTACTTATCTTAGAAATGGAAGTTTGTACTTTTTGACCACCTTCACCTATTTCCCCTACCCCATTTCCCCCACCTCTGGCAACCAGCAGTCTGGTCTGTTTCCATGAGTTTGTTTTTATTTATATTCCACATATAAGTTAGATCATATAGCATTTGTCTTATTTGACTTAGCATGATACCCTCCAGATTTATCCATGTTGTGGCAAATGTCATGATTTCCTTCTTTTTATGGCTGAACAATCTTCTACTGTATATATATTACCACAACTTCCTTATCCATTTAGCTGTTGATGGACGGTTTGTTTTTTCCATGTCTTCTGTCATAAACAATGCTGCAGTGAACATGGAGGTGCAGATACCTTTTCGAGATTGTGGTGTCATTTCCATTGGCTATATACCCAGAAGTGGAATTGCTAAATCTTGTGGTAGATCTACTTTTAATTTTTTTGAGGACCCTCCCTACTGTTTTCCATAGTGGCTGCACCAATTTACATTCCCACTAACAGTGCACAAGGGTTCCTTCCCTTTTCTCCTCATCCTTGCCAACACCTGGTATTTTTCGTCTTTTTGATAAAAGCCATTGTGACAGGTGTGAGGTGATATCTCACTGTGGCTTGGATTTGCATTTCTCTGGTAATCAGTGATGTTGAGCAGCCTTTCGTGTACCTGTTGGTCATCTGGATGTCTTTTTTGGAAAAACGTCTATTAATTTCTCAGCTCATTTTTTTTTTTTCATAATGTAATCTTTCTTTTTAAAAAATTTATTTATTTATTTTTGTTACAGATGTTTCTCCTTTTTCCCCCATTGACACCCTCCTCCCCATCCCTCCCCACCCCATCCCCAGCTTTGTTGTCCCTGTCCATTGGTTATGTGTACTTGCGTATAAGTTCTGTGGTTTACCTTCCCCCCCTCCCCCCTCTTCTGGGGATTGTCAGTCTGTACCCTACTTCCACGTCTCTGGGACTGCCCTGTTCCTCAGACTGTTATGTTCATTATATTCCACAAATAAGTGAGATCATATGATATTTGTCTTTCTCTGCTTGGCTTGTTTCGCTTAGGACAATAGTTTCTAGGTCCTTCCATGTTGTCTCAAAGGATAAGAGATCTCTCTTTCTTACAGCTGCATAGTACTCCATTGTATATATGTACCACAGCATTTTTATCCATTCGTCTGCTGATGGACACTTGGGCTGTTTCCAGATCTTAGCTATTGTAAATAGTGCTACTATGAACATGGGGGTACATATATTCTTTCTGACTGGTGTTTCAGACTTCTTAGGGTATATTCCTAGAAGTGGGATCACTGGGTCAAATGGTAATTCAATTTTTAATTTTTTGAGGTAACACCATAGTGTTTTCCATAGTGGCTGTACCAGTCTGCATTCCCACCAGCAGTGTACTATAGTCCCCTTTTCTCCACACACTCACCAACACTTGTTGTTTGATGCTTTGTTGATGGCAGCCATTCTGACAGGTGTGAGGTGATACCTTATTATTCTTTTAATTTGCATCTCTCTGATGATTAGTGACATTGAGCATTTCTTCATATGTCTCTTGGCCATTTGTATGTCCTGTTTGGAGAGGTGTTTATTTAGCTCCTCTGCCCATTTTTTAATTGGGTTCTTTGTTTTCCTTTTGTTGAGTTGTATGAACACTCTATATATTTTGGAAATTAATCCCTTATCTGATGTATCATTGGCAATTATGCTCTCCCATACAGTGGGTTGCCTTTCCATTTTGATGGTTGTTTCTTTTGTTTCTTTTGCTGTGCAGAAGCTTTTGAGTTTGATGTAGTCCCATGTGTTCATTTTTTCCTTTGTTTCTGTTGCCTTAGGTGATGTATCAGTAAAAATTCTGCTACGTATGATGTCTGAAATTTTGTTGCCTACATTTTCTTCTAGGAGTTTTATGGATTCAAGAGTCATATTTAAGTCTTTTATCCATTTTGAGTTTATTCTTGTGTATGGTGTAAGTTGATGGTCTAGTTTGATTTTTTTGCATGTAGTTGTCCAATTTTCCCAACACCATTTATTAAAGAGGCTGTCTTTACTCCATTGTATGCTCTTGCCACCTTTGTCGAATATTAATTGAGCATAATGTTTTGGGTCAATTTCTGGGTTCTCAGTTCTATTCCATTGATCTATGTGCCTGTTCTTGTGCCAGTACCAGGCTGTTTTGATTACAGTAGCTTTGTAGTATAACCTGATATCCAGTATTGTGATCCCGCCTACTTTGTCCTTCTTTTTCAAGATTGCAGTAGCTATTCGGGGTCTTTTTTGGTTCCATATAAACTTTTGGAGTGTTTGTTCTAGTTCTGTGAAATATGTCATTGGTATTTTAATGGGGATTGCATTGAATCTATAGATTGCTTTGGGTAATATGGATATTTTAATGATGTTAATTCTTCCAATCCATGAACAAGGTATGTGCTTCCACTTTTTTATATCTTCCTCTATTTCTTTTTTCAATGTCCTGTAGTTTTCTGAAAATAGGTCCTTTACTTTTTTAGTTAAGTTTATTCCTAGGTATCTTAGTTTTTTTGCTGTGATGGTACATGGTATTGTTTTTTTAGTTTCTCTTTCTGTGAGTTCATCATTGGTGTATGAGAATGACGTCAATTTCTTGACGTTAATTTTGTATCCTGCTACTTTGCCAAATTCATTTATTAAGTCTAGTAGATTTTTGATGGAGTCTTTAGGGTTTTCTATGTACAATATCATGTCATCTGCGAATAATGACAATTTCACTTCCTCCTTTCCAATTTGGATCCCTTTTATTTTTTCTTCATGTCTGATTGTTGTGGCTAAGACTTCCAGTACTATGTTAAATAAGAGTGGTGAAAGTGGGCATCCTTGTCTTGTTCCTGTTCTTAAGGGAAATGCTTTTAGTTTTTGCCCATTGAGTATGATGTTGGCTGTAGGTCTTTCATATATGGCCTTTCTTATGTAGAGATATGATCCCTCTATTCCCACATTGCTGAGCGTTTTTATCAGAAATGGGTGCTGGATTTTGTCGAATGCTTTTTCAGCGTCTATTGATATAATCATATGGTTTTTATCTTTCATTTTGTTTATGTGGTGTATCACATTTATTGATTTGCGAATATTGTACCAGCCTTGCGTCCCTGGGATGAATCCCACTTGATCATGGTGAATAATTTTTTTGATGTATTGCTGGATCCGATTTGCTAGTATTTTGTTCAGGATTTTGGGATCTATGTTCATCAGGGATATTGGCCTGTAGTTTTCTTTCTTTGCAGTGTCTTTTTCTGGTTTTGGAATTAGAATTATGCTGGCCTCATAAAACGAGTTTGGAAGTCTTCCTTCCTCTTGAATTTTTTGGAATAGTTTGAGGAGAATGGGTATTAGTTCTTCTTTGAATGTTCGGTAAAACTCCCCCGTGAAGCCATCCAGGCCTGGGCTTTTGTTTGCTGGGAGAGTCTTGATTACATCTTCAATTTCCTTACCTGTTATTGGTCTGTTCAGGTTTTCTATCTCTTCCCTGTCCAGATTTGGGAGACTATGTGTTTCTAGAAATTTGTCCATTGTTGGCGTATAATTGTCCAGTTTGTTGCTGTGTAATTGTTCATAGTATTTGTTAACGATCCTTTGTATTTCTGTGGTGTCACTTGTTACTTCTCTTCTTTCGTTTCTGATTTTGTATATTTGGGTTCTCTATCTTTGTTTCTTGGTGAGTCTAGCTAAGGGTCCATCAATCTTGTTTATCGTTTCAAAGAACCAGCTCTTTGTTTCATAGATCCTTTGAATTGTTTTTTTGGTCTCCATGTCATTTATTTCTGCTCTCATCTTTACTATTTCTTTCCTTTTACTTGCTCTGGGGTTTTCTTTTTGTTTGCTTTCTAGTTCTTTAAGTTGTGAGGTTAGGTAGTCTATTAGAAATGTTTCTTGTTTCTTGAGGTGGGCCTGTAGTGCTATGAACTTCCCTCTCAGAACTGCTTTCGCTGCATCCCATAGATTTTGTGTTGTTGTGTGTTCATTTTCATTGGTTTCCAGGAATTTTTTAATTTCTTCCTTGTTCTCCATGGTAACCCATTCATTGTTCAATAACATGCTATTTAGCCTCCATGTGTTCACATGTCTTTGCATGTTCTTATTGCAATTGATTTCTAGTTTCCTGCCATTGTGATCTGAGAAGATGCTTGATATGATTTAAATCTTCTTGAACTTGTAGAGACTTAGTTTGTGCCCTGACATGTGGTCTATCTTTGAGAATGTCCCATGTGCGCTTGAGGAGAATGTGAATTCTGTAGTTTTGGGGTGTAATTCTCTGTAGATATCTATTAAATCCATTTGATCTAGTACTTCATTTAGAGTCTCTGTTTCCTTGTTAATTTTTTGTCTAGATGATCTATCCAGTGATGTCAGTGGGGTGTTGAAATCCCCTGCTATGATTGTATTGCTGTCAATTTCTCCTTTGAAGTCCTCCAGAAGATTTTTAATATATTTTGGTGCTCCTATATTGGGTGCATATATGTTTACCAAGGTTATATCTTCCTGTTGGATAGATCCTTTCAATATTATGTAGTGGCCTTCTTTGTCTCTAGTTATGGCCTTCATTTTGAAATGTAATTTATCAGATATGAGTATTGCTACCCCTGCTTTTTTTCCCTTTCCGTTTGCTTGGAAGATTTTTTTCCATCCCTTTACTTTAAACCTGTGTGAGTCTTTTGTTGTGAGGTGGGTCTCTTGTAAACAACATATATGTGAGTCATGCTTTCTTATCCAGTGAGCCACTCTGTGTCTTTTTATCAGAGCATTCAATCCATTTACATTTAAGGTGATTATTGATATGTACTTTTTTATTGCCATTTATGTTTAGTGTGGTTATATTTTTCTTCCTATTTCTTCTACTAATTACAGCAGTCCTTTTAACATTTCTTGCAGTGCTGGAAATTAGCCTTTTTTTTTTTTTTTTTTTTTTTTTTGTCTGGGAAGCTCTTTATTTGACCTTCTAATTTGAATGATAGCCTTGCTGGATAGAGTAGTCTTGGATTCAGATCCTTGTTTTTCATGACCTTGATTACTTCATGCCATTCCCTTCTGGCCTGTAGTGTTTCTGTTGTGAAGTCAGCTGATAGCCTTATGGGGGTTCTTTTGTAGGTAACCTGTTGCTTGTCTCTTGCTACCTTTAGGATTCTCTCTTTGTCTTTAATTTTTGGCATTTTAATTATTATGTGTCTTGGTGTGGGCCTGTTTGGGTTCTTCTTACTTGGGGCTCTCTGTGCTTCTTGAACTTGAATGCCTTCTTCCTTCACCAAGTTAGGAAAGTTTTCTGTCACTATTTCTTCAAATATATTCTCTAACCCTTGCTCATTTTCTTCTTCAGGGACTCCTATGATGCAAATGTTATTACGTTTCCAGTTGTCCCACAGTTCTCTTAAGCTGTCTTCCTGTTTTTTTAATTGTTTTTTCATTTTGGTTTTCTGGTTGGTTGATTTTTTCTACCTACCCTGTCTTCTTCTTTTTTTTTTTTATCCTTACCCGAGGACATTTTTTGCCTTTATCTTCAGATAGAGCAGGAGGGAAAGAGGGAGGAAGTGAGAGAGAGAAACATTGATGTGGGAGAGACACATCGAGTGGCTGCCACCCACACGACCCCAACCGGGGCCGGGGACAAATTGCAACCTAGGTACGTGCCCCTAGCGGGAACCGAACCCAGGACTCTCTGGTCTGCAGGCCGACGCTCTAACTGCTGAGCCAAACTGGCCAGGGCGCTACCTTGTCTTCTAATTCACTGATCTGGTCCTCAGCTTCCTCTACTCTGCTGTTTAGTCCTTCCAATGTGTTCTTTATTTCTGCCATGTCATTCTTCATTTCCACTTGGTTGGTTTTCAATGTTTCTATATCTTTACTCATGGTGTTGATGTCCTTACTCATGCTGTTGAGCTTCCTCAAGATCATGGTTCTGAACTCTACCTCTGATAACTTGCTTAACTGTGTTTCATTTATCTCATCTTCTGTAGAGGTCTCTTGTTCTTTCATTTGAGATTTGTTTCTTTGTTTCACCATTATGGCTATCTCAGTGTGTTTTGGAGCCTGCCAAATTTTCCCTGTTGGTGTTGATGCTCTGCTGTTTGTGGCTCCCTCTGCTGGGTTTGGGTGAGCACGGGAGGGCCCACGTTAAACACCACTGTCAAGTCTTACTTTCCTGGGTAGATTTTCAATCCCAGGAAATGTTCAGTTATCCTCTAGCTTTCTGCCTGGAGGCTATTAGCCTCAGTTACTTGAAAAGCCTTGGGTTCTCAGTTGAATGAGAAACTCCCTCAGGTGTTCAGCATAAGAGGATTTCCAGAGGGTGGGGCAGATGCTGGTTGTTAATTGACCTCAATTTGCATTTCTTTGGCTCACCTGGAGGGGGCTGAATCTCCGAGGGAGGCACTGCTCTTTCTCCCCACAGCTCCAAGAAGGAGCAAGCTGGCCACTGTCCTTTGTGGCCACGACTCAGCACAAACTGTGGAGCCACTTGGGATCTTAACCCCGAGGGCGCTGCTCACAGCTAAGACTGTTGCTATCCGCCACCCTCTCGCACGTGCCTCCGCAGATCCTACCAGTCTTGTTCAGTGTCTCTGGTTATATGGTCCTCTCCTGCTGTTTTTCTGTTGCTTTTTTCTGATGATTTGTCTTTATTCCCGTTTGGTCCTGGGAGATCGTCTGTGTAGCTTCCATTCACTCTGCCGCCATTTTTCCTCCAGGTCAATGTCTCTCTGCTCATTTTTTAATTGAATTGTCCTTTTGCTGGAGTTGTATGAATTCTTTATATATTTTGGATATTAATCCCTTGTGAGATATATGATTTGCATGCTTTGCAAATATTTTCTCCCACTCTATAGATTGCCTTTTCATTTTGTTGATGGTTTTCTTTGCTGCAGAATGACAATTTTATTACTAAAATTTTAGTAGTCAAATTTTAAAAGTTTATCATTATGTTGCAAGAACTTCCACCACTACACAGAAACTAACTTTAAACTGTCCTATTTAATATCAGCACTAGAATTATGTGCATGACAGAATAGAATTCAGAATAAAAGGTTTCAGTGGCACGTGTTTTGTAAGTGTTGTCAGTAGAAGTAAGGCTCTTCCACGGGATCGCGGGGAAAGCATTCTAAGGACCTGCACAGGAGATTGTGGTGTGTCAGGGTTTATTCCGGAAGGCTTCCCCTGGGTTTCCAATGTCCCATCTCCCTCTATCCCTTCATGGGAAAAGTCCAATCTTGTCTTCATCAAGATCAAGACAAAGGTCAGTGTCCAGAGTTTCTGTTTCATATTAAAGCTTAGTCCTTTGTAGGCTGCTCAGTCTGCCAGGGGCCCTGGTAGCTGCTAGACCTGCATGGTCACAGGGGAAGAGAGAGAAAGAGAGGGAGAGGGAGAGGAAGAGGGAGAGGGAGAGGGAGAGGGAGAGGGAGAGAGAGAGAGAGAAGAGGAGAGAGATTGAGATTCTTTGTTTCCCTGAGTTTTTATTAACTTGGGCTTGGGAAGAACCAGAAGCTTTTACAAAATAACCAATCAACTTCCCAAACTTTCGCAGCATCTCATGGGTCCACCCTTCAGCCAATGATCCTTTTCTCAGGCTAGACTGACAGGCCACTATGGTCAAGCACTGCCCCCTATGCCCACCTCCACCTGCTCCTTTGAACAATTTGGTACTGGAGGGCACAGGCAGTGCCCTGGGAAGATTTCCTGTCTGCTCCAAGAGGATTAAATCTGTTTGATGGTGGTCCCCTGGAGTGTGTGAATGAGTCTGTAGCTTCCTGACAAAGCAAATAGTCTCAGTGTCCAATTCCCTTTGCTCTCTTTCCTTTATTAATAACTAGCTAACTATAATAACAGAAGGAACTTTGTTTTTAGGACACATACATTGGTCAACCTAAAACCCTTTCCTTTTAAATAATGAAAGTGCTATGTACTTAGTAGTGTATGATATAGCATCATTTAAACAAGCTTTTTGTTTAAAAGTTTAGCTTCCATGGATGGGGGAAACTGTAAGGACTGTTATCCTAAAATAGTCTTGTCAAGTTCGTTCTTCTGTTGAAGTTTGTTGAGAATAAAATGTTTGGGTCCCCTATTTGTCTAATGATCTCATTTTCCCTTCATATTCTTTTTATTTTTTATTTTGTTTGTACCAAATGTGAATGTTGTTTTACAAGAGTCTGGAGTCTTTCTTTCTCATGAAATTTTGATATGGTGAATATGATATTCTGCTTTTCATTTGTCCTCACAAAATGTGAAGAATTCCCATATAAGATTTTTTCTTAACTCTTGGCCTAAATGGAATTAAATGACAACAATTTAACTACACTTTCTAAAGGTTTTTTAATGTAATGTTTGCTAATACACCAAACAATTCTACAAGGATTAGAAATATGGTACAATTGAATTGCTATTATTCCACCTTGCATTGTTATTTGTTATTTAAATTTCTATATTTAAATAACTTCTTGGCTCAAGAAGGATGTAAGTTAACTAGCTAACATATTCTCTTAGAATTTATATTGTCAACTTGCTTTTCTATTTACTTAACCATTTGAAAGCTAAAATTATTTTTGGTACCAAAAAACTTTGTACACCATTAATCATTATAGCATCTTACTCTACCCAAAATATATATGCATCATGAACTAACTGACTAATAATATTCAACTTATAAACCACATAAGGAGACTTTTCTTGTTACGGCTAGAATACTTACCTATATTTGAAAAAAAACAAAGTCCAATGATGTTATAACAATGTAATACATAGACATTAACCATGGTTTTGCTCATATGATCATTGATCATGCATAAGTTCAGGGAAGCCAGGAATGATCTTGATGGAGGCATTTGGTTATTTGGGCTTTTAAAGGCTGAAGCTGAGGCTGAAATCAGGTTTATGGCTAATTCCAAGGCTGAGGCTGGTTTGATTGATTTTCACAAACTGAATGTACCCAAGTAACCAGCACCCAGATCAAGAAACAAACTACTAGTAGTATCTCAGAAGCCCCATTCATACCCCCTTCCAGAAACCACCACCACCAGGGGAAGCAATTACTCTGACCTTTAACGCCATAGATGCTCTGCCGACCTTGAGCTTTATGTAAATGGAATCACCTGTAGGCACGTGCTCTTTTGTGTCTGCTGTCTTTGTGTCTGTTACTTTTGGGAGAATGAGTTATTTATTTTGGTGCATGTAGCTGTAGGACTGTTGATTGTCATTGCTGTATAGTTTTCCCTTGTGGGATCATATCATGATTTATTTATCCATTTTGCTGGGCACAGAGAAACTTCCTAGGCCCTTAACTTTGGACAAAGTCTAATTTTAAAAAGAAAAAAAGGAGTGCAAACACAGTTTTTGTACCTGTTATAAAATTATCATTGAGGTTCTTGGCCATTTCATCACTCAGTAGCCTCTAAGTCATGCTCCCATGTTAGGTGTTTCTTGCAGGGTTTAGTGCCCCTGAAAACCTCGCCTCCCTGAGGAATTGGTAGATTTCCTCCTTTCTTTGAATGTGTGCTTTGTAAACCTTCCTTTGTTCCAGAAAGAACCAAAGACAGTTTAAAGAAAACTTTGAAAATAGGAGACAGATTTTAAAAAGGTGAGGCAAAGTGAGAACGAGTAGCTTCATCCATAAACTCAGCATTGAGATGTACTCAAGCATTGGTACGATGGAGTCCCATACCCTTTCTCACTGGGGGCCAGATTCAGCTTTGAGCTTCAGATCAGCTGATTCTAAAAGGACAGTCAGTCCTACCCATCTGTGTCCAAACTATAACAGCATGCTGGTTCCGGAGAAGAAGGGCACCTCTCCCTGGTGTCAGAAACATGTTTCTCTCAAGGCTTCTCTGGCAGGGGACCGTCTCAGTATCTGTAGGCAGACATAGCAATGAGTGGAATGGGGCTATTTTTTTGACTGCCTTTCCTCCCAGAATGATGGCTTTACACAAGATGGGGTGCAGGGGCAACTCAGGAAAACAATTCAGAGAAGGCCCTGGGAGGATGTTGGAAAGAAGTCATTCAATACCATCATGGAAGGCATTCACTTCCCAGCTGGCCTGACTTCATTCCATGAGAGGTATTGCGTATCTGGAAGAAGATAGATGAGAAATCTTTAGAATTACTTCCCCCACCTTCATAAATATTGCTTTTCTCAATAAACTTGATAGGTACAGGGTGGTAAAAGCTTGAGATCTTAATTAAACATGAAGAGTGTAGTTCTTACCTGTTTCCAGCTAAGTGTGGTGCCATCCACTGTAACAGCCCACGGAGAAGGAGGCTAGTTAATGAGACCGGTAAAGAGAACTGAGGATCCCAGCCCTGGCCAGTGTGGCTCGGCTGGTTGGGTGTCATCCCCTGCACTGAAACATTGCTGTTTTTATTCCTAGTCAGGAGGCAGCCGATCAATGTTTCGCTCTCACATCGATGTTTCTCTCTCTCTCTCTCTCTCTCTCTCTCTCTCTCTCTCTCTCTCTCTCTCCCTCCCTCTCCCTTCCTCTGTCTCTAAAATTCAATTTTAAAAAAGTCTTTAAAAAAAAGAGAACTAAGGATCCCAAACGGAAGATATACCACCTCTTCTTCAGCTGAGCGAAGATGCAACATAGAAAACAATTTTGAATCTACCGGCTCTAATGCCTGTATAGATGGCTTCTCGGAGCGACCGAGTCCTAGTCCATATCCATGGCCACGGGGACTGCAGCCTGGACAGTTTTGAGGCAGGTATAAACAAGTGCTCAAGGTGGCCATTTAACATCAAAGTCCTCTTTGATACCTAGCATGACAGTTAGGTAACATACCACGTTTGCTTCTCATCCTAGCTGGCAGGAATCTCAGAGATAATTTTTTAAGCTTAATTTTTAGCTTTAATAACAAAGCTTAATTTTTAAGCCTAATCACAGCAGCTTTGCTTATCTTTACATTTACAATACGTACTGCTGCCGCTTCCCTCGACTCGGGTTTCCTCTTCTCTGTTCCTATTTTATATCCTTACGGTAGATAAAGCTTATTTTGAAAAAGGTCTCAAAGCCTTTCGGGAAAAAGACACGGTCTAAACAAATTTCAAGAGAACAAAGTATAGAGGGTGAGGGGAGTGATCAAGAATTGGCAAATGTCTAACGCTTGTCTCCAGTGCTTCTGCCCTGGGAATAAAGACCTGTCTGTACAAAGGCTTCTTGACAGCCGAAGGAACAAAATGCTCTCCGGAAAGAAAAGAGCCAGAGTCACTCCATCTCCCCTCCACCCCTGCTTTAAAACGAAACAATGCCTCCCGAAGGAGCTGGCAGCTGGCCCTTGGCAGGTGGTGGGAACAGCATTGCAGCTTGCACAGAAGGAGAAAACCCAAACTCTCAGCTTTGGGGAGCAGTGTGATTATTCTGCCCACCATCTCTAGAAAGAGAAGCGACCGCCACATCAACCAGCCAAGTTGAACTTCTGGAAACCACAGGCTTCTTCTCCCCTCAGCAATTTCCTCTTTTGCTCCCGTTGCCTCAGGGTTGGCAGATACAGAGCTCCCGACCGTGTCCCCTCGGCTCCCTGTTCATTCTAAGTGTGTCTGCCCGCCTTTTGTTGGTGTGTTTGCAGTGACTGCCAGCGTACTGGGAGGGCACAGGCAGACTGGTCAGGAGGGGAGGAAAATGGAAGGTCCGGGTCTGCAAAAAGAGGGGCTGGTGGTGTGTATCCCCCACTTTGAGGGCCTGGAGAGGAATTGAGGTTAAACTAGACTTGGGTTGGCTGTGTGGTTTCTGGGTTTGGATGCTTATTTTGATTCTTTGGTAGGAGGTGAATTCTTTGGTAGAACAGTTTTAATGGACAAGGACATTTCTCACCCTTCGTCTCATTCACCTTACCTGAAGATGGCAAAATCAGTGAAGACATGAAGGTCACAGTTATTTCGCCTCAACTAGTATTTATTAATCACCTACTATGTGGTCGTGACTATACGGTACTTACTGATGACCTACGATATGGTCACTACTATAGAGTATTTGTTGATTTCCTATGATATGAAAAAATTGCAACAAACATGGTCTTTGCAGCCAGACAGATCTAGCTGTGCCATTTACTAGCCTGGAAACTTTGGACAACTTGGTTGAGCCTCCCCCCGCCCCCCGAGTCTTGAGGAACACGTGAAAGTGGAGATGCTAATGCATTCCTCATAGGGTTTCTCTCATAATTAAATGGAGCTAACCCATGCAGGATACCTGGTAGAACATACAGTTGGAATTCAGTAAGTGAATGCTATTATCATCAGGATAATATCCATGTGAGATGCATTAATTTGAGGAAGAATTACATTTGATATTGGAAAGTTTTTGGGCTGATGATACTAAATGTATGGCGATGTTCTTCAGTTTTCAAAACATCTAATTGTCTTTTTTGGAACCACAATGATGATCAGGGTCACTGGAGAAGTGACCGAATCGCTGGATTAAAAGCGTAAGATAGCAAGAGGCCAGTCACCCTTGTTAGCCGCTGGGGCGGGTCCGCACCAGGAATCCTTAGAGAGAAGAAGGATGATTGCTTGCCAGGACTGATTGAGGCAGAGTGGAAAAGTAGGAAATAGGGCTGAAAACTTCCAGCCCTGACACTCCGACTGCTGAGTTCTGTGACTTTGAGCCAATCACAAAGGGTAATGAAACAATTATTCGTCTGAGCAAACACAGGAGGACTTCACATATATATCTATCTCATTTAATCTTGTGGCTAAGAATATCGACCCCTCACAGAGCACCTGGAAAGGTCCAATGAGATGGCAGATACCAGAGCCCTTGGTATTATTATTGCCGTCATTAAAATGGAATGCTTACTGGTTACTGAAAATGCTCTGCACTTTCCCATTTATGGACCTGTCACTCATGCCTTATTGCTCGAGTAATTTGCACTCTGTTCTCCACAGCTACCAACGTACCCTGAACCTGATACAATTCAAGCCATTAACACCAACTATGTTAAGGCACTGAAATGGGGCGGCAGCCCTGGCCCCCTCTCACGGGATGTGTGTTCCTGTGGGGGCTACTACAATGCTAAGTGTGATTACGCAGTAAGAGAAAGACAGCAGTTCTGACGGGTTTTGAAGAAAGTCATGCCTGCCTGTGGCGTGAAGGTGTGAGGAGGGAGAAGAGGGATCAGGCATCAGAGTCTTCTCAAGGAGGTGGTATTTGGGGATAAATCTTGAAAAATGAGTATGATGTTTTAAATTATTTTTTGTACTCAATTAATAAATCAATATTAAATTTAATTAAATCATTAAAAATACATAAAAACAGAAGAGTAAAAAAATTCACCATATGACAACCCATCAAGGAGGTATTTTCTTTTAGTATTTTGAGGTATTTTCTCATAGTAGTTTTCCATGGACTCAATTATTTAAGTACATATGCACTTAAAAGTACATATATAGAGTATCCCCCTAGAATGTGTACACAACTTTGAATAATTTTAAAGCCAGTGTTTATTAAAATATATTTTATTTTCAAAATGTAATAGAATCTACAGACACCCTGTATACATTTTTTTGGGACACCCTGTACATGTATATGAATATACATGTACATGTGTACTATATATAGTTACACAATTTTATGTCCTGCTTTTTCACTTGAAATTTTAAGTGTTTTCCCAGTTTGTAAAGGCTTTTTATAAATATGATTTTAATAACTGTATAATAATGTCCCAAAGAACAAATATGCCAAAAATATACCTAACAATTTCCATGTTTTAAAATACTCTGGTTTATCATTTTTAGCTATTATAAATGATCCAGTGATGTGTTTAGCAGAAGCAATAAAGTCAAATGCCAATTTTCTGGTTTGGGGCATTGACAAATAGCTCGTAGGTATCAAAAGAGCGTCTGTGACAAGCGTTGTCTCCATTTCAATCCTTTCTGCCTACTAAACTTCATAAATCATTCCACTCTCATTTTCAGAATCTTCACAATAATGAACTTTAGTTGCTCACAATGTAAAATCCCAACTTCATCTCCTGCCATTCCAGGCTCTCCACGCCAGATCTCAATTCCTGCTGTTGACTTCCCTCCAGAGATGCCTCCTATGCCTTTACTGTCTTATTCCCTATTCTCTCTTCCCAGATCTCCCACCTCATGGAGACCCTCCATCCCTCAACTCCTCTTTTCTCCAAATCTGTCAGTTCCTTCTTTGTCCCGCCTCCTTTCCTCTCTGATCTATATCTCATCAGACTGGGCTTTACATGATGCCACAGCTGAAGCGTCAGGGCCCCTCACTTCCACAGGCCCTTTCCAAGGTGCTAGGTCCCGACTGTGCATTTGTAACTTTGTATTATTTTTCTTAAAGAGGGGCCTCACATTGTGTAAGCTTCAAGCCTCACAAAACCTGCGTCTGCTCCTGAACCCCATGGTGGGCACCTTGTCACTGAAGCTCCCCCGCATCCTCCAAGGAACTTTTATTTTCTTCTCTTTACTCCTACGCTTTTCACATTCTCTGTTCTGGAATTTAACATGTTGAGTTACAATTGTGTCATCATAAGTTCCTTGACTATGTCAACAGATAATCAGGCCGTATGCTGGAACCCTTACCTGCATTACTTTGCTGAAGAAACTGAGACCCAGGAAAGATAAATGACTTGCCCAAGCTCACCTTCTCTCCACCTCGCTGATGCTGCCATTTCATAAGGTCTTTACAAGGTCTCCTCTCCTGGACCTTTGGCTTGTGTCGATGCACACAGATCCTCCCTTCTTTACACTCCAAGAGCCAGCTGTATTCTTGACACCCTACGACAGCCTCTTGATGTAGATGTCTCACATTCCTTGTTTTACAGTTAGGGAAACAGGTACACACAGAGACTGGAAATTTGTTTAAGGAAACAGTAAGTGGCAGAGTCCGTCTTCTCTAAATCTCATTCTTTTTTTTTTAATTGAATATATTGGGGTGGCATTGGTTAATAAAATTATATAGGTTTCAGGTGTACAATTCTATAATACATCATCTGTACACTGTATTGTGTGTTCACTCAAAGTCAAGTCTCCTTCTATCACCATTTATCCTCCCTTTACCCTCTTCACCTCCCCCAACCCCCTTTCCCTCTGGTAATCACCATTCAGTTGTCTGTGTCTATGAGTTGTTGTTTTGCTTAAGCCTTTCACCTTTTCCACCAAGCCCCCAACCCCTTTCTCTCTGACAGCTGTCAGTCTTTAAGTTTAAACTTCGTAATAACCTTTCTAAGGCATTTATTTAAATCACTTATGTTAATGCAACATTGTCTTGTTTTACATCTTAATCATTTTGTATATGTGTCCCCATTTTCTACACAGGGTTGTACATTCCTGTCTTTATGTATAGCAGGGCTACGTCATCTTGGGGATCTTTCTTAGCACTCTGCACGATGCTGGGCATGTGAGGGTCACTGATCGATTGAATAAATGTGAAAAGTCATTCAGAATCCACAAAAGGTATTTTTACAGCTACCTTAAGAAAAACACATAGAAACACAGAAGTTAAACCTTGCAACTCAATCAGTAAGGGCTTTAGGCGAGTCTTAGTGATTTTCTCTCTCTCTCTCTCTCTCTTTTTTTTTGCCTAAAATATATATTTTCTTTTAAAAAATGTTCAGCTATATCACAAGTGCAAATACTTGGTTATGTATTTTTAAAGCAGCTTATTTAAAAAAAAGAAATGCGGTTTTCCCATCAACCTAGCATTTTTTCACAGGGTTTGAATCTTTTTTGTTTTGCTTTGTTTTTAGCAGATGAGATATTTGAATGGAGGTCTCATATTGATCTCACTTATTGTTGTTGGCTCCCGTTTCAAACTGAAACTTGATCAATATGGATTTGAGTCAGGCTGGAACATTAAATAAGACCTTGTTAGACTGATATTTTTTCCTTTGTATTATTTAATTTGGAGGGGCAGGGCACAGAAAGGATGGGTGAGAGATGAGTTTGCATTTCACTCAGGTGTTGAGAGTGATTTTCTTTTTTGTGGTTTCCTCTGTGCAGCATGTCCTCGATGAGTGGTGATGAAGTGAGTGGCATTGTTATGCCTATTCCATGCCCTCATGATCCCCTTGTCCAAATGTAGGTTATATTTTAAAAAGAATAATGTCATTAAAATGTTCGTGCTACCCACAGCAATCCATAGATTCAACACAATTCCTATCAAGATACAATTGCTGTATTTCACAGAACTAGAAAAAAATATTCTAAAAACTTATAGGGAACCACAAAAGACCCCAAGTAGCCATAGCAATCTTGAGAAAGAAGAGCAAAGTTGGAGGAGTCATGCTATCCGATATCAAACTATACTACAAGGCCACAGTAATCAAAACAGCATGGTACTGGCATAAAAACAGACATATAGATCAATGGAACAGAACAGAGAGCCCAGAAATAAACCCATGACTTTATGGTCAATTAATATTTGACAAAGGAGGCAAAAACATACAATGGGGTAAAGATAGTCTATTCAATAAATTATGTTGGAAAAATTGGAAAGATACATGCAAAAAATGAAATAGACCACCTTCTTACACCATACACAAGAATAAACTCAAAATGGATTAAAGACTTATATGTTAAACTCAAAGCCATAAAAATCCCATAGACGGTAAATTCTTGGGCAATTCTTATAGCAATATTTTTTCTGATATATCTCCTCAGGCAAAGGAAACAAAAGAAAAAATAAACAAATGGTACTACGTCAATCTACAGTTTTTGCACAGCAAAGGAAAATGACCAACAAAATCAAAAGACAACCCACTGAGTAGGAGGACATATTTGCCTATGATACATCTGATAAGGGGTTAATATAAAAATTTTATAAAGAACTTATACAACTCAACACCAATGAAACAAATAATCCAATTTAAAAATGGGCAAAGGACCTGAACAGACACTTCTCCAAAGAGGATATACAGATGGCCAATAGGCATATGAAAATATGCTCAATGTCACTAATCATCAGAGAAATGCAAATTAAAACCACAATGAGATATCACGTTACACCTGTCAGAATGGCTGTCATCAATAAATCAACAAACAGCAAGTGTTGGTGAGGATATGGAAAAAAGGGAACCCGTGTGCACTGTTGGTGGGAATGCAGATTGGTGCAGCCATTGTGGAAAGCAGTATGGATGGAGTTTCCTCAAAAAATTAAAAATGGAACTGCCTTATTTCCCAGCAATTCCACTTCTGGGACTGTATCCAAAGAAACCTGAAACACTAATTTGAAAGAATATATGCACCCCTATATTCATTGCAGTATTATTTACAATAGCAAGATTTGGTATCAGCCCAAGTGTCCATCAGTAGATGTGTGGATAAAAAAGCTCTGGTACATTTACACAATGGAATGCTACTCGGCCGTAAAAATACAAACAAGGAAATCTTACCCTTTTTGACAGCATGGATAGAACTGGAGAGCATTATGCTAAGTAAAATAAGCCAGTCAGAGAAAGACAAGTCCCATGTAATTTCACTCATATATGGAATCTAATGAACAAAACGAACTAACAAGCAAAATAGAGACAGACTCAGAGAGATCAGGCCGACAGGGTTGCTGTCAGGGTTTGGTTGGGGGACTGGGGTGGTGGTGGTGGAGGGATTGAGCAAAGGAAAAAAAAACAAACGTATGGACAGGAACAATAGTGTGGTGGTTGCTGTGGGGAGGGAGTGGGGGAGGGGAGGAGGGGATGGGAGGATAAATGGTGATGGAAGACTTTACCTGGGGCAGTGAACACACTGAAGAGTGTAGAAGTGATGTGTTGTGGCAGTGTGCACCTGAAACCTGTATAATTTTGTTAGCCAGTTTCACCTCAATGAAGTCAATTAAAAGATATGTATGCTAAAAAAAAAAAAGCCCATTCTGAAAGCTATTTAGAAATTTTGAGGGAAGGAGTAGCACTTTAAGGGTCCCATCCAGGAAATAAAAATATAGGGCCTTTATTTCAATCACCATTGATACTCATTTACTGAGCACCTACTATGAGCCACGCACAGGGATAGCAACATGGAAAACACAGTGTGGCTCATCTCAGAGAGCTGGCAGCCTTGCCCATCATCTGAAGGCAGTATTCTCTCTGAGAAATGGGGCTGCAAAGAGCTGTCAAACCGTAATCCCATCTGACGTGACTGTTCTCATAGCAACACTACCTTATAGTTTTGCTGAATATGAGTCTTATAGCATTTTGGATTAATAACTAGTTTCCCAATATAAATTGCTTAATGTGGGAGATCCTTAATGTCTGCATGTCCATTAAGCTTAATACTAACGTTGAGGTGTAATTGAGGCAACTGGCATTTAAAAGGGGAGATAAAAATATCACCGTATAGAGGTAGGAAAGTTGAGACTTCTCATTTTATAGACAAGGTAATGGAGGCCCATGGCAGTGAATCATTTACCCCCGTCAGGGTCAGTGGATCGTGTAAATACATTCACTTGGCCAACAGAAATGTATAAATGAGGGTGATTTTCTTGGCAGATATGGTGGTACTGTGGATACACAATAAATACAGCTGCTGCCTTCAAGGAGCTTAAGTTAGAAACTACAGCAATGTAGAAAGAAGAAAGCAACAGCTATATTCAACTGTCTTCTGAGTTGAAGACGATTTTAATTTTATTAATTCTAGGTAAACCTTTTGGGTCCATGATGGTTTAATCTGTTACTTCAACTTTGACAATGATATCACAGCTCCTGTTTCCTTTTCGTTTGCTTTGCCAAGTCAGTTTTGCATAGAACTTAATTCTAACTTAATTTTCATGCACAGTTGAATTTGTGATTTTGACCCAAATCTGCAGTTCATCTTCCAAGGAGGAAGTTTATCCTATTCACATTTATTTTCACTAGTTGCATTTCGTCTTCTGTCACCTGCTTTAAATAATTTATATCATTTGACAAATAGATTTTTTTCTCATTCTAAGTGATTTAGGTGATATAAAGTCTGTTCTCTTTCTATTAGTGGTTACGTTTACATTATTCCAGAATATATTTGAACAATTTTTTAATCTCACATTAACAATGTCAAGAATGAAATGTAAAAATACAGGATCATATTTAATACAAACTTGGGAGGATGAAAATGAATCTCTGGTTGTTCTAAAGTAACACTGAAATTGTATTTGTACGGGTGGTTTTCACGCAGGGGTGGTTGTGCCCCCCCTGGGAATTTCTGGCACTGTCTGGAGACATTTCTAGTTGCCACAACTGTGGGGAGGCTGTGCTTCGGATTCTAGTGTGCAGAGAACAGGGGTGCTGCTAAACATTCTGCAATGAACCCAGCAGCCCCCACAGCAAAGAAGTATCTGCCCCAAATGTCAGCAGGGCTGAGGCTGAGAAACCCTGGTTACACTTTTGCTTCATTACACTAGCTAAGTAAAATTCAACCGCCACGAACATATTTTTTTTTCTAATTTCAAAATTGAAAACAAAAAGCAAAGAAATTGCATGTATATGTTTCCTCTCTCCTTGTTTTCTCTTCATGTATCTTTCTTAATTTGTTCTGCCTAAAAATCAACACATCCCTTTGATGAAATACCCATTTCCTAATATTTGTTTCCTTTTGCTCCTGTGCTTCTCAGGCGCGTTGTTACTCAAGGGTGGCACATGTGAGGGACACTAGTCCCTCCACAGATCTAGACTAATTCAAATAAAAGCACGGATGACATCAGGAGATTCCTGGCCTCTCTCCTGAACTCCAGCACTTCCCTACTCCCCCAACCCCCCATCCCAGCTGGACTCAGGCCCTCACTGGGAGCAGAGGGCAGGCATTCCCCAACATCTGACAGATGCCTGTGTGCACACAGCCAGGGTTGCTGCTTGTGGGCATGGAGAATCTCTCTCAGGCAGAGCTGTTCAGACTGCAATAATACACTGACTTAATTGTTTTTCCCTGGAGGAAGAAGTAAATATAATAAGGAAGTTTAGAGCCAGATTGTTATTAAATTATTTTCATCATACATCTTCTTTCAATAATTGTTATTAGTGAAAATTATTTAATTAACTATGTTTTAGTATAGTAATTCTCAACCATAGCTACACATTAGAATCATCTGGGGAACTACTTAAAAATACTTTTGGGGGGCCCACTGTAGACCAATTAAGTCAGTATATCTGGGCATAGAAACAAGGCAGTGGTACACTTAGAAGCTTCCCAGGGGTTCCACGGTGCGGCCAAGTTAAAAAACTCATTGGTTTAGTGGATGCATCACTCACATCAATTCTGTTGTACCCAAACTCCCTCATTCTTGACCTCCCATTTTATTCTTCTCCTGATAATTGCCTTCTGATTCTGTACATGAAGATAATTATCATGTTTTGTTGTTTTTTTGCACATGAATAAGAATTTGTTTATTGTGTTCAGGATATTATTTATAAATTACTATCTATGATCAGAATTGTGTAGGCATTGCTTCATATTTTTGTTGTGTGTTTGCATATTAACATAATTTTTTTCCTGCCTGGATTCTTCTATGTTATTTTCTTCATTCTTGAAATTCAGCAATTTACGAGGCTAGATCTGAGTTGGTTTCTTTTAACTTGTCCTATGTCAACATCAATGAGCCTCTTTGATGATGAGGCACAATTTTACTTCATCTTGGGAACATTTTCTTCTACTGTTTTTTTCTTTTTCTCCTCTCCTGTGTACTTGGTCATATTCTTCTGGGATATTTATTTCACATATATTGGAAGTGGTTCCCAAACTTGTTTCCATATTAGATTTACCTGTGACTCTTTGGGAGGGCAGGGTGTTATTTTAAATAACAGTTTTATGGAGACATAATTCATAAGCCATCTAATTCACCCATTTAGGTGATTTCTAGTATATTCACAGAGTTCTCATCCATCGCCACAATGAGTTTTAGACCATTTTTATCACCACCCCCAAACACAGTACCCATTAGCAGTCACTCTCTACCCCCCCACCCCCAAACACCCCTCCACCCTGGGCAACCACTGTCTACTTTCTGTCTCTACAGATTTGCTCTCCTGGACATTTCACATACATAGAACCTGTGCATGTTTCAAAATCCCCAAAGCTCGGTTCACACGCAGTCCAATTAAATCGCGTTCTCTGTGGGGTGGAACAGGCATCGGGAGTAGTTAAAGCTCCCAAGTGATTGAAGTGTGCAAACATTGGGAATCACAGATGTGTTGGGTTTCTCAGATTTTGTTTCCACTTCTTTCTTTTTCCCTCATTGTTTTCAGGTGTACTCACCTGCACACCCAGTATAAGCTTCAGAGACACTGAAAGACCTGTGTCATCCTGTTTCCCTCCATTTGGTCCCCTGGTCAGGTGAGTACACAGCTATTGTTGTATATTCCTTTGGCACAGTTCAAATCTTATCTTATTGCTTGGGTTTGTTTCCTGTCTCTATTAACATCATCTCCAATGGCACGTTTCCATTTCTACTATGGTGCCATTACTACATGCATTTAAGATTCCCTTTTGCTAGGAAACAGTAGTTCTCTAACTTGGTTGCACATTGGAATCATCTGAATCCACTCCAAGAGATTCAAATTTAATTATTCTAGGGTTTAGAGGGTGGAAAAAAAATTTTAACCCTCCTCAGGTGGTGCTAATATACAACCAAAGTTGAGAACCACTGCCCTAAGGCCTGGATTAGCCTATTTTGTGTGTGTGATGATAGCAGTTCTCAAACTTGAGTGTGCAGCATGATCACCTGGAGAGCTGCTTTTTTTTATTTTGTTAATCCTCACCTGAGGATATTTTTCCATTGGTTTTTAGATAGAGTGGAAGGAAGCTAGGGAGGGGGAGAGAGAGAGAGGGAGAGAAACATCAGTGTGAGAGAGACACATCAACTGGCTGCCTCCTGCTTGACCCCAGCCAGGGCCCGGGATTGAACCTGCAACCCAGGAACATGCCATTGACCAAGAATCGAACCTGAGACCCTTCGTGTCGGTGAGCCGACACTCCAAGGGTGGGAAAGGCCCACAAAATCTGTACCAGCTAACATCACATGCCTCACCAAATTAGCCTGACCAAATAAGCTGATAATTTTGTATGTCCCATGAATGATGTTATAAATATCCAAATGGCCCTTGACAGAAAAAGTTCTCCATCCATGGCTGAGTCAAACCAGCCAGGGCTGGAGGGCTTCTTAAAACAAAATGTGTTACCCATCACAGTTTCTAATTTAGTGGGTCTGAGGTAATGACCAATAATGTGTGTATCTAACAAAGTTCCAGGTGACGCAGATGCTATCTGGAGACCTTACATTAAGAGCCACTGGACTGGGGTCTAGTTGAACCAGAATCACCGAGCTCCTTTAATAATCCGCTTCCCCTTCTCACCATGCCCATGATATATTGGATTTCCCTAACTTGGCATTTGTCTCATCTGATGTGTATTTGTCTATGCATATAGTCAGAGGTTTTGATACTAAGACATCACAAGCACTCAGCTCCCTCGGGGTCTTTTGGAGTGCTGTTTAGCAAGTACTATGCATGGCAAGGTGCAGAAGTGGAATACGCCCACCCAGGTGAATACCCAGATACCCTCCTGCAGCTCTACTTGTTGTGTTTCCAAGTTCTGTGGATATGGAAAAAGTGATGGAGCTAAAATGGTGGGCAACTGGGAAAGATAGTACTCTGTGGGTCAAAGCATACACTACAGGTATATTTGTGCAAATGTACTCCTTGGGGCCGACCCTACCGAAGTGCCTTTCCTGCTCCCACAGTGCCTCTGCGGACCTTGACTCCAACAACATCTAAAACTTCTGCAAAGAAGAAGAACCTTGGTCTTTTGGGAGGCCAGGGTTGCCACAGCACGATAACACCGTTTACTGACTTTATTGCACGTTTTAATTTAGCAATGACATTTTATCCTGTGGTGCAGTTTTTTCTTTCCTCTGTGACTACCTGTTCTAGTTTTACAGACACAATAGTGTCTTGATATATGTAGAGAATGTAGTTAGAAAGTTTCAGATTTTTTTTTCCTTGGAGTAATTTTCACGGGAAGATATTGGCTCTGATTTTTTATTATGGTTCCTTGTTTTGTGAACTATTTCTAGTGATTTTTCTCCCCATGCGTGTCCTTTCCAAAGGAATCCCATGCTTTGCCCATGCTGGGGGCTGAGGCAGTTCTGTGAGAATCTCTGTGTGCTCCATTTCAAATCTCCTGGCCACAGGGAGAGGCTCATTTCCCCCAACGCGGACTTGCAAGAGCTGGTGGATGTGGTGTGAATGCCGAATTCAGAGGCTGTGCGCCAGAAGCCCGTGCCTCTCGGTTCAGCATTATTTATGGCAGGCAGGAATTAACTGAGTACCATCCATCTCTTTGCCTAGTGAGGCCTACAGTTCCATCGGTGGGTCAGGGGACGCACAGCTGTGGCCTACCCCATGGGATAGCCATTGGTGCTTCTATGCTTGCAAAGGCACTTGTGGGAATCACAGGTTGCTGACTGCCCCTTTGCCTGGCCTAATCTCCAAGCCTCATCCCTTCCAGTGAAGTGGGTGTTTTCATCTTATTCTCTAGGTGAGCTGTTCCTTCACAGGTGGGGATGTGTAGAAATAGATCAAAGATCTCCAATCCTTTTATGGAAAGGACCACATAATAAATATTTTAGGTTTTGCAGGAGATACTGTCTCTGTCAAAACTACTCATGTCTGCTGTTTTATTGAGAAAGCATCCATAAAGAAAACATAAGCAAGTGGTCATAGTTATACTCTGATAAAATATACTTACAAAAATGGGCCGTGGTTTGCTGACCCCTGAAATAGGTGGTCTGCTTTCCAAGATGCCTATGTGAACTCTATCAGTCAGAGAGTCCTCAACATTTCTGATGTCCTCTTTTTCCAATGTATAATTTCATACAGGACTTTCTTAATTTTCTATTATATTCGTCATTTGAAAGGTGATAATGGAAGTGAGTCAGACCCATGTCTCAAATACTCACTTTTCTGGAATCCTTAATGCCTAATTTTTGAAATTGTTCAACAGCACATTCCATGATAACCACCTTTAATGTTCTTTACCTCCTCATTGGTATTTAGACTAAAAAATGAACAAATATGTGAAGCCCAGTTTTTAATTTTCTTTTAAAGAATTCTCTCCTATATTCATTGAATAGCTAACAAACAAACAAACAAACAAAACACTCCTTCTGAGACAGTGAGATTTGTGCGAAGCCTGGACTTCTTGGCTTGACTGCAGTTTATACTGTTGCAGAAAGATTTTTATGGCTAGAGAAAAATAAAAGTTTCTTTCCATATTCTGTAACTTAGAAAACACCAGTGCTTGAGCCCCATTCAAGGAATAGTGAAAACTCAAGTAAAAGATTCATTCTCAAGGTCATATTTTTAATAAAGTATGAACAGATGAAGATACAAGATGCTCCCTGGGTAGAAATTCAAGCACTAAATAAAAAATAGTTGCTCTGTTCTAGATACCATAGGTGTTTCAGAGGTTTAAATTATAGATTCTAGCTTCGAGGAGTCCATCGTGGAATTATAAGAGGGGATATTTGGCAATAGTATCCGATTGATTGGTTCATTACTTTTTTCAACATGCATTTAGTGAGTGCTTATTACATCCCAGGTCCTATTCCAGGCATTTAAAACACAAAAATGAAGATATGGTCCCTGTGATGGTGTTTATATTTGCAGGTAAAATAGATATGCAAACCAACAATTGCAATAGTGATAAGTATATAATGGAGCAGGGCACAAAGTGTGATGAGTGGACTCAATCCTAGTGGGAGCAGGAGAAATTCAGGGCTTGGCTTTCCAGGAGTTAAGCTGAGTAGATTGAGTTAAGATGGGAAGGGGGTAGCAGAATGTGCAAAGTCATGGAGCAGTGAAATCACTGGGGGAACTCAGGGAACTGTGTGTAGGTTCATCCTTGTAATTTCCACACAATGTTTTCACTTTTAACTCTTTTCAGCCAACATCAAAGGCTGTGGTATGGAGGTTTGGAAATTTTGCTAAGATATAGTTGTATTACTTGTGCAGAGAGAGGATATTATTTAATCATTGTGTCTTCAGCACCTAGGACAGTGCCCCACATAGTAGATGTGAATCAATGTTTGTTGAATCAATGACCCTTTAGCTGGTGAATGAATACAGCCCTCATGTGGTAGTGTGGTTTTGATATTCTGTACTCAGCCTAGAATCTCTTGTGAAATGATTATTCCTAACTACTAATCGTTTGTGGGGGGAAATGGTCCTGGAAATATAGCACACTGCAAGTCTTGAGGGTGGAAGTGAAGATGGCCAGAAGACTCCTTATGTAGTCAGTCCCATCTCATCAAATGTTACAGAGTTTTGAGTAGCTCCTGTCTCCTGTTGCATACACACACAGATCCAGTCCATCACCAAGTCCTTTGTGTCTCTCTTTGAAATATAAGCTGAATCTAGCACTTTTCTCTACCTCCACCACAGCCCAAGCAGCATCATTGTGAATAACCATCACTCATTGTAGTCATTTTGTCCCTGGTCCCTCTGCTTCTTCCTACCAATGAACCCTAATGATATTTTCTCTACCAGTAGCCAGAGTAGCCTTTCAAAATGCAAATCAGATCAGGTGGCCCTCTGCTCAAAACTGTCCAGTGGCTCCCTATTGTAATAACCAAAATCTTTACCATGGCCTAAAAGCCCCCATGTGGCCAAGCCCATCACTTTCTATGACCCCATTTCCCACAACTCTCTTCACCACTCACTGAACTCCAACTATTCTAGGCTCCCTGCCTTTCCCTGAACTCTCCAGGTTAACCTCCTCCTCAGGCCTTTGAACTTGGTTTTCCCTCTGTTTGGATTGCCCCCTCACGCCACCTTGTCAGAGAGGCCATCCCTGTCCCCGTCTGAAATAGCACCTCTGCCATCCCAGCGGTGTTATATGTTTATCTTTTTACTGATTCATGAATTGTTTTTCCCACTCTAATCTAAGTTCCATGGGATCACTGTTTGTGTCACAGTAATAATTCTTAACCAGAATAATACAAAATTCGATTTTATTACAGAGTACAATTTTCAACCCAGGGCTGGCGGAGACTTCCAGTGGGAACGGCCCTCTGCGCTGGGTGGTCACAGGAGGGACACACAGCTCTCCCCCGAGGAACCTAGGCGGGGTTAGCTGGGACATGGCTGCACCTCAGGAACACAGTTTTCAGGGAATCAAGTGGTGCAAAGCTTTTTCTCCAGTTCTCTTATAAGTGATAATGGCTAACATTGGTGGGTCAACCATGTAACCCACAAAGGAGGTGTTGTATTATCTCCACGTTGTAGATCAGGAAACTGGGGTACAGAGAGGCTAAAACACTCTCCTGAAGTCTTGCTGTGAGGAAAGCAATCGGCATGGCTGGGGTTTAAACTGAGTCAGTCCAGCCAGCTCCAAAGTCCGCCTGCTCGACCACCTCGCTGCTTTGCCTGAGAGACAAGGAACAAAGGATGTTTTCCTGATGTCTGCCCTTCAGGTTCCCAGACCAGATTCAGCCTTTTAGTTACACTAAGTACTGCCTGTGGCACCGTACTAGGAGCTTTGTCTTAGCGTCTTTGCCGAAAGTACGCTTTCCACTCTCAGGAGTGCTGGGAGCAGACTGTGTGAAATATGATAAAATGCATTCATTCGCCATACAAATCAGCCTTAAATGGGGCAGAAGGATTGAAGACCTCTCCTTGAGTGAGCGATTTTGTAGATTATTGATTTGGGCAGCAGTTTATTTAAACATTAAAACTTGAATGAAGTAACTTAGCCTGAAGAAAAATGTGTCAAGTATAGTCCTTGTTATCGCTAGTTTTTCAGCCTCTGAGGACTTTGTAAACTGTCCAGATGTATTTATTTTTTAAAAATATTTTCTCAAGGAAAAAAAAAAGGATGGATTGGGAAAGGGAGAATGGGATTTGTCTCTAGAAATTATAATCTTTGAAAAGGAAACTTTTGAAAGGATTTTTCTTTCCTTCCCAGAAGGATTCTCTGCCTTTTGAGCGAATCCTAAGATGTTCGCTGGTGTGATTCAGATTCTGAAAAACATGAAATGCCTCCCTCTCTCTTCCTGGCTGTACCCACACCCTTTCCCCTTCTTCATCACAAGTGGCGTATGGACTTGGTATTCCCACCAAGACATTGGAAGAGATGGGGGCATTACTTAAGTGGAGTACTTGTGTGCCAGTTTAAAACTCGGGGGTAAAAATCGATTGTCATTGTCCTTTCTACCGTGCCACCAAATAACAGCTAAACAATGCTTTCTAGTTGTGTCCAGGTTAAAGCACCATTGTGCATGTTTCCTTTTGATGATGACACCACTGAATGTCCCCCTCGTCGTCTCGTGTGCTACTCTGGGTTCTACAGCGAGTGTGCAGACTTGCCGAGAACCGGACCCGCAGAGGCAGTTAGGAAGGTGAGCTCCTGATCCCCCCACTGGCCCTGGCTGCGTGAGTCGGGCCGGTGATCTGCAGAATTCTTGGTCTCCTCATCTGTAAGATGGGGATAACATTGGAATAATAACAATGATGGGATAAAAGAGCTAATATTTATAAATTTGTCAGAGCAGGGCCTCATATTTGTTTTCACTTGCATGCTTATCAGAGGCCTTCCCAAATCGTCAATAAATGGTTGTTCCTGATCTTTACATACTAACTAATTTTCTCTAAAACTGGCAACATTTGAAGAGAATCCCTTTCAGAATCAGCAGTATTCAATTTCTCAAGAAATGGAGTGAAAGGGAAAATTAGAAAAACTGAAAATATGGAATTGAATAAAAATATAAGATTGCTTACGTCACGGTGATTATGGTGATGCTCCCGGCAGGTGCATACAGGGGTGGGAAAAGTAGGTTTACTGTGACATTTTTCTGAGTTAATAAAGCTATTGTAGTAAAAATAAACTGCATGTCTTTTTCCATATGTACAACTGTAAAGCTACTTTTGCCCATGCCTGTATTTATATTAGAGGCCCTTGTATATATATTTTATGATCTTAGTCCTGATTCGATCCTTGTTAAGAAGGAAAACACACCTCAGTTGAAAAGAATGAATTGTCAAGTATATATGTAATGAGTTCTGCTATGCCAGGAGCAAGGGTTTCCTGCTGTTTTGATAGATTGATTGATTTGAGAGAGTGAGAGGAAAAAAGATAGATAGATAGATAGATAGATAGATAGATAGATAGATAGATAGATAGATAGATAGATAGAAGCATCAATTTGTTGTTCTGCTCATTTATGCATTCATTGGTTGATTGTTGTATGTGCCCTGACCGGGGATCAAACCCACAACCTTGGCGCATTAGAGGGATGCTCTAACCCACTGAGCTACCTGGCCAGGGCCTCCCTGCTCTGTTTTGAGACTCAGAGATTTCAGTAGGTGGGCCTAGAAGATGGGAATCATTTGAGTAAAATATAAAACCGTTCCACCCGCTCATTTCTTACCCATGATAGCTGAACCCAGTCCCTACCAGTCAAATCTTTTGTTTCTAGGTCCCTAACCAAGAACCTCTGATTGACACCTGTTCCCCTTTTCAGAACTTTTTCCTGAGCATATTCCCAAAGTATGAATATATCACTGCTACATCTTCTCCATCCCAACATGAGCCCTTAAAAATTATGTCAAAAAATAAACAACAAAAGAAATCAGATGCCTTTATTTATATATTTAAAGATGCCTTTATATTTGAAAACAACAGTAATTTGGAGTCAAAATGAAATTTGGTGAAATATGAGCAAAGTCTGTGGGTTTTTTAAAGTTAATAGTGATGTTTCAATGTTAATTTTTTAGTTTTGACAAATGTATCATGGTGATATAATATTTTATATTAGGGAAAACCAAGGAGAAAGGAGGATTCTTTGTATTATCTTTGCAACTTTTAGGCATCTAAGATTATTTCAAATACAAAGGTTATTTTAAAAAATGAAATTTAGGACAATCCAATCCATTTCACTTCATGCATAGGGAAAGAAATTGTGTATCAGAACTCAGGGACCTGAGTGCCCAAAATCTTGGTTTTCTGATGCCTCAGTTTAGTAGTATATTGGAAAATGAATTTAGAAACTTTAACTCAGTTAATTTAACTAATGATCTCTGTTAAAAATAAAATATGATATTTTTCATTTTTGTTCTACCATATCTTCATAGACATTGCTGCAGCCCGCCACATGGCGTCCGAAGGGGTGGCTATGTTAAGGGGTCTGAGAGTGAGGCTAAGAAACATAGTTTCTTACCCAAAACCTCTGGCCTGAATTCAACCCATTTCTATTCAGCCCATCATATTATGATGCAGGTCCTGGAGTTGGAGGTCATGTGGAATAGAGGTCATGACCTGAAGAATTGCAGGTAGGGGCCGTAGGAGCACAGACTTTTCCAAAGAAATGCCAGCACTGGGCCCAAAGCAACGTTTCAACCCTAATGAGTACACCTTGGCGGCTTGCTCACTGATTTGGGGGCCCAGACTGTCAAAGAAGCCCAACTCTTGAGTTTGTTTAGTTGGGACTTTGATGTCTCCTGTTGGCTGTTCTGGTTTTCTACACCTGGTGGTGCCCATTGCCTGGAGAGGCTGTTATGCTACCAAGGTGTCAGCACCCCACCTGCTCCCTTCTGGCTTCCAAACCTCCTGCCTTTCCCACTCGTTATTGGCTCTACCTTTTCCACCTGCCCTTAACATTTTGCACCGGCCCTGCCCTGCAGTGCTCATTGGCTCTTGCCTAGTAAATCACATGGACAGCATGTGGAAATGTGAGGCGTCTGCCTTGTCGATGAGAATCTAAGCTCCTTTAAAAGAACTGCCCCTCGCTTGTTTTCTTCAACCAGTGTCTGTCCTGGTGC
This sequence comes from Tadarida brasiliensis, assembly GCA_030848825.1. NCBI lineage: Eukaryota > Metazoa > Chordata > Mammalia > Chiroptera > Molossidae > Tadarida > Tadarida brasiliensis. The sequence goes on along the minus strand of CM061257.1, from coordinate 193,756,186 downwards.
TGGAAACCACCACAGATGGCCTATAATTGATTTAGCATCGATGATCCCCTCTTCCCAGAGACATGATCTCATCTTAGTTCTGGTTCTGATCAAGAAGAATTTCAGTACCGAGAAAAAAATGGGCAGGCTTGGAGTTAGACAAGTCTTGGACTGAAGCTGAACTCTGCCAGGGACTTTTCTTCTTTGAGCCCTTGGTGTTTCCATCTATGAGAGGAGGTTACTTATTGATTGATAGCCTTGAGATTTCTGAGTAACTATACCCAACAATAATCCAAGTCATTCCTCACATATAATGGAATTAAATTGTCATACGACATCAGAAGTGAAGGGTTGTCAGAGTTTCTCAGGTGCCCATACCCCAGTTTTGTAGATGAACAACGCCCGAGGTCCCATGAGATACAATTACATCAGTAGATTGTGGAATTAATAGATGGAACCACATTCTCTGATTTAATCCAAGATTCTTCGAGGACAGCCTCCTCTTCTATCTGGTGTTATTTCAGCCCTAAAATTTCTTGGCATTGACATTCTTCCTGTAACTTCGTCTCTGAGATAGAATACAAAACTTTATGAAGAACCTGGTGGCAGTTTTGTTTGAAGCCTGAATATATACAGGCTGAAAGGAAATACACTGAGATGTTAAACAATGGCTATATTCTGGGACTATGGCTGTTTTTATTCTTTTCTATTTTCTCTTTCTTCCAGTGAATAAATATATAACTTTTATAGTGAGAAAAACAAAAAGGTAGCATACAAAAGTATTTTTAAAAGTACCTGCATTTACTGGGGATGAGGAAGACATGAAGAGGATGTGAGAGAGGAAGCAGCTGGAAGGTCTTGAGTGAGTTATGCATTTGTCCATTCAATACATGTTCATTGACTACTGAGTATATATAAATCCTTGAATCAAGTCTTTTTTGGATGCAAAAGTAAGTCAGAAACAGAAAAGTAAATCAGAAAGTTGACCTCAAGTAGTTTGGACTTTAGCAGGAGATGTATATAAATGTATAATTCTAGAGTTCATGCATTAAAAGCCATATGAAACCCCCCACAAGGAGCTTTGGCTTAAACAAGAGAAAGGTCACTTGGGGTTTCTAGGAGAGACTGTTAAGGGGGTGACATTTGATTTGGGCCCTGGAGGGTGAGTAGGGTTTTGATAAGCAAAGATGGCGAGAGGAGAACATCGCTCTCCCCACCTGTTTCCCTGTGGCTAGCCACGAAAGAATGTGAGCGAGAAACTGTGCAGATGGAAACTCTCTAAACTCCCAGTGGCATGAAGGTGGGTCTGTGGAGAGAATAGAAATGATGAACTTCCTGAGGGCAGAAACTCCACCCTCCTCATTTTTGTATTCCCAGTCTGGGCGGAGAGTGTCTGTGTGCTTAGTTAAAGCTTAGTGAATGGATAAAGAATTTACCAGTGAAGTCACAAGCCGAAATGGTAAATAGTTGCATGAATTTTTCCACATTCATGGAATTACTCAGATTCACTTTCCAGGAGGGAGCTTAAAACATGTAATGTGAGTTTGCAAAGTGGTTATACATTTGCCATTTTAACGTGTTTTATTCCCCAGTGTGTGCATACCTACCCTCCCAAGGTGCTCCCATTAGCCTCTGAATGTTCTCCGCTCCTAGTCTGGGAATCAATTGTTTACCTGTAATCCACCACCCCCACTCAGCTCTGCTTGCTGAGGACCACATCTGTGCCTTGTCCCTGGCTGCTCCCCCAGGGCCTAGCAAAGACTGCTCCTGAGTCACACTGTATAAATACTTGTGGAATGAATGAGTACCTGGTATCCCGTGGTGTTCATGATAAAGTAGCAGACAGCTGTCAATGGATATGTCAACTTGATTAAAATTGATGACTATGAATTAGGGGGAAGTTTAAACATTCAGTAACTGCCAGCAAGCTCATTCAGGGACCTAAGGTGGGTCATTGTTTAGAGACAATGGAATTAGATTAGAGCAGAATATATAACATGTTCTTTGGATACCAAAGAACAAAATAATAAATACAGTTAAATGCTATATGGTGGGACAGTAAGGTCCACTCAGAGCTTCCGTCATGGGGTTCGAGTTATTTGAGAGAGCCTCAGTTTGGTGTGGACCAACCCAAATAACTCAACCCTCAGGAAATGACAAAGTAGAGAATTTTAGTACACCTCCTACATAAAAAAACAGATTAAATAAACATTGTCTGAAACCAAGTTCCTTAACACTGTGCCTGCCTTTTGCTAAAAGCAGGCACCATTAGTGCTCCTGATGGACTTCCTCTCATGACGCCCAGGCTCAGTCTTCCCAGCTGTGAAGAGACGAGCTGCCAGTGCTCTTACCGAAAGCCAGCCCTCTTCTTGTGCTACATCCCAACCCTTTTGCTTATTTAAAGAATATTTTTCTCTCTATTAGATAATTTCCATAAATATATAAACATGCTGCTCTTTCTCCCATCTTAAGGAAAACTTCTTTGCACCTCACTTATCCTTTTTAGCAAAATTCTTTGTAAGGTTGTGTGCGCCTGACATGTCAAATTCCTCTTCTCTCATTCCCTCTTCAACCACCGCAATGGGATTTTTGCCCCCAGCACATCATCAAAACTGCCACACATCCACGACCCCACATTAAGAAAGCCGGTGATGGCCTGGCCGGTGGGGCTCAGTTGGTTGGGTGTCATCCCCTGCACCAAAAGGTTGCTGGTTTGATTCCTGGTCAGGGCACATGGCCTGGGTTGCAGCTCAATCCCTGGTAGGGGGCATGCAGGAGGCAACTGATTGATGTTCCACTCTCACACTGATGTTTCTCTCTCTCTCCCTTTCCCTTTTTCTCCCTCTAAAAATTAATAAAATATGAAATAAATAAATAAAGCCAGTGATTAGTTCCTGATCTTCACCTTACTTGGCCAATCAGTGCATCTTACTTTTTTTCCCCACTCTTTTTTCAGTTTCAGCACCCTTTGCTGATTTGTCCTCTCTTCTCTCTTCTTACTGTTAGAGTATACCAAGGCTCACCTGTTGGTCTTCTTTCCTTTATTTTCACTCCTGTCCTCATTCAGCCTTATGGCTTTAGATACCAAATATGTGTCAATAATTCTCCAATGTATCTCCAGTACAGACCTCTCTCCAAAACTCTAGACTTTTATATCTAGTTGCCTTCTAGAAATTTCCAATTGGAGATCCAGATACCTCACTTTTAATATATCTATCGTTAACACCTTTCCTTCTCTCATACCCTAAATCCAGTTCAGGGCTATTCCGTTAGCCCTGTTGTAGAAAGCACATCCAGAATTCTAGCTCTTCTCACTGCTTCCACTGGTGCCCTTCTGCTGTGACTCTCCATCACCTCTTGCTTGAATTATTGCTAAGATCTTCTCGCTGGTTTTCTTCCTTCTGCACTTTCTCCCTATGGATTCTTCTCAATACAGGAGAGATCCTTTTAAAACATAAATCAATCACTCCTCTGAGCAGAACTCCTCCATGGATCTCTGTCTTGCTCAGAGTAAAAGCCAAAATCCTTTCAATGACCCATAATATGTTACGTGATACAAACCCTTCCTGCTACCCGTTTCTTCATCTCTTACCACCCAACTCATTCTATTTTTTTTTATTTTATTTTTCAGTTACAGTTGATGTTTAATATTATTTTATATTAGTTTCAAATGTACAGTATAGTGGTTAGACAATCATAGACTCTACAAAGCAATCCCCCTGATATTTTGAGTACCCACCTGGCATCATATAAAGTTATTGCAATATTATTGACTATATCTCTGTGCTGTACTTTTACATTCCTGTGACTATTCTGTGACTACTAATTTGTACCTCTTAATCCCTTCACCTTTTTTACCTAGCCTGCCAACCCCACTCCGATCTGGCAACCATCAGTCTGTTCTCTGCCTCTATGAGTCTGTTTCTATTTTGTTTGTTTGTTTTGTTCTTTAGATTCCACATGTAAGTGAAATCATATGGTATTTGCCTTTCTCTGTCTGACTTATTTCACTTAGCATAATCCCCTCTAGGTCCTTCCATGCTTTCACAAATGATACGATTTTATTATTATTATTATTATTATTTTTGGTACGTGCCCCTAGCGGGAACCGAACCTGGGACTCTCTGGTCTGCAGGCCAACGCTCCAACTGAGCCAAACCGGCCAGAGCTAGATTTTATTCTTTTTTTTATGAGTAATATTCTTTTTTTTTTTTTTTATCAGTTGTCCATTGATGGGGACTTGGGTTGCTTCCATAGCTTGGCTATTGAAAATAACACTGCAATGAACATAGGGTGCATATATTCTTTCGATTTAGTGTTTGGGATTTCTTTGGATATATACCCACAAGCGGATCACTGGTTCATAAGGCAGTCCATTTTTAATTTTTTGAGGTTACTCCATACTGTGGTTACTCCCCAGTGGCTGCACCAATCTGCATTCCCACCAACAGTGCAGCCATACCCATTGCCCAGACTCTCATTACCTCTCACCTGAGCTGTGTTTCTTTGGTCTTCTGGACCAAATCTCTCCTGAACACTCTCTGTAAATTCATTTGCAGTTATCTCTGACTATGCTGAGCTCCTAACTTCAGTGATACCCTGTAGTCCATATGATGGAATGTTAACTCAGCTGGCCCCTCTGGGCTTCTGACTTACCATTCCAGTGTCACCTTTCACATTCTTCTCTGCAGCTCACCTTCCTGCCAGATGACCTTCCTTCAGTCTTCTAATGACTTGTTACCAGTATCTTCCTCTCTGCTTTTCACATGCTATTCTTTTCCACCCAGGAAGTCTTCTCTCCATTCTCCCATCTGTACTCCAAAGCTTTGCGGTCAGGATCTCTGATCCTTAACAAAGTAGACATTAGTGCCACACTGATCCTAAAATGCATATGCAGCTTCTTTAAACATAACAGGTGTGCTATAGAAGGTATTGTAGAGAGTAAAGAATAAACACTCTGTTTAAGGTGGGAGGAAGTGAAAATACCTAGAATGCCATAATGGATAATTTGATCTCCTCCTTAAAGCATTTCCTGACTCTCTTGGCTCAGAAGCTCTCTCCCCCTCTGACTTCTCACAACACTTTATCATCTGAATCACACAAATGGCCATTCTTCGTGTACTGCACCGTGTTGGCTTCTTGACTGTTCCCTTGAACAATTTAATCATGCATTGCCATTTTATTTCTAATGTGTTTATTATGGATGTTTTGCCCTCTGCGAGAACAGTAGTCATGTCATACACTCCTGGGTATCCCTTGCACAAAGCAGGTGCTCATTAATATTTGCATTGACAAGCAGGACATATCACCACGTGGCCACCACATTGGATGGCAGTGAAGGAAAAAACTGCCTCTGTTTTTAACTGTGCCATCTGTGGTTTTGGAAACCCTGAGCCTGAACCCTGGCGGTCCCATTATACAACTTTCCTTTGAATTAGGACTGAATAGCCGAGCGCAAATCCCACTCCCGTTTGGTCTTCATGCTGGTGATTGGCAACGTTGCAAGGGACTAATTTTTCGGGAGCAAGACATGTTGATCATCCCTTGCTGTGTGCTAGCTGAGGGCTTAGTCCCAGGCTCCTTTCTCCCTCCTCTACCAAAGCACGGACCCTACATTCTGAGAACTAAGAGGAGGAGAAGGGAGTGAGGAAGGGCAAAAAGTGGCAGTGACGGGCATGGGCCCCAGGGATGCAGGTTCAAATCTCACTTCTCCGGTTTCTTGGCTATTTGATTGAGGGTAATTTGTTCAACCTCTTTGAGCCTCACTTTATCCACAGCTTTTAAATGAGGAAGAATTCCTTGCTCATAGTCTTTTTATAAGGATTAAATATAAAGCCTCTAAAATAGTGCCTGACCCAGACTAGACAGCCAGTAGGTAAATGGCAGCTGACATGCTGCTTTGGAGTTTTCAAAGTGTGGCCTAAGTCATGACAACATGTACTCCTCATAACGACCCTGGGCACCAGCTAGCGTTCATTTACATGTCCCTTTTACAGAGGAATGAAAGGAGTGCTGGACAACGTAACTGGTTTTCTGAATGTCACTCATACATGTCATGACCAAGTGAGGTTGAAAATCCAAATCTTCAGTTTTCTAAACCCAAAACATTTTGATAGATTATGCTTCAAATGAATAAAATGGTATCTTCACAGAACTTACAGACCGAGTGATAAAACACTGGTATATCAGTTGCCGGTACAGACAGAATGGTGTGTCCCTTAATTGGATCCTTGTATTTAATCAGTTCATTTTATACAAACTCATGGATGGATATTATTTTTGAGAAGGAAGGTTTATTTTCCCTTTTAGTATCTTATTTCTGTGAGTTTTGTCACCAATCCAACATATAGTAACCTGATGCATTATTTTATTTTCTAAACAAAAACGTAAGGAATTTCGTTATCAAAAGTTGTTGAAACTTTTTTTTCTGAAGTGGATCTCCAAGGAAGCAAAGAATTGCCAGCCAAGGACTTTCTTCCCCCTCTGTAGAGGAGGCAACGCGCAGTCTTATTGAAATCCTGAGAATGAATTCACTTACGCTCCCTAAAGCAGGATGTTTTTCTGACAAGTTCTGTCTTGAAAAAGTATGTTGTAAACTAATTAAGAAATTATTTTGACAGGGCGAACGTTTTGAAGCTCCATGTTGTACACAACCTAATATAATCTAATTTTCTTCCCATGAAACAAAATATGTGGATTTTTAAAAAGCATTTGTAGCCACATAATATCAATAATAGGAGTGCCTGAATTTCAGCTGAGAAGGATTCAAAAAGCAGCCAGCCCATTTGTCTAGGGAAATTTGCTCTTAGCTAAGATGATATCAAAGGTCTTGCCTCTGGGCAAACCATTTGTTTTAAAAGTTTAGAAAAAACATTTTTTTTTTTTCACAGACTAAGATTTTTGGGTTACCATTTTTATGTGAGAAGATTTTTGATGAGAGGTAAATAGTTTGCTATCTGGAGGGGATAGCGAATTGGGAGTGTTTTTGAGTATTCACAATTGAGCTCTATTCTGGGTTTTAAGCATATTTTGGGCTCGAAGCATATTCCAAGAACAATGGTGGGTAAGTTGGGACATCTATAAATTCCTAGCTGACAAACTATTCCAATGTTGGTGTGTATTATTATGCATGCATGTGTGCGTGCGTGTGTGCATACGTGTATATATGATAACTCCAAATAATCCAAAATCTTCATGTTTCTTATTCCTTTTGTTTCTAATTAATGGGCTTTGAGAGTACAGGTGAAAAAACTTGTAATAAAATGAATACTTTACCAAACAACTACTACTTATACCATGAATTTTTATATTAATTCTTTTATAATTACTTTCATTATAAAATGAGAAATGTCTTCTTGCAGTATGTGGGGGGAGGTTATCCCAAACTGTACCTAAGAATGCAAAGAAGACTAAAAAAATGAAAATAGTATTTCAGGTCAAAAGCTAATAAGCCTCTCAAAATGATGAATACAAAATAGATGAGGGTATTTTCATTTTTTCAGAAGGAATTAGTAAGCTTCTACAGAGAGGCTGTTTCTGGTTCTTCTGCTGTGTTCTATAGGACACTGGTTCCTAAATACCACTGAATCAAAGAAGTGGTATTTTAAAAAATACCCATTCCCTAGCCACAGGCCAAACTAGCTGAATCAGAACTTTCCTTTCAAAAGTTCCTCAAAAATTTTGACAGAAAAGGGTTTAGTAATGAGGAAAGTCAGGGAGAGGAAGGAGTCTCGAAGGACTCTGGTTTTCTGACCTGGGTTATAGGACATGATGCCAAGAGATCAGTGGAGCTTGAAGATGAAAGAGAAGCATTCGTTCTTAGACATGTTGCATTGGAAGTGCTCGTGGGGATCTGGGTAGAGACAGCCAATGGTTTGTTGCAAACCATGATTTGGAGGTCAGTGGAGAAGATAGGTTGGACTGTTGACTTGTCCACTGGTTCTTGAACATTTCAGTAGCAGACATGAGCCAGTTTTCTCATAATGAGAGTTTGGAGTGAGAAGACAATATGATCTTTAATTCATAAAACATTTTCTGGTTACCTACTCTGTGCCAGGCACTGTGTGATCAAAATGACTAAGTCTCTTCCGTCAATCAAGTCATGGCTTAGTTGGGAAGACAATTTCACAATTGAATATGTTGGAGAATAATAACTCTCTAATGGTTTATGGTGGTGTGGGTGCGAGGAGGCCTAGAAGAAGTGGTCAGAAGAGAGGGCCATCTTGGAAGCCCTAATATTTGAAATGAACAAAACAAGGGATGAAGCAAGAAATAAACACTCTCCATGATCAAGATGATTTGTCATGCTTGGGCAAGGGGCATAAAGAATTTTCAAAGCCTGTCTACATTAGGATTGTAGCTTTAGGTCCCCACCAAACCATAACAAACAAAACCAGATGCCCAGTTAAATTGAATGTCAGGTAAAAGAAATACAAGTATGTTTAATATGTTCCATGTAAAATTTGGGGCATGCTTAGTATAAAAAAGGGTAATTGTTGCCCTGACCAGTTAGAACATCGGCCCGCGGACCAAAGAGTCTCAGGTTCGCTTTCTGTCAAGGGCATGTACCTCAGTTGCGGTTCAGACCACGGCCCTGGTCGGGGTCCTGCAGGAAGCAACCAGTCGATGTGTCTCTCTCACATTGATTTTTTTTTTCTCTCTCTCTTTCTCTCTCTCCCTCCCTCCCTCCAAGTCTATCTAAAGTTAAATGGAGAAATATCCTCGGGTGAGGATTAAAAAATAAAAAAAGGATAATTGTTTATCTGCAATCCAAATTTAACTGAATGCTCTCTGTAATTTTTTCTTGTATGATTCTGTCATCATCCCTTGCTCTATTGTTCTTGCTGTTGTTATTAAGGTGTAGCATTTCTGATAGTGCTTTACAGCATTCAGAATGTTTTTACAACCTCATGATAGCCCGAGGCATGTTGAGACAATATACTTTCCCACTAGAGAATATGTTTGCACTGGATCACTGTTTCTTTGTCAACAGAACGCTCTCCCCAAACATAATTATTTTTCTCACAATGACATCCTTGTTCACTTTCATTCAGTGGACAAAGTATTTTCACATAACTATCTCACATATCCTCATAACAACCCTAAGAGGTGAGTAAGGCAAAGATTAGTATATCCATTTCCATATAAGAAACAGATACATTGAGGTTCAGTGACTTGCCCGAGGTCACCCAGCTTGATCATGGTAGAGTGAGACCCTGACCCATCTCTACTGTCTTGAACTCCACTGCATGCTTACTGTGTTGTGCTATGTCTAAAACAAAAGATAAAAATCCATGACATTGAGGTTAGCCTCTGCATTATCACATTTTCTTTGAACATAACCTCTAATGTAAGAGGGACTGACCTTCCTAAGTTAGCTACATTTATAGAGAACTAATACAAGTCATTGAAAATTTTCATATAGCTTTTGAACAGCTGCCATTAATGAAGCCTTGAAATATCATTTATAATTATATGTTGATCACTAGATATATTCTATTCTATGACTTCCATATTTGGGAAAACCATTTTCATAACACAGTATATATCCAGTTTGTTCCTCGGTGTCTGTAAACTTGTAAATAATTTTATGAATTAAAAGTCTCAAGAAAAGAACATAGTTTAGAAGTGAAATTTTAATAGGGCATAGATATTTATGTAATCTATTATTAAATATTTGCTCCGTAATGTGTTTCCTATGTTTTATGGAACATGAATGTGATCTCTGAGCATCTATATTAAGGCCAGTAGATCTATCAAAACAAGGACACTAGATAGTTATTAGAAGAACGTAAAGCTTTTTACTTTTAAGTTTAATACTTAATGAATGTTTTTTGAAGTTGCTGAAAATAGGGGCTCTGTGAAGTCAGTAAAGAACCCTCTGCCCAGGAGTCCTCTGCTTCCCATCACTAACCCCTCTTCCCCCATCTTTCTTTTTCTGCGGCTTTTAGTTCATACTCAATATATGATAACCTGTATTTTCCGGTGAAATACTATGTTCCTTTTTAATTTTATTTTTTTCCAGTATATGGAGTGTTATGAAGAACTGCTCGCTTTAAGAAATCGGCAGGTCCGTTAGCAGAGAGCTTGGTGTGAGGGTTCAGCAGCGAGGCCTCCTGGGTCTCCGGGAATGGACGGGGTAGACCAGTCGTTTCCATTGCAGACTAAACGATGGCTGCTGGAGTTGAGCTCACATTATCCCTTTATGGAAACCACCCAGCCTGTCTTTTATTTCTTGCCTTTGCTTAGACATTTGGAAAGCTCAGAGAGTTCTTCCACTCCAAATAAGAAAAGAACAGAAAGCTTACGGGACTGGGTCTAGCCCAAGGTTCGCTCAGCCCAGCTTGCGTCTCAGGGTATCAAGGGACCTACAGGAAGGCATGCGTGTCCCCTTTGATTATAGTCACATGCTGCACAATGCCGTTTTTGTCAGTGAGGGGCCTTATAAGTGACAGTGGTCCCGTAAGATCATAATGGTGCCAGCTTTCCTGTAAGAAACGGAAGGCTATGTGGGATCAGCAGGGATTGTTTTTCTTCGACGGGAGCAGTGGCTGTGGGGCTTGGCAGTTGATTCCTTCTCGCTCATGGCGCCTCGGCTTGGAGCGCACCGGTTACATCCCGGGCAGTGAGCCGCTGGCCTGTCTCAGCACGGACGGTCCTGTCGTCCCGTGCCACACGTCCCGAGGGCGCCGCAGCCCTCAGATCTGGCCTGATGGTCTTCTGAGCAACTTGCTGTACATTCACTCTTCGTTGAGGACCTAAGACCCTGCACAAGGACACAGGTCCACGGGAGCCACCCTAACAGGCATGAAGTGCCACTTCAGTTAAAGCTCTCCGTGCCAGTGTGGACCAGCCTGCCCCTGTGCTGTGGGAATATTTTGAGGTTGTACTAACGTAAAGCATAGGTAAGTTTCACTTCTTCCATCAGCTGAATGCCAGAGAGAGTCTTTGTGCCAGGCAGGATCAATGGAGCCAAAACAAGTTTACAGAATCAAAATACTGAGTCCTCACTTCTGCACCCTCTCCACTTTCTTTCTTTCTTCTTCTTCTTTTTTAAAATAAATACCACAAAGTTCTTTAAATTGACCACTGCTCCAACATGCAATAATCAAAACCACATTGCCATGACAACCCCCTATGTTCCTTTACCTCTCCATCTTGATTGCTTATTTCTATTGGTCCTCAGGCCACATTTCATTCCCTCCTCCCAGTCACCATTATGATGACCTATGCCTCAGCCAGCCCATTTCTCCTCGGTATTTCCAGTCAGTCCAGCCCACAGCCCTGTGCAGGGAGCAGCACTGACAGCTCCACGTTCTATTTCTGACCCTGTGGAAGGAAGCAGGGGGAGGGCTGTGGGCAGTGCTTGTCAAGTCTGCAGTAGTGCCCAGTAATGTCCTTCGCAGTCTCTCACCACTCACTCACTTCTCACCCAGAGTAACCTCCAGTCCTGCAAGCTCCATTCATTCTGAGTGCCCTGTACAGGTGTGCCTTTTTGTATCTTCTGTTGTAGCTTTTCTATGTTTAGATGCACAAATACTTAGCCTTGTGTTACCATTGCCCACAGTACTCCGTACAGGAACATGCTGTACAGGTGTGTCACCTAGGAGCAACATGCTATACCAGGTAGCCCAGGTGTGTAGTAGGCTGTACCATCTCGGGTGGTGTAAGTGCACTCTCCGATGTTTGCACAGTGACAAAATGGTGTAATGACACATTCCTCAGAATGTACCCCCATCATTTATCAACGCATGACTATAATTTCAAAGAGTATCTGTGTCTCTCAAATAAATGCGCGTGGTTTTGTAACCAGACAAACCTGGTTATAAATCTCAGCCTTGCCATTGCCAAGCTGGGTGGCCATGGACAGGTTGCCTAACCTTTCTATGACCCAGTTTTTTTCTTCTATAATATGGTGACAGTAATGGCCTTAGTTATTCTTCTGATGAGAAACACAGCGGTGGCTGAGATTCTGAATTTCCCATCAGAGTTTGTGGAAGATAGACAGAGGGGCATTCCAGGAAAATGCACATTGTTTATGACCGCGCTCTAAGTGGACTTCTCCCTGGGAAGCTGAAAACTGAGTGAGCTGTTGTTTCTCTGGCCAAAGACTCAGAATAAATGTAGCTTTCTGAGCCCCTTTCCCCTCCCCCACCCCACCTGGCCCTTTGGAGTTCTACCCTTCTGATGGTTAGAAGAGGCACAAAGATAAGGCGAAGGAATAGAGGATCCTCTTCCCCATGTGCGAGAGCAAGACTGGCCTAACCTACCAACCCAACCCCAGACCCTTCTGAAACCACCTGGTCCTGCCAAGCTGGAGGCATGCCAGGGGGAAGCACCCTCAAGCCCACCTTGTGGCCCCAATCACGTGGATCCAGTCCTCCCACTCAGAAAATTCAAGAGGCTTAGAGACTAAGCCCTTCCCCCATCGCTATGGCCCAGTGTGTGTTCTCCTCCTATGGATTAGAGGGGGTTTCTCAGCCTCAGCTCTGTGGACATTCGGGGTGCATCATTCTTTGTTGTGGAGGGCTGTTCTATGCATTATAGGGTTTTTACAGCATCCCTAACCTCTACCAATGCCAGGAACACCCCACTCCCAGTTGTGACAAGCAAAAATGTCTCCAGGCATTGCCCTGGCCATGTCCCCTGGGGGACAAAACCACCCTCAGTTGAGAACCAGTATGTTAAAGGAAGGAGGGAGTCTTGACATTTCTTTGGAGGTTGGACGAGTCCCTGATGCCTGTGCAGCAGGGTTAAAGACAGTAGGGGAAGTGCCGTCCACAGCGGCTAGGATATAGAGGGCTCCTTAAATGTAGCTCCTGTACTCCTCTCTGGAATGGTACTGTGGTGTGCCCTCGATCCCCCCTTGAGTCCTGAGGCACTCATTCCCCCAACTGCTGGGGGCACTGGGGCTGCCGGCTCACAGCCGAGTCTCCCTGGGGATTGCCCTCAGCTGAAGGGCGCTGCCAAGTCACATCCCTCCTTGGGGGCAGCCTGCATCCAGTGACTGGCCACTGCAGGACAGAAGCCCCAGCCGCCCTGGCTTGGCTACAGATGTCCCTGAAGAGCCATCTCGGCTGGCTGGCGTGGCGCCCTGTGGGATCATCGGAGACTTTGTGACACGCCGGTTTCCACTTCTCTCTCACCGGTCCTGCGCCCGCACTCCTCCCAGGTGCTGTTCCTGGGCGCTCGCCCCGGTCAGCCTTCTGCTCACAACTCTGCCCCAGCCCACTTCCCAGAGAACTTAACCTCGGACACTTTTCTTTATCCCAAGCCTCTGGCAGTCTGTCATTTTATAAGTGATAACGTAAGTAAGTTCCTTCGAACTGTAGTAACTGCAATAAATATTAGCTATATTATTATCCATGAATTTACTCACCACATGATTTAAATTATCTATATCTTAGACTTGATCGTTCCCTGTGGGCAATAAGCTTCTGAGACAAATATCCTTAGGAACAAACTATAAATAACTTCCCCCAGCATTATACCTTTCGTGGTTCATGGGCGCTAGTTCATTCCCATGAGTTCTGGTGGACATACCGGCTCACATCGGTATTCTCCACATTTTGAAAGTTCTGGTCATAGGTGGTAACTCCCTTTTCAAATATCCCCAGCGAGCAGGCTGAGACAAGCTCCTGAGGGACCCCAGCAGGGTGGGAGGGTGCCTTTTAGACCCATCCACACCCCAGGTTGTCATACTTGCCACTTGTACTGCTTCCACACTGCACTCTGCTTGTGCACGATAGGTGTTTCATGCTTCCAGAGGAGCAGTTCTTGAGGGTTCATCTCTGCATTTCCCTCCTTCTCTTCATCTTCACTCCAACACTTGACATCACAGACTGCAAAACTCACAGACCGAGGGTGGCTGAGGGAGCAGGGTGTGGCTCTGAAGCAGGGAAGGAATGTTCAGCTGAGGGATGAAAACAAAGCTTCTCTCACGGGAGAATTCGAACCACAGGCTTCTCAGAGGGGACCAGGAGGCACGAGACCCGAGCATAAACGCGGAAATCTTTCTGGAATATAATCAGTAACATAAATGTGCATAACATTTATTGAGCGCTTACTACAAATGAGGGCCAGTTCTCTGACCTATCTTTTCTGATGTCCTATTAAGGACAGTCATTTTTCAGATGAGGAAACTGAGACACAGTTTCCTATTCAGATTGGAAGGGTGGACCTCAAACCCAGAATATAAAATTTCTCAGGTGATCTGGCTAAAACCTTTTCCATGAACTCTTACGGAGCAGAATGTAAAAATCTTGATGAAATTTTAAGATGAAATTATGAAAGAGCCAAAAAAAAAAAAATTCTGGGTGAAGGTAGGTGATTTTCAGTTACCTTTTCTAGACTCCAATCTCCTCTCCTTTTTTTTAGCGAAAAATCCATTTTCTCGATTTTGGTTTCCCCTATACATTCCCAGCCTCTCGTCCCTGTTTTCTCACACCCCTGGAGAGGTGGAGTGGACCCCCTCTGATTGGCTCATGTGGAAAGAATAACTGAGCATGCTCAGCTCAGCAACACCTTTGTTTTTCTTGTGAGTGCCCCCATCCCTTTTCAGTGAGCAGCTGAGGTCCTCTGCTGTGCCACATGCCATTCTTTCCTGGGTGGGCTGCCATGTCATGACTCCGTGGGTAAGCCTGCAGTCCAGGGGTTCAGCTAGCTGGCCACTGCATTCTCACCTAAGCTAGAGTCTCTTGTTTAGTTTTTGTGATATTTAACCTCCATTTCAACTCTTCTATTTCTGAAACTGTTCAGAACCTGGCTGGACAAAGGAGGCCTATTTATTGCCAACTCCCTTGGAGTCCTCAACATTCCCGACTGCTGGGAGTGCTGGGGAAAGCTGGAGATCTGCAGGTCTGTGTACTGAACCTGCTTTCCTGTTTGTCCAGCCCTAGCCTGGGAGCCCCTCACAAGCAGGAAGTCTGTCCATCCAATTCCTCTTTCTCCCTCATAATCTTCCTCTTTCCAGGTTCCACAGCAAGGAGCTAAATAATAATTTTATTATCTACATGTCTTATGTTCCTTGGGTGTACAAAAGCAGGCCTCATACCCTGAAAATCTTCTCTTCAGAGAGGATCTGGTTGTTTCAAAAATGATATTAATAAAAAAAACAACAACATATGAAATTGACCATTTTCATAGGGCACCCGTGGTAAGGTTATTGTTATAACTGACAAACCAGGTGCAGAATATTCCATGTATAATTTAGATCCTTTCCCTGTGGGCTGCTCTGCTGGTTTTGTATATAACTTCAGTTATTATTGCCATTAAGAAAAGATATTTTAGGGACAAACTCATTTTTTGAATAGATTGTTATCTCAAATTAAAAAAGATTACGGGAACTGGCAATCAGTGCAGCCATCTAATTGCTATTTCTGCAATTAAAAATTAATATACAGAAAGAGCTGCCTGGAACCAATTGGTCTTTAGATAATTTTGAAATGAGGAAAAACATAACAGTTTAAAAGCAGTGGGGTTGGGTGGGTGAGGGGAGGCTTTGTGGCTCCCGGTCTCCTTTGCAGTGGGGCTGCAGGGACAGGCGTGTTCCTGACCTTGTGCCTGTGGCCATCACACCCAGGGCTGGCTGGAAACAAAGGAACGCTGGGCTCGTGTCTCATTGTGCCTTCTCCGTTAGATTTATGTATAGAATCACTGTGTTTTGTGATGTACTTAAGAATAGATGGCAGGTGTCATTTTCATACAGTGCATGTCATTTCGTCGAGGCAGTGGAAAACGTGTGTGACGGTGCTGTGCTAAAAATGTTCCTCTGTTCTTTGAGGATGTCAGTGATGCCGTCCCAGCTCCTTCTGTGCTGCAGAACTTCATCTGCTAAGCAGTGTTCAGATAGATGAGGACCAAGGAAAATGAAATCAAAAGAAGCCTCTTGTGTCTTGAAGACAGGACGTCCTTTTCCTTGTTCAAAATAAGCCTCTTTAATCTGAAAGAGTCGTACTTTGCATTTTGAGTGTAATAGGTACTTGATTTTAATTTGGAACAAATTATTATACATATGTGTGCATGCATACATACGTATATTAAATAAAATGGGTGGGAAAGCTCATGTATCCAGAGGCCTAATCAGGTCCCAGTAAGGGGGTTGGTTTTGTTGCGAAAGAGCAGCTTTTTATTGATGGAGCAGGGTTTGTATCCACATGGAATCCACTCCTGGGATCCTGGAATGTTACTTCAGTTCCTCTCATCTCCAGAAAGATGAGTGGGAGCTGGAGAAGATTCGGAGAAAGAGCATGGGGATGATTCAAGGCACAGGAAGCTGACTGAAAATGATGAAACTCTGGTACGGGAAGGCTGGGGCAGAGAAGGGGTGCGTTGACTGCCCGCCGATGCATGAAGGGATTGGAATGGATGAGCAAGGATGTGTCCAACATAGCCCAGCTGTACGCACTCAGGGAACCATCTATGAAATTTGAATGTTAAGAGTCACTGGGGAGTCAGATGAAAAGAACTGAGCTGGAGAGGAGACTGAAAGGCAGATTTAGAACCAAGAAATGGAATGTTACTTAGATATAGGCACTAAACTTATGGTACTCGTCATCTTCAGATGGGGTCAATTCCATACAAATGGTTCTCATCAAAAGAAGGAATGAATCTATTATGTGATGTCAAGGAATTTCTCACAGTTTCCTAATCTTTACTTTTTTCATATTTGCTCTGAGTTTCACTCAGTGGAGCTGTTAGTCTTTAGCAGTTAAGCCTGAGCCTTGGACTTCCTAGATACCACCTCCTCTCCCTCTTACCCGGCTCTCAAGACCTTGGACTTATGTTTCCTAAATACCTCTCTAGTCAGCCCTGGTTTTCATCCATCATAACCACCGTCTTACGTATGCTTACACTGTAACAGAGATCAAGTACATCATAGTCTGGGGTAATGGTGTGGCGTCTAAAGCATTGGTATTTTTGCAAAGTTAGCCTGCCTTAACCAACTAAACTGTTTTCTCCCCACACATAGCTCAGATTCTTCTATCTCTTGCCATGATCATACAACTTCTTGTGGAATGTCCACATTTTCCATATCAACATCTACAATTCCTATCACTTTTTCAGACCCAGTTCCATTGCCACATTCTCCAAAGTTTTGCCAGTCCCTACTCCAGCACTTTGGAGGAAATGACTCCTCCTCAGAGCTCCCACAATACCTGTGGGAGTGTGCTCATCACTTTGGACCTAGACTTTAAATGCAAGTGTGCATATCTCATTTCTCTTTGAAGAATTTAAGTTTCTTGTAGATGGTCTTACAAATTTTTTAGTAGCCCTTATTGCCAGAAGGTAAAGTACTTTCAACATGGCTACCTCATAGTTCTAAGACCTTTATAGGTACCCGATCAATTATTCTTCATAACCATCCTGTAATGTAGGTACTATTAGCATCAGCATCCCCATTTTGCAGATAAGGAAACTGAGAGATGCTAAGTCAAGATTAGAGCTCGTATGTGGTTGAGTCAAGACTGGAACAGAGCAGCCCATTTTCTGAACACCATTCTGGGCTGCCTTTCAAACCAATGAGTACACGAGGAAAAGGGCATGGGCTCGTGCACTGTGCATTTCAGCAGGGCCCTCCTGGCCACCAGGACATCTGTCCAAAGCCGCGACTCCAGGGGCTGAGCTGGACCCTTATCAGTGTTCACAGTTCTGTGCCCCCAGGGAACCCACATGAACTTCTGTCCGAACGAGTCTCCTGAGCTCAGACCCTGGCTTTCCTTTTCTCAAAGACACCAGCATGCAAGGATAAAAGCCAGCATGTTCCCACGTGGTCTCCGTGGAATGCAGTTAGAGAGAAGATCACAACAAGTGTGGGTATGCTGCAGGTGGGGGGGAGAGTTATCTGTGGTTTCTATAGCTGCTTCTATAGTAATTTTTTTTAAGTGAGGATGGGTTTGGACTCTGTTCCCTGGACTTAAATGTTTCATATTTTACCATCGCACAGGAAAACTTTACAGGTGTGTGTAGGGGGTATGTTTATCATATTTCCAAGAAAATGAGGTCTTCTTGGGGCGAAGTAAGGGGCAGAGGATGGCAGGGCGTGATGGGGTAGACAGTTTGAACGATTGACTATTCTGTCATCTCTGAAGAAAGAAGAACTGGAGAGCAAATTATAGGCAACGGTTATCAAAGGAGACCTGAGGCCGTAGTACTCTGCAGCCCAGACTAGCCGAAGCCAGAGTGCCTCCACCAAGGCTGCAGATGCTGAAATTAGCCAAGTGCAGGATCTCACAGGCAGTTGCCTCCCTTTAAAGGAAAGATAGTTTAAATTTTATATTTAAAAATAAAGAATAAATATGGTCATTCATCCCACAAATAAAACCCAATCAGGTATTCCCTAATGCAGTGATTTGTTCATACATCGAACACACGTGTGTTGGAGACCACCTCTGCTTGAAGCCCAGAGATGGCAATGGCCCAGGGGAAACAGATTTAAAAAGCCAGCCCTGCCCTCAGGGAGACTGACTCAAAAAACTAACCACAATGCAGAGATAGGATGCAGAAGTGAGCATATGGGTTAAAATGAGTTCCCCATTTTTGTAAAGTTTGATTAAAAATAGCATATCACGTTGGATAATCACTCAAATCACACAAACATTTAAGAAAGATGCATTCGTCCCCTCCTCCAGCACCTTTGGTTTTTTTATACCTGGCTCTGTAGAGTAGCTCCATTTTCTGCTAGCTGCTCAGTGTACGATTTCCTCTCTTTTTATTGGGTTAAATTGCTTTTCCTTCTTTATACTGGACTTACTGGATTAGAACTCAACACTCAGGGGCATGTATTCAATAGACAGGAGTGCCTGGATCCTCTGTGGTCCATCCTCAATGCCAGCCACACCACCAAGAGCCTCCTCTAGTAGCCTTTTTGTGGGTCACTGTTGGGGGGTGGTTAGAAGGGCAAGAAGGTTTAGCCAAGTAGAGTGAGCTGATTAAACATCCCCCTGAA
Source organism: Tadarida brasiliensis (assembly GCA_030848825.1). Classification (NCBI taxonomy): domain Eukaryota; kingdom Metazoa; phylum Chordata; class Mammalia; order Chiroptera; family Molossidae; genus Tadarida; species Tadarida brasiliensis. Next base: position 193,737,261 of record CM061257.1, on the reverse strand, counting down.
GGACACTGGAAATGTGGTTCATTGGAGATGTGTCCTAGGCCAGCTGCTGTGTGCCCACACCTTCCTGAGTGGAGAGAACACAGGCTTAGAGCTAGACCGACCTGGGTTTGGAGACTACCTACCAGTTACATAACTGGGGGTTATTTGACTCTTCTGAACTTCTGTCTTCTCATCTGTAAAATGGAGTTGAAAATAATGCCCATGTAATAACATTGTAGTGAAGACTAAACTGAAGAATTGGAGGAGAAAAAAACAATAATATATAAAAAATAATACACACACACGCACACGCACACATTTGATTAGCTATTATTACCCAGCCTGTGTAAGCTGGAGTAAGACTTGAATGGTGGCTTCAAGGATGAAGCAGGTAGGTAGAGGGGCTAGATTCTGTCACTATCGATCATATTCCTTCCCCTGAGCCTCCTAGTTGAAGCCAAGCCCAGAGCATGGCCAGGCCTGCCTGGGACACTTGGCCCAGTCCACAGGCACTCTTGCGATCACTTGCTCCAGAGACTGGCCACTGGACAAGGGTGCCTCAGAGGCAGAGGGTCCACATGCCACTGCCTCCTCTGCCATCTGTTTGGTTTTTCCTAACACTCAGATGAACCCATGGCCACGCCCTGGTTACTGATAGTTACCTCTCTACTTTATCATGCTGAATACTGTAATTTACTGGCCTGAAGTTGTATCCTGATCTTTTTTTCTGTCATTAGGTTTTCCCCAACGTGTTCCTTGGTGTACCATTTCCAAAACCTGAGCCCCTCACTGAGACGTGTTCCCATGGTGGGTTGAGAGATTTTCTTTCAGCTTTCAGTTCATCTTTATCTTAAAAAAGCCACCAACAAGCAATTTCCAGGGACTCTGCCCTCAAAACCAACTCCTACTTCACAAAGACTAAAATGCTGAGAAATTATCTGTACTCAAGTTGCAGATGTAGAAATTCCCGGAACCTTGTGGGACATTCTGTTCCACTAACAAGATTCCAGAACAGCTTTAGGAGGGCATCGACTCACTTGGGTCTTTTGCAGGGACTTTTGGAAGTTAAGCAATCTTTAGCTAGCCTCTGTTTTATATTTGATTCTTAAAATCCACATATAATACTCGGGGAGCATTGAGAATGGAACTTCCTTCTCCCCAGCCAGATTGTGTTTTGGATCCTTTTAGCCTGCCTATTTCAATGACCTCTGACACTACCTCAGGACAAGAAAGAGGCTTAGATTTCTTTGGGTGGAAAATGGAGTTACGTGCTTCCATTTTCTTGTTACCCCACAGTCTGTATCAAGGTTCTAGTTACTCAAGTGGGAGATTCTGTGTCACACCAAGCTTGAAACACCACATTTTCAATCCACTGGTATAAAAGAGAAACACACATACCTACAAGGGAAGGAGGGTGCTCTTCATGGTGGCTAAGCTACAGCAAGCAATAAGTCACGAACATGGTTTGCCAGAAGTAAACGTAGAAGTGAATAGTGTTGCAGCAAGCCAAAAGCTAATCTATCCAGAAGAGCAAGATGAATCAAAAGGTAAATTGCTTGCCTTCTCCTCCCTCTTCAGAATTTGTCTCAAACGGACCCTTGAGGTTGAAGGAGAATAAATCTTTCAGACTTGCTTCCTATTTCCCAGAGTATTTAGATTATGGCCGACTCCTACTAGTATATTTTCGCAGTGAGAAGCCATGTGTCTTGGAAGGGGACAGGGGTGTCATGTTCTGGATCTCCATTTCCAGCCATGTTCCACCACCTCCACTTGCTTCGAGATCTAGTGGCCACTTTGGTCTCATTGCTGGTCCTGCCATCTTGCCGCTGATATTCTCATGAGTCATGGGGGAAGGTTGACATTCCACAGTGCTATCGTGATGATCACCTATAATCTTTTCCTACCTGGCTTTGTCACCTGACACAGAGAAGTCTTAGTATACTCCCAGTTCCATTTATCTCCGTTTAGGGAACTGATCTAATGCTGAATGAATGATAATATCCTTCCTGGTCAAAGGCCCCCTTGTCCTCAGAAGAGCAGCCCAGGTTCCCAAATGTCCTTTTCAGATGAGCTCGGCCATTCAAGGAGAAAGTGTTTAGTGAGTTCTTCCAGCACAGTGATTGGTGTCAAAATCCAGAGCTCCCACTCCCGAAAAGCTTATGATAGAATTGCTAATTCTACCTCAGGTTTAGGTTTGAGTTTTGGGTTGAGTTCCAGAACAATTGGAATGGAGTGAATAAAATAATAAGAATCCTGAAATAAAAGTTTGGCCCTCACTCAGGTACTCTCTGAAGACAACTAACTTGACTAATCAGCTGCCTAACTTTGGACCTCTGTTTCTTCAATGGGAGACGAGGAGGAGTCCTCTGGCACTCACAGTCTTTGCTCTGTGTTCACACTTGTTGACTTACAATGAACCAAAACCCAGATTTGTCTTGTTTTTGTTTTTTGTTTTTGCAATGTCATAACTATAGTATGTAGTTTTCATTGTCTTTACTCACTTTTGGGGGAGGTCTATGCCTCAAACCTCCTGTTGTTGAGAAATGTTTGTGTGCCTCGATTTTCATGGCATCATGCAGCCCTGTGCTTGTTAGGCTGTATTCTGTGGGCTAAAGGGTTGGTGGGGTGCCTTCAGGTAGGTCAACCCTACTTCAGTTTCACATTCTGGGCTTCAGCTGAGATTGTGTTTGAGGAAAGGGCTCCTCAGTCAGCTAGTGAGAGTCTGAAAATCCCTAGTTTGGACCCATTGCTCTTGTTCTTAGCATTCTTCCCCGGATTTGCTTCTTCTTCTTCTTCTTTTTTCTAACTTATCTTTATTGTTGAATGTATTACAGATGTTCCTCATTTTTCCCCCATTGACCCCCTCCTCCCCATTCCCACCCCCCTCCTGCCTTTCCCCACACTGTTGTCTGTGTCCATTGGTTATGCATATATACATATAAGATCTTTGGTTTATTTCTTCCCACCCCCCATCCCCCTTCCCTTTGAGGTTTATCAGTCTAACAACCAATTTGTACTTCTTAATCCCTTCACCTTTTTCACCCCTTCCCCCTGCCCCCACCCATCTAGTAACCAACAAAAGTTCTCTGTATCTTTGAGAATGTTTCTGTTCTGCTTGTTCATTTTGTTTGTAGATTCAGCTGTTGATAGATATGTACTTATTGCCATTTTGTTTGTTCATATTTTTTTATCTTTTTCTTCAAGAAGACCCTTCAACATTTCATATAATAATGGTTTGGTGGTGATGAACTCCTTTAGCTTTTCCTTGTCTGGGAAACTCTTTGTATGGCCATTGATTCTAAATGACAGTTTTGCAGGATAGAGTAATCTTGGTTGTAGGTTCTTGCTTTTCATCACTCTGAATATTTCTTGCCACTCCCTTAAGGCCTGCAAAGTTTCTTTTGAGAAATCATCTGACAGTCTTATGGGAACTCCCTTGTAGGTAACTAACTTCTTTTCTCTTGCTGCTTTTAAGATTCTCTCTTTGTCTTGAACCTTTTGCATTTTGATGATGATGTGTCTTGGTGTGGGCCTCTTGGGGTTCATCTTGTTTGGCACTCTCTGTGCTTCCTGGACTTGTATGTCTGTTTCCTTCACCAAGTTAGGGAAGTTTTCTGCCATTATTGTTTCAAATAGGTTTTCGATTTCTTGTTCTCTCTCTTCTCCTTCTGGCACCCCCAAGATGCGAATGTTGGCACGCTTAAAGTTGTCCCGAGGCTCCTTACACTATCCTCATTTTTTTGGATTCTTTTTTCTTTTTGCTGTTCTGATTGGGCGTTGTTTGCTTCCTTATATTCCAAATCGATGGTTTGCTTCTTGGCTTTACCTACTCTACTATTGATTCTGTGTAAATTATTCTTTATTTCAGTTAGTGCCTCCTTCATTTCTAACTGTGCTTCCAGCATTTCTGACTGGTCCTTTTTTATGCTCTTGAGACCCTTACTAAGTTCACTGAGGTTCTCACTAAGTCCACTGAGGTTCTCACTAAGTCCATTGAGCATCCTTATAAACAGTGTTTTGAACTCAGCATCTGTTAGGTTGCTTAACTCCATTTCACTTAGTTCTTTTCCTGGAGTTTTGTTCTCTTCTTTCATTTGGGACCTGTTTCTTTGTCTCCTCATTTTGGCTGCCTCCCTCTGTTTGTTTCTATGTATTACTTAGCGAGAGGTGTGGGGCTAGCTGAGACCAGATGCTGCTTGTTTGAAAGAATTTAGGAAAAGCTGAAGCAGGCTCCAAGACAGGCCAATCCTATGGTAAAGCAACTAACTGGCAACAGCTTGGGTGGGCCTGAAAGCTGGGTGGGGCGGGGCCTCAGGGAATCACCAGGGCGGGGCAACCAGTGTGAGCCAGGTTGCTGGAGTCCCAGATATGGCGGCGTCTGCTGGCCCAGGGAAGGGCTCACCAAAGGAACAAAGGCCTCTGATAACATGTCTGTCCAGGAGAAAGCTGCCTCCCCAGCCCTCACTCCAATGCCAAACAGCTCAGTTCTTCCCCATATGACTCTGGCGCCTTTCAAGCTGCCTCCCCAACGCTGGAGCCTGGAGGGTGAGAGTCCGGGTAAGTCCGTGCGCGGGCCCTTTAAGAGGAGCTGCCTGGGGCTCCAGCCGCCTCAGCCTCAGTTCCCGCTGGTTTTCCAGCCAGAAGTTATGGGGACTTCTCTTCCTGGCACTGGAACCCTGAGCTGGGCACCTGGTGTGGGACGGAGACCCCTCAGTCCTTAGGGAGGACCTTCCCAGCTGAGGTGTCCTCCTGATTTTTATCCGCCACACGTGGGTGTGGGACCAGCCTGTCCGCCTCCGCCCCTCCTACCAGTCTTGATGTGGCTTCTTCTTTAATTCTGTAGCTGTAGGACTTCCGTTCAGCTTGATTTCAGGCGGTTTTGAATGATGGTTGTTCTGTAGTTTAGTTGTAACTTTGATGTGGTTGTGGGAGGAGGTGAGACCGCGTTTACCTACGCCGCCATCTTGACCGGAAGTCTTCTTGCCCACAGTGTTCTGGTGGCATTCTCCAGGGGCTGCCTTAGTCTTCTGTTCTTCTTCCCTTCTTGTGTGACTTTTCACTCTAGGGTTTCTAAAAAACACATCTCAGATATCTTCACCTAGATAGAAAATTTAATTTTTCCAAAACGGAACAGTCATCTTCCCCATCTCCACCCTTTATCTCTCAAGAACATAGTCTCTCTTCTGTGTTCATCTATTTGGGTGTCATCGTCAAACACATAGCCTCTGAACTTAGAAACACGGGATTTACCCCAATTTTTGCCTCTCTTATGCACATGATCACTCAGGCACCCAGGGCTGCTGGTTCTATTGCTTTGCTGTCTCTCCAAGGAATCCTCTTTTTCCTGTTTTCTCTGTCATGGGCTTTTGTTTAGGCTCTGAGATTCCCTTTGCTGACAAAGTAATCTTTGTATGCTAGAAATACAATCACATCTGTCCTATTAGAACACTTGCCCCAGTGCCCCCATTTCCGACTGGTGAGCTCTGACCTCCTTGGCACAGGAGACAATGTGATCTGGTCTCTGCTTGTTTCTCTCATATTCCTCTTCCACCTTGCACTTGATGGTCCTGCAATATCTAAGTTCTTATGATCCCTGAAATGCATCATGCTCTCAACACTTCTCACCCTTCCCACATGCTGCTTCCTCTTCCTGGAATGCCCTTCCAACCTTGTTTATTTGGGGAATTAATGTTCATCCTTCAAATGGCAGGCTTAGTAGACAGCTTTATAGACCAGAGTACTCATTTCTCACCCATATATGTACCTTTGTTGTATCACTTACCATGAAGTATACAATTTGTTTGCACTCCCACACTCTCTTCTAGACCAGGGACTCCTTAAAACGGGAATGTGCCTTGTTTGTTTTTGTACCCACAGCACCTAGCACAGTATCTGAGACGTGGTTGACGTTCAGCTAAGCTGAATTCTCATTGAAGGCTGAGTGCCAAATTACCAAATTATAGGGTTCCTCAGTAATAAAGAGGTAACTCACTTATTTTATGCTAAGTTGTCAAAACACTCATATGTTTTAAAACATCTAGTCATTATTCTGCCTAGAGAGGAATAAAGCAAATGGGAAACCTAAACTATGAAAAAAGCATTTTGCATAAGGTACAAATTAAAACGCCTAGGTAAATAGTAAGAGAGACACAGTGGGGGTTTTAGTGTGAGTTACTCAGGAAATATTTGCAGCTAATACTTTTAATTGATACTTTCCTGGAGCTGTGAATGTTCTACTGTGTGGCTGACTTGTTCCCATTTGTTTTTACCATTCGGCTGGCTTCATCTTTGCATAGATTATCTTCTCTGGTTCCATTTTAATTCCAGTTGCTCATGGTGTGCTACCAGAGTAAAGCAGTTGGGGGCCCTTTGGGATTTCATAGCCATTTATTTGATTCAAACATTTATTCTAGTGAAATCCTTTAAACTATGGTGCTTAAAACCTCATGGATAATCAAATGGGATGAAGAATTGGTCTCCTCGGGAAAAATGTATTTTAATTTACCAAATATTTCCCTCAGATGTTGTAGGAGGAAGGGGAATGTATGTGTTCTGAGAAACCCACTGGCAGGTGACATGTGGGTCACCCCAAAGGTCTGTCAGCATCCAGGCGTTCAAAGACCTGTGGTTCCTGAAGCTGTGCACACTCCTGTCTGAGGGCCCTCTCCCCAGGAGAGTCTCTTCCTTGAGGAGTTTGCATGAGGATGGAAGCTGAGGTTGCATCTTCGCTTTTTCAGGGAAAGGTGGCTCATTTCTCCTTTAGGTGAATGAAGCAAATGCTGACTTGCAAAGAGGTAGCCCTGGGGTAGCTGAACCTCCCCAGGCCACCCCAAATTTTTAAAAATCTAATTTGGTGTGGACATTTGACAATTTCCTAATCCTATTTAAAGTGAATGAAGCTTCCTCAGGAGGTTTAGCTATTTGTATGGATCTGTATTAGACAACCTGAGTAAGAAAAATGGGCTTGCTAGGAAATGTAACTTCAACATATGTCCCCCCGCCTCTCTTTCATTCAGTTTGCCTTTGTCCTGTCTGTATAGAAATTGTGAAGCCCCCGGCTGTGTTTCCCAGGGTTAGAAAGCCTGTTTTAAGACCTCTGCTACACTTTATTCAAGGCCACGCCTATAACAGTCAGCAGCTGTCACTTGGGAACAGGTGTGGACTACATGCCCAGGGACATGGCTGCAAGCTCCAGCTCCCCCTTTAAGGACAGTGCCTCTGACTTCTTGTCACTTTGCAAAATGGTGGGATTTATCTATGTGGTTGCCCGTACCAGTAGTTTGTTCTTTGGTATTTGGTATTGCTGAGTAGTGTTTATTGTGTGGTGTTCCACAACTGGTTTATCCATTATCCATTCACCCATTGATGGACTTTTGAATTGCTTCCAGTCTGGGGCAATTATAAATAGTCTCCATCCACATTTGTATATAGATTGTAATGTGGGCATACGTTTTGATTTCTCTTGGATGATACCTAGGAGCAGAATTGCTGGTCATATGGTAAGTGTATGTTTCACTTTATAATAAACCGCCAGACTGGTTTTCAGAGTGACTGCACCTCTTTGCATTTCCACCAGCAATGTGGAAAGTCTCATGTGGTCTGCATCCTCACTAGCCTTTGGTATTGTCTTTTTTTTTTTTTTTTTTTTTAATTTGGACCATTAGATTAGTGTGTAGTGTTATCTTGTGGTTTTAATTTGCATATCCCTAATGACTAATGATGTTTAACATCTTTTCATTTGCTTACTTGCCATCCATACCTCTTCCTTGGTGAAACATCTGTTCAAATCTTTTGTCCATTTTCTAATTGGGTCATTTGTTTTCTTATTATTGGCTTTTGAATACTCTTTGTACTCGTTATATGTTGTGAATGAAAGCCCTTTATCAGATATGTTTATCAGAGTGTCACAAATATTATCTCCTAGTCTGGGGCTTATTTTTTCATTTTCCTAAAAGTGGAACAGTAGACGTTTTAAATTTCGATAAAGTCTAATTTATCAATCTTTCATTTATCATTGTTCACGGCTAAATCATAAACACACTTGGGAAAAGGTAGTTGAGTAAGGGATGCAATGTTTTGGAAGAGAAAGAGCAGAAAACAAACTGGTACCTTGAGGTCTTACCTGGATTTCCATCTTCAGTCACCTTCGCTGTTAAAGTCTCCGTGTCTCTTTCCTAACTGTTCTCTCTGCCATCCCCCGTCTTTTCTCATCGCTCCTCTATTCACCTCTACTTCTGCCGCTCCCGGCTTTCCATTTACAGAGCTTGGCTGAGATCTGAGATGGAAAGCGCCCTCTACACTCTAACTTGACTGATACTTTCCCTTCCACATTGAAAATGCATCCTCTAGCCCTGGCTGGTTTGGCTCAGCGGTTAGAGCATCAGACTGCACACCAAAGGGTTGCAGGTTTGATTCTCGGTCAAGAGCACATGCCTGGGTTGTGGGTTTGATCCCCTCCCCAGTCAGAATTGTTCAGGAGGCAACCAATTGATGTGTCTCTCTCACATCGATCTCTCTCTTTCTCTCTCCTTCCCTCCCTTCCACTCTGTCTAAAAATCAATGGAAAAATATCCTCGGGTGAGGAGTAACAAAAAAAAAAAAAAAAAAAAAAAAGAAGAAAGAAAGAAAATGCATCTTCTCCTCCAGTGTGCCCCTAAATGGGAAAGTGAGGTCTGGATCCCATACACACTTCCACAGGTACTCCATATGAGGCTAATGTGTGCTGAGGGCTTTCTTGATTATTGTATTTAATGTAAACACTTCTGCATGGATTTTTCAATCTCTAATTGCCTCTGCCTGTTTACCCAGCCTCACCATGGCTCCGTGCCAGCACAGATCTCTACTGCAGCCACATTACTTCCTTACCATCCACGGACACACCACACGCTTGCCCTCCTCACAGAGGCTGTTTTCTGTGCTTGGCGTGGTTTTGCCTGCCTACACCTTGTCAGCCTGTAGAAGGACTACTCTGCCTTCAGGACTCATGAAGTCTTCCTGCACCATTGACCAAATCCTCACCCACATCCTACTGGCCTTCCTCCATCCTCTGTGCTCCCGCTGCACTTTGCCTATGCCTCCGAGAGAATGTTCATTCTGGGGTCATTACCGACCAATCAACAGACTCATTCCTTCTAGAATATGTACTCCTTGAGGACAGGAAGTTCATCTCATTTATCTGTGTGTTTCAAGTTTCAGGCAAACTCCCTGCCACATTGTAGAAGTATAATTCATCTTTGCTAAGTGAGAGATTTCGCCGTCGTTGCCTTTTCTCTGGCTGTTTCTTTCCTATGAAAACTTTCCTGTCTCCTCTTTCTATGAACTCAAATTCCATCTGTCCTTCCACGTCTAATTTGGAGTTAGTCTCCTCCATGAAGCCTTCTCTGCCCCCTCCAGATTTCACTCGGCTCTTTTCTTAGCTCTTGAGAAGCTCTCGGAATCTGTGTCTCTTAGTCTGTTTCCTGATCATTGCACCGCCTCCCACTATCGCTTCTGTTCCACTTGCAGTTACTCTGCTTCCATGGCCGGGTGTAAGGGAGTGGAGGACAGACGCTTTGCTTAAGCTTCTTTGTATCATAAAACTATGTGCTGTTCTGTCATTTTTCCCACTCCTAGCTCAGACTTTCTCGGACCTTTAGAATTGACCTCCTATATGCCATATTGTGTACTGTGTAGACTTCTGTTGTGGGACTCTAAGACTCCATTGAACCTAACAATGTACCCAGCCGTCTTCCATGACACACTGTGAATTCTTCCAAGGAAGAAACCAAAGCACAGTCTTTAGAGTCAAACAACCCCAGAGATCAAATTCCAGCTCTTCTACTCACTAGCTGAATGAAGTTAAATTAGTAAGCTCATTAATACCAGCTACGGTAACAACCCACAGCCTCAGTACCTTACTACCCTAAGGTTTATTTCTTTATTGTGTCAGTCAAATATGGGTCTGTGGGGATGGCAGGAGTATCTGCTCCACAGTCATGCACAACCCCATCTTCAGCATGGATGATCACTAGCAAATGGAAGAGCAAGCATGGAGGATAATGCAGGGGATTACTATCTGGCCTACAAATGATATATATCACTTTCACTCATATTCCCTTGGCCAGTACTCAGTCATATGGCTCCAATCTAACAGCAAGGGAACCTGGGACATTTATTCTTCCTGTGTTCCTAGGAGAACAATTAAATAGGTTTATGTTACATATCTAGCATCATAACTGTCACAGATGTAGAATGAGTCCCATAACCTCTTTTAGACTCCTTTTCCTCATTGGAAAAATGAAATGATATCAGTTAGGATTAGGTTTTGGTTGAAGTTATGCTGCTCAGACAAGTCTCCTCCCCCCCCCCCCCCCCCCACACACACACATACAAAAGGATGTTCAGAGTAGGTGGTTCAGCAATGGTACAGTAACTTCACAGAATGGTCAGGGACTCCAAATCCTTAGCCATGGCTAAGTTCTCTACTTAACCATGCTCAAGATTTAGCCACAGTTCAAAATAGAAGCTGGAGCTCCAGCCATCACATGCATGTTCTTAGAATCAGGATAGAGGAAGGCGGCAAAGAGGCATGTTCCCTCTTTTTAAGGAAACTTCCTTTGAAGCCTCATATGACTATTGTGCTTACATTTTATTGGCCAAATTTAGTTGTGTAGCTACACTTATTTGTAAGAATATCTGGGAAGTACATTTAAGGGACTGGGAAAATATATCCAGTTGGAAATCAAGTTTCTATTTCTAAAAGGAAAGGAAAGTAGGCAGCTAGCATTCTATGCCTCGGGGATGAGGATATTTACTTGCTAGATTGTTTTAAGAGTCAAATTAGATAATGTATAAAAATAGTGTCCAATAAATGGTATTTATTAAAATTATAAGCACAGAATTTCTATGCTGAGACACTCTCCCATCCTTCAGTAGTCATCTCTGTCAAGTAGCCCCATCAGAGTGGCTTTAACCTGGGGGAGAAGCAACTGCCCCTCCCTTGGAAATTTAACACTGCCCAGCCCAGAGAAGTGCAACCTGAGGCTCATTAACAGCCAGAGACTACCAGCAAACCAGTAGGCAGGGATGAGATTCTAAAGACTTTGAGCCTTGGTCCTAACTCTCAGTGTTGGGTGTTGTGGCTCTGGGGACTGAGCTGTGAAGGCTAAGGCCTGGGTCCCTATGCTGAGCCAATAACCCACACTGCAGAAACCATTTTCTTCTCAAAGCAACTTTATCCTAGGGGAAAATAATTGCCTCACCCACTGGAAATCATCTTACCCTGCCCACCTGTGGGATTTTTCATTCAGCTGAGGGCTACAACCTGAGGCTCATTAAGTAACTGAGACTAATAGTCAGCCTGCAGGCAAAAGCTCTAGGATAATTGAATCTTTGCTTGGTCTGCGACTCTACCCAGGAAAGTAAAACTAGACATTGGTGTTTAGCAGGTCCCTTCCATACTCATCCAAACCCAGTGGAGGGAGCCACATTAGCAGAACAGTGAGACTCACAGGGAAAATTGGGCAGGTTCCAATTTTGCTGAGACAGCCAAAAGGATTAAACAAAGAAACAGATCCCAAAAGAAAAAACAGGAGAATTCTACAGAAGAAGGGATAAATGAAATGGAGTTAAGCAAGTTATCAGAGGTAGAGTTCAGAGTAATGATTATGAGGAAGCTCAACAACATGAGTAAAGATATAGAAACAATCAAAATCAACCAACTGGAAATGAAAAACGACCAAGCAGAAATGAAGAATGACATAGCAGAAATAAAGAACGCATTGGAAGAAATAACTAACAGATTAGAGGAAGCTGAGGATCAGATCAGTGAATCAGAAGACAGGGTAGAAAAAAATCACCCAGTCAGCAGTTAGAGCATCGGCCTGCGGACAAGAGAGTCTGGGTTTGGTTCCCGCTAAGGGCACATACCTCGGTTGCAGTTTGTCCCCGGCCCCAGTTGGGGTCGTGTGGGTGGCAACAACTCGATGTGTCTTTCTCACATTGATGTTTCTCTCTCTGTCTTCCTCCCTCCCTCCCTCCCACTCTATCTGAAGATAAATGCAAAAAATGTCCTCAGGTGAGGATCAAATAAAAATAAAAAAAGGACAGTTTAAGAGAGCTGTGGGACAATATGAAATGTAACAGCATCCACATCATAGGAGTACCAGAAGAAGAAGAAAATGAGCAAGGGTTAGAGAATATATTTGAAGAAATAGTGGCAGAAAACTTCCCTAACTTGGTGAAGGAAAAGGGAATACAAGTTCAGGAAGCACAAGAGCCCCAAGTAAGAAGAACCCAAAGAGGCCCACACCAAGACACATCATAATTAAAATGCCAAAAATTAAAGACAAAGAGGGAATCTTAAAGGCAGCAAGAGATAAGCAACAGGTTACCTACAAAGGAGCCCCTATAAGGCTATCAGCTGATTTCTCAACAGAAACACTACAGGCCAGAAGGGAATGGCATGAAGTACTCAAGGTAATAAAAAACAAGGATCTGAATCCAAGACTACTCTATCCAGCAAGGCTATCATTTAAAATAGAAGGTGAATCAGTAGACGAATGGATAAAAAAGCTGTGGTACATATACACAATGGAGTACTATGCAGCGTTAAGAAAGGACGATCTCTTATCCTTTGCGTCGACATGGGAGGACCTGGAAACTATTATCCTAAGTGAAACAAGCCAAGCAGAGAAAGACAAACATCATATGATCTCACTTATTTCTGGAATATAATGAACATAACAGTGGGAGGAGCAGGGTAGTCCGGGGGACGTGGAAGTGGGGTACAGGCTGACATCTGCCAGAAGAGGGGGCGGGGGAGGGGAGAGATGAACACAGAACTTGTACGTATGTACTCATAACCAATGGACATGGACAACAAAACGGGGACGGGACAGGGAGGGAAGGGGAGGGGGGTGTCAATGGGGGAAAAAAGGAGAATCATCTGTAACATAAGTAAATTAATAAAAAAAAAATAAATAAAAAGATAAAATAAAATAAAATAAAATAGAAGGTGAAATAAAGAGCTTCCCAGACAAAACAAAAGGCTAAGGGAATGTATTAGAACCAAACCAGCACTCCAAGAAATGTTAAAAGGATTGCTGTCATAAGCAGAAGAAATAGAGAGAGAAAAATAGCCATAATTAATAAAAATGGCAATAAATAAGTACATATCAATAATAACCTTAAATGTAAATGGATTAAATGCTCCAATCAAAAGACAGAGTAGCTGGATGGATAAGAAAGCATGACTCATCTATGTGTTGTTTACAAGAGACCCACCTCATAACAAAAGACTCACACAGGTTAGAAGTGAAGGGATGAAAAAAATTTTCCAAGCAAATGGAAATGAAAAAAAAAATAATAATAAAGCTGGGATGGCAATACTCATATCCAATAAGATAGACTTCAAAATGAAGACCATAACAAGAAACAAAGAAGACCACTAATGTAATATTGAAAGGATCTATGCAACAGGAGGATATAACCTTGGAAAGCATATATGTTCCCAATATAGGAGCACCAAAATATATTTTAAAAACTCCTGGAGGGCTTCAAAGGAGAAATGGACAGCAATACAATCATAGCAGAGGACTTCAACATCCTGCTGACATCACTGGATAGATCCTCTAGACAAAAAATTAACAAAGAATTAGAGACTCTAAATGATGCACTAGATCAAATGGATTTAATAGATATTTACAGAGACTTTCACCCCAAAACTGCTGAATTCACATTCTTTTCAAGTGCACATGGGACATTCTCAAAGATAGACCACATGTTAGGACACAAACTAAGGCTCTATAAGTTCAAGAAGATTGAAAGCATATCAAGCACCTTCTCAGATCACAATGACATGAAACTAGAAATTAATTACAACAAAAACACTAAAAAACATTCATACACGTGGAGGCTAAATAGCATGTTATTAAAGAATGAATGGGTTACCAAGGAGATCAAGGAACAAATAAAAAACTTCCTGGAAATCAATGAAAATGAACACACAACAGCACAACACATATGGGACACAGCAAAAGCAGTCCTGAGAGGAAAGTTCATAGCACTACAAGCCTACCTCAAGAAACAAGAAAAATTTCTAATAGACTATGTAACCCTACAACTTAAAGAACTAGAAAGTAAACAAAGAAAACCCCAAGCAAGTAGAAGGAAAGAAATAGTAAAGGTCAGACTGGAAATAAATTACATAGAGACTAAAAAAGCAATTCAAAATATCAATGAAACAAAGAGCTGGTTCTTTGAAAAGATAAACAAGATTGATGAACCATTATCCAGATCCACCAAGAAACAAAGAGAGAGGACCTAAATGAACAAAATCAGAAACAAAAACGGATAAGTAACAACTGACACCACAGAAATCCAAAGGATTGTTAAAAAATACTATGAACAATTATATGCCAACAATTGGACAACCAAGGAAAAATGGACAAATTTCTAGAATCATATAGTCTCCAAAAACTGAACTGGGAAAAGACAGAAAACTTGAACAGACCAATAACAACTAAGGAAATTGAAGCTATAATCAATAAACTCCCAGCAAACAAAAGCTCAGGTCTGGATGGCTTCACAGGGGAGTTTTACCAAACATTCAAAGAAGAACTAACACCCAAAACTACTCACACTACAAACTACTCAAACCACTTCACAAAAATACAAGAAGAAGGAAGTCTTCCAAGCTCTTTTTATGAGGCCAGCATAATCCTAATTTCAAAACCAGAAAAAGACACTACAAAGAAAGAAAACTACAGGCCAATATGCCTGATGAACATAGATGCTAAAATCCTCAACAAAATATTAGCAAATTGGATCCAGCAATACATTTTAAAAATTATTCACCATGACCAAATGGGATTCATCCCAGGGATGCAAGGCTGGTACAATATTTGCAAATCAATAAATGTGATACACCACATAAACAAAATGAAAAGTAAAAACCATATGATCATATCAATAGATACTGAAAAAGCATTTGACAAAATCCAGCACCCATTTCTGATAAAAATGCTTAGCAATGTGGTACTAGAGAAAACATAATAAAGGCCATATATAAAAAACCTACAGCCAACATCATACTCAATGGGCAAAAACTACAAGCATTTCCCTTAAGAACAGAAACAAGACAGGGATGCCTACTTTCACCGCTCTTATTTAACATCATACTGGAAGTCTTAGCCACAGTGATAAGACAAGAAGAAAAAATAAAAGGCATTCAAATTGGAAAGAAGGAAGTTAAACTGTCATTATTTGCAGAAGACATGATATTGTACATAGAAAACCCTGAAGACTCCACCAGAAAATTACTAGATTTAACAAATAAATTCAGCAAAGTAGCAGAATACAAAATTAACATCCAGAAATCATTGGCATTTTTATACACCAATAATGAATACTCAGAAAGAAAAACTAAAAAAGCAATCCTATTTACCATCGCAACAAAAAAATTAAGATACTTCAGAATAAACGTAACCAAGGAGATAAAAGACCTGTTCTCAGAAAACTACAGGACATTGAAAAAAGAAATAGAGGAAGATATCAAAAAGTGGAAACATATACCATGTTCATGGATTGGAAGAATCAACATCATTAAAATGTCCATACTACCCAAACCAATCTAAAGATTCAGTGCAGTCCCTATTGATATACTGTTATATTTCACAGATCTAGAACAAATACTCCAAAAGTTTATATGGAACCATAAAAGACCTAAAATAGCCACAGCAATCTTGAAAATGAAGAACAAAATAGGAGAGATCACAATACCAGACATCAAGTTATACTACAAAGCCACCGTAATCAAAATAGCCTGGCAGTGGCACAGGAACAGGCACGTAGATCAATGGAACAGAACAGAGAACCCAGATATCGACCCAAGACAGTATGCACAATTAATGTTTGACAAAGAAGGCAAGAGCATACAATGGAGAAAAGACAGTCTTTCAATAAATGGTGTTGGGAAAATTGGAGAGCTACATGCAAAAAATGAAACTAGACCACCAACTTACACCATACACAAAAATAAACTCAAAATGGATAAAAGACTTAAATGTAACCCATGAAATCATAAAAATCCTAGAAGAAAATGTAGGCAGAAAAATTTCAAACATCATATGTAGCGGAATTTTCACTAATACATTGCCTAGGGCAAGAGAAACAAAGGAAAAAATTAATAAATGGGACTACATGAAACTAAAAAGCTTCTTATACAGCAAAAAAAAAAAAAAAAAAAAGCATCAGAATAAAAGTGGAACCCACTCTCTGGGAGAACATATTTGCCAATGATACGTCAGATAAGGGGTTAATATCCAAAATATATAGAGTACTCATTCAACTCAACAAAAGGAAGATAAACAATCCAATTAAAAAATGGGTACAGAACTGAATAGACACTTCTCTAAACAGGACATACGAATGGCCAGGAGACATATGAAAAAATTCTCAATGTCTCTAGTTATCAGAGAGATGCAAATTAAAATTACTATGAGGTATCACCTCACACCTGCCAGAATGGCTGCCATCAACAAATCATCAAACAAGTGCTGGTGAGGATGTGGAGAAATGGGTACTCTAGCACACTGCTGGTGGGAATGCAGACTGGTGCAGCCACTATGGAAAACAATATGGTGTTTCCTCAAAAAGTTAAAAATGGAACTGTCAATGGACCCAGTGATCCCACTTCTTGGACTATATCCTAAGAAGCCTGAAACACCAATCAGAAAGAATATATGCACCCCTATGTTCATAGCAGGGCTATTTATAATAGGTAAGATCTGGAAACTGCCCAAGTGCCCATCAGTAGATGAGTGGATAAAAAAAGCTGTGGTACACATACGCAATGGAGTACTATGCAGCTGTAAGAAAGTAAGCTGTCGTCTCTTACCCTTTGAGACGACATGGAGGGACCTGGAGAATATTATCCTAAACAAAATAAGCCAGTCAGAGAAAGACAAGTACCACATGATCTCACTTATTTATGAAATATAATGAAAAAAATAAGCTGTTGACCAAAACAGATCCAGAGTCATGGAAGTAGGGAACAGACTGACAAACCTCAGAGAGATGGGGGGGGGGGGGGCGGGGGAAAGGTAAACCAAAGAACTTACATGCATTTATGCACAACCAATCAACACAGACATTAGATTGGGGAAAGCAGGAGGCGGTGGGAGGGGGAAGGAGGAGATCAGTGGGGAAAAAAGGGGGACATTTCAACAATAAAAAATAAAAATTATAAGCACAGTTATTGTTATTTGCATGCCCAGCATAGACTCTGCTTATTTGAAACAAATAAAATGTCAATAAGCAAATAAATATTGGTCTGAATTTAATTACTTCATTATTTCATTCATTTCTATCATTAAGTGTTCATTCTTTTATATATTGAAGACTCCTATTCCTCTAGAGAGGTCCTTATTAGTTGATGTTTGATAAGAATTTTTTTTTTATCATATCTGCATTCATGGAACTCAGGATAGAGGACTGAGGAAAAAGAATGAAAGGGGGGGACAGTATGGGGCTAAGATTGGGGAAATATGGATTTTAGTCCTAGCTCTACTACTAACAACAAGGCCTAGGGAAGTCCTTACCACCTCTGGAATTTTGCCCACGCAACTGTAAAGTAGGTTCTCTTACATGGCCTACAAGGAATTAATTATGTGTTATGTGTGTTTTTAGCTTTTATTTCCATGTTAGAAATAATCTCATTGAAAATAAACATACGTGTGAACTGGAGCACCAGCCTAGGACATAGGACACCTAGTTTGCGGTACTGACTCTACCACCCATAAGCTGTAGAAACTCGGGCAGGTCGCCTGCCCTTTCTGGTCTTCGGCTTTCTCCGTTGGGAAATGACAGGTTGGTTGACTGTCTCTCGGAGCCCTTGCAGCTGAGTTTCTGGTGTGGCCGTTCAGTGGCCTTCACCACACGTTCACCCCCTCAGCCTGAGGCTGCAGGGTCAGCGCTGGTGATTCTCTACTGGCTGAAGTAACTTTCACCGGCTCCACATGCCTCTTAAAAGAGAGTCAGCTGGCCCTTGACCCTGACACACTGAGCCAGCGTCTGGTCTCTGGCTCCATTCCTCAGCAGCAGCCCGAGTGCTGAACCACTTGCTTTCGCCTGTGTCACATGGTGCATGTCCCCAAGCGTCAGGGCCTGCATGGCCTGCTTGCATCTGCTCTTGAGCAAGCTAGATTACCTTTTTGAACCTTAGCTGTACAATTTTATTTTTATTTATTTATTTTAAATATTTTTTCTTTATTGATTTTAGAGAGAGGAAAGGAGGGAGAGAGATAGAAACATCGATGAGAGAGAACATCGATTGGCTGCCTCCTGCATGCCCCCCACTGGGGATCGGGCCCACAACCTGGGCATGTGCCCTGACCGGGAACTGAACCGGCGACCTCTCTGTGCATGGGTTGATGCTCAACCACTGAGCCACACCGGCCGGGCAGCTTTACAATTTTAAAGGGAATATTATGATATGTACCATAAAAGACTTGTGATGATTACTAAAATTATGAGTAAAAACTCCTGGCATATATAAGCCCTACACAAAAGTAACTACTGTTGTTTCTCGCATCACTGTGCAGGGCCTCACTGTATCCTCCAAAGCAGTGAAAAGGAGTGTAGGGTGAATAGATCCTTGATCACCGGGTAAATGAGAGCAGGTCTCCAAATTGCATTTCTGAAAGCAGACCTGAAGCAGAGGGTGAGGCTGAGCAGGACGCTGTGCTGGTAGAACAGGTGGGTCTCAGAGCCTCTGAGTCCCAGGTTTTGAAGGGTCGTGAAACCAGAGGCGATAAAACCTATGACATGCGTAGCACTGTGCTCATAGGTGTGCTCCGGGAGTAAACAGGTGCTCATAATTGTGCCTCGCAAGTATTCAATGTCATCTCCCTGCTTCAGAAAAAACATCACAAGCTGAATAAAACAAACTTGAGAAATATTACTAGAATAGACTTTTCAGAGCAGTATATTTGAAATCCACTCTATTTCACTATGAATTAGCCCAGTGAAGACTGATCTCTAGGGGCTGATAAGAAATTTAAGCAACATCAACAACAACATCAATAATAAAATTAACAACGGCATTATGTATGGCTTCAAACATTCCTCCAAAAAGAAGGTAGAATGCCGACTGTCCCCACCAGCTTAATTGTTTACTGTTGCGATTAATTGGGTAATTTGTAAAATTTATTATTCCCTTCTGGCCAGCAGAGCCTCTTTGTTGAGGAATGTAATAGATGTAATTTGGGTTTTAAAACCAAAGAGGGAGATCAAGCCAAAACCTCAGAAAAGACTCTAAGTTTCAGAAGGATCCCTACTGAGCCCTGAGCTAGGTTAAGTCATCCTGGGGACATGTGTCCCTGTCCTAGCAAGAGATCAGGGAGTGA
Source organism: Tadarida brasiliensis (assembly GCA_030848825.1). Lineage (NCBI taxonomy): Eukaryota > Metazoa > Chordata > Mammalia > Chiroptera > Molossidae > Tadarida > Tadarida brasiliensis. Next base: position 193,717,897 of record CM061257.1, on the reverse strand, counting down.
GAATAACTGTAAGGGCAGATGCTGACCTTCCGAAAGGCCACCCTGGGTAAGGAGCACGAGTGCTGCTTTCAGACTCAGCAAATGCTATACTAGAATCTTATCTCTCTTCCAGTTACAGCCGAGAGGGTAGCAGGGTGAAGGGCCAGTCTATCTGTCCCTTGTGCTCTGCACACTTAGGGGCATTTTTTTCCAAAAGTAGAAAAATCCAAAACCTATAAACAGTCAGGACATCTGCCAGTGTTCTGGGGCAATGGGACAAGCCATCCAGGAAATCCAAGTGGTCTTTTTTTAAGGGATATTGAAGATAGTTCTGATAGTTTAGGGGCAACCTAGTAGGGCGCTGAAATTGGCATACTTTTGAGTCAATGAATGTGTCCTCAGCTGCCTGGTACCATGAGCTTTGGAGGCTCCTCCACAGTGGGGACTGTCCCTTGTGCCTCTTTATGGTGGGTCAGGTGCTCCCAATGGCTGCTGTTCTACCATGGACATTATGTCTGGGATGGGCACTCAGAGGCCCCTTGTCTCCTGGCAAGCTGCTTGAGTTGCCCTCCAGGCCAGCCAACGTGGATGAGATTTTCATTTATCAACAGTGATCAGGTTTTGAGTTAAGCTAGGAAGAGGAACAGGAAAGGATGTCTTCTGCCTGGTCCTGCTAGACCTTGAGCTCCTTCAGGGCATGGCCATTTCTCACTTGATTTTGGGAGGTTCTGGTGCCTAGCACAGTGGTGGCTGGTACTCAGTAGACACTCAGTAATGTTAACCAAGGGAAGGTCATTTCCAGTGGAAGGATAAAGTGGAAGATCATCGTGTTTGAAACCTGACTGACTTTATTGCCGAAAATGGACCTGTTTTTCTGCTTCCTGTTGTCACAGTTGAAAGTCCATAAATCAGTGAAGTGCCTGGGTGTGCCTTTCGGGGATGGTTAGGAGTACCTGCTCTTCCATTCTTACCATTACGAATTTATACAAATTCTAATGGGACTGGTATTCCTGTGGGCTACTTTCTGGAATAATGAAGTGCAATAAAAATAATCTAGTACAGGGATTTCAGAGTGCCACTGGAGTGCAGAAGAGAGATTGGCAGGGGTGGGGGGGGGTTTAAAAGATGTGAAATGGGAGCTGGCTCCTTAAAGATGACTAAGAGTTTGCTAGGAGTGTCATTCTGGCAAACTAGCATGAATTCTAGCATGTTCCAGTTTAATTCCCAGGAACATTGGAGGCTATGGCGGTTTGGAGAAAGGTGAAACATGCTTATTGTTGGGAATAGGGAGCAGTGACCGTGGACAGGGCTAGGGCTAGGAGGTGGGCTCAGGCCACATGGTGGGGGGCCTGGTATGCAAGGTTAAAACATTTGGATTTTACCCAGTGAGCATTCATTCATTCATTCATTCATTCATTCATTCATTCACTTAACAAATCTTTGTTGAGGGCCCATCATGTGCCAGGCACTGCAAAATGTTAAGGTCTCATGTGAGCAGAACAGACTAGGACATCATCCTCATGGCACCAGTACTCTAGTGGAAGGACAGATAGCAGGGAAGTGAGGAAATAAATGAAGAAAGTAATAGCAGACTGTGATAAGTGCTGTGAAGGAACTAAAGAGAGTTTTGAAAAAGAAATAATGGGGTGATTTCTTTAGATATGAGAGCTTTTTAGAGGCAGAATGGCATTTAAACCGTGTCCTAAGGCAGTCATTCAGCCAGGATAGATTGCTGGGGAGTAATTAGTAAGAAGAGCAGGTAGGAGGTTGGTGTAGTCATTTGGGGGAGGAATATGAGATATTTCAGCATGAGATTGCACTGACCTCAGTGTACAAGTTGGAGCAGAATATATCTTGGCAAATTCTCAATGTTATGAGATGGTAATGCCTTAAAAAAAAAAAAAAAACAGCTATAGGGGGAAGTTGAATATGGACTTCAGGTGAGGGAAGGGAGTTTGGGATTCCATAGCACATCAGTCATAACAGATGCCAACCAGATACCTTCCATCCCACTGATGTGGGGTCCTCCTCTTGTCCCCTCCTTGCTCATGGTGACTTTGTGTTACCAACAGGAGTAACAATTTATTTATTGAGCCTGGGACTCTTACTGACTATTAGAGCTGAAAGGGCCTGGAGGGATCGTCCTGTCTAGCTTCCTGCTTTTGCTGCTGAGAAAGGTCCACATTAGCACCATCGAACAGATGTGGAAAACTGAGGTCTAAAGAGTTCAAGTGATGTTTTCTGTGTTAGCCAGCTAATGTTTTGTGTGTATTAGCTGGAAACGTGTCTTCTGACTGCTGGCCCAGTGCTCTTTCCATGATGCCCAAGTTAGGGGAGGGAGCATTAGAGCCCAGGCAGGAATGGGACTCACTCCAAATGCAGCCAGGCTGCCTACAGTGGAGTTAGAGGTCTCTGAGATCATCTGGAACAGCTCCTCAAGTGTACAGATAGCAACACTGAGGTCCAGAGACAGAGGTGACTTTCCCAAGTTCACATAACCAACAACCAAATGTGCTTTCTCCATGCCACTGGTTCTTCACCCTGGCTGCACTGCAGCATGACCTGGGAACCCCAAGAAAAAGCATCGATGCTTGGTCTTCACTCCAGAGTTTCTGATGTGGTTGGTCTCCCATGGAACCCAGTCATGGTTTAATTCTCATCAGCTGATTCTCATCAGCTGATTCTCACGTGTAACTAGGGTGTGTTAAATAACAAAAATTCAACTGAGCCCTGGCCGGTGTGGCTCAGTTGGTTGGAGCATCATCCAATACACCAAAGGGTTGTGGGTTTGATTCCCGGTCAGGGCACATACCTAGATTGTGGGTTTGATCCCCAGTTGGGGCATGTAAGAGAGACAACTGATCAATGTTTCTCTCTCTCTCTCTCTCTCATTTTCTTCTCTACCTCCTTCCCTTCTCTCAAGGACATCAATAAGCATGTCCTTGGATGAGGATTTAAAAAAAAATTCAACCAAGTAAAATTTAAATATCTTACTGGCTTCATTGAATGATTACTGAATTGGTCAACATTCCATCTAGTAAGTAGACAGATGCTCCAAATGAACTGTACAAAATGGAAGGCTTTTTAAGGCAGAAAGGGGGCTGGAAAGGGAGATTATTAGTTAGGAATGCATTGTTTCAAGCAGGGTTGCCCTCTTAAGGGGAACAGAATGGGAAATTCCAGGTTGGCTAGTTAAAGGTCGCATTCCTGGGGATGGCTGAAACTGTCATTAGATTAGGTGTTAAGACTTGGTTTGCTGATGTGGGCCTAAGACTTATCAGTCACTCTGTCTGAGAAAATGTTGACAGAGATTTCAGTAGTCTTGAATTTGTGGAGTACCCCGTATGTCAAGATGCTTCACACAATTGCAGAAACACTTCAATTTACTGTCTGATTTCTGGGGGCTGGGACAATTTCCAAAGGCCATCAACAATAATAAATATAGGCATCTGTGGGTTAGGAGAAAGAACTGAGAAAAGATATGGATACCAAGGAAAGGATTGAAACTATGAATTTCTTATTAAAAAAAAAGCCACCGACTCACCATCTTCCTCCAAGCATTGTATAGCCTCATTGGATCTACCTTTGAAATCAGGCTCATGAACTCCATCCTTTCTACCCTTCTTCTTCACCCCTCCCTCCCTCAGAGAGCTTTTAGGAGACACAAACAAGACAAGGACACCCTCAGGCTTTTTGAATTCCACTCAGAAACCGCAGATCATTTAACCCATGTCTACCAGTCCCCCACTGACATCTCCACTTGCTTACAGCCAGCATATTCTTTGTCAGCTCTGTGCTCTGAATTCAGCCTCTGGCTAATGCTAATTATCTGTAGTTCCTGGCCCTGCAAAGCCCACTCCACCCCAACTCACCTCCCCAGGGTCTCCTTGTGGTCACTTCATGCTATGTCTGTGTCACTTGGGAATATTTTTGTTCCCTAATAGCATGATTCCCTTCTCTCTCTGCCACAGGCTCTTTGCATACAGTGTCCTCACAGCCTGAAAAGCACTCAGCACAGATCTAATTCCTCATTTATTTGTGTGATTATTTGGTTAACATACGTCTCCTCTCATTAAATGTTAGGATTTCCGAGGGCAGGTAATACAGCTCTTTTTGTCTATCAGTATATTTCTGGCACCTATGTGTCTGGCACATAGTAGCATGGTCAATAAATATTTACCAAATAGATGACTTAAATAAATGAATGAATGAGTCACAACTTTTTTGGGGGAATTTAATGAAATAGTATGTGTGAAAGCATTTTATAAGCTATAAAATTATTGTTATTACTCTGATTGGGCTGCTTTGTTAAGATGCCTATTCCCTGCACTATGGAGAAATACTAGCTAGGACCAAGCACTAAATATGTTATGGATAAAAGATTCTGATCGTCAGAAAGTTGTTACTTCTGTCTGGGCCTATTCCATCCTTGCTTAAAAGACTCACTTAAAAGAATGAATTAAATGCCAGAAATGGGTGATTTCTGTCCTCCTTGACTATGGGATCTTCTTTGTTGGTTTGTTGAGATGGTTTCAAAAGGGAATTAAAATCTCTGAGTAATAACAACTAATGAAATAGAAGAAGTAATAAAAAAAACTCCCAGCAAGTGAAAGTCCTGGACTGCATGGATTTACGGGAGAGTTTTACCAAACATGCGAAGAACTAATACCTATCCTCCTCAAACTATTCCAAAAAATTCAAGAGGAAGGAAGACTTCCATGCTCTTTTTATGAAGCCAGCATTATCCTAATTCCAAAACCAGATAAAGACACTACAAAGAAAGAAAATTACAGGCCAGTATGCCTGATGAACATAGATGCTTAAATCCTCAACAAAATATTAGCAAATTTGATCCAGCAATACTTTAAAAAGATTATACACTATGACCAAAATGAGATTTATTCCAGGCACACAAGGTTGGTACAATATCCACAAATCAATAAATGTGATACATCGCATAAACAAAATGAAGGATAAAAATCACATGATCGTATCAATAGGTGCAGAAAAAGCATTCAATACAATCTAGCACCCATTTTTAATTAAAAAAACAAAACAAAACTCTCAGCAAAGTGGGAATGGGGGGTCATAACTGAACATGATAAAGGCCATATGTGACAAACTTACAGGCAACATATACTCAATGTGCAAAAACTGGAAGTGTTTCCCTTAAGAACAGAAACAAGACAAGGATGTCCACTTTCACCACTCTTATTCAACATAGTACTGGAAGTCTTAGCCACAGTGATAAGACAGGAAGAAAAGATAAAAGGCATCCATATTGGAAAGGAGGAAGTAAAATGATCATTATTTGCAGATGACATGATACTGTACATAGAAAACCCTAAAGAATCCACTAAGGAGCTACTAAATTTAATAAATGAATTTGGTAAAGTAGCAAGATATGAAATCAACATCCAGAAATCGATGGCATTTTTATACACCAATAATGAACTCACAGAAAGAGAAATTAAAAAAACAATCCCATTTACCATTGCAATAACAAACAAAAAAATAAGATACCAAGGAATAAATTTAACCAAAAAGGTAAAAGACCTGTACTTGGAAAACTACAAGACATTGAAAAAAGAAATAGAGGAAGATACAAACAAGTGGAAGCATGTGCCATGTTCATGGATGGGAAGAATTAACATCATCAAAATGTCCATACTACCCAAAGCAATCTATAGATTAAATACAATCCCTATTAAAATACCAATGGCATACTTCACAGAACTAGAACAAACACTCCAAAAAATGTATGTGGAACCAAAAATGACTCCAAATAGCCACAGCAATCTTGAGAAAGAACAAAATTGGAGGGACCATAATAGTGGATATCAAACTATACTACAAAGTTACTCTAATCAAAACAGTCTGGCACTGGCACAAGAACAGGCATATAGACCAATGGAACAGAATAGGAACCCCAGAAATCAACCCACACCATTACGGTCAATTAATATTTGACAAAGGAGGCAAGAACATACAATGGAGTAAAGACAGTCTCTTCAACAAATAGTGTTGGGAAAACTGGACAGGCACATGCAAAAGGATGAAACTAGACTACCAACTTACACTACACACAAGAATACACTCAAAATGGATAAAAGGCTTAAATGTAAGTTGTGAAACCATAGAAATCCTAGAAGAAAACATAGGCAGTAAAATCTCAGACATCTCATGTAGCAGAATTTTCACCAATACAGCTCCTAGGGCAAGAGAAACAAAGGAAAAAAAAAAATAAATAAACTATATCAAGTTAAAAAGCTTCTGCACAGCAAAAGAAACCACCATCAAAATGAAAAGGTAACCCACTGTATGGGAGAACATATTTGCCAATGATACATCTTATAAGTGGTTGATTTCCAAATTATAATAAGGACTCATACAATTCAACACTAGAAAGACAGACAATCCAATTGAAAAATGTGCATAGCACCTGAACAGACACTTCTCCAAAGAGGACATACAGATGGCCAATAGACATATGAAAAAATGTTCAACATCACTAATCATCAGAGAAATGCAAATTAAAACCACAATGAAATCTCTCCTCACACCTGCTAGAATGGCTATCATCAATAAATCAGCAAACAACAAGTGCTGGCGAGGGTGTTGAGAAAAGGGAACCCTAGTTCATTGCTGATGGGAATGCAGACTGGTGTAGCCACTGTGGAAAACAGTATGGAATTTCCTCAAAAAATTAAAAATGGAACTGGCATTTGACCCAGCAATCCCACTTCTGGAAATGTATCCTAAAAACCCTGAAACACCAATCAGAAAGACTATATACACCCCTATGTTCATAGCAGCATTATTTACAATAGCTAAGATTTGGAAACAGTAGATGAATGGATAAAAAAGCTGTGGTACATTTACACAATGGAATACTATGCAGCTATTAGAAAGAAATATCTCGTACCCTTTGAGACTCCATGGAGGGACCTGGAGAGTATTATGCTAAGTGAAATAAGCCAATCAGAGAAAGATAAATATGACATGATCTCACTTATTTGTGGAATCTAATGAACAAAATAAATTGACCAACAAAATAAGACCTGAGGCATGGAGGCATGGAACAGACTGACATATCTCAGATGCAGCAGGGGTGGTGATGAGAAGAGATAAACCAAAGAACTTATACACTTATGTGCATAGCCATGGACACAGACAGTAGTGTAATGAAGGCCTCGCGGGGGTTGGGGCTGGGCGAAGGGAGGTAAAAGGTGGTGGGGAACAGGAGGACATCTTCAGTACTGTTAACAATAAAAAAATATATATTTTAGAAAAATCTGTGAGTGCTGTTAAGTACCATAAGTTTTCTGTATTGCCATTTAGTTCATCTTTACAGCAATTCAGAAGGCAGACATTACCCAACCTTATCGAAAACGAAAAGAGATGAACTAACGTGCTCAAGGTCTCAATATGTGGGTTGTCTAGAATGCAAACCAGAGCAGGTCTGTTTCCAAGGCCCTTGATCTTAGCACTGCACGTGCTGACTCTTCAATAAAACCCAAGTGGCCAGTGCACAAGCCGACATTGTCGCAGAAACCCAAATCCTGGGCTATTGACATAGGAAATCTGAACCACAGAGGAGCTCAAGTGATTGCCTCTCAAAGTAATAGCAAAAGACCGCGGTGCATTTGAGGGGCATGAACCCAGATCTTGACTCTCTCAGCCTAATGATATTTAAATTATGCTTGTCTGACATAAAAATATATTGCAACTTGCTAAAAAATGTACTGCCTGCTGGTAAGTGCTGTCAGTTGCTTCCATTTTAGTCTTTTCCCTCATCTTGTTCTACTTCATGTTACTCTAAAAGATACTGCAGAGTCCCATTAAGCATTTTTTGACATCTGTTACTTTTTAAAATCTTATTTCTTTTATTGTTTATTAACTATTTTTATTGAAAAAGTAATACACACATAGTAGAAAGATCCAAATGACACAATAGGGCATATGGGAAAATGACAGCCTCTCTCTTGATTGCAGATTCCCTCCCATCATTACCCCTCTCTTGGGCATCCATTTGGGAATATTCTACATAGCTACAAATGTGCGTGTGTATGTGTGTGCATGTGTACACATATGTAGTAACGAATACCTCTTCCAATGACCAAAATAATTCCATGTTTCATAGGAATACAAAATGTGTATTATCAAATATTTTGCTCTAATACTACCCAAATTCTTATTTCAAACTCGTAATTGCCTTCTATTTATTTATATGTTTGGGATTCATTATTGGAACTACAAGGAACTTGGCAGCACCAAGGCATTTGGCAAGAAAGCCTTCCTTTTCTTATAGTAGTAATTAAAAGCCTGTTCCAAAATGAAATGAATCTGGTGGATCAAGTGAGTCGATAGGTGTTAGGCTGATAGAAGTGCCCTGGTGTGGTACAAGCAGCACAGAATGTCGGGGATCAGGAACCTGGCTGTTCCACTAGCAATGTGGTCCCTGATAAGTCATGTGATCTCTCTGAGGCTCAGTTTCCTTACCAGTAAATTCAGAAACCTAGTCTAGATACTTTGCCAGGTCCCCCTGCTCTGCCACTGTATGACTCTGAATTCTGGTTAAGAAACTACCGGGCTGGAAATAGAGAGGCTGGAAATTTACCACATCGTAGTCATTAATTCTGTTGATCAAATAGTTCTAGTTCCATTAGGTCCACAGTAGGGTCTCACTCCCTCCTACTTTGATGTCAGCCTCAGCCATGTGACTTGCTGGTGGTCCATGAAGTGTGAGTGGGCATGACATGTTTCATTCCCAGGCGGAAGCCTGGAGAGTCAGTGCATGGTTTTCTGTGTTCTCTCTGTCTCAGTGTTCCTGGAAAGGCCTTCCCCACTCCCAGTCTGGGTTCCTAAGTGAGGACAACGGAGAGCAGCACATCAGCGGAATCAAAATGGACCTCTAGTGTGAACAAGAAATAAATCTTCAAACCAATGAGATGTGGACAGTTTGTTATTGACACTTCCCCGAGCAGAGCTTGACCGCGGCCATGTGAATGCTGGATGTGTTCCTGAAAAGTAACTTAGAGCAATGACAGTAATCTCCCAGTATGCATGTAGCTCATTTAACACACATGAAGGGTTTTTCAGTGATCTTCCTGAACATTTTTAATGCCTGGTAGAATCTGAAGAGGTCTTTCTCCCCCTCTTTCTATCTTTTTTTATTCGTTTATGTTCTCTTTTAATTGGTTTCCTAAACTTTTGACCTGCTTCCCTATTTGATATTCCATCTTCTAAGAGTTTGCTGTCTTCTCGCCCCTTCTCCCTGTGCCTCACTTTTTCCTGCACAGCCTTCTCTTGACACATGCCCTGACGGTTGCCTCCCTGGCCTGCCTTTCAGCTTCATAAAGCCCCATGGGGTCCCTACCTCCAATTGTTGTTGTTTTCCATGCATCTTCCTTCTTTCTTTTGGATCCTCTCTAATCTGTCTTGTCTGAATTCTCAAATCAAATAAACACCTTCTCAGATACCTTTTAGGTGATCCTCATCCTCCTTGACCAACCTACCAACCTGAGAGAGCAGATGACACCTTCTTTCTTCTTTAGTAACCATCATTTTCGGTGAATCTTTTGTTTCTGGGGCCTCTTCCAATAATGGACATTGACTTTTATTTCAATTTAATGAACAATTCCTGATTCACTACTGGAGTGGGTCACTGTACTGTCAATGAGAAACCTAAAGGCTGTCTGCAAGTCAGGGATTCATTTGAGGAGTAATATACCCCATGAATGCTAGAAATATATATATATGTATTTAGAAATATTTCTGAAATAGGAGAAGTCAGACCCTTGGGAGTGGTGAGTCACCTGCCAGTTTAGGTCCAGCTCCATTTTCTGTTACCAGGACAAAGGAGCTACATGAGCACATACTTGAACCAGAGTTGTGGTCCGGAGCCATGCACAGTAATTAAAGAAGCAGACAAGGTAACAGGAAGTGGGACCTTGAAGAGAATCTAAGGGGATTACATAGCCACGTTCTGATGGTCAGGGTTCTGCTGATGTGGAGATCCTGTTAAAGAGCCGGGTTATCTTCAAGGCCCTGCTGAGGTGTGAATTAGGGTGTCAGATGACAAGGGGCACTTTCAAAGCAGTAGGAGAGGGGGGCATACCTGTAACTCTTCCTAATTCGAAGTGGGTCGAGGTGCCCACCGCAGGTAGTAGCAGAGCTAAGGAAGCTCTCCTCTGACTGGGGCAGCCAGGAGCCGCTCGGTGAAGAGGCTTCACAGACGAGATCGGAGCTGGCCTCGTCCGAGAAACGAGGGCGGTAATCCCTACCACGCAGGTTACGGTGAGGAGTTATGGAGGGCAGGCAGGTGAGGAGGAGGGTCAGGTGCATGGAAGTGTGGCACAGTGTTTGTGGAATTTCATCAGCTGCAGAAGAAAGGGTAAGAGAGGGAGGAGCTGAGAATGGTTCCATATTCTTTCTCTTTGCTTTGAGATTCAACTTATTACAAAGAGTGGCATTAAGTATGACTCTTCTGAGGCAGACAGGAATTCTAAAATGAAAAGGATCACAATTTAAAAAATGGGCAGAGGACCTAAATAGACACCTCTCCAAAAAGGACATACAAATGGCCAAGAGAGATATGAAAAAATGCTCAATATCACTAATCATCAGAGAGCTGCAAATTAAAACGACTATGAGATATCACCTCACACCTGCCAGAATGGGTGCCATCAACAAATCATCCAACAACAAGTGCTGGCGAGGATGTGGAGAAAAGGGGACTCTAGTACACTGCTGGTGGGAATGCAGACTGGTGCAGCCACTATGGAAAACACTATGGTGTTACCTCAGAAAGTTAAAAATGGAACTGCCATTTGACCCAGTGATCCTACTTCTAGGAATATAGCCTAAGAAGCCTGAAACACCAATCAGAAAGAATACATGTACCCCTATGTTCATAGCAGCACTATTTACAATTGCTAAGATCTGGAAACAGCCCAAGTGTCCATTAGTAGATGAATGGATAAAAAAGCTGTGGTACATATACACAATGGAACACTATGCAGCTATAAGAAAGAAAGGTCTCTTATCCTTTGAGACGACATGGAGGTACCTGGAGAGTCATATGCTAAGCAAAATAAGCCAATCAGAGAAAGACAAGTACCACATGATTTCACTTTTTTGTGGAATGTAATGAACAAAATAAGCTAAAGAATGGGCTGGAAGGTTCCATTCTATTTCTATGACCCAGAGACATAGAAAGGACTATGGTTCAGACTGACAAACCTCAGAGGAGGGCATAGGGAGGAGGGATGAGATAAACCAAAGAACTTATATGCATGTATGCGTAACCAATGGACATAGACATCAATGCTGGGGGAAGGGGGGTGGGATCGGGAGGAGGGTGTCTAGGTGGGAAAAAGGAGAAACATCTGTAACAAAAATAAATTAATTTAAAAATAAATTATATCAAGAAAATAAACAAATAAAATGAAAAGTGTCAGTTTGCAAAGTGGTTAAGAGTGTGGATTCTGGACCTGGATAGCCTGGGTTCCAATCTTGGCTATCCTTTTGCAAACTCGATGAATCCACGCAAGTCATCTTATGTATTTCTAATCCTTCATTTTTCATCTGTAAAATGAGAATGATTACAGTATTATAGTGAAGACTGAATGAGATGATATAGTCCGGCCTATGGGAAGTGTTCAATAAAGTGTTTTTTATCACACTAAATGTATTGGTAATCAGTTTAGTTGAGAGGACAGAAACTACTCTAGATATTTCAAAGAGAAAAGGACTTAAAACAGAGAATTGGGTTTGTAAAATTTCATCAAGCTGTACAACTTATATATCATATTTCAATGTCTATTATTTCTGTCGGTATATTTTAATAAAAGTTAACAAACTTGAAAAAAGCTTTGGAAGGATTGGCTGCACAAGTTACAGCAAAGAGGCAGCCACGAGCTTTCAGCTTTACTGCCGGAGCTGTGATTCTGAGATCAGGAAGTTACTGCCACCTCCCAGTGGTCAAGAAACTGCAGAAAATCAGCATGGGCCATGGTCACAGCTGGCCCTGCAACCCCTGGCAGTCAGGGGACCAGGGAAGCCACTGATGACATGTGGCCAAAGCCATATGTTCACCCGCACTGCCAGAGGAAAAATAACTTCTACTTCTTTTCCAACACTCATTTAAGCTCATCTTACAGGCAGAACCTAAACCGTAGCAGGAACCCTGCTGACATGGGAGTCTGGGAAACGCAGTTCCCAGCCATCATTCCCTGAGACACTGGGAGGGCATAGAAGCGGCTGGGCACGATGCAAGTGCCAAGTAGTGCCCCCCACACACAGATGTGCCTGCATCTGGAATTCTAGCAGTGGGCTGGAAGGCTCCATTCTATTTTCTTTCCATGCTCTGTGATTGACACCCCTATGGGACTGTGGCTCTCCTCCTTTGAGCTCCTGAGTCTGAGCCTGCAATCAATTGGTGTCCTTACTTGGCTGCTGTTGGGTCTCTGGCTGAAGTCAGGGAATGTCCCCTGTCACACTTAGTGCCCCTGCCTGCCACGGTGAGGTCAGTGTCATCTTTGTAATCCATGCCAAATGCATTCACAATGTTTTGGATCCAACTACACAAACTTTGGACTGGAAAGGAGACAGTTTTAGCTCTTAGAATGCTTCAGCAACATATGATTCTCCTCCACAAAGTGCCTCCCATATGTCCTGGCAGATTTTCCACACTTTCTTCCCTTTGAAGCATTTTTAAGTTGACTGAGATTTAGCAGCATCACCGTTTTGCGTTTAGTCGGCCATCCGCTGGCTGTAGGACCCTGGGCACGTTTGCTCACCTTTCTGGGCCTTGGTTTTTCCATGCACAAAATAGGGGTGTTATATTAGCTGGTCCCTGAGCTCTCTTCCAAGCCTGACATGTTATGATCGGCGGCTGCAGAGTGCAGTGGTTAGAGCACAGGCTTGCACGCAGACGGTACTGTGGCAGCCTTGGATTGGGAGATGATTTTCTCTCCTCGATTTGCAGCGACCCCACCCACCCATTCCCCCAGCCTGGCAAGGACCCTTGGGTCAGAGACCACAAAAGAAACACCTTACCTAGCGCCTACCTTGTCACCTTCGGCACAGTTCAGATGCTTCTCGTAGGCACGCGAGTCTCTGCGCCGAGGGCTGGGCCCACGAGAGGCCGGGCAAATCCGCGTTAGGACAGAGACACGTCACGGCTCATTTTTGCCTTTGAGGCCCTCTTTGTTTGGAAGACGCTTGTTGTCTAAAGTCAGCTAAATTTAGCCATATTTTGTCAGCTGTGTACGCTCCAAAGAGAAGCCTAGCAAATCTCAGCCATGTCACACGTTATTAGTCATGCGAGCCCTCAAAGGCGCTGGAGGAGCCCGTCCCGGGCTGGCGGCGCAGCGGAGAAATGCTGCTCCGACTCTTTCAGGATTTACCTCGAGAAGCAGGATGGAGGGCAAAGCGTGAAATCCTCCAAACAATGGGTGATTTTCCCCCTCTTGCAAGATTGACAAATGGGATATTCAAATGAGGAGAAAAATGTACAAAGCGGGATAGAAAGTGTTCGTGTGGCCTTTTTCTTAGACACGCCATCCAGCTTCCACCCGCCCTTCGCCTGAATTTGAATTGAGAAATACCGTTTAGTGGCTGGCATCGGGTTAACTATTTCAGGCACAGACAGGGAAAGAAAGTCGCCTTTGTTGAGGACTTACTTGGAGTAGGTGCTTTGTGTTCATCATGTCCCCTGCTTCTAAAAACCATGCAATATGGCACGTGGTTGACCCTCATTTTGCAAAAGGAGAAACTAAAATTCAGAGAGGTGAATTACAAGAGCCAGGCTGTAAATTCAATTTGCTTAACTCCTAAGTCTATGCTCTTCCCACAGCTAGTGTCAAGGTAAGTACATAGAGGAAATCAACTTAACCAGGATGTTGAGATGGAAACATCCGCATCTTTACGTTGGCTTCCCATTTCCGTGTGCACAGCTCGGTCAGGGCTGTGTGATTCCACCCTGTGAGGCTCAAGGGTCAGGACACGCGTGTGAACAAATAGATCTCCATGACCACACACTCTCCACGGGGTTGGGCCCAGGTTGCTTTGGCAGTTGCTGAACAAAATCTCCTGCCTGAAAAAAAAGACATGTATCTGCTCCAGCATAAGACCCATGAAATGAAAAGGCAAACCCCTCTGTTGTCAACGGGGAAAGGAACTCTCTCCACAGCTTTGGTTCATCTGTGATTCTATGGCAGGTTGACAATTTAAACTCTCTCCTAACAAACCTTCCTGTAAAATTTCTGGAGTTTCTAAATAAAGATAAATGCTTAATTCAGTATGACAAGATGCCTCCAAGCATCCTGCAAAGAGTAATCGCTTTGGTATCCTGACCCTACCACATCTCCCCTTTCCTGGGAATTAAAGGCCCAATAAAAACACCGGTCTGGATTGTCTGAGATCTTTTCTCTCATCTCAAAGACCATAATGGGATTCATGACCCTCTGTGAACCGGCTCTCTGAATGTAAGTGATGGAAGGGCCTTGGAGATGAGAAAGTAAAGTCAATAAAAGTGAAGCGATCCATGCCAGATTTGACTGCTAGTTAGTGACAGAACCTGGGGTAAACCTGGGTCTTCTGACTCGAGGATCAATAGATAACAGCGTCGTAGAGTTGCAGGAAGGAGCCTCTACCCTTGACGCCACCTCTTAATAAACTACATGACCCTAGGAAACTCTTAACCAATCTGAGCCTCAGCTTCTTCATTCAAAATAGGATGAGGGTTGTAAAGAGCATTAGTGATACTAAAGTATTCAGGAAGTACGCCACAGAGTGGATGCTCAGCAAATGGTAGCTAGTATTGTTAAGGGGTAAAAACACTAAAAGTTATAGGAGTTCAAGGAAGGACGCCACTGGCATACTGGAGTGGTAAAGAAGGATGGGTTAGAGAAGGGCACTGAATTAGGCCTTGCCCAGCTAATTCTTGGGTGGGAGTAAAAACAGGTAGGGCTTTCTTTTTGTTGTTTTTGTTGACCCTTACCTGAGGATATTTTTTCCATTGATTTTTTTTAGAGAGAGTGGAAGACAGGATGGAGGAGGGAGAGAGAGAGAGAGAGAGAGAGAGAGAGAGAGAGAGAGAGAGAGAGAGAATCATCATTATGAGAGAAACACGTTGATTGGTTGCCTCCCAAATGACCCCAGGGTCTGGAATCAAACCTGCAGCCCAGGTACATGCCCCTGACTGGGAATCAAACCCATGACCCTTCAGTTCTCATGCCAGCACTCTAATCACTGGACTGGGGCAGGTAGGGCATTCTTGACAGTGCAATGAAATACGTACATGCTTGTACGTAGAAAAAACAAAGATCCATTTTAAGAACAATGAGTAAGCAGGTTTGACTGGAGCATCAGGTTCAGGAAAGTGAGTTGCTGGAGATCAAACTGCCAAAGTCAGATTGAGAAGAACTTGGACATCATGCTGAGAAGTTAGAGATGTAGGCAGTCAGGAACGTTTGAAGGGCCCTAGCCAGAAGAATTACTGAACACAGTATATCAGTCAGGAAATGACGTGGAGCCAGCTGGAGGTGAGGAGAATCACGGAAAGGTTCTTGTACAAGCCAGGCAGGAGAGGAAGAACACAAATGAAAGTCATAGCCACTGGAATGAATAGGAAAAGATGAGTGTGAAGGACATTTTAAAACAAAAGTTGGCAAGAAGAATCAATACTATTACAGAAAAAAAATTAATTAGCTTTGTAAAGTGGAGAGAGAATATTCATGGATTGTTGGGTTGAGTACTGTATTTTAAAGGAAAAATGTCCCCATCCACAAATTTAAGAGAAAAAGACCATGATAAATGATTAAGCCAAAATGACTAAAAGACTTTAAGAAATGATAAAATGAACTCAAATGAAGATTAAATGTTCAAGATCTGCAAGTCTTGGCTCAAACAAAAACCCTTAGGGTTAACTTTCAATATGTATCTTGGTGATTCTTTGAAGTCTTTTTCCTAATGGCAGATCTAGTTGCTGAAAAATGATGGCAGCGTATTAAAATTGATAGCAATTTAATGCTCCCTTTGCTGTACTGTCCCTTATTTCTACAGGGAGACTCACCGAGTCTATTTGAGCCTTTCTTAACAATCATATTTTTAAACTTAATAGCAATACTCAGAGCTGCCTTTCTTCTTAGGCAGCTGTTTGGCAGAAGGCTGGACCCCTCAGGTGTCCCTTGAGGAAAGAGAAACAGTCCAATAAGGTCTTGAAATGTCATATACTATCAGAGGTCAGTCAGTCAGGAGACAAAAACCTACCAATTATTTGAACAGAAAGATGGGAATGTAAAGATAGTTATACAATTGTTAACTAAGTAACTGAAAGGCAGAAGACTAAGTTATCACAGAGGTAGCAACTGCAAGCAGCAGTGATCACCCCTATGGCTGGTATTATTAAATATACCAGCTGGTGTTCATAGGGCTGGTTCTGTTACATCCTAGAAGCTTGCAGAAAGGGCACCAAGTTGCTGAAACTGACATCTGAGGAGTGGCTGCTGTTTGCAGGGCACTAGTTTCTGAGCCCATAGGAGGAGGAGCCCCCAAGGGTCTGGGATCCAGACTTCTGAGGAGGGGGTGCTAGCCAGCTGGTGCTGGCATCTCCTGGGCAGTGAGGCTGCTTCTGGAAGTGTTGGAAAAAGAACAAACTGCATTCAGCTGCTACTACTAGAAGCACTTGCTGCTGCCAACCCAAAGAATTGCTGCTAGGGTGATGCTGACAGGAGTGAAACAGGCTGGATACAGACAGGAAGTTCCTCCTCCATCCTCCCTGTCTCCTCCCAGCACCCCCTAGTGGCAGAGAATATCTGGGGCCAGTTGACAAAGCAGAAATGAGGTTTGCAGAGTTCTAGTCCCAGCATGGTAAACCGAGTAAAGAGGATGGGTTTAGAGCTGAGACACAATAATTTCATAATCGGCCCATGACACTTACTGTGTCAGCCTCTTGGATAGTCACTGTGTATATTAAAGGCTCTGGGCAGTTCTAGAGAAAATAAATCAGATTAACTTTGTGTAACTGAGCAGTCATCAAATTGACAGGAACCTTCTTATATCCCTTGCCCTTCCCCAGTATAATGAAATGCAACCATAAAAACCAACGGGCTGGATCTGTACGTTGGCACAGAAAAATGCCCATTATGAACCACTTTACTTCCATATGAAAAACAAATTGCGTGTTTCCATAAAAACAGAGAAAAGCTGAAGGCTGAATACCAAACAATGAGCAGTGGTTATCTTCTGCCTGGAAAGGTGTCAGTTATGGAGTTTCTTTCACGTTGCATTTCGCTTCTACAGTGCTTGAATTTCAACATGAGTGTGTATTATTTTATAATTTAAAAAATCACTTTTGAGGTAAAAAAAAAAAAGAAAGAACACCTAGAAAAGGCAGTTTTCACAGTACTATCAGTGTTCCTGTTAATCTATGGCACCAAAACGAACATTTTCGAAGAGAAGAAAAAAAGAAGGTAAGCAGCATTTACTAAACACCTACTACATGCCACGCTGTTGAGAATGTGGCATGCATCTTCCCATTTAATCTTCTCATCAGTTCTATTATTCCTGTTTTCCAGGTGAGGAACAATTCTCAGATGTGATTTCCCCAATACCTAGTAAACATAAGGCGCTACTGTAACCTACTGCACTGTACTACTGCATTATTTATCTTGTAGATGCTTCTTGTATTTCTTACATTTAATTTGTTCTTTCTACCTAATCCTAATTTTTAATATTCAAGGACTTATATCTTATTTTTCTAACTTATATAATCCTTTTGAGGGATGTTATGGGCTGAAATATGCCCCCCCACCCCAATTCATATGTTTAAGTCCCAACCCCCATCACCTCAGAATGTGACAGTTTTTGGAGAGATGGCCTTTAAGCAGATGATTAAAATGAGGTTGTTATGGTAGGCCCCAAGCCAATCTGACAGGTGTCATTATAAGAAGAAGAATTTTTGACAAGCAAAGAAACACGAGGGGTGCACATACATAGTCTGAGGGGTGACAATGGGAAGGCACAATGAGAAGGTGGCCATCTGCAAGCCAAAGAGACAGGCTTCAGAAGAAATCAGGCCTGTCCATACCTTGCCCTTGGAGCTGTACCTCCAGAACTGTAGGAAAAGTGAATTTCTATTGTTTAAGTGCTTAGTTGGTATTATTTTGTTGCGGCAGCCCTAGCAGACTCGTACAATGGAATTATTACGATTTATACTTATTTAAATTAAGCTGTTAGTGCTTTGGGTGTAGCAGATCTTTTGTAAGCATTTTGGTTATTTATCACTTTGATCTTTCATTAATTTATTCAAGAAATCTTACTAGACTAGCTCCTTGTGCCAGGCACTGTTCTAGACCCTGGGGATATACAGTGGACAAGAAAAATCTCCGCTATCATGAAGCTTAGATTCTACTAGGGGGAAGAGAAGAAACCAGATAAATAAGTAAATATACACTATGTTAGACAGTGATAAATAAGTAAAATAAAGAGAGAGAAAAACAAAGGTAGGAGAAGGATTGGAAAGACTTGGTGAAGTAGGTGACATCGGACCTTCATTGCTGTTAGAATTGGCAGGCGATCTTGAGTAGGTGTCTGTGGTCATTTTAAACTTCTCAACCTTCTGAAAGTCAGCAAACATGTACCATCTACACTCTTCAAAAGTCAAGTTTTCATCGCAATAGGTCATTGAGCAGCTAAGAGATACAAGTCAATCACAGACATGCTTTTTGCTTCAAAAACTGATTACTCCCAGGGTAGCTTTTCTGGTTCAGAAACACTCCCGTCCTCCCACCTTCTTTTAAAGCTTTACCATGCAATCCTTTAAAAAAAAAAAGGAGAAAATGCCTAAAAGTTATTTACATCCAGTCAGAAATGGAAATGGCTTTTAGCGTGCGTTAGCGTTCCCACCAGAAAGGACCTCGGACGTTTTCTGTTTGCTCACACAGCTTCGTATTTAAACTGTAACAGAAAACAGGGCAGGGCAGTAGTTGGAGAAGAGCAGGGAGACTGAATCATTTCCAGGATTTCCTGATTTGCTGGCTGACCTCGACTGCATCTCCTTAACCTCTTTTCTTGACGCCATAGTTTCACACAAGAGCAGGGATAAAGAAATTTGTGGTTTTGGTGTTGCTATCGAATGTGTAGAGCTTGTGGTTGGAAGAGACAAGAAGCAGTCCGCTGTATCTGCACAGCATTTCCCTGGCTCCTCCCCTGTGTTCTGCTTGCTGTTGTCCACTCTGGACGGGCATGGCTCCCCTGCGTCCTCCCAGACCACTCAGGAGAAGCTGCCTGCCACCTCTTTGCTTCACTTACTCTCTGGGGACAGCCATGGCTCAAACCTGGTGGCTGTGAGCTAAGAGTTCAGCTTGTGGCTGCCTTGACCTGCCGCATTCCTTTGTTTCAGCCACAATTTCAGTTTCATTAAATCTATCTGTACCTACAGGGCCAATGTCACTGGCAGGAAAGAAACCCGATGGACAGGGAAAACTGAATGAATTCCACAGATTCCACTAAGCCATCCTGGGTACCTGGGACAAAGGCACCTCCCTGAGAGGACCGCCTTTGTGGGGCCTCTCCTGGATCTGGGTCCTGAGACCGGTGGAAACAAATTTCCCGTGTTCCATAACTTCAAATGTGAGAAGGCAGTGCCGCGAGGGGCACTTTCTCAGGCTTTTTAAACAGACTAGTAAAGACAGCACAAGGTGAAGAGGCTCTCGGTAATTGAGGCCCGGGGGCTACTAGCAGCATCCCTGATTCGGCCCATTCCCAGGACCTCGTCCACCGTGCCAGATCCCCTTAGGATTCCCCCAAATGACAGATGGCTCTCCCGGATGGCCAATCAGCACAGATGTGATCCCAGCCTTTAGATAAACAATAGCCCTTGCTGGCATGGAAAGTAACCTAAATTTCTCCAATTATAAGTGCAGCAAATGCCACAGTCTTGGACAGACTCTGTTTCTAGGTCCCCATGGTCAAATTAAGGACAGAGGCACTTGCATGGAGTAGAAGAGGGAATAATGTATGGGGTAAGCTTGAGTTCTAGTTCCCGCTCTTTCACCGAAGAGCTGAGTGACCTTATCCAAGTCACTTCCCCCTCCAAGCCTGTGTCCTCATCCATATTGATTGCAGCCATAGGTCTTTATGGCCCATAATCCACGTGTAATGCACATGTCAACTTCAGTTTCCCTTTGAGATCCTACTAAAGCTCTTTTGATCCTTGCCCCGTGGGCAGTGAGACCCCTGTCCTCCCAGCATCTGGGGATTGAAGGCAGGAACAGGAGAAGGTTCATGGGTTTCTCCTCCTCTCTGCCTCTCAGCTCTTGTGTCAAGTGGATCCATCAGTTTACAGCTCATGTGTGAGGATCCAGCTCTGGCCTGTGATCCACTTCATCACTGATTTCCATCGATGATCGATCACACAGACGAATTCCTTGTACCAGGCCTTTGTGTGGGAGGCAACGCTAAGTCATTTAGTAAGAGGGAAACCATAGACTTGATCTTAGACACCCTGGAACTTGAAAGGCCTTCCCTGCCAACCTGAGCTCCAGGCTCTGGCCACATGGCTGGGGTCTCTCTCTCCCTCCCACTCCTCATTTCCTTTCAGGAATACAAGCAAATCCTCCTATTTATATGCAGAGTAATTAATTTCCTGTCCTGTCCTTGTCCTTGTCTTCCAGTCCTGCTTTTTCCTTCCAGACCTTGTTCTGGAGGCTTTATGATTTCACTCCCAAATTGCCCAATAATGTATTTTCCTCAGTATAGTTAGTTCCTTTCTACGAGGAATTCTAGCGCTAGCTGTTATGTTAATACACACACATTTAATCCCTCGGGACTTGTAAGTCCTCAACATTTCAATCTAACAAGAATTGTTTGAGCACCTAGTGTGCTTGGTGCTGGGGCTGCTCACTGTGGGATCTAAAATAAACAATATATCCAAATTGGCACCTGCTCAGGTGGGAAAACAAGATTAAAACACTCAGAGAACTGATTATAATTAACTGGCAAAATACATGCTGGGAGAGGTTAAGATGAGGAAGGACCAACTTGATACAGGGGGGTTTTCACAGACGCTAAATCTTGAGAGAGGCCCCAGCAGATAGGCTGCCTGCACCAGGTAAGTATCTTTGGAGAAGTGGGTCATTTTCAAAATCGCAGAGGCAGAGCCACCACCTTCTGCGAGGTGCAGTGATGTTTTCCTCCAACACATGCCTAGTTGGAAAGTTCAGCTTGAGCCATGTGTGATTTCTCCAACACAGAGATGATACTGATCCTCCCCGGTTTCCCTCTGTTCTACCCCTTGGTGAGCAATTACTGTACACCAGCCGCCACTCCAGGCTCCAGCCCCTACCCTCACGGAGCTACGTTCTGGATGGCTCAGTGACGGGCAGTGGCTCCTTGAGTCCGGTTGTCAGCCCAGATGCTTGGGTCAGCGGCACGTCCCTGTGGCAGCATGACTGAGAGAGGACGCTGGAAAAAGTGAAGACACAAGCCCAGAGCCTCCTAAGCAGCAAATATGTACTCTCATTCGTTCTTTCACTGGCCATTTATAGAGTGCTCAGTGTGCGCCAGGGCCTGGAAAAGGGAGTAAAACCCATCCTTCCCCTTATGGAATTACCAGTCTTTGAAGTTCTACTTAAAAGATGACTACTGTGATAGAAATGGGTAATGAGAGCTCCAGGAGTGCAAAGGAAGAAGAAAATAAACTTCTATGTCTAAGGGTCATCAGAGAAGGCTTCACAGAGGAGGTGACCTTTGGAAAAGGAGCACCAACTCTCTAAGCAGAATGGGGGACATGGAATCTACAAAAGCCTAAATGTGTTAAAGAATATTTCAGAAACACAAGTTCGATTAGCTGTCGTAAGACATATGGAAAGATGCTCAACATCACTAATCATCAGGGAAATGCAAATCAAAACCACGATGAAATAGCATCTCACACTTATTAGAACGGCTATTACCAAAAAGTCAACAAATAACAAGTGTTGGCGAGGACATGTAGAAAAGGGAATTCTCCTGCCCTGTTGGTGGGATTTTAATTTGGTGCAGCCACTGTGGAAAACAGGAGGCTCCTCCAAAGATTAAAATAAAACTACCATATGACCCAGCAATTTCACTCCTGGGTATTTATCTGAAGAAAACAAAAACACTAATTAAAAAAGATATATGCACCCTATGTCCATTGCAGATTATTTGTAATAGCCAAGGTATGAAAATAACCTAATTGTTCATCAGTGTATGAGTGAATAAAGATGTGCTACATGTATACAATGGACTATTACACAGCCATAAAAAGGAACGAAATCTTGCCATTTGCAACAACGTGGATGGACCTTGAAGGTATTACGCTTGGCAGAATAAGTCAGAAAGAGAAAGACAAATAAATACCATATTATTTCACTTATATGTGGAATCTAAGGAAAATAAACAAAGCAGAAACAGATTCATCAATATAAACAACACACTGATGTTTGTCAGAGGGGATGGATGAAAAAGTTGAAGGGGAATAAGAGGTAAAAACTTTCACTTATAAAATAAATGTCACAGGGTTGTAATATACCATATGGGGAGTATAGTCAATAATATAATAACTTTGTTTGGTGACAGATGGTTATTAGATTTATTGTGGTGATCACAAAAGACATATAAATGTTGAATCATTATATAAATGTTGAAACTAATATAATATTATATGTCAACTATACTTTAATACAAAATTTAAAAAGTCGCCCTGGCCAGTTTGGCTCAGTGGTTGGAGCATCGGCCTGCAGACCAGAGAGTCCTGGGTTCGGTTCCCGCTGGGGGCACATACCAAAAAATAAAAAAATAAAAAGTGGCTGCCAAAAGATTTTTGAGGTGGAATAGGTGAGAAGAGAAGGCAGAGTCATGAGGCATCCATAGAGGGTAGGGTCATGAAACCATGTGTGGCCTTCATCCCATTAGCAAATGGTACCACTAGAGCTTTTAAACATATGGGCTAGGGTGTCCACACTGTCTCCTAGTTCTGGCATCAGTGTGAAGGGTGAACTGAATAACAGGAGGCTGGTAAACAGTGAGGCAGATGCGTAAGAGCTATCATCGCACGAGCAAGTTATGATGAGGGACTGTATGAACTGACTACGGTCGAAGAGTTGACCTACCCCCAATCTAACTGTTGCTGTGTAAAATAAAAATGTTTTAGTTAGGAGTGTGGTGGTGTATATTGATGCAACTTTTATGTACTAAAAATTGTATCTCCTGATTAAAAAGGGAGACATTTATTCCTAGTGTTCTCCTTGAAGGTGACCTGTAAGAACCTGTGACAGTGGTTGCTAGGGAGCTGCAAGCCGGTCTGTGCACCCCTCTTCTCTCGCAGAGATTGCCTGAAGATGTATCTGGTTGCTGAATAGAACAAGCCTCTTTTGCTTCCTTTTCTTAATATGATGAAGTCCCCAAGCACAAGGGTGAAAGTGGGCCATTCGGCGCAGAAGTGATTATAAAAATTGACTTTTATGTTGATCGTAGATTCTCTGACATGCTTCCCACCCCATGGTGTGAGAGAAGAAAAGTGTGACAGGTCTCACCCTGGAGGCAAAGGCGCAGCGCTTACCCAGAACTGCCAACCTGGCAATCTGGTGCTACGGCCAAAGGTGTCCTCCAGAAACATGGAGCCGAAGGGCATCGTGGCTGGCCCTTCCTTCCCTGCTCCGAAAGCTGCACCTCGAAACATTTCCCTGACTCTGCAGACTTTGGTGTGAAATTGTTTTGCAAGGCAGTCTAGATTTTGCAGCTGGATTTTGGGAGGGCATAGAGAAGGAGCCCAATAAACTCCCTCCTCCTAAGCTACAAACACCAGTCAAACAACTACGCTTGCACCTGGAACAGCTGAATTGCTTTAAAACCCTCAGCCTGTAGCCATAATTGCCAGATCATATGTAGAAATGTGGGGTTTGGGAGTCGTTATGGATGATAGTGAAATGGCCCATTTATTCCCTTCTTTGGCTGGAATGTTTCTTGAGTAAGATGTTTTCTACTTATTGACTCTAGCTATGTAATGCCAAACATCTGATCTATGGAGCCAACACTCCAGCCCATTATTTGCTGAACAATATGAAAATGATGTCGGGGTGGGGGGGTAGGTATGAGTAGAAGGGAGGGGTAGCATAGAGGTGGGCTGTCTACATCATTCCAGACATTTAGACTGGCTCAATTTTTCACTTAATTTAAAAGCTCTTCCCCAATGATGTGTTAGGGACACAAGTCTTTTGAGTGGCTCAAGCATGGCTTCATGAAAACTCAAGGCTGCCCTCCCTTCTTCTAGGTCAGGCAGTTGTTTTGATTTTTCAGTTTGGCTTTCTGAATGTTTTGGATGTTATTCTGTTGGTGATGTGTTGGGCCCAAAATGTGTTCGTGAAAAAATCAGGAAAAAAAAATGTGGTTCCCTCCCAGTCAGATTCCAAGGAGAAGGCCACATGGATGTAAGTATTCTCCCAAATCCCCTGCATCCTGGAGGGTTATAATAAATAACCAGGACCTTAGGTGAGTGATGTAAGGAAAGAGAGATGGCCTTCAGCTGTTCCCCGCCAAGCATCTTCTGATCTGCATGATCCCACCGGGGAGTGTGAATGGGCGCTCTGAAAGCTCCGTCTGCTCTTTCGTCCACTTCCGAACTGCCTGTCAAGGTCAAGTTGTTCTGTGTGTTTATATCTTTATGCTAATATTTAATTGAGCCCTTACCATATACCAGATGCTGCTTCACATCCCGTCTCTGACTCAGCCCTACAAGGTAAATGCTATTATTATTTCCATTTTACGGGTGAGAAAACAGAGGCTTAGAAGGAACAAACAATAGTTTCCAGGACCCTGAGCGCCTTTGATTGGGAGCAGGATTGGAAAGAAGGCTGTTGCTCCAGAACCCTTTTTCTTGCTCACTAAGCTTCGTGGCCTCCCAGTGAAAGATCCAAATCTTCCTAAAGCCTCTCCTAACCATCCCATCCACGGCGCAGTCTCTGTCCTCTGGGTTTTCTTTCAACTTACCGTCTGCAGCACATATCTGGAAACGTCCTCGCCTCAAATAACTAGTATGCACATTCGACAGTTTTTCTTGTTATCTTCTTGTTGTTCGACAGTTTTTATTGTCATTTAATTCTGGTGCTTTGCGAATTTTCTTCTCAAATATATTTTAAATTATGGTCAAGTGCAGGCCATGTCTTCAGTATCTTTATATGTGTCATCAACCTCCAAACCGCATGACACAGAGGCGGCAGGCCACCTTGTCACCATCGGCGGCCGGCCGTTTGCCACAGTGAGATCGGTTAGTCACCTGGAAGCTGAACCTCCGAGGAGCCTGGCCCGGGAGGCCTTCTCCACCCGGGAGGGTGTGAATGGCGCTCTGAATGTTCGCAGTTCTGCTCTGAGTTACGAGCTTTACCCACGTCTTAGAAATAGCTGGAACACCGGACAGGTTTTGAAGGCTAGAGGCGTTTTTCTGACTTGAATGTTGGCAGTTTAGTCAGCCCCTCCCTGCAGCGTGGAGTGGGGGCTTGAGAAGTGGGTAGGCAGCCGCTGTACAAATGTACAAGACTTCTTTTCTGGAGAGTGCACAGAAAATGCAAGCAAGACTTGCAAAGTGGTTTCTATGTTCTTGGAGTTGTCATTTTTGTCACTTTATTTGGCTGTGAAGCTGATTTTCACACAGGCCTGGTGGTTGTTAAAGTAAACACAAGTATAGTATTAATATCCCCTGCATGTATTTAGGTAGAACTGACATCCAGTTGAAGTCAAGAAGTGTTTTGCTTACTCATAGTTCTTGGAAACTGTACACATACTGATTTAATATTTATGTTCCCCACATATACTTCCTGACTAACAGTATCTTCTCCTCAAATTTTATAAAATTTTACAAATTTAAGCATACAAAATATGCTTAAAATACCAAATGAGTATTTTGCAGCCACTATACTTTGAGAATCTGCCAGGCCTACTCAGAGCATGATTCTGAAATATTTTGCTTTGAAGCTTTGGGGATTTGGGAATTCATTCATTCTTTGGATTTATAGGCCATTGACTGCTGTTACATAGACATGTATTTCTTTTAATTAGTCACCCTATTTTGCAACCCTCCTTGTTGGACTATTGAATTGACCTCAGTTCCTTATCAGCTGCAACATGTTTTAAATGAGGTGACGCCTCAGCCAACATGATGTTCAGCAGTAATTGCTCTAGCTAAGGGAAGGCTCACTCCGCCCTGGGACTGTGTGGCTGGCATTCAGATGGCTTCAGTGGCCCTCAAGTTTGACTTCCTCAGCTATGACTAACTATATTTAATTTTATTTCACAGTGATGAGCTAATGACAGTTTTGTGGTCCACTATCTCCGTATCACCCCCAGTTTCCGGTGGGTGACTAGTGTACACGAAGTATTTGGTTCAAAGATGTATGAACCTAGTCCTTGACTTCAAGGAGTTTACAGTCTATTTGGGTGAGAATAGAGTTCCAATAATGTAAATTAACAAGAAATTTAATGTAAAGTAGAACTGCCAAAAATTGTACAAAT
This sequence comes from Tadarida brasiliensis, assembly GCA_030848825.1. NCBI lineage: Eukaryota > Metazoa > Chordata > Mammalia > Chiroptera > Molossidae > Tadarida > Tadarida brasiliensis. The sequence continues at coordinate 193,691,380 of CM061257.1, read as the reverse complement.
GAATGGTAATTATAGGAATTAAAGGATGGGAGATCACCATGGTCTGAGGCATTGGAACTTTGCTAAGCAGCTAGGGAACTGAGCTAGCATATATGCACCTGCTGTAAGTCAAGCTCTAGGCTGTTTATTTGATCACATTTAGTCTTCAAACAGAATCCAAATTATTTCGTTTAAAAAATCCATTTGTATTTTTATTGGGATTCCATTAAACCTATAAGGCGTGCTTTTCAAAATATAATATACAGCCCACCCCACACTTCTAGAACTATTGTACATCTTTCCGTTACGCAACTCTTCTTTTATATTACTTGGTAAAGTATTTTGCTTTCCTTCATGCATATCACATTTTTTATAAGGTGTTTCTAGGTACTTTATATGTTTGTTGCCATTATGTATGGATTTTTCCCCCTATTATATGGTGTAAATGGATATTGTTGAAAAAATTATATTTATCTTGTATCTGACCACTATCCTGAACGCTCTTCTCGATTCTAAGTGGGCTGGTCTTAAGGGAGTGTTTTGATTGTCTGGAATTTTCTATGCTTAATGAAAGGCCATCTGAAAAGAACAAATTTATCTTTCTCATTTATAATTATTCCTCTCGCTTCTATTTCATGACTATTGGGTTGCCTAGACCTTTCAGAACAATAGTCAACAATTTGATGATATTTTATATTCTTCTCTCATTTCTAATTTCACTAGGAATTTCTCTCATTTAGTGATTCTCGGTGTTTGGTATATATTAGAATCACCTGGGAGAAGACCCTCAGGCATGTGTATTTGTGGTATAGAGGAGAGAATCTCTACAACTAAATTCTGCAGTTCACACATTTTACTGCGGTCGCTGCCATTATTACCATCAGCACCACAGAGTTGGAATACAGATGTTAATGCAACACTTATTTCTAAGTTCCAGGTACTGTGCTAAGCACTTCACATGCCTCAGTTTAATTATGCTCACACCAACACTATGAGGTGGGCGATTGTTTATGCCTATTTTACAGACAGAACAGGACAGAAAGATTAAATAACTTACCGAACATCTCACAGGCAGAAAACAATACAGTCAGAATTTAGACCTCAGTCAGAATGATTTTAGAGCATGTTACTCATAACCAACATTCTGTATGTCCGGGTTGGTGATCAATGCTCATGTAAAGCATTCTTCTGTTCCCACTTTCATGAAATAATAGTTTTTTACTTTCATCTACTGCTTGTTCAGTACTCATTGAGATAGCTTCCCTCCTTTGCCTTACTGATGTTGTTTTAGTGGTAGTTTTCCTAATAGTATATCACTCTTTCAATCTTAGGATAATTGATCAAATTATAGAGGATACTTTTTTTAGATGCTATTGAATTTAATTGGCTAGTATTTTATTTAATATTTTTCTGCCTACATTGATTAGTGCCATTGAGCTATAGGTGGTATGAGTATATGCATGTTTATCAAGTTTGGGTTTCAGGGTAATGCTTCCTTTATTAAACCAAAAAAAAAAAAAACCTGTGTAGCTTCCGAGCTTTTCCTGTGCTCTGAAATAAATTATATGGCAGCAGAATAATGTGATGGTGTTCCTTCAACATTTGAAGGAGTTCACAGATAAGACCTTATGGCCTCTTGACATAGTTTGTAGATAATTCTTGAATAACTTATAAAATTTTTTCCATGGTGATTGATCTGTAGGAAATCATCCATTACAGGTAGAAAAGGCATCATGGTTTTTTTCTGCAACCTGTGTATTATTGAAAACTTAGAAAGTACAAAAAATAGAGAGAAGCAGAAAAATGAATCACCAGAGTCCCACACTTGAGGCCCACTGCATTACCATCAACGGATTTCCTTCCACGTTTTTCGAACTCACAATTTTTGAATGTATACTGCACACACACTTCTGTAGCCTGCTCTTCTCAATGAAGGTGACAGCAGAAGTATTTTGCTTCTGTTACAAAGAGTACCTGAAATTACTGAATGGTATCCCTCCACTTTCAGGGTATTCTATATAGATTTAAGTTCTGCACACTTGTTTAATGATTGCATTCTCACCAAACTAGCTGTAGAATAAAGGAGCAAAGGAAAGATAACATACAAATGAATTATCATTAAGAACCATCCTTCTCAGAGATTTTCCCTGTCAGTGAGTGAAAGAGAGCCGAAGTAGATTTGTGTGGCCTCCAATTTAACTCATTCCTATTTTAATATTACATATTCAATTGATTGATAATTGTATCATCTCCACTAGGAAACAAATGATCAGAGTGGTGAATGACTCCACTGGTGGAGGGGAATGAGGCAAGGGGATTTCTGGAAGAGGGGACAGCTTTCGTGGTTTAAAGGATGAAGAGGAATTACCTAGGAGAATGGCAAGTAGAAAAATCAAAGACATAGCGATAAGAAAACAGGAGGTATATTGGGAGAATTGTACGTAGTGCCTGAAACACCAAGAGTGAAGGACGGGTGGTGGAAACGAGGCCCAGAGAGGTGGGTACAGTTAAGATCGGTGAACAGCAACCCTCAGTAACCAGTGATCTGGACGCCACGGCAGTTGGAGCGCCTAAATTAGCTGAGCCAATCAGTATCATCCCAGCCATCAGGTGCTGTTAGATCGCCAAGTTTTAAGATACATTTTTAAGTAGATGCTTTTTTAATCCTCTTTTCCTCAAATTTTGATTTGGTAAGTAATTATTTTCTGCTTAGTTAGCAAATAACTGGCCGTTATCTTAGTTTGTGTTCTCACAGAAGCAGACCCTCAGGCAAGGATTTGGGTATAGGTGATTGATTAGTGAAGTGATCCCAGGAAGCAGGAGTAGGAGAGCTAGATGGGGATAAAGGGAAATAAAGACAACCAGTCCCATACACTGTGAGCAACTTGGACTTCGTCCCACCTGGGAGATCCGAGGGTGTAAGCCGGGTCCCCCAGAGTCATCCCACGCAAGGGCAAAGGAGCCGGGGTACGTATACACAAATCCTGTTGGTCATTAGTCAAGGCTTGCTGGGGACAGTGGGTGGTGTGTTCCCTGCACATCTGACCTGCTGTGTATCCAAGCAGAGTGGCTCTGGAGGCCCGCAAGCGACCTCAGGGAAAGAGGTACAGGAGGCAGTCGGGCTAGCATGCATGAAGTAGGCTCAGGGGGGATATGGTGACACTCTGGCAACTTCTGCTCTCGCTGGATAGTTTCTACTCTAGGTATGATCCAATTGCATGAAATGATTTTAACATTGCTTTGTGTCTCTAAGCCTCTGTTTCTTTTGACAACTTCCATAGAATCTTAAAAACCATAGAGTCCACCCTGGTCGGTTTGGCTCAGCGGTTGGAGCGTTGGCCCGCGGACCAGAGAGGCCCGGGTTCGGTTCCCACTAAGGGCACGTACCTCAGTTGTGGTTCGTTCCCGGCCCTGGTTGGAGTTGTGTGGGTGGCAAACACTCTATGTGTCTCTCTCACATGGATGTTTCTCTCTCTTCCTCCCTCTCTCCCTCCCGCTCTATCTCAAGATAAATGCAAAAATGTCCTCAGGTGAGGATAAAAAAACAAAAACAAAATGTAGAGTCCAACTATCATTCTTGCTCAGACCTCTTAGAGTCCGTGGCTTCAAACTGTTCATGGAGCCGAACTGAACCCCGGTGACTCAACGCTCCTCCCCTTCCTCCCAAGGTAGCCCATGGAATCAAACTGCATCTCCTAGTAGTCTGCAAAGACCTGTCTCTTATCCACTGGCCCTTGGCTGCATGCTGAGAACATCTGAATCCTCCTCGTTTACGTGGGGCTTCCTTCCCAGCCCTGGCTGTGTGTCAAAATCGCCCAGGGGTCTTTTAAAGTGTATAGATTTAGGGTGGGTAGATCTTCTCCTAAGGCATCTGAATAAGAATCTTTGGGGGTGGGACTGAAGAATCTGTAGAATTATTCCAGGACATCCTTGTAGGGCCAGCCCAGCTCTGGCCTATGGGTTGGATACTGGGACCGCTGGTCTACACAGCGTCCTTCAGTAAACCGTAGGCAGCTACCACAGTCATCTCCAAGGGAAAGCTTCCTAGTCCTTGCAAATCCCTCAATACATGGTTTTGAGTTTCTTCAACATTCTGTTCCCTCTCATGAATACAGTTGTATCTATTTTACATTAAAATGTGCCACCAAGAACTGAATGTAATAGTGATCTGAGAGTAGAGTGCCACAAAATTACCCTCTCTTGCCTTCTAAACACTATAATTTCATTAATGCAGCCTCAGGTCACGTTAATCCTTTTCTGAGGCCAATCAAACTATGGGTTCATGATGAACTCACCACTGACTGCAGCCTCTAAATCTCCCTCTTTACTTTGGACGGGGGACTTTTACTCTAATTTGGTTTTGACTCAAGGACGTTATTTTATTGTTTTCCCTTTTCTAAATTAGGATTTTTAAAATCCTAATTTCAACACATATCCTAAGACAGACATTAAAGGGATGGAGTTAACAGGATTTGGTGATCAATTAGATATTAACATGTGATTAAGATGGAGTGTCAAGGGTTCTAGCTTGAGAAGCTACACCAAGCTTCTATTTATTAAGAATTGTAGGAGGTGAAACAGTTGGAGGGTGGAGTAGAGGTAATAAATTCAGCTTTAGCCATGTTGAGTTTTTGGTGCATCAGGGAGAGACGCCTAGAAGATAGACACGGGCACAGAAAGCAGACTGGACACGAATCTGGAGGCCACAGGTTTCCAGGTGGTAGTTAAAGCTACACTACACTATTCCTTCTAGCTTTGGTTATTACAGATTGTATTGACCTGTTTTCGTTATAATACAGTCATTGTAAAAAAAAATACAGGACTTCAATGTGTCTCTGAACAACTTCCTCCAGGTTGCCGCTGATTACCCAGAACATATTTCTGTATTGAACCCATTCGAACAGCATTAGAAACCTTATCAAATTTCTGAATGAAATTCAGATATATTATTTCTATCTCATTCCCCTAATGCCCCAGATTAATAACCAGGTAAAAGGAGTGAGGTCTGACTTCAAGAACAAACCATTAGCAAATTATGTTTCTATTTACAATTCCTGTCACAGAGTTATTTGTTCATCGTTTAAGTAATGCCTTTTGGCTTGAACAAAAGTCTGTGCTCATGGATTGCATCCCAAGTTTTTGTAAATTGTTTTAAGATATTTGGCGAAGCAAGTATAATTTTGATGAATGATGAGCACTCTGTCTCCAGGAAGAAACTTTCAGGAAAAAAAAAATAACAACGAATTAATTTAGAAAATAAAATAAGCCAAAACAATCTTAACGAAGATACAACTTTCTCTTTCTTAGCAGTCAGGTCTCAAGTTGTGACATGATTAAAACAAGAGAAAGCATTTTGGGGTGTCAGTGGAGAAATGGTCTCCGGGTTTAAGTTCTCCTTTGACCTGACTTCAAAAAGAACAAAGCACCAGGATGGGGTTCTCCATACTGTCCATGTATGTGATCACGTCCTTGTTATGAACTGCTTTCAAGTTATTCCCTTTGCTCCTGTTTACCTCATTATTCTTTGAGCATAAATCTTACCCTCAAATGATTTATGCATATAGGAATCTGATAGAGGAACAGAACAGGCTCACCAAGTGTCTCCTGCTCATTACAAGTGAATAAGTAAATAGGAATACAACAATCATTCTCATCAAAAGAATGTGTTGGGGGTTTTTCCTAGACATTTCTAATAATTACTGAGGGATTAGGGGAATCTAACCACTGTGAAACTTGGCAGAAGCATATCAAAGTCAGCACAAATATCTGGGATTCAGCCTTGGTGGCATTATTTTCTGCCATATTAAGCCTCTTGATGACTAATCAGAGATTTTATGCCGTTGGGAGCCCAATTCTCTGTGGAGTTAGGGGTAGGGTGCATTTTATTGGGGGTGTTTTAGTAGGGCATTATTTTGTTCTGACACAATTCAGGGAATTGTTATGATCTTTGCCTGAGATTATTTGCTAATGCGTGCTCATCCCGAGTTAATAATGAGCAGAAGAAGGAATCTCATTGGCCCACACGGGCGTTATGCACACACCTGTGGTCTCATTAGCACAGCACACCAACCAGCGGAGTATTCTCACCACCGATAGCCCTCTTCCTGTTCTATCAAATCTAAGAGTCAAATGCCCAATGCAGTGTCCACTTCGTTCCCACACAGAGGTTGCTAACTCAATGTCTCTGGAACTGGGAAGAGTTCTAGCCCCTGACTTTTCCTTGACATCAGAGGCTCATTCTAGATAGTGGAGGGCAGAGGATGCTGAGTTTTATCCTAGCCTGGATACAGATGAATCTCACTTGAAGTTTACCCGCACTGTGCTAGATGCTGAGCCCTTCTTCCCAGAGCCCCCCTCAGGAATAAAAGACTCCCCCAGCCCCCAGGTGCTAGGAGTGCTCACAGATGGCAACCCTCGGCTATTAGTCCTTCTGGGGCATTGCCTTGGCCGAACAAAACTGCCTCACCAAGGTCATGCCCCTTCTCATGGGCGGCCCACATTCAGTTCAGTGAGTGATCAACACAAGGGCATAAAGGCCCAGCCCTCTGCCCCAACTCAGGACAACTCTAGAGGACCATCCCAGCTCCAGAGCTCCCCTGGGGCTTACAGGGGGACTTCGTCACAGCTGGCATCTCCCTCTGCCCAGTCCAGTTCCTTCTCCTCCCTTCCACAGGTGCTGTTCCCAGAAGTTTTCCCTGATGAAATGCCCGCATGTTCATCTCCATCTCAGAATCTTTCTCCCAGGGACCCACACAACTTTGATGTGTGCAAATTAGCTTTCTTTTGTGTTGTTTCATTGGTTATACCCCAGCTTGTTCCAACAAAGATTTAATTCGGGTAAAGACAAAGGCTGACTAAGCAAAATCCAGTGGCAATTGGTGCCACTTTGGGGACCAAGCTTTGGCTGACGTACATATGGCAGATCATCAGAATGACCAAGGGGATGAGGAGGGCTTTTAACACAGAGGTTCCCAGGCCCTCTTCCTCAATAGGACCCTCAAGTAGTAAGACCTGGGGAACCGTATTTGTTCAAAGCCTCCTGGCAATCTGAAGTTCAGCCTTGTTTCAGAATCACGACTCTAGGCCGTCCTGGCATGCCGACTTATTATGGAGAACTCAAGGTACCAAGCCTGCAAACTGGCCCTTCCGGTGCCCTGACAGAAATGTGACAGTTATTAATAAGTTCCAAATGGATCACTTGTGTTTTCCTCTTGGCTGCAGGAGAAATGTACCTCTGGGAAAGTTTCCAGGGCATTTTCAGGTCTGCCCTCTAACAGATATTCGGGTGTAGCCAACAATTGATATGTGCTCCAGACCTGAGAGCTCTGGTATCCAGCTTGACTCTGCGCTGTGCTTAGAGGAACGACACATTCTTGGGTCACCAAGGAGGCTGGGAACTCGGAGCTGGGGGCCCAGATTTTCCAGCCAACATGTTCAATGAGCCAGAAGACACGCACAAGCTCTTGCGAGGTGTGCACAGCCTTGGGAGGCCTTATCAAACTGCCGAGATGCAGCTGCCCTGGGAGGCCCACCGAAGAGGAAGCGTGGGCATTGTTTTAGGTCTTTAGAGGATGTTTCATGCCCGGACGAAGGTGTGTCTTTTTGATGGAGCTCAGTCAAATGCTCAGTTAGGTCAAATACCCATCCTGATGTTTCGGGAAAGTCATGAAAATTGCAGATGTCTTTCTGGGCTTACCCAGGACTCTTTCTCAACACGACTGCAGTGCCACCGCTTGATACGACCCCACCACTGTCCTCACTTCTTTCTCTGGTGCTCAGTTGCATAAGCTCTTTATTTAGAAGCCATTAAAATGAATCCTATCCTAAGGAGAAGGAAGACCTTTGGGGGTAAATTTCTAATGGAGGAATTTTAGTCAGTATGGCAGGACACAGGGAGAATATTTCCAGTTTGCCTTCAAGTCAGAGGGGAAAAGTTACTGCCTCTAATGTCTAACTCTGAAGCTGCCCGAAGGAGGGCAGGAGGGTGTGCAGGTGACTGACGTGCGACAGCCAAGAGAATTCACCTAACAGGTCTGCAGTGGAGGGCTGCCGTGAGCAAGGGCCCAGTCGCTGCATCTTGAAGTCCGTCTCTGCGTTTGCATTGAGGCCATGCCTTCTATGGGCTCCCTTGGCGACAGACGAAGGGTGACAGCAATGCAAAGGCAGGCACTTCTGGGGGACACGAAGCCCCTCTGAGCATCCCCCGCAGCCTTGCAGAGCCTCCCTCAGACCACATGGCAGTCAGGGCTGCTTCCACTCAATCTCTCCAGCTCCCTTTTCACTGAGGGATCAGACTTGTCCCAGCTTCTCTCACAGGCACTTCCCCTAATACAGTCCTTGCACATTTAAGCCCTTCTTGGCTTCTGCTTTTCCAAAACCCAGACTAATGAAGTAGCCATCTGTCTTAGCTGCCAATATTTGACTATTTACTAACCAGTTCCTTCCGCCACCACCATCCTCCATCTCAGAAGAGGACGAAACAGTCCTTTTCATTGGGACAAAGGGCTGGACACTCAGGGAACCTCAGAGAAAACTTAGGGTAAGAAATGGCAACCACCAAAAGGTAATAATAAAATAATAATTGCAATAGCTTTAAAGATTAAAAAGAACCTTCCTATTAATCATTAATTTAATCTTCCTAACTCTACTCCATAAGGTAGGAGAAAGGGAAGAACAACTATTGTTTATTGAGCACTTACTACATCCCATGCATTGGCCTCATAATTTTCATAAAAGGGATGAGTGTTAACCCAGGTGAACAGATGGGGAATCTGAGACATGGGAAGGCACTGAATGTAATTAATCCATTAGCAGGAGATGAGCCGGTAACCACACAGCATAGTAGGACTTCAATATCTGTGCAGTGCCTACTTTGTTGGGAGTGAAATCAGGATATCTATTCCAGCCTTTTGACTGGAAGGTGGAGAAATGGAGTTAGTTGCCTTACCAGCTAGGTACACACTAAGGACATTTCCTAGTTGATAAGCCAAAGGTGACCCCTTTGTGTTTTCCTAAGTATCTCTGCAGCAAACAACACTGAAAATGGATTCTTATAGGCTCTAAACAAGAGCAAATGCTCCAGACTTCCTGTTGAGCAATTGCCAGGACTGATGACAAAGCTTGGGTGAGCAAGAAGGAAGATAAGGAGCTACCTCATCGACAGAAAAGCCAAGTAAAGAAACAAACACTACGGCCTTACTCTGGATGGCAACGCATAGTTGCATCCTCACTAATAACCAGCACACCCTGTAAGACCTCCTGCCCCACCCCTCCTGCTTGTTTGTGAGTCATTTTTCTCTCATGCTTGCCCAGATGCTAATTTGAATTGCTTCAACAAGTTTGAGGTAGGGAGAATTAGGGAAGAGTTACACAATTGTAATTGTGGATCCTACTCCACTATGGGATGGCTCTGCCTCCCTCAACACGTGGAGGGTCTCATTCAGCCTAGTGGAAAGTTTAGTTCCTGGAGAAACTGGCTTCCAGAGATGTGGGGGAAGTTTAAGTCTACTGTCCACATGAATCTAATTTAAGAGGTGGTCAAGGTACTTAGGAATGACTTCTACCCTTCCGTTAGTGTCAAAAGTATTCTATAACAGCAACAAAAGTCAAGGTAGCTCTGGCCGGTTTGGCTCAGCCTTTGGAGCATCGGTCTGAGGACCAAAGGGTCTCGGGTTTGATTCCCAGTCAAGGGCACATACCTGGGTTGCAAGTTCAGTCCCCATCCCCAGTTGGGGTCGTGTGGGTGTGGGGAGAAGCCAATCGATGTCTCGTGCTCTCTCTGTCTCCCTCCCTCTCTCCTCCCTCCTTCCCTTTCACTCTATCTAAAGATCAATGGAAAAATATCCTTGGGTGAGGATTAACAACAACAAAAGTGGAGCTATAGAAACTTTCAGGAAGGTTCTACTTTTGCTACCAGGAAAGCACTTGGAGCAAGAAGAAAATGATGGCAGTGTCCTTTGCATTCTGGAGTCCTTTCGGCACCTAGCACATCCCATCAGGTCACTCTGGCCTCTAGAGGAGGGATCAACATACTTAGACTGCTTATCACCCACAGTTAAATTGAGACCTCAATTTCTGTCTTTACTTATATGTATATATTTACAAATTATGTAAATATGCTATGGCCATTTGCTAATATTACAAGGCACAGTATACATGTAAGTGCATCAAGGTTTGTACTTCATGAGAGTAGCTATAAATCTACATCCAGATAGGTTTTTATCTTTTGTAATTTTTTTAGCTGACCGCTTACTTGATTTAATTAGATAATCACTGTTGACTATAAAAGAGCTTGTTCATTCTTTGAGTAAAAGAAGTATAAGTTCAGATATTTTCTTATTTTCATTGGTACTTCATTAATTCATAATATCTTCTGTGAGATAGTTGTTAATGGGTCTCTTATTTATTTATTTATTTATTTTTATTTTGCATGTTCTGTGAGCAGAGGCTCTGACGGCTTTCTTTCTGGACTATCTTTTCAAGGATGTTTGTATAGCAAACAGCCTTGCAGCATAAAAATAGTGGCTCCCTCTGGAGCAGAGAGCAGGGCTGTTGCTGTCTAATATTATAAAGGTAATATCTTCCTCTGGAGTAAAGGTTGGACAGATTTATGAGTAATCCCATTATAATAGATTTGGGTTTCCTTCACTCGGGCTTTTTCAGCTGTGATACAAACACAGGGATGTGCAGCACCCACCTGGGCTGTCCATGGTGGCCCGTGGGCCTTGGGGGGCCTGGCAGCCAGGACAAACATGACGCTCTTGCTGCCTCTTATGCCATGAGTAATCAAGTCCTTGGTCTCTGACCCGGGAGTCTTGCATCTTCTGCCATCATTCACGAAACGTGGCCAACTGTCTTGTTAACTTGCAAGTAGGATAAAACCTCAGACCCACCACAATTTTTGACAATATCTTTACTGCATTTTTTAAATAGAGCAGGAATCTTTCTAAATCATTTGTCTATTTTAGGAGAGTTAGTTTGGTTAAAACTAGATCATATTGCCAAATTCACCTAACTGCACACACCCTAACTCATTTCAGCACATGGACATGAAAACCAGTGCCAGGGCCCCACTGCCCACCTGCCCTTGTGCTGAGCCCACCCTTTCCTCAACAGAGCTCACCTGGCACCCAGGCCATGTGGACATTGGCACACAGACTGCGGTAGGCTATGGGTCAATCATACGTTAGGCATTAATGAAGCTAGTCTCTTTTCTTTGTAGATAAAATACAAGTATCGAAAGAAATCACGATGTCTTCTTCTCACACTCCCAAAGAATGATCTTGGTACCCTCTTTGGAGACCACTGCTTCTCAACGTGTCTTCACCATCATTGCGTTAGTAGCCCCATAGTATTTATCAAACACATAGTATGGACTAGTCAATGAGCTGAACACTTCAACTGAAGTGTTTGACTTCTTATTTATTATATATGAGTACTTATTTATTATATATGAATACAACAGACAACTACCATGTCTGTTGTACAGGTGGGTTAACTGTGGCTTACAGAAATTAACTTATCACAAAACTAAGTGGGTGACAGTCTCTGTGGCCACAGCTTGAGCTCCAGCACTGCCTCTCGACTTCACAGACGGTAGGATTGAAGGCCAAGGTGACTGACTAGTCCTACCCAGCACCAAGTCCTACGCGTGACAGTGCCGTCCTTGTTAGGATAACGCACGACAGGCCCTCTAGTCTTTGCTAAATAACTTGTGGTTAGAAGCAAAACTTGATTAATTTCTCTCTTTTTTTAATCTTTATTGTTGGAAGTATTACAGATGTCCCTCGTTTTTTCCCCCGCTGACACCCTCCACTTACTTGTGGAATCTAATGAACAAAATAAGCTGACGAACAAAATCGATCCAGAGACATGGACGTAGGGAACAGACCGACAAACCTCAGAGGGAGGGGGGTGGGGAGGTGGGAAGAGATGAACCAAAGGACTTATATGCATATAGGTGTAACCAATGGACACAGATTAATTTCTGTTTAATGAATTCTATCTTCTTATGAAATAATATTAGAAGCAGACATTTAAATATGCTCTTTGTTTTTGTATTTTGAATCTGAAGATTGAAATTTTGTTCCTTATGGATTTTTTATTTTAGGGGCAAGAGGATGGGCAGATTTGGGACGAGAGAGAGACTTAGATTAGTTTAGGAAACAAAAAGAAAAGACAGCCTGCCAAATTATTCCATCACATCAGGGACATACTCACGCAAGCTCAAATACATGCATGCGTGGGGAACAATGACTGCAACTGTTGCCACGGTTAAGATATGATCAATTAGCCTCCGCAACAGAGACTCCAGCAAGTGGGACACATCGGATCCGAGCCGTGAGCGCTGCCCGCTTCAGCCTGCTGGTCTTTAAAAAGACGGGCTATCCCGTCATCTCTGAGACCACCACTGTGCTCCACCACCACTTTCTGCGTTCAAAAAACAACACTTCTGTTCAATAGAACACAGGGAAAGTTTCAGACATCGCCCGGCAATCTCCTGCTCTGAAGTTTTAGAGGGAAGCATCACCCCAGCTTCCAGAAGTAGGAAGAGTGCTTGTGTGTCCACGTGGGGAGACCAGGGGAAGGCTGGAAGAAAGGGGAGGGGAGAAACAGGAATTCTGTAAAAGAGATTAAATGCACATGGCGGTTTGTTGTACAACCTGACCATAAAAACACTGCTCGTTGTATTCCGTGGCAATGGACTCGATGGGAATCTTTCTGGAGGTTACTAAATATGTGTTTGTTGGAGGCTGAAAGGCATGAGGCAGGAAGGGCCCCCGAGGATGGACGGGGAAGACAGAAGGAGAGGGAGAGAGGCAGAACATGGGGCTGGCCAGCAGCAACCAGACTTCGGGAACTAGGTGCAAGTCTTTCTTACTTTCTTCCACATCATTTGAAAGGCCTGTGATAGTTCATTTACTGGCTGATCCCGTCTCTGCCATTCCCAGGATGATTCTGGCTCACGATCGTTTTCTGGTTCATGGCGGTGTTATGAGAGCAGAAACAATGGACACGTGTCTGCCTCCTGAGACCGGGTCTCACAAGAAGGTGGCTGCCTATTTCCCGACCTCTTGTGGAGGAAGAAGCAGAACATGAGAAAAGATATCAGGATAAGTAGATCAATTCACCTGTAATCTAGAGAAATATAAGTCAACAATTTTTCTTGACCACTGGTTAGGAAATTTTGAAATTAGTGAAGAGAGTAACCAGAAATTTTGAATTTTTTTAACTCTTAGAATAAAGTGTTTTTACAAAATCCCTAATTTATATCAAAATGTTTTCATCTTAAATTAGAGGCAAGCATAATGAGATCACAGGACTGGCATCTAGCCCAACTTCCTCATTTGATATAAGAATAAACTTAGGCTCAGAGACAGGAAGGGACTTATCTGAGGTCACACAGCATGCCAGGGCAAAACCAGGTCTGGAACCCAGGGGCCAGGATGAACCATCAGTTCTCCTTTAAAATGCACATTTTCCTGAAAGGATCAGAATCAGTTCTCTCATAGCTCACTTCCTGTGAGTTTTCCCCTTGGCAAGCGAAAGTGGACAGCTGAAAATCTTTAAGTTCTGGGGAGGTAGAGGGCACAGAACAGGTCGTTAAAAAATCTGAAAACAAACGGTTCTTCAGTATCATTATCCAGACACATACCACCCACAAAGTTATTTTCTCAAAATCCTGCTGTCATTATGTCACTCTTCTGCTCAGAAATCCTCCCCAGGCTCTGTCATCATCGGCAGAATAAAAAGCAAGTTCTTAAGGGCAGGAAAAGCAACTCTGGCTTTCATAGTCACTTCTCTCCAGGGGCACTGACTTTGTTCCCCGGCACTCTGAAGACACGGGGACACACTGGAAATGGCCAAACAAGATCCCTTCCCTCACAGGGCTCTCCTTCAAAAGGGGACAGTGACCAAATAGAGAAATGAATGGACAAAATAATTATGGCTTATGATGACTTAAAAGGATATGAAATCTGAGGAACAAAATAAACTGACGAGCAAAGCAGATCCAGGGGCCTAGAAGCATGGACCAGTCAGAGGAATCTCAGATGGAAGGGGAGAGGGGCATGAAGAGATTAACCAAATAACTTATATGCATATATGCATTGCCCATGGACACAGACAATAGTGTAGTGAAGGCCTGGGGTGGGTCGGAGCTGGGGAGAGGGCAAGGAAGGAAAAAAGGGGGGGCGGGTTATCTGTAATACTCTCAACAATAAAGGTAAATTTTAAAAATAAATACAATTTAAAAAAGGAAAGCAAACAAGATGACGTAACAAAAAGTAGCTGGCAGTAGTGATGGGGGCAGGGTGGAGGGCGTTCCCAAGGACTTCATCTGGAAATGGCATTGAGCTGAGAGAGGCACAGGTGAGCCAGCCCTATAAAGAGTTAAAGAAAGAACTGGCTGGACAGAGTGAATTGTAGTTTCCCCACTGGGTAGCTGGCTGGTGCTGGCCTGCCTTTACTTCTTTGTTAAAGCCATTTCCACTGTTGGAAATGCCTTTCCCCCACTTGCTAGACTGGCCAGTCCCATTTGAAACAGTATCGCAAGGTGGTTAGGAGTGTAGGTTTTAGGTTAGAACCACCTATAAGCTGCGTGGCCTTGGACAAGTCAGCTCACCTCTATGAGCCTCAGTTTCCTCAGCTTTAAAGAGGAGATGATAATAAAACCTACTTTAGGGGATTACTATGAAAATTAAGTAAAATATTTCATATAAGACACTTAACATAAAAAGTAAATAAATGTTGGTTATCAAAGTTAGTAAATATTGGTTATTATCCACTTTTCAAGACCCAGCTCAGATCATTTGTCTATAAAGTTTCTGGGTAACAGCAGCCCAGAGTAGTACTTGTTTCAATAGACTTCTTATCTTTTCGGACCTGAATCCCTCCCCACTCCCAACTCCTATAATTTTTGTATCAACATTGTCTTGTATAGTTTATGTATCTCTTTTATTCATCTTCCCTAATAGATTGTGAGCTCCTTCACTGTAATCATGCTGCACCCTCACTCTACCTTGCTCATAAGTTACACTCCATGTGTGTTCAAAATGCATAGAGGTGTTGTAGTTTTACTTTTACCCTCTTGGTGGTGGTGGCCCAACTCTAAGACAGCCCCCCAGTGGTCTGCTCCTGGTCTTCATATCCTTCTACAAGCCTCCCCACTTCAGTGCAGGATAGACTTGTGACTTGCTTCTATTCAATAGATTATGGCAAAGGTGATGTCGCTTCCCTAATTAGGTTGTATAAGAGTGCAACTTCCATCTTCCTAGAAGATTCTCTCTTTGATGAAGCAAGTGGACCACATTTTAGCGAGGTCTGTGGTGCAAGAAACTGAGGGTGCTTCTGGCCAACAGTGAACAAAGGACTAAATTCTGCTAAGAAGCAGGTAAGAGAGCTTGGAAGAGGGTCCTTCCCCAACTGAGCCTTCAGATGAGGTGCAACCCTGGCTAACACCTTGATTGCGCCTGTTTTTCTGATTCACAGAAACTGTGAGGTAATAAATGTGTGTTGTTTTGAGCCCTTAGTGGTAGTTTGTAGTCATTTTGTAGTAATTTGTTATGTCGCAGTTGATAACAGATACACTTTTTGAGTAATCTTGGAAAGATGACTTCATCTCTCTGAACTGGAGTCTTCTCGTGAAAGACCTTCTTTGTGTTTGGCACTGGAGTGGGCACCTGGTCTGCAGGAGCAAACAAGTCAAGCAACATCTGCTCCACGGAGCCACTAGTCTGGCTTCAGTCCTGGATGTCCTTCCACCGTGCTGGTTGCACAGGGAACTTAAGCAGTTTCAGGCTTTCCCATGAGAAGGTCAACCCTACCGCTAGGCAGAGACAAAAGCCAGAGGCATTCCAGAAGCTCTTAGGAAGGTAAATCAAATCACACATATGGGGGCTTTCAACATAAGCAGATGCATTTAGGCTTTTTAAAAGAATGACTGTGCTTTTAAAATAAAGGCAAATGTGGGGCTTCTTCTGAGAAATGAGTATATGACATGAAAGGCATTCTGTAACCAAAGCATATTCTGTTTACCTCTAGCTCAGACTGGAAGCCTTCCTACTTTTTCAAGGGAAACATGATTATAAGTATCATTTGATGCAAGGAATAGCAGGACGTTGACTATATGATGATGGAGTCGGTTCTGGGCTATAAAAAGGCGTCCTTGTAAGAGGCCTGTGAGATCACTGTCAGACAGGAGGGTCCAGTGGCCCACCCTCTGGATTCCTGAGTCCCCCCAGTTTTTTACATCTCTTCCGCCAGCTTTCCTCCCATAAGTAACATTCTCTCCACCCCACGTCCCATAGATATTACTTCGTGTGTTTACCCATCATTTCTTTACTCCACCTCTCACCTTCTTCATTGGTACTCAGTAGCCTATGTGAAAGCATCCTCTGAAAGGAGTCCTAGCCCTTAAAGACACAAAGTTTGTTTATCTTTTTTGAAGGCTAAGTAAAGGCCTCAGAAAGAGATGGCCTGTTGTCCTTTCTTGGAAAAAAGATATAGGTACTTTCTTCTTTGCAATTGTGTACATTCATAGGCTCTCTTACTCCTTATAAACAGTGGGCAGAATGTTGTCTTTAAGAGTGGGACTAAATTACCTAGCTCATAATCTTAGCTCAGCCCCTTATAGCTGTGTGGCCTGTGGCAAATTATTTAACCTCTCTGGTCTCTGGTGTTTTTGGGGTTTTTTGTTTGTTTGTTTGTTTTGTTTTTTTGGTGATTCCTCACCTGAGGATATTTTTCCATTGATTTTAGATAGAGTGGAAGGGAGGGAGGGAGGGAGAGAGAGAGAAACATTGATGTGAGAGAGACACACTAATCGGTTGCCTCCCTCACAACCCCAATCAGGGTTGGGGACCAAGATCAAAACTGTAACCCAGGTACATGTACCTGACCAGGATCGAATCCAAGACACTTTGGTCCGAAGGTCAATGCTCTAACTGCTGAGCCAAACTGGCCAGAGCTGGTCTCTGTTTTTTTAATTGGGGACAATAATAGCACCTACTTCATAGACATGGCGTAAAGTGCTTAGAATGGTGCCTGGCACAGGGGAAGCATTCAGTAAATGTTAGCTATTACTATTAATGTAGCAAAAGGAACAAGCCAAAACAGACAGTTTTTATTTTCCATTGCATTGAATTTGATCAGGACACAACTCGGAAAAACTAGAACAACAGACAAGATTTGTTCTCATAGCTTTTCCAGTTTTTATTTGAATCTTCCTTACCTCGGTCTTTTCCCGACTCCCTTCCTCTGTTCCCCTCTTGGCCAAAGCCCCTGGGGCAGTACCTCACCTAGGACCACCTCTCCAAGCCTCAGATGTGACTGTCCCACTTCCTTCTCCATCACATCTCTCCTCTCCTCTGTCCTTGTCCCTAGGGCTTTTGCTAGCATCTGATCAATTAATTTGTGCCAAAATGTTAATCACTCTTGGTTTAAATCAATTGTTCTCAGTTGTTTTTTTTTTAATATCTCCACTCCATGCACTTGAAATGCATAATAAATCTCCATTTGTAACAACATCCTTCACCACCCCAGTGACTTTAGCTCAATGTAGGAAGGGGCTATGTAGTCCAGAAAAACATTTTCCCCGAGCAGGGTCTCACCCCCAGCCCCTCATGACATTGAGAATCACAGCAAGTGCTGCCTCCCAGGTTTGTTTCTTGGCAGACGCCTTCAATGACTTAACCCAAATAATATCTGATAATGCACACTCAAGGTTCTACAGCAGAGCCATATTTAAGGCCTGGAAGGGGTTGTCAGGTGGGGACTTGGGAGAAGGCATATTTGGTCACTTTTCTAATCATACATGTAACTGTCCTCTCCATCCATCTCTAAAAAACAAGTAAATGGTTTCTTAGCCTCATTTTCCTCTGGCTTTTAAATGAAATGTTAGACTAACTCTTCAAAGTTATTTATTTTTAATTTTTTTATTGAAAGTACTACAGATGTCCCCCCGCCCTTTTTTCCCCCATTGGCCCCCTTCTTCCTGTTCGCACCCACTCCTGCTTTCCCCAAACTAATGTCTGTGTCCATTGGTTGTGCATACATGCATATAAGTTCTTTGGTTTATCTCTTCCCACCTCCCCCACCCCCCATTCCTCTGAGGTTTGTCAGTCTGTTCCCTACTTCCATGATTCTGGATCTCTTTTGATTGACAGCTTATTTTGTTCATTATATTCCATAAATAAGTGAGATCATGTGGTACTTGTCTTTCTCGGACTGGCTTATTTCCTTCGGCATAATACTCTCCAGGTCCATCCATGTCGTCTCAAAGCGTAAGAGATCTTTCAAAGTTATTTTCTATTAGCTTCTTTAGAGCTGGCCCCAGGAAGAGGGCAACATCTTTGTTTAGAAGTAGGAATAATATGAAAACTGGCTCTCTACTTTTTCAAGGCAATGTATTAACTGTTTAATAAGGGAAGCCTTCTTGCCACTGAGGACTCTGGCTGGCCTGGAGCGCAAGGTTGGCTGGGAAAGACTGGATGGGCATTCTGCTCCTATCCTTAGGCCAACCAGGGCAGAGTGACTACCCACATTGTGGTATTGGTGTGCTGGTCCAGGAAGTCCTTGATGTCCCCAAATTCCAGTCCTCACTGGATGATCCTAAAAGGCAAATTTCTCCAGGAATACGCCTCATGCTATATAGTTCCTATTTGGGTTGAGTTGAGGAAAAGTATATCACTGAGTAGTAGCACTCTGCTGTGGGAGATGAGTGAAAGGTACCAGATCAGATCCAACTTCAAGTACTTAGTTCTGTCTCCATAAAACCATCTATGATGCTTAATATATTGGCATCAAAACAAAGACTTCTAATTTGATCTGGGTGATGGTTACATGAGTGTTGCTTTAAATTTCCCTCTAAATAGTATGAAGTGTGTGTGTGTGTGTGTGTGTGTGTGTGTGTGTGTGTGTGTACATGGATGGATCTACAACAGTGGTTCTCAAACATTGCTGCCATATATTGAAATCAGGTTGCATCTCAGACCATTTAAGTAAGACTCTCTCAGGCATTAGTATTTTCAGTTTCCCAGTTGATTCCAATGAGCAGCCAGTTTGGGAATCAGAGTGCTCGAAGAAAGGGGTCTGTTGGGAAAACAAACAAACAAACAAAAAGATTTCATTCCAATGCAGGCTTATCTCTAAGTTTCTATGATTAAATAAATATTTGTTGCTTTATAAAAGGAAAAATACATGAAACTTTCTCTCACACCTGACAGTTGCAAAAATATGAACAAACAAAAATTCTTTTGGTTTAGAAAACATAGTCCCTAGACTGGAAACTTTGGGACTTGCCAAACACAAGTTCTGAGAATTTCCCAATTTTCCTATGGGCTGGCCCTGTCTAGTCTAAAGCAAACATTTTCAGATGTACGTTTGATTTGTCCAGAGAAGATTCCCTAGCATGGACAAGCAAAGATGAAAACCTAGAGGCCAGGTGGAAGCCAAATTTCCTGCCTAAGTGCTGAGTTCTGCTTGTTGCATGAGCACAGATCAGGTCCTGGGATGCACTCTAAGCTGCTGAGGCGTCATTAATTCCATTGAGGTGGAAAGTCTTTGTAGTGGATTTCTCCACTGATAGTCATTTCTGGATGTCCTGCTAGCAGCCACCCCCCGCCCCAAGGGATACTGCTAATGGAGTTTTAGGTCCTTTTATCTCAATAGAGGCTTCAAACCTCCTCAGTCTATAAGTACCTGGGCTGCCCTGTTCCCTCTTCATCCATTTTCTGTGCTGCATTGAAGAGTATATGGAATCTCTGCAAGAACAAATAAACCTCTGAACTCTGATACCCATGTAATCTGCCAAGGTCCACCCCGCAGCTCCAGACTGTCCCCCAGCGCAGCTGAGACAACATCAGAAAGCATCAGTGTTTCCTGTACCCCATTTGCCAAAGACACTGCTCCAGACGCGCCTCGCTCCTGTTTCAGCCGCCGGGCATCGCTGTCCCTCCAGCTGCTGGGGCAAGGGGCGAGGAGAGTTTCAAGGTCCGCATTTGTTAAAGAAAAAGTGCAATCACTGTAGCTCCAGGGTTCAGCACTAACCACTCCTTATCCACGCGTCTTTCTCTCCTTTTTTTCCCTTTGTGCGGTGGAAAGCAGGTGGGAAGTTCCCGCAGGACCGAGCTGTGCCGCCTGGGCCTCCGCAGTGGCCTCCGTGAAACAGCACTCCTCAGCACTCTAAGTGTCTCTGAGTCTATTCTAATAAGCAAATAAACAAACAAAATCGGGTTATTTCTATTACCACAGGCACCCTCTGACTTAGCTCCCTCTTGACACCCAGTTTGTGGCCCTAGAGAAATGTAGACAGCTTTCCAAATGCTGGAAGGAGGTGCCTCTGGCTTTGTCCGGGAAGCGGGAGGACCAAGGACTCGGTCGATGAGTGTAATAGATTCTTCCCGCTTTCTGTGGAAACTGTCAGAAACCAGAAACTCTCGGGACACTTCTCCCTCTCATAATTACTTGCGAAGGAATGTCATAGCCTCAAGCATAATTAACAGCATTTTAATTCATTCTCTCTTTTGAGGCTGTTCACATACTTGCTATTGCAAGAATGAGCACAGAATCATGGTGTGTTAACTTTTTTAAATGAGGCCAAAGATACCGAGTTATAGCCATCCCCATAAGGAACCTTGCTCCCAGCTTAAACACAGGTTGGGGGAAAGCATTGCATACCTGTGATGAAACGCATGTGGGCCTGCTGTCGTCCTGTGCATCACAAGTGACATGCAAACAGCATTTAGTCATGCTCATCTGAGGCAGCGCCCGCTCATTATCTGGCCAGCGGGGGAAGATTTCACAAGTACACGTCCGCTGACAAGTTGCACAGTGAGCCCCACAGCCGCAGTGGTGATCCGTGGGCTGGCCCTCCCTCTCCCCACGCACTTTTTCACTAGGCCAGCACATCTCCCTACCTGCCATGGCAGACATGCTCCCCCTCTCCAGCCCAAATTTTAATGAAGAGAAGAGGTTCCTGTGTACTGGCTTGTGAAAGACACTGCATGTTATTCCATAAAGTAAAACACGACAGTCTCCACGATCTCCTTTCTAGCAATGTTTGCAACTCCCTTGGATACCTTTCCTCCACTTTTAAGACATGCAAAGACACACAGCTGTGCACATGCATAGGTACACATTGACTGAACAGAAGCAACTAGTCTGTCCATCTTTTAATTTCATACTCCATGGTAATGAGGTATTTCAAACAGAAGCAGTAAAATGTGAAACTGACATTGTTGAAATTTAGGGCATTCTCCTCTCCTATACATTATTCCTTGCTTCTGAAATATTCATAACCACTTAAAGATGATTTATAGATGTACATGTAGAATTGTATCCTGATAATAAGAGCTTTATATATTTCTGTTTTTTAGAGTATAGATACGTTTGGTAGTAATTAGAGACCAAAATGCAAATATTTGTATGTGTTAATGATATAATATAAATATAAATATACACAGGTAGTGTGTGTGTACACACACACACACACACACATACACACACACACACATTGGCCAAAGCTCTACAATGAGAGATACCATGTCAAAAAGCAGTAAACTGTCAGGAATCTATGAATATAAATAATTTTTGGCAATAGCGTATTATCAAGGCATTCTTAACTACATTTGGCATTTTTGGAGCAAGGAAAATGCTGGGTTTTCATTAAACCACAGTGCAAAGGAGATGGAGAATTGGGATCCTATGTGGGAATGTCCTTGAAATGAAAAGCTTGCATAGAAAAGCTAAAATCATGCAGAATTGCCACCCCACCCCGCACTTAAAGAATTCATTTTAAGTGCCCAGAAATTAACCTAAAAAATGTAGTAAATAATTAAGAGTATGTATAAATGTCATATACAAAATAATTCATAATGAAAGTGAAGTTCCTAAAAGATTCCTGTTTTCTTACTCATGCAAAATATCAAGATCATATAGAGTGAAAAACTCTAGTTTTGTGATCTATCTCAATTGTGTACATTCTTATTTGATTGTAGAAAAATTACAGATGATATTTAGTGATTTACTGGTAGAAAAATATTTTTTCAATGATGAATGCTCCAGTTATATAGCAAATTGAAATCATAAACGATTCTTATTATGAAACACCCAGGCAATACTTTGATTGTATTTTAGGTGCCAGGACATCACCCCAGGTACCTCATTTAAGCTAGCCAATCTATGCTAGTCTCAGAAAAGAGGAATGCATTTCTGGGAAATTCGCCATTTGAAATTCCAATGGTTGCTTATCCCCTTCTGTGGCTAATGGAGCCAGTCTGCGAGAAAACAGGGCTTCTTGGCTGGCCAGAGGACGCAGCTCTTTCTCTGTGCTGCTGCAAGATCCGGGATCAACTCTGAGACACGCATGGTCCCGGAAAATTAGGGTATTGTGAGCTTTCTCAAACTTGGCACCCAAGCATATCTCCCGCACTGCTTGTTTTCTGATCCCCAGGAAGGTGCGGGTGACAGTTTGAAGTCCGTGTGTACTAACTCCCAGTATGATCCTATTGTAAAGAACCTGAGGTCTGGCTGGCTTGTGGGGAGACTTAGGGGAAGAATTTCTTAAGACAGAGCCAAAGAAGAGGGGCTGGCTACAGCTTTTAGTCGTATTTTTAACCCCCAGCCTTCTTTATCTCCCAACCCCAGCGTTAGGTACATTAATTTTGGGTTATACGCTCTGTCTCTTTCCGTTCTCTTGGGCCCTGTGCAAGACGCCTGCTGCTGCTGCTGGAAAATGCCCTGGAGGAGAGGATCCCGTCATTTCTGAGCCTGGACAACCTGCCAGATGTGGCCAGAGGCAAAATGGCTCACCACCTCAAGACAAGATGCTGTGAACACAACAGTTAGGCTGTTTGAAGTTGTAGTCAGATCTGTAGACACCATCTTGGATCAAATTTTCCCCAGAACACAGGACCTAATTTTCACTTATGAACTACAATCTCCTCCAAACCCTTCTGAATGGAAAATTCAAAGCCTTTCTCCCACGGATTACTGACGCAGGGTATGCTAGCTGAAAGAAAGGAGCGGGGTCAGAGGGAGAACGGTTCTGGAGGAAGACAATGACTTAGAAAGGTCTGGGGAGTGAACAGTAGAAGAAAGCAGTATAGACAGGCGTTGTCCGCCTCAGCAAGTGCCGTCCACTCCCGAACTGTAAGCTCTCAGCGGCTCCGTGACCGCCAGGGACATCCTCCCTGCCCTGCCCTCACAAAATTACAACAAGATGTTACCATTGATAACTTCTCTGTTTGTGCCAGGCACATATGTATGTTATCAATAATTCTTGCATGGACCATTCAAGGAGGTTAAACTCCTCTTTTTACAGGGAAGGAAACTGAGACTAAGAGAAGTTAGTAAATGTACTAGAACCACAGAGCCAAGTAGGTGGTACAGTTTCCAATCTAGTCTGCCCGAACCCAGCCTGGTGTCCTAACCACTATGCATTACTCAGGCCTGTCTAGTGGTCCAGATAAAACCTTCTTGAGTCTTGAGTCCTCTGTCGCTCTCTGCTCGATAGCCGCAGCTCGGGGTCCCCCAACCTGAGACCCACATCCAGATCTATCTGATGCCAGAGCCTCATTATTTTCTACTTAGTGTGTACTGTCCAATACAGTGGCTATTAACCCTCATCTCCCTGCCTCAATATCTCAAAAGTAACTGCTTTCCACAAAAAGGTGGGGGAATCCTGGCAAATCAATGAATCTCAAGGTTAGAAGGAAACATACAAATCACCCAGTTGAAAACACCCAAGAGTACTTTTATAACCTCTCTTATGGCACAAGCATTGGAGTAGATTACGTCACTTCCAAGGATTCACTGTCCCTCGATGTGTTGGACTCCCCTGCCCCTCGATGCCAAGCGGGACCAGAGGACTTGTTGTGCCCCTCCCTACCCTTTTTAACTCAGGAATGTCCATGTGACTTGCTTTGATCCATGAAATATGTGCACATATTTGTCTCCTGTGAGCTGTGGCTTTTAGAAACAAATCATGGTTTGTCACTGCTCCCTTTCCTCCGACCCAAGACCTACGATGTCCCAGGTAAGGGTTGCTCTGTGGGCCTGGGCCTCCAAGGGAGGATGACGAAGAGGAGATTCATGATCGCCATGGTGAAGATGGAACCTGATTGACAAATAAGCCTGAGTTGTTGCAAGCTACTGAAGTTTCGGGGGTCTTTGTTACTGCCTCATAACTTAAATACAGACACTATCCCCACCAAATCATCACACAATTATATCTGAATCCCTCCAGTGACAAAAATGATTACTAACACTGCAGGCAAAATATCCCATTTTTGGACAGCCCTGACCAGTAGAAAGATCTTTCTCGGAGTGCACCAAGATACTTCCTGGGACGAACTTCTTCCTGTGCAGCAGGATGGCTCCCTTCCAACCGTCAGCGTGGTGAGGGGGTAACACGCCAAACCTGGGTCTTGGCAGAGGTCAGGCACCAGCAAAAGCAGATGTCAAAGTCGTCCCTGCGGGTTCTTTCAGCGAATAAGCAGACTTGGGGGTTAGGCAAGGGACCCTGTGCACAGCAGGGGGTGACACAGAAAGCTGAGCCTAAAGACAGGCGTGCTCCAAGCCCTAGGCAGATGACGAGGAGAAGCCAGGGGAAGCAGGAAGCCCATGCTCCATTTGTCTGCTGGGAGTTGTCAGGAGGAACTGGGCACGACCAGCTCACTTAACTCTGCCCACCACAGAGGCTCTAGCCGTAGGAA
Organism: Tadarida brasiliensis; assembly: GCA_030848825.1. Classification (NCBI taxonomy): domain Eukaryota; kingdom Metazoa; phylum Chordata; class Mammalia; order Chiroptera; family Molossidae; genus Tadarida; species Tadarida brasiliensis. The sequence goes on along the minus strand of CM061257.1, from coordinate 193,666,688 downwards.
GGATCCCGAATTCTGAACCTGGCATTACCACCCTCCGTGGTCTACCTACTCCTTTCACCCGTGGAACCAGTGTCAAGTTTTGTCCTTCTGCCACATGACAGTCCTCTCTCGATTGATTGGCAGCTCTATTTGTGCCTGAGCAGACCGACACCGATACTTGGTAATTCAGCCAGAAGTGTGGTGAACTGGTTCAGAACTTGGATTTCAGAGTCAAGTTACATCTGGCTCAATTCCTGACCCCATCAATTGTTAGATGTCTGAACTTTAGCAGTTTTCTAAGCTCTATACGCCTCACTTATCTGTAAATTAATGATACTCCAACCTTGAAGGGCTGGTGTTCGGAGGATTATACGGAAAGTGCTTGCTGTTGTATCTGCCCTTCAATATGGTAGTTATCTATTTTTCTCTGGTAAAACCAAAGGAAAAAGTTTTAAAATCCATTATAATGGCAAACATACTGATCACACGCACTGCTTTTAAGGACTCGTTTCGAGTCTTGCAAAATGTTTAGTAATGATATTGGCCCTTATATTTTAGGACAGAATCATCTGCTATTGAAATTTTGCCACATGATCCCTTAAGGGTTCGTTTGAGGTAATTCAGAAAAGGGATGCATTCCTTATTTCTATTTATGTCCTATTTTCTGTTGTATTTCCTTATCTAATTTCTCCCTTCTGTGCTATTGAAGTCAGTGCTGAGAATCAGCGCCCTACAAGAGCAACACAGCAAGGGAGTGTAGGAATTCCACAGCCAACTGCACATAAATACTTGAAAGCACGAGAGAAGAAAAAGGTGACGAGAACACTTGTCATGCACTGTGCAGTCATAAAAGCATCGAAATGCTGCAACAGAACTGCTCCAGCCATTCCGCTGGCTCAAGATTCTGTCCCTGGCACCCAAGGCTGTCCTTCTTTAAGTCACCTTGAAAGTTTGGGTCTGACACAAACAACTTTGCTTCTCCTTACTATCCTGGTAAGCCCTTTAATAGAGTATAATATATGGTTTTGAAAAATTCCTACCAGAGTGTGTGTGTGTGTGTGTGTGTGTGTGTGTGTGTGTGTAGGGGAGGGTGGAGAGAAAGAGAGAGACAATCTGTTGGACCTCTTGAAATCACTGTGTGTTGTTAAACGTATACACTCCTTTCACCAGGTCTTCCCCAGTCATGTGAGCAGGAAGCCTGGCTATCTCTTCCCTCAGTTACTTCAAATGTCTTTCTCCCACCTTCTCCACAGTGGTTACATTTTATTGAGGCCCAATGGCCAGAACTGCTTTGGGTGATGGGGCACAGTGTGGTACTTGACTTTCCCTGTCGAACATCAATTCCATGATGATATCTAGGGTGTAGACCCCCTTCTGGGCCCTAGCATGTCCATCTCACAGCTCCAGTCTACAGTAATTTTTTTTACCACTGTTACATATATACAAATAATAGAGATATCAATAATATAAACCTGGGTCCTGTAGTTCTGTAAGTGTACTGAGGATCTCATATTTACATAATCAATTTGTAGTATGTTTCCAAATCCTAACCCAATTTAAAGTGTCATTGCTATCACCATTTTTAAAAAATCTTCACCTGAGGATGTTCTTCCACTGATTTTCAGATAGAGTGGGAGGCAGGGAGAGAGAGGGAGAGAAACATCGATGTGAGAGACACATCAATTGGTTGCCTCCTGCACAACCCCAATCAGGGCCGGGGATCAAATCAAAACCGAGGTACATGCCCTTGACTGGAATTGAACCCCTGACTCTGGTCCACTCACTGATGCTCTAATTGCTGAGCCAAACCAGCCACGGTGCTATCACCATTTTTTAACCCAAGTTATTTCCTAATTACACTGTGCTTACTTACCTTCAGGGAGTACAATAAAATGAAGTGCTTTCATTTGTGTATTATTAGGGCTTTTGATCCCCTTGTACCACCTTCTATTAGCCCATTTTCTGTCTTTATTTATTACATACTCTTAAACTCTGATACATGCATATCATGATTGGAAAGTTTGAAAATGTACTGGCTCTCAACTTCTGAATTGTCATAGTGGTAAATTGGAAATGCCCAGTAAGCCTTCTACCAATTTCCTATTAAAATACTCCAAAAAATACATAAAAAGATAGAAACTGGTGACAGAATTATCAACTAAACTTGCCAGGGTCAGGGGTTTACATTAACTGAGTTACTGATGAAAACCAATTGAGAAGCCCAATGGAGAAATACACATCACAAACACACATCCCATCCCGAACCAGAGCAGGCCAGGCACCTGCAAAGAAGGCCATATTCACACCCACTGTCCAAGCTTACTGCTCTGCCCAGGAAAACAGGGAGGCACAGCCCAACCAAAGACTCACTTCCAGAGCCCTCCTCATCCCCACCCTTATCAGCTATTTTTCTACACAGTATCACTCTAACTCAAAGCTTGCAATACCCATGAAGTAATAGCTCTTAGTTGTCTAAGGAAAAATATCACAGACTTGGAGTCAAGACAGAAAGAGATTTATGAATGGTAGATGTTGTTTCGAACTGTGTCTGATTCTCTATGGTGTGTCAAAAAAGAAAATATCAGATCAAGGTTCCACCGAACATACCCACACTAGAAGATGCCTGTCCTTGGCAAAGTGAGCGAAGGTACCACACATCAAACAGGGAGCAGGAGCCAGTACCCCAGGGAGCAGCAGGGAGATCTAAGGAGCTCTAAGCACGCCAACTTTCTTGTTGATGAGACAATAGCCTTAGAGAGCATTTTCTGTCTGTAAGGATGAGTGGAGAAAGGAAGGAAGGGAGCGAGGGAGGAAGAAGGGGACAAGGGGAACATATAACATGGGGACATGGATACAGGTATAGACAGATGTAGACACAGATACCTACATAGATATAAATATATATCTGTGCTTATAAACGGATAGTGAAACATAAAGGAACATTCTCTGTTCCTTTTGATTTGAAGGAAGATATTTTCTTTAAAAAGGATTTTCTGAAATTAAAATCTTATATTACATTTCTCTGGTTTTCTAAAAAAAAAAACAACAAAAACAAAAAAAATGCAGGAGGACATGATTTCTATGAGAGGACAGGTTGTCATAACAGAAAGTGACTAAGAGCAAATATGCCAAAATATCTGGTCAAAACAAGGAACGACTACAGAGCAATCCAAATTTCCAGATCAGCTGAAAATGTTCACGCGAAGCCGCGGGGCACAGCACCGATACTGCAGAAATAAAACTTGAATCAGTGGTGTAGAGACAAATACAAATAAACAAATCATCCAGAACATGCACAGAAAGTCCAAGACAAGATCAGTGGGTGAGATGTTGTTCAATGGGATGTCAGAAGCTGGCATTACAATAAAAGACCTACAGGTAATTTTGAGGATAAAACCAAAACAATAGAAACAGGAATAGTAAGCCAAGGTATCCTAGGAGGGAATATTGCTGTGCTAAGCAATAAATTGAAATAAATCAAACAAACAAATAAATAAAAATGAATTTACACCTTTGGCTTAGCTTAACATCCTAGCACTGTTTCTGAGTTTTGAAAATAAAGAAAAAGCTCACACACATCGAGGAAGTGAGATAGTTACCTATAAATCAGGTTTACCTTAGACGCCACCTCCAAACCAAACCAAACGAAAAAGCAGAAAACAGTGGAGAAATACCTATAGGTTTTTTAAAAAGGAAATTTTCTGATACAATTCTAAACCCAGAACTCTAATTTTCATCTATAAAAGCAACAGAAAGAAAATTCTAGAGATACCTCAACAAATAAATATACCACTTATATCAAAATGAGAAACTCAAGAATTGGGAAGTTACACAATAAGATGTGCTAGTCTGGGCACTCGAACCACATAAATGTAAGGGGACAAGTGTTCTCAGTACGAGTCCCCATTTTGGCAATTGTTGAACAGACTCTGGCTCCCAGTCCCCCTCTTCTGAATCGGGAGCTTTGAGAGATGGAGCCTAGACGTTTGTGTTTTGCAACAAATGATTGTGATATGCCGTCGAGTTTGAGAATCATTGTAATAAACTGACACTCTCTTTGCTTGAATTTGCCTTGTTGAGCAATAGAAAGTCAAATGTTTATATATTTCTTAGCTTTTTAAATTTCTTTTTTGTGAATTATCTGTGTCTTGGACAATATTTCTATGACGATGGCACTATTTTCTTACTGTTTTGAAAATTTTTATATGTTAAGAACATTCAGCATTTGTCACAAATGCTACACATGTTTTTCACAGCTTTTGAACTCGGTTAAAAAGTCTGTCTGGCCATTCACATTCATGGTCATGGATTTTAACTATTCTAGACTCTCTGGATCTGTATAACATTTTAAATTCTTGCGTGTATTTTCCGAGTACCACGCACTGGATGTGCATTCCTATGGGACGGCCATAGCCCTGTGCACAGGGAAAACGGGGGTGTATGGAGACATTCAAAGTAGTTGGGGCAATAGGAACATCAGTATGAACATATTGGGCCATTTGAAGGCGTTCCATGTTGAGGAAACATCAAATCCCTGTTCAAACTGGAAAGGAGAAAAGGTAACCACTTTTAAGGTCATAATCCCACACAGCTCACCCAATTCTGATTGAGAACTTCTTTCTAAACCCTCTTAGGAGGAGCCCCTGATTTTTTTTTCTTTTTCTTTTTTTTTTCCTTTATTTTTATATTTAAAAAAGCCTTCCCACCAAAAGTACTTTTTTTAAATAATTAATTTATATTTCATCTAGCTTTATGGATTTACACCTTTGAATAACTAATTTATCCTTGCAATTGGTGTATTATTATCCTTTCTATTTTTCAGGTGATAATATGAAAGTTTAGAAATGATTTTTAAAACTTGGCTCAAGGCCCAAGTGCAGTAGATGAATGGATAAAAAAGCTGTGGTACTTTTACACAATGGAATACTATGCAGCTATGAAAAAGAAGGAACTCTTACCTTTTGTGACAGCATGGATGGACCTGGAGATTATTATGCTAAGTGAAATAAGCCAGTCAGAGAAAGACAAACATCATATGATCTCACTTATTTGTGGAATCTAATGAAAAAAATAAACTGATGAACAAAATTGGGGAAAAAAACACAAAGAAATACTTGGCTGAATGTCAAGTCCTCTGATTTTAAATCAGTCCATTCCCAACAACCCTAGGGTATGAACTTGGTTTTCAACTATGTTAGCCTCATATAATTTCTGCGATCATAGAAACGGGGCTAAGGCACATGGCCTGGCATGGGCCAAAGATATGAGTAGAATAATGTCTGGCTCTTCAACCCCCTGTCTAGCCAGTGCAACAGCAGTGGTTGGAGTGATGCTCCACACTGTGCAAGGCAATGGGGCTGTGATCTGTCCTAGGGCCCAAGTGGGGGCCACCATCATGGATGCTCAAACCCCAGCATTGAGAGCCTTTTCCAGGATGGATCTGTGGGACCTTCTAATATGTTACTTCCAATTATTTTTCTACATGTCTTAGATTTTTAAGAAGCTATAGGACTAGTGTTCTTTCAAAGATAAAAACAGAATTGTTTTTCTGTACAGTAAGTACAAAAGAAATCGATTAATTTCAGTGATAGTAATTGAACATTTTATTCCAGCGTTTGCTTTAGCCTATTAAATGAAAAATAATTACTTTGATCTTTCATAAATGTGTTTGGTTCAGTTTGGGGAATTATGAAGAAACATTATAACATGAGAGAAAAACGGGCTCGATAGGATTACAAGTTTACTTCTACCTTTTCCGATCTCTTCACTAACTCTGACTCTGAAACATGGGTGCTCACAGGTACCTTTGGCTTAGATCAACCCAATGTTAAATATGTCAGTTTGTCAATACAGAGATTTACAAAAAGACTGAGGAAGGATTTATGTATGTTGTTCAAAAAGTGGAATTCAAGATTCTAGTCAATAAATTCCTACTTGGTATAGTATTAAGTCAGAATAGAATAGAGGAGGCACGAATCTGCCTAGGGGCGTTAGGGAAGGCTTCGCAGAGATGATAATATTTGGGGTGAGTCTTAAAGAAAGAAAGGAAGTTTAGCAGTTTCACCAGCATGAACAATGTGTTTAGAAGTAGGCAATCTTAAAAGACAATGGTATATTTGGAGAAGAGTAAGAAAATCAGTCTGATTTTAGAAGATGGAGAACCTATGTTGGGGACAGACATAAAAGGAGACTGAAAAGTGGGTTGAGGCCTACAACAGAGTTGGTACATATTTTTCTGTAAAGATAAGAAATATGGCTTGGGGGAGACTTACTCAACTCTATCCTTGTAGTGAGAAAGCAATCAAAGACAATATGTAAATGAATGGGCATGGTTGTGTTCCAGTAAGATATTGTTTATAAAAAGAGTTTGTGAGCCCATGGACCAGTTTGCCAATCCATGGCCTAAAAAATGAAGGGCATTTTAATGTTATATCACAGATTGGAACCCTATCTTGTGGGCATCATGGAGTGATCAACCTTCATGTCGGCACAGTGGGAGTGGAGATGGATATTAGGACAGTGTGCTGGGTGCTGGGGACAGTGGAGAGAGAAGGACCGGATGTTTGAAGTAGTTCCACAGTCCGATGGACAGGAACTAAAGGCGGAGTGGAGAGGGAGAGGCTAACGTTGACATTTATTCTGAAGTCTCCCTTGTGTATCTTGACAATCAATACAGAGAGGATGGGATCTTTTACTTCTGTAGCCCAATTGTCCTTTTGTCTATTTTAAGACAAAACCCTTAGAAGTTAACCCCGAACGATCTCTGTCTAAGGTAGTATTTGTCTGGTTTTAGGTCTCAGGTCTTATTCCAATGACCAAATCCAAGTTGTGAATTCTTGGAACTGGCCTCCGACCTGGCCACACCCATGCTGAATTTCTGATGTTAAACGCTGTTGTTTTGTGAAAAGTCCTTGGAGATCTTGGAATCTAAAAATTTAGAGGATGGAAACAATTCAGGTTTTTTAAATTTAGATCTGTGTTTTACATTCTTTTCAAGATGTTAAATGTTCCAAATGGTTGTATTTTGACGATGAGATGTCCAGAGTACATTGGAACTTAAAAATAAATTACTGCCATGACTCAGAATTGAAATTACCATATCATAAATTTCTTAGTGCTCTGTCTATCCCTGGGCACCTGGCCTTGTCACCATGTGTTTAAATCCTGTGATTTACTCTTCACCCTCCTCTGCTCTCCCACCTCCACTTTTGCTGTGATAGACAAGAGTCACTTCTTCTAGACAAAACATTTTTTGCACCATTATTAGCGTCTTGGCTAAGTTTCATAGCCATAGATCAACTCAGAAGTTTCCCAAAGCAGCTTTTAAAAACTGAAAATGCTTGACTTTGTTTTGTCAATGTTATTAAAGCGTGGCTTATCAGTGAAGCTTGTGTGAAGACTTTTCCTATTTCCTTGTCATAACTAATTGCTGGCTTTTGGACATCAGTCTTCACTTGTGTGGTTCCATCGTAGGGGCCATGTTGCTTTGTAGGATTTTTAAGAACCCAGGGCGCCTCCACCTTCTCAAGGTCTTGCCTGTGACCCTGACATTTACATTGCTGCAGATGGGTGTGCTTGACTGGTTTACCTTCTATTCCTTGGAGAACAGGTCATCTCATAACTCTAATAAGTTACAAACATGAAGTTCTAAATTAAATATAGGTAGAATCTGTAATCTAGACATCTTCCCTCTGAAAGTTGTCTGCATGTCAACAAGGAGGTTGCAGATTGCATCTCATGTTCTTGTTTTCTGTTTTCGGGATTGGACATAGAGGTAATCCAAGTACTTTTTCCTGGAGTCTTTGCTTTTAAAATGGAGAAATCACACACATTTTAGGCTTTTTAAAAATAGTTTAATTTGAATAAAAATATTATAGATTAGGAAGAATTTTAGAATACCATATACTAACAATATTTATCAAGAAAGAGCCTAATGTAATTAAAGCACAGTCAGGAGTTTAGAGAAGTAGGTTCTTGTTTTGATTCCTACCAAAGATTGTATGCTGTGACCAAGTAAGTCATTTCTTACCTGTAAAATAATGAAATTGGATTAGATGCTTCATGTCCCAACCAACTTTAAAAACGTTATATGTGTTTTTTATCGTTCAAAAGGAGATGTTTGACAACTTGGCATACCTCTTGCGTCTATGTTGTCTTTCTTCAAGAATGAGCTCTGCCTGGGAGTCAAGACATAGCTTCTGAGCCTGGCTCTGCCATTCTGCTGGTAGAGGCAGAAGCAGGGTTTCTGCTGTCTCCCATCTGTGCAGAGGAGAGGATGAGCTCCTATTGCGTCAGGGAAGCTTTATTTCCCGTCCTTGGCTGGATCTAGAGCTGAGCGCACACAGGAAACTCTGGGTCGGGCTAGTCATTCCCTTTTCTCACTCTCTTCTTCCTCCTCTGAAAACAAGGTGAGATGGTCTCTTGGGCCCCTTCAGGTTCTGCTCAAAGATAGCATACAGTCCCGTGTTTTTGAATCACAATGTCTGAGAACTGGAAGAGAATTTAGAGGCCAGACTCTATAACATTAAGTGACATAGTATCTTTGTGAAAACTGGTAGAGCAGAGAGAGAATCAGAATGATCTGGGGAATGCTGGAATATAGTATTAAGTTTCTTAGATCAATAACCCTCATTTTGATCCATATATTCAGCTGCCCTAAAATGATTTTCTGACAGGATTTAATAGATATGGCTATGTTGTGCTATTATGTAGCAATGATGGAATGTTTTCTCTTAGGAATAATTGAGTCAGGGAACTTAACATTGAGATGTGTTCAGTGTCTTGGGCTCCTTAGAAGCAGAGTCAGAGATGTGGTTTCTGGTCAATGTGATTTCTTGATGGAGATTCTCTCAGTTGAAACTTGTAAGGGAGTGAGGGGATCAGGAGAGCACAGGGTGTGGGTTGAGTGACACCTAGCCACAGCCTCGCCATGCTGAGAGCTCTGGAGCATGCTGGCACCTCCTAATTGTCCTGCCTGGAAGCAATGGAGCCCTATCAGCTAGTCATCGGCCCTGGGCCACCATCCCTGTCCCCTCTTGTCTTATTCTTGACCTTAAACTATTTTATCACTAAAAGTGCTTGCCCTTGGTTTTTAATAACTTTTTAAAAAACATGATGGTATTTTTTCTTTTTCTCATTTTCTAAAATTTTATCATTGTGAGTAGTCTGAATTTTATAAAATACATTTCTATATTTATTAATTGTATATCTTATTTTTTTAAGTTAATAGAGATTAATAGGTGTTTTTTTCCCTGTTAAACTGCCCTTCCGTTTCAAGGATAATCCCTTCCTAGGTAGAGTATGTTGTTTTTAATATACATTGTTGTATTCAAGATGCTAACATTCTATGGGCCATATATGTAGCTGTAGTCTGAGTTTAGCCTATTTACTGTCAAGGTTGTACTAGGTTCATAAAATGAATTTAAGGCTTTCTTCCTTTTTTCTGTTATTTAGAACAATTTTTATAATACTGGAATTTTCTGTGTATCAGTTTCCTGAAGCTGCTGTAAGAAATCACCACACACTGGGTGGCTTTAGCTTAAAGCAGCTGTTCTGGAAGCCGGAAGTCTGAGATCAAGGTTTCAGCAGGGCCAGGCTCCCTCCAGAGGCTCTAGGAGACATTCTCTTCTTTGTCTCTTCCAGTTTCTGGTGGCTGTGGCCACGTCACTCCAATCTGCTTCCGAGCTGACATGGCCCCCTGGTGTCTGTCTGTGTGTCTCTCTAACACACACATGCCTTTGGACTCAGAGCCCCCCTGGATAGTTCAAGACAATATCCTCATCTCAGGATTCGTAATTACATTTGCAAAGGTTTTTTTGCTCACATAAATTCAGCATTTACAGGTGTCAGGGATTTGGTATAATTTTAACTTTTGGAGAGGACACCATTCAACCCACTACAATCTGTTTCTCGAAAGTTTAGTAGATTTTATCTCTAAAATCATTTGCCCCTGGAGGGGAGTTTGGGATTAAATGTTTGAATTCTCAACTTCTTCAATGATTTTAGGCCTATTCATTGTTTCTTCTGGAATTTGTCTTTAGTACTTCTATTTTTCCTATTAAAAAGTATTCATTTCAACCGTGCTTTCAAATTTACTGGCATAAAGTTGTGCATTAAATTCTCTTAAGATTTTTCTAATCAAAATATGTTGTGTACATACATATGTGATCTAGTGCTTTCTTAATATTGTTTATATACTAATTACTGTATGTATTTAGGCACAGATATGTAATCTAGTCCATTACTATATAAATGCTTGCATAACCTATGACAGTGCTAATATTATTTTGATGTGTACTATTGCTCTCCTTTTATTAATTTTTGATCTAATTTTCCAGAGGTATCCAATTATATTCACTTTTCAAAGAACACAAGTCACCTTTTGAGATGTTCTGGAGCCATTGCCTCTGAGGTTTTTATCTCCCAGATCCCATGCAATCTGTGTATCCAATTTGCTTGCTTCCTTTTTTCTCTTAACACATATCATCTTCTAGTATACTATACATTTTATTTTTTGTTCATCTAATTTATTATCTGTCTCCAAAATAGAATATAATTTTCATAAGAATAGAGATTTGCATCCATTTGTATCACTATTGAATCCCTAATACCTATAACAATCAATAAATGTTTGTTGAATAAATGAACCAAAATTTGCCTTAAATGTATCAGTTTCTATCGTTGTTGTTTTTTTCTATTCATTACTTTCTGCTCTTTATTAGTTGTATTTTCTTTTCAGTTCATTTTCTTACTTGTTCTAATTCTAACTTCTTGAGTTGTATACTTAGATTATTACTTTTTAAGTTTTTCTTCTTTTCTAATATCAGCATCGAGGATAAGCATTTTTTTCTCTTAGTACCTCTCTAGCAGTATGCTAAAAGTTTTTATTTGGAAGATTTTCATTGCCATTTAGTTCTAGATGTTTTATAATTTCTTTATGATTTCCTCTTTCATCCATGAATAATTTAGTAATAGTACAAATTTGTGGGTTATTTTTAAGGTTTTTAAAGAGGAACAGCTATTATTTTGTCATTGATTTACAATTTTATTGTACTCTGGTGGTAAAATATGTGCCTTGTAATACAAATTCACTGAAGTTTGTGGAGATTTACCATGTGGCCAAGTAACTATAGATTCTTGTAAATGTGCCGTGTGTGTTTGTGGGATTACAGATATGGTAGGTTGTTCTATTTCTTCACTGTCCCTGATCTGCGAGTTTGTATTTCAGACCTTATCAACATTCCTTCTTAGCTCATAGATTTGTCTTCCTAGCACCGTAGTCACTGCATTGCAATTTATCAAAATCCACTGACTTTAATAAAAACATTACGTTTTTTTGCAACATACACAAAATAAAGTTAAATTACAGTTGAATATCACTCATCTGGCTAGTCATTTCAATGGTATTAAATGCTACTCCAAAGTATCAGGAAAAGGGTGTCTTCATGTTTTTCATAAAATATTGTGAAATATCCAGAATGTGTTTCCTACTGTGACCGTTGGAAATACTATTATAAACATTATTTCCTCTTCTTGTTAAAACTAGAGAATCAAACATTAAAATAAGTTGGCTCTCTATATGTACATCGTGCTCTAATGTTTTAAATGTTTATTTTAAACAAAAGCCGTTTTTACATTAAAAAGGTTATTCTTTTCTTGGAGAATGATAGTTTCATTCTGTAATAGACCTTTTAAGCTAAAATAACATCTATTTTTTTTTAATATTTTTTGTCAACCTAAGAGTTTAAATGAAATGTCTAAAAAAAAATTAAACATAAAACATGTCACCAACACCTAGTGACCAAAATGTATTTGAATGTATGTCAAGTATTATAATAAATATCTAAGACAATATAGGCAAGCCTCGCCTCACACAGAAAGATGCCTTATAGAAATGTTCCTTCATAATCCAGCTTTTGGAACTTGAATGACAATAGCCCTCAAATAGTGTTAAAGAGAGTGAGATCCTAGGCAAGCCCCATCCCTAATGATATATGAAATCCAAATGTACTAGGAATGAATACTATATCCTTGAGTCACTTATAGAGTAATACTTCTAAAGGAAAACATGTTCAGAGTTTCAGTTGGGACGTCAGGCACCCTTCTCTCATTCAGCAGAGAGATGGAGACTCCCCTTCCTCCGGCTCCCTCAGCCTCAAGCTGCTGAGCATAGTTACAGGATCAGAGTTGGTTTGGGAGCCTGGGTCACCGCCCGTGAAGTACCTCCCTTCCTAGTCCCGACAGCGGTGCCCATCACTCTTCCATTCTCATCCCATGGCATGTACTCTGTACATGAGTTAATGGGGAAGCACTGGCCTGAGAGAGCAATGCAGGTCAGGGGAAGGGCAGCGTTGTCTCCTGGTTGGAGTCTCTCCTGCCCCTTACCCATTGTCCAGTCTCGGTTTTTCAGTGCTCACTCGACCAAAAGAGCCTTCTCTTTGAACAGACTCCTGCACTGTACTTGGACCAGATGCTTTCCAGGCCTCTGCTAGCTCTTTGAACTGCAATTCCCTCCCTGTGGGTTTACTTCTACCAGCTTGTTTTTGTGAGCCTTTGGTTGCCAGATTTGTGAGAATCAGACTTCATCCAATTCTGCCTGAAGCCCTTAATTCTAGGATCTATCCAAATGAGAGGAGCTGGTCCGTGCTTCAGTCAAAGCACTGGAATATTTTTGTCTTCTTCATCTTTGAATGCAAATTTCTTAACTGCACAAACCAGCTCAAACATGGGAACAAAATAGGAACGTAGTATTTTTCATTCCTAGTTCCCCCTAATACCAGTCTATGACACAATACTGGCTCCATCAGATGGCAATGCCTTGGCTACTAGTAACAGAAATTCTGACTACAGTTGCTTTCACAATAGGGGTTTGTTTTTCTCAGATAAGCAGTCCAGAGGTTAGCATCTGTTGGTGTTGGTTCAGCTGCTCAGCTGTGCCACCGGGGATCCAGGCTCTTTCTCCTCCCTTCCCCACAGCACATGGGACTTTTGTTCTCATACTTGTCAAGTGTGTTCACAAATGGCCACCCAAGGTCCAGGCATCACAAGGCAAAATGCTTATCCAGACTCGTCCTCATCACCCTCCTGACATATTGCAATGATCTCCAGCCCATCTCTCTGCTTCCACTCTGCCACCACCCCAAATCCATTTTCTGCCGAATAATCATAGTGATCTTTTAAACAATAAAATCAGTTTATATTTTTCCATTACACAAAATGCGTCTATGTTCCTAGTAGATTTAGCAGAAAATCCAAACGTTTCCTTTGGCCTGCAAGGTTCTCGGGATCCAGCCAGTGCCCCCTCGTACATCTCCTGTCATTTCCCTTCGCTCTGGTTATGCTCGCCCACACAGCGTTCTAGGTGTCCCTCAGAAATCTGCTGCTTAGCCTCTCTCGGCCCTTTGCACTTGCAATTTCCTTTGCGTGGAATGTTTTATTGCTTCTTGTTCTCCATGTCTCAGCTCCAAGGCCACATATGAAGTGGAACCTTCCTTAACTATCCAAAATAAATTAGCCATTCCCTCTTCCTTCCCCCATCCCCCCTCCTTCCCAGTCAATCCCTTTTCCACCGCATTGTGGCTACTCAGTGATTCTCACTCCTGGCTGCGTGCTTGAATCACCTGGGAAACTTTTAAAAAATACCATATTCAGTTCCTATTTTACAGATTCAAGTTTAATTGGTCTGGGATGAGCCCCAAGCATTGGTATTATTTTTAAAGCTCCCCACATGATTCTATTGTGCAGCTGGGACTGAGAACTACTGGGCCACATGGTTAAAAGTAAGAAACCGGGAACAATAATTTTGGATAATTCTGTAACACTGACATTTTTTTTTTTCCTTGATATGACTTCACTTGATAAGGAAGCCTTAGGATGATGCCCATTCTTGGTATATATTCCCTATGGCAGCTAGTGGGTATTTGTGTTAAATCAAAACTCATAGTAAGGAATTCCTTTAGTAGAAGAAAAGGATCCAAATAAGGAAATGGTATTTGATCTCTGTGTGTGCACGTGTGTGTGTGTGTGTGTGTGTGTGTGTGTTTTCCTACAGAGAGTGTGGTTTCGCGGTTTAGCTACCCTCTACCCTCTGCACCCACCCCTTCTAACTGAGTGGGAGTTTCAGTCAGTTTGGGGGAGATGGGCTGTGGAGGCAGGGACCCCGGGGCTCTCAGAAAGCCTGGAGCCGGCCTGGGCGTCTGTGCGAGGGAAGCACGGGTCAGAGGCTGCCAGATGGTCTTTCTGCCACGTGCGCTGCAGGCAGATGGCTCTGACAGTTTAGACAAGGCCGCAACTTTGGGCTGCTGAGGCGGAGCTTGGAAAAGATGCTTGAAGAAGCTGCTGCTGACATTTCTCTCTTGCCCTGAGCAGACACTGAGCCCGCAGGAGGAAGGGAGGAGGAGGAGGAGAAGCGGGAGACTGAGGAAGAGTGCAGACGGGGGCTTCCTGAACGAGGCCGCCTTTCCCTCGCCATCCGTCCACTTGCCCGCTGCAGAGCCGGGAGAGCAGCCGCGGCCCGCGTCCTCGGTGCGCGCAGCGGTGCCCGCAGGCTGTCCGCGCCGGGGCGCAGGTTCCATCCCGGCCGCACTGTGCATAGCCCCCAAAGGTCACCCGACGTCTATTCATTCCCGACTCCTCTCCATTATTGACTCTAACTCAAAGCATTGTTCTGTGGAGGCACATTTGTAAAACACTCAGCATCGGGTCTGGCCCACAGGAAGGACCCCGAACAAGGGAGCTGCGGCGTGCGTAGCCCAAGGCTTACAAGGAAGTAAACCCAAACTATGGCTTCATTATGAACACATCCAACATTCTTACTTCTGCTCTGCGGCACCAGTCTTCTCTTTTCCTACCATATGCTCTTATTTTAATTAACCAATATGGTCAATTTCTACGCAAAACAAAGGGGGTGAGGTATAATGAGAAGGGGGCACGAGGACGGGGAAGACTGATCCCATTTTCACCTGTTCTTAGCAGGAGGCCCAGACACATTGCTCAACCCTCTGCAACAACTGTTTGCATTGAGCAGGGTTGTTTTGCCTGCAGTCATTTCCATCAGGGGCCCAGAGGAAGAAGCTTTCCATGGCTCTCCCGCTTCGGTCTCTGGACCTCTGGGAATGGCCGCTGCAGCGAGCACAGCCGTCCTCTCCCCACACACCGGATTTAGCAAGGCCTCCTGGCACAGAACTACAGTAGACATTTAATTAACATAAAACACTATATAAAACCATTAAGACAGTAGCTAGATTGGGAAGCTGGCAATTCCCCAACCCGTGCAGCCAAGTTCCCAGACACAGGCATGCCCTTCAACTCGCTCACAGTGGTCGAAGATGTAGGTGGTCTTTCTTATTCCAGATCAATCACTCTGAAGCCCCCCACCTCAACATTTTCTGGTTGTACCCTTTTGGGGTGCAAGTCGCGGGCACTGCTTCACTCCCTTCTCCCACCTATGTCTTCAGACTCGCTGCAGCTACATGCTGAGTAACCTCTGAAGACGGCAGGCCTAATGCTGAGTAACCTCTGAAGACGGCAGGCCTAATGCAGAACGCTATGGACTTTACAGTCTCATCTCCTTTCCTTGCTTATGCCAATCTGTCCTCTTCAAAGCCCACTCCAAGTCCCCAGTCTCCAGTTTTGCTCTTCATGTGACCAGAGCTTGATGTCCCTTTGGAGACCTTTATGTCACACCTAATTCGCATGCTACCCCTTATCCTCCTGTTAATTGGATCATCCCCATTGTGTGTCATGTTACATGTAAAAAAGGAATTTGTGCCCTGGCCGGTTTGGCTCAGCGGTTAGAGCGTCGGCCTGCAGACCAATGAGTCGTGGGTTCGATTCCAGCCATGAGCACGTACCTCGGTTGCGGTTCGTCCCAGCTCTGGTCGGGGTCATGAGGAAGGCAACCAGTTGATGTGTCTCTCTCACATCGATGTGTCTCTCTCTCTCCCTCTCTCCCTCCCACTCTCTCTGAAGAAAGATGGAAAAATATCCTCGAGTGATATTTGGGGAAAAAAAGGAATTTGTTCAGATGCTCAACCAAATGTGATTGAGTACTTGCTCTGTGTCAGCAACTAAAACCATGAGGTGTGGTTTGATAAGTCCCACCCATACACCTCACTTTAATGCAATGTAAGTACATATGCAGGATTTTCTGGCAGCAGAAGCAAAGGTTTAACCTCAGCTAGGTAGTTGTGGCATGTAGAATCGAAAGACAACAAAGAATTTGGAAAATAGCAGTTTTATCCAATGATCTGTGATGACTACACCCAGCCTTCTTCCTTGCTCCAGGTACAGGTGTTGGGCTTTACAAACGCATGAAGTTGAATGATCAGGGGTGTCCAATAGGGCTTTCATAAGATCGCCCCCTGTGTCCTGGCCTGTATCGCAGATGTCAGCTTTTGAGATTTTTTTAACTGTCATCATTTAGGGAGCAAATACTCCTTGAAGAGGAAGTACATTAAGCCAGAAAGATGCAGTCCTTTTGAATTAATTTATCCGACTTATCTTTGGTCCCTCTTTGGTTGTTCTCTACTCCTAGAAGGAGAGTCTGACAAATCTGAGTGGAAGGTAGAGGCATGCAAAGAGGTTTACTTAGAGGTAGTCCTATATACGGGCAAACATCTTTTTCTTTTTAATTGAGCCAAGAAAATTATATGATTTTCCAAAAATTATTTTATTAGAAAACCAGTGACTGGGGTGGGGGTGGGGATGGTGGGTAAGGGAGGAAACACAGCAGATGGAAGCATGAAACCCAAACCAGAAATAGTAGCGTTTACAAAGGCAGTGCGACGTAGTAGGGAAATGATAATTTTGAGTAATAAGAAACCTGGGCTCAGGTCTTTGTGGAACTACTTATTGGTTTGCAACGGTCTCTGAGCTTTACTTTCTTCCCCTGCCCCATCTACCTTTCAGGTTTGTTTTGCAGATCTAATTGTATCCTGTTATATGAATGGCCACTATAAGATCAGATATATTTCTTATAGATCCTATCCAAAGTGTGGTGCGAGGACCAGCAGCATTGGCCCTACCTGGCTGCATGTGAGAAAGGCAGACTTTTGGGCCCCGACCCAGATCTAGTGAATCGGAATCTGTATTTTAACAAGATCCCAAGTGATTCCTTTTCAGACATCAAAGTTTAAAAAGCCCTGGTCTAGACCACTAGTTCTCGAATGTGGTTACACATTGGAATTACTTAGGGAACTTTAAAAATACTGACAGTTGAAATGTCTTTCGCAGAGATCGTCATGTAATAGGCATGGGGTCAGGCTGGGCATCCCGGTTTCTAACAGCTCCCCACGATGATTTTAACATGAAAAAATGTTGAGAACCGCTGCTCTCAACCGATGCTTCTCAAATCATCTCTAGTGAAAGACCGTTTTGTGTATAAATTTTCTATCCATCTGGTAGGAAAACTTAAAAGTATCATGCCTTAGGTATAGCAGCAAAGTCAAATTGGTATAAGGTGGATAAATGCTTATCCTTCACTTATCACAAACCTGTCACAAAGTTCTTGGACCAACAGTGGTCCTTGGACCAACACCTTAGACCACACCTTGGACAGAGTCGCACTGGAGTCTAGGCCGTTCTTCACCCCAACTAGGAGACCAGCCCATCCCACTTCATCTCTACTGGCTTCCTTCCTCCAGGTCAAGGGTTCGAGTAGACTATTTTATTGAACACACACTTCCACACTTCCGTGGCACCTATCTTGTACCAGTACTATTCTCCACGTTTTACAGTGTGTACTAATATCTGCGTTAAACTAATTCATCATTACCCCTTCCCTTTATGGGAACCAAAATGGAGGCACCGAAAAGTTAAGTAACTTGCCCAAAGTCACTGAGTTGGTATATGGTAGAAACAGGATTCTGAACCCAGGTCACCTAGCTCTTCATCACTATGCTACTTCACCCACAGGTGCTTGTGGGAGAAAGGGCTAGTCTCCCACATACACCACATGCCATTGGTCATCTCTCCTGCACCTTTGGCTCCTACCTGTCTCTCAACCCCATTCCTCCCTCTCCATCCCTCTGGCCTCTTCCCACTCTCTGCCTCCATCCAGGCTCTCCTCCTCTCTCCCCTGCACCAGTGCAGTCATCTCATCTCTCCCTTGTAATGTGTCCTCTGGGCCTTTATCAGGGTGATCTTTATAAAAGGTAAAGCCAGGCAGGTTCTGCATCCTTTGATAGCTCTAATCTGTGCCTCCCATTGAGCAGCTGCCACTTTGTGAGGGAGCCATACCTGTCCAGATTTCTCTCTTCCCCTCCCCTCCTCTCACTCCAGCCAGGCAGAACCAACCTCACCGGCCATGGACTTTACCTCAGCCACTCATGCATCAGGTCCTTTGTGCAGATGGTTTCCTGGATGGAGGTCTTCTGTCTAAAGCTAACTCACCCTTTAAGGTGTAGCTCAAGTAAACCTCCCTCAGGAAATCTTTCCTGAATATCCCCTCTTATACACCCGGCAGCGTCTCCTTCCCCCTCGACACTTCTCCGATAGCGTTTGTGACACTATCACAGTTCCTGGTTTGTGGGCTAGCATCCCTCCTCTGTGAGCCCCTGTGACCAGGTTCCAATCAACTTCATGTCCTTAATATAGTACAAATTCAGGATCACAGCCAGTGTTCACAATTAATTTGGAATGAACAAGTGAGGGAATGAATGCAAGCAGAACCATTATACGTCTTTAGAGACACAGTAGATGATGCCCTCTTGTGCTTTTCCTCCCTTCCTTACCCTACACGCTTGCAATGCCCCCACCCTCTGCCTTTGAACAGGAACCTGGATGTCCTCTTCTGGCTTTCCTCATGACTGTCAGCTGAGGGAGTCTGTCCCTTCCTTCCGAGAGCAGCAGCAGTGGGGCAGCCAGCACCAACCAGTGGCTGAGCTTCTTCTTGTTCCTTCCATGCTCTGTGTGCCCTGGAGAGAATATTAAATGTGTACAAAAAATGCACGCTGAAATATTCATGAATATATTCGGAAGGTTTTTCGCTTAAACCCCCCTTGTCTGAAAATAGAGCAGAAGAGATGAACAGATAAACGTGACGCACAAAAGCATGGAGAGAAATATACAAGAGCAATCAGTTGCAGTGGTGCCCTTTGTTCTAGGTTATCTAAAGACCTGGCTGTCATAGGGGAGACACCCCCCAGTACTAGAAGAATATGCTTTTTAGTGAATGTCTTCTTCTGTCTTCATGACTATGTGGTCTGTCCCAGTGTTGACTGCCTTCCTCTCCACCTTTTTTTTTTCTTTTTTTATTCCTTAGAGTAGGAGGGAGGGAGAGAGAAAGAGACAGAGAGAAACATCGATGTGATAGAGCCACATCAACTGGTTGCCTCCCGCATGACCCGAACAGGGCCGGGGACGAACCACAACTGAGGTATGAGGTACATGCCCTTGGCCGGAATCAAACCCGCGACTCATTGGTCCGTGGGCCAGTGCTCTAACCACTGAGCAAAATGGGCCAGGGCCCTCCCCACCTTTTTAACTCTTGTCCCACTACTTCTTGAGGCAACCAGGCCTTAGTGAAAGGGAGAATTGGGTCCATCTGGATGGCTTTGCGTCAGCTTGCCTGGCATTGTGCAGGGGTGGATGGAGGGGAGCTCCTAGGGCAGGCAGCTAGGAGGTAACAGTGGGTGCTGATCGTGGCTGGTGCTGTTAGGTAGCCTTGGGCAGAAGCAGGAATGGGCAGCCTCATGTGAATGGGAGGAGGGCCTCTCTGTCCTTATGGAGCTCCCACATGTCTTCTCCATCTCGCTGGTTTCCACAGAGAGGTGCAAGTCCTTCATCAAGACCTTCCCCATCAGCCTTTACCGTGGCATGTCTCATGCGCCTAACCGCCAGTACTGTTAACCACCTTTACCATTAATTTCCTTCCTTCCTTCCCTCCTTCCCTCTTTTGACTTTCTCTCTGACTTCCTCTGCCCCCTTTTCCTCCCGCTCTGAAGAATCATCTTCCTATCACTACCAGACCTGGTACAGTAGATATGTAGTTTATGCCATTTCAACATGGATTACATGATTGGAAATCAAGCTTTGGCAAGGGGACTCAAAGCCCATAGTCCACTCAGATACAGCTCTTTCCAAGGGCCAATATGGTGATGACCATGTGAAAAGATGGCTGTGCTGGCGTAAAACTCAAGCTTTGGGAAACGCACTGATGGCAGATTTGGAACTGAGTGGCCAGGGTGTGAGGGCAAAGGCACCCCCTGGGAGTGGGGACACAGGTGGGGTTTTTCCCAAAGAGTATGGACTTCCTGGAAGGGCAGTGTCAGGGTGGAAAATGAGAGCTTGAGAGAAAGGTCTTAGGCTGACCTGAAGAGAAGACAATAAATGCCCTCTCTCCCGAGCATGGAGGGTGGTTCATCCCAGATTCTAAGGCCTGGCACAGTTTCTGCATTGGGGATGATCTTCCCCTGACCTGGGGAAGCAAGCCAAGACCCCAAGAGAAGTCTCAGTAGTTGTGCCATTGCTCTGGGCTCAGTACATCAGCAGTGAGAGGCAGGGGCTGGTAAACTCTCCAATATAGCCGAAGGCTTTGAGGGAGCTAATTTACATGATGTCATCAGGGACTGCGCCTCCATCATTTGTGGCCAATGTAGATTTGACCTTGGATAACAGTAGCTCCAAACTTAAAGGAAGACAGAGCCTCATACGCTGAATGGAGCCAGGGCCTTTATGTTAGGCAGAGCAGAGCTGGGATTCCAGGCCCACTACCTTAACTTCATATCCCACTGCCTTAAAAATGATTCCCTTAAGTTGCAAAGTGTCTCTGAGCACCAGTGCATTATCAGGAACACAGGGATTAGTAACAAGTAAGAAGTCTGGTTAGGATGAACAAAAACAGAAACAAAGAGAGCAAAATAACCACCGTGCCTCATGATCTCGGCCAGCGATTTTCAAGCACTGTGCTGCGGCAGGCACACTGGGGTGCCACATGAATTTTTAAAACACACAATACCTGACTATTTAGTCAGGAGCACTGACCTCTTTCCCTTAGATTGTCAAATAAAAAAATGACAACAGCCAACACAACAATAGCCTTCAGGTGTGAATGAATCAAAATTATACCTGCTTTTTTGTTAGAGCGACAAAAAATAGGCTTTTTGTTGTGCCGCAGAATTTTAGTAATTAATTTGCATGTGCCATGAGATCAAAAAGGTTGGGAATCACTGGTCTAGGTGACCATGCACGTTAGTTTCTTTTCTTTGTATCTAAAACAGCAGCTGTAGGGCCCTCCTCTGTCCCAACGCTGGGCGTCCCCAATCACATTGTTTGCACAGTGTCTGCACAAACCCCTCAGTCCTCAGCAGAGGAAGCCCAGGTAGCTGCTGCTGACCCATGAGTTGGGCACAAGAGATGGATTTTCTCTGCCATTTTGCCAGCCTATTATCCATTTAAGCTGGTGGTTGGCTCCTATGCTAATTGCTGAACCCATTCCTAAGCCTCCCAAGGGATGCAGGCCATGTGGTTGGAGGATCTCCTGCTTCAAAGGCCTAGAGGCTGGGGATAGACCCTGAACTCTGAAGCCTAGTGGCAAAGACAGAATTTCAACACCATATGGTGCATGCTATGGCAGAAGTGGGGATAATGTTCTGTGGAAGTTATGGCAGAAGTATGGACGATGTGACCTGGAAACAGCAGCAGAAAGTGAGTGGGACAGTCAGAGTGCTTCCTGGAGAAGACAGCTCCTGAGCTGAGTCTTAAAGGAAAACATGAGAGTTGACCAAACAAAGACGGGGGAAGGGCATTATATAGGAAAGGAGACATACTGAGCAGAGAAATAGGGATAAAAGAACATAATATGTGCAGGTGTGCTGGAAACTACCAGAAGAATAATGATACTGGAGAACAAAATTCAAAGGGGAAATGAGAAGAAGTCAGGTGTGAGTGTTAAAAAGGAGTCAGGTCATATAAAGTCTTAGACTGTATGTGAAGGAGCTAGTAATTTTACCCACGGGCAGCAGGTAACCACCAAAGGATAGTTCCCACGGGAGGAACGTGGTCAGAATGAAATCTTAAATCTGAGGAGGGACATGCAGACTAGAAAGGGAAATGACTGGAAACAAGTTAGGAGGAAGCTGCTGATGTGGGAGGGGGGTAGCGAGGAGGGGTCTGATCTGACTGTTAAAACAAGGGATGCAGGACTGACAGGAAGTCACAGGAACAGTCTTAAAAATAGAGGAAGTGCAGAAGGCCCCAAAGTTCCACCTGCTGGCCCGAAGGCGGTGAGTAAACGTCCATTGTAAGGAGAAACCAAGGCACAAGGACAAATGCTTTTCAGATTTGATAGAGGTGGCCCTTGATCTGGGGACATCAGAACTAAAGAGAATAGCCCTTCCCCTGTGGAAATCCAGAAACCCCAAGAAAAGTTCTTGCTACATCAGACAAGGGAAAATAAGAAGAGTTACTTTTTAATAAATTGAGCTCTGTGGTCGATAATCTGTAAAAATATGGGTTACGTGATCACAGAAAGTAATTTTAGTCTTAAATTATTTTTCAAGGCATAAAATCTATGGGCATAATATTGTTTTATAGCAAAAGAAAGAATGAGTGAAAGAAAAGGAAAGAGAAGGGACTAAAACAGAACCTGAGTCTGTCGCAGCATGAGGACGCTCCCAGCCTGTTCCCAGCCCGGCCCATTTCAGTCCACCCCTCTCCTAGGTCCTGCCTTCCTTGCTGGGGTGGAAAGTTGACGGGCTGCCTGGTCCTGGTGCGGAGCGTTCATCCAGTCGCATTTTACCAGCAAGCATGGTGACTGTGCCTTAAAGGCAAAGCCCACTGCTCGCCTCTTTTCTCCTGCATCCCACCTTCCTCCACGCCCTTGAACTGTTAAGGTAACAGCACCCCCAGAGGTCTTGTCTCCTTTCTTTTCTGTTTCCATATGGCCCGGTGGGTGAGTGAACCTACTCTGGCCATCTCGCTCCTGATTGGCAGCCTCGTGGCACCACACTGGCCTCACAGTTCAGACCTGGGGTGTGGGCGTGGAGGTGTCCACTTTAGCCTCCAGTCTAAGCCACGTGCTACAACACAGCGTTTGAGTGTGGGGGTTGGGCTCTTGTGCAGCTATTAATAAACTGGCACCTTTGTTCCCATTCCGTTATTGTACTTTGTGCATGTGACACTGTCAGGGTGGGGGTGCGCATGGAGAGAATGGGGGAGAGTGATCACTGGGAAAGGATGTAATTATTCCCCCTTCACTCGCAGATCACATCATAGCAGGCAAACGCACACGTTACTTCCTAATGATTAGAAAAGAGAAATCCGTCCAAAGAAGGCTGAAAACACCACAGTGGAAACTGGATCTGCACTTGAGGTTTGAGGATTCAACTTGCCTTTCAGATCGTGGGCTGTGGCCCTTTCTGATGTGTAAAACTTACTTATTCTTCTCCCTTTGGCCTATGAAGTCCCAGGTCATATTCTGTGCAATCCCATGTTCTGACCTTGAAACCATTTTACTGAAAGGAATTATGTTGGGGACCAAATGTGATGGCCAATCCTAACTATGTTATTAGGCACAGAGGTTAATAAAGGTTAGGAGAACAGGAAACAATATATGAATAAAAAGGGGCAGAAGCAAGTCCATGCATCGAGTGCCTATTATGTGCAAGGCATGTGCTGTTATTTTACTTGTGTCATTTCCTTTCATAAGAATTAGTGGGAATGTGCTTTGTACATCACAAGGCACCAGGGTGATGTATTCCTATGATATGGTAGAGGAGAAAGTGTGGTTTCTAATGGAATGACTCCAGTTTACATCCCAGCTCTGTCCCCTACTGGTGATGTCACCCGAGCCACTGCCTCATCATCCCGGATATCTGCATCCTCATGTCAAAACTAAATAGAGAGTAACTGTGTCTACCATGCTAGAGATGATATCTAAGAAAGAACTTTATAGCCTGGCCAGTGTGGCTCAGTGGTTGAGTGTCATCCCATGGACTGAGAGGTCCAGGTTCGATCCCCGGACGGGGATGTGTGTGCAGGAGGCAGCCAATAAATGTTTCTCTCTCGCATTGATGTTTCTCTCTCTCTCTCCCTTACCTTCTTTCTAAAAAAATAAATAAAAACATATTTAAAAATAAATAAAAAAGAACTTTATAAACTAGAAACACAATGAAACGTTTTAGAACATGGAGTTTGTATTTAGGGTCCTTTGTACGTGTGTTGTTGGAGGTTGGACTTGTCCTTCGAGCAGCGTCTGGTGAAGGGACACTTGGGAAAAGACCTCACAGAACCATGATGTGTCCGGGGTCCTCGGATGATTCCTGACAGTGTTTTCAGCTGGAAACGAGCGCTCTGGCCTTTTAAGCCCCAGGTTTTGCTAAGTCACTCAGGACTTACATGTCTGCCAAGGAGGTGCCGGAGAAGCATAACCTGCTACACTGCTCTTGTGAGTGTGAACGGCACTTCTCAGGTACGACAGGGCTGGCAGGGCTATTATAACATTTGGTGTGATGTTGCCTTCTGTTATCACCACCTTACCCTCTCCTCCTTCCCCAAACTGTGAGAATAGGAGAGGTGCTATATGGTTCATATGACTGGGCTGTATTTGAGGGTCTGGGGAAAAGATATATACATGCATTGAATCTTAAATTGCTCTTCATGATATTAGAGTCCTTATTACAGGGGTTGGTGGTACTGGGACCACCCATAATTTACTGGAAACTGAAATTGTATTTGTTTGGGTGTTTTTGTCCCCCACCTGAAGATAAGTAGTATATCTTTTGTTTTCAATAGATGTTCAATAAATGCTGAATACGTTTTTCTCAGTTGGACTTAGTTTACCACTCAGAGCTATCCAAATGCTTAAGAACTGAACGCACTGTTATGGAAGTCACCATAGGCACCCACAATGCTGAGAGGGGTGTGTAATATCAACAGAAAGCCTAAGATCAGTGGTTCTCATCCCAATCAGCACGTTAGAATCACCTAAGGAGCTTTGAAAAAAATCACAATGCCTCGGCTTCCTTCTGGAGATTCTGGTTTCATTGGTTGAGAGAAGGCTCTAAAAATTGATTGTTAGTAATCCACCCATACTGAAGGCTTGCTTTTTATTCTAATAGAAGTTCTGAACATGGACAACGCATTTGAATCTCCTGGAAAACTTGAAAAAGTACTGATGCCTGAGTCCCACTCTCGGGGATTTTGATTTGATTGGGCTGGTGTGGACTAGGCATTAGGATTTAAAAATATATTTTTTTTAGTTGATTTTTAGAGAGAGAGGAAAGGAGAGGGAGAAAGAGAGATAGACATTGACATGAGAGTGGAACATCGATTGGCTGCCTCCCGTACTCCCCCCACTGGGGATCAAGCCCGAAACCGGGACATGTGCCCTGACGATGAATGGAACCAGCAACATTTTGGCACATGGTGATGACACCCAATTAACCAAACCACACCAGCCAGGGCAAGATTTTTTAAAGCTCCCAAATGATTTCTAACAGAGTCAAGGTTGAGAACCAATGACTTAGAGGGAAATAGAAGCAAGCGATCTGTGTCTTTTCCTACAAAACTACAACTCAAAATTAAAACAGCCAAATTTAAGTAAGAAGATATTTAGTACCACTCTTGTACTGTTCATTATTCAGTGTTTGTTGACAGACGTTTTATAGGAAAAAAGTTTTAAATCAAATACCTCAACCTTTTGCATAAATCCTAGCCCCGAATATAAACTTAAACTTGAGTAAATTGCCTCTTTCTTAACTTAAATCTTGGATTAGACTCCAGCTGAGATAACTCATGATTTTTAGACCAGTTTTTTGTCAAAAGTCTCTGCAACAGCCCAAGTATCCATCAATAGATGAGCGGATAAAAAAGCTGTGGTACATATACACAATGGAATACTATGCAGCTATAAGAAAGAAAGATCTCTTATCCTTTGAGACAACATAGAAAGACCTGGAGAGTATTATCCTAAGTGAAACAAGCCAATCAGAGAAAGACAAATATTACATGATCTCACTTATTTGTGGAATATAATGAACAAAACAAACTGATGAACAAAATAGACCCAGAGACATAGAAGTAGGGTTCAGACTGATAAACCTCAGAAGAGTGGGTGGAAGGGGGAGGGAAGAGATAAAACACAGAGCTATATGCATGCATGTGTAACCAATGGACATAGACAACAATGCTGGAGATGGGGCAGGGTGTGGGGTGGGGAGCGGGAGGAGGGTGTCAGTGTGGGGAAAAGGAGAAACATCTGTAACAAAAAGAAAGAAAGAAAGGAAGGAAGAAAGGAAGGAAGGAAGGAAGAAAAGAAAGAAAGAAAGAAAGAAAGAA
This sequence comes from Tadarida brasiliensis, assembly GCA_030848825.1. Taxonomy (NCBI): domain Eukaryota; kingdom Metazoa; phylum Chordata; class Mammalia; order Chiroptera; family Molossidae; genus Tadarida; species Tadarida brasiliensis. The sequence goes on along the minus strand of CM061257.1, from coordinate 193,640,432 downwards.
AGAAAGAAAGAAAGAAAGAAAGAAAGAAAGAAAGAAAGAAAGAAAGAAAGAAAGAAAGAAAGAAAGAAAGAAAAAGAAAGTCTCTGGAAATTTATTCTCAACATACTGCCCCCCTTTTCTCACCTCAACCATGAAGTGCCTTCTCTCCCTTTCCATATGGATTTATAGAGCTATTCAAAGGTACCATTTACCTTGCCTTTCTATCTGAGCATCTTTTAGGAAAACCAGCTGCAAGTGTCCAGCCAGTGGACCTGGCTGTATGGACAACTACTGGTCACCTTTGAGCCCCGGAGATGCAAGTCTTCAGGAATGCTTCACAGTAGCAGCTTTTCTTCTGGTGATATTGTGGGTCTGAGTGATGAAGGTGGTCAACTGGCCACTGGAATCCTGGCCCGGATCACCCAGAAACCAGTCACAGTAGCCTTTGAACAGTCCTATGATTTCCAGTTGAGCTTGGACCCAGAGAATTCCTACCAACTGTTAAAACTTGCCAATGATGTCACTTACAAGTGATTGAAAAAAGCTCAGTTGCCCTAAAGAAGTATCATGCTGGCCTGTATCCTCACTCATGGAAGTCCTCATGAGTGGTTCAGCCCCCAGTCCTGCCAGTGACATACAGGCACCGACCTTCTACAGTGCCTTTCTGGATACCTCCCAGGATTCCTTCTCTCCATGTAGCTAGAACAGACTACTCCCAGCTATATACATCTTGGTATCAACTTTCAAGTTCAACCCAGAATCTTATCTGGATTTCAACTGGAATGCATTGAATATAAAGATGAATTTGGGAGAGAATATCTTTGCTATATTAAGTGTTCCAATCTAGGAAGACCATGTACTTCTTTATTTAGGTTTTCTTTAATGTAATGCAATTAAGTTTTTAATTGTCTCTGAAAAGTCTTAATTGTTTTTTATTATATACTTTTCTAAGTTGTTGAGGCATTAATTGTATCTTTTAAAATTTATTTGTTGCTAATATGTGATTCATGTATATTGATTTTTTATTCAAAAAACTTATTATACTCTCTTATTAATTCAAATAATTTACCTGTAGACTCTTGGCTTTTCTAAATATAGAATCACATAATCTAAAACCAAAAAAAGTAGTTTTATTTCTTCTTTACCAATAACTATGCTGTTATTTCCTTTTCTTCTCTTACTATGTTAGCTAACACCTCTGATATCCAATAAAGACAAGCAGTCTACTAGATGCAGAGTTCAAAACACTGGTGATAAGGATGCTCAATGAACTTAGGGGAAGAGTAAATGAACTTGGTGAGAACTTCAACAGATAAGAAACATAAACAAACAGAACTAGAAAACTAAAAAATAACCATTCAGAAAGGAAGAATACATTACAGAGAATGAACAATGGAGTAGATGAAGCAGAGGATCAAATCAGAGATTTGAAAGATAGGGAAGCAGAAAACACTCAATCAGAATAGCAAAAATAAAAAAATCCAAAAAAAAATGATGATAGTGTAAGGAACTTTTGGGACAATTTCAGATGTACCACCATTTGCATCATGGGGGTGCCAGAAGGAGAAGAGAAAGAGCAAACAATTGAAAACCTATGTAAAAAATAATGATGGAAAACTACCCTAATCTGGTGAAGGAAATAGACACACAAGTCCAGGAAGCACAGGGAGTCTCAAACCAGATGAACCCAAAGAGACCCACACCAAGACACATCATAATTAAAATAGCAAAGGTTAAAGACAAAGAGAGAATCTTAAAAGCAGCAAGAGAGCCCTGGCCAGTTTGGCTCAGCAGTTAAAGCATCCGCCCGTGACCAAAGTGTCACATGTTTGATTCCCGGTACCTGGGTTGCAGGTTTGATCTCCGACCCTGGTCAGGGTTGTGCAGGAGGCAACCAATTGACGTGTGTCTCTCACATTGATGTTTCTCTCTCTCTCTCTCTCTCTCTCTCTCTCTCTCTCTCTCTCTCTCTCTCTCTCTTCCCCTCCCGTACTTCTACTCCCTCTAAAAATGATTGGAAAAATATCTTCAGGTGAGGATTAACAACAACAACAAAAAAAAAGTAGCAAGAGAAAAGCAGGGAGCTCCTATAAGGCTGTCAACTGATTTCTCAACAGAAACTGCAGCCAGAAGGGATTGGCAAGAAATATTCAAAATGATGAAAAGCAAGGACCTACAACCAAGATTACCCAGCAAAGCTATCATTTGGGAGTAAAGCTATCATTTGGGCTCAAAGGACATATAAAGAGCTTCCCAGGCAGGAAAAAGCTAAAGGAGTTCATCACTACTACACCAGTATTACATGAAATGTTAAAGGATCTTCTTTATGAAGAAGAATTTAAAAAATGATTAAAAATATGAATAATAAAATGACAATAAATACATATCTATCAATAACTGAATTTAAAAAACAAAATAAAGGAACAAGCAGAACAGAAACAGACTAATAGATACAGAGAACATTCTGACAGTTGCCAGATAGGAGGGAGTTTGGGGGATGGTGAAATACAAATTGCTAGTTATAGAATATCACAGATATGTAAAGTACAGCATTGGAAATATAGTCAATAATATTGTAATAACTATGTATGGTCAGATGAGAATGAGATTTATTGGGATGATCACTTAGTAAGTTATATAATATTGAATTACTAGATTGTATACCTCAAACCAATATAATATTGTATGTCAACTGTAATTGAAAAATAAAAATTATTTAAAAAAGAAAAAAATTGTGTTAGGTAAAATAAAGGACCTTCACTTGAACAAACAAACAAAAAACCCAAAAGATGTCCAATGAAATGGTAATGGAGGCATCTTTATTTTCTCTCTATCTCAAATGGAAATTGTTCAAGTGTCATATATGTTATTTGCTGTATATTTTTGTTTTTTGTAGACATCCTTTATCACTTAAAGAAAATTTATTTATTTTTCTAATACGATAAGTTGCATTATTATTCCTAAGTTTTCACCTTCCCCTGTGTGCATGCCCTTCATTATGTGACATTGACATTCCTCCCACTTGAAGTGGCATATATTTCCCCACCCCCGTTGATATTGGCTATGTGACTGCTTCGACCAATAGAATGTCAATAGAAATTACTGTTTGCCAGTTCCAAGCCTAGGCCTTAGGAATTATCCTATGTTTCTACTTCTCTTTTGTTGCTTCTGTTATCACTACAGGACAAACATGGTTCTGATAGCCTACTAGTCCAAATATGGACAGACTTGAACCTAACCTAACACTCAAAACCAAACCTAACTTAACCCAGCATAGATTGGCCAACCACCAGGAAACCTGACATTTTGTTACTTCACATTATTATTTCAATAATTCCCCAAATATCTAATTTGCTAATAACTTCTTTTTAAAATCATGAGTGAATTTTGAATTGTATGAAAGATTATCACTTCCTCTGTTGAGATAAGCATTTTCCCCTTTAATCTGTTAATTTTTTTAAGTTTTAGATTTTATTTTTTAATTTTTAAACTTTTTTTCCCTACTGTAAACCATCCTTGCATTTCTGGACTAAATCCTACTTGGTCATGATGTAGTCTAGTTTTCATAAATTTTTTCATTTGGTTGGTTAATTTTGTTTAGGACTTTTTCATCAATGTTTATGAATGAGATTGCCTATAATTTTCTTTTCTTGAATTGTCAAGCTGGGTAGCAAGTTTATGGTATTCTTACACAGTGAAAGATAGAGAGCACTCCCTTTTTTTGTTGTTGTTATTTGGAAGAGACCATATAAAATTGAAATGATCTTTTTCTTGAATATTTTTAGAATTTGCCTAAAATTTAGAAAGGGCTTAAAATTTTCTTTCTGGGAAAATTTTTGACTACTGCTTTACTTTTATTTATGGCTATGGACATATTTAGGTCTTCTGCTTATTCTTCAGTCAGTTTTAATATTATGTTTTTCTAGGAATTTGTCTATTTTATCCAAATGTCTTATTATATTTATTTATTATAATATCTCCTTTCTATTTAATGTCTACAGCAATGTCATTCCAAATAATGGTTATTTGCACCTTCTCTTTCTTTTATTAAATTTTTGATCAATCTTACCAGTTTAAAATTTTTTTTACTATTATCTTTTTTAAGATTAAATTATTTGCTTTGTTTATATTCTCTTTGTTCTTTCTGAGTTTTACTTATTTCCTTTTTTAATCCTTGCTGCAGTGGACATAGGGTGCATATCTTTTTAAATTAGTGTTTTTGTTTTCTTTGGATAAATACTCAGAAGTGGAATTGCTGGATCATATGGTAGTTCTATTTTTAATTTTTTGCAGAATCTTTATACTGTTTTCCATAGTGGCTGCACCAATTTACAATTCTACCAACAATGTGTGAGGGTTCACTTTTCTCCACATTCTTGCCAGCACTTATTTGTTGATTTTTGATGGTAGCCATTCTGACATGTTTGAGATATCTCAATGTCTTTTTTTTTTTTCAAATCTAACACTTTATTTTTTTAATTTATCTTTATTGTTGAAAGTACTACAGATGTCCCATTTTCCCCCCATTGACCCCCTCCTTCCCGCTCACGTCCCTCTCCCCCCGAACCTTCACCACACTATTGTCTGTGTCCATTGGTTATGCATATATGCATGTAAGTGCTTTGGTTTATTTCTTCCCACCCTCCATCCTTCTTCCCTCTGAGGTTCATCAGTTTGCATTTCCCTGATGACTAGTGATGTTGAACATTTTGTCATATATCTGTTGGCCATCTGTATGTCCTCTTTGAAGAAATGTCTATTCAGGTCCTCTGCCCATTTTTTAATCAGATTGTGGATTTTGTTTTGTTTTTTAGTGTTAAGTTATATGAGTTCCTTATATATTTTGAACATTAACCCCTTATCAAATGTATCATTTGTGAACATCTTCTCCCATTCAGAAGGTTGTCTTTTTATTTTGTTGATGGTTTTCTTCACTGTGCAAAACAGGAGGTAAAAACATAGGATAATTATTTAGTTGGATGTAGTTCCATTTGTTTTGTTGCTGCTGTTGTTGCTGCCACCCTTGCCTGAGGAGACATATTCAAAAAGATATTGCTAAGAGCAATGTCATTCTATTGCCTATGTTTTCTTCTAGGAGTTTCATTTCTTGAATTTAAGACTTTAATCCATTTTTTAAATTAATTTTTGTAGGTGGTGTAAGAAAATGGTTTAATTTTTTCTTTCTTTCTTTCTTTTCTTTTCTTTTTTTTTTTTTTTTTTTGCATATATCTGTCCAGTTTTCTCAACACTACTTATTAAGGAGACTATCTTTACCCTGTTGTACAGTATTGCCTCCTTTGTCATAGACTAATTGACCATATAAACAAGGATTTATTTCTGAGCTCTCTATTCCATTCCATTGAGTCATACATCTGTTTTTATGTCAATACCATACTGTTTTGATTATTGTAGCTTTGCAGTATAGTTTAATATCAGCATGCTTGATACTCCCCATAAATTTTTCTTTCTAATGTTTTCTTTGGTTATTTGGGGTTTGTGTTTCATATAAATTTTAGGATTATTCTAGTTCTGAGAAGAATGCCATTGGTATTTTAATAGGGATTGCATTGAATATGTATATTGTTTTAGGTAGTAAAGACATTTTAACAATATTAATCCTTTCCATTCATGAAGATGGTATATCATTTTATTTATTTGTATTTTCTTTAATTTCTTTCTTCTATGTCCAGTAATTTTCAGAGTGCAGGTCTTTCACCTGTTCGGTTAAATTTATTCCTAGGTATTTTATGCTTTCTGATGTAATTATAAATAGGATTGTTTCTTAATTTCTCCTTCTGATCTTTTGTTATTTGTGTATAGAAACACAACAGATTTCTATTGTGTTTGTATCCTGCAACTTTACTGAATTCATTTATTAGTTCTAATAGTTTTTTGGTGGAGTCTTTAGTGTTTTCTATATATAGTAATATGTCATCTGCAAATAATGAGTGATTGTTTCCCTTTTCAATTTGAAGCCTTGTTTGTTGTTGTTGTTTTGTATGATTGCTGTGCCTAGGACTTCCAATACTATATTGAATGGAAATGGTGACAGTAGGCATCCTTTTTGTGTTCCTGATCTTAAAGAAAAGCTTTCAGCATTTCACCATTACTGTTGGTTTTTCATATATAGTCTCTATTATGTTGAGATGTGTTCATTCTTTATCCACTTTGTTGAGAATTTTTATTATAAAAGGCTGTTGAATTTTGTCAAATGCTTTTCTGCATCTATTGAGATGATCCTATGGTTTTAATTCTTGTTTTTGTTAATGTGATTTATCATGTTGATTGATTTATGGATGTTGAACCACCCTTGCTTCCCATTTAGTCATGGTGCATATAGTCCTTTTAATGTATTGTTGAATCCAGTTTCCTAATAGTCTGTTGAGAATGTTTGCATCTATGTTCATCAAGGATATAGGTTGACCTGTAATTTTTCTTTTGGTAATGTCTTTGGTTTTGGTATTGAGTAATACTGGCTTCATAGATTGAGTTTGGAAGTGTTCCTTCCTCTTAAATTTTTTGAAATAGTTTAAGAAGGACAGGTATTAATTCTTCTTTGAATGTTTGGTAGAATTTACCTGGGACTCCCTTTGGTCTTGGACTTTTATTTGTTGGAAGTTATTTTTTTATTATTATAGTTTTAATTTCATTGCTAGTAATCAGTCTGTTTAGATTTTGTATTTCTTCCTGGTTCAGTCTTGGAAGGTTATATACTTTTAAAATTTTATCCATTTCTTCTAGCTTGTCACATTTGTTGTCAGATTATTGTTTACAGTATTCTTTAACAATTCTTTGTATTTCTGTGGTGTCAGTTGTAACTGCTGCTCTTTCATTTATGATTTTATTTATTTGGATTCTCTTTTTTTCTTGATGATTTTGACTAAAGGTTTGACAATTTTGTTTCTTAATTTCAAAAAACAAGGTCTTGCCCTGGCCGGTTTGGCTCAGCAGTTAGAGCATCGGCCTGTGGTCCAGAGAGACCCGGGTTCAGTTCCCGCTAAGGGCACGTACCTCGGTTGCAGTTTTTCCCCGGCCCTGGTTGGGTCATGCGGGAGGCAGCCACTCGATGTGTCCCTTTCACTTTGATATTTCTCTTTCTCTCTCTCCCTCCCACTCTATCTGAACAAAAGATGGAAAAATGTCCTTGGGTGAGGATAAAAAAAAAACCAAGGTCTTAGTTTTATCGATCTTTTCTAATTTTTTATTTTTATTTTCTTTATTTCTGCTCTGATTTTAACTATTTCCTTCTGTTTACTTTGGGTTTTGTTTGTTCTTTATTTGGTTTATTTAGATATAGAATTGGATTACTTAGGAGTTTTCTTGATTCTTGAGGTAGGCCTGTATAGCTATGAACTTCTCTCTTAGAACTGCTTTTGCTGTATCCCATATATTTTGAAAGTGTGTTTTAAATTTCATTTGTTTCAAGATATTTTTTTTATTTTCTTTTTTATTTCCTCTTTGATCCATTTGTTGTTTAGTAACATGTTGCTTAGTTTCCATGCGTTCGTGTGTGTTTTTCAATTTTCTTCATGTGGGTGATTTCTAATTTCAAAACTCTGAAATTTGTTGAAAATTGCTTTATGGAACAATATAAAGTAAATTGTTAATATTCTATCCACCTTTAAAGAAAGTTCATAATGCAGTTGTTGGATATTGTATTCTGTATTTGTCAATTAAATTGAGTACGTTAATCATGTTGTTCAAGTATTTTACATCTTTACTGACTTTTTGTAACATTTGCTATCAGTTACTCCTATAATTATTACAGATTTTTCCCCCCTTTCTTCTGGTATCTCTGTCAATTTTTACTTCATATAGGCACATAGAAATTTCAAACTGTTGTAACTTCCTGGTTGATGGAAACTTTTATCACTATGAAAACTCCCTCTTTATCTTTAGCATTTTTTCCTTTTTACTTTAGGTCTGTTTGGTCTGATGTTAAGATAGTTAATCAGCTATCTTTTGGTTAGAATTTTCCTGGTATGTCATTCTATTCTTTTACTTTTAACCATTCTACTGAGCCATTATATGATACAGATGTTTATCTTGTAAGTAGCATATGGTTAGCTTTTAAAACCCATTCTGATACTTTTTTCTTGTATTTGGAACATTTATTCATTTGTATTTAATATAATTGCCAATATATTTCTATTTACCATTGTATTTTGGGCTTTCTATTTGACCTTCCCTTATGACCTTCTTTCCATTAATTATTTTTATCTTATTCAAAATTTCTCCACTACTATTTTGGAATTGTGAATCTTTAGAGGCTACCTGGGAGATTAAGTATGTCTATGTATTGTATCAGAGACTAAAATTAATAACTTTATCTTCTGCCAAGATAAGAAAAAAAATTTAGAAAAGTTAAATTCCTTTTCTAATTACTTCCCAACTTATATGCTATTGCTGTAATGTGTTCCAATTCAGTCTTCTTAAAACTCCCTTAGTAGCCCGCGCACTTTGGCTCAGTGGATTGAGCGTCGTCCCATGGACTGGGAGGTCCTGGTTCAATTCCCAGTCAGGGCACATGCTCCCGATACAGGCTTGATCCCCAATAGGGGGCGTGCACGAGGCAGCCTATCCATGTTTCTTTCGTTCTCACATCGATATTTCTATCTCTCTCTCCCTTCCTCTCTCTCTAAAATATCAATAAAAACATAATTTTTTAAAAAAAACTCCCTTAGTAAATGTATTATTAATGCTCGAGGTTATAACAAGTAAATCCTGGGATTTTGGTGGTTGTATTGTGAAAGCTTGTTTCATGCTGATGTTCCAGTTCAATGGGAGATATTTCTTTTGGGACAACTTTCCATATGGTCATTCAGGGATCCATGCTCCTTTCATCCTGTGGTTCCACCCTTCTTTTATTCTTTAGCTCTCTCTTTATTAAGTCCATTAATAGGAAAAGAGACCATGGGAAAAGATGTGCCCATTTTTTAAACCACTTCATTCCAGGAGTTACTTACCCATCTCACTTTTGCTCAAACACTAGTGACCAAAATTCAGTAACATGCTTATACTTAATTGCACTTAACTTAGGTTCCTCATGATAAAACAGAGAGAATGATGGTAACTACCTCACAGCATTTTGAAAGCATGAAACTCAGTGCATGGCTGAGTATTTAGTAAGTTCTCACCACGTGCCAAGTACTGTGCTAAATGCATAATGTAGTCATCACAACAGCTTGTGCTATAGGAGCAATTCATCTCCATCTTCCAACAAGGCAACACAGCTCAGGTAGAGAGACTCTTCCATCTGGAAAGTGGCCCCTAGCCACTTCTCTCCCTTGCCAATCTCTTCATAACAAGTGGTCATAAATAGAATGGAGTAGAATTCCATGAACTAATTATAGTCGGCCCTCATTTATCGCGGTTAATCCATTCCAGGCTCTAGCGGTTGCACCTGGCATTGAAGGATTCCTGGGGTGCTCGGATACAGAGGCCTACAGTCCATACGTACAATAATTTTAATTGTAATTGTAATACAGGGGTGTATAATTGACTCTGACAACTGAGCGCGCGCTGTATCATTTTCACTGTCTCGATCAACTTTTTAATGAATATATTTGAAAAAACTGCAATAGAGTGAAGCCGCCAAAGTCGAAGCGTGAAGTGGCGAGGGACGACTGTAAATGATTTTGGATTATAATTCCCTGGGCTTTACTTTACTAATCTATATAATCAGTTCCCTAAACTCAATATCATAAGTCTCTTTTGACTCTAAATTTCCATAATTCTGTGGAATTGGGGATGACAAATGTATTAAGTTTTTATATGATTAATTCATTTAATCCTCACAACAAACCTGTGTGGTAAATAATTATAATCTCAGTTTTATAGATGAAGGACTCAGAGGACTCAGAGTGGCTAAATAACTTGCCTAAGGTCACGCAGTTACTAAGTGGAAGAATTGGGAATCATACCTGGGTCCCATAGAAACGAAAGCACACTCTCCCTACTTTGCCACTCAGTCTTCTAAAAAACTCTGCCTTAGCAGTAATGGAAGATTTTTATCAGACTTCCTTTTAACTGCTTTTCCTCTAAATGGACTGTCTCGAGCTTAACCATGTCAGAGAAAAACCTTAGGCTATTAGATCAGAGATCGGTCTGGCAGCCCCTCCTTGCAAGGTGCATGTTTGGCTCAGTCTAATTTGTCATTCATTAAGCCTGGAGGAATGGACGGAGAGACGTCTTTGACTTTGCAGGAGCCAGAAGAACAAAGTTAGTGCCCAATCTCAACGTAAGCACTTGGGTTTCATTTGGGTTTGTGATTTTGGCAAAGGTTCAGAGCTTTCCATTTTCTCTGAAGCCATTGCCCATTCCTGTCAGGAGATCAGTAAATTTTGAAAGAGATTCCAGAGCTGACGGATGAGTCACAGACGTCCGGACTCCATAGAGCCTTGCTTGCACAAATGAAATGACTAGATAAGACCCTGCGGCTTCTTTGTGTTACATGGACGGTTGCCATCAAACACGATATAGAACTGGGTTCTTAATGCCAGTGGATGAGAGGACAGAAAATTGTAAAAAGGACCCTTTGAGGAGTGTCCAGAGACTTTGATCTGACTGTACTTTAACATACTGTGAGGTGCTATAGAAACATCAAGGGGGTGTCGGGCACAGCTCAGGGTAGTGGTTAAGGATATGGGATTTGAATCCTCACTCTTCCATCTATTCGTGAACTTGACCAAGTTACCTAACCTCTCTGAGCTTCAGTTTTCTCATCTATTCATTAGGGATAATATCAGTAGGATGGGCTATTGTGACAACAAAATAAAACGTGGATATGAGGACGTTAGCATAATTCCTAGTACATAGTAAACATTCCATAAATGGTAGGATTTTTTTAAACATTAAAGAATCAGGTTTGCCTCAGAGACCATGTGGTTTGCTCTCTTTCTGGATAGCTGAGGGGACTGAGGCCAGAGAAGGGAAACAAAGAGCCACTTCCTTTAACCAGGGAAGCAGAGGGAGGGCTACGTTTGCTTCTGGATACGTACAAGATCTGTTCCCTGTTTGACTGAACCAGCCGGAGAACCCTCCTGGCTTCCTTTCCTCACTAGTTCACCTGGCCCGAGTTGGCCCGAGGTGGCCCGAGGGCCCGAGGGCGGGAAGAGCAGGACAGCCCTGGGTGTCTCTGGAGGCTGGGCCCGGTGAGACCAGGTGCTCCTTGCAGTTTATGGGATTTCGACTTATGACTTCCAACTGCTTATTTGTCATCATTTGATCCCTGTAGAAAACTGGGCTCTAAAAATTCTCTGAGGGGACTTTGGGAGAGAGAAAGCCCCTTTGTGGCTGGTCCTTTACCCCTAGGTGCCTGGCCAGGACCTGCCGGTGGCCGACACTTGTGACCTGGGGCGGAGCGGAGAGGCAAGCTGCATGGGAGAAGTTGGCTTCAGTGGTCAAAACCTCACAGGGGAAAACAAAAAATGATAATGAAGAAATTTCACAGATTGGATTTGTTTTCAGACTGCTCATCACAGCCGGGGATGTCAGCTTAAAGGGTAAAGTGTTCGCGGCTTGAAGAACGAGCTCTTTGCCACCAGCTTTGACTGCAAAGAAGGTCCCCTTGAAGGGGACCTTGAAGGTCTTTCCATGAAGGACCTCTTGGGCCAGTATCCCCTTTATCTAAATTCGGTGACCGGGTTGCCAGAAAGCTCCGAGAGAGGGACCAAGCCCTTTATGAAAACCCATCAGTCTCATCGTTGTTCTCGTGAATTACAAGAAATATGGTGATAATATGCATTAAAATTTATATTTTAGATTAGATTTAGATGGTTTTATTGGTTGTTACATCTGTATTATGTGTGTGTACATCATATATATCACTTAAAGGTTATATCTGTGTGTGTCTACCACAATGTTCATTTCATATTGATTAATTATTCATTCAATAAATATGTATTGAGGGCTTACTATATGCCAGGCACTGTTTTATTCAATCTGCTGCTCTCTTCGTTTTATAGATAATCATGACCCTAAAACTTTTTTCACACCATCAATTGACAGAAAAATTGAGAGAGAAAATTGAATTCATTTTCAATAAATTTGGTAGAGTCTCTGCTGGAAGCTAATATTTCCATTTATCAAAAAATGTTCCCTCAAATGATAAGAACATTATGTCCAAAGCACACTCCTCCTCATAAAGAGAAATCAAAGGGGACTGTGTTTGTCTAAGGTGGCAGCAACCAGATTTCTAATGATTAGTCAAAATTAAGTTATTCAGGTCATGAAACAGTAATTTTTCAAAAGGTAATCAGTTCTCCAGGTATATGAAGCTTCAGTGAATTTACTTCACGCTTTTAAGGGGACTTGATGAACTAAATGAACAGGTAAACTTATACACTGAAATATATATCTACTATTTTAAAAAAAAGAATTTCTGTGCTCACTTAAATTTAAGACTTTTTTTAAAAACAGAACTTTCAAACATTTTTTACATTAAGAGGACACTATGTGATAAAAGACAGATAAATGTTAGATAAATGATACTACTGTTTATCACATTATATGCTTTAAAAATATATGTTAATAATAATTAATATTTATTGAGCACTTATTATGTGCCATGCACTGTGCTGAGATCCTTGGATTCATTACTTCATTTAACCCTCATAATATCACAGTGAAATAGATATTATTCTTATTCCTTTTTCACAGATGAGGAAAGTTAGGGATACAGAAGGTAGGTGAGTTGCCCACAGTCACGTGGCTGGTCAGGTGATCAAGCCTGGTAGTTTGTCTGCGGAACCTGCCTTCCTCAGAAGTGGCAGGTGGAGAAGAGACCCTTGAGCCTTGGAGACAGAAAGCACCTGGGTTAGAATTCCATCTCTCCCACTCACGGGCTGTGTGACCTTGGGCCACACTCCATGTTCAGCACTGCTATGCTGCAGACTGCCTGAATGGTAGACAGCACTATATTGATTAGGAATTATGCCAACTGAGTCACTGTGTGGTACTCCATGTGAGATACCTGTATTAACTCATCAATAAGGCCAGGGAGGTGCTGGTAAAGGTGTGACCACAGGCCCTGCAGGAAGAAGATCAGTGTCTGCCAATTTCTGTGGTGTAATCACTACGCAGTGGCTGATTCCCATGTGATGTAACTGAGTGCTGAATTGAAAGGAGATACAATCAACTCTTCCAAGCAGCTCCAGCACACTACCAAGTAAGACTCCTTTTCATACTCGACACTAAGTATCTGGATGCTTAGTTCAGGTCTTGAGAATAAGTGAGAACATCCGGACATCAGGCAAGTCACAACATGATATAATTTACTTATATGCCCACAAGGACACTTGTCACAGCATTGCTCAAAATAACAAAAGACTTAGTGACACAAAATAGGGGATTAAGAGATCCCACAGTACAGGATGGAAGTGGTCAAAACTTTCACCAGCAGGCTCCCCAATTCAGATCATGGTGTAAACATTTATTTTGATTGCAGTTGAGGGACATGCTATCACCGATACATTAACAGGTGGAATTGTGTGTTGGAGGGGCCTGTGCAATAGAAATAGAAAGGTGCAGCAGATTAGGGGTAGGAGTGGTAGCATTATGCCAAGCGGATGCCAAGGGAAGATGTAGTGTTTACTATCAAGTATGACAACTTGGCCTATTGGCAATATAAAAGAAGGTTATCATGGCAATTAATAATGTTACTCAGATAGTTACACAGTGATGAAGGGTGACCAAATGAATAATGCAAGCTCTTAGCACAGTGCCTGGTACATACATTGGCTATAATTATTATTGTGATAAATTACAACATCCCATAGGATAGTATAATGGTCATTAGATTTTTAAAACTATGTGTTGACATGAAAAGATTCACAATGTATTTTAAAGTGGAAAAAAAAATTGATCCAATTTTTGTAAATTATATATGTTCAATTTTGATAATGGAAAAATATTTGAAATATCACAAGTGTTTCTTTATGGATGACATGATATCGGGTAGTTTTAATCACTTTGTTGTGCTTATGAAGATATTCAATTTTTTCTCCAATGAATATTTATCATTGTGTTATTCAAAAACATTTTTTAATTAAAAAAGAAACAAACCTATATCGATATTTCTTTCCTTGTTGTCCTAGAAGAAAAATCAATACCTGTTCATATGGTTCAACACTGGGCAGCTGAAAAGCCTTTCCTTTGTTGGGTTTGTTGAGTGGCAGATTGGTTAATAAGCAGACAGAGTCTGGGTGGCGTGTTCAGTCCTGTGCTGCCCCATAAACCCGCGTGGCTGAGAACCAGAGCAGGCTCAGAGAATGGGAAAGGAGTCAAGCAAAAATAAGGAAAATGTAAAGAATCACCTTATCTCTTTTTTCCAGTTTTTATTCTTAAACTGTGTCTTTATATTTAAAGTAGATTTCTTTAGACCACATTTAATTGGCCTTTAGAGTACTGACATTTAATGAAATTATTCATGTGTTTATTTTTATTTTTATTTATTTATTTATTTTTTATCCTCACCTGAGGACATTTTTGCATTTATCTTCAGATAGAGTGGGAGGGAGAGAAGGAGGAAGAGAGAGAGAGAGAAACATCGATGTGAGAGAGACACATTGAGTGGCTGCCACCCACACAACCCCAACCAGGGTGGGGGACAAACCGCAAGTGAGGTACGTGCCCTTAGCGGGAACCGAACCCAGGCCTCTCTGGTCTTCGGGCTGATACTCTAACCGCTGAGCCAAACCGGCCAGGGCTCATGTGTTTAGTTTTAAATCTACCATCTTGCTAGTCCTTTCCTACTGAAACCATATGTTCTTTGTTCCCTATTTCTTTTCCTTCCTTCTTTTGAACTAATTCAGTTGTTTAACAATTCCATATTATTTTCACTATATATCTCTTCTATTTTTATTTGACTGTTTGCTCCAGGGTTTACAGTAGGCATTTTTAACTTATCACAATCTACTTTATATTAATACTTCATTGTAGCTGATGAAAAAGTCTTATGTCCTTTTTAGAGGATAGATAGTATATAATAACTATATTAGAATTAATGAGTAAGACATGATTATTAAACAAAAATACAATCACTGAATCTTGAAGTGAGATAGAGCACGGACCTACTCTTCACTGTAGGAGGATCCGAGGAGATTTCATGTCCAGTTTATTACCAGACTTTTCCTTTTGTCCCAGGCCTCTGGACAAGCAGCCTGATGCAATAGGAAGCAGGTGCTTTGGAATCAGGCTAAGGTTGGGTACTCGGGGACATTGCTCTCTGTAGTGGGACTTAGGCAAATTGCTTAAAATGCGTGCCCTTCTTCTGTAAAGAAGAAGTAACAATATCCATTCTTCAGGGACTTTATAAGGATTAAATCTTGTCATATGTGTAAATGCTTTGGTAATAGCACATGCTAGTGAATGACAGGAGATTTGTACATTTTTATTTAATAAGTTTTAAATAGCTTGTTTTTGTCAAATTTATCTTGGAGTCTAAATGAATTTTTATTTTTCTTATGTACCCCCTTCCCCACCCCCAACTCTCCCCAAAATGTCAGGCTTCAAATCTGGGTCTGGCACTTACTGTAGGAGGTTGGGTAAATCACATAGTTTCCAACCTTTGCTTCCTCCTTCACGAAATGGAGATATTTTTATCACAACTCTTCCAAAAGTGATTGTGAGAGTGAGTGGAACTCTCGTTTTTAAATGCTTCTACCCATAGTATATCATTATCTGAATGGAGGTTATCATTAATAGCACTTCAATGCTGATGATGAGGATAATAAACACAGGAGTTTGTTACCAGCTGTTTATCCAAAACATATGACACGGGTTCTTCCCCCAGTGAGCTTGCGGTCCAGCGGGAGGGAGATGGATGAACACGTGTGAGATCGTATCGAGCAGTAATGGGTGACATGTCGTGATGAGCGTCACAGCAGCAAGTGCCAAGCATTTCAGGGGAGAGAGAGACTGTGGACCCAAAGGATAAGAGAAAGCTTCCATCTTGGTGAAGGGGAGCATGACTGGGGGCATACAGATGGGCAAGAGTCAAATGAGAAAAGGGGAGAAGAAGGAGAGAATAGACCAGGGAGAACGACAGCAAAGGTGCTGGTGCAGAATGCAGAGGCGGGTGTGTTTACACCCAGGACAGGGCACCCACCAGCGCGGCTGGGGTGTGAGCTTGTCACGGGAGACCGGGCCTATGGGTACACCAAGGCCTTGAATTCCTCCCTGCGGCATGGAAATGTTTGCTGTAAGTTAAAATGTGGTGGGAAGGGAGTAGACAGAGAGGGGTTGGCTACTATATGAGGAAAATGATGTTAAGTTTAGGCAGACCCCATATCTGGCCATTCCACTAAATTGACACCCAGCCAAAAGAGTGTCATTCTATTAAACTGACAATCAGCCACCTACAAACATGTTTTTGTAAGTGGAGTAATTTTTCAGGAATATGGCAAAACATTTTTCTCTAACCCTATTTATCTGGAATAGTCAACAAAATATGCATGTTTTATATAATAAGAGAATGTTATGCAGAAAACAGTATGTCTCCAGACAATTATTGTTCCACTTCATTGGAAACATTACATAAGCGCCGCACACTCTTGTGAGACAGAAGGTGGAAACTGAGTAAGGAGACACTGTCCTCCCAGGTGCCCTCACGGAAACTGCGACACTGGCACCGAGCGCTCCGGGACAGGCTCCGGGCTCCCGCTTAGACCGTCTGCAGGCTTTCTCTTCGGGTTTTCCTCTCCGTGCCTTTTGTGTCCCATTCTTCATTGACTAGTTTCCTCGTCATAAGGGAAAATATGGGTAGCAAAGTTTTGCAGGTGAAGTAAAAGTTATTTTTAGCCTTTTTTTTTTTTTTATAAGCTACTGGGGAAAATTGCATTTCATTTACCACATGTCATAATGGCTCTGGATGGAATGGAAAACTATTAGAGCCGAGTAACTTGAAGGTCCAGGCCAGTAATATAAATTTTGTCAATTCAAAAACACTCAAGGACAGGACTCACCAGAATCAGTATTTTACTTAAGCTTATAACTAGTTCGATGAACTGGACAGGCTGGAATTGAGTGGAAATTCAATTCAGTTTTGAAAAACACTCAGATGGGCTGATGGGATTAACTAGTTATTTGACTAAATTGACTCACAGTCTGAAATGGCTAGTCAGTTTAATCAAAACGTTCCTGCTGATTGTGTATGCAGATGTAGAGGAGACAGATGAACACTCCCTCCTGGCTATTTTTTATTAAACGGAATGACAAATGTAAAGAGTTTTTTAAAATATAATATGAAAAGCAGATTATGTAAAATGAGTCGGAAAGCAAGCAGTTTCTGCCCTGAGATTAGCACTCAGCAATCTCACAGAGTTTGGATCCTCTAAATACATTTGCCATATTCCTACTTAAACTGATGTCCCGTCCTGGGCCTTCCTTACCAACCCATTGATATTTCTTTTTATTCTCTGGACAGATTTGAGGATCTGTTCTATTCTATAAATACTGTTATCTTTTACTGTTGTTGTTGTTATTAATCCTCACCTGAGGATATTTTTCCCATTGAGTTTTAGAGGGAGTGGAAGGGATGGGGGAGGGGAGGGAGAGAGAGAAAAAAACAGCAACAAAAACACCAGTGCTCTAACCACTGGGCCACACTGGCCAGGGCAATACCTTTATTCTTTACTCTTTATGCATACAAAGATTAAATTTTCAAGAAAGATGGGGGGTGGGTGCACAGGAGATCAGATAATCTGTAACATGCCCTAACAATAGGCCAAATATTTTCTGCCTGGGATGTATCATTTCCACATTTTTGTGTCACAGGAAGAAAAGAAGAAGGTGAGAGGGAGGGAAGAAAGGGAAGGAGGAAGAGAAAAATAAAAGAGGTTTATTGCATATGAGAGAAAAATATTAAGTGGAATCCACGTCGTATAAAATGAGTAGGAAATTGAACCAAGTAAAACTATTGAATCAGCTCCCTTTTGATGCTAAGAACCTCTGGGTCTTTAAAACAAAATTTTGCTTAGCATATCCTTTCTCCCCTTTTCTGCAGTTTTATGGAGATGCTATAGTGCTTCTTTTTAAAGAAAAGGACAGATTTTTAAAGATGCAGGATATATTCAGTAGCACGCCGGACTCTAGAAATAGGACTTCTGAACGTAGAGCCGAATGTTACGTCTTCCAGGAAATGGGTTCAGTGAGTAAGTCCTCCTTATTCTGGAGGAGAGGAAAGTTGAACAGTTTGAAGACTTCTTAGCAGTGGAACCCACCCTGAAGAGCCTTTGAGGTGAGTGAAATGAGTCAGAAACATATGGATTACATTTTTGAATTGAGTGCCTGAGGGCTCAGAGTGTTTGGCTAAGAACATTTTAGGTTTTTCCCAGTAAGGAATTGAAAAAATACCGTTGCCTGGAGCACTTTTCCAAGCCCAACTTGTTCTAGGATTAAGTTTAGGGATATCTTGCCCCTCTTCCATTAGAAATGCAAATGAGCCCAAAGCATCCATTCTTGCAGAATGCTCTCAGGAATGCATGCCTCATCCAGAGGAGACAGCTGCACAGATGGCATCCTTTATGGAGACAGAGCGAGAGCAAGAGCGAGAGAGAGACAGAGAGAGAGAGAGAGAGAGAGAGAGAGAGAGAGACAGTGAGAGAGAGAGAGAGAGAGAGAGAGAGAGAGACCCTCTCTTCAACTATCCCGATGATGAGTCAGAAAGTTCAACTACTAAGATCTTCTCCTTTTGTGCTGAAACATTTATGTCCTGTCCAAATGCTGCTTACCCTGAGCAGAGGCCATTCACAATGGTGTAGGAATTCTTGAATGAATGAGGGCATTCAGTTGCCTCCAGTGTAGGTCACTGGACAAGATCGGGCCACACCGGCTGGAAGCCTCTCATCCCCCAGAAGCCTCTCGTCCCCCAGAAGAGGAGAGAAGAGTACTTTTGCTAAAATGAATACAGAATACGTGTTTCCTCCCTACTGCAAAGGCAGTGATGGTGTGGGACTAGATGTCAGCTGATTACCTATGACTCAAATAATAAAGATAATACCAATGTTAAGTATTTACTTGATATGGATAATCTAATTTTGATAAATTTTATGATCCTATTCTTAGATATTCTGATTAAATTTTCTGGAATAGGGTCTGGATATTTAGTGTCCAAGAGAGGACATGTACACCAGGAAATGTTTTCAAGAGTATTGTGAGGAACATTCTTCTCGTAATTAAAAAAAACTGAAAACAACCCAAACGTGCCTAAGCAGTGAAATGTAAAATAATTGTACCTTGTCATACAGTGGAAACACTCTACAGCAGTACATTGGACTGTGGGCACCAGTTATGGACAAATGAACATGGTAACATCTCAGACACAGGTGGAGTGGACACACCCACAGGGACTGTCGCTCCATGTGCCTCTGAAAACCAGATGTAGCTGCCATCCCCGCCACTCCCATCGTCAAGACAGTTGTGAGAGCGCCTGGTTGCCAGGCAGCCTGGTACAGAAAACCTCTGTTACTTTCCAGTTCTCTCATGGCAGGTAGATTAGGGTCTAGATTATAAGGTAGGACATTTCCAAAATAGAGGGAGAGGAACTGGCTGCTGGGCTGCTGCAGAGAATACCAGACATTACTACAGACTCCAAGACAAGGACATGAGGTGCGAGAAGCAGGAGTGAACCAGGAACCAGTAAACTCATTGCTAAGTCTTATATATAAACTAGACATATATGTGTGTATATATGTACATAAACATGGAATTGCTAGATCCAATGGTATATGGCTTTCTAGTTTTGATAGATATCGCCATAGTGCTCTTTGAAAACATGGTACCCTTTACAACCCACCCATAATGAATGGATGTACTGTCCCTCCAGTCTTTACCAGCACAATATATTACTAAAATCATTCAACATGACAATCTGATGGGTAAAAATGCCACTTATTAATTTTGATTTGTATTTTTAAAAATTAGTCAGCTAATTTAATTATTAGGTGGAACTTTTATGTTTAATAGCCATTTGTACTTATTTTCTGTATGTTCTTGTTTTGCTCATTTTTATAATGCATGACCATTTTTTGTTATTTTTTTTAATTGGGGTAAAATATCCATAACACAAAATTTACCATTTTAACTATTTTTTAAAATTTATTTTATTTAATTTTTTTAATCCTCACCCGAGGATATTTTTCCATTGATTTTTTTTTTTTCAGATAGAGTGGGAGAAAGGGAGAGAGGGAGGAAGAGAGAGAGAGAGAGTAACATCGATGTGAGAGGGACACATCGACTGGTTGCCTCCTGCATCACCCCAACCAGGACGAACCACAACCTAGATACGTGCCGTTGTCTGGAATCAAACCCGAGACTCTTTGGTCCGAGAGCCAATGCTCTAACCGCTGAGCCAAACCGGCCAGGGTCCATTTTAACTATTTTTAAGTGTATAAATCCAGTGGCATTAAATACCTTCACATTGTTATGCAAGCATAACCACTCTATAGCTCTAGAACTCTCTCATCATCCCAAACTAAAACTTTGTACCCACTAAACAATAACTCCCCAATTCCTCATTAATTTTATGAGCTCTTTTTACATTAATGCCATTAATGTAATTTATGGTGATTTATCTTGTAAATCTTCACACAATAATCCTGTGAGGTAAGCAACTGCTTTTATGATTCACTCTTGACTTTTACCCTAAGCACTCAAAGCTGCTCTCACCAAGGTCATCAATGGATAATCCAACCATCAATTTCAGTTCTCATCTTACTTGCCGTATCAGCAGAACTTGACACAAATGATCACTTCCTTTGGTAAAATGTGTTCCACTTGGATTCCAAGATGCTACAGTCGCATGGTTTTTCTTTTATCTCATTTTCTACTCCACCTCAGTCTCCTCTGTCAAGTTTTCTAAACTTGGGAGAGCCCCAACTCTTAGGTCTTCGGACTTCTGTTGGTCTATAGTCACTCCTTTAGTGACCGCTTCCAGCCTAATGCTATCCTCTAGTCTACCTTATAATGACAACCAAATGTATGGCTCCAGGCCAGATCTCTACCCTGAACTCCCCACAGGTATATTCCTCAGTGTTTCCACACACATATTTAATAAACATGACAAACCTAACAGGTGCAAAATTAAATGCCTTGGATTACAGCTTTGGATCATAGTGGAATAACTTGGTGGGAGTAGGCTTCTATAAATAGCAATTTCAAAATCTGGACAAAATATTTTAAAAACACATGTGAAAGCACTGTAGAGCAAACAAATGTAGAAAATTGGGGGAAGTAGCCCTTGAAAGGTAGGCATTATATGTGGTAATTTGTGCATTTTTGTGGCTATTTGTCTCAGGGCACTGGTCCCTGGTCTACAGGAGGCAGGGCTAGTCACCGACTTGTTGAATTGAGGTGTCAGAGGACAGAGTTTTGGGCTAGCAGAGCCCAGCAACTGAGTCATCAGTGAATTGTGCTTGATCTGGGGATATTCCAGGCTTAGATTTGTTGTTGGTAAACTCCAACTTTGTCTGAAAATGGCTTTGTTTCATCTTCATTTTAGAAAGATTGTTTTCCTGAGTACATAATTTTCCACAGTTATTTTTCCTCAGAATTTTCACTGTACTTTGATTTTCATGTTGCTATAAGGGATCTGATGTCAGTCCAATTATTATTTCTTTGGAGGTAATCTTTTATTAAAAACTGCTTTTGATATTTTCATTTATCTTTTTTATTCCATAATTTTCTTTATAGATAACAGATTTTTATTTTTTCCAGTTTCAGATTTGTTATGGTTCCTGAATCTGAGAATTTGTGACTTTCATCATTCTAGAAAAAATTTATTATCTTTCAACTATTACTCTCTTCCACTTTTTATAGTGTTTTCTTCTGGAACTTTGGATAAATGTTTTCTAGACTTTATCTTTTAATCTTCCATGTTTCTTTAAATTATTTTATAATATTTTCATCTATTCCTCTGAACAAGAAGTAATTGCTTCAGTGTGCCATATACTATAAGCAACGTCCTTAAAACTGTTTTCTAGTTCACTTATTGTCCCTTTAACTATGTCTGTTCTATTCTGTAATTAATCCATTGAGTTTTTAATTTTATAGTTATGAAACTTTTTATTCCTAGATATCTGTTTGTTTGGTATTTTAAAAGATTCTTCATATTTTTTCAAAATATATTGTTTCTTGATCATATTTTCAATTTCCCCTTTTATTTCTTTGCACATTTTAACACATATCAATTGTATCTTCTTTTTCTGACAATTCCTCCTAGAAGTCTGTAGGAGCCTAAATCTTTCATTTGTGGTTTTGTCAACTCTTATTAATTTTTATTTGATTCTTAGAGTTTTATAATTTCGGTTTCTCCACCCTAATTTATTTTAGTTTTAATTGTGTGAATTATGCAAAGTCCCTGTTACAGGTGGAATTTGCTTGTTTCTGCCAGACACTGTTTCATGATCACTATAAATTAAAATTTTTGACTCAAGGCTTCCTAGATCACCCAACTAACATTAATATAACCTTGAAATCCATGTGAGCACAGAACTGTGTTCACAAATTCTCAAGAGAGACTATTTCCTCACAAGAATTTACACCCCGTTTAACAAGTTTCTCCTCTTGTAGGCTGTTTTCTACCCCTTTCGTTGAAGGTAGTCTCCTTCTAGAGCTTTTGATTATGTATAGGAGTCTTAATTTCAGCTCTATACCCTGCACAGTCCCATTTGTCTTATGTCCTTATATGTAGCCATTAAAGTGCATTGAATCATAAGGACAATAAAAGGCCCCGAGAGCTTTAGGATGAGTCTGTCTTTCTTGATTTCCATTCCCTCTTAGTTTTTGGTCACTAAGGATTTTCTTTATATTGTTGTAAACTTAGCCAAACCTTTCAAATTCTTTGCTGTGCTGTGTTTCTAGGTGTTATAAAGCAGGTGGGTTTTTCAAGATATACTTAGCTAATAATTCCCTCATATGGGTCACAAGGCAAACCTAGGTCAACCTGTTCTTTATAGTAATACAACTCATTTCAAATGATTTTTGGAACCTCAATATGTTAACATAAAATTTAAAAGATAGGAAATAAAATCAGAACTACTTTGGCTCTAGCTGGGCAAGCCCAGAACAAACTCTGTTTGGAGTTTTTGTTATTCTTCATGGCACCTCCAAGATACCTGCTGGGACGTCACAGGTCACACTGAAGAAAAGTCTACTCTTGACCAACCCTTATTTTCAAATGAAAAAAAAGCTTAAAATCATATAGCTCGCCTTTTCAGACTTCTCTCCTTAGATCTATGCCACAGACTGAAATGAGATGACAAATTCAGGGTAGCATCTCTTCTGTGGGGACATTCGGTTTCCTGCTTGTAAATGCAAACTGGGGCTTCAACATAATATTAAGGTTAATGTATTCATGCAGTTCTATTAAGTTTACATGCAGGGCTACTTTGATTTCTGAAATAGCTACACCCATGAATCATTCAAGGTAAAAATTTAATGTAAAATCCTGCATTCTCACTTACTGTCATTGTAATATCAGAGTTATGTCATCGTGGGAAAAACAGTCCGGCTCCAGGAGTCACAACTACCTTAAAGAATGCAGAAAATCTATTATGAGCGCATATTAATTTAAAAACTCCCTTATAATAAAATATTATCTCTTAATAAAATATTAAGCAAAAAATGGAACGTTATAAATTAAGTTGTAAATGAGATATAGAATAAAGAAACCTCATTTCATTAATCAAGCACTCTAAGCCTTAACAAATTATTCTTATTATATCCACAAACCCCATGACATCCAAAGACAGCTGAATCGAGCCTGTCTCCTCTGATGGTTCAGTCTCTGAGAGATTCTGGCTCACACTTTTCCCAGGTGTGTTAGGACAGATGACAATGTAGCAGAGTAAAAAGCTGGTCACAGACACTTAGTCTTGGATTTCTGTAACAAGAACCTCTGTTAGAGTACAGCCCTCCCTTTTTCTCTTCTGGCCATGATTACAGGCCCACATCCTTGCAGTGTCTGATTTCCGAAGTCAGAGCCAGAAAGAAGATTGTTGTTTGGAAAGGTTGGAAAAGTGGGATTAGGTGGAATGACCACATGGCTTGGAGATTTGTTTGCTTTCTTGGCAGGACAGCAAGAGGGAAGGCAAAGACATGAACGTGAAGCAGGAAAGAGGGAAGGGAGACAGACACAAAGAAAAACCCAAAGCAAGATGACAACAAAACCGAAGTGCCTTTACTCAAATGAGCAGAGTCCAACTGAAGAAAGGGCACTTGTGAGCTTCAGCTCCTCCACACTCCCTCGCCCAGGGGCCAATACTGCCTACATTTGGTGATGTATCTTACCTCCCTTACTAGGCTCCACATTTCTTAAGAGCAAGGCATAAATAATAATTGCTATATTTCTGGAACACTTCAAGGTTTACAATAAGTCTCTCTTTTACATTGTCTCTCTTATTATTCAAATTAAGGAAAGCATTTATTAAGAATATCCCCAATTGCTCTGGCTAGCGTAGCTCAGTGGTTAGAGCATCGGCCCTCTCACCAAAGGGTTGCAGGTTTGATTCCCTGTCAAGGGCACATACCTGGGTTGCAGGTTCGATCCCAGACCCTGGTTCAGGGTAGGGGGAGGTAGGCAAACAACCCATGTGTTCTCACATCCATGCTTCTCTCTCTCTCTTGCTCTCTCTCTCTCTCTCTCTCTCTCTCTCTCTCCATCACTCCCTTCCACTCTCTCTAAAAATCAATGGAAAAAAATATCCTTGGGTGAGGAGATTAACAACAACAGTAAAAAAATAATATCTCTAATTTACAATGGAGGAGACTGAGTTTCAGAGAGGTTAAGATTTGCCTAAGATCACATAGCCAGTAAATGTAAAACTGGGAGTTGGACCAAAGTTCTTTGACTAAATCTCCTGTGTTCTTCCTACCAAACCAGCACCCGTGTCTGGTTCATTCCTGTGTTCACATCCATCACATCTTGCGTAGGACTTTCACATAGCCGATGTTTCTTAAATGAAGAAATAAATGTTTCTGGCCCTGGCAGGTGTGGCTCAGTTGGTTGGAGCATCGTCCCATACACGGAAAGGTTGTGGGTTCAATCCCAGGTCAGGGCACATACCCAGCTTGTGGGTCTGATCCCCAGTCGGGGCAGGTGCAGAGGCAACTGATCAATGTTTCTCACGTCGATGTTTCTCTCTCTCTCTCCCTCTTCCTTCCTCTCTTTCTAAAATCAAGAAAGTATGACCTCAGGTGAGATTAAAGAAAGAAGGAAATGTTTCTGGAAGAAATCAAACTTCAGGAAACATTTCAAGTATTCTTGTTAAATTATATTATGTCCAATTTGACTCTTCAGTTGTACTTCATCTAATATGTTATATGTGGTTCATCTCCATAGCTTTGATTTTCTGAATGTCTCCAGACATTTCTCCTCCATGGGAGGGGCCAGTTATAGGAATGCAGTCTCCTCTAATAGCTTACACTTCATAATCTCTTCTAGAGGCTGGAATTGGCTCACAACATTGGGTGATATGATTAAGCTGCTAAAACTAACATTTGTAAGCTATTCACTGGAGGCATGAATGGTTCTTAGAGTTTTCCATACATCATATCATTTAATTCCCTCAGTATATGATCTGTGATAGGATTATAACCAACAAAACTCGGAGACATTTTCTAGATTAAGCAGTTTTCTCAAGATGATTTGCTGGTAAGTGGGAGAATAGGAATTAAGAATGCAAACTGAGGTTGTCCTCATTCAGCAAACATCTATGGCAAACCCCTTCTGTTCCAGTGGTTTAAAATGCGAAACTCTGTCTCCATTGAGTTCTTAGTTTAGTTGAGGAGATAGACAAGCAAGAAAACAGAGGACTGCAGTGCTGTGTGGTAAGGGCTATGTGAGAACCAAGCCCAGTGCTACAGCAGGGGACTTTGAGGAATGTCAAAATAAAACTTGGGGATCAGGAAGGCTTCCAGAAGGAAATGACCTTGAACTGAGTCTCTAGGGATGCTTGAAAATCATATACAAAAAAAAAAGAGCAAAATGTGGTAAAGACAGGGGCATAATATTCATAAGATATAGGAAGGAAAAACATCACAGGTCTTTGGACATGATGAATATTCAATATTATGAATAATAACTTTATGAAAGAATGAACAAGTAAATAGATACATGGTTGGCCTACTCAGAAAACTGTCAAGAAAGCCAAAACTTATGAGTGTGTGTTGTGCAGTGGAGCTAGAAAGTAATAAAAGTGTATGTATCCGGCTCATAAATTGGGATGAAATCGCCAGGAGATAAGAGTTGAAATCCAAGGATCTCAGGGAAAACTGAATATAAGAGGCAGAAAGAAAAAGAGCCCCAAATGATCCTGAGAGGGATAACCAGAGGAGGAGGAAAACCAGACAGGAGGGAGGGAAAGGCAGTGTGGACACAAACCCCAAAAGGGAGCGGTCACCCTTTTCAAAGGGCATGGAGAAGACACCTGAAATTAGTCCAGAAAGTTGTTCTGTGAATTTCACAACAAGGTGACCCTGAGAAGGATGAGAGGGTGGAGGTAAAAATCACAAGGTAGAAGGTTGCAGGGCAATGTGAAGAATGGGCAATGGTAAACATTCTTTCAAGAATCTTGTCTATAGAGGGAAGAACTAACATAGGACAGTGTCGGCAGAAGGATCAAATATACGTGTTATGAACATTTTCTCCCAGTCTGAGGCTTATTGGTTTATTGTCATAATCATATCTACGAGCTGAAGTTTTTAATTTGATAGAGTCCAATTTATCATTTTCCCTTCTTTGTGATTAGCGCACTCTGTATCCTCTCAATGAAATCTTTCCTACCCCTGAGGTCATGACGATGTTCTTCTGTGTTTACTTCTAGAGGTATTATAATATTAGCTCTATGTCTAGATCTATCATTCATCACAAATTAATTTTTGTATAGGGTGTGAGGTAGGAGTTGAGGCTCATCTATTTTCTCTATGAATTCCCAATGATTCTATCATCACTTATGAAAATACTTTCCTTCATCCTTGAATTGCTTTGGTCCCTTGTCAAAAGTTATTTGCCTGCACAAGTGTGGGTTTCTTTCTGGCCTCTATATTCTGTTCCATCAATCCATTTGCTTATCCGCTTGTCAATAGCTTATTTTCTTGATTAGCATTTTGTCTTGGTTCTAATTATTCAATTTTTAACTAATGTTAGTTCATTTGACTTCCCATAATTATGTAGACATTTGCCATTGTTCCATTTATTCATTTGTTCACTCTTCATTTATTCAATAAATATTTATTGAGTGCAGCCTGGCGACAGACACTGTGGTTGATAGTAGGAAACAGCAATAAATTAAGTAAATGTAATTCCTGTCTTAAGGAACTATCAATGAGAGAGACACAGAAACAAATCTCTATTATGCAATGAGCTAAAATCACTCAGTCAATAAATATTTATTGAGCACCTACTATCAGCTTGGCAAATCCTGAACTCATTGAATTTCAGCTTTGCTAATGCAAATGTGAGCTTCTCTCCATAACCTGATGTAACCCAGATAATAACTTTTCCAAGCTACACATTCACAGCTAATTAGTTGGATCCTTCCCTTTTGAACATTCTCCCACTAAAAATAGAAATAAAAAAAGCACAATAATATGAATAGTGATACCTTACATTAGCATAGTGCTTTCAAATTTTCAAAGTGGTGTTACATCTATTTTCTTGTTTTTCTCTTCACATTTCTCTGTGAGTTTAGGAAAAGCAAACACTTTCATTTGATAGAGAGACAAATAGATCACCACCAAAGGCTAGGGCTGGGAGCCTTCCCCTTTCCCAATCCCTCCCAACTCTCTTCCTGCTCTTCCCCACGACTCCCTCTCTTCAGCATCTTATCAGTATGTACTGTACTTGGAAGGCTTCCAATTTCAGGTACCACTCCCGGGCTCCATGTTAAGCTGCCAAAATGGTACCTTCTGTTGAAAGACTACAATAAATCGTCAGTGTTATCTTCAAGTGCTGATGGAGATTTATGAATGGGGATGGAGAAGAGAATCATGATCATTTTCCCTATTACTGCTGCCTGCAGAAGATTCATAAAATTTCTGACACTTTCTTCATCCTTTTTGCCAGACATCAGCTGTCAGAGGAAGGTGGCCCCTTCCCACCCAGCTTTCGAATGAAGTGATCAATGTGTGGGAAAGCTCATGCCGGGTGCAATCTTCTGCCTTGTAAACAGCTTTCATTGATACATACATTAAAGTTTGCTGTCTTTTATAAAGCCTCCATAAAGGTGCTTGAAAAACAGCACTATCCCTGATAAATGTCTCCCTTGTTGTGGGACTCTTAAGGATATGGGCTTTTTTAAAGAAGTAAAGATATATATGTGGTTAGATAGCTTGAGTCTTGTTTGACATCAGGCTCACGAGGTTGGCAGGGCTGTTGCTTTTACATGAGGAACTCAACACCAGAGTTCTGGATTCTCCTGAGTTCATCTCCTCTTCCAGTCCCTCCCTTTTCCACCTCCAGTCTCTTATCACAAACAGATAAACAAACATCAAGCCTCCAAAGACATGGACATATTGAATGCATATTTTTAAAAAGGGTTTTTAGGTCAGTTTATTTTTCAGTGTTTAATGCAGAAAAGGGCCCCGTTTGGTGTTCCTGTCGACAGAGTAGACAATAGTGAGGAAGGCGTCTTTGGCATGATGGCAGGAAGTGTGCTAGGGACTGAGAAAAAGTTCTGCAAAATGAGGCTGCCAAGAAGGTAAGGGGGAGACAGAGAAGAACATCTCTTTGGGCAGAATACAGGATCTAGCACGTGCCCATTTTTCAATGAAGATGAAAGGAATGCATTATCCTACCAAGTCAGAAAACAAAGACTGCTAGCTTAAACAGAACCTGAAGTGGTCAGTTTAGCTCTAGGTCTTCAACTTTTAGTACGACTACTGCTACCACTGCTACTATTACTACTAGTATATTGTATATTACCCAACCAAGGTTCAGGGTAAGGGGAATAAATCAAAATTGGATCAGAAGGTTGAATCAAGTATACATCCTACAGGACTATCAATTTCTTAGTCACACAGACTCATCATCTTGGGTTCCACTGCTGGATAAATCAAGAGAAGCAGAGAGACTAAATGGTTTATCCAAAGTCACCCAGCTAGGAGAGTGGCCAAGCAAGAAACACAGTTTTTTGAGTCAGTCTTCTTCCCCATCCTTATCCAGTTTGCTAGAGTGCCACGACAGGTGTTCTGCTTTTATTCTTTCATTTCATTCCTGCTGCCCCATGTTGACCATGTCTTTCAGCAGTTTACATCCAAGGTCCCTCACTGCTCTCCTCCTGTCTTACGCGTCCTGGACTCTGACATGCAGAAACGTGACTCTCACTGTGTCATACCCAGGCCTGCCTGCTCTCCCTTGACTGCCTCTTCCTCAGTGTCAGTCAACACCCCTGTAACTCATGCCCTTCTGTATTCAGTTCCTAGGGTTACCATAACAAAGTACCACAAACTGGGTGGTTCAAGGCAACAGGAAGTTATTGTCTCATAGTTCTGAAGGCTGGAAGTCCGAAATCAAGGTGTCAGTAGGGTCAGGCTCCTTCTGCATCATGTGTTGGCTCTTTCCGGCCTTGGGTGCTTTGCTGGCCATCTGTGGCATCCCGTGGCTTGCAGCTGCATTAACTCCAATCTCTGCCTTCTTCATTACATGGCACTTTCCCTGTGTGTCTCTGTTTTTAGGTGGCCATTTTCTGTTTATGAGAACACCAGTCATATTGGAATAGGGGCCTACCCTACTCCAGTAGGATCTCATCTTAACTAATCATATCTGCAATGACCCTATTTCCAAATAAGATCACATTCTTAGGTACCAGAAGTTAGAACATCAACATCTTTTTTGTGGGAAGGGCCATATTTCTACGCCTAACATCTTCTTAAAGTGGCCACATCCAACCTAGCTGGTTTTAAATCCCAAGCCTCCTAACACGTAGCCTCAGTCTAGTTCCAGGTGTGAAATACAGACAAGTCCCATGATAACACCACCATGAGGGGAAAAGAAAGAGAAAAAAAGCTGAGTCTTGAGGAGCACGTCTCCCTGGAAGGGAGGTTTACCTGAGGCCTCCTAAAGATTAACTGCTGGATGGGATTGTGGTTAAAGTGAGCATGAAGTTACTGGGTAGCACTGCATCCTCTCCCTTGCCCAAGACCCACCATCTTCATTCCCACTCCCAGGGCTTGACTTACTTTGTCTCTTCCTAATCCCAAATAACATCCATTCTGCTTACTCTTCAAAATCCATCCCCAAAATAATTGGCACGGTCTACATTTTCTTGGAAGCTTTTGCACAACTATGCAACCTTCAATGTGTTCATTCTCCAACCCTAATGGTACCTGCAGCTTACACATCACAACTTTGCAGTTAGGCACCGCTCACCACTGTTTGCACTAGGTGTGATCATTCCTTCTCTGTCTCCCAGGGGGCAGAGGCCTGGAGTGAGCACGTAAAATGCTGGAATTCTGTGGCGCAAGGAGGAGATGAGTAGTCTATTTCCTGATTTCTTCAGCTCTGCTCTGAGCATCCATGCAGACAAGCACCGCGAGACGGCATGTCAGCAGGAAGGGCTTGGAGCCAGCGCCCCTCTTCAACTAGAGAGCCCTACTTTGATCAATTTTTTATTGGGAAGAGCTGCATAAGACATCATTTTGGTTTTAAAAAGTTCTCCAGCTAAACTCTAATCTCATTTAGTTCCCTCATTTTGCAGACAACTAACCTGAGATACAGCAGACTGACTGTCTCACTCACCACAGCAAAGCTAGTTTAAGAATCAAATACCTTCTTTCTACTAGAAGTACACCTGCTTTAGCTCACACAGTCTCACAACAAACTTGTAAAAAAAGGTATTGTTGTTATTTCCCTTTCAAAATTAACAAAATTTAATTCGAAATAAAATCACACAATTTCCTTGAGCTGTGCCAGTCAGCAGGGGTGGGGTTGCATCCGAAAGCGTCTGCCCGTCCCACTGGACCACACTGTCGCAGAAAATCAGGGACTCTTGGAGCTAGACCACGGAGGTTACTTAGTTGAGCCACTTCTGTGATGTTTGTGGCAGGAAAAGAACCCAGACCTCTGATCATAACCCCATGAAATGCTGGTTACCATTATGATGCGTGACACACATTAGGGATTCAGTGAACACTGATTTAAATAAATCTGTCATTTGGCCATATTTTAAATATAGAAGTAACTCCCCCTGAAATTCACGTGTTCAACTTTGTGATCAAAGTAGTATCTGTTTCTTTAATCCCCCGTAAGATTGTTTCTCTGTATACGCAGTTCTTATTTAACGCGTGGTCCTGCTGACATTGTGCCTTGAGTCAGTCATGTACACGACCAGTGTCTTCTTTCCCAGTGCCTTGTGCTGAAAGACTTCAGTGTCCCTTCACATTCCTTCTGTGTGCCCAGTGTGATTTCCAGACAGGCCGGCTCTTTCGAGCAGCCCAGCCATAAGGGCGCTGGGAAAGTGCTCCAGTTCTGGGAGAGTCCATTCGCCACGCAGAGAGGCTACGCTAGGCCAGACTAAACGAAGGGTCTGCAAAGGTCCCATTTTTTCTTGGCCTTGGACAAGAGGCCTTCTCTGATGACAAATAGGGAGTCCTAACCTCTTTCCCCCTGAACAGCATGACCCTGAATCCAAGGTGCTGTGGGCGTGTGGCATAGATGAAAGCTGAGGAAGGGAACTTCCAGGTTCAAAGGGTTGGTAAACATTTCACGTGGCATGCCTTTAAAGGTGCCACAGGTGCCAGCCAGTGTCTCTTCGTGTTAGTCATGGTGTCATAATAATGTCTGACTGATGAAAATTTAAAGGGATATCTTTCCTTGTCTTCCCTAGATGATATTTCTCCGCAGCTCAGTAAGCATAACAGATTTCTGGATTCTGATAATGTGCTGCAGTGTTTAGATATAGAGAGAGGTAGAAGATTGTCCCCAAAGTGAGCAACTCTTTAGAAAAGGGGGAAGGCAAGCATGAACCCTGTGGCGGTGGATTGCAATCAGAGCTGTTGATATGAAGTCCTGGTTTTGTAATATACATACAAAATGATAGGCTGATATAAATAATTGAATAAATAAATGCATAGCGAAGGAGGGACAGTTAATTCCTTATAAGAGAATTCCAATTAATCATTATGAAAGGAATGTGAAAAATATAAAATCAACATTAAAACACCATGGTAATCATTGTTTCAGGCTAGATCCACCAACGGATGCTGAAAGAAGTGGGTGAAAGTTTAAGGAGAGACAGGAAATTTGCAGAGTCTAAAATGATCTCTGCTAAGATTTTTATTTATTACAAAGGGGAAAACAGTAACTTTACAGTGGTGAAATCCCGCAGGCACCATCTCCACCAAACGGTCAAGGTCACCTTTGACATCAGGTACCCCCTGGGATGATGCACATGCCTGGATGGCAAAACAGAGCACATCTTGCCGAAAAGGTATGACCTCAATCTAATCACTGTAGAAAATCAGACAAGTTCAGACTGAGGGACGGTCTACAAAACAACTGACCAGTACTCTTTAAAGACATCCGGGCTGTGAAAGGCAAGGCAAGTTTGAGGACCTGGCACAAGACTGAGGGCAGCTGAGGAAGCATGACACCTTATTGCAAGTGGGATCCTGGGCTTGATTCTTGAACAGAAACAGGCCATTAGGAGAAACACGAGTGAAATCGAGTCAAGCCTAGAGTGAGTTAAAAGTATTATGTCGATGTTAATTTCCTAGTTCCAGTCATTGTACAGCAAGTTATAAAAGACGTTCAAATGATAAAACTGGGCAAAGTGTATATGGGAGCTCCCTGTACTGTTTTTGCAACTGTTCTGTAAATATAAAATTATTTCAAAATTAAAATCATAAGTAAGCATCCAGCTAGGACATTTTCTTTCACAGTAAAATTTGATTCATTGCAATCCAGCTAACTGGAACCTTAGAGCGTTGGACATTTTCTTCTCTATACTTCTGCATTTAGTAGAAAATCTGACAAATACGCTGTCACATTAGGATTTCTTCAGAAAATTCACTTTCAAGGGAAAGCCTGAGCTAGTGTAGAGCCAGTGTAGTCACAGGATTCTGGGGGTGAGCCCCACCCACCCTCTCCGTCTAGCCTCTTTCTCCATGGGTAGCCCCACTCTGCAACCCACTGCCGAGCCCACCGGACCCCTCCACATCCCCACTGTGTCCACACTCCTTCCTCGGCCGGGAGCTGCTTTTCCCCTTCATCTGTGCACTTTGGGGTCATGCAGAGCTTCGTGTGAATGATGGATGGTCCTGCCAAAAATTAGTTATATGAGTCCAAGCAACTTACTTTCCTCTCTGAATGTCAGTTTCCTCATCTGTAAAACATAGGCACCAATCCTTACCCTTGGGAATTTTAACGTGTTTAGTGCAGTGGCTGACTCTCATAGACACTTTATAAATGGTAGCCCTGCAGTTGGTATTAATGATGGAAGGCTTGCCCGGCCGGTGTGGCTCAGTGGTTGAGCGTCGACCCATGCACCAAGAGGTCGCCAGTTCGATTCCTGGTCAGGGCATATGGCCAGGTTGTGTGCCCGATCCCCAGTGTGGGGCATGCAGGAAGGCAGCCAATCAATGTTTTCTCTCAATGATATTTCCATCTCTTTCTCCCTTCCTTTCTCTCTAAAATCAATAAAGGAAAAAAACATTTTTTTTTTAAATGATGGAAAGCAAAACTGTGGCACCTTTCCTGTGACGTCCTTCATTCATTCATTTATGTATTCATTCAATGAAAGTCTACTGAAAGCTACACTATGCCAGACCTTAGGAATATAGCAGTCAGCAAGGCCCTGCACAGCTTACAAAGTCTAATGTGGGAGACAGGGATCACACAAGTCATTTCCAGTGTGAGCAGTGCTGGAAGCAGGGAAACGGTTATAAAGCCTGCTGCAGTCTCATTGATTAGAATCAATTACTCCTGCCTCTGCTTTCAGACAGCAGGGACAGATTGTTGATATTCACTGATTTCCTCTGGTTGAGCAGGAACAAGGGCAGGTAACATTAAGACAGATTATTTACTGCTCCGTGAGGAGCAGAGTTTTTTGGAAAACTTCATTTAAATAGATAGCTCCACTCTCCATGCACTCAGTGTCCTAGTTAACTGAAGTTAACTTTAATTCTTTATCAGTGCTACTCACTTAATTTCTGCATTCAACAGAAAGCTCTCTGGGGCCCAGTTTGGGTTAGGTACTTTGTTGGACTTTGGCCTCAAAGAACTCCCGGTCCAATGGTTGTTATGAAGGTACATAAATCTTATGATACAGTGTGATGAGTTAAAACCCAAAGGTGGGAACATTAGATTCTATCTTAGGGGAGAGGTCAGGGGAAGCCTAACCAAGGAGGTCACATGATCTGTGTCTAAAGGAAAACAAGACTACTTTCTGTGAAAAAGGCCTGGCTATCTTTACGTAGAAGGGCAGAGAGGATATTACAGGATAAAAAAATTTATTAACCAGGCAGTAGTACATCCCCAGACCAATCGCTGGTCATCTTCCTGCTGCCGCACTGGCGTTTGTAGACCAGGAGGTGAGGACCAGTTAGGACTCTGAGAAGGACGGCATTGACGTTCTGTGCCCACTGCCCGAGTGCATATTTGGGGTAATTGTATTTGTGTTCATCAAGTTTGCAGCAGTTCTGGATGATTCTATTCTTTGTTCAAGTGTTAAGTTTCTTTTGATTAATATCTGCATATGAGTCACTACCCAAGCTGTATCTGTTCAGGCTTATCATATCTCTTTCCAAACACCTCCCGCCTCTCAAATGCTTCTCTGCTGTGGGTGTTTTTGCAGAGAGCAGGTCCTCCCCAGAAGCCTCCGGCTCCCGTATATATATATCAGCAGTCTTTCCAGTATTCGAGTAGAAATTTCTGCCCTGGAGGGCACCATCACCCCAGGGATGCTTGCCAGCTTCCTTACCCTTGGTTTCCCAGAAGAATCAGGCAGTGGGGCGGGGCAGCACATGTATACTGCACCTGGAACTTTCTTTAGAGTCTACTTTTTATTTTAAGAGCAAACAATAAGGATGCTATGGCAGGGCTTGTAGAAAGAGCTTTAACCTGAGTCAGGTTCTATGGGCTAAGCTCTAATTCTCTCTCTTAGGAGCCACTGTGAGAAGCTTTAACTTCTCTAAATTTCAGTATCCTTTCTGTTAAATGGGCATAATAATTATTGAACATGACCATCTTCCTCTAGATGAGACAATGCACATGAAAGTACTCTGTAAACTCCAAAGCACTGTACACATTTGAGCAAGGTATTAATCATTTCAATGGCAACCTTAAATAATTCTGAATATAATGGAATGATCCTTTGATGACCTTTTTAGATTTCAAAATTAATCTGGGCCATTTTTCAGACAGATTATTGTTATTATCATACATCATTAGAAGACAGAAATTGTGATTTATCTGATATTTTCTAGATGTATTTCCAAACTCCCACCAAATTGCAGAATTTTAATAAGAGATGATGCCATTTGGACAATATCCCTTCCCCCAGAGATTGCCTCTGAAATCAGAGGAATAAAAATGCTGAAAAAGCAAATTCAGTGCTAAGAGCTCATGCTTGAGGGGCCAGGCACATGAAGTTCGGATCCTGGCTCGACTGGGTCACAACTGGGGATCTGACCACCTGAGTTGATTTATCTGAGCTTCAACCCCTTCTGGGCATAATGACTCCTCCTTCATAAGTCACAGTGAAGATGAAATTAAAGAATGCATGTGGAGAATTTTTAGTAAACTATTCCATGCTTCAGGTTCATTGTAGTTCCTGTCATTAGGTAAGAGATCTTGCATTCTTTTCTGCATTGACACGAAGCGGTCGTATTTCCGGGCGTGGTGTGTGCCCCGCAGTGCTCCATGTAATCACGCATTGGGAAAGACCACAAACTACAGCCTCACTTCCTGGGTTCAGAGGCTGCCTGGCTCCCTTCTCAGCAGCTCCGTGGGCTGGGGCCAGTTCTTGAACCGTTCTGCGCTCCGTTTTCTCTTTTCTAAAGTGGAAGTGACAAGTGCATCAACTTCACAGGGGTGTTAGGAGGAGAAAATGGGTAAGATAATACCTGACAAACCTGGCATGTGATGGTTAATTCCTTTTGTTACTACATATTTTGTGTGTCCAGTGTTTTGAAGGAGCCCCTTCTTCCGTGTTCAGAGCAAAGCCAAAGGAAGCACTAGATCCTGTACTGGGCAGCAGCCCCACATCCCAGAAGCTCCCTCTTTTCTCTCAGCTGGCTTACATGAGCAGGTTGCCCATTGGAGGGGACTTGCTTTGCCCCGTCTCACTGCCTGTGCCACCTCTGGCTGCAACTTCCAAAGGCAAGGTTGGCTGTATCTTAGAAACATATTTTCATCGGATGCATCCTGAACCGAAAGGGCTTCTTTGTCTTTTGCTCATCACATTTTAGATACTGCTGTAGTGCAAGATGGGATGCTGGCCTGGAGATGCCAGGTTTTGGTCCCAACTCTGCACCAACTCACAGTGACCTTGAGCAGGTCATTTCCGCTCCCTAGCTCCCAGCGTTCTCCTGTGTGCACTAAAGAAGAGCTCCTCTGTCTAAAGAAGTGTGCTCCAATTACCAAAATACTTTCTACATTTTTATATTAAAAATGTTATTTTTCTTATTTCTGAGACGAAACAAAAATAGATGGTGGGAGTAGTTGATAGGTTATTTTGGGATTGTTTATTTTTATGCCCATTTTGAGGCAGAATTAAAGCTGGCAATTCTCTGTTGCTACACATGCCTACTTTTTCACCCCCGATCCGAAAACACCTGCACTGGAGAAGAGATGGGCACAGGCCGGTGTCCTTCAGTGATGGCGGCCGGGTAACTGCCCCCTGCCCCCACCCCGAGCTCACTGGAAGGTAGGACTTTGAGACTTCACCTTGCCATTATTCATTAGGAAAGTCTAGATTCCTGAGCGCTTTATAGAATTAGTACAAAGTGAACATATACAAAGTGTTTAATGAGCAGACTCAAGAATGGATCATTGAGGTCAGATAAGATGAAGAAACTGAGTTTCAGAAAAATGTCTCCCCATTTTTCTTTCTCTTTCCTATTGGCACCATGTCCTGCATCACCTCCTACTGCACTGGTCTATCTCCTCTTTCTGTCTTCTCCTTAGACTGGAAGGCCCTTCCTTTGCAGAAGCGATTATATCTTATTCTTCTCTATGTCCCGATGACTGCACATTGTAAACACTTACTTAAACATGAACTCAATGAATGAATGAATGATGATCTCGTAAGATCCTTCCAGCTTGCACATTCTGATTTCTCTACCAAAATATTGGCTGATTTATTTCAAATTGTCTTCTTCCATTATTTCTGGCATAGTCTCCCAGCCTTTGGGAGTAGCATTAAAGTATAATTTATTAAATAAAGCATGTTCTTCCTCCTTTCCTTTATTCCTCCCTTTAGTCCAGGGGTGGGGAACATCAGGCCTGCAGGCCATCTATGGCCCGTGAAGTCGATACCAGCTAACATCACAGCCTCACTGAATTAGCCTGAACAAATATAGCAGGCTAATTTTTAAGCTGGTCATTTTGTATGGCCCTTGAACGATATTATAAATATCCAAATGGCCTTGGAAGGAAAAAGGCTCCCCACCCCTGCTAGTCTATAACAGACACTGGCTTAAGTACAATTGAACAAGACAGACATGGTCCCTGCCTTCACAGACCTTACAGTCTAGTTAGGGAGGTAGATATTAAGCAGATGATCACAACATAGAAAATTGATTACAGTTACGGATAGTGGGAAAGCAGAGTGCTTGAGGCAGAGGAAAAATGCATGCTTCTTAAGGGGGAAGACTCTGCAAGTCCATCTGGGGTCCCTCCGTTGGCATTCCAAGAGTTAAAGCAAGTTATGTCACAGACTGACTCCAGTGTTTCTCCTGAGACCATGCCTACTTACATTCGGTTCTGCCAATCACAATGTCCTACTTGCGGGAGCTCGCTCGCACAGTGTCTCTTCTCAGCAACATGCCCTTCTGCCCTCTCCCACCTGCGCTGCCATCTTCTGTTTGTCCCGATGGACCACACTTCCCTGTCTGACTCAGCAGCAGGTCGTGAACTCCTTCGTGGCCACCTCTCTCATGGCCCTCTTTCTGTTTTCTAGTGTTGATATTTTGTGCCTTTGTCGCTGGCCTTTCCACCACTTGTCCCATCAGCTAATGGGAGGCAGCGGATTATAGATAGAGGGAAAAAGCTTTGAAGATAGACCTGAGTTCAAAGTCTAGCTTCACCAATCAACAGTTACGTGAACTTGGGTGAGGAGTCAGTAATTCCCAATGACCAGAGGGGTCAAACGAGATGAGGAAACAGTTTCCAAAAAATGCCCCCCCCATTGTTTTTATTCAGTCTTGATTGGCTGAATAATAGTAGGATGTATGACGTGGCACTTTTATAACTGCTTTACCCACATTCGCTCTCCAGTTCCTCACAATAGCTCTGTGGGATGAAGTCAGCCTCCTCCTCATCTCTGTGCTCATTTTACATGGAAGTACAGGCAGCTGAGGTGTGTGCCCAGGGTCGGCACAGTTCACGAACATCAGGAGCCTGGTGCTGAACACGGGCATCCCACTCCACGCCGTGCCCCGTGGCGCCTCCCCGTTCCCCGTTATACTTCTCAGTTTTCTCATCAGTACCATGAGACCAACAACAGGCACTTCATGGAATTGGCATGAGAGTTAAATAAGACAATGTATAGAAAATCCCTAATGCTCTGCCTGCCATTTAGTAGACGGTAAACAAATGTCAGTTCTGACTCCCTCCTTTTATTAAAAAAAACAAAAAACATTCTGTCATTTTTCATTTGTCTTCATTTTGTTAACATGGAATGAAGAATATTCTTCATGCCCTGGCCAGTTTGGCTCAGCTGTTGGAGCGTCGGCCTGAGGACCAAAGGGTCGTGAGTTCGATTCCAGTCAAGGGCACACGCCTTGGCTGCGGTTCGGTCCCCGGCCCTGGTCAGGGTCATGCGGGAGGCAACCAGTCGATGTGTCTCTCTCACATCGATGTTTCTCTCTCTCTCTCTCTCCCCCTCCCACTCTATCTGGGAATAAATGGAAAAATATCCTCAGGTGAGGATTTAAAAAAAAAAAAGAATATTCTTCATTCTTCATATCAAAATGTATCATGCTTTTCCTTTTATAAATATTCTCTGTGTTCACCCATCATTGTCTCCTCACTGCCATTCCATAGCCTTTCCTTAGCAAATCTGAATTGTATCCGTGTAAACACGCGTGTAGTTCAAAGAGCAAACGGCACTAAGACATTTACCCCGAAAACACGAGTACCCCGCCGGTCTGCCGCACACTCAAGCCCCGCTCCTCAGAGGAGCTCCTTTCAACTCCGTTAGTCTCCTTTCCTAGTTTATGTTCATGTTTTCAAATACTACATACATGGTCTATATCTTGATTTTTTAAATTTCATCGAAAAATAACCTTTCTCTTGACATCTTACCATGGAAGATGAGTGTTTCACGAACCACCACCCAGCCACACACACAACTGTCCCACACATCCTTTCATTTGGATTGTATCACAGTTTTCAAAAAAAGTTCTGTTCACTCCCTATAGCATTATAAGCACTGAGTTTGATATATGTGTGTATACATGTCGATCAGTACGTGTGTATAGTTTGTAGCTTAACCAAGTAGTATACTATGATGACACATGGTTCCCCATGTATCTTTGTCTTCCCTCAAATTAATAACTGCCTTTAGCTTTCTGTGTCCCAGCATAAACGACCTGACAGAAGGGAGGCACTATACTTTTGACAGAGGTGCCTCTACCCTAGGGAACCCCTCCTCTGCGCCCCCGTTCCCAGCTCTGGAGCGTCTCTGGTCCAGTGCATTCGTAGAACCAACCTTGGGTTCCTTTCTGCGGGGATGGGAGTGATAGACTTGTGTGCATGGGTTCAGGGGGAGATGAGGGATCCTTCACATTAGTGCTTCTTACCTGGGGGAAATTTTGCCCTGCAGGGACATTTGGCGATGCCTGGAGACTTTTCTCGTTGTCACAACCAGAGAGGGGTGCTCCTGGCTCCTGGTGAGTAGAGGCTGGGGATGCTGCTAAACCCCTGCAGTGCCGAAGAGCCCCCTAAACAAAGAAGTCTCCTGCCCCAAATGTCATTAGGACCAAGGCTGAGAAACTGCTTTAGGCAGAATTTCCAGCAGGCATCCTGGTTGCACCCCTGCTGTCCCCAGAAGAACCTGGCTTCTCTCATTCCTGGGCTTCCCCAAGGCCCTAAAGCATGAGGCAGCTGCCTGTGCCTGGCGTCTCCCTATAAGGCACTTACGGTCTCATTCCCCCATTCACAAGAGTCCCACCTTTCAGAATGCTGCTTAGCATCTCTGGTCCTCTGTTGACTCCTGTCCCTCTTTCCTTGTCCTTATAGGCTTAAACCTTTTCATTCCTTCACTATCTTTTTAGTTGAGTTTTGAGAGAAAGCCAAAATAAATATGTGTGTTCAATCTGTCACGTTTAACTGGAATCTACAGTCTTCCTAAAACGCATAAAGAACTATTTTCTCACTTTCCTTTTACAATCCAGTGTCATGAACTACAAGTTGTTCCGTGTTTATTATATAAGGATTCTGGGAGCCACAGAGCCTGGAGAATCGTCCTCTGAGGAGGTCGGAGGGGGTGTTTGGTCTCTGAGCGCCAGCACTGCCAGGGCTCTCCATCGTCTGGACCAGGGTCCCCTACCTCACTCATCACTCGACCATTCAGCCTCATCCACTTGGCTCTTGTACAAATAATAGTATTCATCAGAGATACCTTTAAAACCTAAAATTCCATTATTTTCAAAGAAAGCATTGTATTACTATCAAATGAAATAGTAAAGTCACTTGCCAAAATTAGAAGATGGCCTTAAAATCAAATACCATCGATGGGAGCGTGTGGGTGGGTGATATTTAAATTCTAGGTAAAGACTACTACTGCCTACCAAAGGCTCTAAGGCTGAGGTTTGCTCTGTTAAAAAAGGAAAATCAGTAAGAGATTAAAGAGGTCTTAAAGACATATCCACACCAAATAGAGACTTACCCCGTCATACAATAAGAATATACTGAAAGAAGGTTGAAAAGGGGTTAATGGTTTTATTATATGATTCAATATTATTCAATGCTCCCAACCCCAGATTGGTGGTTTTAGACCTTTGTGCCTTTGGGACGCCTGGTCTAGTGCAAGCCTCTTTATCCTTCAAATGATGAATTGAAGGATGAGGGGTAAGTGTCCTTCCTAGTGTCCCCAGGTAGGTAACAGCACTGCCGGTGTCCAGTTCCAGGTCTTCAGCCCTCCCAGTCTGTGTTTTCTCTCCTGCACACCTCCAATTTCCTGCAAAAGCACAAACATCAACAAGGCAGTGTCGAAAGAACTGAGTGACAAAATGCAAAATCTGAAGAAGTGAGTCTTGTTTCTCTTCCCCTCTTCCTGTCCAGTGAGCAGCGACAGAAAGGTTGTTAAGTGTACAGGGACGTTTCATGGCCGTTCTCTTTGGTTCCCCTTCCTGGGGATCATTTTTCCATTAAGGCTTGTTTTTCTTTTGAAAATATGTTTCAGCTACTCTTTCACAACATTATCCACACTCCACAGAAAGGAAGCTTATTAAAAGTTAAAAAGGAGCACAGAAAATAGCACTTACGTTGCAGCTGAACAAAAGAATGCATATGGTGGAAAACCTGAGAATTCTGTTTTTATTCATTAAACGACAGTATTACAGGTTCCGTTTTCATATACATTTTTAACCAGACAGATTTAGAAATAGATATTGAACAGTCATGGTCCTGGAAATATAAATCATATTTTGACTTGGAGTTTCAAGAACAATGCGAAGAGGAAGGGATGTATCAAACATAATTAATTCAACTCACCAAATCTATAGTAGTCTCACAAAGAAACAAAATCAAGGAATCCAAGTAATTCTCCCAAATTCCTGGGCTCTTTTATTTCTCCAGCCTTTATTCCTAGTTGCATTTCAAAGCCTACTTTCCCTTCCACAATCAGGCTAAACTTTGCTAATTAGGATGCCCCATAATATGGGTTACTGGGGAGTCTAACAATCATTGAACACATTTGGTGTAATGCAAGTGGGTGTTTTTAATAAGGTGGAGTTCATCTAAAAATATTACCCTCTACATGTGTTACTTGTCTCATTTCATTCGCTAGCCACACCCACCGTAATAGATAAAGTATTGGCATGTTAGTCATGGAACTTACGCCTGCCCTTTCTATTTTAACACACGGAGCCCCTCTGGCCAGGAGAGCAGGGCTGTGCACAGAAGTGGCCCCTTACTGAGGCAAGGTGGTCCTTTGACCTGAGAAAGGGCTCTCAGTCAATGGGCAGCAACCAGTGACTGCTGTGAAGAGCTTCACCCAACTGGGCTGAGAACGCCGAGCTAATCCAATCAGACTGTCTCTGTCCCCAAGCTAGCATTCATAAAACAGAGCTGCCACAGACGCACGGAAGTGGATATGCATGCGAGAGAACTCATTTGGTCCATAAGAGGAGTGGGGAGATCCGTGGGCTGGATTCTGAAGTTTTCCACTTCTGGGCTAATCTGCTCATACTTTTGCAGTAATGTCCCTTTTCTTAAACTGGTCCAATGGTGTTCTGTTGCCTAACTAATATCAGCAGGTATTAGTAGGCCCATTTTATAGATGAGGATGCTGAGGCTATGAGGTGGTCTATAAAAATCACTCATATACTTCACATTCGGGCCTGCCTTTGTCCCAGCTCAGTGCTCTCCTCACCATGCCCTGCTACTTCCCTAGAGGCATCATCTGAGGCTCCAATCCCAGGATCTCACACAAGTCCAGAAACATTCAGAAGAAGGGAAAGGAGACCCCTGTCAGTCCTGCCTTCAAAATACATCCCCTACCCTTCTACTTCCTTATTTTCACCCCCTCACTTGTGACCTCACCCCACCATCTTGCACTTGAAGCAGGTAGACCCAACTGGACTCTTAGCTTCAACTTCTGCCCCCATCCAACCCCTCTCCACACAGCAGCCAGAGCGATTTTCTCAAAACATCAATCACTCAGTGATGTGGTGCTTCAATATTGAGTATGCCTCTGAAGCTACTTGTCACCCACCCTCCTTTCTAAATTCCACTGGGTTTAGGAAGCAAAGAACAAAACACATGTTTTTCAAGTGTTGAGAATGGGAAGAGGAAAGGTATATCCATAGCAGAGATTTTGATAAATTTCTGGAGGACTGTAGTGGGAATCGAATCATGTTAACGGATGAACCAGGGAGAAAGGAGACCCATGTCAGAAAGGGTGCGGGGAAGCTGTGGGCTCTTCTTTGTGTGGAGCTCTGGCATGGCTGTGGGACAGGAAGTGGCAACCTGGATTCCCACTGAGGACAGAAGTGTGGAGGGGAAGCCGGTCCTAACAAGTCTGTGTTTGGTGTTTTCTGGGGCTAGATGCTCAGCATGGCCCTTCGTTTGTAATGCGGAAGGATGACCAAGGACCACCAAACAGATGAGGCCATCCAACAGCAAGGAGGTGACATTCCCAGCCAATCACCCAGGAGGCACAGGAGAATCCAGGAAGAGACACAAGATTTTTAAAAAATTCTTATTAGTATTCTCAGCAAGACTTAAAAGATTATTTCACCTATAAAGCAAAAACAGTCATAATGAAAAAGAAGCAGTCAAATAACAGGAAAGAATTCATGAAAAGAAAAAATATATATTTGCCAACAAATTCATTTAAAGAGCTACTAGAAAACATTGAGGAGTTTCACTAAACCTGGAGCAAAAAAGATAAAGATAGAAGAAAGAAGGGGAAAGTGTCTGAGACACAGAGACTCAATCAA
Source organism: Tadarida brasiliensis (assembly GCA_030848825.1). Lineage (NCBI taxonomy): Eukaryota > Metazoa > Chordata > Mammalia > Chiroptera > Molossidae > Tadarida > Tadarida brasiliensis. The sequence continues at coordinate 193,596,629 of CM061257.1, read as the reverse complement.
GAGGACCAACATCCTTCAGAAGAAAGACTAGAGACATGGAGGAGGACTGATAAAGAATAATAGGGAAATCTTTCTAGTTCTAGAGAGATTTGGGTCTTCAAAATGAAAGGCGTCACTGAGTGTCAGTCAGAAAGAATAAAAGAGACCCACACCTAGATTCATCCATATGCAATTTCAGGACATTAAGATTAAAAAGGAGTTCCAAAAAAAGGGTAAAGACTTTCAACTAGAAATATAAACACATAATATACACAGGAGGATGATAGGTAGGTGGGTGGGTAGGTGGATAGATGAATGGATGGATGGATGGATGGATGGATGGATGGATGGATGGATGGATGGATGGAGAAGAAAGTAGATATAAGATCTTTAATACTTTCAAATGGAAGTATGGATACAGGCATGCATGTCTGTGTGTGTTTGTGTTACTCATGAAAGAAAAGGAATCAGGTTAGCATCAGACTTAGCAACATTTAGTAATAAACACAATGGAATCATGTCTTCAAAATGGTGACTTCATTATACAACATATCTTGTCTCATCTGACCCTCTCAACAACCCTATGAGACAGTGTACTATATATATAAAAAGGTACCCCTCCACTCCCACCAAAAAAAACAAAAAACAAACAAATAAACAAAAAAACGACAACAAGGTAACCTGTGTCTCTAATCACAATGACTCAGGAAAATCACACCTGAGACATCCTTTCTGCTCCTGGCACGTATTGATAATGGATACAATCGAAGATCAAGAAATTAAGAAGTCAGAACTGGATGAGAAAATTGGTTACACATTTCTGTAAACTAGAACCAGAAGAGAAATGAAGCGACCATCAACGAGCGGGGCTGAGACTAAAATTGCTCCATGCGGAGAAGGGGACCAAAGCGAAGCTCCTTCTTGCAGCCTGGAGCTGGAGTAGACCTGCCCTCTCATGAGAAAAGTTCCCTAAAATGCTGTTGACTACCAGCTGGGTGTTTTTGCCTCTAACATGCTACATGTCACTGAAGGCAGGACGACATAGATCCCGTTCACAAGCGGATCTGACCCATGCTCCTCCCTGTCTTCATGATTAGATCTGCAGTGATCTGAATATCACCTTGGGAAAGGAGTCCCAAAATGTCATGATAAGACTTGGATCCAAACTGAGGACCGAGGGATCCCAGAAGGATCCTGGGAAAGGCTAATAGAAAGGGATGTGCACAGGGGGAGAAAGCGGAAGAAATAATACTCAAACCAAAAAATCTCCCATTCAAACTGAGCCTACACACTTAAAATAAAAAACCAACAAAGAAATCTAAGGAAGAGCAAACAAGATCAATAGTCAACCATCAAAATATGGCTTTACTCTGGATGACATTAATATATAAACTGCCAAGACTTATAAGAAGGACTGTTGCCCTGGCCAGTTTGGCTCGGCAGTTAGAGTGTCAGCCCACAGCCCAAAGGGATGCAGGTTCGATTCTCAGTCAAGGGTATGTACCTGGGTTGCAGGTGCATTCTCTACCCCGGTCAGGGTCGTGCTGGAGACAACCAATGTGTCTCTCTCACACTGATGTTTCTCTCTCTCTCTCCCCCTCCCTCCCTCCCTTCAATCTCTCTTAAAAAAGGGGGGGGGGTGTTTAGAATACCCAAAGACAAAGCAGAAATTTAAAAAATAATATAATCTTGAGATAAATATAATATTAAAATTAAAAACTTAATAGATGAGATAAAATTTGGATTGGATGATGTTTAATGAAGAATTACTCAAAGGGTTCTAAGAAGAAAAGATGTTCAACTTCACTAGTTATTAGGGATTTTCAAATAAAACAATGGGATACTATTTCACATCCATAAGGTTGGCAAAAATTTCAGTCTTAAAATACCGAGTGTGGGTTAAGATGTGAATGTAAATGGGAAATCTTGAATACTGCTAAAGAGTATACATTGGCACCATCCAGTCATTAAATATTTAGCAAGATCTCGTAGAGATGATGACACATACACCCAACATCCTGGCGATTTCACTACTTAGCCTCCTAGAGGGAATGTTACATGTGTGCACAGGCAATATTTATAAGAAGGCCTATTACAGCATTGTTTGTGGTAACTAAAAATTGAAAACAACTTTAATACACATCAACATAAGGGATAAATTTAGACATAGCCATACTGTTGAATACTTTATATTACCTAAAAAAGAATGAATTGCAATTATCCATGTATCGACATGAATAAATCTCAAAAACTCTTGGAATATGCAATATGATACTATTTATATAAATTAGGAGAAAAATGCACAAACCAATTCTATATATGGTTTAAGACATGTATTTGTAAACTATAACATTATGGAAGGGGGTAAAAAAAACACATTCAGAATGGCAGTTACCTCTGGTGAATATGATTAGAGAAAGCTACACAGGTAACTTTAATGATACTTATAGTTTTAAAAGACATATGGAAAATTTTAAACATACAAAAAAGTAGAAAAAAATTAGTGGAACACAACCCCATGTACCTAACACTCAGCTTCAATAGTTATCAAACAATTATGAAACACTTTGCCAATCTTATTGCATTCATTTCCCCCCTCCATACATAGCCACTTATTTTTCTGGAACTTTTAAAGCAAATATCAGACATTATGCTATTTTACTCATAAATAATTCAGTAAGCATCTGTAATAGATGAGGATATTTTTAAAACATAATTATATCATTATCATATTTCTCAAAATTACCATTAATTTCTGCGGTACACTGAATAATGGTCCCCCTGAAGATGTCTATATCTTAATCCCTGGAACCTGCGAATATTTTACCTGACATGGTGAAAGGGACTAAGCAGGTGTGATTAAATGAAGGCCCTTGAGATGGGGAACAGCCTGAATCATCCAGGTGAATCCAGTGTAATCACTCGGGTACTTATGAGAGGGAGGCAGAGCTGCCAGAATAGGTGATATGAGAAGGAAAGCAGGTGAGCTCTGAAGAGCCTACATTGTTGGCTTTGACGATGGAGGACGGGGCCGTGAGCCAAGGGATGCAGGCAGCCTCCAGAAGCTGGAAAATTCAAGGAAACAGACTCTCTCCTAGAGCCGCCAGAAGAAACCCAGGGCTGCTGACACCTTCGTTTCAGCTCAGTGAGAGCCATCTTGGATTTCTGACCTCCAAAAATGTAAGATAATACATTTGTGTTGTTTTAAAATGCTAAATTTGTGCCCTGGCTGGTTTGGCTCAGCGGTTAGAGCGTTGGACTGCGGTCTGGAGAGACCCGGGTTCGGTTCCCGCTAAGGGCATGTACCTCGGTTGCGGTTTGTCCTCGGCCCTGGTTGGTCATGCGGGTGGCGGCCACTCGATGTGTCCCTTTCACGTCGCTGTTTCTCTCTCTCCCTCCCACTCTATCTGAACAAAAAATGAAAAATAAATAAATAAATAAATAAATAAAATGCTAAATTTGTGGTCATTTGTTACAGCAGAAATCGGAAACGAATGCAGTTCCTTAATATCATCTAACATATAATCAATAGTTAAATTTCCCCGTCGTCTCAGAAGTATCTCCTTATAGTATTTGTGCCTGGTGCTTCAATAAAATGTAGGTGTCGGAGGCCAGGATTTCTTATTTTGTGGCTTTGGCAATTCATTTACCCTCAGTGCTGTTGCTTTTGTTGTTGTTGTTTTTGATCTGTGTAATGGGGAGTTTTTAATTAGCATCCCTGTCACAGGGAATAAATTAGCAAATGCGAACATACTTTTAAAAGGTTAAAATGCTGCCCTGGCTGGAGTGGCTCAGTTGGTTGGGTGTCATCTGGGGCACAGAAAGGTTGCCAGTTCGATTCCCAGTCAGGGCACATGCCCAGGTTGTGGGCTCGATCCCCAGTACAGGGTGTGCAGGAGGCAGCCAATGAATGTTTCACTCTCACACTAATGTTTTTCTCTCTCTTCCTCTCCCTTCCTCTCTCTCTTTAAAAAAAAAAAAAAATCAATAAAATAAAAGGTTAACATACTTTGCAGCTATAGGTAATTAGCTTATAATCCCAATTAGCCAAATAATATTTATTGAGTAACTATAATTTATTATGTGTAGGACACTTCAAAGCAGAGGCAGGACTCCAATCTGAAAGGACTTGATTCCTAACAGGAAGCTGACCATCTAGTTGTGAAACGCACCCTAATGTTAAGGGAGGCGCTATGAAACCGTGGGTGTGAGACACGCGTGTGGCAGACCGGCTGTGATGGATAAAGGCGATGGGACCTGTCAACAAGGAAACCCCTCCCCCACCAGATGTATGGCTTAAAGTGGCAGGGGCCTGCTGAATCCAGCACGGTGACTACTTTGACCTGATGGTAACCCCTCGCCTCACCTGACCTCATTGTAGTGCATCAGTATGCTGAAGGACACACCCACCCGGCCACGCTCAGACAGAGGCCTGTGTGGACACAGCATGGCTGATGGAGCTCCTCGGAGAAGTCTCCACCCCATTCACAGGGATATCCGAATATCCCTCCCCCTCACTGAACACCCTACCCTCCAGTTAAACGAACCTCAATAAAGGAACCAAATCCTGCTAAAGGGGGTGCTGTTCTGTCTGTCTGTCTGTCTGTCTGTCTGCCTCACTGCTTCACTGCGAAACTCACGTCACTTTAAACTCTATGCTGCCTCGAGTTTGAATTTCTTTCCTGCTCTAAGCCAAGGACCCATAGTGAGTCACAGACCACCAGGTCCCCCGACCCCCAGAACCCCTGCGGCAGGCACACCAAGATCTGCGAGTCCAACGGACCCGCGTCCAAACCACGTCTGGTTTCCAATTACAAGCCAGCTGCTCTTGGAAAAGTTGCTTAAACTCCAAGAGCTCTCGTGTCCTTCAGAGTTAATAGGATGATTAAAGTAGTTCAGCCCTGTAAATCGATGGGCAGGTAAAAAGTGCTCCAGGTGAGCTGTTTTCCTCTCCAGGTGTTTTATCAGCAAGACAAATGTTCCTCAGTTCAGAGTCATGACTCAGCAGGATGACTCAGCAGGATGAGACTACCTAAAGGACCTGCAAGCCCAAGGTGTTGCCAGCTCAGAGAGGGTGAGACCATTGTCAGGTGGAAGCCGAGAAAGTCAGCGGCTTGAAGAAGATAGTAGGATTTGACTCAAGCTTTGCCAAGAGTAGGCTGTGTGGGTGAGGAGAAAGCAGGGAGGAAGCCATTCCAGGCTGAGAGGGCAGGACAGGGAGGCGAGCTCACCTCAGTCAGACAGCGAGGGGATGTGTCACGGGCAGAGGAGACGTACAAAGGGCAATAGAAGAAGAAAAGATGAGGGCCAAGTTCACAGCCAGATCAAAGGAAGTTCTTCATTAACCATGCCTTCATTCATTAGGTTAAGTGTTAGCATCTCCAATGTGCCATTATGAACCCTTCCTTCTCCTGCTGCTACCGCTTCTACAAAGAACCTTGAGCCCTGGTTTGTCTTATCTTTGGGAATTCTGTCGTTTAACAACATAAATAAACCTTGTGCAAGCAAAATGAATAAATCCCAGACAATGGCATTGTGACAGAGAGCACAGCATCCTGAGGCCGCTGCCAGGAGTCATTTCACAATTCCTGCCCTGAACCTTTCATTAATCCCCACCGTTCCCATTTAATTTGGAGGCCTGCACAGAATGTCCCACACAGAATTGCTTGTTATCTTATTCACCTTCATCTCCGAGTTCCTGTGTGACCCTTACATCAGCATATATTACCCAGTCTCACACCCTTCGTGGTTTGCCATTTGAGGGGACCAACTCTGAGGAACGCCAGTCCTAGGTTACACGCCCCAAAGCAGTTGGGTGGGCAGGCCTAGGCAGGGGGACTTGTTTCAGTGTCAAATTGTTGTTCCTCTCGCCTTGCTGGTTATAGGCTAGGAGGCTGGAAAGGGAGTAGTGTCATCGGTTGGCAAACAGAAACCCCCGTGTATTTCAAACAGAATGACATTGAATACAGGAAATTGACTTCCCAGGTTGTTGGGAGAGCTGGAGGAATGGGCTTTAGGCTGGGCATCCCCCCACCCCCACCCAGTGACCCCCAGAGCCCTGTTCACAGTTGTACAGGGAGCTGAGGACCACGGCGGGGTCATCGAAGTCCTGGGATAGAGTCACTGCTGCCGCCACCATCCGATTCTGTGTCCGACTCCCAATTTCCTGCTCTGGAAGATGGATGCAAAAGTCCAGCCAGGAAGGTGATCAATAGAAAAGGAGATTGGATAGTGGAGAAGTGTAATCCCACTGGTTTGAACTCTCAGAATTTGGGGTCCCTTCCTCTTCCTTCTATAACAACCAAGTGCCTCAGAGAAGTACCCAAGTGAGTATGGAAGCGAAGTTTAAGTTTCTGGGTATTGACTGTAGAGGAGCATCTGGGACAGTGTCAGAGTGTAATAGAGAGAAGGGTTAACACTAAGGCCACAAGAAAGTTGTCAGTGTGTGCAATTGAGTTTAAAAACCAAGCTTTCACCTGCATGCACCATGAAGATTAAATCCCCTGGGGAATGATGGTCGTTTCCACAGTCCAGGAAGAGAGAGTGGTTTTACAGGGACACTGCTCTGCGCCCCTTTGCCCTCCTCAACTCCATCCCCCCTCTCCTTCCTCCTGTCCCCCTTTCCCCTCCTCAGCTCCATCCCCCCTCTCCTTCCTCCTGTCCCCCTTTCCCCTCCTCAGCTCCATCCCTCCTCTCCTTCCTTCTGTCCCCCTTTCCCCTCCTCAGCTCCATCCCTCCTCTCCTTCCTTCTGTCCCCCTTTCCCCTCCTCAGCTCCATCCCTCCTCTCCTTCCTTCTGTCCCCCTTTCCCCTCCTCAGCTCCATCCCCCCTCCTTCCTCCTGTCCCCCTTTCCCCTCCTCAGCTCCATCCCTCTCCTTCCTTCTGTCCCCCTTTCCCCTCCTCAGCTCTATCCCCCCTCCTTCCTTCTGTCCCCCTTTCCCCTCCTCAGCTCCATCCCCCTCCTTCCTTCTGTCCCCCTTTCCCCTCCTCAGCTCCATCCCCCCTCCTTCCTTCTGTCCCCCTTTCCCCTCCTCAGCTCCATCCCTCCTCTCCTTCCTTCTGTCCCCCTTTCCCCTCCTCAGCTCCATCCCTCCTCTCCTTCCTTCTGTCCCCCTTTCCCCTCCTCAGCTCCATCCCTCCTCTCCTTCCTTCTGTCCCCCTTTCCCCTCCTCAGCTCCATCCCCCCTCTCCTTCCTTCTGTCCCCCTTTCCCCTCCTCAGCTCCATCCCTCCTCTCCTTCCTTCTGTCCCCCTTTCCCCTCCTCAGCTCCATCCCTCCTCTCCTTCCTTCTGTCCCCCTTTCCCCTCCTCAGCTCCATCCCCCCTCCTTCCTCCTGTCCCCCTTTCCCCTCCTCAGCTCCATCCCTCTCCTTCCTTCTGTCCCCCTTTCCCCTCCTCAGCTCTATCCCCCCTCCTTCCTTCTGTCCCCCTTTCCCCTCCTCAGCTCCATCCCCCTCCTTCCTTCTGTCCCCCTTTCCCCTCCTCAGCTCCATCCCCCTCCTTCCTTCTGTCCCCCTTTCCCCTCCTCAGCTCCATCCCCCCTCCTTCCTTCTGTCCCCCTTTCCCCTCCTCAGCTCCATCCCCCTCCTTCCTTCTGTCCCCCTTTCCCCTCCTCAGCTCCATCCCCCTCCTTCCTCCTGTCCCCCTTTCCCCTCCTCAGCTCCATCCCCCCTCTCCTTCCTTCTGTCCCCCTTTCCCCTCCTCAGCTCCATCCTCCCTCCTTCCTCCTGTCCCCCTTTCCCCTCCTCAGCTCCATCCCTCCTCTCCTTCCTTCTGTCCCCCTTTCCCCTCCTCAGCTCCATCCCTCCTCCTTCCTTCTGTCCCCCTTTCCCCTCCTCAGCTCCATCCCCCCTCCTTCCTTCTGTCCCCCTTTCCCCTCCTCAGCTCCATCCCTCCTCTCCTTCCTTCTGTCCCCCTTTCCCCTCCTCAACTCCATCCCCCCTCTCCTTCCTTCTGTCCCCCTTTCCCCTCCTCAGCTCCATCCCTCTCCTTCCTTCTGTCCCCCTTTCCCCTCCTCAGCTCTATCCCCCCTCCTTCCTTCTGTCCCCCTTTCCCCTCCTCAGCTCCATCCCTCTCCTTCCTTCTGTCCCCCTTTCCCCTCCTCAGCTCCATCCCTCTCCTTCCTTCTGTCCCCCTTTCCCCTCCTCAGCTCTATCCCCCCTCCTTCCTTCTGTCCCCCTTTCCCCTCCTCAGCTCTATCCCCCCTCCTTCCTTCTGTCCCCCTTTCCCCTCCTCAGCTCCATCCCTCTCCTTCCTTCTGTCCCCCTTTCCCCTCCTCAGCTCCATCCCTCTCCTTCCTTCTGTCCCCCTTTCCCCTCCTCAGCTCCATCCCCCCTCCTTCCTTCTGTCCCCCTTTCCCCTCCTCAGCTCCATCCCTCCTCTCCTTCCTCCTGTCCCCCTTTCCCCTCCTCAGCTCCATCCCTCCTCTCCTTCCTTCTGTCCCCCTTTCCCCTCCTCAGCTCCATCCCTCCTCTCCTTCCTTCTGTCCCCCTTTCCCCTCCTCAACTCCATCCCTCCTCTCCTTCCTTCTGTCCCCCTTTCCCCTCCTCAGCTCCATCCCTCCTCTCCTTCCTTCTGTCCCCCTTTCCCCTCCTCAGCTCCATCCCTCTCCTTCCTCCTGTCCCCCTTTCCCCTCCTCAACTCCATCCCCCCTCCTTCCTCCTGTCCCCCTTTCCCCTCCTCAGCTCCATCCCCCTCCTTCCTTCTGTCCCCCTTTCCCCTCCTCAGCTCCATCCCCCTCCTTCCTTCTGTCCCCCTTTCCCCTCCTCAGCTCCATCCCTCTCCTTCCTTCTGTCCCCCTTTCCCCTCCTCAGCTCCATCCCCCTCCTTCCTTCTGTCCCCCTTTCCCCTCCTCAGCTCCATCCCCCCTCCTTCCTTCTGTCCCTCTCCCTAGAGAAGAGCTAGCTACTCCAGTGCAGCCCAGAGGAGCCAGCCCACAGCCTAGTCCCCAGCAATGTCCGTGTCTCTGTCATAATGCTGTTGACCTGCTTGTCTCCTGCCACAGTCACGACCCCATCGTAATCTTCACGAGCCTCTCTGCAAACACTACATACTGCCTCCTCACTCACACTGGTGACTGATTCATCTTAATATTTCCTGGGAACTTACACTAGGCCGGACACTGGGCCACCTCTGGAGAAAACGACTAGGACCACTCAGACTAGAGAGGGGGCAGACCCATCAACAAAGACTGCAGTTCAGGGCGCTGAGCGTGGAGAGGATCGCGGTGGGAGGCGGCTGTAGGAAGAGGAGCCCTGACAGGCGAGGCTGGGAGTGCTTCCCAGCAGGGCCTTACCTTGGTCGCCCTGTCAGCAGCATCCCGGTCCACCACTTCTCCTCTGAATCCTCGCCCTCTTGTCTCGGGGTCACTGCTCACCCCTTGCTCACTGCTGCTTCCTCGCGGTCTTCTCTGCCATCCCGTCCTCCTCTACCCGAGCTCTAAATGTTGAGGCCACTTGAGGTCCTCTACTGGAGTCTCTTCCTTCTTCCCTGCCGTTGTCACCACATGATTGAATTCATCCCCGTGGGTTTAAATTTCCCTGTGTGCTGATGACACCCACACCTCTTCTCTGAACTCACACATTCGACCTCCCACTTGACATCTCCCCTTGGAGATCTCAAGCACAGCTGGAACTCGATGCGTCCCAAACAGAACTGATCCCAACTTGTCCCCAACACAGGTTCCTCCGTCTCGTTAGGACAGTCATCCACCCTGCCCTTTGTCCTCCTGAAGGTTATCTTCCATTCCTCTCACACCCAACCCATCAGCTCGCTGATGTTCAGATTCCAACATTTGTCCCTGGTCTCTAAGTGTAGGCAGCTTCCTCCAGTCACCCTGCCTGCGCTCTGCCTCTTGCCGTCCGTTCTCGCTGGGGAATCCACACGATCCGTTAGTAACGAGAACTGCATCCCACCAGTCATCCATCGCTCAGACCTTCTAAAGGCTTCCCGCTGCATCAGGGGAAATCCAAATTCCTTCCCTTCCACGTGAGGCCCTGAGTGATCGGGCCTGCGTCTGTCTCCCTGGAGTCACTCCTGCCATAAAATGAGGTGGTGTCAGAGAAGTCCCTTTATACCGAAGGTTCTCCCCGCCCCGCAGCAGTGGTGCCGGCAGCACACCCAGACTCAGTGGACACCAGAGCGGAATCCCCGGTGACAAGGCAGAACGTGGGAGTCCAGGCAACCCAGAGGACAGGTGCACACCCCTGTACCCTGGTACCATGGGAGGAGGAGGTGGGAGTCAGCTTGAAAGGAGAGAAAAGTGCAGATAGGGAGTTTAAACTTTGAATGGATTGAACATTTATCAAAAGAGGAAACTGTTTCATGTCACAGTCACTTAAGTGGAAATGTTAAATTTTTCTTTTTTCTTTTTCTTTTTAACTCCATCACTTGGAATAGGGGCTCCATAGTAAGGTGAAGACAATTACAGTAACTTTTAAAGTTTATATTTTGAACATATCTTAGTTGTGGGCTCATATTTTATACTCATTACAGATTCAACTGTAACTATAGATATGGATATAAACTGGAAACAAACGAACCTAAATGTTAACAATAATCATTCCTGGGATGTGAAAGTTACTACTTTAACTCTTTTAAATGTGTTTCTCATTTCTAATTTTTCTACAATGATCACATATGGCTTAGAATCAGAGTAACAGTTAACATTTTTTGAGAGTTCAAGCATCTCTTCATCTGTGAAGACTTCCTGAACCCAAAGGCCAGACCTCCGAGCTGTGCGCGCCCACGGCCCCTGGAGCCCTTTCCTCACGGTGCTGCCATCCTCTGGCTTGCCCACGCGGCCGTGAGCGCTTCCCAGCAGGGACAGCGTCTTTTCATCTATGTATTCTCAGCGCCAGCCCAAGACACACAACCTCTGGACATTTAATGAGTATTTGTTGAGTACAAGATTAAGGATACACCACGAGACATTCATTCTTTTGGCTTCAAACATTGTAGTTTTGGGACACTTTTTCTCAATTGCTGATTTCTAGTAGGAGAATAAACCCTTACTCAGCTACTAACATTCAGTATGGATTAACTGGGCAGGGCCTAGCAGACAGTAAATTGGACTTGTCAAGGAGAAAGCAGAGATGGGTTCCTGGGCCAGTCCACCGCCGCACAGAATGATATGATGTGGGTGCCACATGGCCAAGACTGGGGAAGTCGCTGAGGCGCTCACCTGGGTGCAGGATTTCAGAGGGCTCAAAAACTCAGTGACTGCCCAGTCGGTGTGGCTCAGAGGCTGAACGTCATCCCATGGACTGAGAGGTCACCGGTCCGATTCCCGGTCAGGGCACATGCCCAGGTTGTGGGCTTGATCCCCAGTGGGGGGAGTGCAGGAGGTAGCTGGTGGATGTTTCTCTCACATCCATGTTTCTATCTCTCTCTCCCTTTCTCTCTCTAAAAAAAAAATCAATAAAACATTAAAAAAAACACTCAGTGTTCAAGATAAATCATATCTTAGTGTAGTATTTCAAAAATCAAAATTTATGCAAAAATCCAGATGAGCAAAATATCAAAATTGTTCAATAAAGGTAAGATTAGTATCGCTTATTTCTCCTTTTGCCTCGGGCTCCAGTGTGGCTGCTGATCTTGTCTTTACTTGAAAGTTTGACATTTTGTGTCATCCTGGATTTTGGGGGCATATGTTTACATTTTTCAGTAGTTCACGGAAGTATTCACCTTGACGACGAAGTACGTAGCACCCCTTGAGGGTCGCACTGCGGTGAGGACCTCACTCTCCAGGTGGCTGCGGCCACGGCAGTGGGTGAACAAGTGCACACTCGAGGCAGGGGAAGGGTCCTGCCTGGCCTGGCATCAAGTGTCTGAGTCCACTGGGCTGTCCTAACGAAATACCGCAGACGGCGGGGCTTAAACAGCAGAAATAGATCCCTCCCAGTCTGGAGGCTGGACATTTTAGATCAGGGTGCCAGCCTGGGCAGGTTCTTGGTGAGGGCCCTGCTTCTGGCTTTAGATGGCCCCCACTCCCTGTGTCCTCGCACGGAGGAGCCGGAGAGGGAGAACGCTCTCTCCTTATAAAGGCACTAATGCCATGGCGCCCTCGTGACCTCCTCTAGCTGGAGATGTCCCAAAGGCACCATCTCCAAAGACAATCCATGGGCGGCTAGGGTTCGACATATGAGCATTCAGGCCATACACCAAGGGTGAGCCTCGCTTCTGATAACAGTGTTCATTCATAACAACAACAGGGATGTTAATAACATTAGTAAACTCTTCATGTATGTTCCAGCTTCCCCTTTATGGTCTCATCTGATCCGTGAGGAAGAGTGAGCAGGCGTTGTTAGCCTGTTTGCAGGACGAGGGCACTGGGTGAAGGCACATTGCACGTCCGCAGGAGGGGTATTACTGGAACCCAGGGCTCCCGGTGCTGAAGGAATGTCCTTTCTGCCACTGCAGCACTCTCTCCTCCCCCTTGACCTGGGAGGCACATTTATTTATCGTGTACTTTAACCTCCAGCATCTCCTTTACGATTATAACAACTCTGTTGAGTAAGCAGGGGATTCTTATTCGCATTTCACAGATGTAGAAGCTGAGTCCAGAAAGCTTTGTACTGGCTCAAACCACAGCACATCAAAGTGGAAAGATCAGGTTTCAACCCCCAGTTCTCTAACCATGCCTCCTCCTCGGCAGAGAGGCACCCATGTCCCCACCCTGTCCTGTTGTGAGAGGTGGTGGGGTCCTGCTGCTTGCTGGACCTGGGCCACTGCAAACCTGGTAAGTGGGATGATCTTCCTGGCAAGGCTCCGTGGGGCAGGCTCCCTAGGATGATGGAATGTCTGGGCATGCGGGCAGGCTGTTCTCATCCAGCTCCAGCCTTTACTGGAGGCCCTGCCGGGGCTTCTGGTATTCAAAATCCTCCTGTGGGTGAGGGCAGGTCCCAGCCTCATAATATGCAGATAGTCCCCAGGGCAGGCTGCCCGGGAGCCAGGCTCAGGTCCCTCATTTCAGCATCACTGATCAACTGGTAGCAGGAAAGGGGCTTTTAAGGTTTTCCATAAACCACATTGCCTTAAAACAGGAGGTAGCTTGTGGGCCCAGAGCCCCATCAGGGATTGTAAAAACGCCAGCACGTAGCAAATAGACCACACATCTTGAAATCCAATTTTAGTGACAGGGGCAAAATATTAGGAAGAAAAAGTTGATCCCAGCCAAAGTCACTGAATCAAAGAGGAACAAAATGAAATCCCTTTTGGAAGAATTCAGTGGGGGCCTCTTACAGGATCCAGCCCTTTGAAACCCAGGAAATTAATCACAAAAGCCCTTCATGTGCTTGGTGGAGTAATGATGAGTCTTAGAAAGAAGGATATCAGGTAAATGTGTTTCTGACTCAGAATAAAGAATTAATAAGTGCCAAAGGGTTCAGTGGCCATAACATTAAATATGAATAATTGAGAACAAAAATGTCAGAGGCTGGAAGATGTGTTGGAAGCTGCCAATGGAAAGAGAACCCAAGGGATTCTTTATCTTCCATAGAAAGCATCTATCATGTGAGAATCTAGAGTAGACCTTGTTAATCTGAAAATACTAGGTATTTGCCAATTCCTTCTTCGCCTTCCTCCTCCACCTCCTCCTCTTCCTCCTTTTTTCTTTCTCTTTCCTCTGTGTCATCTTCTTTCTCCTTTTCTTTCTTCTTTTTTCCTCTCTCTTTATACCTCCCTCCCTCCCTCCTCTTTCAAACTTCTCTTTTACTATCATTTCCTTTTCTACTTCCTTTTTCTCTGCACTTTACAAGAAGACGTTTCTGCTCCCGAATGCCTTTGGCTGTGTGATCTGGGGCCACCTGGAAAGTTCAGAAGTCTTCCTGGAAATGAAAAGACTACAAAACCTTCTTAGCACCAGAAAAGAGAGCATGTGTGTTACTTGTAAGTTTTCCAAATTGGAATGTTATGCAGCCATTAAAAATAATGGCCCCAAAAACTATGAAATGGCATGAAAACGGCTTATCCACCACGTTTAAATGAAAAATTCAGAATGCAAAATCATATGTGCAGCGTGATTCCAATTGTGTTTAAAATCCAGCCAAATGGATATGTAGGGAAAACCTGGAAGAAAATACGCCAAAATGTTAACAGCTATTTTTTTTAAGTAGGGAGACTTTGGGGGATTGTCTTCCGTTTTTCACTCCTTTCCAATGAAAAAGTAAGGAGTATTCTGCAGCTTGAGGCCACTTTCTGTAATGGGCAGGACGCAGTGCCCCTGAGTGACAGGCACTTGTTTGCAAAATCGCACCCATCCCCTCATATTGTGTGGCTCATGCAACCCACCTGGCTTTTCAACCTGTGAACAGGAAACTCATACTTATTGGGTCTTCTTACTAGGGAGCAGGTGTGGCATTGGAAGCTTCCATTATCTTGTCATTACAGACCAAAGAGCGAGGGGCTATTACCATCCCCACTGTACAGATAAGGAAACTGAGACTTAGAAATGGCAAGTGGTTCATTCAGCATCACATAGAAACTCAGTCATAAAATAAGTTTTAACTCAGTTTGGTCTGAATTTTCCATTCCCAAGTGATCTCCAAGGAGTTCAGGGTCCTCAAAGAACCAGAAGAGGAGGAAGGCTCCTTAGGATAGTGAAAAAATTGCAGAAACCAGAAAAATCTGGGTTGGGAAGGGAAGTAGCTCAGGCCACACAGCTACACGCCCCCGAGTATTGAATGATATTGGTTATCACTGCTGGCTTCTGAGAATACCTTTTCCCTTGACATCTTAGTTCCAAACCTTTCCATATGCAACCAAACCAGGAATACTTACGGACATAAGAGTTCCACATTCAGTACACATTACCATGTACTACAAAAAGTAGATGTTTAAATATTTTTCAGTTACTGTCATTATTTTTACTTACTATTAATACAACCGTATAATATTTCAGGAAGGAAAATAAGGAGATAATAATCTGGCCATCCAATTACGTTAACTATTTACATTTTTCATTGGTCTCTATAACATTTTATAAGTGTGTACATAGTTGCTATTATATTTTTATACAATTTTTGTCTCAGTTTTGTTCCTCATTTTCTATATTTTGTTGCTTTTTTATCATCTTCAGTATGTACCTAATGTTTTTGAAATGAATATGCCACAATTATCTTAATTTCCCTATCGTGGTGCATTCAGGATTTTTACCATTACCAATAATGATGCTATAAATATGTTTTACATATCATTTAATTTTTTCATCTGAATTATTACCTTAGGACAAATTCCCAAGAGTCAGATTACTGCTACAAAATATGTAAAAATAGTAATGACTCTAAATATGTGCTGCTGAATTACAATCCAAAAGCATAGGCCAATATACAGTACCCAGATCTTAGTAGGTGCTTAATAAATGTTTAATGAATGCATTAATAAATGCCATCAGCAACATATGTAAATCTTCTTTTGAATATATAAACTGTTCAAGAAGAAGAGATTTGGCCTTAATTTATTCAATGCATGCATTGACTAAAAACAGAAATTCCGAGAAGCAAATATTCTTTTCTCCTTTAATTTAGTTTTTCTAACTGCAGATTTCCAAGAAAGGAAGGTTTTTCAGGAGGCTAACTTGGAGACCTTTGCTAGGGACCGAGTGAAAATGAGTGCCATCACTGCGGCCACTGGGAGCCTGGGTCTGGGTTCTAAGCCCTCGGGATTTCCAGGGCCCCTCAAATCTCTGAGCTTTTCCATATCCCCACTGGCTTCCCATGTCTGTGTATATTTTCCCTGTCCCTCAGCACCTCTTGAGTTGAAAGCTTCAGTGTTTCCATTTCTCCTCTCCTGATTCCAGACTTGAGTCGAGTCTTAGAGAGCAGATCCACCAAAAATAACCGACATGAAGGCATGCACCAGCCAGAACTCAACAGCTAAGCCCCGATACCAAGTGTAAACTTGAGGGAAGCAGGAGGGAGGCTTTGAATACACAAATTCATATTACAACTCCAAGGTGGAGTAGAAAGCCAACAAGAACAGATAAGAGACCAAACAATGGCAGAATCTCCCTAGTAGCAGCAGAAAGCATCTGATAGTAGAAAAAACAAAACTACAAATGGGAGCTTGTGGGAAAAAGGAAAGATGGCACTGAACTTGTAAATGTGATAACAGCCCAGACGCATCCATAGAGACCTTTCCATCAGGGTAAAGAACTAACTGGAAAAGCCTGTGCACACTCAACTGAAATTCTACAAAATGTCCAAACATCTGAAACAATGCAAGTGAATGAGAGACCCAAGAGAAAGAATGTGAGTTACAAACAAATGGATAAAAGAAAATCAAGACCAACAGGACCAGTAATGAAGAACATAGAAACAGGGGGTGGGTGGTGAATTCAAGCCAAGTATCTAGTATTTATGCTAAGAAGTTGTTTGTCAAAAGCAATCCTTAAAGATAGACCTTCAGAAAGTGACCTGTCAAAAATGGAACTGAAGGACAAAGGCAAGCTCTTCCAAGTGATCAGATACAAAAATAAGTATTATGTCACACTTCACCCATCCGCATTTGGCCCACACACAGCAAGGGCCCTTGAAGGGACAGCCACCCAGAGCCAAGAGAAATAAAGCTAGTACACACATGTACAGCTTCTTGCCAAGATTATTGTTCTCCTTGTAAGCACAAATACAGTGTTCCAGCGCCGACCCACAGGACGTGAAATGATTTATCAACAAAGTCCCACAGACATAAAGATTGTTTTAGGAAGCAATGAAGATTTAAAGCTTAGCAGACTGTAACATTGCTTTCTTAACGTTTTCTACTAGTATTAATACTCATTCTACCAAAATTTGCTAATTTGCTGTCTCACGTATGATGTTCTGTGGCCTGCTTCTTGCATTTATGGCTCTGGTTAACACACAGTGAAGTGTTGGCCCTTCTTTTTCAACTAATCTTGTAAGGTCAGAGTTTTGAACTTCCTAAGATGAATTTATTTAAAACGCTGCAGTCTTGTGACTGTAGAAACAGTACTTAACACATTGCTCTGCAAATTTTATGCATTTTATAAGTGTTGGTAAAAATAAAAAAGCCTGTGTCAAAACTGGGGAAACATTGTTTTCAAAAGGGTTGTATATTGTTATGCTCACTGAAATTGGATTTCTAAAAACTATTTTAGACTTCCCTGTCCCATAAAAACTATTTATTTTGTCAAAGTAATATATGCGTATCATTTAAAAGTCAAAAAGTTCTAAAAGGATTATAACAATTTCTAAATAATTCCCTTTCCACCACTCCATAGTCTTTCCAATCATCCAAGACAACTGTTTTGTTCTTTTAGTTTTTTCTTCTAGCATTTAAGCATATATTGCTGTCTTTGGATTAATGAATTTTAAGTTTTATCTTCTGACTTTCTATTATGATAGCTGAGGATTTAACTCCTTCTCTGCTTCTCCTGCCACATCATATTAGGGTAAATCAATATTCAGTTATCAACATAGTATTTCTATGCAAATGTTTCCAGTTTTGCACTGTACAGTACTGAGTTAGCTTTCTTCCCTGGTTTTAGTCTTTTCTAGGTGGATTACTATGTGTGGATGAGTGTGTGTTTGTTTTCATGTCATTAGTTGTCTTTGTATATATTGCTAATTTTCCCCACCTGTACCCAAAACTTTTCAGTACAATTTTCTACAGAATTGTGAAAGGATTTCTGTCTAAAATGGAACTGGAGGAGATGAAATAGAATGCTCTCAGAAGAATGGAATTTAACTGAGAGACTGATTTCCCATAAATGCTTGATCAGATGACCAAGATTACCTCCTGACCAATGAACATCCACCAAGAATCACTCCCCATCTTTAAGCCAATGAACTTTATTGTTTGAACTCTGGCTGGACTTCTCCCTCTTTGCACTCCTTGCCCATAAATTCAGCCAACCCCACACCCTTAAGAGACGGGCCTGTAGCTTACTACAGCATGCATTTCCTGATTTGTAATTCCTCAGTTATTCCCAAATAAACTTAATTTCTAGTCATTTGAGCTTATCTTAATTTACTTCTTTAATTAAGTTGACACAGGCAACCACATCAAGAAATTTATCTTTTTCATTTTTTTCTTGGGTATATCTAGCTGGAATACCTCCATCCTCCTTCTATCTCAGCCAGGTTGCTGTCCAAACTGGTAAAACAGTGTCATGTGGGAAACGTTCATTGTTTTCCTCCTGGGTTAGATCCTGTGCCCTGTAGCTTCTGTGATGCTATTTAGAAATCTAAAATTATTCTGATTCTTATTTTTTGTGCACCTGTTCATTCTCACTCTCACCTTGTTGAATCTTTTCTTTAAGCCAAGCACTCAAGTTTCACAACGGTGTACATTGCTGAGTCCATGCTCTTCCACTGCACCCTCAGCGGACCCTTTCCATCTGGAAACGCATGTCCTTCAGGGACATATTTTTAAATAATTTTATTGATTATTTTCTCTCCTATAGTTATTCAATTCTCTCTGGAATGACTACTTTTGGATGTTGAAACAAATTTTTTTATTCTCTCACTTTTTAAAATCTTTTAAAAATGCTTTCAGTGAGATTTTTTTTTAATTTCTGCTATCATATTTTTAATTTCCATAAGTGTGGGGTGTGTGTGTGTGTGTGTGTGTGTGTGTGTGTGTTCTAACTGTTCTTTTTTCACAGCATTCTGGTCTAGTTTCATGGATATACTATCTTCTCATTTCTGAGGACAGTGATGGTTGATTATGTTTGTTTGTTTGTTTTCTCCTTGTAAAATCTCCATCACCTGTTATTTACGTTGTTCTGTTTGTTTGTTTGTTTGTTTTGGCCTCTGACTTCTGTGTTAGAAGCTGTCCTCAGATGTTAGGCAGGTCTCATTTTTTTCATGATAATAGGTAGTGGGGTAGCTGATTGAATTTGAGACCCATCGTAGCATTTTCTGGATGAGCTGTTTGAAACTTCTCGCGTGATTATTTTTATATCTCTCCCCTTGGGCTTCTCATATGCTCTTGGGAGAACTCTTCTAATACCTGCCTGGAGGACAAAAGTCTGGCTGCCAGCATTCTGGAAACTGGAGCACAGAAGAGGTGTGGAGTTCTCAGCATTGGGTATATAATTAACCACTCAATGCCATTAATTATTCCTGTCTACTCCATGTCCAAAGACCTTTTTTTTATCCTCTCCAGAGAATAAACCTCCAAACTTTTGATGAGATGGGGAAGAAGTATGAGGAATGGGAAGGGAACTCCTACATAAAAGTATCTTTTTCTATCCATTTAATTTTACCTTTGTACCTCTTCACTCCCAGTTTCAGAGTCTGGTGCTGATGGTTCCTGAGCATTTTAAAGTTTCTGCAATGCAGCTTTGGTTGGTCCTCAGATTTCCTCACTTCATCTTAAGTTTTAGGTTAGTTATTGTTCATCTGCCTGTATTTTTAGCTTCCAAAGTTTTGTCACAGTTATTGTCTCTCCTGTTTTCCCTTCCATGCAGGTTTCCATTTTTAAAAATAACCCAGTTGCCTTGTTTTAGTGGGATTTTAGGAGTGAGTAGAATTACTGTAGATGTTCGAGTATTTGGTTTTTTAGATTTGAACCATTATAAAGTTACCATTTTTATAGGTTAAAATTGGTTGGAAATTGGCAATTTCATACAGTTCAACCTTATGTATGCTTCTTTTTTCATATCACTTTAAATATCTCTTTCCTTGGGAGGGGAGAAATCATGCTATATTTATTCTTAAGTTATGAGAGCATAAGGTCACCCTGAAAAGTTGACCTGAGTATTTTTTACTGCATAATATCTACCTATATACTTACCCCCAATACACACACACACACACACACACACACACACACACATACGCACACACACACATTAATTACTCCTTTTCCCAGAAGACAATTTCAGTCTATCTTGCCAGAGTAAAATAAGCCAGACTTTGGTATAATGAAATGGGCAATGGTGTGGACATTAAAAGGTTCAGTTCTTACCTTCAATATTTGCTTCCTGTATAATACTAGGTATTTCCTGAACCTCATTGTTTTCTTTCATAAAACTCTCTGTCTTTGGTATTAGCACTGGTTTTAAATTTTATTAGCTGGGTGACCTTGGAGAGGTCATCTCTGAATGGAAGTGATAACATACATTATGGGAGGACTAAATGAGCTCATGAAAGCAAAGGTCTTCGTAGGGTACCTGGCATACAGTAGAGCTCTCAACAGTGTTAGCATTCTCATTATTAATTGTTAACATTATAACAAGAGTAACACATATATGACAGATATTAAGTTATAAGAATCACATATATGTTCATGTCCTCTCTCACCACCACTGCTCTATAGATGTAAGAATCAAATGAGACGACTTATGTAAAATCTCTGTGTAAATGCTATCTATAGTTTGCCATGTATTGCCAACCACTGATCAATAACTTCCTTTGGATTGGTTAACCCAAAGGCAGCTGCGAAATGTTGAAGGTAACTGCTTAACAGGTACTGCCCCTGTGCAGAAGCTTCTCAAACCCCTGGGATGCAGACTAGATGTGACAAAAGTCAGACACACCAAATCCCTTCTAGATTTGGCATATCCCAAATACATTTTATTTTTCAAATATAAATTGGTTTCAAAAAATAACCCTTTCCTCTAAAATCTTTAATTAATGTAATAACTCAGGGGAAAGTAAAGATTAGGTTTTCTTTTCCAAATATGATCTTTCTCGCTTGTTTTTGAGATGAGATAGCAGTAGATAAGACTGACCAAAACATTGTTGGTCAATGTGGCTTTTAGTTTCACTGTTGTGACATCTGTGATCTTGTACAATTCCATGAGATATAAACACATGAAGAATCTGTAGGTGGAGCAAAGGACTAAAACATTTCCAAGGTCATCTTCCCATTGGTTTGAGACCACTCCTATGGGAAAGTCTCCAACAAGAATGTAAGTCTTTTGTCAATTTGACAGAGTGGAGTATCTTAGGGAAAAGTCTTAAAAAGAGCTGTTCTGTGATGTATTATTGCTGTGACTTGTTAGGAGGAAATGTCTTACAGAATAAAAGAATTGTTTAAATCACCCAATAGTCTACTTTTTGGAATTACAGAATACTACAGTTACAAGAACAATCAAAGTAGAGGAGCAAATTAGCCGTCCTTGAGCACCAACTCTTCTTAGTCCTCTGGGGAAGGAAAACTGAGGGTTATTATCTGTGAAGTAGATGAGAAAAACACAAGCTCAGGGAGATTAAGTAATATGCCCAAGAACTCCCAGATCTTTGTGCTGAAGTGGACCTGGAAATCAGGACTGTCTGGTTCTAAAATGTTAGCTTTTCATTCTCTGACTTGACAGATGAGAAAACTAAGGCTCAGAAAGGGGAAGAAATGCACTCAAGGTCTCCTAGGTCTCTCAAATCTTAGTTCAGTTCACCAATTCCTACTCTTTTGCCTTTTTACAAGTCACCCGTAGCCTGTCATTGTATAAATAATTCTCCTATGTTAAAAAGAGAACCGATTTGTCCTGGTCTCAGGCTTTAATATAAGGTTAATTGAGAGGACAGAGATGAGACTTGCTGTAACTGACGGATGGTACTTAGTCTCACCCTGGGATGAATTTACAGATGGCCAGGGGGCCTGGCCAGCAGAGATTCTTTGTAGTTTCTTGATGTGGTCAGATTGTGGCTGTTGAGATTCATCATCTTGTTACTTTGCAGAAGATGTCTGCTAAGTAATTGAGAAGTAGGAAGGCCCATTTCCAATAGTGATATTGGAGTATGATCATGAGGACCTACATCAACGGTTTGACTTTGCGTAAGAGAAAGTTCATTTGTCTCCTGAAATAATCCCTTTGAGCGTGATGACTCAGGCCATCACTTCTCTAATCCCCTCTAGTCATTACGGAATCCACAGGCCTGGCCGTGGCAGAAGGACTTTAATGAACTCTCTAAAAATGCTTTAAATGGGCATCTTGATAGCTAATTGCTGTACTTAAAGCGAGGGTGTTGGGAAATTCTGTTTTAAGTAATAGAATGTTTTTTATGCTGTGAAAGATTTGCCATACTAATGAGCTCCATGTTAAAAGGTTTTGAATACCAACTCTATTGTATATATATAAATGACAAAAATAATTATCATCAGGAAAGTTATTAACTTCTAGAACTTTATAAATGCAAGGAATAAATGACAGAAATGTTGAATAGATCCATGGAGGTTACTAGCAAATAGGAAGAACATGCAATGAAATTAAGCTTGTTTTGAATTTTCACTATTTACTCAATTGTTGAAGTGTTTGTCAAATATAGCATATGTGTTTGTATTTATGCCCTGTATAAAAATTAACTGGAATGAAAAAGGATAATTAAGTGAAAGATTTTAGATTTGAAATCAGACAGACCTGACTTGAAATCTATAATTTGCCACTTAATAGTTGTACTATATTACCTTTAGTGACAGGTATAAATATTTTG
This sequence comes from Tadarida brasiliensis, assembly GCA_030848825.1. Taxonomy (NCBI): domain Eukaryota; kingdom Metazoa; phylum Chordata; class Mammalia; order Chiroptera; family Molossidae; genus Tadarida; species Tadarida brasiliensis. The sequence goes on along the minus strand of CM061257.1, from coordinate 193,574,260 downwards.
AGTTTTCTATACAATCAAGATAATAATGCCTACCCGTTATACATACGATGATTAAGCACCTAAGAGAATGAAGCTTGTAGATGGGTTGCTGTGTTGTCTAGATTGTGTTATTGCCTGCAATTCTTCAGTCTGTCTTGCATCCACACTCTGCTGTGTATCCTTACAGTGTGAGCAGGACGTACTCCCTTGCCTCTTGACTTAGGTTTGGTCATGTGTAGGTTTGGCCAATAAAATTAGGCCAATTGTGACATGTGGCAGTTCCTCACCTAGCCTTCAAGAGGCCTTGTGTATTTCTGCTCTGTCCTTGCTCTTTTGCCATTACTGTGGGAGCATTCCAGGCTCGTTCTAGTCTCAGGACGAGGCTGAGAGACACGTGGAGTAGAACTTCCCTAACTAAGTTGCCCCAGCCTAGAAAGGAGACCCCTCTGCCACTCCCCTGCCACAGCCAACCTATAGACGCGTGAGGAAGTCCAGCCAGGATGAATAGAACCGCTCAGACAAGTCCAGCCTATATTAGTCAACCCCCAGAAGCATTAGCTATAATGATAAATGTTACTTATACATTTATAAAATAAATTATTTAAAGCACTGAATATTGAGGTGGTTTGTTACATAGGTATTGCTGACTGATACTCTTATAACTAGTGTAACTAGTTATATATAGTAATATCTTTGCTAATAAGATCTAGTAATATCTTTGCTAATAAGATCTAGAGGTGAAAAACCGTAACACATGAATCTCTCCACTACATACCTGTTTGCATCAGTTTGCCTTTCTTAGCCCAAATCTGTACATCCATGCCTGAGGCTCCAGGAGCCCTACAGACAGTGCTCAGAGATTCCCTCCAGCAGCTCCGGTCTCCAGTCTCTTCTTTCTCTGCCAAGGTATCCTCACATTCCATTACCAAGACCCTGGATTATTCCTCTTGGCCCACCTATGCAGACTTTCATGTGGTCTTTCCAACAGTTTGGCTTTTATTTTGATTGTGGCTAGACACTCTGTCACATGCTATTCAGCTGTGGCCAGTAGCCCTGGGGACTTGTCCCACCACATCCCCATACTCAGCTCAAGTTCTGAGACATCGTACTGACTTCCCTTTGGTCCAGGAAGAAAGACTGAGTGAGAATTACCCAATATGATCATGCTTAAGCAGTGCTCTCATTGTCACTTGCATTGCAATCATATCATTGAACAATTCTTATTGTAGTGTGAGGGCCAAACAGGGCATTTAGCAGACTCCTGTCAAAACTCTTCTCTCAGACAAGTGGGAGCCCAGAACACTGGAATCCCAGAGGCCTGCACTGGACAGCGGGTATGGAGAGACCAATCTTTAGTTCTATAGAGAACAGAAATAAAGAAGGTCCAAGAGACAATATCCATGAATGGAACCCATATCCAATGCCAAGGAAATGATTCAACCAAAGTGTCAATACAAAGGACTTAGGCCAAGAGGTAAAATCTAGGGGTGAGGCAGCAGGTCAGAAGCCAGGAATCTTAGTCCACATTGGGGTGAAAATATTTCCACTGGAGAAGAAAATGGGTCCTGGAAAACCTCTCGAAACTGTTGGATCTCATGAGAGCTCAGCTATGGCTGGGGAGAAGCTTCCTGTGTCACCTGCCAACTCTGAGAGCACCTTCAGTGACCTGAAGAGGACCTCTCATGGTTCCTAGACTATGTGTATAATACGCATCCTAAACATGAGTCTCATCCAACCTTTCTTTCCCCAATGACTCCCAATCATTCCATAGCAGAAGACAGTCACTGAATAACTGTCCCCACTCACCCCTGAGGACAGTTTAGCTTTCTCACTTCTGAAGGAGCCCGTGGGTGCAGGGAGAAGCCGTTGACTAGAGATAACTGCTGTGTATATATGAAGAAAGTTGTTCATATTTGCCCAGGGACCATATGCAGTCATGAAATTTTAACACAGAGATTGGTGGGCGTAGGGGAAGAAAACTAGATGACCAAGAAGGGATAAATCTTTCAATCGGTTGAATTAGTAGAGACCTACGAGTGGATGTAATTTTAAATATCTAGCCTTCAAAAATAGCTTGTATCTCTGCCTGAAATTTTATTAGAAATTAATCTACTGGGTTAAAGAATACCTTAAATATTTCTCCAAGACTACTCTATTTTAATGCAGTAGTTCTTGGGAGAGGTAAGAATAAACAAGTCATTTAAAGCTTAGTGGCAATAAGCTTCATAGACTGAGGCTGGGAATAAGCAGGAGGGAATAAGCACCTGGCTGTGAAAATGACGGCGGGGTAGGGACCGGGAGACGGGAGAGAAGAAGTGAGGAAAAACACAAGAAGTGGGGAAAATGTCACATACTCAATAATTAGAATGTTGTAAACAAGTAGAAAGAAAGAGGACATGCCCTGGCCAGTTTGGCTCGGTGGTTGGAGCATTGGCCCACGGACCAAAGGGTCGCGGGTTTGATTCCGGTCAAGGGCACATGCCTCCGTTGCAGTTCTATCCCCAGCCCTGGTTGGGGTCGTGTGGGAGGCAGCCAGTCAGTGTGTCTCTCTCACATCGATGTTTCTCTCCCCTCCCACTCTAGCTAAAAATCAATGGAAAAGTGTCCTCAGGTGATGATTTTTTTTAAAACAAGAAAGAAAGAGGACAAGCCAGGGTTCTCACATCAGTATCTTCCTCAATGGACTGTCTAGACTCAAAAGGACCAACTAAAATAATGTAAAGCATCAGGCACAATGCTCGACACACACCAGTAAATGACAATTAGAGTTACTTTGATTATAAATAAGGGTCATTTCCCTAAGGAGATGCCTGACTTCTAAAAACAAGTGCCCAGAGACCACAGGTTTTGAGGATCAGATCCTGAACCTCATAACCTCATTTAGCCCACTTTTCAATCCTGATTCTATCCAACCCTCTCTTACCAAGTCCACTGCCCATCTCCCATGTAAGTCCTTTCCCACTCCTTCCATTTGGACATACCATCTGGTTCCAGGTCCTTCCTCCTCACCTTTCTTTGGTCACTTCCTTTATTCAGTGTGCACATGGACCTCATGTTCTTCCTGGAATAAACCACCATTCAGGCTCTTCTCTTATATGCTGTTCCCTTCTGCAGACCTGTCTGGTCTGGTCTGGATTCACAGAAACGACCTTAATGAAAAGAAACTTGCCATTTTATTAAACCTGACTGTCAGACCTGGCACTGCACTTGGTAGCTGTGTGACCATGAGGAGCTCACTTATCTCTGAGCTAACTTTTCTCATCTATAAAACCGAGATGGATATCCATGGGAAATGCCTTTCCTGCCTTTGCTTCTCTAAGAGTTCAGTGGGCAATGTAAGGGTATGTGTTGTAGAATGCTATTGTGTTGGTTTGGACTATTACACATCACTGGAAAAATCTAAAGGTGTAATTGTACTATATAGCATATTTTAAAAATCTTATTTAGCTTGTCATTCTTTTCTGTCATCCTGGGGATTCAGTGTGTTTCTTCACAACGGAGCAACAGAGCGCCTTCAGTGAATAGCTGGACAAAAGCAGCTGAACTAACATTACTAGGGATTTCCCAAAGTGGAGAGATGAAACTACTCTAAATTAACATATTATGTGATTTTAGGTTTCTTTATTTTCTAAATGGTTTAGGCTGAAAACTGGTTTATCGTTCCTCCCTGCCTTGAATAATTGTAGGGTATGTCACAGCGATGGGATGTCTATTTCAGTTTTCTCTCTATGCATCTGCTCTCCACTTATAATAGAGCCATCTCCAAAATCATATCCACCAAGTGATGCTTTTTCAATTCAATTTTGAATTTAAACATTTTTCAGTTATATTAAATATTAAAAGTGTTTAATCCTCACCCAAGTATATGTTTTAATGATTTGAGAGAGAGAGAGAGAGAGAGAGAGAGAGAGAGAGAAATCTATGTAAGAGATAAACATCGATCATTGCCTCTTGCACGCACCCTGACCGGGGATTAAACCCACAGCCTAGGTATGTGCCATGACTAGGAATCAAACCTGCAACCTTTTTGGTGTACAGGACAATGCTGCAACCCACTGAGCCACCTAGCCAGGACTAAATATTAATATCTAATACTATGTTGGTTTCAGATATACATCATAGTGGTTGGACATTTATATAATTTATGAGGTGATCCCCCCAACAGGTCTAGTGCCCACCTGACATCATACATAGTTGTTACAATCTGTACTTCCCTTGGCCTTTTGCGCCCAGTCCCTTGCCCCCCTCCCATCTGGCAACTGTCAGTTTGTTCTCTGTATCTATGAATATTTTTCTGTTTTGTTTGTTCTTTTGTTGTTGTTCCACTTGTGGGTGGGATCCACGTGGTATTTGTAAAAAAACAAACAAACAAACAAAAAAAACTGAGATAACATTTTCTACCCTATCTATTTATTCAGCACTAAGTCCATATTTATTGAACAATGTGCTAGGGAATAAGTATACTACAGTGAGTACAAAATAGGTATGGTCCTTCTCTCCACAGAGTTTATAGTCCAGGGTGAGAGGAAGCAAATTTAGGCATTATCAAATAATGTAAATACACATAAAATAATAAAGGTAAAATATCAACTGCGGCAGGTGCTGTGAAGAAGGGATGTTGGGCCCTGGCCGGTTTGGCTCGGCGGTTAGAGCGTTGGCCTGCGGTCCAGAGAGACCCGGGTTCGGTTCCCGCTAAGGGCATGTTCCTCGGTTGCAGTTTGTCCCCGGCCCTGGTTGGTCGTGCAGGTGGCAACCACTTGATGTGTCCCTTTCACGTCGATGTTTCTCTCTCTCTCTTCCTCTCTCTCCCTCCCAGTCTATCTGAACAAAAAATGAAAAAATGTCCTCGGGTGAGGATAAAAAAAAATAATAATAAAAAAGAAGGGACGTTGGGCATGTATTATTATAGAAGGATTTTACAGTTACGGAATCAGGGAAGACACTTTCTCCGAGGAAGTGGAGCTGAGTAGTGTTTGAAGAACCGGGATGAGTGAACTGCAGAAGAAGTAAGGGGAAAGCATTCTGGGCAAATGGAACAGCATTTCCAAAGCTCCTACATTTACGCCGACGAGACTTGGTGTTGGATTGTATGAAGGTGGAGGAGACGAAGGTTGAGATGGTCCTTGCTCTCTAGTGGATGAGTGGCCGTTCCATGCGTTGCATGGCTGTGAAAAACTACGAGGGGTCTAAGATTGTACCCTACTTGGAAGCTAACAGGTTAGTCTGCTACAGCTTTATGGATGAGACCCTGGGTCAGAGCCAAGTACTTTCTTACTCATAGCTCGTGTTAGCTTCAGTTTCCCTTGCCCCACGTCCCACGGGGCTCACAGAATGGCCCAGGTGGATGCTAAGCACACAGTAGGTTCTCATCACCACTGAGGACATTCAACCTTAGGAAACACAAACTCTTTATAATGGGCTAATGTAAACCTGCTTTTTGCCCTGGAAGGGGACATAATCTTTATTTCACTGGACAGCAACCAAATCTGCTCTTTGTTCCAGAGGTTGACATTTACTCTAGAAACATTGTTAAGACCATCCACAAAAAGGCTGTGAGTACCTCTGCTCCCAAGACATGCAGAAACGTGAAAGACCCGGAGGGAAGTGTCCCTCTATGGTGGTAAACCCTGGAGAAGAATCATGAGGTTTTACAGCTACCATAGGGGTTTTTGTGAGGATTGACCACAACACGACAAAGAAATACACATTAGTAGCCATGCTGCCACATTTTCTTAGTGAAGTCTGTGTTCTTCACCTGAAGCTTGGCAATCGACATGGAAGAGAAACAGGAAGGGAACTGACATTTGGTAGTACAAGAATTATTGGGTACTTCCACATGCCAGGCCAAATGCTAAGATACAGTATCTTATTTAGTTCTCACAATCACATGTAAAGTTAACTTTATCCTCACTTTATGTATAAGGAAATTGAACTTCAGAGAGGTTCACAAACGTTCTCATGGCCCCTCTGTAGGTAAGTGGTGAAGCAACCTGGATCCAATCCCAGATCTCTGTGACCCCTCAGCCCATGTTCTTGACCATCAGGTTTCCTTATATACCACTTTGCCACATTTGATCTTCACACAGGCTCTATCGGGTTGGATTATCATCCTCATCTTTCATAATAGAAAACCGAGGCTTAGAGAAGTTGAGTCATTAGCTTGGTTTTACACTTGTGAGATGCAGAAATCTAATGGGTCACCCTCCCTATGTCTCATTGATTAAAATGCCCACAAGCCAAGAATACGGGCCATGGCAGTGGCTACCTGGCCCAGTCAATAGGGGTAGAATTGACGTCACTGGCTTATTAAAGAATACCTTGCAGTCTATAATATTTGTGGGTAAATTTTAAGTGAATCTACTTCAAATGATACCCTCTCTGATATCTCTTTGAAAATAGGCAAACAAGATTTCTTTGGAACTTTAGTTACAATAAAGCATTGCAAACACATCAAATATCATCAGTATGATACCTACTAAATAAATTACAGAATATCCATGCTATGAGACACTATGCTTGCCATTGTGAAGAAGATATATATATGTACTGACATGAAAATAGCTCCAATATATATTTGTATGTGAAAAAGAGCAAGTAACAAAATAATATTTACATTACCATCTACATTTATGTAAAAAAAATGGAACCAAAAATATATATACGTGCGTGGCTATATGCAGGCAGATGAATAGGAAGAGAATCAGACACTGGTTCAGTCAGCAGGGACTGTGCACACAGGGAAGGAGGGGCCAGTAAGAAGGCTGTGGCATCCTGGGGGATCTCTACATTTCATTCTACATACTTCCATATCCTTTGAATCTTTTACAATAAGAATGCTTTCCTATATCACGTATGCAGTTAAATGTAAAGCCCAAAAGAGCCCAGCTGGTGTGGCTCAGTGGTTGAGCATCGACCCATGCACCAAGAGGTTGCCAGTTCAATTCCCGGTCAGGACACACGCCCAGGTTGTGGGCCTGATCCCCAGTGGGGGGGCACGCAGGAGGCGGCCAATCCATGTTCTCTCTCATCGATGTTTCCATCTCTCTCTCCCTCTCTCTCCCTTCCTCTCTCTCTCCTTCTCTTTTTCTCTCTAAAAAATAAAATTAAATTAAAATAAAAGAAAGACAAAAAGAAGAAGCACTTACATTTGGCACTTCCCCATGCCTGCCATGTGTGTATTTGTACCACAAGGACACATTTCCATTTATTCCCACATGATCTACATTTAAACCAAGTGCTTGAATTTTGTATGTGCCCAAGTACCTTTTAACATTGCCCATGGAAGGATTGTCATTTAAAATATATTTTGTACTGCTTTTGAAACACATTTAATCTTTTCTCCATTAATCTGCTTTCCCTAAACCTTTCCCTAATTCTTCTCAAGGATTTCCCACCTGCTGTGCGGGATAGACAACAGAGGGACTCTAATCATGTTTGGAATTATTTTTATCAATTTAATCCATATTTGGCAGTTATTTCCATTCCAAAGTCTTAGACATCCTAGGCTGCGTGCTGATCAGTTTCCCAGTGTTAAGTGACATTGGCAACAGATAAGATAATAAATGGATCATTATCTTCTGAAAAATGATGTTAGCTCTTCACATAGGCTAAGCTAAGCTTAGATCTAGCTATTGAATGTGCTTTAGACCTTCCAGTTGTGGAAGTTCTCGACAACCAAAAATAATACCCTTTCACCAAGTTACATACAGGCTGCATGTGTTTGAAGTCCCTCACGCAGGCCTATGGCTTCGTTATTTTTTGCAGGTTTATGGGCTGCTTTTTGATGCATAATCCAGTGTGAGACTTTAAATAGAGAGGGAAGGTCAGATGGCTTAACATTTGAGATCCCACCTCCCTAGATTTAGCCAGGACTCCCTTTTGTCCTTGAATAAGCTGGGGGTCAGTTTCTCCTGGGGTGGTCACCCCCGTGGCTGCAGATGCTGGTTCTGCCTCTTCACTTTGCTTTGTATCCATGGTGTGCTCCTCTCTGCCTCTTCATTTGCACAGAACAGAGCCTCTGGGACTGTGTGGGGGAAGCGAAGAGGCTGGCACCAGAGAGCACAGCCACTGGGCGTTGGGTGGGCACAGAGGCTGCCGGGCGATTCGGCAGGCACCGTGGGGTGTGCTGTTTGATTGTGTTCCTATTGTTCTCTTGTCGGGAGTGGGAGCCATGAAATAGCACCTGGTAGTTCTGATGGAAAGCTCTCTGTTCATCTCAGCCACAGAGTTCATCTTTGGTTTCACGTGCTGTGTGAATCGGACACTGTCTTCGTGGTCTCCCGGCACTGTGAATGCTGACCTTCATAAAATGCAAATTATAACAAAACTTTGTTCTAATGCTGCCATAAAATACTGAAAATCCTTTCCATAAGTGAAACCTCACCCAAATAAAGTATTTAGTTACTTTCTGTACCTGAGGATATACAGATCCAACCCGGTTTCTGCCACTTCCCAGCTGTGTGACTTTGGTCAAGTAATTTCACCCCCCAAAGTCTCAACTTCTTCATGGCTAAGCAATGAACCTCCCCCATGAAGTTGTTGTGAGAATTAAATGAAATAAAAATAATCAACCCTGAACCCACCCTACCTCTGGACTTCTCATCATGTGAAAGAATTGATGTCCTTGCACTTTAAAACACATTACCTGGGCATTCTCCTCCCCGTCAGAATCATCCCAGCACACTTCATTTTGCTGCTTTCAGGATCGAGGGTTCTCTCTCTGCAGCTGCAGCCCAGTCTTCAGCGCTCTCCCCTGGAACAAAGGTCACCCATGTGTCCTTGTCCTTCCCTACATCCTGACAACAGACATCTGGTTGAATCTGGAAATTATCTTTCTAATTCTTAGATGTTAGGTTCCTAATTATTACCCTATATTCTCTTTAATTGCTTCAGAGACTCTTTTCTCTCAACTATTCCACTTAAAATCCAAATCCTGGGGCTGAGTGCCTACCCTATGTTTGTCTCAGGTCTGCCAGTTGGCCTGAAGCTGCTGTCCCATAATGTCCTTTGTGGCCCCTGCTGTGACTTTCCTGGGGAGGAGTCCCACCCTGGTAGACTTCCTTTCTCCGCAAGTGGCACTGAGCCTCTTGATACCAAGCTTCTCAATTTCTCCGGAGTCCCACACGAGGAAGACACTGCTAGGGAAAAATGAAACAAGTGATTACATTTCCTTTCCAGTTTCTGTTCCTATAGTCTTCTTCTCTTTCCAGGTACATCTGAATACAATAATATTGATATCTATGAATTACATAGACCTCAATTTTCTCAGATCCTAAGGCATTTTGTTGAATTTCTTCAAAGCTCTCCACTAGGTTTCCTGACTATTGAATGAATGAGTGAATAGCTTTCTGTTGCCCAATATGGTAGCTATTAGCCACATGAGATTTTAAAATTTAAATTCACTACAATTAAATAAAATTTAAGATTCTTCAATCACACAAGCCACTTTATAAGTGCTCAATGGCCACACGTGGCTAAAGGCTACCGTATTGGACAGCACAGATTATAGGATATTTCCATCATCACAGGAAGTTCTCTTGGACAGTATTGCACAGCACTGCTCTAGGTTATGAAGTGTCAGATGTTAAAAGCTGAGTATCAATATTCCAGTTATGAAAGAGATATGGGTTTAAATATGGTGGTAACTTATTGACCCTCAGGTTCACACCTCTGCTCTACAACCTAACTAACAGTGTGACCTTGGGCAAATCACTTTGCTTCCTTGAACTTGAGTTATTTCAGATCTATAAAATGGTGATAAAATGTATTACCTACTTCCCTGAGCTATTGTATAGGACAGTGCTTTACCACTACAAACGTTGCGTTGAGTTTTGTTGGGATTGCCAGTAATGTATGTAGTAGAAGTGATCACTATGTATCTATCACCAGTCTCAAAATGGAGAGAACTGTTTCAAGCTGACCTTCACAGTAGGTTGAGGGAGAGATGTGGCAGTGCCCACAGCTCCACCAGCCCCCGGGATTGGCCTCGTGTGCTTTTTGACAGGTGTATCCTATTGTCAGCCTCTCCTCTCAGCCCACCTGCACCCAGAAGCATACACTGATTGCTTGACTATGTTTGACACATTTCATCCAGGGCCACAGCTTTCAGGGACAATTTTTTCAGTCTCACCCAATGAAGATCTGTGTAGCACAGAAGGGGCCCTGGTTGCACTCAGTGGTTGTTATTGACCATCTCCAGATCAAATGCAGAGATGTCATTCTCCCTTTTGATGCACGTGCAGAGGTCTGCCACTCATCCTGGGATGATGCCCTTGCGTAGCATCACTGAGCTGACTTAAATAATCTCATCACAAACAACCTGTAAGCCATTTGCAAAGTCCCACAATTCATGCTGTTTCCCATGGAGGAGGACAGCCCCATTTCATTATCCATTTGAATAACTTTTTCAATTTCGAGCTTGCTGCCTAACCATGAGGGCTGAATTATGACTAGATTCTCCCTCTCTCACGCTCTCTCTTCCTCTCTGCCTGCCTAGTGGGAGCACTAAATAGATAAATAAAAATCACTGCAGAATAATTGTAGGTGCTGTGGGCTAGAGGCCAAACTAGGCCAATCCGCAGCCTCTGAGCCTTGTCTGTCTGGGTCTTTTTCTGGGGGGGGGGTATCATTATCGGGGATTCAATTATAACCCTTCCCCATAAGCACAGGGGAAGTTTGCATGCACCAGCCCTGGGGCAGTATTCATCATAATGTATTTTGAGAGTGAAAGAAAAAGAGGGAGATGTCTCTGATTTCCCCTAAAGCTGTATTTCTCATTTGGAGATTTGGTCAAATTTTAGCATTTTTAATGGCCTCCCCCCCCCAGTCCCTTTTGCAAGCATAAGCTATTCTCAGAGTGTCCTCACAAAAATGCTAGAGGATGCTACAGTACGAAGGCAAGTCTTGTTGGAATTTGCTGGGGAAGGTCCCTCAAAAGTGGCCAAACAAGCAGAACAAAATGTAAGCCTGGGCATTTGTCCCTTTGCCTGTAGGCTTTGGGACAATGGTGGGGAAAGTGTCCCCTGAAGGAGAAACATTCAAATCTGCAGAATTCTGCTCTCCCACAGCCTCTCCTAATGACAGCAGCCCCGGAATGCGTCCTCTGGCCCAAGCACTATTCTGCGTCTCTAAAGGTATTAACCCATTTCAAGGTCACAGAACTCCCTGAGGAAAGGAGCATAATTATCCACGTTTTCCAGAGACAAACCTAGAAAAAGAATTTAAACTTAGTCCAGTCATAGAACCAGTAAGTGGCAGAGATGGGATGCAAAATCTGGACAGCCAGAGCCTCTACCTTTGGCCTTTATGTGTACACAGATTGTTCCATAGCAAAATAAGGAAGAAATACTCAAAACTACTACAGTCCCATGTCTGCATCTGGGCAGGTGGTTGTAGATCTCTTCATAGCTCTTTCTCCCACTACCTATTCAGTATCGCACCCAGCAAGTGTTGTGGTGCCTTGCCTGGCAGGGTGATCTGAACCTTTGTACCTGCAGGGCCTTGACCTCAAGCAGTCCTTTACATCTGGTTGTGATGATGTTCCATGTCATTTAATTATAGGACAGGGGAGTATTCAGAGGCTCCAAGGAATTTCTTGCATTCCAGACATATTCTTTCTTTCCTTCACTGCTTAGTAGCAAACCAATTTCCCCCTGGGAGTTCGACTCGGCCACTCGAGTCAGTAGAGTACTCCCCTGTTTTGCCTTTTGATTCACTGGCTTGAGGATCCCAAAATGGCCAGGTGACAGTTTCAGCTTCCACTCTCAGAGAACCACATGGAAGCATTCCTCCTTTGTAAAGTAAGACCACTAGTGGAGCAGATCCCACGGTTCTGGGGACGGAATGCAAAACTGTTTTCAGTGGGTCACTAAGGAGAGAAGTCCCTGCCATTTCCACCCCTGATCACAGCCCTAGGAATTGCCTATGGGAGAAACGGCACGATATATTGGTTGCTGATTTAGAGCATGCACTGTCTCCTGGAGGACATTTTCCCAGCCCTGCAAGATTTTGCTACCCAGCTGTCACTGTATCTGAGCCTTAAAAGCCATGCCACCATCCTATCAGGACAGCCACTTTAGGGGTCATTGGGGAGCGTGGAAATACCACGAACTATGCTGCATTTGCTACAGGATATGTTCGTTGATCAGAAGCTAGGCTGTGTAGAGTATTATTATGGCGAGTGAGGCATTGGCAGATCAACGGACGCTGGTTTTGGCAGAAATATTGCAGGTAGGAAAAGCAAATCTATATTCCGAGTAAGTGTCTATTCCGGTGAGAATACAGCTGCTCCTTCCATAGAGGAAGTGTTCCAATGTAAACCAGCTGCCACCAGGTAGCTGGACGATACCCCTGAGAGAATGATGCCATATCAGGGTTCAGCAGATTGTTGGCAGATTGGGCACTCTGTAGGGTGAGAAGCCAGGTTGGACTTGATGAATGGAAGTCCATGTTACTGAGCCCACACATAATCTCCATCCATGTCACCATGGCTACTTTGTTTGTGAGCCAATCAGGCAAGGATGGAGGTGGGTAAGGAAAGAGACTCACTGATGTGCACCTCATCCACACCCAGGTTAAAGTTGTTTGTGTCTCATCCACATCCTTGTTGATCTTTGCAACCACCTTATCCTTGGCAAATTCTTAAAAGTCATAGATAATGAACCTCTTGTGTGTCTTCTTCCAGCTTCCATTCATATATTCCGTGGTGGTCTCACCCCAAGCCCAAGCAAAGTTCTCGATGCAGTCATAGATGCTGTCATCCTTCCTGAATTGCATCAGTGTATTCTCTGGTTGCAGCAATATCCTGGGCAAAGGCCTTAAAAGCTGCTATAAGTCTTTGATCATTGTTTGGATCAAAGCGGTGGTGTTTGGAAGCAGAAATACCACTTTCATATAAAGATCACCAATAAAAGGAGGATGTCCAGGAGCATTATCAACAATAAGCAAAATTTTGATAAGTATATTATTCTCCAAGCAGTACTTCTTCACTTCTCTGGCATAGCAATTCAGGAGGATATCTTGGAAGAGGAGCTGGTTACTCCATGAATTCTTATTGTTCCTTGTGGTACATTGGCAGTGTGGGCTTATTAATATGCTTGAAGGCCATATCTCTGTGCCTTATCACAAAGGTTTTGATTTCTAGCCTGCAACATTGCCCCCAAGCTAGACTTATTCTGTCCTTGAAGATCTTGAAACCTGGCATTGACTTGACTTCATTATGGAAGAAAGTCCTTTCAGGCATCTGTTTCCAGAACAGAGAGGTTTCATCATACTGAATATTTGCTCTAGCAAGTAATTTTCCTCCACAATCAGCTTATCTACAGTGTCCAAAAATGCTTCAGTTGCCTTCACATTAGCACTCACAGACTCACCACTCACTTTCACGTTATGTAATGAATGATGATCTTGAATCACTTAAATCACTCAGCGCTAGCAGTAAATCCAACATCACAGACAGGTCCAGCCTTTCCTTTCAACATTGCAAACAAACATTTTGTTTTGATCATGATCATCATGGGGCTGGGAGGGATAACCTTTTGTGTCCGGTCTTCAATCCAGGCCTTTGTTGAAGATTTGTTAGTCTTGTTGCCTTCAATGAAGTAGATCCTTTAACAGCTCCTGTCACTTGTTCTTGTTCTTCAAGATTATAGCTTTGGTGGGATGGGACATGGCTGACTGGCAAGCAAGAATCATCACTGATTTCCCACCTTCATAGCCCTCTATCACTCTTAATTTCATTTCCAGGTCAGTCATTGGCTGTGGCCTCTTACTGGCAACACCAGCAATGGATTTCGTATGCTTAGTGGCCTTGATAAGCAAAACAACATGAGATTAAGTCAAGCACCAGAGGAAATGATGCAATCAAAAGGTGCAGTAGCCATGGGCTGCATGAAGCTGCCACCAGCATAACACGGCATACTGTTTTACAGCCAACTTCTCTTTAAAAAATGAAAAAAATTATTATATAGTAAATACATAAACCAGTTGTATATTATATGTTCAAGTATTATGCTCTGTACATAACTGTATGTGCTGCACTTTTATACGACTGGCAGCGCAGTAGATCTGTTTACACCAGCCTCTCCACAAACATGTGAGTAATGTTTCTGCTATGACATCATGAGGGCTATGATGTCATTAGGTGATAAGAATTTTTCAGCTACAATATAATCTTATGGGACCATCATATACATGGTCTGTCGTTGATCAAAATGTAATTATGCAAAGCATGGCTGTATGTGATTCCACTGGTATGACGTCTGGAACAGGCAGGAGTAATGTGTCAGTGTTTGCCTAAACCAGAGGACAAATGGGGATTGACTAATTTGGGAATAATAAAATGGGCCTTTGTCATCTGTACGCTTAAAATGGCTATATTCCTTTTTTAACAGTTTATTGAAGTCAATATACCATTCAGTTCTCCCATTTTAAATTAACGTTTTGATGATTTTTAGCAAATTAAAGAGCTTTTCAAAAATAACCCTCAAAAATTCCCTCCCCCATTTGTAGTTCATCCCCACTTACATCCCAGCCCTAACAAATCACTGACCAGAGTTTTTCTCCACAGTTTTGCCCTGTCTTGAAATGTCATATAAATAAAATGATAAATGCATAGTCTTTTGTATCTGACTTCTTTCATTCAGGATAATGTTTTCGAGGTTCACCCACGTTGTGGCACCTCATTAGTGCCTACCTTTTTATAGCCGAGTAGTATTCTATTATATAAATATACCACATTTTATTTACCTTTCATTTAATTTAGTCTAATCTATTTGCTTATTAATTTATCTGTTTGTAGGCATACCTCACCCCATTGCGCTTCAACAAATAAAAAGTGTTGCTTTTTATTACCAATTGAATGCAAGGCCCTCTACCAGCGGAAAGACTACGACTCGCTACAGTAACATTTGCTTCGTTGTGGTGGTCTGGACGCAACCCGCAGTGTCCCCAAGGTATGCCTATATTCATTTAATCATTGCCATTTGGGTTGTTTCCTGGTTTGGGATATTGGAAATAAGCTGCTTTTAACATCTATGTATATATGTCATTGTGTGGACATATGCTTTCATTACTAATGGGTAGTCGACAGGAGTGGAATTGGTGAGTCGTATAATAAGTGTATATTTAACTTATTTAAAAATCTACTGTTTAAAAACTTCTTAAGAGACCTTTTAAGAAATGGATGTTTGAGCAACTTCATGGCATGTTGGAAAGAGTTTGGGCATCACAAGCCAACAAACCTGAACTGACATCCCATCCTGCCAGTTAGCAGCTGAACGACCCTAGACAAGTCTTTCAGCTTCTGTTTCCTCGTCTGCAGATGAGGGTAAATAATGCTGTATTTTGTTAACGTTGCAGGAATTCATTAAGACAATGATTACAAAAGTCTAGTAAAATATGAAAAGAAGGCTCTCAACAAAAGGTAGCTGAGGGGAGTGGTCGTAGAAGTAGTAACAGATAACGCCTCAAATGCTTGGTTATTTGGGTGGATAGAGTTCACACAAGCTAGCAGTCCACTTATCTCCCCAAATTCCCAACCAGATCAAAAAACAGGTCTATGTTGTTTGCTGATATTTACTTTCATTTTTCCTTCTTTCCGTGAGCCTCCTCTGGCATATGGGTCAGTAAACCTCTCTACATGCAGTCCACCACTTAAAATATTTGGCAGAGGATAAACCAGAAGGCAAGAGAGTACAAACCAGAAAACAGCAGTAGTCTTCCAACTGTGGCTGGTAGCCCAGCTGGTGTGGCTCAGTTGGCTGAGCGTCGTCCCATGCACAAAAGGTCGCCAGTTCGATGCTTTATTGCTGTGGTCTGGAACTGGGGTGTGTAGGAGGCAGCCCATAGACGTTTCTATCTCTCTCTTCCCCGCCCATCCCCTCTCTAAAATCAATCTCCATATATGTATGAACTGTGACTAGTGAAGCCTTCCTGAGCGGCTCAAGATCTGAGAGGTTATCACACAAGAGAAACGGAAATGAAAAAATCGTCTTTTTACTTAAAACTGTTTGATGGAACAACTTGTCTTCTTTCTTAATATGTGCCCAGGAATGGTGGGTAGGGTCTCAAGGCACGTGAAAGGACCGCAAGCATGCTCTAGCTTGGAGAGACGTATGGTCTGAGAAACAAGCCTAGCACCCAGAGAACAGTCAGGCAGCGTGCCATCCGCTGCTCAGTCATGGTGCAGGCTCACTCACTGTGGGACTCGGGAGGGGGAAGAGATTTATGTACAATGACACCAACTTGAAAAAATGTAGGGTTGAGGTGGACACCAAATATTTCCTCTTTTAAGACAGATAACTTAATAAGGACTCAGAAGGAGGAAATATAGAAACAGCAGACAGATGTTTGGAGGGCAAAAGGGTAGAGGAGATGGATGCTCTGTGAAGTGATCACTCAATTTCTAGAAACGTGACACTTGAAGACATGGACTGATACCAATATGGCCATTACAATGAATTTAATGTTCACTTTAATGTTCATGAATCAAACAATGATGGCTTTTGCACTCAATGATTTTGAAGTTAGGCGTCCAGTAGTCACCTTGCAAGAGAGAAGGTGGCAAAATATCTTGAAATTAAGTACAATTTACTGCACTTCCCATCATGCATAAATTCCTGCACACATGCAGTGTATGGACAGTCTTCCTGATTATCTGGTAAACAGAACATGTGCTGTGGGGACTTTGAAAGACATAGGTACATCCACAAACAAAAAGTAACCTCATTCGTCCACAATCCCACATCCCGAGATTCTGCTTATTAGCATGTTGTTGTTATCTATGTAGCTGAAATGACTGCACTGGGGTCCCGTGTAGTCTCACAGTGCACATTAAACCTCACCCTCCACTCGGATGAAAACCAGGTCACTTCAGATAATGAGAAGCCCTTCAGTCACGTTTGGTCACCAAGCAGTTTGGTTCAGTAATTAATGCCCAGCCCAGAGTAACAATAGAAACTTGAATCTTTACTGAAAGGCACAGTCGCCCCGCCCCCGCTTCCCTGTCCTCTGGTTGGCCAATGGAGGCCTGCTGTCTGCTGTGGGGAAGGGGGCTTCTGTCTGCTCTCCTCCCCCAGCACTTCAGCGTCGCCTCAGACTTGCCCATTTGGGTTCCGAGCCCACAGAGCTGGAGCATGGGGAGGATGGGGAGGGAGAAGAAAGGACACCGGAGGATTCTTATTGACTGATGCTGTCATGAGTTGGCCTCGGTGCTATCTGGTCCTGGCAAGTATTTAAGCTCATTCTTTCTTTCCTAGAGCATCTCTATGGGTTCTTCAGAGAACCCCACCCCTTTGATGGGAGTTTCTCACTTGTTATTCCCTTGATACAAGTGGATGCATTTCTCCTGACTGGTCATTTTGGAGCCCTGAGATCTGGGAGTACATTTCCAGCTTGCTTTGCAGAGGTGCTCATGTACCCCCAGGTGGCCTTTCTTGGGCAGGATCTCAGGCAACTGTTCACCAACTCTCCCTAGCATGTGGCTCTCAAATCTGACAAAACCTAAACCTCTTACCTGTGGCAGGAGTGAAATTACTTCCCATTTTGCACGCCTTCGTCTGCTCCTGCTGCTACTGACCCCAGCTTCTTCCCCTTCAAGCTTCTCAGGCATGAGTCAGAGACACTCCAGGGACGTATATGAAGTCCTCCCAGTTCTCACTGAAATCTCTTGCCTAGGCTAAAAAACGGGGAGGGAGAGGTATGCACCCCCTGCAACACCAATAACTCTTTCTCTACACAAATCCTTTCACATCTGTAACTTCAAATTTTTTTATACTCTTGAGGTAGATGAGAGCTTGAGTTGCAAGACTGTTCTGTGAACACCTTCTTTGCAGATCCTCCAAGGTGCTCTCACATCTCACAGCTGTTGTCAGGGTCATAGCTGAAATTGAGACAAATCTAATTTTATGTGTTTACATAAATGGAGATATATATATAATATAATATTTATAATAATATTATATTTATATATTTATATATATATAATATAATATATAATATAATATATAATATATATATATTATATTATATATATATATATAAATGAGAACTTGTAGGACTTAATATATGTCCCCAGCTGTGGCAAAGACTAGATAGTTGTTCACCGCCCATTTTCTCTTCTTCCAAGACACACAGGTGTACAATATTCCCTGCTCCTCTTGCACTTAAATATTCCCATATGAGTGAGTTTCAGCTCTAGCCAATAGCATGTGAGTGGACATGACATGTGCCTCTCCCAGGCCTGGCCCATACAGCATCCCGTACGTGAACCCTCTAGGTTTTCCAATGATTCTGCTGGTTTGTGCAGTGGAATGCAATCATCTTGGAAGCCACATGTTGAAAATCATGGGGCCACAAGTGGTAACACCTTGGGCCCTGAATCTTTACAGGGAGAAAAGCCTCCCACTGATGAGGAACACTTACTTATATCAGATGTTATGAGAGTAAGAAAGCATTTCTGTTGTAATAAGCCATGAAGATGTTGCTGTTCCGACTGTAAGCACTCCCTTAATTAATATACCATTTTTATGTGAGGGTATTGGGTTTATTCTTATTGATTTGTAAGAGCTCTGTATTTATTATTAAATATATAATGTGCGATTTTTTCATAAAGTTTGCAAAGCAATCCTCAGCTTGTTGTTTGCATTTAAAATTGTCCTTACAGCATTTTGGGGCCTAAAAAAATTGTTTTGTACAGTAAGATTTGGCAATCATTACTTTTGTGGTTTGGGTCTTTTGCCATTATGTTTAGAAAGCTATTTTGGAATGTTGATAATTATAAACTCAATTGCCAACCTCTCTGCTAATATGCTAGGCTTCCCAGCAACTCATAATTCCTGGTTTGGAGACGTCTCATCAAGAGCTGCACTGAGATTTTGAAATGGTCATTTGAAACTCACTTTAAAATACTGAGAGTGGTAATAGACTCCAGGCAAAAAGCTAGAGGATAACTGAACCTTTCCTGAGCTTGCAAATATACCCAGGAATGCAAGACTTGACAGTGGTGTTGAATGTGGGTCCTCCCACACACATCCAAACCCAGTAGAGGGAGCCACAAACAGCAGAACACCAACACCCACAGGGAAAAGTTGGCAGGCTCCAAAACCCACTGAGATAGCCAAAATGGTGAAACAAAGAAACAAATCCCAAATGAAAGAACAAGAGAACTCTACCGAAGATGAGATAAATGAAATGCAGTTAAGCAAGTTATCAGAGGTAGAGTTCAGAGCCATGATCTTGAGGAAGCTCAACAGCATGAGTAAGGACATCAACGCCATGAGTAAAGATATAGAAACATTGAAAACCAACCAAGTGGAAATGAAGAATGACAGCAGAAATGAAGAACACATTGGAAGGACTAAACAGCACATTAGAGGAAGCTGAGGACCGAATCAGTGAATTAGAAGACAGGGTAGAAAAAAATCAACCAATCAGAAAACCAAAAGGAAAAAACAATTAAAAAACAGGAAGACAGCTTAAAAGAATTGTGGGACAACTAGAAACGTAACAATATTCAGATCATAGGAGTTCCAGAAGAAGAAGAAAATGACAAGTGTTAGAGAATATATTTGAAGAAATAGTGACAGAAAACTTCCCTAACTTGGTGAAGGAAGAAGGCATTCAAGTTCAAGAAGCACAGAGAGCCCCATGTAAGAAGAACCCAAACAAGCCCACATAGTAATTAAAATGCCAAAAATTAAAGACAAAGAGAGAATCCTAAAAGCAGCAAGAGAAAAGCAACAGGTTTCCTAAAAAGGAACCCCCATTAGGCTATCAGCTGACTTCTCAGCAGAAACACTACAGGCCAGAAGAGAATGGCATGAAGTAATCAAGGTCATGAAAAACAAGGATCTGAATCCAAGACTACTCTACCCAGCAAGGCTATCATTCAAAATAGAAGGTGAAATAAAGAGCTTCCCAGACAAAAAAAAAAAGGCTAAGGGAATATATTAGCACCAAACCAGCACTGCAAGAAATGTTAAAAGGACTGCTGTAATTAGTAAAAATAGGAAGAAAAATATAACCACAATAAATCAAAATGCCAATAAATAAGTACATATCAATAATCGACTTAAATGTAAATGGACTGAATGCCCCGATCAAAAGACACAGAGTAGCTGATTGGGTAAGAAAGCATGACTCATCTATATGTTGTTTACAAGAGACCCACCTAACAACAAAAGACTCACATAGGCTGAAAGTGAAGGGATGGAAAAAAATCTTCCAAGCAAACAGAAAGGGAAAAAAAGCAGTGGTAGCAATACTCATATCTGATAAAATAGATTTCAAAATGAAGGCCATAACTAGAGACAAAGAAGGTCACTACATAATATTGAAAGGATCTATCCAACAGGAAGATATAACCTTGATAAACATATATGCCCCCTAATATGGGAGTACCAAAATATATTTAAAATCTTCTGGAGGACTTCAAAGGAGAAATGGACAGCAATACAATCATAGCAGGGGACTTCAGCACCCTGTTGACATCACTGGATAGATCATCTAGACAAAAATTTATCAAGGAAACAAAAACTCTAAATGAAGCATTAGCTCAAATGGATTTAATAGATATCTACAGAGAATTACACCCCAAAACTACAGAATTCACATTCTTTTCAAGTGCACATGGGACATTCTCAAAGATAGACCACATGTTAGGACACAAACTAAGTCTCCACAAGTTCAAGAAGATTGAAATCATATCAAGCATCTTCTCAGATCACAATGGCATGAAACTAGAAATCAATTGCAACAAGAACATGCAAAGGCATGTGAACACATGGAGGCTAAATAGCATGTTATTAAACAATGAATGGGTTACCAAGGAGATCAAGGAAGAAATTAAAAACTTCCTGGAAACCAATGAAAATGAACACACAACAACACAAAATCTATGGGATGCAGCGAAAGCAGTTCTGAGAGGGAAGTTCATAGCACTACAGGCCTACCTCAAGAAACAAGAAAAATTTCTAATTGAATATCTAACCTCACAACATAAAGAACTAGAAAGCAAACAAGAAGAAAACCCTAGAGCAAGTAGAAGAAAGGAAATAGTAAAGATCAGAGCAGAAATAAACAACATAGAGACCAAAAAAAGCAATTCAAAGGATCAATGAAACAAAGAGCTGGTTTTTGGAAAAGATAAACAAGATTGATGGACCCTTAGCTAGACTCACCAAGATACAAAGAGAGAGAACCCAAATACACAAAATCAGAAATGAAAGAGGAGAAGTAACAACTGACACCACAGAAATACAAAAGATCGTTAGCAAATACTATGAACAATTATAAGGCAACAAATTGGACAATCTAAGCGAAATGGACAAATTTCTAGAAACACAAAGTCTCCCAAAACTGAACCAGGAAAGAGACAGAAAACTTGAACAGACCAATAACAACTAAGGAAATTGAAGATATAATCAAGACTTTCCCAACAAACAAAAGCCCAGGCCCAGATTGCTTCACGGAAGAGTTTTACCGAACATTGAAAGAAGAACTAATACCCATTCTCCTCAAACTATTCCAAAAAATTCAAGAAGAAAGAGGACTCCCAAACTCGTTTTATGAGGCCAGCATAATTCTAATTCCAAAATCAGAAAAAGACACTACAAAGAAAGAAAACTACAGGCCAATATCCCTGATGAACATAGATGCCAAAATCCTGAACAAAATACTAGCAAATTGGATCCAGCAATACATCAAAAAAATTATTCACCATGATCAAGTGGGATTCATCCCAGGGATGCAAGGCTGGTACAATATTCACAAATCAATAAATGTGATACACCACATAAACAAAATGAAAGATAAAAACCATATGATTATATCAATAGACGCTGAAAAAGCATTCAACAATATCCAGCACCCATTTCTGATAAAAACGCTCAGCAATTTGGGAATAGAGGGATCATATCTCAACATAGTAAAGACCATATAAGAAAAACCTACAGCCAACATCATACTCAATGGGCAAAAACTAAAAGCATTCCCCTTAAGAACAGGAACAAGACAGGGATGCCCACTTTCGCCACTCTTATGCAGCATAGTACTGGAAGTCTTAGCCACAGCAATTAGACATGAAGAAAAAATAAAAGGGATCCAAATTGGAAAGGAGGAAGTGAAACTGTCATTATTTGCAGATGACATGATATTATACATAGAAAAAAGACTTCATCAAAAATCTACTAGAGTTAATAATTAAATTTGGCAAAGTAGCAGGATAAAAAATTAACATCAAGAAATTGACAGCATTCTTATACACCAATGATGAACTCACAGAAAGAGAAACTAAAAAAACAATCACATTACCATCGTGGCAAAAAAACTAAGATACCTAGGAATAAACTTAACCAAAGAAGTAAAGGACCTCTTCCCAGAAAACTACAAGTCACTGAAAAAAGAAACAGAAGAATATATAAAAAAGTGGAAGCACATAATTTGTTCATGGATTGGAAGAATTAACATCATTAAAATGTCCATACTACCCAAAGCAATCTATAGATTCAATGCAATCTCCATCAAAATACCAACGATGTATTTCACAGAACTAGAACAAACACTCCAAAAGTTTATAGGGAACCAAAAAAGACCCCGAATAGCCACAGCAACCTTGAAAAAAAAGAACAAAGTAGAAAGGATCACATTACCAGATATTAGGTTATACTACAAAGCCGCTGTAATAAAAACAGCCTGGTACTGGCACAAGAACAGGCAGATAGATCAATGGGACAGAACAGAGAACCCAGAAATTGACCCAAGACGATATTCTCAATTAATATTTGACAAAGGTGGCAAGAGCATACAGTGGAGTCAAGACATTCTCTTCAATAAATGGTGTTGGGAAAATTGAACAGCTACTTGCAAAAAAATGAAGCTAGACCACAAACTTACACCATACACAAGAATAAACTCAAAATGGATAAAAGACTTAAATGTAACTTGTGAATCCATAAAAATCCTAGAAGAAAATGTAGGCAACAAAATTTCAGACCTCATACGCAGCAGAATTTTCACTGATTAAACACCTAAGGCAATGATGCATCAGATAAGGGATTAATTTCCAAAATATATAGAGTACTCATACAACTCAACAAAAGGAAGACAAAGAACCCAATTAAAAAATGGGCAGAGGACCTAAATAGATACCTCACCAAACAGGACATACAAATGGCCAAGAGACATATGAAAAAATGCTCAACATCACTAATCATCAGAAAGATGCAAATTAAAACAACTATGAGGTATCACCTCACACCTGTCAGAATGGCCACCATCAACAAATCATCAAACAAGTGTTGGCGAGGGTGTGAAATGGCATGGAGGGACCTGGAGAATATTATGCTAAGTGAAACAAGCCAAGTAGAGAAAGACAAATATCATGTGATCTCACTTATTTGTGGAATATAATGAACTAAACAAACTGATGAACAAAATTGACCCAGAGACATAGAGGTAGGGTAGAGACTGACAAACCTCAGGAGAGGGGGTGTTGGGGGGGACGAGATAAACCACAGTACTTATATGCATGTATATACATAACCAATGGACATAGACAACAAAGCTGGGGATGGGGTGGGGGGATGGGGAGGAGGGTGTCAATGGGGGAAAAAAGATATCTGTAACAAAAACAAATTAATAAAAATAATTTTTAAAAAATGGGCAGAGGACCTAAATAGACACCTTTCCAAATAGGACATACAAATGGCCAAGAGAGATATGAAAAAATGCTCAGTGTCACTAATCATCACAGAGATGAAAATTAAAACAACTATGAGGTATCACTTCACACCTGTCAGAATGGCCGCCATCAACAAATCATCAACCATAAGGGTTGGCAAGGGTGTGGAGAAAAGGGGACTCTAGTACACTGCTGATGGGAATGCAGACTGGTGCAGCCACTATGGAAAACACTATGGTGTTACCTCAAAAAGTTAAAAATTGAACTGCCATTTGACCCAGTGATCCCACTTCTAGGAATATATCCTAAGAAACCCAAAACACCAATCAGAAAGAATATATGCACCCCTATGTTCATAGCAGCACTATTTACAATAGCTAAGATCTGGAAACAGCCCAAGTGTCCATCAATAGATGAGTGGATAAAAAAGCTGTGGTACATATATACAATGGAATACTATGCAGCTGTAAGAAAAATCTCTTATCCTTTGAGACAACATGGAGGGACCTCGAGAGTATTATGTGTAGTGAAATAAGCCAATCAGAGAAAGACAAATACCACATGATCTCACTTATTTGTGGAATATGATGAACAAGGTGGGCTGATGAATGAAATAGACCCAGAGACATAGAAAGGAGTATGGTTCAGACGGACTAACCTCAGAATAGAGGGGCGGGGGGATGGGTGAGATGAACCAAAGAACTTAAAAGAAAAAATACTGAGAGTGAGAGGGTCCTCGGCTATAGAGAGAACAAAATATGTGCTATTGGGCCTGGTGCATAAGATTAATTTCATGTCATTAAAGAAAAAAATCTTGCCCTGGCCGGTTTGGCTCAGCGGTTAGAGCGTCAGCCTGCGGTACAGAGAGTCCCGGGTTCGGTTCCCTCTGAGGGCGCGTGCCTCGGTTGCGGTTTGTCCCCGGCCCCGGTTGGTCATGTGGGTGGCAGCCACTCGATGTGTCCCTTTCACGTAGATGTTTCTCTCTCTCTCTCCTTCCCACTCTGTCTGAACAAAAAATGAAAAAAATGTCCTCAGGTGAGGATAAAAAAAAAAAAGAAAAAGAAAAAAATCGTCAAAATTCACATAAGTTCAAGTTCAGAGTTTTCATTGTCTGTGTCTTCATCCCCATCTTCTGCCAGACACTCAACACTCCCAAGACAATCCTTGGCTGGCTAGGGATCTCTAAGAAGCCCGTTAGTCCTGGCACTTGAGCCATGATTCATGCACCCAAGTTTCATAATGTCACCCTCCACCTTGTCCTTCACATAAAAGCTGTCTTGACCTATATCCTATTTCTTTAGATAATTGCAATAAAGAACAGAATCTGAATTAATATGAACCTAAATTCCTCACATTTGCATTACCTACACCACAATCAAAGCCTTGAAGAATGGGAGGATTTGGGGAAGGAATCCCTGCAGTCATGCTATCTCAGGCACTCCCACTTCATGTCTAGGAAGGGCTGACCCCGAGTCAGACCGTGATCAGTGTAATTATTTAGCAACTGAATTGATCACATACCAAAAAAAACCACAGTGTTTTCAATGGTGTGATTTCTAGTGTCAGTTTACTCAGGATTTAGTGAAATACATGTTATTTAGGGAAAATGCTGCATGTCAAATGCATCTGCCTTCTTGGTACTTAACACAGTACCTGGTATATAAGGGTCATTCAATAAAGGCAGTTTGTACTTCTTAGTTCCCTTCAGCTTTTTCCCCCATCCCCCCACCCCCTCCCATCTGGAAACCATCATGTTAATAAGTCACAGGGATGTAATGTACAGGGAATATAGTCAGTAATATCGTAATAACAATTATGGTGTCAGATGGGTGCTAGACTTATCATGATGATCACTTCATAAGGTATATAAATGTCTAATCACTATGTTATACACCTGAAACTAACATAATATTGTATGTCAACTATAATTAGAAAAATAAATTGAAAAAATTTTAAGAGTCATTCAACAATTGTGTTGAGTGAATGAAAACTAAAACTTCAGCCATCCTAGGACACAGAAAGTGGTTTGGTGGTGTGATGTACAAGAGAAACTGGAGGAAAAGAATCATGTTCTGGCAATATTTGTGACAATTGTCCAGAGGCACAGGAAGGTGAAAAGAACACAAGCTTAGGGCATTAAAGAAGAACAAATGGGCAAGACAAAAGCCAAGAGTGACCAGGAATTGCTCTAGGTTCTGGGGGACGAGACCATGAAATCAGCTTGAGAACTCCCATTTGTGAGAAAGAGCACCGTTTGTGTGTATCTAAACGTGTGGCAGATGTCCTTGGCAGTTAGTGAGGACTCTACTATTATGCATTGTTATCACGCCATGCATTTTTCAAGTCAGGACAGCTTCTCAGATTGGTTTAGCAGCGAACAGGAGTGGGAGGGTAAGAGGGCTGGGAGACCTTAACTCCAATAAGGAGCTAGACAGTTGGATGGTGAAGGTCCATAACAGTGATTCTCAAAGTACAGTCTCTAGGACCAGAAGCATCAAAGTAACCTGTTAGAAATTAAGATTGTTGGGCCCTACCCCAGACCTCCTGAATTAGAAATTTTAGAGGTTTGGCCCAGTAATCTATATTTAACAAGTGTTCCAGGTGGTTTTGAGATTACTAAGAATCACTGGTCTAGAGCCGAGGAAAGACGGGGCTCTTTGGTGGGAGCTCCCAAGAAGCCACGATGGCATTAATCTCTTACAGGAGTGTCAAGAGGCAAAGGGGAAGCACGGGGCGAGTGTACCTGAGCCCCTTCGGCCGACCTCAGTATGCTGTTTCAAATGTGCACCAGGAGAGTCCACAGATGTTTCTATAGCTCTAGAACTTAGACGTTAGCTTGAAAGAGAGCAAGTCATGGAAAAGTACTGTGATTCAGAGGAATAAACCTGGAAGGCTCAGTTGCAGTGTGACCTTGGGTAATTTATTTAACTTGTCTGAGTTTCTGTTTCCCTATCTGTAAAATAGGAAACATAAAAATTTATTTTACAAAGTTGTTTTGAGAATGAAGCAGAATAATGACATGAATTTTGTCCAACAAGGGCCCTGACTCATTGTTAAGTGTTCCATGAGTATCAGCAGTTAGGCTGCGATGTGAGTTATTTATATTACCATCAGGTTGCACCACATGAAATGGATGATAGGCAGCTATTTCTTGATCTACAGAAATGGCAATCTCATGTGGTTCAGCCTCATGTGTTCCTATCACAATTTGAGCGCAAGCATAGTAAGCTCTAGTACCTTTCTCTCTAAGCTGCTTAATGGCTTCATGAATTTATTGGACCCACAAGTATCTTAGTTTACTCCTGGGACCCAGTACCTTGCAGAACAGTGTGAAAAGAATGTGAAAGTATTGCTATATAGCTGACTTCAACCCCTGACAGGATGGAGTGATGGACCCTATGTTTGGGAAGAAAAGTCCCTATTATTGTCATTACTCAGTAGACCCCTTGCCAACCTTAATGGAAGCAAAGAGGAGTTAAAGAGTCGTCCAGGAGGGAGACCAGGTAATGACACACTGACTTGCTTCTCCAATTCAACTTCCTCAAAGAGCCATGTGGTGCTATAGCTATTATAGAGAGCTTTACACAGACCACTGTGGTTTGCTCCCTAGAGGAGCACTTCTCAGAATACACATAGTTGGGGCAAATATGCATGTGAATCACCTCCACAGACTGTTAAAATGCAGATTCTGACTCCGTGCATCTGGGCTTGGGCCCCAGATTTTCATTTTTCCACCAGCTTCCTGGTGTTGCCAATGTTGCAGATTAGTCGATTATACTTTGAAAAGCGAAGTTCCACAGGATATGCTGAGGATATACCAAATCGGTGGAATGTCCAGTGGAAATGGGAGCTGCTTAAAGAGGTGAGGAGCATCTGGAACTGACTGAATAGTGGTGACAATGGAGGCATCAAAGGCACATGACTGGGAATGCAGACTGGTGCAGCCACTGTGGAAAAGAATATGGAGTTTCCGCAAAAAATTAAAAATGGAACTGCCATTTGATCCTGTGATCCCAATTCTTGGAATATATCCTAAGAAGCCTGAAACACCAATCAGAAAGAATATATGCACCCCTATGTTCATTGCAGCATTATTTATAATCGCGAAGATCTGGAAACAGCCCAAGTGCCCATCAATAGATGAGTAGATAAAAAAAAAAGCCATGGTACATGTACACAATGGAATACTATGCAGCTGTAAAAAAAGAAGGACCTCTTACTCTTTGCAACAACATGGAGGGACCTAGAGAGTATTATGCTAAGTGAAATAAGCCAGTCAGAGAAAGATGAATATCACATGATCTCACTTATTTGTGGAATATACTGAACAAAATAAGCTGATGAGCAAAATTGATCCAGAGACAATGAAAGTAGGAAACAGACTGACAAACCTCAGGGCGGGGGGGAGGGCAGGAAGAGATAAACCAAAGAACTAATATGAATATATGCACAACCAATGGACACAGACAACAATACAGTGAAGGTTGGGGTGCAGGAGGATGAGAGCAGGGAGGAGGGTGTCAAAGGGGGAAAATGGAGGGACATGTGTAACAAAAAAATAATTAATTAATTTAAAAAAATAAAAGTACATGAGGAAGAAAATATGTTAGCTATTCTCTATAAATTATAGCCTGTCACCTGTGTTTGTAAGGAATGGTTTATTGGAACACACAATTATTTGTTCATGAGTTGTCTGTGGCTTCTTTAACTGTACTAATTCAAAATTGAGTAGTGACAATGCAGATCTCATAATCTGCCAAGTCCAAAATATTTACTCTCCAACATTTTATAGGAAAAGTATGCTGACACCCAAGCCTGAAACTTCTGCCTTGCTCCCATTTATCATGAGATACTCTTAAAAGAAGGAGTCCTGTTTGTTTTCTAATTAATGTTCAATACTGCAGCTTGCAAGAATTAAGAGTCTCAGAACTGGAACCAGAACTAAGAAAGACTAATAGAATGTGCATTTGATAAACATGCCTGCATGCTCTGTGCAGGAGCCCAAGGGAAACTCTGCGGAGAGTGTAAGAAAAGTCAGGGCAATGCCCTGGCCAGTTTAGCTCAGTTGTTAGAGCATTGGCCCATGGACCAAAGGGTCGCAGGTTCGATTCCAGTCAAAGGCACATACCTAGGTTGCAGGTTTGATCCCTGGGTGGGAGGCAACCAATTAATGTGTCTCTCTCACATCACTGTTTCTCTCTCTCTCTCTCTCTCTCTCTCTCTCTCTCTCTCTCTCTCTCTCTCTCTCTCTCTCTCCCCCCCCTCCCCCTTCCTCCCTCCCTCCTTCCCAAATCAATGGAAAAATATCCTTGAGTGAGGATTAACAAAAATAAATAAAAATGTCAGGGCGAGATCTCAGTTTTAAGAAGCTCAACATCTGTTTGAAGATGATTTTCCCTCTCCTTCATGGTTTTTCTTTATATCATCTTCCTGAAGTCCAAGGACACCAAGCAACCCTCCATTATTTCCCCATGTTTATTTAAACTTTCTTTTACAAATCTTTAAATCAGTAATAATGTTATATACAATTTGGTATAATGTATCATAAACATTTCTCCATGTTTTTCTATAGCTTTTATAATTTTGATTGTTTTGACTGCATAATGTTCTGCCAATATACTCCATCAATTTACTTAACCTTTAATGTGTTATTGGAAATATATTTTGCCTTCTCTAAATAGTTTACACGATTAAATACTGGAAATAATCATTTTAAATATAGAGCTTTTCCTATATTTTGAATTATTGCCTTAGGATAATTTCTCAGAAGAACATTTATGGTACCAAAAGATATTAATACTTTTAAGCCATGTTATATATATTTCTAAATTGCTTTCTAAAAGTATTATATCAAGTTACATTTCTTTCAACAATGAATAAGCATTCTAGCTTGACCACACTCTTACTAGAATAGGGTATGATTTATTTTGGTTAGTTTGGGGCAAATATTATAGGAAAATTATGGTACAAACAGAAGGGTGATTTAACCCTCATCCCTGAACAGGAAATTTGTTATCTCTTCCTTCCTTGTAATTAAAAGTAGACCATGAGTAATATTGCCCATTCTCTTCATCAAACTAGAACTAGAAACTGGAATCTTCTTATGACGTTATTTGTACAAGAGTCTGAATAAGGCATGCCTGATTTGAATCACATTTAAGAGTTTAGTTAATTTGGTTCTAAAAAGAACTCTTAACAACACCACCACTTAGAAGGTGCTATTAAGGTATGATTCCTGAAGTGTTAAATTGAGGTTTCAATATGAAAAGAAGAAAAAATAAGAAAAGATGGAGTAAGTCACATTCAATATTTTCTAATCCCTCATATTTATATAAACCTCACTAAGCACTTTTACATCAATTATTTCATTTGTGCCTCATAAACAGCTCTACAGGTAAAGTAAGCACTGTTATCCTAATGCTAAAAAAGTCAAACCTTGGGGAGATTAAGTGACTTGCCTAAGGTTACAGAGCTACTTACAGCAGAGATTGACCCAAAGCCTAGAATATCTATTCACTCATCCCTCCCTCCCTCCCTCCCTCCCTCCCTCCCTCCCTCCCTCCATCCATCCATCCATCCCTCCATCCCTCCATCCCTCCATCCCTCCATCCATCCATCCCTCCATCCATCCATCCCTCCATCCCTTTCTCCATCCATCCATCCATCCCTCCATCCCTCCATCCCTCCATCCATCCATCCCTCCCTCCCTCTATCCATCCATCCCTCCATCCCTCCATCCCTCCATCCATCCATTCCTCCATCCCTTTCTCCATCCATCCATCCATCCCTCCATCCCTCCATCCCTCCATCCATCAAATAAATGAATAAATATCTGATGAACATGCTGTATTTCAGTGCCAAGCCCTGAAGCAAGAGCACGGAACAAAATAGAAATAGTCCTTGCCCACACATGGCTTGTTGTTAGACAACAGGAAAGTATTTGATTGCATAATACATGTTTTAAATTACATAAATTAAATTGTGGAAAATATTATAGAGGCAGGAAACAAGGAAGAATAATGGAGAGCTATTTTATTTAGATAGGATGGTCAGAGAAAGCCCATCTAAAGAAGTGGTGAATAATTAAAGATCTAAAGAATAAGAAGGCTTTGGACAAGAGTGTGTGTTGGTGTGAGAGGGGGGAAAGGATGCCTGTCAGATAGATCCTGATGTCCAAATTCCCTGAGGTAGAAAAGATCTTGACAGGCTTGGAGAGTGGAAAAAACATCAGTCTGACTAGTACAATCTGCAATCAAATACATCAACTGATAAAGCCCCATCAAGATCACAGGGCTTGCAATGAACTCTCCTTTTAATATAAATAAACAAGAATAGAAGACATATTAGGAACATCTCCAAAATGAAGAAAAGGCAAAAAAACACACAATAAAAAAAAAAATAACATAAGGAGAAGGCAGGAAAACAACCTTAAAATCAAATGATAACTAATATCCTCAGAATGGTGAGAGTTGGTATGATATGCATACAAGAAGGACAAACACTATGAAAAGGGAACAGAGAATAACTTTAAAATTTTGAAGGTTCTGATCTGACAATAATTTTAAACTTAATATAAAAGTTGGAAGATGAATTAGAGATGATCATACAGATCGTAGAACAAGGTCAACAAAAGGTTAAATAATAAGCAAGAAAAGAGACAATTAGAAGATTGACACAAGAAGCCCAACATTTAACTAATTTGATTCAATAAAAACTCCCCGAACGAAAGGACACATTTCTCCAGCTTAAATGGAGCCACTGAGTGCCTGTGCAATGAATGAAAACAGACCTATGGCATGACACATTGCATTGTGCAATTTAGAACCCTGAGACAGAGGGAAGAGCCTAAAAGCCTCCAGACAGGAAGAAACTAACCGCACACAAAATAAAAGGACTCAGGATAGAACTGGGCTTTCAACAGCAACACTGCAAATGAGAAGAAAATGGAGCACATTCAAAATTCTGAGTGGTCGTGATATTTAACATGAAGATAAAATAAGTATAGGTTCATAATTGCAAGAATTCAAATGGATGTACTCTTACTTAAAAAGCTATTGAAGGATACCCTCCAGCAAATTAAAGTTGTAAACCGAGAAAGAGAAAAGGATCCAGGAAAGATTTCCGTTTACACAGGAGATTGGGGAAGGGCAGTCCTGGGATCCTGGCTGTGCGGGAAAGCCAGGCTGGACGGAAGCAGGAGGAACAGAAAGCTATGGAACACTCCAAGAAAAGAAATGGAAGTATCATATTATCTGATGTGTTTGATGTTTAGAGATTAATATCAATAGACTTTTAACAGTGTTCTTTTTTAAAACTGGGCACATATACATCTTTGATAAGAATTAAAACCAACTTAAAAAAATAGCCTAAGCCAACGGACTGGATGAGATCGCTCAAGGGGAGAGAACAGTCTAATTTGGAAGTGTGATAAAGAAGAATGAGAGTCAGAGAGAGGATACAAGGGAAGGGTAGGTGACTGCTCCTGCGGTATAAGCTGAGATTGAAAGTCATTCGTTTGGTTTCACGTCCTGGCGGTCTGGAAACGTGGGCATGCGCATTTGCAGTAGTAATCACTGGCAGGGTGGAAGAGGGCAAAGGCCAGTGTGAAGTAGGGTGAGAGTCAGTGTGAAGCTGATGTGTGGACAACTCTATTTGTACGGGCTTGGGCTGTGGACTCAAGAAATCGAGCTGGTGCTTGAAACAGATGCGGAGTCAGTAGAGACTTTTGTTTTTAATAAATAGAGGAGCTAACAGAGCATATGTGTTAATCAGTGAGGCTGATCCAGTAAGACAGAGAAAAACTGATAATGTATAGGGAGGGAACAATTGAATTAGGACAGTCTTTGAAGGGATGAGATCAGGATGCATGTAGAAGGGCTTGGACTTTGATAGGCCACAGGGCACTTTTTCCATTGTAACCAGAGCAAAGAAGGAGAAAATGGGCCCCAGTGAAGATTGCAGGTTTGGTGAAGTGAAGATGATTTTCCACTTTTATCCATGAAATGAAAAGTCATCATCTAAAGATAGGGAAAGGAATGGAGAAGGTTTCAGGAAAGAAAAGAAGGTATCAAACAGTCTTCTCGGGGAATAGGGAAGTAAGTCAACAAGAGAAAAATGAAAGGCCTGCTGGGCAGTTTTGAGTGCCCATTTGAAACTGGAGATCATGAATTTAAAGTGAATCATTTAGCTTTGTTGCATTTTTCCATGTAGCAGCTCAGGTGCAAGCTCAGAGAAGGAGGAGGTAGAGCTCACCCAGAGCTGGGCTCTTGTCTGATGAATATGATGGAGGGAGTAGGGAGCAGAGGTTTTGCAAGGGAAAAGGGCTAGTGAGGGAACGCTGGAATCCAGCCTGATGGCCAGAGGGAAGAGGCTGACCTGGTGAAAAAACAGGGGGATCATCAGTAGGCAGGAAACCTTCTTGCCCCAGGGCCTTCAAATCTGAAGGGAAAGTAGGCATTTGAATACTGTATTATGACACAATTATTTTTAATTATTTTTGCTGGGTGGTAATTGGTGGAACAGGGTTACATGCTTGTCAAGAGAACCTGCAGGGTTTTCTTAAGTCTGGCCTTCCATGGCAGGGCTAAAAGTGCCATTATCTGAGTTACGGCCATTTTTCTTCTTCAGAGCCCCAGTAATTCACTGAAATAAGGGTTGGCCTAAAGTTGACTCCAGGTCTCTTTTAGCTCTGTTGCCGGATGTGCTGCAGAAGCAAAGGTGTAGGCTGTGGAAAAATGGGTGTTTCGAATCCTGGAGCTGCCATTCAATGGGCTGTGAGGCTTCGGAGAAACCACATAATCTGCCTGAATTGAAGGAATATCCCTTGTTTTTAATGTGTTTCTTAGAACTCTGACATCTATTTTGAATGAGCAGAATGTGTGTATCCCCCTGTAGAGAAGAGAAGGTCATGCATCGTCTTACATATAAACGATAGGGTTTTTATATTAAACAAGAAGTGTCCAACTGGCTTTGCTGAATAGTTATTGCAAAGAGGAAGAGCTATGGATCAAATACTCTGAAATCAATTATTTTGGTTGACATTTCCAGTCATAACTCTATGGTAAATATGAATCCCATAAAATATGATATAATCATTTAGTTGCCTTGGCCTGTTTCTCTAATTAGTGTGCTCCCTCCAGCATCAGGGGGTTTTCACCCAGAATGCTCTTCCCCTGATCGACTCAACTTTAGATCACATTTGAACACCACCTCCTTGGAGACATATTCCCTGACCATCAGCTTGTGTACCATCCCCAGCCCACTGCTCTAATTCTCTCTCACAGACACACTGTTATTTTCCTCCTAGCACTTAGCACCTTGGGTAATTATGCATTTATTTATGTCATTTATCATCATATCCCCTATTTGGTACCCAACAGATGGAAGACATTAAATTTATACAGAATGGTTGAAAAACTGGAGAATCTTGATGTCCTGGGCAGGAAGAGTTTCTTGTGCAATCAGATGACCATGTGATTGTTGGGTCTCCCACCCTAGTCTTCCACCTCCATTTGGGCAGTGATCCTATATTTTATTAGCAAGAGTATGCTTAGTACATGACAGGTGTCACAAAGTGTCTGGTGGCTCAATAAATGGATGAATGGATGGATGAATGAATGGATGGATGAATGGAATATGTTTCACAAATAACTTCTCTAGAAGAAATATTATTGCCAAAATATAACTATTCTACAGATGCTTTATTGAGTTTTCTTTCAGTCAAGGTGAAGATCAGTCACAATGGTCTTAAAATGTGTTCAGGCTAAAACAATTTTATCCTTGCCACATGAAATATAAATTAGGACCTCAATCATTGAATTTTCTAGATTCAGAAGAGAATTTTTGGAGGTTTATTCCCTGCAGAGTTGGGGTGGAGACTTTTATTCAGGTTGTGCCTTTGTTAAGCAACTGTGCCCCCATTTCATTGAACTCATTTGAGTCTCCATTCAACAAAAACTCCCTGCTGTTTGAACAATCTCTAACTCACTGTTACTTAGCATCTTCCAAAGCTGAGGATTTCTTGAAGGACATACAACCTTCCATTTCTCCAAGTTGCCCAAGGTGTAGTTCTGAATGAAATCAGAGCAGCTAAATGCTAGGTACCAGACCATGTCATGTGTGTTCCAGAGGGACTACATTTCTGAATTATGTTTAGTTTTGATGCATCAACCTCCACAGGGGATCACTGTAAACATAACTCTGTGAAAGCCATCCTTTAACCCATTGTGAGTAACTGTTGAGAAAGTCATGTATTACAGCACACCATATCCTTTGTAGGAAAGGCCACAGGAGATATCCTTGCATGATCTGGGTGTTTTGTTTTGGTTTGTTGTTGTTGTTGACAGTATTACAAATGTCCCCTTTGTTATCCCCCTTTGCCCACCTTTACCTAGCCCCTCCCCTGGCCTTTATCACTCTATTGTCTGTGTCCATGGGCTATGTATATATGTTCTTTGGCTACACTTTTCATCTTCTTTTATCCAGTCCCCCTCACCTCCCCTCTGACCTCTGTCAGACTGTTCCATGTATACATGCCTCTGGTCCTATTTTGTTCATCAGTTTATTTTGTTCATTAGATTCCACATATAAGTGAGATCATGTGATATTTGTCTTTCTCTGACTGGCTTATTTCATTTAACATAATACGCTTCAGATCCATCCATGCTGTTGCAAATGGTAAGAGATTTTTTTTTCTTCCAGCTTCATAGTGCTCCATTGTGTATATGTACCACAGCTTTTTTATCCACTCATCTAGTGATGGGCACTTCAGCTGTTTCCAGATCTTAGCTATTGTAAATAGTACTGCTATGAACATGGGGGTGCATATATTCTTTCTGATTGGTGTTTCCGGCTTCTTAGGGTATATTCCCAGAAGTGGGATCTCTGGGTCAAAAGGCAGTTCAATTTTCTAATTTTTTGAGGAAACTCCATATTGTTTCCATAGTGGCTGCATCAGTCTGCATTCCCACCAACAATGCACAAGGGTTCCCTTTCTCCACACCCTCACCAGCACTTGTTATTTGATGATTTGTTGATGGTGGCCATTCTGGTAGGTGTGAGGTGATACCACATAGTTGTTTTAATTTGCATTTCTCTGATGATTAGTCATGTTGAGCTTTTTTTATTTTTTTCATATGTCTATTGGCCATCTGTATGTCTTCTTTAGAGAAGTGTCCATTCATTACATGATCACCATGAGTTGTTCAATTGACGAGATTTTTTTTGTTGGCTTCTGAAGAGTTGCGAACCAAGTATGGGTAATTCCTGGCAGGCATGTGGTCCCCATGTGCTCATGGAGAGCCATGTTCCTGCTCTACTTTGTTTGCACCCAGATTTTTTTTCTTCCTGTACCCACATTTAAACTTGTGCTCTCTTATCCTGTGTTAGATATTCTGGGACATTCTTTAGATTACTTCATCGATGAAAGTAGAATATGAATAACTAAAAACTTATAATAATGTCTTTCTTGCTGAACGGCTGTAATAATTACCCATAAAATGTATAAGAACTTAAAATATAAAAGGTACCCAGTTACTGACACTGTTACAGGCACTGTTGTGGCTGCTGCTCTTACTTCTGCCTTCACTCCGTGATCCTTAAATGTCCTTACCTTACTAAGCAAGTGTTGCCTGTAGCTTTAAATAGACCCTGGTCGGATTATTATTTTAGCTTCAATTCTGAGTTCTCCCACACAATTACCCTAATGGTACATACTAGATAACAGCTGGAGAGTATTCGGGATGTCAGCCTGGTTTTAATTTCATTAAGAACTACTTGAGACTGCTTCACAGGTCTGGCCACTCGATATTTAGTGAGAGGAGGGAAGGTACTGAGCTTTGAGAAGAGGTCCTAGTCATAATCCAGTGGGTCGTTTGGAAGTGTGGGTGTCAGCTGGGATTATGCTACTCAAAGTGAGGTCAGCAAACCAGCAGCATTGGCACCACCCGGCACTTGCACCGCAGGCCTCGTCCAGCCCCACTGCTCTGCATCTGTCGTTGATGAGAGCCCCATGATTTGTATGCACGTTAGTGTCTGAGTAGCACTGACCTAGGACAAACTGTGAGGACAGCAGTGCAGGCAGCCTGCATTAGCTGATGGACAGGTGCCATGCCACCAGCCCACTTGGCAGGATTTCAGTGGGATTATGGGAAGCATGTGCACCCTGTAATCTGATGAGTGGTTCAGATCCTAGCCCTACCATTTGGGTGTTGTGCCACCTCAGACAACTTGCCTCACCTTTCAGAGCCTCAGCATCTTCATCTGTTAAACAGAAATTATCACACACCCCCTCCTATGAGGATGGGATGAAATAATGTATGTTAAAATGGCCTACAGGGGAATTAAACAGTATTACTACGACAATTTCTAAACAATGCCTTATGACAGCTGGCTGTGGTCTTTGCCTAGAGGACAGTGGGTGCTGTGGAACATCTCCAGACCACGGCACCTATGTGGTGAATATCTGTGGACCAGGCACCGTCTCTCAGAGTCTGGGACTCTCCAGACTGCGGGCATCCACCATTGGGCCTTCTCTTCAAGTAGAAATTAGCCGGGACATTTTTTATTAATTCTACCCCAAGGGGAAACCAACTAGGAGAGAGTATCCCACCCTAAAAAGTAGGAATTATGAGTCCCATTTGATAGACCAAGAAAGGGGAATTGATTGACTCACAACCCACAGCTCACGTTCACAGACTTGATGTTTAGACATAGCTCTTCCTACTACATTATGATTATTGTGGTTACAGTGAGGAACCCATCATTATGACTGGGAGTTTAATAATATAATGATACCAACCCTGGGGTAGGGTGCTCTCGTCTTAATGCACACCCAGGATACATAATCCACTCACCAAAATAAGGAGTCTCTTGTGTAAACACTTTTGTAAAAACTAATGATATCTCTTCAGTTATAATTCCTTGTTATCCCAACAGCCTTGGGGCTCTAACTGGTTTTGGGTTCTGCTCGGTGCAATTAGGATCTCCTCTCACATTGAACGGTCTTTTTCCTTAAGACAGTGACCAGTGGTTTACTCTGCATGATTAACTTGGTAATATTTCACCCTCATCTTCCTGGGCTAAAAAGCGTCAACATTTTACATCAGGATGTTGATTTACTAACCATCTGCTCCGAAGTCTGTCATCCACAGGGATGATTTCTTACTCCCTCCAGACTGCAAGACTTTGCCAAGGTTCCAGTGAGTCAAGGCCTGACCTTGAAGGCAAAAGGCATACAGTATCTCACTCTAATTGATTTGTCTTCCTGTAAAGGTAGGCAGTGAGCCCTTTCGGTTTTTCTTGCCAATTTTTTTTACACATTGGAGATGTGACTTAAATGCAACCTCATACAGGGATCTCTGAGGAATTTCTCCTTTACTGAGACTTCATTGTTAGGATCTTTGAGACAGTCATCTCTTCGTGGGAAGGAACAGAGATTTGCTTGGGTGCCTCTGGGAGGGAATGAGAAGAGATTAAATGGAAAGATACACGTGTGTGCTCACCCAGGAAACATTGGAGAAGTGAGCAGCAGCAGAGTCACAGACGGGGCTACCTTTGGGGAACAACTCTTCTTCTCTATCGCTTGTTCTTTCATCAGGACTTCTGCTCTGTCTTTATTTCGAGCAGGTTCAGTGGTGATTTCCTTGTAACTTCATCTCACATGCTACGTCATGGCTGACAGGTCCCTCTATTCCATGGATATTCTTTTACACTCAGGCCTTACTAACTGGCAACGGCCTCTCAGTCTCCAAATGGCAAAATTCCTTACAGGGAAGTCGGATTGGCCCAGTTTGTGTGTACAGGGCAGGCTTTAGACTGCCTTTGAGTCGAGTGCCTGCCCCTGCTCCAGTCCAATGACAGCCTCTTGGTCTCCCTCTTTCAGTAGGACCACAAGTGGACAGATCCCCTGGAGAGATTATGAGCAGAGAATGAACTTGTTATCCTAGGGCACATCATTCTAATCCCAGTTTTTTGACCCATGCTTTGGTCATGGGCAGAGCAAATATGTGCCAAGTTGCCTCAGCCCCAAGTACCACCTGTTAAACTCTCCCGTACCGAGTGACCTCAGGAGCACCCCAACACAGCAAGAATGAGCGGGAGAACAAGCAGCAAACACCCTCTGCAGGAGGATGTCTGACCCTATGCTCTCCAGGCCCTCGGTTTCGACCCTCCAGGCCTTGTGTCTGGCTGACTTCCTGGCTCTCAGGCTTCCCTTCCTTCTGACCTCTGACTCCTTAGACCCAGCCCAGAATTCCTAGTGCCCAGGTTTCGATCTGCAGTCCCTGGCCTCTGATGCTTGGCCTCGTGTCTAACTTGTTTTCCTTTTCATTTCCTCCCTTTGAAAATCCACCGTGAGGATAAGATGACCGTGTGGTCTCCCCCTCACGTGCGAGCATCCAGCAGGACTACAGGCAGCGGGATGGTGCGCAGAGTAAGCCGACTCTTTCCTCTAGAAATGGCCTTGTTATGCTGTGGAATATCAGGTAGCCATCAACACTGAGAAAAAATACGTACAAAGACAGATTCTAAAATGGAATATGAAATAAAAATACTGTAAAGCTGTTCTTACACTGAGTCTTCATATCTAAAACAGGAGATACGTGGATTCAGAGAGACAGGGAAATATTTTAAAGAGAAAACGTATGGCTCTGGGGTGTTCACTTTGTACTTTTTCTGAAAATCCTTCCGAGTTGGGGTTGCTGTGCTGTGTCTGTATTTCGGGGAGAAGGGGGGATGAGAACGGCAGCCCTGAGGAACTGGTGCTGAGACAAAGGGGGCGTTCTTTCCGATCAGCCCGCAAAGCCCGACGTGCGGGGCGGCCGGCGGCTCCCTCTCGGTCCCTTGAAACCTGTAGGAACGCTTTCTCCTTCAAGTGGGCTTTGTCAGCACGATGATGGAAAGGAGGGAGCGTGCTGACGGCAGCAGGAGCCCCGAGGGTCCTGCTCGGAGGGGCGGGGGAGGGGGGCTTGGGCTGAAGGAACAGGAGCATCCTGGGCAGGGGCACCAGGAGGATGAAGCGGACGCCCCCAGGGTGGTGTGCTTGGAGGCTACTGAGACCCCCAGAGGACACTGGAAGGTCTCACTTGGTGCTGGGGAGTACCACGAACCCACCTCACAGAGCCCCACGTGTTAACAAGATCCCAAGGCCCAGATAGCTGCGTGATAGGGGGCACTCAGGGCAGGGGTCAGCACTCTGGAGCTCATGTCTGTCCAACCACCAGAGCCATTAAAGCAGGATTGCCCAGCTGTGCAAGGCACTGGGGACGGTCGCCTCAGGCCTCATTACATCAGCGTCCCTGCAATCAGCTTTCCAGCAGGTAGCTGTGGCTTCTCCTGCCCCCGCTGCACTGACTGCATTTTTCCTCTTTCGCCCCCAATAAAAGGCTAAAAAGGGTGAAACAGTCAGCACAGTTCAGGCTGAGAGTACTATACTGAAAGTGGGGCAATTGAGAAAACATGAACATGGCCCTGGCCGGTTTGGCTCAGTGGTTAGAGAGTCGGCCCGTCGACCCAAGAGTTGCAGGTTTGATTCCCGTCAAGGACATATACCTCAGTCTCAGTTTGTCCCCAGCCCCGGTTGGGGTCATGTGGGAGGCAGCCAGCTGATGTGTCTCTTTCACATCGATGTTTCTCTCTCTCTCCCTCTCTCTGTCTCTCTCTCCTTCTCTCTCCCTCCCTACCACTCTATCTGAAGTGGAGAAAATATCCTCAGGTGAGGATTTAAAAAAAAAAAGAAAAGAAAACATGAACATCTTAAATACCGAGAGCTCCAGTTCCCCCACCCCTACTCCAGTATTTTTCCGAAACAATGGCACAACAGTTAAGATCCAGACTGATTAGAGAGGTCAGTTCTTGGGGATCTGAACTGCCGAAGCGGAAACATCTAAACCTAACAGTAAGGTGACAGCCAAGGTGCAAGGCGTCGAGGGACAGCTTCTGAAATGGAAGTTGAAGACCAACATAAATAGACATAAGCAACTTGAAGGAAACAGAGACTGAGCAGGAAGAAGACACTTTTAAAATACTGTCATCAATGTTCTCAGAGGAGCTATTGGAAGATGCTTTGACCATGAAACAAGAACAGTGTACTGTGAAAAGGATCATTCAATGAACCACCACCACTACCAGTTCTTGGAAATTTCAGTTAAATAGAAGAAATGAAGTAATTGATAGATGTTTTCAAAGATAAGTGAAGGGAAATTCCTAGAAAAAATAGACAAAGACAAACATAAGAGAATAAAACTTAGGCAGCCAGTCCAAGAGGTCCAATGCCTAAAAATTCTGCAAAGGAAGAACAGTAAAAAGCATGGAAAGAAACAATCAATAGAATAATTCAAGAAGAACCAGAGTTTCCCATTTGAAAAGGCTTACTGAGTGCCCAGAAAAGTAGAGAGACATAGACTCATACAAGGAACATCATTCTGAAATTCCAGAAGAGTTGGCTCAAAGAGTAAAACATATAAACTTCCAGGAGAGAAGAAACAGTCACATGGCAAGGATTAGGAATTAGAATGGCCTCAGGCGTCTCAGAATCAACATGGGAAAGTAGAACGCAATTGAGCAATACTTTCCTTCAAAATTCTAAAGGAATATGTTTTCAATCTAGAATCCTATCATACGCCAAATTAGTGTTCAAAAAAGGGTATCATAGACATTTTCATGATGTAAAATCTCTAAATATTTACTTACCTGAAGCAAATAGAAAACCTGGGATACAGGAAGTAGATCCAATACAGGAAAGGAGCGAAGGGAATCCCAGGCTGAGGGTGAAGGAACATTCCAGCATGTCAGGTGTCTGCTCAGTGAGATCGGTCAGTCTACTTTGGAGCAGGTCAGAAGTTTCCCATGCAGACTTCTTCAGGTAATAAAATCGACAGAATGTCCATTGCATCTGGATATCCTAAGAGGAGACCTAAACAAATGGTGAGGATTTTAGTGTGTGACTGAATTAGTGAAAAAAAAAACACAGAAACTAAGCAAAGAAACAAAACAAATGCAAACAAATCTTATTTCCTACAAAACAAATACAAACCAATGTTATTTCCTTTAGGCAAAACCAACAAGGTGCAGAAAAGGAAAAACTATCTTAGGCTGAATAACACTTCCATAGTTTTTATGATAAAATACCAATGTCCTGTCTAACTGAATTTATGCTATGACTCCACTGGAACGGTGGGTGGATGGGAAGAGTGTACATGTGTGTAGGAGCAGAGGAAGGAAAGAGAGATAAATCCTCATTCTTTGTAGTGGGAAATCAATACTTATTACAATGCAAGCATATTTTTGAGAAATCATGAGGAAATGTCAAAATAACCAACTAAAAATTTTTGCTCCTGGGAACAGAAAAATGATAATTGAGGGGGGAGACCGCTAGGAGTGAAGGAAGCTTTTGTTTTCTTTTTTGGTAGCAAACCTTACAAAACTATTTTACACTTTAAAGTATTTGCATTTATAACTTGGATTGAAAACAAAAATCTAAAAGTAAAGAAAACTATGAAAGAAAGAAATAAGGGAAAGTTTTATAATTCATAACGTTATTATAACTTTGAATATATGAAAATGAATTTGTAGACCAGCCTCAATTACAGATGCAGAAGTCATGTATAAATATTAACACATCTAATTTAGCAGCATTTAAAATAATATGCCACCCAGCCAGTTTGGCTCAGTGGATTGAGCGTCGTCCCATGGACTAAGAGGTACCAGTTTGAGTCCCAGTCAGGGCACATGCCCAGGTTGCAGGCTCAGTCCCCAGTAGGGGACATGCAGGAGGCAGCAGATCAATGTTTTTCTCTCACATAGATGTTTCTATCTCTCTCCCTTACCCT
Source organism: Tadarida brasiliensis (assembly GCA_030848825.1). Taxonomy (NCBI): domain Eukaryota; kingdom Metazoa; phylum Chordata; class Mammalia; order Chiroptera; family Molossidae; genus Tadarida; species Tadarida brasiliensis. The sequence goes on along the minus strand of CM061257.1, from coordinate 193,531,777 downwards.
CTCTCTAAAAAATAATAACATATTTAGAAAATAATATGCAAAATCCAAATATATTCAATCTCAGAAATCAAAGAACAAGTAATCATTTAAAATTGATCAATATAACAAACTGAATTTGCAAATGAAAGGGAAAAACATGTGACCATTTTAATAGATTTGGGAGAATCACTTGATAAAATTCAATACTTATTCAAGAAATAGACCCTTAGTAAACTAAATTTTGGAGACAATTTCTTTCATCAATAAAGTAAGTATTCAAAACTCACATCATACTTTATATTTAATGAGAAACTTTAGAAGCAAAAATTGAGAAACATAACAAGAATACTCATTATCATCACTTCTAAGATTCTAGCCATTACATTAAGATAAGAAAAATGTTATAAGCATTGGAGAGGAAGGAGAAATGTGTTTATTTATAGTGACTGTTTATATAGACAGTTGACCAAAATGTACCCAAAACTCCCATAATTAATAAGGAAACTCAGCATAATAATTGTATATCATTTTACCATTAAAAATCAATATTTATATATATATACCAAGAATAAGCTATTTCAAAATGAAATAAAAATTCCATTTACAATAGCAAAAAATTTCTGAGGTAATTAGTACTAAATCAACAAATATGTGTATTATTTCCCTGGAGAAAATTACAAAACATTCTTGAGTCACATAAAAGGTTGTTTGAATTAATAGAAAGTTATGCCAATCAATTGGGAAGCTCAATATCACACATATGTCATTTCTCACGCAATTACTCTATAAACACAAAGAATGTCAGTTAAAATTCCAAGGAAGTTCTTAGCGCTTAGCAAGCTGATCCTAAAATCCATGCGGAAGAGAAAAATGCCCTAAATAGGCAATACAATTTTGGAAAAAAACAAGTGTGGAGTTAGTGGTGGTGCTTGCCCTAATAGATACCAAGGTGCTTTATAAAGGTATACTAATGAAGACAATGCATTAGAGACATAAAGACAGGAAAATAGACCAATAAAACAAATAATCCAGAAACAGAGCCATTAAAAATATAAAATTGATCTATAACAGAGATGGCATTACAAATCAGGGGGAACAAATGGACTATTAAAATACTAAAATGTGGGGACAAGTGGTGATCTATATGGAAAAAGGTAAAATTGGATCCCTGTCTCACACACATAAATTCCCCGTGGATTAAAGAATTAAATATGGGAAACAAAACTTTTAGTCTTTTATAATAAAATACAGAAGAGCAGCATTATGAATGGTAGTAAGAAAGGATTATGTAAACATGACACAAAATGTGACTACACAAAATTTTTAAATTCTCAAAAACGGACACAATGTGAAACATTAAGGAAACAAGTCACAGGCTGGGAGATAGTCCTTGCAATGCACATAAATTACAAAGAGTTGATATCTAGAATCTGTATACACAACTCTAGAAATATTAAAACAAATAACCCAATGAGGAAAATAGCAAATAATAATAATAACCCAGAGAAGAGAAACCTCAAATGAAAACTAGACAAACAACAACATGTAGCCTCAGTAATAATCAGGGAGATGCAAAACGAGACAGAGAACACTTCCTACCAACCGGACAGGCAAACATTCACGGACCCGACGCCATCGAATGACAACCGAGATGTGGAGGAATGGGGGGGTCTCGAGAACAGCTGGTACTTGTGCCCCTTTAGAAGGTAACCTGAAAATATCTAGAAAAGTTGCAAACGTGTGTGCCTGATAATCCTGCCCTTCCACTTTTAGTGTGAACCCTAGAGAAACAATAACGAGCATGCACTGAGAGCCGTGCAGAAAAATGTCCACTCTAGCATGATTTGTAACAGTGAAACAGTGAAATACGATCTTGGCTAACCATGGCTATCCCCCTTTGACCGAAACATGGATGGCACGACATACCTGTGTGACTGGCTCACATATCTCCAGCGCAGCAGCTCGGGAGTTGAGGTCCAGTGTCGTGTGAACTACACAGACCCTGAAAAAAAACCTTCCTCTTCCATGTCACAGTTATGTGCCTGTTATCAAAAGGACAAAGCCATATCATCATTTCAAACAGAGCTCAGACACCCCAAGAGTGACTGATTTAAAGTTCAAGTTTGCCAATTTAAGAGAATACACGTGTCATCGTTTTGGATATCAACCAGCAAAGATTGACGATGTTAATCAAATGTTTATTTGTCAATTGTAAAAATGTCTCTTAATTTTGTGCGTTTGCACTTAGTAAGCGCTACAGGTTCTGCAAGTGTAAACGTGGTTGGAAAGAATCGGTACAGGCCTATTATTCCCTGATGACCAGTGGGCTCCTCTGAGCAGCCCCTGGTGACACATTCTCCTTTGAACACTTAGTACTTTTGGCAAGAGCCACCACTTGGACCAGGCAGCTATGCTTTCCAGAGGCTCTGAACATCTGTCCAAATTGTGGCACAGAACCTGCCTGTCCCAAACTGACCTCATTACTCATTTATAAACATACAAATAGATGATGGGGGGAAATCATCCTTGTCCTCCACAAGGGACTTGCTCATTACACTTCGCATCAGCTCTGCTGCTGGCTTGCATTTCTGGGGAGACCTGGAGCGCTTTTCAAAGGGCAGCCTTAACAAGTACCACATTACCACTTTGGATGCAGCAAGGACATAACAAGCCTGGAAGAAAAGAACAGTCTTTGTCCCTCCTATTCAGAGATGATTCGTGTATGTAACATGAACACGTCGTCCAGAGGGCTAGTTCTTTGATGCGTGTTTCCTGTTTCCTCTTTTAATGAGCAGCCCAGGTTTCCTTGTCTACCGTGGGCTTTGTGAGCCCCCAAATGGTTTCTAGGGAGCTGCCAGTAGCATTAGCTGGTTTGGTAAACCTTTGGACACTTGCCCAGTTTCCACTTTACCTTCAGATGAGGAGGAACCCGGTTGAAAGCCCTGATCAGACTCTCTGCTTCCTGGAGTTTTTATGAAAGCTCAAGGGCAGCCTGAGAAGAATGGAATTTTTGTTCAATTTTCAGATCAAATCCAAGTAATGGGAAGTTGGTAATACTTACTGTTAAGCCTGAGCATCTCTCTTTGTGCAAAGGATGCTTTATTTTAGAGTTGAGTGTTTCCTCAAGACAAAGTCAATCTATCTATTAACAAGTATGGAAACATTTATAAATGACCTAGCGCAGACCCCTGGCAGCAAGTGGTGAAGGGGGTGGACAGCCTGCCTGCGAACCCTGCCTGTCACACTTCCTGTGCGGCCCTGGATGACTTACCGAATCTCTCAGCCTCACCGCCCTCATCTGTGAAATGAGGATCATACTACCTGCCTCACAGGGCTGTTGTGAGGATGAAGTGAGTCAATACGTGCAGAGGGCTTAGAATGGTACCAAGCACATGGCAAATGTTCCACGAGTGTTGGCTACTGTGAAACCCTGGTGCTGTGCTGCCCATTTTGGGATAAAAGAAATTATACAGCACTGCTGCTTCCCTCAAAGGTGTTTAATGGCAGGAGACAAGTACTATTCATAGGAGATAATTAGAACACAAAACAGGTTCGTTGTCAGCAGCATATGCTGCGGTAAACCACTCAACAGGGTGACACAGACGTTCCGGAAACAGGATTGCGTCTGCTCTGACATTTCAGCCACGTGGTTCTTAAAGAGTTAACAGAGGGCTTGGATCTGAGAGCAATGGAAACAGGAAGAAAACCTCACAGAGAAGATAGAACTTCACCTGGGCTTCGAAGATTCAGCAAAATACAGACAGGTAGAAGGTCATTTTGGAAGTAAGAACCACATGAGAGAAGAGACAGATGGTATAAATTTGGCATGTAAGGAACTGGGAAGCAACCCTAAAAATGGGATTTGGGAAACTCTCAGTTGCAGCACTAGCTCGAAACTGTGCACCTGCCAGGCATGTGTCCATTGCTCTTCCAGCCAGATGCCGAAGTCTCTGTCCATGTAATTTCCTTCCCCCTATCCTTTACCCAGCAGACCCGATGCTTCCCCTCGTGACTACAGGTGGAATCTTCTCCTAGCTGAACAGTCTCTGGTCATCATTATAAAAAGCTCTCCCACCTTAACATGGTCCCTGGTATCCATTCCCAAGATGCTCTTGTCGGAGCCAGATGAATGTAGAGGACACACAACGATAATCAGTGATAAGCCTTGTCAGCGGCTGCACGAATGCACGTTTTAATAGGAAACCTATCGCAAATCCTTGTCATCCTCCCTTTACTTGGACGTGTAGTCAGTATTACATTCTCTTACAGGATTATTTGTAATTGCTATTGTTTTGTAATGTCCTCATCAAATCTCCAGGTAAAAGATAAGGAAATTTTCTAGGAGAGAACTCCCACCACCCAAAAATGAACATCTGAACAAAACTAACCTGAGTTTCCTTTCCCACATTTTCCTCTCATTGAAAATGTCATGTTCGTTATGTATCTTGAGTGAAAACAGAAAACAGCTAGACGTGTGCAAGGTGTGGGAGAGGAGGGCTCCTTCCACGGGTGCCCTAATACACCAGCTGGAGGTTTGCTTCCTGTGAGCCTGAGAGTGGTGCTTCCTCCCGACTCGGCCGTGATTTCCAGTAGAATCACACATCTTGCGCCCTGTCATCCTCACCAACAGTAAGACCCCCGAGTAACAGGAACACAGGACTTGCTCTCCAGCTGGGTGAGGTGAACTGCGTCCCCCAAGCTGGTTCATCCTGGAGCGTGCTCTTTCCAGTCTGGGCTACAGCTTCCAAGCTCCAGGGTTGTGCTTTATAGGAAGAAAAGATACTGGGGAGAGAAAAAACTCTCTCAAAGGGAATTCTATCCAAAGCCTAAGCTCTTATTAACTTTCAACAAGGGGATCTTTTACGCAGGGCTCCTTCCCCCTCAGGATGCCAGTATCTGATGAGAGGCCTTTGAATCAGAACAAAATTATTCTGCGCAAATGTATGGAAGTTGCTGGCTCCCTCCTTGGTTATCGGTGGCATTTGATGTGCTAGTAACTGGCCCAGAAAAGAAACACTGTCAAGACAGGAATGAAAGGGAAGACACTTTTGACTTTCTATGGCAAAAGCCCAAGAGTTTTGTATACAACATGAAGCAAGCCACAGACGTGGTCTTAGGCAAAACATGTAGGTCAAGTGGGCAGACCAGGAAAAATAAGTCTGAAATGGTCAGCCCACCTCGAGAGTACTAGATGGAATCTCCTCCAGTCCATGGACCTTTTGTCAGTATCTTAATACCTGTAGGGCACAGGTAAGCATTTAACAAGTTAACCGCACCTGTACATGAATGATTCAGATAGTCTGAATGGAGACTGGGGAATCATGAGGGTGGGCAGGGTTATCATTATGTGTGTTTGGTCCACGTGGGAGGAGACCAGCAGCCTTCAGGATTTAGCAGGTCAGTTTCATTCGTGCAGGACGGAGCTCAGTGGTCCGCCGTGGAGCAAATTTTCATTTTACTCTCATCTGAATTGTATGTGCTGGTGGGTTCGTGCGCGTGATCCCATCCAATGGCTATGAGTGGCCCTAGCCAACTGTTAACACCTACACATGACACAGATTTTTGTTATCTACTCATATCTGTGTTTGTGTTTAATGAGAGAAATTTTGTGGGAAAATCCGCGTTCTCGCGGTTCCTGAGGGCCTCCTGTGATGAAAGACTTGTTGTATAGAGTAGGAAGAAGGCATCCGGTCCAATGAAAGGTTGGAACTAACTACTAGAACTAACAGGCAGGAAGGAAATTTCAACGCTGGGACAGGTTTTCTTCCAGGGAAGCGTAGTGATTTCAGGTGGCGACCAGACAGCCAGTCTTCAAGGGTTTTGTAGTCCAGGGAACCTAGGACGTTTGTCTTCCTACCCCCAGCACTCAGTCAGTGGCCGGCACGGGAAAAGTCCTAGTGAAGCCATAAAATAGTAGAGCTATTAAGGCTCTAATTTTACCACAGGACTAACGTAGGAGGAACACAAACCTCAAAAAGGTTAACTGACGTGCTCAGTGTCTCACATGGAAGAAAGGGGGGCCAGGACCAGAGCTTTGGCCTTAGAATGCCATCTCAGTGCTGTTCCTGATAGAGAGACACTTCACATTTGTGTTCATAAAACGCTCGCGAGTGCTAGATATGCTACACATATTAATGGCTTCTCAAGCTATTTCTAGAACTTCTTTGAAAGAAAGGGTTGTCTCAGGACATGGTGAATTGGAGCTTTCCTTCCCTTCCCCCCAGCTCCCCCACCGCACCATCTCCTGCTCATCAGGGATGGATATGAGGGATGTGGGCAGGTGCACAGGGGATCGCTGTCCCAAAGGGTTAGCAGCCTCATCTAAAGAACTGGAACTTGGAGAATTCAGTCGGGGGGGGGGGTCATTTCCCCATTCACACTCTTCTGTTTGACTTAGGCACAGGGAAGGGTTTCAACCATTTACTCAACAAGCACTGAGCACTGTGGATAGTTCTGGAAGGCGCAAAGAGAAATGAGGTGCTGCTTGTTGACCATTAGCCCAGAGGAGAGATAGGACCACTGGTTTCATAGTGCAGAGGGACCGATACAGTGCTGGCGACGCTCCAAAGAGGAAAAGACCCCATCATTTAGGAAGTGATCAGAAAAGTCTTCCCAGTCCTTGAAAGATGAGTAGGGTTTGCATATGTAGTTTAAAGACCATTCTGGGCAGAGGGAACTGAGTGGGCTAAGGCGCAGAGACTGGAAAGCTCTGATCTGTTGGTAAAAACAAAATCAATCTGTCAGAAATGTTACGTTTGTGAAGAAGAAGAAACGGCAAGCATGGATAAGGGATGGTACTAACTTACTGGGACTTTGATGAGACAAAGAGCTTAGGGAGTTGAGAGAATCACCAGTGGTTGCTAACGGAGCAGTGACCGAGCAGTGACGTGGCGATGCTGAGCTGGTGGCATGTGAAGTCCGCGTAGTGGGCACTGTCCCTGCTCTGTCAAGTGCCCAGGTCCACCCAGACCCCTGTGGCTATTCCTCTGTGCCCCCCTTCCCAGCTTCTGTATACTTTGCTTCTAACAGCTCACACCTGTGACTTTGGGCTACAGGGGGCACTTAGACAAAACAGACAGAGTGCTAAAAATGCTGGGCAATTGACATCCCTTGTGGGGCTGCCCTTAGCCAGTGATTGACAGTGTAGAGCTATGAAAGCCCAGCTCCTTGCCCCCAGTTGGCACACACTCTGAGGCATAATTTACACTCCCAAGTTCCCTGCAGGATCGGGTCGGGGCTGGGATAGGTGTGAAAGTTTGTCTTTGCTTAGTTTCTTCTCCTTCTCTGTCTCGCTCCCTGCACTCTCTTACCGATTTCTTCCAGAAGCAGTTCCTTCATACATTTCTTGCTCATGAATTCCCATCTCAGGGTCTGCTTCTGACAGACAGGTTGGAATGAGGGGACGGCTAAGATAAGGCCAGTTAGGAAACTACGGCAAAGCTCCAGGCAAGAGATCACAGAGGCTGGTGCTGAGACCGTGACACAGTGCTAAAGGCAAGGAAGGGAGGGGAGAAATAGTCCAGGAAGAAACAGACAAGACCTTTAGAATTTGTGGGGTAGGGAGACGTGGGAGTCAAACAAGAGTCTGTAATTTCTAGCCTAGGTAACTGGATTCTGTTGAAAGAGTTGGAGAACCCCAAAGGGAAGAGTGTATGTGGAAGGAAATCCATCAGGTTCAATTTGGAGATGTTGCCTTTGCAAACACAAGGGGAGAATACAATATAAATGCTCAGCAGCTAGCAGGAGTGTTCGGGGTTGGAGATCTCATGTTGGCATCACAAGCACTTAGCTAGTCACTAAAGCCAGGAATTAGGAGAAACTTCCTGAGAGAATCTGGGCTTTGTGTCCATCTGTGGAGGCCCCCAAAGAGGAAAATACTGTCAAGTTCAAGTGCAACCCCAGCAGTGGGCATGGCAAGCTCTGGGATGGATCTGAGCTGACTTCTTACCAATGTCTGTTTATAAAAAATACTCAGCCCTGGCCGGTTTGGCTCAGCGGTTAGAGCGTCGGCCTGCGGTCCAGAGAGACCCGGGTTTGGTTCCCGCTAAGGGCATGTACTTCGGTTGCAGTTTGTCCCCGGCCCTGGTTGGTCGTGCGGGTGGCAGCCACTCAATGTGTCACTTTCGCGTCAATGTTTCTCTCTCTCCCTCCCACTCTATCTGAACAAAAAAATAAATAAATAAAATAAAATAAATAAAAAATACTCAGCCCTGGCCAGTTTGGCTCAGTGGTTAGAGTGTTGGCCTGCGAATGGAAGAGTCACGGGTTCGATTCCAGGTCAAGGTCATTGTACCTGGGTTGCAAGTTCAATCCCCAGCCCCAGTGTGAGGCAACCAATTGATGTGTCTCTCTCACATCGATGTTTCTCTCCCTCCCTCCCTCCCTCCCACTCTATCTAAAAATCAATGGAAAAATATCCTCGGGTGAGGATTAAAAAACAAAACACAACTCATTGGGCACCCTGCCTGGGAACTTACCTCTACACTTGCAGCCCCTCCCCTCAGAAAGGTGTCTAGAAAGCGTTCAGGGACCTGATGCACACTGTAGGGTAAGCAGTGACAGTTCTTGAGGACCTCAGTCTCCAGGTGACATTGCCTTTAAAGGGGAGTTGTTAATGAATCTGTTATTTTACTCTAAAGAGCTTATCACAGGATTTTAAGGCTGGCAGACACCTGAGAGGTAGTTTAGTTCATTTGAGGGATGAGGACACTTGAGGCTAACAGCTGCACGGTCAGTTGTGGCTGGATCATGAAGAAACTCATGCCTCCTAAACCCAGGGCTGGTCTCTTTCCTCACCCAAAGTAGTGCCCTCCCCTCCTGGCCCCCTGTCCTGCCAGACTGCTGTTTACATCCTGCTCACAGGTCAGAGGTTCTCAGGATGGAGCCATTTTTCCAAATGAAATGTTGAATTATGTCTACTGGAACATCTTAGTATGACACAGGGTTATTTTTAAGGATCTACAAAGATAAAGGATGTGAATATGGATTAATATAGAAGAATCTATTTAAATGTATCAACATTTACAAAATGCAAAATGTCTCTACTTTGTGGCTCAGTTTCTGTATGATGGTTGGAGACGTGGATTAGATCATGGGATTGAGTGAAGCAAGCAGACCACTGCATAATTAAACACTTTCCTTTGTTTGCACTCACTCTGGACTCCAAGTAACCAAATTTACATCATTTGTATCTATTGAAGGGAAATCATGTTTATTTTATTTTATTTTTTATCCTCATCCGAGGACTTTTTTTTTTTTTTTGCATTTTATCTTCAGATAGAGCAGGAGAGAGGGAGGAAGACAGAGAGAGAAACATCGATGTGAGAGAGACACATCGAGTGGTTGCCTCCCTCACGACCCCAACCTGGGCCGGGGACAAACTGCAACCGAGGTACATGCCCTTAGCGGAAACCGAACCCGGGACTCTCCGGTCCGCAGGCCAACGCTCTAACCGCTGAGCCAAACCGGCCAGGGCAGGAAATCATATTTAAACCCAAGCTCCTGGTTCACTAAGTCAATGGGATGCCCCTGCCATGAAATAATCAAGTTCACTATATATACTGATCAGCAAACACGGGCCAGCCATTGTGTGACATTCTGGAGTCCGAGAAATGCTACACAATCTATGCCCTCAGGAAGTCACAGTCTAGCAGAGGCAAACTTGTAAAGAAACCATTGAAATACAGTGAAATAAGTGCAATGATGGAGAATTGTGCAAGGGAGGGCAGTGATTCTCACTGGGGAAGGACTTGATCCACAGAGCAGTTGGCCCTTGACATAGAACATGGATGAGCTGGAGGTGAGCCAGACAGCAAAGGCAGAGCACAAAGGATGTCATTTCAGGAAAACCAACACGAAAGCAAAGGCAAGGAGGTAGGTAGTATTTCACTGCTTTCAAGAACTACAGTGGGTTTCGTATCGGGCACATATTTGCTACATGAGTGAATGAACGAAAGACTGAGTGAATGTCAGTGTGTGCTAACATTGGAAGACAACGTTGGAAAGGCAGGAAGGGACCAGGTGAGTAAGGGCATTCTATGCCACGATGGCTCGCGGGCCTCACTCACTCCAGGACAGTGGTTCTCGACGTGTGGTATCTGGACCTGCAGCAGCATCATTACCTGGGAAATGGATAGAAATGCAGATCATCAGGTCCCAACCCGACCTATTGAATCAGGAACTCGGGGGGGTAGGACCCAAGAATCTGTATTTTAACTAGACCTCCAGGAAATTCTGATAGGTGCTGAAGTTAGAGAACCACTGTGCGGAGGAGGAAGGAAAAGTTGAAAGAACATTTTATGAGGACAAAAAAAAACACATTAATTTATTGGCTCTAATAGAAAGAAAGAAAGCATTGACGTCTCTCTACAAAAATGCTAGCTCAATCCTCCAGAAAGGCTCAGCCACAGCCATCTGGGTCTTGCCTGAGCCTTTTCACTCGAGTCCTCCTGTCTCATCAGGTAATCTTGTAGAAACAGCACCTCATTACCCTCCATCAAATAAGCAGTGAGCAAGCACTTTTCATTTGAGAGCTAGATGACTGAAAAGATTTGTCTGGGGCAGCCACAGTAGATGGTGGTGATTTAAGCTAAATTCACTTCTGGAAGACAGCTGAGCGATGGGACGGCTTGTGTAAAGTTTAGGCTGAGGTAGCAGCAGGAATGTTGAACAGTGTGCTCAAACCTGAAATAGAAGGAATTAAATTCATTCATGGATCCTCCCTCAAGCCCACTTCTATATCGAATAAAATGAAGTTTGCACCTGGCCTCGCATCTGAAAGTGAAGTCAGAGAGCCCACGACTTGGTTGACTGAAAAAGCAATCAATCAACCACCGCCATCACCCTCCCTCAAAGACACTAATGAAAGAAAATGGAAAAATCGGTAGAGAAGCCAAATGATTCATAAAAATCAATTTAAGCAGCATGAGATAAGCAGAAAGCTTAAATTTTTAAAAATGTAGTTAGGGCATCCAACAATTCCAAATGAAAACAAATATGTTTAAACAAGACTCCAAATAACCTTGGGTAATTACATTGGGCAGGATTTGACCACAAAAAGCATGGTTCAAATCCAGGGAGATATCCTTGGCTAGGGACACATAACAGACAAGAAACGTAAAGGGAATTTAAAGATCGGCACACTGAGCAAGGGCTGGGGCATGATGGACAGACGGGTTCAGAGTGGGCTGTGTGTGTGTTGGAAGCCTCCCCTTGTGCCACGACACAACTGCCCCCTGCTCCCTGCCCCAACAGCTGGAGCTGGTGTGGAAGCCGACCGAGCACACAGTCAATAGGCAATTACAGTAATAAAATTGTGGAGGAAGTGACACAAGCGTAAATAGCCTACTCCCAGTTGGCCTGTGATTAACGTGACAACAACTTGGACGCGATTCCCTCCGTGGAAGCAAAGGCAGCCTAGACACTGGGAACAAAATTGGTAAAAGATTGTCTTATTCTCTCCATGACCCCAAAACTGTCAGTGAGTATCGGCTGCAGAGGAAAACTGGGATGAAAGGAATAGGCAGGTGCACCTAGAAATAATAAAAGAAGCCTGTGCTGGAAGTACCAAATATTTGCAAAAGACTTCATGCCGTAAGTGGATAAGTCCCCACTTATCCGCAGGAGAGACATTTCAAGCCCCCCAGTGGATGCCTGAAACCACAGATGGCATTGAACTGTACTATGTTTTTTCCGATACATAGATACCTTTTCCCTTAAAGGAAGCACTTTACAGCTTTCCTTTAGCATATCCGAATTGCCGGCATCACTACTCTTGTGCTCTGGGGCCATGGTTAAGTAAAATAAGAGTAACTCGAATACAAGCGCTGGGATACTGGGATACCGTGCAGGTGACCTGATAACCCAGGGGCTCCTAAGGGGCGGGGGAGCAGGCGTGTACAAGCGTGGGTACACTGGACAAAGGGTGGTTCAGACCCCAGGCAGGATGGAGCTGGATGGCACGAGATGTTATCACGCTGCTCAGAATGGAGCACAATTTAAAACGTGCGAATAGTTTATTTGCGGAATTTTCCATTTTAATATTTTCAGATTGCAGCTGACTACAGGTGAGTGGCACCGGGGACAGCAACACCAGGGAGGTGGGGACTACTATGTACATTAATTTCACTCAATCCTTTCCGAAGCAGATGTTCGCAGGAGCCCGGTCTGTCTCTTTTTGAAGAGGACACGGGTTCAGAGTGGTAAAATAGTCGTTCCAAACAAACCGGGAGCAGCACATCAGGTGTGATCTCGTGGGTTTTCTAAACCCAGATCCTAAGCTTTTCCAACTGCAAGAAGAGTAAGATAACTAACCGGGGCCGCCGGGAAGGCAAAGGGATGCATGGGTGTGTAATCAAACGAGATGAATGAACAGCATGGACCCAACCTTAGGCATTAGACACGGCCCCAGAGTCCACACCGCCTCAGTCCCGTGGCTGTGTGCTCATACGGCGTTCAGGCATGAGGGGACCCTCCAGACCTCGGGTGCTGACGTAGATGTCTGTCTTCGTTCGGGGGCCTAAGAGACGGTGGCGACAACCTTAGCGACATGGGGATTTGGAACATGGTTTGGAAAACGTGGCCTGGTGAAATAGGAGTGAGAGCTATTCGTGACAGACATGATGTGAGAGGGTCATATCTCCCTTCCCAGTGGGCTGGGGATCAGGAATCCCCAAGGTCTTGCTTTTAGCGAAGCTCATTTTAAATTAGAGAGGAAAAGGGGCGGGGGGTGGTAATTACAGCAAGTAAGATCAAGTGTACTGAAAGCAGAGTTTTATATGAGAAATAGAGGAGAAAATGGAAAAGCCAGCTACACGCCAAGGAGGGGCCCAAACAGGAGAATCTCAGTGTCTTTATAATACCTGAGGCACTGGGGAGGCCGGGTACCATTCTGGCTGAAGGGAGTGAGAAGCCCAGGGCTGAGCCCTGGTTCCGTGGGGGAGGAAGTGTAGGGGAAGCCTTGGTTGTGGGTTCAGCCTTCCTGGGAGGCCAATAGTACCCTGAGGCCTGTAATGCCACATGTCTGGACTCAGGCTCCTGTGGACAGCTCCGAGGGCTGGAGGGGTCAGCGTGCTGGGTGAGGACCGCTCTGATCCAGGAAGAAATAGCCCAAAAGAAGTCTCAGAAGCAAGTGCTTTCAGACCCTTTAGGAGAAGGTGGAGGAGGCCGGACCTGGGTCTGAGAAGGCCTAGGTGCCACTGGTTTACTGCTTATTATGCTTCTTCTCCAAACCATCACTCCCTTGAGAAAACAGCCATATAATAACTTGTAGGGACAGTGAAGACACTTTATTCTCTTCCCTGGGAGGCAGCCCATGAGGGAGAGGTGGGGGAGGGGAGATGCTCGAACAAGCTGCTCCTGCTGCAGGCTGGGGCCAAAAGCCAGCTCAGGTGACAAAAACGGCCAGAGGCTGCCTTCGGACAGGAGGTGCTTCTAATTGGAGGCCCTTGGTTTACAAATGTCATGACGCGTTTGGGCATACACACGGGAGGGACTGACTAGGGGGAGTCTGCTTCTAAAAATGAGAAAGAGGTCAAAGTTGGGAAAAAGTGAGAGGAGATATCTAGTGACATTTGGGAGTTCCGCCGGGGATTAAAGGACTTGGCCAAGGGGCCGAAGAGGGGTGTTGTGGGAACAGCAGTGTGGACTGTGGCATGGGGTGGAAGCCTCCCCTCTGTGTCCTCTGCAATATCTTTGCCAGACTTTAGATGCTGATCGATGCTTCCCCACAAGTGAATTTTTATTGGGGGTCAGAGTCATCTCGAGACGAGCTGAGTTCTGCTGTTGCAGGGACACAGGAACCTGATGATTAGGGAAACGGCCCTGTGGGTTATAATGGATGGCATCATTTAATATTTTCAGCCACTTTATGGAATAGAAGCGATTATCGCCACTTGTAAATGAGGAAGTTGGACCTCCCAGAGGTGTAATAATTGGCCCAAGAAGCGAAGCTAAGGTTGCACCAAAATCTTGGAAAGGCTACAGCTTACTTGCTTCACTTCCAGATGAATGGTTCTCAGCGTGTGGGTCCCTGGGCCAGCAGCAGCAGCCCCACCTGGGAACGCATGAGAAATGCAAGCTCTCGGGCCTACCCCAGACCTGCCGCACCAAAACCTCAGAGGGTGTGCTGTAACAGACCTTCCAGATGACTCTGAGGACCACTGACCACTCAGCTACACTACAGTGCTTCTCAGAAAGCCCGCCCAGTGCTCCAGATTTGATGGGCCTGTGACTCATTGCCGGGAGATGACATGCCACTTGACAGCTCGAGGTGCCTGAGTGAGCAAAGACTGGAGACACAGAACGCAGTCCCTCGGCTGTAAAATGAGATACAAACTCTCAGAGAAGCCGACGGATCCCATGGGTGGGGAGTGTGCAGACATAATTAGAGCCAGTTTGAAAGTCAAGGCAACACTGTTAAAAGGAAACTTAAATGGCTTGTTCCAACATCACCCTGCCTCAGGCCACCTCGGCAGCATCTGTCTTTGGTCGCAATCGTCTACTTTTTGTTTTGTCATGTCTATAGCCTGTCTTGGAAAACGGGGGGAGTGGGTCTGTTGGATTTTTCTATGTAACGGATATGTGGCTGGAGAACACTGAACTCTGGTCTGAGCCATAGGGAAGCAGGTGCTGTAGCGGGAGTAGCTCCTGGCTCCGAGCTCTCAATCAGGTCTTCACTTTGCAGACCTCTCTGGGATCTTAGGCAACTCATATACCCCCTTTGTAAAGTAAGGATCATAATAACATCTACTTCTCCGTGTGTCGTGAGAATGAAAGAGCGTGCTTGAGGCAGTGCTTTGCAGAATGCAATACAGTATGTTGTTATTTGCACTGCCTACTCCCCACCCCCTAACCCTCACACTTCACAACCTGTGCCTGTTCTTCACCGTTCCCTTTCTCTAGAGTCAGTGGTTGAACAACAGGTGTTGTTCTGGTAAATGAGTCCCGTCTTCTCGGATACTTCCTAGGTGACACGTGCGCTCCAGAGAACATGCTGGAGAGTGCCGGGCAGACCAGGAGGAGGGATGCTTTGGTCTTGGACACTGTAGCCAGTTTTCCTGCAGAGGAGTCCCATTGGGTTTCAGGTCGGACAAGAGCACTGGGACATCCTGGAACCCATTCTCACACCATCCACCCCTTCACTAATAGATGGACAGAGCCTTGTCCAGATAGCCTATTGCTTTATTTCCGAGTCCTGAGCTATTTTTTTCTTTGCAAGTTTTCCAGTGAGTGATGGGCTCTGGCAGGGGCAGAGGGGAAGCGATGGCAGCAGCTGTTGAAAGGGTGGGGGGAGTAGCCCTTGGCCATGTGTCCCTGGGAGGCAAGAGCCCCTGTTGTAGGCAGTGATGTCAAGCAAACCCCTCCCCTGGGTGCTGACACAGCCATTCCTCTGCGGAATTTGCACAGGACTAAAAGCGGCTCCTGGCTAGAGCTTTTCCTAATGATATTGTGGAGTCTGATAGATTGCAAGTCAACTTGGAGGCTGGACAGGAAACTATACATTCAGAAAAAAACTAAAGTTTTGAATGCAATGTGATTACAATGTATTTATAATCCATGGAAGCTGGTGGACTTGGGCCGAATTATTCACCTCCCTGAACGTCGTCTGAAAACGTTCAA
The DNA here is from genome assembly GCA_030848825.1 of Tadarida brasiliensis. Lineage (NCBI taxonomy): Eukaryota > Metazoa > Chordata > Mammalia > Chiroptera > Molossidae > Tadarida > Tadarida brasiliensis. The sequence goes on along the minus strand of CM061257.1, from coordinate 193,516,180 downwards.
ATACTAGTAGTCCAGCAGGCCTCGCTGGAGTACTGCGAGGATCAAAAAAGAAAATAAAAATCACTGTTAACTTACCACACACAAACTAATGTTTTTTCTAGCTTGCTTAGAAAGAATAAAGAACACACTTACTGCAGGGCCACCGAAGTGAGAGTCAAGGCCCCGAGACTAGTACCCGAAGGCCTGGAGTCCAGTGGGTGCTGCCCCACCCCAGCTGTGACCTTGGGGTCCAGTGGGTGCTGCCCCACCCCAGCTGTGACCTTGGGGTCCAGTGGGTGCTGCCCCACCCCAGCTGTGACCTTGGGGTCCAGTGGGTGCTGCCCCACCCCAGCTGTGACCTTGGGGTCCAGTGGGTGCTGCCCCACCCCAGCTGTGACCTTGGGGTCCAGTGGGTGCTGCCCCACCCCAGCTGTGACCTTGGGGTCCAGTGGGTGCTGCCCCACCCCAGCTGTGACCTTGGGGTCCAGTGGGTGCTGCCCTACCCCAGCTGTGACCTTGGGGTCCAGTGGGTGCTGCCCCACCCAGCTGAGAGAAGGCAACACAGCACAGGCGGAGCAGTTCCACCCAGGTTTACCCCCCAATCGCGCGGCTGCTGTTTACTAAAGATGCTGGTGCCACTTACCTCGTGGGGTGCATACGGATTGTCCTCCATATTCCCCTGCGGTCTAAGACCCCTTCCAACCCCCTGTGTGGCACTCGGTGCCCAAGAGGCTGAGGTTGGTGGACTGTATCACCCAGCTCCCAGGCCCTCTGACCGCCACTGGGGTTCAGCCAACAGAAGGTGGGAGATGCAGGGTGGACCACCTCTCACACGTCCACAGCCTGCACGCACTGGGGTCTTCCTGTGGGTGGGGGTGCAGTCCTCTACAGCCCCAGCTCTCAGCTCAGATTCTAGGAACACTGTCCCCCACCCCTGCCCTTTCATAGTTGTGATGCATAGCAATGATCCCCATTGCCAGGAGTCTGTGGACCCGCACCCCTCATTAGGTCTCTTAATCCAGGTTGCACATTTACAAGAGTAAATAGCTCCTTCATGAACCCTCTTCAATTATCCCCTTTGAATATGCCATCTGTTTTCTGTCAGGGACCCTGATTGATACGAGGTTGCAGGGAAGTTAATGTGCTTAGACAGCACCTGACACACAGCACTGCTCCCTGAGTCCTGGGCACTGCTCTGAGCGTCGGCAGGTGCTGTGGCGACAGTGGCAGTAGCGCCCAGCCCTCCTCAGCCCTCAGCCCTACACCAGCCTTTTGTTATCTTCATTGACTGAGCCATCCCAGGGCATGCAGCGCCCGCCTACGGACCATCGCGTTATCTGGTGAGAGACACTCATTTGATTTGAGGGGCAGGAAAAGAGGGAGCGTATTCTGAAGGAAGAAAAATAAATATCTCAGAGTGGGAACCCTCCTTAGACATGAGTCCCCCACCCCAACAGCAAATGCTGGAGCCAGAGGATAGGGAGAAGGCTCCTGGGAGGGTGCCCCCAGGGACAGTGACTGGTTGAGAGGGCTCCCAGGGCAGCCCCCTCTGTGTTTGGGGGTGGAATCCACCACCATTGGTTCAATGACAGTGTGGACACACCCATAACACCCTAGGTCACTTGTAAGGAGACCCTTAAAGGGAGAGGGATGAGCTCAAGTGTCTGTACTTTGGAAACAGACTGGGTACAAGTGGGGCACCCAGGGGAGAGGGTACCCCTGTTACTTGTGGAAGAACTTCTAACTGGAGGTTGGCCCAAGAGAAACTGCTTCCACGGAGATGGTTCCCCATCACACAAGCACGTAAGCGCACAGACCCACCGTGTAGGAAGAGGGCTGTGTGCGCCGGGTCCTGGGAGAAAACAGATGGGTAAGCAGCGCGGGTTGACTTGGGATGCTGCGCACAGAGTGTGGGCAGGCCCTGGAGAAGCAGTGGCGACGCAGCCAGCCAGGGTGGCCTGTGACAAGCAGACCTCCAGTGAGCCGTGCCCCTTCCAGCTCCACCATGAATGATGTCCTGCTGGTAGTTTGAAATCGGCTGTGCTGGGAGCATTTACATCATGGAAATCAGCAAGCCTCACAAAGCAGCTTTTGGTTTTGGTTTTGACTTTTGGAGAGCCTTTTGCCAGCATGTCACTATAAGAAGCTTCCCGGGGGCTATGAACACCTGGGATCTGTTACCACTTCTAGGCTGGAAGGACACAGGGGAGAGGAAAGCAGCAATTCCCAGAACGTCCAGGCAGCAGGCTGTGCGGGCAAGGCCTCTGGACAGTAACGGACAGTAGCTGGGGTCTTTGGTAGGGAGACAGTCATAACCCATGGTAACCCCATAGAGAAAGAGCCAGGGAAATATTTACCAAACTAAACTCCCCTCCTTCCTACCTGGCTCCCATTGGCCAGACCCAGTGGGAACCAGGGCCAGGAAGCCAGTGGATAGAATTCACACTGGCCAGCCTCCTGGGCCCAGAGGGCGAGTGTGGGGGAGCAGACCTGGAGAGAACAGCACCCAGGCAGTCCCCATGCTAGAGGAAACTCGAGCACCGTGATTGGAGTGGAGGTCGCTCTGGGCCTGGGCATCCTGGGCCTCTTGCCACCCAAGAGTCTCTGAGAAAAGGAGCAGATTCTTCTAAGGTACAAAGGTTTAGCAGGGGGTTAGATGTTTGAGGTGAAGGGCAGGGTGCCGTAGAAGGCAAAGAAGATGCTCCATCTGAATGGAAACCAACGTGCCTGCCAGGTCTGGTCCAGCCCCGAGCAGCACCCACATCGGAGTTTGACTCAGGACCCCCATCTCCAGAAAGGGCCCTCGAGCCCTTGGAATTCCTAATGAATCCCCGTGCTCTGGCTTCTGTTATTTAGCACATTTCAGACTAGAAAAGAAACATAAACATTTCCATGCCACATCTAATACAATTATAAGGTCATTACGCATTCTGTAGCACAAAACAGCTGTTTCAAAGATCCTTATTAGAATTTCACAGAGTTTTATTTGTTTGGGGCCAAAAAAGCAATCTTTTAAATTATGATTTAATGAGACTGTTAAATGTTCATCATCAAGTGGTTGCTTATTAAAGCTGCATGGAGCTTGGCTATTTGAGTTCATAAGAGGTTAACTGAAGTTTTCTCCCCAGCTCAGTCCTACACACACACACACACACACACACACACACACACACACACACACACACACACACTGTGCATATAAAAACAAATTGACATGTTTTGATCTAAACCCTCTTTTCTCCCAAATTATGCTCTCTTCTTTTAAAGACAAACTTCATAAAGCTAAATAGATCTAAACTCCATATTTCTGTGACTGAGTTGGCTTTTAAGTCAAATTCATGAGTTTATGTAAAAATACCTTGGCTTCTGAAACTCTTCTTCCCAGCACCTTTGAAGAGGGAAGTGTCTGCATTGCAGTTCACCCAATGATAAAATGTCTGTGGCCAGCCCCAATATGGGGGGTTCTACATATATAGGTTCTTGGAGGTTTTATATTATTTCTCACTGGATTGAGAAATTTTTCACACAGCCCTGTTTTCTGGGGTGAGGGCTGGGGATGGAGAGAGAGGAAGGATTTTGCCTGATGACCTACTAGTGATCTAATACAGATGTGTCACTCTGTCAGGCTGCAATGCTGTAGCAGTTAATCCACCAGCATTTATAATAATTGCTGTATCCTGCAGAAGCCATACTGTGACACAATGTATCCCTGGAATTCATAAGTAGGTTGTTTAAATGCAAAATAATTATTAAGCACTCATTCTTGGAATTCATCCTGAGATAAGTAGGCCTTAAGAAAATGTCTAATACAAAATGACATTTGGGTTTTAGAATATATAACCTTTTGTATTAATGGTATCCCAAGGTGTTTTACATAGTAATTGGATGGTAGGGTGGTAAGTATTTCAGTAAATGAAATGGCTCTTGGGACTGAAGTAAAGGTTTAGCTATTCTTGGATTTCAAGTTGGATTTCATCGGGGAGGCGAGGTGGAATGCCAGCCTGTTTAAAAGTAGCCCAAGGCCTTCTTGAAACTTCATTGAAAACATCAGGAGGCAGAAGGGGTCTCGGAGGTAGAGAGAACAAACCCCTGTGTGATAGATGAGGGCACAAAGGTGAGTTAGTGGCCCACACAGCACTGACAGCCAGGTCTCCTAACTCAAGGACCTGAGGCGTAATATCTGTTCATGGTTCACACTTCAGCTCAACCAGGTCCTGCTGGGTACCTTAGAGCATATTCCCTAATATTGCTAGGCTTCCATTTTGTCGTCTGCAAAGTGAAAAATAATAATATCTACCAGAGTCAGGGGAGATATAAAAATAATACATCTAGTCCGGCTGGTGCAGCTCAGTGGTTGAGTGTCGACCCATGCACCAAGAGGTCGCCAGTTCGATTCCCAGTCAGGACACATGCCCAGGTTGTGGGCCCGATCCCCAGTGGGGGGCATGCAGGAGGCAGCCAATCGATGTTCTCTCTCATCGATGTTTCTATCTCTCTCTCCTTCTCATTTCCTCTCTCTCTAAAATCAATAAAGAACAAAAGAAGAACGTTTAAAAATAAATAAATAAATAAAAATAATACATATAAAGTAACAAGTACAGTTCCTGGAACATAGTAGGCACTTCATAAATGGTGATTATTATTATATCCACATGGCCACCCATCTTTCCTGCTTGAACCTTTTTAGGATCGATTTGCATCACTTATCGTATTAATGCTGTTATGTTTTACAATTACAAGTTATAATTAGGCAAATATGACTCATCCGACTTTCCATGTCCAATTCTCAGCACTCCACCCGTGCATCCAGAAACAAATCAAAATGCAATTAGATGCCGACTAGATGCTAAATAGAAAGTTTATAATTTATTGTCTCATAGAAGATTACATTGTGAAAGTGAATTGATCTCATGTCAGTGATGGGAGGGTTGGAACTAGATCTATGTCAAGCATGAAAATGAATGTAGCTGCTCGATTGACATGTTGGTGGGGGGATGTCTTCAGCTGCGACGGGTGGGTGTTGAGAAGCACAACCACACAGCCGCAGGCGGAGAGACACTGCCTGGTCTATCTGAGCAGATAACCGCCCGCATGTTTTTTGTATTAGAATAATATAAATACCCTTATGTACAGGCCACTACCACCCCATTAGGATACGTGGAAGTTCATATGTAACACCTTCAAAATATTAAGGATAATTATTCATTTTACCAAAGGAGTCATGATCAGAGGGTTCTTTGAAATGCCTCATCTCCCCAGCGTGAGTGAGGTATGTTTGACTCGCTTTCAAACCAATTTATGAGTGAAGTTTTCAGGAACACATCTGCTGGGGAAAGCGTGTTCTCACGGCCAGTCTCCCGCCGTGAGAGTGACAGTGAGCTGTTCAGCTTTTATAATGAATAAAATTGTGTGTGCAGAGAACATCATTATATATTTTAAAGAGCACAGAAATACTTATAAACCTGGGCTTTCAACATCGCATTTTAAGTTTCTAGATCAGTATAGGAGACTGCTCAGTATTTACCTGTTTCTTCAGATCAGCCATCTCTGAGACCTTGTGGACAGGAATATCATTATCCCCATTCTACTGATGAGGCAACGAAGGCTCAGAAAAATGAAGCCATTTATACAAGCTCACAAGGCTGGAGTTCCAGGCTGGCCTTCCTATTCCTTCAAACCCACACTTCCCGCTCTCCTCCCACTGCCCTGATGTGGAGCGGCACATCTCCCAGCCCAGCCATCACAGCGATGTCCCCTTCCTGTCCCTGCCTCCAGCGGTGCCCCAGGCCACACGTCACAAATCAGACCTCACTGCGCTCTGCTCAAATCCGTAAGTGGCTCTCATTACCGACGGATCGAGTCCACACTCTGTAACATGTATTCAGGACTCTTCACCGTCTGCCCCCCATACATGCCTCTACTGTTATTTTCATCCCTCCCTGCTTTACACGATTAATCCCAGCCACAAACTGGATTGAAGGTCTCCACTCACCTGTCCATGCTGTCTCTTCACGCTGAAGTGCCTTTCTCTCCTTTTCATCTGGCCCATCCCTGCTCGCACTCAAGACCCTGTTTCGGTAGCACCTCCAAGGACCCTTGTCTGACCTCCCCCATCTCCATCTGGCTGGCGTTGCTGTGCCTCCCCAGGGCTTCCAGAACATTCCCTTCCTGCCCTTGATGCCTTTTTTCATGGGAATGTGACTGACTAGATGTGTCCCTCATATCAGAGACTCTGTTATCATCTTTGTGTCCCCAGGGCCTAGCTCAGGGCCTGGTCTGTGTTAGGTGCTCCATAAATACTTGCTGAATGGATAAATGCATATGTGAATCAGTAATAAAACACAGTCCAGGGCCCTTAAATTTAAGTCTAATTCTCTTTTCAATATGTCAAAGCTAAGTAACAAAAGGTAACAAGCGTCCCTGGGCTTCATATCAAGAACCTCCCAGTCCCAATGGGCGTGGGACACACAGGCCCAGAACTACAGGGAAACGGCAGCAGCTGGTGCTGCGTGAGGTGCAGGGATTGCTTGCAGCGCCGTCCCCTCTGGCAGCTCCAGGGAAGACGCCCTCCTCACCTCTGCTGGCTTCTGGGAGCTCCCAGCCGTCCTGGCTGCTCCTGGGTCTGCGGCTGCTTCACTCCACTCTCTGCCCCATTATCCCAGGGCCTCCCTCCCTGTGTTCTTCACATGGCCTTCTCCTTGTAAGGACACCAGTCATCGGGTTTAGGATTTACCTTAATCCAGTTGGACTCACCTTCACTTAGCGAATTACATCTGCAAAGAACTTATTTCCAAATAAGTTCACAAAATATTTCACATTCTCAGGTTACAGTGGTCATGAATTTTGGGGACATACTTCAACCCAGTACTGGAGGTATCTCTCAATCCTTTCTACAGACGGTCCCATGTACAGAGGGGTTGCCAAGACCCTTCTTTACCTCCCTGCAAGCCCAAGTGGGAATGTCTACAGACATCTTTCCCGTGATCCGCCAGTGTTCCCACGACGGCGATGCTAATAACCAGGGCCAGACTGTCTTGATATCAACACCTCTTTCCCTGGATTCCAACTCACTTCCTACCCCTTCCTTCTGTCTGGATGATGCTCGGAACTAGCGTGGCCTCCCTCTGGACTACTGTCTAATGGTACTGTGCACCCTCCTGCATGTCTGTCACAGCGTGACCCGTATTAAGAGCCACTACAGTCTCCTGTCTCCGTTCGTGTGTTCCCAAGCCTGGCCCCGGCTCCCACACCCCGACGCCCAGCCTTGCCCAGGCCGGCTGCTCCGACGGCTTCCCAGGCCTGGCTTTCTCTGGGCTGGCCCATCCCATTTCTCATAGAGCCCTGATTCTAACAAAGAAATATCTTTTCCCTGAAGTAATTTTTCCCTTTCCGAAATCCCCTGTGGCGGTTGCAGCTCTCATTTATAAACTAAAATAGTCCAGATGACAAGCTCCAAACGCACTAACACTTCAGCATCATAACCTGTTAAAATATTCATGGTCATCTTCCTCCCTTTAAGATGTTTTCTGTTGATCAATCTCTGCGCCTCCCTCTAGGGCACCTCTTTCAAATACCTGTGAAGGCAAAGGCAGAGCATTCAGCTGTATTTGTGCAATTGTTGCCGGCGTGCTGTACCCGAGACAGATGTGAATTTCATCTTTCATTAGCACAGTACCTATCTAGTCTTTAAAAATGGCCCTGCTTATGAGTGCGAGGTATGAAATCCATCTGAATATACTCTTCACCCTAAAAAAAAAAAAAAAAAAAAAAAAGACAGCAAATTTCACACCAGTAACTTCCTCCTGTATCAGGCAATGGGGTGAGATGAGGTTCTGACAAAAATGGTAGGTATTACATAACACCCCCGTCTTCTTACAGATGCATGCGTGGCTCGAAAATAGAAACGGGAGAGTGGTGCATTGTCTGCAGAAGCCAAGTACTCGGGAGGAGAGCAGCATCCCTCTGCCCACAAATATTAAAGCACCAAATGAGAAGGGAAGGAGCGAGGTCCCTGTTGGGCACCTCAGAGTGGTCGCAGAGAGAGGACGTGGGTGGGACGTGGTTAGCAGCATTTCAGTGCTCGCCGAAGGGTTTCCACCCCTTGAGGGCCAGCTGTCTTGGAGTCAGGAGACTCTGCCCCTGTGTTCACAAGCAGGGTCTTGGTAGCCGCTCAGTGAAGTGTATCATCTATGGAGCACGGAGTGGGTAAATAGCGTCCCGTAAAAATTCATATTCACCTGGGACCTTGTTTGGAAATCGGGTCTTTGCGGATGTGATGAGTTAAGATGAGGTCTTGCTGGAGTAGAGGGGGCCCTAAATCCAATGGCTAGTGTCCTTGCACATTTTAAAAAGAAGGTCGTGCGAAGGCACTCAGGGACAACCGTGAGATGACAAAGGCAGATATTGGGGTGATGCGGCTACAGATAGGAACACTAAGGGTTGCTGGGAGCCCCCTGGAGCTAGGGCGTGGCAAGGAAGTGTTCCTTTGTTGGAAGCCACCAGTTTGTGGTGATTTCTTACAGCAGCCCCGGGATACTAATACACCATCTAATCCATTTCACAGCTGGGGAGAACAGGCTCTCTGCTTGCTGCTGCCCTTGGACATGCTGCCCCTCGTCACATAAGTGGCCCAGTCCCACCCTCAGGCTCTGGTCCATACCCTGGCACTGGCCTTTCTCCTTACCCGCCACCAAGTCTAGTTTCTTCAAAACCCTTCTCACAGCCTCCATCCTCATCAGACTCAAACTATGGTATTTCAGGGTAGCTTTCTGCTTCTCCGTTAACTGTTCAGACCAATTGCTTGGGCCCACCGCTGTCAGCTCTGAGCCCTCTCCACCACGGGGCACGGAACCTCTGAAGCGAATCAGGGAGTAACGTTCTAGGTTTGCCGTGGGTGCTGTCTCCTGTGTTTCCGATTCGGTCCCTCAACAGTTCTTGGTGCCACCTGGAGGCAGACCTGCTCCTCACCCTCAGCCACTGCTGCCTGTCAAGAGAGGGGAAGGGGTGTGGAAAGTCAGCACCCTAGCTGCGCCCACTCACCAGCCTGTCGTCATCCCTGGGCCCCTGCTCTGGGCACCTGCCACTCCCGGGGCGGAGCACTCAGCATCATTTCCAAACTTCATCAAAGAATTCTAGCTAAATAATCTTATATTTTAGTTTAGATCCTGCTGCTTTTTTTTTTAGATCTTTCTACTCATTTCTTCCAGGCTGTCATTGTTTCCAGTGTTGCTATGATTTCTTTCTTTATTTGGGGGAAAAAGAAGAAATGGTGTTTTTTTGTTTTTGTTTTTGTTTTTATTTCTTGGGATTTAAGCCAGGAAGGCGAGGTCATAGTGTGCATAGTTTGTGCTTAATCTACCACCTTGAATAAGACGCTCAGGCAAATTGTTCCACTTCTCTAAACCTTGATGTTTTTATCTATAAATTAGCAAAACAGTAGTACCTAACTCGTAAACTTGTCCTATGGATTAAATGAGATAAAGCACTTAACAATGCCCACACACACAAAAGGGCATAGACCTTACAAATGCATAACCCTTGATGGGCCACCGAACTTCCTTGAGCCTCAGATTCGTCCTCTGTAAAACGGGGTCATCATAATGATGTCATATCTAACACCAGGACGACACCAGGCAGTGTTTTTTCCCCCTACTTTTCTCCTGGCCTATTCAAAGTTCCCCAAACAGTTCATTTTTTCCAGGCTTCTGTGCTTTTATTGAATCATTCTTTTCTCTCTAATATTTATACTGTGCTTCTACTTCCCTGCCTAGGGAAACCCTACTCACCCTCATGCTTACTCAAAGCTCACGCTCTCTGGTGACACTTCTCCTTAGTTCAGCCAGGTCCTTCAGTCATTCGGTCAAGAGGTATTTACTGAGCATCACACTAGGCTAGAGCTGAGAATACAGCCGGGAAGAAGATAGACAAGACCCCAGCTCTCACGGAGATACATTTTTAAAAACAGACTTTATTTTCTAGAGCAAAACTGAGAGGAAGGTACCAAGATTTCCCACATACTTCTTGCCCCCACACATGCACAGCCTCCCCTACTATCAGTAGCCCCCATCAGAGGGGATATTTGTTATAAGTGATGAACCTACACTGATACATCATTATCACCCAGAGTCCACAGTTTACATTAGGGGTCACTCTTGGGGTTGTACATTCTATGGGTTTGGACAAATCAATGACATGTATCCGTCATTATGATATCAATCATACAGAGTATTTCCACTGCCCTAAAATTCCTCCGTGCTTCACCTATTCATCCCTCCCTGCTTCCTAACCCCTCCTGCCTAACCACTGTCTCCATAAGTTTGTCTTTTCCAGAATGTCATATAGTTGGAATCACACAGAAGATAGCCCTTTTCAGATGGACCTCTTCACTTAGTAATATGCATTCAAGTTTTCTCCATGGTGTGTGTGTGTGTGTGTGTGTGTGTGTGTGTGTGTGTGTGTGGCTTGATAGGTCATTTCTTTTTAACACTGAATAATATTCTATTGCCTGGATGTACCATAGCTGATTTCACCATCCACCAGCTGAAGACAGCTTGGTTGCTTTCAAGTTTTGGTGATTATGAATAAAGCTGCTTTGAACATCCACTCGTGCAGGTTATGGCGCAGACATAAGTTTTCAGCCTCTTTGGATGAACACCAAAGGCTATGACTGCTGGACTGGTAAGAGTATGTTTCGTTTTTTAAGAAACTGCCACACTGTCCTCCAGAGTGACTGCACCATTTTGCATTCCCACCAGCAATGAGTGAGAGTTCCTGTTGCTCCGCGTCCTCGTCAGCACTTGTTGTTGTCAATGTTCTGGACTGTAGCCATTCTGATAGGCCTGTAATGATGTTTCATTGTGGTTTTAATTTCCATTTTCCTAATGACATGACATGGAACATCTTCCCATGGGGCTAATATTTTAAGGCAGGGGACTTTGTCTGTCCTTTCTGCAGCTGTAGGCCACGGAGCCCGGCTCTCTCCAGAAGCCCCCATGCACCACCCTATTGCTGCTGTCTCCTGCAGGCTAGGAGGTCTGAAGCAGTCCCTGTCAACTTTCATTTTCTTATTCCCCAGAGCACTTGGCACACGGTAGGTGCTCACTAAATGTATGTGAGCTGCCAACACGTTGAATGATTGGTTGAAATGAGCAGCTTACTGGTTCAGAGAATTCATGACTGTGGCCAGAGGAGAAAGATATGCGGCAGTATTTGTGAAGCAATCAGCAACAGGCACGTTATGTCAGTGTCCAGATCTCAAAAATGCAAATTGACTTCTGGCCAGAGCCCTCTTGGAGGTTTTTTTTATTCAGCAAGTGTAGCTCTTCCCCTCAGCTTGACAGGGGAGTGTATTGAGCACTCCCAGATGGGCCTTACCCCAGCAGGGCCCACTGGGCCCAAATGAATGAAGTTGAAGGAGAGTGAGCAGAGTCAGCAGCAAGAGCAAGACTTCACTGCAAGGTCAAATCCTATCTAAAAACAGGCCTGACAGAAGACAGTTTTTCTTGGGGGATGATTTGTTCCTTTGCTGATGAGTACCTTCTCACTCTGTTACTAAATAATACTGTCGTGATTGATTCTCTCACCCAAGATGAAACCCAAGAGAATGGTGGCAAAAGCCTGGAACCCAGTGTTAGAGGACCCACTTCCAGCCCTAGCACCACCCTAGACTATGTGAGTGACCTTGGACTCCTAACCTCTCTGTGCCTTAATTTCTAGATCAAATTATATGGATTTGGGGAAAACTTCCTCCTGAGTCTGTTGTGATGAAATATGGTAGTTAATGTGAAATGCTTTGGAAAACTGTAAAGCACTCTACAAAAGCAAAGTATTAATATTTTCCTCTGAGAAGCAGGTTCTTAAAGTGACCCCCTGCCTAATCAGCATCTTCTACTTTCCTCTGTCTCTGCTTCAAGAAGCAGCACCTAAAAAACCACAAGGAAAAGAGCAGAGATTGCAGAATTCAGGGAACCAATGGCCTCTGAGGAAGAAAAGGAGCAGAGAAGCAAGAGTGTGAAGGAACCAACACCACACAAGGGCACCAAGCAATACCCGGCCTCCTTAGGATGTTTTTGCACAAAGCACATTTACTACCTAATTTATTTTATTCTCACAATAGCTGGTTGAGTCTATCCAAGTGGGATAGGCATTCTGCTCCATTCGAATGATGAATACACTGAGGCCTAATGGGACCAGTGACTTGTCTGAAGACCGTGGAAGCTCGGAGTGGAGCTGGAACTAGACTAAGGCTCATGATCCTAAGCGGGCGCCGTGTCCAGTGAGGCACACCATGCTGCTGGATCAGGCAGGAGCAAGTGAACCTCAGTCCTGCAGTCCCTGAGCCTAGGAGCACCCCAGGAGTCAGTCTTAGCTTCTCGAGTCTTCATAGACCGCTTTGCGAAGATGAAGAAGCTCTGTAAAACCAGCTTCCAGGAGAATGCGTGCACCTCACTCACAATTTTAACATTCAAGTTCAAGTGCTGGCTTGAAACCAACTTATGGATCTGGACTTGAGTCCCTCTTCTAGGGTATACTTAGAGGCATGTTCTAAGGCAAGGGGTGAAATGTATCCATTCAGGGAATAGCTGATATGAAGGGAGATCATTTTGTTTTTTTCTACATATTTGTTTTTTCTCAACTAACTCCTAAGTTTCAAAAAGAAACTGAGTTTGGCAACAGAAAAATAAAAAGTAGATTTCAATCCAAGCAGCCTGTTCTAAGAACTGCCAAAACTTTGGAGATACAAATCCAATTTTTAAAAGACTTCAAAGAGGGCCCAACAGTTATTCATGTTAGAAATTGCATTATTATTATTATTATTATTATTATTGTTATTGTTATTATTATTATTACAGTTTCTGCAATTTTAATCAAAATTAAAAGTCCTCTTCAAATCTTACCTAGCTAATACTAGATAAGGAAGCTAAATGTAAAATACTGAAATTTTCAAAGCTCTTTGCTCAGGAAAGTATCAGCTGGTGGGTAAAAAGATTGACAACCACTAACAAGAATAGTTTCATCTCCGGTTCGTAAATTGAAATCAAGACACGTTTAGAGTGAACTACAGCTGTGGGTTTCCTGCTCCCCAGTGAACACTCACACAACCATTCCTTAACCCCTGAGTCTCAACATGTCTATGCCCTTTTATATGTAAATTCTAAAAGTAACTTCTTAACAACAACAGCACCCAGGAAAGCCTGGCTTCAGTGGTGTTTGAGCTTCATCATCAAAGACGTGCCTGGTTCATTCCATGTGAGATCTCTTTATTGATTAGAAATTCTTTAAAACTGGGTATTTTCAAATTTTTTTCCGAAAAAATCTCATCCACTCTCACAGCTGATGGGAAGCCCCTCCAGACTCTTTCCAGGGGTTCAGTCCTTCTACCTTTTTACATGAAACCTAGACGTACCCCTGGAATTCCTCATTCAAAATATCAGAAGCTGAAGTCTCTTTTCCCCTTGAAACTTAATCCTCCTCTTCCAGCTCCTACTAAAGACACCATTATCTGCCTAGGTATGCAGCCGAGAAACCACCAAGACACCTTAGATGTCTCCAACTCTGTTCCCCACCCCCATACACCACCCCCATTCATTCCAGTCAGTTGCCAGGTCCTAAATTGTCCATCCTCAGAGCATTTCTCAATTGCCCCATCATCTTCATTCACACAGGTGCTCTCTTAGCTCTTACTGTACTGATGATACTGATTTTCCCACATCTAGTGTCTATGTGCTCCTTCTTAATACTATGCAGTACTTTTGGACAAAGATAAGAACTAAACACAACAGCTCTAATCAAGTAATTCCTGAAGCTCAAAGCCTTCAAAGGCTTTCTAAAATGTATTTAAATTCCTTAGCACGGCATTCATTCTTCAGGACCTGGTTCCTATATTTCTTTCTAGGCTTCTCTTCCTGTCTCCTATTACTATAGACTCCAGTCAAATGTCACTGTTTTCCAGTCCCCTGCTTCTTTCTACTCCCACTCTTTACTCCATTAGAGGGAGAGTTCTGGAGCTTCACTGCCTAGCTTTTCAAATTCAGCCCATTACAAGCTGTTACATTGGGCAAGGCCTCTTGTTTGTAACGAGAATAATAACATGGGTGCTGTGAGGATGACGTGTTTCAAGTATGCGAAAGGCTTAACAGAGTGCCCAGCACACAGGAAGATATAAATAATTGTCAAATATTGTTATTCCTGTGCCCAGAATACAATTTTTTCTCCCTGATTAATTTTTATCTAAATTCTTGTCATTTTTCAATACTGAACAGTCACCAATTCTTTGAAGCCTCCTCTTGTCCTTACAACTCGAAGGATAATCTTTCTCCTGTGAACAGGTCTGCATTTCTCTCTACCTTCGTTTAGATGTATACCATTTTCTAACATATTTATTTGTATCCACACATTATCTCTGCTACCAAATTACAAATTCCTTTTTAAAACCGGATTTATTCATTCAGTTCATAGCAACTGAGGACCTGCTACGTGCTGGGCACTGTGCTAAGCATAAGGTCAATGCCATGGTGCTCTTTCTGTGCTTGCCAGCATCTAGCACAGTAAGTCATCACTGGCCCTGGACAGACCTCTGCCATCAACAGATAATTATACCATTCCAATTGTGATTTGGTAAGGACATAAATGATCCCTTTCCCCAGAAATGGGCAGAGTGTTTAGGGCCCAATATAGAGAAATCAGCAATCTCAGACTATTTTATAATAGAACTTTAAAATTATAATCTTAAGGGCTTCTACCCCTTTTTAGTATTTTAAAAATTAATATTCTTATTTAACAAATTCCTACTTTTTCTTAGAACTTAAAAGCATGTATAGGTTTATGGAATATTATTCAGCAATAGAAAGGAATGAAGTAATCATACATGCAACAACTTGGATGAATCTAACAAGGTAACATTCTGTATGATTCCATTTATATAACATTCTCAAAATGACACAAGTATTGAGATGGAGAACAGATTAGTGGTTGGCAGGGGTTAGAGATGGTGGAGGAAGGAGCAGGTGTGACTATAAAGGGTGGTTCAAGGGAGGTTTTTGAGGGGCTGGGGCAGTTCTGTGTCTTGGTTGGGGTGGTGAGTACAGGAATCTACAGATGTACCACATTTTATTGTGGTTAGCTTTATTGTACTTTGAATATATTAGGCTTTTGTGGGGTTTTTTTTTACAAATTGAAGGTTTGTGGCAACCGTGTCTTGAGCAAGTCTGTTGGCACATTTTTTTCCAACAGCATTTGCTCACTTTGTATCTCTGTGTCACATTTGGTAATTCTTGTAATATTTCAAACATTTTTATTATAATTATATTTGTTATGGTGATCTGTGACCAGTGATCTTTGATGTTACAATTTTAATTGTTTTGGGTGCCACAAACCACACCCACATCAGATGGCAAACTTGATCGATAATGGTTGTGTGTGTTCTGCCTGCTCCACCGAGCAGCTATTTCCCCGTCTCTCCCCCTCCCTCTGGGCCTCCCTATTCCCTGAGACACAACAATATTGAAATTAGGTCAATTAATAATCCTACAATAGCCTCTAAGTGTTTAAGTGAAAGAAATAGTTTCACCTCTCTCCCTCTAAATTAAAAGCTAGAAATGATTAAGCTTAGTGAGGAAGGCGTGTTGAAAGCTGAGACAGGCCAAAAGCTAGGTCTCTTGGGCCAGTTAGCTCAGTTGTGAATGCGAAGGAAAAGTTCTTGAAGGAAATTAAAAGTGCACTCCAGTGAACACACGAATGATAAGAAAGTGAAACAGCCTTATTGCTCATATGGAGAAAGTTTTAGTGGTCTGGATAGAAGATCAAACCAGCATAGCATTTCCTTAAGTCAAAGCCTAACCCAGAGCAAGACCCTAACTCTCTTTAATTCTGGGAAGGCTGAGAGGGGTGAGGAAGCTACATAAGAAAAGTTGGAAGCTAGTAGCGGTTGGTTCATGAGATTTAAGGAAGGAAGCCATCTCTACACAAGAGCAAGCGCTGATGTAGAAGCTGCAGAAAGTTATCCAGATCTAGCTAAGTCAACTAATGAAAGTGGCTACACTGAACAACAGATTTTCAGTGTAGATGAACCAGTCCTTTATTGGGAGAAGATGCCATCTAGGACTATAATAGCTAGAGAGGAGAAGTCAATGCATGGCTTACAAGCTTTGAAAGACAGGGTGAATCTCTTGTTAGGGGCTAATGCCATTGGTGACTTTAAGTTGAAGCCAAT
Organism: Tadarida brasiliensis; assembly: GCA_030848825.1. Lineage (NCBI taxonomy): Eukaryota > Metazoa > Chordata > Mammalia > Chiroptera > Molossidae > Tadarida > Tadarida brasiliensis. Next base: position 193,499,991 of record CM061257.1, on the reverse strand, counting down.
GCTCATTCCAAAAATCCTAGGGCCCTTAGGAATTCTGCTAAATCTACTCTGCCTGTGCTCTATAAATGGAACAACAAAGCCTAGATGACAGCACATCTGTTTATAACATAGTTTCCTGGCTATTTTAAGCCCATTTTTGATACCTACTGTTCAGAGAAAATAATCCCTCTCAAAATATTACTGCCCATTGACAATGCACCCAGGAGCTCTAATGAAGATGTACACTGAGATTAATGTTGTTTTTGTGCCTGCTAACACAACATCCATTCTGCAGCCCATGGATCAAGGAGTAATTTCAACGTGCAGGTCTTATTATTTAAGAAATACATTTCATAAAGCAGAAGCTGCCATAGATAGTGATTCCTCTGATGGATCTGGGCAAAGTAAATTGAAAACCTGGAAAGGATTCATCATTCTAGATGCCATTGAGAACATTCACGATTCATGGGAAGGGGTCAAAATATCAACATTAACGTAAGTTTAGAAAAAGTTGTTCCAACCTTCATGGATGACTTTGAGGGGTTCAAGACCTCAGTGGAGGATGTAACTTCCCATGTGGTATAAAGAGCAAGAGGACTAGAATTAGAAGTGTGGTCTGAAGATGTGACTGAATTTCTTCAATCTCATGATAAAATTTTAATGGATGAGGAGCTGTTTCTTATGTATGAGCAAAGAATGTGGTTTTTTGAGATGGAATCTACTCCTGGTGAAGATGCTGGAAGATTGTTGAAATGACAGCAAAGGATAGAATATTGCATAAACTTAGATGACAAAGCAGTGGCAGAATTTGAAAGGATTGACTCCAGCGTTAAAAGAAGTTCTACCGTGGGTAAAATGCTATCAAACAGCAGCATTGCATGCTACAGAGAAATTGTTCCTGAAAGGAAGAGCCAATCAATATAGTAAACTTAATTTTTGTCTTATTTTAAGAAATTGCCACAGCTACCCCAACCTTCAGCAACCACCACACTGATCAATCAACATACATCAACACCAAGGCAAGATCCTCCACCAGCAAAAAGATTACAACTTGCTGAAAGCTCTGATGATGGTTAGTACTTTTGTAGCAATAAAGTAGTTTCTAATTAAAGTATGTACATTGTGTTTTTTATATATATAATGCTATTGCACACTTAATAGACTACATACAGCATAGTATAAACATAACTTTTATGTACACTGGGAAACCAAAAATTTGTGTGACTCACTTTATTGGGACACTGGCTTCATTGTGGGAATGTGGAACCCAACCCACAATATCTCTGAGGCATGCCAATGCACATGAGATAAAATGATAGAATTATGCACACACTTTGCGGCAATGTTGATTTCCTGGTTTCTATGTGCTAAATGTACAGGTTTATCTTTAGAAATGACCTGTGCTCTTCATAGAAATTAAAAGAAATCACCAAGTTTACCAGAGACTCATAAGGGCTGGGACCTCATTGGAAGCATAGGCAACTTCATGGGAGACTCTCCTTGTTGGTCCTGATGCCAGAGCTCATCAGAGGTGCGCTTGTCATCACATAATCTGCCTCTTTATCCCTGTCACTGCTTTCTTTTGGTACACATTTGCCTGCTATGTGCATTCTCTTGATCCCTTAATTTTCAACCTTCTATATTTTAGGTATATTTCTCATAAAGAACATTTTTATTCTCAATGCAACTTGAGAATCTCTGTATGTGAAGATGTGAGTTTAATCTGTTTATGTAGTATATTAGTCAGGGTTCAAATGGAGAAACAGAACCAGTAGGAGATATATATTAAGAGATTGATGGCAAGGAATTGGATCACATTGGGGGCTGGCTAGATGAGTCTAAAATCGTAGGCAGGCTGTCAGAAAGGGTAGGCTGGGACTCTCAGGAACAGGCTGAGCTGCTCTCCACAGACCGAACTTCCTCTTCAGGGAGGCCTCAGCTGTGCTTCTGAAACATTTGAACTGACTGAATCAGACCCTCACAGATAATCGAGGATACTCTCAATTACTTAAAGTAAATTGTGCACTGGCCGGTGTGGCTCAGTTGGTTGGAGTGTCATCTGTGCGCCGAAAGGTGGTCGGTTCAACTACCATTTAGAACACATTCCTAGGTAGCAGGTTCAATCCCCAGTCGGGGCATGTGTGGGAGGCAACCAATGGATGTTTCTCTCTCACATAGATGTTTCTCCTTCTCTCTCTCTCTCCTTCAGTTTGGGATTTGGTGTGTGACTTTTCAATCTGAGAATTTATATCTTACTAGTAACATGTCTACCAACATGTTACTATTCCCACATTACTTCTCTCCCCTTCTGGAACTCCTAGACACACATTGGAATTTTTTATTCATTCTTCACATCTTTCATTGACTTTGTCTTATCGTATATCTTTTGAGGTCTCCAAGTTGCATTCTTAAACTCATCTTTCAGTTTATTAATTCTTGTTTTGGTGTACTTTGACACATTCTGTTGAATTTTACAATTATGATAGCAGTATTTTACATTTCTAGAATATATGTTTATTTTCAAGCCTGCTAACTCTGTTTTTATAATGTCTTCTAACATTATGAATTCAGTTGAGTCGTTTATCTCTTTGAACATTTTTAACGTACTTATTTTGAAGTCCTTTGGGAACTGCTCTGTCTTCTTTAGTCTCTCAACTGGAAGTTCTCTCACTTGCTGTGCTTGCTGATTCTCTTATGGAGATGGATTTCCTGATGGCTTCATATCTTTTTACTATTAACTTATTTTTAATAGCTGTCTTCCTGGTAGTTTCTCAGCAGTGCCTGGACTGTGGAGGTGATCTCATCCAGCAGTTCAACATCTGCTTCTAATGGTACCCTCCAGATTCACCAGTTTTGAATAACTCAAAAATTGTTTCATAATAAAATGTGTATATCCTATATTTATGTATTTATATTTATTTATTTGTTCTCTTATTTTCAACTTAGGTTTTAGATTACTCAATTCTGATCTTTCTAACAATTCTGACAATCTCTAGGTTTAACCACTGAATTTAGACCATTTATAGTTATAACTCATATATTTGGACATATTTATGTTATGTTGTTATATGTTATTTATTTAACCTTTTATTTTGTTGTCTCTTTCCCATTTTCTCTAATTGGTAAAGGTTTTGGAGGGGTTTTACTTTCCCATTTGTTTTTCTTCTACTGGTAGGGAAATTGCATGTTCTTTATTCTTCTAGTAACCCTTAAGATTTTAGCACTATAGCATTTTAATTTTGGTTTCTGGGAAGAGATATCCTCAAACAGTTTTTTAAAAAATATATGTTTTTATTGATTTTCTTTTTTTAGAGAGAGAGGAAGAGAGAGGGAGAGAGTGATAGAAACATCGATGTGAGAATCATTGATCGACTGCCTCCTGCATGCCCCTAATGGGGATCAAGTCCACAACCCGGGCATGCGCCCTGATCGAGAATCGAACTAGTGACCCCTTGGTGCATGGGATGATGCTCAGTCCACTGAGGCACACTGGCCGAGCTTCCTCACACAGTTTTAAAGTTAGGCCCCGATGCCTGCTGGGTAAAGTGGATTTGTCCCTGAGTGTATAGCACACAGCACCTAGCACCTTCTTCCTTTGGCTAATGTTTTATTATTTTATTCACAGCCCAGGGTGAGTTGCATGCCACCATGCTACTTCTCAGGCTACTGATCTGAGTTTTCCATGACAATAGCCAGTGACTTGCCCAGCGCCAGCTGCCTGAGTTCCCGACTTCTCACCAGGCATCACTTGTCCTGTGACACAGCATCTCACAGGCCTTGCCAGCCCGTGGCCTCCCTGTCATCACTTCTCATTGCTTTAGTTTTGAGCATCCTCCTCATTTATAGCATCTTGACATTTTCGTTTCTTGCTTTCATACTTAGTTACATTTTTTTTAAATTTCTGAATATTCTGTTTATAGTGTCTCATGTTTGGAGTAGAATGACAGCATCCAGGGTTAGCTCAATATTCCCACCTAAATTTGCTCTATAAAGCCAGATGATTTTTAAAATTCATAAAAGTTTCTAGTCTAGCATGGAAGATCCTTATATATAAATCCCTTTATCATTGCAGAGTACTTCTTCAGCATAGAGGCGAGAGTGCGAAATAACTGAAAATCCAGCTAGTAGGTAGACAGAGTACTTAATTTTGTGTCAGGAAATTCAAGTCTTAGTGGTAGTTCTATTGCTAACTTCGTGACTTTGAGTAAGTTATTGAATCTCTCTGGGATAAGCTTTTTGCCCTCATATAATGTGACTACTGATGGTTCCCTCTGCCTCCTATTTCAAAGAATTCCCTTGAATATTAAATGGAAGATTAAATTACATACATGAAAGTCTTTAGGTTTTTTAGAAATATCTATAGGCAGATTTTTTTTTTTTTACAATTATTGTCCTTATTAATGATGAATTATCTAGAAGAGAAGATTTGAAACTTTTGGAAATTAATAATTACATTTCAGCTACCCTACAGCTTTGAGTGTAGTGCCCTAAACAGAACAGATGCTTGGAAATTATGAATGGATCAATGTGTAGCAAAGAATCCAAAGCACAATTTATAGGCTGGTGTTTTATTTGTGTAAAAGTTAATACATTCGGCTTTAGGCCTCATGTCATAATCTGAGGTATTAGGTCAGGAAATATTGTCAGGGTATTGCTCCCTAGAGTAGAATTCAAGCAAATCCAAACATATTTTCAGTTATTGGTAGACACTTAAGCTTTTAATGATGAGTTTTTTAAAAAATCTTACTCAGAATGAATGATTGCCCTTGATAGCTGAAGTGTAGCAAAGCCTTAAATAATACATAACTAATTGCTTGTTTTCTCTGATATTTGCGGTTAACGGTTTTTAATTGTAACATATGAACTTCAATACATTTGCCCTCAGAAACCAGAAGAGAGTGAAGGTAAACATGGTGATCGTGACCAACCCCAGGACCTGGTGAGGTACTCTTCCTGTTCCACCTGCTTGGGCAATACAAATTGAATTCTCCGCGTGAGACCTTCAGACAAGTTCTTTATGATGGAAACCCAAAGCGAGAGAGTTGATTGCAGCAGCTCCCTGGGCAGAGTCTTTCAGAATGAGCTATCGCCCAACATTGTCGAAAATGTACTTGTGCAATCTCAACGTGGTTTTTGGTCCCAACGGGGCACTGTAGGCACAGGCTTCGCCCGCAGGACAAGGGGCGATGTTAAGATCTGCCCATTATATTTATAGATTGGACCAAATGTGGGAAGCCGTCAGGGAAGCTGAGGCTCCACCATCCCAAGACTGAGTCCCTCAGCGCCGGCAGGTTACTTCTTGATGGGAATGTTACTACCCGGGGAGTAAAGAGGGTTATCCAACTCCTTCTCCACTCCACTTGTTTAAGCTCTGCTCGTGAACACCCAGCCAGTGCTCTTGTCAGGTCAGAAAGCTTTGCCTTCTAGTCTGCCTCTGCCTTGTTATGAAAATGCCATCTGTATATTTTATACCAGTCTCCGACTGAAAGGTATGTAATGCCTCCTCGTTGCTTAGCGTCTAAACTCCCTACTCTGCATTCAGCCCCATCCTCTGTGTGGTTCTGGTGCTGGCTCTGACTCGGTTCACCTCTGCCACGTGAATTCCCATTGCAGGTCCTTGCTCTGACAGCGTAGGTTATACAGGGGCCCAGGATGTCCTACTCACTTCCTCTTGTGAGGCTGGGGCTCCTCTAGCCCAAGAGGGTTCCCCCATCTCCAATGTAACTGAATCTGATTTGGGGACTGAAGACAGGTCCTCCTCTGTTTGGAAAGTTTGCCATTTTTGACCAAGTTCTTGGCTTTTGAATGGCTCCACTTGGAACAATGTGAGATACAGATGCTCGTTAGCCGTCCAGGTGAGCCAAGTCAATGTGGAATCACCTGGGTGGGGACTGTTGCAGCCAGATGTCCCTCTCATTCTGAATTCTCCATCCCTTTCAGAGCTGGTCCAAATCCCACCTTTTCCAGTCCACTTCAATGGGATCTCCTTTTCCTCTCAATGGTTCTAAATGTTATAGATTTAAAGTAAAACAATAAGAGAGAAAAACTTGTCTATATCAGTACTTCTCAAACCTGAGAAACATCAACCCCTTCATGGAAAAACAAATTCTCTCATATCCCTAATGTTAAATTATTTTTATGATGTAACTTAAAATCGACAAACATAAAAAGGCACAAATCCTGCCCTGGCTGGTTTGACTCAGTGGTTAGAGCATCGGCCCGCGGACCAAAGAGTTGCGGGTTTGATTCCGGTCAAGGGTATGCACCTCGGTTGTGGTTCATCCCCAGCCCTGGTTGGGGTCGTGCGGGAGGAGACCAGTGGATGTGTCTCTCTCTCTCTCTCTCCCCCCACTCAATCTGAAGATAAAAAATTGAAAAAAGTACCCTCAGGTGAGGATTTAAAAAAAAAAAAGACACAAATCCTTTACAGTTTTATTTCTTATAAAAAAATTATAAATTAAATAAAACAAAACCATAACAAAAATCAAGTTCACAGTGCATCACATTGTCCTCTTTCTGAACAGTAGGACAGATGATGTCATTTCGCTGAAAGCGAATTAGCAACAAAAACGAGAATGTGGTTCGAAGGGCGACAGTACAAGTTCTGGGTTCGGCCCATCTGCCACCTGTCGGCTCGGCAGCCCTGCACAGATAACTGCTCCGAGCTCAGTTTCCTCGCCCGGAAAACAGCTCAGCCGCTGCATCCAAATAAAGTCGCTGTGAGATTACATATGTCTGGAAAGGATTGAACTACAGGATAATTGTGAAGGATGAAACTAAATGTGCATGTAAAGTGCTCTACACAGAGTCTGACACACGATAGGTGTTCTGAAGTTGTTACATATTATCACTATTATAGCTACACTACCATTCTCATTTTATAATATTTAAAAACTGAGTCAATAAAGTAATTGTCCTTAGACAACACCAGTTTCTTTATGTCAAAATGTAGAGTCTGCGGTAGAGAGAGGAAACATGAGACATTTAGGCTTCTTTCTGGTCAGACATAAACTGACTCAATTTGAATAATATTATAAACACTCTGGAGCATATAAGTGGTATTACAAGAATATTTCATTTCATTTATGAATTTATTCCAACCCTGTTCCCACAAGGATTTGAGGCAGCTTTCCTATGCGTAATTGATAAAAAACAGACTGAAAAGGAAAACAAAAGAAAAAGAAAATAGGGAAGCTAGTGAAGAAGTCAGGTTACTATCAGTTAGGCATGCTGTATATTTCAATAAAGTAGCTACAGGTAATGCCAAAATGTCTAACTTTTTGAGGAATGGAAGCGTTAGGGGTTTTCCTCCTCTGAGTCCTCAAATAGGAATACTATTTAAAGGAGTGGCGTTGATTTCAACAGCATCCTTTCTTAAATCCAATTGTGAGTTTCATGCAAATGGTAACTGCTGTGATCCCCGATGCGAGAGGTGATACCCAAGATAAAATCAGTAAAGTCGGCTTCCGCACAAGGAGGACCCAGCCAGGCCCTGCTGCCATGGAGGGCCTGCCACCCTCAGGAGGCCTCCATGGACAGTACTTCTTTCATCTGGGCCTTTGGTAAATATTAAATAACAGATATTTTTCAGGCTGATGAAGATAAACTAGCTGCATTTTGAGTGAGACTCCTATGATGAAATCATCAAATGCTTTGTATTTATTGTATCCAATAGTAATGACATTACTATTAGCCCCCTCCAGTAGAAAATTTCATTAACTTAAATTACTTTTATAATGATACTTAAAATATACAAACATAAAATACACAAACTTCTTTTGATGCTTTCTATGTGGCAGGTTCTATGTGACTCTATAAATAGTTTTTGCATTTTATCCTACAACTATGCTATTTTACCAGGAGAAAAACAAGCCTCAGAGAGCTTATTTAACTGGTCGAGAGTCACAGAACTAACAAGTATCCATCAGAGCCGGGGTTCCACCCTAGATGTGTCCGACCACAGAGACAATGTTCTTAGCTGTCGTCCATCTTCTGCTACAGAGTACCTACCGTTAACGTCCAGAGCTGCTGCGGGAAGACAGGGGAGCAGGTCCAGACTTTTCCTCATTGAGCAGTTCAGGAGTTTTTTATAAATGTGTTGATTTTTATTATAGTAATGATTATAGACACTCATTGAGCCTATTATGCACCAGACACGGTGCTAAGCACTTTAATTGCATCATCTCATGTAATCTATTACCCTGTACGTTAGGTACCGGTATTATTATCCCCATTTTAGAGATGAAGAGACTGTGGACCAGGCAGGTGAATAACTTGCTCAGAGCCCCAGAGGTAGTGGTGCCAGCGTTTAAACCCACATCTGGGCCAGAGCAGGTCCTATTATGCTGCATTACAACTCCGACGTGGACAGAGGGCAGAGGGAAGTTATCATCGTTACAGATTTTCTTATCTCTCAAGTCACATGGCCATCCAACTGTGGGTACTCCAGAACTGTGGGTACTCCAGAACTGTGGGTTGACTGACTGAACTGCAGGAACATCACTGCTATTGGTTGTATGCTAATGGTGATAGTCTAATGATACATGCAGAAGGAGGTAAAAAGCTGTGGATGCAATGATGATACGTGATAGACAGACAGATTTTCCAATACATCTTAACTCTCACATCCTTTCTCCTGGGTGTCATCTTCAGAAACTTGGCCCATCCAATTACTAGGCAATTTGCCAGCATGCTCTTGTGGTAAGGCTAAGGAATACAAAGTTTAGGTCAGTCATCTAGAATTGGGAACTTTTTCTTTCCCCTGAACAATCCAGGTTTTCATATTTTTAAACAATGAGGTCATATGGTTTAAAAAATATTACATTTGATGTTCATTTTATTGGGAAATTAGTCCCAGTTCTCCACTTCTCTTAGTAAGGATAGACCTGGCCAAGTCGTCCTCAAACACCCTCTCCTGCCCCTGAAAGCCAGCCAAACTCCAGGGCAGAAGGTAACAGATTTCCAGAATGAAACCTTTCAACGCAGCAGCCAATCATGTGGGAGCAAAGGAAGCTCTCTCCTACAACTGAAACCGCAAGGGAGTTAGAACAGGAGGCAAGATAATTACCTACCTGGACAACAGCCAGGGAAGCAGCCCGGCCTCTTGTGAAAATGCCATGGGAAATGCAATGACCACATGTGGTAAGGAGGACCTCGGCTTCCCACCTGATCTGATAAGCAAGGTCAAGGCAGGACGCTGATCGCAGGGACAGAAGGGACTGGTATTTATTATTTATCCAACACTAGCAGCCTGGCGGGCTCTGCACGATGCAGAGCTCGATCTGAGCACCCACCTCAGGGCTTAACGTTTGTCTCTGGGGACCTAAATTTCTGGAGTTCTAATGCCCCCCATTTTCTTAAGCTTAGCCGTTAATGTCCGGGGTCATTAGTGACCTGTATGGGAGAGGGGGCAGTGGTTTGGGGGCGTTCACACTGTACCCTCACATATTCATTTCCCTAGGCTTCTCTTCCCATCTCCCTGCGGCTCATCCTTCAGGACTTAGCTTACATGTCTTTTCCCAGATCCCCCCAGGGTGGACAGGGGCACCACCTTGGGGATGCACTGCACTTTGTAACATCCTTTACCATAGCACTCACCTCACTGAACCGTGAACTCCGGTTTCTCCCACTAGACAGGACTGTTGAGAATTTTATTCAAAAGTGGTATCCCCAGTACAATCTGCTCTTCCATAACACGTGGTTTTGTGATGCAAATTATATACCCAAGTCATAAAGAGGGGTACGATATCTATATACTGTGGAAATCTTATTGGTTCATAGGCAATGTGTTCCAACACTTGACTGTTTTGTCCCATGAAACAGCAGCTGGTGCAAACTAACACAGCGACTAGCAAACCAGGGGAGATCACAGCACTCACCCAATGTTCCTTCTCTTCCCTGAGCACAATCCCCATCCACCCACTGCAGACATGCCTGGATCCTCTCCGCCCGCCCACTTCTGCAGGGTCACTTGCAGACAATTCCAGAACCTGTCAGTCACTTTCTGCCTCTCTCTGATAGAGGGTGTTGTCTGGCCTACAGGAGAGATGTTTGTCCTCTTGTATCAGTCGAGAGTGCCGAGGAATGAATGCCCCAGGAGTGATCTGCCACCTGACAGGGTCCCACAAGGGGCTGAGACTCAGAGGCTCCTAGTGGTAGATCTGCCCACTGAGCCCACTGGTAGCGTGAAGCAATTTTCCTCCTTTCCTTGTCTCACTGATTCACCCCCTCGCTGTGCTTCCAAGGAGCACCACCCTATAAGCTTGCACCGAAATCCTGATCCCAAGGTGCGTTTGGAAACCTCACTCTTCCCTTGACTCTGCCTTCCTGTGGTCTCGGAGTGCTTGCAGCGCCGCCCTCTCAGAGCGCCGGTCCTGCCCCCACCGCGCCGCCGCCCCAACCGCACCGTGCCCTCGCTCCCTTCCGCCTGCAGCCTTCACCTCCTTAAAACCTATTTAATGACTATTTACTGTAGTTATCTTTTAGAAATGTTACGTGTCTTTTTAACTATACCAGTTTTTTAAAATGTATCTTTATTGTTGAAAGTATTACAGATGTTGCCCTGCCGGTGTGGCTCAGTGGTTGAGCATCCACCCATTCACCAAGAGGTCGCGGGTTCGATTCCCAGTCAGGGCACATGCCCAGGTTGTGGGCCTGATCCCCAGTCGGGGGCATGCAGGAGGCAGCCAATCCATGTTCTCTCTCATCAATGTTTCTGTCTTTCTCTTTCGCTATCCTTTCCTCTCTTTCTAAAATCAATAAAGAAAAAAAAATTTTTAAGAAAGTATTACAGATGTCTCCCCTACTTTCCCTCATTGACCCCTCCCCACCCTGCGCCCCCCAGGCTTTCACATAACTATACTTTCATATAACTATAGTTTTGTTAAAGAACAGTTACCGTTTTTTTGTCATTTGTTTCGAAATTGTCTAGATTTCAAGTGGTCTGTTCTAACCTTCTTTTATCCTCAAGTCCTGTTATTTTTTGGTGCATAATTTTACCAAACGTGAGGTCTTTTAGGAATGCATTTATTATGTTACACCATGATCACCTGTTTTTAGCAAGGTACCTGGTATTCATAAGTTGATTAATGAATATTTGGTAAATAACCAAATAGAAGAATTACCGAATGAGCATTCTGGTTGTCCCCCCTAAACTTTGCAAAAGCCAAAATTTTCTATGTGACCGAACTTTCCATTTGTAGCTAAGACACCAATTCATATGTCCATCAGAATTTTCAGCAATGTTTCTCATTATGATTACCTGTCTTACTGGATTTAATTATATATCATTGGGTATTGGAAGAAACTTTTAAATGCTTAAGGAAGAAAAATATCCAAACAAAAAGTTCCTCTCAGAATTTAAATATGTATAATACATTATCTCTGGTGACACGTCCAATCCTACAGCAGTACAGCTACCTGCCGATCGATGGCAACTATTTTGGTGTCTGCAGGTAGGTTGCTCTTATTCCTGCTATTTCTAAATTTTAGAAACATTATTCACTGACAATATGCTATAATAAAGAGTACAATCAATTTATATAATTTAAATAAATATATTTCAGCCAACAAGATTAAAATGATCTACTTAACTCCATAGAGCAGTCAATAAATCAGCATGTATGGAATTGATTAAACCTTTTTTATGAGGAAGGGACTGTGCTGTGAATCCTGAGAAGATGCACAGACGTACAAAATGATCATTATCCTGGGTATTTCATGGCTGGCCTTCGAAGATTCTGCCCTCTTGTGCCCAGAAGTGCATGAGCCCCATGGTGGGATTTGAACGATGCGATAGCCTTAACAACCAACTTCTCCCCCTTCAAGGGGCTTTCATTCACTCAGGAAGGCAGACACAGTGGGAAGAACAACATGTTGAGACAGTAATACAAGTGGCACAGATTAGTTTCCTCCTGAACTCTGTGCCCCTCATGTCCCATGCTCTCATGAGTGGGTGGCAGGGGCGGGGGTGGGGGGGCGGTCTGTGATGTTCCAGGGCTTGACTTCTTTTTTCAAATTGGGCTTATGCATAAGATTTCAATATTTTGTAAAGAGCCCACTGCTGGGGGGAACGTTGAGAACATAGGCAGAATCCGTGAGAACAGGGGCTGGGGCTGGGGTTTTCTGTTAGCTCGGGCTGTGTAGGAAAGCCTTTCAAGGGAGAACAAGGAGAAAGGGTCTTAGGTGGGCCTTGAAAGAGGCGTGAGATTATGACAAGCGAGGAGAAGGGAAGTGGTAGGCCGGGAATGAGAGCCACCATTATATATACACACAGGGACGTAGAACTGCAATTAGCAAGTTAATGAATCCCCACCCAAAAGACCAAGGCAAACCAAACCAGACCAGCAAACAAAAAAACTCTGCTACCCACAGTCATTTAGAACTCAGTTCCTGATCCAGCTGCTTTGGTTGATGGTAGAAAAAGGCTTTGGCATGAGGCGTTGGGTCAGAAAGAAACACATTAATTCTCTTTTCAGCAAAGATCTTTGTTCTAAGAAAAATCTTGATTAATTCAATCAAGGAACATATGCCTACATATTAGCACCAAGCTTTCTCTTGATTCCAACTAGACTAAGTACACACACTACCACGCCTAAAATAAATTGTCCCCACCTCTGCACTTGACATTCCTTCTCAAGGCCCCTCTGCCCATCATCGCCTACCTCCCTCTTTACCTACCCAAGGACTGACATCACATGCACTTGGATTAATATTGTGTGGCACATTTTTGCCCCTTTAGTGATCTGCAATGGAGATTGGATGGGTCTTACAGAATAGATCCAAATTTAAGGACACAGGGACTTTAGATGCGTCCTGATTGACTGGCTAAAGTGGCTTATACCAATCCTGTCCCACGTGCATGCTTGAAAGCTTCTTTGCTAATTACTGAAAAATAACCTTGAGTGTGTCCTGAGAGATGTGACCGTTCCCAACCAGTTCTGTCAACGTTCAATGGCTATGCCTCACGGGTCAGAGAGCAACTCGGAGGACCGTGTCCTCATGAGAGTCTCTGGTACTCAAGGACAAGGCTGGGACAGTCTGTAAGTGCAGGAAGGGGGAGCTCATACAGGAATAGGCTCTGCTTATCTCTAGGACCGTGTTCATCTTTCAGCCAAATGGAGCTGGGACGGGACTTGCTATGTGGCAACTCTGACGTTCTCCTTCATGGAAGCTGACAGAAGGGACTGTTGCCTCCCACACCACACTAAGTCACGGGAGGCCTGTCACATGCAGCAATTTCATTTTAATTTATTATTCAACATTTACACAAGCTTAGGCTCATTTGGTATATGTAATACCTAGCAAGCCAAGTTTCTTTTATGAAAACCGAGAATCCAAACACAGAGCAATTACTCTGAAGAGGGAAAAAACCACTCTCGGTCAAATAGTGCCACTCTAAATATTGACACTGTATACTTTCTGCTCTGGCTTAACTGTTTGGGTCCCACTGGCCTTTACATGTAATTCTGTCTCTACAGGAGAAACTGCTGGCAGAAGAGGAAGGTATTAGATCTAGGACACTAATAGGGAGGGCTGAGAGTCTGAGCAGCAGGCCAGGAGGCAGGAATGGAAGGGTCAATGTGCTGAGTGGGGTAATAGAATATAAGCCACATTTACAAGTTACAATGACCATAGCCACCACTTACTGGTATTTTCTAGTTTTCAGTCCCTGTGCTAAGTGCTTTAGATATGTTAGCTTATTTACTGCTCACAAAAAAATGTCTTCTGGGAAGTTGTACAATAGCCATTTCACCCCATCACCCCTGAGGTCAACATGAACAGGCCACGCACAGTTACTGTTAATAGAATGGAGGTCTTTGACCCCCAGGAAGTCATCTTTCAACGTCCCCTCGATCTGGATATCTCTATCATCCCACCTCCCCAAGTGAGTCTCTGTTAACGTTTGCTTTGCATCTTTCTTTTCCTGCACAGCAATTTACATTGAGCATTTTTTCATGTCAAGAATGTTCATGTGAGACCCCAGACCTCTAGCTGAGCCCAGGGAAGACATACAGGATACCTGTCCCCAAGGCAGGAGCAGCTTCCTAATTCTAGAGAGGCAATGGCTTTGGGTGAAAATAGTCACAGCTCTTCAAACACAATCAGTTCTTCCTTTTTGTTGTTAAAGTCAGATCTCAAGGGGCTATCACAGTAGAAAGAGCATCCCACCCCATTTGTTACAAGAAGAAACTTGGCGATCACATGCTCCCATCCCCTTCTTATACCAGCAAAGAAACAGGCGCAGAGATGAGAAGCAGCGTGTCTGGATACACATAACCAGTTACCCTTAAACCTAATCTGTGTCCTGTGCTTCACCCTTCTGCCAACTGGCTACTCTCACGAGGCCAATAGTAGGTAACTGGACAGCCAAAATAATCTGAGTCTCAAAACTCAGTAACTGCCCTGGCCGGTTTGGCTCAGAGGTTGGAGCATCGGCCAGCGGACCAGAGAGATCCGGGTTTAGTTCCCCCTAGGGGCACGTACCTCGGTTGCAGTTTGTCCCCGGCCCCGGTTGGGGTTGTGTGGGTGGCAACCAGTCGATGTGTCTCTCTCACATCGATGTTTCTCTCTATATATCCCTCCCTCTCTCCCTCCCACCCTATCTGAAGATGAATGTGAAAATGTCCTCATTTAAATCCAGATGAGGATTTAAAATAATAAAAAAACTCAGTAACTAATGACTGGAGTCCTATCCTGAGCAACAACCTAGAACTATGAACGCCTGGCACTCCCATACAGATGTGAAAATCCAGCTAGCAAACTCAGAGGTTGAGAACTGTTTGCTCACAACTGAACAGAGCCTCCCTCTTACCCCTCGTTACTGAGTTCAGGGGTGTCCGCAGCAAGGCATCTGTCAAGTTGTGGACTCCCCACTTTCAGGCATGCAGGGCTGGGGAGACGTGTGACGTGGACAGGGAGAGCAGGCTTTTCTCGTTCAGCAGTGTAAAATTTGACTGGAAGCCATACATAGTCATTATCTAAATTAAGAAGATAAAGATAATGGAATTAAATTTAAAGATATCTAAAATCTCACCACCCAGAGATAATTAATGTCAATATTTTGTCTATTCTCCTAGGTATTTTTCTATGGATATATGTGCGTGTGTTTGTTTCTCTGTGCTTAAATATATTTTTTTATTAACAAAGAGAAAATAGTACAGTTACTGTTTAATAATTTGTCATTAATAATAATAACAAGTGTATCCTCATGTCGGTAAATTTACTTCTGTAATTTTAATTTTTGTAAAAGTAAATTTACCTATTTTGATGGATACAGAACATTTTATGATTATGTCTTCATTTAATTCACTTAGCAAACATTCATTGAGCACCTATTTTGCCCCAAGTACTATGCTAAGTGTTAGAGATGCAAAGGCGAATAAGACAGTCAGAATCTCAGCCCTCATGGAGTTACATTGCCACCCCGGACCCCAGCCCGCTTCCCAGCACCAGTCAACGATCTGAAGATGGAACTCTCAGGTCTCTGGAGCAGGCCAATAGCTGGCACCCAAGATGCTGTGGTGGCAGCTTACGGTCATAGTTACCAAAGGCGAGGAGATCTTCAGAAAAGGTTTCCAGAGAACATAAAACTTTCTCATATCTCCTCTCCACTTGCCTTCTGATCCCGCTCTTACTGTAGAGTCTGGGGCATATTAAGTACCCAATAAATTCCTGTGGATTGACTGAATGCCAGTTATTATTATCTGATCTATGAATCTGTTTTTTAAATGTTTGTTATAAAATAATTTACTCCCCAGCAATTTAATGTTAGCAAGCAGAGAACACTGCACAGAGGTCACCTTGCTGTTCTTTGTACTATACTAGTCTGTTCAATATTAAACCCTGCTAGTCTATACTATGCTGTGCTAAAATTAGTACCATGTGAATAGCTCATCACGTAATTTCTATACTTTGTCCTAGTGATGAGTCTATAAAACATGTTTTTCATTCACCACCCTATTTGGGTAGGATAGCATTACCCCCTTTAAACGTGGAGAAAGTCAAGCCCAGAGATCTTAGGTAACCTGCTGAACGTCCCAAACTAACAGCTGTGGGAACCTGAGCCAGAATACAGGCCACGGGTTTGCGTGTTTCTTTAAATACAGAGCATCAGTAACAAAGTAGTTAAATTCAAATAAAAGGCCAGCTACAGTGGAGAAGTAGATGACAGACAGCAGGACCTCCTGTCTGTGGTGCGGCAGAAAGAGTTAAGAATCATAGGAAAGTGGGTTTCGATCTCAGTTCCATTTACAAATTTCTGAACTTCTGGAACGCAATAGGGATTTGCAGAGTTGTGGTGAGTCTTCAAGATACTGTATAAAAAGTGCCTGACCAGGGGCTGGTACATAATAATGATGAATAAGAAGATGCCATTGTTGATATCATCAGTATCATTATCGCTATTATTATTGTCTCCTGCAAGAGAGAGGATTCACTTCCCCAATTTCTTATTAGAATGTGCAGAAGCTGAGGAAGTGTGGTACTGCTCTTCCGTCTGCCATGGGGCTCTGTTTACATCTTGAATTACTCAAATTAAATGTAAAAACAGCTTCACAGCATCTTAAAGTGCTCATTACTTTAATTCAAACAGCACAGAGTTCCCCTCAAAATAGATGACTCTGTCCATCTGTTTATTTCCCTCTGCTAAACTGATTTCCTGCTTTTCTTGAGCTGGTGAGAAACACTTCAAAGAGAGCTGACATAAACTAAGGGGAAGTCTAGAGCTCACATCACGGGCTCCTGAGGGCCTCCTGGAGGGAGCAGGCATCAGCACGCTCTCCCGTCCCGTCCCAGCAGAGCGCGGTGTCCACAGCTCACAGGCACTGCGGCTCCAGAGAGCTACTCTGAGGAAGGATGTGTTTGCATGCTAGTTTTTCCATTTTTGACATCAATCATTTTCTTACTTTCAGTCATATAAAACCCGTAAATTTTCACATATTTTTAGGTTCTGTCGTTATTTGTCCAAACACATATGATTTAACTGTTTGTTAAACAATGGATTGATCCCTTTAAATATGTAGACTTCTATTTGGGCCTCCATTTATATTCTTGACCCAAGACTAGAAGGGAAGGGCCTATTTCCAGCTTCCGGTGACCGCAGTGATGATATGAGGCCATGTGTCTGATAGGGCAAGTGTTGGACAGACTAGGAAAACCGAGAGGCTCTGACAAAGTAATTGCTTGTTTTATGATTTTATGTAGACTTGATCTTTCTATTCTTGATTGTAAATATTAATCAAATGATCAGGTTCTCAGGCTACAAGTTTATTTCTTTTTAATTTGTCTTTATCATTGAAAGTATTACAGATGTCCCTCCTTTTTTCTCCCACTGACACCCTCCTCCCCACTCCCGTCCCCCCCACCCCAGCCCCACCTTTACCACACTATTGTCTGTGTCCATTGGTTATGCATATAAGTTCTTTGGTTTATGTCTTCCCACACCCCACCCTCCATCCCTCTGAGGTTTCTCAGCCTGTTCCCTACTTCCATTGTCTCTGGATCTATTTTGTTCATCAGTTTAATTTGTTCATTACATTCACATATAAGTGAGATCATGTGATATTTGTCTTTCTCTGATTGGCTTGTTTTGCTTAGGATAATACGCTCCAGGTCCCTCCATGTCGTCTCAGAGGGTAAGAGATCTTTCTTTCTTACAGCTGCAAAGTGTTCCATTGTGTAAATGTACCACAGCTTTTTTATCCATTCATCTATCGATGGACACTTGGACTGTTTCCAGATCTTAGCTATTGTAAATAGTGCTGCTATGAACATAGGGGTGTATATATTCTTTCTGATGGGTGTTTCAGGCTTCTTAGGATATATTCCTAGAAGTGGGATCACTGGGTCAAAAACAGTTCAATTTTTAATTATTTGAGGAAACACCATATTGTTTTCCTTAGTGGCTGCACCAGTCTGCATTCCCAACAGCAGTGTGCTAGAGTACCCTTTTCTCCACACCCTCGCCAGCACTGGTTGTTTGATGATTTCTTGATGGCGGCCATTCTAGCAGGTATGTGGTGATACCTCATAGTCATTTCAATTTGCATCTCTCTGCTGATTAGAGACATATGAGCATTTTTTCATATGTCTCTTGGTCATTTGTATGTCCTGTTTGGAGAAGTGTTCATTCAGGTCTTCTGCTCATTCTTTAATTGGATTGTTTGTCTTCCTTTTGTTGAGCTGTATGAGTACTTTATGTATTTTGAAAATTAACCCCTTATCTGATATATCTTTGGCAAATATGTTCTTCCATACAGTGGGTTTCCTTTTTATTTTGATGCTGGTTTCTTTTTCTGTGCAGAAGCTTTTTAGTTTGATGTAGTCCTATTTATTATTTTTTTTCCTTTGTTTCTCTTGCCCTAGGCAATGAATCAGTGAAAATTCTGCTGCATGTGATGTTTGAGATTTTGCTGCCTACATTTTCTTCTAGGATTTTTATGGTTTCATAACTTATATTTAAGTATTTTATCCATTTTGAGTTTATTCTTATATATGGTATAAGTTGGTAATCTAGTTTTATTTTTTTGCATGTACCTATCTAATTTTCTAAACACCATTTATTGAAGAGAATGTCTTTACTCCATTGTATGCTCTTGCCTCCTTTGTCAAATATTAATTAAGCATAATGTCTTGGGTCAAATTCTGGATTCTCTGCTCTGTTCCATTGACCTATATGCCTGTTCTTGTGCTAGTACCAGGCTGTTTTGATTACAGTGGTTTTGTAGTATAACCTGATATCTGATATTGTGATCCCTCCCACTTTGTTCTTCTTTTTCAAGATTTCTGTGGCTATTTGGTTCCATATAAACTTTTGGAATATTTGTTCTAGATCTGTGAAATGTGCCATTGGTATTTCAGTAGAGATTGCATTGAATCTATTGCTTTAGGTAGTATGGACATTCTAATGATGTTGATTCTTTCAATCCATGAGCATGGTATATGCTTCCACATTTTTATATCTTCTTCTATTTCTTTTTTCAATGTCCTGTAGTTTTCTGAGAACAGGTCTTTTATCTCCTTGGTTAAGTTTATTCTAGGGTATCTTAATTTTTTTGTTGCAATGGTAAATGGGATTGCTTTTTTAGTTTCTCTTTCTGAGTTCATTATTGGTGTATAAAAATGCCATCAATTTCTGGATGTTGATTTCATATCCTACTACTTTGCCAAATTCATTTATTAAATCCAGTAGATTTTTGATGGAATCTTTAGGGTTTTCTGTGTACAATATCTTGTCATCTGCAAATAATGACAGTTTCACTTCTTCCTTTCCAATTTGGATCCCTTTTATTTTTTATTCTTGTCTGATTGTTGTGGCTAAGACTTCCAGTACTACATTGAATAAGAGTGGCGAAAGTGGACATCCCTGTCTTGTTCCTGTTCTTAAGGGAAATGCTTTTAGTTTTTGCCCATTGATTATGATGTTGGCTATAGGTTTGTCAAATATGGCCTGTATTATGTGGAAGTATGATCCCTCTATTCCCATTTTGCCTAGAGTTTTTATAAAAAATGGGTGCTGGATTTTGTCAAATACTTTTTCAGCATCTATTGTTGTGATTTTTGATCATATGATTTTTTTTATCTCTAATTGTGTTTATGTGGTGTATTCCATTTATTGATTTGCAAATATTGTACCAGCCTTGCATCCCTGGGATAAATCCCACTTGGTCATGGTGAATAATTTTTCTAATATATTGCTGGATCAGATTTGTTAATATTTTGTTGAAGATTTTGACATCTATGTTCATCAGGGATATTGGCATGTAGTTTTTTTTGTTTGTTTGTTTTTGTTTTTTTGTAGCATCTTTATCTGGTTTTGGAATTAGGGTTATGCTGGTCTCATAAAAAGAGTTTGGATGTCTTCCTTCCTCTTGAATATTTTGGAATAGTTTGAGGAGAATACTTGTTAGTTCTTCTTTCAATGTTTGGTAAAACTTCCCTGTGAAGCTGTCCAGATCAAGGCTTTTGTTCACTGTGAGTTTATTGATTACTGCTTCAATTTCCTTAGTCGTTATTCGTCTATGCAGGTTTTCTGACTCTTCCTGGTTGAGTTTAGAAGATTGTATGATTCAAGGAATTCGTCCATTTTGCCTATGTTGTCCAATTTGTTGGCATATAATTGTTCATAGTATTTTCTTACAACCCTTTGTATTTCTGTGTATTTCAGTTGTTATTTCACCTCTGTCATTTCTGATTTTATTTATTTGGGTCCTCTTTCTTTGTTTCTTGGTGAGTCTGGCTAAAGGTTCATCAGTCTTGTTTATCTTTTCAAAGAACCAGCTCTTGGTTTCATTGATCTTTTGTATTTTTTTTTTAGTCTCTATGTCATTCATTTCTGCTCTGATCTTTATTATTTCCTTTCTTCTAATTGCTCTGGATTTTTCTTTTTGTTCTCTTTCTAACTCTCCAAGTTTATTAGAAATTTTTCTTGTTTCTTGAGATAGGCCTGTGATGCTATGAAATTCCCTCTCAGGACTGCCTTTGCTGTGTCCCATAGATTCTGTGTTATGTGTTCATTTTCATTCATTTCCTGGAAGTTTTTTATTTCTTCCTTGATTTCATTGGTAACCCATTCATTGTTTAATAACATGTTATTTAGCCTGCATGTGTTTGAATGGTTTTGAGTGTTTTTATTATAATTAATTTCTAGTTTCATGCCATTGTGATCTGAGAAGATGCTTGATATGACTTCAATCTTCTTGAACTTGTGGAGACTTAGTTTGTGTCCTAACATGTGGTATATCTTTGAGAATATCACATGTGCACTTGAAAAGAATGTATATTCTGCAGCTTTGGGGTGAAATGTTTTGTAAATATCAATTAAATCCATTTGATTTAGTGCATCATTTAGGGTTTGTTTCCTTGTTAATTTTTTGTCTTGAAGATCTATCCAGTGATGTCAGTTGGGTGTTAAAGTCCCCTACTATGTATTATTGTCAGTCTCTCCTCTAAAGTCCTCCAGAAGTTTTTAAATATATTTTAGTGCTCCTATATTGGGTGCATGTATGTTTACCAGGGTTATATCTTCTTGGATCAATTCCTTTAATATTATGTAGTGACCTTCTTTGTCCCTTATTATGGCCTTCTTTTTGAAGTCTATTTCAACAAATATGAGTATTGCTACCCCTTGCTTTTTTTTTCTCTCTCTTTTCCCATTTGCATGGAATATTTTTCCCATCCCTTCACTTTCATCCTATGTGAATATTTTGTTCTAAGGTGGGTCTCTTCTAGACAGCATATATATAGGTTGTGGTTTCTTATGCATTCAGCTACCCCATATCTTTGATTGGAGCATTTAATTCATTTGCATTTAAAGTTATTATTGATATGTATTTATTTAATGCCATTTTTGTTTTTATGCCTGTGTTCCTTTCTCTCTCTATGTCTTATTCTTCTTAAAGCAGTCCCTTTAGCATTACTTGCAATGCTGGGTTGGTGGTACTGAACTCTATCCGTTTAGCCTTCTTTTGTCTGAGAAGCTCTTTATTTCACCTTCTATTTTAAAGGATAACCTTGCTGGATAGAGCAGTCTTAGTTAAGGTTCTTTCTTTTCATTAGTTTGCGTACTTCATGCCAATCCCTTCTGGCCTGAAGTATTTCTGTTGAGAAATCCACAGACAGCCTTATGGGGACTCCCTTGTAAGTAACTAACTGTCTCTCTCTTGTTGCCTTCAAGATTCTCTCTTTGTCATTAGCCTTGGGCATTTTAATATGAAGTGTCTTGTCATGGGTCTCTTTGGGTTCATCTCGATTGGGACTCTATGCTTCCTGAATTTGTGTAACTTTTTCTTTCACCAGGTTAAGAAAGTTTTCTGTGATTATTTCTTCAAACAGGTTCTTTATCCCTTGCTCACTTTCTTTTCCTTTTGGTACCACTATGATTCAGATGTTGTTACATTTTATATTGTCCCAGAGTTCCTTTAAACTATCTTCATTCTTTTTAATTCTTTTTTCTTTTTGTTGCTCTGTTTGGGGTTTTTCTACCTCATCTTCCAAATCACTGATTCTATCCTCTGCTTCATCCAGCCTACTTTTAATTTCTTTGTGTATTCTTGATGTCAGATATGCTATTCTTCATTTCCAACTGGCTCTCGTTCAGAGTTTCTATATCTTTTGTCATGTTGATGTAGTTTTCATTAAGTTCTTTGTAATTCTCACTAAGTTGTTTGAGCATTCTTGTAACCATTATTTGGAACTCTGTGTCTGATAAATTGCCTGTTTTAATTTCATTTAGTTCTTTTTCTGGAGATTTGTTCTTTTCTTTCATTTGAGGGTTGTTTCTTTGTTGCCCCACTTTAGTTGTCTCTTTGTGTTTGTTTCTATATGTTAGATAGAACTACTATGATTCCCAGTCTTTGTGGGGTGGCCTTATGTAGTAAGTGTTCTGTGGAACACAGGGTAGAGTCTCCTTGATCTCCTGAGCTGAATGCTCTAGGAATATCTCCTGTGTGGGTTATGTGGACTGTCCTTTTGTAATTGGGTGCTGATTGTTGTTGGCCCATTCACGGGTAGGATCGATTTTCACCCCTTGGAAATGAGTTAGCAGGATGGGGCCAGCAAGATATGAGGATGCAAATCCAATTGGCCCTTGGATTGGGGTGACACAAGCCCTCAGCCCTCAAGCGAGGAGCTAGCTGCTTGCTTTCTAGCTCAGTGTTGCCCCACCAGAGACCCTGAGGGGAGACTCCATGGGACTCACATCAGATACCCTAGTTCTGAGTTATGTCCCCTTTCCCCTGTGCAGCTGCACCAGCAGAGATGTGCTGGTGGGATTTGGAGGAAGAGGACATAGTTACCCCAGACTTCGAAGTTCTTAAGTGCTGCAGTGCTCTTTGATTTTTACACAACCTTGAATTCAGTGTTGTCCTTGATAATTCCTAAACAGTTTTAGTAATAGGCAGATAGCCCTGGTTGGTTTGGCTCAGCGGTTAGAGCGTTGGCCTGAGGACCAGAGAGTCCCGGGTTCCGTTCCCACTAAGGGCACGTACTTTGGTTGCAGTTTTTCTGAGGCCCCGGTTGGGGTCGTGTGGGTGGCAACCACTCGATGTGTCTCTCTCACTTCAATGTTTCTCGCTCTCTCTCCCCCCCTCTCTTCCTCCCTCTCTATCTGAAGATAAATGCAAAAATGTCCTTGGGTGAGGATAAAAAATAATAATAATAATAATAGGCAGATTTTCCCATTTACATTAGGAAAATAATTACCAAAAATCTTACCATTTCTATAAGTGACTTATTTTTATTTTTCTATGTGCCACCTTAGTCCATATTATATGCATTACTAAAATTATTAAAATTTTAAATTCTAACCTAGTTAGAATTTTTATATTCTATTTGTATATTCTATTTTGGTATAAGTAATTTTTTCTATGTTGTCACAGAATCATCACAAATGACCACAGAAAATTCATCAGTTTGGTAGACTATATTTTATATAACCATTTTTCTATTGCAAGTTTTAGTTGTGTCCAGTTCTTTGCTCTTAAACAATGTTGCAGTGTATTATACTCCCTCTCCCTGACTGCCCCTATTTTGGGGCTTATTTAGTAGAACTAGTAGTAATGTTAGTAGAAAAATAAGCATTCCACAATCCATTATCGAGAACCCTTGGGACAATTACGTTTTGAAATTCAGAATCAATTAGATTTTAGAAAGGTTACATGGTGAGTTTGCTGTGTATCGTGTAAAACTACCAGCAGTGTCTGAAAGCAACAGCCCGTAATCAATCCCATTGATATTTCAGTAGTGACATATATGAATATTCACCCTCAGCAGTATAAATAGACTATAAATATCCCCCTCATCAGTTTAGTTCAGGTTTTGCTATCAAATGAGATCATATCAGGTCAGTTATTGATGCTAGATGAGTTATGGAAAAACTTTTCAGAGCTTTTTGGATTTGGAACTGAAAATAAGATATTGAGGAATAATAGAAACTATAATTAACACGAACTTCCATGAATTTATTATTATACCAGAATTAATTATTAAAGGCCAGACACTATATATGAAGCTCTTTAAACTGCATAGATTTGGGTTTTATTTTATTTGAAAACCTTTTTCTTTTAATAAGGTTACATTTATTTGAATGTAATCTTAGGTGTCTATGCTGTCATATAATTTTATTTTTAATTATTGGTTGCATTTATTATGTTTCTTTCTCTAGTTGAGGTATCCTGTTTGCTTTTAAATTTTTTATTCTATTTCAGAAGGTCTATATTTTTATTTTAATGGTTATATTTGTATTAATGTTTCTTATAGTGTTTTGAATTCCCTCTTTACTTATTTATAATTGTCCTCAGTTTAAATATCATCATTTAACTATCATCTATTACCTATGTAACAGTCCATTATCTTATTCTAAAGTCTCCTTTTTTTCTCCCTTCTCTTACTTTTTAGTTGCATTGTTTCTATTCTATCAGAACATATGATGCTTACATATTACTCCTCAACCTATGATGGCCTTCTCATTCTAAGATCTGCAGCTAAATGTATGAAATAGTCACCATTAGTCCTTCTGTAGTGTTTTTTTTTTTTTTCATTGGTTGGATGATATTCATTGTCTAAATTAATGGTTGGTAAACATTTTCTGTAAATTAGGGCCAGAGGGTAATTATTTTAGGCTTTTTAGGCCTATTATATCTGCTCAACTCTGCCAATGTTATCTTAAAAAGTAACCATAGACAATATGTAAAGAGATGAGTGAGGCTGTGCCCCAATAAAGTTTTATATAAAAATGGGTGACAGCCCAGGCTGGTGTAGTGCAGTGGTTGGAGCATTGGCCCACACACCAAGGGATCACAGGTTCAATTCCTAGTCAAGGGCGTGTACCTTGGTTGCAGGTTTGATCCATGACCCTGGTCAGGGCATGTGCAGGAGGTGACCTCTCTCACATTGATGTCTCTCTCTCTCTTTCTCTTTCTCTTTCTCTCTCTCTCCCCTTCCCTCCCTCCCTTCCACTCTCTCTAAAAATAATTGAGAAAGGTATCTTCAGGTGAAGATTAACAAAAAATAAAAATAAAAATGGATGGAAGACTGAATTTGGCCTCTGGACTATACTTTTGATCCCTGCTCTAAATCCATAGGAATGGGATATGTGTCTAATACTTTCTGAGCTGCAGCACATTCAAAACAATTTCATATGGCCTTGATAGTTTAAGGATAGTACAGCTGGGTACAATAGCCTTGTTCTGCACTTTCTTCCTCAAGCTTATTGAAATTGCTGGTTCACTATTGTCTTGCCTTGTAATAATATATAGTTTTTGAAAATGTGATACCATTCTGATCCTTTTGCCTTTGTAATATAGTTTATCTTTCGTCTGGAGGCCTTAGGGAATTTTCTTTATCTTTAACATCTAATGGTTTTACCAGGATATTTGTCAAGCATAGAAATCATTCTCCACAGTACTCAGTGAGCCCTGATTCAGATCTTCTTTTTTATGGAAAGTTTTCTTGGATTTTAATTATAGTTATTACATCTGATTCATTGTTTCAGGTTTCTTCTTTAGGGACAGCAATTATATTTAAGCTCATTCTTTTTTTTTTGCCTGACTTCCATTTCAACCACTTTTTTCCTGATCTGTTTTACTTCTTTCTTTTTCTTGTTTTAATTCTATTAGATGCTTATCTGCTCACTTCAGTGCCCTTTATCAAGTTTTTACTTCTAATATCATTTTTGTCTTTTTCTTCTATTTTTTCTAGAGTTCCATCAACTTATGTTTCATTCCTCCTATTTTGTCTGTGTTACTGGTTTTTGTATTTCTGATTCAAGGTGTTTTTTTTTTCTTTTTCCATATTTCTAAATCTTGTTTGAGGATTCATAATTCCATTTAGAATCTCTGTTAAAGTTTTCTTCAGTTTCATAGCTCATTTTTGAGGGACAACTTTTCATCAGAAGTAACATTTTATTCACATCATCCTTTTGCAGTAACTTTGTATAGATATGGTATGCTCTTTTATTAGTCCTATTCATTTTGTGGAGAGAGTTCCTAGTTTGAAAGCAACTTTTTCTGTAAATTCTGTCTTCTTTGGGGCAGGTTCTTTTAATGATGATTTTGTTAGTGGTCTGAGGAGGGGCAGGAATTGCATGTTTTGTTTCTCTTTGATGTCTTCAGAACCCTTAATTTTCTTCTTATTTCCTTGTTTTCTCTTCACTGCATCATTACCTTAAGCCCCTTCCCTATGGCCAGGACTATGAACAACCAAGTCCTGATCTGTGTTCAGTATTTTGGCATTTACTGTTGTACTTTCTCTTTCTGCAGGTGATTTTGTCAGAGCTGCCTCTAAGTCAGAACAGAGCTCCCTCTGTTCTTTTATTACTGAGTCTTTTAAGACTATTCTCCCATTCTCTGCACCTACAGACTTGCAGCAGTGATGGGCAGCAAGATCTCTGTTGGAAATTCTTTTTATACTCACAGGTAATTTAAAGGTTATAGAATTCTCTTTATTCTGATATTATAGAAGATATGTTTTTTTTTGTGTGTGTGTGTGTATTGTTTTTATTCTTTTTGTTGATTTTATATTTTGAGGGGAAGGGGGAAAGGAAGATTTATAATCAGGTATCTACAATTGTTCAGCAAACCTAGATGTCCCACCTATTCATTATGATACTTTTGAAAGTATATCAAAATTTCTTGTTGATCCAACAATTAAGCCTAGTAAGGTGTTTAAAGATACAATTCCATATCTCCGAGGTTCATAGTTACATCATGGAGATTATCTTAAAAATTCATTCCTAATACTATAAAACACCCACTAGCTAACCCTGTTTTTCTTTAGATAAAAGTTCCAGGCATGAATTAACATAAATTCTTTCATAATGTAGTGAGGTATATAATACCACATAGTTATTATTTACTTCTGTTATTCCATTATAGTACATTATTATTATCTAATTTACTAACCTTATAAGGACATGTCATATTTTGATGCTTGCATACATTTGTGCAAATGACAACATCTTAGAGTATTAGCCCAGCAATTCAGTGGCAGAGCAAACAATCTAATGGGGTTGCCTCAAGACTCACAGGCTCCAAATTTCTCTCCCCTTACATTTCACCGAGAATTAATGGTATTAATGGTTAATGTTCGTCATTTTTCATCTTAATGATATTAAATATATCTGTTATACTATAGATATATTACCAGTAGAAGAGGCACATTAAATTATTATTATCAATTCACAGTTCAATGCCCAAGGAAAGCCTTGAGAAAATGAGACTCAGGATCAGTAAGACTATTCCGTTAAAAGGTAGGCATTGAAGAAGCTAAAAACACCAGCAAAACAACAACCGCAAAATTAATAGCAGCAGCAGCGATAGTATTGGCTAACATGCAGTAAGCACCGACTGTACTAAGCCCAGGCACTCTACTGACCTATTTACAGAATTCCATCCTCTTGATAATCCTTTGAGGTAGTTAATATCATTATTTCTATTTTACATATAAGGAAACAGAACTTCAAAGAAGCTAAGTCACTTTTCTAACATACAAAAGGAATTCACATCAGTGGGTATAAATTATCTCATTTAATCATCATAAACATCTTAGAAGAAATTTACTGTGATTTTTCCCATTTTCCAAATAAGAAAAGGTAAACTCAGATAATAAACTGTCCGACCTGAGAAACTTTAGAATTAGTTAAAAGCAGAACAAATAACTCACAAGGAAGTTAAAAAATAAAAAGAAAACTAAGTCACCCATATTTCCACCATCTTGTATTTACTACTGTCAATATTTTGCTTTATCCCCTCTCAGTAAATACACAAATACATACGTGGGATTGTAGCAAATGAACTGTTTGTAAACTGTTTTAGTTAGTATGTGAAAATTCCTAATGTGCATGTTTCATTCCTCTACTGTTGATTTTTTCAGGTTGTTCCTTTTTTATTTGTTTGTTTATAAGTAATACTGTGATTAATATCAAAAAGGGCAATATTTTTGCACTTGCCTAGTTATCTCCTCTGGATCTAATTCTCAAAGTTCACTTCTTACTTAAAAAGTATTCCATCTTTAAAATATTTAATACTTAATAATTAAATTACATTTCTAATAATTTATCATGTTCCACATCAGAATAATGCCATATTATTATGTCATGGTTTTGAATGTCAGTCAATATATTGCAATGTGTGATCACAGAACTCTGTATATACATGCACATTCATACTCTAGTACATAACAGTGGCTAATCATATTTTTATTGAAATAATTTTAAAAGACCTATCACTGAAAAATTAGATAAACATTTCTGTAGATCAGAAACACTCAAAGGCAATGGCAGCTCTTGGTCCTACTGGAATAGAAGCAGACAAAGGCAGCCCACGGTTCATTCCAAGAGAAAGTGATCAAACATACCTATTCATGGTGACAGTCATATGTAGACTCACTCTGTGAGAAGTTCTAGAGTGGGGCTCTCCCAGGGAAGCAAGGCTGAAAAATGTTTAAACTGCTACTTGGGTCTGCTGAATGGCTAGGTAATTAAATATATAGCCCCATGGGATGAGAGTTAAGGGGCTCTATTATGAGACCTGTTTCTGAACTAGGGACTCTGCTTGAGGGCCCTGATGAAGACAACCCAATCACATCCAGTTGAGAAGATTGAAAGCACAGAGAAAAATATAACAAAACTCCATGGCCACCTTTCAAGTGGACTTCAAACACTGGAAGACGAGAGGCAAGGGAAAGCAGAAAATAAATTTGTCAGCCTTTCTCCCAACTACATCCCCCTCTGTCTCCCTTGCTAAGGATTGTTCTGAAACACAAAAGTTTCGTGTGGCCTCAGCGATGAGCAACTGAGCTGTACTTGTTATGCAATTTGGCCATCTCAGTCATACACTCCCTCATATTTGACCTCTCTCCTTCCCTTAATTAACTCCCCCTTTCCCTTACTCTTAATTCCCTGAAATTGCACTTCCCAGCAAGGTGTTAGCAGATAATCTTTTGCTTTAGACCCTTTTCTAGGGAACCTGGGCTACAACTGTATTAATACCTGACAGATAACTTGAGCCGTAGGCCATGTTCTGTATCCAGCCAATTTCTTTCTCCTCTTTATATTCACTATGTTTAAAAATCCAAATTTACAGTCACAGGTTGTCAGGAATGGCAGCAAGTTTTTGGTGGCTCTGACAAATGGTTCTGTATTGAATATGGACATAGGAATTATGAAGAGATTTCCACTGAAGACTACGTTCATCATTCAGTCAGATACTAAATCAATGAGCATATCACATTCAAAAGCCAGAAGGTTGAATATTTCAAGTTGAGAGATGACAGCAAATGGATTCCCAATTTTACTCTTATTGCATTTGATTTTGGAAAGCATGTCCTAATGGTTCTCATTCTCCGGTAAGTGTAGAAAATCAGTGATAGAAAACGTCAAATTCTTGGTGATTATGTTATTTGTACCACACTCTGGTCTTTGTAAGACATCCTAACCTTTATCCTTGACATCAAAAAGCATTTTTAAAAAACTGAAATAATAGGTTTATCTTATTCAAAAGACTTAAATTATTGCTAAGAAACACCACATGATTAAACACTTAAAATCATAGGAACGGTCTTTACAAGGATTATGAGAACTATAATTTTATCTATTTTATTAGACATATTTTAATACTTTATTATGAAATTTTTTCAACATCCAGAAAAGTTGAAAGAATTGTGTTGTGAATACTTATATATTAACTAAATGTTGCAGTTAACATTTTACTGTATTTTCTTTATCATATGTCTTTCTATCTATCCATACTTTTATTCATCCATCAATTCTCTCATTTTAGATATATTTCAAAGTAAATTGCAGTATACATATTAACTAGAGTTAAAAATTTGTATAGTTTCTTATAAAAATAAAGTTCATTATATATAATGAATGCACAAATCTTAAGTGTACTGTTCTATTAGTTTTGACAAATCTAAACACCTATGTTATCCAAACCCCACTGTTATGTAGAAATATGCTATCACCTCCAAGAAGTTGCCTCGTGGGACAGTTCCCACCCCTAATCTTCCAGGGACAATCCATTCTGATTTTTTGTAATGATAGAGTAATTTTGCCTAGAGTTTCATATGAGTGGAATCAAGAGTATGCACTACGTGCTATTTTATGTAAGAACTTTTTTCACTCAGCATAATGTTTTAAAGATTCATCCAAGCCATTGGGTATATCAGTAGTCCATTCTTTTATATTGCAGTGCTTTACAACATTGTATAAATATATCACAGTTTATTTAGCCATTCTTCTATTGATGGACACCTGAGCCATATTCAGTTTGGGGCTATTATGAATAAAACTACTATGAACATTCTTGTATAAGTTTTTTTGTGGATGTATGTTTTTCCCCCCTTGAATATATACCTAGGAGTGAAATTTCTGAGTATAAGCCAGTGTATATTTACTTTTATAAGAAACTGGCAGAGCATTTTTCTCAAAATGGTTCAAGTATTTTACAGGACATCAACAATACATGAGAGTTTTCATTACTTCAGAGCCTTGCCAACATTTGTTATTGTCAGTCTTTTTAGTTTTAGCCATGTTGATGGGTATGTAATGGCATCTCATCATGGCTCTACTTTACATTTACCTGATGATGTTGAGCACATTTTCATGTGCACATTAGCCATTTGTATATCTTCCTCTGTAGAACATTTGTTCAAATATTTTACTCATTTCATATTGAGTAAATTGTTCTTTTTATTATTAAGTTGTGGAAGTTCTTTATGTATCCTGAATACCCATTTTCGGTCAGATTTATATTTGTGAATATTTTATCCTAGTTTATGTCTTGTCTATTTATTTTCTTAACAGAGTCTATTGATTAACATAAGTTTTTAAAATTGCAATGAAGTCTAGTATATCTTTTTTTTCTTTTATGGTTATTGTGTTCTATGACCAAGGAAAATTTTGTCTACCCTCAAGTCACAAAAAAAAAAAAAAAAAAATGTATATTTTCTACTGTAAGTTTTAAGGTTTTAGCTTTTATATTAAGCTTATGATCTACCTTGAATTAATTTGTGGGTACTGTATAAGGGGGATAAAGATTAATTTTTTCTATATGGATATCTATTTTTTATCAACATTTGTGAAAAAAAACTTTGTTTTTTCTATTGGATTAATTTGGTACCTTTGTAAAAAATCAGTTGAATTTCCTTATAGAACACTCCACCTAACAACAGCAAAAAATAATTTTTTTCTAGTGCACATAGAACATTTTCCATGTTTGTCCATAAAATTAGTCTCAATAAATTTTAAAATGTTGAAATTATACAAACCATGTTCTCCAACCACAATGAAATTAAATTATAATTTGATTTTTAAAAAAAATTTGAAGAAGTCACAAATATGTGGAAATTAATCAACACAGTTCTAAATTAACAATGGGTCAGAGGAAGAAAAACAACAAAAACAGAAAAGACTTTGAGATAAATCAAAACAAAAACACAGTGTACCAACACTTATGAGAAGCAGTAAAAGCAGTGCTCAGAGGGACATTTATAGCTATAAATGTCTTCATTAAAATAAGAAATATCTCAAATTAATAATCCAACTTTCCACCTTAATGAACCAGAAAAAGAAAGAGCAAACAAAAACCAAAGCAAGGAAAAGGAATGAAATAATTAAGATTAGAGTGCAGAGAAACAAAATAGAGACTAGAAAACAATAGAGAATCCTCAGTGGTGGTTCTTTGAAAAGATTAACAAATTGGCAAACCCCTAGCTAAACTGAATAAGATAGAAAGAATTTATTAAAATCGGGAATTAAAGAGGCGATCTTAACTACTGACCTTATAGAAATAAAAATGAATCAAAGAAATTACTGCAACTGTATGTCAGTGAATTAGATGACCTAGATAAAATGGAATAATTCCTAGAAACACACAAACTACCAAAACTGACTCAAAAAGAAATAGAAAACCTGACTAGACCAATAACAGGAAAAGAGATTGACTTAATTAAAAAATTTTCAACAATGAAAAGCCTATGACCAGATGATTCACTGCTGAATTCAACCAAACATTTAAAGCAGAAGTAACACCAGCCCTTCTCAAACTCTTCCAAAAACTGGAATAGGAGAGAATACTTTATAAATCATTCTAGGATGCCAGTGCTTCCAAAGTCAGGCAAAAACATCAAATGAAAATAAAACTAAATACCATTATTCCTTGTGAATATAGATGGGAAAATCCTCAACAAAATACTAGCAAACTAAATCCAGCAACATATTAAAAGGTTTATACACCATGACCGTGTGGGATTAATCCCAGGAATGCAAGGTTGGTTTGACACACAAAAATGAATCAATATAATACATCATATTAAGAGAATAAAGAAAGAAAACATAATCATCTCAATAGATGAAGAAAAAATAAGTGACAAAATCCAACACACTTTCATGATAACAAACTAAACAGACTTGGAATAGAAGGGAACTTTCCCAACCTGACAAAGGGTATCTATAAAAACGCACAGTTAACACCATACTTGATGGTGAAAGAGTTAAAGCTTTCCCTCTAATATTATAAACAAGACAAAGGATGTCAGTTCCTGACACTTCTATCCAAAATTATACTGGCAGTTTTAGCCAAAGCAATTAGGCAAGAAAAATAAATAAAAGGCATACATATTGGAAAAGAAGTAAAACAATCTCTATTTGCAGATGATCTTATATATAGAAAATCCCAAGGAATCCAGAAAAAATATACTAACACTAATAAATAATTTCACCAAAGTTGCAGGATACAAGATCCGTGTAAATTATCAGTTGTGTTTCTATACTCTTTCAGTAAACAATGAAGTCAAGAAAATTCCATTTACAATGCCATCAAGAATAAAATACTTAGAAATAAGTTTAAGGAAATGGAACACTTGTACACTGAAAACTATAAAACATTGACTTAAAAAGTTATGGAATAAATTTTGGAATAATAAATGGAATAATATCCAATATTCATGAATTGGACGACTTAATATTTGTAAAATGGCATTACTCCTCAAATTGACCTATAAATTCAATGCAATCCCTATCAAAATTTCAACTGCATTTTTTGTATAAATGGACAGGCTGATTTTTAAATTCATATGGAAATGCAAGGAACCCCAAATACCTAAAATAATATTGAAAATGAATATGGGAGATCTCATTAGAGGATTCACACTTCCTGATTTCAAAATTTACTATAAAGCTACAGTGATCAAGACAGTGGGTCTTTGGCAGAAGGATAGATATAAAGATCAACAGAATAAAAGTAAGAATCCAAAAACAAACCCAGACAGCTATGGCCAATTGATTTTTGACAAGGGTGTCAAGATGATTCAGTGGCAAGAAAAAAAAAAAAAGTCTTTTCAACAAAGGAATTCAAACAACTGGAATATCCACATGTAAAGGATGAATTTGGACCCCAAATGCACACAATGTGCTAAAATTATTTCAAAACATCAGCCCTAAAGAGCAAAACTGTAAGGAAACATAGATGTAACTCTTCATGGCCTTGGATTAAGCAAGTTTCTTAGGTATGATATTAACAACACAAACAACCTAAGGAAACAGAAGATAAGTTGGACTTCATAGAAATTTAAAACTTCTGTGCATCAAAGGACACTATCAAGAAAATATAAAAAAAAACCTAAAACTAAAACCATACAGAATAGGAGAAAATCATATATCTGATAAGAGTCTAGTATCCAAAATATATAAAGAACTACAACTCAACAACAAAAAGACAACCCAATTTAAAAATGATCAAAGTCTTTGAATAGATAGACATTTCTCCAAAGAAGATATACAAATGGCAAATAGGCACATGAAAATATGCTCAATATCTTTAGCCAGCAGGGAAATGCATATCAAAGCTACAATGAGATATCACTTCACACCTACTAGGATAGCTATAATTGTAATAATTTTTAATGGAAAATAAGATGTCTCAGCAAGGATCTGGAGAAATTGGAACCCTCATACATTGCTGCTTAAAATGGTACAGCCGCTGTGAAAAACAGTTTGGCAGTTCCTCAAAATGTTAAACTTAAAGTTTCCATATGACTCAGGAATTCCTCTCCTTGGCACCCACAGAATTGAAAACATATGTTCATATTAAGAACAAATGTTCACAGAACCATTATTCATCATATCCAAACAGTGGCAACAACCCAAATATCCATCACCAGACAAATGGATTAACAAAATGTGGTATATCTATGTAGTGGAGTATTATCAGCCATTAAAAAAGAATGAAGAAGTACTAATACAGCTACAACATGGATGAACTAGGAGGATATTACACTAACTGAAAGGAGCCAGACACAAAATTCCACATATTGTATAATTCCATTTATATGAAATATGAAGAATGGACAATCCACAGAGACAGAAGCTAGATTAGCGGTCCCCAGGGGAGAAGGGAGCAGGTAGTTAGTGCTAACAGGTACAGGTTTCGTTTTGGAATGATGAAAATGTTTCGGAATTTGGTAATGGTGTTAGTTGCACAACACTGTCAATATACTAAATAAAAACATTCACTTTAAAATTGTACACTTTAAAATGATGAATTCTGTGTTATGTGAATTTTATCTCAATACAAAAATGATGTTTAAAAATCAATTAATGATGTAAGTACTGGTCAACTTCTGGGCTTTCGAATCTGTCCCACTGGTCTATATCACATTGTCTAGACTATTGTAGCTTTATTGTGAATTTTGAAGTCAGATAGAGTAAGTCTTCTAACTTTTCTCTTCTTTTTCAGGATTGCTTTGGATAGTTTAAGTTATGCCCCTTGCTTTTAAAAACTTGGGTGTGCCCTGGGTGGTGTTGCTCAGTGGTTAGAGCATCAGCCCAAAGACCAATGGGTCGTGGGTTTGATTCCGGTCAAGGGCTGGATTGCAGGTTCGATCCCCGGCCCTGGTGGGGGGGGGGTTGTGGGAGGCAACCAATCAATGTGTCTCTCTCACATCAATGTTTCTCTCTCTCTCCTTCCCTCCCTCCCTCCTTTCCACTCTCTCTAAAAAGCAATGGAAAAAACATCCTCTGGTGAGGATTAACAAAAACAAAACTTGGGTGCATATCTTTCCCTTTCACAGCAAGCACACATCAACATAGAAGAGCATTCCTGTGCCTCTTACCCATTTCTCTTTTTATTTTCTACTGAATTAATTAAGGTGACATTGGTTAATAAAATTATATAGGTGTCAAGTGTACAGTTCTATAATACATCATCTGTATATTGCATTGTGTGCCCACCACCCAAAGTCAAATCTCCTTCCCATTTCTTAGCGTAGCAAATAGAAAAAAAAAAAACATGTATACTTGATAGGTATGATCTGCTTGTATTCACAGAGGTCAATATTTCCTTCAGTATTTAATCAAGATCAGAAGGAACATTATTCCCTCACAATTGCCTTTTTGAAATAAATCAGCTGTATGATTATGATAACACCTTTCTCTGTTGCATCCATGTCTGATGCTCCATCAGTATTTATCACAATATACCTTTCCCAGTTTTATGTTAGTTCACAAAATACCATTACCTAAACTCCTATACATAGATTTTTCAGTGATCAACAAACAAGCTGTTCTCCCTCTTACATGTACCATGATTTGCAGAACCTGGTTCGTGCTACCTGTCGTTGGTGCTTCCCGTTGAGAGCCTGTCTATGAGGGGGTACCTGCTATTTCATTCTGCGTGCCACTGACGTTGTGCTGTGTCCATCTGTATCACTTGAGAAAGAAATTTTACCAATAGCTTGTTCTCCTATCTCTTTAAGCATAATATTTGTTATAATGGGGATCATTTTATAAGCTTTCAGGAGTGATCCTTTTTCCTTTTATGCTGTAAGGAGTGTGACTTTGAAGGATGCTACTGTAGTTTGCTCTGTTTGCCTTTAGCAACAATGAGCATCAGTTTTGTGCTGAAAAACATTTTTTTGTGCTTATTATGGAAAATCTAATTTTATTTACTAGAGAAGTCACTGAGTTTAGAGAGATTTTTTTTTTAATGTGGTGGTTTCATACTACTATTTGACAGATTCACATGAGACAAAATACTTAGAATTGAGAGTGAACAGCTGGCTGACTCAATAAAATCTAATTTTCAGATTCACCATAATTCTTTCTATTACCTTTTTGCTTTTTAGACTGTGTGTGAAAAATCATCACACTTGTGACTAGTGTGTCCCAACACACACAGACTCACACTCTCTGTTGGCTGTGAGCTGCTCACTATTCACGTTTTGGACATTATTTTGAATTGTGTTACTTTATTGCCACTCACCATAACTCGATTTTTATGAAGCTCATATTTCAAACATATATAAACAGAGTTGTTTTTGAAGCTTTTCTCTGAAACCATGAAAAGACCTGGGGAACCTTTGATAGACTACCAGAGACCACCGAGATGCCTAAGACCCCCTTGAGAAACTCTGCTTTAGAGCCCTACCTGTCTGCTGAGACACAGAACCAGAATGTTTAGATATCCCCCACCTAGCAAGTCTATCTTCTTCAAATGCTTCATTTTCCCCAACTTAGCCAACAATCTGTCCCCTTGCTGGTTGAACAAGGGACAGTTCTCAGACACCTCCCAGGCTCTGCAGCTCATGCAGTGACAAATTACCATCAAGAAAGCTTCTCCCAACTTGTATTTCCCACCGGCTGTGAGTGAGAAAGTCTGTCTCCCCAGCCTCACCAACTCTTGCATTTCATGTGATGTTTAGATTTTAGAAACAGCACTTAATCAGATACAGTCCAAATGACACTTAAAGGGTCCCTTATATTGTCCATGAAGTACAGAGACAGGAAATAGGTCCACAGGTCTTGTACAAAGTGCAATCTTAGCATCCAGGCTCATTGAATGGAATGGTAGACAAATAACCCTGATTGTTTTTATTGTGATTTTTATCTCTCCCTTTACATTCATTTATTTGTTTTTGACTGCATTATGTTTTAATTCACTTAAACTAAATATAATTGTTTTGTGAATTGCCTTTGTATTTTATTTGTCTTTTTCTTACATTAAGGGTATGATTACCCTTTTATTATGTGTGTGTGTGTGTGTGTATACACACATTTCCTAATATGCCATCTCTGTGCATGTATGTGTGTGTGTGTGTGTGTGTGTGTGTATATATATATATATATATATATATATATATATATATATATACTGTTCTGTTCGTGGTCCTCTCCACCACTAGATTAAGTAAGTAACATCGTAAATTTAATTTGCAGAATACTTTTAGTTTCTCTTATATTTTAATTTTTACTCTTAATGGAATTCATTTTTATGTATAGCACGAGGTAGGTAAGCATCCAAGTTTATTTTTCCTCAAGAGCTTAAACAATCATCTCCTGGAGGGACATCCTTAAAAGTTCTCTGATATTTTTATATTTTCTTGTTCTGGTTTTCCTATAAGACTTTCAGTTGTTAGTAATCTAAAAGATTGGGAAAAAATCAAGTTTATTCTGTACACAAAGTTTTCCTGTAACACACCTGTGCCCAGAGCTTTTCCTTCCTGTGGGAGGAGAATAGTGCTACTTTGGTGATTTAGTTATAAATAAGACAATGGAGAAAAGAAAGCAAGTAAGCTCTTTAAACAGGGCAAAAGCTGTTGACTATCCCTTAGAATTCGTTCTGGCCTTCCTCCTTAGTAATAGAACTCTCAGTTCTTAGCTGGGTACATGACCAACCACAATAAAGACTAGAGACTATATAATCACTAGCTTCCTTGAAGCTGGGAAATATCTGGGTTTTGTGACATGTCGTCAAAGGTAGGAGGCATAACCTTTCTTGCTCCTAATTTCTTGTTGCGGGCTAGGATGTGGACACGATGGCTGGAGCTAAAGCAGTCATTTGGGGCTGTGTAGCATCATGTTAAACTGGCCGGAGCAATGAGATGGAAGTAGCCTGGGTCCCTGACTTTGTGGAGCTGGCATTTCAGTCTCAAACTGCCTGTTCTGCCTCCTCCATTACCCCTCCACCCCCCACCCCCACCCCATATTAACTTCTGGCAAGTGTAAAATATTGTTGGTTTTTATTGCATTTTTGTTATATGTAGCTGAAGTTAATCCTGAATGATACAGAAACACAGGGAGGGATTATATTTTATTCAGCATTATATTCACAGGATTTGATATTGAACCTAGAACATAGCAGAGGCTCAATAAATGTTTGTAGGAGGCATATATTTCCATTTATAGGCAGATAGTAATGATTCTGAGAGTTACGGGTAAATTGATACAGTATATACATTCCACCCCTCATCTTTCATAATTTGGACTTTGAAACTGGAAAGAAAACATCATCCTCTCAGCTATGGTTTGTGTAATAATAATCTTTCATAAGCAATTCTTTAGAAGCACCTGTCTCATTTTACTTTGATTTTTTAAGAATGGGCAAATCTGGGAGCGTCCCCCACCATTTTGATTCATTTTCCCATGGAGCACACCATGAATGGGGGATGGTACGTACTCCAGAACAGATCCCAGCCAAGGTCTGGAGCCGTGGTGACAGCTCCCTGCAAGGCGTCTGCACCTATTTAATTGCGTTACATCCTTCTCCATTCCCTGGGGGCCCATCTTTATGGAGAAATAGGCAGTTGGCCGAGGATGTTGGAATTGAACATTCCTTGCTAATTATTTAATTTTCGTCTGGCACAAATTAAAGCCCCTTACGTTTAGTGGAAACTAAAAGTCAATTACCTTCCCTTAGTATCAAAGAGCCTACTACTTATGACTAAAAACAAACACACAGCTTTATTCCTGCCCTTGACCTCAACCCTGGCCAATGAAACGGCTTTTCTCTTTCACCTGCTATGCATGGACTAAAGACAGCAAGCATCTCTTGCTTTCTATTGTAAAAACCGAGGCATGGGTAAAAATGGAGTGTAGACAAAAGCACTGGCCTAGGAAATAATACTCATAACAACCCAGTGAGGAAGATGTCAGGAAACAGGGGCTTGGAGTGAAGCTAACTCACCCACGGCCACGTAGCTAATAAGTGGCAAAGAGCGTTTGAGTCCAGAACTGCCCCGGTTCTGATTTAGACCCTGGACCCTGGACCTGTTACCTTTACTACTCTAGGAGGGTCTTTGACTTCCTTCTTTCCTTATCAAACTTCTATTTATCTTGTAAAACGCATTGCAGGTGCTGCTTTACAGGGAATGATCCCTGCTGCCTGGGACTGAGGCCCTCCCTGTGCTCCTGCAACAATCTGCATCTTTCTTCCAATAAAGTGTTTATTTTAAGCATCGCATTTACTCTGTGCCGTAAATGTTTTATGTAGATCACCTGCTTGAATCCTCGCACGCCTTCTCAGGGAGGCGCCTATGCTTATGGACAATGTACGAGGAGGACGCGCGAGGAACTGGCACCAGGAGTGCAAACTCGGGTCTTTTTGATTCTGAAGCCTGCACGCTGCATTGTTACAATGCAACACATCACAATGGATTTGTTTATTCATTTGATGGTCTCTCGCATGACCTCTGAGTTGTTTAAGACCAGGAACAGTTTCTTATTCATTTTGTACTCTGAGCAGGTAGTACAGAAGGGGACCCATAACCAGCACTGGCTCATCTGATTTAAATCTCCCTCCCCTTCATGTGCTGTCACCACATGAGACGGCAATAGTCACTTTTTGGAATGGGCACAGTTTCAGAATAAGTGCACATACCATCAAAAAGAGAACTGTAGGTTCATTTTCCTCATACTCACGACTTGGCTGAACTTCTCTCCAGGTGCTTCCAGGTATGTGATGAATAGTGTCTTTCACACAGGTTCCGCTGCAGGAATGTGCCCTGTGGTCTGGTCGCCAGTGTTGTGGTTTTACCAAGTGTTTCCCATGCTCCCTTCTGGGAACATGTTAGGATTTTCCTTCCCTGCCGCCTGGAGTTAGGTGAGCCCATGTGATTTGCTGTGGCCCGTGCATTGTGGATAGAGTGACAAATGTCACCTACTGGTGGAAGCTTTAAGAGTCCACGCATGACTTCCCACCACTCTATTGACCAGCATGGTTTGAAATATGACTGTGGAGAGCAGAGCTCCGAACTCTGACCTGCAAATTTATTATAATTAGGATGATCAAGACGCAAACCTTGGTTATTATAAGCTATTAAGTCTGGCAGTCGATTGCTACCACAGTATAGCCATCGGTCCTGACTGTGACACTCCTGAAAGTCTCCAAGGGAGTGATTCTTGGCATTTTTGCTTTACATTGAGGAATGAGAAAGAGAATTATTAAGCTGATGTCTAACCCCAAAAGCTTTAGACCCACCAGAAGCTTAATGACTATCATCACGCTTAAGAAAATTGTGGTTCAGAGGGTGCTGCCGATCGTCTGTCCTCCGTCTCCACTGGGGACAGAGAAGGTGAAATGAGCCCAAACTACTTACTGCAGGAAAGACTTAAGTTAGATGAATGAAATAGTCTGAAGGTCAAAGGGTGGAATGATATCCCGGAATCTCCTTTCTGATGCTCTTTTGAACTCAGCAGAGATGTTCACCTTGCCTGAGACTGTGTAGTGAGAGTTACTGGGAGGGGGGGGGGACCTGTTGCTCTCAAGGAGTGCCTTCTGGCTTTATGATTTTATATCTTCAATCTTGGCTGGTTAGAAGATTCATTTATACATTTAACCAGATTGTCCCAGGGTGTAAATTCCCCCCCAGAGGTAAATTAAACACTTTTAGGGATACAGTCAGTCTGTGAGGCCGCCAGGGTACCATTCACTGCTTTGCAGCAGCAGTTTACCAAATGGTACCCCGGTGACTCTGTGAAAGAATGCGCATCTGTAAAAGGGCTTCCTTCACATCCAGGGATGCACTGTCAGAATTCTCCCTGCAATGCACAGACAGCCAAGGGTGGAGAATGGGGAGTAAAGCCCCCTAGCTGCCCTTCTGTTCCCATCACACCCTCATGCTGGGCTGCTGTGTCAGTGGAAGATAAGCCAAAGTAAATTAGTGAAGGAGGGGAACTCAGCTCCTTCCCCTCGGTTAGAGCCACCTCCCTGGGGAGGTGTCGCCCAGGATCCCAATTGTCAGGGGCTTTTTCTGGACCACAGTTCCAGGGAGATAGCCATGCTTTCATCCTGTCTTGTCTCTCTCACTTTATCAACATAGAACTATTATTTTTCCTTCTTTTAGGATATTAAATTCATTCATTCATTCATTCATTCATTCATTCATTAACAAACAATTAGCAACCACTTATCATATTCAGGATAAAGTGTTAGTTAATTACACAGGTTCTTGGTTTAGATGCCTCTGAGTTTAAATTTTAGTTCCATTATTTACTGGTCTTCTACCTCGGTGCCTCATTTTTACCCATCTATAAAACAGAGGTAAAAAACAGTACCTCCCTCAAGTTGTTATAGTAAGGGTTAAGTGAAACAGTGCATGTAAAAGGTTTAATAAAGTGCCGAGCACAGAATAAACATTAGCTATTATTCTTATTTACCATCTACTGCAGGTGCGGGCACTGAAGTGCTAGAGATATAAATACAAATAAGACCTGGTCTGACACTCAACACACGCGTAATCTAGAGCAGCGATTCACAGTGTGGTCCCAGACCACCATCAGCAGCAGCACCTGGGAACTGGTATAGACAAACTCTCAGACTCCACCCACCCGGACTGAACCAGAACCGTAGGGACCCAGCAATCTGTTTTAACAAGCCCTCCAGGGGACTCTGACCCTCGCTTGGTTTGAGAGCTCTGCTTTGTATCAGAGGAATACGAGTATCTGATACGGGCAGAGTGCTTCAAGTGTATAAAACGTTGCTACGGCCAACTGAGGAATGGCAGGCTCTGTAGCAGAAATGGCTGGTTCACTAACAGGGCTGCCCTTGTGCGTGGGTGACCTTCAACATTTAGAATAAATCTCAGTTAGCCTAAACCAACTCTGGTACTGCCAGTCCATGTTGTGGGTGGTTTAGGATTGGGCTTGTGACTCAATCTGTTCAAAAGGCTTGAATGAAAATCTGTTGAGTTTCTGGGGATTGTTTTCTCTCTTAAAAAAAAAAAAAAAAAAAGAGCTGAGATGGTCCTTTCCTGCTGGACGTGATACCCAGAGCAGCAGCAGCTGTCTTGTTGCCATGAGGTAGTATGAAACCCAAGCTGGCATTCAGAGAATGTAGACTTGGGAGGTGGAAAGGACCTTGTCCAAATCATTGAGGGGCAGAATTAGCC
Source organism: Tadarida brasiliensis (assembly GCA_030848825.1). Lineage (NCBI taxonomy): Eukaryota > Metazoa > Chordata > Mammalia > Chiroptera > Molossidae > Tadarida > Tadarida brasiliensis. The sequence goes on along the minus strand of CM061257.1, from coordinate 193,457,853 downwards.
AACCCCAGGACCATCCTATCACAGGCCCTCTTGTATTATGACACATTTCTCCTCTTGTTTAAGCCATTTTGAGTTACGTTTTCTGTTTCTTGAAAATGGAATACAACCTGAGAAAGTCCAAAATGGAGAAAGACAGGCCAAAAGTAACAGAGCTAGCAACCTGAACTCCTGTTCTGAGGATCTATACCCCTGCTCTTTCTATAACATAACTTGATGGTGGCTGGATTCCGATGGATGATGGTTCTGATGGCTGGTTCTGATGGATGAGGCAAACTAATACAGTAACCACATGCATACCTCATATTGCATCCCACAGCACTCCCACCCATCAGCGGGCTTCTTGAACTGAAACTCTAGACTGTCACATCTTTATCCCATACCTAGCAAAATGGCTGGCCCACGATAAATGGTAACTAATATTACTTTTGCTTTTATAATGCCTTAATATATTTGTCAATGAAGGGAATGACCACATAATCACATGAATAAATGAATGAGTGACATCAATAGTCACTTATTGCCCAGCCAGTGTGGCTCAGTGGTTGAGCGTTGACCCATGCACCAAGAGGTCACCGGTTTGATTCCCGGTCAGGGCACATGCCCAGGTTGTGGGCTTGATCCCCAGTGGGGGGCATGCAGGAGGTGGCCAATCGATGTTCTCTCTCACTGATGTTTCTATCTCTCTTTCCCTCTCCCTTCCTCTCTCTCTGAAAATCAATAAAGAAAAAAAAAACATATTTTTTTAAAGAGTCACCTATTCATTTATTCATGCAATGTATATATTTAAAGTACTCCTGCTTTATCAAAGTCAGTTTAATGGTAGTCTTCTATGCCTTAACCCAGACAAGCCCTTACTGGAAAAATGCCGGAGCTCAGTGGGGAGTGTACCAGAGAGGAAGGAGGCTTACGATTTCCATAGAATCACTGCCTATAAGAGCAGAAAGGGACTTTGTGGTTACTGAGCCCAGCATTTTATTTTTTAAAACTTTTTGTGAATTTTTATGAGTTTATTTGAGCCAAACTGACGATATATGCCGGGAAGCGAGATCTCGAATGCTCTGGAGAATGGCAGTTTTGCAGTTCTTTTCATGCATTTAGAATGAAAGGAGAAAATGTAAGGAAAGTACATGAAATCCATTGGTGATAAATTAAGGGGGTGGGAGAAAGCAAAGTGCAGAAATCTTTAGGACTGAAGAAAAAGCAAAATGAAGAAACACATACTTCTTTACATTGGTGGTACAAGATAGTCAGTAAGAGTGGGAGGTAGCAGTATGTTGGGAAATTAGGGAGGGAGGGACGACACCACTCCCCCAGCCTACAGTTCTCCTTCTTCTTCTCCTTTACCTCTTACTCTCGTTTCTTTCTGATCTTGTGTTTGTCAGCCTTCCTTTCTTTTTTTCTTTTTTATCCTCACCTGAGGACATTTTTGCATTTATCTTCAGATAGAGTGGGAGGGAGAGAGGGAGGAAGAGAGAGAGAAACATCGATGTGAGAGAGACACATCGACTGGTTGCCACCCACATGACTCCAGCCGGGGCCGGGGACAAACTGCAACTGAGGTACGTGCCCTTAGCGGGAACTGAACCCGGGACTCTCTGATCCACGGCCAATGCTCTAACCGCTGAGCCAAACCGGCCAGGGCTTAGTCTTCCTTTCTTACATAGAACCAGCAAATGTTAAGTTTGGAAAGTATCCTAAAAATCATTTTAACTAACCTCCTTGTTTGATTGATGAGGAAGCTGATGTCTGGGGAGGGAAAGTGACTTGTTAGGAACCCTGAACAGCTCTAGCAGGTGCACTGGGAGGTGAAGGGCAGGTCCAGTGTCCGTCCAAAACTGGGAAGGTGTGAGGGGTATCGTGTTTCAGCTCTGCCACCATGAGCTGGATGGTCTTGGTCATGTTATCTTCTCTCTGGGCTTCAGCGTCCTCAACCATAACATGGGGATGAGAACAACAGCTGCCTCATTTCACTGTTGTGTGGGGAATGTGTGTCAAGTTCAGGAAATATGTTTAAAGCACTTGAAGGGTGAGTGCTCAGTAGCTGTTAGTTGTACAATAATATCTAACATGTGCTGATGAGGAGGATGGGATGATGACCAAGAAGAAAGACCTGGAATTTGGGCCCAGGTTTCATTATTCTTGTTTATTTCCAGTAACCCATCCATTTTCTTTTTTTCTTTTCCCTAGCCTGAGACTTAAGCTTAATTTTGTTTTTCATTTAATTATTGTTGGCATTAGAGAGAAAAAAATGTCATAGAAAGAACATGGGCACTGGAATTAGACAGACCTAGGCTGAGAGCCTATATTCACTGAATATTAACTATAGAGCTTTGGTCAAACCCTGTAATAATTTGGGCTAAATTTCTTTGCAATGCAGGGATTCCATCACCCAGTTCCTAGCACTGTTATAACGTAAGTAACACTCCTAGTATAGTTCAAGATGTGTTGATTATTCCCTGAGGCCACAGCCCGGTAAGTGTCCAGGTCTGAACTATGCTTGGGGGCACCCCAAGGTTGAGTAGTGGCACTGTTTGCCCAAATTAACTTTGGGTCAACTCCAAATTAACTCAAATCTAACCTGATCATTTGATTAAGGCTGAGGCTGACTGCTGACCTTTCAGAATCACGTGGAAAAGTGTGGCTGACAATGAAAGTAAAATACTGGCTACATTTGGGGCCATGTTCATTGGGGTCCTGCTGTCTCCCATCTTATAGGCTATGCCTATCCCCAAAGATCCTTTTGCTTACACTACAACAAATGCTGCTTTAAAGTGACCTTTCTAGCAGCCAAATAAGAGAAGCTGCCTGTAACGTTTGGGGCTGCTAAACTTGGGTCATGAAGCAGTTTGGGCAGAGGCAAGGACCCTAGCTCGGGAGTTGGGAGTCCCAGGTCCTTCTTTCACTTGGCCAACAACTCTGTGAGTGACTTTGGCCAAATGCCCCCTAACCTTTCTGGTTTCCTCAGCGTCCACAGTGTTATTTCTCTGTGTAACAAGCTTCCTCAGCACCAGAACATCCCACCCATAACATCTTCCATACTGAACATCTGCTTTTCTCCATCTCCTGCAGCACAGTTCCCTCCGACACTGTCTTTGGCGGTGCCAAGTATTCTTTAGGCAATTAAACGGAATTGCAGAGGGGCCTTGGGAGTCATCTAGTTCGTCAGATGAGAAAACTGAAGCCCAGAGATGTTTAGCAATTTCTCCAAAGTCACATAGCTGCTTGGCAGCACTTCTAGGGCTGCTGCCTCCAGCCTCCTGCAGTGAGATGGCGGTTGTGCGTGATGATGCATCCTTTCGATCGTGTCATCTGGGAATAAATGCGAAGGGTAACAGCTGTGTGGACCCAAGGCTTTATTTTCTTTATTATGACAACATGTCCCTGGGAAGAAAATATTTGTGGATCTAACTTTTGGATGTGAAGTAAGTGTCAAACTGAAATGTTATTGACTCTATAGTGCTTCCTACTCTGATAAATGTATCCAATATGTTCCCGGTGACTCATCTGCCGGGCGCGTGTATATTTTTTTCTTCTTCTTCTACACTGACAGTTTTGTTGCTCTACACAGTGCTCCTGCCCTCAGTCAATAATTAGCCATAGCATTACGAATTTTCATCCAAAATTAATAATTCCATTGGTTATTCAAAATCTCAAGCATCCTGACAGCCAGCAATCAATTGAGAAGAGGAAATAATATGTAAACAGATGGTTTATCTTCTTTTTCCAACAAATGAGCTCATCTAGACAACATATTGGGAAATTATGGGAGGATGTTTTGCTTGATCCCTATATCTAGACAATCCCTGCAGGATATGAAGGATTTTCTAAAACATAGGTTGGTTCTTGAAATATTATCTTTCTTACACACACACACACACACACACAAATCAGAAAGGGGTGTACGATGTAATATGTTTGTTTTCACAGTGTCATAAAGAGCTTTGGAAAGGTCCTAAATGGTAAACTGAAATAAACTAGTGATGGAATAAATAACACGAGAGTTCTAAGACTAAAAAATATCAGAGACCCTTAGGTGGCAAAACTCTGCTGGGAAAAGTATGGTTTACAAAGGACTATGGCTGCTGATTTTAATTAGCCCCAGATATCCGTTTTCCAAAGATGTATGGCAGAAAACAACCCCTTTAGAACATATCCTCTTAAGGAGAGTCATAGGAGCCTTTATAACTTGTGTATTTACAGAACTTTGAATGCCAGAAAACACCAAAAAAGGTGGTGGGGTGCCAGTGGAGGGTCTTTCTCCATGTACATACATAAAGAACATATGAAAACAAATGAAAAGCAAAATACATGCTTCATCATCTATGCAAGTGTCCTATGCCTTGAAATGGTAGAGCGTATGTTCTAATAAGACAGCAGTATTCTCTGCTCCTAGGCACAGGTTCTATAGAATTGTAGACATTTAGCAATTAGCACCCACACCAGTGCTTTCACTTTAACGATGGATAAGTAACAAACAGAATCACTAGCAATTTATTAGAATTCAACGCTAAGAAAATCTCTGATGATACCTTTTTGTGAATCTGACCTAAGGCTGCTCACTGGAGGGAACTGAAATTGTATCTGACACAGTAATGCTTTAACTGTAACAGGTCTTAAAAGATAGGGAGTTCCCAAAATGCATAGGAAAGGGACCTCCCCAAAGCAATGGTCAATTTTTTTTTTTTTTCATTTGTTTAATCAATAGCATTTGGCCTAACACCAGTGGTTCTCAGACTTGGCTGCTCATTAGCATCACCTGGGGAGCTATTACCACTCCCAGCCTGGGCTGCACCCCAAACCAATTAAACCACAATCTCTGGGGGTGGGATCCAAGCATTAGTAATTTTAAAAATTCCCTGGGTGATTGCAATGTACAGCCAAGCTTGAGAACCTCTGATCTACAGATTAGTCATCTCTGATAATTGAATTATTGGCCTTAATTGTTTACTCTCTTGTTGTTACTCTTTCTATATATCCAGCCTTGCCCTGTCTCCTGGTGGGCAAAGGGTGCTTCCCCACCCCCCTGACTTTGAATTTTGCCATGTGACTTGTTTTGGCCAATGGGATATTAACAAAGGCTTGGCTGTGCTTGATTGATGGGCTTGCTCTCTTAGGCACCTGCCTTTGCCAAGAACCAGGCAGGCCCCAGTCAACCACTGTTCCAAGAAAATGAGAGAAGCATAGAGCAGACTTAAACCCCATCAGCTGCCTGGAGCCAAGCCCAGCAGAACCCTAGCTTCCCCATGGACATAAGAATGAGAAGGAGCTTGTTACTGAGTTTTGGGATGGTTTGTTACCGTGTTGTTGTATAATAGGTAACTGACATACCTAAAAAAAAAAATAAATCATTTAGTGAGATGCCCAACCACATTTTGGGGCCAATTATATTTCTTCTGGCATTAGAGAGAGGGACAGCTCAGAACTATTTCTAAGGAAAATTTGCCCCATAATATCTAGTATGATGTAGCTCTTTGGAACAGTGCTACCGTCTTTGTCACCCTTCTGATCTGTTAAGCAGAAAATATTTCCTGCTGATTTCTTACTCAGTTTCACACAGGCCCTCTATCTAAATATCTATCTTCACCAGGGCAGAACTGGCATTCTGAATCATCAGTGCCCCAGGCTAGTTTGACAGCTTTTTTTCTTTTTTCTTTTACTTTTTCTTTTAATTTTAAATTTAAGCTCTATCCAAGTTTTTGTGCAAGAATAGAAAAAAAGTCCTGTCTATGTAATTATCACCAAAATAATGGTCTTGAATTGAGGACAGTAGTTCTCAAATCTGAGCATGCATCAGAATCACAAAGGTAGCTTATTTCTGCCCAGTTTGCTGGAGCCCACCCCCCCAGAGTTTCTGACTCAGTAAGTCTGGTGTGAGACCAGAGAAGTTGTATTTCTGACAAGTTCGCAGGTGATGCTGACGTTGCTGGTCTGAGGACCACACTTTGAGAACCACAGATCTAGGGTGAAAAATATAGATGTATGAGATATACTCTATCTGGGACATTGCCTGGCACAGGGAAGATTCTGATGTACTTCCTTAATGGAAAAATGTCTGTGTGCAACACTGAGAGTAGGTCCACCTGGAGAATACAAATGGAGTCAGTGACCTCAACTCTTCTCAAAAACCTCCTCTGTATCCATAACCACTTAGCAAATGAGTACATATCTTTAGTCCTGACTCCAGGAAAAACAACTCACAAAATGCCTCCTCTTCAAGGAAACCTTCCTTGATTTCTTCATCAGGGAACATTGACTCCTTCTGCAGTCATAGTGCTTTGTCTGAACCTATTCTGTGGCAGTCAGTTCTTCATGTCTTAGGACTTGTCTTAGCTCCGCATAGAGCTCCACCCAACTCATCTTAGAATCCCTTACAGCATCTTCCATAGCAGGTGCAGAACAAATACTAACAGAATCTACAATTTATGAATGAATATCCATGTGACGGTGGCTCAGAAGTTCAAACGATTCAAACTCGAAATGAAAAGCCCACAGTCCACGACAGTGACCACTAGCCACACGTGGCAATTTACTTTAGGGCAGGTGAAGCCTCTTCACTGAATGCGGCTTCATTTGGTTGTGCACATCTTACCTTCTCTATGAGACACAATAGTTTTGTCTCTATTTTCCTTGGCACCCAGCTCCATGCCCTGCAAATAGCAGGAGCACAAGGAAGATTTTGTAAAGTGACAAGACAGATGTTCACTCTTGACCCAGTGGTGCCCCCAGCTGAACCCTAGCATTTCCTCTAATTAAATCATTATAATACCTACTACATGCCAGAATGCTCTATACCAGCACTGTATAATATGAAGATGGATAATGTAAAGCAAATAGTAATTTTATATTATCTAGTAGCCAGATTTTTCAAAGTTAAGAGATGAAATTAATTTTAATCCTATATTTTATTTTAACCCAATGTTTCCAAACTAGTGTGATTTCAATATGCAATCAACATAAAATTATTAATGAGGCACTTTACATTTTTTGTACTGTCTTTGAAATTGAATGTGAATTTTAGTGTCTATCACATTTTAATTTGGATTAGCCATATTTCAAGTACTCAATAGCCACATGTAGTTAGTGGCTACTGTATTGGACAATGCAGTTTTTATACAGCAATTTATTAAATTCTGTAAGGTGCATAACAATAATAGCAATATTTTCTGTGGCAAGCATTTTAGAAGGATCGTCTCATCTAATCCTCTTAACAACTCTAATCTATCTATGAGGAAATATAGACACAGAAATGGTTAGTGACTTACCCTCAATTACACTGCTAATACGTGGCCACGTTGAGCTTTGACTTCAGGTCATTTGAAGCTACCACACAGTGCCATGGATTAGTTGGGGGGTCTTGAGCAAGTCACTTCTCTGCATTTTAGTTTCCTCATCCACAAAATGGGAAGAGGGGCAGAGTGCATCATCCAGGGTGGGTGTCGAATGCTTGAATCTTCCTCTTGATTTTCTAGTGTCTGGCAAGCCAGCTTTCCTGTTCCCACCCATGTAGACCTAGGTTTACACCATTCTTTCTCTGATCTGAACAGAGGGCTCTGCTGTCCTGGACTCTCCTGGTTGGGGCTGCCCAGACCACACACTGTGCACCAGGATGGGGCCCCTCCCAGGTCCAAGGCTGGTGCTGCATTTTCATCTGAGTTTCTTATATTTCCAGCATATTGCCCAGCTTCTGCTTCTTGATGCTTTTTTGAAGGAAAGAAAACTTGTTGGCTGGGTACTAGCTTTTACTTTTCTGTCTTTTTGGTTCTTAGGCATGTTGTAGAAAGCTCCCCTTTCCCCAGGAAATTCTACTATATATTTTCATAATTTTCCTTCTCTCCCTCTTCAAGAAATGCAAAGAAAATAACTGTCAACTTTTTTTTTTTGCATATATAACATTGAACAGCCCATACTTGTCAATTAATCTTTCATCCAGGAAGAAAAGGTTTATTTCAAGTGACTGAAAGCTGAAATAATTAGGCGTTCATTCTTGTGTAATGGAATCACTGTGTGATCATGCTATCTTATGATTAGTTCATCAATTCCATTCCCCAAACCCACTAACTCTAATGAGTGCCTACTGTGTGAAGGTCAGAACCCCTGTTTTCAAGGCATGCATCTTCCACCAGGGAGGGTAAGTTGGGTGTTCATCCAACCATAGCACAAGGTAGAGTGTACCAAGTGCCTGTTTTGTTTGTTAATTCTCACCCAAGGATATTTTTACATTAATTTTTAGAGAGAGTGGAGGGGAAGGAGGAGGGGAGAGAGAGAGAAAGAGAGAGAGAAACATCAATGTGAGAGAGACATATCGATTGGTTGCCTCCTGCATGACCCCAGACAGAGACCGGGTATCGAACCTGCAACCCAGGTATATGCCCTTGACTGGGAATTAACCTGTGACCTTTTGCTCTAACCGCTGAGCCAAACTGGCCATGACCCAAGTGCCTTAAAAGGGGTGCAGAGTATGAAGACAGTTCAAATATTTGGCTTGGGGTAAATCAGGGAACGTCCCACAGAGAAGTGGCCTTCTAGAATGGAACCTGAAGGAAAAGCAGGGTTTCAATAAGCAGAGAAGACAGAAAGGACATTTCAGGGGAAGAGGCATAGGTACCTGTCCCCTGTATCCTGGACTACAAGGAGGGGGGGCAGGAATTAGCATGTGGTGTGGTTGGAGGGTTCCACGTGGATAGCAGGGTTTACATAAGGATGGAAGGCAGTTTGGCAGACTCCTGGCATGTGTCACACTCCCAGTCCTCCACCCATGGGAGACAGCACTGATCAATCACACCCCACACCTTGCCATCCGGCCTCAGGAGTTCCTTCGGGAGATGAGGTTGACTTGCCATGCCTGGTGCAGGAGTGCAGCAGTAAGTAAGGTAGAGCCTTGAATACCGTGTTGACTAGTTAGTAGTTAATTGGATAGGCAATGGGGAGCCATTAAAGTCTTGTAAGCCGGGGAGTGACATGGTGGGAAATGAGAGCTGTAGTTCAGGGTAATTAACTTGGCAGTGCTATCTGGGATGGATTAGAATGGTTATAAGACTGAAGGCCAGTTATTTGAAAGGTTACTGTCATTATTGCTTGGTTTAGGCAAGCAATAATGTCTGGAACTGGCGTGGTGGCTGCAGAAAGGAGGGGCAGATGTTACTGAGGTAGAATTTAAACCACCTGACAAATATGTTAGGATGTGGAGAGCCAGGAGCAGGAGTGAGAGAGAGGAGTTAAAACTAACCCTGAGGTTCCCAGTAATTACTTTGGAGTAAGAAAAAAGCAGTGTTACCATCAAGAGGGGAGCCCTGGGATCTGTAAGGAGGTAGGGAGAGTCCTGGCGAATTTGGGGAGCCCTATTTGTTCTACAAAGCATAGGTTTTTGTAAGCTATTGTCTGTCAGAGAACTCAGTAGTACAAAGTAAAATAACCATGTTTAGGCAAACACTACTGTTGTCAAAGAGCAGAGTCTAAGGAAGGCTCCCATCTTTCCAAATATTTGGAAAACTGGGAAGCCTGAATTAGTTATCAGGGTAGGGGCACGAGAGAAAGAAAGAAATATAAACCTAATCACTGGGCTTTTCAGGTTTCACAGCTTCCCCAATCCAGGTAATGTACACTTTAGTAACAATGATTGACAGTTAAGGAATGTATCTAACTCACTTTTATTTTTCCCTTGGGGAAAGCACTTGAGTTACCAATTGTTTTAAATTGCAGAAGCAGTAATTGTTTGAGAGAGTTAGGAGAAATGGCTTTTTGGAGCTGAAATTTATTGCTGAAGGGAGTATGGATTCTATCTTAATTACTAAGGTCACCAGGGCCATTTTCAGGAAGGTCTTTCCAGGGTGAACAAATACCAGTCTAAGAACCATGTGAAGGCCCAGAGGAATAGACTTAACCAAAAAAAAAAAATGTTAACAAGTTGCTACTGGTACCTAAAAAACAGCCAGGGATATTTTTTTAAGCCACTGGCATCCCAAATATAATTATTTGTGAAATGTAATATGAAAAGTATTTTTTTTAATATTCTAAAATAAATATGGGGCAGTGGATGTATTTTGAGACACTCACTGTCCCACAGGAACTTATTTATTAAACTGTGCACTTTGATATATGTGTTTACTTAGAAAAGTCAAGTGTGACAAGCTAGGTCAATTGCATCAAGAACATTAACAGACTAATCAATTGTGAATGGTGTGAAGGCTGCTGTGGAAGTCTGTGCTCTGAGGTATGGGCAAATGCACACATCTGATTAAGGATTGAGGAGACAATCATGGCATCGTTTGTAGGTGCTGACAGATAGGCTACAGCCAGGGATCCTTGCAGGGAGTGCATTAAGGTATCAGAACTGTTCACATCTCGTTTATATCATTCCCAAGAGCGGACCACAGGTTTTGCTGATTAACACACAGACCATGGCAAATAGCAATGTGTACTTGAAATCAGACCAACATCAGTAACAGTAACACAAACCATGTGTGAAGTTGGCATGTGGAGGTTCCTCTTAAGTTATTATCTAACCAGGTTTTCCCCCCATTATTTTTAAAAAGCATTTTTCAAACCAGGAAGTTAGCAAAAGCAAAATGTTCCCCAGTTGTCTCCCCCACCCTACCCTCTTAAATATATATATTTATGCTACCTTTGGTATATAATCATATTTTTTGTTGTCAAAATTTGCAAGCGAGACTTCTGAAAGGAAGGTGGGGAGTATGTGTTGAAAATGTACAGGGTCTCTGCAGGCAAAAGGAAATGGAGGGTTGAGTATTGATGCAGAGAAATCCGGCTACTACCACCTGAATGTCTTTCACTCATCCAATTTGTATTGTTCCCTCATACTGGAGTTGGGGAGGTCAAGGTAACACTGATGCAATTCTCCACTTTCCTTACTTTTCATTAAGCACCTACTGTGTTTCAATGAAAGGGGGATATAGAGCGATGCCTATAGGAGCTGTTAATTATCTGAATGTTATTATCCAGATGTTATTAATGTTTCTCCAGTATATATTTTATGGATGAAACTGTACAATTAGTAGCAAAAGTAACAGCGGAAATTGACAATTAACAGCCACGCATGAACAAGATACATCCTGCTTAGATAGTCATGGACCAAACAGACCAAAGTTTTCTTCAATATAAATTGCCTTGACAAGTGTTTCTGGATCCTTCGCGGAGAAAACAGTAAAGGAGCTGAAAGAGAACTTTTTCAGTCACATCAGAAGCTGGCCGTCCATGAGATTCTAACCTCACAAAATCTGCTTTAGACATTCATGTATCAAACAAAGATTGGAAACCCATTGTACGTCCCACCCCAAAGTCAGAAATGCCTGATCGTCCCATCCTTCGCATTCCTTGGGGTGTCAAGTCCAGTCCTAATTCCTTGTAAGTTTCTCCTCAGTCCTGGGCTGGGCTGGGCTGCGGGGAGCTACCGGCGGTCCCCCAACGTGGATAATCGGATCTGTCTCTTCCCTGGCTGATGCTGGTGGGGATGAGCTCTGTTCCCGAGAGAATCTCAGGAGTAGGCACAGAATCGTCTCGCCGATCTTAATTTCTGTCCCTGGACTGGGGAGAGGGGAGGATTGGGGCACCACAGGCTCTCCCCTCCTCCTCCCCCCTTTACCCCACCTCCCAAAATTGGCAGCCAGTCTGTGGCTCTCGGTCTGGGGTCTGGAGGGTGGGGAATGTGGAGGTGGGGGCCGGCTGGAGAAGCTCTCGCTAGCGCTGCCTGTGGCCAGACCCGCCTCCCATCCCCTCTCGGGCGCACACACACGTCCACCCAGACACACTCCGCGCGCTCCCTCGCGCTCTCCCTCGCCCGCCCGCCGCCGCCTGCTCTCTCCCTCCTGCTCTCCCCGGTCTCCTTCTCCCTTTTTTTTTTTTTTTTTTGGTACCATAGAGTTGCTCTGAAAACAGAAGATAGAGGGAGTCTCGGAGCTCGCCATCTCCAGCGATCTCTACATTGGGAAAAAACATGGAGTCAGCTCCAGCAGCCCCCGACCCCGCCGCCAGCGAGCCGGGCAGCAGCGGCGCGGACGCGGCCGCCGGCTCCAGGGAGACCCCGCTGAACCAGGAATCCGCCCGCAAGAGCGAGCCGCCCGCCCCGGTGCGCAGACAGAGCTATTCCAGCACCAGCAGAGGTAGGAGGCTGCGAGAGGGGCTGAGGAGGGGGCGGCGGGAGCCGGGGCGCGGAGCAGGGGGCGGCCCGGAGCGGGCGCCCGGGGCGCGGGGTCCGGGGCCGCGCGCGAGCCTGCGGCGGCGCCCCGAGCCCGGAGCACCCCTCTCCCCTCCCCCCTAGGCCCCCCAGAAATGTTGCAAACTTTTGCAGCCCGTTCTCGGTTTGCGGGAGGAGAGGGGGGCGGGGGAGGCGGCAGGAGGCTTGACAGCCGGCGGGCTCACCCCCTGGCTTTGATTTTTCTGCAAACAGAAGAGGAAAGCCGCGTTGCCGAAATTAAATACGCTCCCCCAAAATACGGAGAACCGGAGAGTGGGGGCCCGGGAAAGAAACTTTTAAAGCGGCAGTGTCCTTTTAAAAAGGAAAAAAAAATCTGTTTATGGCCACCTTCCTCCCCTTTTACCTTTTCTCCTCTTGACAGTTTGGGCCCCGGCTGCCCGAGACGGGCTGTGTTTTCGATACCCCACAGAGCTGAGGGGGGCGGCAGGCGTGAGCGACTTGGGAAGCCCCAGGGGTGGAGGTGGGGAGCGACCCTGGATCTGGTGGCGACCTTAGCACCTTCTCTGGAGAACGGCGGTGGTCTTGAGATGTGGAAGAAGGGCTGGACGGAGCGGGCTGCGGGAGCGCGAGGTGCTGGCCAAGTTGTTTGGCGGGCGCGGCGAAGGGAGATGCGCAAGTTTCCAGACTCCGGTTCGAAGCCCGGCGCCAGACTGGGGGTTCAAAGCCCGGCGCCGGGGCTGGCGGGGGGCGTGTGCGCGCCAGCGCGCGGAGGGCGGCGGTCCTGTGGGGCGCTCCACGCGCATTCCGAGTGAGCGTCTGCAAAAGCAAACAAGCAGTAAAAGAAAGCTCGAAAGGCACCCAAACTTATTTCTGTCCTGGGAATCCTTCCCTCCGTGAGGTTTCAAGCGTTTCTGCAAGAACCTGGGAATGGTCAGTGCAAGTTGAATGCTAGTCGGGTAGTGCGAGCGATGCTCTCCCCTCCCCAGACGATTTTTACACTTCATTTGGAGTGTGTGGGTGTGGGTGGTGTGGGGGGCTCCATTGCCCCCTCTTTGCCTTTTCCTACTTAAAGTGGAGTGTTCGAGAAAGCTCACTCTCTCCCTTTTTCTTAAAGGTGTCGGAACATGATGTGGGGTTTATCTTGGGGTTGGGAGAATTATTTATTTGAATGCGCCCGGAGTTTGCAAAGAACAGGAGGAAGCTATTGCTTTAATTACTGTTGTAAATAATGTATAAATCACGCTTGTCACTCCGGAGGAAGCGGGCTCGCGCGAGCAGCCCAGGGCTGGGGACAGAGAGGATCTCCAGTCCTGGCCTGACCGCTGGCCCAGCGTGCCCCCTTTTCTTGCCACTAGGCTTCTGCTGGCCTTTGGGGAGGGCTGGGAAGAGGCGAGTGGGGACCCCGGAGCCGCTCCCTTCCTCTCGATGTTATAGTTGGAGGTAGGAATATGGCTGATCGTGTGCTGGCTGTTTTACAGTATTCACCCCCCCTCCACCTTAGCCACACCCCCTGTCCGGGCGCTTTCCCATTCACGGAATTCGAGTACAGTAAAAGCCATTAGGATGACACACGCGAAAAACATTTAATTAAAGGCGATTTCTGAAGAGTGAAGGCACCGAACAGCGGTTTGAGTGGGAGGGGTGGGCGCAGCGAGATCCGGGAGTGTAGGGAGAGGGATCAGGGCTGGGGGCCGGGACCTGCCGCTAGCTTGGTGAGTTTGTGTGTGGAGAGCTTTTGGCTGCAAAGAGTATATTTAGACCCTGAGACGGTGGATTTGGAATGCGAGCGGGTTATGTAACAGGGTTAATCAGAAACACTGGAGAAAATCCCCTTCATGTGTTTCTGAGGTTTTTTTTATTTTTATTTTTGGAAAGGGGGGGTATATTATTTAGGAAGCCACACTAATTTCTGGTTTGAGCTGCCACTCCCCTCCGTCTAAACCCCCCCCCCCCCCCAGTTTGTTATTAGCTTCTTCAAGTGTCATTCTTGCCAGAAGGTGTTCTTGCAAGAGATCAGGGTGGCAGGCTGCAGAACCAACTAGCAAATCCGTAACTTGCTGTTCTTGCAAATTATATAACGCCGGGGCATTCAGTACCACCAGCCCCCTAGGCTCAGCAATAAGGGGGGAGGGACAAAGAAGGGGTGCATCTTGAACTAACCTGCTGACCTATATCCCCTTGTCCCTAGAGGGTCACCCCTTACTCTTCTTTGAAGCAATCTCTGGTCCATCCCTCAGGAGATTTCATGAGGGGAGGGAGGAGGTAAGGCCCAAACACTCAACTCACATCCTGCACGCAGGCACTAGGTTATATAACAGTCTGAATGGAAAAAGGAAGGTCAGAGATGGAGGCATCCTTTAGCTAACACAGCAGTAGTAATAGCTTCCAGAAATTATGTGCATTTGCAGACTTTAACCTCAAAAGTAGTGTCTGCTCCTCTGGGGTACCAATCTGTGTGTGTGAGCTAGGGCAAAAAAGAGAGAATGTGTAAGTGTGCCTGGTAGATGAGAGTGATTTGAAAATGGGAAATGTTTGGGTTTTCAGATGATGTAATGGAGTTGGCAGAATATGCAAGTCGGCTCCCAGAGTGTAAGCAGCAAGAAAATTGGAGCTGGCATCCAGTATTAATGTTGCATAAATTACAATATCGGAAAGAAATTAACCTACACACTAGGTGATTACGCCTTTTTAATACTTAAAACATAAAGGCACACAACTCAGAGGAAAAGCAAACATCATCATGTTATAATTAGCATTTTCAACCTCAAGGAAGGTTGAGTGGAGTTTTGGCACTGGGTGAAGTGGGAAGCTTTCTGATTTGGGAGATGCCTTCCTGAGAGGGTGCAGGGTTAGCATCCAGTCAGCCAGTGTTTGAAGGCCACAGACTTTGTGGTCTGGATTCTCATGACATTGAGGTGACCTCATGAGACATTACCTAGGTAGACTTAAAGCTGTTGCTAAATTCCAAACTCCTGGGAATCCAAGTGTGAATTGGCTGTGTATGGTTTGTGCCCGAGCTTCCAAAATCTGATGTGTGGCTTGATAATCTGAAGGACAGCCTCTCTCTCCCGTAAAAACTGGGCAAGGAATGTTAGCAGTTTTAATGAAAACGATCCCGTTTTCTAGGTGGTATTAATGGTGGCTGGTGTCGTTCAGGCCCATCTTGACAAAATGAAAGGGAAAAAAGAAAGGCAGGAGGCAACATGGGAAGTAAGAATGAAGCAGAAAAAACCACAGCGAATCTTTAATTTAACAAGGCTTTCAGGGACTTCAGGGAGCCATGAGCATTGTGACATAACTGTTGTGAAAAACCCTTTTCCAGAATCTCGTTATTCTATGCATGCCAGGAGCCTACATATTTTACTTCACTGAAGTTATCCTCACAGGGCGCTGTGCCACACGGTTGGTTTGGAACACCAGTGCTGAAGGTTGAATGCTTTTAGGGCAGGCCAACCTAAGGGAAAAATCGAAACCAAAAGATGGGATTAACACTGAAAAGCTCAGTTGGGTTGAGATCGAACCCCCTGGAAGCTCAGTTTAAATTGATTTAAAATCAGTTAACAAGACCTGTAGTTTATTTGTAGCC
The DNA here is from genome assembly GCA_030848825.1 of Tadarida brasiliensis. NCBI lineage: Eukaryota > Metazoa > Chordata > Mammalia > Chiroptera > Molossidae > Tadarida > Tadarida brasiliensis. Next base: position 193,442,116 of record CM061257.1, on the reverse strand, counting down.
CTGAGGAATTCTAGAACCACACAAGTCTTTGACTTTGAAAGTGTTGCGCCTGCACTCCCCACTTTAGTCTTAGCTGATTCGCTTCCTGGCAGGTGCTTTAGCACCCTTTCTATAGAGGTTGATTCTCAGATCAGCTTTTCTTACGTGGACCCAGCTCTGCCCAGTGAACAAATGATGCCCCTTAGTTTTAAAGAGATGCTGGCTGGGATAAAATCACTTGCCAGAGGGATGGAATAATTATTTTTTTAAACCAAGGGACTTTAATTTTCCAGTAAATTGCTCATAAAAACATTTATAATTATACCCTCTAAAAATGGAATATAGAAAATGCATTTGATGATATTTACGATAACCTTTTCTGTTGCTTCCCCTTATTTCTTAAAAAGAATTGAATTATTAATCCAGAAGTCAAATCCTCAGTGGCTAAAAACATTTATAGCAAACTCCGATACTGTTAGTCACCTGCTGAAATTTCCCAGTTTTACACTGGCATTATGAGGGGCCCTTGGCTTTAGAAAAAGTCTCTATTTCCGATACGGAAATACGGAGCCTGTGTGGAAGCCCCCTAACCACGAGACCCGTGAGCTTGTGTTTTCTAGGCAGCAGAGGTGCTGGTTCCGTTCCAGACTCCTGCATGAGAACAGGGAGGTATGAGAACGTTCACTGCAGTAGTTGTGCCTCCGGATGAAAATGTTCCGAGGATTTCTGGTGACAGTGAATCCCTTTGGGAAGCAAACTGACCCCTGTCCACCAGAGCCGACCTCTGGAATGCCTTGAGACAAGCCCATGGGTCTCCTTGAGCAACACTCCCTCTCGAGTTAAGGTGCACTCTTTTCTCCCATTTTGGGGAGCCGGTTCTCCCATTTTCGCCTTTAGGAAGTTGTGGTGTGATGTTGGAAGGACAGACTGAGTTGGATATTCCGTTCGCGGGGTGTTCTCTAATGCAGGTGCTGCTTTTCCTGGGTGTACTCTTCCTTTCCCCTCCGTCTTCCTAGTCTGCTTGATGAACCATGCTTCTCAGCTTAAATATATACTTTGGTGTCTGTAGAAGCAAAATGGGTAACTACATTTCAGGTGTCTGGGGGAAGAGTCACAGTGTGACTGTCCCATGTGCCAACATCTTTTTTTATAGAAAATGCAGCTCTCTGCATATGATGTTTCCTGTGGCGCACCTTCTTCGTCTTCCGCGAGCCAGTGTGAAGGTAGACATCATCCACTGCCTCAAGGAGGTTCCTCACCCACCCACCCCACGTTCCTGATACGTTCTTCCAGAGCAAGAACTTTGAAAGGCCTTCAGAGTGCAGGCCCCTAACCTAAAATGTGGAATGCCCTTGTGAATATGAAGACTGTCTTTCTTGCTGAGACTCTAGAAACAGCTTCTCTCTCTCTCTCTCTCTCCCTCTCTTTCATCTATTTTTTTTTTTTCAATCCTTACCCAAGGATATTTTTCTATTGATTTTTAGATGGAGTGGGAGGGAGGGAGGGAGGGGGAGAGAGAAAAACATCAATGTAAGAGAGACACATGGATTGGTTGCCTCCTGTATGACCCTGACTGGGGCCAGAAATTGAACCTGCAACTGAGGTATGAACCCTCGACCAGGAGTTGTACCCTTGACTCTTTGGTCTGCGGGCCCACGCTCTAACCACGGAGCCAAACTGACCAGGGCTCATCTATCATTTTTTAAAAATGTTTTGTTTTTATGTTGGTTTTTTTGTTTGTTTTTTATCTCATACATGATGGGAAGTGTTGTTTTGGAAATGAGCTGTTAAATTTTTCACCCGTCTTGTTAAAAGCTGTATGTTAAGAAAAATAAAATTGAATCATTTTGAATTAATGCTTCAAAAAAACTCTTCAGATAACCAGTGTTTGAATGTTGATTAATAGTCAGTAAACCATGACTTTTTTATAAGGGTACGAAAGTATTATTGAAGAATTGTTTTTGTTTGTTTATTTGTTGTTGGTTTTTTGTTTTTTTTTTTTTTGGCGCCAGATTAACCAGAACTATTTTTTGTCTTTTTCTTATTGAATATAATTTTTAAATGGCTGATCCCCTTTTCTACTCTGAAAAGAACGTTGAGGGTGTAACCGAATCTTCCTTTGAGGTTTGAGGATCTTATGGTGCCACAGGGTCATGGTTCTGAGGATGAATTCTGATTGTCCACTATAGAACTGTAAGTGGGGCTGGAGTCAGAGAGTGGACTAGGCCTGCCCTGATCCCATCTTGGGCATTGATTTTTTTAAAATCCTTGATAACAGTATGTTTTGTTATTTGCCTCCTTATTCTCCACTTTGCAAGTAGCAAAATAGAAAATCACTTTCATTATTTGATTCTGATTAATTGAGATTTTTACGTTATGGAAACATTTCAACCCAAGTCTAGAGCCGTAATTCTTTCTGTAGAGTTGCAGAGGATGTAAAATCATGCTCAGATCTTCAGAAGGGGTATTGTATTCACAAATAAGTTATGCACTGTAGTATGGAGCATTATGTAACTACTCCCCTGTATGATGGTAGAGAGAAATGCCAGCTAATTTTGCCTCTTGCTCCGATATGTTCAAGGGGTATCTTTGGTAAAGGGTTCATAAATCTGGAAAGCGAGGAAACGTAAAGATTAGAAGAAAGACTTTCAAGAATATCAATAAAGAACACTTAGATTCGCCCCAGGGGAGCTCTCTGTCCAAGCCGAGGCCTCTGTGCCCTGCACCAGCAGGGAGGACATCCCTGGGACCACACCGGCAGAGGCTGACTGTCCCAGGGCCTTCCCACTCACTGAATGATAGTCTGGTTGTCTTCTGACATCTCGGATGTCGTAGTGTTGGGAATTCAGCTTGGGGGTCTTGGTGTTCTTTTGTGACATCTCAGTTATTTATTAATTTGTTGTGTTTGTAGTAAAATCATCAAGGAGATTGTCTACAGGATTCCTTGGAAGCAGGGAGCGGGGCGTGGGGAGGATCACAGGTGCCGGAGTCCCGGTTTAGGCAGCTCCCTCTGTGCTCCGGTTCACATGCTAATGTTAACAGGAATCCCAGGTAACAATTCCCTCGTGCTGATGGAAGAGCACTTTTCTCCTCCTAACAGATGTTTATGGCCTTAACTGACACGTCATTATTACAAACTGTCTTATCACATTACGTGCTGTGGCACACTGACATGCGTGGCGCTGTGGTTTCCTGGCGATTATCTCGTCCACCGAACTGAGGCCCTGGCCGCCAGCTGGGGAGCCCTTTGCAGTGTCCCCTGACAGCTGAGAGTACAGGTGTCCCACATCCTTGAAAGGGCTGAAGGACTCCAGCCGTCCCAGGTAGTAGCTGTCCAGTGCTGTGTTCCCTGAAGCCCGGTCAGAGGCTGGCAGTGAGTAGGGGCCGTGACGGTGTAGGGGGTGTATCATCTCCCAGCCCCGAATCACGTCTCCTGGTGTGAGTGGGCATTTGAGTTTTGATTATGAACTGTCTGAAAGTTTTTTGAAATTATTAGGAAGTTCCTAGGTCCAGGAACAGACCGTAATAGATGAAACTCTTTGGGGTACAGGGAAGGGTGTCACTTAGTCTAGGATCGTCAAGCTTGTGAAAGAGGCAGCACACTGTTAAAAATACCTGGCTTACTTTGGGGAGGATTTGGTTGAATACTGATGAAGTTTATGAAATATGAATGCAGCGAAGTTGCTGTACGTAAGTGGTAGGCGTGTGTGAAAGAAGTAAGAGGAAATAAAATGGTGTATAAATGACACTCTGAAACTCGAAGGAATTGTGGACGTGGCGAGAATGGTGACATTTGGGTCTGTGCTTAATGGGGGAAAATAAACTGGCTTAAAATCTATATGTCAAACTAGATGTGGGAATAAAAATTACAGAGTGTGAAATCATTTGACTTATTTTATAAGTAAAGAGTGCCACCAAGGATAAACAGGCAGGTTGCAGAGAAGAGAGGTGAAACAGAATGGGGGGAAATGAGGGACCAACCCTTAAATTTATAATGAGGTATGGTAATCACTGTTTTAAATAATCCAGAATATTAACTGTGCTGCCAGGTAGAGAATTAGTTATCGCCAAACAAAAGGCATAAATATGAATTTTAGGTTGTGTTGGGAGAAATCTCTTGATCCCCAAAGTATAAATGCATGTACTGAGAAGCAAAGCTGCACACGATGTAATTTTTTTCTGTCTTATCCTGATTAATTGACAGCCACTGTGAGCCTCTTTCCTGAAGGTGACTTTACAATCTCCAGACACAGACATTTCTCTCAGAAGTGGAGTGAAGGAAGGAGAACCACAAGCTAAAGTGTGTTTCGCTGGGTGAAGTATTTTTGGGAAAAGATAAGAACGGTGAAGTCGGGGAATGGAGTAGTGCATACAGAGATTAAGAGTGCCTGTCTGGGGCTGGGGAGTGGGGGCTGTGAATGAAGGAAGGGAATCGCTGGAGGGAAAAGAGCCTTCTTTGCAAAAGAAAATGAAATTATCATTGACTCTGAAATGGCTGGGAATGTGCCTTTCTAATTTTAAATTATCTTTAACAAGGGCAATGAAAAGAGGAAAAGTTGACACTTTGAGAAGTTATGACGAACTTGTCCAGAATGCCAGTTGACAGAGGCAGGTAAGGGAATACTTGGAAACGCAGAACCAGAGCAGGTCTGAAGGGCACGGGGATCTGCTTCCTAGCGTGCGAAGGAAACCAGCGGGCGTGCTTATTGACTCTTCCAATTAGTTTTAAAGAAACCTGAAGAAATGGACAGAGACGGAGAAGAGACAACCGGACGTGATTCTGCCCTTCCAGAAGCAAAGAGGCTTCTGTCATCTATGTGATCGGTGCCGGTCGTGGGGAGGAGCTAGAAGTTAATGGATTTTCAACATACAGATCACAGAAGAAACAGGATATATTTAGCAAGTCTAAAAACTCTTCAATAAACTGCATTGCTTTTCGTTTTCACTGTACAGTTCTAAAACCAGCGGATGGTAAGAAGGCCACAGTAACCGTATAGCATGTACTCCTGGGGACGTCTGTGTGATGGGGAGATTATGTCTGAAAGGACAGGGCAGCTGGGAAGGTGAACTGCCCGTAACTCTCAATTGTCCAGGTAATGAAGCATTGGGAAAGCAGAGGCAAATGAAATACTTCGATAATCAAAAATAATTCTCCTTTTAGTGATCCTGTTAGTTGACTGATGACAAGCGTGAACTTTCCAGAGGTGTATTTCACCACTTCTGGCACTCATGAACCACTTCTGGTGAACATGTTTGTACAGAAGGTGGACAGTTTCTGTAGACCCGACTGTCAACCCAGAAGATGTCCAGTGTCACAGTGTGAAGGATGAAGGTTGAAGATTAGGGAGGTTCTACGATGTCCTTGCGGCCCGGCAGAGAATCAGTAGGAGAACTGATGCTACTCTGAAAGGGCACGTGACATTTCTCAGGCTCGCGTTCTAATCTTGAGCTCGGGGTGTATGTTGGATATGTGGTGCTCACTCTATCTGTATGATAATGGATAATAGATAGAGATAGATACAGATATATGGTGCTGTCACTTCTCATGTTTTATTAGAATAAAGCCTGTCAGAGCCAGAAGGGGCCTATGAATTATCTGGCCTAGCCTCTTGTTTAAACTGATACCCAGAGATCTAATAATGTGTGTGAGCTCTTGTTCCTAGTACGCAGCAAGGCTGTGACTGGAACACGAGTCTTCACTTCCTTACCTAATGTCGTTGGTTCCTTCCACTTGTGTGCTGTGGCCGAATGCTCAGAAGTTCCAACAAGGTACGAAAGCAAGTTCCTGCCTCCCAGGAAAACCTCCCAAGGCTATTAAGATGTACACAGGTTAATCCAGCATTAGGTAGTAGATATGTATGAGAGTAACTGCAAGGTGTTTTGGCTGTTCATCATTAGTGGAACATGGGCAGTAATTGTTATTTTTTAAAAACCCCGCTGGTCATTTTTATTTTTAATTAAAAATTATCCAGTGAGCTTGCGGCTGTGTCAGGAAAGCCATTTTAAAGCACTGCAAAAATAGCGCTTGTGTCTCACGGTCTGGCTTGGTGGAAAGTCCAGTACAGGGTATGGAGTTGAGCATCTTGTGCTTAGTGCTGGCCGGAGCTATAGACGCAGCCAGGTGATGCGGTGGGGGAGGATGCATCTCAGCAGCCGTCCTCTGGCAATGCAGACGGTTTAAGGTTGTGCCTTTTATGAGATGTTTAACAGCAAGCTGAAAATGAAATACTATATAGCCAGTGAAAATCACATTGTACTAGAAAAATATTTAATGGGGAAAATGTTTATGATCTGTTGCTTTGTGAAAAGTCACAGCTACCATAGTGTTGTGGACAGAATGATATCCTCTTTGTAAAAACGATGGTGTGTGTGTGTGTGTGTGTGTGTGTGTGTGTGTAATACGCACACATGATACATGTGTATGTGTGTATATATGTATATATGTATGTGTATATGTGTGTATATATGTGTATATGTGTGTATATAAATATGCACACACACATATACACACATTAACATGGACCCACATATACCTAAATGATGAAATTATAAAGGGGTCGTCTCTGGATGGTGGGATTATCTATGAGTTTCTTTTCCTTTGTGCTCTTCTGTATGTTATAGCTTCCTGCAGTATGCATGTATTACTTTTGTAACTTGAAAAAAATAAATTTTTATTTCAAGAAAACATTGTTTGTGTGTTGTGAAACTTGGGATGCCTTGAAGGGACTGATTCTGAACTTAGCATGTTTCGCAGAATGTTTCGACGTTTCAGGTTGGCCCAAGTTTAGCGGCCTAAAGAGCAGTACCTTTGACAGCCACATTCAGCCAGGAAGACAAGGGCCATTCAGCTTGAATGTGAAAAGGAGTGTCCCAATATTGGAATTTCTTGCCCCTCGGGGGCCTTGTCTTTCAAGTGTTTATACTGTGACCTACAATAAGGAAATATACTGCATCGTGAGCTAACACACACACACACACACACACACACACACACACACACCTTTGAAATAAAGTTTTCACATAAAACATTTAAGCTTTACCTGTGATACACTGTTAATTTTGCTCTATTATTTAAAGACAAAATACAAGTCACAAGCCACCACATTGAATTTATGACCTGTTTTTGGGCTGTTCCTGCAGTTTGAAAAACCCTGTCCTGGGCATGAGGTAGAAGCAGCCTTTCTGTGGGCCATGGTCTGGTGTGGGGGAGAGGGGGAGAAAGAAAGTTTCCCCAGGAACTGAAGTTGAACTCCAGGTGTTCTGCATTATGGGTTCAGGGAGGAGGTGGGAGAGGGAAAATAATGTAAATACTTATTATTTGTAATCATATGGTATCTCTATGCCACTTTTAGCACATGCTCATTAATATCCTATTACATTTAGGCATGCTTCTGCCTAGACTGGCTTAGAATTAAATTCTGGGATCCCCTTTGCTTAGAGTTGATGTCACTGTGTAAAAGCAAGAGGGTGGCATTCTTTCATTCAACAAATATTTGCTGAGCTCCTTCTATGTGCCCGCACTGTGCTAGGCTCTGGGGATAACGCAGCAAACAGGAGAGGTCAGAGCCCTGTCTTCCTGGACTGTACATTCTAGTAGTGGTGTTTCTCAATGTAGCCTCCTGTCTGGGTCACCTTTGATCAGATAGTTCTGATGGTTATCCTCTAAGTGTATCTTGGGCTTGGGCTTTTTCACCCCTATTCCTTCTGTGTGACTACTCCCTTCTCTCCTCCCCTCCCCCACCCGATCTCCATTATTTGTTATGTCTCACTCTCTCTTTGCTTATTGGAATACTACAATCATTTTAGCTCCATATAGGACACACCCTCTACCTCCTACAGTTCCCTTGACCCTGTCTTTTATAGTGGTCAGTCATGTGAGCCTTGCTCATTCAATCAATATGTAACCTCTTTCTTTGCCAGGTTCCTTTACGCTGTCTAATAGTCTTATTTCCTGGGTAGGAGTCTAGTCACCCCCAGGAGGCCAGCACCAGGGATTATTCTTTTACTCCTGCACAGTGCCTTGCAAAAAGTAGATGCTCACGAGCTGTGCAGGTACGCTGTCCCCCACTGCCCTGCAGAGCTGTTTGCTTTCTCAGTGGACTCAACTCTGCACTTCCCATCTCTGTAAGTGTGGCTCCTATTTGCTTACTCTTCCAACTGGGCCTTGGGTTTGCACCTGGCCACCCTTGTTTGTCCCACTTCTGTTTGTCTTGGATCCGCCAAGCCTCCTCTCAGTGGCAGGTTCAGGCCTGTTCCAGTCTTGAGCAACTCAGACCAAAGCTGGACGTGTTGGGAGACAGCATACGTGGTTGTCACAAGCCTGTCATGAGTGAGACAGACCTAGGCCAGAGGCCCAGGTATGCTGTGTGTGAGCTGTGTGACCTTCGGTAAGTTCATTAACCATTCAGTCTGTTTCCTTTATCACCTGGAAGTTGGGGATGATGGTGGTGCTGACTTCCCAAGGTGGGTGAGAGGATTGCTGGATTCTGCATGTATTCTGCATGTTGCAGCCCCTGGCAGGATGCCTGGCACACATCAACTGTGGCTCCAGTGATAGGGGTGATGGTGGAGCACATGGCGGTGTTGATGGAGCACATGGCGGTGTTGCTGGAGCGCATGGCGGTGTTGATGGAGCGCATGGCGGTGATGGTGGAGCGCATGGCGGTGTTGCTGGAGCGCATGGCGGTGATGGTGGAGCGCATGGCGGTGTTGCTGGAGCGCATGGCGGTGTTGCTGGAGCGCATGGCGGTGTTGATGGAGCGCATGGCGGTGATGGTGGAGCGCATGGCGGTGTTGCTGGAGCACATGGCGGTGTTGCTGGAGCGCATGGCGGTGATGGTGGAGCGCATGGCGGTGTTGCTGGAGCGCATGGCGGTGTTGATGGAGCACATGGCGGTGTTGCTGGAGCGCATGGCGGTGATGGTGGAGCGCATGGCGGTGTTGCTGGAGCGCATGGCGGTGTTGCTGGAGCACATGGCAGTGATGGTGGAGCGCACGGCAGTGTTGCTGGAGCGCGTGGCGGTGATGGTGGAGCGCATGGTGGTGATGGTGGAGCACATATAGGAGCAGTGGGGCCCTCTAGCCACCTCTCCCTGTGTCCTCAGGTCATCAACTCCCTTTGCTTGGAGCATTCTTCCTTGGTTCTGATTGGTTGCTCAGTGAAATAAACAGGAGTTCCAGGGCATCAGAGTCCTGAAGCCTTCCCTTTTACTGCCAGCTTCCTTTCCTGGACCGCATCCTGCCCCAGTCCCTCAGCTCAGCTGCCGTGGATGGATCCTGCCAAGTGAGGACAGGTCACTTAAGTTCAACCCCATCAGCTACCTGTTGACTTCCCTGAGGTTATACCTCACACCTTGAGCTGAGCTAGAGGAGGGCCAATGCCTGGCTGCCTGCTTGTGTCCTGCCCCCACTATTACTGTGGTGCCCACTGGCTGCCCCTTTAGTCACTGAGGCTGGGGAAGCTCCCTCCTTCCCACTGTGCTCCTGTGTTCTCTCACACCTCATTTTGCAGTAGCCCATCGTTCCTTGACCTCCCTACCCTTGTACTCACTTTCTCCTTGCTGCCAAAAAATCACGTTGGAGAAGCTTGTCTGCAAGGGTTCCATTCAACTTGTTCTACAATAATGCTCCACTAGGGTGACCCACTGCTGAGTCTTTCACTTGTAATGTAATCTAATAATTTACATGCACTTTGCAAGTAATACTCTCAGAGTCGCACTGCCTGCTTGAAATTGCTCTGCTGTTACAGTATTTGAGCTGATGAGAGAGCAGTGTGAGAAAGAGTAGTTATTGGTACACAATGGTATTGAGTAAACCCAGGAAAATAATGTTAGCACAAGGAAAGGGCGTACTGATGGATTATAATAGTCTTTCTTAGAGAACTTGCTAAGGGTCTTTTATTGATTTCATCTTGTAATTAGCCTAGGATAGGTCAAAGTATAGTAGGGGTAGAAGCATAGCAAGCTAGAAGAAATGAACCAAGAGTTGAATCCTGTCTTTGTGGGATGCTGTGAAATGCTTTAGTTTTGATATACTACATGACTTTTATAGAACTAATTGGCACTGCGATTGGGTTGTTTTATTTCTTCTCTCAAACATGCTGGAAGCTGTTTCTAATATGCAGTAGTAATGAAAATAGAGTAACACTGTAATAATAGTGCCATTGTAAAGTGAATTACACCATTAAACATCTATTTTGTCTAATTCGTATTGTGATCGCGTGGGTGATACACACACATACAGACTTAGAATGCTGGTCTTTAAGAAACAGACTGTTGCTGAGAAGCCCCAATCCTATAATACTGAACAGGCAGTATATGAAAATAAGCCCCTGTTCCATGAAAAAGTGAATTTGTATATATTTAAATATAACTGTGTGTATACATATACACACACACACATACATATAGTTTTAGATATACACATAGGCACATAGGTATTTGTGCCAGTCAGGCACATCAAGGAGAAGGTATATAACTGTATCATAAAAATGCTTGCCTTGTGTTGCCTTTTAACAAGTTGGCTAGTGTGCATGGGACAGGTATTAGTTATGGTAGGCCAAGGCAGTAATAACATCAGGGCCAAGGTTGAAAAACAAGGCTTTGTGTATTTGTTTCAATCTCTTCATTCCCATTACCATGTCTGAGAACTTCTAGTAATTGATATTTCTTAAGTTTGGGAGGAAGCATTAAGGCCAGGGAGTTATGGTCAGTTTATTTTGTCATTTATCTTCTAAGGATGGACATTGGCCAAACAATATCTTTGACAATAGAAAGATAGAGGCATATTTTTATGCCTTAGGTTATAAGCTAACCCTAAGAGCAGAAGCAGGATCCAAGAAAGCAGCATCAAATGGGGCTGCTCCCCCAGTGGGACCAATGAATTTAAAAAGTCCGAGAATGGATTACGCTTCAACTTGGTTCCAGTGACTTGATCCCTTCGCCTCCCAGAAGGACTGGCATCAGGGGGTCATTTGGCAGTAACTGTCCATGAGTTTCCAGCCATTAGGGTGGTATTTCCAGGCAGATCCTGAAGACTTACCTGGTTCATCTCCAATCTGAATTGCTGCCTTCAAGACTCTCCATGTTTTCCTGCAGGGCCAGCAGAAGGGGTTTGACTGGTGGCCTCTATCTCTTACTTGCTCTCATTTTGTCTCTGTAGTATTGTCAACATTTGGTAATCCAGAACCTCAGAAAGACCTTGTTTAAAGAGTTGAGATTTTATGTAGTTCAGAATAGATCTAACTTTCATATATATAATGCTTGCTCTGATGACCAGAATATTGAAAATAAATTTGCTTCATTAACCACTATGCACTCCCCTTCTCTCAGCACAACAAGGTTGATTTTAAACTCCGTGAACATTTGAGGGGAGAGTACACAGCATCAATCAATGCCTGGCATCTGGATTAAGAATATAGTTAGTGGAGAAATTTTATTGCAATCCTGAATGAAAAATATCAATATTGTATTGTGTCTAATAAAATGTTATAATGAAAATTACCATGGTGTTTGGCAACAGCCCTTTATTAATTGGTCTTTTCCATTATTATTTTCTTAGTAGCAAACACACTCTGCTTTTGCCACTCATTAGTTATAGTTCTTATTGAATTCACATTTTGCTGCTTCAGCTGTGTTTATCTTCTTATTGGTCTCAGTTCCTTTGGGACAATGTTGTGGGTTGTCTTGAGTCTTCCGTCCCGTATCTCTCTCTTTTACTTGAGCAGTCAGTGAATGCCCTCGGGATACTAGTGACGGTGCAATTTAAAATCAATATATGAGCCCAGCCGGTGTGGCTCAGTGGTTGAGCATTGACCCATGCACCAAGAGGTCACCTGTTCAATTCCCGGTCAGGGCACATGCCCAGGTTGTGGGCCTGATCCCCAGTGGGGGGCATGCAGGAGGCGGCCAGTCGATGTTCTCTCTCATTGATGTTTCTATCTCTCTCTCCCTCTCCCTTCCTCTCTCTCTGAAATCAATAAAGAAAAAAAAATCAATATATGAAAGACCAGCCAGGTGAGGGGAAATGGAATGAGGCAAGACAATCTAATATTCATTGAAAGTTTCGGGTGTTTAAAGGTGATGCTATACATCGCCTCCTTTCATTGATCCATCAAGTATTTATTGAGCACTTACTATGTGCCAGGTCTCATGTTGTTCAGTGGAGGTGAAAGTTGAATTAAGGGAATTGATAGGCAGGAAAGACAAATTAACTTTAATTTTAAAATATGTGAAGAGTGCTCTGATAGACTTATAATATATATAGTGCACAGAAGAGGGAGAAATCACTTCATGAGGAGTCAGAGAAGGTTCACTGAAGCGGGTACCTTTGCCTAATTTTTGGAAAAATGGGGAGAAATTTGCCCAGAGGGCAAACAGCGAGAGGATATTCCAGGCCCAGTTACACAGGGTGAAGGTTAATGGTACATTCGGGTAGCCTGAATGAGGTGTGTGGTTTAGCCTAAGCATGGAGTGTGTTGATGAGGATTAGGAGATGTAGTCGGAGAAAGTAGGCAGGGGTCAGGCTAAGCAATTTGGACTTTTTCCTAGGTCGATTTTTGAGCAAGTGAAAAGTACCTGATTTTGTTTTGGGTAAGATATTTAAGTATAAGTGTGTTGAAGTCGGGGTAGAGAATTGACAGTGTAGATAAGGAGCCAAGTCAGGAGATCTTTGTGATAATTCTGGAGAGATCTACTGCAGGCTGGGGCTTGCATGGGTGAGCAGTTGTGGGCTCTGAGCTAGAATTTCCCAGAAGGTGGAATTGGAGAGGCATGATGGAGGCAGTGACAGGAGTCTGTCCCAGAGTTGGGTGGAGTTACTGGCTGGAATGTCTTAGTGTGGGAAGAGAAGAGGGGAGAAGGCATGGGCTCCATTTGGCTGGGGGTGGAGGTGCCAGGGAAGTGTTTAATGGGCCGTTGGAAATGGGGATCAGGCAGGGATCATGTTAGTATGTCACCTGTGGAATTAGGGGGGAATGTATTTTAACAGGAGTCTGGAGCTCAGGAGGGACAGCTGGGCTGGCGACATGATGGAGCAGCATTTTTGACAGGTATTTGGAACGTGACATTTTTTTTTATCCTCACCCGAGGACATTTTTGCGTTTATCTTCAGATAGAATGGGAGGGAGAGAAGGAGGAAGCGAGAGAGAGAAACATCGACGTGAGAGAGACACATCGACTGGCTGCCACCCACAGGACCCCAACCGGGGCCGGGAACAAACTGCAACTGAGGTACGTGCCCTTAGCGGGAACCAAACCCGGGACTCTCTGGTCCGCAGGCTGATGCTCTAACCGCTGAGCCAAACCAGCCAGGGCTGGAAGGTGACATTTTTATACCAGGTCACGTTTATGGACTTTGAAGTGCTATCAGGAGAAAATAAGCCTCGGGTCCAAGTGGGTGTGGTTGAGAAAGTAAAGGGGATGGATTAGTGTAGTGACGGAGGAAAGTATCTCAGAGAATGAGCTTTCGACCTGGACATAACTACATCTACTGAAGGCAAAAGAAAACACGAATGAGCTAAATCCAGAGTGAGGCCCTGATACACTTTGCTGCTTCTGGTTGCATCTGAGTTGTATCTGCTTTGATGGTGGTCTCCTTCTCAATGTGCTTAATTGATGATTGAAGAGTTGCTGCTTTTTTTTTTTCTTTCTACCCAGACCGGCGTTGATTTATCCCATCTGCAGAGGGAGTCTGCCTCACGATTGGCAGAACCTCAAGGCTGGGAGAAATGGAATGAATAGTTGCTGTGGAGAGGTCTCCACCTTGCCCTGGGAGAAAGGCTTCATGGAAGAGAAAGTTGAAAGAGGGTCTTGAGAAAGGGTGTCAGATCTTCAAAGGATGGGTCTCGCCATGGGAAACTAAATGGAAGATTTTTTTTTTCTAGTTGACCAGGAAGAGAAAAAACGCACCAGTGTTGCCTGGCGGGTGGATGACGATGACTAGGATTGGCGAGGCGCTGCCCGTCTGAGCTTCGGCTCTCTCTGCTTCCACGTGTGCAGCAGCCCCTGGAGGTCCTGGGACAAAGTCCATCATTTGCAGCTTGCAGAGAGACTGGAGAAGTGTTGTGTAATGAGGGAGACCTGTTGACTTCAAACAGCTCGTAGACCATCTGAACTTATGTTTAGCTCCAGTGAGTGTGACGGGGATCTTCGCCTGTTGGAAGGGCCACCCCTTCGCCTCGGTAGCCAGGCTCCTTATTGTTTTCAGTGAGCTCCGACTAAATTCTTTCCCTGTAGATCGTCCGCTAATATGTCATATGAATTATGTGTGTTATCTCTGTGCTGTGAAATTAGAGACCTTCACCCACAGCGTGGTAAGCAGATTAAAACGAAAGCCTGTTTTTTATGGTCTGGGGGAAACCGGGCAGATATCAGGGAACTATTCTGTGTGTGTTTGATCTGACAGTGGGGAGGCCTTGGGATGCCAGTGTCTTCTAAAGCCTGAAAGCTGAGCTCCGGCTGGAGTTTTCTTCAAAGAGGTTTATATTTTATCCCTTGGCACTTCTGAGAGGGAAGGAAGGTTTGGAGTGGGTGATTCTGTAATGATTCTTTTCTTGCCGCTGTTTTCTTCGCCGTCTTTTTAACTTTGCAGAAAGCCCTTCCAGTTCTACGGTCAGACCCCGTTCGGGACGTTGGTGGCCGAACAGTCCCCTTTTGTTAAGCGAGCGTCCTATTTTTGTTTCTCTTGAAAGGTGCCCTTCAGGACAGCAGAGCCTTTCTTTGGGCTGTTTAGAATCGAGCCCTGGAGAAACCAAAACAAATCATTCTAAACCCAGCCCAAATGCCTCCTTTGCCTAGCGAGGCAAAGCTAACCCCACACAAGACGAAACCGAAGCAGCTGGTTACCTGAGAACCACCTTGGGGAGTTCTGCAGCTTGACTTCTCTTGCTTTGGCCACTGTCCCGAGAGCCAGTGAAAGCTGAGGGTCACGGCCTTTCTGTGCAGAGATGCAGGAAGGAGGGTAGGTTCGGTTATGTTGTATCAGGCCCGTGTCAGCTTGCAAAACTTGAAGGATCCTGAATGGAAATGGGTCACAGGAGATATTGATGGCCCTAAACCTAGCTGTAGGGTGGTTCAATTTTTCTTTATTGATCAAGCTGTCAATAAGTTCACTTCATTCACTTTATGTATTTGTGTTTTGTAAGAAGAATGTATCTGAGGCTTTAGCCCACCTCACATACTTCTGGTATTCCTGATTCTGCCATGGTCACAGATTAGGTAAACGGAGTCATTTGTGAAAATTAGAGCCTGTGTGGGATTTGATCATTGAGAGGTCGTCCAGTTTGAGGTTCTTTAATTCACTTCTGTTCTAATATACAGGAGGTTAACCTCTGTGATTTGAAACAGAATATTTGTTCCTTACCCAAAGATCTCTGGTGTAGGGTTCAGACAGGCCTCACTGCAAAAGGCCTGACTAGTTTGGGAGCTTTTCTTCTGACTTGAGGTGTCAGCTGGGTCATGCAGGGGAAGAGTGTTGGGCTTTGTTAGAGAAAGAAAGACTGGCTAGGCAAGTTTGGTCCCGAGGGGCAGTTCAGGGCCTTCGGGAGTGTGAGGTCATCACTATATTTAAACTCTGCGCTTCCACAGTACTGGTCAGTGAAGCGCTGCCCTTCCTCATTAACTGCCTCTTTCCCCTGTGTTTGGAGGAGGAGACACCTGCCTCTTGGGGAACCGCCAGCATCCTGGGAGCATCCATCCAGCTGGCCCCTGTGTGTACAGACAACTGCAGAGTGAAGCAGTTTGGAGACAGGCATCATTTTTGAGGCTAAAGTCATACATTTTAGAAAGTTAAGGACTGGTTCCGTGACAGGGAAGTTGAGCTAAATATGCAGTTCTATTTAAATTTTTACTTTTTGCCAAAGCAAAAGCATTGGGAGATAGGCTATAAATGTATAAGTAAGTCACTGCAAGAATAGCCCCTTGCAAATTGCAGATTTAGGAAGGCTAAATGTTTTCTCACATATTTTAATGCACATGAATAACTAACCTTGATTGAGTTCCTGAAAAAGGGATATTGTACAACAACTTAACCTTGATCACTGTAATCAATTGTGCAGAGGTCTACATAACTAGAAAGTAGGTATTTGATTGTCTTAGCTTCGGCTGCAGTAATGAAATACCATAGACTAGTTCTGGAGGCTGAGAAGTCCAAGTGTAATCGGGGAAATTGAGGAATCCTTTTCCCCACTGAGTGCTGGGGGTGGAGTCCTTCTGATATCTTGAGAAAAAGAATTTTCTGAGACTCGCATCGGAGAGAGTGATTTTTATTTGCCTGGAATTATGTCCTTGGGTTTCCAAAGTCCCATTTCCCTTAGTCCAGTTCCAGAAGAAGTGCAGAGCTAGAAGCAAAGTCAGTGTCCAGAGTTTCTGTCCCCTATTGCAGCCTGGTCCAGTTCAGCATCAGGCTAGTTGCAGTCCATTAGTCCATTGTGTGTGGGGTCCAGGGGAGCCAATAGAGCATGGCCCCGGAACAAGAATCCCAAGAGAGCCAAGACAGCACAAGAGCACAAGAGGAGAGCAAACTCCTTTGTTGGGGGAATAAATACCCCAAATTTCACGCCCTTGCAGTGGCCATGCCTATTCTGGCCAATGACCTGTTCCCAGGTGTGACTGACAGCAGCCCCTTCGTTGATCCCCCCAACTTCACTGGGCATGCGTCTGTCTTCCTTTGCCCAGTCCCTTGGGGAGGACAAAGTTTTAGCTTCCTGGTCTAAATGACATGCCTATAATATTTGGCCTTTCCTGTGCTCCTTTCCTGTTATCAATAACTAGGTTAATTATAAAGGTATCACAAGGTGCTGGCAGATTCAGTTCTTGGTGAGGGCTCTCTTCCTGGCTTGTAGATGGCCATCTTTTTCCTGTACCCTCACATGTTGGAGACAGGAAGTTCTGATGTTTCTTCTTCTAATAAGAGCACTAATCCCATAATGGGGACCCTGCCCTCATGACCTCATCTACATCAAATTTTCCCCCAAAGACTTCATTTCCTACGATCATTACATTGGGGATCAGGACTTCAACATACGAATTTCAGGGAGACACATAAGAACATGACATTGGTTGATGCTTAAAGCTTACTAATAATTTTCAAGGTGGTCAATTTTTCTCCAAAAAGTAGATTAAAATTCTTACCTTTCTCATTTTTTTTTTTTTTCCTTAAGAGGAGTCTTGTCTTCCTGTGTGTGTTTTATCTTAGGCATGGCTGTGTCTCCTCATATTCCAGCACTGTCTGAAAGCTACGGTAGTAAAGCCCATGGTAATTAAGGCAATGATATCATTGTTTTAAATTAGTATGTGAGACTTTTTTTTTTTTTTGGTAATTCAACAAGTTCCTTCATATTCTGCATAATTGGATCACATTTTAATTTTGTAGCAAATAAAGATCTATTTTACATTTCTATTAGAGAGATAAGCCCCTGTGGCTAGGTGTGAATTAGGATGTTTGCTGTTGGTTGTACTGAAGCAGCAAGACTTTTAGAGTTGATTCAGCTTTTAAAAAGCTCATCTTTGAATCTTTTGGGTAAGGAAAGAATCTTCAGTCCGAAGGTCGTACACAGCTGTAGATGTCATGCAGAAACAAATTATGAGAAGACGAGAAGACACATGCTTGTGAAGTGTACAGGCACTAATGCGAGCGGAGAGAAACTAAATCCTGGGTTATCCAGTGTGGTGTATCTTCCAAAAACATACTGATCTGGGACTCAGGTACATCTGCTTGTGAACATATTTTTTTCTGATGGTTAATGCCCTGAAACTTTGCATGAAGCAAAATAATGAAGATAAACTGAAGAGTGCAGTGGACAAGTAATGAAGAGGCCTGGGTTCTGATCCCAGCTCAACCATTAATTATGTAAGTGGCTTTGAGCAATTGGCTTTCATCCTCCTCCCTCTCCAGGGCCTCACTTTCTCCTGGTGAGCTCCAGGTGTAGCTTAGGGATGCACCGAGCTATACAGGTTCCTGCCAGGTCTGACATTCTATGACCTTATGGCTAAGACCCAGCTTTCGTAAGGATTCATCCAAGAATACACTATCCTTATTCTTTCTACCTTTTTAAAAATTCAGGCATAATTTACATATATAAAATTCACCCTTTTTTGCCCTGGCCTATGTGGCTCAGTTGATTGGGTATTATCCCATGCATTGAGAGGTCACCAGTTCAATTCCCAGTCAGGGTACATGCCCAGGTTTCAGGCTCCATCCCCAGTAGGGGGTGTGCAGGAGGCAGCCAATCAATATTTCTTTCTCATCAATGTTTCTCTCTCCCTCTCTCTTCTTCCCTTTCTGAAAAACCAATAAAACATATATTTGATAAAATTCACCCTTCTAAAGTGAATAATTTAATAATTATAGTAAATTTATAGAGTTGTATAACTACCACCACAATCTAATTGTAGAGCATTTCTGTCACCCAGGAAAGATCCCGCATTTCCATTTGCTGTTACTACCCCTTCCTACTCCTAGTCTAAGAAAGCTATTAATCTGCTTTCTGTCTCTATAGATTTGCCTTTTCTGGACATTTCATTTAAATGGAATCAGACAGCATGTGGTCTTTTGTGTCTGGCTTTTTTCACTTAACATAGTGGTTTGGGGTTCATCTACATTGTGGCACGTATCAGTACCTTGGTCCTTTTTATTGCTGAGTAATATTCCACTGTATGGATATACCGAAGTTTGTTTATCCATTTTATCCATTCATCAGTCAATGGGCTCCTCTATTCCCTTTTCTGTCCTGTGGAGCATTTGTGCTCATTGTAGGGTACTCCGTAAGGGGAAATAACAGGTCTCCCTCAGAGAAATGCAGCGTCTTTGTCTCAGGCCTTCCCTTGTAGCAGAGGCTAGAGTTTTGTGTTGAAATCACTTACAACTTTCCCAGTCACTGGACTGAGCTGGCGGGGTCACTGGAAAGAGGATTAAACAGTGTCAGTAAGTGTGGAAGCTCTAGCTGTAGATCCTGTTCTGTGATAAATAATTAATATAAATGCGAGGTTTCCCCACTAGGGACCTTGACTCAAAGATTCCCCAATGACAGCCTGCTTGCTGTTTTACACATTGGGTGATGAAATACTTGGATGCAAGAGTTAAGGACACTGGCCATCACGCTGAGTTAGTAATGTCACTTTCAGCATTTTCCTCTGGAGGTCATCAGAATTACTAGGAACAACAGCCAATCCAAAGAGAGAAATACTTGCTTAGAAATTCCTGCTTTGCTTTTCAGCTATGACTTGTAAAGGCCGCTAAATACAATCGCAAAGAAAGAGTGAGTCGATTGAGAGGAGGACTGAGTTAAGTGTTCAGTCTATTGATTTTTTGGTGTTTTTTTGTTTTGTTTTGTTTTATTTAATCCTCACCCGAGGATACGTTTTCCATTGATTTTTAGAGAGAGTGGAAGGGAGGGAGGGAGGCAGAGAGAGAGAGAGAGAGAGAGGAGAGAAACATCTATATGAGAGAGACACATTGATTGGTTGCCTCCCATACATGCCTCTACTGGGGCCAGGGATCAAACCTGCAACCTTTTGTTGAGTGGGTAGACATTCTAACCACTGAGCAACACTGGCCAGGGCAGGCTATTGATTTTTTAAAGAGATGCCATAGACTAGACAACTCTGTTGTTTTGGTATTTGATGCTCTTTCTGTGTTGTGTGTGAAGATGATTGTGCGTTTCCATTTGATAATCTACAAACTAATGGAGAAAAGCAACTCAGTAATCTTTTTTTTTAATTGCTAACACTCTTTTTTCTTTATTGATTTTAGAAAGAGAGGAAGGGAGAGGGAGAGAGAGAGAAACATCTATGAGAGAGAACATCGATTGGCCGCCTCCTGCATGCCCCCCACTGGGGATTGGGCCCACAACCTGGGCATGTGCCCTGACTGGGGATCGAACTGGCGACCTCTTGGTGCATGGGTCGATGCTCAACCACTGAGCCACACTGGCCGGGCTCCACTCAGTAATCTTGATGCTCATCAAATGATCCTCCAGTTTAAGATTAGCTCTGGAAATGCGGTTAATCCGCCTGTGTTTCCATTTTTAGCTGCTCCCAGGTCCATTCAGTTTCCTGGAATCCATCCTTGGCTCATCTGTCCTGTAGGATGAAGGAGAAAGGCTATTCCACTTGCCTTTTTCATCTCCATATGGTTGATGTGTTTTGTAGCCATGTTCTATTCTAAATTACAGAAAGATTGGACCCACAAGTAATGTGTGCATGCATGATGTATATACATGTGTATACTTATACACACATATATTAACACACACACATTTTGCCAAATGCATGATAGGGCGAGGCCTATGAAAGCCAGCAGCTTGTCTCAGTTTTATTTAGCATACTAATTATAAACAATGTCAGTAATATCTTTTGGAATTTAGACATCAGACTGTTTACTATTCCCAGTGGTGCAAGTGATGTTTAGAGCATCATACCCTGTCTCTTGGGTCCTGGGAAAACTTTGCCTTGGTTGAGTCCATAGGGTAGGTCATGGTAGAGAAAGATAAACCAGGACATTCTTTAGTAAACCTCATCCCCTCCCTGTGCTGAGCCTGAGCTATGGTAGCTGTGTGCAGAGAGGCTGCCAGGGCTGTGTGCTCCAGGCCTTCCTTCTCCCCCACAGCTGGAAAGAGGGAGCATTTCCTTCTCTCATTCAGGAAGGAACCCTTTAGGAAAAAAGTCTCTGGTCCGGCCCGTGTGGCTCAGTGGTTGAGCATCGACCCATGCACCAAGAGGTCGCCAGTTCGATTCCCAGTCAGGGCACATGCCTATGTTGTGGGCCCGATCTCCAGTGGGGGGCATGCAGGAGGCGGCCAGTCCATGTTCTCTCTCATCGATGTTTCTATCTCTCTCCCTCTCACTTCCTCTCTCTCTAAAATCAATAAAGGGAAAAAAAAAAAAAGTGTCCGCTTTGTTGGGTGGTGGGTGGAGGAAGGAAGGCCAGTGGCCTGTCTTACTGGGACCTCTGTTACAGTGTTATCACAGCTGATCATGGCTCAGATGACGTATGTATGAGTCTCAGAGCCTTGAGGACAGGGGTGCAGTGGAGTGACCATTGTGTTTTCCAGTGATCCCAACACAGTGCTTTGCATACAACAGGCACTCAGTTTCGTTTTGTGAATAAGTAGTTGATGAGTAAATACTTTCTGTACAACAAACGATATTTGTGAATGTATTAGTATTCACAGCAGGGTCTGACACTGTTGTTGGGGGTGCCAAAGATATAGAAATAAAAGACAGCGTCCCTCCCTCTCTCCCTCCCTCGCTCCCTCCCCTTCTTCTTTCCACAACCACGAATTCAGTCCTTATGCTTGCCAGGCATTGTACTTAGGACCCGGGGTTACAAGGATGAAATAAAATATTATCTGTATCTTCAAAGAGTTTGCAAGAACAGTTATCCTGGAGTTTCCTATTTGATTTGACAGGAGTTCACACTAACTACGAGCTCCTACTGTGCTCCAGGCACTGAGCACACTGAACTCAGTGTTTAACATTATGGTCCCATGTTGCAGATGAGAAGACTGAGGCCTAGAAGAGTTGGTCTGTCAGTGTTCAGAACACTGTACCACAACGACCACAGCTCCCGGCCCGTTGCCCTAACTGTGACGTGTCTAGATAACGACCCCGGTCCCTTGGGGTCCCTTTCCGTATCCGTGTGTGCTCATCTCCATCTGAGGAGGTTGCCGTCTAGGCAAGTGGGGCTCCTTGGAATTGCAGTGTTCAGCCAAGTCAGCTGCCCACAGCTGCCCCTACAGACTGTTTGTTTTTTGTTTTGTTTTTTACTTTCTCTTGCCCTCTGGCTGTTCCTGTGGCAGCTTCTTCACCCTGCCAGTGGCAGGTTTTCCTTTCATTCCTTAGGTGTCCTGTGGCCCTTTCTGGGCCTGAGATGGTGGTGCCTGAGATTGAACTCTCCTCCTCATTGCCTTGGCTGACTTCCGACTGGCTGACTAGACACAGTGAAACTCCGATCTTGCTGGAGGAACTGCGTGCAGTTCTGACAAGTCACTTTTGAGAGCACCCTGCGATTGCAGCTGAGCAGCGGTGTGTGCTGTGGGACATGAAAGTTAAGATGCGGAGTTGGCCAATGGCCCCTGGCAGGGCCCGTGCGCGACAAGGTGGCCCGTCGTCAGAACCCCCCAGCTCCTACCGTGGTTTGCAGCCCCATCAAGAGCTGCCAACAGAGATGTTGTTGAATTTGACATTGGCTGGGCGTGGTTTTATTCCGCAGCCAGGCTCTGCAGGGCTCGCTGCCCCTTTCTGGAAGCTGTCTGCACCAGGAAAGTCATAATCATTGTCATAGACCCTTCTCCGGTTTACGGCTTTTGCGAGAAGGGGAAGACTCAAACTTCACAAAAGTTGGTAACCTTTGCCTGGGCTCACATGTGACACGTTGATATTTCGGGGGAGGGTTTGGACCAGTGTAGGGCAGACAACATGAGAACAGCAACGGTGCCAACCAGCACATTGAAGTTTTTAGATTGAAAAGCCGGAACAGAATGTTCAGCTGGAGCTGGGGACATATTCCTTTCCTATTTTATCTTCGCCATAAGCCTCGGGACTGATTGGAAAACATACCCACTGCAGGATTTGAATAGCCAGGATTTGATGTTTATTTCTTAGACCTGCTCGCACCTAGTCCTGTCACTCTGTATTTCTCTCCTGACCCCTCTCTTTGTCCCTCCCTCCTTCCTCCCTCCCTTTCTCTCTCTCAGGCTCTTTTGGGTAGAAATCTGAAAGCTGCTCATCATAGTACTGGTGAGGAAATACTCTTTCACCTTAGACAACATTTTTAACGTCTCTGACATTGACACTAGGACCCAAGTGATTTTTGCAAATGTAAATCTAATATATCTAAACCCTTCATTGAATTCCTATGGCTCTTAGAATAAAGCGCAAACCCTCTAACATAGCCGAAATGGCCTTTTGTCTACTTTGTCTAGGTTTCCAGTCTCCTCTTGGATCTGTCCTCCCCATCACCCCTTCTTTGCCATCATGCTCGGTTCTCTAGCCACACTGAGCTTTGGGGCTCAAACATTCTGTGCTTCCTCCCCTCCACATGCTTTCCCTTACTGCTGTGTTCTAGCCATTCCATTGGTTCGTTCGTTCGTTCGTTCGTTCATTCGTTCATTCATTCGTTCATTCATTCATTCATTCATTCAGCATTCATACCACAGTGCACAGACAAGCCCCTGCTCTCACAGAGTTTATGGTCCTCATTTGCTAATCCCGTTCATCTGACGGATCTCAGCTGGGATTTGCTTCTTCATGGAAGCTTTACCTGGGTTAGACATCTTCTCTTTTTCTTCTGGAGTACCTGTGTTTCAGCCATCACAGCACGTAAAACTCACGAATCTAGAGTTCTGAGCTCTTTGAGGACAGGGAAATTCTTTCACCAGGCTAGCACATAGTCGGTGCTCAATAAAAACCTGTTGAAGCCCTGGCTGGTTTGGTTCAGTGGTTAGAGCGTCAGCCCAAGGACCAATGAGTCTCGGGTTCGATTCTGGTCCAGGGCACGTACCTCAGTTGCGGTTGGTCCCTGGCCCTGGTCGGGTTGTGCAGGAGGCAATCAATTGATGTGGCTCTATCACATTGATGTTTCTCTCTGGCGCTCTGTCTCTCCCTCTCTCCCACTGTATCTAATGATAAATAGAAAAATACCCTTAGGTGAGGAATAAAAACGAAACAAAAAACCTACTGAAGGCGCGAACGAAGGATACATCTAACATGGAAGGCCTTCCTGAAAAAAATAAGTTCTCTCTGAAATCATTTCAAACAAAACTCATTTTCCACATCGTCAACAGCTTGGGGTGGCCTTTGACCAATAGGAGGCACAGACTGTGCAGTGGTAAGTTTGCTGTTAGCTACATCGTTGTTCCTTTATAGGTAATTTGCCTTCCTGGTTGCTTTTGAGATGTTCTCTTTCTTTTGTGGTCTGCAGGGCCACAGTGATATGTTTCGGTGTGGATTTATGTATTCATTCTGCTTAGGATTTGGTGTGCTATTCATTCTGATAACTCATGCTTTCTTTCATTCTGAAAATCCTCAAACACTGTCCCTTTTTTCAGTCTCTCTTTCTGAACCTCCTTTTGGATGTACGAGAGAGATTCTCATTTCTCTTCTCTTTCGTATCTTTTATCTGTTTCTCCAAGTTCAGCATTCTGGGCAGTTTCCTTGGTTCTTTCTTTGAGTTCACTAATCTTCTCTAAGTTACTCTTTAACTGCCCATTGAACTTTTAAAAGGGTGGTTTAACATATATGCAATGAAGTGATGATGGCTTTACCTGGGAATACACTCATGGGACCCTCACCCTGCTCCAGATCCTCAGCAGTGCCTGCTGCCCTGACCGGCCCCTCCCGGTAAGCCCTTCCCAAGGCTCAGCGCTCTTCTGACCTCATCATCGTGGACTGGCTTGCCTCTTCCTGAATTTCATATGAATGGAAACATACCAAATACATTCTTTTGTCTCTCGTCCTTGGAGTTTTTAATTTTAAATGATTAATATTGGTCCTTTCTAGACTTTTTTCAAAAATGTCATTTTTTGCCATCATGTTCTGTAACTGCATTATGTATCCTGTTTTTTTCTTTTTTAATCACTTTCATAATTTTAGAGTTGCTTGTTTTATAGAACCTTTCAATGTTATGTCAGTTCTTATGGTGCTAATTTTTATTATTTGTATCGTATGCATCGTGGATCTTTTCCATATATGACTGTAGTTTTTCTTTCAATTGCAGTTGGCATTGACTGTTATACCAGTTTCAGGTTATGTGACTGTGATTTTTGATTGTGAATCAATCTTCATCGGGATTATTTCACGCAGGGAGTTCTGTGTATCTTGAGCTGTGGAAGAGTCCCTGTGCCACAGCACAGAGGAACAGAAATTAGAACCTGCATACCTGTGCAGAGGTTAGGGTTTCATCTTCTAACAGGAGACTTTCTTCCCCACCTGGACTTCTAGGTAGATGGCAAGTTGCTTTTCCACGTCCCTGAGCAAGGGGTAGAGTTTTCCTAGTGTTTCTTTCGTGAAGAGGACAGCTTTTTACAGAGCTCTGTTTTAATAGGGATCTGGCTTCTGGCTTCTGGCCTAGCAGGGCATCCCCTATCCCTGGTGGGGCGTGAACACCCAGCTCCTAACGCCCTCCCCAGGGCATTACGTACAAGGATGTGTTCCCCTCCCGCCCCCCAGGGCATCGTTGCATCATGAGGTCATTACTTTTCTGACTCTAACTTTTTTGTTGTTGTTTTAAAATTTATTTTTCTGGCTCTAACATGTTTACTTTGCTTCTGGCCTGTGTGTTTTATCCTAAGTTTTGGCCTCTGGTAAATTTGTGTGAAAGAATAGATTAGTGAGGCCCAGCCCAGACCTACTAAATTTAAATCTCTGGAAGAAGGACCTAAAACCCCTATGTTTTTATGAAATGCCCCCAGGTAGCTATTAAAATCAGACAAGTTTAGGAAATATTATATATGGCAATCTCATAGGTTCTATTTAGTCTGGGATGGTATGAGGATCTGATGGTTCTTTCTGTCTTTGTCCATCTTCCTTTATCTTACCTCTCACATCACATCCCTACAAAAGCCTTGGAATGTCTAATCTGGATATCCAGGCAAAATCGAGTGGGTCTCATTCTATTTTGAGTTGCATTAAGCTTTCCTGGCCCAGGGCTGGAGGAGGCCTTGGGACAGTGGTTCACTTCTTTCTCTCTCATCAGAAATGTAGAGATAACCAAGTGGTGTGTACACTTCTGAAGAACAATAGAAAGAGTTACTAAACACTTTAGTTAATTCAGAAATATTTCCTGGAAACATTTGAGTTAATGTGCCGTGTTTGAGAAAACCCGAGTGCAGTTAAGTACCCACGGGACTGAATCTGACTGGAGGCAAATCACCCAATTACTGGTAGGGAATGAAATCCCGTTTGCAGAGGAGCCTTCAGAATCCCACCGACCCTGTTCCATTTCTTCCCTTCTTTTAGCTGGCGGCATGACTGCATTGCTTTGGGGGCCTGGTTTTACCTGCCTCCCCGACCCCCCGCCTTTCCGGCCCCTGTGGCTAATGTGGGTTACAAGACACCACCTGTCATTCTTTCCCTTTGTTTGGAATAAGCAACAGGTTCAAGGATGTGCCAGCCAATTCACAGGGACTTTGATATGCACAACATTTAATAAGACGGGTCAACCTGGTCTGACCTGGCTTGGGCCCCTGGGTCTGAAAACAGTAGCTGTCCATCTTTTGGATTTGTGTGTGGTGCCTCCAGGAAGTGCCTCAACGTTCAAAACAAAAACCCCCGAATGTAAATTATGAGGGTGGCATGGAAAATAATAATTGCCTAATTTAGGAAAATCATTTACTGTGCCGCTCTATCGCTGTGAAAAAATATGTAGTCTCTTGCATTTGTTAAAACAAGTCAGCTTCTGCTTTCTGGTCTCAAAACACACTTTGCATTTTTTTTTTTTCCCTGGGACCGTCAATTTAATTCAGGAATGATCTAATTATGAGGAAGTGAGTCCAATCCTCTGGATGGTAAAGTGTTGACTACCCTGGGAGAAGCCCTGGCAGATGGTTAGTTCAGAGCGAATTTACCTTGGGATTGGAGCTTTAGACTGACAGCTTTTTTCACTCAATTAAGTGCAACAACTGCCAAAAGGACAGCATTGAACTTGATGCAAATCACTACTGTCTCGGGCGTTGATATAGTTTAAGCCTGTGCCCGGAGTCAGGCGAACGTGTTAGGGTGTTTCGGGGCGCCACGCTGTGAACAGAAAGCAGAGCCCAGCGAAGCGGAGGAGCGCCAGGCCCCGCCGTTCACATGCAGGTGTTTACTTCCTTTTCCAGGGCAGCTGCTCTATCTAGGGCCTCTATTTTGGTGTCCTGTCTGTTGGTGATTCATTAGCTGTCTCCTGCTTTTGCTCTGGGTCCCACAGACCCTGCGGTGACTCTGTGCTCCCCAAAGTTAATTTATTACTGTTTCAATTGGGATACAAAATGACCCCACTCCGCCTGCCTTGCCTACCTAGATGGGCCCCCAAACCACGGAGAGGCAGGGTCGGAGGAGAAGAGAGACCTCCCCAGTGTGCGTGGCACTTGCATACTTCCAGAAGCCCTGCATGCCTTTCTAGGCCACTTCTCAGAAAGTCAGCTGAGCCCGGACGCTGTGCAGAGGGCCCCCCTGCCCCGACTCCCGCGGGCGGCACTCTGATGGTCTCCCCTCCTCACCGCAATGCGCCACTTTGACATCTGTCTGTCTCCTCCTGCTCCCCGAAGATGCCTTGGGCTTCGTGCTGTGTTTCTGTGGTGTCCAAGGTCAGGACCCATTAAAATGTTTTTGAACAGTGTAACGAGAAATGGCTCCCTGCAAAACAAGAACTTGGAGGTGGGCCTTTCAGGGAGGCTCCTTGGCTCCCCCACACCCCGCGTCCTCACCCTCCGCTCCTCCCCGGAGGCCCGTGACGGGCAGTGCCGCACAGCTGGTTGTGTTGTTATTTCGGTTTTCCAAGCCAGGGGCGTCTGCACCCGGAGCTCCTCGGGCAGGTGTATGCCGCTGTTATCGGTGTTCTGATTCACTGTGTGAGCAGTTTTGATAATCCCTGTCATATGTGATTACGGTCTCCCCCCTTCCCAGAACCTCTCGGTGTAATTGGTTTGATAAACTCAACCTCAGTCCAGTAGTTTGCTTGGAGTGTGCTTCACCTCCTACCTGTATGACTGAGATGAATTGCTCTGCTCAGGGAAATCAGGCTTTGAGCAGCAGACCTTTAGCCGTGGGAGCAAATGCCCCTGGGCAGGCGGCACAGGCCTGGCAGAGCCGGGCCCCAGTGACCCCAGGAGGCGAAGCGGAATTTTTCTTTCCTCCCCTGCTCAGGCCAAGAGTGCCGTGTTTCTGTGTGTGCATTCTTCAGGATCCAGAGAATATTCAGCTTGTGTCCATACCTGGGGCCATTCTGTGGACCTCTTCCATACTTTGTCTTTACGAGAAGTTGGATGAATTTATTTATTCTTTTATTAAATACCTACTTTGCTCCAGGAGGAGTCAGTAAGAAGACAGAGCTTTATTTTTCTTTTCATTTTTTTCCTTTTCTTTTCTCCCTCCAATGGTGCTGCTCTGAGGGCAGGAGGAGGAACCGGTGTGCTTTGGCAGTGAGGTGCTCTTGGTGAATTAAACCTTGGGTTAATTTGGGGTTAAATGGAAATACAAAAGCTAATTGGAGCTATTTCTTACTAACATTAATCTGTCCCATAATTCAGCACCTAGAAGAACCTGAAGGCTTCATGGGAGAGACCGTTGTAGAATTGAGACTGGAGGCGTGAATGGAAGATTTAGACGAGGAGAGGGGTTGGGGCAGGAGAGGGGGTGTTCTTGTTCCCGTGGGAGAACGGCCTCAGCCAAGGCAGGGAGGCTGGGAAGCCGGGTGGGGAAGGAAGGGAAACAGAGTCAGCGCAGGCGCGAGTGCAGAGAGGACGGAAGGCTCCGGCTCCTGGGCTCTGGAGTTGGAGTTGGAGTCTGCGGGGCCTCAGGAGCCGCGTGAGGTTTTGGAGCGAGGGGCGCATGCGCAGAACCGCGCTCCCAGGAAATAAACACAGCAGCACAGACAGTCCTCGTCTCTGTTCAAAGGAAACCGTCGTGCGGGCCAACATGTTATCAGTACTCGACTAGTAATTATTTCAAACAATTATCATGGTAAAATTTTTAAAAATTTTGGATAATATTTCTTTCCAGGACACAGACTTTGCTGGAGTCCTCCCTGAGATTCCTGCTCAGGGGGTCTTAGCAGATAGAAGCCAGGTGCTCTCTCGTTGGCCTATCCCTCCAGCATGATTCCGTAGCTCTGCTGATCTTCTCAAATATCCATGATCAGAATGTTTAGCAAGTGGGGCTGTGGCTGTGATGAGGGTGAGAATGTGGACAAGTCATCAAGAATAATTTCCCCTGGTTATTTACCAGGATCCAAATGTAAAGTAGAATCTACAGATGTTATGATGGCTTATTTCATACAAATCAGACCTCTTTTTTAAAAAAAAATGTTTTTATTGATTTTAGAGAGAGAGAAAGGGAGAAAGAGAGACAGAGAGAGAAACATTGATGTGAGAGAAAAACATTGACTGGCTGCCTCCTGTACGTACCCCTACCGGGGATTGAACCTGCAACCTGGGTATGTGCCCTGACTGGGAATCAAACCGGTGACCGTTTAGGTGCAGGGGACATCATGCAGCCAACTGAGCCACACCAGCCAGGGCAGACCTCTGGTCATTGCTAGACTGCTGCTCTGTTTAAATTTTTGATATTTTGCTCATCATGATTTTTTTTTTTTTTGCATTGTCATTAACTTTCATAGTGCTGTATTAAAGTATTATTTGTCTTGATAACTGAGGTTTTGGGCACCCTTGAAATTCTGTGCCCGAGTTGAGTGTAGTACTTGCCCTGTGTGATTTGACCTGTTACACTGACAAAAGAGTGGAGAATCTTCTCAGAGCTGGGAGTTCCTCCAGTCTGTCCTGTCCCTGTAAGATATGTCCCTCACACCACACACAACAGACAACAGATGACGATGAGGCCCTGAGCCTCCCTGGGACTCACTGGGTGTCTTGCCTTCAGGTGTGGCGATGGGTTCTTCCCTGGGCATACCCCTTGCCATAAGGTTGAGCTATGCATGGGGAGAACATCTTATGTGCAGGAACCTCCTTGTCGAGACTGACTTCACCAGGCTTTTTGGATGCGGTCCAGGACAAACCTGCTTCATAATGAGTTCTGCTGGGGAGTGAAGAGGCTTGGAAACATGGTCCAGTGGATTTATGTGTTTTGACATCTTGACAGTTCCCAGTGAATGTCCTTCTCTTAGCCTCACCTGACATAGCCCAGTTTAGAATGAGAGGTTCCCTGCAGAGTTAGTCCTTGTCCATAACAAATAAAGATCCACCGATAAAACCAGAGGGAGAAATGATAGAATTGCAAGGGCCCCCTGGAGCATTAGCCCCTGTCCCTTATTTTGCAGTTGGCAACCCTGAGTGAAGCACAGGGAGGTGATGGGACCCTCCCGAGCCTCACGACCGGCAGTGCAGGGGCAGCCCTAGAACCCAGGCCACAGCTCTGCTCCTGGCAGGCTTTGCCATGCCATGGGAATGGTGGAGCCCTCGCCTGGGCACAGGGACCCACTTTGTTCTCACGGTGAAGCAACCTCTTATTAAAGCCTCCCCCTGATTCTAGGTTTCAGTGCCTTTCCTTCCGAACTGCATTAGGCCCCCTAAGTGCCTTTATTGCCATGTAGGGAGAGGGGAAATGCAGACAGCTTTGTAATTGAACAACCATGTGCTTGTCAGTACTCATTGTTTTCAAACCAGCTATTAGGGGGAGCTAATGCCCTGCTAGGGCCCTGGCAGGCCGCGCGGGCCTCCTCCACCTGGCTGTCTGGACAGCTCCCTCACCAGCTTCCCCCGGTGGTCCATGGGGCCATGTGTCTTTAAATTTTCGTTGTTTCCTAAGTTCTGCTCTGGCAAGCAAGCTCTGCCTTAAACCTGCAGAGTTAAATTTACCCAGACTGACAACTGTATATGCAGGGTTTGGTTACATAACAGCAGTTGCTGCTTTTCACGTCGTGCTAATCCAAACAGGGCGCTCAAAGAGACCACGGAAAAGCAGGCTTCCGTTCGGTGCGCCCCACGGGTGACTGGGTGGAGTGTCTTACATTTTTTAAAACGCTGTGACAATTATCCCATTATCCTGACTTTGGTGCCATTAGGTGACTTTTTTAATATCTTAATTATTAGGTTAGCAGATGCTGTGTGCACTTGTGCAATTTGTTAATTTATGCTGTTTGAAATGAAATCCAGTTGTTGCGACGTATTTCACAATATTTTGGCTAGCCGAGTCGTGTGCTAGCAGAGTTGTAAAGCTGCTAGCGGGAATGTGCGTGTGAGCCGCGTGTACCCGCTGATAACCGCCTGGTGTGCTGCTCGTGTAGCTGCTCGGCGACTCACCTCCCCAGGTCTCACCTGAGAAGATCATTAGATCCTGAGGACCTGTGATGGCTGGGGGGCGGGGGGCAGTGCCTTCAGGGCTGCTCCCGCTGGAGGAGGTTTCCCAGCCCTCAGCTTCCCTGGCTGGTTGGGTGGACTGTAGCTGCCTGAGTCATCACACAGAGACTCGGGGGTCTGAGGACTGGGGACACGTGCTGTTGGTTGGCTGATAGTCTGATATTGCAGATATTTGGCACAGACTGCTTCTTACCCGTTTAAGCAACCCATAAATATTTATCAAGGAGGTACTTACTGGATGCAGTGTTAAATACGTATGATTTTTAATGGGGCAAAATTACATGGTCTCCAGGGTCAGATCCGGTTTTGAATTTTGGTTTTTTGTTTACCTGCAGAGAGGCCTTGGCCAAATAATTTTACATTCTTAAGACTCAAATTCTACAAAGGGAATGAAAATATCCATCTTCATAGCCTTATTGAATAAGAGTGTGGAGGGACCAGCAATGTGTTTGGCACATATCAGGTGCTCAATTTATGGCACATTTTCCTTTTATTGTTCTTGGATATGCCTGGGGGACAGAAAGACATATGTGGCCTCGGATGATCACAGTCTAGGTGGGGAGGCAAAGCATCAGTGTGTGCTGGGTTACATAGTGGTACCAAGTAATAATGTGAGAAGTGTCACACATAGTCTGGGACTCGTTGACTGCTTATTGGCATAGACCTAAAGTTCAGTGAGTTCAAAAGAGGGGCTCTATCACTAATAATTTGAAACGCAGAAAATGCCCCATGAAGAGGTTGACCCTGGACCACTGCTGAAGGAGGAAAAGAATTTAGATAGATGGAAAGACCATTGAGGAGTGTGTATGTGTGTGTGGCTTATCGGTGGGGGCAAATAGTGTGTATAAAGGCACAGAGATGAAGAGGCCCAAGGACCGTTTGGGAAACAATGAAAATACACATTTGTCTGGGAGTGATAGTTTGTATATGGTACATAGTGAATAGGAGGTTAGAAATGTAGGTATGAACCCCACTGTGGAGATCTCTGAACACCAAGTTAAGGAAATAGTTGCATTATTTAATGTGGTTTGATTTGTGAAAACATGGAGCTCTGGGTAGACCAGCAGACCTCTGGGAAGCCCAACACAGCGTGAACCCATGAATGAAGGGTAGACCTCTAGTGGCCAAGAGAGTTACTGCAAAGCTTAATGGTAAGAATCTTGTTGAACGTGTATTTCTCACAAGCTTGGCTATATTGTAAATTGGAGGCAGAATATAACTAAGATGCAGGCTGACAGCTGTTATGGCTCACAGCCTGAAATCTTAGAGTCAAAAGAATTACAGAAAGTAGGGAAAAAAAAGATACAATAGCCTGGGGTCATTTAGGGATGGTGTAAATCCACTTATACACCTCCATAGATCCTAAAGAAATCACTGGTTTCGCAAAAAATAATAATTGATGACATGAAAATAACATGAACAATATTATTATATTGCATTTCAGATAGACCGGAGGGAGAGAGGAAGGAAGAGAGAGAGAGAGAGACATCGATGTGAAGAGAGGCACATTGACTGGCTGCCACCCACACAACCCCAACTGGGGCTGGGGACAAACTGCAACCGAGGTATGTGCCCTTAGCGGGAACTGAACCCCGGATTCTCTGGTCCGCGGGCCGACGCTCTCACCGCTGAGCCCCACCGGCCAGGGCTAGAATGGTCCTGCTTTTATCCCTGTGTTACACATGTACACAATGTAGCTCGGAGAGCTTGATTTACTTGCCCACGGCCACAGCAATTGGAGTATATAACCGGGATATGAACCCAGGCAGCCTACCTCGACCTGTGCTTTTCACAAACACTCTGTAGTCCCCAATAACCTCCACGCCTTAGGTCATGATGAAATAATGTTCAGGAAACCCTTTTAACAACAATGACATGTCCAATGTTTAATTCGAAAATACAGTGAAAAAATAAACAGTGAGTTTCTGTTATCTGTGAATTCACTTATGTGGGATATTGCCTCCTCCAACAATATGGGCCCAATAAGAAGTGATTACACACTTAAAGCCAGTACAAGAAATAAGTGTTGGTTTGCTCCTATTCCCCCTACTCCGACATGTGCATTTTTTTTCTGCTCTGGGCACTTGGAAGGGCACAGGGTCACCCGTCTCTGGAAGGCACTCAGTTTCCCTCCTGCTCTAGAACGTGAAGCGATTTCATTAGTGATCTCATTGATTCATGCTGGACTTGAGTGCACTTCCCACTGGCCATTCATTAAGAGTCTTGGCCCGGCTGCAAGGGTGAGTGAAGGGCAGTGAGAGGTGCGGTGTGGAGGAGCGCACTCCTCGGGGCTGTAGTAGATTGCTGTGGAGCCCTTTCCAACCATGTTCTTGGAAACGGGGCCACTGGAAGACCAGCAGCCCTCCCACCACTCCCCCACAGCCATCCACTAAGGTCAGTGCCTTCAGGTGGCATATGGTGGACATGGCGCATTAAGCTGGGAGTCTTGACATTTGGCACTGTCACTCCTTGTGAGACCTTGGGAAAAATGACTGAGCCACTGTGGGTCTCAACAGGTCTACAGCTGTAAAGGTGGAAATGAGAAGATATGTAAGTGCACAGTAATTAACATAATGTTTCTTCACACGCAAGTGAAACTGCCGTTAACATTGGCATCGGTCACAGTTCTTTGGAGGTCACATGAGACAAACCAAACTCAAACTGGCAAAAAAAAAAAGGGGGGGGGGAGAATGCACAGGCTCATGTAACTGAAGAGTCTAAGGGGAAGATGCAGAGCGTCAGAGCGTTTCCGAGTTGGCCTTTCTCTATTTTCAAGCAGTTCCTCTCCAGCAGGAGATCCAAGGGAAGAGGTGGGACTTCTTCTCCCCTGGACCTATGTGAGTCCTTAAAAACCTGCCCATTGGCTCAGACTGGGTCATGAGACCCTCACCCCACCCAGCACCATTAACTGTGTCTCGGAGGGGATGTATTCCACTCAGTGGTTGGCCTGGGACTTGTTCCTGTCCTGTGGAACACAGAGTAGGTTCCAAAACATATTATTGGTTTATGAATGGATAGGATTTAGATGGGCTGAGCCGAGATGAAGACAGGAGTATTTCAGGGTGATGTGAACTAAAGTGTAAGGATTGGGAGTTGGTATAATGCGTGCAAGGATTAATGAGAAAATGGGTGGTTGGAATCGATGGTTTGTACTCGGAGGGAGATGTAAAGTGGGAGAGGGAACACGAGCCGCGGTGGGTCTTGCTCTCCAAGATGTGGTCTGGTTGTTATTTTCTTGGTAACAGAGAGTGACTGCAGGTGTCAATGACAAGGAGTTATAAGATGGTAGTAAGAGCAACAACCGATGTTTACAAACACTGTTGCGTTTGCCAGTCACGGTCATGGATGCCTTTTCTGTTTGACCTCACCGCAGCCCTGGGAGGCAGGTGTTAGCTCTCTTTTATAGTTTAGAAAAGATGTACTCTGAGATTTGAAGGGGTGTGCTGGGGTTCTCTGACAGCCAGAGTCACAGAGCTGGGAGGTAGACAGTCTGCTCAGCACACCACATGCTCTGGATGGGGAGCATGGCGGGCTGGGTGTGAACTGGCAACCGTGTGCATCATACTTATCCCTTCCCTACACGGCGGTGAGTGCTAACCAAGGACAGCCACAGACTGACTCACTGCCTGATTGGCTTTGGGTCTCAGGGAAGTCAAGGGCCACCTTGGGTCATGGCAGGCACCAGTATTTGGGGGGCTTCCAAGGAGATGAGGCTGGGCCCCGTGCTGAGGTGCAGACAAGGCCCCAGTTACTGAGCACGGTTCCCCATATTTTGTAGCAGGTGTGCCTTTTGGTGGCGAATGGGGTACCTGTGGGCCTCAGGCAGGGATGGTAGATTTTGTTTTCTTTTGCGGCCCATTCCAGTGTCCTCGTCTACCCTGGTGGAGTGGGCTGGATCCCTTGTAGCCTGGCTGGGAAACCGGCAATCCAGAGTAATTTGCCCTTAAGCAGAAGCTAGTACAACACGTCACTTTTAAAATAAAACACATTAATTTACGGAATGACTGTTTGATGGTGAAGAGCAGCCTGTCTAAATAGGCGGAATTAAAGGCCAATGGTCAGGTCTTCTGCCTGATTCACACCACCCTCCTCAATAAATCACAACTGCTGAAGCTGCAGGTTAGCACTTACTTAAAGAGTGCCGTGTTGGTTAAGGACGACATGTGCTGACACGACCTCTGTCCGCACACAACGTGCTCGGTGGACAGTCACCCCCAAAAGCGGCACATACCCCTCGGCTGTCAACCTAAGTGCCTGTGCACCATTAAACAAGGTTCAGCTCGAGCCGGACTGCAGTCGTAATCTTCATTCTGGGCAGCCCGTCTGAGAGAAGTGAGGCTTGAATGGCAATCGTATTTGGCATTCAGACCTTATAGCGCTCGGCAGACCTGATTTTTAAGTATTCCTGTTGCCACCAGGTTTTCAGAACAGATGCAAGACTCCAGAATGTGGGGAAGCAGGATTCATGGACGAGCCCATGGGCACCCTGGGTCCTGCTGAAGCCGCCTTGATGCACCTGGGGTCACCCGGTGGTGTCCTTGGGGTCACCAGGTGGTGTCCTTGGGTTAGTGCCTATGTAGTGTCAGCTCGAGCACTTCACTGTTTTTAATGTTTGGAGAGAGACCAGACAAGCAGCCCCTCTCTCAGTTCCGCTGGAAGGAAGGAAAGAAAGGGCAGATGAATATTTTAGAGGCTGACAGCGTATTCATCTGCAAAGCACTGGTTTCACCTAAAATGGTTTGGACACAACCTAAGAAATACAGGAGCCAGCCTTTTAGTGCCCCGGGACGCATCTCAATGAATGAGAAAGGGCTTGCCTGGTGGTGCCCTCTTCCTATACCACTTTTTCACTCACAACTGTGAGGGGTGCCCTTGATTTTTTATTTGTATTTTGATTTTTTTGCTAGAATGAGAGAGGTGGCGTTGAGATGTGCATTCCTTTGAGAAATATCAATTTGTGAAGTAACGATGTAGGTAACAGCTACCGCGCGGGTGCTCTGTGCCGAGTCCTAGCGGAGGCTCCGCGGGAGGACTGTGCGGGGCAGTGCTGCTGCTCGGCCTGTTTTTAGATGAGGAAACAGAGGCTCGGAGCTTTGCCCAGAGCCAGTCGTGGAGCCGGCATTTCAGCAAAGGTCTCTTTGGCTCTAAAGATTAGTTTCTTTCCACTAAACAACACTGCTTTTCAAATGAAAGCTGAAATCTGCGAACTATCTCCCTGATGCATTTCTTCTTTTTGTATAGACTATTAATTTCTCCGCCGAAAGGCTGAGAATCTCAAAACTGTACTGTTTGTTATGAGCTATTGAAGATCAATCAGGTGTTTGTGTGGTTGTTTTTTTTTTTAAAGGAAGCCAGTGGGAAAATAAGATTAATATATACAAACAAAAGTATTTATACTTTATATAAATTAGACAGGCAATTGTAGACACGCATACACACACATGCACATATGCAAGCATTCTGTAGGAAACCCACTGGGTGATGTGTAGGTTCTTCCTTGAATACTTCATGTAACCTTTTATAGCTTTCTTTTTAGTAGAAGCGTCTTCTGATGTTTAATGGTGGGCCTCACCTTATACGGGAGATGTTTCTGTAATGTTCATGTTTGTTTAGTTGCCACAAGACATTATGCTTTCCTTCGCACCCTGTAAAACACTTGATTTTAGGGAACCTTTCGATGTCCCTTTGTTAATGGGAAAACACCCTCTGCAAAGGGAGGAGTCACCACTGTTTTGGGGTGTGTCTCCCAATCTTACATTGAGCATACCTACGTTCTTAAGGCAGGATACGATGATTTTGTTTTCTGGGCCAAGTACTGATTGATGGAGAAAATCATTTTTATTGACATGCATGAGAATTTGCCTCACCAGGCTTTTGGGATGAGGAGCAGATAAACTTTTCAATGTACTGTGGACTTGATTTCAGGTCAATAGCTATACATCTAATTTTTTATTAAGCATTGCAAAATTTCTTATAACATAGAAATACATTAATTTATCCATCCCCGTTGATGAATATGTACATTGTTTGCAGTTCTTTTTTCATTACAAACAATGCTGGAATAATCACAGATATTAATTCTATCTTTAGTGTCCCAGACCCTTTTAGGTAATAGCTCTCCTGGTTCCCACATTGTCATTGTGCCGGCCTCATTAGGCTTCTTCGTCCACCATCCTTTAAATCGTCACTACAGATCTGCTGGGAGCTGGGGAAGCCAGGTAGGCAGGCTGGAGAAGACCCTCTGGAGCACGAGAGTCCAAGGATGCTGGTGGGAACCTGCAGGTACCGTGTCTGCACATAGCTGCCGGAGCTGTTGGTCTTCATCCTTTCCTGTGTCCATTGTTAGAGCATTAACCCTCGAGGCAAAGATCGTCTCATTCACTTTTGAGTCTTTTATCACACCGAGCGTGGACGTAGCATTCATTCAGTCCAGGAACATGGAGCAATGCAGTCGCATGCTCAGACGTGGTCTTTAGACTAGGTGGATTGCCACTTGTTACCTAGCCTGTCATCAAGCGAACCAGGGTCTCCTCGCTCTTGTCTTTCCCAGTGCTGTATGTGGTTTCATCTTGTTCTAGAAAAGGTGGGACTGGGTTGGTGGTGCCTTTGGTTCTGATGGGCTGGTAAAATATCTCCTTTCTCAGTGAGGACTCCAAATATTAGCTCTTAATATTGATAGTGGTGGTCAGCCTTTTTATACGGACTTGTGTAACTCACGTGTTAGGATAAGGTGTCCTGCTTTATCAAAAGTGTTTTGAGCCCTGGCTGGTGCGGCTCAGTTTGTTGAGTGTTGTTCCATACACCAAGAGGTCGCGGGTTCGATTCCCAGCCAGGGCACATGCCAGGGTTGTGGGCTGGATTCCCAGTAGGGGACATGCAGGAGGTAGCCGGTCGATGTTCCTCTCTCTCTCACTCTCCTTCTCCTTTCCTCTCTCTCTCTAAAATCAATAAAAACCTATTTTTCTAAAAAGAGTGTTTTGAGCTACTTGAGGGAATCTCCTAAAGAAACATGTGGCCTAGTGGCATGAGATGAGATGCTTTTGAGATGCCGTTTGCGTCTAAGTGGTGCGGTCACTTGTATTACCTGCTCTCTCCTCCTTATGGACATTTTGAATGATTTTCATAACCTGCCTTATTTATTAATGATTAATTTCCCAACTTGTGTTCCCAATGCAAGGTAGTTATCAAAGCAAGTGGCTGAAATGACTCCAGCCAGGAGATTTGGGTTCGCCTCTGTTATTGTGGGGAAAGCAAGGGTGTCTTTGCTGTCAGAAGTTTTGAAATATTCCATCTAGTTTTGCAGAACTCCTTAGTACTGGTTTCCTGGATTGAACACTGCTGCTTCAGAGTGAGAGTCAGCAAACCACAGCTCATGGGTCAAGCCTGTGGACCCAATGCCTGTTTAGGGAAAGATACTTTTATTGGAGCACGGTCGCACCCGTTTTTCCACATTGTCTAGGGTTGCTTCGAACCACGAGGGCAGAGGGGAGTAGTCGCCACAGAGACTGAAAAGCCTGCAAAGACTGAAATAGTGACTATCCGGCCCTTGACAGAAGGAATTCTCCATCTCTGGTCTGGTCCAGAGGAAGGCTGCGGAGGTGGGTGGGGTAGGAAAAGCTATTGAAGCATAGGCAGCGGGGGTTGGGTTACGGGTAGTTGGGGCCACAGGGAATGCTCAGGCTGCTGAAAGAAAGGGTGCGAAGGAGAGAGGCATCGCCCAGCCCAGAGTGGTCAGGATCCTCCATCGCCAGGCCAGAGGCAAGGGGTCCAGGGCTGGCAGGTGAGCGTGGAGGGGGAGGGGTTGGGGGACGTCCCTTACGTCCAGTCCTGCCTTCGGACCAGACAGAGAGAAGTAGAAGCATTCCTGTCTTCCTCCTCACAGAAGGTTCTCGGGGCCCCTGGGGTGCTTCTGGGGAAGCCACCAGATAAACAGCAGCTCCCGCCAACGGTGCAGGCTTGTAAACTTTTCCTCCTTCCTTCTTATGCCTGTGGTGATAAACATATGCTTTGAAGCATGAGATTTGATTATCCTGTCTTAGTGCTTATAAATACAAATGTGATTAATGGTCATAAAAAACAGGTTGACAGCGTAGGACTGACTCTCGGCGAAGTCGCCTGCGCTGTTCTCCGGAGGCTGGTTCCCCGCAGAGGCCTGTGGCCCGCTGGGCGACGCAGGCCCCCTGGGGCCCCACCCTGTCCTCCCCGGCTCTGGTCCCCGCAGGCCTCCCGCCCTCCCGCAGAGGCTCCTCTCCTTGATGACTCAGCGCGGTGGGTTCCCGGGGAGCCCGCAGGTGAGTCCCAGGCTGTGCGCCCTTGGCCGCCTGTGGCCGCTGCCCCTGCCCCTGGGCCTGCGGCCGCCTGGACACGTTGCCGAACAACACAACCTAAATCCGGACAATTTGTATTTTAGCAGTGATGGGGATAGTCACTCTCCTTCTGTCATCCTGCATTAAAGACCTGCCATTAATAAAACTAATTAATAACTGCTGGCTCGGTGTGGAATCGTTGGACTCCTTCAACCTGGCAGGCTGCCACCGCTGCTTTTGAAAGAAGCACTTCATCTCTGTCACGGACAGGATGGATATTTCTCCACACTTCTAATTGGACAAAGTGCCTTTCAAACTCGCTGGCATTTCTCGGAGAGCAGATAAGTAGCTGGTGTGCTCTCTAGATACAGTCACCTCGCCGCCGCCTCCGAGATGGGAGCCAGCTCCCGGGAGAAGCCGCACGGAGGGCCCTGAACTTCCTCTTCCTCAGTGACTCCTTCTGACTTCACCTTTGACCTTTGACCCCAGAGGGAGGGAGCCTGGAGGGCATGCAGGGGACAGGAGCTCGTCAGACCTGCTGTGTGACTGTGAGGGAGTGGTTCTCCTGTTTGGGGAGCAGCCCAATGAACTGGGGGGAGTAGGGGACCTGGTGGAGAAAGCAGATTTCTAGAACTCTCTGCAGTCCTCTGAGTCAGAAGCAGCAGGGGCGGCGCTAGGGCACCTGCATTTTCAAAGCTTCCTGGCTGATCCTCATGCACACCAGGGGCTGAGACCACAGGTGTAACCCTGGTGCCGTCACTGCCTGGTACCAGCCGGCGTTTACTCCTCAGTGACGCAGTCACACAGCTGAAATGACCGACGTATGCAGGGTGCTGTGCTCGGAGGTCTGAGGGAGGGGGAGCTTGTCTAGTCAGAGCCGCAACACGTGCACAGAAAGCTTCAGTGATACACGTTACATAATTCAATCCAACAAACAAATCGTGCTCTGCGGAAAATTCTGGACGGGCAGTCGTCCACCTCCCAGTGGGGCCAGCACAGGGAGGTCTGGCACGGGCACTGAGAGTGCAGCGCGTTGCTGTTTCCCCCGGGGAAGGCCAACCAGTGCACTCTAGAGCTGGGTGCCCAGGGGTGTCTAGTTTGTCAGGCAGGGGAAGAGAGAGGGGCACCCCAAGGAACATGAGCGATGGCAGCGTGGGCGTCCATCTGGGCATTTCAAGGTCGCGTGCGGGAAGAGATCAGAGAGGGAGTGTCTGCAGGACACTGTGTGAGGCCTGCGGGCGGGCTGAGGAGTGCGAGTGTGTGGGGCCCGAGGCGCAGGTAGGGATGGCCCGCAGCTAGGAAACCAGCTAGGCCCTTGTCATAGTCCAGGCAGGAGATGACAGAGGCTGGGATTTGATTCCAGGTGGAGAGGAGTGTTAGTTTAGATCATTTCAGTGTTGATCAATGACGAAGGAAGGTTTCTAGTTTGGGGAAACAGAGAGATGACAGTGCAGCCAGCCCAAAGTGCAGGGGCCAGCATAACGCCGCTGGCAGGGCAACAGAGGAAGCCACGGGGAGCGCTGAGCTGGCTGAGATGGAGTTTCTGATGAGAACATTCTAGGCAGATCTCACGCCTTTATACTAGAATAACCCTGTATCACTACAGATCCTTCTGGTCCAGTTTCCCAAATTCATTTCCTACTCTCTCACTAGGCATTCATGCTCACAGAGAAATAGAAATGATCGGACCAACAGGTCTGGGGTTAGATACCGTTTAGGTTGCTGCGGAGGCTCAGGGAGTGAGCGTGTCAGCAGCTGAGGCCTCACACCTGCGAGCCGGCTGCAACAGCAAATGGACCTGAGGAATGTCTTTGCAGCCTGGGTTCCTTTGTTCCAGCTAACACCTGCATGTCCCGTTGTCTGCCACCGCAGAAGGTGCCTGGGTCTAGCAGGCAGAGAATGGAATACCAGTCGTTCTCTGATTCAGCAAACATTTATTATATCACGGAGTACATGCCAAGTACTGTCCTAGGGATACACAATAAATAAAGCCAGTTACTGCTCTCAAGGAGCTCCTGTTATAGTCAGGGAGATGGGTGTGTAAATAGGTAATCAAAACAGAGTGTTACAAGTACTAAGGCAGAATTATATACCAGGTACGTAGGTACCACAGAGCAGGAAGTGATTACATCTGAGGAGGATGAGGCTTAGTCTAAGGAGAGGTGGAAGAGTATCCAGGGGAGGCTTCCTGGAGGAGGTGATGCAATTCACAAAGTTTGGGAGGATGCTCAGACACTTTTCCAGACTGAGAAGGAGATGAAGGGCAGTGAGCTATGTTGGATGCTGTGAAGAGACATAAATTTGGTTGCAAACACAGCTTGTATGTTTAACTTACAGAAGGGGGAATTTAAGGCAAAGTGATGGAATGCAGCTGAATGCATATAACTTATCCATGGGAAGCAAGTGCAGAGATGGGTGTGTGAGCTCTGTGGATGGGGTGTGGGCTCTAGTAGGAGATGGCTCTGTCAGTTCAGCCCTAGGTGAGAAGAAGGGCAGAGGGGCGTGGGAGCACCAGGGAACCTTTCCCTTCTCTCTAAATTCCAAGGATGGACAGGTTTAGACAAGGCATGTGTGTCTGACATGGATACAAGGAGGAGAGGTATGAAAAGGACAGCATGGGCTATTGAGTGTAACGTAATTCATTCATGTCACTGACATTCCCCTGTTTTATTGAGATGTAATTGGCATACAGAACTGTATAAGTTAAAGGTGTATGACATCGTGATTTGACTTACACATATTGTGAAATGATTACCACTATAAATTTAGTTAACATCCATCATCTCATAGATATAAAAAAGTTTTTTTCTTTGTAATGAGAACTCATAGGATATTCTCTCTTAAAGCTTTCAAATATACCATACAGCAGTATTAACTATAGTCATCATGTTGTACATTGCATCCGTAGTGCTTATTTATCTTTTACCTGGAAGTTTGTACCTTTTGACCACGTCCATCCAATTCCTCCTCCTCCCCTACAGCTTCTCCCTTCTCTTGTCCCGGTAACCACTAATCTGATCTCTTTTCCTCTGAGTTTGTTTTTAGATTCCACATATAGGTGAGATCACACAGTATTCATCATTCTATTAATTATTTCACTTAACATAATGCCCTCAAGGTCCATCCATATTGTCACAAATGGCAGGATTTCCTTCTCATTTATGGTTGAATAATATTCCATTGTATTTATACTGCATTTATACCGTGACTTTTTTATTCATTCAATGGATGGACACTTATGTTGTTTATGTCTTGGTATAGCTGACCTTTTTTAAAATCCTCACCCTTAGAGAGAGGAAGGAAGGCACACACACACACACACACACACACACACACACACAATGAGAGAGAGAGGGAGAACCATTGATTGGTTGCCTTTCATACATGCCCCAACCTGGGATGGAACCTGCAGCCCAGGCATGTGCCCTGGCCTGGACTCGAACCTGCAGCCTTTCGGTGTGTGGGACGATGCTCCACCCAACTGAGCCACTCAGGCCGGGCATAGCAGACTTTTTCATTGAGCATGTACTTTGTGAAAAACATAGGCCGAGTTGGTCTTAGCAGTAATAAAAATTCTTCCTGGTTTCTGCCCTAAAAATATTACCATTTAAAAAAGATAGATACACAAATAATTAGAAAAATGAGAAAAAAGATCTTGTGCAAAGTGCTTTCGAAAGAAAAAGGGAAAAGCGATTGATTTTAATAAAAGGGGATTGAGAGAAGGGCCTGGGAAGTCTTCAGCTGGGTCTCCTGCCCATCCGTCTTCAAGCTACTTACACAATTTTAAATTTTGAAATAATTTAAGACTTGCAGAACTGTCACAAAGATAGTACGGAGCTCCTGCCCACTCCTCAACCAGTGCCCCCAAAGATATCGTCCCCCACAATATCCTATGTATGATGATCAACACTAAGAAATTAGCGTTGGCACAGTACTGCCACTCAGCTCCGGGCTGGGTTCGATGTCACCTGTCTTCCCCCCGCGCCCCTTTCTGTTTCAGAATCCAGTCCAGGATCCCACCTTGCATTTTCTTTCCTTGTCTCCTTGTTCTCCAACCTGAGACATATCCTTGGTTTTTCCTGATCTTGACTTTGTGAAGAAGACTAATCAGGGAGCTGGTAAAATGTCCCAGGCATGGGTTATCTCATAGTTAGGCGGAGGCCAGGATTTTGGGGAAGACCACAGAGGTGGAGTGCCCTTCCTAGCACATCATGTCAGGGAACGTGCCATCAATTTATCCCATTTCTGTGGGATAAACCTCTCTCTCCCAGCTAAGGTGGCGTCTGCCAGGCGTCTCACCTGTCTTTCCTTTTGCCATCAACACATGCTTTGGGGAGACACTTTGAGGCGAGGCAAAGGTCCCATTTCTCCTAGACCTCTGCACGGGCCACTTTCAAGCCCGTGGTGGCTCATCTCACGGCCTCCTTCTGGAATCAGCTTCATGGTGGGCCGTCTTCCGTCTTCCCCCAGTCGGCTCCAGGGAATAAACACGTCCGCTGTGGATGTTCCCGGGGTGGAGGTGCAGGGGGAAAGCACTGCTTTTACTTATGTAGGGAGAAATGGTGCGTGGGGCTAGCGATTTGTCCGAATGCCCATTTCCAGGTGAGCATCTATACGTGGCTTTGGTACTGTGGAAACAGCACTGCACTGGAGGAAGGGAGACCTGAGGTCCTGTCTGCTTCTGAGAGTCCTTGGCTGTGTGACCTCAGGCAAGGAACTTGAGTTTTTCTGGGCCTAGGTTTTCCTGAAGTGGGTGGGGTTAGATCAGTCCATTTCTGGAGTGGCTTTCAGCTCTGGCGTAGTGGGCTTTTCCCCTGGCTAAGACTCTAGCTCTAGTGAGGAAAACTGAGTTATAACAGAGAAAAGAAAACAGATGTGGAGAGTGTCTGGGTGTTATGTGACCTTGCAGTCTCTGATAATTGAGGCATCCAATAAGGGTGGTTTGAAATCAGAATAATAAATGAGAGATAAATTGCTGTCTTCAAAGTCCAGCAGAAGGACACACATCCAATTATACTGGCTGGTTGTCAGGATGGACACGCTCTTTGCGCTTCAAGAGACTTCCTTTCCTGAGCTTTTCATGAGGTTAGATTGTTACCCAGTCTCAAACTTCCACTCAGGTATTGCTGGTATTGGCCTCTTCTCTCGGAAGTGTGCAGACATCTCTTCCATGTTAGATTCTGGGCAGCATCTTAATTCCTACCATCTGGCCATATTCTTAAAGCTAAATATGGAAAGAACCTACTCTACCCATTTCTTTGCCAAAGCTCACCCTAGGCCAACAAATCCTTCCCTTGCTCCGCTAATGAAAATGTGTGTTCTTGCT
Organism: Tadarida brasiliensis; assembly: GCA_030848825.1. Lineage (NCBI taxonomy): Eukaryota > Metazoa > Chordata > Mammalia > Chiroptera > Molossidae > Tadarida > Tadarida brasiliensis. The sequence continues at coordinate 193,397,496 of CM061257.1, read as the reverse complement.
GATGGGCACGCCACTTAAAAGGTGGCAACAAAGGCCGATGGATTTTAGAGCATGGCTTTCCAATCTTATTGATGTCGCATCCGCGGTCCAGATCGTTGGATGTCCCCTTCTCCAGTCCTTTTCTGCTAATTGACTGGTTTTTATCTCGGTTGAATCTGTCACTTGAAAGACTTGCCTGTACCGTTTGCAGTTTGTGTCCTTTCAGAAAGAGGAAGGGGCTAGATCTTCTCCAGGAGATATGTTTTGCAAGGGGGCTCTCTTTATGCGGCCTGCTCTTCATTCTCAAACATGGCAAGACGAACCCACCGTCACTGAGACACACCTGCTGGCTTTCTAGCTGGGCTGCAAAACATGGAATTTCACTACTTCCTTCTTCTTCTTCTGCATTTAACTTAAATCTGGTCGTGGTCCTATGTGTCTGTGAGATGACTGACTAGAGTTGGGGTGGGCTTGTAAAGTGTCTGCCACGTTCTCGCGTTGTGATAGGTACCAGAACATGCAGGTGGACAGCGCATGGGCCCCGCTTTCGAGGGCCTCGTGGTCTACGCAGGGAGACAGTAAAAATAAAGCATTTCAGTAGCATGTGCTGCGTGCTGCCACAGACATGTGCAAAGTGCAGAGGTAAAACAGAGGAAGGGATTTTTAACCTTCTCTGGGAAAGAATTCAAGGAAAGCTTTCTGGAGGACGTAGTGTCCAAAGTGGATTTTCCAAGATAAATAAGACATCACCAGGAAGAAAACGGGGAGAAGCACACGAACACTGTGGCCACGGAACCCACCAGAGTTAACGCACTGGTCCACACAGGTGAGCCCAGGACCGAGTGGGGCTGCACGCGCTTGAAGCGTGCGGGATGTTGCATAGTTTGGTTAGCCTGTGCATCGTAAAACCCCCATAAACCACTTCAGCAGACATGCTGTCTGAGTTCATAGAAAATATTGTTTCCCTGAAATGAGAAATAAGTGGGGTAGGACGGATAAAGGAAGTCCACTTATGATTAGAACCTAGTTGCACGAATACCTGCTCGCCTTGACTCTTCTTGCCTTTTCCTGTCTTTTTTATTTATTTATTTATTTTTTATTAATTTATTTTTGTTACAGATGTTTCTCCTTTTTTCCCCATTGACACCCTCCTCCCCATCCCCCGACCCTGTCCCCAGCTTTGTTGTCCATGTCCATCAGTTATGCATACATGCGCATAAGTTCTGTGGTTTATCTCTTCCCCCCCTACCCCCTCTTTTCCTGTCTTTATGCCACACGTACCTGCTATGTCTGTAAGCCATACAGTAACGCAAAACAAATATGGCATTGTCTGTAATGCAATACGTGTTTTTTCTCCACTTTGTGTTTCTGCCATCTTTTAAAAAATTGTATTGTAAGCAGGTGCGGAGGACCTGAAGATGGTCCTCCAAGGGTCTTTCCTGGCCATATCCACTTACTGAACTGGGGAGTCTCTTGCACACTTAAAAATCATAATGAAAGCCCTTCAGTCAGCCAGTTTGCCACACATGTATTGAGCATCTACTGTATGTCAGACATTGTGCTAAATCATTGGTTGTCAAACTTTTTGGTCTCAGGACCCCTTAATACTCTAAAAAATTATAAAGGACTTTCAAGAGCTTTGTTTATGGGAATTATGGATTTATATTTGCCATATTAGAACAGAAACGGAGAAAACATTTTTAAATACTTTTATTTTAACAATAATAAACCCATTGTATCCTAACATAAATAACATTGAAACGAAAAAAAGAGGACTATTTTCCAAAACAAAAAGAGAAGCGTGGCATTGTTTTTAACTGTCGTAAATACTCTCTTTCATGTCTGACTTAACAGAAGACAGCTGGATTCTCAACTCCGCTAGTGCATTCAGTCGGCTGCCGCGTCACATCACGTCGCCCCGGGAAAGCTCTACGACTTGTGATAAGTGTTATTATGAAGATAGTTTTGACCTCATGGGTTTCCTTGGAAGAGTTTTGGGGACCCCCGGGGTCCTGGACCACGCTTGTGGGCACTGCTGTGTAAACGATGCCCTCCCTCTCCAGAGAGTGGAGATGCCGAGATGCTGGACATGACTTGAAAGGCTCGAGGAGGTAGAGCCGCAGACCTGTGACCTCCAGTCTGTATTCCAGTCAAGATTAGTCTGTGGGTATCTCACGTGACTGTGTTTCTGTAGGTTTGAGTCCACATAAGAGACTGCACGTGTTTAGGTTTTCTTTGAGCCAAAGGAAAAAAATATATGGATGAGGGAGGATCCTGGGAAAACATTAAATAATGGGTTAGGTATCCCCAAATGTTTTCATCCCATCCAAAGCTGTATACTATATTCTATACAGTTAGCTATTCAAGGGCAGTGCCATTGGTTTGATGTTTCTGCTTTAAAAAAAAAAAAGTTTTTATTGATTTAAGAGAGAGAGGAAGGGAGAGGGAGAGAGAGAAACAGTGATGAGAGAGAAACATCAGTCAGCTGCCTCTTGCATGCCCCCCCACTGGGGATCGAGCCCACAACCCTGGCATGTGCTCTGACCTGGAGTTGAACCAGTGACCTCTCGGTGCACAGGACGACACTCGTCCAGCTGAGCCACACTGCCAGGACAGTGTTTCTGTTTATTAGGTATCTCTTGGTAGGTTGTGTGTGTGTGTTTTTCCAGTTATATGTAGGCTTGTTTTCTATTTTAACTAATTCATAAACTTGTTTTTCTTGTCTGGTTTTCTGTGTGTATTGGTAAAGTGGTGTCATCATTTATAGTTTCTTCTTAGAGAATATCTTTAATCTTTAAGAAGCATTTTGGGATGATTGTTTATTTTAGAGTTAGGTTAATCAAAATATCAAAAAGCTTGTCCAATAATTCTTTGGAAGCATTTTAATAGACACAGTACTATCAGTATTCTTCAGTATCCATGGAATGGGTATGGGTATTCCAGACAAAATTGATGTATTTATCGGTATTCTTTAGCTCATAAAATGGAATTTGATCACTTTTGGATTATATTTTGAAATAGTTAGGGGAAAGTATTTAAAACGTTCTACAAGTTAACTAAGGAGAAAAGATGAAAGACTGTTTCCTTGGACCTGAATAATTCAAGTCAAAAGCTTCTGTATTCAGTTTGTCTTGACTTCTGTTGCTTGGTCTGGGATTTTTCTTGGCCTGGGGTTGAATATTTTGCGTCACTTTAGGAAAGTCAGGATGTATCTAGCTTTTCAAGTAATAACCCAGATTTATAGTTGAATGGATTTAGCATCAAAGGATTTTGAAAAACACACATTAAGTTCATTACTCTTTTTTTTTTTTTTTTTTTTAAATAACAGAGAATGAGAGTATTCTAAACTCTCTGTCCAGTAAAACTCCTGGAAGTCTTTCTGAAGGCTAAGAAAATAGAAGGATGATTCTTTTTCCTCCCTTGGTTTTCCCCCTCTTCTTTCTTTCCCTCACGTCCTCCTTTCTTCCTTATATATATATTTAACTCTTTATACTTCCTCCTCCCTGACTTGCAACATTGAAATACACGTTAGCCCTGGCCGGTTTGGCTCAGCGGTTGGAGCCTCGGCCTGCGGTCCAGAGAGACCCAGGTTCGGTTCCCTCTAAGGGCATGTACTTCGGTTGCGGTTTGTCCCTGGCCCTGGTTGGTCGTGTGGGTGGCGGCCACTCGATGTGTCCCTTTCACGTCGATGTTTCTCTCTCTCTCTCTTCCTCTCTCTCCCTCCTACTCTGTCTGAACAAAAAGTGAAAAAATGTCCTCGAGTGAGGATTAAAAAAAAAAAAAAGAAATACACGTTAAAATGTAAAAACAGTGGTGTGTTGGGAACCGGGCCTGGTGCCGATGGCAGCATTTTCATGCAGTGCTGAACGTGTGTGCCGCCCCGGATCAGTCTTCGGTTCAGTTATTTGTAGCAGTAGTACAGTGGTTTATAAAGTTCGCCCTTTGAAACAAAATCTGGAGTGTGCAGACCACACAGATTACAAATCTATTTATTTTTAATTGTTTTTTTTTCTTTTATTGATTTTATAGAGAGAGGAAGTGAGAAGGAGAGAGAGAGAGAAACATCGATGTGAGAGAACATCGATTGGCCGCCTCCTGCATGCCCCCCTCTGGGGATCAGGCCCACAACCTGGGCATGTGCCCTGACCAGGAATCCAACCGGCAATCTCTTGGTGCATGGGTCAACACTCAACCACTGAGCCACACCGGCCGGACACAAATATATTTAGAGATGTAGGGTACAAAAGCCAATTCCATGAATATTCCTAAAGACAGATTTCTGGAAACACGTCTCCACTTACCTGCTCTGCTCACTGCGTTTTCCTCGAAGCCCGTCCGCTCACTTGGATGCTCTAACTTTAACTTGGAGACACGAGTCCTCCTCCTTCGCCGGAAATAGCCTTCACTGTGGGTGCTGCAGTGTTCTAGACTTAAACACCAGAGCTCCTTCTGTCGTTTCACAGAAGGCCCGTAATAAACACTGACTGTTCCGTGTGGGGATTAGCTCTTCAGTGTTTTTTAAATCTTCAGCCGCCAACCTCCATCTAAGGCCGACCAACCCTGTGCCCTTCTTCTCAACTCACCCCCTGGCCCTCCACCTGTGGAAAGGGGCCTTTCCTAAATGCGGGGTGACCGATGTTCCTCAGGCTGGTAACATGGTAGTAAGAGGTCCAGATATAAAGCATGAACGTCCCTGTCAAAAAACTTTGTACCTCGTTTGATCTTGTATGAACGCCAGCCGTAATTTCAACAACAATAGCAGCCCTTTTTATTAAATGCTGTTATGTACCAGGCATCATGGGAGGCCCTTGATGTGTTTGATCTCATTTAATTAGGGATTGCACAAGTCTATAAGGTAAGTACTGTTCTCTGCTCGTTTTACAGATGAGGAAACATCGGCTTGCCCAAGTCCAGGCTGCTCAGTAAGCAGCGTGTTGAGCAATCAGTCAAAATATTTCGTTTTCATAGACTGCTCTACTTGAAGGGATGGCCGTCTGGTATGCCAGGAAGTGGAACCTACTCTCTGGACACTGAGTGCTCCCCTACCCGCTGCATTTAGGAGACCTTTTCTTTTCTTTTTAATATATATATTTTTTCTTTATTGATTTTTGAGAGAGATGAAGGGAGAAGGAGAGAGAGATAGACGCATCAATGAGAGAGAACATCGATTGGCCGCCTCCTGCATGCCCCCCACTGGGGATCACGCCCACAACCTGGGCATGTGCCCTGACCCCGGAATTGAACTGGCGACCTCTTGGTGCATGGGTCGATGCCCAGCCACTGAGCCACACCAGCCAGGCCACATTTTCTTTCTGAACCACGTGAAAGCACATGAGTTAGAGGACACCCTCCCCACTACAGTTGGTGGAGCTCATGACTTAAAGGGCAGTAGGGTGGCCTGCTGAGGGCACTCCCAACAATCGGACTGCCACCACCAGTAGGAGAATGTTTGGACACACTGTGCAGCCTCCTGACTGTGGACTGTTGTGCGTCACTGGGTAAGAAAGAACCATATCTGGTTGACCTGGGAATATATTCAACATAGTGACAAAAGTTTCAGAAATGAATAAATGTGTGTGTTCATCTTTGTTAAATGAAGAAGGTGTGTGTGTGTGTGTGTATGTATGTATGAGTTTTGGAGGTAGTGTGATGATGTATGACTTGTGCATAGCAGCCTCTCGAGAAGGCAGGAGCTCGGGGTTAGAAGGAGTCGGCGGACACTTCCTTTATGTCAGCTCTTACTGCTTTTCTGCTACAGTGGTCCTGCTTTTTATGTGTGTGATTGTTTTAAAGGCAAAAAACAAGTCTGACTCACAGCAAGAAGCATGATTTGGGCCTCAGCTTAGTGGTTCATTAGCTGTGTGACCTGGGCAAACACCTAACTTCTGTGGGCCTCAGTTTCCCCATCTTTGAAATGAGAATGAGACCTGGGATGTTGCGAGACTCCTTGGCTCTTCTGATTTTGTGAAAGCTGGTGAGAGGCTGTGCTGGTGAGGCAGTGGGGTGTCTGTGCCCACAGAGGCCTGGGCACCAGGTTCGCTTGAGCCCAAGGTTCTCAGGACCAAGGGCATGGCCCTGTCGGGTCTCCCATTGAAAGGGTCCCAGGCACGCTCGACCCTTTGGTGATGAGCTCTGTGCTCTTGGCGGTGAACTCTCAGGGTGAAGCTCTATCCAGTGAAGGTGTTGTCCAGGGACTATAGCGTAGACCCCGAGCCTTTCCTTCTTCCTCTAACATTTTGACGCCATTGCTTATACTCTGTGAAGTCATATAGATCTTCCTGTTAAAAAAAATCAGCAGGGTAGTGAAGAACACGGGCTTTCAGTCAGACATATTTAAGTTCAAGCTCCAGCATTGCTAGCTGTGCAACTGTAGGCAAGTTATTAAACCTCTCTGAGCTGTTATTTATTTATTTTATTTAGAAAATGTTGATAATATCTTAGAGAGCTATTGTGAAGATCGGATATTATGCATATACATTGAGGCTGCAGTTTCTGGGGCAGAGTAAGTGCTCAATAAACATTAGTTGGTAATCGGTAAAATCTGTCCTCCAGGAAAGAGATGCAAATTGAAATGTGGGCTTGGAGGGCTGAGGCTTACCCCGCCTGGGAAGGTGCAGTAGGGCAGGAGGCATTTGTTCATTTCAGATGTGACGGGGGTGGTCGGTCACAGTGACAAATGCAAATATTGAAACTTTATGTGAGAGTTTATTACAGGACATTTTGATCACAGTAAATACAAGTTCCTGAGGACCATTTGTGCAGTATTAATCCTGGAACCCATCTTTAGGGGGAAAACAAACCATAGCTTTTTTCTCTTTGCTTAATTCCCGTCTAAGCCGCTGTCCCTTCCCTCCCCTTGCCCCCTCAGTCGGCGAGGGAAGAAGCCTGTTTCTAGTACAGAGGCCACTCCTGGTCTCCAGTGACAAATTAGACCTGCTAATCCTCGTTAACAGCTTCTATGGCCAGTGCCTGTGGGAAGAGCCGGGGAAGCAAAGAAGGTTAGTGAGAATCGGGCCTGTTCTTTAAGAGCTTACTGTCTGCTGGGTCAGATTAGGGGACAGCTCTCCAAGATAACAGGCAGAATGTAAGCAGGGTGGTGTGGGGACAGGTGGATTGTGACAGATTCTAACATGAGACAGCAGGCAAGCCTTCCCAGAGGAGGCCTTTGAGCCAGGCCTGGGACGAAAGGATGAGACATGCATTTCAGGCTGGCGGAAGGTCGTGAGCTAAGCACAGAGCTGAGAGGGCTGGTCCCTGGTAAATGGTGAGTTGCTGAGGAGATTAGGGTTATGCCTGTGGACAGTCATGATCAGATGGAAATGCATCTCAATCCAACCTGCTAATAAAGATCTCAGGAGCTTGCTAACGGTACGGATTCTCGGGCCTCTCACCTATGGGTTCAGACTGTGATTAACACCGTCCCAGAGGATGGATTTGAAAAGAGAGTGAGGGCCAGTTCAAGGAGAGCCTTGACTGTCATTCAGAGTTTTGACTTTATTTCCCAGGACATCAGACAGCATTTTTCACTAGCTATTTGTGTTCGGTTCTAGAAGAACCACATTGCAAATGGCACTCAGGTGGTTCTGGGTCAGTGGTTCCTAAGGTGAGGTCTGGGATAGCTAGGGATCCATGAAGACTTTAATGGGGCCCTTGAAGCTATTTGGGGTGTTTTGAAAAATCTGAAGCCAGTTATGCATTCATCCTTCATAAGTTTGTAACTAGTTTGACTAGTCCTTTCTTTGGTCTGGAACTGGGTTAACATGGATTAACATGGATAAGGTAAGGCAGCCCAAGACAGTGGTTAAAGCATGGATTTTGGAGATGGATCTGAGTTTCAGACTCATTCCTGCCTTCAAGCAAGGTACTTCACCTGTGTGGTGGGGCTTCCTGTATGTAAAGTAGGGAAATAGCAGCACCCAGCTCATAGGATTGTGGTGGAATTCCAGGAAGAACATGAGTACAATGCCTGACACACAAAAAATGCTCAGAAAATGTTCGTCACATTAAGCTGTCTCATGGAAAAATAATTATAAATGACTACGTAATTTTGTTTGGTAGCAAAACTCAGGGGAAATAATAACAATGGCAAAGATCCTCGAAGGTGAAAAGTTCGGGAAGCTGCTCAGAGGGCTCGTTTGGACACGGCATCCAGAGCGAGAGCAGACGCACGCCTCTTCGTAGCTCCCTGGTCCAGGATAGATGCTCCTTGGAGGACCCTCACGGTTAAGCTCTGCCTCTGGAGCGTGATTTATCCTGGAAACGGTTCTAACGGAAAATAATAGAAAATTACTTGCCAGGGGAAGAATCAAATGAGAGTGTGTATTTACTTTGGGCGATTTTCCCATTGCACTGGGTTAGTCTGCCAAGAAGTTAAAAATAGTGGTGATAAGCAGTCTGTGAATCGGTCCCTCTTGGGGTGGCAAGGGTCAACTGAAAGTAGAATTGTTCCCCTGGGCCCCAGAGAAGGCACTTTGTCCCCTTTCTCTCTGCGGAGACCCCTGTTGCAGCTTCCGCTGGCTGCTGTCCTGCGACCCGAGCAGTCTGCCTGAGTTTCCCCGCCTGGCCTATCCGTCCCTCAGACTCGTTCTAGGCAGCCCATGCTCAACCAACCAGTTCTGGCTGGACTCATGCTTTAAAGACGCTATTTATAACCAGTAATTTATGTTTTCATGATACTTCATGGAGCAGCTGGTCTTTGTGCCACTGTAGTAAGGGAATAACGGAATACATGGTATTTATTCGGGTGGCTGTGGTGTTTGTCATTTTGTGTGTGGATTGCTATTGTAGGAAGCGTGTAAAATTGCAAAGGGTGTTTTTCCCCCTTAAAGATAAGCCCTCGCGTATTAAATATTCATCGGCTGTGTAAGAACACTCCACCGTCTTTTTGTTTCCTTCATCCTTATTTTCTCATGGAAATATATTCAGATGTCTACAATATGTATTGTTCTCATAAAACGCTCCTCACTGCAACGGGTCCCCTGAGCAAAACTTAAAATTTTTATCAACAGCTGTTCCCAGATATGCTAATGAGCAGGCCCTCCAGCCCGGAGGGCCACGTCTAAATCCGGCCACTAGCGCACGTGAGAGCTTGGCTAACGAGTTCCTGGAAGCCCCGCGAGCTCAGGACTCTGAGCCGTGGGTGAGGTGTTGAGGATTGGTGGCTCAAAGAACCTTTGCTTTAAAAAAAAAAAAAAAATGCTCCCCGCTGCCTCATTTGCAAAGGCAGTGCTTGGAGTCTTCTGCGGTGTTTGTGTTTGGATGAGCTGCAGACCCAGGACACAGGTGACCCGGCCTCTCTTCTGACGCTGTGATAACGCCAAGGCTGCAGGCGGGGCCACCTGGAGGGACAGCAGGACGGTGAAGGAGCTGTGGTAAGTGCAGTGGAGAGGTCACCGCCATCCCTCTGCCGGGCGGTGTTAGTCAAGTGGCCCCCACAGCTCAGTGGAAATCAAACAGTGGAAAGAGTGTGTGGCAACCAGTGAGCATTGATCCCACACATCTGAGCAGTTTGCTCTCCCCAAAGGAGTTTACCTCCGGATCACTGCAGAACAGTGGTTCTCAGAGTGGGCGCGGACCACAGTGTCACCAGGGTGCTTGTTTGAAGTGCACATTCAGACCACTGAAGTCTGGGGGTGGGGCCCTCCAGAGGATTCTGATGGGTGCTCTGAGTTCAGAGCCACTCCCCATCCGTTTGGGCTCTTCTATTCCTCGCAAAATGGCCAGGGCTGTGGAGGACATCAGAGAAGCACACACCTGCTGCCTAGTGGGTCCCAGTGAACACTGGTTTTTAAGGATAAGGATATGAAATATAAAGGGATGTCTCTGGCACTCCCCAGCCCCAGCAGTACTTCCTCTGGCTCCCATTAACCCTGGAAGCACATGGCCCCACTTTACCTAAGTAAGCATTACAACCTCTTCTCCTAACTACGAGCTGGTGCTGATACACGGCGGGAATCGTGGCTGACATCTTCTGAGCACTTTCAGGGTGCAGGGCAGCATTCTGAGGACTATGTGTGCATTCTCTTTGTATTTCCTTAGAGATCCCTTGAGAGAAGGGTGGTAGGCACATTAACGAGCCCCTAAGGATGTCCCCATCCTAATCCCTGGAACTTGTGAATAGGTTACTTCACAGATGTGATGAGTTAGGGGCCTTGAGATGGGAGCTTATTCGATGATCTGGGTGGGCCCAGTGTAACAAGGTCCTTCTAAGAGGCAGGTGGGAGGGACGGAGTTAGAGGAGGAGATGTGATGTTGGAAGCAGAGGAGAGGGCAAGAGGAATCTGAAGATGGGAGAAGGGGCCCCAGACTGCAGGCGGCCTCTAGAAGCTGGAAAAGGGGGGGGAAACAAATCCTCCCCAGGGCCTCCAGAGGGAACACGTCCTGCTGGCACCTTGGTTTGAGGACCTCTGCCCCCCAGAACTGTGAGTCATATGTTTGTGTTCAATTAAGCCGTGGTATTTGGTTCAGCAGCCAGAGCAAAGCGAACAGGAAGTCTTACATTTGACAGGGGGAACTGGGATCAGAAAGACAAAGCAACTCCCTCTGGGTTGCACAGCTAGGAAGTGGCACAGCAGGGACTCGGACCCAAATCTGGCTGCAGAGCCCGCCCTGAAGCCCCGAACCTGTTAGGACACACAGGGCCCCCAGGAGCAGGTGTCTTGCTATAGGGCTGCCTTCCGCGCCTTCTTTTTTATTTTACTTGCCTAGTAGAGTCGGCAGGAAGGTCCACAGGAGACCAGGTTGTGATGACATCAGACGAGTTTCCTTCCAGAGTGTTCTGCACCATTAAGGGGAGCTGTTCTCTTTTCTAAGGCAGTTTGTAAGGAAGGCAGTTTCTGGGGGTGGCGTTGAGGGGAACACAGGAAGTGGCTTTCGTTTCAATACTGATCAATCAGCAGATTAAAAAAGAGTCAAAAGGGCTTTTTCATGAAAATGCGAAACATAACATCCAACAACTAAAAAACACCGCGGCCAGGAGAGCCCAGGCTGAAGCGTTGTCAGGTTGCTGTGCGGAGGGGAGCGGGAGGAGGAGGCCCTGCCCTTCCGCTCACCTAGCTGGTTTATGCTCTGGGGTCAGAGAGGCAGGAGCCTGGAGAGGAGGCGGCAGAATTGGCTGCCAAGAGAGACGCTGCAGTGGGGAGGATGCCAAGCACAGAGGCATCCTCAGGACCCTAAAGAGCCAAGCTCCAGACTGAATATTTTTTAACATCAAAGTCAAGCCAGGGCCTGAAAGAAGCCCAGACTTTCTCTGAAGCTGTGTACAGGGATGCAAAAGGGAAGGTCCAGACTGGCGGGTGGTGGTCAAAGCAGAAGGAGGCCCCGTGCAGTGACCACCTGCGGGGCCAGCACTGTGCTGGGGCCGCTGGGGGAGTCAGGCCAACCCCACCTTCAAGGGTCTGCTTGTGCCCTGGTAGGAAGAATACAGTGTCTCACAAATTCCTGTAAGGTAGAGCCAGCAGGATAGAGCTCCGGGGAGGCACAAAGAGCAGTGGGGGGTGGGAGGAGAAAGAAAGCACACTGACTGGGGGGGGGGGGGAGGAGTACATAACTGATTGAGGGTCACTGAGGCAGGCTCCGTGCTGGAGGGATCCCCATGCATCCGCTCTGGCAGTCCGGGACACGGAGGTGGGAGCGCTCACTGCTTCACAGCACAAGGCTCAGCGAGGCTGCAGAACCTGCCCGGCCATAGCGAGTACATGCCAGAACCAGGACTGAAACGGGGTTTGGTTTCGAGCCTAGTGTACTTTCCATCACACTGCATCGACTCCTGGGGGGTAATAAAATGCCTCATGTGTTATTTAATGATTTGGAAAAATGTTGGAGAGACACAGCTAAGTGGATAAAGCAGGTTATGTGATCCAGCTCTTATTAACGCACATCTATCCTAAAAATACCAAGATCGATATATAATGCACTAGAATACCGTCAAGCAGCTACCTCTGAGTGAAGTTAGAGCTATTTTGTGAACATTCTTTTTGCTAATCCACATTTTATAAATTTTCTACAGGGAACAATACTTAATATATTCATAAATACTAATATAACTTTGGGCTATATATCCATTTGGAGACATCTTTCTGAGCAAAGATTTCCAAGTATTGTAGAGATACCTAAGGGTGGGGGGCCCCTGGACGATTTCCACACGTACCAGAAGGGCAAGAGCAAATGTATAGAAGTGGGGACTGTCAGCACTGTTTTTGCATGTGTGTGTATGTGTAGCAAATATGGGTTCAAGGTGGCTGTAACATGAGGACTGTGTGGGAGATAGTGGGGGTGACTGTGGGGTCATGCGGTTGTTGTTACCTTGGAGGGCCCTGGATGCCAGGTTTGAGATTTGGTGCTGAGTTCTGCAGATTATGAGGGGCCTAATCTAGAGGTAGTGGTTGAAACGCTTTGCTAAAAGTAACACTTTAAATGTGGGAGAGGATTAGGTAGAATCTATGCTAAGAGGTTGTTGCTCTTTGATACATAGAAAGTGTTGGGGGTAAGTTTGCCCGGCCAGCCCCTCTGGTTCTGGGCTGTGGCACACTATCACCATCTAGTGGTCACACAGCCGAATTGTAGGGCTAGTGGGCATAGAGCCCTGGTTCTTAGTCAAGCTATCTACATCTCCAAAGACATCTAAAGGTTTGTAAATATCTGAATAAGGAACTGAATGTTTTATTGTGAGCTTGGGCATCATTAATGATGTGGACACTGCTTTGAGTTACTCAAAATTGTTCAAACCCAGCAGACAGAGAATATACAACTGCCTGGGTTCAGCTCGAAGTTGAGAGCACTCAATAGCTTTGAGACTTGTAATGAAGGAGAAGAAACTTTCTTACTTCTACCAGGTTGGCATTTGAGAGATTTAACTGCCGAGAACTAGACGAGCAGTGATTCTTACAGAAGCCCTCATTTCAGCTGATTTCTCTGCCTGATTGGATGTCATTACTACAAGGCCTGGGCTTTGAACGAGGCAGAGTTGGGGATGTAGCCGCTTCTGTGGTTTCTGTGTCACTGCAGCCAATTTGAGACATCTTCTGGCAACTTGACTTTTTCTCTTTCATTCTTTGTTGTAATTGCAGGGAGGGCTGCTCTTAGGAAGTGAGTGTAGCTGGGCTCGGATCATTGTTTGTTGGTGAGGGGGGATGAGGATGGGAGGGGAATGAGTCTAATCGTGGAGATTTACTGTTAGCTTTTGGCAGGCAACGTAGCTGTGAGTGAACACATCACAGGATCTGTCCTCTGTGGTGGGACAGGCACGGTGCTGGGAGTCCTGAGGTCTGACTCGCCCCGATTAGCTCTGTGACTTTGGGTAAGGCGGCCTCTCCGAGGCCTCATGTCCCTTAGCTGTAAAGCTTGGCTGTGTGTGTGTCCTTCCTCTACTGTGTGGTGCCGTGAGGCCCGTCCAGCAGCACTGAGGGGACGTAAGGTGGGTGAGGTGGTGTGGTAGTTCTCAGCGGATGTGCAGTTCCTTAGCGGAGTCCATGTGCTATGGAGGTGTACTTCTGATCATCCTTCCTGTCCCCCTCCCTCTCGTATGCCCCTCTGGTCCCTGGGCCCATTCTCTGTGTGTTCCTATTCCTGTGCAGCTACCTCTGCGTGTCTCTGGCCCTCTTCTCTAGTCAATTTCAGAAGGGGAACACGGGAAATTTATTCTGGAATTCCAAGTTGTGTCTTACTCATCTGTTGTCTCTGAGTCCAACCTGGGGCTTAAGTCAAGGTTTTGCCACTTAGGTCTGTGTGACCTTGGGAACGTTACTTAACCTTTCTGGGCTTCACATTCTTCATCTATAAGCTGAAAGTCTATAAACCACACAGAGAGTAGTTGTGGGGATTAAATGAGATATCTATAAGTGCCTATATAAAGGAGCAGATATTTAAAAATATTTTTAAATTGATTTTAGAGAGAGGAAAGGAAAGAGAAACATCAATGTGAGAGAGAAACTTCGATCGGCTGTCTCCCGCATGCACCCTGACTGGGGATCAAACCCCCATGCTTCTGTGCATGAGACGATGCTCCAACCAACTGAGCCACACCGGCCAGGGCAGGGCAGGCCAGGGCAGGGCAGGGCAGGTATTTTTAATTTTTATAAAGCAGGCCTATGAGTTTAGCATTTCTGTCTGCCCTGAACAGTTAAGAATGGGTTGACTATTATCAGCTTCCATGTTCAAGAGGGGATATTCCTTTCCTCTCTTTCATTTCCTTGAGTACCCTGTTCCCCCAGTCTTGTTTATTTTTCCCACTTTCAGGAATCTGCAGTACCTGGCGCAGTGATCTACAGAACCCTGGGGTTTTTCAGAGTGGGGTTTGTGGGACGCCAGCCCCCAGCTCTGCTCTGCTCAGGCAGCCCGCGTCCAGTCTGTTTTACGTATTGGAGTCTAGAATGGGATTTGTTTGGGGTAACGTTTCTTTAGAACAAAAGGAGAGAATTTGAAAACACCAACCACTGCCCCTGGTGTAGGATAAAGACATTGGATCAAAAGAATCAGAAAAAGGACTAGACCCTGGTGAGGAGTAGCAGCTATAAAATCACGGAAATGCTCTGGGAGTAAAGAGCGGGTTGAGATGCACTCAGTCACTTTTGAACCGTTGAGAAGACGGGGCTCTAATTCCAGCAAGAAATAACCCCAAGGATGACAGAGTGGCATCCGCAGTCCATGTTTCATCTGATGGCGTTTTCCTGACCAGAAGCTGGCGGAAAGCCGACTCCTGTGGCGGCGCGGGGTGCGGTGTTGACCCGGGTGCTGCTCCCCAGGGTGGTGCAGGAATGAAACTCTGCAGCACACAGACGCTGTGCTCACCGCCGCAGCCGCTTCCTCTCGGGGGGCGAGGAGGGCCTGGGGAGAGAGCCGGGGCGCCCACCCGTCGGTACGGGCCGTGGGGGCGTGAAGGGGCTGCGGAGTGGGGCCCAGGGTGCAGGTGACGGCAGGGCCCCCACTCTGTCTTTGGAAGGAGTCCCTGCTGTACCGTAAATGGCACAGCATGCTTTCCTGTTGACGGGCACTCGGAGCTTTGTGGTGCTTCTTCGGAAAATGCTCTGTAATTACCTGCCGCCATGGTATTTTTTTCTGTTACACCTCTCTTTCCGTTTTTCAAAAATCAGTTTTTCAGCTTCTAGATCTCTGTTGCTCTTATCAGGAACCCTCGGTTGACTCCGCAGACCTGGGGCAGAAAAGAGTGTGCTTTAGACCTTACTGATGCAGAGCGTGTGGTCATGTCGGAGACAGCAGTGTCGCTGGCTGGGCTCGAGGAAGGGCTCTCCAGAGCCGGTTCAGGGGAATGGTGGCTGTGGGATTGGAGAGCATGCAAAGTGCCCTTCTAATTACAAACCCTCCTCCCCGCTTCCTTACAGCAGGACCTCGCAAGGCAAGGCTGCGCTGTCTGTGTTCCTCTTCTTGATACGAGAATGACGCCGATTGTTCAGGAGACAGCAAACTTTTTGTCATTTACCCCGCTGCTCCTCCTCCCCTTCTCTCTAATTAGTCGGAACTAGAGAGGCTTAGCGCCTATGAAATTATCAGCCTGCCAGCAAATGCTGGCAATTTTGGGGTCTGAAGACTGCAGAGAGACAACATGTGGGAAATAGCTTTAAAGTGCTGATGAAACCGTATACTCAGAGTCAGAAAAAGCGCACATTAGTACACAATTAAGAATGCACTCTCTACATGTATTTGATCTGAGAAAGGTCACTGGGCCATCTGGCTACCTATTGATCCAGTGATGGAGACACCTACACTGCCTTGAGAGATGAAATCTCCAGTCATCAGAGCTTGTCCTTTTTTGGCTTTGTTTATTTCTGGTACATATGTATTTAAATTGTCTAGCCGTTTATTGAGCCCAGCCTCTAATCCTACTGATTTGGGTCTAGTTTGTCTGTTACCTTGGGCGAGTCATTTTCTCTCTGCCAAGATTCAGTTTCTCCACGTGCATCATGGAGAGAACAGTCCCTCTTGGGGAAAGAGCTCAGGGCAGTTCTTAGCGTGTAAAAGGCTCTTGGTGAGTGTTACCTGTGATTGTAGGCAAGCTGTGTGATGGCTTCGGATGCAGAGATGACACTAGATTTCATCAGAAACTGTGCATGTCCTCTTTGCTCCAGAGCAGACCAGCGGCTGTGCTCCTCTGCTCCTCAACCAGCTGCCGTTATGCTGACACCTGTGTGCCCCGGTCCCACACGGCTGCTCTGTTTCCTGTCTCTTCCCTCAAGCACCCCAGCCCCCCATCTCCTGTAGAAAGTACAAAGCACGAGTTGTTTTTACATGAAGATTAGGCTCCTGTCTACGTGTCGGTTGCTGGTGCTATTTTCTTTCCTTGTCTAATTTGTCAGACCCTAGAACCTTCCACGTGTCCTGCCATCTGAAGCTTTTGGAATGCTGACTTGCCTCTGAACAGATATTCACAGGTGGCTGTCATTAGGACACTGGTCTCTAGACTTGGACTTAACCCCGACCAACTGCACGTGCGCGTGTATACACACACACACACACACACACACACACACACACACAGAAATAGACCATTGAAAACGGAAAGTAGATTTTTTTATGAAACCCCACTGCACTCAATGGAGAGAAGTCACGATGTGTAATTACGCTGAATGTTCTGCTTTGACTGCTTGCCGCCATGGGCGTTGGTTCGGTCATTCATGGACTTACACCCAACACATATCAGGTCCGTGTACCTTCTGAGCTGTTCTTCTGGGTAAAGTGAGTGACACAAGGATTGGAAGACCCACTCGGACCCTATTAAATGGAGTATAAGACAGTTTTGTGTTCTGAATTCCCCAGGAATAGTGGGCTTGTGCCTGGTGCCGTGATGAAGGATTGTAGGGTGGGTTCCAGTAGCGGGAAACTGGTGACAGGGAGCCCAGCTACGGGGCTGGCCGAAGGTGCTCGTGTACAGCTCACGGAGGACCGGCGTGTGTCTGGAGACCTTGTTTGTGGCCTCAGCCCTTTCACCAAGTGTGGAACCAGAGATCAGACACTTCATCTTCGTCTTAGACCTTGGGTTCTTTAGCCATAAAAAGAGGCAGTTGGTCTAGGTGAAGCCAGCTCTTGAATTTTGTTAATTTATAAAAATGATTTTGAACTGTCAGCGCTAAAAGAGAGCGATGGCTTGCTTCCGCCTCGCCCCCTGTGTGACTCAGGGCTGGGGGGTTCCCTCACGAGCCCAGTGTGGAAGTGAGCGCCTTTCAGACTTTCAGCACCAGAAGCGCCCCAGGGCAGCACCTCCTTCATGGACACCAGCCCCGTGGCTGGTCTCCTGTGTGTGGCCTGACGGTTTTGCCGAGACTGATTTCTATAAAAATACACACTTAACCGTGGCATTTCTTCTTTTGCTTTTTACGAATTTTTGATGAATGCTATATGAAGAGCAAGATTAACTTTTAGAAGCCTTTACCAGTGTAATGACCTGGAACTGAGAACTGGACCATGTGGTCTTTAAACACAGCTAATGCAGGGCCGCGGATGACCCGGGGCACCTATTCCACATGTGTACACATGGTAGGGGAAAGGAACGCGTTACACTTCAGAGCAAATCAACAGAAGGTTTTGGATGCCTATTGGTACTGTACTGTGACTTATTTTTTAAAGCCATCTTTAATTTCTTTCTGATTATAAATAGATAAAAGATATGCTCATTTGGAACAGAAAACAATAACAGATATCCTAGAAATGACCAATTGTACATATTTGTGTGTATATATAAATATGTACATTTCTGTTTATTTGTATTCTGGCTTTTGCGTCACACATTACAGCTTATGCATTACTTTCATGATTAAAAATGATTCAAAAACATGATTTTCAGCGGCTGCATAGGCAAGCCATAGTGGCTGTACCATAGTTTGACTGATGCCACAATGTATCACTGTGTTTTTATTTAAACCTCATGAGTTGTTTTTTTGTTTCTATTGTTTTTGAAGTGGCCTTTGTAAATGGAGAGACAAATATATAACACATTTGAAGTTCATATTCACTGTGAGAAAAAATTGCATGTAATTAGCATATTTAAATTTTCCATCACAGCCACAGTCTAAGACGCTTAATATTTAGAGATGCAAATAATACATAAGGACTTCTTTTGAAGATTCTATTTTTGTACTTATGTGTGACCAAACCCAGTAATAGAGATAAAACATAGTCAAAACAATAAAACATTAAGAGGAGAGAGGAAGGGATGAAAGCTGACGTTTATGGAACACACGCTCTGTGGATCCACATACATTATCTCATTAAGGGCTCACCGCCAGTCTGTGAGATAAATGTGACTTACCCTCACTGCACCGAAGACACAACTGAGCTCAGAGAGGTTTTTTGCTTGCCCAGGTTTGTGTAGCTAGAAAATGGCAGAAGCTGCATTCGAACCCAGGTGTGTCAAATCCAAAATCTAAATTCTGTCTACTCTGCATCGTACCATGCTGCCCAAGAACAGTTCAACTCTGGCTCGAAGTAGTTGCTTCCTGCTCCCTTGCCCCGTTCACTGTAAATCTCAGGAGAAATTCAGAAAGAACCCCTGCTCCTGGGCATTTCTCTTCCTAGGAGCCTCCAGGGGACCAGGGGGTATGGGTTCCTATGGCATCCGTGGTCCCTCAGTCCCCCATCTGCTCCTCTCCTGCTTCTGAGCAGCTCAGCTTTCCCCAGTTTTCAGATTGGACTTCTGAGGAAGAATGTGCCCCCCAATTTTGCACCCCCCCAATATGGCAGATTTCCTGCCCTGGTGTTTCATAGTAATGCAGTTGGCTTTTTAAAACATCTTTATTGATTGATTTTAGAGAAAGACGAGAGGGGGGGAGACATCAGTTTGTTGTTCCACTTATTTATGCATTCATTGGTTGCTCCTTCTATGTGCCCTGACCCTGATGGGGGTCAAACCCGTAACCTTGGCAAGTCGGGGTGATGCTCTAACCAACTGATCTACCCGGCAGGGCTGCAGTTGGCTTTTCATTGGGACTTGGGGCAAAGCAGATCTGTGCTCAGTGCACGGTGGGCTTGTTAGGTTGGTACACTCCCCCGAAATGTCCTCTTCAGATTTCAGTGGAAGTATTCATTTATTGAACAAATTATTTATTGGTTGGGCCTCAGTGAAAAATAATTTTCTTGCCAGTTCTTGGATCAGTGATCCCTGTGGGCAACAGGAGAGCTTGTGCGGTATTGCTTTAAGGTTGTGTAACACTTTACACCTTTTTATTTATTTTAATTATTATTATTATTTTTTTGCATTTATCTTCAGATAGAGTGGGAGGGAGAGAGGAGGGAAGAGAGAGAGAGAAACATCGATGTGAGAGGGACACATTGACTGGTTGCTACCCACACGACCCCAACCAGGGCCGGGGACAAACCGCAACCGAGGTACATGCCCTTACTGGGAACCGAACCTGGGACTCTCTGGTCCACAGGCCAACGCTCTAACTGCTGAGCCAAACCGGCCAGGGCACTTTACACCTTTTTACAGTTCTCCCCGGCACCGTTCTGATGTAGATATGGACTAGTGTTCCCATTTTATAGACAAGGAAACTGACGCCATGCAGCAGGTGATCACAGAGCAGCGACTGGAATGAATCCTCTTCTATCTCAGAGTCTTCTCCACGATAGCTTGATTTTTCAGCATCATGTAGGAATTGTCTTCTCTCATTGGGTATACCCATGTTCGGATCCGCACAAAATGAAACTCCTCAGTAAACATACACATTCCTACTTGCACCAAGAAATGCTCTTCATTCACAGTAGTAAACTGAACCTCCCGAAATGAACTGGGTCATAGCTGGTTGCCGTGTATGGACAGCTGCCCAAACCGCTAAAGCATACGTAATGTACCCCCGTTGCCTTCGCCCGCGCCTGACGGGTGCGATCGGTGTGAAGGTGCCTTGTTACCCTCAGCCCGTATGCCGCCGAGATGCATGAATGCAGTACAGTGTGGTATTTTGGAACACGATGTTAGGTTTCCTGATTGGAAGTGTTCTTGAACTAAAATATCCTCCGTGAAAAGCTTGTTTCTGGTTATAAAAAAAGATCAGCATCTTGCAGGTTACCCGATTTGCTAATTACTTAGAATTCAGATCAGGTATTTGTGGGGAAATTAGCATGCAATAACCATCAGTTTTTGACAAGGGCTTCTGATGGAAGAAAGAGATAGCTGTAGGTGATAAAGGGAGAAGAAAAAAAGGAAGTCGATTTTCATGGTTATATTTTATCGCCTGGGTTAGGTGATGGCTTAATGTCTTAATGACGTTCAGCAAGAGCAGATGGATAAATAGGAAAAGCAGAGTCACTGCTGTATGAGCAGTGTCTCCAAGGGTGTGGCTTTCCCTTCAGAAAGGCGGATAGCTGGAGCTCTCCACGCGGGCTGGTTACCCTTGCACGGGTGTAGGAGGGCCTGCAGGGGCTGGGTATTTTCCAGTTAACAAAGGGTAGAAGGTGGTTCTTAATATATTTACTCAGAGGCCCTGATTTATTTCTATTTATATATGTCTCAGCCTATCTCTATATTTATATATATAGTCCTCTATGCTTGCAGTTTACTGAGAGCCAATCTTTTTTTTTTTTTTAGTCCTCACCCAAGGATATTTTTCCATTGATTTTTAGATAGAGTGGAAGGGAGGGAGGGAGAGAGAGACAGAGAGAGGGAAACATTGATGTGAGAGAGATACATTGATTGGTTGCCTCCTGCACAACCCCGACCAGGGCTGGGGATCGAACCTGCAACCCTTCAGTCCACAGGCTGATGCTCCAACTGCTGAGCCAGACTGGCCAGGGCCTGAGATCTAATCTTAAAATGACTGAGGCTGACTCTGAGAAAAGACCCTAAAGCCTGTGGGTCGTGCCCGTCCCTTTGTGCCCTCTGTCCTCGGCTCAAGGTGGTGATACCAATGGCAATGCAGTGTGAACAATGTTCTCTTTCCTTGTGGCCCTCCGTCCCCTCTCCACCTCTGCCGCCATCCTTTAAGTGCTTCAGACTGACTCACCCTAAAACAGAATGGAGCTCTCCTAACTCTCAGGTCTTTCTGAAAACATTGTTTCAGCCGATGACAGCTCCCGTGGGCCATCCGAGACAGAGAGCCATTTCTTAGCCTCTTTGGGCCTCACATACCACATCTGTAAGCTGGGGGAAGTAATAGTACCTACCTGAAAGGATTGGGTGAGGAGTAAATAAGTGGATAAATATTTGTAAAGCACTAGAAGAGTGGTTACTTTATAGCAAGGGCTCAAGAAATGTTCATTCAATAAAGGCAAAGTTGCGTGCTGCTTGGGAAGTAGTGAGGTACCTAGCCATTCAGACATAGAGGAGGTCAAAATACTGTGTCTGTGAGCAATTTTAGTGACTCTGGAGAAGGAATGGAAGGCGAATACCCCATTAATGCCGAAGATTGTCTCTCTCCCACCAGTTCTAGAAAGTTGGGAATCCAGGACTTGCAGAAAACATCCTGGCTGATCTCCAGCAGAGATGACCTTCCTTGGAGGAGACTGTCAGACCTCCCTTTAAGCCAAGTCAGATCGGCACGTATTTCCCCGCTGCCTGGAGCAGTGGAAGCTCCACGCTGCCATTCACGCACTCTGGAGATCACATCTGTCAGGATGGAATCGTTCATCCCACACTCTGTGGACAAGGGCTTGGCCTCCGAGCCTGACATGTGATCGTTTGGGATAGTGGTCATGGCAAACTCTTTTGGAAGGGAATTTGGTGAGTTTTCCTACGAGTCACTGTGCAGCTGGGGCTGGGCTTTGGCACGTCCTCCCGTGGACTGGACTGCGGCCTTCGTGCTCTCCAGGGTCGGGGTTTGGCTCCAGCCGAGGAGCACACACAGGCCTCCGAGGCCTGACTCCGTTGTCCTCTGCAGCTCCACGGATCATGGAATTTTACTGCTGTGGGTCTGAGGCGTGGGGAGATCTGCCCCAGTGCTGCTTTTGTTTTCATCAGTCGTTCGTCCATGCGTGCATTTTTCCATCCATTTATTCAACAGTCATCTACTGTCTATCACCATAGACACTGGTGGGGCAGCTCTGTGTCAAATTAATGACAAGGATTTTTCCCCCCTATATTTCATCTGGTTATGCCTAGTCCCTTTCATAGTGCTTGGTACTTGGTGGTGGGGGGGTGTCCCTTAAATGTTGGCTATTTGAGAACAATGGGATAAGTGTTATAATATAGCAAGATACAAGGTGCTATGAGAACCAAAAAGATGGTATCTCTATAGCACAGATACCTAGTTTTGTGCAGTATTTTTAAGTTTACAATTTGGTTTCACCTTCACTATATCATGTAGTTTACACAAAGAACTTTAAAAATGAAAAGGTGTTTTTCTTCTTTTCTTGACGGATTAAATACAGAGGCGTTCGCGCAGCTCCGTGACATCACACGTGATTACCACGCCCTGCGTCGAACTGCCTCTGAATTGAAGTCCCTTTGTCCATTCATGGTGTTGCTTCTATTAGGCCCAAAGGGCTGGTTTTCCCCCCGAGAGGTGTAAACCTAGTGTTTCAGGTGATGTAATATCCTCCCATTTTGCCGTAATGCTTGGTTCCGGGCATGCCTTTATCCCACAGACATGTGCCGAGTACCACCTGTGTGCCAAGTGCTCACTTAAGCCTTCTGTTTAAGGTGTACCACATGTGCCCTATGACGTTCTTTGGTTTTCTGAGACTTGGAAAAGGATCAGTTACGTTCTACCTGGACAGTGTACTGATCACACTGCTGCTTGGGTCCTTTGGAAGGGACTTGACACGCTGACAAGTCCCCAGGATCTTCAATACAAACATCCTGCTAACTGTCCATCTATCAAAAGATGGATGGCCCTGAGCTGAATCTGTATTGGCTGTGTTTTACATTCTGGAAAATTCTTTTAAAAAGCACAGCCTTGCTCTGGGCTGTCCTAAGTCATAGACGTGTAATCTCGAGCACGTTTGCGAGCGTCTTCCCACCTCAGCTTCAGCATCCTCTGTAAAATGGAGGGGCCTGGAGGCGAGTCGGTTCCTGAGGGTCTCTCTGCCTGGCGCCAGCACTGGCTGTGTTTCAGGGCCCTCGCCGAAGTGATGGCTCTTAGGATGCCATAGTTACCAAAAGTTTCCTCCTTCCCAAACAGCCTGGACCTCCTCGGGTCTCAGGCTTCCTGTTTGCTTTTCACTCCCACAGATCCCTGCTGGGCTGTTCCCTGGCTCCCTCTCTCCCTGTCTCTGGGGAGGATAATGGAGAGGAGCTGAGAGGACTCCTTGGAGCTGCCTCTTCCATGAGCTATTTTATGACTCATGTACTGTAGGGGGTGCTGGCCTGTGTGTGGGGGGGGGACTTCCCTTTGTTTCTTCCTTTCTGCGTAAAAGAAACAACTCAAGGATCCGACTATCTCAGGCAGCTGCCTCTTTCACACGGGGTATTGGACCATTTGCAAAAATTACAAGACAGACTCTAGAATCCGAAAAAGGGTAACAGGAACAGATATTTACATACCTTAATGCATCTGTTCTCTTTCCCACCTTGTTTTATCCTCTTTTCCTCTGCCTCACTCTCTTAAAACAAACACACACAAGAGGAGTGACGGGCAATTGGCTTTTACCCAACAAAGAATAGGAACATCCCTTTGGCTTTGGAGCAGCTCATGGGATTTCTCTTCAGAAGTTTCAGGGAACTGCTTCCAGAAAAGTCTTGGGTGAGGAGGGTAAATGGTTGCAGCTGGATTAACACTCTGCCCGTTGGGTTCTGAGGCGGCACTGGCGATTTTCTCTGCAGAATCCCCTTTTCCAGCACACAGAGCTCCCAAGGCACCGTCGCCCGATGCTGCCGTGGCTTGATGAAAACGCGGGGGTCCCCCTTCACCCTGAGTGCAGGGAGGAGAAGGGACTGCCGTGGTGAGGTGTCCCGGGACCCGCGCCCAGTGATTCACCACATTCCCTGTATCTAAACACATCATGAGCCTTTGTCAAGTTTCTGCTGTGGTTGGATAATTAATGTTGTTGGCGGACACGGTGAATATTTTCCCTTCACAGCTG
Source organism: Tadarida brasiliensis (assembly GCA_030848825.1). Classification (NCBI taxonomy): domain Eukaryota; kingdom Metazoa; phylum Chordata; class Mammalia; order Chiroptera; family Molossidae; genus Tadarida; species Tadarida brasiliensis. The sequence goes on along the minus strand of CM061257.1, from coordinate 193,373,553 downwards.
AAGAAGAGACAGCATTTGTCAGGCATCACACACAAGTGTATTTTGCTTAATTTTTCCCATTTGAATGATCTCTGTTGCCTAACAGAGCCCAAGAACTCCTCCAAAGATCTTTCCGTGCCTGAGGCCACAGCTCCCCGCGGCCAGCATCCATTAAAGAGGGAAAACCCAGCGACTCATCTAGCTTTGCTCTTCAACTTCTCTCTCTCTGTGTCTCTTTTTCCTTCATAATATGGAAACACTTCTGGTGCCTCCTCTTGAGTTGGATTTGGCGGTGTGTTTCAGGTTCCCATGCCTAAAGAACTATTTCTTCCAACATCTTAAACCAGGAAAATGACGGCGTCTGCATCACTGGCGTGCCCAAAGGTCCCCTTGCCCAGGTTGACACCCTCTTCATAATATGAGAAGCAGAACCATCATTTTTCCCATTTCTCAACTCGCTCTGTGCTCTCAAATACAAGCCTCTCAACATGTATTTTCTGACATAATACTTGGCAGACATCACCAATGACATGTCCGTGTAGGACACATGCCCACTTGTGTCCTAGCTTTGACTCCACCATCTTCTCTCCCATTTGAGGAAACACACTGAATGTAGGGCTGTGACAGGAGCTTTATTATGTGATAACCTTCAATCCCTCTAGTTTATGTAGGAAAGTTTAAATATTTGAAGACTAGAATTTGTAGTGTTTGCAGCCACAGATGGCTCATGACACATCTGTAATGACAGGTCACCTAGGGTCACTGAGAGCCCCTTCTTTCCATCCCAGGGATTGTCCCACAGTCCTCTTGCCCAGAAGTTTGGCTGGTGCTGTGGCTCAGTTTCTTAGTAATTGTGGCTTTCACCTTGAAAACCAGGCCATGAGAAAGTTTACAGGTCTGAGAGTCAGAGCAACCTGCTCGGTATATTAACATTTGACAGACAGCCTCGGGGAAGTCTGGTCTGTAAGTGTTGAATCAGCTTATCTGTGGGTCCTTCCTATCTCGCCCTTTCCTTTTCTATCTCCTCCCGTCCCACAAATAGGATATGCTAAGAACGTTATTCAAAGAGTAAAGCAGTTTTGTTAGTGGGGAGCAATACCTTTGAAATGAGCTGTGGGCTTTGGAGAGGTGAAACGTGGAAGTGGCATGAGGAAGGGGTAAGTTAAAGCCTTGGTATTGGGGCCTGAGGGGCAAATGGAGAGAGTCTGGTTGGAACTGTGGGATATAAGCATTTGGTCCACTGAACAAGCAGAGCCACCTGCTTCCTGTTGATAAGCTGTGTGAACTCACTGCAGGCAAGATGTCCAAGTGGCCAGAAGCGGCTTGGCCCTCCAAAATCCGCTCGCTGGTAGAGACCAATAAATGCTCGCTAGCATCAGTGGTGATGGCTGAGTCCCACTCCAGCCTGGGCCTCCATGTCATTGTGTGTCCTTGCATAACACTTTGCTCCTGGGGGTTCCGAGCAATTGAAGAGGGAGCCCATGCATGAAACCCACACTCCAGAATGCACAAGGTCATTGCTGGTGCATGTAGCCATAGAGAAGAGTCATGGAGTTTCAGAGCCGGAAGAAAATTCAGAGCGTGTCATGCCCAAATCCCCTCATGCAAATCAATTAACGAAAATTATATAGCCAAACATTCACATCGATGCCCTGTAATTAGTAACTGGAGTTTGAGGTACTCAACAAGGTAATAAAGCCCATTAACAGCCGTCAGACCCATGGAGTCTCTCTGGCACAGCTAGTGGGTTAGCAGCTGCTCACTGGATGAAGTGGTTGAAAGGAAGAAAATACCATCTCTCTGGGTACGTTGGGCCCCGTCCAGCCTGGGCCAGTCACACTCGCTTTTCCATTCCTGGTAATAATTAGCAAAATTTTCCTCATTCGTCTGGGGATTGGATGGAGATCAAAATATTGAGGGACAAACCATCCCATCCCACTTAAGGAGTACATAGTGTAAGCTTATTTAAACAGGATATTAACCAAAAATGGGTTCATCACGCCATTCTCCCAGATTAAAGGACAAACTCTTGGACAGGCATTGAGACCCAGCCCCTTGGGGCTCCAGCCAGCCTTTCTAGAATCCTCTTCTCCTCATCCCCACCCACACTCCAGGTCCCAGGGTTTCCTGTGGATCTTTCAACCCTCTCTGCACGCTCACGAGTCTCTCTCCAGTGTGATTCTCTGTCAGGATGATTTCCTGTTATAGTCTACGTGGTCCATGCCCTCCTCTTCTCCCTTCAAAGGCCAGTTCAGGTGAGACCTGTGTCTTCCCCTACATGTGTAAGGAACACGTATCACTTCTCTGTCCACAGGGCTTTGTCTATACCTCTGTTAAGCAGCCTGCTATTCTGTAGTGAGTTATTGGTCTGTAAGTGCTTGGACGTTATGGTCTTGTTTTGCTTCCAGCTTAACCTAGAGCCTGGCATGAAATAGTTACCTAACAAATACCTCTGAGTGTATGGATGGACAGATGCATAGACAGATGTCCCCAAAAACCTGTTTTGCCGGTTTTATTTTTTATATAAATGTACTCCATAAGGCCAGAAATGTCCATCTGTCCTGTTCACTGCGGAAAGCCCCAGGAGCTAGCCTGGTACCGGGCACGCAGTAGGTGTCAGTGAATGTTTGTCGTTTGAATGAGTGGAGCACAATGGGATAATTTTTTCAAGGTTTTAACTAATAAAGATACTACGCTTTTGCCCACAGCTGTGATTGATTTAGAAGAAAGTCTCTAGCGGACCTGTCATGGTCCTTTTCCTCACAGCGGGTCGGAATGGCTGTCACCTTCCTTGGGACTCATGCTGCTACTTCCTTCTCGTGGCTTCTTATAGATAGTTGGGCAGAGCTCGGCTGTTTCTCCAGTGTAGGAATTGGGGGATCTTTAAGGGAAGGTGAGCATGTGTTGACTTCAGAAAAATGTCCATTTAAAATACGTGTTGTAACGTTTTCCCACCGCCGCCTTTCCTGGTTTATCATTCTGTACCAGGAGACGTGGGGGCGGGGAGGTGTCCTTGTGTGCTTTCGTTTGCACACTGAGGAGAGAAGCTGTTGAAATAGCACTGGAGGCTTTGCCAAGCTACTCTGACTGGCAGCTTGATGGAGAAAGACGAACAGCTATTTCCACCGACTCTAACGCAGACTGGGCCTATTGACGACAGGAGTATGGCAGGTGGAAGACAAACTGTGTGCTAATAGGGGACGCGGGAACTGGAGGGCGGTCGATGTATTCTGTTGGTTGATTTTGCCTCGCACCTACCAAGGCGCTCTGCTTACGGTAGTCTGTTATTAAATAGGTGCTGCATGTAAAGTTTATGTTTGCGTTTCATCATCAAAAAGAGTGTTAGAAGTCAGACCTTTGAAACTTTCCATTTAAAAATGAGAACAATGGTGCCCAGAGAAGAGACTGTTCAGTTCCAAGTGTTGCAGATCTGTAACAGCAAAGTCAGGAAGGGTGTGCAGTACTTACCCGCGGGACTTCGCTTGTGGAGTGTTTGGATGGGTAGTTGGATGGGTACTTGCAAGATGTGTACTAACGGATGCGCCAGTATGTTTGAATCCAGGAGTGGGTTGCAGCACTTTCCATTTGCCTACTAAGCTTCATTTGGTATCCAGATATTTTTTATTAATTAATTTATTTTTGTTACAGATGTGTTCCCCCCCCCCCCACCTTATGTCTTGATAATATTAGGAGCATTGTTCTCTGCATGTCTTCCCACAAGGAAAGGGGAAGGCACTCAAGAACACAAGGGAAATGTTCCTTTTTCACTCATGCCATTTAGTGATTGCTTATTAAGGGCACCACTCTGTACGTGGTGTCCAGGGGAGGAGCCCCGGATAGGGCTGTGGGTGCAGGGCGCAGTCCTCACTCAGTGCTTACCACCTGTGCCCCGTAGCCAACCTGGAGCTGGGTGTCTTCTTCTCAGCATCGGACTTGGATGATTTCACCAACTGCAAAAAGCCTTCACCTCACATACTGTCAGTTGGTATTAACTGCCTGTTGTGCTGTGTTGAAAAGAAACCGGAGGCCACATTTGGGCACAGAGGAAGGGCGTGCTGTCCTTGGTTGGCTGGTGATGTCTGCTGTGGGCAGCGGGTAGGGAGTTACAGCGTGTGTGTGGCGTCCTTTCCGTCCCGTTCACAGCTTATCTGGGAAGTCATGATGCCTGTGTACCATTGCTCCATAAGGTCGAGTCTTTGCCTTCTAAGAACCTAAAACTTCTGCGTATATGCTTGGGTCGGAGCAACGGAAAAATGACAGCACCAAAGGGCAACTGAGGCAATGTCATGATGACACATCCCTGCTTGTGAATAGAGAAGTGGGAGTTTTCCTCCAGGTACATTTTCTTTTTCATACCAATGGCCGTAAACAGAACCGAAGAAAGGTATGCGTCCCCTGGTCAATCTCGTTTCCATGTATCTCCGTGAAGAGTATTTAAGCAAACCCAGTGCACCAGGAGAATTCTGCCTGAGTTACTATTTAGCCTAAATGAAAGTTTAGTCATCCATGCCTCATTTCAGTGAAAACCTTGAATCTCTAAATAAGTCACATGAAGTTTAAAAATATAAGCAAGAGCCTTTTTGTATATTTTGGTCTAGGAGACAGATTTAACTCTAACTTGAAATTGTGTTTCATTAGGATGTTTTCTTTTGACTGTGGGTTTAAATTAAGGTTGTTATACATAATAGTGTTAGTACAGGGAGGACTAAACAAGGTCGCTAAATATGGACCACAGTTCTGTTTCTAGGCACGTATTGTCTGTGTATGTTCTCCTCTGTGCAAATGATGGCTCTGATAATTAGTTTTGAATTGTAATTATTTTAAAGAATGGGGAAATTGATGTAGAGTTTTATTTTGGGGGGGGGATAATTTTTTTTTATCCTCATCTGAGGATACTTTTTCTGTTTATCTTCAGATACAGTGGGTGTGGGAGAGAGAGAGAAACATTGACATGACAGGGACGGATCCACTGGCTGCCTCCTGCACGACCCTGACCAGGGCCAGGGATGAACTGCAACCGAGGTACGTGCCCTTGACCAGACTCGAACCCGCAACTCATTGGTCTGTGGGCTGACGCTCCAACCGCTGAGCCAAAGCAGCCCGGGCTGATATAGAGCTTTAGAAGCCCAAACAGGATCAACCAAAGAAGGCCAGTAAGCGTTTCACATCTGGTTTTCTTAATAGCGTATTTCTTTTATTTCTGGGAAATAGGATAGAATGACCCTTGCCGTAGGTGGCTTATTGTCATACGGGATCATAGACTGATGAGTCATGTCATGCTTCCAGAACCATCAGAGAGTAAGAGTTCAGTTAGAAGGAGGATTTCGTGCTGTTTGTCTACATATAAAGGAGTTTTTCCAGCTGTGATATTCCTACGCTCTTTAGAAGCCAGTGATGTCCTAAAGGTCACGTGACACTGGGATTGGGAAGGCCTCTCATTTCACTGGATAGGTAAGGCCGTGTGCCTCAGACCCTGCTAGTTACGGCAGAACCAGGCGTCGCGTGAGGAACTCTTGACTCCTCGCCCAGTGTCTGTTCTTTCCTCAAACAATTACTGACAAGACAGGATAAAATGGGATGGAGTTACAAGGACGTTATAGAGAAGAAACGGGAGTTCTTGCCCAGTGATCTGGCTTTCGTGAGTCCGTGCTTTGAAAGCTGTTGTGAAGTTCTTCCCTCTGGGGTGTGGGTATGTTGCATCATTTCTGATCCTGAGAAAGAGGTAGCTGTTCCCTGCGCGCTTTCCCCTTTGCCGTGGCTGCCTGCGAGCGCCCGGCTGGTGTTCACGTCGAATCTCACCAGGTGCATTGATCATACGGGGTTAGTGTGTTGGCTTTCTGCTTTTCTCGGAGATGATGTTCTTTATGGTATATCTGCTGTAAGCTTCTTCCAATTCTCTCTGGAGGGAAGTCGAAGAGGAAATGAATAAGTAAAAAAGAAATGATTTAGGGAGAATGGTGTCTTCTTAGCAGCTGGAATAACTTTCTTCTAGTAGTGGTAGTGGGGTTCTTTTGATGAGAAATTTGTCGATGACCTCTCTGTAGGAGGGAAGACTTTGGGGTAACCAGGTTTCAAACCAAAGTTAAGGTTTCTCTGTAGATGAAGAGGGACAGGAAGGACCACAGCTGGCTGAGGTGAGCGCAGAGACATGTGGGGGGAGACTGTCAACTGGGGCTCCTCCCTGTGGACCCACAGATCTTTAATGACGGGAACAGTCATGATATGCTGGGAGTTGCTCGTGGAAGCTGGTGACAGGGCTCTTTTCTGTCCGTGACAGCATGGGAACAGTCAGCTGACTACGTGCAGCCCCTAACTCCCGAGTTAACCTGCTCGCAGAAACCACACCTCAGCATTCGGAATTCCCAGAGGGAGCTTCTGTCCGTGTAGCGAAGCATCATCAAGGGAAACAGAGCAAATAGCCTGCTGTGAAGCCCAGCAGAGCTGGCAAGGAAGTCCTGTTTCACAGGCACGTGGAAGGAGCCCGAAGCGATGCGCCCACATGTGCAGCTGCCCACCCCCGTCAGGTGCACCGTGTGCAGGGTTTGTGAGCACCCTTGTTTCATCGGCCTTCCAAAAGGGCCACCTGGCTGGAGTTTCAGCCATACCAGCAATCATCCAGGCCTCCTCCCCTCTTGGACTAGTCAGACCACATGATCCCATTATAATCTGATTTTAAATAACCACTGAGTAGATTTATAAGGGCCTCTTAATAATACTGAACATTTGGTCAGGGTGTTATCTGTGTGTTATCTGTTCCACTTTCTGACCTGAATGAATTGGCCGGGAAATTGCACATCATAAGACAGTTCCTCCTACCCTGTCTTTGATGTTCTCCTTTCTTTTGGGGGGCTGGGAGAGGTGGTTTTAATGGATTCATTTATTAGGTCTTTTAATAATACTTCATAGGAATAGGTCCATTCTCTGCCAGGCCTTGGCTGTTTCTGGAGACTGGAGAGAACTTGCCGATAGTGAGCAAGGTGGGGTGGTGACCCAGGCGACAGGTCACTCTCTGGCTGCCTCTGCCGTCTAGCAGACTGTTTAATGTCTGGGAAAGTGAAACTGCAAGCCAGAAGTCCAGCTCTAGCTTCCGAACACCTCCATTGGGGTGCACCTCAGGCACCTGACTCCCAGCGTGTGGGAAACAGAGCTCACCACCTCCTTCCTCCTCCTCTCCGCACACCCCGTGCTCCTTCCTGTTCCCTCTGACCCTTAGAGACCAGCATCCTCCTCTGCCTCGCTATCCTGGCCTGACTCCGGAACACCCGTGGCCCCTCCTGGCCCACCTTGCTGCCACTTCTCTCGGCTCCACTGCACACCTTCGTCCATGCCTTTGTCCCTTCTCACCCAGATGGATGTGACAGCCTCCTCACTGCTCTCTGTGCCCTCCACGCCGTTCCCACCTTGCTGCCAGACTGGTCGCTCCAGGAAGCAAACAGATTCTGTCACTCTGTTTAAAATCCCCGGGTGGCTCACTGTAACCTTCCTGATAAAGTACATATTTCTTACAGTCATTCTGATTGGCCTGTCCTTGCCTCTGCCCTCCTGTTTCTCACCATTTCCTCTGCATGGTACCTGGGATGCCGCAGGCAGGTCAATAACCTAAAGATGGGACACCCCCCCACACCCCCACACCCACACCCATCCGTAGACACTTGCCCTCTGACCAGTAACTTCTGTTGTATTTATTTACTTTATTATTATTATTTAATCTTCACCCAAGGATATTTTTCCATTGAGTTTTTTTAGGTAGAGTGAAAGGGAGGGAAAGAGAGAGAAACATCGATTCGAGAGAGACACATCCATTGGTTGTCTCCTGCACGATCCCAACCAGGGCCGGGGATTGAACCTGCAACCCAGATACGTGCCCTTGACGGAAAATCGAACCTGCAACCCTACGATCTAACCACTGAGCCAAGCCGACCAGGGCAGTAACTCCTGTTTGAGAACTGAGACAGTGAGTGCCTCCATCCAGGTCACTCGGGCTTGAGAACATGAAACGAGTGTCAGCTGGTTTAGAAAGCCTCCCCGCTCACTTATTCTTCTTGCCATCCTTTCTAGCAGAATAAGAAGTTACTGATGGAAGGCCCATTTTCTCCTCGATTTCACTTTTTTTTTCCCTCCAACCTGTTTTGTTTTCTGGGAGAGCTGGAGCCAGGACTTCCCGAACCCGCGTCAGCAAGCTTCCAGCAGGGTTGGGGCTTCACGCTCCTTCTTCAGTGTCCTCTTGCACCTGTAGGTGACTCTCCTCTCTTTCCCTGAAGGGTCAGGGAGGGTGGCTGGGACTTGCTGTGCCCAAGCAATTTGGCTTCCAGCAGGAGCAGAAAGAGCCAACCTCAAGTGGACAGCTAAGCACCATGGAGGGCCCAAGCCTCGGCTGCCCGTCACGAGCATCTTCAGTGCCCCTCCTGCTCCTCACAGTGCCCTCAGGTGGTGAACATGTCTGTGGTTCCGGCTGTGGCTTTGTGGTTGACTCATGAAAGTTGTGGGGAATAAAATAAGACGGCCTGAAAATGGCCAGAACGCATGAGGCAGCTGCCAGAATTGGACCTAGTGTGATGTTTGGCCTCCCCAAGCACTCAGGGGTGGCAGAGGAAATGGAATCCATTCAGTTCCCCCGTGACTGCCCCCCACCACGAATCGCCTGGAGAGGGTTTTCTTGTGAAAACGTCTGCTTCAACCTTCTGTTTCTAGCCTTGTTTTATTGTCTCCCCCTCCTCCGCGGCTGCTATTTCTCTGCCTCTACCCTGACAAAGCACCAGGTTTATTCTCTTTCTCTGTGTGTTCGCCCGCTTGGGTGTCTAACCAATGTCTCAGCCTCCGCTAATACATTAGAATTTGAATAAATGTATAACAGCAGGTAGCAAGTGACTGGTGACAGGGTGACATATTGACTTAATATCTTGTGTAATGTGATATGAAGGATGTGCCTTTTGGTGTGTATTTTCATTTTAATTATTTTTTGTTGCTTTTCTTAGGCAGACACTTGTAGGCAGTTTTGAGTAATTGTCTGAAATCATTAACATGTTTATTAAATAAGGAAGCAGAGTGCATTATCTAGCGAATCAATTATGTAAATGCACAAAAAGCATAAGAAATTCGTCTTTAACTGTTGCTGAGCTGCATCCATTTGCTCAATTATAGATGAAGGTGGCCTCTGTGCGCTGGGGGGAGAGAGGTATATTTAGAGTCACTCCCTTTCTTAGTGTTTTAAAGCAGCAACAATTTACGGTTTCCTTTGGGAGGGGACATTTCCAAGCTACGGCAACTAGTAGGGATTGATATGGATCCTTCCTGTAGGTGACAACAGATGGTCGGCGTGAGAAACCGAGCACTCTCCATTGGAGGGTCTGGGAGAAATGGTCAACAGCGTCATCGGAGCGGAAGCAATCCGTCCCTCCTCTGGATAACAACACTATCGAGGTCCAAAATCTTCAGTGCTATGTATATTTAAAAACCCACCCATCATTTACTCTGATTACTTACAATGAAAGTCTTTTTTTTAAAGATCCCTGCTGTTTTGGCCCAAGCCTGATTTTTGGTAGCGTTGGCTGTTTTCATTTGGGAAGTGGTTGCCTTCTATATTTAGGAGTTCTCCAAGTACCCACCGTCCTCTGACTCCTTAAATTATCTCAACATTTATGAAAAGCATCCTTCACTTTATCCCCTTATTGTTGGCTTGATTTTTGTCGCAGAATTGTGTGGGTCCCCTTCCTCCCCACAGATTCAAACGCTTCACCCAAACATACGCAGGTTTTCCACTATTTGGCCTTGAGTTTAATGATGAAAAGGGAACAACAGTGCTGGACTCCTACCCCTTCTCTTGGCTGACTGTGTTTCCTCTAATCCTTCTTCTCATGGCAACCCAGAAAGGAGGACTGGGGCACAGATCCCACCGACTTTGAATTCTTTTTTGGTGAGAGGTTTATGAACAGACTCAAGTGTACTCAGTAGCAGATAATGTAGGAGGATGAAGACTAGCATTGTAATATGCGAAAGTTTAGCTTGGTGAGCTAGAAAGAGACATTTGCCTGCTACTGTTTCTCAGTTCTTCTTTAAAATGGAAATCATACCACTTATATTTAATTATGCCAACCATGTAGGTTCCCAGTGGTTGATTACAACATTTTTTGGAAGCCAACAGAAAAGTGGGAGGCAGAAGGATGTGGTAGAAAGAGGTAAATGTGGACTGGACTGGGGGAACTTTTGATTGGATTACATAGAACTGCTCTTTAACTTTTGTGCTCTCTGTTTTCATATTGTTACGTTAGAAGCAATAAGACAACTCATAGGCTTTTTAGAATTAAATTGGAATATATATTAGAGTGCCTGTTAGCATAATTGGCACATAGTATTTCAGCAATTCAGTTTCCTTTCCCAAAGTGTTAAGAACTACTAGGATTTGAGTTAAATTGACGTAGTTTCCTACTCAGAAGATAAATACATTTGGAGACTTTATCCAGATTCCTGCACATGGGAATAAGTTTATGATGTTGATTGTAAGAAATCAGGAGATCTAGCTGTAGTAGTGTGGAAACAGAAAGAGAGTTCTATTTGATATAGAAAAATCTTGAGGCATAGACCAGAAAGACATCTTTATAGGTAGATATTTCAATTTTGTATTCAGATTTTCTGTTGACCATTATGATTTTTAAGTAATACATATACAGAGTAAAAAACATCGGGCGTCCTATGAGAGGGCAGACAATGAAACACAGCTCCTATCCTTTCCTTCTGGACTTCTCCCCAGAAGTAACCAGTGTTAATAGGCTTCGTGCATATTTTGGGTATGTACGTGAATCCATCTGTAGGGACAATTCCTAGAAGTGGAGATGCTGGGTCCGAGTGTGTGTGCACTTTCAATGTAGAAAAATAGGCCACATTGTCCTCCAAGAAGGTTGTAGGGAATCACATTCCTCTCATCAGTGTCTAAGTGTATCAATATTAACAACTCTGCCTTGGCAACCATTTTATCTTTGTTTCTCTGACAGGACAAATGGGACTCATTGTAGTTGTAATTTGCGTTTTGTTAGTTGTGAATGAAATTGAGTGTCTTTTTGTATGTTGATTAGCCATTTGCCTTTCCTTGTCTGGTACTGGCACTAACTAAGGCAGGGCTGCTGTGCTCTGCTACCCAGATGGCCCTTCAGGAGGATGTTCCCCTCCCTCAGCGGCTGCACAGGCTGTAAAGGAAGGATCTGAGCTGTCAGCCCCATTTAGGGGATTGCTACAGCTGAGGAGAGTCCCCTAGCCTAAGGCCTCACTCCCTTCCTGCGAATACCCATGTCCAATTGTCAGGCAGTATGGGACCATAAGGGCTCGGCCCCTTTGCTACCCATTTGGCAACCCCAGTCCCTGAGCTGCCAGTCCAGCCGGCTGCAGTCCTGGTTATGGGTTCAGTACTGCCGAGCTTATCTGTGCTGTCCTGGTCCCTTCTCTTCCCCTGTGGGGGTTGATCCTAAGAATGCTCCCCAGTGAGCCTTCTACACCCTGTCCTCCCTCTCTAAATCTGCTTCCCAGATTGCTCAACATACTGCACTAACCATACTTATTTGTACACTGGGTTCTGGGCCCCTTCCTAAATGATTTGAAGGTACTCCACTTAGGATAGATTAGCTATTTCTCTAACTTATGAGTTGCCAATAGTTTTGCCTATTTGTCGTTTTTTTGTTTGTGTTTTTTTTTTCTTTTCCTTTATTGATTTTACAGAGAGGGGAAGTGAGAGGGAGAGAGACATAGAAACATCGATGAGAGAGAACATCAATTGGCCACCTCTGGCATGCCCCCAACCAGGGATCAGGCCCGCAACCTGGGCATGTGTCCTGACCAGGAATCGAACCTGCGACCTCTTGGTGCATGGGTCAGCATTCAGCCACTGAGCCACACCGGCTGGGCTGTCTTGTTGTTTTTTTCACAATGTTGTTGGTACTCTTTGCCTTTCAAATGTTTCAAATGCTGATGCGAACTTATCACTGCTGCTTTTCTTTTTTGATTTATGGCATTTGATTTTTGTTCCTAGCCTAGTAGGGCCTTCCTTATGTTAAGACTTTTTTTTTAATGTTCTCATTTTTTTGTTCTAACAGCTTTCTTTTTCACATTTACATTTTTGAGCCATCTGGGATTTTTTTTTTTTTTTTTTTTATGTAAGACTTGAGAATGGAACCTGCCTTATTTTTCTCCCTAGTAACTGGCCAGACGTACCAACGTATTTATTGGTTAATCCATCATCCTTCCACATCTGAAATGCCAACTTTATTATATAACAAATTTTTATATGTATTATATCTGTTCCTGAACTATTTTTGCCCTATTTTTCTGACTGTTCTTTTGCTAGTAACAAACTGTTTTAATTACCTTAGCTTCATACTATGTTTTAATATCCAGTCGGGTTAATAACCCTATATTTCCTGACAATTCTCACAGGTTAATATTCCATGTGCATTTTAGAATTAACTTTCCAAGTTTCAAAAATATTCTTATTGGCGTTTTTACTGGGATCACATTAAATGTATAAAGTGATATGAGGAAAATAAATCTTTACACTGAATTTTCCATCTATGAATAAAATATGTCTTTCCATTAATGTGTCATCTTTTATGTCTCACTATAGGGTTTTAAAGTTTTTTTAATTAATTCTATATACTTTTATATTTCTTGAAAAACTATGCTCTTTTGCTCTTGTACGTAGTATCTTTCTTCTATATCTTTAATTAGCATTTGTTTGCATGAGAAAAGCTATTATTGTTGTTCACTGGTTTTGTAACCCATATACCTTAATTGTCTCTTAATGTTTTTATTCATTTTCTCTTGATTCTCTTTGATTTTCTAGGTTCGTACATGTATCATCTGCAAAAATAATAATTCTGTTTCTTCCTTTCCAGGTTTTATTATTCATGACTGCATTACTCTGCTCGGGCTGCCATAACAAAATACCTAGACTGGGGGGCTTAACATCAGCATTTACTTCTCACAGTTCTGGAGGCCGAGTCCCAGGGTGAGGGGTGGGAGGGGAGCTAAAGCATGAGCTCTCTGGTATCCCTCTTGTAATGACTAATCCTATAGGATCAGAGCCTACCCTTATGACCTCACGTAACTTTAATTACTTCCTCACTCCAAATACAGCTACACTGGGGGTTAGGCCTTCAACAAATGAATTCGGGGGTGGGGCACACAAACACTCTGTCCATAACCATGACTTTCTCCTAATTACATTTGAAAATGTAAAATTATGGGATATTGGTTTTAGCCATTCTTGTCTTAATGGGAATGCTGCTTATATGTCTTCATTAAGCCTGATTCTGGCTTTTGAGTTAAGATATATTTATTCATATGTTTCTTTTTCATATAAAGTATTCCTATAGATTCCTATTGTATTAGCACATTAAATCATAATGGACTTTTATTTTATTAAATGCTTGTTTACCATCTATGGAACTGATCATATGGTCTTTCTCCATTAACGTATTAATATTATGAATTATAGGAGTACAATTTCTGTTCTTGAATGATCCTCCTATCCCTGTTTGGTGGTGGTATGTTATTTTATTTTTATTTTTTTTGTTAATCCTCACCAGAGGATTTTTTTTATTGATTTTTAGATAGAGTGGAAGTGAGGGGGAAGGAGGAGAGAGAGAGAGAGAGAGAGAAAGAGAGAGAGAGAGAGAGAAAGAAACATTGATGTGAGAGAAACACATTGATTGGCTGCCTCCAGCATGACCCTGACTGGGGCCAGGGATAGAACCTGCAACCCAAGTATGTGCCCTTGACCAGGAATTGAACCCATGACCCTTTGGTCTGCCAGCCAACGCTCTAACCACTGAGCAAAACCAGCCAGAGCATGTTATTGTTTTAATATTTTTGCATCATTATTTATAATTTAGATTGATCTGAATTTTCTTTCTTGGGTTATTTTTGTCAGGTTTGGAATCAGTGTTAAAGCTGTTTTGAAAAAATAACTTGTAAGTTTTCTTTCCTGAATACATATTTAAGTATTTTAATGTGAATCGGCATGAAACAGCTTATTATAGTGTCTTTTTCAGTGGTTCCCTAAATATGTTTTTAGAGGAAAGTATTTGACAAGTGATAGTTATCCATTGCCTAGGTGGGACCTGCCCTGTTCAAGCTGACAAAGGAAGGTAGATGGAGGGGATTACAGATACAGTTTTTGCAGATTGGTTCCAGACCACTGTGATAAAGAGAGTGTCACAATAAAGTCATAACCTTTTTGCTGGTGGAGGTCTTGCCTTCAATTTGTAAAAAAAAAAAAAAAAAAAAAAGGCAACATCTGTGACGTGCAGTAAAGCAAAGTGCAATACAATGAGGTGTGCCTGTATTCCTGAGGGATGAAGAAATGCCAGAGGAGCTGAGAACTGTGCCTGCAAGTGCCAAGAGAAAGCGGAGAGCTGTGAAAGTCAGCGGGAACACTCTGGGAAGCCATAGAGAAGCCTTGGAGATATTTACCAAAAAAAAAAAAAAAAAGAAAAATCTTTTATACATTGGTCTATGTGCACTCGGAAATTATGAATCCTTGTATATTCCACACTGTTATCTTGTGGCAAAATGTGAGAAAGGTCAGTGTCGTGGTCCCCCTGTGCTCCCCCGTGTGTACCTTATTTGGAGGCCCTCCCCATACCTTAGCCTCCTGCCCCTTCCCGACTTAGCTGGGGATCCACCTGGTGGCACTCTCAGGCTGGAGACTCTGTCGCTCTCCTTCCCACCAAAGCGTACCTTTGTTAAGGTACTGTGTGGCCAATCCAAGCTCGAGTGCACATCGGTGGTGATGGTTTCTTTCTGTGTCTTCCACAGATGACCTGCTGGTATTTTTCAGGGCGATCTGACAATACTTAAACCCAAGAAGCAGGTGATGACCTACCAGGCAGGCTTTCAGCGCCGCTTGGCGTGTCCCGTGGAGCCACACTCCCCATTCCTAGCTCCGGCTGGTACGCGCAGCGTCGACTTTATGCTTATGAAATCAAACCCTGATACTGTCTCATTCAGTCTCAGCAGGCTTACATCTTTGAAGGTGCTGACTCCTTTTTCAAGTCTTCTTGAGGTTACTCCTCCAATAGGTTTCTAAAATTGAAAGAAAAAAAAAGCCTTTTTTTCAGGTTTCTTTATTTCTCTTTCTCATGCTGGACAGTGGGATTAAATTGGATCATTCTTCTGCTTTTTTAGATTTTTTTTTCTCTCTCTCTGGTTCTCTCGCTGCTAGTCCTGCGTAATTGTGTTAGACTTTCTAACAGGGCATACGATTATTACATAACATGTGCATCAGCTTAAAACTATTCCGGCCACAAACTGTCCTGATGTAGTCTTCATTCCAAATTCTGCACCGATTCCAAACTTAACTGATCGTAAAAATGGACTCACGATAACATGTTGAAGAACATTGGGTATAAGACAAACCTACGAACGCTGCTTCAACCCCAGAAGTCACTATGCACCCCTTTCTAAATACAGCCTTTTGAAATGTGACTCCTTGAGCAGTTCTTGGCTTTAAAAATACAAAGGATTTTGGGGGGTCCAATTTACACTTCTCTGTGGTGATACTAACAGATAAGGATACTGCAAACAGAACGGAGTCGGTAGGATTTAGGGTTCTGAAAGGAGGTTTCTTGTGTGGAAGACAGCTTTTTGTTGACAAGCGGCTTGTCAGGGTTTTCATCAGCCTCTCTTTTCATTTATTTATTTGGTTTGAGGGAGTTAGCAAGTTGTTTGCTGTATTTTGTGCTGGCAGCTCACCGTCAAACGCACAAGACTAAAAATATTCCCCAGTATGAATATTTAGTAGTTTCTCTTCCTTTTCCCCCCTAGAGTACCAACGTGAGAGGCAGACAAAGGGCTGACCCTGGTAAAACTGCCCTGAGCTGAGCCCCGGTGTCTCTGCCCTGGGTGTCCTGTGCTCCCTGCCCCTGGCCCACATCGGCTACTCCTGACTAAGATTTCAGGCTCTCCTTGGGGTGCCCTATCTCACCAGCTCCTCTCCGATGGTTGGGAATATTTTTAAAAAATAAATTTATGGGGTGATGCTAGTTGATGATGACATTATATAAATTTCAGGTGTACATTTTTATAATAGTACATGTCTCTACTCTGTATGTTCTCACCCAAAGTCTAGTTTTTTTTCATCATCTTGTTTTTGACCCATTTTTGTCTCTTCATATGCCCCCACCCCTTCTTTTCTGATAACCACCATTCTGTTGTCTGTATCTATGATCTTTTTTTGTTGTTGTTGCTCTTTGTTTTCTATCCCACACATGAGTGAAATCCTGCAGTTCTTGTCCTTTTGCATCTGACTTAGCATAATACTCCCAAGAACCATCCATGTCGACACAAATGGCAATATTTCATCATTTTTTATGGGTGAGTAGTATTCCATCGTATGTATTACATCTTCTTTATCCAATCATTTGCTGAGGGCACTTAGATTATTTCCATGTCTTGGCTATTATGACAATGCTACAGTGAATATAGGGGTACATATATATCTTTATGACAAAAATGTTTTCAGAATTTTGGGGAAGATATCCTGAATTGGGATTGCTGGGTCAGTAGCTCTGTTCTTAATATTTTGAGGAATCTCCATACTGTTTTTCATAGTCTGCACCAATTTACATTCCCACCAACAGTGCACAAAGGTTCATGTTTCTGCACACCCTCTCAACACTTGTTATTTTTTGTCTTATTGATAATGGCCTTTTTAACAGGTGTGAGGTGGTATCTCATCGTGGTTTTGATTTGCATTTCCCTAATAGCTAGGGATGTTGAACATCTTTTCATGTATCTGTTGGCCATCTGTATGTCTTCCTCAAAAAAACTTTCTATTTAAATCCTCTGCCCATTTTTTAATCAGATTGTTTTTTGTTGTTGTTGAGGATTTTGAGTTCTTCATATATTTTCGATATTAGCCCCTTATGGGAGGTATTGCTTGCAAATACCTTCTTCTATTCAGGTAGTTTGCCTTTGTGTTTTGTTGATGGTTTCTTTTGCTGTTCAGAAGCCTTGTAGACTAGTCCCATTCATTTTTTGATTTTATTTTCCTTGCCTTTGGGGTCAAGTTCACAAAACCCCTCGGAGACCAAGGTCCATAAGTTTAATGCCTGTGTTTTCATCTATGTATTTAATTGTTTCAGGTCTTATGCTTAAGTCTGATCTATTTTGAGTTAATTTTTGTGTGGGGTCATAGCAGTCTCGTTTCATTCATTTGCAGGTGGCTCGGCAGTTTCCCCAGCACCGTTTCTCGGAGACTTGCCTTTCTCCTTTGTGTGTCTTTGGCTCCTTGGTTGAAAATTAGTTGCCCATATATGTGTGGGCTTATTTGGGCCATTCTTCCACTCTGCTGCCAGCATTGGAATTATCTCCCCTGGTTCCATTGCTTTCTATTGTTAAAAGGTAAACCGAGGCATATTCAGAAGTTTAAGGGTTTATTTGAGCAAAACTCGATTTAAATCTAGCAGCATCAAACCAGCAGTAATTAGGAGCACCCCACCAGCAGGTGCTCGGGGGAAAGACTTCCACAGAGAAAGTGCGGAAGCAAAGAAAGGAAGTTATCTGACTGGCTCTGATTTAAAGCTTATTTGGCTGTTTGTGATTGGTTGTCCTCGGCGTTTGGACGGCATAACCTTGGAACACTTGCAGGTTAGGTTTTGGTTTGCTGACAAAGGTTGCCACTGGTCTCGAGGCACCTGGGTCTAGGCCTCCTGTCTAGTTAAGTTCGCACTGTCAAGGCATTTTCTGGAATTCTAGCAGAGAACCATTGAAGAGGGAGGGGAAGCGCACATCTGGGTGGAAACATCATAGAATATTTGCTGAAAGAGATGACGTTTTAAATGGATTTTACGATGAGTGGAATCTTGACGGGTTTATCACCCAGGCATACCTTCTCATGCACCGTAACCCCTAACTTACTGGCAAAGCCCCTGCACCCGGAGGCCTGGAGGTAGCGCTGGGAATTTTAGGCACTGCGCTGGGCCTTCTGCCTAAACATAACATGAGTGAAGGCAGAACCAAGTTTTCTTCTTATTTATTTATTTTTCTTTTTGGTTAATCCTCATTTGAGGATATTTTTCCATTGATTTTTAGAGAGAGTGAACAGGAGGGAGAGGGAGAGAGAGAGAGAACATCGATATGAGAGAGACACATTAACTGGTTGCCTCCCACATGACCCCGATGGGGGCCGGGGATTGAACCTGCAACTCAGATACATGCCCTTGATCGGAATCCAACCCATGACCCTTTGGTCCGAAGGCTGATGCTCTAACTGCTAAGCCAAACCAGCCAGGGCCCAGTTTTCTTCTTCTGTCTTTGTATTTTTGGAAGTGAGCAGACACTGGTAAAATGAGACAATTGACATGTTGAGGAGAAATTTTCTTTCCCGAAAAATGAGTTCAGCACTGTACCTTCAGTGTACTGGGAGTGTATGTGCGTGCCAGTGGTTACATTCGTAGCAGTACAGCTGGGACAGTGCAAATGAAGTCTGCAAAGTGCCAAATGGTGTCCTCCAGCATCTAGCAGAACTTTCCTGGTGTGAGCGAAACTTTCAGTAAGGTGACAATTCTTATCGGTCCAATTTCTTAAATGATATTTTGAGAGAAAACCTAGGGAAAGAGGCTAGAATTTGGGGAAAACAAAACATAAAGCCTTAGGGGGAGTAACTTTTCTTTTGTAACTTTTTTAGGTTCTTTTCTCCCATCAGCTATTAGGCTCCTCTGTCCCACCTGACCCTGGTGGCAGTCCCCAAGGCAGGACAGCAGGTGTGTGTTGTCCCATGGTGGAGTGTCTGGATCTCCTCAAGAGACGGGTGAGCATCAGACTGTCTCCCTGAAGAATCGAGCCCAGGGGCTCTTCCACAGTGCTCTGCTTCCCCTTAAAGCCGAGAGTCGCTGTCATGCTCCTAGCTTAGGTGGCTCCTGGGTTCACTTGGTCACATTTTCTCACTGGCGAATCAAAACCCTTTCTATTAACGTATCCACATGTTGACATGTTAAGATCCTCTTCCTTTTGTCCTAGTCTGACTCAATGAATTAAATTTGTTCCATTCCTTTATTTCTTTGTTGGTATGTCTGTTCTTGTTATTTAAGAAAGCAAAAAAAAATTTGGGTCTCTTCAGGCAAAATGTTACCCAAACTGAATTCCGTGGAACACTGGTGATTGGTGAGGGTGTTGTAAGTGTTCTATGGAGAATATTTCCCTGGTCTGTTTCCCTTGGGAAAACCCTACCTGCTGTGTCTCCCCTTTGTTGCTCCCCAATGCACATTAGCATGTTAAAGACTGAAAAGTTTGCCAGGCTGGTGTGGCTCAGTGGTTGAGCATCAACCCATGCACCAAGAGGTCACCAGTTCGACTCCTGGTCAGGGCACATGCCCAGGTTGTGGGCCAAATCCCCAGTGGGGGGCATGCAGGAGGCAGCCAGTCCATGTTCTCTCTCATCGATGTTTCTATCTCTCTCTCCTTCTCCCTTCCTCTCTCTAAAATCGATAAAGAAAAAATAAAATGAAATAAAAAAGACTGAGAAGTTTGCAGCTAAAACAGGCTTTAACTTTGTTTAGACTAGCATTTGCAGAACTCTTTTCACTTGGATTCCCCGCCCTCGTGGTCCTCTTATCCTCAGAGCCACACACAGGTCTTGCACAGACAGTCTAGACGTCAGAGCAGGACCCTCCCCCCCCACGTCGTGCAGGAGCTTCTTCTGTGCTTCCCAAGCGTTTGCTGGTGCTTACGAGTTTGATTTTGAGTCATGAAGGGACTTGGATTTCTTGTGCTATAAAAGCTCCCACATTTTGCAAAGGATTTCCAAAGATCTGTGCTTAGAACAGGCAACCATTGCAATCTGAGCATTTTTAGAGTGGTCTTCTTTGCCCCCGGGGAGTAATGACAGCCAACCCGAAGCGGTGAGTTTTCATGTTGTGTCAAGTCTGCTCTCTGAATATTTTTGTTCATGCATCATTCAGCATCCACGGAACCAGCGAGCTCCAGCCCACGTCTGTGTGAGTCACTTTTTTTAAGTACTTCTTTTTTAAAAAGTGTCTCATGCACATAGATAATTAGAAAAAAATGAATAAAAATAAATCTTGTTGTTTAATTTAAAAACCCAAATGAGTCTTAAGAATCAAATACATATGTTTCTCACTTTCTTGGATTACCAATAATTACCACCTTTGTTCTGGTCTTATTCCAAGCGCGCGAGTTAGCATTTTTTACCATAAAAACGAATGCTATGAAAGCAGCATGTCCAAATAGAGGTGATACTGTATTAAATTCTTCCAAATGACTCAACATAAATAAAGCATGGAAAAGTTTGTTATAACCATATGCGTCAAGTTAACGGCCCCCTTGTATTCCTGTTTCCAAGCTAATTATGTTGCCCTGATGGACGATAACTTTCCAATTTATATGCTCCCCTTTCAAGATTGTTGCCTGGGAAATGGGATGTTTAAAGTTATTCATTATTGTTGAGTGGATTTACTGATTGTATGATATTTGTCAGAATCGTAACCTGTTATTACCTATTATTTCATCATTAAATTTAATGTATGAAAAGTGTAATTTTATAGCTGTTCATTACTGGGTTAATTTAACATAATGCAAATTGATTGTTCAGCAAGAGTGGAGCTCCTCTAAGCACACGTTTTAGATTTAAAAATGCTAACTGTGGTTTAGCTCTGTTCTGAGTACCGAGAGGAGGTGCCTTTTGTCGCTCGCTCGGGAGAAGGCCTGCGCTTGGAAAGGCCCAGCACACCGACCGAGCTCGGGCATCACTGCTGCAGGCTGATGCCTCTCTGTCCTGCAAGCTCCGTCAGGCTGAGGCGCACACTGCCAGGAAAGGGGGCCTTTTACAAAGGAGAACGAGTGTGTGCGACTCGCTGATTTTGTAGGAAAGAGCTGAAGGCCTGTTTCCTTAAGAAAATGAATATTCACAAACACAGACAGCAGTTGAACCTCAATCCTCAGGTTTAGGCAGCCTCTCTGTCTTGAGAGAGAACAGTTTTGAAAGTCAGACCAGTGGCTGTTGCTGCTGATACTTTCTGTATTGTATGTGCTGCAGATTAAATGAATGATGAAGGGCCTGGAGAGAAATAAAACATGTCAGAGTTGGTGGTGTTCAGAAGGCAGTTTTAGAGTAAATATATCGAGGTTTCTTTGGAATCTTTTTATTTATATGGGGAAATGTTGGCCATGTGTGTTTGGATCTGGAGAGATAAATGCTCCTCCCTTTTTGGCTGCTGTTAGCCGTTCACTGGATGTGGGACCATGCCTCCTAGGGATGGGTGGATGGATGATAACATGGCAAATCCAGGAATTGTCATGCAAAGCGGAGGCCGTTCTTGACATTGGACTTAATGTAAACGTCATATTTATGAGCCTCATTTTAAGAACATAAGCTTTATGAGGAGATAATATCCTGAACACGAAGCACAGTGAACCAAGATTCAAGTGCTATACAATGGCATTGTGTTACAACTGCCATTGTTACTGTGATCACCATCCTTAATGCCAGTCTGGGGTTGGTTCATCAGCCCTGGTGTCTCTGAATTATATAGTACTTGAAACACTTTAATCTTTAAAAAGAATTGCCCGTTTTCCTCCTCGAATGAATCGTCTTGTTTGTTTTTTCCAGTTTTATTGAGATATAATTGATATCCATCACTATATAAGTTTCAGGTATGCAGCATAATGACTTGACTTACAATACTGCGAAATGATTATCAGTTAGTCAATATCCGTCATCTCATATAGATATGAAATAAAAAGAAAAAAATGTGTTTCTTCTTTGTGATGAGAACTCATAAGGTCTACTCTCTTAACTTTCAAATATATAGTAGTGTTAATTATAGTCATCATATTGTACGTTACATCCCCAGTACTTATTTATCTCATAACTGCAAGTTTGTACTGTTTGACCACCCTCATCCAATTCCACCTCCTGTCCCCCTCCTCCCCCTCTGGTAACCACAGATCTGATCTTTTTTTTTATCCTCACCCGAGGGCATTTTTGCATTTTTATCCTCAGAGCGGGAGGGAGAGAGGGAGGAAGAGAGAGAGAGAAACATCAATGTGAGAGACACATCGACTGGTTGCCTCCTGCACAACCCCAACCGGGGCTGGGGACAAACTGCAACCGAGGTACGTGCCCTTAGCGGGACCCGAACCCGGACTCCCTGGTCTGCAGGCCAACACTCTAACTGCTGAGCCAAACCGGCCGGGGCAGATCTAATCTTTTTAAATGAGTTTTTGTTTGTTTCTTTTTAGATTCCACATATGAGTGAGATCATACAGTATTTGTCTTTCTCTGTCTGACTTATTTCACTTAGTATAATACCATCCATATTGTAGAAAATGGCAGGATTTCTTTTTTTTATGGCTGAAAAATCTTTATTATATATATATATATATAAGTATATATATGTATATAAGTATATATATATATATATATATATATATACACACACATACATAGATGCATACACACACACACACACAACTTCTTTATCCATTCATTCGACAACAGACACTTAGGTTGATTCCATGTCTTGGCTAACATAAACAGCGCTGCTGTAAACAAAGGAATGTACTTATCTCTTCCATACAGTATTTTTGTTTCCTTCAGATAGAGTCCCAGAAGTGGAACTGCTGGATCACATGATAGTTCAATTTTTAATTTTTGAAGAACCTGCATACTGTTTTCCATAGTGGTTGCACCGTTTATAATCCCATCAGCAGTACACAGGGGTTCCCTTTCTTCACATCCTCATCTGCATTTATTATCTCTTGTCTTTTTGATTATCACCATTTTAATAGGTATGAGGTGATAGTTCACTGTGGTTTTAATTTGCACTTCACTGATGATTAGTGACATTGAGCACCTCCTCAAGTACCTGTTGGCTGTTCATATAACTTCTTCGGAAAAAATGTCTATTCAGGTCCTTTGCCCATTTTTAAATGGGATTATTATTATTATTATTATTATTATTGCTATTGAGTTGTACGAGTTCTTTATATATTTGAGATATTAACCCCTTATCAGATATATGGTTTGCAAATATTTTTTCCCATCCCATGGGTTGTTTTTCATTTTGCTGACTGTTTCTTTTGCTGTGCAGAAGCGATTTAGTTTGATGTAGTCCCACTTGTTAATTTTTCATTTTATTGCTTATACTTTTGGCGTCACATCCAAGAAAATTGTGTCAAGACCCAGGTCAAGGAGCGTTTCCCCTATGCTTTCTTCTAGGAGTTTTATGATTTCAGGCCTTACATTTAAGTCTTGAATACATTTTGAGTTAATTTTTGTGAGTGGTGTAAGATAGAAAGCTAGTTTCATTCTTTTACATGTGAACATCCAATTTTCTTACCCCCATTTATTGAAGAGATTGTCTTTTTTCCATTGAGTATTCTTGGCTTCCTTGTCAAATATCAGTTGACGGCATACACATGGGTTTGTTTCTGATCTCTTAATTCTGTTCCATTGGTCTACGTGTGTGTTTTCTTTCCAGTGACATGTGATTTTTGTTGCTATAGATTTATAAAATAACTTAAAATCAGGAAGTGTGATGCCTCTCGGCTTGTTCTTTCTCAGGATTGCTTTGGTTGTTCGGCCTTTTTTGTGGTTTCATATAAATTTTAGGATTTTTTTTTACTTCTGTGAAGAATTCCATTGGAATCTTGATGGGGGATGCACTGAATCTATAGATGTCTTTGGGTAGTATGGACATTTTAACAATATTCTTTCAATCCACGAACACAGGATATCTTTTCATTTATGTGTGTTTTCTTCACTTTCTTTCATCTATATCTTGTAGTTTTCAGTGCAGAGATCTTTCACCTTCTTGATTAAATTTATTCCTATTTTATTTTTTAAAATATATTTTATTGATTTTTTAGAGAGAGAGGAAAGGAGAGAGAGATAGAAACATCTATGTGTGAGAGAGAAACATCGATTGGCTGCCTCCTGCACGCCCCCTGCTGGGGATCAAGCCCACCACCCGGGCATGTGCCCTGACCAGGAATTGAACCAGGACCTCTCAGTCCATGGGACAACGCTCAGTCCACTGAGCCACACCTGCTGGGCTATTGTTTTTAATGCTATTATAAATAGGAATGTTTTCTTGCTTTTATTTTTCAGATAAGTTGTTAGGAGAACTGCTTTTTTGACTGTGTGTTCATTTATTGTTTGCTTACAAGAAATAACATCT
The DNA here is from genome assembly GCA_030848825.1 of Tadarida brasiliensis. NCBI lineage: Eukaryota > Metazoa > Chordata > Mammalia > Chiroptera > Molossidae > Tadarida > Tadarida brasiliensis. The sequence continues at coordinate 193,349,389 of CM061257.1, read as the reverse complement.
CTTTTTTCCCAGGTCTGTCTTGGGGTGACAAGGTGCCCATTCTGTTTTGTTTTATTGTAGTCTAGTGTATTCTTTATTTCTTCTTTAATTAAAAAAACAAGGTACTTAAATGATGTTGGTTGGATTCTCAGTAAATGCAGATTAAATCTCAAACATCAGATACTAGTTACAAATTTACTCAACTGTGAGCTTCACCACGCAGTTGGAGCCATCTCTGGGGTCAGGTGTCACAGCTGGTTAACAGTGCCCACTGGCACCACATCACCGTTTCAGAAAGAAAATGGGGCACCTGGTATATGGGAGCATAATAAAGAGGGAAAGTATAAATTCTCCGGATGGTTTAGTAGACAAATCATGCTGGGGGAGTAAGATGCTTGGTGTGGGGATGATGACAGCCACAGGTTCTGAGCTTGTATGGCCAGAGATTATTCCACACCCTCTCAAGAACAGTGGAGAGCAAATTCTGGAAGTGACACACTAAATCAGAATCGATCCCTAAAAAGGGAGACAGGTAATACATAAAGGTGTTCAAAACAAATTCTACTTGGACCTTTTGGAAGCCCTTTCTCTTGAACTTTTGAGGAGTCCAGAGCTGCTTCCAAAGCTTCCACTTCTTCACCCAGCCTACAGAGCCCACGACGGGTTGTGGGTCTCACTAATGATTCAGAGCTGGCGGAGACGGACGGTTGGGTCAAGGTCATAGTGGTGCATGTTTGGGGGTCTCTCCTGTTTCACCTGAAAAGATGTGTCATGTCTGGCTCCTAGCACTGCTTGGTGTCTATTAGATTTTCTAATGGGTCAGCTGATCACTTTCAGCTGTCTCTCTCAGTTCCCCACTCGTGGTTCAACTAGTCCTGCTTTCTCCTCTCCGGGTGCCAGGCACAGCACTTGCCCAGAGAGATGTGCTGGCATTTGTAGCGACATGGTGTTCGGGTTGCTGGTAGGTTTTATTTAAATTTTGGAAATGTGGAAATACAAGTCTCTGACATTACAAATGTGAGAAGAACATCAAAGTGTGAGAAAAGCTCTCACACTTAGATATTATTCTCACACTTTGTGGAGCAAAATAGACTTTATTGGTAGGTTGTGTCTGCACTTGCTGTAAGTGGAATGTATCATATTATTCCTCCAAAGTTATGATATAAACAGACAACGCAACCGTTTTGTTAAAGCAAACATTTAACTGGTTCATCTGCCAGAAACAAAACAACACAAAGAAGAACGTGACCTTGTTACTGTTAGGAAAAAAGGGAAGGGAGGGTACTTTTTGTGATTTATAGGGATTCTTGATTTTGTCTGTAGGAATGACCTCAAGAAATGCACAGCCAAGTTGAGTTCTTCTACTGAAGTAATGGAAGTACATATCACAAATAAATTCAAACTGATATGGGACTAGTGACTTTGATCAAGTCTGTTGACTTACTTCATTCCAGATTAAAGAGGAATGAAGATACAAAATTTTAATTATGTTTTTAACTGATGGATATTATGTTTCAACAAAGACTTTAGGCTCATTTCACACATAGATCCACTCTACCAATATTTGAAAACTAATTAAATAAACTGTGTATCTCCTCATCAGTTTCCAGTTTCTGGTCTGAGTTCCAGTTCTGGTGTCCTTTGTTTTGATTTCTGTTCCTAGGAAGGGTTTTCCTCTTTAAAAGGGAGCTAATTATTGACCAAGAGTGTTGACTTTCATGTACACCCTCCAAAGTCAAGGGGAGAATTGAGTAATTGTACAGATACCTAAGAATAAAAACATATTCCCCTTGATTAAACAGGTAGGTAAGACCAAAAGAAGAATTCTTTTTATGTGCTTTTCCTAATAGACCCAATTGTTTACATTTTCAACTTGATCACCCTACGGGAAAATAACCTTGCATGATGTATTCTCCTGAAATGTCTCAGGACAGTATTTTGTTGGAAGGTACCACATTTCTTGTTTTCAGTTTTTATTTTTAAGTATGTTTTGATTGATTTCTTTTTATAGAGAGAGAAAAGGAGAAGGAGAGAGGGAGAGAGAGAGTGAGAGAGAAACATTGATGGGTTGCCTCCTACATATGCCCCAAACCCACAACCTGGGTATGTGTCTTGACCAGGAATCTAACCAGTGACCTTTTGGTGTATGGGATGATGCTCAGCTAACTGTGCCACACCAGCCAGGGCGGTGCCATGTTTCTTGAATCAATAATCAATAAAGATAAGGTGGTGGTGACATACCAATAGGGAAAATTCCTGCTCTCCTGAAGGCCCACAAAACTCAGAAAAGTCTGAAGGTGTGACCACACCTGTCAGACACTTGCTCATGTTATATTTGTTGGGTCAAGGATGACTAGAAAAAGCCTGAGTCACGTTTGCAAATCGTGTTGTGCATTTGGAAATCTAAAAGGAGGTACACATTTGCGTGTTTATAAATCAAACTTGGGCCTTTGCATAGTGTTGTGTTATTCCTACCCAAAAGGTTGAAAACGGGAATTTTTGCTCAATTCTTTATTTGTTGATAATAAAGGCTAATATTTGTTGAGTGCCTGCTCTGTTTCTGGCACTCTTCTAAGTGCTTTTCATGTACTCTTTTGATCTCGCCTTATAGAGCTAGTGAGGCACTATTAACCATCCCCGGGACCTGTAAATGGGGAACTGAGGCACAGAAAGTGAAGCCGGAGCTGGCCGTCAAAGCCCAGCGATAGGCTGCAGCGCCCCTGCTAACTCTACACGGCAGACATGTCCCTGTGTGGTTAAGGACGTCTTTTTCAAGCCAAGCTGACCAAGAAACTTGACAGCGTGTACTAAATCATCGGTATGCCCTCCAAGTCCAGCAGACCGTCCTGTACTTCCAGACTGGCCTGGCCAAGCCAGTTTTCAGACTTTGGAAGGTTTCTGAGGGACAGATATAAATTTTCAATGAGTCGTATAAAGCTAAATCGGGGCACTACACGTGGGTACCAAATAAGAGGCTTGATGCCGAAGGAAAGAAGCCTGTGGTTCCAGAAATCCATGACCTACCTGCCTGAGCCTACAAGAAACCAGGCATATCCTAAAAGAAACCAGACGGTGGTTTCAACAAACCACCTTGGCTTCCACCTTTAGTTACATTTAGGTAACATGCCTTCCTGTGGGGGAATTTGGGCAATTTCAGTGTATTTTGCTGCAGTTAGAGGTTATTAAGCCTATGATGCAGTAGGAAGAAGGGTAGGTTTTAGAAAAGAGGGTGGGGCATCAGAACAAATGTTCCCAGATACCTGGAACTAAAAAGGAACCTTAATACGATGCCAGAGCAACCAGTCAGTTTCAGCCAACGATTGGTTTATTTGGAGTTGGAAGGAGAGCAGAGCAGAGAAGTTGACGTAGATGTAGTCATGGCCTGAGAGGAACTCCACTGGAGCCCAGGGGCCTTGTGTCTGTCTGCGCTCTCCCTGGCCACTGTAACTTCTGACTCAGCCTCTTCCCTGGCTTGCATAACGTTACACCATCTGCTGACCACCTCCTCCCCCTCGGATCAATCAGCAGCCTTCCATTTTCTGGGTTTCTTAATCCTGATATATGCTTCTCCAGATTCTTCTTGCTTTGGGTCATTTTTGTTTTAGTTTGTTTTGTTTTCATAATAAGATGGTTATGTAAACCTGCTGAAAGGATGGATTTAACTTATTTCACCGTTATGACAATACTACCTAAGTCTTGTGAGAGTTCTGCAATTTACATTTATAGCTATCTCAGAGTTAAACGATCCAGGAAGGTGTTCAGAACTGCTTTCTCTTTCCATTCCCAGAGGGCATGAGCAGGTACCATGCAGAACCTTACGTATTATCTGATGGACATTATTTTATATATACACTAATCATTTGGAAGTAGTACTTAGAAAAGAAAGACAACTTTTGTTTTGTGATAAGGAACAAAGCTATTGTTTCTTTGATACATTTTCTAGTATTTACAGTTGTACTTTTAAAGAGTTTACCTTGTGAGGCATGTTTAGTTGGTATTAAACTATTGTGTTCCCATAGTTGGAAGAATCTAATAAAAAGCAAGCTATTTTTATTAACTGCCAGATTTCACAACAGTAGAGTGTTCCATTTTGATACACAGAGATATATAGCCAGATTTATTCAGCGAGTTCTTTATATTTATAAAAGTGTCAACAGTAAAAACAGCACACATTTATACAGGTCAGTCATATAAATGTACCGCGAGAATGGTGGTACCAAACTTACAGGCTGTGTGTCCCTGCCAGCTGCACAGTTTGACCTTATTTATGGAACAGTAGGTAAACTCTGTGTTTGTTCTTTCAGCTGTTTGCATTTCTGACAGCAGTACTGTTACAACAGCCTGTACCCAAAAGCCAAAGGAAATTCTATTTATGTTTGTAATTGCCAAAGAACAAGCCCTTAATTACTGCACTTCCGTGTTTTAGAATTATAATTATAGCACATTGAAATTTACATTTTCATTATTCATCTTGGACGTTATTTATTGCAGTATCAGGAGATTATTAAAGATAATATTGGAAACAAGGAAAAAGTCTGAACGGGGCTATTCGATGCCTATGAAATAGGAACAAGGACGGTTATATATATATTTTTTTTTATGGGAAAAAATTTAAAAACAGGAATAACAACCCTGGACACTTTGCTGAATCATCTGTTTTGTCATGATGGAGGTCACGGTTTAGTGATCATTCAAACATCCGTTAAGATATAAAAAAATTAATAATTTTCCTGTTGACATGTATTTATACTAGCGTTTAATGTGGTTATACTTTGGGGAAATTAAGATGAATTGAATTTATTTTTCTGGAATGGCGTGGTTTCTATAAACCACTCTGAATTATGCATTTCAGTGAATTTCTACTTCCCTTTTATACAGAGAATAAACAGATTAGTGAGTGAATTCCCTCTTTTTTTTAAAGACTTGAATGCATATCTGATTTCTTTTAAAAAGAGAGAGGGAGAGCAGGCAGGAGAAAGAGAGGGAGGTGATGGGGAGTGCCCAGAGGGATGCGGAGTCTCCCCATGTGTTCCAGATCCCCTAGGAGTCAGGGTCCCAGCATCTGCCCCCAGGTCCAGTTGGGTGCTGTTTTTCCAAATGAAAATGTCCCGATTTGCCAACGATGACATTTTACAAAAGAGAAGTGACTGGCCCTTGCACCGTTTAGTGGCCGAACTGAGGAGTCAGGCCTCCTTTTGCTCAGTGCCCCCTTCCCTTTGACCCCCTGCCAGCCTTGGAGCTTTGGCTCAGTGCTTTCCTCCACACTGCACCAAATCAGGGCTTGGATGTTGGAACACTGACTTTTATATTTAATGAGGTAATATATGAAACGTGCTTAGGATACTGTTTAACAGATAATAACCAGCAGAGTATGTTTGCTATTAGTAATATTACTTTTATAGCACAAGTAATGTGATCCCAGTCTCTTGAGCTTTCCAATAAAGAGCCAAAGCGCCCTATAATCTCCCGCAACCCTTGCTCAGGAAGCCCTCAGCCCCCACCCCACCCAGTACATGCATCGCTTCCCGAGGGGCTGCTGCTGTGTTCCCCCCGAGAGGCTGGGGCCACCCTGCCCCAGCAAGTGCCTTAAATCTGCTAGAAGACTCTGGGACAAAGTCTGGATTCATTTTTCCACAGATGTATCAAAAAGTTTCAAGACATCTATGTGTTTTTAACGGTGAATATGCCAGTAGCGGAAACACTTTGCAGAGGCACGAGCAGGATCAGGTCATCCGGAGAGTTATGGAAACAGGCCCTGGTAGCAGCAAAGGCAGGGATGTCAGTGAGCGTCAGGTTCACACTTAGCGTGCAGAGATGGGGTGATCGTGCTGACCAAGCACATCATGCTAGGTCTTCCCGTCAGCCACGCTCCTGAACCCGCTCTTAGGTGATTTGCATCTGGCTTCACTGGATATCACAGAGGGCTTGCGTAGCGGGTACCTCCTAGGAACTAAAGACTGCTGTGTGCGCTACAGTTACTCGTGTGTGGAGCATTGGGAAACCTTTACATTGGAGTCAGGAGACCTGGGTTTCAGCTACAGCTGAAGAGCTGGAACTGGGTGATGCCGTAACCACACTGAAGAGGGAGGCCCGCCTTCTCTTCTTTGTTTCTTCCCGAAGCCCTAACGTACTTTTTAATGAATTTCATAACATTTTATTGTAAACACATTGAAACACACATGAAAGTTGAAAGAAATGTACCCTATAATGGATTCCAACGGTCGTGGTGCCACCAACAACTCTCATGTGTTGAGTACTTCCGTTAAGTCCTGTGTTAAACCCTTTACCTGTATTTTCCTCATATAATCCTCTGAGTGACGTTAGAAATAGATTAGTTTCTCCCCATTTTATAGATGAGGAAATCAAGGCCAAAAGAAATTAAATTAATTAAGAGTCCTTTTAGGTATAAAGTGGCAAAACACAATTTGAATCAATCTGTTAACTGTAAATACTAAGTGTATAACCACCACCCTACTGCCAAACTCTCATACTGCTAAGGACAGACCTTTCACTAGATTCTTCCGTTTTTATACAATCAGAATCTTCAAAGCATCAAGATCTTCAAAGGTCACCGTAAAGATGGTCGTTTCCGGTCTCCAGGCGCCTTACTTGAACTCCCTGGGCCTCTCTTTTTCTACTTGTGAGATGAAGGGCTTGAAGAAGACTGCTAAGCCTCTTCCAGTTCTAAGATCATGTAGAACCAGCAACCATTACCTGTAATCAGATATGTACATATGACATCCCAACACAATCTGCGTTATCTCCGCTTTTTTGGATGAAGAAACCAGTCATTATGCCAATATTATTATATCCGATAATATGCCACCTCTTCATAGCGGTGGAAAAGAAGTTAATGGAAGGCGACTTGGGGTGGTAAACACACAATACAATATGCAGATGATGTATTGTAGAATTGTATATCTGAAGCCTATATAATTTTATTAACTAATGTCACCTCAATAAATTCAATAAAAAATAAATTTAGTTCGGCTGGTGTGGCTCAGTGGTTGAGCGTCAACCTATGCACCAAGAGGTCGCTGGTTCGATTCCTGGTCAGGACACATGCCCAGGTTGTGAGCCCGATCTCCAGTGGGGAGCATGCAGGAGGCGGCCAGTCGGTGTTCTCGCTCATTGATGTTTCTATCTCTCTCTCCCTCTCATTTCCTCTCTCTGTAAAATCAATAAAGGAAAAAAAATTTTTGTAAACTTAATTAGGCACTTGAGGTTCAAGAGAAGGTTTCTACAGATACTGTCATCTCCCCTTCTCTCCACCCCCTGTCTGTTTCTTTTCCTTCTCGATTTTCTCCTTCCTTATGGATAAGGAAGGGAAACATTATCAGGATGTAAATGTCCAGAGCATTTTGGAGTTCATAAACCATCATCTTCGATTTTCTGTTGTTTGCAAATGCTCTTAAGAAACGGAATACATCTGAAACATCTGTGGGTTGGTCACCTGCTCATTTGGTCTCAGGACTTCCAGCCAAGAAGGGAGGGGAAGGTGGTGGTCTGCGTTCTCGTTCCTCTCATCTCAGTCTTGCGTCTTTCTGTTGCCGACAGATCTCGGGTTTGAATGTTGAAGCAGGAAACCAGCTGGGGGAGGCATTTCCTTCTCTGCTGTCACCCTTCATGAGGCAGGGGAGGGTGAGAAGAGTGCCCAGGACTTCTGGTCCTTTGATTCGCCTGCCGTTCAGTAGAATGCAAACTTCGAATCTCACCATTTAAAACACTGGCACTTTTTTAAAGTTGTGATAAAATGCACATACCATAAAATGTACTATTTTAATCGTTAAAAAATATACAATTCATTGGTATCCAGTGCATTCACAACGTTGCATCACCATCACCACTGTTTAGTTCCGAAACTCCTTTTTACCACTATCTAGTTCCAGAACTTTCTCACCCACTCAGAGAGACCCTGTATGCATTGAACAGTCTTTCCCCATAATCCACTCCCGCCCCTTCCCCGCAAACCACTGATCTACTTTGTCTCGGTTTGCTTCTTCCGGACATTCCACATAAATGGAATTATGCAATATGTGGCCTTGTGTGTCTGCTTCTTTCACTTAACATGTTTTCAAGAAAACATTGACATTTTAAATCAGCAGGTATTTTATTTTTTAATTTATTTTTTTGCCTTCGAATCCCAAATGGTACCTGATTTTTTAGCCTCTTCAAATGCCTTCTGTAACATCCCGAGAAGGAGAATATCTAGAAGTGAAGACAATATCTAGAAATAGGAGATCAAATAAAGAGGAGACATATTTCCATAATGACTTGTAAAACTGCCAAATGCAGATTTTGATTTTCTGCCCAGCTGGAAAGTCATTTAGTGTTAACGAGACATGTGAATTCTTAAATTATTCATTTTTTAAAAAGTGATTTTCAGCTATTTTAATTCATGATCCCAAATTTTCTTCTGAAGGGTCAGGGGCATTTGAAGAAGGGCGCGGGTCAGAGGCGGGCCTAGGTGCCAGCTCAGTGTAGGACTCGATGGTGCTTCTCATTCCCCCGGGGCCACTGTCTACTCAAGCAGATTGGCTTCACTTATCACTCCACTTCCTTTCTCTCGGGCTGCTGTCAATGTTGGATTGTTCCCGAGAGAATAGATCCCTTGTGATCTGCTTTGACTCCCCTGGAGGAAACTCAGAAGTAGTTCTCCTCTCCCTTTCCCTGACAGATATCACAACTTTCTTATGTGTCCCTGGCAGTTGAGAACCAGAGAAAGGACATTGCATCCCTCCTGTAAAGCTGGAAAGACCAAGGGAATATGTGTGACAAAATCAGTTGCACACCCAGGTTGTCTCTCTCCCGGTATCGCCGAGTTCTCTAACATAATCAACAGCTGCATAGGCCTGTGCTCATGGTGTCTGTGGTTTTATTTATCTGTATAGGTGTCCAGGGAATTCCAGTGATGAGCCCTGTGAGTGGTTAACTGTGAGAGGAGCTTGCTGGAATTACAGCCGCATTTCAGGTCTTGCACATTTCATGGGACTGATCTGACGTTTATGTACTGCTTGGATTGTTTATTTTTCTTGTTTATTTGCAGTTATAAAAAATAAAGGTAAGCCAGTCATTCTCAGGTCAGTTTATCGTTTCTTATTCGTGCTTTTTAAGTGTATCCTTGGAGGAGGAAAGCAACAACAACACAGCAATTGCAATATGGGGGACATCCAGGAATCAATCCAACTTAGGTAGAAATGACAAGTAAGCTGACTCCTGAAATTATTGTTCAGTGTGAAACCAAACGCATTTTCCCTCTCTTCTCCCCTCTCGTTTTTTCCCTCCAGATTTAGAATCCTATGGGTAAGCCTCTTCCACTCACTGCATAATTAGGTAGATTAATTAGCACCTGTCCTAGAACTGTAAGAAGTTGGTGCATACAGCGTGGACTTGTAGTCTGTGCCAGATCACTTAAACAGAAACTGTGGGGGTCCAACGTCTGGCCCTTTGACATTTTCATAAATTAAAAATATTGAGAGCCAGCCATAGTACTGTGTTCTTGCTGGAGAGCCGGACAGACAAATGGCACTGTGCTGGGCGATCTGTCTGGATGGCCCGTATTAATGATGACAAATGAACTTAAAGACAATCGTTGAAAAATATTGGAAGCCTGAGTTCAGACATTGAAATGTTCTGTCAAATGAAAGAAAATCAACTTAAATGTCAGCAGTGCAAATCTTGTAGTAGGCAACCGGAAGGACATTCCTGGATTGGCGGATAACCCTGCACATTTGATATCACCATTAATTCAGTTTGTGAATCATGTTGTAAGAAAAAAAAATATTAGGTAGTGGGGAAATGACTGCCTGTTTCTTTGGATAAGTATTTGCTAAACACTTCAATTCAGTGAAATAACAAGTTGTTTGAACAAAGGGTCTGCAGGGCGTGAAGGTCACACGTGGACCTGTTTTGTGACCCTGTGTTTTCTGACCTCACACGAAGTCCCATCTCTTGACTCCCACCAGTTTAAATGCTGTGTTTCGTTTGTTTAATAATCTGCATGCGGAAGACTTAATATTCCTCACATGTCATCCTCCAAAGTAAATTGGTAATGGTGTTATTAAAGTGACTCCGTCATGAGAAATAAACCGCGTCCTTTTCCTCTCGGAGAAAGGCTGCCAGGCATTGTTGAACACACACTCAAGGTCAGAGGGCACGGGCAGCAGTACACAGGGAAGCAGTGTGACGACTGTGACACACTGCCTTTCAGAGACGGTCCCCTGCTGGGTCTTTCCTGGGTAGGTGTCTAATATCGTAATATATTTATAATTGGATTTTAATTGCAATCTGATTTTAGTGTGTGTATGTTCTAGTTTGCCGCTACAGAAGGACAATGCTCCAGAAGAAATTATACAATACCTCTCCCAGGGCAATTTGTTCTCTGCCAAAAATATGTTGGAAGGATAAAATGCACGCAGTGTTATTTGCCTTAGTTTATTGACTTAACAACCCAAGTCACTTTATTCTTGGGTGTTTTGTCTTGCTCTGTGGTTCACCCAGCAGTAGGACATCATGCTAGAGAGCTGGGCTGCGGGCTGGGTGTGGAGTCATTCTGCCCCTTCCTAGCCTTGAGTCCCACTATTCTCATCTGTAAACTGGGAATAGCCATCCTTATCAGGTGTGTGTAGTGATCATTAAATAGGATAAGGCAGGAAAAGTATCTGGCATCCAGAATAGAAATGACTTCTATTAACAAGTAGTAACTTGTTCATTACAACTCTTTTGGTAATGATAATTTTCTCATTTAGTATTCTTCACTGTCTCTATATGTTAATCATAAAAAAAAAAAAAAACTTGAGAGCCTTTGCTGATTTGAGGATATGGAAAATCAAGGTCTGGTTGTTGACTGGCAGAGTGGTTAAGTGAGAGCTGAGGTTCATTCCCCACAGCCTCCGAAGAGGGACTTTCTAAAGGAAGTGACCAGAAATCCTCCCAGCTCTCATCACCCAGCTGCAGAACTATCATTTAATGTAATACGAGACTTCAAAAAGAGCACAATATTAATACTTGTGTCAGTTGGTATCAGAGTGTAGCTTCCCAACATGAAATTTTGCTCTTCTGGATGCTGTGACACAGTTCCTGTGCCATTACAATATTGCTCACAGTAAGTGTGACAGTTTTTCACTACCTTGTAGCTAACTAATTGATTTTTAAATGTGCTAATGGAACTGATTATATTCAAATCAAAAGCATTTGATAGCAGGGCTTTGATGGAAAATAGAAATTTTAGGTTCATCCCTGTTGGTGGTTCTGATTCAGCTGGGAAAAGAAATGGGGAACTACAGAAAAAGCAGCAAAATTATAACAGTATTTGTTAAACAAAGGTATTAGAAGCATAGCCAATTTTTTAAAATTCATTCATAGAAAATTATTAAAACATAATAAAGGTACTATATTCTAATCTAATTTTACAAAAGGGAATATTCAGGATCAAATAATATAACACATTCATTCTAATCTAACAAACGAAATGATTTGATATACTATAATTGAAATAAGCATAAATTCAAACAATATTAGTAGAACTTCTGTGCCCTCTTGTTTGAACATCATTCAGAATAGTGGAGTATACGTATTTTATAATCTAGTGTTAACATGTACATTTATAGTACTAACACGTGTACATATTTTATACTCTAATAGTACTAACACGTGTATGTGTTTTGTAATCTAATTGTACTAACACGTATACGTATTTTGTAATTTAATAGTACTAACACGTATTCATATTTTGTAATCTAATGATACTAACATGTGTACATATTTTGTAATCTAGTGCTAACACGTGTATGTGTTTTGTAATCTAATATCACTAACATGTGTACATATTTTGTGATCTAATGGTACTAATCAGGAAACTGCCTGCTCTGCATGGAAACAATAGCAACCATCCTATTTTGCAATTTGATAATTAATGCCTCTCTATCTGCAATACCAAGAATATTACCCAAACTCCCTCAGTTTACATAAACGTATGTAGGGTATTTAATGTCACATTTCGTTCCCTCATCCTTTTTGCCCTCAAAAGATGTGCTTTTTGCAACAATGTGATAATTGGCTTTTGATATGAATGCTAATGTTAATATATGTAAAATATGACATTTAGTGGGGGGAAAAGAGGCAGTTCTGTGTTATAGCCAATTTATTTTCATACCACCAGTGCAGCAATAATAGAAAAAAATGTGAATTCTTCCGATTCTCTCTCCCCATCAATCCCCAACACATGCTTGTTTTTGGGGGTGGCAGGGGTAGACGGGGATGGGTTGTATACGGGAAGATAACAATGTTAATGTCGGCTATGGATTAGATGCTAGACGAATACCTAAAGATTATAATGGGATAAAAAGGATTTAGAGTCTTCGAGTCATGTGAGGTCAGAATGGAAGATTAGCAGTCATCTAGTGAAGTGTGATCTCCTCACCAGAGGGGAACCGAGGCCCAGAGAGGCAGTTAGTGTTACCGTTGCAAGGCTCATTAGCTACAGCACCTGCCTGGTTCCAGGATGAGGTTTTATTGCTCCCAGGCAGGAATGTCCAAGGAAAGAAATTAGGGAACAGTGACGCTGAGAAAAAACAAACGGATGGTTGAAAAAAAAAAAAGCTTGAATAAATACAGGCAAGGCATTGCTTTTAATGTTACCTATGTCAGAAACTATAGGGTTATTCTTCTCTTGAAATTCTCTGGCTAGAAAGCCACGTTCAAGTCCAGCCCTCTGCTGCTGTTGGTCTTGCTGAGCTTCTTCATGAGCCAGACCTGTGAGTCCAACTCCACCCTCTGCTCTTACCCAGAGAGGGTGCCGAATTGGCACGCAGGCGGGCGGGCCTCCAAGGGCATCCATTTTGTTCCTGCCTGGAGGTAGACTGCAGTCAGGATCCCAATACATGGGAAACAAAACCTACCAGCATGAATTATTATAAGCACCCAGTAGAATATAAAAATAGTATTTTCCTAGTGTTTGCATTTTCTCTGAGCCCTGATAAGGGAATCGCTTAAAGGAAGAGGAGCTGATACCTTAATGGTGGGGGTGCCAGGCTGCATAATGGGCCAAGAGGAGGGAGCCTGGCCTTGGGAAGCTGAGAGGGAAATGTGCTTTGAAGGGAATCAGCAGAGCCAACGTGGTGCTGTGTGCTTGGGGGTAAGGCGCCTCGCAAGCACCGCCTCAAAGGCTGCTTGCTTGTACTCATGGAAGGCTGAGGCTGATAAGCACTTTGTGTAGTAGATTAAGCAGCAACTTGGAGGACTTTGAAGCAGCCTGAAGTGACTTGTCCCTGCCTTCTCACCAGCATCCTGTCTGGTGGCGTGAAGTGCCTGGAAAGGTTGGCCCAGAGAACAGAGGGAGCAACACTGTGATCACAGCCACCCCTGCTCCTCGGTGGGGGTGCACACGGATGGTGGGAAGATCTTTTAGGTCAGAGGTATGCTGGGAAGCCTCACTGAGACCTGGGCTGGAACTGTGCTTCTCACACTGGCCTGCATGTTAGAATCGCCTGGGGAGGAGGGGAAGGGCTAGGGGCCATTAAAAATCCCATTGCCCAAGCTGTACCCCAGAATCTGAAGGGATCGGATGGGGGGAGCCCAAGCATCAGCATTAGGTGCTTTCAGCATGGATCTAAGTTTAAGAGCCAGGGAGCTAGAACATTCCCGATCTGCAAATAGTTTTATCTGAGGAATTAGGGGCGATGGGGTTGTCTTGGGCCACCGGAAACTCTGTAGGGGCTCTTTATGTGCACCCCAAAGTGGATTAGACACCCTGGTTTAGCCCAGGGGAAGGAAGAGGAGGAGGAAGAGACAGACAAGAAGCCACCTGCCCTTCTGTCACCTGGGGTGATGCATTTGCAGGTAGCTGCTCTGTTTTGACATTCATCGATCTGTGCACCAGTGAGAGCTGTGTCCTCCCGGCCAACACGCGTGCTGGCTGGCAGTCAACGCAGCCTTTGGTGTATTAAGGAAAATCCTCACTACCCTTATAGGGTGCACCACCCCCCTGAGAACAGGGCAGAGCTGAGACAGAGGAGTGGAGCCCCAGGAAAGAAGTCTCATCAGGAGTAGATTAAAACCCCAGCCTCCTGACCTCCAATCTTAAGTTCCTGGCCCTGGGAAATAGCTCTCTAATGGGCTTTAGGCGATAAAGCAACAAGGTTGAAATTGAGGTTACATTAAAGCCTAATTTTCTTATGAGGAAAAATGTGCAAATGAATATGAAAGTGGTGTACCTTTGTAATACCGCTTCTTGCCTGTACCCAAACATCCTTAGCCTTTTGTCTCAATTTTCTCAGTACAGCATGTGCCCGAAGCTGTCTGAATACATTTTACCGGGTAATGCGGTTTCCCTAAAACGGGGCGTGGGCAGCGAGGAATGGCTTAGCTCCATTTGGGTGAATCAGGACTAAAGAAGCCTGGTATAGGTACGTTTGTCTGCCAGCCACACACCTAACACAGGCAGATTTCTGGATACCAGAGAAAGATTCCAGATACCTGGCTTCCAGAACTGCCCCTTACTAGCTTTGGAAGCTTGGGGGGTGGGAGGGAATCAGATTTGCTGCCTCGGATTTTCCATCTGAAGAAAAGAGACATCCTCAATGAGGTATTCATGAGATCCTATCTGGGAAAGGGCTTTAAGCATCGTAGAGCCATATATAAAATGTAAGTTACGACTTCATTAGACCCAGTTCATCCAGGGAGCCAGCTTTGTAATGTCAGGCAAATCACTTTGCTGCCCTGAGCCTGGTTTCCTCATTTTAAAATCAGGACTCTGGAGTGGACACATTTAAATACATTCTAGCTCTATAGCTCTCGTGTCTAGATTCTAAGGAAAGCTGGTAGGTATGCGGTATGCATTTTCCCAGACGGACCCTTTCCAAGTGCTTCTCTCAGTTCCCAGTCCCTCGCCTCCCCTTTCCATTATCCATTATGAGATCTTCGAAATAAAATGGGGGGCTAAGGAATAACGCACTCCAGAACCTTTCAGCTCAAACAGCAGAGCCTGGCTTCAGGAGGAAGTTCTATGAGTGCAGAGAGTTGCGGAGACGCCATCCGGAAACACTGTTTACTCTCTTGCACGCACTGTGAAAGGTGATCCCGAAATGCCAAGTGAATGTTTTCCCTCTTACATGCAGGTCTTATTTCCCTGGGGTTTGTAGGCAGTGTTAGCCTTTATGCGTAAGCGACCCATCTGATATTGTCCGGGGTTTCATATACACTAGATGACATTATGCTATTAGCACTTCTAATGCTGCAGTAATTTTCATAACCTGCAGTATGTATATGGTTCCTTATTATAACTTCTACTTGGGTCATATATATATATGTGTGTGTATGTATGAGAAGTCATTTTTTTTCCTTCTTTCTTTTGGCAGCTCCATTGCTAAGGGCTTTGAGGGTTTCTTTAATGCTGTCACTGAATGGGTGTGTGTTCTGAATTGTCATTTTCTGCTTTTTTTGCAGTTTCTCCTGTTCCTAGGAGCTTTGTTACCTGCTCGTGAAGAATGTGAGTCTTTGGAAGTATGGATTGCAGGCAGCCCCAGTGATGCCCAGAGTCTTGTTAGGAGGGCATTTCTTCTTGCCCTTGGCATGACAGATTTGAGGTTCTGGTGCAGACTGAAGCTAAAATGAATTGCTGAGATGAGACCCCAAAGACACAGAGACATGCAAGTGGCTAAGGGCTTCCAGGGGCAATTTAATCATTGCTGACTTCAGGCTTACTGGTTTGCAGAAATTGTTCCCGTAGCAGCAAAAGCTCCCACTTTGAGAACTTATTAGAACTTGAGTCAGAGAGGGTGGTGGGCTCCCAAAGTCATTTAATGGTATTTAGAAATTTTCTTCAGGATGAATGCATGGACCCCTCAGGAGAAATACACATCCCTTCACTGTACACAGCCCCCACCCCATTTTGCTTTTACTGGCTGTGTGCCCTTGGGCAAGGGAGTAACCTCTCTGAGCTTCAGCTTCCTCATCTTTAAAATGGGACTCATAACCCAGTTTATTTTACAAGGTGGTGTTAAAGGATTGGAGATAATGCTTAAAAAAACAAAAACAAAACAGCACTAATAGGACTCTCAATAAATTTTTACTAGCTCTTCTCTAGCAGATAGAGGAGTATATGGATTTGATTCTTGTTAAAAAACAATCTGCTGCCTTTAAATGAAGGGATTTTTTATTTATTTTTAATTCTCCGCCTGGGACAGTGGTCTTTACTCCTGCTTGCATGTTTGATTCTGACTTAATTGCTCTGGAATGCAGCCTGGGAAACAGTATTTTGATTTTTGTTGAGGTGTGCTTTAAGGCAGTAAAGTACACACATCTCAAGTGTATGATTGGGTATACTTTTACACAGGAAAACATCCATATAACTACCACCCCTATCAACATATCGGACATTTGGCACCTGTATTTTTTTTCCCAGTGAGCAGCCGGGTCTGGGAACCACAGCCCAAGCAGGTGGCCATCCACACGGGCTATGACACTGGCTTTTCCTCCTTCTCCAATGTCCTGTGTGTGTCCACACCCCTGTGCCCATGCTGGCCCCTGCCATCGTCTCTGTTTCACAGAGCTCTGGTCCCTGCCCATCTGTGTGCCCCAGCCGCTGGGCACACCTCTGCAGGTGACCTCGGCACCTTGCACCACAGAGTGAGTGGATAGCTATCTGTCTCCTCCACAGAGGTAGGAGCTTCTCCAGCACAGACGCGGGATTTCTCCGGTGCTTCATGCCCCCAGGGCGAGCACGCTGAGCCTGTGTGGAGTCCGTGAGTCCGCTCTCGGCAGCCCTGCTGTCTGCTCACCCCTGAGAATGAACGGTGACAGAGGGATTGGGTGCAGTTACGTCTAATGTTTGATCGTGGCCCTCGTGGGGCAAGCCCGCAGCGCAGGTCACCTCCGAGGACGGCTCTGGGAAATGCCCGTCCTCTGGGCAAGCCCAGTGCTTGTCCCTGCACCTATGGTCATTGCTCCACAGCAGCCTCCCCTCCTGCTTGATTCACCGAATCTTCCCAGACTTCGGCACCCAGCTAGAGCCGCGTTCTGTTTCATAGTGTCTTCCAAGGGCCCCAGTCCTCACAGATCGGATTCCTGTTTGCTTTTATTTCTTCTCACACCTGAAGCCTGTGTTGTGGTCGCTCACCACAGGCTCGCGAGGGCCGAGCTTACACCAGAGGGCAACTGAGCCCGAATGCCACCTCTGTCTGCCTTAGAGAGAAATGGAGAAAAAGTGGTTTCAGAAATATTTTGGGAGTTTTAAGTGTGGATTTTGTTTCCTCTCTGACTTGCTTGTATGAAGGGAAAAAAGGGGAGGAAAGCGCTCTCCGTTTCGGGCCGGAGGAGTGTCGTCCTTGTCCTTGAGGGGAGTGGAAGGGAGGGAAGGGCTACCTCCCTGATCACCCGGCCTGAAGCGCTCTCAGACCTCTTGCTGAGGCTTTTTTTTTCCCCTTAGCAGAGTCTTCCTCACTCTCTGGGCCCTGTACCTAACTGCCCTCACCTGTGAAATGGAGTTACATAGTCCTGTCATTTTAAATCCTCTATAAATACAAATAAGATTGAGAATATCAGCTGAAACTGCATTTTAAAAACCCTCTTCCAAATCATGTTTGGCTGCTTTCCTTAGTAGCTAGAGATGCAGAACTCATTCATTAGGCTACAACTTTCTGTTCCTCCCCATGGAAAAGAATCCCAGGCCGGCTCCTTTGAGCTTGAGTTCACCAGCCTTTCCAGGATTCGTCTTACAGAGCCTCACCCTGCCCCGTGACCCAAGGCAGGGCCGGGACTCAACTCAGTGGAGGCATCCCCTTCTTTCACAAACCTGAAACCCGGACACTCCCCGCCCACTGCCACCCGTTTTCATTCCCAGTGCTCTCTGTGGATCCTTATCGACGCACCCACCACATTGTAGGAGTATCTGTTTGCATGTCTGTGCCCCCTTTGGACTGTGCGCCCTCGGAGAGCGGAGGCTGTCTTCTGTCATTCCTCTCTAACCAGCGCCCAGCACGGTACCCTGCCGTCAAGTCCAGGGTGTCTCTGTTCAGCGGAAAGAATGAATGAAAGAAAGAAGTGAGTGAGGTTGCAGAGTTATCAAGTAGCGGAGGACTAGAACCCTGGTGTCCTGCGCGTTTGAGGACATTCGACCTACTTGTTTTGTGTGATTTTCTGGCTGTTCTGTTGTAGATCTGATACCATGTTATAGTAAAATGCTTTTTATTGCTATTCTATTTTACAGCAGCAATAATTAAGAATACCTGCATTCTGATTTTGATGGGTTGAGCGATGCTTCAAAATAGAAAGTGTGCAACTTCAGAAGCCCCAGTGCGGGAGCGAAACTGGAATTATTGACTCATTGTTTTTGTCAGGGAATGACTTTGAAAGATGGGAGTGATTTCGAAATCCAGCTTCCCAATGTCAGACAGAAAAGTCCTCAAACACGTGTAGCAGTCAAAACAATTCTGTAGGGGACAGAAGATCGCATGTCTATTTCCAATTAAGTTTGCTAATTCTACAAATGCGAGAAGGGTGACTACTTAACGGCACAATATTTTTAGCAGGAAAGAATTGACTTTGGGAGGCACGTGGGCATATGTATTCTACTGATATTAATGAACAACAAATTCAGCAATTTATGGGCACTGAAAGAACCTTGGATTAAGGTAAAGAACTCTCGTTCTATTAATATCTACCCATTAAAGTGGGGAAAAGTCCGTGAATGTGAAGTCGGCCAAATCATGGCGGAGAAACAGTTATGAGAACAGAATCTTCGAATGGTCTTATTTTGGATTTACTTACTGCTGTTCGCAGACTCTGTGTGCCTGCAGCCCAGTGGAGTTTTATTTTTGTTTTAATCGGATTTGTTGGCTGAGGCAGTTATGTCGTTTAAAAAAAAAAAATGTAAGTTTTAACATCCAGCTGCTTTTCTGAGAATTACCCATCTATGAAAAAAAAAAAGTGGCACCATTAACATTTATGAGAAACAGGCTTAACATTATCATAAATTATACAGTAAACCATCCTGGCCTGGGATTGAAAGGTGTGTGTTTGTCTTTGAAGCTGATGTATTTTGACAGCACACCAGGAAGCAGCTCACTCTGAATAATGGGCAAGATGAGAGCCTCAGAGGGAAGAAATCACTCCCTTAAGTGAGCATAAACCAGATAGGGGGTAAATGAACTTCCCCACCTGGACACATCACAATTTTAGAAGCATTGATCACACAAGAAGTTAGTGCTAGCAGGGACCCAGGAGCCATTTAGTTATAGCTTTTCTATTTACAAATGCACAATCTGAGGCTCAGGAAAAAAAAGGGATGATTCTCTCCGCTTTCTCCAGTGTGTCTGTGGTGGAGGCAGGAGCAGAACTCACCCCGCAGCACCGAGCCCAGCGCTCGGACCCGGGGACACGGCAGCCACCAGCTCGGCCTCTGCAGCCTCCTCTATACAATGAGCACGTTTGAGCTTTACCTGAAAATCTCCTGGTTCAGTGCTATTTCTGATCAAATAGGTGATTTCTCTGTTTTACTACCTATTCTTATCAGTTGGCCTCACAGGAATGGTGGCTTGGTATGGGCCGTCCAGGAATGGAGTGTCCAGGGTAGGTGACTGTGGGAAATGTGGGGGTCCTTCAACTGCTGCTCTCCTGCTATTCCGGGGTAATCATAGGGCCTACCTCAGGTCCGTGGTGCGCATGACCAACCCCTCTCCTGTTCTGTGTGTGCCTGAAATCCTAAAACTAGACCCACAGCGGGGCAGTGGGAGCGACAACTTGCTCAGGAAGGGGTCAGCTCTCGGCTGTGCCTGTTAATTTACATTTTCATACTCACCATCGTCATTCTGACGCCCTCTCTATCACACCTGAGTGATTTCCACAGACTTATAACTGGTCCTTTTCTCTTCCCAGTCCATCTTGCCCATCAAGACAGTGTTCAGTGAGGAAGTGTTGAGGACCAATAGTGGGTTGCTATGGGTCACTGCTACATCGCCCGGCCGACAGCGCCGGTTCACTGGTGGTGGGTCTTCCTTTGGCCATGAGCCACCCAACCAGTTTACCTTGTGTCCGCTACGCATGGCTCACTCTTGTCCACCCTACCCAAGTAGCCTTTCTCTCTGCCGATACAGAACGAGCTCATGACTGCCCCATCAAGAAAGCCCCTCTTTGACTACTTCTTGGCTTTTGGCCTCTGGGTGTGGCATGTGGATTAATGACTGGGTCATTCAGTTCCAGTGCCCGAACTGTTGATGTCCTCTTGACTCAGAAGAGTCGTGGTGCTTGGATCCTTCTTCCTGCCCAAGGCTCTTGGATGCTCCAGAGGCATTTCTCTTCCTGTTGTGCTTGTGCGGGGAGGCCGAGCCCCTGGGACTGCTGCCCTCTGAGGGAAAAGGGGCCCGGTTAGCAATGCCATCCCTCTCAAATAAAGAGAAACCTCACTTCACTCTCAGGCCACAGAAATGTGCTCTTGGCGTTGTTGGAGGCAGTCTGTTTTGGAAATTCCACCATCAGACAGCAGAGCTGTGGCAGGAGGCCCTTGGTGAGGCATGTTCAGATCAAGTGTCCCGTCTTTCAAGTCAGCCTGGCTCCCTCTAACGCCAGTGGTTTGCTGGAAGATCTTCTGTGGGTTTCCTTTAAATGGCGCCCTTGAATGTGGCTTGTGTTTGCATTTCATTCGAATATCCATTACAGAGCCTTCAGACGAGGGAACCTCCCCATAAAAGGGGCACAATTAGAAGGCTGGAGAGCCAGCTCCCTCCTGCACTCTGGAGATATAAGACAGAGCAGTGTCTTCATGGGCCAGACCCAAGAATCCAAACCTGTGGGTGCTGGACCCCAGGGACCTCTGAGTCTTCACGAGGGGTGGGAATCCGTATACCTCCCGCCACCCAGCGGTGCCCGCTCACTGCACACAGAACGTCTTCTATACCACGGCTTTGCAAATAAAAGTAGATGTCTTGGATTTATAAGTAAATATTTATTTTCAAGCACTGGTAAATAATGTGTGCAAATTTTACATTAATGGGCTGAAATTAGGATGTGGATGATGTGGGAGTCCTATGAAATGTGATGTCAGGAAGGAGTTCTCACTCCCCTGGGCAAAGAGCCAGTGGAGCAGGACCCCGGGGTTGTCTGTGGCCATGCCCACGTGGAGAAGTGGCCAGGACTCTGAATCAGAAGGGGTGTGCCCACTCGGGCTGATTGCCAAGAGCAAGGTGTCGGGATGACTGTCCTCACTGAAAAGCCAGTTAGGTGTCCACCTTCATCTGAGGGGTTGCAGACAGGCATCTTGTTAAAACGTTTCGTAGGTGTAGCATTCATCCACAGATGAATGGTCAATTCTTTGAGGTAACAGAGGTCAATGTTAATGCCCAATTCCTTTTAGTCACAGCAACAGACATTTTAGTCAATATGGATTCACTGAAGAAAGCCGAGAACCAGGCCTAAGAGCCGTGCACTTTTCTGCTGAGGACCATATTAATAGAGTTGTTTTTCCCCTTCCCAGAACAGATGCGGATAGAGTAAATTACCTGTCCTCGTTCCTCGCAGAGATTTTAAAGCTGAAACCTACCTGGGCACTAAAGGTGTTCATGTGTGCCAGCCGTGGGAGGAAGCCGGAGTTTCAGCCCTTTGTGTCTTTCTTCAGAGTTCACTTGGGTTTTGGGGAGAGGGACGTGGTGACATTGGAGGCAGAACCGTGACATCAGTCCCCAGGCATTTACAGGAAAAGGTCTCGTCGCCCTGCGGTGAACCGGATACTCTGTCTCCCAGTTAAGGGTAAACCTAAATCTGTGCTGGCCGAGGACTTTGCGGAGTGACATTTCTGTCTCAGGGTCTTCTGTGGGGACCGCATTGCTGACGCAGGGATTTAGCATCACGGAGCAGGAGCCGCTTTCCGGCTCCAGTGAGTAATGTTCCCCTATTTCAGATGGAAAAACACTGAAAATCATGATTTTGGCCCTCCAAGTCCAGCTCTCCGTGGCTGCCACGGGGAACACTGTCTCTCGTGTTGCTTTGGCAATGACGGCCAATTGACCACAGTAACAGGGACTTTGATTTGGTGGCGCTTGACATCTTAAAATTTGCTGAAGTGCCCCACGAATGGTAAGCAGTCCGGAGCAAATGTGCCTTCTTGTGTCCAGTATTTTAAGAAAAGGTGTGTGGGGGTGTGTGTGTGTCTTTTTAATATTATAAATTATATGTATACATTATTTATATTTATGTATTATGTTATTTAATACATATAAATTGTTTCAAAGCAGGCTCAGGGACTCCCTAGCTAGATATTTTAAGGCCGTGTCTGCAAAGTGTGAACTTGGGACCGACTGCAGCTTCGTAGGCACCTGGCTTAGGAAGCGCTAGCTCTGTTATTTCAGCCCATTTTTTTTATACTCACCTAAGGATATTTTTCTATTTATTTTCAGATAGAGTGGGAGGGAGGGAGGAAAAGAAAAAAAGAGAGAGAGAGACATCAACATGAGAGGGACACATGGACTGGTTGCCTCCCGCACGACCAACCAGGGCCGGGGACTGAACCGCAACCGAGGTACGTGCCCTTGACTGGAATCGAACCCGTGATTCATTGGTCTGTGGGCCGACGCTTTAACCGCTGAGCCAATTTTTTTATTCCTGAAGAGGACCATGACCTGCGGCCACCTGAGTAACTTTGCCATTTCCCACAGTGTTGTCCTGCTCAGCCAGAGAGAGTTCTTTGTGGAGGTCAGGAGCCTCCCGCATGACTTACGCTCCAGCCATTGCGTTAGCTCCGTCCTGTCTTCAGCTCCAAGTCCACACCCGGAGCCCACCTAGCTCCTGGCCCCAGCCACTGTGCTGGTCTCACTTCCTGCCTCTCTGGAGGCAGCCAGGCCCGAGTTCGAGTCATCGATACACTTACTTCACCTACTTAAAAGCAAGTGCAGCATTTCTTTTTTTTTTTTTTTATCCTCACCTGAGGACATTTTTTCATTTTTTGTTCAGACAGAGTAGGAGGGAGAGAGAGGAAGAGAGAGAGAGAGAAACATCGACGTGAAAGGGCCACATCGAGTGGCTGCCACCCGCACGACCTACCAGGGCCGGGGACAAACTGCAACCGAGGTACATGCCCTTAGCGGGAACCGAACCCGGGTCTCTCCGGACCGCAGGCCAATGCTCTAACCGCTGAGCCAAACCGGCCAGGGTAGCATTTCTGTACTAACTGGCAGGGGCAGAACACACATCTTATAAGGTCAGAATAAGCACTGTGTTAACTAGCCAGAGGTACCAGGTGTTGTCCATGTGATGTGAGGGGGCTGCTCATAGCCGGGCCAGAGGCAGCCCAGCTCCGCAGAGCTTTCCTGTCACTAGGAAGGGATCTGCAGCGACAGGGGTCTTGCTGGACCTGGGATGTCCGTGCTTGTTGCTCACCTGCCCATTCATCCCTGGGCTCACATCACCATTCCAAAGGACTGCAGGACAATTTTCTGTCCTTCGTTTAAAGAATATTTGCAAACCCGGCTCAGTCCCACACCCTCGTCCAGCCAGAGACCATGGAGTTGGTGCCCCTCGGCCTCGGAATGGCTCTGTTTCCTGCCTTCCCAAGTGCACCCTCACCTCTGCTTTAATAGCCTTCATCTGTCAGGAAACCATTTTCACAAATCACTGTCCCTGCAGGTAGTTGGAAGGAACAAATGAGATAATTCCCACCATATTCCCAGCATAGAGCCAGCTCACAGTAAGTAGTCTATAAATGTTAGCCACTATTATTAGCATTATTATTCACTTGCCTTTTGCTTTGCACAGACTTAAATATGTGCTGTATCCTATATAAACCTTTCATTTCCTGCCCTCAACCTTTCACCTTGCCTCAGAAGGCCTTTTCTCCTGTCTTTGCCAGATGCCACCGGTCCCAGTGCCTGCCACTCCCTCCCCGCTGACCTCCGCCTGGAGGCGCGCTCACTCTCTCCTCTCCCTCTCCTGGGCTCTGTGCGCCTTCCCTTCCCTCCAGCACAGCTCCTTCGGCTTCTTCCACCTTCAGTCCATCATGGAGCAATACTTTTAGAAGATGCAATTAAAAAGAAAGAGGCAATTAAAAAATACAAGCCCCAGTTTTTTATTATGAGCAATTACCGGACATAAAACTAGACTGTCAAATTTATGTGCAAGGTTTTTCAGGCTTACTCTTGGTTTCTGTCTTTCTCTTGTCCCAGATCGGTAATGACCAGGTCAGGGAGCAGGTCAGGGAGCAGCCCTGTCCATGAGGTGCACTCTGAGCAGTGCGGGCTGTGTCATCTCTGTCCCCCTGGTGCAGTGACTCGGGTACACGTGGCATCCAGTGCCCTCAAGCTCCCACACCTGCAGGAGCCTTGCACACGGAGGGTGCTTGATAAATTAGTTGAACTGAATGGATGAATAAATGAATGCACAACAAATATTAGTTGAATTGAATGAATGAATAAATGATTGTGCGGAGCATATTTAAAACTCATAATCCTCAGGAAGAATTTTCTTAATGAATGGCATGCCAAAGGGATTATAACTTTTTCTTTCCCTTTTATAAAATTCACTCATTTGCATTGCATATTAAGACTCATTCTTTTTCTCAGTTTTCAAAATCTTCTATCTCTGATAGATAAATGGAGATGAGGTTTATACTTTCACCAGAGTATGATCATACTTGATAATATCCTGAGCAGCAAGACATAGAGGAGAATCTTAAGATTCTCACTAAGCACATACCTTGAGCTTCAGTGAGAGTCAGAATTTCTGAAGTTAATAATTGCTAATTAGAGAGCATAAGGAAGAGATTAGATACTTATATGTATATGACCTTGACAAGAATAATTACAAATCAAGGACCGTATTTGAATTAAGAGAGGTAAAAGTTTATTTTGTAGTATTGCCTTTAATCACCAAATCAATGTTGGGTGAAAAAAAAATCTCTCTCCCACGGTGTCCTTCTCCTTGAGGAATGTACTCTGGCTGTTGTCAGAGATGTGGAAAGGGACCAGTTCCCCAGCCGGCGGGGATGCTTGCCAGTAATCTCTGCTTCCATCTCAACAAAAGAGAAACCCAGCTAGCCACCACCCATAACCACTTACAGGAGGTTTTGAGATTTGAGGATAAGCTCTGTACATTCCTTTCTAGAAATCACATATTATTGTTGTTTCTTACCTTAAAAAAATAAAAGGAACTATCAAGTCCTGCAAGACAGTTTGGCTTTCTTCATTGTACTCCCTCACTGCATCTGGTCACACCGCTTCGCAGGCTTTTCAAGCGCATAGCAATCTCTCCTTCCTTCGGGGTCCACACCGCACGTCCCGTCCACGAGCAGTTCTGGAGGTCTCCTGTGTGCAGCTGCAGTAAATAAACAAGACACAGAAGCAGACAGCTACACACGTGTGGTTGACAGTCTGTTGCACAAGTAATTACAAGAGTGACGCGTCTATGGGAAGGAAGTGCAGAGTGCAAGGAGTGGGGATTGTCGGGTGGACATTGACCCAGTCAGAGAACGGGCTGGTCAGGGACGGTTACTCCAGGGAAGTGACATTTCAGCTCAGACAGGAAGGATGCATAGAAATTAACCAGAGGAAGTATGAGGAGCTGGGGGGTCGGTCTAGGATTTACAGATGATTCTGTTCTCTAACCATCAGTTCTACCAAGACACGGGATTATGGATTACATTACTCACTAATAGCTCCAGGTGCCAGCTTCTTATTTTCCCACTCATAGAATTCAGTAATATAATAAAAGTCACTCACAAGTATGTATTAGTACTTACTGTGTGAGAAGCCCTGTAAGTGTGCAGCAACTCTCTCAGTTGGATATTATGATTGTCCCCATCTGCAGAGGGCGAAGCAGAGGCAGAAGGCTAAGTGACTTGCACACGGTCACATGGCAAGCGTGATGGAGTGACGATGTGGTCACTGAGCAGTCTTTCCGAGTTGTGCTTCTAACAACGATACTGTTTTGTGTGTGCTACAGGCAAAAAGCATCTGATGTTGTTTTTAGTATTTTGTTGTTGTTTCTAATACTAAGTAAATCAACCCCAGGAAAATTATTAACCATTTAATCAGGCTAGACTTAGTTATCCCATTTCCAGAGGGTCTTTATTTAACTGAAAACAAGGTGGGCTGGAAGAGGGCTTGCCGATGGAACCATCC
Organism: Tadarida brasiliensis; assembly: GCA_030848825.1. NCBI lineage: Eukaryota > Metazoa > Chordata > Mammalia > Chiroptera > Molossidae > Tadarida > Tadarida brasiliensis. The sequence continues at coordinate 193,323,311 of CM061257.1, read as the reverse complement.
ATGAACAGAGGCAATGATGTAAGTCTTAAGAAAATGTAAACACCTGGCTTTAAATCTCCACTTTGCTGCTTTGCCTGATCCCAGGACAAACTTGGGGGGATTTTTGTGAGAACTAACTTCTGTTCATTCCTCACATATTTTGGGGGTAGTGACGATTACCCACTGTTTTGTTTTGTTTGTTTTTAAGTGCACAATTTGATGAGTTTAATAAATACATAGACCCGGGAATACCCTAACCAGAAACAGAACCCTCCAGCACCTCGGACAGTCCTGTGAGCCGCTTCCAGGGAATCCTTCCCAGAGGGGCGCAACTGTTGATATTTGTAGGCATTGATGGGTTCTGCCTGTTCTAGATCTTTCTGTAAACTGACTCATCCAGGGGGTTTTCTTCCATGTCTAGCTTCTTTTACTCATCATAATTTTTGTGAGATGCATGCATAGTTTTCATCTATTAGTTCATTTCTTTCTATTGTTAAATAGCAGGGCACTCGATGAGCCCCCTCAGCTTGCTCCCCATGTTCCTGCTGGGGAGCGTTCGGGATGTTTGCAGTTTGGGGCTGCTGTGAGTAAGTGGCGTTGAGCATTCTGAAATAGATAACATTTCCATCCTTCTGAGTAATACCTGGGAGTGAAATGGCTAGTGGATAGGGTAGGCAGACACTTCACTTTATTTAATTGCCAAACCTCCAAAGTGGTGACACCATTTGACCATGTCATCAGCTCTACACCGGTCACTCCTCGTCCTGACCGGCACTTGGACTTGAACTCAGGGTTTTCTTTGTCGCTGTTGTTTTGTTTTGTTTGAATCCTCAAGGTTCACTGAGGATTGGACAGTGAACCCTGCCCCTGGAGCTTACCTCCCGGTTACGTGACGTGTTACGTGTTTAGCACGGTGCCTGTGGTTATCGGCTCAGTTTACTTTGTGGTGCTGCTGTGTATTGCTTTTTATAGGAAGTATTGGCACATTCCTAATTTTTTCATGAGGCTTGTCAAATAACACGGCAAAAACAGGTTTGTAGTTGTGGATGGCAAGTTAGATAATACAAGGTGATTTCGGGGTTCTTTGGAGGTCTTCATAGTGACCATTGTTGAATTAATCATACAACAGTTGGCCCAAGTTGTTTTAAGGTAGCCATGGTTGCCCGGCCAGTGTGGCTCAGTTGGTTGAGTGTGGTCCCATGCACCAAGAGGTGGAGTTCAATTCCTGGTCAGGGCACACGCCTGGGTTGTGGGCTTGATCCCCAATAGGGGCTGTTCAGGAAGCACCCAGTGTTTCTCTCCCTCCCTCTCTCCCTTCCTCTTTCTCTAAAAAAAAAAATCAATAAAAACATATTAAAAAATATATATATCCAAAGTGTTCTCTTTGGGAGTTACACCAGTAATTGTTGATACTGTGCGTTTCAGTGGTAACATTTTGGTGGTGACAAGGATCTGTACACTTTTTCTGTAAATGACCAAACAGTAAACACTTTAGGGTTTGTGGGAACAACTCTGCCTGCCAGTGCACCAGGAAAGCAGCCAGAGACAATACGACAACGAATGGGCCTCGCTGTGCTGTGTTCCAATAAAGCTTTATTTATAAAAGCAGGCCTTCAACCCACAGGTCAGTTTGCCAGTCTCTGTTCCAGGAGAAAATAAAAATTCTGTTAGCAGTCACAGTCCTGGCATTCGCTTTTTAAAGGAAAACATGAACGAATGCAACAAAACAACACTGACTCACTTCAGCCTCAGACTACACTCCGTGGAGAATTTTAAGTTTGGATTTGACTCTTGATGGTTTGAGTTGCCTGTTTTGCATGACCTTCTTTCCTGATTCTAAGACCAGTGTGAGGAAGAAGTTTTGAGAACCCAGAAAGGGCATCTTTCCTGGAATAGAATCCGAGTTCATCTGTCCCATGGGATTTATGTTTAGTAGAAGGAAGAATTTTCAGCAGTGAGGGCTTTGCATTACTGAAATGGATTACTGAGGAGGGTTACTGCTGGGAAGGATTTCCCTTCTCTAGATATTTTAAATTCTAGAAAGGCCGCACTCTGGCTGCTAGTTAACACACAGTATTGGTCACTCACTATCAAAGAATCTGACTTCCACCTTCTCTTGTCTGAGGTGGTTGGCTCCTGAACTAGCCTGAAGGCTGATGGTGGATGGACTTAGCCAGTTGTATGTTCTCTCTGGGAATTTGGTGATCAGCTTTGTAATATTAGCAAACTAGATTGAAGTCTCTAAATGGAGGGAAGGGAGAGGAAGCCAAGCTGAAAAAGAAAAGCTGAATCACTAATGTCTTTCAAGAAATGAAATTTTATTCAAGAAGCCAAAAGTGCCACAGGGTAATGGGACCATGACCAGCAAACACCTCTCCTAGATAAAAGTACATTTTAATTAACATATCAATAGTTTGTAGATCTTAGGTGTTTCCGGAGTGCTTGAGGGTGTTTGACAAGTTTTTCTTCCCTGAAGCTCTTTTGCTTTCTCTTTGAAGAACTATTTTAAAGAAAGAGAACCCCTGTCCCAATCTATTTTGATCTCAAGGATGTCTGATTTAATGTGATTTTCTCACGTTCCTACCAACTTGTCCAAGGTGAGGAATAATTCAGAGGAAAAGAACAAAGAGCTTTTCAGGAAATGGAGAAGAGTGGACTTCCTTTAAAAATACAAAATACAAAATACTGTAGTTTTGTACATATTGGCGAAACTGCCACTAGTGATTTTTAAACTTTTTCATTCTTAGATGGTCTTACCTGCATTTGGAGGCCTTTGCGACTCTGTTCAAATAGGCAGTCGTGCAGAAAAAGCTTGTGCTCTTCTCTGCCTGTGGCCTCCTGTGTGTTTAGATTTGGCTGATGGGTGTATTAGGAGCCAGCGGAGGAGAGGTGATTCCAGCCCATTGGATGCAGCAAGTAATTACTTTATGCCCACTGGGGAATGAATGCAGCCAGGGCCAAGGTGGGCAGATGCTGGCTGTGCTGTGATCATGTTCTGGAAGACGTGTGTGGGAGGGGAGGAAGGGTTCCAAGAAGACTCAGTGCCTTCTTCTGGGATTGTCAGGATGTAAATGGGTCTGAGGAAAGGGCCCTGTGCACAGCTTCCTTTACCATAAAGCTTACTTGCCATCCTTACCCCCTCTTTCCGCTTTCAGTTGCTCATAGAAAGACCTGCTTTGATGAAAATGAAAACACATTTGTTTTAAATCTGCAGAAGATTTAAGCATGGCCTCCTGGAGTTCTTAACTGGTTGGAGAAAAGATATACGGAGAAAAAGTGAAATGGAGCTATGCCATAAAAGATGCCTGTGTTTGACAGCGCCGGCCAGGCACTGTGGGGCGAGCAGTAACATTGGCAGGCAAAGTATGAAATGTTTAAGCGGTGGGGGTGGGGGAAGGTGGAACTGATCCAGGGTGGTGACGGAAGGCCTCCTGGGGGAGACGTGATCTGACCAAGGCTTTGAGGGGTGAGCAGGATCTGGATGGATGGGGAGGAGGCAGTCACGGGTGGTGAGTGTTATGAGTACCTGAAGAGTAGGCATGTATTGTTTTTTCTTTTAATCATTGCCTCTTGTTTGGTAGGTACTTAATAGATGCTTATTAAATGAATGAACAGTTCTTTTTATTCCTTTTCTCCTCTGAACTTAGCCTATACCACCCAGTTCAGAGCTGAATTCTGTAGTGTCTCACAGTATCAAGGCATTTCTCCTCTGGTTGGTCGTGCTGTGAGTGCTGCCTTGTGGGAAAGGCCTCTGTTCAATGTTTCTGCATCTCCTACAGGGCTGCCTGGATGCTGAGCACGGCGCAGATGCTGCCTCTCCTCTTCCTTATTGAACAAAATGGCCAAAACCACAGAATGCTGTGCTTTGATTGAAACTAATATTTTGTTGGGCACTTTGAGAAAGAAATCTTTGTAGCGTGAGCTGCTTCGGGGTCACAGAGAGCAGACCCCCCCTCTGCTTGGCCCTAGTGGGGATGAACCCATGACCTTGTTAGGAGGGTCTCCGTGCCAGCTCGTAACCCTTGATTTGCCTAGCAGCTAATTTTGTGCATGAACTTGGCCCATGCTGCCCTTACAGTACGTCAGCTTTCAGGCATGTGGACTTTAGTTCATGATGATCTAACTTGAGGGATGGGAGTGTTTTCTCTACATTGTGTGATGAGAGCTGATAGTTACCTAGTATCTATTATGTACCCACCAGGAAATGTGTTCAGTCCTTGGAATATGTCGTTTTATTCAGCTCTCACAATAGCCTTGTAGGTACTGCTTTTTCCGCTTTGTAAGAGAGAAGCTCAGAGCGTTGAAATGGCCTGGCCGTGGTCACACAAACAGTAGGTAGTGAAAACTGAATTTGAACCTAGGACTCTGACCCAGAGTTACACTTCTACAACTGCGCCATGATATCTCCAATGTAGTGGCACCTTCGTGGGTGACTAGGGTTGAATAGGCAGGCAGGAGAAAAGAGGTCATTTCGGAGGAGAAGCCATGATCAAGGCAATGACCTTGGCAGGAGAGGAGAGAACCTTTGGGGGATTGATAAGAAATCTTGAATTCCTGTGATTTGGTGGGGTTATGAAGGGTTTGAAAATTTTCAGATTTCACAGAATGTTTTGGGAGCCACTGGAAAATTTTTAACTACAGGGATGACATCAAATTATTAATTAATTTAATTATAAACACTTGAAGCACATAATTATGTGCCAGGTTCTGTACTGCAGCAAAATGTGCATTGTCTCAGCTCTTGTGAAATTTCGGTGGGGAAGACAGAGCTTAGTTACATTTCGTAAATACTGTATTTAGTTACCCACTGTAGAATGTGCTTCCAAATAAATGTGTAAGAGTATGAGAGGGTAATTGAGGAAGTGACTTTTGAGTGAAGACCCAAAGGGATGAGACAGAACTAGATGAGAAGAAGACTGCATGCAGAGGAATCGTTTATGCAAAGGCCCTGTGGCAGATGGAACTTTGACCTATTTGAAAAATTAAGGAGGTAGCCTTCAGTGGGGCTGAGTAGAATGAAGAGGGGATGGGGGGTTACATATGTATGGAGAAATAGACAAGAACTAAGTCGTATCTGGACCTTACAGATGATTGAACGATGTCAGTCTTTATCCAGTAAAGTGGCTGTATGCTCCTTAGGTGGCCGTGTGTGGTGAGCAGGGAGATGAAGATAACTGTGAAAGTTGCTAGTGACTAAACCCTGATGATAACTCCTCTACTGCAAAAGAAAAGGCAGAACTCAGAGGTACCGTCCTCCTGTTGTGTTTGCAAGCTGTTGACACAACCTGGAAAGGTTAAGAGTTTTCAACAGACTTGTCAGAGTTTGTGTCCTACGGAAACTGACAGAGCCTACAGGCTGAGGGGCTAATTTTAATAGAGATAACCTAGGTGGGTTTGTTAATTTCCTTCATTCCCTCGATGACCTGTCTGCATAGCGTGAAGGTGCTTTGATGTGACTAGGAGAACAGAAGGATATTTTGTGCATAGCCAACCGTGAGAGGGATGCTGGTTTTGCAATGAGGAAGCGCAGGAAGATGACAGGTGAGTTGTGGGAAAGGGGGGAGATTAGAACAGGTGTGTCTTTTCCCACCTTCCCAAGTGCAACCTTGTTTATCTAAGCTTCATCTTTCTTCTAGCACAGAATTAAGTTTTATGAACTCAGGGTGTCCAGAGTTCCAAGGGTATTAAGCAAGTTGGCGAATTATTTTGTTCCTGGCAGTGAGAGCGTTAGGGGAAGGGAACAGGCCCTCCTCTTTCCTCTGATTTACTGAGCGTGTTGTCATGCCTCTTTGGTTCCATAAAACTGTGGTGCTTGCAGAGGGCGTTTTAGGTCCAAGCTCGGGCCACATTCTGCCTGTTTGAATGGACAGGATGAGGATGGCCTCTCCCCTGCGTGCAAATGACCGTGGTGCCGCCTTTGTCGAGTTCTTCGCTGGCGGCGGTCTGTGGGATCAGTTCTCAGGCTGAGTTGCCAGGATCCAGTTCTGAGGGGGACTTGCCAGGGCGGTGTGAATGCCGTGGGAATTAGAATGGATCTCTGAGTCCTCTGCGCCCGCTGCCTTTGGGTCTTTGAGCTCTCCCCACCGCGGCAGGCGGAGTCTCCACAGTGTGGACGGGGCCAGACGCCGGGGAAGGAACGGGGGCTGCACCCTTCTTGTCGTCCTGGTGTCTGTGAGGGGGGTTGTGTCGCCAAGTCAGCTCAGTGTGGTGAGGGTTCTGCTTCTGAGTACACCACCCTCTCTGTGAGGGCTCGGAGGAGGCCCTCCACCCCTGCTTTACATCACGCCAGTGGAAGTCACTCTCAGCCTCGATTCATTAGGATCAAGGGGCTTGAGGAGATGAAAGAGGTCCTCAGTAACCCCAAGTTTGCATCCAGTTAACTCTCAATTATCAGGCGGCTGCAGTCATGGTTATGTCCCCCACCCCAGCCCCATAAGCTCCGTGCCAGTCCTCTGATGCCAATTACTCAGCCCTGCCCCCGAGGGGAGGACAGCCCACGCCCCACTGTGCCTTCCTGTGGTTAGCCAGACCCTGTTTACTCCTCCCCGTACTCCAGAGCACACCACCTCCAGTTACCCACCTAGAATCAGTGGAAGGCCTTGAGAGCAAGGAGACATGAGAGTGTTTGCACAGAGACGTCTATTATACAGATTATCTCTCGGCAAAGCGTATAGTAGGCACGCAATAGATTTTTGTGTAGCTGTAACCCCACTGAGCATTCAACATTGAGAGACATTTAGATTCAGAGTACACACTAATTCTGAAATAGAGGGATGGGGTCTCTCGCTGGGCTTTGAGACGCAGCCGGTGGTCCCTCTTAGAAAAGGGTCCAGTCCATTTACTGATTTTGTAAAATACGGCCACAGAGGGGAGGGAGTGGTCAAGCAAGAAGAGGGTGTGAGGACTGGTTTATATTAAAAAAGGAAAGGCAGCATCTTCCAGATTGGAGCCCTGCAGACACAGGCTGGGCCCCGGGAGGAGGGGGTGCTGGGGAGTAGGAGATTGCAGCCCTGCAGATGCAGGCTGGGCCCCGGGAGGAGGGGGCACAGGAGAAGAGGAGCAGAGCCAGGAAGTGGTGGGCACAGCACAAGAATTTGAATCCGCCTCCAGCCAGAAAACAAAATTGTGCCGTTGACAGTAGGGGCCATATAGAAGGGAAGTGGGATTTTAAGACGGGCTTTGGATGTCAGGGGAGAGGAGCCTAGGGAATCAGAGCAGGAAGGAGGAGCTTGGGAAGCCGAGGTCCTCCGTGGTGGCCCTGACTGGGTGCAGCCAAGGCCAGAACTCACAGTGGGAAAGGCTTTCATTTGGTTGTTTTAAGGGAAGGATGTTTGTGGGCCATTTGAGGAAGAGGAGAGATTAGATTTCACTGTCTGTGTGACATTTAGTCAGGCATTGGCAAAACTGAGCTTGTCAAGTCGGCAGGGTTGAGGAGGGGGTTCTCCTATGGAAACCCCAAGAGTGGAGGCTGCACCCTGCCTGACATCTGTTTACAAGGACGAGTGCATGATTCGCCCACACATCCGCTTTCTTCATCGGAGCCAGGACCTGGACCGGCGTGGGACCTTGTGACAAGGACTGGAAAATGGACCTGAAGCTGGTACCAGCACTAGGATCCAGGGGGACGACCTGGGGCTTATTGATGTGCATTCTCAAAGTTCTCCTATCCCAGGTGTGTGCCTGGGAGATGGTTTGGGAGATGGGTCTGCCCCTGGTGGTCTAGGCTAGCTTCAGGAATGCATAAACACACAGATACACATGGGCCCTCACCTACACGTAAATCCATCACCCAAGAACTTGAGGGTTACTTCCAACGTTCATATCAAACCTATCCATCCCCGCTCTGGTCCAGTGGCCCCGCTGACTTCCAGTGGCCCTCTGGCCAACCTCTCACTTCTGCTCTTACTCCCTGTCTTTTCCTCCAGCAGGCTACAGCAGGGAGAATGCTCTTTTCTAAATGCAGATCTGGTTCTGTCTCTCTCCTGCTTGGAGGCTTTCTATCACCCTGAGAACAGAATTAAAAGCCCTTCAGGTTTACAAAGCTTCACTTGATTTTATTTTGTTATTTGAAAGGAAGACTATTTTCTGGACACTCAGGGAAAAGGAAAAATTAGATTTCCACATCACTTCTGCTTCACCTTATTGCTAAATTCTCATCTCACTGACCTATCCGTTTCTTGAATACATCAAGCGCTTCCGCACCTCAGGGCCTTTGCACATGTTGTTCCCCAAACCTAGAAAACTTTGTCTTCTCCTTTCTCCCCCTGGCTAATTTCTACTTATTCTTCCAGTCCCAGAATAAATGTAATCCCTTCCGCTGTGTCTCGGGGTCTCTTATTACCCTTATGTTTCTTCATTCACTTTGTTGGTTTGCAGTTGGATATTTATCTGTGTGAGTACTTGTTCAATGTCTGTCTTCTCCATTAACCATAAACATCCTAAGAGCAGGAGCCGTACCTGTTTGATTCCTCTTCATGTCTCCAGTACACTTTAAATATCGATAGAGTAAAAGAATGAATGATTGAGTGAATGCATTATAGCAGGTGCTGTGTCCCTATTTGTGCTTCCATGTAGAAGAATGTAAGCATTTATTTATTAATTTGCTCATTCTACAAACGTTTGCAAGCCAAGAATAAGGGGTATTTCCTGCTTCAAGGGGACGCTATTGGAAGAGACAGCCTTAGAGTAAGCTAATATCCCACACAGTGGAAGAGATGTTCTAACAGAATGATAGACAAGGCGGCCTGGGTGCACAGTCCCTTGTGCTGGTGTTCCAGGGAGGTTGTTGAGTATAATTTCCTGAAATTAAAGCTGCTGAGAATCAATGTACCAGGGAAGTGATTAACCATTCCCAAATCTCATCAGAAAGACATTAACCTGAATTGTAAGGATTGTAAGATAAACTGGGATCTAGTTCATTGTAATGTGAGGGCATGTGCCGCTGACAGGTAGTGTGGTGGCTGATAAGGAATATTGAAAAGGCCGGGAGAGCAGGTGTGTACCAGGGCCCCTCGCCCTCTGGGGGCTGAAGGCGGCCATTCTGAATGAATGGTCCCCCTCTCGGGCACAGATAGCCCTGGAGTGGAGAAGGCAAACCATTCAGCTTCTCTCGTAGCACGTAGTCCTCGCTTTTCAAAACCCTCTTACAAGTTAGGAGAGCGTTTAAAAATGGACCGCCCGTTATCAGATGTTGGTGGGGAGAGGTAAGGGAGTAACCTGTGGCTCTTTTGAATTCTGCATGTAATTTAACATGATTGACAACTTTATGGGACTTAGTAAATTAAACATGATTCCTCCTTTTCAAAGTGATGTGTGACAGGAGGTAATAGTACTGAATCCCAGTTGACTCCTTCCAGAACTGTCTTCATGTACGCCAAAAGAATGACCTTCGATGATTACTGTGAGAGTATCCTACACCCGGGTTCCCTTCACCTAAGGGCAGACGGGTTTGAACTTTATTTCCTGACTTGATGAGTATTTCATGATAAACCAGTTCTGGCCCATTAACTTCACTTCTCCAAATGCAGGTTTTAAAAGTGTTTCCCTAAAGGAGTTGCCACTAAAAATGGAGCGACTCCAACTTGCTGGAAATAAAAATGGTCAGAGCTAGACATAATACATGATCTTGATGAAAATTGTTTTTTGGTTTTCTTGTAGAGCGCGCATGTGTGTGTTTTCGTTTTGAAGTAATAAGTAACATGTATAAAGAAAAACCAGCCTGTATCTGATTAGCAGCCTAATGTCCAATAACTGTTCAGAATGCTTGTGAAGTAGCCCACCCTCCCATTCTCCTAGAATTTTTCCTAATTATCTAGAAAATTAGACAAGTGAGGTAATGTTCTAAGAAAGCCGTCCCTACCCTGTGGGAGGATTTAGGGGAGAACAAGACAGATGGTCCTTTTGGAGATCATTGTAACCTGCATTTACAGGGGCGCCTGCCTGTGGTAGAGACTCATGTAAATGAAGTTGCCCCAGCCCTGCACTGGGAAGTTGTGGAGGGAACCACATGGTGGAATCCACTCCTTGTGGGGTGTGATCTCATCCAAGGTGAGTCTGCAACTCCCACTTCAGTTTGAGTAAACAGGCAGAAGTGAATGGTCACTGGGGTAAACGCCGTAATTAGGTATGTTCTTAAGATTGTAGAGCGATTCTTTCATACCTTTTTAAAATCGACAATATTCAAGCGAGAAATTTTCCCCACAGATGTTTCAGCTAATTGCTCCTTCCAGGTAAAGAATGGCCCCATTTCTTGGTCTGTCTGATGACTTTTCATTTTCTGCCACAAACTAACCTAATTTGCAAATGAAAAATCCCACCGAAGCATCCATTGCCTGCAAGGGAATTACAGGCGTGCACCTTTGGAAGTGTTCGGTGGAACACGCGGTTGCCTTTTAAACGAAAGACTTATGATCTTAATTCACAGTTACAATAACAATTGTTCCTAAGCGGTGCTTATTATTTTTAAAAGTTTAGACATTACAATAACAGTAATCAAGAGGAGTTATAGGAGTAATTGTCAAGACTTGCTTAGTACTTCCTGTTTGTAGGGGAAGAGTTTCCTCAAATCACACCAGTCTCCTGTTGATACATTTCACTGATAGTCCTTCTGGATCAGCGGTTCTCAACCTGTGGGTCGTGACCCCTTTGGGGGTCGAACGACCCTTTCACAGGGGTCACCTAAGGCCATCGGAAAACACATATTTCCGATGGTCTTAGGAACCGGGACACCGCTGCTCCATCCCTCTCCAGGCGGGTCCGCCCACGTGCAGACATGCCCACACACAACATGAGGGACTGTGTGAAAGGGTCCCGCATCAGGAAGTTTGAGAACCACTGCGCTAGGTGATTGCAGACTGGAAGCCCTCTACAGCTTCCTGGGAAGAAGAGGAGGAGCGGTTCTCGTCCAAGCCCCACAGATCAGCTGGGCTTTAGTAGAAGCCAATAGGATTTAGACCAGGCAGAGGGCTCGGGTTTGAGTCCTCGTTCCTACGGTTATCGACGCTGTGACTGTCCAAAAGGTTTTTTTTTTTTTTTTTTTGGCTTGAGCATCAGTTTTCTCAACTGTGAAGTCAGAGTTAAATGCCAGATCTTTTGTGTGGACTGAGATGGTCCTGCACGGGAGAGCTGCAGCGGTACCTGGAATGAACGGCCGTAGGATGTCAGGCTGAGTCCTCGTTATCATCCTTATGGTTAGGGCAGGGGAAGCGATTGTAGCCCAGACAGTTATTTAAAATGAAAACCTACGTGTGCAGGTGAGTTATCCAAGGAAAGCTTCTACATTTGTCGACTCCTTTACACTCCAGTTTAAAGCTGTATTTTATTCATTTATTTACTCCAAAGATATTGATTGAGCTCCTACTGTGTGCTGGGCACGGAGGATAAAACTGTAAATGAGACAAAGTCTCTTCTCCGAGAGCATTTCTCCTCCAGGCAGAGGGAAACAGCAGTAGAAAGTCCTGGAGCTGGACAAGCTTGGAGTGCAGGGTGGCTGTCGTGAGCGCACCACAGAGGAGGAGCCGAGGTTGGAGAGAGAGGAAAGGTGGGACGTGAGGGCTTGTGATTTTGGGGAAAGGGTTTGGATTTTACTCCAGGTATGTGGCAACTCCTTTTATTTACTTAGCACGCAGAAAGCCCTTCACATTTTGAATGTTTGGCTGCCTCTGCGATGTGCCAGAACAGCGTATGAGACAAGGCCGACGCCTCTCGTTCAGCCCATCTCCTGCTGGTCAGTCTTACCTGTCCTTCTGGTCCCTGCTCCAGTCTCATCTTCCATAAGATCCTTCCCAGTCTTCCCACTTGCAATTGCTCCCCCTTCTGTTTGCCTTTTCCCTTTTATAGTACTTCTCACATTCCGCCTTGTTTAATTCCTGGTGCTGGTCTCCTCCTGTGGTGAGAGCCGTGGGCTGCCAGGGCCTTATGTTCCTCCCTCTTTCTCTGCATCTGTGCCCTGCCCTGTGCCTGCGACGTGGGAGATGCCCAGTACATATTTATCAAGTGGAAATAACTCAGATCCGGAGATTAGGCTAGCAGGGAATAGTTTTCCAAAGCATTGCACCAGAGAGAAGCCCAAGAAAGGGTTTCATTATTGTATTTGTCTTCACGTTTCAAGGACTTTATAGACTCACAGATATTATAGTCCATTTGTTTCATTTGCTTGATGGATTTAATTGAGAGGATTGTTAACCTGGAAACTTCAGAATTAAATTCCACTTCAAGGGAGGGCATTTCTATCCATTTCTAAAATTCCAAACATAATTTATACTTAAAAATTCACACAGTTAGGAAAATGCACAAAGTAAAAATATTAAAATCAACCTCTTATATCCTCAGTGTCACCCCTATTCAGAGCTAATCATTGCTAAGAATTTCTTGTTTGTTTTTCCAGAATGTTTCACCTGATATCCCAGTTCCCTTTGTCCATGTCGGTAATACAGACTTGCCTCATGTCACGACTGGCGCATGGTCTTCCCCAAAGTGGGCATGTTATTTATACTTCCCCTTATTGAGGGCTATTTAGGTTGTCTTCTGTTACAATGAACTCAGCATATAACCACTGTACCACTCAAATGGTATATTTTGCTGAGCCAAAATATGGGTGCATTCTCCATTTTTTTTTTTAGAAACATGCATTTTCGACTACCTACTATGTGTCTGGCGCTTTGCTTCCCTAGCTTTCCAGACCACACAAAGGCAGCTTAGATATCGCTCGTGCTGTCAAGGAGCTCCTTGTCTGCTGGGGAGCGGGCTCTACCTAACACAGCGTTTGAAAGGCAGCCTGGAGGAGGGTGCAAGGTATGAGGTGACCTAGAGGGAGAATCGCCAGATTTGCTGGTGGGTGTCAGGAAAGGCTTTGCCAAAGAGGGGCTGGGCTTTTTAAATGGGGGGTGAGGTGGGGGGTGATGGTCTGGAGAAGGGCATTTGGGGACAAAGAAAAGCATCAGGGATGAATGGTGCAGTTGTGATTTAGGATGTTGAGGGAGGGAGAAAGAGAAAGAGATGAGATTGAAGGAGTAAGCCAACCAAATTGCAGAGGCCTTTGTCTGTAAGAAGGAGTTTGGAGTCTTTCCTGAGCTTTGTTCTCACTCCACTGCATTTAATGCAAATATGCAAGAGATTGCTGCATATTCAAATCCACATCTTTTAGAAAGAAGTTCTCTGCTTTTCAATGAAACCTTGCTAATAAGCTAGTTCAAGAGTATATATAGGTGCTCTTATAGTGTGCAGTGAATTTCAGCCCCTGGGTTCTGGTAGCCCTGCCCCCTGGGTTCTGGTGGTCCTGCCCCTGGGTTCTGGTAGCCCTGCCCCTGGGTTCTGGTAGCCCTGCCCCTGGGTTCTGGTAGTCCTGCCCCTGGGTTCTGGTAGCCCTGCCCCTGGGTTCTGGTAGCCCTGCCCCTGGGTTCTGGTAGTCCTGCCCCTGGGTTCTGGTAGCCCTGCCCCTGGGTTCTGGTAGCCCTGCCCCTGGGCTAGCATATTTCTTGCCATCTCCCCACTCTCATCCTCCTTTACCTCTGTATGGAGTCTGTGTGCAGAAGGGCGAGCATCTTTTGCGGATCCTGCATCTAAATGGATAGGACTGGTCCCCAAGGATGTCAGCCTGGCAACCTTTAGAGTGTGAAATCCATTTAAAAGGGGATCAGGCAAAGAAAATCAGAGAGAATGGGGAAAGACTGTTTAGATGGGGTGGTTTATACAGTTAGTGGCTTTAATTTTTATTTCCTGGACAGGGTTTGAGAGGAGGACATGTAAGGTAAATTCTCCTGTGAAGTGCTTATAGAATTGCCGCTCCATCAGCAAGGAAACCGCAGACCAGGGCATAAGTACTGTGAATTTAAAGCAACCTTGGATTAAATTCCTCAGGTAAGCCTGCTAGTCATGTCTCCCCAGTGCATATTTATCCAGATGTCCTTTTGGGATGGGACAGGACCAATTTTTAATGACTGAACCGCCTCCCCTGGGTACTCAGAGGCTGCGTTTTGCTGACTGTGGAAGCTCTTTGTGTGAGCTCCACGGGTGGCTGCGTGTCAGGAAGATGCTGTTCCGGCTGCCTCCCCGGGAGCCTGCGCATGTCAGTTTCTCCATCTCTGAAATGGGGATTACAGCCGCTCTCACTGGGCCTCTGTGGTAACAGATAATTTTGTGCAGGACTGTTTGGTTAAGAAAAATAAAGATTTATGGTATTAAAATATGCATGTCTAAAATAGCTTCCAGTGCTATTTGGCTGTCTTTGCCTGAATTTCACTATGTCTGTAAGTGAGATTCAGCACTTTTTTGTGGACGGTGAATTGTAGCTACTAAATGAGCTTGTCAGTCTCTGCTAAAGAACAAAATGTCCTTGGATTTCCCCCACACTGAATTGCTTTGTGTACTTCTACTGGAGTGCTAGATATGGAAGGCACCCAATTCCGACGTTGCCCCAGAAGGCTGCAGCTCCACGGGGGACACTGGTGTACACGGCCACTCCCCAGAGCCACGGAGGCGTGCTGGAGCCTCAGAACTGGCTCTGCCACAGACCAGGCTTCCGTGTGGGTGTGGGCCTGGGCGCGGTGCTGCCCTGTGGGCCCTCGCTGTGTCATCTGCAGAATCCCAGCTCTGGGACTTATCGGGAGGAGCCAATCTTTCGTTACTCTCACTTCTTCCCCTTGGGGGATGGATTTGGGGAGTTTTTCTTTGTGGCCCATGATTCATCATTCCAAGCCTCCTGGTGATTATACAACCAGCAGCAGGAAATAACAATCAGATGCCTTTGGGGTACATCTTGTCATTCGTAGAGCTGGGTCCTTGGTGTGAAAGAAGGGCCAGTTTGGAAGTGTCCCTGACTTTTGGAGAGTACTTTGGGATCCAGGGGACTCCTGGGTGTTTGTTCAGGCCTCTGTGGGCTGCCTCCAGATGAGAGGAGGGGACAGGAAACAATGGGCTCTGGGGTCTCCAAGCTCCTTTGACTCCATCTCAGACAAGCATCCTTATTTGACATCTGATTTGCCTACTGGGTTTTGCATAAGGTTTAAAGAAAGGGTTCTGGTGCTTTTAAAAAAAGTGTTTAAAACCTCTGGTTTATGCACTCTCTGATTTTGTGTCCTTGGACAACCTTGGCGCCCTCTTATCTCATGCTCCATGAAATTGGAAAATGCATTTGTCCCCCGGGCCCAGCCCCCAGCCTGAGCTGATATTTACAAAGTTGCTAGGGTTCCTCAGATGGGTAGCCACTGACCTTGTTTAGTTGTATCAAAGTCTTTTTATTAGTGGCTTTGTATATGGCTTACTTTAAAATCATTAATACATGTTATTAAATGTGCTTTCTTTCCAGAAAATAAGCCTTTTAAAATGGGTTGTCTTTTTTCTTAATACATTTTTTTAAAAGTATCTTTCTGGTAAACAAATCCCTATTATAAGTGTCTGAAATACTTTCGGAACCGGCCTCCTGTGATGATCTGTGCATGTCCCCGTCTTCCCTGCCCTTCAGACCACCTGCAGCATTCACCTATCCGGGCATCCTCGCTTATGCCGGGACACGCCAGCTCACTCCCACTCTCCAAACCCCTGGAAAAATCTGAAACGAGGATCTAACCGGTGACTACCTGATGATAGCTTTGCACCCAAAGGAAGGTCTGTCTGTCCATGTTCTGGATCCTCTGACTCCTTCAGCAACCTTCATTGAGGGCCCGTGGGTTTCAGGCACTGTATTGGGCACTGAAGAATCAAGGTTAATGTAGAAAAAAATAGGAACCCTCAAGGAGAGGCAGTGCCTTTTCTCTGGAATCCTCTTTTTTCTGCCTGGCAAAATGTGGGTTCATCATTCAGTAGCCAGCTGAAATAGCAACTGTTGTCAGTTCTTCACTTAGGCAAAGGAGCTCCTCTCTCGTTCCGGAGGCATTGTAACATATAGCTGTTTTTCTTCTTCTACAGCAAGGTTATTGTAGTTAGTTGTCTGTAAGGACTATGCCCCGAAGGTCAGCCAGCAACTGGGTCATGTTTGTCATTGTATCCCCAGCATCTCACCCAGCCCTAGATACCTGCTAGTCATTCAAACAATATCTCCCTTTTCCTATGGGACCTGGGAATAACTTATTCCTCCCCTTCTATGACATTTATCTCTTTCCACTTTTAAAATAATTCTTTATCTAGCTGTTTTATCTTTCTTCCTGGAAGGTAAGCTCCCTGAGGGCTGGCCTCTTGTCTAATTCATCTTTGTCTTCCTCCTAGAGCCATGAACACAGGCTGTGCTTGGTGCATTTGGGGGACCTTATCACATCTTGTTTGAGAGCCCGTGTCATTGCGAGGAGGCTCCTTGTCTGAGAATGTGAGCGCGTCCCTGGGTTGTCCTCTGGCCAGTGGATTGGACATCACCTGGGAGTGGGGTGGAGAAAAAGCTGGGCTCTGTACTGGCATCTCTTAAAACAAACCAGACAGCAACTGCTACACGGAATCTGTTTGTTATTTCCTTGTAGTCATATTTGATTAATTAGAGTGGGTAAGAGGAAAATACCTCTTTGAAGCCAATTTAATGGTCTAGATCTTGCTTCCTGTAACTGGAGGGTGAATCTCAGCCATCTAAATTTATAGCTCTTTCCATGGGCAAGAATTCTCAGTACTCTGAGATCTCTTTGGAATCGGTGCAAGTCTCAGTATTTTTGTGCACTCACCTAAAGGAATGGCCACCCCAGGAATGGATGTCTTGATCCTCTATCATTAGGAGAAAAAGTTGATACCCCTTGGCCTGCCAAATTCAGCAGCATGAGCCTCTGTCCTGTGCCCACGTCCAGCTGTGAGGCACAGCCCTGGGCTGTGTTGAACCTTGGTAAAGCTCTCGGCCGTCACGTGCCTCACGGGAGTTGGCAATGGAAGCAGGGAAGTTTGGAGTTGGCCCCTGAAGTGATATCGGCCCTCTGGGGGCCCAGGAGTGTGGGGGACACTGTTTCATTCTCTGCCAGCACTTCCTGCGCAAACCCCACTTTGTGGAGCTCTGGACCAATGTCCGCTGTGAGTGTGGAAAGATGGCATGTAGACCTCGTGGAGACAGAGAGATTATGCTTTGCTCCTTCCTCACCTTCTCAGATTGTTAGCTTCAGAGATGGCTGTCAAGTCATTGGTCATGATGAGAGCAGCTTTGTTCCAGTTGCTACCTCCCAGGGGTTGGTGTGCTGTCCTCGGGAAGGACCACGTCCCACAAGTCCAGATGGGCACTCTGGCTTATCAACGACTCACCTGTAGTCACCACCAGACTGTGGAATATATCCTGTGCAGGTCACTCTCCCAAGTGCTTTCCTGCGTCTCCCACTGTCCATGTAACCTCTGAGTACAAGGGTGAAGAACATCAACAGGTCGGCCGTTGGTGGTGGAGAGAGAATCGCATTGTTTGCTTGTGTCTCCAGGCTTAGGGGATAACGCCCCGATAATCGACCATGTGGCTGTGTGTCTGCATCGTTTGTTTGGCTTGTACCCTTGGCAGACCCCGTCCCGGATGGTCACCTGGTACAGGACCTCGAGCAGTATCTTGGAGAAGCTCTGAGTCCAGAATGGTCTCTAATGGCACCTGTGCGTTCATAGTGAAGGAAACTGGCCAGAGAAAAGGAAGCGTTTCTTTCTTTTTAAAAAATTTCTTTATTGCTTTTTTAGAGAGAGAGGAAGGGAGAGGGAGAGAGAGATAGAAACATCGATGAGAAAGAACATCGATTGGCCGCCTCCTGCATGCCCCTCACTGGGGATCAGGCCCACAACCTGGGCATGTGCCCTGACCGGGAATCGAACTGGCGACCTCTTGGTGCATGGGTCGATGCTCAACCACTGAGCCACACCGGCCAGGCTGGAAGCTTTTCGTTCTAGTTGGGATTTCAGAGCACTGATGCAGCAGGAAGAATCTTGCCCTGTTTTGTTCACTGATCTCTTTGTGGGATAACTGAGGAGATGGTGGACCTGGGTCGCCTGAGGGAGACAGCGGCCGTCAGTCTAACTAGAGGGTCTGAGAAAGCGAGAAGGAGTACTTCCTCAGCAGAGGAGTCCGGGAGAAGGAAGCAGCAGTGTTCTGAGCACAAACGCTGAGCTGGGCAGTGTTAGCGTGGAAAAGGCTGGAGGTGAAATGTCAGAGTAGGTCTGCACCTATTTCATCGTTCACCTACGGGGTCTTCTAGCTTTCTCTGGGGTCTGTCTGGTGGAAGGAGCTGAAGAGAAGCCCTCAGCTCTCCCGTTTGAATTCCCTTAGCACACTGCTTCAAAGCCTCAGATGGTATCTGTTGACTGGAGGGGAAAGAGGTTTTTACTGTGGTTAGTCCTCACCATTCTTTGCACAATGCCAGCACCATCCAGGGCAGTTCACAACATTTTAATTTCCTCCTAAAATGTGCTTTCATTTCATTTTGCAATGTGTAAGCCCATCTGATTGTAGCCATTTAAGTACGTGGAGGCTGTTATTTAAGTGGAATCTTATGGAAGACACGCCCAGTGATCATTTTCATTCATATTTTCCCATTTCTTTTGGCAGCAATAATGCAGTATTTCTATTTTTCATTGTTATGTAGTGTTATGGGGAATATTCTTTGTGGGTTTAGATTCCAGAGTAGCATATGTGATTTTTTACTTGATAAAGCAGTATTTGCCAAGTAATTTTGTTGAAAAGCAGCCGTTTAGGCAGAAAGGGAAGAGCCTACTATAAAAAGAACAGGGCATGTTATGGATCTGCAGTGGGGCGCTTTGGCACCAGGAGACGTGGGCTCCCGTGAAGTCTGGAGGCGAACTTGATTTGATCAGACTTAAATTTCAATTTTCATTTCTTTGGGGGTGGTCTGCCAGCCTTCCTTTAAGTTAAGTGAGTTTCATATCTGCTTATCATTATCAACAAGACCTTCGATTATTTCTTCCTGTAGGACTGGTGACACCAAGCTAAACAATACAGGTGACTATACATTTATTGTAACCACGGAAACAATTGTCGATGATTTATTAAGCATTCTCTCTCCTGATCCCAAACAATACATATGTTGGCCCAAGTTCCCTGGAGGGTTAGCTTTTCCCTTATCATATAGACCAGTGTTAGCCTTATTTCTTTCTGGGTCTGTTCAATTGTTTGACAATGGTGTTGGTGTCTTGAGATATGAAAGCGTCTTGGGACCACCATCAAGTGTTGAAAATGTTTTATGAAAGTATTTCAAAGAAAAGTTTAATGTGTGCCATTGCATTACAAACCGGGAAAAACGGAAGCTTAGGCTATTCTTTTTCTTCGGTTGGATATGGATCCATAGGAATCATCCTTACGCTTCTCATTCAGCAGTCTGGGGCACTCCTCAGCAGAGGGATGTCCACTCTCCGTTCCCCGACGGAGTCTCTTAATGTGGAGCTGCTTGCGGATCAGTACAGAAGATTATATGACTGCTTCCCGTGGTTAATCTAAGATTGCCAGGGTGAGCAAGCTGGGTGGGCTAAACTGCTCAGCCCAGGACCCTCTTCCCAGGGGGCTTTGTGGTGTCCTTTGTTTGAGCAGGGTCGCCTGGTGGGATTGGGAAGTGGGGTCTTTGTGCGCCGGCCCCAGCGCGCCCTGGGCTTCCTGCGAGAAGCCAGCCCTTGGATCGCGCTCCGCAGTGGCAGGGAGCAAGGCTGACGGATGCCCATGTTGATGGCAGTTTGGCAGGGAGTCAAACTTTGGCCCTGAAGCAGAGGTGGCGCAATTAGACAGCTGAGATGCCTTCTCTAAACACACACTTTTAATTGATTTCAGCTTGTTCGGTTCACAAAGATAGAGCTCTGACACATAGCAGCCTTCTTAGAGGGGCTTATTTTTACTTTCCCTTTATTCAGCAGCGTAATTCAACAGCGACAGAAGCAACAATAATACAGAGCTCTACAGAGCGCGTATTTGGCATGGCTCGGATACAAAAAGTATTATTAAGAACTAATGAGTGAGATAGTTAGATGTTAACCGGAAAAGCATTAATGAGCAGAAGAGAATTCTGGCATAAACATCTGTTTCTGAAGCAGATGTTACCTTGCAAATCTGCTGCAGAAACGCCTGTGCAAATGGAACAGAGGACCGATTTAGGTAGCAGGCGGGACCGGGCCATGCTGCAAGGTTGTCACACACTGTTTGGGGCTGTCTCGAAACTCACAGATGACTTTGTGCGTCGAGGCAGTGAGTTTTGGAGGGCATTTTGGGGGGGAGGCGACAAGAGGTAAACAGGCGAAATACAGTGTCAGATCACAGAGAGCTGTAGACCAGGGATTGCTGCTTCGCGGGGGAGAGGTGGGGTTCCTGTCAACGGAAGAGCGTGTCCCTGGCCCCATGTTGTCTAGTGCGCCAGTCACTTCAGTGTATCTGAATCGTGGCTGTTGTCATCCTCCTGGGCTGGAGATTTCAGACCTTTTCTTCCCCAACAGAAATGACCTACCCTTCGGCCGACTGATTGGATAGCTTACTCCGTGTAGATGACAGCGTGGCTGGCGGGGTTAATGGTCACACATGCCAACATTACACAATGAGTGCATTTGAGCAGCTTTCGGTCCTTCATCCAAGACTCAGGAGGTGGCCAGATTTTTAGGGATTCCCAGGGGAGGCTTGGGTATTTTTTCAGAGCCTTCAAATGACACTGTGTAGGCAACTGCCTCGTTGAAATCCATGTAGGGACAACTTGAATGGGCTCATTTTCACTTGGTATCATGGAATAAACTTAGAGCTGGAAGGACTCTTTGAGATCATCTCGTTGGTCCAAACACCGCAGTGAACAGACAAAACACAAAAACGAAACAAGGTCCTGAAAGTGATTTACCTAGGATCCCTGGTGAGAGCGCTAGTCTCCAGAACCCATTCTCATGTCTGGAGTGCTCCCTACTCCTCATTCTAGGCCAGAACTCCTCTTCCTTCTCTAGCCTAGAAGGTCAAGGATGCAGAGTTCACTCTAGCGGAAACGGTCCCTAGGGAGAAGGCTCTGGACTTGCCTATTTGGTTCTTTGAAAGTTAGAAGCAGGAACTGGAGTGAGAGACAGTTCCAGCCCCGGCTGTATAGTTAGGATTGCCCTTGTGTGGCTCATTTGTTTATTTAGACCCACCCTCAGGATCATCATAAGCATGGTCATTGGAGTATTTTTTTAACCATTCATCTTTGGAAAGCCGTGTTTACCGACAGTGTGACAAGGCAGTGGCTTCTCTGGGGGCATCCTCTGAGCCTTACTTGAGCCGACTGCTTGTGCCCGCTGCCTGCCAGTATCGGGGGGGGAGGGGCTGCAGAGGAGCCCAGCAAGGCTATCCTGATCCCAGGGACCCAGAGGCTGCAGTGATGGTTTTTACTGCTGCTGGATGGGTCTACCCTCTTCCTCCCCAAAATCCAACAAAACAAGCGAAAAACCAAACAAATAAAAATTGTGGATCTGAAACCTCTGAAGGAGAATTTATTGATTAGGGGGCATTTCCTCATCTGTGGCTGTGCCCATACTCCAGGGCCTTCTGCCCGGGAATGCACAGAAGCAGCTCGGGGTGGCGTGGGTGTTCAGGATGTGTGAAAGGCGCGTCCCTTCCACTTGTACTATGTTTAGAAGAGATCTGGGTCTCAGTCCTGCAGACATGATGACTGCCTTTTATTCGTGTGTGTCTGCACACGTGTATGTGTGCTGTTCACGCAAGAAAGAGCATCAACAAAGCCCTAGTTGCATGAAACAGGATGATTTCCCAAGTTAGCGAGGTCTGAGTTCCTCTGGGGAATTCCCTCTCGTAGAACCAACGAAGGCCTTGGTGAAGAGTAGCCACAAATCTCCGACTTTTTCCCAGAGCCCAGGCATTTACTCATAATCACGAGGGGCTTTTTATGCTCCCTACGAGAAAATGGAACAGCTCATGTTAACAGAAAATTCTCAATTAATCCTTTTTGTTACGCTGGGGGCGCTGACTCATTTCTCTGGAAAAAACCTTTGCATCTGTCATGCAGCTCCTGGCCTGTGCCACGTGAATCGGGCATCACGTCAAGGGGACCTCGCTGCGCACCCGCCAGTCCAGGGACGCGCCATGTGCACCGAGCGTGCATTGGGTTTAGACACGGGAAGGCGCTCGTGGGGCTGCCATTTTGAACAGCGAACATTGTGTTTGTGACTCATCGTCTCCCTGACAGCCTTTCTCCTACCATTGCGACAATGACACAGGAGAGAGGGAGATTCAAGCAGCATTGCTCTGCCTTTGAGTGTCTCTCTTAGGTGACTCCTTCCATCACTTCCCAGTGCTGACACGCGAGGCTCTCCATAGAATTCTCTAAAACGTTTAAACTCTCTAAACAGAAAAGGCCCCTTTCTTGCATTATAGAATGAGTGTGTTTCCTCCCTGTGGTGACTTTGTTGTGAGTTTACTAGTTTACTAGCTCTTTGTGCTCTCAGGACCCAGCTGTCACCTCCCTTGATCCTCATACCAGCCCTCTGAGGTCCGTGTTACCCAGGAGAGCTCTGAAGCTTATGGAAATTCTGGGTGTTACTCAAGGTCACACGACTGGTAGGTGATGAAGCTAGAACTTGAACCAAGATGTATTGCACTCCCGAGCCCATACTCTTTCCACAGGGTGGCCCCCCAGCCCCTGCCACGCCATTCATGAACGTCATGGACATTCTGGGAGAAACCGTCCTGTTTCCTCTAACTGTGGCTTTGTTCATGTTTTTCCTTGCATGAGGAGTGCACACGTGCACACACACACACACACACACACACACACACACACCTGTCTCTGCTTCTGTCCCTTATGTCGACCTTTCGAGCCTGGGTTCAGACAAGGCCTCCTGCACGCTTGTCTTTGCCCTGCGCTTGTCCACGCAGGCTCCAGTGGCACTCTGCACAGCTCTGTTAGAGCACTTCCCATGCAGAGCATGTGTAGGACCTGTCACCCAGGCTGGCATGTGAGTGCCTGGAGGTCAAGGGCCTTGTTTCCGGGCCTACCCAGCCCAGCACCTGGCACATAGAGGCCTTGTGAACTCTGCAGAGCTGAACCAAATCAGTAGGGGAAGATTTCAAACCTAGGTGGCCTTGGGGACACAGATTACCTGCACTTCAGAAGGGGGGTGGCCTTGGGGACACAGATTACCTGCCCTTCAGCAGGGGGGTGGCCTTGGTGACACAGATTACCTGCACTTCAGGAGGGGGGTGGCCTTGGGGACACAGATTACCTGCACTTCAGGAGGGGGGTGGCCTTGGGGACACAGATTACCTGCACTTCAGCAGGGGGGTGGCCTTGGGGACACAGATTACCTGCCCTTCAGGAGGGGAGCGGCCTTGGGGACACAGATTACCTGCCCTTCAGGAGGTGGGGTGGCCTTGGGGACACAGATTACCTGCACTTCAGAAGGGGGGCGGCCTTGGTGACACAGATTACCTGCACTTCAGAAGGGGGGCGGCCTTGGTGACACAGATTACCTGTACTTCAGCAGGGGGTGGCCTTGGGGACACAGATTACCTGCCCTTCAGGAGGTGGGGTGGCCTTGGGGACACAGATTACCTGCCCTTCAGGAGGGGGGTGGCCTTGGGGACACAGATTACCTGTCCTTCAGCAGGGGGGTGGCCTTGGGGACACAGATTACCTGTACTTCAGCAGGGGGGTGGCCTTGGGGACACAGATTACCTGCACTTCAGCAGGGGGGCGGCCTTGGGGACAAGATTACCTGCACATCAGAGGCGGCATGGGCTGCATCCGTGAGCAGGTCTGGGAATGGCCCGCTAACGGAGGACATCTGCGCCTTTCTACTTTTCAAGCACTGTGTCAATCTCCACAAGCAAAAGGTTTGAAGAACTATAACATTTATGGCTCTCTGGCCATAAATTCACTGCAGAACACATAAAAAATGCCATTCCCACAGGGTTATGGCAGAGACTCAGCATTGCAAACATCTGCATCTGAGCAGTAAAGCTAACCTCTGGTGTGCCGCGCTCGCCTGTCACCGACATATATTAACGTTAGTGACAATCCGATGTGATTATCTGAGATGGCATTTTATCTGCCAACTGCAGACTTATGGCTTCTAAATGCCCAATTTGCCCCCTTTCTCATATGTTGTTTTTATAGGACTCAAATCACATGCAGAAATTAGTGATTAGTGTGGCTCTGCTTCTATTTTATTTTATTTTTTTGTTGCATAATGGGGTATGTATAAATTTTCAGTACTTAGATTGATTTTAGCACTCTGGATAGAATAGGCTTTCAAAAGTTTGTTAAACAGCTGAGTAAATTTCAAAGCATTATTACTTTACACTTGGAGATATTACTGAGAGCCGGAAAAAAAGAGTAGATTCCAATGTTGGCAGATAGGGTGTTTGAGCCAACAGGTTGTAATTAATTTACAAGGTAATTGGTTGGAGTATACATGTTATGCATCCCATCTTAAGGTTTAAATTGCTGCCATTATTTCCTTTCTGTTATTTATACCCAGGTTTGGCAGAATGTTTCTGTAAAGGGCTCGATAGTAAATATTGTAGGTTTGGTGGGTCCCATGCTCTCGGTAGCCACTACTCACCTCTGCCATTGAAATAGAGTGACAATAGACTATATGCTAGCAGAGGAGAGCGGCTGAGTTCCAGTAAAACTTTATTTACAAAAATAGGCCATGCGGTAGCCTCCGATCCAAACAAATACAGATTTTTCAAAGAGCTATTGGGAAATTTATGAAAAACAATTTCTTAGACCTTTTGGGAATGGACCTCTTCTCTGGCTCCTATTCCAACTGATAATATCTAAAGTGTCCACATCAAATTTTAAGTTAAAATATAACATTTTAAGTAAAAAAATCATTCTCTATCCTAGGGCTCTGATTTGTAATATTTATTTGATTTTAGTAAACCTGATGCATATAATACATTCCTAGTAACTGGCTTACTGCAGCAAAAATTTTCAAAAGGGAGAGGATCTGAGAGCCACACTGGTCTGGTGACAGTACACTGAATTATTTTCTCTAAGTTCTCTTTTAAAATTCTGTCTTGGCATGAGCTCTGTTGCATTTGAATACGTAGACTTTCAGATGGGCAGAAATATTTAGGCATCTGAAAAGCAGAAGCTTAGAACCAAAATTCCTTCTTAGACATAATCCCAGCATCACTAGCCCAGGGCTTTCTCCAGCTCACACAGGACCCCTCAACTCTGAGAACGGACACATGCAGGAACTTGCAGGTATCTCGTAGGTGAAGGTCAGATCGCCGAACAGCAGAAGGGTCTCTGGTTTTGCAGTTTGGAAAGGATTATAGAGCTGGGAGCAAGGTAAATATCTGAGAGTGTACCTTATGACTTCTTTTTCTATGGCTTTGAGTTATTTTTTATGCCCCTCCAAACAGTGCGTGAGACGACCAAATTTGCATGGCACCACTCCAGGTCACTCACGCAGGTTGCAAAAATGTGACCCAGGATAACAGCCGAGGCAGGTGGAGCCTATATCCTTTATTCTCATTCCTTCTTTGCTACTTTGAGTTGTTTCCATCTTGTAATTTCACATGGTTGCCAAGATGCCCGCACAGGTGTGGCCGCTGCTGACAGCCGGAAGCTCAGCCAGCAGCACTCCTCACCCTGTCTCTGCTGCTCGTCTTTGCCAGTGACCGAGCAGGAGCCGGGGACAGGAGGAGAACTGTGTGAGTGTGGGGGAGGCCTGTAACCTCCGTAGCCCTTTGTGGAATTCTTCATGAGACCAGAGCCAAATAGTTCTGACTTCTCTCATGCCACTGAGTCCAGGGACAGAGCAGTAGAAGCTTTGGGGTGGAAGATACCGTGGGCCAGTGATTTTCGAAGTGTGGTCCTCAGACTTGCAGCATCAGCCTCACCAGGAAGCGTGTTAGAAATGTACATTCTCAGGCCCATCGGCCAGCCTATTAAATTAGAATCTTTGCAGGTGGGCCCAGCGCTCTTTTCACACAACCTGTTAATAAGACATTTTAACATTATTATGCATAGTGAAGCTTGAGAAGTACCGTTTGAGTCACCATCCAGGCAGCTCTGTCCAGTCCATTTTATGGTTGTGGAAATTGAGGGCAGGTGACTTGTTCATCATGATGCAGCCGGTCTAGAGCTCTGTTCAGTGACACTGCCCATCTAGGTGGATTGCACGGAGGCCAAGGGCCTTGGAAAGAGATGACCGGGGTCCAGTGTCTGTCCACCACCATCCATGCCATGGTGGGGAGATGCTGGGGTTAGAGGACAAATGGCAGTTTGTGACTGAGAGCTCTCCTCCCACCCTGGGCAGCCTCTCTCCATGTAAAAGCCGGCGACCCTGCTGCTGAAATTCCTCTCAAATAAACAGCTCCCTAGAGTGTCCTTGGCTGAGCTGAGCAACAAGGGGGGAAGGAGCCAGGAGGGGCGGGAGGAGAATGGGCTCCCCCTACTATCATGTCAGTGCAATCACTGGGAATTACTGTTGAGGATTAAGAGTCGCTTGGGGATAATTCAGCTAAACTGGAGAGGAAACACACACATGCACACACACTCACACATGTGTGTGCACACACAACACAAACAGATTGCTAAAACTCGTGGCAGAAAACAAACAGCATAGGGAAAAAGGATGAGGGGAACTGAAAGGGCCGGCATGTTGAATAGGTGGTACAGGCTCCAGAATGATCTGTTTCCTAAACACTTTGGGTGAAGTTGTATACACAGTGTCGAGAGCAGAGCAGCTGCTCCCCAACTCTGTGCATCGCTCTGTTTCAGAACTCCCAGCATCCTTCTCCTCCAGGCATCTGTTACTGAGAACACTTGAAGGTTCTGCCAAGAGAGCTCAAACTGGCAAGAGAAGACTTGAAATTTAGAAAATGAGACACACACACACACACACACACACACACACACACTCCTAAAGAGATATAGCAAGTCCCAAAGAAAGTGACAGATATTTCCCAATATCTAGGCACCTCTTAAAAAGGTCAACTACATTATCCATGTCTTGGGATTGTCCTTGAGCTTGACAGGAGACCCCGGGAAGTTCGTGTTTTGCGTTTCCCAGAGGGGCTGTGGAACTTGCTCCCATTTTTTGATGTTGGGTCTCTGTGGCCAGTACCTAGAAGGTTTTTTCTTGCCATGTGGGGTGAATGTCCAGCCCGATGGGCTCCTCACAAGCCTGGTTAACGGAGTCTGAAAGAACCCTGCGCTTTTCCAGTGAACCCTGGAAGAGCTTATTAGTCCGGAGCACTCTGAAATAGAGGAAATCACTTGTCTGCCTGCACTGAGAGGCTTGGCAGAAACTTCAAGCGACAGAAGAGGCTTGGATCGTCTACGGTGAGCGCTCCCTCAGCCTCACGTGTCGCTTCCTGCAGGCTGGTGGCCGGGATGCCCCTCCGGCTGGAGAGCCTCATGCCCACTTCCACAGCTGAGTTCTGGGCTTCACACGTGGGTTATACCAGGAAGGGGTAGAAACAGCCCCGGGCTTTCCATGCAGGAGTGGCTTGGGGTATTTACATATGTTCTTAATATCACTTAGAGCCAAACAGAAATAAGTATTTGTGTGTTCTTTCTCCATTTTTCTTCATGCTTTTGGAGGACTTGATGATCAAGAGAGGTCTGTGTACTCCATTTTCTACTTGTCCTGCACAGTGAGGCTGATTCTGTTTTACTTCCCAGAGAGGAGCAATCCGCGTAAGGGAGAAGGGACTTGGGGGAGGCGGGGGGAGGTGTGGGGAGGTGCGGGCCCAGGGGTCTTTCTTTCCCTTTCCTGAGTTCCCCGTTAGCCTTAGAGCGCTGCAGAGCCCTTCTCCAGATAAACAAACACGGCAGCAGATGTGTCGGCAGCAGTGTATTCCGGGGTTATTTGGGACTGTTTAAATTGGGCTGCTTCTTCACCAAAGGATTTTGTGAAATATGTTAGGTTTTTGGACACAGAGATTTCCAGCCTCAGATTTAGAGAGGCTAAGAGATTAATTACCCTATCCCAGAAGGTCCATGTGTGTGCACAGCTTTGCATGGGAGAACTACCTCTTCAAGTCCAAATCAGCTAAAAGGACAAGTCTCTTCTTTTCTCTGAGTCCTGCAGGAACTGGACCTTCCGTGATCTTGCTCTGCCCCTCTGGATTCTGCCTGGAATTTTAATAATGATCACCATTAGTAGAGCTGGTGACCCATAGGACGCCGAGGGTGGAGAGGGAAGCCACGGCGGGCCTCAGGGAGGGGGCATCGTCCTGTCGGCCTGTGGTGGAGGTTCAGGGACAGGAGCCTGCAGTGACCGGCCAGGCACCGCCCTCAGCCGCCAGACAAGCTTTCACAGCAATTCCACACCTTTTTGAGAGGGATGCTTTGTGGTCTCAGACGCTGGCTTCATGTGGAAACCTGGGGAATAAAAAGGTTTCATTTAGCATGGAGCACTTTAGACTGGGAGAGATTCAGAGCACCTAAGAGTCAGGAGCCCTTCAGTCTGAGCCTGGTTCTGTGATTCTCTGTCACCTGCGGGAAAATGCATTTGGCCTTTCCTCATCGGTCAAATGAGGGGGTTGAATTAGAATTCTATGTTTTCTTAAAAAAACAGAAACGAAACTCATTGACACAGACAACAGTATGGTGATTACCAGAGGGAAAGGGGTGGGGAGAGGTAGAAGAGGGTAAAGGGTGGACAGATGGTGACGGAAGGAGACTCGACTTTGGGTGGTGAACGCAGTGCAGTGTACAGATGATGTATTATAGAATGGTGCACCTGAAACCTATATAATTTTGTTAACCAATGTCACCCCAGTAAATTCAATTAAAAACAAAAGAATTAAATGCTTTTTAAGTCTCTTCTAATGATAACACTTCTTGATTCTTTGACTCATAGTAAACTGACCAAGTAAGTTATTCATATTCTACCTCTTTTCTTAGGATCCTAAAGAAAGCTAAAAAATAATTGATGGAGCCCTGGCTGGTTTGGCTCAGCAGTTAGAGCGTCGGCCCACGGACCAATGAGTCACGGGTTCGATTCCGGCCAAGGGCATGTGCCTTGGTTGCAGTTCGTCCCCGGCCCTGGTTGGGGTCATGTGAGAGGCAGCCACTCCATGTGTCCCTTTCACGTTGATGTTTCTCTCTCTCATCCTCTCTCTCCCTCCCACTCTATCTGAACCAAAAAAAAAAAAGGAAAAAAAAAGTCCTTGGGTGAGGATAAAAAAAAAATGATGCAGATATATTTATAAGTAGGACTTTAAAAAAATATGTGGGTGTGCCAGGCCGGTGTGGCTCAGTGGATTGAGTGTCATCCTATGGACTGAGAGGTCCCGGTTTGGTTCCCGGTCAGGGCACATGCCTGGGTTGTGGGCTCGATCCCCAGTAGGAGGCGTGCAGGAGGCAGCCGATTGATGTTTCTCTCTCACATGGATGTTTCTATCTCTCTCTCCCTTCCTCTCTCTCTAAAAAAAAATCAATAAAAACATTAACAAAAACATGTGGGCGTAACATTTCCCCTGAAAGGTCAACCCCATTGGCATTTGCCAATCAGAAACTAAAAAGATCTCAGTTCCTATAAAGTGTAGCCCTTTACAAAATCCTTTTATATGTGATCACCGCAGCCAACCTGTGAAGCGCCTGTGTGCTAGCACCACGCTTTGGAAATAGGGAGTGGTAAAGCTGCAATCTTAATATGGGTCTTTTGTCTCCCAGTATTCCAGAATTCTGGTTATTATTCTCAGGGCCGACTCTAACCAATTACTGACGGTAAATCTTGGTTACTCCATTAATCAGGTGGGTTTTTAGCACCTGCTACAGACTCCACTTAGTTTTATCTGAAAACTAAAATACAACCAAGGAAAAGTATAGGTGCTGAGAAGTGATTAATGAGATCAGTTCATATTTAGTATCTGCAAATATATATATATATCCTAAATTTATAAATAAGTTTAAAAAATGACTCACCCTCCTGCCTTTTTATAAACTGTATCTAGTTCGTTTCCTTTTTCCAAATATAAATCCCTAAAGGTTAAGAGTACTGTTATTTTTAAGGCAACAAGGAGCAGACAAAGTTAGCCTTTTCAGGTGTTTTCATGTAGGCAGGGAAGCTCGCCAGGGGAGTGTGGATAAGACGGCTGCGTGCCCTCCGGCCTGCAGAAACCATCCCGTGGGGACAGAGGCTTTGATTCCCAGCAGTGCAGAAGGCAGCAGGTGTGAGGCTCTCCATGGTGCCTCCCAGAAATATGTACGTGCTGTGGGACAGAGCAAGGCGCTTTGAAGATGGGAGAATTCGCCGGCCCTGGGACTGTTCACTTGATTGCTTTCTTCCTGTGTAAAATGTCTCCGGACCCACAGGGAGAGACACCAGCCAGACAGTGAGTCAAATGACAAGTTGACAAAATGGTTGTAATTCTAGAAGCTGCAGTCCCATCCCAGTCTCTCTATGCAGGGGCGGGGATGAAGCCAGAATCTGAAACAGCTCCCAGGAGAGCAAGAAGATACTGTTACTAATGGTCCACCAACTGGAATTCCTTCCCCATGTGTGCATGCCAGACGTTGGAATAAACATGTGAACCGCGTCTGCACTCACACCTACACCCAGCAACAGCAGACGTATCGGGAGTCGGCCAGCCACGCCTCGTCATGTGCTCTGTACCCACGGTGTGCAGGACAGGCAGCTGATGTTGTGATAGAAAGGCCTCCAGGTGACACCACAGCCATCAGTACTTCTTGTCCATAGATTTAATGACACCAGGCACAGGCGGGACAGCAGACTTCGATGCCACATTTGAGCCATGTACTTCTATCAGGGCAGACCTGTGCAGGTTTGGACATGGTTTGTGTTCATTCATTCGTCTTCTAACCAAGACTTCTGACCACCTGCTACCACCCATATTGTACTGGGAGCCAGGGGAGGGCACTGGCACATGGTCCTGCCCCCCTCCCCCCCTCCCCGTTTCTTACACTCAGGTAGGGCCTGTAGACGAAAATAGGACTCTCAGAAGTGAGTGACAGGTGCTGAGATATGGGTGGTCTTGGGTGCTTTGAGAGCGTACGGGATGAGTCCTCACTCTTGTGATGGAGTGGGGGTTTCAGGAAGAAATGGGAATGAGGGTTTAGGTTAGGCTGAAGGATGAACAGAGGTTAACCAAGCAAAGGAGTGCAGAGTCCTGGAGAAGTGAGAGAGGGGGGCTCTGAATAAACAGCTTCCCGAGCTTCCTGCCTGGTGGAGGGGTCAGCTCCATCTCCTCACCTGTGTGCTGTCCTTGACTTTCATAACCCTCGCTGGGTGCTGATTACCTGCTGGGGTTCGTCTCAGGTCACCCTGCCGTGCCTATGACAGAGCAGGCACGTTATACCCTCTCAATAAACACTTGTTAACGGAAGTGGTACTCTGCCTCTTGTCCCGTTTCTATCCTTGTAAATGTTTAGAAGGAACTCAACAGTGATATTTGGACTTAGGCATTTTTTTTTTAATCCTCACCTGAGGACATTTTTCCATTTTTTGTTCAGATAGAGTGGGAGGGAGAGAGAAGAAGAGAGAGAGAGAAACATCTATGTGAAAGGGACACATCGAGTGGCTGCCTCCTACATGACCCAACCAGGGCCGGGGACAAACAGGGAAATAGGCCCTGCCACGGGAAGGTTCTACAAACTAGGGGGACAGTGTGGAACTGCATCTAAGACCTGCTAGTGAAATGTCACTTACATCTCTTTAATTGATCTATTCATAAATTTCAGTTTTATCATTTTTTTGAGTACCTTTTATATGAGGATTTGAAGGTGATGGCTAAAGGAATTGGTGGCACCACTTCTGATGCTCAGAGTACATAAGATCTTCAGGGGTGTGGTCTTAGAATAGTCCTGGATTTGAGTTAGTATTTTTTTTTCACTAGCTAGGGGAAACAGGATAATAAATCAGTCATTGGTTAATAAGGGGACCTTGGACATGTGGAACCAAGAAGGCAGAGGGGGCAGTGTGTGGTCTGATTTAGCCTCCTGCACCTACCACCCACGGATGCATAGGCCAGACACGCAGTCACGTGGATTCAGGGTTGTCTTGTTTACACGAGGACACACGCTCACCTTTTAGAGTTTGTCAAGTTTAGAAACAGCATGTGGAGAACACAGCTCACTGCCCAACGTGTAGACATTGATTCTGTGAGAGCAAAACCCACACTCTTCTTCATTCTCTTTTTAAAATTTTTTTGCCCGTTGGCAGATTTTTGTGTGTTTTTTTTTTTAACCTACACTCTTCTTCAAGAAGAGTGGGCTGTGCCCTGGTCGTGGCATGGTTTCTGGCCTTGACGGTGGTATGAGAGCTTGGACACTGCACTCAGAGAGACGTGGATTTGAATCATGAGTGTCCGTTGCGCTCTGACTCCTGACATTGACTTACGTTCTCTGTGCACTGGTTTTCTTCTCAGTGAAGGGGGAATTATGAGAGTATCTACCTAGTAGGTTATTGTTGGGAGTGGATGAGAGAAGCTGCTTAAAGCCCTTAGTATGGATTGGCACAGAGTAAGTACTCAATAGATGCTGATTACCATCAGCTGCTTTTCTTCTTATCCAGTGGTTGCTTCCCTGGGAAGTAGGTATCGGCTCTTCCCAGGATGAGAGCTTGGTCTCCTCCCTGAGGCTTGCTGTGCAAACAAGGGTGCAGTTCAGGGGTCTTGAGAATGTGACACAGCCACGATGTGGACGACAGAAGCGGGGGCCCTCAGTCCCCCGTGCCGGGGATGTGGGACAGTAGAGAGAGGGTCAGTCTGCACGGGGAATACAGGAATGGAAGGGCTACTGAGCAGGGTCATGCAAACGACACTCAAGAAGAGACTCCTCTGCACGGAGTAGGGGGAGAGGCTTCAGAGAAGTGCTGGCCATTTATTTGTACTTCAGGGACCTAACAGCAGAGAGAGGTAAGAGGGCATATTTTTGAAAAGGAGATTTCCTCAAAAAGTATGCATCTGTAGATAACATTGGAGAGAGAGATTCACAGAGGACAGGTCGTTGGCAGTCGGCTCTCAGTTGCAGGCCTGTCCTAGTCCCTGCAGCGAAGGCTGCCTGTACGGCGGAGGCCATGGCGTTGCCTGGAACGGCTTGTGAACGGGGCAGGGTGGAGAGCCAGTTTCTGCCTCACCTGGTCCCTAACCCTGGGCATGTGCAGTCTAGACGGAAGGAAATGATTCAGGCTTCTCAAGATGCAATGTTACACCTGAGACATGGATGTAGACTGTACATTGTAGAGAGATGCTAAGTAGCGAACGACCGCAGGCAGAATTCTTCGGTTGCCTTAACCAGTGTCTTCTTCGTTCGGAATCCAAATCTCCATCTGCTAGGTCATCCGTAATGCAACAGCCTTCTAAAACGATTTCTATTCGTTCGCCTGCCTCCCTTTCTCATCCACGCCCTCCCCACGTAGAACACATAGCCCTCTGATCACACCTGGTGTCATCTCCAATTAAAGATTCCTTCAGCTGCTGGCAGGGTCCCAAGCTGTTCTTCAAGACGATTTCATTCTACTTAGCAGTGCCCAGTGCCTGCTGATCCCGCTGTCGTGTTTTCCCCGTTTAAGACGTTGCCTCAACAAAATCTGTTTTAGAGTTTTCCTTGCTTCTCCGTGCTGAATTACAGTCACAGTCAACGGCCCACTTGTGTGTAGTTCTAGAAGCAATTAAGGGCTCTTTCTTCGAACAAGCAAGGGAGGGGGGTGGAGTGAAAAATGATAATTATTCTGATGATTCCTCTGTGTAGCTGAGCAGCTCACAGATCTTTGGTCCATGAGTCCCCCACGCCGAAACCCACGTCAGTCTGCCCTCTGCAGCCTGCCTGGCACGGCCACTCCATGGCGGTCAAGGACTCGTGGCCGTTAGGTCCGAGCAGCTCAGTCTGACTTTAGGATTGTGATTAAATACAGCTGAAACAGCTGCACAGCTGTCCACGACGTGATGGCGCTAGCCCTGAAAATCAGGAAGCACCAACTTCCGAGACTTCCCAAGGAAGCTTGCCGTCCCCATCGTCAGCCCTGTGTTTTATTCTGGGAGAACCTATTATAATTGGAAGGTGGTAGTCTCATCTTTCTGTGCACATCTGCATGAACTGTGTCTGTCTTCAGAGGGCAGGGTCTTGTATCTAACGTATACCACCCTGGGACTGAAACAGAGCTGAAGATGGATGCTGCTGCACTCTTTTCGGGCGCCCTTCTTGGTGTTCCTCAGCCAGTGTCCGCTGCGTGTGAGGAGCAGTAAGCCAGGCCCTGGGAAGGGACAAGTCAGCACGTCAGCAGTCCTCCCAGTGTGGTCCCCAAACCAGCAGCAGCAGCAGATCCCTGGGGAATGTGTTAGAAATGCACATCTTTGGCTCTACACTCAAAACTCCGGGGGTGGGACCCAGCTCTCTGGCTTCAGCAAGCCCTCCAGGGATCCCGACGCATGCTCGTGTTCGAGAAGCACTGTCCACACTCCTCCTGGCCCTCCGGCACCTCCACAGACCTTCTCCTCGGAAGGGGAGACCTCGGCTCTGAGTGAGACCAGAGGGTGGGGACGGAGCTTCCTCGAGGTGAGGACACGCTTTGACATCGCCTCCCAGCTGCCTCCTTTGGGTGTTGTGTGGGTTCCCTGGCAGCTCAAGTTGCTGAGTATTTCCACACGACCACGTGGGTGTGATGTGGGACCATCCTTGCCTGGAAGAGGATGTCGTCTTGCTTCTCCACCCAGTCTGCTCGTTGAGGCAGAGAAGGGCACTGGTTCCTGCTCGGATGCAGAGCAGCTGCGGTGCCGTGAGAGGCGGTTCAGCCGTGGGAGCCGGGTCGAGGCACAGCTCTGCTCCAGGAGCTCTGGGACTCTGGGAGAATCCATTAACCCCACTGAACTCAGATGGACCTGCGTTTCCCTGGCTCCAAAATGGAGCTAATTATATGTGCCCTAGTTGTTTCATAGGACGTTCTGCTCAGTTGAGATAGAGGTAAGGATGGGATTTTCCCGAAACTTCTTCCTGGATGAAGGTGCCCCTCCAGCAAGAATCACAGCTCAATAGGGCCAAAGCACTTTGTTAATGTATTGAACTGATGCATTGACATACTGCTCATACATTGCAGGGCTGCTCTGGTAAGGGGTGGTAGAACACAGGGCTGAGTCGTATCAGCCGAAACGAGGCCTCCCAACTCCACCTTGTGGCCACGCTGTATGTCCAGTTGCCCCACCAGCCCGGGCACTGGCAGCTGGAACCCCAAGCATGACCAAGGTCAGGGTGTGATGAGCACACACAGGCAGGAACCTGAGCTGGGCCTGCCCAGTACAGATGCCAGAATAAGAGAGGGAGGTCAGCCTAGGCTACATGAGAGGACAGCACCCTGCCCCTTGTGATCATGGCCCAGGGACGGGCAGGCTCCGACCCAGCCCTTTGGGCAGCCCCTCCCTTGGGAGAGCTAGCAAGGAGCAGAGGGTACAGATGCAGGTCTGAAGCAAACCCTGCAAGGTTCCCCTCAAATGGGAGAATGCTCAAACTGTCTGCTCTGTCAGGGAGAAATCCTCCTTCCCTGTAGTCCCAACCCTGGGAGAGGTTCCCTCCTTCCTCATTAGCCAAGCAATCACTCTGAAAGTGCTCACAATTTGTAGGTGTGCAATTGCGTATTACTTTAGAATTTCCTTTCTCCAGCCCCCGAGTGCCATGACTGGCTCAGGCCCTGAAGACCTCGCTGGCAGGGATGGGACTCCGCAGCAGGGTGGGTAGCAAGCTAGCTCAGCTTGGTTGCTGAGGCCGGTCCAAGGGAGTGGGAAGAATGGAAGATAGCGTGGGAAGGTGGGGTCAAGAGGAATATGAATGACAGTCAGATAGGATGAAGCACACATTGAAACGAGGTGGGAGGGGCTTATGGATGAATGCCTCCAGTGGGCTGGTGTTTGCTACTTATCTTTCCGAGCCAGCGGGGCCTGTTGAATGGGTGGGTTCACTAGGTCCAAAATGCTAGGGTTGTAACACACTTTGGCATAACCCGGCATCACCTCAGAAGCCCTGGTCCCACTACTCGGTGGTACCTGACGTGTGTCTTGGTGCTGCCCGCCCACCCCCAGCTCACAGGCTGTACCACCCACATCTCTGCATGTGTGCCCGGTCCCCACAGCTGCTCTTCAGCTTAAACTATGATGCTCTGCCACTTGCCAGGGCTGGAGCCTGTCCTCCACCCCAGCATTCTTGAGTGACATCCTGAGAGCCCTCTCCCCTGGTGTCCTAACTCCAGCCCTATTCATGGCTGCCTGGGTTCCCATTTCTACTTGTCTGGAGGCACTCCCCCAGTGATGAACATGACCGCTGGTTAGACACACCCATCTCTGTGTTCCCTCTGTCAGATGGGACTTGAGGATACTGAGCAGGGTGGCTGCACAAGGTTGTACAGGTTGTGTACTAGACAACTCGAGATGGTGCCTTCAGCGTGGCAGCCTCCGTATGTAGTGTAGACACACCTGGCAGCCCTGAGTCTGTCACACTTCTTTGCGTACGTATTATAGCTCAGAATGACAAACTCAACTTTGTTCAGCTCCATGGCTCCTTGCAAAGATTTGCTCTGGGGGTAAAAAGGAGAAAAGAATAGGTTCAGACATCGCAATTTTAAGCCAACTAAGTAGTTAGAGCTAGTAATCACAGCCATCCCCCTCCCACCCACTGCTACTACTCAGTTACCGAGCACCTGCTGCAGGCTGGGCACACACGTGCTTGAGGGCCTTCGCGAGGTTTCTCCAACTGCAGTTCGGCAGGTCCGTCTCTTCTTCCTGAACCCGAAGTGCCACGTCACACAGTGACAAAACTATTAACTGTCCCCTAGCAGCTCCCTGTAAGGAAGAAGGGTAGAGACACTCTCAGCCTGCTGCCTGGGACACTGAGGTCTGATGGAGAGCGCCTCCTCCCGTATTCCTGACGTTTCCAGATGTTCTCGGTGACTTTGTCCCTCCCTACACCAAGAGAAATACCGAGCGGTTCCATTTATTAACAGTCTCAAAGAACTTAATAGTAGTAGTCTCTGCTGTCGGACAGAGGTAACTATGTTACCCTGGACATTCTAAAACACCCGGCGGCTTGGCTGTGAGTTTGTTTTGGCCCCCAGCTTGGCCATCGCGGCCGTAACGTCACCGAGCAAGGGAGATGGGGCTTCGAACCCCGAGACACATTTCCAGAAGTCTGCCACCTTTATAACACTTTCCCCTGGAGTCGTATAGCAAAACTAGAAGAACTTTTATTCATTTCTATGGGGAGGGAGATAACTTGTGGAAGGGAGGTGATTTTTATCAATTGTAAGGAATTAGTAGAATGGTATTTTCCTTATAGGCATTTCAATATCAGAATCAATTTCAGGCCAAAGGACAGAGCCTCTGGCCAAGAGTCTCTTTGGACCTGTGTGCAGATGTCCTGCCTGTGGTTAGGTTTGAAACAGTGATTTCTTTAAGGAGTAGCAGAATGATTGCCCAGATACCCTGTCTATTTCCATGTCCGAATCAGTGCAGCTTGGGCTGCTTCAGGGCAGGGTCTGGTACAGAATAGGTGCTCAGTTGCTGAATGTATGTATTTTTAAAATATTATGTAACTTTTTAATGGATGGCTTGTGAATTGGTTTAAAAAACAACAGCAACAACAACCCCCCCAAAAACAAACAAACAAAAAAACTTCTCCTAAACAGCCATCAGAAAGACTTAAATTTATTAAGTCACCCTAACACACATAATGGCTTAAACTGGGTCACTATTTCTCATGTTGTGAATTTTTTAATTGAGGTGTAATTGACATATGACATATATTAGTTTCAGGTATACAACATAATGATTCGATATCTGTATACATTGCAAAGTGATCACCACTTTGCGTACGTGATTAATATCCATCAGCATACATTGCTACAGATATTTTTCTTGTGATGAGAACTGTTAAGATCTATTCTCTTAACAACTTTAAAGTATGCAACACAGTATTATTAACCATCATCACCATTCTATACATTACATCCCCAGGACTTATTTTATAACTGCAAGTCTGTACCTTTGACTCCTTTACCCAGTTCACCCACCCCTCACTGCCCCTGCACCCCAACCTCTACCTCCCAGCCCTGGCCTCTGGAAACCACCGGTCTATTCTCTGTATCTATGAGCTTGGTTTTTCTTTTTGTGTTTTAGATTCTACATGTAAGTGAGCTCATGCAGTATTTGTCTTTCTCTGTCTGACTTGTTTCACTTAGTATAAGGCCCTCAAGTCTATCCATGTTGTCGTAAATGGCAAGTTTTCCTTCTTTTTTATGGCTGAATAATATTCCATTGTATATTTACCACATTTTCTTTATCCAGTTGTTGATCAGTGGACACTTAGGTTGTTTCCATATCTTAGTTATTGTAAATAATGCTGCAGTGAACATGGGGGTGCATGTATCTCTTTGAGTTAGTGCTTTTATTTTCTTCAGATAAATACCCAGAAGTGGAATTGCTGGATCATATGATAGTTTTATTTTTAATTTTTGAGCCATCTCCACACTGCACCAATGTACATTCCCACCAGCAGTGCACACGGCTTCCTTTCTGCCTTATCCTCACCAATACGTCTTATCTCTTGTCTTTTTGGTAATGGCTATTCTAACAGGTGCGAGGTGATCTCTCACTGTGGTTTGGGTTTGCATTTTCCTGATGATTGGTGATGTTAAGCATCTTTTCATATACCTTTTGGCCATCTGTGTGTCTTCTTTAGAAAAATGTCTGTTCAGATCTTCTGCCAACTAGTGGGCGCTTTTAATTTCTCAAGTGGCTTCCCTCATGGACATCACTGCTGTCACTGTTTAGTCTTGCCTCTGTTAGGTTTGCGGGCAGAGGGTAGCATAAATACACCCAGCCGTGTAGCTAAGGCTCGGGCCTATCTTTATGAGAGTTCCCAAGGAGAAGGGAGATCGAAGTGTGTTGGGAGGATGGGGGGTCCTGGGATTCTTTACTCCTCGTGATAAAGCAAGCAGACCCTTGCAGATCTGTACCGAGGCTTCATTCTGCAGGTGGCACTGTCCTAGAACAGGAGGGCACTGGAACCTCAGCAATGAGTGCTGAGGCAAAGCGCTGGTGGTGAGAAACTAAGAAACAGTACTTTATATTCATTGAAATGGAGCGCGTGATATTCTGGAAAACAATGAGTTTGATACCAGGGAATGCCTTTTGAAATTCAGCAATGAATTGTTGGCATTTGTGGTGGGAAAAATTTCAGTAACTCCAGAAAACCCCAACAGTTTTTCTTTAAAAGTATATCTACCGCCCTGGCCGGTTTGGCTCAGCAGTTAGAGCGTCGGCCCGAGGACCAAAGGGTCACGGGTTTGATTCAGGTCAAGGGCACGTAGTACCTCGGTTGTGGTTAGTCCCTGGCCCTGGTCGGGTCGTGCAGGAGACAGCCAGTCGATGTGTCCCTCTCACATTGATGTTTCTCTCTCTCTCTCTCTCTCTCTCTCTCTCTCTCCCCCCTCTCTCTCCCTCTCTCTCCCTCCCTCCCTCCCTCCACTCTATCTGATGATAAAGAGAAAAATATCCTTGGGTAAGGATTTTTTTAAAAAATAGTATACCTACCATGGATTACGTGTCTCTACCCTGAAGATGGGTGAAGCACAATCATATTGACAGAGGAAGGAGCTGGCAAAGGCAACATGCTCATTTGCTATTTAACATTCACCTTATTTTAAGTCGGACAATGACACATGGAGATGACCGTTCAGTTCTGGAGTTTCTCGACCCCCTCCAGAGATCCATTGCCCGTTACCCACCAGGCCAGTACCACTGCCCTCCCGGGCTGAGGCAGGCCGAGCCCAGCAGGGGGAGCAGCGGCACTCTGCTGGGCAGCGTGTGACAGGTGGGAAATGGGAACCACTGAGCGGTGACTGACAGTGCTGTGAGGTCGTGGGCCTGCACAACCTGTGATACCCTTTCCCACCCTGAGAGTCTGTGGTTGAGATGTGAGCCCTTAATAATCCCACAGGGTAAAAATAAATGAATAAATAAATAAAACCCCACAGGCTCATTGGGTGTCTTGGTTTTAAAGAAAACAGGAGCAGTAAGGAGGCTTGTTGTGACAAACAGTGCACCGGCTCCCTGCTCTCTGCCACCAAAGCTCTTTAACATTCGGATCTCAACACACTGCTCCCAGGGGCCCTCTGCGGCACGGAAGCAAGGGAGAGGAGACCATCCCCGCCTTCGCCCCTGGTGGTTCAGAGCAGACATGCGCTGCCTACCTCGCTCAGCTGCTGTTCTCATCCAGTTAAGAAAAGACGCATTTGGTGGTGGTGAGAAGTGGATAGGAAGCCACACCTTTATAAAAGTCATCATTTGTGCCCAGCAGGTGTGGCTCAGTGGATTGAGCACATGCCCGGGTTGCAGGCTCGATGCCCAGTAGGGGGTGTGCAGGAGGCAGCCGATGGATGTTTCTGTCTCACATCAATGTTTCTCGCTCTCTCTTCCTTCCTCTCTCTCTAAAATATCAATAAAAACATATTTTTAAAAAGTCATCATTTGCTACAAAACCACCCTGGGACTGCCCAGATTCATATTCCTGGAACTCACTTTCCCTGGAACCCCAATAGAATGGAAACACTGACTTTGACCACTTAACATTATTCCAATACTTTTACTAGGGTCCATGTCCTGTTTTGTGCTTTAGATGTACTAACTCATTTAATCCTCAAAACAATACCAAAACTCATGAGAAAGATGCTATTAATGTGATCGTCAGTCTTCCTTAGAGCCGTATGGTAGCCTGATGTCTGTATAATATAGATATAGACATCTGTATCTATAATCTTGACCCTCCATTAGTTTCTGGGAGTAGGGCTAGGCTTTATAAAACAAGAATTATTTAGAGGAAAATAAAAACAATGTAGTTTATGGTAAATTTTTGTTAATTCAAGTGCACAAAGAAAAGACCCCACCTTATACAAAACTTAATTTGGGTTCTTTTAAGGTTCATTTGTTGTTGTTGTTGAATGATACACGTTTTGTTATAGACTTATTTGAAGGTCAGACAGATGATATCTCCATTCAGCACTTAAATAATAATCTTTCTGCTCTAATGATTCTTAGAGTAGATCAAAATATGAAAATGTGAGTGATTTGCACTCATCACTATGGATGTTATCCCATGTTCTAAAATCATAACATAAAAATATAAACTTACTGTTGTATTTCTTGTAGGCTTATCAATGCCAGTGTCCACTGAGGGGACTGAGAGAAGGGGGCATGATGCAGGTAATGATATATTTTCATAAAAAGGAAAGAAATGGAAATGTTTTGGCTTTCGTTCATTAACATATAATTTGCAATGTTCTTCTCCTCATTTACAATCCTGTCCATGTATAAACAGTAATTTGCTCTTATAAACATGTACTGTAGTTAGAGTTCTGTTGGGAGCAATTGGTGTTCTTTATCTGTGACATCATGAACATTTAAAAAAAAACAATAATTATAAATATTCTGTAGGGGGAAAAAAACAGTGGAGAGAATTGGAGAATCTGTCTAGAGGCTAATTGTTTCTTATTGCTCTGTTTCTGAGTGTCTTGCCCCCACTCCCATTTCTCATCCTTCAAAACTCAGTGTGGATGTTACCTATTGCAAAGCTCTAAAGATGTTGTTGCTGTTTGGAGAACTATATTTAGTAACACTATTTCTTTATATCTGAAATAACTTGTTGCTATAGTTAACAATGCTCTTTCAATTCTGAGATCTGAGAATGAATAAGCCTGGATTCCTTTGCCCAATGCAGTGAATTGTGGGTTGTGATTTTTTTTTTCTTTTTCTTTCTATTTTTCTATTCTTTTCCAAATCCAAGGATGTCCCAGTGAAGTCAAGGTTTGTATTTCTCTGAATGGTTTGAATTAGAAAAAATCTGGTCCTGGTAACACTGGTTAGTGGCGTGAGGCACTAGCATAAGTATCTGGGTGAAGAGCATCAATGTATCGTAAAACTTGTTACAGAGAATCATTTCAACAGAGGAGACCATTAGATTACTAATGGGGTATTTACAGAAGGAGCAAAGCACAGTGGAATCTGAATATATAAACAGCTTATGTTCTTAAAGTCCAATTTATACCCAGTTTTTTGTAATTTGCAATGTGTTTCCCCATAGGAACTATATTTTGCATGCTTTTGGTCTCCCAACCTAGCTTATGAAAATCTGTGTCAAGCATAATGTAGTAAAATGTTTTTGTTGTTGTTGTTTTTGGAAAGAGCCCAGGATTAGGTATCAGATAGCCCTGGGTTTGAGTCTAGACTGTAGCACTTACTAGTTGTATAGCCCTGGACAGGTCACTAAACCTTTCTAAGCTTTGGTTTACTCACATACAAAATTCACATCCTGAAACCCAGTGTGTGATGCCGAGTTTGCTGAGTGAATGAACAAATAAATAAGCATGTGTTTTACTTCTGTGCAAAAAATTTATCCAAAGATTGAGGGGAGATTTCAGGCCAGGATCTACAGAAATCGACACATATTAAGGAGCCTCCCATGGCCATTTATATGGCCTCGAAGTCTCTCAAGGACTTGGTGGCTGCAGTAGCTTCGGGGACAAGGCCAGAGCTTTGGGAACACCTTTGCAGGCTCATGTACCAGGGGGTAGTGGGCACATCAAAGGGGTGTGGTGGCCATTGGTATGTTTGACTCATGCACGTTAGATGTTTGCAAATAAAGGACTTTGTGTATACTCTGTGAAATGTAACAAAAGGTGTAAGAATATATTTTTTAGAAAGTATATTAAATATAGCTACATTTTAACGGGTCCAAAGGAGATAGGTTAAAGCATTTCAGAAGAGAAAAAAATAAACATACTAAAAAAAAAAAAGAAAGAAGAAAGAAATGCCTAGTGGTACTCCCAGTGGGGAGCAAAACGATACAAGGTATTTCAGACTTTGAGGCGTTTGTGGAATGGACTTTGCTTTTTTTTTTTTTTTTTTTGATAACATGACCGCTATTTTTCTAATTATAGTTCTCAAAGAGACCTGGGTAGGAGAAGTTTTGAATTTATCTCTCCTTTCAGTAGGCATACCTTCTGAAAAATCCCTAAAATTTCAAGAGGGGCTTTTCTTCTTTTTTTCTTAAGCAATTGCTGTTTTTTGAGCTCCAAGGGCTGACAGCTGTTCTAGTTTTGCTTGGGGACTTTTTCACATTGTGGATTAATCAATGTTATGAACTGGGTCCGTGGGGTTTTGGGAATGTAATTGGTTTCAGATGACACTTTGCTAGTCAATCTGTGAAACAGCCGAATGTTGACACAGCTGAACAATTCCAGCTGTTTCCACTCGCCCCTTCCTCTTCCCTCGGACACTACATCCTTTGCCTTTATTTTTGTCTGCCCTCTCTCATTGTGACTTTGCTAAACTAATTTGTTATCCTTTCTGAAATTTCTTTTTGCTTTTTGCTCCTTTGGGATACCATGGCTCCCCATTTATTATATCCTCCACCCAATTTTATTTTGCAAAACTTTTTTTCTTGGCTTGCATCGTTTTTAAGGAAATAATAGTTTTACCATTTATGTTCCCTTTTATTGGTGGCAATTTCGTAGTTTGTTTATT
The DNA here is from genome assembly GCA_030848825.1 of Tadarida brasiliensis. Lineage (NCBI taxonomy): Eukaryota > Metazoa > Chordata > Mammalia > Chiroptera > Molossidae > Tadarida > Tadarida brasiliensis. The sequence goes on along the minus strand of CM061257.1, from coordinate 193,279,948 downwards.
TAAAGGCACGAAGCAACGCATTGGGGCTTTACACAGTGCTTGGATTCTGTGAATATTTGGTTTCACAACTGCTTGATTAACGTTTTTTGTTTTTGTTTTTTAATTACCAGAGGCATTCCATTGAATAAACAATACAAGCCATTAGCTTCATTCAATGCATAGCTGTGTTTGCTACTGTATATCCCTCTGAAACAGTGAGAAAAAGAGATTCAGGTGTCAGTATTGCTGCTAGAAGGATGTATGATTAGAAGGGAGGAATCAAAAAAAGACCAACCCTGAATTACTAAGAGTTCATATACTGTCAAGGGAATGGTTTGTAAATTGCTTTCAGTGGTTTTTCATTATCAGACTAATTTCTCTTTGTATTTTCAAGAGTACTTGTTTCTGCATCTTACCCAGTGGAGGAAAGTTTTTAACTGCTTGTGTGCCAATAAAATGTTGCTATTTTGTTGGGTGCTGGGCTGCAGATCTAGAGCTAAATGAACTAAACCAAAGGATAGGACCGCGCAGATAGATACACGCGTTATTGTGGTTATTCCCAAGAACTGAGTCTCTTGGTTGGAGTAATCCCATTCTTCCCAGGATGGTCTACATTGGCTAAATGATGGCTCAGACATACAGGACAGGTGTGCAGTTGGCCACCGACTCTGCCTTGCCTGTGGACTTAGATGCACAACATAATTAAGTATTCTGAAGTCCAAGTCAAGTCTAAGATGTCAGAGAACGTGGAACAATGAATTTGGCAAATAAATGTAATCTACATAATGAATTTTTCCAGATATGCCCTCCCACTGTAATTGTTAATGAACTCGATATCAGAGGAAGAGTCTCGGGGTGGAGACTGTCTCAGAGACAGGAAGCAGTGGGGAGATAGACAATGTCATTTCTCAGAATGGAGAACTATAAACAGCTCAGGCCCTTAGGCATTGGTTAGGGGGATCCAGTTCAACACTTTTACACAGTCGTGTGTGTAGTGAAACTTCTGGATATCTCTAACAGTGGAACACTAAGCTGTCATGGGCAAGTGTGCTAAAAAGAGGAGAAGAGCATCTGTATGAACGAAGCATATGGGAAAAAATAACTCAAATTGCACTTGGAGATGAGCAGCCAGAATGGTAGGTGATAACCCAGTAAACGGGTTCACAAGTCGTTGCAGACAGTTCTCTGAAGACTGAGGAAAAGGTGGCTAGGTTCAGAAAGGGAGAGCGAAGCCGGGTGCGATCATGGACAGGGATGGAATCCAAAGTGAAGGCATGTCTCTGGCCACGTATCATATAATTTACAGCTGAACCAATACACCTGGGAACAGCCTGACAAAACCAGGGACGGCTCTGAGAGGGGCGAAACGGCTAAGGATTGAGGATATACCGCATGAGGGCAAACACATTACCTAGTACCCTTTGTTTGGAAAGTTGAGAATGCATGGGAGGAAGATCTGTGAGGTCAGAGGGTAGGACAGGGTGAACCTAGATGAGTTCCCCTTACCTGGCAGCCTGTATGTGTTGAGCGTGGCTCCGCAGTGTGCCTGCTGCATGAGGACACTGGCGTTCACATCCTTGTCCCACCGTTTATTTGTCTGACCACAGGCATTTTTCCCGAATGGGAACACTTTGAATGATACCACCACCACTGTTCATTTGTGGAACATCCTGGGGCCTTAAGGACATGGTTTACTCAGTTGCTTTGGACTCATTCTCCACGCTTGATGGAGTGGGAACACTGATTCCTTTTTAGAGTCTGTAGGGGGAGACTGGGAAGAGGGAGTAAGTAGCCCGGGCCAAACAGCGAGGGAGCACTCGGGATGAGGGCCTCGGGTAGGGAACTTGGGGAATGCTTTTGACTCCCAAGTGGGCCTAGAATTCCACTCCCGGGCTAAGGGAGGGGATGGGCGGATTGTGCATTAGTTTCTCTTGCTGCCTCGCAACAGAGGCCTCAGCTCAGGTGACAGCGGCCGCTCAGCTGTCCATGTGGTCTCCCCAGAGCACACATGATGAACTCAGAGAGTGGTTTTCACGGTGCAGACGGCTGACCAGAGGGACTTGGCAGAGGCTAATTAAAACGGCACATCCCTGGGCTCCACCCACAGACCTACAAAACGGGTTCGGAGGGGAGAGGGTCTGCATGTTGAACAAACTCCCTCGGTGACTCTCATTGAAGTTTGCAGTTGGATTTCAGGCGATGTGGGAGTCCTGGGTCACAGACCAAGTGTAAGGGGATGAGCGCGTCCGTCTCATAGACATCCAGTGAGAACGGGCCGTGTAAATGTGCCCTTTGAATCCAAGGCATTGCAAAAATAAAGAGCTCTTGCAACGTTTGCTGCTGAGAAGGTACAGACTAAAATTACCCGAACAACGCTCCTAAGTGGAGACTGTGGCTGGAACGAGTCCTAGTTGTCCCCTCAATGATTTGATGGGAGTTGGTACCTTCCCTTCGGAATGTGACTGCGTCACTGCATGCGGGCTCTCCCACCCTGGGGGCAGAGGGCTAATCACATGGTGTGTCCAGCAGTTCCTATCACTCTGCACTGTAATTATGGCTTATAAAGCGTGCTGTGTTGACCTTGGCTGTCACAGTTGCCTTGACTCCAGAACGTTATGGCTGAAAGGGGCTTGTGACCATCCAGCACCAGCTCTACCAAAGCCGTCTTCTGAAGCGAGTGGGAGGCCAGCAAGGAGCGATGATGCACCCAAGGCTTCCCAGAAAGGTAGTTCAGGAGAGGACTAGACCTTGGCTTTGCTAGTGTTTTCCATGGTCAGTAGCGAGGCCAAACGTGCTCTTACTTTTTTCTACAACACTGGCTCGTTTTTCTCAGGAAACCCGGTTTAGAACCGCCTGGGATTTTTAAGTTGAAAAGCTCTCATTTAGTGTTCTTACTCTTATAATTACAAAAGTGAATATTTATTGATCACATACCATATGCCAGGAAGTGTGCTAGACCCTTTATATGCATTAACTATCTAATCTTTTCAGCAGACCCATGGAGGTAAATATCCCATTTTAAAGATGGGGAAAATGAGGCTTTAGAAACTTTTAAGAACCTTTCTAAGAAGATACAACTAGTAAGTAGGAGACCAAAGAATTCAGCTAGGCCAGTCTGATTCTAGGGTATTATTTGATATTACATTAGACTAATATATCGTGCATATATATTAATTTTTGCACTCAGTGTCCACACATATATGTAAATGCAAATACTGCCCGGCAACTGCTCGAGGCTGCTGATCTGGGAGGCGTAGTCCCAAACATGCCAAGCCTTTATCCAGGCTGTTCCCTCTGCCTGAACCACCCTCCCTGGTCTGGCTCAACACTTGGCTCAGGGTCCCCTCCTCTGAGACCTCCTCCCTGACGCCACCCAGGCCAGGAGCGCCCTCCTCTCTGCTCTGGGCTGACCTTAGTCGGCTTCCACACTGTGCTTGGTGATCTTTTTTTTTATCGTTTTGGCTAGACCTGATTTTTAGGGTTCCCAGAGCCTCTCCAGGGAAATACCGATCCAGAGAAATGCCCCTTTCTAGCCAAGGGAGAAGAATGAAGACTCTTCTTCTTTTCATTAGCATCTGGGCCCCTTGCTGGGGGTTCAGGGACTGGGACCATCATCATGACTGGCCGAGAGCCACTGCATGGCCCTCCTGGAGCTTGCCACCTAAGTGGGAAGAGAGGGGATACTCTCGGCATGTGAGAGGGGCTACTTAGTAAGTTCCAGATGAAATGCCGAACGGGCAGTGCAGTGCTGCAGAGAAGGGGACGGGAGCTGGAAGAGGAAGGCTCGGAGAAGACTTGAGCAGGATGTCGAGGAAAGGGCTAAGGAGGAGACCAGGTAGGAAGCGTGGCCCAAGGCCATCTCCTCAGCTCTGTGATTATGCAGCAAAAGCCTGTGCATGGGCTGAGCCTTGGTCCTTCGAAGGTGTGGCAGCATCAGCCCTGAGCACCATGGGGCATAAGGAGCTGAGAACACCTAGTGAAGAGGCGGCCGTGCCCCTCAGGGTGCTGGTGCTGGCTTCACCTCTAGCATTTCTGTTCAGCTCATTAACACTTAGTGAGCACTTCCTGTACGCAAGGTGCTGATACAGTGATGCATAGACCCCCACTCTGCAGGCTCCTTCTGCCCAGCAACGAAAGCCGTAAACTTCCTTTTAGCTCTTGCAATTATAAAAAGGCTATGTAAATCTGAAGAATTTTCAGTGTACCTAGTGATAAATAAATCATTGAGGGCCTTAGGGCGTGTGCATGAGAAAATTTAAAGGCTGGGAATTGTACTGTAGGATGAGGGATGAGGACAGCTTATGCACCCTGTGCCACCAGCGCCCACGAGTACCATCCATGCCTGGCATCAGCGCACGCAGATGCGCCCGCCACCTGCACCGGCATCACCTGGATGTCCGAACTTCCTGCCATGCCCTTTAACGCCACATTCCAGGGGGAAGAAAGCAACTCCTCCCTCGTAAGGACTTTGGGGATACCTGCTTTTAGAGACAAGCTGGATATTTTAAATGGTCTTTGATGCCAGATTCTATTTATTTTGCTTGTTTTAATACAAAGAATGAGGTTAAGCGTGACCACTGACACATCCCAAGTGACTTTTCCTATGTGTTCTTTGCTGAGAAAGCAGAATCTTCAGTGACAGGGTGCCCAGCTTCACTGAGGGGCTGATGGTGGTCTCTGGCCAAGAGGGATGTTATCCACTGTGGATGGGGTCTCCTCACTTCATCCCTGTGGGCCTCAGGGTCTCCCTCACGCCCTCCTGCCCTGGAGTTTAAGGGGAGGCCCTTGCCCAGTGCCTGCTATTAGGGTGTGTTGTCATGACAACCACCTGGGACCAGGCCAGGGAGAAAGCTGGCTCCCACAGTGCATTGACTTAGCTGGAGCTGAATGGGAGGAGAAGGTAAGCCAAGAGGACCTGGATGCCATGGGACCAGGGGACGTGACGATCAGGTGCTTAACTTTACGGGCGTGATGCCAGGTGTGGTGGAGGAGCCTGGCAAATGTGAACTCTGTCCTTCCCTGCAGGAAGTGAGTCTACAGTCTACTCACTCACCAAGTGTTTCCCCGAGAACCTCTCTGGAACCATAAAAGGCAATGAGGATTAATCAGATGATATAGACCCCTCTGCCATCAGGGAACTGACCGTGGCATTGACCGAAAGGTGTTGTTTTTGCAAACGTGGAACTGTGTTTTGATCTAGCTTTTTGCATTGTATGGATGGTTTTGTTGAAAGTAACCACATCCCCTTCTCTCGGTTAGGGCCGTTGGCTGCCCAAACTGGGGCTTTGAATCCACTTTAATTTTTCGCCTCAGTACCATCTGCCCTTGTCCCAGCTCTTAGACGGATCCCTATTTAGGGACAGACTAGGTAAGGAAATCAAGAAGAATGTTTTATTGTAGCCCATAAATAGCAGCAGATCCTGGGGCTCTGATTTCCCCACGAGAGGAGAGGTTCTGTGGATACCCGTCACAACAGTGTATCCCAAAGATTATTTTGAATGAAGATCTCTATAAACCTCCGTTTCTGCAGAAACACGTGTAACTCCTTATACAATGGTTTTATAATAAATAGGTGCATTTGAATAACTTTTTATAAGCAGAGAAAATAAAGTGAACTCCCCTGCAGAGTGACAGTTAGTGTCTTTTTTTTACAGTTGAGTAAGCATCACTGGCAGGAACGCAGTGACCATCTTCTGAGGTCATCTGCCGATGGCCGTATGGCCTGCATTTGTGTGTTCCTTCCGTAGACATGGGTCTGAGATGTCCCGACTCTGTTAAAACAACTGGAAATTATATTTCTCTTTCTCCTCCCACTGCCAAGATGGAAGCAACCCCTGAGGTTCAGTGACTGGTTTTCTTGCCTCCTCTCCTCTCTCTCTAGGAGACCGAGTCATCCGCATAGCCGTAACATTTATCTGCCCAGTGGAAAGGAAAGGATATAATTGATAGACATTAGGAAGGAAGGTGCAAGAATAACTGTATTCTTGGGGAGTACTTAGGGAAGAAGTCAAAGATGACCTCTGTCTCCCCCGTTTCAACATTGGTTACACCTATGGAAATGCTTTAATCACCATAAATTCACCCGGTTTTCCAACTGACTACCTCCTCCTCCTCCCCAGTGTAGCCTCCCTGTACAACAGCTACTTCTTGAACCCCTCTTTCGTGTTAGATGTTGTGCCTCAGGAGCTTGGAACATATAAAGGAGAAGGAGATGCAGGCTCTGCCCTTGCCAAGCTTGCAGTCCAGGGGGCAATACCGAGTAATGATAGATAACACAGTGTGTTTTATCTGGTTGAAATGTAAAGTGATAGGTCCTGGAAGTCGGGACAGAGTGCCCCTGCATTCCCTGTCTCTGTCACTGCGATCCTCCTCCTTCCGGTCACCCCAGCACAAAGCACTGGTTGTTAGTAATCTCGCCCTCTCTCCCCGACTCGCCCTGTGGTGTTCAGCTGGTCTGTAACCTCCCTGACGCCTCAGGGTATCGCCCTGGCTTCCTTCTGCCGCTGCCTGCACCTAGGCCCCTCCTGCCTCCTACCTGGATGATTTTCCTTGCTTCCTAAGCTGATTTCTTTGACCCTGAACTGACTTCCTTCAAATCTAAATCAGACTCTGCAGCAAGATGAATGTTTTTAAAACATTTCCTTTTTCTGAGCTCTCACCTCCTGCGCAGTCACGCATTCAGCGGGTAGTTACGAGGTGCTTTGTGTCACTAAAGCTACCATGCCTCTGGGAACAAACTCCTCAGCCTGCCCCTTTCTGGTCTGGCTGCACCCTGCCTTTCTGATCCCCCCCAAACCCGACCTTCACCCCACACTGTTCCCTCACCGTCTCAGGTCACACCTTGTATGTTTCTCCTCCTTCGCTCGTTTCTGCTCCCTACGAGGGCATCCCGATGCCCCACCGTGGTCTGATTTCCATGAGGCCTCCTGACTGCTGGCCATAGGTGACAGGACGGAAAGCGCCCTACCCAGTCGGTACAGACCCCTGGTGCCACCGACTGTCAATGAATCTCTTCTGCAACTTGATTCAGAATGAAGTACTTGCTTTTCATCTTCCCTGTCCGTCGTGGTCTATTTTAACAAGTGTTTTTCCAGGAGGGTGGATTTCTGAGTGAAGAAATGTGGAGAACTCCAGAGTCCCAAGTCACCTGCGCGCAGCTTAAGCTCTGCTCTTCAGTCAATCTGGGCGGGACTCTCGAGTGTAAGCGATGGGTCCAGAAGGTGACCTTGTACAAAGACAGATACTTTGTGTATGGTTTCTCCTCCTCTAATTTTCCGATTTCAAGGGACGTGGAGGAGACAAAGAAAGAACCTCGAGGTTTCTACAGATACGCGTGTCTCAGAGGTGCCGTTACCCCCCGAGGACGGGGCACAAGAAGGCCGGTGCCTTAGAGATGAGCATAAGTATTTCGTTGTTCCTTTCATTATGACATGACAATGTTGCGTGCTGACTCCAAATTTCATGTGCTTTCAGTTTAAAAACGCTTCATGACATCTAAAGAAGGGCTGAAGGCACTTGCCTTCCCCACAGAAAACACTGCACACGCCCCTGCCCAGAAGTGCTGGCAGAGAGATCAAGGTCGGGCGCGGAGGGCGAGGAGGCACATGTGCGTGCGTCTCTGCATTTGGGGCCTGACAGTCAGAAACAATATCCTTTGTCTTTTATCCTGCTTTTCTCTCTTATACTTGAATATTAAAAAGCCAGACATCATGAAGTGCATGAAATTGAGTGAGAAATGCCTTCGTTCTGTGCAGAGCATCCAGTGAACAGGCTCACGCGGCCTTGCTCCGTCTCCCTCTGCCCGTGGAGTCGAAGGAGACCCGGCGGCTGAGACACCCGTGGGCATTCAGGGAGATGGTCAGAGACAGGCGCCTTTGACGAACTTACCTCCTGAAAATATCGATCACCGCTGGTGCTGTTGTTTCACAGGGCGTGCGAAAGATTCATGAAAAGGTTCATTTCAAGGCTTGTCCAGTGTGGATCACCCAAAGCCTCGCCTTTTCACGGCACTTCTAAAACACATCAGGGGCTGGAGGGGAGGCAGGTGCAAAGGTTGATCGGGCCGAATGCTCTCAGAAGCTTTCTGGATGACCACGTCGGGGTGTTTTTATCTCCGCTCAGCAGAAGTAGTGATGGGTGCCTGTGTGCAGAAGGAAATAGGGTGGGTGACTGCCTTTTGAACAGTCAACTCTAGGACTGGTTTTGGTAACTATTTTTCGGGGTTTTTTTTGCCTTTATTCTAGGGTAGAGATTGCCCATATTTTTTAAAAATGGTTTTTATGTTTCTATTTGTTTTGATTTCTGGGACTGTGTTTAGATGACAAAACACCAGCTTGAAAGACGATCCATCTGGTATCTTTGGCTTTCAGAAGAGCCAGTTTGAATCACATCATAGTTGATCCAATGGCTGGAAAACACATATTTACTCAAAATATGGTTAACGCAGTGTCTCTGAATAATCCTGGATCGTGTCTTCTTGGACGGGTCAGGCTTCAGTTCCCCCCTTTCCTGTCTTCAGTTCAGGAGGCCTGGTGAAGAGTGGAGGGGCGAGGCTTTCAGAGGCCCAGAGCCTTTGCCCTTGGGCAAGACACGTGCCCTCTCTGCACCCGTCTCTTTGTTTGATATAAGGATGCCAATGCCTACCCTAGCATTCAGGCTGAATCAGAAAACCCATAGAAGAATGTCTAATCAGGAGACAGCCAACTAATAGTACACAGTTCAAAACTGGTGTTCCCTACTGGTATTATTGCTTCTTATTCTCTTGATTAGTTCTTTCATTTTTTTTTTGTTTGTTTGCTTTTATTCTTAATATTTTGCTTTTTAAAAAAACAGAAGTAGTATATGGATCTTTTATGCATTTGAGTTGATAACTGATTAATTGAATATTTAAGAGTCGTTTTATGGTTTTCTAAGACTTTGCATTGAAGTGTGCTTTTCTTTTTTTAAATATATTTTTATTGATTTTTAGAGAGAGAGGAAGGGAGACGGAGAAAGAGATAGAAGCATTGATGTGAGAGAGAACCATGGATCGGCCGCCTCCTGCACGCCCCCTACTGGGGATCGAGCCCGCAACCTGGGCATGTGCCCTGACTGGGAATCGAACTGGCGACCTGTGGGTGCATGGGTTGACACTCAACCACTGAGCCACACCGGCAGCGCTGACGTGTGGCTTTTCAATAACAGTCTAGTTACCTTGAACAGTCCAGAGTTACAGCCTCACATGAAGGGCTATTGCCTGTCAGGAGACATTTGCCCTACCGGATGAAGAAGGAGGAAGAGTGCCAGGGAGTTCATTATTTACAGCTACTTTTTCTGAAACCTTTCCTTAAAGCCTAATGGTTCCGCTTGCTGCCTGTAGACATTGGCGATGCTGTTCTGCACTTTCACTGCGATGGTGCTGAACATGTAGCAAGGACACTGTGATGTGCGATGCAAGCTCAGGCTGGGCGACCTTTCCTGCCCGCGCACTTTCTCTGAACGTTGCTTCCAGCAGCCGGCGGAATCTTCCAAGCAGCCTCTTTGTCCCTATGGCTGGTTCGTGCGGTGGGCCTGACAGTGGCCCAGCAGGTGACCTGAACATCTGAACACCTTAAGAAGCTGAAACACTTGCACAGCTGTTGCTGGTGAGGTGGTGTCAGAAGTGGGCAAATATGTTTTCTTTGGGAAGGAAAGTAATTTTCTGCTGAACGGTTTAAGGTACTCAGTAAACATTAGCTACAAAATAAATATTAGTCCCCACACTGGCCCGAGTTGCTCAGAAAAGCCTTGCTTGCTTACTCCATAAACTGCTGGGACGAAGAGCGAAAAATCTCAATAAAAACCAACCCATAACCCTGGCTGGCATGGCTCATTGGTCAGAGTGTCGGCCCATGCACCGAAGTGTCACAGGTTCGATTCCCAGTCGAGGGCACGTACCTGGGTTGCAGGTTTGACCCCTGGCCCCGGTTGGGCACGTGTGGAAGACGACCAATTGACGTGTCTCTCTCACATCGATTTTCTCTCTCTCTCTCCCTCCCTCCCTCCCTTCCTCCTTTCCTTCTCCTCTCTCTTTCCTCCCCCATCCCTTCCACTCTCTAAAAATCAATGGGAAAAAATACCCTCCAGTGAGGATTAACAACAAAACAAAACAATCCATACAACACAACACTGAAATCCAGACCACTGAACTTCACTACAGAAATGGTGAATTTACATGTCAAATTTCAAAAAAGAGGCAGAACTGGGAAAAAGAAGAGGAGGCCAGAGGGTCAAGGTGGCGTTCCTCAGCCAGCCCGGGGAGAGCGCAAGTGCCGTACATGTAGGAGAGCCGCAGGGGGCCCCACCGTGGCCGTCCGCACCGCTCAGCGAGTCCGGCCTCTCTGTGACCAGTGCTTTGTTTCAGGGTGCCATTCACCCCGCTCATCTGCCTCCAGCTGCTCAAAAATAGAGCATTTAAAACAATGTGGTTAATGAGAGGAAATATAAAAATACTCATTGAGAGGACTTTATTGGGACACCGAGTATTGATGGGAGCCCAAATCGGAAGGCTGGGTGTTTCCTTTGCCTCCAGGGGATGAGAAACACAAAGGCGTTGGGTTCCAATCCTGACGCGGTGCACCCGGCCGCATTGTTGCCATTACCCCGATTTCCATCTCGGAGGGAACACGCCAGATGTCACTGGAGGCGTTTTAGAAATAGAGCAGGGCTGCGGCAAGCGACGAAGATGAACTCGTTTGCATCTTTGGAAAATGGAAGCGCTTTCCCGATGTGTTCAGGGCTACAGGGAGACCACAGGGCTGGCGGGTCCTTGTGCTTCCTGCCACCGCCTTTGTTCCTCACGTGACAGCGTGTGTGACACTGTCCTCAGGAGAAACTGCACAGATGTAAAAGCAACTGCATGCTGACTAAGTCCATCCTGAAAACTTTCCATCACCATTCCTGTCACATTTTTCTTCCCTGTGCATGCTCAACCCAAATGGGTTTGCTTGAAACGAACTGGAGATTTCCAAGTCACGCCTACCACTCAGCAGCTTGGGGGTGCAATACAGAGGAGTTTCTTTTACTTGGAAAGGATTCCTTTTAAAGAAATAACCTTGCAGGAAACAAAATAGCAAAAATAAGCTGCCCCACCCTGGCTGGTGTTGCTCAGTGATTGGAGACACAGCCTGCAGACTGAAGGCTCACGGGTTCGATTTCCGATCAAGGGCACGCACCTGGGTTAGAGGTTCCATCCCCCGCCCTGGTTGAGTGCATGCGGGAGGCAACCAACTGATGTCTCGCACATCGATGTTTCTCTCCCTCCCTCCTTTCCACTTTCTCTCAAATTCAATGGAAATAATATCCTTAGGTGAGGATTAACAAAAAATAAATAAATAAAACAGCTGCCCCCCACTCCCCCTTTTCCTTAAGTGTTGGGTTTTCTGACGGGCACCTCCCCCTGCAGTGCAGTGGGTGTATGAAGTCGGGGGGTGTCCGGGGGACAGATGAAGTCTAAGCCTGCTTCCCTGCCCTGTGGATTCTGAGCAGCGTCTTCATGAAGCACATTTGTTTGAACATATGTCCGGCTCTTACTTTACTTGTTTTCTGGCTGCAAAAATAACCATCCGCTGTGTTGCGTTGTTTCCCTGAAGCTTGAGAGCCAGCAGTGACAGGGACATCAGGAGGGTCGTCCCGGCGACCACCCACTTGTGACTGACGGCTTGGTGCCTGCGTGGCGGCCGTCCCGAAGCTGTGTTCACGACGACGGGCCCTCTCACTGAGCCTTCTCCTCTGTGGAGGGTCCCCGTGCACGGCCTTGTTACGTCTGGATGGGGAGGGAGCGGAGCAAACCTTTGTCTCTTTGTCAGCGTGAGCCAGTAGGCCACCGTCGAGTCTCTGGAGAAGAGGGGCAAAAGCCAGATTTTTGTGTCCGAAGAAGAATGTTTTCACAGCTGACAGCTGTGTGCAGACAGTCACAGTGCATTGCGATGAGCATTTAAAATGTGGGGCGTTGAGATGATTGGCTTGCGGTGAGAGCCAAGGACTGATAGGTCCAATCGGGTCTCTCTGTTCCCGACAACACAGGCATTGGTTGTTCCAAGGACAAAAGTAGGAGCGATGGACCTGGTTAAATATTTAATCAGATGAAGTAAATTAATGAGCATGAATATGACATTTATTTTTCTTTAGGATACTTTGTACTAGGCTACTATTTATTCCCAAAAGGCACTTTCAGTGAGTTAGGGAAAGGTGTCCCTTCTGTAATCCTGGACCAGGTACACAGGTGGGTCGGAGACAGGCTGAACACTTTGAACAGCACAACGAGCTGTGCATGGCAAGTTGCCCGAGGTCTTCATCCCAGCCTCTCTCTTCCCTGCTTGGGCTTTTTGTACACTTTCTGTGCTTTTGTCTTATTGATTTACTGCATAAAGATGGTCAGGAGTGCACGGAAATGCCTGTGGCCTAGAGTAGAAACAGTCAGTGAGGAAATCAGCTATCCAGTCTGAAAACATACACTCAGTTGCTGGAACAGTTCCCACTGAAGTGGTGGTGATGTGTGGACACGGGCTGTCTTTGATCTAGTGAAGCAAATTCATTTTTAGAAACTACAATCTGATAAATGCCATTCCCTTCCATCTCTCTCCTGGACTACTGTTTTCCTTCCTTACGGGAGACACACAGTCATAGTTTATCACCATCTCTTAAGATACTAGAACCACTGTCTAAAAGCAGCGTTAGTGATACTGCTGCAGTTAGCTGCATTTTGAAGGATGAAAAGCATTATGCATGAGGCTTTGCCATCCAGACTTCTAGAATTCCAGCTATTTAGTAGACCTCTTGCAGGGAACCTGAAGTGAGAGAGAGAGAGAGAGAGAGAGAGAGAGAGAGAGTGTGTCTGGTGTATATTCTTTGGTAATTAGTGCTACAGAGTTAGGCTGCTCCTTCTTAGTACAAAGTCATTCTCATTCATACCCTATGAGCCTCACGGGGAACAGTTAATGCAGCCATAAGGAATGTTTTGAAGTGAAGATGGAGAATTCAGGCTTACTTTATTTTATTTTTTTGCATGTGAAAGTGTTGGCCAGAAATAGCAAATGCCAGGCCTCCCCAAGGCCTCTCCCGCTGTCTGAGGACGAGGACAGTACATGCAGGCGTCACTAGGTGGCGGGGCTGCGCTCTCACTGAACCGAGCTTGTGGCTGCTGTGGGAGGCTTTGCTGAGATACCTGGTGCTCGTCCAGAGGCACCAGGATAATCCATTCTGGGCAGGTTGACGATTCCCCAGGGGATCCCTGGGATGCCTCCAGGAGAAAGGAAGCTGCGCGTTCGGGTCCGTCCCCGCAGCGCAGTTCGTCCAGCCCAGGCTGCTGCTGCGACAGCGGCCGAGCGGAGCTCAGGCTTCGGGTGTAGGGTGACGGGGGCTTGAAGTTAAAAGGCTCGAGTCAGTGTACAGCAAACACGTTTGATTTGGCCACTCACCATGTTTCTGCACCACACTTTCATCACCCCTGTCACTGGGGTCAGAAAACCGCCACCCGCGGGGCAAATCCGGCCACTCTCTCTCAAGTTTTACTGGAACAGAGCCAGCCTCTGTCGTCTGGTCGTGCCTTGTCCATGGCTGCTTTCACATAGGGACAGAGCCGTGTAGCCAGGCAGACACTGGTGGCTCAGTGAGCCTGAAATATTTACTCTTCGGCCCTTTATAGAAAAAAAATTGCCAGCGCTTGCCCTCTGGAATACAGTTTGGGAAACTGACTTCATCCCTGGTATCAGTAGTTCTGACAGATGTCTTAAGTCAACACTGAGGCGCTTTCTATGGTGAGGAGGATTTGCTTAATCATACAGTAAATAACCTTCTTGTTGACTAGTCGAGCATTTTGGCAATAACGTAGAAAGGCACTGTGCACTGTATACGGCCTCTGTCTTCAGGGAGTCACAGGCGCGTTGGGAAGGCGTGAGGTGACCACGTTAGCACAGAGCACAGGTAAGTGGGTGCCACAGGTGTTGTAAGCAGAGGAGGCAGTGTGGCGGGGCGGGGAGAGCACAGGAGTGTGGAAGAGGGAGACAGACGGGGGGTTTCAGGCCCAAACAGTTGGGGTTCAGCCTTGGCTGTAACACTTTCTCCTGGGATGACAGAAAAACCTTCTTTTTATTGAACACTTACTATGTGCCAGACACCGTCCAGTTGCTTTACATGAACAGTTTCTTCTACTTCTCATCACAGTGAAGTAAGTCCTGTTATTATTCCAGGTGATCAGTGAGGAAACCAAGTCAGGTTCACGTATCAAAACACAGCGCATACTAGGAAGTGGCGATCAAGAGCCGAAACAGGTGTGTGCGTGACAGGTGACCCTGTGATAGGGGCTCCTTCCTAGGGACGTCACTTGATCTCTGCGTTTCCCCAGAGGTGGTAGGATGTCACAGACACAGTGCGGAGTAAATGTTCTGGAAGCTGTGACACGCAGCTCCCATTCGCTGACTGAGCAGCCTCGCAGGGACCCCACAGCGTCTCGGGGAAGGCCGCCTCTGAGCTGGGTGGCTGAAGGAGAGAGGGAGGGAGGAAGAGGCTTTCCGGTGGGTAGAAGGTGATGGTGCCACATCCTCAGCTCTGACGGAATCAGGAAGATTTGGGGGAAATACATCTGTACGTGTGTGTGTGTGTGTGTGTGTGTATCTATACTGATTTGAGTCTTGTAACTTCACAAGACTTATTACCATATTATTACTTACTCTGAGAAGGCCCTGGCCGGTTTGGCTCAGCAGTTAGAGCGTCGGCCTGCAGACCAGAGAGACCCGGGTTCGGTTCTCGCTAAGGCAGCAGTTCTCAACCTGTGGGTCGCAACCCCTTTGGGGGTCGAATGACCCTTTCACAGGGGTCACCTAAGACATAACAGTAGCAAAATTACAGTTATGAAGTAGCAACAAAAATAATTTTATAGTTGGGGGTCACCACAACATGAGGAACTGTATTAAAGGGTCGCGGCATTAGGAAGGTTGAGAACCACTGCGCTAAGGGCACGTACCTTGGTTGCAGTTTGTCCCTGGCCCCGGTTGGGATCGTGTGGGTGGCAACCACTTGATGTGTCTCTCTCACATCGATGTTTCTCTCTCTCTCTCTTCCCCCCTCTCTCCCTCCCGCTATACCTGAAGATAAATGCAAAACATAAATTTAAAAAAATGTCCTCGGGTGAGGATAAAAAAAAAATTTATTTTTAAAGCTCTGAGAAGTCCTGCAATTAACTTTTGTTTTAACCTACAGCTTCCCTACTTCTGTGAGTATGTTTTTATAGCATATTGCTGAACATCTCCTAGACCAAACGGTAGTTCTTACATCACTCCTGGAGGTTTCTGATGTTAACTCACTACCGATCACGGCAATCAAGCCGACTCTGTTTTTCAATAATAGGGTATTTGCATTTATGAAATTGCTACTTTCATTTACAGACATGGACTTTGTGATGACCACTGTCTGCAAATATGTGTTTGTCCACGGAAAGAATGTAGCTGTCCGCAGAAGTGGGCCGTGCGCACTGGGGCCACAGGGGAGGGAGCTGGGGACAGGCGCACCGCTGCCTCGTCTCCGTGCTGCGCTCCAGCGTGAGTGGGACTTCTTAGAAGCCGTGTGGTTTAATACATCTGTCTCCGTGGCTGCCGTGCCAGCTTTTCCTGACAGTGCTTTTCATCATCCGAAACATGTAATTGCTTTTGACGACAACAAGAGAATTGTGGTGAGAGAACTCTCCACAGTTTCCGAAACCGCTGCGCCGCCAGCGTCCCGGGTCCAGTCAACTTCGGCGCACGTGGTGTTGGCACAGGAGGGTGTTCAGACCCAAAGGGGTGCCCAAGGGGTCAGCCTCCAAGGGACTGCCTCGGTGGGCACTTTTTTCAGAGTAAGGGTTTATAGACGGAGCTTCGTCCACAAGGCGTGATGGAAAAGTGCAGTGGAAGGTGGTGGGGACGGGCGGTTACGAGGCCATTCTGTGTGCAGCGGGATGACCCTGCGGTGTCCGAGACCAGAGTGGGTCTTGGTTCCCATACGGTCCAGGACAGGGCTGTGCTGGAAGAACCGAGTCTTAAGTAGAAGAGACTGTAAGTAGGAAGCCCAGCCCCCTCCTCTCCCTGCCAGCCCCTATTTAAACCTCCCCTTAGGCTTCCCACACAGACAGAATTGTTCGAGGGGACTATATGGTTCCTGCTGGAATTGACGTCAGAGTCTCCCTGTGTCCTGAGCTTATGAAATTTCTAAAACTGCACAGGCCAGCAGATTGTCTCCGTCAGGGGATAATGAGAAACAGGTTGGCTGCTCAGCCAGGATGCTCTCCGGGCTTTTGGGGTGAGGGGCCAGGGGGATAGTTCCCCCAGGGAAGGGGGTCTCCTCCCACCTGTGTGCCTTGTCATACAGGGCGGAGACCCTGGCCAGGCATATCCTCACCTCCCTCCCTTGCCCGGTGTGGCCGAGCGGCTGACCTCCCGGGAGGAAGGAGAGCAGGACGCCGTGGGAGCTCCTTTCCCGGGGCAGAGTGGGCACTCGGGTACGTGAAACTGGGCGACTTCAGGAACATGTTGTCAAAGGCTTAGGGACGAGACCCGCAAAGTTGACCTGCGTGTAACTTAACAGCAATACCAGCTTGGTGTTGATGTTTAGTTTTTAGTATAAAGGGAAGACGCCATGAAGGATGTGAGTTAAAATGAACTCGGCACGGTTTTGAACGCGTGGGCCACACACGTTATCAAGATGCCGGGCGCCTTTTTGGGGGCATTCGTTGTTCTCTCTCGCAAAGCCATATCTGAACCCCCCAGGTACGTAAACACAGGAATCGTTCCTGCTTCCTGAGGGCTTTTAAAGTTACTCATTCTGTTGCCATGGGGACACGTATCTCCATTAGGGTGGTCTGTCCTGGGACATGGGTTTGCTGGAAATGTTTGCTAAAGAAATGACCCTGTCCTTTTGTAGCTGGGAAAGCAAGGGAACAGGTGTGACCAGAGGACCACGCTTCCTCCGCTTTTCTTTCCGAGTCTGTTCCGGACATGAGCAAGTAGGATGCAGCAAAGGAGCAGCATGTCCTGTGTATTGTCAGACATGCAACACATGTAAAACTCACACTGTGTGTGGAACGAGGAAGCAAAAAGATGGAGGCGCCTTAGACTTTCCACCGAAGCGTTCTTGACCACTCTTCGCACCCTCATCTGATTTATTTCTCGAGAACAAGGCAAGAGACACTCGAAAGAGGAGTTCCAATTGCCCTTTGGAGAGGCAGAGAATACATGGGAGGCTGCTATTACCAGGCCCTCCACAGGCACTTCTGTGGTCTTAATGCATTTTATTTCTTCCTACTCGGAAAAACCCAAGCAAGCCCTGCTGTCCTCTTCAGGGAAAATGTGGGTATAGAATGAGAAAAGTGGTCTTCCTTTTGAGATCTTTTGAAAGTCAGGGGACACAGGTTGGTCCCCTGGTAAACCGGCCTTATTTCCTAGTCCTGTGCGGAGAAGGATTCTGGAGGGGGCCATGTGCCTGTTGATGGGAAGAGAGGGTCAGAACCATTTGCTCATGGCATCAGAGAAGACCTTTGTGCTGCCAGGACGAGGGCATGTGTTGTCACTTCTCCGCAGGCTGGAGGCCCCGACCCCTTCTCGGAAAAACAGAGACCATCCTTGCAGGTGTGCGCTGTCGGGGCTGCAGTGTGGCTGGCTGCCCCTTTAAGGTGACCAATGGCGTGTTCTGAGTGGAGATGCCTGGAATGGGCACATCAGGCTGCCCCACAGTCTCAGTCAAACCAGATAACCATTTAAAGCCATAGACTCTGAAGGAAGGGCCTTGAGCTTGATGATATTAACTCCACTTTGATAAGACGTGCCGTCTGTGGAGGCTGGCTCTGGGCGCCCCAGAAGGCCCTTGTTTGTCATCAGAGCAGCCTTGAAGTCAGAGGAGCCTGAAGAGTTCAGGCAGGTGAGGCTGAAGGCCTCCTGGAGCCCATGCTGGGGGGGACCCTGGCGCCTTTTCTCCAGTTCAGCACTGGGTCCTGCTGCCTGGTTCCCCATCTGGTCCAGCTAGAGTGTGTTGGTTTTCTTTAACAAGCATGGAGCAACAACTGGCAACAGAGCCTAGCTGTTTGGTACAGGGGCCTGGGGACCACACTTTCTCCAGGCCTGGATTCTGGGGGTCTGCTAAATGCAAGGTGATTCATCTGATGAGTGCATCGATATTAATGAGGCAAAGAGAAAGCCAGGGAAGTAAGGGCCTTACCCTTTTCTCAAGTCTTCTGAATGCAGTAGCTTCTTCGATATAACTCAGGTGTTCATTCAACCAATAGTTCTCAAGTGCCTGTAGAGAGCTGGGCCGTGCTGCTCAAGCTTGAACGTGTGCGCAGATTGCCCTGGGGTCTTGTTAAAATGCAGAGTTTGATTCTGTGGGTCTGGGGTGGGACCTGAGAGTCTGCACTTCTGACGGGCTCCCAGCCAATGCCGATGCTGCTGGCCGAGGGAGCACATCACAGCTGTCGAGACCCTAGACCAGTGCTGACCCGTGGACACAGGGCATGAGCCACAAGTGATAGCCACCTAGGCGATTTTAATTTTTTCCATGGCCATATTTTTTTAAAAAAGTAAAAAGAAACAGGTGAAGTTAATTTGGAAGAAGTGTGTTATTTAACCCAGTATGTCCAAAATAATAATCATTTCAACATGTAATCAATATAAACATTGAAATGTTCATATTAAGTCTTCAAAATCAGGTGTGGCTTTTGCTCTTCCCACACCTGGACTAGCCACATTCCTCGTGCTCACGGCCACCTGTGGCTGTTGGCGACCGCATTACACAGTGCGTATGATGCCCTCGTCACTGGGTAGGTCAGCAAAGTGACTGTGAGGAGAGCAGACGGTGCCACCACGGGGCCTGGGGCTCCCGTTACAGGGCCACGCGGTCTCCTCCAGTGAGGAGCGGCCTCATGACGTGAGCCTTAGACCAGCTCACTTCCCACCCCCGTGTAAAAAAATGAAATAGAAATCTCAGAGCTCAAGTACAGTTCCTTCCTTCCAGAGAGAGCTCACCGCTTTTGGGTGGGTCGGATTTCCTTTATGTCCGAAACATTGCATGCATCCAACTTCACTGAAATGGGATCTCCTTCATCTCCACTGGCGAGTTGAGGAGGGGGTGGGTTGTTGCTGACATCCAGGCCTGTGAGCACAGTTTCACTTTCGGAAGCAAATTCCGACCCGTGCATCACTGCAAATTGTCTTGACACTCTGACCTGCTCGGTGAAGCTGGGCAACGAGAGCGGGTTGCTTGGGGCTCATGAGTCACCACCTCCACCTGTCCCACCAGCCAGAGGGAGGGGATCAGGTTAGGGGACTGGGGCATTTAACATACAAAATCCTTTTGCTTCCTTGACTTTGCCCTCTTCTGTATTCTCCATCCCCTGTACTCTATGCTTTTATAGTGTGTTAAAGGTACTTTATCCTTGTTGACAGGACACTGGTCTGTGGCAAATGTGGCCGCCCTGGGAGACAACAGGGTGACAGGCGTAAACCCAGGACGAGATGCATTTCCACAGTGGGTGGAATTTTCCCAGGCCCTGTGCCTGATGTCCAAGTGCCATGGCTCTCTTAGAGTGAAACAAAGTCTCAAATAGGACTTAAGGGCTAGTGTAGTGATGACAGTTTACATTTATATAACATGTCTTAGGATATGTAGCTTTTTGACTCTCTCTCTTATTTCATCTTTACAAAGTTCTGGGCATGTGTTTTCTGGAGGAGGAAAAGGGACTGAGCTGGAGTCCTCATCGCGGATCTCCGGTCCCTGCGGGCTCTGACATTGTCTGTGTGGTGGCTTTGCATTTGAATGTCAAGGCCTGGTGGTGAGAGTGTTGACTCTGGGCCATGTTGCCTGTGCTGGACTTGGGGCAAAGTGTTTTCCCTAAGTCACAGTTTCTCCTTCTCTAAAATGGAAATGGTAATTGTACCTACCACATGGAATTGAGAGAGCGTTGATGCGATAATCTATGGAAAGCACGTTGTAACTTCGTGGAAGCATTTCAGTCGCCATCAGCATCTCGATGGCCCTCAGCCCGGGCTCCTTCGTGTCCTTGTAATCAGTGTGAAGGAGGGGAACGATCTCGGTAACCTTGACCTGGCTCAGTCCAGGGTTTCCCTCTTGCCATGCACTCCAGTACCCTAAATTCCTTCCTGCAATGTTTTAAGAGGCGGGTCTGGTATCTTTGCTAGTATTTCCATCTCCAAAAGAAAAAAGGCCCATGAGGAAATTAAAAACTACAGGTTAGAATTCCTCCAGGCAGGCAACAATGAGATAAATTAAGGGCTTGGGTGGCAATTCCCAAAGCAGCAGGCTTGGGAGGGACGGTGTCAAGTGTGGATAGGAAGGCTTATGTACGAGAAGCTGCTGGTCCATGCACAGACCCTCCGCTATTGAGTTCTGCTCAGCCAGCTAAGTACAAATTAATCTCTCGTGGCTGACCAATTACGCACAGTCCTTTGTGAGAAAACAAGTTAAAAGAAGTGCGTCAGGTAAAGAAAGGGCCAGCAGCTCCTGGGGTGGGAGGCGGGATGGGCTTGCTCAGTGTCAGAAGGCATTTAAGTTCACATCTGTTGCCCAGCTGATCTTATTGGAATGTAACTGAAAGTGACAATATCTAACCACGTGTGTACGGACACTTACTCGTTGCTAGGGTAACCAGGTCCCTCTTTTTTCACCTGGGACAGTTCTGGTTACAACAGTAGTCCTGGGGTGACTATTCATAGCGCCCCCTTTCACTCTCAGATGAATCTTGGTTTGGGCAATAAATTATATGGTTATCTTAATTATAAAGACATAGCATATCTGTATATATAATAAAAACATGATTTAGAGTGCTGGAAGAGTCTAAAAGGCTGTTGTTGAGGTATGGCTTTTTTATTTTATCTAGAAATATAAACCAAAGTTGTATCCTGGAAAGAACCTGGGCTTTGGAAGAAGGCCAACCTAGACCCTATTATAGAGCATGGTTGGGCGTGGTAGTTAAGAGACTGGGGTCCAAAGCTGACCATCTGGGTGCTGGCCCCAACTCTGCCACTTAGCAGCTGTGACTTCTTGGGCAAGTTACTTCCCCTCTCTGTGTTTGTTCTGTGACCTTGAAGAAGGCGTGGAGGTACCCACCTGTAAGGTTGAAATGAGGATTAGATGAGTTAATAGTTAACACACACGAAACAGTGGCTGACACTGATTAATCCCTCTGTAAATGTTTGCTGTTACTTGAGTCCCAGCTTTGCTGTTCGTTAGCTGTTTGGCCATGAGGACAGAGGTCTCTGAGCCCCGATTTCCTAGAAAAGGAACGTCCTACTGTGTACTTCCTGGACCGGAGTCGTGACACACGGGGTCCTGGATGTGGAGAGTTCATGCGGCCCCTGGTGTCAGTGGATTCTCAACAAACGTTGACTTCCTGTCCCTCCCTCCTTTTCCTGCTAGCTCACGGAGCTCATTTCTCATCTAGTTTGCTTGTTGTGAGGGAATTTAAAGGTGTGTGTGTGTGTGTGTGTGTGTGTGTGTGTGTGTGTGTGTGGTATTACTGGTATGAGGCTGGGACGCCCATCAGTGCGACAAATAAACTTCCCAAGGGTTGCCTGTCATCTGAATGATGCACGGAAGGCTCTGAGCCTGGGATGAGCGTGGTGATGAAGCAAAGAGAGTTTTTAAAGATGTCTGAATTTTTGCCCTGGCCGGTTTGGCTCAGTGGTTAGAGCGTCGGCCCGAGGACCAAAGAGTCACGGGTGCGATTCTGGTCAAGCGCGTGTACCTCGGTTGTGGTTTGGTTCCCGACCCTGGTCGGGGTCGTGCGGGAGGCAACCAACCGATATGTTTCTTTCATATTGATTTTTCTCTCCCTCCCTCCCTCTCTCCCTCCCATAAAATAAATAAAATAAAAATGTCTGAATTTTTACAGGCTGCCAGAGCGCCCATTGCTAAATACCTTGGTGAGGTTTGTTGTTTTTATTAATCTTCCCATCCCCCTTCCCAATGCCTGCATGTTATTTTGGCTCCCAATGACATTTCTGTTTAAGTCATGACAAAAATGAGACGAGCTGAAGACTGCAAAGAAAACTCTGTACGCTAGCTGGCATTACAGAGGACGGCATGTTTAAAATACTATATTTG
The DNA here is from genome assembly GCA_030848825.1 of Tadarida brasiliensis. Taxonomy (NCBI): domain Eukaryota; kingdom Metazoa; phylum Chordata; class Mammalia; order Chiroptera; family Molossidae; genus Tadarida; species Tadarida brasiliensis. The sequence continues at coordinate 193,257,868 of CM061257.1, read as the reverse complement.
CTTTTGGTTTCTATGGGGTAAACAATGCCTAACCGAAAGGTTTTTTTTTTTTTGTCAATAAGAACAACCTTTGAAAAAACTGAGTAGTCATTGATTAACACTATAAACTATGGATCTTTCAAACTAGCTTTATTGAGTCAGACAGTATCTAAACAGGAGTTTCTACTTGTTGTCAGTCATCCATTCATCCTTCTATTCATTTATGTATTCAACAAATATTTATTGAGTGCTTACTATAGGCCAGGCACTGTGCCATGTTCAGGGGATGCAATGATGAAACAAACAGAGTCCCTATAGAGTGGACTGTCTGCCTACATGTATACAATATACCTTCCATCAGTTGTACGTAGGCTTTATCTTAAATAGATAGGTGGTATATGGGACACTCATTCATCCCATCAAGATCTAAGGCAAACAAAGAGGAAAACAATATACTTACCATCATTCAAACACACTCCAAGGCCCATCCGATGTCCTGAAATATGTAAGTGAAAGACAAAAATTGAGCCAAGAAGGAAGTGCAGGGAAATGAACAAACAAAAGCCTTATATCAGTGTTTTGCACGAAGATAAAATAGGTAGCTTGAGCTGAGGTCATGCAAAGAGGAAAAATGAAGCAACCGTCCCATGTTAAAGCTTCCAGACTGCTCTCGCTGCGATTACTGGCCTCATCTCAAGCCTGACGCCGTATTGGCTCTGCTTTCCCGCCTCGTTTGCCTTAGACAGACCTTGATGGGATGAATGAGTGTCCCATATACCACCTACCTATTTAAGATAAAGCCTACTTACGACGAATAGAAAACAGCTATATATGTATAAAAGCTTGTGATCATACCCATTAAAACTGTGTTCCTGTGATTCAGGTATGCACAATTCATGAAGTTGAATGTGGCTGGGAAGAAATGTGATGGGAAACCATCATCAAAAGATGACCCAAATCCTTTACTAAATATCATTAGCACTGTTTTTTAAGGCAGTTGGCAGAGAAAATGCATCAGAATGACCTGGGCCTCTTGCTAACAAGACAGTTTCTGGGCCCGACCCCACCTGTTAAATGAGGAGCTCTGGAGATGGAGTCTAAACAGCTTCCGTCTCACGCACATTGCAGTTTGAGAACCATCAAGTTAATCCACTTTACCAACAAGAATGTGAATTACCAACTTCAGAAAACTGTCTCTCAGAAATAATACAGTACAAAAGGAAAAAGAAAACTAATAAAGCAACTCTTAGAGAAAATACAGAGGAATCTTGGGAATATTTGGGATTTCCAGGACTGCACCTATATTTATGAAGGATCATTGAACCAAATGCCTTTCTAGTCCTTCAGAAGTCCAAAATGACATTTTTTGTTGTTGCTGTTGTTCATCCTTACCTGAGGATAATTTTCCATTGATTCTTAGATCCCTTGGGAGGGAGGGAGGGAGGGAGGGAGACAGAGAAACATCAATGTGAAAGAAACACATCGATTGGTTGCCTCCCGCACAACCCAGACCAAGGCCAGGGATCCAACCTGCAACCCAGGTACGTGCCCTTGACCGGGAATTGAACCCACAACCCTTTGGCCCACGGGCTGACACTCTGACCGCTGAGCCAAGCCGGCCAGGGCCGAAATGACTTTTAATGTTTGAGGTTGACAAGAGCTCAGATATATTTGCCAGAAGCAGATTTTTCCCTCCAATTTTACCTCCCACTGCCATGCATTTTTCGGGAAATGCAGTCCATGTGTTCTTGATAGTCCTGCCCTGAATTCATCAAAATGTCATTTTTGTAACAATGATTTGGTAGCCCTATAGTGTTTCAGAGTCTTTTGTTCCTTCTTAGAAAAGGGAAGTTGTATTTGCCCAAGGACAAACCAACCCCAAACAGGGAGGAGTTCGGGATGTCTCCAAAACACAAGCCCCACAGGCTCCCGAGTCTCCCGCAGACTCTGGGCTCTCTGCTTAGAGCTGGAGCCTAACCTTCACCGGTCCCCACCCTCATACCACACACAAAAAGAAGACGTTTAGCAACAGCAGCATCACATCCTGCACGAGCGCTGGGCTGGGAAACAACGTGTGTTTAGTCTTGGGTTTGCCTCAGTTAGGCTGTGTAGCTTTGGGCAGACATTTTAACCTCTCTGGTCCTCTCTTCCTTCATGTTTAAATGCAAGGATTAAATTTTATGACCTTTGGATCTCAAGTACTTCTGTCTTAAGTGTCACACGATTGTTGAAATTGCTGCCGGGAGTCTTCCACGACCACAGTGTATTTTGGTTGGCCTATGTGTTTATTGCCTTTGCAAGCACAGAGCAGTGCTGTGTCTCTGGCTCCTTGCCAGGACAGACGAGCCAATTTGATTGTGTTGCTTCTGGATGTCAAAACATTCTCATCTGACCATGCCACAGAAGAAGTTTGTTGAAAGTGTGACTGACTGACATAATGACTGATTGGCTGATAACGGCAGCTGACAGTGATTGATTGAGTGTAAAATTATCTGCTCTCATTACTTCTGAAACTGAATTCAGATTGGTTCTATGGGAGGGTTTCCATGGAGACCCTAACCTCCTGTAGCAGGTGTTTGTGGCTTATTGTGATCAATACCTGTTTCCTGTGCTGGTCTGAACAAATTATTAGTGATTGTAGTCCGGTAGAAAGAGGCAGCCACATCGACAGAAAAAAGCTCGCGCGTCTGTCTTATTGCGCTCCACGAGACAAATCCGGGCCTTCTCGGCTCCTGCTTGGGCCGCCGAGACTAGTCAGTGAGACACTGAGTCATTTGCCATTCTTACTGTGTTATTAACTTGGAGGGTTCGCTTTTGAAAAAGTAAAGCATTCTTGGATGTGTTTTCTCTTTGGAAAAAATCAGAACAGTAGATAAATGTTCATACTTGTTTTTTAAAATGTGATACATGACAGCAACAACAAACATGGCATCCCATCTTAAGCACACACATGTTCATGCAGACACAGGGGTGGTCCCTCAGGCTTTTTCTGGGTTGTTTCCATGAATGGAAAAGTCATTAAACAATTTCATAGGCTTGCTTTATTGATCTCTTATAATGGCATGTTATGTCTGCTCTTCAGGGAAGCCTGGCCTAACTGCCCCCATCAGAGTTAATTACGACTTCCTCTGCGTTCACGTGGCATTCTTCCATCTTCCATTAGAGCATGCACCTCAGGCGACCTTGCCTTGAAATTGCATGCATCTCTGTTGCCCTCTAGATTATGACCTCCTCGAGGACAGGGTCATTTTCTTTTTTCCCCTTTATGTCATCCTCAGCATCTAGCGGAGCTCCTGATACGTCACAGGGGTTCAATAAATGCTTGTTGAATTGAGTTAACTGGGTTTGCATTGCGAGGTCATCTCTTTCGAGACGGGTGTTTAATGGGATTCCCACGAAGGGAGAGGGGAAGCGGGGTGTGCTTGGTGGTGCAGCTGGATTGTCTCCTGCCCCGAAGCGCAGCCTGTGCCCGAGAGGGCTGTTAGGGAATATTGTGCTGCAGGAGGTCATATTGCATAGGAAGCCTGCCCAGCTTCTAGAACCACACTGGCCTCCTGAGAGCACGGTGGGAGATGCCTACTCAGGACTGGAGTTTTTGCTTGCTTAGCTGCGTTCCTCCATTGGCTCACTTGGTCTCCGCTTCAGCTTACCCTCTCCCCCAACATTTGGCTCATTCGTTGAGAGCCCTTTGGGTGAATCCTCTATTAATTTTTTGTGTGAGCACTTGTCACGTGCCTGGTTCTGTGTCAGGTACTTCACACAGTCTTCCATTCTGTCACGTTGCTGCCATGATCCCATTTTGAAAATAAGGGACCTGAAGCACAGAATGGCTGAGTGATCTCCCCAAGGTTACACAGCTAGGAGGTGGTAGAGCAGGCTCTGGAACCTCCGCAGTCTGCCTGCAAACCCCACGCTTAAGCCGTTTACCATATTTCATCTTGCCAGAAGCGTTTCAAAGTTTAGTTCCTGAACCCCTTGCACCGAAATCACTGAGAATGTTGATTGAAAGTGCGAATACCCCCGGACCTACTGATTCAGACTCTTCGGCTGAGGCCAGGGCGTCTGCAGCAAGATGTTTTATTGTTCTGCACGCAGGACCTCTGAGGCTGGTTTGTTTTCTTGTTTCGTGAGTAGCAGGGTCAAGTGATTTCAATACTACAACTTTATACATCTCTGCTCTAAGGCAGACACTCCTCGAGGCCTCTGAATGAGAGTCAAGGCTTTTGCATTTTTGTTTCTTTGTACAGCCTTGCTTTATAGAGAGCTGGCAGTGATACCCGAAAACGTGTTTAAAGAGAAGGATCAGGCCTTTCTGGTAGAATGAGTGTTTAATGGAACAGTCCGAGAACTCATCAAGGATGTTCATTAAAAGGCACAGACCTGCTCCAGTGAAGGGGGCAGCCAGTGCTGTTAGCAGTAAGGGGCTGTCTGCAGGGCACACTTCACAGGACTCCCACAAATGCAGGCAGTTTGCCAGTGGCTTGTCAGTGACTTCATGGCCTTCCGCCGGAGCTTCCTGAAGTACACATCCTGCTTTGCGTTTTCCTCGCTGTGGTAAATGCAGACCAGTGGAGAGTCGAAGCACTCTGCGGGCAACCAGACACCCTCTGTGTCTTCCAAAGAGAGTTGTTTCGTCGTACTTCATCTTCGCTGATGCTGTGCTGTGGCCCATCCATGTCCTGTCTTCTTTCCTGTCTTTCTAGCAGAATGTTGCCCGCTCTGTTCCCAGTGCCTTCTTGCAGAAATTTCCCCTGCCAGGTGCAGCTTCCAAGGACAGCCTCCAGACCTGCAAGTTTTGTTTTTTAAAAATATTTTTTCTTTATTGATTTTAGAGAGAGAGGAAGGGAGAGGGAGAGAGATAGAAACATTGATGAGAGAGAACACCGATTGGCTGCCTCCTGCATGCTTCCCACCAGGGATCGAGCCTACAACCTGGGCATGTGCCCTGACTGGGAATCGAACCGGCGACCTCTTGGTGCATGGGTCGACACTCAACCACCGAGCCACACTGGCCAGGCAGACCTGCAAGTTTTAAGAGGCTTGTGCCTCTGGGGTTAATTTAGCACTTACTTTCACCTTACTTTCTATTCCTAGTTATCTTGCTCTAACTTGTTCCCTAAACTACTCTGAAGGGCAAAGACTATTTTTTAAAGCTCTTTTTCTACCCATTTTCTCATTCCAGTGACAAGCACAGCATCTCCATCTACCAGGGCCACCATGACCTCTCAGGATTTATTTAGTTTTCCCACTGGTTTTATTGAGATATAATTGACTTAGAACATTGTATAAGTTTAAGGTGTACAACAAAATGAATTGGTAGGCGTGTATAATGCACAATGATCACAAATAAGTGTAGTTGACATTATCACCTTACAGTTACTGCATTTATTTCTATTTTATGTTTTTATTGACTTATTTGTCCACTTTCTGCCTTCCACCATTAGGATGTTTGTAGAAATAATGAATGATTATTGGTTAATGCATTTTCTCAATATTCTGCCCCCCCCCCAACTTTTTCTCTCCCTCCCTAATCTCTTGTAAAGGATCCCATTCTTGTGGATGTAGCCACTGTCTGGGAAGAGTCCTGATCCTGGTCCTCATGCCTTCACTGTGCAGCTTTGTAGGCAGCATCAACATTTTTTCAAATCTTAGTGACTCAGACACCTATCATTTAGCTCTCCTGCTGTGGCCACTCCAGGTGCGCCAGGAGACCTTAGTTTTGCCCTAGAAGCTAGCCACAATTGAAAAGCCCCCAGGTGGTTTGCTCCAGGGGTCCATGGACCTCCAGGCAGTCCTGGAATGCTTTGTGACCCTGGCTGTGTGGTTCAGGCAGGATTCTCAGGACTCTGAAGTGAAGTGGGACAGAAAATCGCTTGATGTATTTTCCCACCTGAAGGACATTTCACTGCTGCCTATTCTTTATACTCTTTCAATTAAGAACTCTCCTAACATTGCGTGGGTGAGTAAAAAATTCTTTTTATTTGTATTTGTTCTGTTTTAAAACAGAAAAGGAGAAAAAAAAATCTAGGCATTGTCAAAATATTTGCTTAATCTTGCAAATTTGGGAAGTTGTATTGCTGCTTCTCTGACCGACCAGAACAATGGTCATTAAATGAGAAGCAGATGCAATAAAGTGTGCAGTCAGAGCCTTCTGTTACGGCTGTAAGGGGGGAAAATTAGTTGTTAACAGCACACAGTAAGCGTTATGGAATAAATCAGAACAAAACCATTCCCAATTACTGTACAAAGATAATTAACGTCTACAACACTAATTAAGGTCTGTTTATATCTATTTCTGTTTGTGTACAAACATATGCACATAGTTAAATATTTTCTATTGTTTTTTTAGGCGATGCTCACTTCAGAGTTGAATCTCTCTGAATTTAACTTTTGCTTTTATATCACCAGGAAGTACAATCTCCAGAAATTGAAACTGCAGCTTTTTCTCCTTGATTTTACTTTATTTTGCTTGGCGAACTTCAAAAAATTCTTCAAGTATGTAACACTACTTCCTTGAGTGGATTTTTTGTGCCACTATGTTTTCAGTGGGATCAGCTTGGTTTTGTTCTCTCTGTTACACAAACAAAAGGGGCGGGAGATATATCTTTGAAGTTGACCAATACGCCAAATTATATTCACATGCTCGCATTACATAGGATTATAAAATATCCTTTGGATATGAATCTCAAGAAAACTCAAGCTTCAAGAATGAGAAATTGATAAATAATCCTTCCTAGTAGCAGATCCCCAGGGTTTTCTTCACAGGCTATAAATATCACATAAATATTCTCTGAAATGTAAGCTGTAATTTTTTGGATGCATGTCACCCGTTTTCAAGGGGGCACAGAGATGGGCTACAATTATCATTCAGAAGTGATCAGCTAAACAATTGGAGAGGCAATCGTTTTCAACTAAGGTCCAGGAATAGCCTCTGGAGATACTGTACTTGACTCAGCCTTGTGATTCAGGAAGAAACTTAATTCTCTCACTTGGCTGTTGACATTCTTTTGGAGATCACTTTATGCCACCAAACAGAACAACAATCACCTTTTAAAATAGAAAATGCTTGATACCTTTTGGCTTCCTTCCCTTTCTTTCACTTCTCCTTTCAAACTCACCTACTTTCTCTGTTCTTAGCCTCTGCTCACCCGGGACTTAATATAGCTGTGGTCTGAACCTGTAGAGATGCGGAATTGGAGCTGCCGTGACGCGGCCTGGCAAGCCTCAGTTCCGACCAGCTCTGTCCGACAGAACTGTCATGCAAGTGGCATTTGTCATTTCACGTTTCCTAGTAGCTGTGTTACGAGCAGAAAAAGAAACTGTTGAAATTAATTTTGATAATATATTTTATTGAACCTCATACATCCAAAATAGTTTCATTTCCTCCATGTAACCAGTATAATTTGTTAATGAGAAAGTTTAGTTTTCTTTGTTTTTGTTTTTAAGCTAAGTCTTTGAAGCCCGGAATGAATTTCACTCCTGCGGCCCACCTCAGTGGGGACGAGCTCTGTCTCACGTGCTCAGTAACCACATGGGTTGGTGGTGACGAACCTGGACAGTGCAGCTGTACATACAAATTAACAAAATCTGGAGGCTTGAGTGTCTTGTTTATCTTGTTTACATGAAGCTACTTATCAGGGTCAGTGTGGAAATAAAGAAGGAATCGCCCCTATTTCTTCACTTGGTGGGTGATGGGTTTGGAGGGAGGACATGGCAGGAGATCTTACAAATGTGAACGGTCCGACCGAAAGCGTGCCTTGTTGTCTGAGCAGAAAGCTGCAGATTCGGGGCTCTGCGTTCTACTTGCGTGAGAATGCTCTGTTGTTAGGCTTCACGGTCTTGTCACGAACAAGGGAGAACTGAACTAGAAGGATCATTGGGAAGAATGCGTTCTCGCCGAACAATCTCCGAACAGAAGGAAGCTTTGGAGGAAAGGGAAGCTCGGCACTCGTGTCTCCGGCTTGCCTGGGCAGCCCTGCTGCATGGAGAGAGCCCTTGGCTGCTTCTGTCTTGTGCCCGTAGAATAGAGCCCAAATCCCTTCCAGGCTTCGTGCTAAATCCATACAGACTCCTTGGGATGTTGCCAAGAGACCATGGGCTTTTAGCATCTGACAGCCCTCCGTTTGGACAGCTGGGTGACTTGAAGCAAATTGCAGATCTGACTCCATTTCCAACTCTGTAAAACAGGAAGGGTAATGCCTGCCTCGCAGAGGGGTCTGGGAGGAAATACTATCAAGTGTACAAAGCAATTGGCAGAGTGCCTGACACACAGTAGGCGGTCAGTGAATGATAGCTATCATCATAATATAAATATTATACAAATATGCAATATTTACATAGACGTAAATATTAATGGTGCCATAGTTAATTATTGTCCCAAGCTGCTGCCATGGCCCTGTGCAGAAAGATCCCTTGCATTATTGCTCTATGGGCCATGAATGAAAACAGGGTTCTGTAGTTTCTGGTCTGCATGAAGGTAATTTTTGGTGAAGATAGGGTGGGAATCAGTAGAGGTCTGGGCTGTGTTAGAAAACGCCTAAGTGTTTGTCACACTAAGCTCCTCCTGTCTCGTCCTTGTTTCGGAATGACTCGCTGTGAATGCAAAATGTTTCTGACATCCACAGTCCGTCCAACATGGGAATAGGACTGTGTGATTCAGCTCCTCATGGCTGTCATCTGAAAAGGTGGAGCAGGCATGCCTTGTTCCGTTCGGTTTACCAAACACAGATAACATTTTGGGCTTTTACTTTTTCAGGAGCTTGTGGTTTTCTTGGAAAGCAACTTTTTATTATTTCTGTTCTCTACCTTTCAAGGTTGCAAGTTTAGCAGAATCTCCCAGTGATTCATTTTTATGGCCAGAGAAGCACTATTTGTAGGCTTCTATTCCATTCGGGGGGTAGAGGAAAGAGGGTCTTTGTTGTTCTGTTTGCAGTTCTTTGCTGTAGATTGTGTTTGGGCCACATTTTATAGCTTATTTTATGATCCATGACAGTGCTAGGCATAATTGGTTAAATGTGATGTGAGCCACTTGGAAGGGTTTTCTTTATAATTCTGCATAGTTTGAAGTACTCTGCATGTAATTTTCCTAACCAGTCAATTAACTGAAGTGTTCTTCACGGGTAGAGCATATGCTGAATTTGACGTACACAGCTTACGTAAAACATATGCCTTTCACAGCACGCTTCTCCCGCAACACAGAAAGGACACATTTAAAGACAAACCTGTCTGGGTAATCAGTGATAAAATGACCATTCTTGGCAGGACAACTGGGAGGGACTTGTAGGAGGGACTTCAGAAGGGACGTCAGTGATACTGAGAACAAAGTTATGAACATCTTTAACTCTTACTCGGAAACATATATAGTATTTTACATAAGAAGGTTCTCCAACCATTTCTGTGGTTCCGCCCTTGTGCCCTCGGCCCCCACATCATGACAGAACAAGAATAACAGACTGTTTGTTACGTCTTTCGCCTTGCTGATAGAGATGGACATGTGCGTGGACACACATTGACAGCGGCTCTCTCGGGGGGGCTTTAGTATGGAAGTAGAATCATAACATTTTACATTTCAAAGTGCATCACATATACCCCTAAAGCTCATTAGATATACATCTAACCCTATCCTTTCTTATCTTATTTGCTGAGAAGATCTTGAACTGCCTCATACATGCAAGTTTAGAATGCACACATGGCCACGTTCTATTCCAAATGTTGACTGACAGTAATAGTCCAGGAAGTCGGTTGCGTGCTAAGCCCAGTCCTGTGTCAGTTCAAAAATGTATCGGAGCTAAAACTGAATCAAAAGAGTAGCTCCATTTGGTGTAGACCAGAAAAGAAGTCACTCACATGAATAAACTGGAGGCGTTGTGTCTTATGAGCATTATAGATCCTACATAAAGATGTGTCAAGTAAAGGTACCCTTCACCTGGAGACTAGTGAGAGTTGGAAAAGAAAGAATATAGAGTTTTGTAAATATCTCTTCTCACTGGGTTTGCTATCCAGAGGGAATTTTTCTTTATATTATAATTGAGTTTCACTGGCCAATAACAACTTTGGAGTTAATATTTTCATGCAGTCGTTTCTCTTCCCCTTTCTTTTTCGTTGCCAAAATATTGTCAAGAGGCTAACAATTTGTAAAGAAATCCAGTTTAATTCAGAAACTATGTATTGAACAGTTGCTAAAGCAAACTATGTTGGTCTTGAAGTGTTTCGATGATATTTTAAAACAATATGTGGTATTATTTTATTAAAATGAAATATGTATGTGCTATGTGTGTGTGTGTACTTATATCATACATATACACACAGTACACACACACTGAATTTAACTGTTTTGTGAGTTTTAAACGATATTTTTCTAACATCTTTCACAATTGGTCATTTGAATTTTTCTCAAATAAAACTGAGGAAGAGACAACTAAAAACAGTTCGTCTGTTATCAGAAATACACGTGTTTACCGAGTTGGGTATACATATCACATAAAGAATCAGGTTAAAACACTACGCGTGTAAGTCCTTGACTGTGGTTCAAAGGCACATTGCTGTTTCTCCGTAATCCCCATCTTGGTATGAGCTCCAAACCCTCCTGGCAGTTTTATCCTACTTCTCTCATCGACTCGTTCTAGCGCACAGCACAGCTATTTGAGTCTCTTCTGAGACTTTCTTCTCGGGACCTGTGCACATTGATTGTTCCTAGCTTTCTACAACGTGCTCTGCTCAAATGGGCATGCCCACTGGCTTACAGAAAAGCAGCAGGACTAATGCAGAAAACTGAATTTTCCTCTGAGTGATTTGAGAGTAAGTAGCCAATCTCTTGCCCTGTCACCCTGTCAGCCTTTAGTAGTATGAACCCTGAATACAAGGGTGCTCTGCTGTGTGGTAGTAACCATCAAACCAAGCAGTTAGCTCTGATGCTGTGCAACCTACAAGTTTCACCAGGTGTCCCGATCTTTATAGCTTTATGTTAAAATATATAAAAAGATGTGTAATACATACATTGTCCCTTCATAGCAAAGGGTTCCGGTTCAGAATCAGATACTATGTTTCGTTGTCTTGTGCCTTTGGTTTCCTTGCTTGTGGAACAGTTTCTCAGTCTTTCCTTGACTCATAGCCCCTTGACATAGTTGAAGATGATAGGCTGATAATGGGATTGACTTCAGTTATGTGGTATCAGGGATTCCTCAAAGTGTAATTTCAGGCCTCCTTGTCTTCTCACTGAGCCAAGTGTATGCACCCCCGTGGTTCCACTTGTCCCTCTTTAGATGACTCACACATTCACATCTCCAGAGAGCACTGGACTTACAGAACCAACTGTCCCCGCTAGTCTTTCTGCTTGGATACTAATGACCAGTCTAAAACTTGTCTTGCTGATTTAGCGTCTTAAACAGCTTTCTAATCTGTCCATCAGTGCCACCTGCACCCTTGCACTGTCTCACAGCCTCTTCCGTGGTCCATACATATGCTCTCTGGTCTGTTCTTGCTTCAGCCAGAGTGATCTTTTTAAAATGGAAATGTGATTGTTTCATCCCTCTTGCCTCCTTAAAACCTTGCAGTGGCATCCCTGTGTACTTCGGACATGAACATGGCCTGCGGGCCCGGTGTGGACTGGCCCGGCCTCCTTCCGCCTGACCTCATGGCTGCCCCTCCCTGCACCGGCTGCACCGGCCTTCCCTCGGTCTACAGTTGTGCTACCATGCTTCTCCAGTCACTGCTCCCTCGCTCCTCAGCTCATCTTCCCAGCCTGCCAGTATTTTTAAATAACGTTATTGAGATATAATTCACATGCAGTACAGTTCACCCACTTAGAGTATAGAAATCCATGTTTTTTGGTATATTCAGATTTTTGTAACCATCACCACTACTTAATTTTAGAATAATTTTATCACCCCCAAAAGAAACCCCATATCCATTCGCAATCATTCCTCATTCACACTCATTAACAGTCACTGTTCACCACACCCACCCCTACGTGTTCAGCCCCAGGCAACCACGAATCTTTCTGTCTCTACAGATTTTCCTGTTCTGGATATTTTATATAAACAAAATCGCACAACATGTGGTGTTTTATGACTGGCTTCTTTAACCTAGCATAATGTTTTCAAAGTCCATCAGAACTGCCTCCCTTCCTGTGGCCAACTAATATTCCACTGTGTGGATATATCATATTGCATTGACTCCCCAGTCAATGGACATCTGGGCCAGCCTTCAGACCGCGAATCAAGCGTTCCTTCCTCAGAGAACGTCCTTGACCTGCCCAGCTCGGCCCGGCCCCGTCCAATGGAGTTCGATTCCACTCCCTCTCTCCTTGGTAGCATTTCTTCTCGCTGCCATTTTATTTTTGTTTTCATCATTCTTGATCTAATTGAAAGCTGGTCTTTTCCACCATAAGTAAACTAGAGGAGGCAAGGACCATCTCTGTTTTGACTCCCCATGGTGTCCCAACACCTCACACAGGGTCATGCCACAGTAGGAGCACATTACTAGATATTTGTTAAATGAATGAACCCTAATTCCGTTCATTAAAACAAGATTGTTTCTGAAGTCTAGATATTTGAGCCATTTGTTTGCATTTTCTTGGCATGCCCTGTGTTGTGCCGTAGATTAGAAGGGCGCTCCGTACACCATTCCGTTCGGCCCTTGCCTCCAGCCTGCCTTCACTCAACTGTATTTCTTAATGGAATTCAGCATTATTGTATATATTTATTTGAATTAAGTAGCAAGATTATGAATGTAACTATGAGAGGCAAAAGCAGAGAAGCATGCTGAAATTAATGCATTGCCGGCCGATTGCAAAGCTGGGAAGGTCTGAGTTACTAGTAGATGTGAAGAGAAATGGGATTCCTGGGGCAAGTTTCTGTAAGTATCTGGAGGGATTTTTTTTTTTTTTTTAGTGTGTTTCTTCTTTGTCATTAAAGTGTGAGAAATAGTTTCTAGTTAACATTTTTGCTTGAACAAGTGGTTCACTGGAATGGCAGTAGCTACCCTGCCTGAATTGCTTGTGGTGAGTGAAGCCCCGTGCCGTGGGCTTTCGGCTGGAGGTTGATTTATTCTCCCCTTGTTACTGTTACACGTTGAGGTGAGGAAAGTGGGGCTTTGAGAGGAAAAGTCGCTTGGCCTTTACCCTATAGTGTTTCTCGTGCCAAATCGCATGTTAACTACCACGGTTTTAGATACCGCCTGTCCATTTGGTCAGATCTCTGGGACCCCCTTTTAACTAGAAAGTTCACGGAATTAAAGGAGAAAATTAAACACTATCAATGATCAGGCCTGAATAACAGGCAGGGGAACAGCCTAGGCTCCAGCTGGATGGGTCTGGGTCCGATTCCTACCTCTACCATTTCTTAGGTAAGCATGCTACTTACTTTCCTGGAACCCCGGTTTCCTCATTTTAAAAGTGGGAATAATTATATCAATTTCTGTGGTAGAGTTAGGGATTGAATGAAACAAGATAAACTCCAAGCCAATGCCTGATGCAGACTAAGAGCTGGGGAAAATGCCACCTCCCCTTTCATTTCTTCTATTAATACTTTGAAATCAATGTGCACACGAGTGGCTTCAGGGTAAAGTTTCGTCTAACATTTCCAGTTAATACTTCCCCAGGCCAAGACTAGGAAGAAATTAGATACTAGACAGTGAAAATATTTTTTAGCAATAGGAACTTACATTCTCACCTTAAATAGTCTTCTCTTCATTTCAGAGACTATCAATTCCACTAAGTCCGTTCAGGCACAGACACGAAGATGATGGTAATGGGCCTTTGCCCACTGGGCTCCTATTCCAATAGAAGACACAAAACAAACAAGATTTTCCACTCAGCCAAATACTGTACAGCCCACTCACGGTGACAAATGCCGTTGAAGGTACAAGGGGAAATTTCACAACAGTTTTTGCAGGCCAAAAGGCTTTCGAAGCTTCCCTCTGAGGCCGTGAAAACTCAGAGGCGTTGTTCGGATGTGCTGCCTAGCACTGCCACGGGAACAAAAAGTCATCGGCCGCAGGTACTTTCCCTGTCCGCTGTTTCGGGCTTTAAAACTGGAATCGACGAAGGACAGATTTGGAGGCCAACTGGAAAAGTTAAATTCTATGGATAAACATTTCTCATTAGTTTGTTGTGAAATAGAATTTGTGAGGCCAGCAAGTGGCTTATTTCACTGTTTATGAAGCAGGCCTATTAAATATGACATAGACCAATGGGAATTGTAGATGTTATTTCATGAAATAGTGTCAGATATTGGGGGTGAGGGAGACAAGGAGATGAAGTATTCCTGATTTTCTTGGGAGTCACTTTGCTCTTAAATACCCAAATACTAAACATGTGAACACATTTTTATGACGCCTTTATATAAAAAGCGAACAGAATGGCTACCGTTGTAATTCTGCTGCTCCAGCAATTCGCAGCAGAATGCATCCCGAAATAGCATATATACAAAGCAGCGTATGCTTTGGTGAATCTAATAATCTCCTGAACTTCTCCGCTGGGCTAGTAATCTATATAGCTAGCTTTAACAGTGAACTTTATAAAATTGGGAGCCTCATGAATCAGAAGAGAAAAAAAAACAAAAGTGGACAGTTTTAACAATGATGGATGAGTTGCTAGGGAGTAAAATTAAATGGTTGATAATAATTGTGGTAGCTCACAAAGACTGATGTTATTTACAAAAGCTCCATTTTGCATGTAATCAGATGTCTATTCCCATGAGCTGGGTCATAATTCATATTCCACTTTAATGTTCGTGGAAAATGTGCTTCTCTCTGTGTATGTATTATTTTTAGGATGTTATGTTTCCTTGGTGCATACACAATGAGCCTGAAATCCTTTAGGAATGTGTTTAATTTGAGTTTTCTCCTCTGGGTCTGGTTAATTCAAATACACGGCTAGGAACATTACTGTGGGGCCCGAACGAATGTAGGCATGCAAATTATGTGCACAAAGGCAGCCCCGGCCAGTGCTGCTGGTGCTCATTTGGTGAAAGCCAACCCCTCCAGTATTACCGACGCTCATTTGGTGAAAGGTGGCAGGAGTAATTTGTTTTTCCCAAACTTTTTTTTCCTCTATCCATTTAATATTTCTGCACTAATTCTTACCTTAATAAGCTTCATTTACATAGGATCAGATTCGTCTGCTATTAAATTCAGGACCATCTCTGGGGCTTTTTTGAATTCAAATGTTCAGCCCAGGGACCTTGGATAAGCTTGTGCCCTCCACCCAATAGCTCCAGGGTGTCCTGTTGTCTCCCTTATATTCTCTCCGGTCCTTGGTCACAAAGATGTTCTGAGCTGCATTCTCATCTCTAGAAGATGGGGAAAGCCCTAAGGGTATGACTCAAGGATCACAGCACTCAGAAATGAGCAGGGTTTATCCCGCTGACACAGAGGACATGTTCCCGAACCATGTCACTGAAGGACAGTAGGGTCCTGGGAATTTGGCCAGCAGCCCTTCAAGGGAATGAGTGGCTTTCTGGGAGCTGAAAGGTCTCTACGAGAGACATGTTCACAGGGCTCTGTGATACCCAGTCTTCCATATGGACAGATAAGTGGCTTATTAATTAGAAGTCTGAGAAGTTCAGCGTTGTCCCAGGGTGTGGTGCAATGCTGAGGGGATGCTTAGAACATCCCAGAGCATCCTCAGCCTGACAGGGACTCACTAGTATACATTAGAGACACAGAGACTTGGGTCTGAGTCCTGGCTGCTCAGATCATTAGATGTGTGATCTGGGTCTGGACTGAGGCTTTGGAGATCTTAAATACCTTGAAGGTTGTAATGCAAAAACGTAATGCAATCATGTTATGAAAAACAATAAGAACGAAGAGTTAATTAAACCTGAAAGTGAGGATAAGGAGATCTAGTGCATTTCTACTTTTTTCCTAAGATGAATGCTACATGAATGACTCCTTTAGAATATCAGATTATTTTGCCCCAAATTTTGCTTGTGCTGGTGTCGCCAGTTTGGGCTTTATGTAGAAACCTAACACCGGGGATTACTGCTGTCCTCTGTAGTTGTGCACGTTAAATAAACAGAAGGATGTCGTGAACTTTGCAGAGTGTGATGCACGCACACAACATTGATTCTTTTTCTTTCTCATGCCTCATCTTCTCTTTTTCCTCCACAGACTCTTTAGAGACCATTTAATGTGACTTGGCTGTCTAAACTGAGTTTGCTCGCCCTGGCTGGTTTGACTCAGCGGTTAGAGTGTCGGCCCGCGGACGGGAGAGTCCCGGGTTCGGTTCCCGCTAAGGGCGTGTATCTGGGTTGCAGTTTGTCTCTGGCCCCCGTTGGGGTTGTGTGGGTGGCAGCCACTTGACTTGTCTCTCTCACGTCGATGTTTCTCTCTCTCTTTTTTCCTTCCTCTCTCCCTCCCGTTCTGTCTGAAGATAAATGCAAAAAAATGTCCTCGGATGAGGATAAAAAAAAATATATATATATATATATATACTGAGTTTGCTCAAAGTAGGTAGGAAAGTACCATGTTTTATATATATATATATATATCTCAGTGAATACACTTTGGGTACTTATTTTTTCTTGAGCCACTGGGAGTTACCTATTGACAACACATGCGATAAGATCCCTCCCCCCATGGAAATCATGCCTGGACAGATTGGTGATAAAGGTGCATCTTTCGTAGCTTGTTCATTGGTTTTGTGTCTGCCCACTCCAAGGGAATTTGCTGAGACAGAAATAGCCGAAGCTCTTCACCGGCGCAGTGCAGGGCCACCAACAGCAAGTTGGCCGTCTCGCAGGTGTGCAGCAGGAGTTCGACATCCGGTTCTGTGGTCCCTTAAACACCGGTTACCGCCAGGACCGCTGCCCTCTCCCTGCGCCTCTTCCCCGAGGAGCCAAAACAAACTGCAAACGTGGGCTTGTGTTCACGCACCACTTTCTCCTCCCTGAACATGGTTTGGAGTGGAATCCACCCGTCAATCCCCAGTGTGCCATGAGATGTGTGTTAGGAGCCATAGTTTTCCAGCTCTGAAAACATATACTTGCAGGGAGGTGTTTTACTTTCAAGGCAGGGCTCTGAATATGCCCCCCATCTCTCCATTCTGAGCCCCATGGATTTGATTGTGGCTCTTTAAAAAGTATTTATTTATATTGACTTTTACTTTTATTCTTTCATTGTGGCCTCTCTGGGGCCTTGTGGCGTGGAATGCATTGAGCACCGTATGTGCTTATGCCTTGCCGGGCCTGTGGCAGAGGTCACGGCGACGCGGTGTGTCTGTGGGCACCTTTGGTGGTACTGGCACCAAGATGAAGACAGCGCCCTGAATTTGAGCTCCGTTGCCCCAGCATGGGGAAAATGGTGTTGCCCTTCAGGTCAAGCCCAGCGGCGATACATCTGATCTAAACTTACTTTCTTGAAACATCTTAGCGCATGACACAATTGCCCCACACATTTCTACGCAGATACATTTGTTTACACAGTTAATGTGTGTGAATGAACAGTTGCCAGAATTGAGAGTGTTTCTGTGTCGGTGCTTCACAGGCATTAGCACACACAGTGGCTCCCACCATCCTCCAGGGCAAGTGCCTGTGTTATCATGCTTGTACAGATGGGGAAACTGAGACAACACACGAATGAATTACAGTGTCCCAAGTGAGAGGCCCCCCAAGTGGATGGCGGTCTGACCGTAGAGCCTGGACCTCACTCACGCCTCACAGCTGCCACCCTGTGGTCCTTTGCCTAAGCAAATTCTGCCCACCTTCCAAGGCTCCCTCTGGTCAGTACACAGTTAACTGACCAAGGACACTTCCTCTGAGCACAGTGCCACGTAAGCATGCCAGGGATGCGCGCACCATTCACACCTCGTCCCTGCCCACACAACCCCATGGCACAAGTGGGCTGTGACGTGACATGTCTGCAAGCACTCTGTCGGAGGTTAAAACCACAGAGGGAATGGTCATATTCTGGTGTGCTCGGGACAGTCTGCCCTCCTGGTGTAACATTAATCCATCGTGCTTTTGTTCACTCTCCAACTTGCCCTGCCTTGGCTGATGTCATTGGCCTCGCCATGGCAGTACATCTGAGGGTTCAAGGAAGGAAGGGGGATTGCATGCAAGAGATTCTCTATGGAGAAGGTTGTAGTTAAGTTGTGTTGTGGCTTGAAGGGGAGGATCTGGAGTCAGACTGCTTGTTTTAAACCCCTGTCAGCCTCAGTATCCTCACCGGTGAGACCAGTAGGATAATATTCTTTCCTCAGGGTTATCGTGAAGATTAAGAGCTAAGAGCATTTAAGCACTGCCTGGATGAGAGCGGGTGCTTACCAAATGTTAGCTATCGTTATTGAAGGAGACACAGGTTTGGGAAGGAAGGCTGTTCTAAGTTTAGGCAGTGACATCTAGAGTGCATTTAGGGAATTCTGACGGTTGGTTACTCAAAGCCATCACGAAGCTTCCTTCTGCCTCGCCAGCCTCCCACTGTCCAGGCTAAACAATAGAAATCACGTTCCCAGCTTCTCCTTGCAGCACGGGACCCGGCTATGGCCAAGGAGGCGGGGGGGGGGTGCCCTTTGGGAGAACCTCTGTGCAGCCCTGTCCCACTTCCTGCATTGGAATCTAGGTGTGGACTCAACGTTGAAGCTGCCATCTCTTCTCCTTGAGGCGCAGACCAAGAGACTTTTCAACTGCGGCC
Organism: Tadarida brasiliensis; assembly: GCA_030848825.1. Lineage (NCBI taxonomy): Eukaryota > Metazoa > Chordata > Mammalia > Chiroptera > Molossidae > Tadarida > Tadarida brasiliensis. The sequence continues at coordinate 193,239,259 of CM061257.1, read as the reverse complement.
TAGAGCCCTGCCCTCGTACAACCTCTGAAGCAAAGCACAGACCATCTGCCTTTAGACTTCACATTACGTGGGGGGGAAATGCGTATTTATTTAGGCCAGTGCCCATTGGGCGTCTGATGCTTATAACTGAATTCATCATAACGGATAGAGAACAAGAAATAATCTAATTGGGCCCAAGGATCCGTTACCATCTGGGAAATAGGTGAGGCGGGGTCGAAATATCCTTAGAAAACTATATCGAGCCTTGAAGTTTTCTTGGCTTGGGTGTAATATGACTTGAGTTATGCTTTAGGAAGGTAATTCTGGCTTCGAGGTCTATGATGGATTAGAATAGAGTCTTCAAAATCTGATTGTGTACCAAGATTCCCGAGAAACTTTTCAAAATACAGATTTGAGGGGACTCTTGTGCATATTCTGAATCAGAATCTATCAGAGTGAAAGTTTGGGGAACATCTGGATTGCAGGAGGGGGACCTTGGTGGTTGTAACAACTGCCAGGTATTGTTATTTTCAATGAGCCGTAAGAAAGGAGCCTCATTTTCATTTTAGAGATGGGAAATTGAGCCTGAAAGGGATCAAGCCAACGCCCAAAGTCAGTTGTGTAGAGGCAGCCATTCTGAATTGGAATCCTGGCCCGTCCTTGTCCAGGAGGTGAGTGCTTTCCCTTGGGGGATGTTCATTTCTGAGACAGAGCTGCTCTTCACCCTGGGCTTCCGATGGCAGGGCTGATGGTGAGTGGCGGGCGGGAGGATGGAATGTAAGCCACATGTGTGGAGTTTGTGGTGGTGATACTTGGAATCTGACTTAATTGCGGAGTCAGAAGAGAGGGCAACAGCCTTGCCGGTGTGGCTCAGCGGTTAGAGCATTGGCCCACCCATCGAAGGGTCACGGGTTTGATTCCCAGTCAAGGGCACGTACCTGGGTTGCATGTTCAACCCCTGGCCCTGGTCGGGGTGTGTGCAGGAGGCAGCCAATGGATGTGTCTTTCTCACATTGATGTGTCTCTCACTCTCCCCACCCCCTATTCCACTCTCTCTAAAAATCAATGGAAAAAGTATCGTCAGGTGAGGATTTAAAAAAGGAGTGGGGGGGCACAAAAAGACGTATTGAAGCGCTTCCCTCGGTAGAACCCTGCCACCGAGCCCTGGTGGGATTTGGAAGGAAGATGGAGCTTTCAGAGCTGGCTCACTGATCCCTGAGAAGGACCCTCTGTGGTGATGTCAGCGAAGCTGGGAGTGTGAATCTGGAGCTCCCGAGAGAAGCTAGCCATTCCTTCGGCGGTCCATTCTGTAAGAGGGGTAGTAAGGGACAGAGGGAGAAGAGAGGAGGTCAGAGGTCAGTATTTCGGCCATGGGAGTATACCTGAAAGCAGAGCAGGGATCAGAAGCTGTGTGAGAAGTGGGAAGGGAACCGGGGTGTGCTCTGCTGTGGACATGGAAGGGGGGCTGAGGTCAAAGGGTGATCAGTGAGGACACCATGGGGAGCATTGCAGAGAGGGTAAGTCATCCCTACTGGACTGCAGAAGAGGCAAAGCAAGTACACAGAGTTAGGGAGGGGTTGTGAGGGACCTGGAGTAGCAGAATGGTTTATTCTTTAGCGAGGATCACCTGAAAGGTAGGAGTGGGTCTGGACAGGAGGACTGCTCAGTTCCCACCTCTTGCCCAACCAGTCCAGCCCGGAACATTCTCTGTCTTCTGAGCATCAATGGCGGTTATCATCTGAACCAAACTACTTAGCACTAAGACTGAATCTTCCATTGGCCTCTAATTGTTTGGGGTGCAAATCTTCTCTCTTAAAATCTCACAGATTGTTAGTTAGTAGACAGTGGTGTTTACTATATACTTCATAATTAACGGACATACAACACCAGGAACTACCACACAAAATGGGGGAGGAATCCAGGACAAGACATTTTTCCTCTTTAAAGGAAGGGCATGATGAGGAAGGGTATGGAGAAGATATGTTACTTTAAAATGTGGGAAAGCAACCCGGCCAGTGTGGCTCAGTGGTTGAGCATCGACCCATGCACCAAGAGGTCGCCGATTCGATTCCCGGTCAGGGCACATGCCCAGGTTATGGACCAAATCCCCAGTGGGAGGCATGCAGGAGGTGGCCAGTCAATGTTCTCTCTCATTGATGTTTCTCTCTCTCTCTCTCCCTCTCCCTTCTTCTCTCTCTAAAATCAATAAAGAAAAAAAATTTTTTTAATAAAAAATTAAATAAACTGTGGGAAGCACAGCCTGAGAACAAATGGGGTTATCGCGATTCTGTTGGAACTTTGGGGCGAGTGATCGGCAGTGTCAGCTTCAGGAGCCTGTGCCGTGGTGCAGTGTAATGTGTTCCACTGGGCACGTTCTGCGGAGCCGGGGAGCCAGCGCAATTCTCTGCCTCGCAGCACCTGGGCCCTTTTGTATTAGAGGGCTTTGGAGATGTTAAGAGCATTTGGGGATCTTAGCAGAACTAAAAAAGGTCTTTCCTTTCAGACGTTGCAGTAGATAAGACGGAAGGAAACTCAGAGGGGAATAGAGCTGGCTAAGCTCTGCTTGCTTTAAGCCCTTCAGCCCTAAATCTGGACACAGAGATCTAGATTTAGTCTTGGGTCATTTCCGGTTCTCTCTATTGCAAAGGGCACAGGTTAACTGGCTCAGATACATGCACATTTCATGTGTGCATTGGCACATAGAGACACATATATGTGTGTGAGTATGTACTCATGAGCATGTGTGTATAATGAGGACATATGTAGGTGCATCATATACATGCATGCTCATATGTGTTACAGATCTATGGTTGAGGTTACTGTATTCATATATACATCTACTTGAGTATGGGTATCTATACCTGTGTGTGATATGAGCTCAGTATGCAAAGGCATGCAGATATATATACTGACATAAACAATCATGAGTGCAAATACAGATATGTGTGTACAAGTGATGTAGAATCTGTGTGCACTTCATCTTGCACTCACGTCCCCTCACAATTCGGAGACCCGTGGCACCTTACGTTTATGATGTATTTTAGATACTTTTCAGATTGTTTAGGCATCCTTTTCTCTCTCTTTTGATTCCTAAAGCTGTCTTGAAATGTTAATGGGGGGAAGAGGGGGAAGCCCCTTAAATGAAAGAGGCAGTAAGTCCTTTGAGGCTCTTGGCCTCTGAGCTGCCTGAGGACATGGGACCAAGGGACAGCGACAGCCAGGCCGAGGCCTCAGGAACTTGTTACTTTAAGCCCACCACACTGCTGAGAAGTCAGAGGCCTGATGAGTTAGTGAGGAGCCTGGATTGATTTATAAAGACATTCAGTTTTACTCCTTCCTGCTACGCAGAGTGCAGTGGCCTAACAAAGCATTCATTCCATAGGCGAGTTCTTCTGGGGGATCCATCGCAATATGTGGAAAAGGCACTTAACAGCTTTACCAATTTCCTATAGAAACAGTGCTTCTAAGTGCTTGAGAGGGGCTTGCTATGTTGTGTAGGTGTGTGTGCTGCTTCAGTACTCATTCTGATATTTATTTGCTTTGTCAACCGTTTCGCCCCTTAGATAACAGTACACTTCGGCCCCGCCCCATCGGAACGATCAACCCAGAGAACTCGGGGACTGGGATTCATACAAGGTTTATCTGTACCGGCAGTTAGGAAGGAATGCACATGTGTGTGTCTCTGGAACAGTTAGAAATGGAAATAAATGCAAAAATATGCTTTTCTGGCAAGTCATCATTTTTAATACGAAAACGGAAAGCACAAGACAGCTTTGTTTTGCCTTTTTTAGGGGTTGTGGTTGATTTTCTTTTCTTGCTTCCTGGTTTTTGCTAGAAAGAAACTTGTTCATTTCCCACCCACTTCCCACCCCCTCTCCCAAGCTGAAATATCTGTCCACGATCATCCTTTTAAGTGCTCAGTCTTGGAGAAGGGAGAAGAAAAAGAACTGTGATTTAAAATATATATGTACATCTTTTTTTTTTTTTTTTAAGCTGGCAAACTGGGATTTCTAGACTCAATTTGTGTTCCTGAGACATTGGAGTCAAGTTTATATATAGTTTTTGATGTAGGACCTAATTAGGCTCTCAGCATATCTTAATACTTTCTGCTACATCTGCATTAAAGATAACATTGCATACATTTGCATTTCATTTACATAAAAAAGTTGGCCATGCTGTATGTAACAATCACTTTAACCAAGCACCGTTGACAGCAAATATTTTGAATGAGCATGTGAAAATACACGTCTACACAAAGCCTGCCCTGGGTTCTGTCGCCTCTCTCTCATTGGAACTTGTTTATGTACACATTCCAGCAGAGCCCTTGAGGGTACGCCAACAAATAAGGACATAGGAATCCACGGGGTCTGATGTGTGTGGTACACTCAGCTGGGGAAAGAAAGGCTCGATGGATACTCTTTTTGATGCCATTTATAATTGTATCAATAATGATAATCACCGGTTAGGATAATGATGTGATTTTTAGGATGTGTTTTAAAACAGAGGGGATAACCTTGAAATAAAAGTATCCATTCATTTCTTTCTTCATTCATATGTCTCGGGATGAGTCTATGTGGGGCAACCTTATTTCCAGGTCTCATTTAATGAATCTCAGGTTTATCTGGGCCATTTTACTTTAAAAGTGAGCCTTTACCAGGGGACCGCGCCACCGGTTTCCTCAGGGTGCTCTGCTTGCGTCTCATATCTTGTGTCCACCAGGCACATTTCCTGCATTTCAACTTGCCCAAGTGTGACTCCCCGTGTGGGTCCCGAGGCCGCCAGGCCGACTCTGGAGTGCGGTTTACAGACAGCCGACGGTGGTAGACACAGCTCGTGATGTGTAGGCCCTTCTGTAGTCATGGGACCCAAAACCTGTTCTGCAACACACAGTCTTTCCAGGGAATGTTCTTTAAAAATGGTTCTGTCCAAACACATCTTTTTTTTTTTTTTTTTTTTTTTATCCTCACCAGAGGACATTTTTGCATTTATCTTCAGATAGAGCGGGAGGGAGAGAGGGAGGAAGAGAGAGAAACATTGATGTGAGAGAGACACATCGATTGGCTGCCACCTACACGACCCCAACAGGGGCTGGGGATGAACTGCAACCGAGGTATGTGCCCTTAGCGGGAACCAAACCCGGGACTCTCTGGTCGGTGGGCCAATGCTCTAACCACTGAGCAAAACAGCCAGGGCCCAAACACATCTTTAAATTGCTACATATTTTCACCTCTTCTTGGAAAGCCACAGTACATAGAATAAAAACCTCGCTTAATTTTCTCCAAGTTGGCATTTCCCAAACCTTTGGGACCATCCATGGATGCCTTTATTGGCATGCCACCTATTGGCCCCGGGAGACCGGTTTTCTGCAGCAATTTTGGAAATCGCTGCTCTGTTTTAAGAACCACAAGAACAACAAGGATAGCAACAATAATAATAGTGGCTAGAATTTGCTAAGAGCTTCCACAGTGCTAGGTACCAGGATATGTGCTTTACTTATATTATCTCTTCTAATTCCTCAGGCCAAGGTGTCATATTAGTGTCATCTTAGAGATGAGAAGATTAAGACCTGGAGAGGTTAAATAACTTACTCCCCATATTGCTAATAAGAGAAAAAGGTGAGACATGAAGTCAGGTCAATGCTCTTATTTATTATTACATGTTCTCAATCTCTCACAAAGCCTGGTACTCTTCTGTTTCCAGGCTACCAACGCTGGCTCCTCCAGTCATTTCTCAGGTGTCATTTATCAAGTCCCTTCACCCTCTCAGCCACCTTCCCCCTGGTTTGTCCATATCCCATTTGTCACACTGAACACAGACCCCCAGATGAATGCTGAGGTCCAAGGAATCGGGCAAAGCCATCACCTCCCTTGCCCTGGACCCTCTACTTCCATTAATGCAACCTAAGATTGAAATGGCTCTTTTACAAGTATGTAATCATCTTGTATCATTTGGAGCATATTCTCAGACTACTCTTCTTTTCCCATGTGTGCAGATGATTTTTAAAAACTGAGATTTGTGATCCAACAGCAATTTTTCAACCTCTTTCTGCCTCAGTTCTGGAGAGCAGTAATGGTACAGACCTCCTGGAGCTGTGGGGCAGCCAGTGAGCACCTGCAGTTCTCAGCACAGTGGCTTGTCCATCCTAACTCTTCAGTAAATATTAACTAGTACAAGCACTGTTGTCATTAGGAAACTAGAAATTCCTGTTGAGCAAAATGCCTATTTTCCTAACATTTTTCTATGCATTTCCATGTAATTAATTTTTCTTTACTTTAAAAATTTCGAGTTAATATTTCAGTTTGTAAGAGCAGTTTTGTCGGGGCATTTCCAATGATTCCCACACTGCTGATTTAGGCAGTTTACATTTCTATACGTACGTTTAGCTGGTTTTAAAAGTCGAAAGACTCTAAGGAAAAAAGTTAATCCTTAGTTGGCAGGCAAGTCCCCTCCCTGAATCTTTGGATTAAAATAGACTCTGCCGTGGGGGCTTTCCTTGTCTTCTGCGAGTGAGTTCTGTCTCGGGCAGAAAGGCGTCCGGTACCCGCGCATGGCAAGTACATTCTTGAGCAGGAGAATTTGCAACTTTAATATTTATCGATAGGCACACTAATTCCCTTGATGATGGTAATTAATGAGGTGCTTATAACTTATTTTGCAGTAGTTTAATGAGCTTCGGGCTAGTGGGGAGATCTGGTGCTTACTGTAAATGCTAGAATCAAAGATGCTAGAGGAAAATAGAGCAGAAAACTGAAGGTTTTAGTAGATAAAATGATTCAGATTAAAACAATCTCAAAGCAAACCTTGGTAAAGCAGCAAGGTTTAAACATCTGAGAGCTTTCTGGGGAGAAAAGTCCTGTTTCTCATTCTTTTCCCCCAGCCATGCTGTTAATGTTGACTACCCATTTGTCTTCCTACCCCTTGGTCTGGTCTCTGTTAGTTAGCAGTGTGGAGTGAAAAACTGAGAGGACAACATTTCGCTTCTTAAGGCTTAGATAGTTACAAGCCCCAAAACATTTTTGTCATATTGGATTTTGGATAATTGGTCCAAATCTACACTTAATTTTGCCTGAGACAGCTAGCCTTATAACCCTAGTTAGCCTGGGTTTTCTCCTGTTCTTTCATCCTTTGGAAATGAGGTCCACAGAATACAAATTCAGAAAGGCATAAATTCTAACTCCTCAGAAGACAGGAATAGAAGTCAAAGTGACCTCAATAAATCAAAAGCAACTTGAAGTTCAATAGGGACAAATGTAAGGCAGGATACTTATGTCCAATAAATAGACTCACAAATTTAAAATTATCCAAGTACTGTAGTGGTAGAGAAGTGTCTTGGTCAACGGTGTGAGAAAGACATCTGTAGCCTTGCCCTGGGACCTACTGTGTGCAGGGCATTCTGCATAAGTCAGATTTTGTACAAATATGTTGTGGTAATCTCTACAGTAACTCTCTAAGCTCTGTGTGATTTGTTCTCTTTTTATAGATATGGAAGCTGAGGTTGAGAGAGGTTAAATAATCCGCTCAAGTATTCACAGTTAGTAAATGATTTAACTGGGTTTGGACCGTGCTCTTTCGACTTGATCAAGAGTACTTCATTACAGAGCTGTTATTTAAAAAGCCAACTCAGTTCTTGGCCGCGTTAACTTGGATCTCACTTGAGAACCAGATAATAACCTTCCCAATATATTATACATTAATTAAAATTTTAAAGAAAAATGAACAGGAGGAACGGGAGCAAGTCCAAAAATTCCCCACCCAGTGACAAAGTCGGTCGAAGAATTTGAAGACTGAGCTAATAGGAAAAGACGCAAGGTGTTTTGGATTGCTTGGCTGGGAGGAATGCAGCTGTGGGGTGAAGGGCACACTAATTGCCTATAAACGTCGGAAAGGCAGTAATAAAAATTTACATTTCACATAAATATTGCAGTTTATAGAGCATTTCCCAATCATCATCTCATTGGTTTCTCACAACAGTCTCACAGAGCAGGAGTCTGCAAACTTTCTCTGGAAAGGGTCAGATGGGTTCATATGTTTGGCTCTGAGGACCATGCGATCTCTGTCACAGCTACTCAGCTCTGCTGCTGTCACACAGGAAAGCAGCCCTAGACAGTTCCTACAGAGAAGGGCGTGACTGAACCAATAAAACTGTGTTTACCAGGAGGGGTGACAGGCTGGATTTGGCACTGCGGCCGCAGTACTCTGAGCACGCATTATCGTTCCCCTGCTCCAGATGAAGAAATTGAGGTTCGCAAAAAATAGTGACTTGTCAAATGCAACTCAATGAATAAGCAATGCCTGTAGCACCAGAATTCAGTCCCCCCTGGTTCACAAGTTGATGCTCAATGCACCAAATTGAAGACATGTCCCCAGAAAGATGCCGGGAAAGTGTGTCATCCTGAGATGCTATTTGCCTGTGACGGTGATTAAAATTTGAAGCAGACTAATCAGGAAGTTAGGTGACTACCTGGTGTTGTGAAATAGTATTTGCCAGGCACTCGAGAAGGGGTATCTGGTCAAAAAAGCATTTCCCAGCTTGCCTGATATTTCTATTAATAAAGCAATTACTTAAGGATCTTCCTGGGGCATGTGAACTTTATTTGAATTACAGCATTCCTGTACCTGAGAGAGAAAATACATTAGGTGGTTTACAAATCCAGGTCTGGGTATCATGTTAGTAAAGGGCAGGATTGGCGGGAACAAGGCAGCATACACGTTAGTATTTATGGGATTTGGGGTGGGGCAGAAGCTTGTCAACAAAGATCATGGTACCAGTGTGGGTGTCCCAATGTGAACAAATGGGGAAATCATTGATTGTATCTGCTCAATGTATTGGGTACTTAATACCGTCATCTAGCACATGTTCTAAGATCTGTGCTAATGAATTCATGTAATGCTCCAAACAATTGTGTGAGATAGATGCTGCTATTATTTCCATTTTAGAGGTAGGGAATCTGAAGCAGGCACACAGGCTCACCGTAAGTATGGTGGAGGTGCCACAGCAAAATCATGTGTTCTGTAATCTGCAAGCAAAACTACCCCCGCCCTTCCTGGACAGCTGGTCGGCTCTGGGGAGGGGAAGCTCTGCACCCCTGGGACGCGCGGACCGCATACCCGTGCTTTCCAGACCAGGGGCTGAACCATGCACAGGTGGTCTTCCAGCTCTTCTGTTGTTGTTGTTGTTAATCCTCACCTGAGGATATTTTAACATTGATCTTTTTTAGATAGAGTGGAAGGGAGGGAGGGAGGGTGAGAGAGAGAGAAAAACATCGATGTGAGAGAGACACATAGATTGGTTGCCTCCTACACAACCCTGACTGGGCCAGGGATGGAACCACTGAGCCAAACCAGCCAGGGCTCTTCCAGCTCTCTCTGTTTCTTTGATAGAGATGTAAATCGAGGTAAACTGTGGAGAAAACAGAGCACTTTCTCTGGAAGTTAATGCATCATTCCTGTCGAGGCTCCCAGCATAAACTCGAGCTGAAGAATGTTCCCTCTTGTTTGCCGAGAGAATCCTTAAGTGGGCACCTGTAGCAAGCTTGGTTAAACAAACCCTGCTTGGGGTTAAACCCTCGCAGAGCAGAATTTTCTCGAGTGACCCTAGTGAATGCCAGATACTGAGCAGTGGCTGGAGTAATTCAGTCTACTTTGTACGTGTCAAGTAGCTAATACGTTCTGTGTGTTGTGTGTGTGCGTGCATGTGTGGGAAAGCTTTTGCAAATATACTTTCAATAAGAGTATTTTCCCAATATCTCCCTTGAGAAAATAGAGGGGAATGCCACTTCTGTTTCCTCTTTAGATTACAGGTTTTATTTCAAGCCACTGTTCTCACATAAAGTGGACAAGATTTATACATTTAAAAATAAACAAGAAATGCAAAACCTTTTATCATTTATTCGTCTTGACATCATTAGTTTTAGGATATCATTATTATTACAGTCTCTTCCCAAATTTCCATTCTTTCCTTAGGATTCCGGAACTTTAATACCCATACAGTGAGGAATAGATTGAGTAATGAGATAATGGGAGCTTGATGCTTATAAAGGAAGAGAAGAGATAAAGAGAGTGAAAGATATAGACAGTGGGAAGAGAAGGAAAGAAATACTAAGTGGAGATAGGAAAGAAAGGATAGGAAGCTAGATGTGTGTTCAATGGAATGAGGAGGAGGAAGGTATGCTGAGTTTGGAATCAGAAGATCTGGGTTCAATCCCCAGCTCTGCCCCTTTGCCTGCATGACTTTGGCTTATCACTTGACCTTCATCAGATTGCTTTTCTATCATGTGGGAATAATTATAACAAGCCTTAAAGAGTGTTTAAGTGACATGATGTGGGTGAAGGTGCTTGGCTTAATCAAGAAAGATGTGTGCAATCTGAGTCAGTGTCTTAGAATAGCAGCGAAACAGAACCAAGGGACCAGGACATGACGTACGCAGATGGGAAGGAAGCACCTCAAGGGGTACACTCATTTGGGTGTTCTTAGCAAGAGTGCTCATTTCCAAGCTCTGGAAAGTCATGGACCATTCTTACTGTTTACTTCCCATTAAACAGCATCCTATTACATCTAAGTCCTAATATTACCAGGTCACTGATTTCACCAGAACTTTATAAGTTAGCAACTGGGTCTAGGGTGCGTACCATCCTCTACATGGGCACTTCAAGGGATAATTTCTGTACTACACGGACCTTTTCGATGGGGCTCAGGGTGACTCTACGTGACTCTATGATAGTATTAGATTCCATTTCCAGTGTGTGCCTTAAAAAATTCTGTAGAGAAAAGTACCCCAAATTCTATCAAGCATAGGCTTTTCTTCCCCAAAGCTAGGGATTTTCATAAGCTAGATTTAAATTTAATTCTTCTCTCCCAGTGTCTTTTCTTTTTAACTCGCCATCTGACAGGGAATAGTTAGTATCTAACCCAAAGCATATGTGGTAAGCTTAATCCTCTCTGCCTAAATATGAGTTTAATAAAAAATAGCAGTTAAACATATGTTTAAAATGAAGCAATACAGTTGGGGGCAAGGACTAAAAGGCGACACAACTGTTTATTAGTTGTGTTTTTCATTTTCATGTTCAGAGAATTTTAAAACCCGGATTTTTTTCCCCCCCAAGCCTTGGCCAGATCTGCAGAGTTACATACTCTATTTCGGCCTTTATTTCCTACAGATAAACACAAGCTTGACAGTGTTGAAGTCCATGTCCAAAGCAATGAGCATCAATTATCAAATTAATGAATCAGGATCCTTTTATGTGTCAATTGTCCCGGTTAATAATGTCAGGGCTTATAATGTATTACCTCAAGAGAGAGCTTTGGCATTACATATAGAAATCAACTTAAGAAGTGTTAAGTGATCTTGGCTCTCTGGATGTCAAGATTTGTGAGTTTTAAACATGGGACAAATCAGATGTTTCTGTTTCTCGTCGTTTACCGCTTTAAGACAGCCATCTGACTTAAAATCGGTGATTAGTCATGACCTTACAGGTGAAAATTCATTTGCCAGTTTTTCTTTTCTGTGTCATGGAGATGGATCAAGGTAGAGACATCTTTCATCGCAGTGGAACTGTCTACCCTGAACCATATTTGTTTTTAGAATGGGGCTGTGCCCAGAGTCTTGGCTCCTTGTTTCATTGTAGCGAAACCAGGGCGGCAAGCCTAACCCTTCACTGCAGTGTGCCTTCTCCCTATGTTCAGTGTTTGCTTATGTGTATGACATCAGTGGCAACTCTCTCTATCCATCTTTCTACCCAAATGGGCTGCCTTATAAGGAAAGAGAGGTAACATCGGGACAGAGAATGGAATGGAGAACACCGAGTTAAGGTCCTTCTTACAGAAGTGTTGGCACAGAAAAGGTTTTAAGACTCCAAGTGCTGAATCAATAATGCTGTGTAATGTTCTTTTGGATTCAACTACAATTTTCTACTTGCACCAGTCTTGTGAAGTAGAAGGCGAGGTGTCTGTTTTGAATTCCACTATAAAGATCAAGAAACCAAGGCTGTGAGAGACTAAGGAGTAGTCAAGATGGCAAGTGATAGGACCTGGTACTTTCTACACCCTTTATCTAATTATGCATTGGGTGGGTAACTTCCTGTTCTTGAAGCTGCTCCTGGTTAGAGTTGGCAGAGAGGAGGAAAGGCTGTATATGTCCCTGTGATTCTTCTGTGCTATTTATTTCCAAGTCTTTTTCATTGTTTGGGTGTTGGTGTATACGCGCAACTTTCTAAATTAGTACTTAGTTGTGGGATTTTTGTCTAATGAAATCAAGGATAAAATGTTCAAAGGGACTAAGTAGTAAGATATGGCCAAAGAGAATTTCATTTGCATGCTAGTTTTTACATAGGACTTCTTTCATTCTTGCAAATGATACATATAAATTACTTGACAATAGCTTTAAATCACCCAGGTGGGAAATGTAGTTTCCCTTTGCTTTTGTGAGTCAGCTCTCTCCCCCCGATCAGGGAAAGACCCAATGGCAGACATCGTCCTTGTCCTCAGAGCTGCCCCAAGCTCATCCCTCTTCAGGTGCTTTAAGCACCTGCTCCCTCTCCACGGGAGACCCAGCCAACACCTGGGCTTTGGCAGCAGGAGTGTGGCCAGATCTCTCGAAAGGACTAAATCAAATATTTTCTGTAGCCTCCTTAAACTCGATAAAACAAATGTCATTCTCTTGGGTCTCGTAAAGGAAGAAGGATAGTCATGAAATGTAGTAGAAAATGAATTCCAAAATTTTGGCCATTTAAACCCTCCCACCCAAAGAATTTGGAAATTCTTTGTATCCCCTTGCCCATACTTATCTAAAGTTTGATATTTAAATTTTTTCATCATAAATGTAAATAGTTGCAAAGGATATAATTCCTGGTGAATTATAAATATTGACATTTTAAAATAAAACTGAATCTAAATACTATTTTGAGTGAATATTCACCATCCTTCATTTATTTTTAAATGCATGAGCAAGCTGTTCTCTAACACTCAAGATTTTACATAATTTTTTTCTTTGAACTTGTATTTCTATTATATTTTCCCTGTGGAATTTTATCCTCATGTTATATATTTTTGTGCTTAAAAGTCTTTTATTGATAACGCTATTAAAATCCTTTGCAAAAAAAATATGTATAAAAATAAATTTTCATTTTAAAAGTTCCATGATCATGAAGCTCTAAGTAATAAAAAGCCTTCTAAATTGCTTTATCGTTAACAATGATTTTAGTACAAAGTTGATCAAAACAACATAAATGTAGTAAACATTTTTGATAAGTAACTATTAAAAACATAAGTAGAAATTTATTGAAAATGCATTTCTTAATGAGATGGATGGGGCTTTATTTTCAATTATTTCAACCCATGGATGAATTTTTGTTGTTGCTAAGGGTTCAACATCAGTTCCATTCCTAGGTTTAGTTTTTATGATTTAGATGATGAGAAACGCTGTCTACAGATTAGGTGATGGGATAGATGGAGTTCCATTAGAGCGATGTCATTTCTGTCTTTGAACTTCTGAATTATAAGCCAAAAAACAAACCACCACCAGGAGCAATATTTATGGATCTCTCTGTTGGTAAATTGATGAAGTCTTCCATTGATTTTGTATAAAGCAAAGAATTGGTGAGCACCTGGCTTCCAAAAGCATCTGTCATTCATTCATTAAAGTCATCTACTTTCTTGATGTGTACCAAAAAGTATATCACAAGGCTTTACCGAGGTATTAAATAAGTAAAAATTACATACTCTTTCACTTAGTGACATGTTGTGTAAATTGATCTACTTAGCAAGTGTTAGCAATTTAGTAATGTTGGTCATTTCAATACATCTTTGCCTGCCAAACAGTATTTTTAATATAATTGTGGTGAAAATGCCTTAGTCAGATCCTGTAAGTGCATCCTCGTCAGGCCTTGGATCTGAAGAGTTAGTTCATCCAGGGCATAGATAACACACCCTAATTGTCCTCATTGTTCATCCGACCGGCCAACTCAGATTTATTTTGTGTCAGAAAGTCTGACTTTATTTTTCAATGAACGTAGTTGTTGTTGTTTTTTTTCCTAGCGGGAACCGAACCCGGGACTCTCTGGTCCGCAGGCCGATGCTCCAACCGTTGAGCCAAACCGGCCAGGGCCACAGTTTTTAATACATTAATATGCATCCCTATGACAACCAGGTCACTCCTGTCAAATTTTAACATAGAATTTGATATAGCTCTGTGAGGACAGGGTTTATATACATATTTTCAGGGAGAATTATTCAATAAATATTTGTCAGAGAGAGAGAGGAGAGAGGGAGAGAGACTGGTTGAGGACTGGAACTATGGAACCATGTGGCTTGGATGGGGCACAGCTGCACAGCAGTTCTCCTGGACTCCCTTGGCTCTAATGGGGTCTCTGATAACAGCTGAGGGACAGCAGAGGACAGGCTGTAAAACCGTCATTATTGCCTTCTCTCCACCTCGCTCCACCTATCTGAATTCCCCAAACAGGTCTAAATACAGTTTTTATTTTTTAAGTGTTTTGTTTTGTTTTTTAAAAGCATGTTCTTTTCTCTCTTTTTTTAAATTAAACTTATTGGAGTGACATTGGTTAATAGGATCACACAGGTTTCAGATGTGGATTTCTGTGTGACAAGGTCTGTATATTGCACTGTGTGCCCACCACCCAAAGTCAAATCACCTTCCTTCACCATAATTAGGTCCATGTCTAACTCTTCACAAAAGCCCTCACCCCCTGGGATTTATCACCCGCCTGGATTACAGGTGGATCCCTTTTAACCCATGTATCAGCTCCGTCCTTTCTGGGGCCCTGCGGTGCTGTTCTGAGCTCTGGACAACGTGGTGCAGTAGATTTGCGAAGGTGAGAGTCAGGTCTTTCTCCTAGACCGTGGCAGAAGGACAGTTGTCAGGGGGCAGGTGAAGCTACTTAATGAACCTTGAACACAGAGGCCTTCTCAGACACATTTCAGAAAGCATCTTAGGGAAATGAAGATTCTGGAAGTGAATTCCCTTCACGCTCTCTGTGCTCATGTACTGTTTTGTGACGCTTCAGGTATTAATATATCCTTACATTCCCTGGTTTGTGAAGACCACTGTAAGAAAGAAATAACCTTAAAAACCAAGGACTGTAATTTAAAGAAAGCTAGAATTTGGGAGGGGAGGGGAGCCCAGTTGCATCTAACAGGCATTGGCAATGCATTCTTCAGGCAGAACGTTGTTCCCTTTGATTTGGGGTCAGCGGTCTTCCCTAAGACAATGAGAACTGTGTGGTCGGGGCCCGGACAGCGCCACTCCTGGAGCTGGTGTGTCCAGAAGACAGGCCAGAGGGGGAAGCAGCATTCACCCAGCAGGATCGCGCGGGGTGGTTTGACAGGCCTGCGCACAGTTAGTTCTTTCTCACTGCGCGTGACAGAGGCACGGAGGCCTTCCCCGTGGCACAGAGTCCGTAAGTGGCTGTGCCAGGCTCCACAGCCCATCCAGGGAAAGAGGCTGTTAGCCGCTTCTGCCTCTTCTTGAATCCTCCTGGGTCCCCAGGAGTCAGATTCATAGTCAGAATATCATCTCAAAAGAAGAGCTACTTCTGTTTTTTTCTTAGTTGTAAAAGAAATACATGTTCGTTGTAGAAATCATTAAAAAACAACAACAACAGAAAAGCACTAAGCAGTGAACAAAAATCATCTCTGAGTGAGCCTACTACTCAGATGTGATGACAGACATTTCAGACTGTGTATTCACCAGGAAGGACACATGTACACGCACACACACGCACACACACTCATTCTCACAGCAGAGAGAAAGAGTGTTTGAGGTTTAGACCAGCCCCCACATGGGTTTCAGTTTCCACACCGGTACATACATGTATCTTTATCTGTCACAAGGTGATAACAGTACATACTTCATGTTGTGAGTATTACATGAGATCATGCAAATATGCTTAGCACACAGTAAGCGTGATAGGTAGGTATTTAGAGTTTTTTTGGTTAGCAACATTTTTCTGAACATTCACCCATTGCATTACTAGGTATTGCTCTAAGCATCACTTTTTTTTTCTTTAATCCTCACCTGAGGATATTTCGCCATTTATCTTCAGACAGAGTGGGAGGGAGGGAGGGAGGGAGAGAGATGCATTGATTGGTTGCCTTCCGCACAACCCTGACCAGGGCCAGGGACCAAACCGCAACGAGGTAGGTACCCTTGACCGAAATCGAACCCTCAGCTCTTTGATCTGAGGGCCCAACGCTCTAACCACTGAGCCAAACCGGCCAGGGCTCTAGGCATGACTTCTAATCCTATACGTTGTGTGAATGTAACACAATTGATTTCACCAGCTGTCCCACGGCTGAACATTTTGTTTTCAACAGTTTGCTTTCCTAAGCAATACCGCAATGCCCTGAAGGTGACTGACCCAGTGAACTGCTCAAAGTGCCATTTTAGTGCAAGGCGTTTCCAACACGTTGCCCAATTTAACTTCAGAAAGATCAACTCTACTCATTTGTATTCCAACTCCAAATAGACACGAGAGTGCCTGTTTGCATTAACCCTCCCCAACATTGGTATCATCTTTCTTTTTCATCTTTGCTAATTGGATAAGATTTAAAAAGTGTAACCCATTTTAGTTTGCATTTCTTTGATTATAAGTGAGGTTTGACATTCTTTTTTATTCCTTTGGACTTAAAAAAAAAATCTAACAATGAAAATGCATGCAGGTGTGGGTTTGTTCTTCTTTGGTGTCGTTTACTCGAAGTCTGTTTCCATCTCTTTTCTGTAGGAGGCATAAAATTAAAGTTAAGCTTTCCTGGATCGGATGTGTATGCATAACAGGCTTAATCAATAACTGACAGAGGAAGTGGGGGTTCGGAGCGCCCTCCCAGGGCTCTGTGGATTCTTTCTCTTTGAATCTGGCTGCTGCTTCTCTGACAGGTGTACTTCTCAGCTCCGGGGACCTGAACTAGACAGCCTTCAGCTCTCACTCTGCCTTGGGACTCTGGACGCTGCAGAAATACATATGGCCTGGAGAAATACAAAATACAGAAATACAAAAGGTCACAGGCTTATTTTTAGACGGGGAAATAAAACTCCATTCGGAACATAAAGAACCCTATAATAGGATGCACCCTCTTACTGTGGTCTCTGTCTCTGCCTCTCTCCCTCTCCACCCTGCCTCTTTCTCTGGCAGATGCTTCGTTTCCATGACAGGAAATGGTGTCCATATACAAAGCAAATGCTTAACGAGAAATTGAAACAATAGAAGAAAATGCCCTGAACCTGGGCAAATCTTCTTGTTTGCAAATGGACAGGGTGAGAAGGATTTTTCTCACTTGGCAAAGAGTCGAAACCTCACCTTGTCTGAGTTTTCTCCACCCAGAGATCTGAAAGTCATGACAGAACTCCCTGCTTCTTCCATCCCTCCACACTGGGATTTTGTTTTTTTCCCCCTTAAAAACAAAATCTGTGTTTGACGTCGACAAACGATTTCTCATTGAAAGAGAGAGATTGAAAAGAGACCGAGAGACTGTGTGAGAGAGACAGAGAGAGATGGGGGCACAGCGGCGAGGGCCAGGCCTGTGCCCACCGTTCTCCTGTTCATTTCCTTCCCACCAGGGAAAGAGGCCGGGCCTTGTTAGCCGCTGCTGGAGTGAATTGGAACTATTATCTGTACCTTTTCTCACATTTCAGCATTTCTTTCTTCTTCTAAAAGCCATCTGGGATAAAGATAATTTCTTCCTAAAAGCTGGCTCTGTTCTCCCCCACCTCCCATGCCTGACCTTGTTTTGCATTTTGTAGTTAAAAGAACATGAAATCAGCTTTAAAACTTGCTTGATTAAATAGATTAAATAAATAGTCACAGGCCTCACACATACACACAAGCCCACGAAGTCACTGTGACCACACCAAGCATATGTCAACACCAAAGATAATTCTAGTTTGTCTTTGAATTTCCAAAGTTGGCATCTCCCAGCTGGAACCCTCGAGTGGGACTGCATTCATATATATTCAATACCAGCATAAACGGGATCCTAATTAATGAGTGTGTTAATTCTTCTTGCCAGCTGGGGACAAAAACCATTGTTTGGTCTCTAGCCATTGTGTGTGTTTGTGTGTGTGTGTGTGTGTGTGTGTGTGTGTGTGAATTTGGAATCTCCAGATTTCAAATCACTAGATCAGCAGATTATGCAGTCTTTTTCATCCCTCAAGATTTTTAAAAAGTGTAGACATTTCTTTCATTCTTTTTTATAATAGTTAATAATCAGATCATCAGAAGCAAGGTTTTGTTTGTTTGGCTACATGCTATATAGCTTATCATAATGGATGCATAGAGTAATGGGTGTGAGATGGTTACATCCTTGTATTTTCAAGTGACTTTCAGAAAACCAGTTTTATGACATCGGTAAGCTGGAGATATTTATATTCCCTGGCTGGGTGCATCCAATAACTCCTTTTCAAATTGGAGCATCAGCTCCAAGGATGAAAGGATCACTTCTAGGAGTCTGAACCCTAAAGCGGCATCATTCATAAGAATGATTTGCTTGCAGAGATTAGCTCTCTGACCAGATGATGCTTTGGATCAAGAAAGAAAAGGGCTGACTAGTTCCTAAATTACTGGCAGGCTGCATTCCGAAACTCTAAGGTATTTTTTCAATATGCTACAAGCCCTTTAATCTCTCTGCACGGCATTGTTTTAGCACCGAGCAAGGCTCCTCAAAGCCCAAGATTAAATTAGGAGAACTCCCCCTGCTGCTTCTATTGAATTGAGTTAATATAATGAGTTTATTGTTAAATTAAACAAAATGAAACTTGCCATGTGGAAGAAATACGGCTGAGATCTCGGTGGGATGTGGGCTTTCCCTTCCTACCTTGCTACCCTGTTACCTAGAGGCGGCTTCCCGGCCCAGCTGCGTCTCCAGCACCGACAGAGTGCTCCCTGGCCGGGGGTTAGGGCTGGCACATCCAGCAGAAAGGAACTGGAAACTCTCGGGGTGGTGAGATGCGGAGCCCAGCCTTCCTCGGAGGAACTCCTTCTTTGTGGACGCAGGTGCTAGTGTTACGTGGACCTGGCTTCTCTTTCCCTCCCGTTGCTCCTATTAAAAGACAAGGATGAAGCCGGCCACCAGCCCACTGCAGCGCCGGGCAGAGAGGAGCTCGTTAGGCAGCAGCCCGCTCCCCAGCGGCCCCTCTTGTCCGTCAGTTGCCTCTTCGGCTCCGTGCTGTTTGATGTTTGCTGTCTCCACTGTACACTCGGTGCCCTTTCCTCTTGCTCACTTGATCTGACTCTTGCCCAGATCTTCACATGGCTGGGTCCTTTTGTCATCCTGTTCTTGGTTGAAATATCACCTCTTCAGAGAGCTCTTGTTCCCTTTGCCACGTAGAAGTAGCCCCTCAGTCACTCTGTCGTATTCCCTGGTTTTATTTTTGTCGCATGTCATCCTACCAAGTATTTCTTCATCGGTAGCTCGTGTGTTAACAGCTGCCCCCCGCCCCCCACTGGAAAGTAGACTTGATCCTGGCGGTGCCGTGCTGGCTTCTCCCACGTGTCCCACAACACAACGTCCAGCTGCAGGTGTTTGAGGAAGGGGGGACTCAGTCTGCCCACGTGACCTGCAGCAGTCTTCTCACCTCTCTGAACTTGAGATCCTCGCTTACAATGAGGGTATAATAAACGCCCTTCTCCCCGTGGCATGGTAAGGCGAAAATCCATTAGAAGCGAACGCCCAGATCAATGACTGACATGCTAGTTTCCTTCTTCGGGCTCTAAAGTGTCAGCTTCGAATGCTTTCTCTGCCTCGTGGGGCCTGCGCCTTACTCAGCCAGCAGAGCAGTTATATGGTTGATGCTCCCAGTGGAGAGCTGAGCTCTAAGTGAAGTTATTACTGACTTTTCTAGAACCCGCTCTCCCCCTCCCACAAGGGTTCGTAATTCATTTTGTAAAAGCATCATTTCCTCCAGCAGACCATGCATTGGTCAATATTGTCTCTATCCCAGTGGTTGCAGGCAGAGTGGCGGGCCAGCCGCTGGGGGGAAAAAGCTGTCCAGGACCAGATGTTGGGAGGGACCCTCAAGAAGCCATTGGGTCAAACATTTGTCTTTTATTGAGGAATTTAAAAATTAAAAATGATACTTTTTATTAACCTTCTCAGTTGGGAGAGGTTTTTGTTGTTGTTGTTTTAGCTTATTTTTAATTAAAAGATCCTCTTAAGCTGGGATGCTAGAAGGCATTTGCTGCCACTGTGTACCTTAGAGAGGAAGAATCGAAGGCCTGCGGGGTTGAGATGCTTATCCAAGGTCTCCTCACTTGTTAGTGACAAGCAGGTCCCCCCAGGCCTCCTAATTCCCTGGCTGATCACTGCCCCTTTGCCTGGCCTCCCTCCCCAAAAGCCCGCCTGAATTTCTCTTGCTTTCACGTAATTTTCCTAAAGCCTCTTATAAAAGTCAGTCATGTGCTTGATGGGAATTATCAAGTTGTCCTTTCTCTTTTCTTCCGAAGTTCAAACTACTGTAATTGCGCTAATTTTTCCTCACCTGATCTGCTTTCCATCTAGTTCGTGGCCTCTGTTCCTCTTGCGTAAATCCCATCCACTTGCTTTGCTCCTACTTGGAGCGGAGTGGCCAGCCCAGCATGGCCTCTCCCTCTGTCCCAGACTCTCTCCCTGGGTAGCGGACTCTTTGCCTCCGAGCCTGTGATCCTGAGCCTCCACTGACTTCAAAGTTCTCTCACCAGCACGATTAGTTATCAGTTCATTTCAATTATAGAATGTTCACTTTGCATCTGATATCATTTCTAGCCTTCATGCCTCTCATCTTTTGCATGAGTTGGCTGATCAGTAGGACAATCTGTTCCCCATCTTTAAATGTGTATAGTCAGTGCCTTAAAATGTCTAGTGAATCTTAGGTAAACCGGTATCAGCCTCATGTTAAGCTGATTAAAGTATGATTTAGTATAATGAACATTTTTATTTAGTATAATGAACATTTTAAAAATTCTTGCCATAGTCATCAAGATGTACTAAACATCAACTGTATTTTCCAAAAAGATCTTCTTTAGCTAATAAAAAAATCTAAATGCTAAGTTTATCCTATAATTTTACATCTGTTAAGTGATTTGAACTGTGAAATGATCACACTGAAGAACAGTTTGCCTTTCCAGCTGTTGATCGGCTCTAAACACGGAACATTACTGTATAGCAAGTCTTCCTTACAGCCTCGAAGTAGTTCTGCTAGGGTACCTTCTTTTTAGATATGTTTTTATTGATTTTTTTCTTTTCTTTTTTTAGAGAGAGAGGAAGGGAGAGAGATAGAAACATTGATGTGAGAGAGAAACACTGATTGGCTGCCTCTTGCACGCCCCCTACTGGGGATCGAGCCTGCAACCCAGGCATGTGCCCTGACCAGGAATCGAACTGGGACCTCTCAGTCCATGGGACGATGCTCAATCCACTGAGCCACAGCAGCCAGGCATGTTAGGATACCTTTTGAGGGGGAATGAGGAACTGATTAATTTGTCTCCAGTTTAGCTTTTATCATTTTCTTTAACGTATACAGTCTCTTTAGAATTTGCCCCCAGAATCTGATGCACTTCTAAATGACCGTAAGTCAGTTTTCACGACTCAACCCTATTCAAAAAGGGTTGAGTCTGCTTTGAAGCTAGCAGGAAAAAACAAGAACCCAGAGCAAAATGCCTTCCTTCCCTCCTCCTCCATCTGCATGGTCGAAGGGGCCACGGAGGCTCAGTCCCCAGCACCACGTGTACAGGGAGCCTTGATAAGACCTAGTCTGTATAAGATTTAATTTCTGAAGAAATTCTGTGTTTTCTACCACACTTGATGATTTTCAGCTCCCTTCTAGCTCCGGGGGCTGTCACTGTGGTAGAATCCAGTGTGTTTGGTCATCAGGTCAAGATCCCCAAAACCACCAATGTCTCTTCAGTGGGTTCATTTCTGCTGTGGTCAGCAAGCCCCCCCGCCCCATCTTCAGTGTGGTTGATAGAGATGCGAGCACCCTATGAGCATTTGTTCATTGGGGCTCACGCTCTACAGGAACAGGGTGTTGAAGACATGAAGAAGAGCATTGGTTTGTTTTCTTTATTCAACATAATAATTACTTCCCATGGGAGTGTGGCTTTTACCTTATTACTAGCAATTCTTAAAGCTACAGAGAGGCCCTGGCCGGTTTGGCTCAGTGGTTAGAGCGTTGGCCTGCAAACCAGAGAGTCTTGGGTTCGGTTCCCACCAAGGGCACGTACCTCAGTTGCAGTTTGTCCCTGGCCCCGGTTGGGGTTGTGTGGGTGGCAACCACTCGATGTGTCTCTCTCACGTTGATGTTTCTCTCCCTCACCCCCGCTCTATCTGAAGATAAATGCAAAAATTTCCTCAGGTGAGGAAAAAAGAAAAAAAAAAAAAGCTACAGAGAGAAGGATAACTTGCCCAGTCACTGAAGCAAAGTTAAAGGAAGCATTGAGGTCCAAAAGGGTTTATGGTGATAAAAATGCCTTTGAGAGTCTCCTATTCTAGGCATGGGATATCAGCAAACATGAATTCGAGTTTTTGAAAGCCATGAATATTATTGAGAAGATGTACATCAGTACTTCCTAAGAAGATAAACATGAGTAATTGAGTATAACACTAGACTATCTTAATTTTAAAAACACACTTTGAGCAACCATTCCCAGGGAAAGACACTTTGCTGAAGATGTTTTACAATATTACTTAGTAAAAATATGACTTGGTAGAAAGTTGAGGATAGATATAAATATATCCTATTTGCTTAAAAAAATCTTAGTAGAGAATTTAAAACAAGAATAATGCAACACCAGAAGGAGAAGTAGACTTGCCAGCCAGAAAGACCCCTGTCTGGTGTTCTCGGTCAAACTGCCTTCCTTCTCTGAGCCTCGGTTTTTATACTGAGTTTATCAGTTGCATAGACCATGTAAACTAATGCCTCTTCACCTCTCCTGGTCTAGCGCTCTCTTCCTGAATTGAACAAGTGTGCTCATGTCACCTGCAAATCAGTGTAGTTGAAACAAACCGATTTTGTTGCCTTTCCCTCCATACTCCCAGCCAGCATTGCCCACGTTAAGGCCTTCGAGACCAACGAAGTCAAGCGCCTGTCATACTTTACTTTCAGATTACATGTAAGAAGAACAGCGACGGGTCAGCTCATATAACATGAAACAATATCATCTCTCCCTCTCCAAATTTTTTCGGAGCCACTCTGGGTTGTTATAAGCTCCTAAAATGTATTTGAGGATCGTGTAGGAATCACTTTCAGTTCTCCTGAAAATACTCCGTTATGTGAAGGCTAGCTGAGGGATTGACACCATGGATGTTCCCCTGTGTATTTCGGCAGTAGGGACCACTTCAGTGTGCTGGAATAGAGGCATTGTATGGACACAGGAGTGCTGCCGGACCATAAGCACTTACATTTAAAATGTTTATTCAGACGTCATTAACATACAATAAAATGTGCAGAATCCTAAGTGTTCGGCTCAGTTGTATCCATCCATGTCCCACCACTCAAAACAAGATGTAGAACATTTTTATCCCTCCAGACTCTTTCCTTATGTAAGCACTTATTTCAGTACAGCAGGTGCTCTAATTAGGTCATTTCATTCACTGTGGTTCTGTTACAATGTTGAGGACATCCTCCAGGAACGTACCTCTTGTTTGTATCCATTAGCCTATGGAAAAATTGATTTCCTTATACATCCTCTTGCTTAGTTGCAGACCCTATCGATGACGATAAGTGAGGACTGACTTATCTTCGTTCCTCGTTTTTGTCCTTTTCGTTTAATTATCAAATAATCCATAAATAAGAATCACAGAAAAAGCGGACAATTTAATAGGTAAGGAGCTGGCACCGCTACTTTACCCTTGAACTCGATTCAAAGTCTGAATCGCTTTGCCTGAACTGAATGGCCAGATGTGCCCTCCGTTGTCACGTTCATGCTCTGTGTTGACATAATAATGTGTAAATACACGTGTGTGGCGCACTCTTTGGTGTTTGTGGACATTTGCAAAGAAGCCTTCGCTAACCTGTGTGGCAGTGCCCGGGTATTCTGCCAGGGTGTCCACACACGGGTTCGATGCAGTGACGTGAAAGGACTGTGCGTCAGGTGTTTCCTGGGGGCCTCGGGTTGGGCCATCAGATGTGGGCTCAGACACTTGGGGACAGGAGTCCTTTTGCTGCACTAAGTGAGCAGGAGGAAGTCCCACCAGTTTGAAGGGAGGAGAGTGTTGGGAGGGGAAGAGGAACAAATGGAGGAAGATCCCTCTTCCAAGGTCACCTTTATCAAGCCAGAAGGTGGAGTGGCGCCAGAAGGTGGAAGGGGGCACTGGTACGACCCTGGAGGCCAGGAGGCCACGCTGCGGGCCCAGGTCTCAGCAACGGCTTCCGGAGACCTCCGGCCACACCTGAGGCAGCCCCTCATCTGTCTGAGCCTCTGTGCCAGGACTGCTAACAACCAGCTCAAATTGGCTGATTTTCCCACATTTGTCAGGGAGCCAGCTGCACTGGCTCAGCTGAGCATCTGCAGAAAGGCAAGCAGAGAACCAGGAAAAAAAAAAAAAAGGCTTTTAAGTCATTATTCTTATTCATTTCCCTATTCTGTGCCCCACCCCCTCGCAGTCTCTACTGCCATGCGTCTTTCTTCTTCTTCTTCTTTTTTTAAAAATCTTTTTATAACAATCTTTTCCTTTATGTGGCTAGAGCCCTTGGCATCCTTCCAGTGACCTGTCTGTAGAGAGATACTCCTCCCTTATAATTAGGCCTTTGTTACACCACTTCCTGGTTTCCTTCTTTCTTTCCTCTTTAAAGCTTCTGGCCCTTGACACCCCAGTGCCCCAGTGGAATAACCACACCTGTGAAAACGAAGGGTCTTCAAAGGGTGATCAAGTTGGCGTCCTCAAGGAGGCCTGTGAGTTCTTCCAGGCCTGTGGTTACAATGGACGAGGGCATGGAAGGACCCAAATGAGACATGTGTCGAGATGTCTTCATTCTGGTCACAACCTCAGCTACGGAGCTCTCCCCAGCATCTTAGTCCCTGCGCTTGGACCACTTTGTTGCTGGACCACAGTTTCCTTACTCCACCATTCCTGGGCTATAATCACGTGGGTTCTGGGTAGAAGGGGGGGAGTTTTTGCTTGCAGATACTCCTGAAAGGACAGGAAGAGCTAAACCCCAAAGAGGCAGGAAGAGCCGAAGATGGAAGCAGGACAGGTGCAGAATGGATGAGTGCAGCTGGACCCCGTTCTCCTGGGGCTCCTGCAGTGGTGGTCGGGGAGGAGGGGCATGCTCCCATTAGGCTCTGCAAAGGAGAGACAGACCTGCTTCTTGGCATACTACTTGGTGGCATTCCATTCAGTCCTTTTAAAGATAGTTGGTGTGCAGCCAGTGTGGGTCAGTGGTTGAGTGTCAACCCATGCACCAAGAGGTCACTGGTTCGATTCCCGGTCAGGGCACATGCCCAGGTTGTGGGCCTGATCCCCAGTGGGGGGCATGCAGGAGGCGGCCAGTCGATGTTCTCCCTCATCAGTGTTTCTGTCGCTCTCTCCCTCTCCCTTCCTCTCTCTCTAAAATCAATAAAGAAAACAAAATAAAGACAGTTGGTATCAGGGAACCTACACTTAACAGCCACCACATTTGAGGGACTCTCGTGAAAGCCTGGGAGTCTTGCAATCACTGAAGTCTTCAGAAAATAAAGAAATCTTGAGAAGTTTTAGGTCTTCCCCATCAGGACTGGTGAGGTTGCATTTTGTTCCCTTTGTGTTGAAATCTGAGTTTCAACAGTAAATAAATGCCAAACACTCCAGATAACTGCTCTTAGTGATTTCTCTTTCTCTGAGGTAACTTTTAGAAATAAACCTGTTTGTCTAGTTCTAACTTAGGCGAAATATTAGATTTTCGTTTGCCTTCAGATTGATTTTCTCATTACCCCAGAGTGTTACCAAGTGACTCTAGTGGTCTGAAGTCACATGAGGGTAATACTAAGGTTTTGTTTCCCTTTTTATGGGTTTTAGGATTTTTTCGATAGAGATTGTATTTTGTTTGCTATTGAAAATTATATTAGAAGAGCATTGAAGGGAGAAATGTTTTATCTTTTATTTTTGATATATGAAGAACCACCCCTTAAATTGTCTTTATAACCAGCCTCCTAGTAGCACTGTTAGTAGGTGCCTAGTTCGGAATACCAAATGCTCTTCCTGATGGTTTAAAAGATTAAAGTTAGGTCCCTTGGGAAAGTGTGGACTGGGTTGAATGAGAATTAAATGAGGTATTGATTGTGAAGTCAGGTCTGAAACACTGACGCTAGCTCCCAGGTCTGTAACGTGCTCTGTAACTTAGCCAGTCTGTTGAAGGGGGTGATTTCTACCTTCCTCGCAATAATGCGGTGAAGATCAATGAGTTCCTGTGTATGAATTACCTGATAGGATCCTTGGCATATGTGATATGCCGGAAGAATGAACACACTAGCCGCTTTGCAAAGGCCTTCACCTTTCAACGTGATTTTTCAACTTGGAAAGGTTACCACTATCCAAGTAAGAGCTGAGCTTAACATGAGGAGAATATTGTAGGTGACCAGCTGCTACCCAGGTTCTTAGGTAGCCATTGCAGAGGGCAGAAAAGTGTTGCAGAAGAGCTGGACCAGAATGTTATTCCTTCCATTGCAAAATAGTCCATCAGTTAAAGGGCAGGGGATAAGTGAATGGGACACCTCCAATTTATGCATCAATTGTTTTGTGCTGAAGCACTTGGAAGTTTTTCTGTTTTGGTCCCAGGAAGATTTTTCCTATAAGGACAGGGGGGCGGTATCTTAAGTATCAGGTACCCAAACCAACCCAAAGTAGGCTTTAAAAACAAACAAAGAAAAAAACACAGCTTGACCTCTGCTTAGTCTCTGTATATTTTTCCTGTGAGAGTGCATTCTGACTTCCAGACACCTCTGCATCCTGTGTAAGTGGCTCCCTGACAAGTTCCATGGTTCAGACAAGGGGGACAGCGATGGGTAGATGCTCATGGAGATAGACGTGTGTCCTCTCAACAGCTGGGGCAGCAGTGGGGAGCAGGAAGCCACCCCGCAGTAGCTCCCCTTATAGATCTAGGCTAATTCTCAGCTCGAAGTGGGGAGACAGAGGATTCCCACCTACAGGGGATAGGAGGGTCTGGCCGGGGCTGTTCTTTGCTTCCATTCTTACATAGGAGTCATTCATGAGATGAAATTATGTGGTGTCAGTTAGGACTCACCCCACCTGAGTGGTGATGGCCGATTTGCAGTGCACAGATTGTATAGATCTTTTATCTCCTGGCCAGTGCAGGAAGTACAAATACCCCAGTTCCCCTCTGTGAGTGACAGGCCTTCCTAAAATGAGGTCCTAGACCGTCAGCATCAACGTCTCCTGGGAACTTGTTAGAAATGCACATTTTAGAGTTCCACCCCAAACCTCCTGCATCAGAAACTAGCGACAGGGCCCAGGTCTGCCAGGAATCCTGGTAGATCCTAGAGTTGGAGGATTGCTGGTTTCAGCACGAAATAGGATTCTCGTCTACACCACAGGCTATGTCCCATTTGCTGTCCTGTGTTTTTATTTCCTAAATCTGGCAACTCGGTCTGAAAGTAAAAAGTTGGGTTGTGCAGAAATTTGGCAAACAGCACCCTAAGTGATCAGGGTTCACATCACCTGTGACAAGTCATATTGGTAATTAAGTGCCCCCCGATAACATGTGAAGGGAAGGGCGCTTCACCTCTGAAGTGTTTGTCTTCAGAATCACAACCTCAGTCTAGTCATGAGGAAACGTCAGACAAATCCCAATCGAGAGACTGTTCAGAAGTGTTGAGATCATGAGAAACAAAGAAGGACTGAGAAACCGCCACTGATTGAACAAAAAGAGGGGACATGAATGACTAAATGCACTGTGGGGTTCTGGATGGGATGCTGGGAAGAACAAAAAGACATGAGTGGGAAAATCTGAGTAAAGTCTGAAGTTTCGTTAATAGTAAGGTACTAACGTTAATTTCTTAGTTTTAATAAATGTACTGTGGTTATATGTGATGTTGATATCAGTAAAGCTGGGTAAAGAGTACATGGGAACTCTGTACTATCTTTGCAGTTCTTCTGCAGTTCTAAAATGATTTCAAAATGAAACTTTGTTTTTAATTGGGTTGGGTCTACCTTAGCAAGCTGGGGAGCAGCACCTTCCTTTGTTTTCTGTGGGAACAAAGAACGATGTTGCTTAAATGCTGGAGTGTGAGAACATTTAGATGAATTACATACACACCGGACATGACTCTTCTAACACTGCCAGGGCCAGAACGTCCCAGTGGTTTCACATTGCCTTGGACAAGCGTCGTCTTTTCCATGAGCACGCAGTGTGTTTTGCCTGGACATTCATGGGAATCCGTATTTATTGTTATGGCTTGGCCACCGCAGAGCTGATTGAGATGACCTGCTAGGAAGGAGGAGAGGCCAGCAGGGCTGTGGCCTGTCACAGGAGGTTGCAAAAGGATGGTAGTCAGAGTGGCTGGGTTGTTCCAGGAAAATGCTGTTGCATTCCCCCAGTTTATAGTTTCATCTGCAGAGTTTGGTCTACGTGAGCCCACGAACTTGGGGATGTGACAGTAGCTTTTCTGCCAAAAGGATTTTTCCACAGCACCAGTTTGGGGGTGGTTGACCAGTTTGTCCTGGAATTAGCAGTTTCAGATAAAAATACTTCTGGTAGGGCCTTTCCTTGCAGGCATTTGGAATCAGGCTGTGAGTTCAGTGTATTCCCCACCTCCATTCAGTAATCTCTGGGGGATGTGTATTAAATTATAAGTCCTCAAACCGTAGGGACTGTGTGGGGTCCTCTTCTCACAGGCTGAGATGCTGAGAGCCCTCCCACAACAGAAAACTTGAGGATTGCAATTAGCATCTCTGTGGATGCTTAGGTTAACTTCATCCCTGGCTCAGTTCTTTTTTTTTTTTTTTTCTTTTTTTAAATATGTTTTTATTGACTTTTTAGAGAGAGCGATAGAAACATGGATGTGAGAGAGATACATCCATCAGCTGCCTCCTGCACGCCCCCTACTGGGGATCGAGCCCACAGCCCTGTCATGTGCCCTGACCAGGAAACAAACCCGAACCTCCCAGTCCAGGGGATGACACTCAGTGCACTGAGCCACACCAGCCGGGCTGGGCTCAATTCTTAACCAGAAATGAGTGTGGCCAAAATCCTAGCTGCTGGTCAGAACTCGGTTTCAGTGACGCGTCTTCATTTTTCCTCTCCTCCCCATCGTTCCAAACCTTCGCTGCTCGGCGTCATCCTCCAGCAAGCATCCATTCTTGTTTGAAACGCTTGTGTCTCTTTTTTTTTTCTTTATTTATGTTAGAGACACAGAAGAAGGGAAAGGAAGAGAGAGATAGAAACATCGATGAGAGAGAACATCGAATGGCCACCTCCTGCATGCCCCCCACTGGGGATCGGGCCCACAGCCTGGGCATGTGCCCCGACCGGGAATCGAATCAGTGACCTCTTGGTGCATGGGTCGATGCTCAACCACTGAGCCACACCGGCCGGGCTCTTGTAGTTCTTAATAAAATCTTTAAAAACATATTTTCTAGTAATTATACATTTTAAAGTACTGATCTTAACACTATTTCATGTTGGCTTCTCCATGGTTCTAAAGACTTGATTTTATTTATTCACTTACCATAATTTTCTTCTGATTTTTTTTCTGTCAGACAATAATTTATTAATAATTTGTTAATATTAAATGTTTATGGATGTTTATTAATTTATTTCTGTTGTTATTTCTTATTGTTAGTTGTTTCTAAATTTATTTTACCGTTTTAAAAATAACAAAACCTGTATTTTTAAATGACTCCTTTTAACTTTATTTCCTCTTTTAAGTCATTTTTATTAGGAAAAACTCTTAGGTATAGTATTACTAGGACACAAAAACTTATAAGACTTTTGACATGTATTGCCTGTCAGTTTAATTGTGGCATGTCTCAAGTGACCAGGAATGTCCTCTCTCGTCCCCTGTGACCCATGCCTGTCACCTCCTTACAGACCAACACTGAAACCCCCTCACCCAGTCTGCAGTTTCTACCTACTTCTTTTTCCTGTCTAGGGTGTTTCTTTCATGCATTCATTCATTCATTCATTCATTCATTCATTCATTCAACATATGGGTCTACTTGCTGCACTGATACTATTTATTTTGTTCTTTGGCTAGAGGTCAGCTTCACACAGGAAGTGCTGTTCTCTTCCCATTTGCTCCTGAGAAGCAGGAGGCGGTTATCTGCTGGGGTGTCATGAAACCTCCTCAGCAGGGTGTGGGCTTTCCAGTCACGTGATCACAGTGAACATCCAGTGACAATGATAAATGAAAATGAATTTGATTTTGTGCTTTGTAATTTGAAAAACAGTTACGCTGTGTTTTAATAAAAATAACATATAGATAAGGATTACCTAGGATTTGGTGACACGGAGAATAATTTTACTTAGTTTTCGGTAACTCACTTTCGCTAAGGAGCTCTAAGGTTTATCATTGGATTTCTGCCTGCATCATATTTTGAGATCCCATTGATTTCAACTCCTTTGTAACATCTAGTGCTTGGTAGCCTCAGGCACTGAGTAGGTGCCTGTGAAAATGATGGTCTGCGTAGTTTTGTTTGGTTGGGAGCCTGGGAAACTTGCTGATGCTGTTTGGGTGTTTGGGTGCAGGTGTGTGTATGTTCATGGACAGGTTTGTGAATAAATAACTTTGTAGGATACATGTATATTATACACACTTTTTGTTGTTGTTGTTAATCCTCACCTGAGGATATTTTTTCATTGATTTTTTTTTTTTTTTTTTTTTTTAGATAGAGTGGAAGGGAGAGAGGGATAGAGAGAGAAACATCGATGTGAAAGAGACATATCAATTGGTTGCCTCCCACCCGACCCCAACTGGGGCTGGGGATTGAACCTGCAACACAGGTATGTGCCGTTGGCCAGAATCGAACCCACAACCCTTTGGATCGAAGACCAATGCTCTGACTGCTGAGCCAAGCCAGCCAGGGCTATTATAAACATTTTAAATTAGCTGTTATCTTATTCAGACAACACAAATTTCCCCAGAATTCGCTGTCTTACCAGTTTACATCCCTAATGAATGTTTAGGAGAAATGTGTTGGCAGTTTGATCATTCATTTCTTATCCAGGAATAATTGGCTTTGAAGGAATTACACTATTTCTTAACAGTGCATAGGTCTCCCCATTCTATTATACTTTTTATTTTGTTTTCACAATTCACTGGGGGGAAAAAGGCACAGGAATAGAAATATACTCATTTTCTAATTTTTAATGACTAACTTCCTGCCCAATCATTACATGAGACAAGTATAATTATATCTTAAAACAATGGCTAATAAAAAAGGAAAATCGCACACAAGCCTTCCTAATTCCAAAGTATCCCAACACTTTTATACTATTAATTATCAAATTAAAACTTCATGTATTATTTCACTAAGTCCTCTGAATGTATAAACTCTGCGTTAGGGCATAATTGGAGCTTTTTAAAATAAAAGTTATAGTTGAGCTAACAACATAAAGTCTGTTGCTGTTGATTTGCCTGGGAAACAAAAAGCTCAGATCTCAGCATGAGCCAAATGAAACTGCGTTCGACGAGTTCAAATTAGTGTTATTAATCATATGACCTCATGGTGTCAGAGTTGAGGTTAAAAGTTAGAATTATTCTACAAAACAATTAGTCAGAGATTTTTTTTTTAGCTCAAGAAGTTTTAGAGTTGGTGAAAGGACTATATATAGAGTTAGGAACCAGGTAGACCCAGGTCCTAATCCTAGCTCCACTCCTGCTGAGCAGAATGACCCTGAGCAAGGTACCTATCCTCTCTCAGCCTCAGTTTCCCCATCTTAAAGCAGGCTTAAAGCAGCAGTTCCACTCCTATATATACCCCATGAGAAACAAAAACATATATGCACACAGCCCGGCCAGTGTGGCTCAGTGGTTGAGTGTTGACCCATGCACCAAGAGGTTGCCAGTTCGATTCCCAGTCAGGGCACATGCCCAGGTTGTGGGCCTGATCCCCAGTGGGGGGCATGCTGGAGGCGGCCAATCGATGTTCTCTCTCATCGATGTTTCTATCTCTCTCTCCCTCTCCCTTCCTCTCTCTCTAAAATCAATAAAGAAAAAAATATATATATGCACACAGAAACTCGTACATGAATGTTTATAGCAGCATCATTCATAATCCCCCAAAAGGAGAAACAGTCCAAATGGCCGATCCCCCGCTGGTGAAGGGATAAACAAATCGCAGCATGTGTGTACAATGGACCGTTATTCAGCCACAGCAGAACGAAGTACTCACGCATGTTACCAGTCAATGAACCTCAAAACCATTATGCTGAATGAAAGAAGCAGCAGCCATACTTCAGAGGTCATATAGCATATGATTTCTTTGATATGTTATATCCAGAATAAGTCAATCCGTAGAGACAGAATGCAGATTAGTGATTACCAGGAGAAGAGGAAGAAAATATGGAGAAATTACCTAGTAGGTATGCAGTATTTTTCTGGGGTGATGAAAATGTTTTGAAACTGGACAGAGAGAGTGGTTGCCCAACCCTTGAATACACTAAATGTGACTGAATTATACACTTTAAAATGCTTAATTGTATGTTATATGGATTGCACCTCAATAAAAAGTAATACAATAAGAATACCTTCCCCTTAAGGTCGTTAGGATTATGCATACAGTAGGCACTCAAAAGATAACCTTCTTTTCTTTATTCTACCTTTTTCACTGCCCGCCCCTGCCACCCCCGCAACTTCCCCCCCCCCCACACACACACACTCAGGATGATTCCTTCTCTTGAGTGTAAAAGAAAAGAATGAGATAATAGTATTTTCAACTGAAAGTGAGTAGATATGATGGGGGAGGGTGCAAATACCAATTTCTGTGCACCTGGAATAGATAAATCTAGGTCAGCCCTTTAAGATGTTAGTGTCTATTAAACCACATGGTGTACCTTGTTTAAAGTGTTTCAGGTGGCCTTTAAACATCTGAAGGGGAGGGAAAGGACCGAGACAGCTGCAGCGTCTAGAGCACTTCATCTAGGGCAGGCGTTTGCCAAGGATGCAGCGAGTCGTAATTCTAATAGTTGAGCAGCAGATGATTTGCCGTAGTCCATAGGCCGTTTGTCAGCAAGGCAAGTGTTCTGCCTTTGGCTATGACTTTTATGTATTCTTTCCTACGGAGGCAGAACAACAGAACAACAAAAATGCCAAACAGTGCACTCACTGGTTGAAAAATAGGCATTTCTTGAGCTGAATGAAGGCAATTGCCATCTAACCTGTGAGGTTATTGGTTCATTTCCAGAAGCATCGGATGGGACTCCCCTTCTATTAGCATGCCATGACTGATTGCAGGTTATGTCTCCCCCTGATTGGCCACCCTGAGGGGAAGGAATATTTCCACCCGATTCCAGAAATAGGCCATCTATCGCTTGCCCCCAGGATCCTCTCTCCCAAGCCTCCCTTCAGCCCTGTCAGACATGCTTGGGGATTTTGCCTGCCACCTTGTTTTCACCCGTACCACTTAGTGCCCCCTGAAATACGGGGTGCTCACCTGCTGGGTCTTTAGAGTTCTATGGCACCGTGCAGATGCTCAGCGCAAGGGCGGCGGGGAAACAGCAGTGGGAAAGCACACCTCAGAGCAGGGAGGAGGGCAGGTGAGGGGCCTTGAGGACAAGGATGCAGTCTGACTAGGGGGATGACTGCCATCCGCTAATCAGTCGGTCAGTATTTGCCCTCAAGCAGCCACTGCACCTACTGTTTGGAGGGCACTTGCGGTGATTAATAAAGGACATGCTGGTCACTAGCTCTGTGGCCTCTGGAAGTAACCATTGACTCAGCCTCAGTTTCCTAGTTTATAAACGGAGGGCAAAAATCTCATCTCAGGGCCATTTTAAGAATTAAATGAAAGCCCTGGCCGGTTTGGCTCAGCAATAGAGTGTTGGCCTGCGGACCAATGAGTCTCGGGTTCGATTCTGGTCAAGGGCACGTACCTCGGTTGCGGTTCATCCCCGGCCCTGGTCGGAGTCATGTGGGAGACAACCAGTCGATGTGTCCCTCTCACATCGATGTTTCTCTCTCACTCCCTCCCACTCTATCTGAAGATAAATGGAAAAATATCCTCAGGTGAGGATTAAAAAAAAGAAGTAAATGAAAGCAGCCCAGTACCTATCACAAAGCAAGTGTTCTTTCTATGAGTGACACTCAGCATAACCCAATCTCTGCTTCAAAAAGGGGGATGTGGCCTGGCTGGTATGGCTCAGTGGTTGAGCATGGACCCATGTACCAAGAGGTTGCCGGTTTGATTCCCGGTCAGGGCACATGCCTAGGTTGTGGGCCAAATCCCCAGTGGAGGGCATGCAGGAGGTGGCCAATCGATGTTCTCTCTCATCGATGTTTCTAATCTCTCTCCCTCTCCCTTCCTCTCTCTCTAAAATAAATAAAGAAAAAAAAATTTTTTTTTTTTTTAAATAACGGATGTCTTCACTGCCCTGAGGGATTCATAGGGAGATAAGGCCAGAACTCTTGAATTATTTCACAGATCATACAAGGGCTGAAAGATGTGGTTCTGATTCTCATATTTTGGAGTATTTGTGAGAGAAGGGCTCCAGGCAAATAGATGGTTGGAATATAATAAAAGTTGTAATACCCACCATTCATTGTTTGCACCTCTGAGCCTCACAATGACCCAGCTTTTCATAGTGAAGAATCTGTGAGAGACTAAGGAACTTGCCCATCTCATGTCTGGCCAACCTCAATACCCTTGGTTTTTTTTACCACCCAGTACTATTTTGGAAGGAAGCCTTTGTGGAAGAGCTAGAATTTGAGTTGGACCTTAAAGAATTAGCAGATTTTGCCCAGCCAGTGTGACTCAGTGGATTGAGCATTGTCCCATGGACTGAGAGGTCCTGGTTGCATTCCCGGTCAGGGCACATGCCCGGATTGCAGGCTCCATCCTCGGTAGGGGGCATGCAGCAGGCAGCTGATTGATGTTTTTCTCTCACATCGATGTTTCTATCTTTCTCTCTCTAAAAAAAATCAATAGAGATAAAAATATAAAAAAATAAAAAGAATGAGCAGATTTGTATTGACCATGAGTCTGTCTTGGATTATCATGATTGGATAGACCATCTCCAGACAAGGAGGAACAACTGGGACAAAAGCATGGAGAGGAGATGGCATTGCCCAACAATAAGGAGACGCAATCACTGTGGAGTGGGCGGAAAGAATGAGACGTCACAACCCCAAGTCTTCAGTCTTAAAATCCGTTCTGAGCATCACTTTCCCCAGCTGACCACAGCGTGTTGCCAGCATCTATCTGTCCCTTCTTATGTGATACAGTCCACTCGAGAGGGTAGCTTAGCCTCCACTGAAGGGACATTTGGTGTTTCTGAACATCAGAAGTAGCGGAATCCAGAGTGCTTTAATCACCCAGTCGAAGGAGTGTGCTAAATGAGAACCTCGGTGATTAGAGGTACGTCTGTGTCCCCCTAAACTGAAACAGAGCAGATACTGCGGGGAAAACTGGAAAATGGTCTGTGTTGATGCAACCCTGGTAACTCACCCAGACCCCATGCATCTGGCTTTGAGTTAGCTGTCCTGCAGTTAGAGACAAATGCCCATCAGTAACAATCACCACAGCCTCTGATGTACTGTGTGATCTAAGCAGTTCATAGCCGTTCAAAGACTCAGGGTTTGTGTGTCACTGGGAAAATCAAACTTGAATGGAGCCTTCACCCTGCCCCTAACAGTCACCTAGTGAGCAGAGGTCTGGGCTCCAGTGGCCACTGGCTGTCACCAGCTTCTTGCCCAACCAGCCTCCTTCCCTGCCCTGGCTTGCTGTGACCACCCAGGACTTTGTCTGCTTGATGAAGTGGCCACAAGTGTTTCAGGAACATGAAAAGCAAGTTCCTAAAAGCTGATTGCATATAATGTCTAATTCTAGTAATAGAAAGCGACTAAAGTAAGTGTGCTGGATTAGAAATTAGGTGACCTCATTCCCTTTCCTTCCAATCCGGGGTCCCATGTCCCACTGCTACCTACCTGTGTCTTAGACTACCAAGAAGTCTTAGGTTCTCATGACCTAGGACTCTTCAACTCCAAGTTTAAAGGACTTTATTTGGATTAGACATGGTGCTTTCCAGTTCCCACAGGCTTCTAGTACTGTCGAGGTTTTACTTTAAAGCTTAATATCTGTAATCTGTTTACTACCTCCCATCCCCTTTCCCTCTGGTAACCACCAAACTATTGAGACCTATATAATTTTATTAACGAATCACCCCAATGCATTCAATAAAACATTTAAAATAAAAAGCGTAATGTAGAGTGCTGATTTTGAAGCATCCCTTGATTAAGTAAACCATGCCAGGAAGAGCCCCTTGTCTAGCCTCGGCGTAAGGTTAATTTTCCATACATGAGAAAGTCATTGTTTTCACCCATATCCAAATAGGATGAGGGCTTTAAAAAGTACAGGTACTAAAGTTTGAAAAGGATTTGGGTTTTCTCAATTTGATCAAATGTTCTGATTACTTTCAGTGCCAAACAATTTAATTTAGTTCTTCTTTCTCTTAGGCGGGCTCAGGCTCTTCTATCTCATTTTGAAAATGAGAAGACACTTAATTTACGTTTTCCCATTCGCTTCAAGAGTCTACCAATCACACTGTTTAAATTCTAAATCCTTTCTTTAAGTGACTTCAAAGCCAAAGAGGAAATTAAAAGATTTTAATCCGTTTCCTGATTTTACCCATCATAATGGGAAGGGATGCCTACACTCAGACCAGAGAGATGCAAGACCTGAGGACGATCTACATGCCTTTCGTGGCTAAAGTTTAGGAAACGTGATCTTGGGATTTTCCTCCTTTCTTCACCTATGATTTATGACAAAGTAAAGCCCCACTTGTTCCATAAATGCTGCTCCAACCACTCTAATCCACAGTGATCTCTCTGTTTCTCTAAATCAAAACAGTAAATGCCACCCAAATGTATTTCCCAAAACAAGGAGCATAAATTGCCTAAGCTAGCATTTCTCGAATTGTCTTAGTGAAGGACTGGTTTCTTCCCCTCTAATTTATTGCAGACTGATATCTTTGTTTAAAAAGCCAAATTAAAAGGAAATGCCTGAAAAATGAAATGAGAAAAAAAAGAAAAGACATATGAAACACAAGCTCAGGTTTGTTATTATTAAATTGCACAGACAAGTATTTTCATTTTGGAGGGATGTGCCCCGTTCTCAAAGTGTCTGACATGTGTAGCTACTACTCTCACTTTCTGTACTTCCTGTCTCAGACCAGTGACAGCAGGCTTACAGGTCAGCTCTGGCGCGCGGGCTCACGGAGCACCGCTTACTACATGCAGTGCCTCGGGATTTTTGCATGTGTTACCTCCTGTATTCTGTAAATTGCTTGTAGACAGAAATTACACAAATGCATATTTCTGTATTCACATCCCCCCACTCCCTCCAGTAAGATGCATAAGTAGATAATTATTAGTAGTGACTATAATAATGATAACTCTAATTTTAAAAAATAATTAAAATAATTAGTAGCATGATTGGTAATATTAATGAATTACTATTGCTGTTCTTTTTAAAAGCAACAAAAATATATTGAGAACTCACTCTTCAACCTCTCTTTAATGTTATATTTAAAATATTCAATTGTTTAAACCTAGTTTTTTTAGGGAAAGTGTAATTTTTTTTAAATCTAAAAAAACATAAGCATCTTTTGAATTGTTATTACTATTCAATCAGGGTGCTGCATTTTCTTAGTGCATCAGAGAAGAATTGCATATGAGAAGCCCTATACTCGAGCATGTTCTCCACATCTTGGTTCTTGTCCTGCTAAAATATTCTCAAAAAGTTTTTAGTATTCTCTTCAGTGTCTTCAAGACCCAGGGATGCTTAGGAAGAAAAATACAGCAGAGTTTCAATTTTGCTGTATAATATTAAAAAAAAATACTTCTTCCCCAGAAACCCCCAAACCTCACTCCCCACTCTCCAGTCTTCTCCAAGGACTGTGAAGGTAGCTGGCTCCATGTGAGACCCAGAAGAAGAAGGAAGTGGTCTCACGTTAATGACAGGGAGAAAGCAAAAACAATAGGTGACATCCGAGAACATGAAGTACAGAATTCTAAAAGTCTACCTCTCCATAAAAGCAAGAAAAAATCTGGCAAAACTATCAATCAAATTTTTAAAACTCTGGAATCTAACCAAAGGCTTACATTAATTTGGGGAGCATTTATTCTTTTTTTTAAAGCCAATTCTTAAGAAGAAGAGCAGACTTACTGGTGTCTTAACTTACCTTAATCCTATCTCCTGCTCCTCAACTCAACAGTAGCCTTGAAGATACAGCCCACATTTTCAGTGCATGTATTGTTACCAGAAAGGGGACCTGACTCTGGGTGGGTCTTCCTTCTTGTCTTCGTGCAGGAAAGAGTTCACAGCATGAGTCCAGGTGATTGAAAGTACATTTATTAAAGTTGGGGACAGTGAAACAAGAAGGGCTTAGGATAGAAGAAGCAACAGGAGAGAACCTAGGCTGAGCTATTTTGGTTCTCTAAAAATATTATAGGAAAGAAATGAGCCTAGGTGGGACTGCTTTGGCTCTCTGAGAAGTCAGAGAAAAGGGGGCCTTGGAAACAGGTTCAGGGGTTAGCCCGGGATGAGCTGCCGCTGCCCATTGCTCCCCTGGTTGCAAGTCTTGTGGTTTCCCTTAGAGTTAAGGAGTTGTGTGCCTGTGGTGGGGAGAAGAGGTGGAGGGGAAAGGCATGGGCATGCTCCCGGGAAGGAGAGTGCATGCTAGGTCCTTTGTTTTGAGGGTTTTTAAAGGCTGGGAATTAGGGGAGATCTCAATAGAATATTCATCAGCTCTTCCAGATTTTCCCTTTTAGGGTCATGGTCTCCACTGATTGGTCAGTGCCAGGGCAGGGGATCATGAATTATTTCAGCTGGTCCTGGCGTTACCTTCCTGGTTTTGCTGCTTTTCTGGGCCTAGAGCTGAAATACAACTGAGGCCTAGATGTTATCTCTAGGGAGGTGACCTTCTGTATCTGGCTGTAAATTGCTTGATCAATCTGTTCAATCTGTCTCAGTTTCCACTTGCCAAGGAATTTTCCTAGCTTCTTACTATCCTGCCTCAGTATCATGGACCTCATTCACAAAGAATTTTTGTTTGGTCTGTCTTGGTTCTCTAGAAGGCCCACTCAAAAGGAATGTCTTGCCCTGGCCGGTTTGGCTCAGCAGTTAGAGTGTCAGACTGCGGTCCAGAGAGACCCAGGTTCGGTTCCCGCTAAGGGCATGTACCTCGGTTGCAGTTTGTCCCCGGCCCTGGTTGGTCGTGCGGGTGGCAGCCACTCAATGTGTCCCTTTCACGTCGATGTTTCTCTCTCTCTCTCTTCCCTTCTCTCCCTCCCACTCTATCTGAACAAAAAATGAAAAAATGTCCTCGAGTGAGGATTAAAAAAAAAAAAAAAAAAAAAAGCAATGTCTTTCTCTCTTATTTAATGCTAAGTCACTCCCCGAAGGCATGGACTAAAACATATAGAGGCAACCAAATAGAAATTCAAGAGTTGAAAAGTACAGTAACTGAAAGAAAAATTCACTAGAGGGGCTCAACAATGGATTTGAGCAGATCAAAGAAAGAATTAGCAAACTTGAAATAGGTTAACTGAGATTTTTTTTTGGTCAGAGGAACAAGAAGAAAAAAGAATGAAGAAAAGTGAACAGAGTCTAGGAGACCAGAGGCCATCAAGCATACCAAGGAGAAGAGAGAAGAGGGAGGGGGTAGATTATTTGAACAAATATTGGTGAAATCTCCTCAGTTTTATGAAAAACATCAACCTACACATATAGGAAGCCCAATGGATGTCAAGTGAGATAAACGCAGAGATCCACACTGAGATACAGCATAAATAAACTGTTGAAAACCAAAGACAATAGAGAATCTTGAAAGCAGTGGGAGAGAACTTGTCCTATATAATGGATTCTCAATAAGATTAATAGCTGATTTTTTTCATCACAAACCATGGAGACCAAAGGCAGGATGGCATTCAGAGGACTGACAGAAAAATACTGTCAACCAAAAATGAAGGAGAAGATATTCCCAGATAAAAACTGAGACAGTTTGTCACTGGAACACCTGACCTACATTAAAAAAAAAAAAAAAAAAAAAAAAATCTCAGCCCTGTGGACCAAAGACTCTCAGGTTCAATTTTGGTCAAGGGCACGTACCTTGGTTGTGGTTCAGTCCCGGCCCTCGTCCAGTCGATGTGTCCCTCTCATGTTGATGTTTCTCTCTCTCTCTCTCTCTCTCTCTCTCTCTCTCTCTCCTCTCTCTCTCTCTCTCTCTCTCTCCTCTCTCTCTTTCTCTCTCTCTCCTCTCTCTTTCTCTCTCTCTCTCTCTCTCCCCCCCCCTCCCTCCCCTTTTCTCTCTCTCCCCTTC
Source organism: Tadarida brasiliensis (assembly GCA_030848825.1). Lineage (NCBI taxonomy): Eukaryota > Metazoa > Chordata > Mammalia > Chiroptera > Molossidae > Tadarida > Tadarida brasiliensis. Next base: position 193,198,826 of record CM061257.1, on the reverse strand, counting down.
TCTCCCCACTCCCCCTCTCACTCTGAAGATAAATGGAAAAATATCCTCTGGTGATGATTAAAAAAACATCTCAAATCAATAACTGACCTCTACCTTAACTAATTTAAAAAAAAGAAAACTAATCCCAAATGAACCAAAACCAAAAATTGACATGGAGAGAAATGAAATAGAGATTAGAAAAAAAAAATCAGAAACAAAACTTGGTTCTTTGCAAACATCAATAAAATTGACAAACTTTAACAAAGACTGACCAAGAAAAAAGATGACTAAAATCAGGAATGAAAGAATAGACACTACCAATTTTACAGAAATAAAAAGGATTATAAGAGAATATAATGAGCAATTGTGTAACAACAAACTGCAAAACATAAATGAAATGGGCAAATTCCTAGAAACACACAAACTACCAAACTGACTGAAGAAGAAACAGGAAATATGAGTAGCCTCATAACAAATAAATTGAATTAGCAATAAAAATTTTCAGCAAAGAAAACACAAGACCAGATGACTTCATTGTTGAATTACACTAAACACAATTTAGAGAAGAATTAACATCAGTCCTTCTCAGAATTTTTTAAAACATTGAAAAGGAAGGAGTTCATTCTAACTTATTCTATGGGGCCAGTATTACCCTGATGCCAAAGCTAAACAAAGACATCACAAGAAAATAAATCTATACATCAATACCTTTTATGAATATGTATGCAAAAATTCTCCACAAAATACTAGCAAATTGTCCTGGCCAGTGTGGCTCAGTTGGTTGGACATCGTCCTGTGGACTGAAATGTTGCTGGTTCAGTTCCCAGTCAGGACACATGCCCAGGCTGCAGACTTGATCTCTGGTAGAGGGTGTGCAGGAAGCAGCACATCTGTGTTTAGCTCTCACATCAGTGTTTCTCTCTCTCTCATCCTCATTCTAAAAATCAAATTTTAAAAATCTTAAAAAAAAAATACTAGCAAACTGAATCCAGCAGCGTATTAGAAGAGCTGGACACCATTACTAAGTCAAGTTTATTCCAAGATCGCAAGGTTGGTTGAACATACAAATTGATCAATGTGTAATACACAGTATTAATAGAGTAAAGGAAAAGAACTCACATGATCATCTCAATAGATGCAGAAAAAGCATTTGACTAAATCCAACATTCTTTCATGATAGAAATATTCAACAAACTAGAACTAGAAGAGAATTTTCTCAATCTGTTCAAGGGCATCTATGAAAAACCCATGGCTAACATACTGACTAAAACATCACACTTCCCCTGTAAGATTAGAAACAAATGGATGTCTGCTCTCACCACTTCTAGTTACCATTACTAAGTGGACATTTTAGTCAGGACAAATAAGCAAAACAAATAAAAAGCCTCTAAATTGGGAGGGGAGTATAACTATATGAGCAGATGACATAATCTTATATATATGAAACCTTAAAGAATACACACACACACACACACACACACACACACACAACTAGAGCTAATAATTGAGTTCAGAGTTGCATGATACTAAATCAATATACAAAAAAAGAGTTATAGTTCTATACAACAGGTCTTTGAATAACCTCCTTTGATTCAATGTCATTTCCTTATAATGTTGATGAGATGCCATAGAAACTTAACTTCTTTTCTTTTATTGATTTTATTGGGGTGACATTGGTTAATAAAATTATGTAGGTTTCAGGTGTACAATTCTATAATACATCATCGGTATATTGTATTGTGTGTTCACCACCCAAACTCAAGTCTCCTTCTGTCACCATTTATCCCCTCTTTACCCTCTTTTACCTGCCCCCACCCCTTTCCCTTTGGTAATCACCGTACTCTTGTCTCTATGAGTTTTTGGTGGTTTTTTTTTGCTTAATTCCTTCACCTTTTTCACCCAGCCTCCAAACTCCCACCCTCCTAACATATGTCAGTCTGTTTTCTGTATCTATGAGTATGTTTCTTCTGTTTTGTTTATTTTGTTCATTTGATTCCACATATAAGTGAAATTATATTGTATTTGTCTTTCTCTGGCTTTCTTCACTTATCATAATACTCTCCAGGTCCACCCATGCTGTCGTAAAATGTAAGATTTCCTTCTTTTTTATGATTAAGTTGTATTCCATTGTGTAAATGCACCAAACTTTTTTATTCACCCATCTACTTGGGCTGTTTCCATATCTTGGCTATGGTAAATAACGCTGCAGTGAACATAGGTGTGCATATATTCTTTTGAATTAGTGTTTCAGATTTCTTCACATCTATTCCCAGAGGTGGAATCACTGGGTCATACACAGTAACATTTTTAAGTTTTTGAGGTAACTGCATAGTGCTTTCCACAGTTGCCACACCAATCTGCATTCCCACCAACAGTGCAGGAGGGTTCCCTTTCCTCCACATCCTCACCAACACCTGCTGTTTGTTGTTTATTGATGATAGCCATCTTGACAGGGGTGAGGTGGTATCTCATTGCGATTTTGATTTGCATTTCTCTGATGATTAGTGATGTTGAGCATCTTTTCATATGCCTATTGACCATCTGTATGTCCTTTTTGGAGAAGTGTCTATTCAGGTCCATTGCCCATGTTTTTAATTGGATTGTTTGGTATTTTTGGTTGTATAAGTTCTTTATAGATTTTGGATGTTAATCCCTTATCAGACGTATCATTGCAAATATGTTCTCCCATTCAGTGGGTTGTCTTTTCATTTTGTTGATGGTTTCCTTTGTTGTGCAAAAAACTTTTTAGTTTGATGTAGTCCCATTTGTTTATTTTTTCTTTTGTTTCCCTTGCTCAAGGAGATAGATCAGAAAAAATATTGCTACGAGGAAGATCTAAGATTTTACTGCCAATGTTTTCTTCTAGGATTTTTATGTTTTTAAGTCTAACATTTAAGTCCTTAATCCATTTTGAATTTATTCTTGAGTATGATGTAAGAAGGTGGTCTAATTTCAATTTTTTGCACATATCTGTCCAATTTCCCCAACACCATTTATTGATTAGACTATCTATACCTTATTGTATGTTCTTGCTTCCTTTGTCAAATGTTAATTGACCATAAAGGTGTGGGTTTATTTCTGGGCTCTCTATTCTGTTCCATTGATCTATATGTCTGGTTTGTATCAATTAGCCTATGGTAAAATTGGTTTCCTTATACGTCGTTGCACTTAAAGTCACAGAAGCTATTAAGGACATTAAGTGAGGACTTACTATGCACTTGCAGAGATCAGTTCAAACATGAAATATAGAAAACAATTTTACTTACTGTAGCATCAAAGATATTAAATATTCAGGGATAAATTTAACCAAGGAAGTAAAAGTCTTGTATATTGAGAACTACAAGAGTTTTGAAATAAATTAAACATACCCTGTGTTCATGAATTAGAAGACTTAATATTGTTAAGATAGAAATAGTCCCAAAATTGATCTATAGAGTCAATGTAATCCCTATCAAATCTTACTGGGTTTTTTGCTGATCCCAAAATTCATGTGGCAATGCAAGAGACACTGCATAGTCAAAACATTCTCGCCAGAGAAGAACGAAGTTGGAAGACTCACACTTCCCGATTTCAAAACTTATTACGAAGATACAGTAATCAAATGAGGGTGATACTGACATAAGGGTAGACCTATAGATCATTGAAATAGAATGAGGATCCGGAAATAAATTCATATGTGTATGGTCAGTCAATTTTCAACAAGGTTGTCAAGACCAGTCAATGAGAAAAGAATAATCTCAACAATGTTTCTGGGATAACTGGATAGCAGCATGGAAAAGAATGAAGTTGGACCCTTACTTCCCATTATATACAAAAAATAATGGATCAAAGACTTAAACGTAAGAGATAAAACTATAAAACTCTCAGAAAAGAAACATAGGTATAAACTTCATTACTTTGGATTAACCAACCGTTTCTTAAATATGACCTCAAAAGCACAGGCAACCAAAGAAAAATATTAATAAATAAGACTTCACCAAAATTAAAAACTTTTGAGCATCAAAAGACATAATCTGGCAAGTGAAAAGCAACCTACAGAATAGAAGAAATTATTTGCACATCATATATCTCATAAGGATCTAGTATCCAAAATATGTCAGAACTCATACAACTCAACAATAAGACAAACAAAAAATAAAATGATGAAAGTACTTGAATAGACATTTCTCCAAAGAATATATGCAAATGACCACTATGAAAATATGCTTAATATGATTCATTAAACGAATGTAATTTAAAATCACAGTAAGATACCACTCACACCTACTTGGTTGGTAAGAATAAGAATAATAACTGTGGAAGAGGGTATGGAGTAATTAGAACCCTCACACATTGCTGGTGGAATTGTAAAATGGCCTAACATCTGTGGAAAATATGAGGTACTTTTGGAGTACCTCAAAAAGTTAAACATAGAGTTACTATTTGACTCTGTTATTTCACTCATAGGAATACACGTAAGAGAACTGAAAACATATGCTCACACAAAAACCTGTTCATGAATATTCATAGCAGCCTTATTCATAATAGCAAAGAAGAAACAAAGTAGTCTCTGTCCACTGGTGAATGGATAAGCAAAGATGGTATATCCGTGCGATGAAATACTAGTTCAGCTATAAAAAGGAAAGAAGTACTGCTACATGTTACGACATGCGTGAACCTGCCACACATTATAAAATGTCACATATTATGTATTCTGTCTATATGAAATGCCCAGACTAGGCAAAACCATAGAGACAGAAAGTAGATTAGTGATTGCCAGGGATGGAGGGACAGGGAAATTGGGACTATCTGCTAACAGCTACGGGTTTTCTTTGGAGGGCCATGGAATTTGTCCTGGAATTTGTCTTGATGGTCATACAAAACTGTGACATATTAAAAACTACAGAATTATATACTTTAAAATGGTTAAAGTAGTGAATTTTATGTTGTATAAATTTTCTCTCAATAAAAAAACAAAATCCTTGATTTTATTAAAACATTGAAAAGCAATTATGAATAAACACAATTTATTTGGTTTTAACACAATATTGTAAAATACAGGGTGCCTTGTTAAGCTGACAACTGAAATCTGTTAAAAAATAAATAAAAAGCTACAGAGTCCCATTCTTGCTTATATAATCTTATAACACTACATTGCATTGACTATCCCTGCCCCACCTATACCTCAGATTAAATATATAATAACTTCTGTGGGCAAACACAGTCTTTGTGATCTTGGAAAAGTAATCGTACAGTTTAATCATCCATAGTTCTATAGGTTTTCCTTCCCTCTAACCCATTTGAAAACAACTTGGTAGATCCTAGGTAACCACAGTATTTATTGTCCAAGCGGGACACTTTTGAGCGTGAACGTGGGCACTAACCACGTGGGATGCTGGCACAATAAGCATAAATCAGTGTCCTGGGGAACCCAGGACATATGACCACCCAAACAGAATTGATATGTACATCTAGGCACAGACTCATGGCTGGATACTTAGGAAATGCTGTGGGAGGGAGGGAGGATTGTTTCAAAGGTAACAGCTGCAGGTGGTGGGGGCCCTCTACAGTCCCAGCTCACAGGGGCCAGGATTTCAGTGCAGGTGGGAAGGCTCTTCTTATGATGTAAGTGTGCCTCCTCCGGGCTCTCCTCCTGAGATGGTCACTGTCTTTCCTGTTCTGCATGTAAATAAGGCCTTGGGATTGGCCTGGGCAGCTTTGCTAACCTCGGTCTCTCCATTAGCAGCTACTGTATGTGAAAGGGTGCATCCATGTGATTGGATCAGTCTGGCAGACATTGGCAGACGTTGGCGGGCCTGGGCAGTTCAGACACAAGCAGAATGGGTGGGTATAAAAGAATCCATCACTGGTACGCTTTATTCTGATCTGTGTTTGCCTGAAGACACTGAAATTCTTTAATGTGACTCCTCCTTTTATCCATGAGGAAACTGAGGCTCAGAGATGGCCAAGATTTTTCCATTTAATACCCCTCTTCTAGAGAAGGAATTGTTTCCTGTCTATCAGCTTCCGTTTTATCGGGGGTGTTGGAGGGGGGACTCTTAAAGGAAAGAAATTTGCAGAGGGGTTGGGAGGTAATGCAGGGGGTCCGAGGCATTGAGTCCTGCAGAGGTGTGTGCTGGGTCACGGGCTCAGGTAGCTGAGGTTCTAATGGCCTTTCTGTCCCATCGAGCCCGCACCTGGCCCAGCCCACAGGCTGGAGCTGCTGCTCAGCAATCTCATTAGTGAAATGGTGATCTCCGCTGTCTTCTCCCTGGGCTGGGCTGGGGAGTAATTGCTCAAGGCTCAGAAAATACCTCAAAGAAGGAGTCTTTCCAGCTCATCTCAGCCTCCATGCCAGCCCCTGATGATGGATGGGGAGAAAAGGTGGGAGGGCATTGTTGGATCTGAGACCCTCAGAAAGGCTGCCCCCCCCCCCCAGAAAGCCTGACAGATTGCAAACCCTAACTTAACTGAGTGAAACTGATGAGGGGGAGGGGTTGTTTATTGGTGGCAGCTGTGAAGTAAGAGGGGACACGTGCCAGGCGTGTAAGACTCAGGGAACTATGATAGAGGTGTCGCATTTTCGTGCCCTACCTGGCACTGCATCAGTTATTTTACATGCATTCACTGTTTTCATCCTGAGTCCTCGGACATATACATTATCACACCAACTTTCTAGATGAGTAGTGAGAGTGACCCAGCTTAGCCTACAGGGGAGGTGGTGTCATTAAAAGCGGCCCAGATCCCACACTCTCAAGGCAAACATGTCCGGAATATGATCCCACATGTTTATTTCAATGCTTTTCATAATGAGTTCTGGGCTCAGCTTTTCTTACCGTCTTCTGAGTGTGGCAAATTGGAAGGTCTGTCTGTGAAAGCTGCTTGACGAAGCCAGGAAGAGGCTGTGAAGGTAGCAGGACTCAGAGAGCCTGGGCGGCGACTTGGCGGGCTGGGCACCTGGGCAACAGGAACCAGCACTTGCTCCCTCTTTGCAGACCTCAGGGTTAGCGTCTGCCTATCTTCGTGCTGTGTGCCAAGAGCTGGGGATTGTGTGGGCCTCATTGCCCCCTGCCCAGTCACTGCAGCAGCCTCCCAGGGCCCTCTGTGGGACATGTGTACTCACCCTGCCCTGTCCCCTTCCTCCCTCCACTCTCTCCAGAGTGACCTCACGGTGCTTCTCCCCGTTGCAGTCCAGGTGTCTGGGTACGTGCCCTCCCACCTCCTCTCCCCACCCTCCCAGGCATCCCAGGCTCTGGGTGTCTGGCCCAGGCCCACCTTTCTGGTTGCATCTCCCACACTTGTTCACAAAGCCCAGCCAGACAGCACTTTTTCCTTCCCCTGACCAGCCAGCCTTTCCCCATGCTCTTCCTAATGCCTGGACGGCTGCCTCCCCCTTCTCCAGTAGCTGAATCCTGGCAAATCTCAAAGTAGCTAGGGGTGGGGGATCCCTCAGGAAAATGTGCCCGATGCCTCGGCCCCCCACCCCTGGGCTGGGGGTGGAGGCTGTCCTGTGCTGAGACCACACCCTGGCAGTTAAGTCACACAGTGCTGCCACTGGTCTGCAGGCTCCTGGGGGCTTGTTCGGGTTTCTCACTACTCATTCCCTTGCACAGAGCCTGGGCAGGGAAGAGGCACGGAGCATGTGGAATGAATGAGGCCTTTGGGGGCTGAAACCCCAGAACCTATTTCTCCCAAGTGTTGCCTCTTAAGGGTCCTGATAACTCGGGAGCCGCAAAGGTAAAGCACCCAAGGGGGTGATGAGACGTTCCTTAGCAGGGCACAGCGCTCTGCATCACAGTCACCGGTGACTAAAGGGGCGAGGGGGCTGGCAGGGAATTCTCCCAATTTATTGACAAGGAGCCAGGGGTGAAACAACCTGACTGAAATTGCTGCTAAACGGTGCTGGTGACCTCCAGACTTCCTACCACACCTCCCTTAATCACCTGGAAGGACATGAAATGACCCAAGCCCATCAGAGGATTCAGGGGTGACAGGTGGGAATCGAGGCTCCCTCACCTGGGCAGTCTCCCCAGGGCCAGGGTGGAGGCTGGGCTGTAGGTCCTCCCAAGTCACCCACAGCCTTTCTCCAAAGGGGTCTTTATCTGGGCAACTTACCCCCAGGCTCAAGGAGCAGCGTGTTAACTAAATGCAATCAATTAAAAGAAGTTGCGATGTCCTGCAACTCAGGCATGGATTTCTGGAAGTACGTCCCCCAGTGAAATGACTCTCCATCAGCTGATTGCTCAGAGATCCCATGCGGAAGGCTGTCACCGGCCATTCCAGAGGCAGCGTCTCGGATCTCCAACACACAGAGCAGAAGGGACTGAGCGACTGCAGGAAGCCAGTTGAGCTGCTGGCGGTTCCCTCAGAGCCCAGGTGGCTTTTCTGTTTGTTCCTGATGCCCAGCCCTGAGGGTGTCACCCCCTCCCGGGCCTGGCTGCAAGGTCTTGAGGGCAACTTCTGTTGCCAGAGGAATAATGTCACCAGCTGGGATGCACCCATCTGTCAGAGGTCACTGCTGTTACAAGTCTCAGAGCGAACAGTTTTTGTAGGTGAGACAGGAGAACTGCAGGCTACACTTTGAGGCTGCAGACTTGAATAATCGGAGTGTTTTCCGAGCACGGTGTTAGGGCTGCCCAGCACCCCTGCTCGGCCCTCGCAGGCCCTGGAGGAGCAGACGGAGCAGCTCTTACTGGGCGGGTTGCAGGGAAAAGTCAGTGGCCCCTGAAACTGGAGATGGAAGCCTTAGCCCAGCTCTTCCACCCACAGGCTGTGTGCCCTCAGGCGAGTCGCTTACCCTCTCTGGGCCTCACTGTGTATGGACTGGAAGGGGCGTTCTCATAGTCCCGCTCAGACTCAGTGAACCTGTGATTCCAGGATTCTCTTGTTTGGGCATCACACACATTCCTTTCCGGGACCCTCCCAGGTGTACTTTGTGCCCTCCCTCCCCTCCAGCTGCCCAAACTCCTCTTTTCATTCTAATCCCGATTTCCCGTGAGTCAGGGATGGTTTGGCAAAGCTGCCTCTCTGTTTTTGGTGCTTCTTAATCAAGTAAAGCAAGACCCCGTCTGTTCTCTGAGGAGAGATGGGCTTCTTGAGGGAATGCTGGTTAGCCACACTGGAGAATCCTCAGGTCAGAGGATAATTGTCGTCACGATAACAACAGCAACACATATTAAGAGAACTTACTCTGTGCCGGGCCCTAGGCTGAGCGATGAACATTTTACCACATTTAAGTGTCCCTGAGAACCTTACAAATTAAGCAGTAGGATTCTCATTTTACAGGCGAGGAAGCTGAGTTTAGAGAGGTTGGATGGTCTTCCTGGAGTCACACAGCCAGTGAGCATTGGAGCAGCATTTGAATCCAGACTAAACACTGCGAGGCCTTTTGTCCCCAAAGACGAACTGGAGAAATTCTAGCCCGTGCTTTTAAAGCAGTGAGGCTGAACACACACGTTACTCAGAGCCAACAGGAGGTCATGCATATGAATGAGTCCCAGACTTCAATGCCATCACCTTATAAGGTCAGTGTGTGCACTTAGTCCAACAAGGTCACCAGTGCTTGGTTGGGGTTCCCACTTTCTGCTGGGAGTACTTCACGAGCTGCGTACACACCAGTATTTCTATGTCATCTCCACAGTCCCCTTTTCATTCTGTTCCCTCGTCCTTGTTTTACCCGGTGGTATTATTCCTGCGTCACATGTCATCTCTCCAGTCTTGACGCCGAGTGGTCTTTGGCTGTTTCCAATAGGCACATCCAGTCTGCCCTGAAAGGAAAAACGTGCCACCAGTCGGACTGGCTGTCCATTTCCCACCATTCCAGTGGCTCACAAAATATTTTGGCAGTGGAACCATTTTTATTTCTGTTGGGGTCGTTTAGAGAAGTCCAGTTTGTGAGGCAGATCAAAGCAGAGCTTCTGTGTTTGAAGCATGAATGGGAGCATGACCCCGTCTACTCTTGTTCTCCTCTTTGGCCTGGAGGGTACCACCCAGGAAGCGTCCAATTCCAGGGGCCCCAGTTTGCGAACGACTGCCCTGGGTCAGGTCAGGAGCTGTGCCCTCTCGCTGGCCCAGTGAGAGCAAGTCCTGTATTTGAACGGAAGGAACCCACTGTCTCCTTTAAATCCTACAAGGAAGGAGAATATCTCCTTGGTGAAGGCCTCCTCAAGGTCTTTAATCCACCATCCTTATTGTAGAAGAGCTTTAAGAGGTTTGCAGAAATGCTGTAAGGAAGGAAGAAGAGGGAGCTTAGTGGCTATAAATAGAAAGGCTAGTGCTGAGGTCAAGCATGATAAAAGGGGAGAGAAAAAATGTAAGGATTGCAGTGGAACGAGGAGAAGAATCACAAAGATTCGAAGGAAAAGCACACAGAGCAGAGGCTTCCAGCAGGAAGTGAAAGGCACGATGTGTCTGAATCCAGGCCGCATGTTGGACGTCTGCTGTGTCCAGCTTGCTGTCGCAGTTAGGGGCACGCAGAACCGGGAGGGGCGAGAGCGGCCGGTTCGTGCCGGGCCCTGGGGAACTCACTGTCCAGCAGGCAATATACTCAAAAACTAAATCCAGCCCTGGCCGGTTTGGCTCAGTGGTTAGAGCGTTGGCCCGCGGACCAGAGTGTCCTGGGTTCAGTTCCTGCTAAGGGCACGTACCTCGGTTGCAGTTTGTCTCCGGCCCCGGTTGGGGTCATGTGGGTGGCAACCACTCGATGTGTCTCTCTCACATCGCTGTTTCTCTCTCTCTCTTCCCCCCTCTCTCCCTCCCGCTCTTTCCAAAGATAAATGCAAAAATGTCCTCGGGTGAGGATTAAAAAAACAAAACTAAACCCAAAAGGAAATCAGGAAAAGCAGTAAGGAAGGCACACATGGAGTGTTAGGGAAGATCAGAGGAGGGGCCTTCGGTGGAAATATCCGAGCCAAAGCTGTTCCTCTGATGAATGAAGCTCCTTTCACTGCTTAAGCAGGAACTTAGGGTGACATTTTGGACTCTCCAGGTTTTATCTCATCAAATGTGTTTTGACTCCCTCATCTTAATTTAGTCCTCATAAAAAGAAACCTCTCCTCTCTGTATACCCAAAGGAGGTATAACATTATAACCCTGGTTTTCCCAGCAGGAGTCTGTCGGACCCTTGCTCTAAGTCACGACTGCAGGGGCTCAGGCATTTTTCTTACCTCCCGTCTGCATGTCCGTGGAGCAGGGCAAGGCCTTGCCACTTTTGCTTCATCACTGTAAAGTTGCTTTCATCCTCAAGTGCCCTAATCCACAGCCTCAAATCAGGAAGTGCGGAAAATATCTTTTTGAAAGTCAAGGGGGAAGAAAAGACCACTATTAGTTCGGAGGACCTCAGCAAGTCACTGGTGACCTGGGAGGAGACTCTGTTGCCGTGTGAACATAATAAAGCCAAGGGAGAGGATGGAGGATTGTTGGCCCGAACGCTACGATGTACTTGTTTTCTCCGCGGCCTAGTGCTGTGGAACAGGTTCCAGGCCACGTGTCTGTTCCCTCCTGTGGATCAGCCCCTTTACTGCCATCGGGATTTGACACAACCGCGGCGTTGGCCAGCAGTGGGCAGCCTCTTCACTCTTGGCTTTGGACTTGCAGCAATGCCTGGCCGCGCCCTCTCTCCCAGGGCCTCGTACAGTGCCTGGCGCACAGGCGGGACTTGCTCGCAGTGTCTGTGGGACTGAGCTGGTGACGCGTCAAGGCGGAGAAGCGGGCATACACAGGGTGTGCTGGAGGACGAGCAGCAGAAATACCTGACGCTCGTTGCGCACTAAGAGTCTGCACCGCGCGCGGCAGGTACTTGACGTTTTCTTCTCATTTAAACCTCGCCAGACTGCCATAAGGCGGGCCATGAGTATCCATTTGACAGATAGAAAACAGGCTTAGTTCACGTAAGCAACGTCTTAGCTTGCTTGGGCTGCCATAACAAAACACTGAAGACTATGGAACTTAAACTACAGAAATTTACTTTTCACAGCTCTGGAGGCTGGGAGGTCTGAGATCGAGGTGCCAGCAGGGCAGGTTTCATTCAGGGGCCTCTTATTTTAGCCTGTTGCTCTGTGCGCACGTGACCTCTTCGTACGTGCGCACTGGGGAGTGGGCGGCTCTGGTGTCCCTTCTGGCAGAGCTCTGTCCTCTAGAACCAGGGCCCCCCTGAGAACTGCACTGGACTTGCCTTCCTCAGAGGCCCATGTCTAATACAGCCACACTCCAGTTAGGTCTCCCATGCGTGAACTTTGGAAGGTCACAAACATTCAGTGCACGACACGCTACGAGCTGAGTCCGTGGCAAGTTGGGCAGCGAGGAAGTGTCAGAGCGGGCGGGACCTCAAACCCTGTGGCCCTGAAGTCCGTGTTCCCAACTGCAAGGCAGCCCTTCCTTGGTGTGTGGGGTTATGGTCTAGTGTATACGTGGGGGGATAGGGCCCCACTGCGGGAGATGATTAGGTAGTCAGGGCGCAAGTGAGCCCTGAAGACCGGTCTCTCCCACCTCCATCCCGCCCACCAGCCATACTGAAAACCTGCGGCTCCCCGAGGCGTCTGCTCGTCGATGCTAATCCTCCGAGTGTGCTTTGCTCTACCTGCAGGCGTGGTTTTCTTCCTGGGTGTACACCAGAATCACCTGGCGAGTTTTAGCAAAACCAGGAGTCGGAGCCAGACTGAGGCTCTCACTGGTTTCTAACCAATAATGCTAGTAACGTAGCAGGTTATAACCTACTGAACACTATAGGCAATCAGGACTTCATGCTGACATAAATAACCTAATGGAAGTTTGGTGATAAATGGGATATGTGCATAATTTCAGAGTACCTCCCCACAAAGGGGGCTGATTAATTACAAAAGGAAAATGAGTAAATTTACAGTGACATCTGGCAGTCACCACGAGTCTCAAGTGACCAAGGTCAGCATCATCAGTCATGGGACAAGTAGAAACCACGCTCCATGTCGTAGGTTACAAAAGGGCACCATGTCTCTGCGGTGACAGCCCCGTCCAAGATCCCTCACCAGGATCTCTTCATGGACAGACATCAGACAAACCGAAGGTGAGCGACATCTCTACCAGAAGGGTCAGCGTCGTGAATGTGGCGGAAAGACTGCAGAAAGGGCTCCAGAAGAGAGCGGACCACAGAGACACGGCCACCGGGGGCAACATGACATTCTAAACCAGATCCTCTTACTCTGAACTTGGAACGTTTGGCAACATTTGAATGTGTCAGGGTTCCTATGTATAATGCATCCGATCAAATGTCCTGATTTTGATGGTTGCATTATAGTTATGTTCTTATTTGGAAGAAAATACACACCACAGAGAAATGGTTTAGTTAAAAAAAAAAGTTATTTATACTGTAATTGCAACTTTTCTGCCAGTTTAAAATCCTTAAAATACAAACATAAAATCCCTGATGTCCAGTTTGCACACGAAACCTATTAAAACAGAATCTCTAGGGAAGAGACCCAGGGTTCAATAGCTGTTGAAATTCCCAGGTGATTCCAGCGTGAGCCTGGGCTGAGAACTGCTGGCCTATTCGCCAAATATGGTCCCCAACCCAACAGAATTAGAACCAGTGGGAAACTTGTTAGAAATGCAGATTCTCTGGCCCCACCCCAGACCTCCTCAATCAGAAAATCTCAGGGCAGGGCCCAGCAACCTGTATTTTAACATGTCCTCCAGCTGGTTTTGGTTCATGCTTGCATTTAAGAACCATTGGTTTAGAAACTTTCTCATTCTTCTCTGTCCATAGTTGCTCCCAATTATTCCAGAGTCAGACCTTCTCCAGGTCCCATCCCTGCGGTTACTTCACTGTGTTAGTGTACACCTCAGGGTTTAGAAATGATCTGTTTACACACTTGTCATTCCCACCAAGCTGGTCCACGTCTCATTCACAGAGTCCCTGGCATAGAGTAGACACCAACGCATGCATGTGTAATTGATGCTGATCAGATGGGTTGAGGGCCGGTGGGGCTGTTCAGTGGTGCTGCCCTTCGCCACGGTGACTTTCATCTGCATGCCCCTTAGAGGCACGCGGTGATGTGTCTCAAGTTGTTCTGTGATGGGAATTTGATAAGGGGCTGTGTGGAGGCAGGGAAAATGACGAGCATCTGAAACCACATTCAGAAGCACCCCCGCCTTTCAGGGAGCCGGTTCTGAAGCCGCTTCCGGAAAGGTGCATGCGAGCGTCTGGGCTGTCTAATTAAACCAGATGGACTGGATGATAGCTGATTAGATTCCTGACTTACCGATCCTGCTTCTATTTACTCGCACAAATACGTTGATGAGCCAGAAACCATCTCATTCAGGAAAAGCACCTCACTGAATATTTTTAGAAAATTAAACTTTTATGGATGACCCCGTCTGTGAGCAGCTCAAATGCCAAAGTCTGTTTCCTGTGGCACTCGGGTGGTGGGGCTATCAGCAGGGGAACCGCCAACGAGTTTGTTTCTGCAAATGTGTGCCAAAACAGCAGCACCAACAAATTACAGGCCCATCAGTCATCTTGGAGGGAGAGGGGAGCACGTCAGAGTGATCGACAGAACCAGGGTGCAGGCACTTCTTGCAGTGACTGCCTCTGCCTCTCCAGCCCCACTCCATGGTGTCACATTTCATTGCTGCTGATCCCAGTCTACTCTACTCTCTTGACTGGCAATATTTGGGGGTGGGGTGATGAAGTAGATAATCATAAGAACACGTAATACATTAAAACATATATTTACAAACACGTGCACATAAACACAGCTACATCTGTCCTTGCATAAAATGCATATATATATCAATAATTATATGTCACACTTTAAAAGTCTGCTCAAGATATAGTTACTCAAGTGGACCTTAAATAATGATGGGTCTTGAGAGATTCCTAACGTCAGGTTCTGCTACTGATTAGAATCCATGTCCGTGCCCTGTCAAAGATATGTAGATGGCCCAGATTGAAGCCACGGAAAATTACGTTGTGTAATGCATTGCTTTAGGATATTTCCAGGGTAATTCTGCTGAGGCGACAGAGGAGTGAGTGGAGGATTCTCCAGGTATGCTGTGGGATGAAAGGCCTGGAGGGGACCATGGTGGTCAGAGGACAGATCTCAGTCCTGAGGGCTCAGATTGGCTTTTACCTGGTGAAAACTGGTGCCGAGCTGGACAGACAGACTGCCTGGCTGAAACATATCAGAATTCCAGTCAATCGCACTTACAGAGTATGTTCGACGTCCTGATGCATGGCTCCCATGCGTTTGCTCCTGTCGCCAATGCAGCACGTGTAGAACATATCAGGGTTCCCTCCCGCGGGGAAAGCCAAGATCAGATCCTTATCTAAAGACACGGTGGGCCTCTGGCAGTCAGAGGGATGTAATCCCGATGTGGCACTTTCTGATCATTTATTCATTTATCTGGTATTTAATACATTCCTACCATGTGACAAATATTGTTCTAAGATTAAACAGTGGTTAGTAAGACAGGCATCATACCTTCTTTCATGGAGCTTACGATTTTTAAATGGTAACCAACCATTAAGTGTTGTGAAAATAGAAATGAATGACATTGGTGGAATTTGCAAAGTGTGTGGGGATATAAGACGCATCTTCCAGAAACCAGTCAGAAGGCCTTCTCTATAGGATATTGTTATGGGCTGAATTGTGTGTCCCCCAAACTCCATATGTTGAAATCTTAATCCCCAGTACCTCAGAATGAGATCTTATTTGGATGTGGGGTCTTTAAAGGGGTAATTAAGTAATCAGGGTGGGCTCTACTCTGACATGACTGGTGTCCTTATAAGAAGAAGAAATGTGGGCATAGATGACAGAGAAGGAAGACAGTGTGGGAACAAGGGAGAAGATGGCCATCTCCGAGCCAAGGACAGCGGCCGCAGCCGATCCTTACTGCACAGCTCTCCGAAGGACAACCCTGGGACACCCTGACGTCAGGCTTCCAGCCTCCAGGACTGTGAGACAATACATTTCTGTGGTTTAGGTCACCCAGTCCGTGGTGCTTTGTCAGAGCAGTCCCCCAAAACGAAGACAAGTCTGTTCAAGGCTACAATGTAGATGGGGGACGGACTGGCCTATTTGGAGAGGGACAAAGTGAGAGCTAGCATGGACTATTGGGGCGGTTTTGAGCAGGAATGGAGGGTGGCATTAGTGTTTCGGGGGGGGGAGGAACAAACCAACAGTTGCAAAAAAGTCACAGAATCTAGTGCTTGCAAATAGAGAAATCAAGATGCACCTGTCTTTGCATCCTAATAGCTTCATCAGCGTGGAGGCGACCCCTGCCCTCCCCGGAGGACCTGCCCTTGAGATCAGGGTTATTGAATCAACCTGTTTTACAGGGAAGCAAATGGCTGGAGTGGGTCTCATTCCTTCTTTCCCTCGGCTATGTTAAGTCCATCTAATGGAAGACTCTCTTTGTCCCTTGTAACTAATCATACACTCAGACATTCCCTTAATGCTTGGATGTGGAGTGTACGCCCAGTGGCCAGAGATCACTAACTCTGCATTTGGTTTTGCGCCCCGACCACAGCTGGCCCTTGGGACAGCATCAAGACACGTCCTAGGTGGTGAGAGAAGCCAGAGTACTGAGGGCCCGATGGTTTGCCTTCCCTGTTCCATTAGTAGGATGCTCTACCACGGCTGATTGAAGCTGGGGAGGACGGGAGCGGTGGCAGCTGAGCGATGTTAGGTCAGACACGGCAGACACGTGGTGTGACAGGCTCTTCACCGGGGCTCGAGAGGCATGACAGTGGCTGCAGTGCGTGAGGCCCCTACGTCAGCCCTGCTGGCCCACGACAGCTGTCTCCGTGGATAGCCCTGTGACATCCTTGTGAAAGGGTCTGGTTGTCGTGAGCATTCATTGAGAAGTCCGTGGTCCCTCACCGCGTAACACCACAGCTCCTATTGCTCCGTGTCACCAGAAAGGCCTGCCCAAAGGTGAGAGGCGCAACTCTGAGCGGGGTGGATGCTGAGATGATCAGAGGGCCCTCATCACCACTTACTCTCCTGAGTTATACTTGCTAATTGTTTCTGTCTCCCCCGCCCCATGGAAAACACTGACGGGATCACCCTGGGTTCCCTCAGTGTCCCTAGAAGCTGGTCTATGCCTGGTTCATAGCTGGCATTCAACAGACGTTTGCCACAGAGAGGGAGGGGGAAGAGCAGCTTTATCTTTGGTCTGAGGATACCCCCTGTGGCCTAATCAGTGTGCCATAATTCAGTGTAGCTCATGGTTCTCCAGAGTCTCAAACAGGACCGCCCCCCCCCCACTGCCCCTTTGTAACTGTTTCCCCAGCAGGATGACTCCGGGGTGCTTCTGAAGCCCGTCCTCCAGGGCCCCCCTTCCTGTTCTCCCACGGCAGCACCTGCAATGCCCTTCGCTGTGGGGCTGCAGAGCCCGGAGACAGACCGGTTCTCCCCTCATTTCTCCGGGACCACTGGAAGCTTGCCTGGCGACTGCTCGGGCCACTGTGTCCTGAGCCTGTGCCCTGGCTCCTGCTGGCTGTCCTTCCTCCGATTGCCACAGGGCAGCACACTCCCCGGGCCCCAGTTTTCCTGGTTCTTTTTCTCTAGCTTCCGGACTCGGGCTCAGGTATGAGACCACAGGAAATGGGACGGAAGCCCAGATTGGCTCTCTCCCCTCCGACCCTGACCCTGGTCCTTAATACTGTGGCTCTCAAGGCTCATTCCCTTAGGTGGGGGGTTTTCCAGGAAGCTCACAGAGCTTTCTGCAATGAGACACCCTCCCCCACCCCACCTTCCACCAGCCAAACCTGAGTGCGATAGGGTGAGTACCAGTTGGACTCAAGCTGTGGTCGAGCAAACCTGCTTCCTGAAGAAGTGGGTCTGTCCCCCTCGGCGAAGAGGCCGCTCCTCGTCTTACCCAGGCAGGCACAGTCAAGCCTCGGTCGCCCCGAACAACACGTATGAACTCCAGAAAGGCTCAGCAGAGGAGGAGAGCCCTGCAGGCGTGAGGTCAGGTGGACTGCGCTGGGAAACAGACTGAGCCACGGACTAGCCGCGTGGCCAGGACGAGGGACTGATTCTGGGCTATGGTTTCCAAGTCTGACGCATAGGATGGTTTCTGTCTCACGTGGCTCTAAGAGGTTTACGTGCGTGGAAATATGAAATGAGGGTGAGGCATTGCTGGCAAACAACAGGTACTAAGTCCACCTTGCTTCTCTTGCCCTCCCATTCTCTGAAGTTAGGCGTGAGGACGAACTTGACCTAGAGCTTTGCCTGTAAACCACTCGCCAACGAACCTCCCCTTGAACATCCGAGCAGGAGAGCCCCATCAGGGGAGCCCTGTTCCTACGGTGGGGACACGTAAGTCCCTGAGCCTCTTCATGCCAACCAGGGCTGAAGTCCACACCTGCCCACCAGACCCTTCCAGCACGTGCTGGGAGAGGTCACTGGGCCATTCCTGCTGAGTTCTGTAGCATTTCTTAGAACTCTGTCATTGAGATGCTCAGAAAGGGCTATGGTTGAAGCTGAGCAGAGTGAGCTGAGCAGGGAGCAGAGGGATGGGAGGGATGGGAGGGACCCCTCCCAAGTAAGGACGGCCTGTCTTCAGGTCTCTTCCCTAGTCGGCCGTTTCCCAGCATTCGCTGCCACTGCCCGCCTCTGCCTTTCCCCACCAGTGCTACTCCTGCAGGGTGGACAGCCCTTGGGACCCACGCTCCGAAACAGGGCTCTCCTGCCCGTCCCACCCACATGCGGAAGCCGTATTCTAGCTTCCAACGTTCAGTGTGTAGGGCGTTAAGAGCACAGTTTTAGATCAGAGCTGACCTCCTCTATTGCCTGTTCAATCTGGAGAAAGTCCTTTATCCTTTGAAAGCCTCAATTTCTTCCGAGTGTGTAAAAGATAGTCAAATCTGCTTCACAAGTGTGAGAATTAAAGGAGATGGTGCGGCCCTGGCCTGTTTGGCTCAGTGGTTAGAGCGTCGGCCCGCGGACCAAAGAGTCATGGGTTCAATTCCAGTCAAGGGCACGTACCTCAGTTGTGGTTCGCCCTCGGCCCTGGTCGGGGTCGTGCGGGTGGCAGCCAGTGGATCTGTCCCTCTCACGTCAATCTCTCTCTCTCCCTCCCTTCCTTCCTCCCTCCCCTGTATCTGAAGATATTTGAAAAAAGTATCCTCGGGTGAGGATTAAAAATAAAATAAAATAAGTGAGATGGTGCGTTCACTGCATCTGAGTGTCCCGCACCTAGCGCCACCGCTGCTGTGGGCGTCATG
The DNA here is from genome assembly GCA_030848825.1 of Tadarida brasiliensis. NCBI lineage: Eukaryota > Metazoa > Chordata > Mammalia > Chiroptera > Molossidae > Tadarida > Tadarida brasiliensis. Next base: position 193,179,661 of record CM061257.1, on the reverse strand, counting down.
GTAACGGAAAGCATGGTGGTTGTTGGCTACATTTACTCACACCCGGACTCCCCTCTCCCCACCTTCTAAAACCGTATCTGCTTTTCATGACCTCCAGCAGCATCAGCTCCATGCTGCCTTCCCCATCTCCTGTGACCATCTGCTTCCCTTTCAACTCAGGTCACACCTACTTTCTACCATTGTGTGCGGGGGGAGGGAGATTTATCTCTTGGTACCAGTTCTTCTGAGCAAGTCTCATATTTTACCAGTTTGACTGTGAGTCCGTTCAGTCAGGACCATGCCCCCCAAATACCCCGTCGAGTACGTGTCCCAGCACAGGCTCGTGGGAGCTGTGGATATCCGCGAATATCGGCGCCCACGTTTGGGCAGGTGGGTGTGTTCAGGCTGCCCAGTGTCCGTGTCATGGTGTCCGAGACAGTGTGCATCTGCGTGGAGGACAGCTCAGAGAGGGCTAAGAGGGGGTGCAGGAGGGAGGGACCCGGTAGCCTCAGAGAGAACTTCAGGTCGAGGGGCCGCTCTCGGAAAAGGCCGGCTCCTGCCATCTGCGTGTGCGTTTCGGGACCAGGTGATTACAGCTGAAGACGGGTTTGGGAATCTTCCCTGCCGCCAAAGGCACCGCTGGAGAACCTCTCGGCCTTGGTTCTGACAGCAGATGCTGAAGTGGAGTAAATATTTCCATCGTCTGCACTAATCTCTCATTTCTCCGGCAGCTAGACGGGGGCAGGGATAGAGGAGAGGCTGCATCATAAAGATGCTGGAGAGCCAGGCTTACGCTCAGTCCGCTGCCAGCTCATTTCTAGCTGGGACAGGAAACGCCAAACTTCTGCGGCTGTTGGGTGGAGGTGCTGGGAATAGAATCATTTGAGCTGTGATAATTGAAGGCATTGAAGCAGAAAGCCCCGCTGAAAAACTTCCCCCAAAGCAAAGGCTCTCGGGATTCAAAGCTGCCACTTCCCCCTCCAGCCCCGTGGCCGCAGGAAGGAGGAAGCTACTCTGGGTCAGGACCGGGGCCCCTGTCCAGGTCCCCAAAGAATCCACCCATCTGCAGCTGGTGCTCTGCGCCAAACAAAACCCAGACCTCAGCACCTTCCCACATATTTATGTGCAGACCTTCCGTGTGTGTGTATAAACCCGTCCATGTGGTGCTTGCATCGGTTACTGCTTCCAGGCTGGGACCCCAGGGAGCATAAGCCCGACGAGGGCTGTGCGCACACCTTCGGTCACACAAGCTGCATCTTGTTACGCTGCCCATTAATTTAGCATGTGCTTGTGTTGGCTCGAGCTGGCGGTTCTCGGTGCTCCTGGAGACTGGCCAGGCTGACAACATATATCCTCGGATTAAACCATTAAAGCCATGGCTTCTTCCCCCTCCTCCTCCTCCTTCCCTGTGGCCCATTCATAGCAGAGACATCTCTCAAAGGTAGGAGGCTCCTGCCCATTCATGTCCTCGGCCAGATTTAAAGTAGCAGCTCAGACGCTTCCTGACCACGCAGACATGGTTGTTTTACATGCTCGGTACTTGAGTCTCTGTCATGGACATCATTGGGCGATAAACATCTTCTGCTTGTTAACCTACATTTCTTTCCTTGGGGACCTTGGCTTCCAGGATCAGTGTGTCTGTCTGAGGTATGGGAAGACTGAGAACAGTCTCATGCCTCCATAGGCCAGCAGAGAACTCACCTGCGCACAGGTTTCTGTTGAGCGCGGTGTACCTTGAACCGGATGCTCTGTAAGGTGTTGCCGTGGATGTAGAAGCAGTAAGGCGTCTGATCCCTGTCTCCAGGAGGCTCACAGTCCGATCAGAAGCCACACACACAAAGTCAGCGTGGCGCAATGTGAGGCAGAAAGGTGGCGAGAGAGTGCGGCAAATAGGGGGAACGGTGCCGAGGGCCGAGCGCTCAAGAGGGGCTTCCTGAAGGAGGCGGGGTTGCCCTTGGCCTGATGGATGCGTCAGATCTGGGGAAGGTGACACGGTGATGACAGCCTCTGTGAACTGGGAGCGAAGAGTCGAGACTGGAGACAGGGGCCGGGCTCACATCTCGGCTGTCCTTCTCCCCAGCTGTGTGGCTTCGGGCAAGTTACTTAACTTCTTCGTCCCTCCATTTCCCCAATTGTGAAATGATAGTACTGGTATCTCACAGGGTGACTTTGAAGGTCGCCTGAGATAATACCTGGAAAGCAGTGGTGGCGGCGGCGGTGCAGAGCTCTGGAGAGCACACAGTGGAGCCGTCTCGGGGAGTGTGTCGAAAACCAGAGGAGGCCCGTGAAGCCAGCCTTGGGAGGGTCCTGCGGTCATTCAGAAAAGTTTGGACTTTGTGCAGGATGGAAGAAGGGACTGTTTTTAGATGGTGTTGCACGCCCACGCCCTCGGTGTAACGTGGCGAACGTGGATTTAAGGGAAGCTAGCTTGTCAGCATTTCATCCTTCCTGATCGTTTGAACCTTCAGGCTTTGCCCGTCCTCAGATCATCTGGGCAGACATCTCATCAGCCATCCCGACGGGCCCAAGCACCAACCAGACTCTTTTCTGAGCACGTATTTTATTTCTAATCGGATGGACACGTGTGTGACCTAAACCAGTGCATAAAGTACAACTCCAGCACCTGTGCCCTCAGAGGGTCCCCCAACACTGAGGCTGGCTTCAGGGACAGGGAAATGGACTGGCGTATTTATTCCTGGTGGCTTTCTCGGCCCCCCAGGATCTCATAAAAACAATTCTTGTTAGCTGCATCAGCCATAAGCCGGATGTTTTATAATAAAGTCAGAAATTTTTCTTTACCTTGTCTCTGGGGAGTCATGTAATTTTAGAGTGGGGAGGGGACTCAGAAACAATCTTGTCTCTGTAGCAATGAGAGGGACATGAAGCCAGGTGGCCCCATACACGGGGGAGAAGTGTCAGAACCTCAGATCCTAGTTTCAAGAAATTTTTGTTTTCACAGAACAATTTTTAATTGAATTTATTGGGGTGACATTGATTCACAAAACCATACCGGTTTCAAGTGTACAACTCTCCAGGACACTCTGATTTTGTCTAATTCCTTCGTTTACATACAAGGAAACTGGAACAAAGGCGTCGTCAAGTTCATGGTTGAACTAGGACTCCAGCCCAGATCGCCTAAGCCTCTCTCCCCGTTAGAGTTCCAGAACTCACATCAGCAGGCCAAGCTGCCCGCTTGAACTGCAATTGTCTGAATGTTTCAGCGCAACAATGTTTTTATAAAATATTTTCTTTGACCTCTTTGGGTCCGTTTCTCCATTTGTCACTCCGTCATACAGAAGCCAACAGCCACCGAATAGCTAATACAGTCCTCTGTCCAAAAGCCATCAAGGGGAGGGAAAGGAACCCTGGATTGCTCTCCCTTCTGCACAGGAGCGCGCAGGTGGAATGGCTGTCCTGTGCAGGCTGGGAATCCTGGTCCTTGGAGTTTCCAAAGTCCTGCCCATAATTAAACTTGGAATGTGTCCTTAAGGAACTGTTCGCAGGTACAACTAAGTGAGGGTGCCAATTTGCAGACTCTGGCAATGTCTGAAGAGTTTTGATATTCTGTTTGATGGAGAGAGAATCTGGTTCATGTGGCCCAGAAGGTAAGGGACCTTGGCTCTCTCGGGTCTTGCCAGCCGCCTAGGAACACACTTGCACCGAGTACCCGCAAACCTGCCCAGCAGACATCTAAGGCTGTGTCATATCCTGGCCAACAGTCAGTAGCCTTCTTCCCACCTAGTACATTTTCCAAGTAATACATTTTGTGGACATTAACTGAGTTTGATTTTCTTAATGGTAACTATGGCTACCATCATTATTGAGCTGTTCGTCACCATACTAGGCATTTAACATAGGTTTTATCTGACTTATTCCTCACAACAGCCATTACCAAGTTCTAGTTCCCTGGCCTGGAATGAGGCTTCTGGTCCCTCAGGTGGGCTTGGGAAGAGTGAGTACGATGAGGTATGATTGAATGAGCATCTATCTCACCTCTGGCATGTACTAGGCCATTAATAATTAGTTGTTTATTGGGGAAGAATGTGTATTATTTAGAATATTAGAAAATCTCACTTTCCTAGTTCCCCACCTCTACCCAAGGCAATTAGGGCACAGTAATATCTCAGGCAGTATATGCTTTCCTGAAGAGGCAGGGGACCACAGCAGCCCGCTAAATCCAGAGCGACTCTCCGGGGCACCTGCTTATCAGCGGGAAGTGGAATCTGATTCTCCACACATGTGAGGACTCAGGTGATTTGAGTCTGATGCTTAATCCAGTACGAACATCCTTTGTATAAAATCTCTGCCATCGCCACTTTAGGAAAATTAATATTTATATCAAACATCTGTAATGAGAGATGAACCTTTGACCACCAAAACCCAGAGTTTAGATTTGCATGATCACATAGTCAGGTTTCTGAATAATTTATTTATCTAATTGGAGAAATCAAGTCGATGAACTATTTCAAAGGAGACATTGAATCAAAGCGGATCACTAATTAATTATTCCCTTCTCAAGGTATTCTTGTTCAGGAGAATAAAAGGCAACTCTGAAATCAGACATACTTCACAGGTCACTGTGAACACTAGTTATGTTGATAAAGCTCCTCGTAAGAAAACCCATGAAAAGTAGCTGACATAACATGATTATAATTTGAGAGGAGAATGTAGCAGTCCACTGGGATAAGTGGTTAGCTCTTTTAGAATAGTTTCTACCTTTGGTTCATGCTTTTTCCTTTTCTGTCATAGTCCCTCCTTCTTTCTCATCTGACTGATCAACTCCTACCCTTTAAGACTAATGTCAGGTACTACTTCCTCCTGGAAGCCTTCTCTGGCCTCCTGGAGGGCTAAGGGGCCTTTCTCCATTTTAATGTTGAGCCCTTTGCTTACTGAATCTCAGCCCTGACCCCCTTATTCTGGAATAAACAGTGCATGAGTCTGTCTGTCCCACTGAACTGTCTGTCCCACTGCCTGAGCGCAGTGTTCTGTCCACCTTGTTCATCACGCACAGTGGCTGGCACACCGTAGGTCTGCAGAAGAGTCTACTTAAAGGGGCTCCAGTGAATCCTGGGACAGGGGCCCCACCCTTGACGGGGGGAGAAAGAGCCGAGGAGTTATGTGGTATCATGGGACTGATGGAACCATAGCTAAAAGTCCTCTGCATGTACTAGTTCCTCCACGCTGAAGAAAGACGACAGGCACGGTGGCGTCCTCGCTGCCTTCCCTGGCGGAGTTCCTGAACGTGGGTGTTGAGACAGGATTGTAGGGTGTGTCCACATTTTCAAAGTGTTCTTGGTGCCCCCACGGTGCCTATTTCTGTATTAGGCACATTGTAATACTATCTGACTTGAATTCATATCAGAATGTAGTCATTTATCATTTCGTGTGTCTGCCTCCCCCACTAGCCTGACTCATTTTTAAATCGCCACTGTTTAGCACAGTGCCTGGCACTGGGCAGGCAAGCTGCCAACAGCCAGTGAATGGATGATGGATGAATGAATGAATTTGCATCACACCTTATAGACTAGGTCGTACTTTCCCTTCAGATCTCACTTGATTTAACCCATACAGCAACACTTCGTGGAGGGTAGGACTAGAATTATTATCCCGTTTCATAGATGCAGACATTGGCCATCAGGAGGGTTGGCGAACTGGCTCATGATCTCATAACTGATAAAAGGCGAAGGCAGGACTCATGCCCAGGACTTCCGGTGTTTGAGCCAGGGACGTCTGCCCCTAACTCACAGCTTCCTCTACTAGTCGTAGCAGACTGGACATGTATTTGATCATTGAAGGGATGATGGGACCTGATAAGATACTTTTCGAAGGAAGGAAGGAGTAATCATCATAACCTTAGCGGTTACTACTCCTTGAGTCCTTAAGGTGGGTACTCAAAAAATACCAAGCACTTTTCACAAGTCATCCTAACAAGCTGACATACACTGAGGTCGCTACTACGATTACTTTCCTGTCGCACAGAAGGAAACAGAGGCACAGGATGTGTGTAACTTGTGCTTGGCCACAGAGCTGGTTCATAGTAGAGGCATGATTTGAACCTAGGCAGTTCGCGTTCAAAGCCTCTACTCTTAACCACGCTGCCGTGCCTCCTCCCCCGAAAGACCAGTTTGCTTCTAAATTGTCATTGTTTCTTAACAGGCTAATGCCTGCTGAGCAATTTTGACCTTGGGCAAATTATCCAACTTACCTGGGCTTTTGCTTCCTGATGTGTAAAATAGAGAAATTAATATCTACCTTTTGGAATTTCTGTGAGAATAAAATGGTGATACACGAAGAATGTGCTTTGTAAGCTATAAAGCATTATACGAATGAAAGTTATTATTGTCCAGTGGGGGGAAAAAAGCCACAAGCTATTATACTAATAATTCGATTGGACACATGTTTATCGAGTTCATACTGTGGGTAAGGCATGATCAAAATAAGAGAAATACTTCTATTCATTGCTGGACATAATGCTATTACATTTCCAGCAAAAGAATCTGCTTTCCCTGCTTCTTTTTGTTACCAACGTGCTGGTGGAATTATCTAACAAGAAATGAAACAAAACCAGGTAAAGCAATCTTGTTTCAAATTGTGTCAGCGATTACAATGTTGCTCGTGATTTTCTGTTTTCACTCTCCTGCTTAAAAGCTTTGCCTACCATTATTGCAATTTCAGACGTCATCTGGTCCTTTGAAGAGTATATGTGTGTAAACTGTACTTTTCTCAGTGGAATAAACAAAATGGATAAACTAAAAACATGTTGGAATGCTGCGGGGAAGAAGGAGGGAGGCACTGGGGCTGTCAAGATAGGAAGTCGGGATTCTTGGATGGGTCTGGCTCGTCCTTCGGCTCCTTCCTGCTCTGTGGCCTTGAGTGAGACGGGTAGGCGGGCTGGGCCTCCATTTCTTCACCGGCAAAAGGCAGCCGTTGAAACTCTAAAAAAACAGTTTACAAAATCTTCCGCACAGTATAAATGTGAGTTCTTGTTCTGTGTTGAATTTCCAAGAATATTTAGCATCTTTTGAGGAAATGTTTGCACGACGGTTAGGACCAGGAATTTTAAAGGCACACGGTTAATGTCTGGTTAAACTTATTTGTACTAACAAGGCAGCCGCTAATGTGTATTGAGCACCTACAATATAACCGACACGTGCTGAATGCTTTACATATATTGTTTAATTATGGTCATGGTTCTTAGTCTGAAATTTTAGCTATCTGAAATAATACATATACATTAAGATCATCTTTAAAAAGATATAAAGCCTACATAAATATAAGTCAATGCTAGAGAAAACTGGAGAAAAATGCCCGATTTTCCTCCATAATTACCAATTGAATTAAAATCTGCCAGGTACTAGATGGCTGCAAAGAGGGATGGAACAAGCCCCTGCCCTCAGGGAGCTCACCATTTAGCTCAGATTGTGATGAGAGCTGGTGACCCCCCACAAAGTGCCCGAGGGGCTCAGGAGAAGTCATTCTGTCTGGGGACCCATAGAAAGAGTTAGAAAACAGGCAGCATTTCTCCTGAAACTAAACTTAGCGGTTGAATGGGGTTTCCCCCTTGAAGTTTTTGGCATGGGCTGCCTTCATGTTTGTTAAATCCAGTAGAAACCCCAATGTAGGTCAGTAGGTGGTGAAAACCAGACCCACTGGGGACCCGTTCAGGACTCTCCTCCCAAACGTACCTCCACAGAGCAAAAGCTTTCCCCATCCACGCAGGAGGAGGGTTGGAGTCCTGCCCTTAGGTTTGTGGGAAGCTCCCCTCAGAGTATGTCCAGATGCCCTTTAAGCTGAGATTTAGCTCCTACCTACAGAGCTGGAAACTCTTCTGAAAGTTTCCCTAGTCTGCAAAGACCCCCTCACCCTTCCGCGGAACCAGTGTGTGTGCCCAGACGCTATGAAGTGGACGCTGTATCCGTTCATTTCACTTACAAACCTCGCGCAGATAAAGATGTAGGAGCGGCTGAGGGCCGAATGGAGTGCTAAAGACCTGCAGGGTGTGTCCCCCCACCACGGGATCTGTGGCTACTGGAACGGGACACCAGGTGACAAGAAGGTTAGAAAGCATCCCCACAGGCTGTTCCCTGTACCCTGCTATGCGGCCTCCAGCTCCAGGGTTCAGATGAGGCTGCAGCCATTCGAAGAGGTGGTGAGCTCTGCGCTGCTACCTGGTGTCATCAGTGATCAAGGTGATCAGGGGCAGGGCTGCGTGGCATCCCCGTGTGTAGTGATACTGGGTGCCGGCATTTGGGTAGTTTATTATTTTATATGCTGAGTTTCTTCCCCTTTAGCTCTATATTGAGAGTTTTTATGTCTGTGAGCAATGCTGACTAACAGTCTGAGGAGTCATACAAGGTTTGGACTGACAACTTGCAACGTGGTCATCGTGGACCGCAGGTGACAGTTGGGCTGGCCTCGGAATCTCGTGGGCTCCAGCTGCCTTACCACGTCAGTCTGGGCTTCTTGAAGGAGGGACCGTGCCTTGGGGATAAGGTGCTCCTGGTTGTGGCAAAGTGCCTGGCACACCGGGTGCTTCTGAGAGGTTTGGAGAGAACGCCTGGACACCACCATCTTGCTGCATTCCGTCCTCCGGTTCAGCCTAGAAAGACAATCCATATTCCTTCTCCATGGTCACTTCTCAATAGATTTCAGCTCACCCTGTTTTCTATTTGCCTTGCCTCACATCTCCCCTTCTCTACAACAACTCTGACAGCCAGCCTTCATTGATATCTTCCTGCTTGAATTATGGAACCCCTTTGGCTTCTAGCCTTTGGAACCAGGACAGCACGTAACCAAGTTCTAGTTTTGAATTGTTCAGTGGGTCTGGGTCTCATGGCTTGCTGCAAGCAGGGGTAGGGCCAATGGTTAGTACTCTACGTGGGGACAGGTGGGGGGTGAAAAGACTCTGGAACTAGACTTGAAAATTCAAGTGTGTGACCTGGTTCTGTCCCTTAATATGTATGTGATCTTGGCCAAGCCATTGAACTTTCCTAAGCCTCAGTTTTTCCATCTTTAAAGTAGGAATAAACAGTGCTTGTCACAGTGCAGTCATGAGGATTAAATGAGGTTGCTTATGTAAAAATGACTGGCATCAATGAAATATTGTTGTTTTTCTTGTTATTTATCCCCGACAGAGGCTTGCACTAGCTGGGAACTTCATCTATTTTTAGCTAGTATTTGCTGAGTGACTGAGGAAATGAACCATGGAGAGTATTTTGCCTTCCAGAAGTGACTCCTATAACTCATTTGTAAACGTTGGCATTTGGGAGTAGAAAGAAAAAAATTGATTGTTTCTTTGAAATGGATGGTGTCGTGCATTTGCATCACAAGAAAAAGCAGAGAAATTTTCCCGTTCAGTTTTATTTTTCTTCTATCACACCTATGACTTGTGTTTCTTGGGTCATATTTGCCTAGAATAAAAAATAATGTCTTCAGATAGTTTTGTTCCCATCTACTCTGGAAAGAACGTTAATCCTTCCCCTTCCCAAATCTCTTTTAAGTAATCTAGGAGTCTCGGGGCACATCTCAGGTGACCTGGTTGTCTTGGCTGTCTTCACATTTGTTCCCTGTGGCTCTCAGTGGTGACATTTTCTGAAGCTGCTGATGCTGTAACAGCAGCTTAGACATGATATCCAAGGAAACCGTCATCTGCCGCCAGAGATTTCCGTGGGTGGCCGTGGGGTGGGGGTGCTGCTGCCTGTTGATAGCAGTGACACCACTTCCGATGCCCACAGATAGCAGCCCAACGCACTGCGCCCTGTGCCTGCCCGTCCCAGCTGGCATCACTGCTGCAGCTCCCACTGGTGCCCTCGCTCAGGTGCCAGCTCCCAGTGCTGAGGCCGCAAAGCAGCCAAGATGCCCTGGTGCACACTAGGTGACACCCACAATTTGGGGGAAATTGCTCTTGTTTGTTTCATTTATTTTTACTCACCCATGCAATTGCAGCTGTTCTCTCATGAAGCCCAGGACAGCTGGGGCGAGGGACACTGCACTCCTCTCAGCATCCCCTTCCCTCTGGTCCTGGCTCGTTCTCTTCGATCCACTCTCCTGTTTAAATACATCTTCTTCCTGGAGGCTCCTTGATCCCACCTGGATAATATAACCCACACCGAGTGTCACCTCTCCTCCAGACCCACCTGAACCCAAGGGTGAGCCCAGCCTGAACTCAAGGTGTGGGCGCTCCACGCCCTGGCTCATCCAGGTGTCCAACTGCTGGGAGAACTCATCACCACCACGACGGGGGGCAGGGCAGGAAGCACACCCAGCTTGTCTCATGGATTGAATACAGGGTTGATAACCTGGTTTGCCTCTGGCTCTTCGGGCTGATGGGGTGACTTTAGATGGTCCTGGCTTCCCCACAAAGAGAGGTGACCTCATGATTTCAGGTCTCACCTCATGCCCTGTAATAGACGGGGGCACACACCTGTGTCAGTCTCCTTCATTTGCCAAAGAAATGCCCCTCTCCTGAACCAATTATTTTCCCTTTCCCCAAATTTAGTTTTGACTGTATTCCTTTATATCTAATAACACTTCTTGATGGGACATCTTTCTGTGCGTGTTATTGGCGGTGAGGTGGGTGGATTAAATGGAAGGAATTTGGAGAAAGCTGTTTTCCTCCCCAAACAGTGAGAAACCTTTCTTCTAATGAGCTCTGTTCTTGGCAGTTGCAGCCTGAAGAGTCTCATCCTTTCCCTCACCTTCTCATCCGCAGCAGCCACGATAGAACAACATTTCCCCTGACAGGAGTGCGGGCAAGGCACTGTCTGCTGGCCGCGCGCCAGCCCCATGTGCCAGCCAGTTGGCACCGCCCGCCTACGTGCGAGAAGCCAGCGTTCTGCTCCGTCCCCAGAGATGTCAGCCCTGCAATGCCTTGCTTCTTCCAACAGGAACCTTGGAACACATACAGGGGTGGGCTCAAGTCAGTTAATAACAATAAAGAATGCAATGATTAATAAATAGTAACACAAGAATACACTGTTTTGGGTATCCACAACTGTAAACCTACCTTTGCCCACGCCGGTATTTCCCTTAAAGAAGAGAAATGAGAGTCCCTGTTTTCCCGCTCAGGGCATGTGTGATTTATATGATCATGAGTTTGGATTTTCAGAAGTAGTGTTGGGAGGGAAGTGATATTTTGTAGGTTGTGCCCCCGCACTTGCTGGGTAGATTCCTGTAAATTCCTCCCCTCTGCTTGTAAGCCAACCAGGCCCTGGCTTTTCCATTCTGAAAGCAAGCGAGCTGTTTGCTTTGCTGTTGTCTTCTTCTGTTCACTTTGCTCACCTTAGCATCTGTTGCATCCCCAAGCTGTGGACGCTGTGGGAACTCCGACGTGTCTGCGTACTCCTCCTGGTGCTCAGCCCGGGCCACCGTCGGTGGGAGTCCAGAGCTCGCTGGGCATGTGGCATCCTCGGCCGTGGGGCCAGCGTGCAGTTTGAAGTGCTACTCTCGTTGCTAACATGTTCCTAGCCTTCTGCAGGGACAGTCACTGGAAATGGTTTCCTGCCCTCTGAGGACACAGGAAGTGTCATTCAGGAATTCTGGGCCGTGCCGCTTGCTGTGCATAGATCTGGGGTTTCTCTACTGGCAGCTGTGTTCATGAAAGAGGTCTGTGCCGAGTCCCCAGCACTACCTCCACTGAGGCTGGCTGGGTCCAGAGCAGGGGTCCAGCCTCGTTGCACATGAGAATCTTCGGGGAGCTTTAAAACAATGCTGATGCCCACGCCCCATCTCCCACCGGTTAAAGCAGGCTCCTGGGGAATGGGGGAATGGGGGAATGGGAGTGGGGTGGGCTGGAACTCAGGAATTTTTAAAGCTCCCCCGGTGCTTCTCATGTTCAGCCTGTGTTGTAATTCTTTACTTTATAGGGTTTCTTTGACAGCTGGATGACCTTGTGTGAGTGTGTGTGTGTGTGTGTGTGTGTGTGTGTGAGTGTGAGTGTGTGTGTGAGTGTGTGTGAGTGTGTGTGTGAGTGTGTGTGTGAGTGTGAGTGTGTGTGTGACTGTGTGTGTGTGTGTGTGTGTGTGTGGTTTCCCCTTCACAGCGATGGTCAGCCAACAGACTGTGGCAAAGGCCTGTCTGATGGTTTGTTTAGCAAGTCAAGTGATGTATTTCTCCTCACGTTACTGTCCCTCCGGCCCAGTCCCCACGATAGTCAGCTGGAGTTAAAGACGTTACACTCGCAGCCCTTCGTCGGGCTGAGACCCTCGGTCTCACCCTCATTAGTCCAGTCCTCTGACACGGTGGCCGAACCTTCACACTGAGAGCGTAATCATCTCAGAACCCTGATTAAGAAATAACATTTTGTGTTAAGTACGACCTTGATTACAACACTGGACAAGGGCGCCTCGGAAGAGTGACTCTAAGAGCCAGAACAAGATGGAACAGAATCAGAAATGACATTCTTAAGCTAATTTAAAATGTGAAAAACTAAACTCTAAACTGGCAGTCCGCTTTTAAAATGTCCTACAGAACTTGGCAGTCCAGGTTTCCCCACATCATAGCAAAGCTGCCCTTCTTTTCAGACCTCTCGCTGAAGGGACAAGCCTCAGAGTAAGATGCCGCTGTGTCTGGCTCCTTGGGTTCGGATCAGACCACGGTGCCCCTGAAGATGGGTACGGGTACCCTCTCTCCAGTGTTCTTGGTTTGGGTGAAGCAGTTACAAGAGAGCGTGCGTGCCAACTATGGGAAGTTGTTATTCAACCGTTCCACAAGGGTAGCAAAGGAAATCTGGTAAAGTTGTCCTTCAGCAAGCTGCATTTCAACTCGAACAGGGCTTTGTGGGCTTGATAATATTATTATTAACCTTGTTTGCACCATAATGTGCAAGGGCAGCGAGGGCCGGTCTCGGAATTGTGAGTGTTTGTGTCTTTTTCTCCCTGGCTGTGCTTCGCTTCCTGTGACCTCCCCACCCTCCTCCCAGTGTATGTCTCTGTTATCACTTTTGCACATGTAGTGTTCCCGAAGGAGGAGAGGGAGAGCCAGGTGAGAGAGAAAACAATGTGCTTGCTATGTATATGCAGAGAACATGCCTGCAGTCCAGGTTCCGGCAGCCGGGCTTTGAGCATCATCGGTACCAGGAACATTCTTTTAAGCGCTAATCTTGCGAACTGATTACAGGTCACTGCTCCCCTGAGTGGGTGCCTGAGGCCCCACTGCTAATGTGAAGTGAAATGCAAGGCATGAGAAACCGAAGCACACACCTTGTCATCCACGAACAAATAATCCCGGAACATCTTGCTTAACACACGCGATGAGCCTTGTGAATAGAAATGTAAACAGCAGCCTGGTCCTTGAATTTGAAAATAAGCTGTGGAGGGGAGAGCATTGATTTGGGGGTTTGGTCGGACATGGCTACACATCCCAGCTCTGCTCCTTGCAAGCTGGATGGCCTTGGGCTGGTGACATGAACTCACCATGACTCAGTTTTCATATTCAGTTGTTACATTTGGAAGAGCTCGCATGTGCCGAGTACCTACCCTTTGTCAGGGACTTCATAAATAGTTATTTTTTATGATTAGCTGTGGCTTTTGCTGGTATTTTCGTTTTCAGCCAGATCCATCAAGTGAAAAAAACAAAACATCGCTTTCAGAAAAATAACAGGAATCTTCCCAAGATATTCTGGATTAAGTTTCCATTCAGTCTTGTAGGGCTTGTGTGAAGACTTGGCAGATTTTTTGCGTAGATTTGCCTTCTCACTGGACTGGTAGATGATGCGAAGATCAACGATTAACTTTGTGAAAGCTCTGCTTTCGAAACCATTTTCCTGGTAATAACTGCAGTGCTAGTCACCAGAATCAGGTTCTCCTGTCTGTGCTTCTCAAACATGTAAAGCCCTTCCTTACCTGCAGGATCTTTGACCCAATGAAAAAGATCCATCAGTGATGAGAGGGGTTGAGGGGAGGGGGTCTTGGGTTACAGATGCTAATGTTCTGAATGACTCCTAATGGCATAAAAAAGTGAGGTAAAAAATTCCTTGTCTTGAGATCTAAAAGTTTTCTTGGACTACAAAGTAAAGATTCACCAAGGAACTAAAAATAAAGCAAAGTCACTGGAATCTTCCAAGAACACCTCTGGGCGAGAACATAATGGAAACTGGCTGCTGTGTCCAGGTCGGGAGGTGAGCCATGGGGGTATCTCATCATTCAAGTCCCCTGTTGCCTGTGGCACTGGTGATCACCCCGCAGGTGTTTTAGGGCCCTCCTCCCACTGTGCACTCGCTGACATTGAGACCAGCCGTATTTAGCTGGGGCGGGGCTGGGGGAATCCCAAGAGCTAAGTGGAGTCATAAGATGTCAATCATTAAAGGAGGTGGAGAGATCAAAGAATGGCACAGTTATACCCATTATGTCCAACTCCCTCCCTTTTAAAAGCAAGAAACCTGAAGTCCAGGGAGGTGAAACCACTCCCCTGAGATCATACTGCAGGTGAGTTATTCAGTGTGTCATTTTAATGCCTTTTAGACCCAGCTTCAATTAAGCAGAAGATGAGCTGAGACTGACAGGACGTTCCCATCACAGTGGTGGGTACGGAGCTTAGTACCTGTCCATAGAGGTCATGAAGTGTTTTGTCTCTGTATGTTCGGGCTCACAAGGTTGGCTTACTCACCTTTACTTAACGAGTAGAAGTCGCTTTCCTGTACAACACCAACTCTGTCTTGTGGGCAGGGCACCTGTCACACAGGAGAATAGTGATGGCCGTTTCCCTTAGTCAGCAATTTTTGCTTTCTGGGTTCTGTCTTTCATTTTTTTGTTTTACTATGTTTCCATTTATCAAGGTATTATCAACAGTTTTGAGTGTACAGTTGGATGAACTCTGGTAATCGTGTGTGGTCATGTAACCGCCACCAAGGTCAATGTATAGAGCAGTCTCCTCCCCCCGAAAGCTCCTTTGGCCCCATTCACTTTCAGCTCTCTGCCACCCCTGGCCTCTGGCAGCCACAGATCTGCTTTCTGTCACTGCAGTTTTGCTTCTTTCTAGAGTTTTATATAAATGAAATCATCCTGTACATAGCCTTTTGTGTTCCACTTCTTTCTCTCGAGTAACGTTTTGGAGATTCATCCATGTTGTTGCATGTATCATTATAGCATGTAGGGTACAGGATACAGGATATACGATCTGTTGACCCGTATCCCAGTCGCTGGCCATTTGGGTTGCTTCCCTTTGGGGCTGTCAGGAATCATCTCAGCCGCCAGTTTTATCCTTGGTTTCTTTTAGTCACCTAATACCTTGGCCCAGGCTCTAATTTTTACGATCTTAGATTGTTTGCCATCACGATCACAGTGAAACATTTTCAAAAAATGCCGATGGGGGTGGAGATGTTGGCCCCTGATCTTCCCATTCGTGACTTTGGACGTGATCGTCTGCCCATCGCGAAGGAGCAGTGTCAGGGCCCAGAGCTGACATGATGGCCTACTTATGTGCTATAATGTAATTTCCCACCCCGACAAGCCTTCGGGGACATGGCAGAGTGCAGCCAAATGCAGTATCCTGTACTTATAGTAAATAGAGCTGAGTGGTTTTTCATCTAGCTTGTAGAAAAGTGCACACACTGTTTTTCACCCATTCTGAGCGCTCAGGGAGGGAGGAGAGGGAAGCCTGGTGGGTGATACTATGCCCTGCTAGTGAGCGGATGGAACAAGCTGGGATGAGTGAGCATTTAGACGTAGCAGGAGAGACGCTCCTGAAAAATGTGCTGTCCCCCCGTTATAATTCACCGTAATGAGCGGGGAACAAAAGGTGGTGGAGGAGAGCGGTGACTGATGGCCGACACGCCGCCCTGAGCTGCAGCTGGCGCGGCTCCCGCTGGCGAAAGGCATAATGTATTATTGCTCCAGGTCACATCGTGGTAAATGAACACTTACGGCCGCTATGGCAACTGGATTGATGATCGCAGCTACCTCCGGACCAGCCTGGCCCCGCGTTACAAGTGAGCACGTGCGTCCCTGCCGTGCTCCAGTCGCGAGAACGCCTCCAAGGCAATTTGTACGAACTGAAATCTCGGATGACGGCGAGGCGCTCCTCCCCGGCCCCGCGCATCCAGTGGCAACTTTGGGTGAGGTTCGCCTGGGTGTCTGGGCCTCCCGGAGGAGCGAGGCAGCCCCCCCCCCCCCGCCCCCGTTAAAAGAATACCCAGCCCATCCTGAGAGCAGGACACCTGTTTGTTGGATCCAGTGAAATGAATGAACCCCTGAGCGGAATGCCAAGAGGTCTCTGAGAGAGTGCTCAGGGCAAAGTGGGGCGGGAGGGTGGGAGGCTGAGGTGGGCACCAGGAGCAGCAGTGCCCAGGCCGGGAGTCCGAGGGAGCGGGAAGGGGAACCACACTATTTCAAGTTCAAATGGATCGACTCGGTCAAGCCATGGCTGGTCACTGGACTTTTACATGCTGCATGGATACACTTGGTTCGTTCTAGAAAGCAGGTGATGGGCGGTTCATTTTCTTTTAATCTACAGACTTAGGTTGGAATTTACACATAAATCTTCAGTTTTCCCAATAGCCAAGGAGAAAGGAGCCACCAGTGTCCCCACTGGCAAACCTAGGCAGACTTGTAATAATGTTCTAAACACACTCAATGATCATTTTTAGTTTTCCCAATATTTCATTAAAAACATCAAAATGAAGTTTTCCTCTCCTAGTTTGTATAAATTGATCTCAATACGTATCACATTGAAGGTGGATAACGGGTAGCATTAGTGATGCATTCACTTTCTGTTTTGATGGGCAGAAGATTTACCCTTTGGAGTTTAGATGTCAAGGTTTCTTCAGTCTTGGCACATGACCTCTAAGCCAGACCATCTGCAGTGGCAACGGAGGTGCCATCCCCTGCTCTGTTTGCGTGCAGCATGCAGCCTTCCACGTAGGAGCCGGATGACGTGGAAATAATAATCTTTATTACTTATGGGAAATGGGAAGATGTAGTTTTAAATATAGTTTTTCCTAAATATCCTCCCTCTGAAATTATTTTTATGTGCTGTATGTATAGCTGTGCTTTATACATAAAAAGAGGAAGATGTTTTTGCCCCCAAGAACCAATTTTCTGGCTACAAATGCATGAGCTAGAAAACCCTGGGTTCAGATTCTGCATCTGCCGCTTCTGCCCCTCTGAGCCCCACCCATGCTTCCTCACCAGTGGAGTTGTTAGTGTCCACTCAGTGGGGTTCCTGGCACATAAGCAACCAACAAGTGTTATTTATCGTTGCTGTCTTTGTTATTTATACTCAGAGGTGTTTTCACATATGGTGTTTTCATTGATCCCAATTGTAAACCTCTGACGCGTGTGGGTTTGTATCGTCTTATAGATACCATCCCCCCCTTTACTGATAACATCACAGATGGTCAGAGTGGTTTGGGGTGTTGCTCACGGTCATACAAATAGTAACATAGGTTGGAGCCGAGACTTGAACCCAGATGTTGTAGTTCAGAACTCTCTGGTTGAGAACTGTCTTGGGGGCACCTCGCGGCGTGTGGTGGTACCAGACTCTATTGTGTGACAAACACCCAAGTTGGAGTTCAGGGAATTGGAGGAATCACCAACGAGACCGGACTTGAATGCATTTTCTGCCCCAATGTGTAGAAGAAAGAATTATCAAGGTTTTCAAGCGAGTGGTCACACCCGGTTTCAGGAAATCTGTGACAAGCCTTTCCTGTGCTGCTGGGTATCTTTTGGGTTTAACGAGGCAGGATTTCCCCAAGCTTAGAAGGACTTGGCTTTCCCGCTGGATGAGGGTGCGTCTTTGTTCAGCCAGATCAAAACCTTACGAGGTGAACAATAATAATCACTCAGAGAGGAAATACTCCTGAGCAGCTACCATGGTCAAGCTCAGTGCCGACTACCTAAAGCACTTCCAGAGCGCCCGTGCCGGCCTCGCGTTCTCCTGGTCCCTCTGAGAAAGGCGCTGCAGCAGACGGGCCAGTCTGAGGTCTGGCCCGACTTCTTGGGTCCTAAGTCCAGCTTTGCCACTTGCTAGCTGTGTGCCTCGGTTTGGTTTGGTTTCATTCTGTAATCCCACGTATAGCACGGCATACAGTGCCTGGCACATCTTAAGTAAATGTTTGCAATTATTATCACGAGATAAAAAATATACGACATGCACCCCTCCCTTCACAGAGCGTAAGATCTAACACTGCTCCTATGTAATAATCATACCCGGTCAGCACAGAGCTTTACATCTGTTGAAGGGGTTTTACTGGAGTGGCTACAGAAACAGAGTCCTTGGTATCTGGAGGTGTCTACCGTCTTCCCTTGCCCCATCCAAATGCCTGTCCTACACATTTTAACAGTATAAACTGCTCATTTTTCTAACTAAGAGAGACTGAATTCTCTGCACAAGAAAAAGAGGACGAGGGTGTGTTTCTTGACCATTGGCACGGCATGGCCAAGGGCAGTGCCCATTGCGAAGGCACAGTGGTTTGTATCAGTTGCTCCACATTGCTCTTGGGGATGGCGAGAGCATCTGTGATTTGTGTTTGAAATACTGGCTGGTAGTGATGGCGACAGGGAGGGTAGTGAGGCAGGCGTCCTCACTTCTGTCGCTGAAGAGGCTGAGGGCCTGGCAGGTGTGTAAGGCTGCCTCCTGCCTCTGACCCAGGCTGTTTCTGTGCTGCTGATCACACCAGACCTCTGCAGCAAAGCCACTCCACAGGTTGCCAAGCACCCGGCTAAGCTGAGACCTGGCTGAGACCTCGATTGTTCCAGCTAAGAGAGGGCTGTTATGATCAGCCAGAAGGAAAACTGTAAGGGGTGAAGCAACGGATGTTGCTCCCAGAGATGGGTCTCCCTTTTACCCAGAAGGGCCCCTCTCTGGGCCGTAGATGCCACAGGGAGGGACGTCAGTGAGGTTTGAATCTGGGCTGGTTGTCTTTCTGCTGGAACTTTGCATGGGGACTCTGATGGCTTCTCTCATGTGTAGACTTCCCCATGGCTAGTATTACCATGGTGAACCCTGATGCTGGTTAATTGCAGGGTAGACCACGTGGGGAAACCCTTGCAGGTGACCCAGAAACTTCAGCTGATGATGAATTCAACACCAATCTCGGTTTAGCCAACTCAAAGAGATTTGGGTTCAAAGTCACTGCAATTGTTGTCTTCCAGCCACAGCCAACAAAAATCTTCTCCAGAAAGGGCAAAACTACGTACCCTCTGAGAAGAGCACAAATCGTAGGAATGGCCTGCCTGCCCTGGTCCCAAAGGGTCACATTTTGCTGATCATTTGTGCAGCGTCTTGGTGAAGACCACCCCACCCCCCAAAGCGTGGCATCTGAAGCTGCCAGTTTGGGTCTGATGTTTTATTTATTTGTGCTGGTAGCTTTATGTATGGTGTGTTTTCTCTGTTTGGGCCTCCAGGCTGGTTAAGCAAAAGGCGGGAAACATAAATAAGTAATAGACAGAGAGGGCTGTCCATTTACAGACTTTCAAAGATGACCTGGTTTTCAGTTCCAGTGCGAGCGTTCGTGTTGCATTAGAGTAATATGCATCCGTAGATGCTTGGCCGGTGCGTTTGGTGGTGATAATCAGGAGAGACATATTCATGTTCTATTTTTAATAAAAATTAAGAAACCTCAGGCCACACCAGGGGCCCTTGTTGGCAGTGTGGATAGCATGAGCCCGAGCGGTCCATTTTCCTCGGATTGTATGGGATCACTGTGTTCCTTCCTGCTCTTCTCCAGTTTCTGGTTATTATTAAACAACCCTTTGTGAGGGATTAACTCTGGCTTTCCTCCCAGCGAGGAGATGTCTACACAAAGCCAGACTATCTAGCCAATTGCAGGCAAACGGGTTATTTGGTGCAGCGCAGGAACAAATACTGCCTGGCAAGCCAATTCTTCACTTTCTGATGGCTTCCCCTGGCATGAGAACAGCCTTCTGCAGTGCATGGTGTAAATGCTTATGAGGTCCTTTTATCCATTCATTCAGAAAAGATTTCCTGAGTGCTCACTCTGGGATTCATTATTTCTAAAGTGGGGATAATAATAATACCTACTGCATAGAATTATGTAGATTAAATGAGTTAATATGTGTAAAAGGTTTAGAATAGTGCCTGGCACACAGTTAGGGCTTAGTCAGTTTGAGCTTGGCTGTGGAGTTCAAGTTTCCTAGGTGAGGAGGAGGCAATGGAGCCGGCAGCAGAGGCAGATGGGTGCTTCCGAAAGGTGATTTCCATGGCAGAGCCTGGGGGCAGGGAGACAGTCACATATCTCTTCCAACCTCTGATGGCTTTCTTGGGGTGGCCTAGAGCATGGTTCTCAAAGTGTGGTCCCCAGACCAGTAGCATCAGCATTGCCTAGGAACTTGTTAGAAATGCACATTCTTGCCCGGCCAGTGTGGCTCAGTGGTTGAGCATCAACCCATACACCAAGAGGTCACTGGTTCAATTCCCGGTCAGGACACATGCCCAGGTTGTGGGCCCCATCTCCAGTGGGGGGCATGCAGGAGTCGGCCAATCCATGTTCTCTCTCATCGATGTTTCTATCTCTCCCTCTCCCTTCCTCTCTTTCTAAAATCAATTTAAAAAATACAACAACATCCTTTCACAATAAAAAAAAAAAAAAAGAAATGCACATTCTTGGGCCCTGTCCCAGAACTACTGAATCAGAGACTCTGGGGTACGGGCCCAGCATCTGTGTTTTAACAAATCCTCCAGGTGACCCCTGATGCATGCTGAAGTCTGAGAACCCGGGTCTAGTCTCTTGAGGGGAAGTGGGAAGCGGGAAGGAGAGCTTTAGAAACCCGTCCTCCTCTCTGCTTTGGATGCCCCTGGGCCAGCACGGGGCAGGCACACAGTTTTGGGGAGGTTCCCCACACACGAGGCAGGCCAGGTGGCAGTCTCCTCGCTAGCTGGTCACACGAAGCGGAAGCCTGGTTAAGGCAGATCGGGGCCGCCTGTTGAGCACAGCAAAAAAACCAATCTCAAATCTCCTCCTGGCTTGCCGCCAACCGGGCACTGTGGCCACCTCTGCTGAGGCATGTGGTGTACGCTGGAGTGGTGCTCTGCTAAGCAGGTGTTTCCTGAGCAGAAAGACTGTCAGCTGCAAGACTCCCGTGCGCCCTTCGTCACACTGAGACGTGAGGGAGGCCAGGCGCTGGTCGCTTGTAGAGCAGGAGCTGCGTCTGGTCCGTAGGAGTCTGTGCACACACCCAGAGACATTGCACGGCCAGCAGAATGGGCCGCGCCAGCGCTTCTGTCCTTTCCCATATGAGAGCTTGTGGCCTGACAGGTTTGTACTCCTGCTATGCTGCCACCTCTGGAATGAAATACTGCAGCTGTAGATGATTTTAGAACACCTATCGAGATTGTTTTTGGAATTCATTCATTTGTTCAATAGTACAAACTTGTGTAAACTGGTGCAGTGGGAAATACAACAGGAATAAGACATGCCCCTCACCTCCCACCGTTCATTCAGGAGTGTGCCATCCTTAAGGAGAGATAAGTCATCCATGCCAATGCTGGCAGTTCAGAACAGGCTGCTGTGTGTCGGGAGGAAGATACCAGCAGAGGGTAGTGTGAGAAGTCAAAGGGACTTCCTAAGAGGTGATCTGGGAAGCTGGATGGAGGAGGTGGTAGCATTTGATCTGGGCCTTGAAGGGTGAGCAGAATTTCAAGAGGCAGAAGGCATCTCAAGCAAAGGGACCTACAGAAGCCTGGGGCATGGAAAGTGCACCTGCTCCAGGGAAGAGTGAGCGGTTAAATCTGCCGAGAACATACAAGTTGAGTAATAGAGGAAGATGAGTCTTAAAAGGTAGATTGGGGTCTGAATACCAGGCTAGGGAGTTTGGGTATGATTCCATAGGCGGGGGAGCTCGTGGAGAATCTAGGTTAGGAGATCGGTGCAGTGATCATGGCGCTAGAGGATGAATGGGCTGAAGATGGCATTGGGATGGGGAGGACTTGAAGCTTCTGATAGGAGACTTGCTCAGGGTCCTAGCCCTAGGAAGCAGCAGAATCAAAGCTTGAGCTAGTTCTCTGTCCCCAACTTCATGACTGTGGGAGGCGACCCAGAAGCTCCTGGCAAGAAGGAAGAGTGAGCTTTTAAGTTGAAGGTCACCTGATGTAGAAAGCCATCAAAACTCTCCAGGGCTTTGGAGGCAAGAGAGAGAGAGCCACTGAGTGATGTCTGCTGCTTTCTGCTCCACACCCCTTGGTCTTCCGTCAGAAAGAGCTTTTCTCCCTGTACAGATGAACGCCAGAGGTCCTCAGTAGCCCATGCCAGCCAAGCCCAGAGCATCTCAACAATGCCAAGGAGCCTTGGCACGGGCTGGGCCTTGGGCCAACTGAGTCATTGGCAGGAGCTGTGGTTTCCTGGGAGGTTTCCCAACCAGCGACCCACCCCGCCCATGGTCTGTAGCAGGCAAGATCTGAGGGAGCCGCGATCACCGTGCCGTGGCTTCGGGCAGACGCAGAGTTGCGCATCTCAAGCTGTTGCGTGGAAACCATTTCCTCGCACAGAGAAACTTGGCGCTTGGCAGTGATGGATGAGCAGATAAAACTTTCTTACTTACCTGCTAGATACTTGATCTTAACGAGGCCTCAGTTTCCATAACTATTAATGAACAGTTGTGACTTGAACGAATTGGTGGTTCCTAATGGTTTCTCTTTCTGAAGATCCAGAATACCCCAGAGTTCACAAGAACCTGAGGGTGTGTGTGTGAAGGGACTGAGCAGAAAAGGAAGCAAAAAGAGAAAGAACTCGTGGACACGGACAGCAGTGTGGTGACTGCGGGGGGCAAGGGTGGGTGGAGGTAGAAGAGGTTATATGGAGGATAAATGGTGATGGAAAAATAATAATAAAATAAAATAAAGGGGGAGAAAAGAGCCTGCCTTCCCCTGCCACCACTTGCCCCGGGATCCTGGTGGGAATGGAAATGAGCCGAGTCTGCTCACGGCACCTCCCCTCTTCCGTCTTTACCTGCTGCCTCCCAAGCAGCCTTGCTTTCTGGGTCTCTCGGATTCCCTCATAGTAATCTCCGAAATGTCAAACACCAGCTCATCTTCCCACTCAGAAAAATACCATGCTTGGTTTGTCAGCGTGAATTCAAAGAAATGGGTACTGCTGTGTTATTTTAAATACAAGTTGCCTCTCTACCTCCACTGTTGAAAAAAAATTTTTTTCTGGAAACGTCTCTTGATCCAATATTTTTCTAGAGATTGCTTTTAGTATTCAGGATTAGAAGAGGTCTCATTGGTACATTCCAGACCCTAATTTCCAGCATTTAGTTTATATCGGCGATTTTCAACCAGTGTGCCACAAGAATTTTAAAACATGCAATACCTGACTATTTAGTCAGGGGCACTGACCTCTTCTCCCTTAGACTGTCAGATAAAAATATGACAACAGCCAACACAACAGTAGCCATCTGGTGTGAATGAATCAAAATCATACCACTTTTTTGTTGTCAGATTGGCAAAAAAAAATGTATTTTTTGGTGTGCCGCAGAATTGTAGTGATTAGCTGACGTGCCACGAGATGGAGAAGGTTGGGGACCGCTGGCTTACATCAAGCTGAGCGCCAAGCGAATGCAGTGACTTAGCATGGCTCCCTCACATCGACCCATGCTGATCAAATGAATGTAGCTGGAGAAACTGCCAACCCTTTTGGATCTAAGCTGTTATTATCATAAGGCAGAATGGCTTCGGGAGAAGGCTGAGATCTCTGCCGTTCCAGATCCCTTCTCCCCTCCCTCAGCTGGGGTGGGAGGGACGCAGTGGCCTGTAGCCTGGAAGGACTTCCATCGAACACTCTCTTGAGCAGGGGAGGCACCTTTGGCCCCTGCAAGAGGCACGAGAGCCTCACGTCTTGGCATCACACAACTTTTGATACCAGTGCCTGTTTCCTGGAGGCAAACTATAAGGCCGCTTGATGAAAAGAAAGGCTAATCGAATGTCCGGACTTGAAAGAGTCCAGGACTCTGGGAAACTGGCGGAGCTGGACCTCTGGACACTGGAGCCCGCGGCTCCCCTCCCGCTCCTTCCCCTGCAGCTGAGGGGGGCCCTGCTTCCCGGGAGCCGGAGGAGCGAGTGGGGAAAGCACTTGGACGGGGAGGGCTGTCCAGGGGTGGCAAGGGGTCCGCTGAAAGCCTGCGGGCTACCAGTCCCTTCTGGAATGGGGGGGCCTTGCCTCTGGTCAGGGGCAGCCCCCTCCCAAGACCGCATGCCTCCTCCAGGTGCCTGGCCCCGCTGTAGGCCTGGGAACTTTCTGCAGCTCTCATCAAACACCGTGCACTTTCCCAGGTGAACTGTTTTCACAGAAGCCGAGTCCCTCCTCCGATCCTTGACCAATCATCCCTCCATGGGGTGAGTCCCTCTTACAGCACGACCAAGGGGAAACATCCGTATCCTTTCAGCACCAGAGAACAGGCCAGTTCTGCTTTTCAGGGACAATTGTTCATCGGACTCTCAGCTGTAAGCGACACGTTGGGGACCTCACCTAGGCAAATGTGAGGCCGCTTCATTTCAGTCCAGACTGCTTGTGCCCGACAGTGCTGGTCCCCAGACCAGGCCCTGGGCTCCCAGGTGAGCAAGCCTGGTGGCTCCTGCTGGATCTCAGCCTCTCCAGGCTAGCAGCGAGCAGGTGATGACAGCCACACCTGTACACGTGACCACAGAGGTGGGTGCCATTTCACCATGGCGGCACAATGGGGTATCTACCTTGGACACTTCAAGGAAGGAAGTTAGAAGTCAGTTCTCTCAGTGAGTTGGACACAGTTAACTATTAGGCTGTCTACTTAATTCCAAAGTGGGGAAGGATGGTCTCACATCCAGAAGTGCTCGCAGCATTAGCAAGGGGAGAAGAGGCTGGACTCCTGCCCCTCACTTCTTTAGGTGTTTTCTGCTACAATCCCAGGGCTTTCTTGGAGCATTTACCACGCTGTGCCATCTGGTGCCAAGTCACTTGTGTATTTATCTTCCCTCCCTGTATTGGGAAGAAAGGGACCTAGTCCTAGGTCCAGTCCCTCATAGCCCCGCCGAAGGTGCTCAGGAAGTTGGAGCTCTCTGTCCCTCCGTTGCATGGCCCCCGGGAATGGAGGTGGAGGGTGTGCTCTCTCCCTGCCTCCCGCTCACGGTGACTGAACAGCTGCACCCCAGGGCCTCCCGTGTTTATCAGCTGGTGAAACCAGGGGAGTGGGAGGAGACTGGAGTGTCAGGACTCCGGTGCAGATGGAGGCCCCGCGTGCACCTGCTCTCCAGCCTTCAAGTCAGCAGAGTGCCGGCTTAGAGCTGTGCTGGCTCCTGTGTCGATTTACATTTCAATGAGTTCAGATGAACCCAAACTCAGAAACTCGGCTCCTGACTCACCCTGGCCCTCGTGCAAGTGTTCGGTAGCCGCAAGTGACAGGGGCTGCAGTGTCAGTGCGGCCATCGGACACGTCCGCCGTCACCCGCCGCTCAGATGGCAGCACCGGCGACACCACGAGGCTTTTCCTGATCCAGACTGTGCGCCCCCGACCGTGCGCATCTGAACTACGCAAAGGCACGGGGAGAGGAGAGCTGGTCAAAATGCAGATTCCTGGTCCTTCCCTCCTGAATCCGAGTCTCTGAGGGTAGGGAAAGCTGGGAATCTGTATTTTAACAAGCACTCCCAGGAGGCTCTTCCGTAAACTTGCATTTCAGAGTCTTCGGTCCAGGAGATGCCAGAAGTTGAGCAGCAAAGCTGGAAAACCCCTGGGACAGCAGTTCTGAGCATCTGAGGTGTCTCACGGCACTTTCCAGGACATAGCCAAGAGTCGCGAAGGGAGCTTCCAGACTGGCAGCTAAGGGCACCGGCTCGGTCAAGTCCTGGCTGTTCTCACACCACGTAGTAAATAATGAGGAAGGAGGCTGTCCTGGCATTATCTGCCCCTCTCCTCCTGCAGAAACAGGAAGATGGAAGTAAACGCCCTGTTTCCCTTGAGCACGTTTGAATCACAAGTCCCTTCCCTCTAAAATGAATTTATTTCCTGCTGCCTTCCTCCCAACAAAGACCAGCCAGTGATGAATACCAGACTTCATAGCTTATTTGTCAGAGCAGCACACCTGTGAGGATTCCTGTGGAAGATAAATTTTGGTTTGGGGGCGGGGGGCCTGGAGGAGGAGGGACCTGGCCAGGAATAAATCTTAACATGTTGCACCAGACGGTGAATGAGCGTTTGCCTCACAAGGCTGGCTCTCCTGACAAGGTATGATAAATTACCCTCTTTGTTGACACCTTCATTGGGTTATTTATGGCTCATTAATTGAACCAAAAAGGGACCTTGTAGACCCAGCAGGGGCACCTTACAATGCTCCTCCAGTGGACCCAGCTCCAAGAGAAGAACAAAGGCGGGAAGAGGGGGAGGGGCACATTAGTGTGTCTGCTCCTTGGCTTGAGACACTCTTCACCAAAGAATTCAAGATTTGTTTAAAAAACAAACAAACAAACAAACAAAAAAACCACCTTTGGCAGCCCAGGTGAACCTCTCTAGGGATGATTAGCTGCGCACCTTACTCCCAGCCTGTGCTGCTGTCCGGCATCTTCTCGAGAAGCCTGGGCCTAGCGCTCCGAGTGTGATTGCCATGTTTGCTGTAGGCCTGCCTGGACGTCAGCACGGCCCAGCAGAGACCATTAGAGGACCCGGATACCGCCCTGGCTTGTTCCTGTGCTTGCTGTGGGACTTTGGGGAGGTCATTGATCTCTCTGACCTTCGGATTCCTCCCTTGTGAAGTGAGGGTGTCAGATCGGATGACCTCAGAGTCTTTTTAGTTCTAAGGGATCTAAGAAAACAACAGCTTACTCTTCACTGCCCATCATGTTGGTGTAACGCCTCCATTTCTGGTTATGAGTTAGTTGATTCACTTGGCACATAGTATTTTCTGAGGTCCTGCCCTGTATTCGGCTCCAGGTAGGATGCAGGCATACTGAGTATGTACGGTTTTGTTGTTGGGTTCCTGGAGTTATCAGTCTAGAATGTTGTTTGTGTTTGCAAGAGCTGTTTAGTACTTAAGAATGCATCTAAAACTTAAGTACTTATAGGATAGTCCCTTGTAATGAACTCTCCTTTACGTGACAGTAAGGAACA
Organism: Tadarida brasiliensis; assembly: GCA_030848825.1. NCBI lineage: Eukaryota > Metazoa > Chordata > Mammalia > Chiroptera > Molossidae > Tadarida > Tadarida brasiliensis. Next base: position 193,152,656 of record CM061257.1, on the reverse strand, counting down.
TGAAGTATGTCCAGCTGTTGTGTGTGGAAGACTGTCTCCAAGGTGCCACTGTGGTCCATACGTTGTAAAAGGCTCTCTGTTCAAGTTCCAGATGTTCTCCCTGTTGCTCTTGCTCTCCAGAAGTTTCCATCCCGTGGAAAGATGTTCTGAATCAAAGGAATGGCAGCATAGTTTCATTCATTTATCCAGTCATCCATTTTCCCAAAATTTTATTAAGTATTCACTCTTTGTGTTAGAATCTGTGTTCACAAGATGAACGAGATAAAACTAAAGAATCAAGGTGAGTGCAGTCTGGTGGGACGGTAGATGCCCGCCACGATTATTGAGTGCTACTACAGACCCATTCCCAGGGTCTGCGGAGCCTATGCGTGGGAGCAGAAGTGTGCTTGCTTAGGGGCTTCGGGAAGGCTTCCAAGATCCTTCAGTTGGGTTTTGAAGGCAGGCTGGGAGTTTTGTGAGCAACCAAGGAATGGAAGATGACTATAGAGAGGGCAAAGAATATATGTAAAAGCCCAAATATGCACATCAGCTGATTGAAAAATTGCAAGTAGTCCAGTCTGGCTGGAGTATAGTGTGAAATTAGAAGGTGGGAGGGTGAAGCTGGGACAGGGCCAGATCTCGAAGAGGCCCTTTGTCCTGAAGGCAGTGAGGAACGGCTGGAGATTCATTCAGAGGAGTGGCATGGTCAGATCAGCATTTAAGGAGACCCTCTGGTGCCAGGGCGGAGTGAGCTGTAGCATGGAGCAGACTAGGGAGGGAAAACCTGCTAGACAACTATTACAATCACCCAAGCCAAAGAACCTGTGAGCCCTACGCAAGGGCACGGCTGTGAGGAAGGTGGAGAGCGCAGGACTGGGAGGCCTTGGCTCTCATCTGTGTCAATATCCAACTCGGATTATGTTCTCTACAATGTGTCTCCCACTCCATAAAATGAGAACATTGGACTGGATGGCCTCTAAATCCTGCTCTGACGTTCTGTAAGGATTGAGTTTCATAATGTTCTCTGCAGATAGAAGTGGGAAGAGGGAGGGAGGTGCAGGTCTGTATTGAAATTGAGAGCATGTTATTTAATGATAATGGTTGGAATGTTCATCAGCTGCATGCTGCTAAGGGTGTACATGGGCCCCATAATTGAACTTTACAGCTGATGGTAGGTCAAGTTCTTTGCCCCCACTTCCAAACGCACAGAAAGGGCTTCCTTAGGACTCATACAAAACTGGGGGTTTATAGAATCAGTTTCAGGTGTTATTACCCAGCAACTGGAAAGGAAAGCACTTGGGAGAACTGGTCTACCCATGCTAAGTACTTTGTATCTACTGAATTATGTGAGAAGGATGAGCATGACTAGTGCTAAACCCTTAGAAATCCGTTTCAACAATTTGGAGAGATCACTCTTTCCCTTCCAAGGTTGCCAGTGAAATTTTTTTTTTAATTTCAAAATGAAAATACTCATTTTCCTGATACTAAAAAAGAACATGCTCATTGTGAAGAGTTCACACTGGAAAGAAAGAAAAGAGAAAAGAAAAGCAGAGCAAAGTTGACTCCAAATCTCAAGATCCAGGTAATAAGTTAACATTTCTGTAAGGATCCTTCCAGTTATCTCTATGTATAATAATCTAGATATATTTACATGAATGGGCAATATCACATAAACTTTTATTCAGTCAATACTATCTTCTGGACATCATTTGTGATATATTTGCGCATTATCATTTTTATGATGCCTGGTATTGCTTTCATCAGCAAATCATAATGTATTCAACTGAAAAATCATTATTAATGGACATTTAGGTTGTTTCCGATTTTTCTTTCGTAAACAAGACTAAGAAACATTGATGTACATAAACATTTATGCATTTGTCAAATTATCTCCTAATACAAGGGCAAAGTGTCTGCAAGTTTTAAAGTTTTGCTCCATATTGCCAAACTTGCCCTTTGGAAAGATTTACCAACATACTTAAAATGTAATTTAACGTCTTGTTTTATTGGAAAGCCAGTGTTCCAAGGGATGGGATTGGGGCAGGATGGAGACAAGGAGAAGTCTGAGGTCTGCCCAGTGACTCTGTATTCCCGAGCACTGCTGACTTCATAGACCCGGTGGGGGTGTGAGACTTTGCCAAGGGCTCATGGAAGTTGTAGAGAGGGTGCCAGCTGATGCCAGATCAGATAGGGTGCCTTCCAGGTGCTTCTCTGGATGGCTAACCCTGGATCTTGGGACATTTGGCTTATGAGTAGTGATGTGTCACTAAGTATGAGAAGTAGGAGAAATGCAGGTGTGGCAAGGTCTCCAGAAGCATAGATGCATACCTGGCTGGAAAGCTGCCTTCTCCAGGCCCCAGCACAATGTTCTCTGGTTCCTGATGTGGCAACCTTCTCTCCTAGGTGTTCAAGAGCAGTTTCAATTCAGTATACTTCATCCTGCTGCCTTCCACAGTACCTCCATGCAGATCAGACCATCCAGGCCAGATAGGGCTTCAGCAGACTTGATCACTGCTTGGCACCATGTGATGAGTTAGAGTAGAATTCCCCAACTGTTGTGTTTATATTCATGACAAGCACAGAGTTCCCATCCATTTGTTCATTGCTCGTTCATTCAGAAATATTACTAAGAATGTATGTTATTACACTGAGTTGGGCACTGAGCAGAGACACAAAAACAAGTAAGGATTTAGAGGTTCAGGACATTTTGAGCAAGAAGGAATCCTGCCACTCATCAGGACCAATCCCCATGTTCCTGTTGAGGGAACTGAGGCCCAGAGAAGCGAAGTGCTCCATCTCTGGTGGCCAGTCTCTGATCACTGCCCCAGTCGGGGGTAGAGTCCTTTTCCTGAGTTGTGGAGCCCTTGGGCCAAAGCTCCACATGGGCCTGTCTGGGGATGGCCTGGACTCCCCTCTGAGGGTAGCCAGTCCTGCAGGGCCAGAGCCTATGACTGGGCCATACAGAGACTGTGTTGTTGGTACTGTGGGATCCTGGGGGTGCAGGAGAGACAGAGCACTGCTTTGTGGACCCTAGCGATGTGTGTAACTCGACATCTCTGGGCTGGCCTCGCTGGTCCAGGTATCTCCTTTAGGTGTGAATGTGGGCGCATTGAAAATGCTCCTTTGGAAGTTGATCCTCTTTAGAGGATGGACAGTCTGAACGTGACAAACTCTGAGCTGGGAGATGTTCCAACCCTGAGAAACTGACAACTTGCAAAAAATGCTATTGAGAGAGCATTCTAGAATGTGGCTGCAGCTAGGATCCACCTGCCAGGCGTGATGTGGAGGAGCTTTCTGAATGGTCAGGTTGCCTCTGAATCCTTACAGAGCCTTTTTACCACATCAGCTGGCTCCTTCCCTGTGCCACCCTGTGCATTACTGCCTTACTAATTAATTTTACTGTGTATCTGTGCTTTGCTAATTAATGAGAGATCTGAAAATGGAAAGGTTAAGTGACTTGCCCAAGAGCTAGCAAGAGACAGAGTTGGGATTTGAAATCACTTTTCTGACTTCAAGTTCCGATCTTTTCCCAGGCCTGCCTTTGTGGGCCCCTGGGCGCGAACACTGCGTGATCACGCGAACGGCCAGCTGAGGTCAGGGGGAAAGAGACCTCCCTGCATGGAGACTGGGAGGTGGGCTCGGAAAGACTCTTTACTTTAACCATCTGTTCTTGCCACAAAACCTTAATTCCTTTGTATCTGGAAGCTTTCTATTATTAAGAATTCCCTCTCAAAATACAGCTCCCCACTTTAGTAAATTAAACATGCAACCGTATGAAAAAACCATACGCATTCTATTTCATTAGAATTCGAATAAAAAGCAAAGGATAAGAATGGACTGGAAAGGAAAGGAATGGTATTTGTATTCCATTGAAAATAGAATTTCATAAAACAGTGAGTAGAAGTATGATTATGGATACACAAGACATATACTTGCCCGGCCAGAGTTGGTTGAGCATCGTCCTGTGCACCGAAAGGTTGCTGGTTTGATTCCCGGTCAGGGCACATACCTGGGTCGCTGGTTCAATCCCCAGCTGAGGCACATACAGAAGACAACTGGTCGATGTTCTCTCCCACATCGATGTTTCTTTTTCTCTCCTTTCCTCTCTCTAAGCATGTCCTCAGGTGAGGGTTAAAGAAGAAAAGAAATATATTCATATATATATATGAAAAAAATCTAGGCTCTACCATTTAAAAGGCCTATAGAATGTGGCAACTTCAGTCTTCCTCTTTATTCCAATCTGTATCTTCATGTTTTTGTACCATGAGCATGTATTTGTGGCTGTGATGTGCAATAAGATAATTTTTTTTATTTTTTTTTATTTTTTTAATTCTCACCTGAGGACGTTTTTCCATTTTTGTTCAGATAGAGTGGGAGGGAGAGAGAGAGAGAAACATCGATGTGAAAGGGACACATCAAGTGGCTGCCTCCCGCACGACCCAACCAGGGCCGGGGACAAACTGCAACCGAGGTACGTGCCCTTAGCGGGAACCGAACCCGGGCCTCTCTGGACTGCAGGCCGACGCTCTAACCGCTGAGCCAAACCGGCCAGGGCAAGATAATTTTTTTAAAATTAGGAAACCATCCCAATAGCTTCCTTAGTTTCAATGAGTAACAGAGGGCAGAATAAATATAACTCAACACTCCCCTTCCATTCTCCCAGTACCCATAGGGGTTATAATGTAAGCCTCTGAGAAGTCATCAGCCAACACCGTTAGGAGATGAGTTGCCAACAAGCTAAGAGCCAGAGTACGTTTCTTCTAGAATGGGATCATACACAGGGGGTCTGAGATGGATGGCAGGAGAGAGAGGAGCAAGTCCTGGGGTGAATTTCACCACTTGGTGAGTTTTCAGTGGGCTGACCCTCCCTGTGCTCACTTCTCCCTGTGCTCATCTCCTGAAACACGGCACCCTTCCCCACCCCTAGTCATGGCCAGTCATCTAGCTCTGTTCACAGCAGAGTCGGACATGGACCAAGGGGAAAGAGAAGCCTTCTTCTCACTCCAGCTTCCAGGGTGACTTGGTTGAACCACGTGTAGCTCACAGCAGACCAGTGGGTGAGTTAGATGGGAGGGTTCCTTCTGGCCATCCTGTGTGGGGTTGTCGCTGCTGTGAAGTGTGGTGGGGACACAGGGCGCAGAAGGTATAGGGCGACTTGCACACCAGGCTGTGTTGCTATAGAGTGCTCTGAGGGCCATCGGCTAGTCTTTAGATATAAATTAGTAGATGAATCAACACAGAAGAGAAGTAAATACATTCTAGAATTGGGGACCCTTTTTTAAGAGTTGGAAGAGACCGTAGAAATTATTGGAAGCCCACGGAAGTTAGTGGCTGGTCTCAGGTCACCCCAGTGGTCAGAGGCCAGACTGCAGAGCTCCAGTTCCCAGTCCATGCTTTCCCTCAGGCTCTGCTCACTCATTCACTCGTTTATCCCACGTGCATTTAAAAAACTGTTCTTTGTTTATTGATTTTGGAGAGAGGAAGGGAGAGGGACAGGGAGAGAGAGATAGAAACATCGATGAGAGAGACATCGACTGGCCATCTCCTGCATGCCCCCCACTGGGAATCGGGCCCACAACCCCGGCATGTGCCCTGACCGGGAATCGAACCGGTGACCTCTTGATGCATGGGTCGAAGCTCAACCACTGAGCCACACCGGCCGGAGGCCACATGCATTTTTTAAGGGCCGACTCTGTGCTGGGTGCTGTGCTGGGATGGGGAATCCACAGATGAATGAAATGCGGGCCTCCCTCAGGGCACTCACGATCTAGGTGGAGGAGACAGAAACATCTGCTGATTAGTTCATAAAGTGCAGTAAGATGCCCCCGCAGTCCAGGAGACGATATGCTTTTTTAAGGACCTGGCACAAGGGAAGACACTGCTTGGGCACATGACCCCGCCTCTGCGCAGACTCAGAAACCAGCATCCAGGCTGCGAGCTCACACAACAAGGATGACACGACAGAGCGGAGGAGAAGGTGCACAGGGCAGCCTGCACCTCAGTGTCAGCGGTGTGTTCGTGCGAGGAGCTCCAAGCGCTCGCTCATCTGCAAGGCTGCGGCCGGCGGACGGCACCTCGCCTGTCTGCCGGGAACTGCCCTGGACGTGTGTGACAATAGTCGCTGTTCTCTCATTTGTATTGAGTCTTGTGGCCAAAGGTCTGTCCTTTATTGTGTTAGATCTAGTTTGACAGTGACAGCAGCCATCCATGGTTCTAAAGAGTGCAGAGAGGGCTACAGACAGAGACTCTGTGTTTCCAGGAGCCTGTAGACAGCATTCGCCTGCGTTCTCCACAAAGGAGTCTGATCGGGGGGTAGAGGTCAGACGGCCTCCCTGCCCATGGCCTTGCGGTTCGTTAAGAGCCTAAATGCACGAAGAATGAAGTAACACACACCAGTATTACCTTGGTAGGATCTTGTTTTGAGAGAACCAGTTATAAAAAGACATTTTAAAGGCGTTCGGGGAAACTCGATAGGTTGCAATAGTAGTTAACAATAATGGTATTATGACTGTGTTTCTTAAAAGAGCTATTTCTCAGAGATGCAAGCTGATCTATAGATAGACAGCTAGATAAAATATATATACTTTTAAAATATACCTTTGTTGGTGGTTGAGAAGACAAATTTAGATAAAACAAAGTCGGCCATAGGTTGATAATTATTGAAGTTGATTGATGAGTGCATGGGAGTTGGTTATACTATTCTCTTTTGTTATGTGTGTATTCCATAATTTCCATATTTAAAGCAGTTAGATAATGAATGACTATATATCAAGGAGCTACCATGTGTCAGGTTCAGGGCTGCGTGTTTTCTATGCAGCCTCTTATGTTCTCACAACATCCCTCTAAGTGGATTTGTATTATGCTGATTTGTCCTATGAAGAAGCTGTATTGTCAAGTGAATCCCAGAAGTCACCCAGTGAGTGGCAGAGCTGGGAATTGAACCCTGATCTTGTTCTTCGACTGAAGTACAACACACATACAGAAATGTGCACAAATCCTATTTGTACAGCTCAGTGAATTTTTATGTGACCACGTCAAATAACCTTGACCCACATTAAAACATGGAATAGTACCAGCATCCTTGAAGCCGCCTCATGGCCTTGCCAGTCACATTCCTCCTCAGAGGTAACCACTATCTCGACTTCTGTTACCCTAGATGAAACAGGCCTGTGTTTTACAGAAACAGAACCATACTCTTTCACATACGGCTTCTTTTTCCTCACATTGTGTGTGAAGTTCATCCACGTTGATGCCTCTGACAGGTTGTGTATTTCATTGTTGTGTATTTCATGGCAGAAATATGCCCTAGTTTATCCATTCTGTTATTGATGGAATTGGGAGTATTTCTACCTGGGGGTTATGAGTAGTGGGTCTGGGAACATTCTGATGCGTGTCCTTGAGTGAACCTATGCGAGGATTTCTGTTGGATGCGTTCCTGGGGGTGGGATGACGGGCACAAGGTGAACCTAGGTCAGGAGCTCCAGTTTTCCTCTTTCTGTTACATCACCAGTTCTCTCAAAATAGATGAAGAAACTAACACCTTTATGTGATTGGCTCTGTAATACTGGTGAATAACATGGGGTCCTGGAGGGCTTCGAGGATGAACCAAGATTGGAATTTGAGCCTAGAATATTCTGGTCCGACATTGATGAACCCCAAGTCCCAATCCAGACATTCGGTGCTTCACAAATCTTCCTTGCAATAAGTGCAGTGCAGGAAAAGCACTCTGAGTGTCCTGCGTCTGTGATTTAACATAATAGCATGTCATTCCAGGACACCAAAAATCATAGAGAAATATGAATACTGTCATCAAATCCATCAACAAAATTCATAAAATAAAAATTTTAATAAAACCCTTCTTGACATTTAATGCACTTGAAGATGTGTCAATAGTATAATGATGGTATCATTACCATTTCATTTTGAAGGATGAAAAGTAGCTATTGTAGTAGCTCATGGTTAACGATGAACCCCATGGGATGGGCTCCTACCCTTCATGGGGTGCGTCATCCTCATTCTTCATACCTGTACCCCCAATCTGTTCTTTCCGGGAGTTCAAGTGGGGTGCTGGAAAAGCTTGGTGACCTTAGGTCTAAGGTAGACCTAAAACGGGTGGCCAGGTGACGGCAATTGTCTGAGGATGTGGGTGATATGGAAGAAGAAAAAATATATATGTATATGTATTGGCTTCAGATACAAATGAAAAAGGATTCAAACCCATCTCTACTTATTATTTGACCTTGAAAATATTGCTTGATTCTAAGCCTCTGCTTTCTTATCTGTGAGAACAAGGATGACAACATCAATTTTAGAGAAAATTAGAAAAAGGTTAACCAGAAAGATGATAGAGATGAATGATAAAGTGAGAGAGAGAGAGAGAGAGAGAGAGAGAGAGAGAGAGAGAGAGACCGTGCACCTCACCAGGCACACTGCTGCCGTCCAGGAAATGTCAGTGGCTTTTCTTTGCTGTTTAGCAAATGTGTTCCAAGTTATTCTAGTTCTCTCACCAAATCACACAACTCCAAGGTCTCCAGAAGCCTTTTATTCCTCCCTTGACTCTTCCGACGTCATGGTTAGTGGGGTGAGAGGGGGCTTCCGCAGCCGGGGTGGGGCCGAGAGAGGAGCTGGCCTCTTCTGTCTGCCGTCCCTCCCTTTGCCCGTTGTCGTACAGGAGGGTGTGGGATCCTTCCCAGCTGGTCTGTACCTTCTGTCAGACTTTATTTTCTGCGTGGTTGAACCCCAAGGTATAAGATTATTGTGTTGCCCTGGCCGGTTTGGCTCAGCGGTTGGAGCGTCGGACTGCGGTCCGGAGAGACCCTGGTTCGGTTCCCGCTAAGGGCATGTACCTCGGTTGCAGTTTGTCCCCGGCCCTGGTTGGTCGTGCGGGTGGCGGCCACTCAATGTGTCCCTTTCACGTCGATGTTTCTCTCTCTCTCTCTCCCCCTCTCTCCCTCCCACTCTATCTGAACAAAAAATGAAAAAATGTCCTCGGGTGAGGATTAAAAAAAAAAAAAAAAGATTATTACGTGTTTATTGTTATTTATTGATGGGTGATAGCCCTATCTCCATCCAGAAATTTTATAATAAAAATGCAGGTACCAAAACATTTCAAACAATATACCTAATGCAAAAGCAGGTATCAACTGAAGGAAAGGGAGAGAAAATTATAATGAAAAGTTCTGCCTGAGGAAAATTTGAGCAAACAAGCACTAAATGTAGCTCTCAGCTCCCCAGCAACCGGGTAGAAAAGGGGGAGTCATCGTGAACAGCGGAGTTCTCATTGTCTCCTAGGAGGAGGCATTTCAGGCCAGGAGGAACACACATCTGCCTGCTCCTGACCCCCTAAAGGTATTTGGATAAGGTTATTCAACAAGGCAAAGAAAGAAAATGAGCCCAGAGCCGCTTTTCTGATGGAGGCACAGGCACTGCCCATCGGGCTGTTACTGAAATTAGCCTCCTCTCCTCCTCGTGAAGGACTTGCTGTATGGAAAATCGCCTGCGTGTGCATTCAGGGCCTGGCTCTGCCGCTGATGTGCTGGGTGACTTTGGGCCACACATTCACCCATTTGTGCCCTGGGTTTCTCCTGTGTTAACTGAGGGGCCCGTGCAGTCCTAAGAACCAGTGGTTCTCTTACTCTGTCTGTGCCAAGCACAGAGCTCCTGGAGAGCTGAGAGCCCATCACAGTGTTTGGGGTTTCTCCTCCCGTGCCTGGTGCTGTCCAGTGAAAATAAACAGCAAGAATAGCCCAGAGGATAGCTGGAGGGGATGAGGATGAAGGGACAAGGAGAACAGTCACCAAGAAAACCAGCCTTGGGACCTGTTCTGTTTCCTGGGGGTGGCGCGTGCCCAGTGTGTGTTATATGAGCTGCACCCCTAGTGAATGGAATCCACCGTCTTCTCTCCTTCTGGCCTCCTTTCCACAGCGTTCATTTTCCTGGTCCCCACACGGCAGGCAACCAAGCAGTCAGTTAGCCCCCACTCCTGTGCCCCTCTGCCCAAGCACCCTCTGAGCGTCCTCACTGTTCTGAGGCGGGCCCTTCCCGCCTGCGCCCTGGCTCAGCAGAGGTGGGGACCAGGCTGCTGCAATGCAGCGTGTGCACGCTTTGCTCGGGCTCACCTTTCTGGCCCCTCCCTGTCACCACGGCACCCGGACATGCCCAGAAACAGAACCAACTGGCACAACTGCACCCTATCCTGTCAGGAAGAGAAATTGAAAATATGTTCCGGATATCTCCAGGGCTCCTGCTTCTTCTGTCCATGGGAAATGGAAAGATAGGCCCTTACATAACCACCTCTCTTGCAAGGCCGCAGCGACTCGTCATTCATGAATGGGTGATTCCGAGGCGGTCCGAGGTTGGTAAACATGCACCTCCAAAGTGCTTCGTTTCTACCTGGCCATTCCAACTTAATTACCATGAAATTATATAACTGCAAATTATCCTGCCAGGTGAATAGTATAAATGTGTTCCTGCTCTGTGATAATCAAGTTCAATGACATGGCTGGTTAATTAGTAGCCATTGGAAATTCACCGATGGGCTACCAAAGCAAAGACTTTCTCCTGAAGAGGGCAGACGATGGCTGGAGTTGGTTCGGGTTGCGTTAGCCAAGGCCTCAGTGAAGGCTTTGATGGTGCCTGTCTCTCTTTTCTCCTGGTCACTGCTGTTGAAATCTGGAGAGTGAGCTTCCGTGGAGTGGCCAGCGAGAGCGCCAAGAATGAAAGCAGAACTTGGAGTCCAGAGATGGGCTTGTGGCGTGACTGTGGGGCGGCACTGAATTCCCCTGTGCATCCGTGTGTGATGCTGGGTGGTGGTAACACCCGCCTCCTGGGTTGCTGCGAGGATTACATGGGGTGATGCACGGGAGGTCCTCACCCCTCTCCACGGTTAGCTGTTATCGTTGACCAGGCTCGAGAGGAAGGCCCAACTTCTAAGGCCACGCAACGTCTGTCCTCCAAGGGCCGGGTCTCATTCAGTAGGGTGTGAAGCTCTGTCAAAGCAGAGACTGTCACGCTTTGTCACTCGAGGATGGCAGATTGAACCCAGCTCTGACCTTTTGCCATTTTCTAAAGGGAAATTATAATCCCATTTCCATCAGGAAATGCGGGGTGATGCTTCAGATACGTGAGAGGAAGGGATTACACCCAAAGAAATTCAACTTCTGAGAGATTATGTTTTCTGCCCTTGAGCTGGGACATAAATCAGCCGAGAGTAAATAGACTCGTAGCAACTCCAGTTTTGCAACAGGAGGGCTCTGGCCCGGCAACCAGGGCTGCCCACAGCCAACTGTTCTGACTTAGTCCCAGATAGCTCTTCTTAGGGGCCTGTGGGTGCCTTACCCAGGCAGGAAAACCCGGGGGGAAGGAAGTGGGACAGCACCCCGCAATTTCCGAGGAGCGTCTGCACTCGGAGGACTTTCAAATACAATTAGAGCCAGAAAGTCCACTTTCCTGAAGACAGAACAAAGTCACCACTCAGCTTGCTTTTTGATGTGTGTAAGGGCTGCACCTTGACAAATAGAAAGCTACTTTCGGGGATGATAGATTTATCTCTCAAAGGACTGCTAAACTTGTAACCATAGTAACAAACAAAGCTATTACATAAAATGGCTTCACCATGTGAAAGCAATAATTACATTAACCTGATGGGAAGAAAAAGGAGAAGGAAGTTTGATCAATGTGGAAGGCACCAGTAAATTGGATTGAAAATGCATGACATTTTCCTAAATTACATCTGTTTGGAGGAGGGGCCGCCGCCCAGCGCAGAGGAGCAGGGATGACATTGGGACAGGCCCCACCAGGTGGCAGTATGCAGAAGGGGTTGAAGCTGCCCTTCTGTTGATGGGTTTTGGGCTCTGGAAACAGGCTTAGTACTTCGTCAAGGCTTGATATTGAAGCACCATCCCCTCCTATCACCGATTCATTAGGGAATTTCTCTGTCAACACTAGATGTGGGAATGGCTCCAATTGGATTTTATTAAAGAGCATGTTGGTTGAGAAATATTCTAGTTGCAATAAGCAGTGTGTGCTCAACGAAACATCAGCACAATCTGATGAGGCCTCGAGTGTGTGATATAGATCAGCACTCCCGGTGCATCGAACCCCTGAATTTCTACGCAGGTCACTCCCTCTGAACACGTGGGTCCCAAACGTAGCTTCGCATTAGAAGCATCCAGGAGACTTTAAAAAGTACTGGTGCCCGGGTCCCGCCCTTCACCATTTGACTTAATTGTAGGTAGCATAGCTTGGGCACTGGGATTTTAAAAATTCCTCCAGGTGACTCAAATGCCCTTGGTGAGGATTGAATGGGTAGGGAGCTATTTATTAAGATGGAGCCAATGTGAAGTATTCAGAGTTGGCATCTTTGGGGGCAAAAGGAGTTGGGGACTGAGTTTCTCATCAACTGCTTTCTCTTTTAGACGAATGGGTAAAGCTGTTCAATGATTCTAGCTGGAAGTGCCACCCTGAGTATCAGACTGTCTGTGCACTTCTCATAAATGTCCGGGACACTGCCCCCGTTTCTCGCGGGTTGTGAACCTCAGAGACGCAGCCTCCTGTGAAGTCCCTGGCCAGTCGGATCTGTTCCTGGGCAAGGCCGGGAGGGTTACACAACACAGACACAGCGGAGGGAATCTTCACATCAAGCCAGATCTTGTGTAATTGGACCCAATCAGAGACACACACCGGGACAGCCCTGGGGAAAATGTGAAGTAGGCAAAACTGCCTTTCCTCCCCTCCCTCCTGCCTCCCCTCCCTCCTGCCTCCCCTCCCTCCTGCCTCCCCTCCCTCCTGCCTCCCCTCCCGCCACCCCCCAGGGCCCCGCCCAGTTTTCCTTCCACTCAGTTTTAGATGTGCTGTGTTGGTGAATGCAGTAATGGCTTAATCAGAGAAAGAAACTCCCCACCCCATCGAGTGTGGAGCCCTCATCGTGTGCTAGGGAATACCGAGCTTTCTCCTACTCGGTTTCACGGCACATTTGCGTGGAAGCCATTATTATCTCCGTTTTATAGAAGGAGGAACCAAGGCATGAAGACGAAGACATTAAATATCTTGTGTTTGGCCCCAGAGCTAATAAGTGGCAGAAGAGGATTTGAGCCCACATCCGAGGGAGTGGGAACTCCTAACCCTACCTTAGGCTGCTTCCTTCTCCGCCTGTTAGAGCTTAAGGTTCCTCGATTCTCTGTTCAGTACGCGAACCACGAGGCACATGTCTATTCAAATTTAAATCTCGATTAATTGAATTTATATAAAATTAAAAATTCAGTTCCTTGATCACACTAACCACGTTTCACAGATGCAGTAGACATATACAGCTAGTGGCTCCTGTATTGGGCAGTGCAGAAAACCGAGTATTTGATGTAGAATTTTCTACAGTGCTTATAAATAATCTGTCAAATCTTTCGATTTACAGGTAAGAAACTAAGGGCCAGGGAGGGAAAGTGATTTGCCTGAGAACCAGCCCCTCCTTGCCTCACTGCTTGCTCCCTGACCCCATGGTGAGGCAGGGGCTCTGCGCGAGGCTTTGCACTAGGCCACGCCGGCCTCTCAATACTGTTCTCGAACTCTGAACGCCAGGCTGGGCAGCCCTGCACTCTCTGTGCAGGGGGAGCCGTAGGGAGGACTCTGAAGGCTGCCTTTCAAAGCTCCACAAGGCCTTCCTAAGCCCCCAGGACTGTTGTTGCGAAGGTTGGACTGCAGGGTCTGTAGTAGCAAGGAATTATGTCTACGGAGACGCCTGTGCTCCACCCGTGAGCTCAGGGCTGCCTGAGCACTTCCTCTGGGGCCAGCACCTTGGGATGTGTACCCCACCTCAGTGGCTGTGGGGTGTAATCAGACCCCTTTTTGGTAAAGAAGTATCAATACATTTGATCTGGGATGCAGCCCAGGACACATGTATCTGTGTTTCTTCTGGCCCGCACTGAGGAGAGCAGGCATGGAGATGAATAAGACTCTTCTCTGCCCTGTGGGACTCGAAAGCCAGAGGAACACTAGGGTCCAGATACATGCGGGTTGGAGAGAGCTTCATCTTCACAGTTAGATAGATCTGTGTTAAAGTTCTGGCGTGGCCACGTTCTAGCTGGACGACCTTGGGTATGACATGTAGTGCCTCTAGTTCTTCCCTCCTCATTTATAAGTCATGATCGCCATAACCATCTGGTAGGTTCCATTGTCCAAACTGAAATGAGAGACGGGAATACTTGGCCCAATACCTGGCTCAGAGTAGGTGCCAAAACGATGTTAGTTTTCTTCCCTCCCATTCATTTCTGATGGCCCCCCAGCCCCAGAGTCCTCTGGCGTTTCTGGGGTCACTCATAAGGTGGGTAATCACTGTAGGATGTCTGAGATTATAAATCTTCACTGCATTTATTTTCTAAAGGGTGGAACTCCAGGCCTTGGTTCGCGTGGATTTATTTCACTTATTTCCCATTTGTTAATCGTGTTCACGAAGTGCTTCCTAGACGAGTGAGATGTTCAAAGGAAAATTCATTCCAGGACATTTGTGTTTTTAGAGCACAAGGGAAAAGGGCACATTTTATGGGGTAAGAAGCCAGTCAGACCATGAAATATTCATTCACGTTGCAGGTGTTTTCTGAGTGCTGTGTTCTGGGTACTGTGCTGAGCACTGGGATACCACAGTGGGCATGCCAGACAAAATAAAAACGGTGAAGGTAGTTGAAACCACACTGGAAAGCACACCTTTGTATTCCTCGTTGTGGATGTAGCTCTGACTGTAGATGTTCGTCAGCAAGAGTGGTGCCTTACCCTCACCACGCACGGCTGTGGAGGTACAAAATCATTCTCTTTCGCTAGGAGCCCGCCCTCCCCTCGCCTTCTCCATGGACAGGTACTTGGGGAAAGCCCCTTCCCCAAAGCCTCCAGCCCTTTCTCTTGCAGCCCAACACTGCAGTTTACATTGGGTGCTTCCTGCGTTCAAAACAATTTCTTAATTCAACAAATGATCACAGATTGTTCCCTGGCCATGGAAAGCACATTAGCACAGCTGCCTGCAGAAGAAAATATTTGCTCTGCGTGTGAAGCCCTCTTTGTTTCCACGGTCCTCTCGCAGTCCATTGAGTGCGATCATCTCCCGAGCGTCATTTATGTGTCACGTGTGGTGTTGGACACCAGGGCTACCAAGATGAATAGGACATGGTCCCCTGCCCCCAAGAGTCACAGTGTGGAAGGGAGACACACATGCCACAGAATACCTGATCCACCAGCCTAAGTGCCACAGGCAGGAATGCCACGGGTAAAGGCGTGGTCAATTGTTTGGGTTTGGAGAACTATGAGACAGGAGAACAGGCAAGAGGAGGAAAGAGGATTCTCAAAAGAGAGAACCACACGGGGAAAGGCATGCCTTTCTTTTGTTCAGACTCTTTTTAATAGACTCTAGCTCCACAACTGTTTCTTTGACCCCACACAGTAGCTCTGTAGTGTTTGATTTAAGCAGGTTCTGTACTCAACCAAATATTTGCTCATACCCATTCTTTACCCATGTCTGCTGCTAACAAATGCTGGCAAAACACAGCGGTGTCTTTGTTCTAATGTTTGCCTTGAAATAGGGCTTCCTTTCTGTCTTCCACTTGACTCCCGGTGAAACAGAGAGACCTGGAGTGAGGTCGTCATTTGGTGCCCTGAGATAAAGGACAGCGTAGCCTGTCACATGGCCGTCAGGGGGGACGTAGTGCTGACAGTCTCTCAGAAGCAAAAACAATAAGGGGACTTGGCAACCAGAATGGAATGCCAAGGTGTTGGCCAGTTTCCTTCAGGCTTTTCGCGGATAGGTGGGTGTAGGAGGCTTGGGTGGAGGGGCTGATCACGTGTTTGTTCTCCTGGTTTTTGAACTGGAGGTGTGACCAGGAGTTCTCGGTAACTTTCCAAGTAGTGGGTGTGGAGGTGGCGGAAGTGACAGTGGACCTTCCTGTCAACACCAGGGGCCCCTCCTGGTGCCTGAGTACTGGAAGGCTGGGCTCTGAGCTCACCCCCAGATCTCAGCATGCAATTGCTCACAAGGGAGAAGAAGGCAGATCTTTCAAAGCACGGCTGCCCTCGGGTAGTGGGGCGTAATGAGGGAGATCACGAGAAGGGTAAATCCGATGAAGTGTTGTGATAGGCGAGCAGAATTACCTTCCCAAGGTATTCTTTCTTCAATTGAACTTGTTTCTAAAACTAGATGATTGTGATGGCTACTCTACTCCATAAATTTACTAAAAATCATCAAATCGAACACTTACATTATGTGGGTTTTATGGTACGTACATTTTATCTCCATAAGGCTGCTTGAAAATTGTTTTTAATCAAACCTGTTATCAACTCTTCAAACCATTTCACTAGACCCAAGAACATGCAACAGGCATTTCAGCAAAATAAGGCAGGCAGTGGGCTGTCTTCGGGGCTCTTAGTGTGCTCGCTCTGCCCGGTTCCCACGCAGCTAGGAAAAGAATCGGCTGTGATTTGACTTATTCGTTAGTGAATGAGTCTGTTGCCCTGAATTGATTCCTTAATATATTTGCACTTTAAACCTGTCTTTAATTGTAGAATGATTCTTTTGAAGTCCCCACTCAAGGGATTCAAAACCTCGAGGGAAGGAGATAGAAGAGAATTGAAGACAAGGTGCAGCTTGCCCCTAAGAACCTGGAAATTACACCAGGAAGGCAGCCATCTATTGTGTCTATGAATAAAATCAACCGAGCGAATATGATGAAAGGTTGGGCTGGTCCGATGTTCTCAGACCTGGCCCTGCAAACGGCCTTGGGCGCAGAGGGTGTGCCGCAAGACTAGTCCAGCCGTTCCGTCTTCTCCGTCGGTGAGTCAGACTACGCTGGGCGCTTCCGGAGCTTGCTGTGGTCATAAAGACATCCCGAGACTTATAAAGGTGATTTATGTCCGTGGAGAGGAGCATGGACGCCCAGATGTGGACATGACTGACAGGATGAGGGGGAATTTCATTAGCAATTCTAGTGTCACTTCTTTTAACCTTAAAAAGCATTTTGCATCTACCACGATAGAAGCGATGTGGCTCTGTGGACAGAGACCTGCGTGTGGAACTAGCGACCTAGGCTTCTCCCTTCTCTGTGTCTTAGCTGTGTGAACTTAGGTGAGCCACCTAACAGCTCTGAGCCTCAGTCCCCTCATCTCTAAACTGGGGCTGTTACCCCCGGCGACACAAGGTTGTTTTAAAGGTAGGTGATATTCACCTGTTTACAGATATTACAGGGAGTAGTTGAGATTGAGTCAAGGAAGGGGTTTTCACAAGTTAAAATGCTCTACAACTAGACAGCATTATTATTTACTTGATCTTCCCCATAAACTTCAGGGAACGATCATGTGGTTGGTTATTATGTGTCTACTTGATGACACAGAAGGGCAGTAGCTGAGTGACGTGCCTGCCCAGTTACCATTCACATTTCTTGATAGAAATGGGACTTTCTGGAAGGCAACACTTTTAAGATTCGGGGTTAGTTTCCACTGTGGTTCAGGGAATCTAGACAAGGGGATGTCAGCACTGACATTTTAGAACCCTTCCAATTAGTCTCGCGAGTTCAGAGAGCCCTCTATTCAATGCAACCCGGAGTGTAATCGTTTGTGGGTAATAACCTAGCCCTTGTTTAGCTTCATAGACCTGACGCTGAACCTGGACATCCCGTGGACAAAAACACCACTTGCTTTTTATTGGCATGTTGGGTGCAATGGCTGCACACAGCTAGGAAACAATTTTATTTTTCCCCTTTGCAACTCAATTATAAGGCTGAAGGGCACATATAGATTTTTCTGCAGGAAGCGAAGGGCTTTCAGGCTCACTGTATTGGTAGATTTCTGCATCCCCGCCATGGTGAAGGGTTAGCTGCTTTTAAGAGGCAGAAATGCCTGGACTGAAACAAAGAAGGGAAAAATAACAAGACTTCCCAGATCGCCTTATAGGAAAGCAGGAAGCGTGTACAGCGGGGCTTTCACTCCTGTCCCACCCGAGGTCACTCTCTTTCCAGACACTCCGTGAATCCAGCAGGACACAGCAAGAGCCCGGATGGTGGTAAAGACTCAGTTAGGCGCCAGGAGCCCGGCCAGGTCTCTGTCCCCCTCTGACACCTGCCTGTTCACAGCCGCCAGCCCCTGTTCCTCAGTTCTTCGTCTGTAAAATGAAGGCGTGGAGCGGCTCTTTGTAAATGCCCCCTTTATAAATATTCTGTGGCTCTACAGATTTTCCGAGGCCATCTTTCTCTATTAAGTTTGTGTGGGGGGATAAACTTGCAAGAAAGGCTAAGTGGGCGAGAAGATGGAAAGGCAGGAGTAAACACTGGCTCTGGGTGTACTGCTGGGATCAATCGACTTGGCCTGCTAGCCCACCCGGGTGCTGCGGAGCTGGTCGCCGAAGCGTTGACACCTGGCCTGGGGACTTGGCCAGATACTCTTTTTGTTGTTTGTCTCAATCCCAGAAATGTCCTGACCCCTTGGGTGGGTCGGCTGCGACTCTGTGGCTGAGGCTGGCAGAGGTGTCCAGCTGGCATCTGCAACAGAACCCAGAGCAGGTGGACTCTGGGTGCCAGTGCCCTTGCAGTCCGAATATTCGCAATGATGTTTCTGGTCCAGCAGAGCTGTCGATGGCTAGCAGGGCTTCTCGGGACACGCTTCATCCTGCCTGAGGTCAGTGGTGTGAGCAGACCCTCCCCGGCCCCTCCCTGAGGTAGCAATGACAGGAAGTTTATCCACCTAGGGCAAAAGAGAGGGGGCAGCACACTGGGCTACGCGGACTGTCCGAGGGGACATCCTTTCTCTCCTGGGTTGTCTATCTATATTAACCCTAGAACTCTGTAAAAACGGAAATAAAAGTAAAGGAAATAATTCCCGTCTTCGGTACACTAGGCAGCGAGCAGGGCATAATCGCCCCAGTGCTGTGGCATCTGGCACAATATTCAGCTGGCAGAACCACACTGTCTTGAGTGGGTAATATGTTCAATATTCAGCCTGCATTACTGGGCAAGGGGGAGGGGAGGGGCAGGAGGGGGAGAAATGGAAGAGAGACCGCTATAAAAATGATTATCGAATCCAAAGTATTATTGTTGGACTCTCTGGAGAAAATGGCTCCTGAACACACAGGCTTTTCAGTACAGTTTAAAAAGGAACGCCTCTTCTGGTTTTCCATTTATCGTAGCTTCCCCAAGCTTATTTTTAGTAGCACTAATAGTGCCGCCTACCCCTGTACTCATTTTCCACTGATTTTAAAATTTGGTATTATCCTGTCTCTCCAGAGGTGCCTTCTATTTCTAAAACATTAGTACCATGGAGGGGGTGGAATTAGGGCATTTCTGAGAGAAAGGAGCCTTGGATATTTGCATTCCATTTTGATTAGTATTTTTGCTTGTCTCGGTTCATTCTGAATCGAGGGAAAACATATTTAAATGGAAATAAATTGATGTCAGGATCTCTGGACACCAAAGGTCCCACCCCCCATCCCCAACACACAAACATAACACGGTGTCTCAGACACGAGTGTCCCCGTGGTGCTGGGCTGCCAGAGGCCCAGGGCCTTCACCAAAGTGGATCGACTGTAACCTCATCGGCAGGAGGCACACTGTGTCCAGGGTGTGCCTGGAAAGAGACCGCGTGTGTGTGTGGCCTCGGTGTTTCTGGGTGAAGCTGGGGAGTTCTGAAGGGTCGGACCAACCCCGTGCACAGGCTCAGAGGCCGGAACCAGGCATCTGTGAGTGGAAGACATCAAGAAACGGCCATCACAGAAAGACCCTCTGTGTTGATTGGCGATCTGGGAGCAAGATTGTGACAACAGAGTCGGCCGCCGAGGAGTTACAATACTGTAACACAGAGTCACAGACCTCAGTGACTTTGCACAACCTCTTCACAAGCTGGGCAGCTTTGCCCAACTGCCCACAGGAGCCAGATGGTGGGCTGCATATGCCAGCTTCACCTGTTGGCTCCCGGAGTGGCCGATGGTTCCTGAAAGCTAGATGTGGGCATCCTTTTTATAAAGTGCTGGCTTTGTGACAACATGACCGTCTCGGGTCTAACAGGGACATTACTCGGTTTAGTCGTGAGAAAATATGGATGGAAATCTGTTAGATTTCCATGGATGGCTTCTTCTAGCTCCAAGAATTCACAATTAGCCAAACATGTTAGATCTAGAAGGGGCTTTAAAGATCTTTTATCTAATTCACTGCTGTGTAGTTGAGGTCCCTGAGCCTACAGAGGGATGTCACTGGTTGAAAGTCACCCAGCAGGTGTCTTGTATTGGTTGATAGGTCATGTCTCTGGCTCTTCCCACTGATCCCCCATGCCGCCTCTTCCCCTCTCTTTCCAACGCTTCCATGCTGGGTAGCCCTGAGCCAGTTGCTTTACCTCTCTGTGCCTCACCTCATGTGTGTGCAGTGCAGATGATACTGATGCTGGTACTGCTGCTGCTGCTGCTCTCTCCTCCCAAAGTGCTGAAGTGGTCCCGAACGAGCTTTGAGTTAGAAAACTGGCTTCAACCCTGGTGAGCCCTCATTCTGGCTGCTTGGAGCACTCGGAGGCACTCTGTGAACCTCAGTTTCCTTGATTTTAAAACAGAGGTAATGATTCCTAACTCACCGTGTTTATGCAAGGATTAAATGATAAAATACATGCATAAAGATCTTAGCTCAAGTACTCCATGAACGGCCACCACTATTACTGTAACCGTCAACCGTAATAACGAATTAGAAAAATGTAGGTAAAAGTCCTTCACAAATCTGAATGTGTGATTTTTCAAAGAGTAGTTATTATTAACCAAAGCGGTCATACACCCATCCCAGGCCGTTGGTGAGATCCCTGCCTGTCTAGCAGCTGGGTCAGCCCAGAGCTGGGGATCAGGCTTGCTTCCGAAGACAGCTTAAATTACTTGTTTGCCTCGGGTACAGCCTGGCTATTTCTGACATGGCCAGAGAGCTCACAGAGAGCGCTAAGCTACAGAAGAGAATCTACGAAGAAGATTTCAGAGGGGGAGAGATTTCCTGTAACAGTTGTGATCCCCAGCCGGCCAGTTTGATTTCTTGTGCAGATGAGGGTGTTGGAAAGATTGATGTGGGCACAACCTTCAGACCCTGTTTGGAAATTACACAAAACAAATGGTACTTGAATGGTGCTGCGGCAGTTGGGGGGTTGTGTTAATTACATTTGAATAGAGAGATGGTGATAACTCACCAGCTCAGCCCCTGGTAGTTAATTTTGTTACATCCAGGGGAAGATTCTGTTGGGGTCTATGAGTAACCGTGGTGCAATTAGGCGGAGAGAAGGTTTTGTCGGTACAGTTGCTATTGATTAGTATTTACTTTAAGAAGAGTAAAAGCTATTCCCTCATGCCAGAGCTGCCTAATCTGTCAGGGCTGAGGCTCCGTGGTTCCGAGATGCATAGCAGGCTTTTCATGTATTATGAAACCCCCCCAAAAGAGAGTCCAGTATAAAAATCTCCCCAACTGGTTTTAATGATGCTCCAGTAAAAGGCATAGACCACAGCCAAGCTCTCATTAAAAGAGGGAAGTCTTTTTGTAGATTTGCTTACTTATTTATGAAACGCCTCTGAAATATTTATAAATGCTTCCCTGATATTTGTCTGCAAATGCATTTTAGGGCTTTTTTGGTGAAAGGCAGGGGGAGGGGATGGAGGAAAGGATGCGGGTGGAAGAGAAAGTGGTGACTTCGGCACCATCCGTTCTGTAGCCGTGAACCACGTATGCAGGGGTATGGGAATGTGTCACTAGGGGGTGCCCCAAGAATCAGGCAAACTCTAACCTGCTCGGCACAGGTGACCCAACTTGCCTGGATCCCTTAAACAGAAGCAAGGGCCGTCGCAGGTGCTCCGTTTCATTTTCCTGGCAGAACCAGGACAGATACAGACGCTCTTGAGGCTTTCATCACTGCCCTCACTTTTTGAGTTATTTATTAATTGAAATAAACATTATGCTACCCCTTGCCTCAGACCTACTTTCATCTGTTTAGCACCTGCTTTCTATGAAACAGAAGAGCCCAGTGATGACACCGGCGTCTTAATTAACCATGAACACCTCAAAGAGCAGCTGTCCCACCTCTAGTCCTTTGAAAGAAAGCACAGTGGTCCCTGTGTTTAAAAATAACATACAGAAAAAGGGGTGGGGCTGGTTGATCTAATGAACTGTCTTTGACGCATCTTCAGAATTACATTTTTTGTCAGCATGCCCTGCGCTCACATAGCAATGCAAATTAGGGAATCTCAGGTTGCTCTGGAGGAAACCGGTGAATTCACGTCCCGCCCGCCTTTCAGAAAGAGAATTTGATTGCACAGTGACTCGGGGAAGTGGTCCAAGATCAGAGATGATAACAGGGCTAAGACTGCATGTCAGGTAAAAGAAGAGGAGGGGCTGGTGTAAGCTTATGTAACCAAAATGTTTCCAAGCCTTTCTAGCCCACTGGTATGAAGGAGTCTCATTAACAGTAAGACCGCAGCCTCAGGCCCTCACCTCTTAGTGCAGGTAATACAGTCCCTTACAAAGCTTATCCCAACCTCGACATCCCTGTGCGTTCCCAAAGTGGTGTTTTATGTGTGTTTAGGAATGAGTCTGGGCCTCCACTCACTGCTGAACCCCGCTTGTTATTCTGAGCCCCGCTGGTGCCATCAGCATTGGCCTTGCCCGCTCCAAACCACACCACCCTGATTTCTCTCGACTTACGGACTTCTCCTTCTCGTGGTTGATTGCTGGCCCTAGCCATCTCAAATCTTTCATTACCATAACAGAATAGCGCCTACATTGAAGTGAGAAAAAGATTCCTGTCTCTGGACTCATTTAAGAGCTTATCACCTTAGCAAAGTAGTTTGAGCCCTAAAGTGTTCTTAGTAAAGTCGTTTGAGCCCCAAATGTTCTAGAATTTAGTAAGGGAATTCTTTCAGTATATATGAATAGCCCTGTTCTCCCCAAGGTGTACGTAGCCCCTGGAAGGTAGGGCTGAATGGGTTCAAACACCAAGCCCCATAATGAAGAACATCCAGCCCATCCGAACAGCTTCCCATGGGGTTCTGAGGCTGTGGCTGAGTCTGATTGGCCCTGCCAGATTCTCCCACGACGACGCCTGTTTTTTATCCCTGTCTCCTGACTACATCCCAGCTCTCCTCAAGTCATCATTCTTGTCTGAATCCCCGGTGTTGCTAAAGTTCAAGTCTACCTCCCTCAACAAGGAGCCCCTTAACCCCACACACATCAGTATTTAGGGAAGAGACTCGTCTTGTTCCACATACCATGTATCTGAAGCTCCACTCTGCCCCAGCGAGGACCTCCAGATCATAAAGGTAAACCTCAGAAGAGAGGAGGGCTGCAGTACAATCCAGGATAAGTCTCGGGGAGGATAAATGGGCAAGTGGCATAATATTGGCTTGTTTTATATATATTACTGCAGTTACATGGTATTTGAAAAGGTCCTAAGGACATCAATGCCTCGTAACTAGTCTGCAAGCTCCTCAAGGGCTAAACAGATGTTGTTCCCAGCATGGAGCATAAGGTCCAGAATTAGAAGGCACTCAATATGAATGGTGGGGAAATCATTGTAACCCAAGAGTTGTTATTATTGACCTTTCATTTTTCAAAGCAAATAAGATACATTATATATCACTATATATGAATACAAAACGTACCCTGCAGGCTTATCAAGTCAATGCAACAGCAAAGCATTTTATAACAGAGGTTTGCCATGGAAATTTTAACATGTTCGACGGTATTGTACTCACTGCTACCTCATTGAGATCACTGTTATGTGAACCTTTAGACTGGCCTTCTATTTTGCATAATTCTAAATCCAGAGCCCCTGGAGAGGTAATCACCCCTGTAATAGCTGTTGTGTTTCTGTGTATTTCTGTGTGCTCATCTGTGAACTTACTTTGGGATATCGTGGTGCATTCTGAATGGCCAGTCTCCAAATCTGCCACTTTGAATCGCACAGCATTTGGGGAAAGAGTTGGTGAAATAGAATAGTTTTGTCAGTTGAATTTCAAAATGAAGCCGAGCTTGGAAAATCAGAACCAGATCATGTGCCTGGGGCCCAGAGCAACTGAGGAGCGTCATGCAAAGTGGACAGAGCTAGGACTCGGAGGCCACGGCTCACGCTGGGCAGAACGGTTCTGGAAGACATTATAGAGCCTCTTGCCAAACAGGCCGACAGGGCCCATAAATGTGTCCAGCAGTGAACACAGCGGACCCTGCTGGTCTCTGCCAATGGTGCCCCCAGGAACACAGTGTTACTTGATTCACTCTGAAGTTGCAATGAGAAGAGTCCGGAGCCGGATTTTGCTTGTTTCGTGTGTCATAAACCTTCTCCCCGGTGACAGTGTCCACTCCTCAGGACAGACGCTCTACACTGTTGTCTCAGGGGACCCTCCAAAACGACCGCTATAATATTGGGCCTCCGGCTGGAGCCTGATGAATTCCTGTTGACTTGATTTCCCTGGGCTGGAAGGCTCTGCAGCCAGGTCAGGAGGGTTTCTGCATTCGGAAGGGAAGGCCAGAATCCATGCCCTGCATAAAATGCTTTAGATTAGCCTACTTTCCCCCAAAACACTCCTTTTTCGACTTTATTTAGTGTCTGGGAGAGATCCCCAATTAGGAGCTAATAAACCTGAACATTTGCATATCTTCCTTTCAGCCAAGAGCATGTCTCTTAGTCCAGAGCGTCCTCAGGCAGCTGAGGGAGAAGACACCTGTGCCGGGCGGAGGGCTGGAGCCTGCCCCCCGGGGCTGCTGGTGCTGCCGTGCCCGCGCTGAACCCGGCGGCCTTCCTCATCCCCGGGCCCTCTGTTACATGGACTCGGCCTCTGCTACAAGGCAGGGGCTCCTCTTGGAGAGCCGCTGTGAACATGCGCAGCGACTGGTCTGCTCCCCCATGCCTCTGCTCCCCGCCGTGTTCCCGAGCCAGTTTTAAACCACCTTTCAGCTCTGGAGACATGCCCGTCAAACAACGTAGGGGCGAGCCCTGTGCTCCCCGGGCCTGGGCTCTGGATGCGGGCCGCAGATGGACACGCAGAGTCTTCGGTGACGAGCTACTCGCATGTGCGGAAGGGGGACCTTTCTGCATCTCCGGTGAACTCAGAGGAGGCTGACCCTCAGCTCACAGACTCCTCGTGATGAGAAGGATCCCCAGTAAACTGCGTTACTCTGTGGTCTCTGAGGAAAACAAACATTGGAGGTCGAGATTAGTAGATGTTTATCTGTGAGTCCTCAGGACCTTCACTGCAGAATTTATCTGGTGAGCATATGACATCACTAAGCCTAAGTGAACTATTAAATACTGAAAAGTTAAAGAGAAATGCAGTTAGAACCCCATGATAGCAGTTCTGCCACTGTTCAGTGTCTGTGCTGTCCGGTCCCCGTCTCTGTGACACAGCAGCACAGAAAAGCCTGCTTTGAAATGGTTGCCTAGCCTTCTGGTCCCCAGACCGTGAGCCAAGGCACCCTGGACATTGCAGCGAGTTCTAAAGTGTGCCGGAAAATACCTTCGACAGTTGAGGAAAATACATCGACTCTCGACATCTGTCAGACACTGTGTGAACTACTCGCTCAAGGGAATTCAGTTTCACTACTGAACGCGACCTGCCTTCAGTGACGTCACACCTCCGTGAAGCAGGTTGTTGTCTGTGGCTGTGACGTCAGCAGAACCTTGTGGTGCGTCGTGGAGCAGGGAGCGAGGCCGGGGCTCCCTGTTCAATGAGGGGGCCTGAGGACCGATGGGGTGCCCGCAGGCGCATGCCTCTCGGCAGGACGTACTGTGCTCGTCCGACAATACACTGCAGATATTTTTCTTTCTAGTTATGTGTACTGTTCTTTCAAAATCTACTGAAATGTTAGGACATAAATACTTATGAAATCATTTGGGTCTCATTCATAAGCAGAACTGTTAGGTATTTCTTTTAGTCTAGGAGTGATGTAAAAACTTACTGAGAGATTAATTGTGAAGAGAATGTTTGGGAACTTCTGGGTCAGACGGTACAAAAGGTAAATCATCAATATTCTCTATTGAATAGAAGACAAGAAGTATTTATTGCCTGCCTGCTACATATAGGCATAATTTCAAAACTAAAGGCACACACACACAAGCTGTCCCTCTGACCCAGGTGGGGGGCGGGAGGAGGGGAAGGGCAGGAATAATACTAAGGATGTAGTATGTGCCCGGGCCAGATGCTTTCCATGTAATCTTATTACATCTGTGTGAAACCCTGTGGGGAACGTCATATGGGCCTCATTTTATAGATTATAGGATAGTTCCAGAAATAAGGTACTCGCCCACTTCGCACGTTGGTAGAGAGTGAGCAGGCTGGCATCTGACTTAACTCTGTTTGATGCTGAAGCATTCTCAGACTTGAGCCACCAGTGACAGCACCACTGAAATAGCAGTACCCGCATCTCCACGTCTGATCAAGAAAATGCCGTTTTAGTTCTTCCGTGACAATCCAAGTAACCGTGTACTCTTGGAGTACCGGTGTTTATGTTTCCTGCGTTGATCATTTTATGAGCATTTTAATTCTGTAAGAGAGCATACATTTTCATTCTTTTTTCCCTAATTATGGGACTGAGCCATTTCACTCTGCAACGTTCCATTTGGCAGACAATGAATGACCCCTTTAACCTGGACTCTGTCGCTTGTGCCCAGCAAAGTTAGAAACCACCGAAGGGTGCCAGTTGCATTGTGGTTGTGAGGCTGTGCGATGTCCAGGCGTCACCCACGGCAGTGAAAACAGGTCAGAGAAGGAGCCTTCCGTTCAAACTACTGGGGGAAGGCCGTCTTGCTTTTTCCGGGAAACAGCTAACATAATTCGGCAGAACATTTGCTTTCTTGATCTTTGCATAAGGAAAAACAGGCTGCAGGGTGGAAGCTAGCATCACACTGGGCTTCCTTTGCTCTCCTTTATTGGCTGGATTAGGGAGTCCTTAGCAGCTTCTCAAAAAAGAGTTTGACTTTGTGGTCTGACATTTGTGTAACGGATATTCTGTACACACATTCCCCAGATTTTGTTGATTCATAGATTACTCAAAGTCCATCCTGATAAAGCTGTATTAAATCTGGGTTTACTTAGTCGTTTGTTTAGTCTGAAGTGTGGAGAGTTGTTTTGGAAAGTGGGTTGCTACTTGCACCGAAAAGGCTTTTTGCTGACGGCCCCACCTGGTGTAATGACGAGAGGTGGTTTCAGTAGATGGTCCGGCAGTGGCTCAGAGATCTAGCAGCCTGACAGAGAACACCATGAAAGAGACTTAGCTGAAAACTGCCGGGTGATGCTTGCTCAGGAAACTCCCCGTCTGGGTCACTTACCTTTTATTACTAATTTTTTACCCTGCCACTCTACTGGAGTTCCCCTTTTTCCCCCAGAAACTTAGTAATCATGTCATTTCCAATCCACATGTGTGCACTTCAATCAGATAAGAGCTGTGGAGGTACCATGTCCATATTGGGACATACTCTTTGGCTACTGCATGAGAACCTGCTTCTGACCTTCCCAGGTGGCTGAATGCAGAGGTCTGTGCTCCCCATGTTGCGGACTTTTGAAAACGATATATTCATATTTATTTCTCTGAGATCTTGCCTAGGATATCCTAAAGCAGGACAGAAGAAGCTAAGGTTGGAAAATGGTGTGTAGCAAACATGTTTGCGTATTGGCTGCCCTGTTGAGGCTAAGGCATTGCTTTTTATTGCACTGCGGGCAACCCCTGGTGGCATGGAGATGAAACGCTGCTCCTTGTTCTGAGTAGGGTGGACCACCCCCGACCCCAGTGCTTGTTTACAATGGTATGAAGGTCGATTACTGCCCATGATGCTCCTTGCTGGATGTTTTCTGGAACCTCCAGGAAATATCTCTCATGGGCTCATCTACCAATAAGCCTGAGATCACAGCTTGTCCCCATCCCATCTCCTATGTCCTCATATCAGGTCCTTGAAAACTTGATGCTAGATGAAACTTCTCTACAGTCATTCTGCATCGTTGATCCTAGAGCACTCCATCCTCTAGCCTCACGGAGTATTTCTCAATGTGTTTTGCCTCATTTTTTGAAGAGTTCGGCCCTGCCTGCCTTCTTGCCTCTATTTTAACCCTAGAGGACCTAAGCTATACCAAGATTTACCACTTCTGTTTACTTCTGTTCCTTAAGCCTACAACCAAGCCCATGCGTCCAGTAAACACCAGTCCTGCCAAGCTCCGGAACATCCCGACCCCACCCCACATGTACGTTGGAGTCACCAGAGCTCAGATTGAGTATTAGTTCTGTCAGTTACTGATGTTCACCTTGACCAAGTCAAGCCTCTGCTTCTTTGGCCAGTAAAGCAGAGGAAAGAATTCTACTTCATTGTGCTCTTACATCGTGTGTTAGATGAGTTGGTGTCCATAAAACGCCTAGCAGCTAGTAGGTGCTCTGAATTACAGCTTCCTTTCATTATCTTACCGTTTCTTGACTGCTGTTTAAGATCTGTCTGCCACATTTGTCCATCCAGGGTAAGGATAGAAGGAGATAAGGGTGGAGGGAAACATCAGGACTTTCCTTTAGCTCAGCAGGGGCCCTATCTAGACTTTTCACAGGGTCTCCTCTCCTTACTGTGGGCAGCTTCGGTTTCCCGTTTGCATGACTTTGTGCTTAAGGGGAAGTCCAGAAGGACTGAAGTGAGTGAATTAAGATGTGGCCCTAACAGTTGTTACCTGTTATGGGATTGAGGAAGTGTTGTCTGGGTTAGCATTATCTACAGACAGACATTGTAGAATGTCCAGGTCCATCTCTTTTATGTAAGCTTCATTTTTGCCATCAAAATGCAATTTCATTGGAACTTCCCCATAAATAAAACTCACAAATCATGTAGAAAACCAGCGCCTCCATTTGGCGCTGAGAAACATGTCTTGAGCCACAGCAAATCTCTCCAGTGGGTGTGGAGCACGAAGACTGACTCTCCCCTGAGCAGTGGTGAATCAGACTGGCGGAAATTTTTCCTCACCCCCAAACACAGGCAGTCGTGGTCTCTGGACCTGTCACCAAGATCATCGCTTCAGGCTTTCCTTGACGTCTTCATCTAACGTTCAGACCCCCTCCACTACAAGAAAAAGATGTGAGGCAGCTGTTCAACTTGATCTTGAGTGAAGTGGAGATTTATGTGTACATCCTGATTACTCATGAATCCCACAGGCCAAGATCTTCAGATATCATTTTTGAGATAATGAGTACAAGGCCCTGATATGTAATCAAGTTAGGGCAGAACTGGAGTGAAACTTACAAAACCGTGGGTAGAGCCGGCGATCAGTGGATGGATGGAGCCCACAGAGGCTGCCTTGCTAGCCTGCTCTGCTCCTCTCTGATTTTTAAGGTTGTTTCTTCAACTCTGCAGTTCTTACTCCCGAGTGACTAGTATTCTCCTTGCTTCCACTGGTGCTCATTAAACAAAACACACACACACTCACACACTCACACACTCACACACCTGGTGGCCCTCTGCCTGGCGATGCCTTCCCAGGGTGTGCCCTGTTTTGTTGTTGTTGTTTGTTTGTTTGTTTGTTTTATCACCTCTGAATCTTAGGAGGAAAATCTATCCGGAACTCACTCTCCCGGCCAGCCAGCCCCTGGAGAGGGAATTCACACTCGTGAGCACCCTGCAGGCCGCAGTCCTCACACAGTGTGTTCTTCCTGTTCATTTACTCCTCTTCCCATTTCTTTATTTTTCCCTTACTTCCTGTTTCTTTATTTACTCCTCACTTCTTTACCACTCCCCTTTTATTAATGAAAAGGCCGAGCCTCTCAGAGGGGAAGGGACTTGCTAGTTCACAGTGCTAGGAAATCATGGCTCCTGGAATCCGGTTGAGGTCTCTGTAGTCCCAAGGCCAAATTCTCTCTGCTATGCAACCAAAATAAAAGGCTTGCTAAATTCTCCACACTCTTACTGATTAAATAGAGGTAATGGGTTGCTGCTCAGAATAATTTCATATGAACAGGGTATTCCTAGCCTTTAAAATGTCTTTTCAGGGGTGAAATTTTAGGCATGAAGTAGATTGGAAAGGAAAATATTTGGGGGTTGGAATTGTGGGTCACCTCTCATATCCTACCATACTGAGGAATAACCTAGTACAGGGAATGCCTAAAACCAGGTCTGTAACTAAGACTTGCTGTATGGGTATCAGGAGAAATATTTTTGTCTGTCAAATGGATGTTTTTAATGAGTCTAATGGTAGAAATGGAAAATTTAGAGCAGTCTGTAGCCAAGGGGGTAAAATCAATCCTTATTCACATGTGAAGGGTTTTGTGACTGTGTTAGCTTTCCATTGATCGGCTCCAATGACATCCTGGATGTGTTAGCTTTGAGAGCTGATGTGAGAACAAAGATCTGGGTGGAAAAAGTGGAGTGTAAGCATCTGGGAGGCAGATATGCAGCGGCCTTGCGGGTCACCCTCGTGGGGACAAATGCCCGAGTGTCCCTCCTAAGCGCTTGCGGTGTGAATAGGTATTTTCTGCACACTAGCTGCAGAGACATGCAGAGGGACCTGTATCCAGCGTGGGAACTGCGGAGACTGCTGGGGGGAGGGGGCACAGCCCAGGTGCTGCCCGCGGTTTTAAGAGAGTCAATAAATGCCCCTTTCCGGCCAGAATTCAAATGGGTGCTCTCAGAAGAAGTTTGGTGTTATCAGTGTTTGCCTTTCCCTAATTACAAAAGACTAACTGTCTGCACATATTTAAGGATGAAGTTTAAGCTCTCGCCCTCGCCAAATGAACACATTGAGCGGTTAAACCCAGAGCAGAGAGACCAAAATGGAAAAAGGTCAAAAGCTAGTCAGAGTATTCGCTTGTAACAGCCACATAGGAATTGATCTCAGGGAAGTGGCCGCACGGGGACATGGGCGTGGTGTGGACAAGCCTCTGAAACACGCCCGCAGCCGTTCACTTCCACGCTGACTCCGCTGTGAACGACAGAGTTCCCATCATTTTATCCTTTGAAAGAAGAGGCCTCAGCCCGAGGAAACAGAGAGCTTGTACAAGATGCCAA
Source organism: Tadarida brasiliensis (assembly GCA_030848825.1). Lineage (NCBI taxonomy): Eukaryota > Metazoa > Chordata > Mammalia > Chiroptera > Molossidae > Tadarida > Tadarida brasiliensis. The sequence continues at coordinate 193,121,690 of CM061257.1, read as the reverse complement.
GCTATTGAAAGCCCTTCTGAGAGGAGGGTGGGGGCAGGGGAAGTACATTTTCTAAGATTTTCTGATACTAAAACCCATTTATGAGTGTGGAGAAAAATCTCTCTGACGGAGGATTTAGCTCTCCCTAATCCTTAAGTGACTTGTTTTGACAGAGCCTTTATAGGAGATTTTCTCAGTAACTTTGGTTCGCTCTCAAGGAGCAATTACTGATTTGTCCTCCAGCACCTTTTTTTTTTTTTTTTTTTGTTTCCTGTTTAATGCATGCCAGTTAATGAACTTCATGTATGTTCCCAGATAGCAGGAGAATCCGCTCAGCACTGTTTACCGTGGAGACGCAGGAACGTTTGGGTTTTCGTGGATCTTTCCTTCTCTTTCTTGCCTCTGGGGATGGAGGACCTGGATTTCATTCTGTGTCATGTGGCCTCCTCAGCAGATTTCTTTGACTCGAGCTTCTGGAAATCGAGCCCTAGTTTCTATTTACACTGCACTTTCTCTACATAAAGACGTTTTCTCCTGCGTGAGGAACGAGCAGGGGGACCCCGGGCGTCTAAGCCTCCCGGTGTCTGCTTTTGCTCAGATAGGCATAATCTTCTCAGAGGTGACTCAGGGAGCTGGGGTGACTGCTCACCTCCCTGTCCAAGGGGCCGTGTTGCGGGTGCTGGGACAGCCCCCCGGCCCTCAAGTCTGTGCACTGGGGTTCCCCACCCTGCCTGCCGTGCCTGGGGGTTTCAAACCCCGCCTTCGATCCTCCGCCTTGTAACTAAGTCCTACCCGGGCAGAGGGGGCTCTTTACAGCCCAGAGGTTATCCAGGTGTGGTCCCCAGACCAGCAGCCTCAGCACCACCTGGGAACTTGTTAGAAATGCAGATTTTCAGGCCCAGCCCCAGACCCGCCAAATCTGAAGGTCGAGGAGCTGGCGCTGCGCCTGGGTTTTCACACACCCCACGGGTGGTCCGGCGGCGAGCTAATGCTCCGACAGCACTGTTCTCCAGTCCCGTGCCCACCTCCTCTGCAGGAAGGACCCAGAAGGAGCCATCCTCCAAAAGAATGACCACCCCCGCCCCGAAAACCCCCAGATGTGTGACTCCACACTCCTTTTGGTTTGCGACTTCGAAAGCCTCATCGGCACAGTTAGGCTTCTGGCCCTCGTTTGCGACTGGGTGCACTGTCGTTTTCTCTCCCTGTCAATGCACCGTGCTCGCCACGGGATGGCTGCTGGGGTGTGGCAGAAGAGATTTATGAGTTTTCACGAAAGTGTACAAAACTCTAGACAAGCGTTAACATACTGCGTTTTAAATTATTCTTGAGACTTTTTTGCAAGCCGCCTGCTCTAATCCTCTTGTCAGGGAGCTGCCATTGAAAAATGATCGCCGGAGCCTTTGCCAGCTTCCCGGAAAACGTCAGCGGTGGCAGCCCTTGGCGGGAGACGCTGCGCCGTGCCCGTGTGCCGGTGCCCGCGTGCACCCAGAGGGTCTGGAGAAAGTGGGCAGCTGTGTTGTTGTTTCCAAGCAGGGGCATTAGGGGAGGCCTCCTGGGGTGGACACAGGTCATCCTGTAGGCACGTCAGGGTTCTAGTGGCTGCTTGGCAGGGGGGTGGGGGGGCACAGTGGACTGTGGAGAAGGGACTGGATTGGGGACCTGGGAGAGTTAGCTTTGGGTCCTGGTTCTGTCTTCACAGGGGGTGTGACCTTGGGCAGGTCTGTGAGCAATCCTGACTTTAGTTTCCTCATTTGTAAAGTAAAGGAGGTTATACCAGGTGACCTCGAAGGGTGCTTGCAGCTTTCAAATTTATGACTCTGGGATTCCTTCTCCCAGCTGCCTCCCTGCCCATCCCTGCCTCGACAGGAGCAGTCGAATGTATTGATCTCTCAAAGGCTGTGTCACCCACCTCTCCTCCCTCCATGCCGCCTCTTCCCTTAGGAGCCTTTCTTACAGGGCTTGAAAAAAGAAAGACAAACAGATACAACAGAATATTCTCCTTTCAGCTGCTTGGAAATTCAACTGCAAATTGGCTGCTTTGATTTCTAGTGGAGGGGTAAGGTGGGCACCCAGAGGGGATGGAGCCTGGGTCAGGCTGCGGGTTTGGTCGTCCAGAAACCCTTCGGAGAAACTCAGAATGGAAACGTGTGATACCCTCTTCCCTCAGAAAAGCAGGGCTCCCAGCCCAGTCGCACTCCCTCTTGCCCTGTCCTCTGAAGAAACCGAGCTGCTAAAAGCACAGTGGAGGTGAGACCAAGGGCAGGGCTGCTAATTGCCACGGAGCATCCTGGGATGGGGTGTAGGGAATGTCCTATCATCATCTGCGATTCGCCTCCAGTCCTGGGAATTCTCCTGTGTTCGGCTAGAGCCGTGTCCTTGTGTAACCTGGCTAAGCAGGTCGCTTACTGTGGAAGCACCAAACGGGGACAGCCCAGGGTGGAGGACCCTTTGTACACTCAAGCCATTCTGGGAGAATTCACCTCAAATCCCAGACTCTCACAGAAGCACGGGTGGTGGGAGGAGGTGAACAGGCAGGCATTTTGTGTTTCTCGCCACGGAACGTCTCGGGAAAGCGCGTACTCGGATTTCAGAAGATGTCCCAGCTAAATTTAAGTCCAGTGGTGACGACTTCTTGTCAGACTGAGAGTAGGCCAGCGTTTCTCCCCTTCTGCCTTCTATCCTCCTGAAGGTGGGACCCACGGGCAGATTCCTTCCTAAGACAGGGCCAGACTTGGTCTGATGAAACCACTGCAAGCAGATGTCTTCCTCAGGAGCGTTTCCGATAGCAGGCGAGAGTGAACGGGAAGTTGGGACAGGTGACTGAACTCCCCCGTCGTCCCCGGCACGGAGCAGTGAGCACCATGTGGAGGGCGTGTTTGTGATCCCGGGAGAGTGGGCTCAGGGTCTTCCCTTTGACCTGGGACACAGGCACTGGCGCTGTGGACGGTGTGGCCAGAGAGAGTGTGCAGGCAGGGACTCGTGGAGGACTCCCCAGGAGGAAACACTGTACACACAGGCGTTCCGGCGAACGGTGTCCAAGCAACATCGTGAGCTCTGTTGCCCTTCGCTGGTCCCATCGCTGTACAATTACCCTCTGCCTCTGAAAAGCGCTCAGGCTCTGCTGAGGGTTTCTATAGTCCAGGCTGAGAATCTTTGGGGATCTTAACGTTTAAAAGGAGCACTTGGTGAGGAACACGAGGCCTGGACTTCCTGTCCTGATTTTGCTGTTCACTAGCCTTGTGACGCTGGGCAGGTGGGTGTTCCCCATCTTCCAGCCTTGGTTTCTCACCTGGCTAATGAGGAAGGTAGTCTGCAGCAGACACAGCAGGTTGTGGCCCATGCCCCGGAGTGCAGGCACTGACTGCAGAATTCCTCCCAAAGGATTCCAGGTGAAGCCTCAGAATCCTTCTCAACACTGCCCCAGGCAGCCATGACCCTTACAGAGTTCAGAGGGGACCCTTCACATGACACCTCTTTGCCGTCTTCCTTAGGCAGAAGCTTGGAAATTGGCACAAGGTCATCAGAGCACGTAGGTGTGGTACTTAACCCAGCCTAAAGGTTTGGGGAGCAAGGAAGGCTTCCAGGAGGAGGCGGCTTTAAAGCTATATCTTGGAAGATGAGAGACGTTATGAGGAGAAGGGAGAAAGGATTGTCTCGGTGCTGGGAGCAGAAAGAACAAAGGCAAGAACGGAGAGCAGCACAGAGCACACTGCATTTTTCATTTGATGGCATGTAAGGTGTCACAGGGGGGACAGCAGGCGGTGAGGCTGGAAAGACAGGCGGAGACGAGATCATGGAGGGCCTGGAAGGCCAGGCTGTGGAGGTGTGGTTTCACTGACATGTCCCGCTAGTCTCTCATGTCCCCACTTTGCCCCCCCCCCACTTGCTGGCTGATGGCTTCTGAGACTATACCTCTCTGCTTCTGCCTCTCATTGCCAACTTGACCTGGCTCTGCCTCTCTCTGTGGCTAACATGGTGCCTCTCATCACCTCTGTCCATGGGACCCGACGAGGTGCTGACCTCTTGACCTGAGGCTCACCCTGGATGCTTGACCGTTCTTCCGCACCCTGAGCAGCTCCCCATCCACCTTCTCTACTTTGTATGTACCTCTTATTCTGCGCTGCCCCTCACACTCTCCCACTGTGCACACACACATGCACACGCACACACACACACACAGAGGCACACCAGATCTGAAGCTTACATCAAGGGCACTTGGGAAATATTACATAATGACAGTGTCCTTCAGATAGAGTTTGGGGCAGTTAGAAAAAGAAAAATGGGCTCATTTGCAGGATCGTGTCAGCTTGTACACGGAAGAGGGTCTTTGAGGCTCTAATGGGAAGGCAGCGGATTCTGACAGCAGAATCCCGGGTCCTTGATCTTCCCAAGACATCTCCCCCTGTTTTGAACATTAGCTGTGGTGTGGGTCCTTCCTATGGAGAACTGTGAATCCGATTCAGCCGCCTCCTTGTGATTTGGACATGAACAGGGAGCTTTCTCTGTCTACTTAATTCCCTTTGAAAGCTTTCCCGTCCCACTATTGGGCACTTCAGAGGGAGCACAGCATTAATGTCTTCTGCTCTGGCTTCAACTTGGTATGGCTTTGTGATCCTAAAATAGATGGAATTACCACGGCAAGCATTGTTCTGCCTTGAACTTACAGTCTCAAGAGCAAGTCCTTCTAAAAAAAGTTAATCCTTTTCTTATTTGCAAGGATTTTTGGCCTGCAGTTTACAAAGACGTATGCTAAATTATTTATAATCCAGGATTATTGCAATACCAAAGATTTCCTTGCCTAACACCCCAGCTCCACTAACATGCCACAGACAGAACAGCCCTCCGCCACACCTTGTCGCTGCTGCTCTCTGCCGTCCCCACGGAGGGACCCGGGAGCACGAGAGGGTTGCTGATGCCCTGACCCCAGAAACACATGTTCTGCAAAGCACCACCCTCCGTGGCTCACGTGGTCATGATTCTGTGGCTCCAGGGGTCTCCAGGGCGAGAGAGAAGCTGAGATGGTGTGGCTAAGCGGGGCACCTCTTAATGGCAAGCATGCGGTTTTCCTTGTTATTTCAGGTCCGTACCCTGCGTTCTTCTGAGAGGAGTTGGGGCGGTCCAGTAGTTCAAGAGCCACGTTACATGAGACGTTTTAGAAACATGCAGTGTTCTAGGCTTTGAGCAGACTCATTGAGCTCCCCGTTTCCCCCAGTGTACAGTAAGGGGGATCAGAGTAAGTGATCACGAAGGTGCCTTCAGCTCTGACATCAGAGGACTGTATACAAGTCCTGACATAACATAGGGACGCGTTCACGGACAGCTCAGACAACTGGAAAATAAGGCGACGACCTCCGAGTTTCCTGGTGTAGGAAGAACCGGAGAATCCCGACAGGGCCTGCCGTGTGGCGTGGGCCCTCCGGAGCGAGTGTCTGTGTGCATAACACATTTTCCAAAACTGGGAAATTGCTTGGTGCTCTTTTATAATCTCTTGCTCCTCGTAAGTCATTCCCAGTTTTCAGAGGTAATCTTCTGTGTTTAAGGTGTTTTCATAGCCGTTGCCATCTGAGAGGCTTGTCGGGGTTCCCGTTTGCAGCAGCCGTGTCTCGACGGGTTTCTGCGTATGAGTCCCGCCGGGCACAAGTCTAACTGTGCCAGTGGGCAGAGGCCAAGGGGGCAGGGAGGAGCTGCGTGTTTCCTGGTTTGGGCCTGTTGCCCTTCAACATTTTAACTTTGAGGCTTCTGTGTTTCTGCCTGCCAGGTAGGCCAGAGCGAAATTCCAGCAGGCCTGGGGGCCTCTCCACGTCCCCCCAGCCTGCTCCCAGCTCACCGGGAGGCCCTGACACTCGTCTCCCATGGTCACTCCTTCAGCTGTTCAGCTTTTGACTTCATACGGCCTTGCATTTTGTTCTCTCCCCAGTAATATGTGCCCAGCACTCACCGGCAAGGCTGCAGGGAGGGGTGAGGAATGAACTAGTGAAGGTCAAATGCCTGAGATGCTCTCTGGCCTGTGGGTATTCCAGAAAGGTTGATTTCTTTCCCTCCCTCTCCTTTTCTTTCTCCTTAAGCCCAGTTTCCTCCTCTGCAAAAGGAGGCTCAATAAAGGTCCATCATCCACAAACATTCAGTGAGCATCTCTCTGCAGGGACCTGTGCGGGGTGCCGGACGCCCTAGTTCCTGCCATCAGGGAGGTCGCCAGCGACGGCCAGGTGATGGCGGTAAAATAGAATGCTCATGGACCACAGGGGACAGACCTGCTCTGGGAACAGGGCAGGGAGTGTCAGGAAAGGTGGCCTGAGGCAGCCTCTTCATCGTAGGCACCTCCTGCAGTGCAAGCATCTCCCAGGGACGTTCTGTCCGTTGGAGACACGTGACCTTTTTTCCTGTGCGAAGGCCCCATTCTCCGCTCCCACCCTCCCAGCCCTCTGAGCAGAAGGAGACGAGTGTCCAGTCTGGCCTCTCTGCCTCGGTGCCTCAGGGCAGGAGGCCTGCTGTCGCCGCAGGAAGATCTGCAAAGTGGCAGGCTCACGTCACAGAGGGCAGGGCAGCTCTCCTCTCTGCTCCCTCGCACTGACAGGCACCTGCCTGACATCTTAAAGGGAAAGAGAAGCTCGGAGGAGAGGCAGAAACAGCAGGGCAGGAAGGGGCCGTGGGGTAGGAGACGTCACTGGCCACACTGGGCCCAGAACCATGTGTAGATGGGTCAGGCAGCTGCTGTTACCTGGAGGCTTGGTTTGGTTTGATTTAGTAAAAATAAAATGTCCATGAGCTGCTGACCCTGAGAAGATGTGTGTGTGTGTGTGTGTGTGTGTGTGTGTGTACGCGCATGCACACACCTGTGCTTGCTCCCACCCCACGTAACTCTTGCATGACACTCATGCGTGTTCTCTCCTCCACGCTGAAAGAACTCAGTAGAAAAACCCACTCCAGAGGTTGGTGACACTGAGGACCCCATCCAGTGCCCTGCTGCCGTTGTTTCAGTTCAGTCCAGTGGCCCCGGAGGGGACGACCTGCCAGGCGTGCCAGCCCCGTCCCAGCGGAGGCCTGGACTTCTCACCGAGAGCTGATGGAGCGAGAGGCGGGTAAAGGACTTAAACAGAAAACATTTGCTCAGATGAAGTGCCGTGATGCAGCAGATGAAACAGCCATGTGGCCGGGGTGTCTGGGGCCAGGAGAGGGAGGGGCTGGAGGCCAGGAGCCTGGCTGGGGAGCAAGGCACGGATGGAGAGAGCCCATCCTGGACTCGTCCTGTAAGCAGGGCTGGGTTATCTGTGGATCCCTTTGATTGGCTGAGAAGGGCTGCTTTTTAGTTTTAATTTGTTTTGAGTTCTCACTAGCCTTCTTCTGTTTAGATGCCCATAAGTAGACTTCGTGAAGGAAGTCTAGACTAGGAGAAGGAAGATGGGTTGTTCTTAGGTGAATCAAACACCATTGCTGGACCCTTGACGTCACTTCCCGCTCGTCCCCGCAGCGGGCACAGGCCAGGCGTGGTCCTTGCGGGAGGACGGCCCCCAGCCGGTCTCAGTGGTTTGCAACCATCGGCCTGTCATGCTCGTACTGTCTGGTGCCAAAGAGAGTGCACTATTTTTAAAATCCCCTTCCCTACCCTCTGCCCAAATGCCAAATAACCACAGACACAGAACCACAGAGAAAGAAATAGATGTCCTCGGAATTCCATCAAATGTTCATGAAAAGATACTTTTTCTATCCGTTTAGTGCTTCTTCGCCTTTTCCTCCTTTTCCTTCCTGCTCCTCTGGTCTTGTCTATCACATGGAGAACGCTTTCGTTCGCTGAACTTGGGTTTAATCCTCGGAAGGGACTTCGATAATGCTGAGACTTCTGAAATTCCCGTAAAAACCCACTTTGGCTCCCTTTTATCATGAACCAGGCGTGCACTCTAGCGACAGCATGACAGGTGGGGTAGGAGCAAGAGAATGTCATCACAGCTGACCAAATAACCGGATCCCTTCAGGCCACGAAGGGTGCACGTTGGATATGCTTTACGTCTCTGTTAAAGATCAGAGATGTCACAGAGGTACTTGAAACATTCTTTCTAATTCCAGCTTCCCCTCTCTCTCTCACTCTCTCTCTCACTTAGCTCTGGCAAAGGAAAGTATTTTGCTGACAAAGAAGCCAGCTTTCTTCTGACCTGTCATGGTTTTCATTTGCGAAAACCTGATGAAGAGCAAGTCACTTCCAGAAGCAATAAGAGCTATCAAGGCAGGTGATTTTGTAGTCCAGGAGCAAAAGAGAAATAGTCACGGATTCTGCCGTTCTAGTGGGCTGTGAGATTTCAGTGGTGTGACCGCAAGTCTCGTCTGGTCTTTGCAAATATTAGAGATTTTTAAAGTGTTTAGTTGTCTTCCGAGTCCATGTCACAAACACACAGCAGGTGTGCCCAACCGTTTCAGAAAGAGACCCATTGTCTAGGAAGAAGTTGTAGCTGTAAAATATATTCATTACAAAACCTGGATGAGGACGTGGTAATTTTAGTAATGTCTTAAGTTCTTCTTTAAGAATTGTAATCCTTTCATCATCCTCACAATTGTTCAGGCAAGAAAAGTTGCTTTTTACATTACTGTAGACCCACCTCAGATGGAGTTCAAAGCTGTCCTTTTTAAAAAATATATGTTTTTATTGATTTTTCAGAGAGAGAGAAACATGGATGTGAGAAACATAGATCAGCCGCCTCCTGCACGCCCCCCCACTGGGGATCAGGCCCACACCCTGGGCACGTGCCCTGACCGGGAATCGAACCAGGACCTCTGAGTTCATGGTACGACACTCAATCCACTGAGCACACTGGCCGGGCTAAAGCTGTCTTTATTATTGACTAAGCAAATGGGCTGAAATATTTTGCAGGAGGAATTCAAATCCGTGGTTGTAACCAGGTGGCCCTTGGCAGACCGACTCTGTAAGGAGTTAACATAGGCAAGTACAGGAAAGGTTCCACAGGACCACCGAGGCGTGGGAGCTGGGCCTGTCCTGTGGGGTACATCTGTTCTTGTTTGTAGGCAAAGTCAGTGCAGTGTAAAGCCTTTGAGACCGAGGTGTGTGTGAGCCCTCGTGAGCTGTGAGAGCAGGTGGAATGACAGATACTGAGGGGTCCTGACCTTGCTCATCTTTGTCGAGTCACATAACTAATACCATGTCAGATCTTCTAGTCCTTTTTCTTATTATTTCCATTCTCAGGGCCCACATACTTCCTTTTTATGCCTATTATTACGGATGTTTAGATGGCCTGCCTTCTGTCATAGCATGTTGTCTGATTTTGCTGGGGAAATGTGATCTTCACATGTAACAAGGTCTTGGCTCTCACTTACTTAAGGACCTTCTGTGTACCAGGTGGGGTTCTTTTAAAGGTGCCCTCTGTTTGCTGAAGTTCGAACAGTGAGTCAGGTGGAGATATAGACAAGACAAACAGTGAAAAGTCAGAGTGTCCAGGCAACGAGGCAGCAGAGAAGCTAGCTGAGATTTGGAAACCAGAGGCCAGGGTGGGCCTGATGGTGCGAGGTCACAGACCGTGGAAGGCCCTGCCTGTGAGCCGGGGCTGTGCTCCATGGTAGACGTTTGCTTTCTCATGTGATTGTCACAACAGCCCCATCAAGAAGGTGTTGCCAGCCCTGTGTTCCAGATGAGGAAGTTGAAGCTTAAAGAGGTTAACAGTTGACTGAGTCATTCTGCCAGGCTGGTGGCAGTGCTGAGATCAGAGCTGAGAGAGACACAGTTTGCACTGCATTCCGTAAAGAGCACAGACTATATTTTTTTCTTATTTCAGATAGATAGATAGATAGATAGATAGATAGATAGATAGATAGATAGATAGATAGACAGAAGACAGACAGATAGATAGATCGATTGATTGATACATATATTTCTGAGGCAAAGCCAATATTGAAAATGGAAAAGCATTATCACCCTCTTACCTGGAACAGACTACCACTCACTGTATAACATAGATATACATGCTCCCCCAACACTTTGGAGCTTAACAGCACAACCATTTTATTCTCTCTCACCATTTTCTGTGGATTAGGAATTCAGGCAAGGCTAGGCTGGGCAGTTCTTCTGTTCCACATGACACCACTTGGAGTTACTTGTCGGTATTCAGCTGCAGCCAGGCTGGTCTGAAAGGTCCAGGATGGCTTTACTTGTGTGTTCAGCAACTTGGCAGGGATAGCTGGAAGTCTGGGGCTCAGCCTGGTCCTCCACCCTCTTCATGTGTTCTCAGGGCATTTCCACAGGCTTCTTCCACAGAGTATTTGTACTTCTTACGTGGCAGCTCAGGACTCGAGAGAGCGTGGTAGAAGCTACCAGTGCCCCTAAAGGCTGAGCCCCAGACAGGTATAGCATCGTTTCCGCTGTACTCTGCTGCTGAAAGCATCACATGCAGCCTAGATTCAGGGAGAGACACCAGCCCCACTTCTCACCAGAGGGAGTGCCGAAGGATTTGTAGCCATTTTTAATGTGCCGCGATCATATGTGTTCCTTCCATGGAATCCAGTGAAAAGTCTGCGTCTTAAGACAGGGCTTACAGTGGCCAAACTATGAAGAAGACAACATGGATTTTTGTGGCCCAGGGTCCTCCTTTCAGTGGTTCTCACCAGCCCCTCCCCATTCTGCTCTGTCCCGAAGACCTGTGCTGGTGAACAGTGAGCTGCCCCTGACTTACGTGACCTTGTGGGGCCGTTTTCATCTTGACCTGGATCTCTAACTGGAGAAGAAGGATTTCTCTCTTGTTAAAGAAATGTGTTTTGGGGAGATAAAGAAGGCAAGAGAGAATGGGTTTGGACAGAGGGCCCCGACAGAGACAACAAACTCCAGACCACTCCCATCAATGCCCCAGTGAGTGCTGGCTCCGCTCCATTTCATAAGCTTTCCACATTCTCCTTTCTTTCTTCCTGTGTTCTTCTTTTCTCCACTCTGACTCATTTACTCTGTCTCCATACACACATGTGGATTGATATTTTTAGATTTGTTTATTTTCTTCAGTCACCCCACCAAGATGACCACAAGTCGTCAAATATATAAAATCACCATGCCTTTTTTCTACCCAGGTGACATAAGGATCCAACAATTCCAGGAAAAGGGCAGATGACATTTTTCAGGGTTGCAGTCCCAATGAGGCATTTGTGAAAAGGAAAAAAAAAAAAAAAGTTCTACAAAGGATGTGAGAATTATATTCATGGGCCTGGGTTAGCGGTCTTTTTAGGTTGTTCCAGAAGCCGGCCTCTCATGTCTGTGTCACTTTCTTCTTCTTCTCCTCTCTCTCTCTTTGGGATACTTTCTTCTGTTCTATTTTGGGCACCACAGCATAGCTCTTTTATTCCATTTGTCAGCCGCAGACGCACATCCAGTTGAAAAGCACCCCCAGCCTCCACGGCCACCGTGCCTGTGATCCTGTGGCCACTGGAGCCTCTGACCACACGAATCTGTTGATTTGTGGCTTCTCTGTTGTTTTAGCTCTTGGTGCTACGGTGGGAGGAAAGCTCAGACGAGGGAAGAATGCTGAAAGAGTCAACCAGTCGTGACAAAGGACTGCTGTCCAGCGGGTTATATATAGTCCCATGTTTTGACTCCATGGCAGCTGTATCATTGTATCCCTTAGTTGCATCATGGAATGGGCTTCCCTGGCACCGGATGGCCTCTCGTTCACCCTTTCCGACTGTATTCTTTATTTTCTTCCTTAATTACGTTCTACTACGTTCTTTTACTTTTTGCAACAACAACAAAAAATCCATTATCTTTTTTTCCCCTCTGTTTATAAAAAGTAACACATGCTTATTGGAGAATCTTTGAAAGACAAAGGAAAATGAAAAGGTTCTGAATATCTTTAATACTGTCAATGGTGACCGTATTCATTGATTCATTTCATTCATTCGAGAGTAATTATTACATACATACTGTGTGAACTGCTTTGGATCCCAGGAGGGCAGAGAAAATAAAAAAGGCAAGATCCCTGGCCTTGTAGACTTTAGTTTGATTTTTAGCAGTTGCATAATATTCCATTATTTGCACATATTTGAGGTTAGATTGACACTGCCTTTTTATATAATTTATATATTTTATACGCCTGACTAGATTTTATTACACTAATCACAGGTTATTGGATATTTAGATTATTTCTGTCTTATTATAAATTAAGATTCACTTCACTTGTCACATATAAATCTGTGAAACCCCTTTTTCCTTGAGATAAATGTCTTAAAGGATGATTACTAGGTCCAAGACTGAACACTTTTAAAGACTCAATCCCTGTTATCAATTTGGCTTCTGGACGCGTCTCTGTTGACGCCCTTGCCCACCCCACCCCACCCTACCCCACTGCCTTGTCGCGCTGGTCCTGCCCTGCTCTGCCACAATAAATATTAACTACTCAGGCTCAACTTTACCACATTTTATGTAGTTTTTCAAAATGAAAACAGTTTTTTCCTGCTTATAAAAGCAGTAAATACTTATTATAAAAAAGCAGAACAAAACTAACAAACCGAATATATCCAGGCCGGACAGATCAGTACAAAGAAGAAAAATCAGTGCGTCCCTGCTGTTCAGAAATAATCACTGATTGCGTCTAGGTGTGTATCCTTCCAGACTTTCTTTTTTTATGAGGTGAACCACCATTTTCAGAGTAATTCCTTTTAGAATGAGCATGCTGTGGGGAAAACGAATAGAACCAGCCAAGCCGGGCACATGCCTGTCCTTGCTGCTACCTGGCTGAGTTCTGGGCAGCTCCTGCCTTCACCTCCCTCCCTGAGCTCTGTCTCTTCATCTGTGAGATGAGAGGCTGGCCTACCCGATGTTTATTACTGTGTTTCGTTTAGGCCATGGCTTCTCAACTTCAGCCCTGTTGCCTGCCGTGTTGGCAGGGCAGTCCTTTGTTCTGGGGAACTGGCCTGTGCGCTGTAGGAGGGTTAGTAGCATCCTGGCCTCTACCCACTAGATGCGAGTGGCCACTACCACCTTCAGTCGTGTCCATCAGATATGTCCCCAGACATTGCCAAATGTACGGGGGGATGGGGGACAGTGGATAAAATGCCCCCAGAATGAGAAGTACCATTTTAGGCTGAAAAATACCATAATTCCGTGTCCAGTGAATTTTAATAGTTGCCACAGAAAAGCTTTGGGTGCTAGCCAGCAGGCTTTGTATCGGGAGACAGAAGAGATTGTAGATATGGGAACAGCGGGACTAATGGAGGAGAAAGCACCACCTGGGTGCTGGCCGGGACAGCATGCTGGGGACAGTTCCGGAACATGCACATGAGGACAATGCTCTGAGCCACGTTTAAGTCCCAGGTGGCCATTCATGGTCAGCGAGTAGGAAAACACATTTCTTTTGGCGTAGATATATTGTACGCCAACAAGGTGATGGATTATTGAATAGCTTCTTTTTCTATAAACATATTTATCATTTTCTTTTTCATCAGCCCCATGGTGAACAAGGGGAGGCGGAAACGGGGGACATTTCGCAAAGAGCTTCAAATGTTAGCTCTCTTTGGTGGCCGGCCCCCTGGTCTGAGGTGTTGTTTCCTTCTTGAGTGGTTTGTCTGCCTCAAGGACACCTGTTAACGCCTCCATTGTTCAGAAACAGACTCCCCCTGTTTCCTAACACTTTCTCTTTCTCTCGCTCACTTTTATTTTGGTGGTGAAAGGAGGATCAGGGGTTTATTTAAAAATGGGAGGACAGGGCAGCGTGGCCATTTCGTGTTTTGAGATGTGCTTTGCGCTCAGCTGCAGTGGCCGCCTGGTCCTCGCCTCTGTGTCCTGATCGTCTAAGAGATGCTGTCGAGCTCCACAGATTGGGGAATGGCCTTTCATCCAGTGTGTGGGGCGGGAACTTCAGGATGGCAGAGCATGCTGAGAACACCCTGGAGAGCCATGACGGGGAGCCCTGGGTCCCTGCTGGGGCGGCGTGGCCCGCGTCTGCCCAGGTCCCCTGGCCTGACCGTGGGCCTCTCTCCAGCAGAGCCGGCTCTTGGGGTGTGCCCCGGGGGCAGTGCACGAGGCCAGGGGAGGTCGGGGTCTCCCGGGAAGAGGCAAGGCTGACCGTAATGTAGGCGTGTCTCAGTCTGAAGTTCATGATGAAGTGAAGTCAGTAAGACTCACTGGGGAAAGGCAGAGTGCAAGCCATTGTCACCAGCTCTCTGGTGATGAACGTGTGTTGTTTAGATCGGTGTTTTTCAAGTGGTGCTTTGAGGAGAACTCGGGGCGCACAGAAGAGGCCAGAAGGTTACAGTGAGGGTGGGTGATGGAAAACACGTGGGCAGGTGACTGGCAATATTACTACCTGCCTCAATTTTTATTTAAGGAAAGGAGTTCCCTAATTAAGGGCAGGGGTGGAGTTAAACCAATGAGCAGATTTTTGTATTTCTGTTTTTCTCAACAGGGTGTCCCAACAAATGGGTACAGGGTGTCTGTAGATGCTATTGCATTTTGAAAATAAAATGCATTTTAATAAACGCTGGCTTTATCATTATTCAAAGTTGTGTATACATTTTTGGGGACATCCTCTATTAAATGTAATGTTTTTGTTCCGTAACTTTAATGTCATGATTTTATTTTATTTATACCGTCTATCCTTTTACAGAGGTTTTCAGCTGGCCTACAACATGTCTATAGACTAAAAATGGTAAAAATGGGTTGAATCCAATGAAGTTGTTGAAATTCAATGAGTTTTGACCTACGAAAATGGCGGTAACTTTAACATAATGCAAATTATTGTTTAGAGATTAAGCCAAGGAAAGAGTGAGGAGAAGGGTGCCGCACAGTGCCGGCGAGGGTGGGTGGGAGGCAGAAGTACAGCGACCCAGGGACCCGCAGGCTTGCTAGTAACTGTGCCTTACATGTAAACCAAGGCGTACAATGAGGTGCAGCTGGTCAGGTGAAAACATTTCAGTCTCTGACGGAGGCAACTCTACTTCTTACTCTTTTATCTAAAAGAAATTCATGTGCAACCTTCTTAGAGGGCCCATGGCTGATAGAGTAGATTATTTCTTCAAAGCACGCCAACAGCAAATACAGTCTCAGACTTCATAAATCTCCTCGTAACGACCCAGGTGACAATACCACATTCATGATATATTTGCTTTTTAAAGGAAATAGGATTCTACCATGGCACATGTAGGTGGAAGGTTTAATGTTTGTGTCTTATTTTACAAGGGGTGGAAAAGGAAAATTTGCTTCTGCTGTATAACATTTAAAAGCATTTCCTTTCAGTATATGAGGAATTTCCAGAATCCTGACCCTAAACTCCAGTGGTGTCAGTCTGTTAGAGAGAGATTTTACTGATGTCCTCTTATGTCTGGTGTCCAGCGATGTCACTTCAGTTGTCTTAAAGTGAGTTCTTACTATATGTTTCTGTAAACTAAATAATTGATCAAGGACCCTAAATGTTCCTTTTGGGAAAAATGCTTCAAATCATATAAACAGTGCCTTTATAGCATGGTCAGGTTGTATCTAAGTAGACGTTTGGTATGTTTTTCCATTGACTTTTTATTTATTTTTTAGTTGTTGACACTATTATAGATGTCCCCCATTTCCTCCCCTCTCCCCCCTCCCCCAACCCCACTCCTATCCCAACCTTTATCACACTGTTGTGTGTGTCTATGGGTTATACATAGATGTTCTTTGGCTATTCTCTTCACCTTCTTTTATCCAGTCCCCCCACCTGCCTCCCCTCTGACATCTGTCTGTCTGTTCCATGCTTCTATGACTCTGGTTCTATTTTGTTCATCAGTTTATTTTGTTCATTAGATTACACGTATTAGTGAGATCATATGGTATTTGTCTTTCTCTGACTAGTTTATTTTGCTTAGGATAATAATCTCCAGATTTGTCCATGCTTTTCGCAAAGGGTAAGAGTTCCTTCTTTTTTACGGCTGTATAGTATTCCCTTATGTAAATGTACCACAACTTCTTTATCCACTCACCTACTGATGGGCACTTGGGCTGTTTCCAGATCCTGGCTATTGTAAATAATAATTCTATGAGCATAGGGGTACCTATATGCTTTCTGATTGGTGTTTCAGGGTTCTTAGGATATATTCCCAGAAGTAGGATCACTGGGTCAAAAGGTACTTCCATTTTTAAGTGATAGTTGTTTGATTTTTCTTCTCCAAATAACACCAACAGCTAATATTTCTGAGCAGCCACTGTGCATCAGGCTCCTCTTCGAAATGTATGTGGTGCATCATCTCACATACTCTACCCGACAGTCCCATGATCAGTCCCATGTTATTGACAAACAAACTGAGGCTCAGAAAAGTTAAAAACAAAAACAAATAAGCAAAACCTCCCCAAGATCACCTGGCTAACAACTAGCAAAGCCAAGATGGAAACTCAGTGTTGTGGGCCAGGACCCTTGGTCTTTACCTCGGTCCACTCCACGACACAGGGGATTGTCCTTTGCCGCTGCTTAGTGGGTGTGAAGCATGTGCTTCTAGCACACAGAAACAGCTTGAGCTTGTCATGCAGGAATGAACCCGGGCAGTAGAGAGACTGGGTTGCCAACAGGGTCAAGGTCAGCTGGGTCTCCAAAAGCATGGACCCCAAGAACTGGAAGGGTCATTGGTGGTCTTGGATCCTGTCCTGAAACCTGCTCAAGCTGACAGATGTCTGAGTTGGGGCTTGGAGGACAAGCAGGTAGAAACATGATGGCAGTCTGAAGGTCTGGAATCTAAGGAGCTCAAATAAAGAAAACACAGACTGAAGATCGTAGGACGAGGCACTGGTTCTGGATACCTAGAGGGAGGGCTCTGTAACGGGAGTTTCCTTTAACCAACCTGCTGCGCTAACTTGGGGAAGAGGACCTTCTCTCTGGGCACAAGTTACTTCCTCTGGAAAAATAAGGTCAGTAGGTCACTATAGCAGTGTTGCTTCTGAGATAACTGCTTCGATGGGGCCCAGGTTTTCAGACACAGATCTGAGCAATGGTGAAAGTTGTGAATTAGCCATGAAGCTAAACAGATTTAGCCAGAAGACGAAACAGAGTACTCATAAAGGAACAGAGCTTCCTTCCAAGCAACAGCTTTCAGGGACCAGGACTGGCCTCAGAAGGTGTCCAGGACTCAGCTGTCATAGGACAAGCAGGCAGACCCACAAAGGAACAAGGCAATATCATCATATCTTCCGTTTCTGAGCTCCTGTTTTCCTTTCCTCTGAGTCACACCGAGAGGGTGAGTGCTGGTGAGGA
The DNA here is from genome assembly GCA_030848825.1 of Tadarida brasiliensis. Classification (NCBI taxonomy): domain Eukaryota; kingdom Metazoa; phylum Chordata; class Mammalia; order Chiroptera; family Molossidae; genus Tadarida; species Tadarida brasiliensis. The sequence continues at coordinate 193,104,525 of CM061257.1, read as the reverse complement.
GAAAGCCGCCTCCTTAACGTTGGAAAATTCTGTCCACTTAATTCAGGCGCCACTCTTGGTTCTCCACCAGCCCAAACTCACTGTCATGGAATCCACTTTTAAAGTGTGTGTACTGTGGTGAGCCGTGAGAAGCAGGGCATTTTACATGTTTAGTTTGCCTTGAATACAAATAAATCCAAATCGGGTCTCATTTGTGCACTGCTGGTGTGTGATTTAGGCAATTTTACCATTATCTGCAAACAGAAGAAAATCACGGGTCCATTCAGACATAAATCCATAGCGTAATAGTGATAGCTCCCTTTCATTGCTTTGACTGCTAGATTTTATTTATATATTTTCCTGTGCTTCTGAAGTAGTAAGCATCAGGAAGCAGTGAGCGTGATCTCAAATTATTAACGGATTCTTAGACCTTAGAATCGTTTACTGTTTTGGGGGGTGAACCTTGGTGTTTTTATTTAAAATGCTTGGCTATTGCCCTGGCCAGTTTTGCTCAGTGGTTAGAGCATTGGCCCACGGACCAAAGAGTTGCAGATTCCACTCCCGATCGAGGGCACGTACCTGGGTTGCAGGTTCAATCCCCGGCCCCAGTCAGAGTTGTATGTGAGGCAAGCAATTGCTGTGTCTCTCTCACATCGATGTTTCTCTCTCTCTCTCTCTCCCCCCCCCCACCCTTTCTACTCTATATAAAAAATTAATGGAAAAATATCCTCAGGTGAAGATTAACAAAAAAATATATAAAATGCTTGCCTATTTCTGGACTCGAGAAGAGGCAGTGGCTTTTTTCTAATAGTGAAAAGTGTTTACTCTGGGCAAGGTATCGTGGAAAGACACCAAAGACACAGAACACAGGCTGCTCTAAAATCAAGCCCCTGTGGGCTAAAGGCACAAAAGAGAAACCCTGTCAGCAGTTATTTTCCCAGGTCTTCAGCTGCCACGAAATGACTGCTCAGTGACGGTCACTACGGTGTCGGCAGCAGTAATGGTGACAATGAAGATGATAACCTCTACCGTAACTTTAAAAAATAAGTAACAGCTTTATTGAGGTATAATTCACACACCATAACATTCACCATTGTCAAGTTTACAGTCCATTGTATATTCACAGAGGGTGCAGCCATCTCCAACATCTAGTTTCAGCCTATTTCTGTGACACCGAAAAGTAATGCTGTATAGCCCCTCCCCTCGCTCCCTTCCCTGCAGGTCCTAGCAAACGACCAGTCTGTTTTCTTTCTCTGTGGACTTGCCTGTTCGAGACATTTCCTGTAAATGGAATCATCTAATATATGGCCTTTGGGACAGGCTTCTTTCACGTGGCCCCTTTGTGGGGTCCAGTGCGTTGTTACGTGTGTCAGTGCGTCATGCACTTCCATTGCCCGAGCATCCTGTTGGATGGGCGTACCACACTGTTTCCCCAGGCATCCGCTGGCCGACACTGGGCTGTGTCCACTTTTACTGTTATGAATAATGTTTCTATGAATATCTATGTACTCATTTTTGTATGGACACGTGTTTTCAGTTCTCTTGGGTATGTACCGAGGAGGGGGGTTGTTGAGTCATATGGTGACTCTCTGCTTAACGCTTTCGGGAGCCGCCAGACTGCTTTCCAAAGTGGCCACACCACTTTACAATCTTGCCAGCAGTTGATGAGGGTTCCAATTTCTACAGATCTTCTTCGACAGTTGTTCTTGTCTGTCGTTTTTATTTTAATCAATCGTAGTATATGTGAAATGGTACCTCACTGTGGTTTTGTTTTGCTTAATTTCTAATGATGTTGAGTGTCTTCCATGGGCTCATTGACCTTCTGCATATCTTCCTTGAAGGACTGTCCATTTAAAACCTTTGCCCATTTTTAATTGGGTCGTTTACCCTTTTGATTGTAGCATTGTACATATTCTCTCTATATTCTGGATACAAATCCCGTATCTGATATATGACTCGCCAGACTTTTCTCCCATTGTATGAGTTGTCTTTTGCTTTCTTGATTATGTCATTTGAAGTACAGTTATAATTTTGATGAAGTTTAATTTATCTATTTTTTTCTTTGTCATTGTGCTTTGGGTGTCAAATCTAAGAAAGCATTGCCAAATCCAAAGCCACAAAGAAGTATTCCTACTTTTTCTTCTAAGAGATTTATAGTTTTAGCTATTGCATTTAGGTCTATGATTCATTTCAAGTTAATTTTTGCACACAGTGTGAGGTAAAGGCCTCACTTAATTCTGTTGCACGTAGATACCCAGTTGTCTCAGAATCATTTGTTGAAAAGACTTAATTGGCTTGGAATCCTTGTCCAAAGCTTGATTGTTTTTTACTCACTAACTAAATAAATCAACTACATATCTTAGCATCACATCAAACTGTCCCAGTTCTTATCTAAAAAAAAAAAAAAAAAAAAAAAGCGTAAGAACACTCATTCATTCATTCACCATCATTATTGTAGTCTTACAAAATCTTAGTATGCTAGGCTTTGAGGAGAGCGGGAGACATAATAAGAAGGATGAGAGCATACCACACTGAAGCAAGTGAGGGAAACACAAGCTTTCGATTTGAATGAGATCACATTAGGTCCCAAGATGTTTTAGAATCTGTCTGTATTTGTGTTTGTACGTGCTCAGCTTGTGTACACTTGTCTATTTGCTCGCCTTAGTGGACTGTTTTTCACCCTTGGATTCAGATGTCATTTATTCTGAAGGGTCTCCACCAATATCCCCAGAGTTGTAAATACCTCTGTAATAACACTTATTAGCATGTTGAATTGTAACAAGGTGTCTGTCAGTCCCATTAATCTTTGAGGAAAGAACCGTGTTATTGTGACATCATATGACTTACAATTAATTCTCAGGCATAGAAGATGTCATTCATGTATATTTAAAAAATGAATAGGAAGTTGCTCTTTGAAAACTTCCTGGAAATGCCAGGCCTGTGTGACTCAGTGGTTGAGTGTTGAGCGGTGCACCAAGAGGTCCGGGTTTGATTCCCGGTCAGGGCACATGCCCAGGTTGTGGGCCTAATCCCCAGTGGGGAGCATGCAGGAGGCGGTCAGTCAGTATGCTCTCTCATCGATGCTTCTATTTGTTTCTCTCTGTCTCCATTCCTCTCTCTCTAAAATCAGTAAAGCCCTGGCCAGTTTGGCTCAGTGGTTGGCGCGTAGGCCTACTGACCAGAAAGCCCCAGGTTCGGTTCCTGCTAAGGGCACATACCTTGGTTGCAGTTTGTCCCCGGCCCCAATTGGGGTCGTGTGGGTGGCAACCACTCGATGTGTCTCTCACATCGATGTTTCTCTCTCTCTCTTCCCCCCTCTCTCCCTCCCACTCTATCTGAAGATAAATGCAAAAATGTCCTCAGGTGAGGATTAAAAAAATAATAATAATAAAATAAATTCAATAAAGAAAAAACATTTGAAAACTTCCCGGAAGTGGTCATTTGCAGATCTTCCAAGTGGTTTCAGAAAAGAAAATCAACATACATCTCAACAAGTTGGACACATTGTGTGACAAGGGACTGAAGCCGTGTGGCGGCCACATTACCTTGATCTGATCACAGGTTTTCCAGATGGGGAGTGGTGTGAATGGGCACCAGTGCAGTGGGGGACAGGACTTCCAAGGGAACATTGTCTTTGGCTTGGGAAGAAAGACCTCAACATCGAATTCAAGCCCAATGTGACCCAGATATCTCCAGTCAGCAAAACCATTTGTCAAAAGGATAATTCTACCGCCTCTAGCAGTGTGGTGGTCTCCGAGCCCTCCCACTTCCTGTCACAACCCACAAATGATAGATCCCAGAAAGCACCAACCTCAGGAAAAACACTTTTTTTTTTTTGGACCAACCTCAGGAAGTTACTTTTCTGCACTCCCGCTGTCACATTCACAATTAATTCACTTACAGTTCCTTGCGAGAACGTCTGTGCTGTTGTAGCTTGATGTGTCGGAAGGGGTGGAAATACTTTGGCTGCAGGAGGGTGTGGTGGTACGAAACCCTTGGCTCTCGCCGCTCTGGTTTTTCCCTTTCCCCGAGGATAACTTACATGAAATACACTGAACAACTGTGGTCTTCAAAGGAGTTTTTGGAGAACCTGATCCTTAAGTGAAACAAGCAAAACGTTGAAAATAATAACCATGAAAAATAATATTTTGAAGGGCTTGTTGGGTGGTCTCCTGGAGCATGCTACCAGGTGGAAGAAGCCAAATGTTGAACCTCATCCAGGCATCATGGTTCACAGTGAGTCTGCCGAAGGCCCGGCTGTATTCGTGCATGGAGGGACTGAGTTCTCACGTCCACCTCAGGCCTCTCCTGCAGAATTGTTCTCCGAATGACCACATTCTTTTCACGGGTGATTTCCATTGGTGGCCTCCTTATTGGGCACATTGCTGGGACAACAGCACATGCATTTCTAACAAAAAAGTTTGGGGTAGGCCTGTTTCCCCCAGGTCCCTCTTCATACATCAGAGGGCAGCCCTAGAACTCCCTGGAGAATTGAACTCTGTGAGTCTCGATGCCGTTTGTAGACATGTCCAATTTTTATTACTCATGGATCACGTGGGGTTTTTTTTTTCCTTTATTGATTTTAGAGAGAGAGGAAGTTAGAGGGAGAGAGATATAGAAACATCGACAAGAGAGAGCACCGACTGGCCACCTCCTGCATGCCCCCCACTGGGGATCTGGCCCACAGCCTGGACATGTGCCCCGACCTGGAATCGAACTGGTGACCTCTTGGTGCATGGGTCGATGCTCAACCACTGAGCCACACTGGCCAGATGTGGGTCATGTGGTTGAATAGGACCTTGACTTGGGAGGCACAGTGCCTGGGTTCCCACCGGGAGTGGCTGTGGGACCCTCTGCAAGTCAGGTCCCCTCGCTGAGCCTCAGTGTGTGTGTTGTTAGCATTATTATTATTGTTGTCATTCTGATGAAGAGCTAGAAGGTGTTGTGAGTTTCCTGTGAGTCATGTGCCCTGATGAATGTTTACTCAGATTGTCTGAGGAGCCTATAGAGATGTAGGGATTATTATTCTTGTCCTTATATCAGTAAGGAAAATGAGGTCCAGAGAGATGAAAAAACTTGCCTCAGATCACCTATGGTAAGCGGAAAAGGCAGGATTCCAACACTGGCAGGCTGACCCAAAAGGCCACACTGTTAACCATGATGCTACCACAAGAAGGGAAAGGAAGGTTAAAATATCTGAATGGCCCTTTTCAGCTCCAAATTTCTGTAATTCTGTAACTCATTTCATAAATTCGGTAACACTGCTCTTCAGTGTCAATGCTTTATAAGAAACCTTATGAACTCTAAGACACGTTGGCAAACTGTGGCCTGCAGGCCAAACCAGGATCCCTGCCTGTTTGTGTTGATAAAGTTTTATTGGAACACAGCCACATTCATCCCTTTCCGTATTGTCTGTGGCTGCTTTTGTACTACAGTGGCAAGGTCGAATATTGCAAAAGACAGTCTGGGTGCAAAGCCAAAAATATTTATTCTCCTAACACTCTGCAGGATAAATGTGCTGAGGCTAAGCCAGGATGTGGTCCCGGCCCCTGTAACAATGCTTGGTACATAGTAGGTGCTTGACAATGTCGTTTTGGAAAAAAACAAATGAGGTAAAATGCTTTGTTTGTAACTTCTTCAACTACGCCGTCATAGACACAGTCTCAGTCTGAAAATAAGCAGAATTTTAGTATAAGCTGTCCCCCCAAAACGTATAAAATTTAATGTTCAAATATATAAATTTTATGAGCAGTGAACTCATAAAGTGAGATTTTTATCAGTTTTCCTGAGCGTTTACCGCAGGCTGAGGGGAGGGATCCTGGATGTGAAGGAAACAGGCGGTTTAGGTTTTTCTCCCCACCCACTTTCAGAACTTGATGCCTTAACTTGCTAAAATTAATATTGACATTGAAAGCTAGTTTGTTTGTTTAAGGTGGAGCCTCTGTAAAGCTAATTGGAAAAGATGCCTAGAAGGATAGGCAGGCTGCTTTGCATTCTGTATTGGCCCCTTTTTTTGTGAATTAATATGCAGAAGATAAATTCCCTGATATCGTACAACCGTCAGTTACCTACAAAATTTGCTGTTTTGCTCCAGAATGTCTTATGTGGGGAGATTTAAAACGGCAGCTGGGTATCTCTAGTTGTATCCCAATTTAGTACAGTTAATACAGCTAATTGGAGGTAGGAGTTGTTCAGTGGAAGGTGCTTTATATTCCAGAACAAACTTAGAAACATAATAGCTATGGAGGCTTTCCCCCCCAAGTTCTTACACTCATTTATCTTAGCCGTGAATTAATTAATTTTCTTTCATTATCTGGTACTTAGTCATGAAATGTTGTCATTCTCATTATGTCATTCTGCAAAGTGCTCCGTGCGTCCTGTCAGCACCGCCGAACTGCGTGAGCGCCCGGCTACCCGTGTGAACGTGGTGTGGGAAAATGATCCCGGTAGAAACACTTCATGTTTAAGACCACGTGTTCTCCTGACCTGAGCAGTACAGGCATACTTCTGGAATAGATCTCAGTGGCTTAACCATTTTATGCATGGATCCATTTATTCCTATAACCTAGTCTGTGTTGAGTATCTGGCTAAATGTTTAGAATACTGGAAAGCACGCAAGCGCGCGCGCACACACACACAGTCTTGACCCATAGAAGACCACAGCCTAGTGACAGGGAGACAGGTAGAATGTTGGATGAGCCCTCTGATCATGAATTAGTGGGAGGCACCAGCTGAGGCTGGGGGAGGAGGAAGATCAGGGAAGAATCATTGAGGTCTTGACACTTGATGTGAAACCTGAAAACCGGGAAGAAGGAAAATGAGGAAGGGTGAGAGGCCATAAACAAAGGGCTAGGAAGGAAAAGATGAGTAGGCATTCTCCTGGGGAGGAAGATATGAAAGGGCGTTCTAGGGCATGGGGAGAGCAGACGAAGGGCGTACAGCACTGAACAAGTGTGCATGTGAGAGACAGCAAGTAGGTGAGAATGACGGGTGTGAGGAGGAGAGTACGAGCGATGAGCGAAGGTGCAGGGCCTGTGTGTTATGCTAAGCAGTTGGGTTTGATAGTCGAGGTGCTGGAGAGCCATGGAAGAAGGAGCAGCTGTTCTGTGATGAGAGGGAATGAAGCAGTTGGAAGGAAAACTCAACAAGCAAGATGAATGAACTCAATGAACCACCTCTTCACTCACTAGAATGGAGGTGATTCCAGTCTGGCATCCCAGAGCTTCCAGGAGATGCTTAGGGAAAGCCTTGCCGCCCTCACTGCCCTGTTTGCACTCGGTCACTGGATCCCCACTGCGGGCCTCCGAGTTGTCCTGGCGTCTTTTCTCATGCACCTTTGGAAACATCCCCCTTGCTACCGGCCTCCAGAGCTGAGACCACACTACAGCTGCCTATATGTTTGCCCGTAGATCAAGTCTCTTTATGTTATCAAGAGATTCAGTGGCTTGTTCAGACCACCTTTCAAGTATGTTGTGCTTTTTAGTTTTCAGTGAATTCTCTGAAGCATCATTGTATTTGGTCCGTATAATGCCCCCGTGAGCGATGCAGAGCCCTTATAGGTAATGTCCATCCTACAGGAGGTTCAATGACTGATCCAAGGTCATGGCTTTAATTATATGCCGACCTTGGCTCCTGCCTCCTAGCCTAGTGCTCTGCTATGTTTGACTTGCTTTCTGATACAGATGTTTCCTTAGAGCACTGCCAGCGAGTCACCCTCTAAAGCATAAGTTTGTTCATCATTTTTTTTCAATCAACTATTTATTTTGGAATAATTTTAGATTTATAGAGAGTTGTGAAGATAATACAGAGAGTGCCTGTATACCTTTCACCCAGTTTCCCTAATGTTAATGTCTTACATAACTATGATTCATTTGTCAAAATTTAGAAATTCATATTGGCACATTACCATTAACTAAAGTCCAGACTTGATTTGGATTTCAGCAGTGTTTACATTAAAGTCCTTTTTCTGTTTGCATTGCATTTATGCACTTATTTACTGCATTGCATCCTTAAAACTTTTAATTATGAATGACTGTGGTATATGGTAACTGACTACTCTGCAAAAAAAAGGCTTTGAACCTGGTGAGACTGGGAAGGAGAGAGACATTTCTGTAAAAGGGAAAGGTTTTCCTTGTTAAATGGAAAAGCCAGCCAGCCTTTGGAATGTAGGTACAACATTCCCCTCAACTCTCCTAGGCTGAACGGTTTTAACAAGGTAGAAAAGAGTCGGACGGGTCAAATATTTATTTGATGAGCGGTACGATGAGTAGCCTGGCTGGCCAAGACCTCTTGAAACAAATGTTGCTCGTAAAATACGTCAGACCTCAGGCGGATGGAGTTCCTGGTTCCATAAGCAGTGCTTTGTCTGCTAGGGCAGTGCTTGGATGAAGGTCGTTATTTTGTACACCTCGTATGCTGAACTCCAAATGTACCAGGAACCTTACCAAGCACTTCTTACATGCCTTGAGGAGTTTGGCCTCCAAATGTGTTCTTTAGTGTGGTTTGGGGGAGAAAAAACAAACTTTGGTCTGTAGCAGGAATGCCACTTGGGAAACAGTGCAAAACTTCTCTCGCCTGAATCTCTTCGAGCCATCTTCTTTCCCGGGCCTGAGCTGTGCTGCATTGAAGTCCGTTCTAACGACCACCTCCCATGCTTGTTCTGAGGTGCCGTTTCCAAAAGCTTCCATTTTGGATAAAAGAAGATCCGGCTGGGTTTTCAGAGTAGCAGAACCTCTCCAGCTCGAGTTCTCTGGCAAACCAGTCAGCTATGGTGTGTCTTCATAGTAGGACTAGAGGGGTAACCGGAAGGGCTGAGAAGCTACTTTAAAAATACTTCTTGGCAGAAGATCACATTGATTGTCTTGGAAAAGAACAATAGGATTAGGACATGTCTCTCAGTAGGGCCAGAAGTAGGCATGTTCGAATTTCACACAGGGACAGTTGATCAACTCTATAAGTGACCCATCTGTGACTAGTGAGGGTGAAGTCTGAGCGAGCATGAAATGCATGGAACCACCGAAAAACCAGAATGCTCAGTGAGGAGGTCGAAAACTCAGGCCATTGTCCAGGTCTCATGCTTTTATGACAACAAGCAGGTTTCCATCCAAAATAGTTGAGCATCATCACACGCGGTCATAAACGGGCTGCCTCGTGCAATAGGAAAGTGCCTTCTTAGCATTTAGGACGCAGACATTGGCTGGCTGAAGACACCTCTATCTTATCATCGCTGCCACTGCCACTTCCCACCATCACCTCATGTTCAGGGTCTTTTAGGCACCAAGGACCAGCATATGAGCCCTCTTCCATGTAGGCTGGGGGTACACGTAGGAAAAGGACATCACTGCCCGTGCTCAAATGCCCTAAATCTCTGCCTGTGGCTCTTCGATTCGCTTCTCACCCCCTAGTTATATAACTAGGTATCTATTTCCCCCTCGTTTTGTATAATTTATTTTAGCCCAGGATTGATGTTTAATTCACCTTTGTATGTCCACACAGTGCTTAGCATGCCGCCTGGCACATCACATCAGTTCAATAAATATCTCAATAAATAGCACCTGGTTTCTGTAGCCAGTTCTGCAGCTGATGACACAGTAACCCGAGCCTTGCTCATCCCGTTATGAGTGGAATCGTAAAGGGTAAGAAGTCCTGGCCAGATGTCTGATTGAATTCTAATGCCATTGTTGCAAAGACCACTGTATGGAGATCTGTTCTGTGGTCTAATCAACCATGATGAGCTTTCAGTAGCGAGTGGAAAATGATAAGCAGGCACCCGAAGAAGAGAGAAAATCCCAAAGACACTTCTTGGCATTGCTGTGAATTCAGTCGAACACTGCATCCTCTCTCTGGGATGCGGTGGGGGGGGGGGGGGGGACCATGGAGGGAGGAGGAAAGGCCACATATTAAAAAGCCAGAAGGGACCAGAGGGGGGTGATAGGATGTCTCGGCCAGCATTCTCCTTGGGCCAGCAGTGCATACAATTTCTTATCCATTTTTATGATTTTCCAAGGGAGGAGGGAGCTATATGCCTGCTTCCTCTTTAATGCCCCCCCATACCCACCCCGTCCAAAGATGGAGGGGCTCCTCTATAAGAGCTTTGGGAAAGCCCTAACTTGGGGTCAATGGAGGCACGTTGAAACTTCTGACAAATATTTATAACACCTATTATGTGACCAGCCACACGCTGGACACTGCTTGCCACCAGACCTGCCACTCACATTTCAAGAGACTCTACCCGTACGAGAAATGGTCAGTCCTCTTTCCAACGCACGTATTGGCTGATCCAGAAGCATTAAGTTGAGACGCGTCCTTCATGGCTGAGCCTGCCATTTCTTCTCCATCCAGACGCAGGTGCACCTGGACTGTCCACACTGTGGGTTGCCTGGGGTCACCCTGTGCTCGCAGCCACTGTGATAAATGAATGCCCCTTTGGGGAATTTCATGGGGAAAAATCCACCTTTAAAGTCATGAAATCAATGTATGGCCTCTACATTGCTGGAGGATTTCCCACCTGTTAATTCTGCCCCGTTCAGGTGCCTGACAACTCCTTAGACAAAGGTCAGTGGGAGTGACCGTGGTTGCCCGGTGACTTGCCGTTTTACGGTCATTCTAGCCAAAACGTAGCGAGCTGATGTGTTCCCTTTTCTAGATGTGGCATATTTTCTGAAGGACACCATCATAAACTACTAGAAAATAATGGGGGTGCATGATGGAGCGATTTGGTGTGAGACTGTCAGGGATGGAGCGGGGGCGCCCACGGCGTCCGGCGTTCTGCACAGCTGCGTGGTTTGAAGTGTGCTGTCTGCGCCTGAGTGGAAACAATCGGGTTGCCAGCCTGTGCTTGGCGAGCCGTGGAGAAAGCAGCCCTTTCCTTACAGATTGGCAGCAGGGCATGGAGCGCTCTCCGACATTTCCTCAACTCTCCTCTTCCTGGGTCTTTTTCCCTGGAAGAAAAATTGTTTTATTGATTTTAGAGAGAGAGGGAGTGAGAGGGAGAGAGATGGGAACATCGATGAGAGAGGACATCGATCGGCCGCCTCCTGCATGCCCCCCACTGGGGATTTGGCCCACAACCTGGGCATGTGCCCTGACTGGAAATTGAACCGGCGACCTCTTGGTGCATGGGTCGACGCTCAACCACTGAGCCACACCGGCCGGGCCCTGGAAAATATTTTAAATATCCAATTGATAAGGTCCCAGATTAAATTTACACATGAAAGAAGAGAGAACTCCTAATAAAATGACACTAGAATCTCTTAATGTTTTTCCAGTACCCTTATGCTACCTCCGATGAAATGGATTTGAAACCTGAGTATCATGAGCGTTGTGTTTGAGAGGAAGCCCCAAGGTTACCACGTCCAGCCCCTCGTCTGCTCTTTAAATCCCCCTCACCGTAGCCACACAGACAGGTTTGGTCCATGACTCCAAGTCTACGATTCTTCTGATGATTGAGAGCTTGCTGACCGAACAGTCATTATTGAAAGTAAATTAAGCTAATAAAGCAGCTTTTAATGTATGACTCCCCTTTAGTAATAATAGTTTTTTCAAATGCTCACCATATGCACGAGGCAGAACGCGAAGTGTTTGTCATGCACCGACTCATGTACTGTGCACAACAACCTCAAAGGCAGCTATTCTCACTCCCATTTTATAGTTAAAGAAACTGAGGCTGAGGCAATTGGCCAAAGTGCTTATCGAGTGTGTTCACAGACACCCCAGAGGCAGGACACACACAGTTCTCCTTTAAGCAGCGCGACTCTCAGAAAGAGCTTCTTTGTAAGGTGAAGTGTGTCTCCCTGTAAGTCAAGTAGTTGGTTTGTATTGAATAGCTGCTACCTTTCTGCTACCTTTCAGGCACAATGCTAGGCGTTTCACATTCAAAGAAATTTTAAGAAATACTTGGGACATATTAAAAGGACACTTCTGGTCTACAGCAGTAGCAAACTGTACATATCAGAGAAAGCATACATAAAATTGACAACTATTTTGACCAAATGAAAAATATACAGATCATATGGAACAAGAAAAATGTATCATTCATTTTATATTTGATCTAGGCTTCCTGGCAGCCAGAACGAAAGGTCAGACGCTATCAATTCACAATTCTTATTAACAAAATAATCGTGAAAGTGGGATCGCTGTATTTCTAAAATTAAATGGTGAAAGAAATCTCCTGCACAGGACTTTGTACAGGGAACATGGAGAGATGGACTTCGCTGTAGTCTCAGTGAAATTAATTCCTGTAGGATATGCATTAATACATTCCGTATACATCTTGCAGCATCTTTTGTTAGAACCCGAGAGCAGAGCATTAAAATAAACTTGGCAAACAGGGCAATGTAGGCCGAATATGTAGCCCATGGCCTTCCATCTGTATCCCCCCAAAGCATAAAACCTTGCCCCTGGCACAAAGGGTCTTCATTATACATCTCAGATATTGAAACATAGATGCGCACGAGTCCCCGGCTATACATAATAAGAGTGTAGAGAGCAGCAACGCTTCCGAGGCTCAGAGGAATAATCCATCTCTGTGGCTGAGGCTCACAGGGGCTCTTTCTGGGAGGGGTTGGCCTTTGGCCTGAACGGGACTGAACAAACGTCAGGAAGGAGATGGATGAAAAGATGAATCTGGCCAAACATGACCGACTTTACTTATTTTTTCCACTTAAGTGTGTTGCGCCTCCGTTTCGTGTGTCTGTGGAGGACGCTCGCTTTTGGCAACAACTGGAAAGTCAAACTGCAGGGGGCTCGGGGGCTCGAGCCAAGGAGCCATCAGCAACCCCATCACCAGTGCTTAGAGTAAGTCTCATAAGGCAGATTTGGCTCCAAGCAGCAGCCACAGCTCTATTTTCATAAAGTAATTTCACTTGTTTGCCCCAGTTAATATTAATAAGCCCAGGGCTACATGCTTCCACTTGTAAGAACACAGAGATAATAGAATAATGGAATGTTCGAGCTGCAATCGACCTCAGAAATCATCTAGTTCAACCTACTCATTTGATAGATGAGGAAACAGAGGTGCAAGGACGATTAAAGGGCCCGGTTGCAGATGGATTTACAGACAGGGCTGGAACCCAGTCTCTCTGACAGCCAGCGCTGCCCGTGGTCCATCTGATCTGTCTGACATCTGCCTACCTCATCCTTAAGAACATTGGACCAGGTAACGGGAGAACCCGGATTTAAACATGTCTTCATCCATTTTTATCTTGGCGTGTCTCCAGCCTCTTATTGCCTCCCCACATCAGCTTCATTTTGAACGTGGATGCCTACTACTTTTCCCCAAAAGGAAGAGATGCAATAAAGCAAAAAGTCTCTGCCATGCTGGCCACACTGGTCCTTTAGAATTAACCCAAACTTGAGATGAACCCATTGACGGTGGTACTTTGTGCTCTGTGGCTTCGAACACATTTTCTAACCTCCTGGAACCCAAGTGTCACTGGACTCTTGCAATTACTATGTGAGTAAATATATACAGAGCACATACCACAGGGCCTGGCACTGAGATGCTAAAACACGCTCATTCTCTGTATTGTCCTCCTGCCTTCTTCCTTCCTGACGGATCACACGCAAGGCCATGTGTATCTCTAAGGGACATGAATCATCCAGAACTCCATGGAGTCAGAATGTAGAGTGATCTCATGTTCGTAAGTTACTTACCTCTTTCCCCCGAATAAGTCAGCCTGCGGGTCTCATTTCCATTTCTCTTCAACTAGCCCAACATCCGTTTTCACCTACATGGAACCTTCTACTGGCCCGGGGACAAATAAATCACATTTGGAGTGGTCCCAGGACAATTCAGCTTTAAAGGAAAAGAAAGGATGGCAACATGAAGGACATTTGCTGTGTTGGGCTGTCACCAGGTCCCCATCGGAACCATGAAAAATTATGGCGAATAAAATAACATTTTTCAAAATGTGACACTACCCTTAAATGTATCTTGGGCGATAAATGGATTTTGAAGAGAATATTTGAGGGCAATTCATTCTTCAAGCACTCAATAACACATCATAAATGAATTGCATTATTAATTTATAATAGAATAATTGTTTTGTCTCAGTATTCATTTCCACAAGCTCTGGCATTAATTTTCTTTTTAATCATCTCAAAATATCAGCACGCACATCACACCCAGCATGCCACCCCATCCTCTCCACCTCCTCCCACAAATATAAAAATGCTTCTGACTGGTTGGCATACAGAACCTTCTCCTTTGGGGATAATGAAAAGAAGGAGAACAAAGCAGCCAGCACCGATTGGGATTAATTGTTTTCCCAAAAGTACGCTAAACAGTGTAACTGTGCTGTTTCATTCAGTCTTCCCAACAATCCAGTAGGGTAGGTGCCGTTATTAGGCCAGTTTCACATATGAGGAAACTGAGGTAGAGAATCCTTTCCTAGAGGGAAAAACAAACCAACGAAACCCCACCATCCCCACTGAGGAGGCTTCGCGGGCACAGGTTTCCGAGCCCAGACGTGCCCCAGTCAGGGTGTTCGAGTGCTGTCCCGTTTGCACAGCAGCTGTCCCCTTTTACTGTCCGCAAGTCTGAGTGGTGACCGGCAAAGGAAAACCACGGCAAGCACCTATTCAGTTAAGACCAACAAAGTGATGTGTTGGGGAAGGAATTCTGTTTTAAACAAACGATCCGATTGAGTTACTTGTATATGGTAGTGCTCAGGTGACCTCCCGAGGACACCTACACGTGGTTTCATTGTGTCGTCCCTGGAGAGTCTGGACGCCCGGGGGTCAGCCGGCTCTGTCACTGTCTGCGCCGTATCAGGTAGATGACCTCATCTTTCCCAGTCTTCCTTTTCTCGGTTGTAAAAGATCGGCCCTGTGATCTCAACATTCCCAGAGGTTACGTTGACCACCACAGGGTAGATCCAAGCAGCAGTTTACGCACCAATCACGAAGATGACGAGGGACCAACAGCCCATCTCGAACGCACAGTGTTCAGCGTACAAAGACTCAGCCTTGAATTTCAACCTGTCTGAAGGGAGAACTGTATAATTGGACTGCAGAGAGGAAAAAGCCAGTATGAAAGCTTAATAATAACAATAACCAAAAGAAGGCAGTCTTGAAGCATCACGACACTAAAAGCTCATTGAGATCTCTGTCCCAGCTATTACACTCCTAATTGAACAGTTACACAAATAGACGTACGATACAATCGTGACTCTAATTAAGGCTGCGACCTCAGAATCTGGTAAAAGCTCGCAGAGTTCTGGCTCTCTCTTTAAATAGCTGTTCTGGGCAAGCTTGGGGAAGAGAAACTATCCTTTTATGACTTTACTGAAATAACATGAGAACTCATACAAGTGCCTCCTTTTGTTTCTTTCCCTAACCCGTGGCATACCTCGCACTCTCTGCCTCTTTCCCTTCGCTCCTTCCGCAGGAGAGGATGAGGTCTGCCAGCCCCAGGGGTATCTGCCTTGTCGCTGTCAGTATTTTCCCTCAATGCCCTCCATCCGTGCCCTGACCCACAGGATTGGCTCCAGGAGTCTTGTCTGGCACCCTTAAACAAGCTGCTGTCCCTGTGGGATGATTGGCTTTCTTGCCCATGTAAGTTTGACCTCCTCTGGCCCACTTCGCCGTGTGTGTGTGTGTGTGTGTGTGTGTGTGTGTGTGTGTATATCCCAGCTGTTTTAACAGATAAGCAGTTTTGAGTTTCTCTGTACTTTTCCCTCTTCGCTCTTGTCAGACCTTTGCAGGTAGAGGGATGCCAGGGCCCCCAGGGGGTCACCTTGGGAGGAGGAGTAGAAATCAAGGGCTGCCTTTGAATAATGAGGAATCCACAGGCTCCCGGCCAGTGTGGCTCAGTGGTTGAGCATCGACCCATGCACTAAGAGGTCGCCAGTTCGATTCCCGGTCAGGGCACATGCCCAGGTTGTGGGCCCGATCCCCAGTGGGGGGCATGCAGGAGGCAGACAGTCGATGTTCTCTCTCATCGATATTTCTATCTCTCCTTCTCCCTTTCTCTCTCTTTCTAATATCAATAAAGAAAACAAGTTAAAAAGTAAAAAAAAAAAAGAATCCACAGGCTTAGAAAAATTCTAAAGGGAATTAAAGATCTGTACAGCAGGTCACCCGATATCACCGTTTCATTCAATGTCGTTTCCTTGTCACACTGGTGAGAAAAAAATAAATTGCTTCCGAGCTGGGGCCACTGTCTGTGTGGGGTTGGCATGTTCTCCCATGTCTGCATGGGTTTCTCACGTGCATCCCAGAGATGTGTGTGTGAGGTGAAGCTCCTGTCCCTACCTGTCCCCATCTGAGCAAGTGTGGGTGTGTGTGCGTGCCCTGGTGGAAGGCGTCCTGTCCAGGGTGACTCTGTCCTGCAACCCTAGCTGCCAGGACAGGCTCCCATCACACACAGTAAGGACGACTTGGAAAGTAATTGTCTTCCTTTTTTTAGTACTCTTTCTTAATTGTATGTATAGCTCACATGTATTTCACTGTTTAATATTAGAAGTGTTTGGGGTCTTTATCTGAAAGTGCGGCGATGTTCTAGTGACCAGAAATATGCCGTAGGAACTCAACTCTTGTTTATATCAATTAACCTTCAGTAAAATTGGGTTCCTTATACCTGGTTTCTCTTCAAGTTGTGGTTTTCAAGATACTGTGGACAATATTAAGTGAGGCCTTACTATGCATAGAAGATATTCATAAAGTGCCATTACCTGTCTCTCTGAGCTGATCATCTTCCATGTTAATGGGAGTTGGAATAGTCTTAGCTGGAGCCAAGGTGAAATCTAGAGTGAAAATAATTTG
The DNA here is from genome assembly GCA_030848825.1 of Tadarida brasiliensis. Classification (NCBI taxonomy): domain Eukaryota; kingdom Metazoa; phylum Chordata; class Mammalia; order Chiroptera; family Molossidae; genus Tadarida; species Tadarida brasiliensis. The sequence continues at coordinate 193,087,782 of CM061257.1, read as the reverse complement.
AACTTAATAATTTGACTGCCCTGGCTCAGTGGTTGGAGTGTCGGCCTGTGGACCAAAGACTTGCGGGTTTGATTCCGGTCAAGGACAGGTACCTTGGTTGTGATTTGTCCCCAGCCCTGGTCGGGTTGTGTGGGAGGCAATCAGTCGATGTGTCCCTCTCCTGTCGATGTTTCTCTCTCTCTCCCTTTCTCTCCCTCTCTCTCTCTCCCACTCTATCTGAAGATAAATGGAAAAATATCCTCGGGTGAGGATTAAAAGAATAAAATAAAATAAAACTAAGGACCTATTTTGGGGGCAGCTTAGTATACCTACTGAGGAGAGCCCAGTGACCTAGAATTTCTTTTGATCCTTCTGTCTCCTTAAATCTGAGTGGTGTGGCTTCTGCAGAGCCAGTCAAGTGGAGGAGAGTCAAACACACCAGTGTACCCACTGCCAAGTTCCATGAAGAGGAAGGCAGTCTAGGGAGATGCTTCCTTCCTTGGAACTTCAAAAGTCATATTTCTCACGCTGTTCAAGTGAGGAGGAGCTGCCTTTTGCTTGACCGAGAGCACAGTGTGAGAGAGTCCTCATCTCAGTGCTGCACACCTTAGCCATGTCCTGTTGTGACAAGTCGCCAACTACCCCAGGTTGACTTGGACGGCCCAGTGAGCAAACATTTATGAAAGTGCTTTTAAATAGAAAGGCGGCTTAGTGATGTAAGTGGCTGAGCCTACAAACATACCTAACTCCTCTAGTGGGAATTGATTTACAAAAATTACGAGGCAAGTGCATTTTTATGAGCTACGTGATTGACATGACGCCACCCCTGCTATGGATGGTTGACCTCATTATCAACTGTGATAGGAGTGTGCTTCCCTTATGCCATTTTCAATTCCAAAAAGGATCTAGCATCATGAATGGAGTCTTTAGGATCAAGTTTTATTGTTGACATCCTCGGGGACACCCACAAAGACTTTCCAGGGGCTCAAGCTGGAGCATAATTGTTAAAGATTCCCTAAGGACTGTGTGCACATCATTATTAAAAGACTTTTCTCACCACATTATTGGTTGATGCATCTGTCAATCCCAGCTGTGACACAAGGGGCTGAAGGAGAGAAAATCTCCTGCTCCGGGCCTAGCACAGTTTGGGGGACCCTGTAGATAGTCACTAAATATTTGAGAAGAGAAAATCAGTGAAGGGGGGTGGTGGAGAGGAGAGTTCCCCCTTGAACCCTGAACATCCAGCACTTCCCCTAGCCCCTGGTGAGTGCCCATAAATGTACACTGGATTAATAGCTTTGCTATCTATAGCTGTCTGTTCTGAAATTTTAGAATTTGATACTTAAATAGTAACTGATACTTGTTTAGCATGTCATAATTTAGGGAATTTAGGGAGCAGAGCTGAAGACTTTGGCTTCACCTCCTTGGATTTCAGCAGTGTCCCCATTCCTCGCTGGGCGATGGCTGTGGGTTGCTGTTTCACGACCCACAGTTGGGCTGTGGTGTTCTGGGCAGAAGGTGTAGCTACCTATGTTGTTGTTTTCATTAACACTCTAGCAGAGAGTTCAGCCACTTTTAAGGGACAACACGGTACGTGCCTGTTTATGCTGCACTGTGGGTCAGATAGCCTGTGCGTTCCTCAGAAGGCTTGACTGAGAGCCTTTATTGTTAGAAGCTTGGGGTTTGGCACCCTCTTGAAGGGTGTCATGTTTCTTGCAACTTTTGACCTTTGACGCTACGTTTAGATTTTCCACTGATGAGCGAAGTATGTATCTGCGATTAAAGAAATGACTGTCCTCTCTTGGACTGGGTTGAGCAGCACACCGAAACTGGTGATCGACACATTTGGAATGGCTCGAGAACACAGATTTGGTTTCAGTCCCCATCTAAGGGTTTGGATGCTTATCTGAACTTGACTCATCTGATCTCAATCCAGACCATTGAATTTGCAACACAAAGCTCGAAACCTCAAGAGCGAAGACTCCTGACATCTCCTGTCAGGCCAACTTCCCATCAGGCCCGCCACCTTTCAGTGAAATGTCCTCAGACATGTGGATACGCTCGCTTCTGTTCCAGGTTCAGGTTGTGGTTTCTTTGAAAGGGGTAGGTGGTGTAGGTGGTGTAGGTGGTAGGTAGTGGAAACGGGCCGCTGAGCTCTGCGGAGTTCCTCGCAGGGATCTATCTGCTGCCTTCCCTGAACGCTGGCTCTGTCCTGGAGGAGAGAGGACAGCAGGAGTAACTGGACTCTCAGGTAACTCCACAAACACTGAGGAAGTGCTTCTCACTCCACCCCCTCCAGTCTCGTAAACTTGAATGCGGCCACGAATTACCCAGGGATCTCATTAAACTGGAGATTGGGGTTCCTGAGGTCTGGGTGGAGCTGAGACTCGGCACCTCGCACAAGCTCCAGGTGCGGCTGAGCTGCTGGTGCCGAACCCATGAACTGTGGGCAGCGAGGCCCAGCGCGCCACCGCCCCGCGTGCCAAGGCCCCCCCGCGAGCCAAGGCCCCGCACCCCAAGGCCCCGCACCCCAAGGCCCCGCGCGCCAAGGCCCCCCCGCGAGCCAAGGCCCCCCGCGCGCCAAGTGTGGGGCACACAGGTGAAGGAGGAGGAGGACAGGCTGTTACTGAGGGAACCACCTTGTGGTGGGGCGGGCAGGTAACAGTCACCATTCCACAAGTGATCAGGGCAGGGACCGAGGTGAGTGGGGCGCTGTGGGAACCCTGAAAGGAGTAGGAGGTGAGCAGGGAGGGAAGCTAGAAAGGAGTGTTTTAGGCTGAAGGAAGAGCCTGGATGAGAAGAGAAACCAAATACAAACTCCATCTTTCAGCGGAGCAGATGCCTCAAAGACTGTCCACTTCATTCCCCAGCCCCAGGGGTGAACGTGAAGCGGAGGAAAGCACAGAGCGGCCAGTAGGCCGCCGCTCACCCACGGGCAGCAGGCTGGCTTCCTGCCGCACAGCGTCAGAGCTGGGGACCTGGGTCCGGGAGCTGAGGGATCTGAGCCGCGGAGGCTGCGAAGACTCCAGCGGTCCTGTTCTCAGCGCTGTTTGCAGCCCTGCCTTGGTTTCTTGTGATGGACTGAACTAGGGTCTTGCTTTCTAGCTTTTTTTTGAAGGGGGGGTGATTTTCTTTCTTTCTTCCCTCCCCCCCCCTTTCTTTCTTTTTAATAAATCTGAAAAGTCAGAGTGAGACGCAGGCAGGTTGCTCGATTTCGCCAGGTTTTTCCTCTCCGCCCTGCTGCCCACACCTGCCTCTCTGTCCCCACTATCCTGAGATCCCTCCCTGAAACGACGCCCCTTCCCGTGGCATGTACGGCAGCTCTCTTCTCATGCAGGAGCTCCACGTGGGCCCGTCAGACTTCTGATCCCAACTGGGAGAGTCAGTTCATTGCCATCCCACTGTTGCCCAGAGAAAACCTGGTCTTTCTCTGTCACTGCGCATGCCCAGTCTTGGCTCCGCCCCTAACCAGTAGGGAGGCCCAGAACATGTCTTGCCATCATAGTAACAACAGCTTGCTTAGAAATGTACACAGCTCTCATTTTCGAGCCTCCCGCCTATGAGGGCAGGTGTTGGCATCCTTATCCCTATTTACCACGTGCAAAAACTGAGGCTCAGGAAGCCACAGCTCATAATGGTAGACCAGGGGTAGGAATCTATTGTGTACTTAGGATGGGCAGGCCCTGCAATAATCTTCAGTCAATCCTCACAGTAATCCAGGTTTCGGAGAGGAAACTGAGGCTGAGAGAGGCTAAGGAAAGTTCCTGAGGTCAGTGGATTTCAGACTGGGGATGCAAACCCCAAACTGCCTGATCTCAGAGTCCTCACTCTTACCCGCCTGCCACTTAGCTTCTGAGACCATTCCACAGTGCGTTCTGCCCTAACTGCACCTCTCAGGGCCTTGTTTGCTCATCTGTGAAATGGAGCCACTGTCTGCAGTCTGTGGGACCTCTTCCCGGCTGAAGTAGGCTGTGACCCTGCCTTCACTGCCAGCTCCTATTCAGTGCTCAACATCGTGCTTAATTACGTTTAACTCGGAGTGCATTTTGCGGTGGCTCCCAGCACATGTCAGTTTGTGATGCTGCCGAATGTGATAGCTGGGCGATAGCACCTGTGTACCCAGCAGCCAGGCGGGCCTTCTGCTTGGCTGCCCGTCATGGTGTTCTGCCATGATGCCAGCTCAGTTCCTCTGTTTACACTGGAAAGGAACAGGCATGCCTTCAGCTACAGATACCTGGAAAGCAACATCAAGAACCTCTGGCTGCATGTAAACTGCTGGTTGTATTCTGGAGCCTTGCATGTTGTGTCGCTGGGGTATTCAAGGTGAAGTGAGCAAAGACCCACCTGTGATACATTTTCTTCCATGTCGGGTGTGTGGGCAGAGAGAATTTCAGTCTTGGGCTTCTCCATGATAACTCCGCCTCCTGGGGAGCTCCCCCTTTGGTTGAAATCTCTGCTCCCTGTTTCCTGTGAAGCCTCAGGAGGTGCCACATGATCTCAAAAGCTTTCCCTACCACGTTCTGTCCCTACCACGTTCTGTCCTCGCCCATGCTTCTCCTGTGTGGCCCTGAGCTTCCATCCATCACGGCCCTTGCCCCACCGTAATGAATATGTCTCATCATTTTTCTGGCTGAGGGACCAGCCATATGTCATTCATTCCTGGATGCTCTCCCACTAAATATTTATTGAATGAAGAGTGGATGAATGAATGAGTTCACAACGGCGTTCTCTGTGTTCACCCTTTCAGTGTTCCACGTACAGATTAGGAACAAGATTTTACTTTGTCTTGATGATATTCCCATTATTCCTCCTCCTTCCTCTTCTGACAGATTTGCTCTGAGTTTATCCACCCGCCCTGTCTCGCCTCCTCCGAGCCTTCTGCATCCACAACGGCAGGCCTTCTCCTCTCTGTCCGAACGCTCCTGGTGGGCCAGGTTGTGTGTCCTCTGCCTCTGAAGTGACACCCAAAACTGTTTATTCTCCAAGTGTTCTTTGGCCAGAAAGCACTGTCTCTGGTGTCCCAGCTGGAGTAAGCATGCCGTTTCCAGGACTGGTCTGTCTTCACACTACAGAATTCTCCTTCCTGTCCTTGATCCATACACAATGTAAAATTTTGTGTTTTTTAAGCTATGAAAGTATCAATTCATTTGCATCAGTAAGTATTCTAAAATCTGACTTGTGTAGATAGTATTTTGATTCTATCTAAGGACCCTTATAGTTCTCAAAAAAAAAAAAATTAAAACCGTGGTTTTATAAATCAGGGATGGATCTCACCCCAAGGGCCTCCCTTCAGGGCATCTCCTGCCAGTCCTTACATCTGAACAGGTTTCTGTTGGTCAAAGGGAGACCGACCAAGGTGAATGCTGGTGAGTGTTACTGCTGGGAGAGAGTTGGCGGGGAAGTGAGGCATTGAGTGTTGGGAGGCATCTGAATGGCTTCCTCCTTGAGAGACAAAACTATCATGCCACTTAATAGTGGCCTGGAATACGACAGAAAGATGGTTTTATCTGAGCTTTTCTCATTGCCTCCCATACTGTCCTTCTCCACTTTATGGGTTTCGTGGTTGGTAGTGACGATCTTCAAAGCTGTCCAGGACTGTGGCTGGTCAGGAGGGGTCAGCACAGCCACACTCAACCTCAGTGGGTTTAAGGATCACTTACTATTTCTAAAAGTTTAGATTCCCAGGACCCTCTTCGGGATTCCTGATTTAATAGATCAGGAAATCTGCATTTTATTTCTATTTAGTTCAAATTTAATGTAGGAGCAGGGTTTTTTAAAATAAGGAAACAGTATAAAAGAGTAAACAGTAAAATATAAGACACTACTCCTACAATGCGAGAACGTGGCCCAGTGAACACAGACACAACTGTGCTTCCATTTCTGCTCTCGTCCACCTTCGTGATCATACACGAAATACGACCAGTTCTACCCAGTGAAATTCTATTGCACTGCTTCTAAACTTTTGGGGCACAGGCTGGGGGAGAATGGCAAAGACCCCTGAAAAATCTGGTGAAGCACAAGGTCTGAAACCCATGCGTGGATTCCTTTGGCGAGCGGAGCAGGGAGATTCGGGATCCATACAAGCCAAGTGAAAAACCTTGCCCATGTCTTCAAGATGGCTCCTTGTAGCTGCAGGGAGCAGAAGTACCTGGGGAATGACTCAGAAGTTATGCACGCTTCTATACAATCTGTCACGTGGTTTTCATATCAACTTGAAAATATGTTGGTCCTACGCTGTTTTAGCTGCCCAGCTAGTCAGTATCTGTCTCTCTCTTTCTCTCTCTCTCTCTCTCTCTCTCTCTCCCTCCCCCTTCCCCTCCCCTCATTTGCAATATGAAAGGCCAGGAGACATCTCATTCCTTTGATGCCCAGTGTTCCAGGAAGCTTTAGAGGACAGATTTCACCTGCATCGCACCAAATAGCTTGGGTCCACCGATGAGCTCTATCAGGCCAATAAAGCAGACCGCTCCAGGAGCATCGTCTGGTGGTCAGCCTCACGGTCATCATAGGCTCTGCCCCAGCCTCCGAGCCTGAGTCAGCTTTGAAATTCCTATGTTATACCCGAAACTACCACAAGCGTCTTTTCCAGACCTATTCACCAGTGTCAGACACAGAACTTGGGAAAGGAAACCCGTATTGCTATGTTGGATGTTTCTCTGGAGCATTGGTGATACTACAGTCGATTTCTCCTGGTAAGGAAGGGGAGGAAGTATTTTGAACTACTAACCTATCATTCCTGCCTCATCCTCTATTCCTGACAGGTTTGAACATCAGATTCTCCATGACCTGGATGACAGATGCCAAATATCTTTAGCCTAGAGCACACTTGGAGGGACCAATATCACAGCCTAACGTTATGGTGTCTTTAGGGGATAGTTATCATTAAAGTTTGTTATGTATGCATTTTTATTGTTCAGAAGCTTAGCTGAAGTGCTACAGGTTGGTAATTTTGTTTCTGATACCCACCCACCAAAGGCCACCTTCAGCCCATGCTCATGCCTGTTCTGTGTGCCTTGGTCTGTTTGTCCTCTTGTGTGTTATGTATCATCCCACCCAAAGAGTTGTGTGTCTAGCATTTCCCAGATTCCATGTAATCAGCAGCAGCAGAAAGTCTTCTCCTAGGAGGGTCAGAGCGTATAGGGATCGGGATCACTTCAGAGTGGATATTATTGTAGCTAATAATAATAATAAGTATTATTATTTGTATTTGTATTGTACCTGATCATCTATAAAGGACTTTTCCACCTTTCCTCACATTTAATCTTCGCTAGGACCTTGAACTGTAGACAGTGAGATCGTTCCGACTTTCCAGGTACAAAAACCGTGGAATCATGGTACAGGCGTGATAAAACGTGATAGAAATTGCCCCTCAGATGTGGACGGAAATTGAGATTTGAATACAGGTCTGTCTGACTCCAAGTCCAGTGTCCTTCTAGCTCATTCTACGTTTACATTTCTAAAACTCTGTGCGTTAGATAGCGGTATTGTTGCCTGCGTTTGGCCACAATGACTGGCCTGTTCCTGGAACCGCCTGGCTAACGCCCCGCACCGCTGTGTCCAGGCCAGTCCAGATACACCGTGAGCCCGTTCCCACGCCACGGTGATGTCACGAGACGTTTTAATCACTACTTTCTCCTTCTCCTTTGATGTCTTCTTGTTGGCAATTTGTTACTCACCCAATTAAGTCAGCAGTCTTGTAGTCTTTTGTAGAATGTGGAAACGTCTCGTTCTATGCCTTGTGACGCTGCTTCATGGAGGCGGCGAGAGAGATGGCGGAAAAGGTTAGAGCCACTCCGTTTCTCTGTTATCACCTTCTCCTGAGAGCTTGTCACTAATTCTGGTGTCGGAGCCGCAGTCATGTTGAAGCCTCACGAAAGCCAACACGCTCCCCAGAAACGCAGACAAGCCCCTGACCTTTGCGACGGGAGATAATGGCAGAGGCTGAGGCGCAGTGACCTTTGGGCCAAGAGTGGGTGGCAGCACTTTCTTTTCTGTGACATTCATTTTGCTTCTCCCTCTGTCTGTATTTTTAATTGGAAGCATGTACAGTGTGAATCTGCCTGATTGCCCCCCCCCCACATCCTGAACTCTGAGTAGAAAGATTGTGTCTGGCTGGCTCTTGTCATAAAGGAATGCTAAGCTGGGGGTCACTGCTAATTGCCACAGTTCTCGACACAAAGGGTATTATGGGCGACCTTTCAGGGGGAGATGCTGCTAGCAGAGCGGGGCCTTTGTACCTCCTGGCTGCGGCCACGCGCCTTTCTCTGTTCGTTTTACCCCCCGTGATCCCAGGAGATGAATCTGGCACTTGGATTTATTTTCAAATGGCCGGTTTGATTGCACCAGAGCTGTCGTTACTCACGGAGAAGCACAGCCACCTAGGCCGTTTCTTCCAGCCCCACCTCAGGCGTGTCTCCTCCATGAAGCGTTGGCTGCAGACTCGGTCAGCCCTTCACTCCCCTTTGGGCTGCAGACAGCTCAAGCCCGTGCCACAGATCTTGTTCCCTATTCCATTTAGTTCTTGATTATTTTCTAACTCTGTAACGCTCCCAGATTTCTTTCTGCATGCTCATCTTGTTCCCTTTGACTTTTTTACTGCTTATGAAAGAGAAGCTGGCCACCCAAATTCCCGACGCACCTACTGTGTGCTGGGTCCTGTGTTAGGCACCTCATACGTCATTTCATTTAATGCTCACAGCACACCGTACAGTTGGGTGTTGCTATCCCTGTTTGATAAATGAGAGACTGGAATGTAAACACACTATGCATGTGACAGACTTGCCAAGAGTCACACAGCGCTAGGAAGCGGGGCAGCCGTGCTGTGCAGCTCCGTGTGCCAAGGCAGGTGCCATCCACCTTGGGTGGGGGGAGCTCAGAGCATGTTCGATGATAGGCTTCTGCAGGCGCCCAAGCACAGGTTACATTGCCCCTGTATCACGCGCCACAGTGCCAGGTGCACAGTCGGTGTTCGGTAAGAACCACCCATGACGGTGTCCTTAAACATGACACTCTTTGCGTAGGGAATGCTCCCCACCAGCTGAGTTTCAAGCACTGGTGTGTCTGTCGCTGGGGCAGGTCGACTCAGTGTGGGCACATGCTAGGCCCTGGAGACCCCATGGGAAGTGGAGCAGAGTCCTGGCCCTCAGGGAGCCGAGACATTGTCAAGAAACACTTCCTCCTTCTTCAGAACCGTCCAGTGATCCAAAAGGAAAGTTCTCAGAATTCACATCTGTTAACACGGTGACCAATTTGACAAAAGTGAGAGGGAGGGAAACGGCTGAGTGGGAAAAATCACACATACACACGCACACACACACTGCCATAAACCAAACAATTGAATTGTCCTTAATGAAGGAAAACTTACAGAATGCCAAGATTTACTTGCTTCCCCTATGTGGAATTGTTCTTAATTTTTTTTTTTTATCCTCACCTGAGGACATTCTTCCATTTTTGTTCAGATAGAGTGGGAGTGGGAGGGAGAGAGAGAGAGAAACATTGATGTGAGAGAGACACATCGATTGGTTGCCTCCCGCACCACCCCAACCAGGGCCGGGGACAAACCGCAACCGAGGTACATGCCCTTGACCGAATCGAACCCGCCACTCATTGGTCTGAGGGCCGACGCTCTACCGCTGAGCCAAACTGGCCAGGGCTGTTCTTAATGTTTACACAGCTCAGAGTAGGAGGCAGTGGTCTGCTATTACTTTGAGCTGTGTCCGTTGGACAGCCTGAGACCTAGAACACCCCATTCCTCTGGTCCTTCAAGCTTCCCCCCTCCCCGGCCCACCCCGTCCAGGCACATGGCTGCTGCTCCTTCCAGCCCACCCCAGCCCAGCCTCTCATACAGGAGCCTGGGGACCCCCTGGGTCAGCACTGGCACAATCAGGCCTTCTTCCTGGGGGGCAGGAGGAACAGTGTCTCCAAGGTGGCAAGATTGACACCTGAAATAGCCCGAGGGGATGACAAGGTGCCAACGTCTTAGAAGAACACTGTGCTTTTGTGTTCCGCAGACTTTTGAAACCCAGTCGTCATGTAAGCGCGTGGAGGACTCTGTAGGGTTTTTACATTTGTCTGTGTGTGGGCATTGTTGTTCCGATGATTCAAGCAGCGGGCTCTCGGGGAGCTCGGGCCACCTCGTGGAGTGCCGAACAAGGGCCGGCCGCAGCCTCGGTTCCCTCTTTGTTTGTGTCGCTTCTTCACACCCACTCCCTCGGCGACAGGCTGAATGAAGTGCGCTCTGGTGCTTTGTGTGCAGGATAGAGAATGAAAATAATGGCCATTCAGGCAAAATAAAGCTTTTTAGCGCTTTTCAGAAAGTAGTCTTGTTTTCATTGTTGTCACTGTGTTCACATAATGGCCTCATCCTTGTCCTTCACTGAAACACGCCCAGAGCGAGGAAAACATTTCGCCCGTCACACAAACAAGTGGGTGTTCTTAAAGTGATCGGCGCCCGGGCCCCGGCCTGGGGGGCAGCTGGACAAGGTGTCGAGAGAGTGCGCTTCCTGCTGGGGCAGAGGGAATGGGCAGGGGACTGGATGGCGGGAAGGAGCTTGTTGGGAAATTAGCTTTGGAAATTGGGTTCTGTCTGCAAGACCTTGTGAAAGGGAAAAACATGATGTTCACCCTCATCACCACGCTTGTACACACTGACCGGGCACTGACTGTGCTCCAGGCATGGTGCTGGGTGACTTCTGTGCATCGGGTAACCTTCACCACACCCTCCGTGGGATATCAGTATTATCCCCATTTTAGACAGGAGAGTCCTAAGAGCAAGTCACTTTGCCAGGGTCACTTATCTGGACAGTGGTAGAGTCAGGACTCAGGTCCAGACACCATCTGAGTCCGCACACCAACTTCTTACATGCCACTCTCAGATCCTCAGAATCAAATCTCCCAGGCTTCCAAATTAGACAAGACGACGCTTGGGTGAGGATGCGAATTTTAAGGAGAGTTAGTTTGGATGGTCCCTTAAGTGGATGGTCCCAAGTTCACTTGACAGCTCATCTTTATGGTAGGACTACAGGGAGCTGCATGTTGGATCAGTCAAAATGATGAGAAGCAGCCCTGGCCAGGTAGCTCAGTTGGTTAGAGCGTCATCCTGATATGCCAAGGTTGTGGGTTCGATTGCCAATCAGGGCAACACGAGAATCAACCAATGAATGCATAAGTAAGTGGAACAACAGATCAATGTTTCTCTCTCTCTGTTTCTCTCATTCACTCTCTCTCATATCAGTCAATAAATTAATTTAAAAATTATGAGAGGCAGAATGAATGAGGGCGTCAGCCTGGGTTCAGGTCTGGGTCCTGTAACCAGCTCAGTGAACCTGGACTGTTCACTGCTCCTCCCTGAGCATCAGTTGCCTAAGCTCTTAGCTCTACCACATGCTCGTTAAATTAGTGCTGGGCTGGAAAATCATCGAGGTCCTGGCAATGAGATTCTCTGCTCTTGCATCTCTCCAGGCGGCCCTCTTCATGGTTACTTCTGTTCGTTGCTTATTTCTGTTTGTCTCAGTGACAAGAAACCCACTGGAGCCAGAAGGGCCGTTGAGACCCCTCGTCACCAGCCCTGAAGAGATGTTTGCCTTTGTGTGCATCCTGTTTCCTGCCCTCTCCTGAGGCTATCCTCACCCCACCGGCTCTTGTAGGTCCGGTTGCTATCCTACCCTCTCAACAAGACCTTAATTATGGATAGCTCTTCCCAATGTTATGTTCGGAGGCATTACAATGGTAGCTTGAAATCTGTCGTGTAGGAGTATTTACACTATAGAAATCGGCAGGCACTGTGAATCAGGTTGTGGTGGTAGTTGTGGTGGTGGTGGGATTGAGAGCTCGTTTACCAGCACACCACTGCTTATACCTAATGCCCCACCACTCATTTACCCCAACCACTTACCATTCCCACTGGCCACTATTTTACCGTGTGTCCTCTACAGAAACTATAGGCGGGACGGGATCATTGAATTCTTTGTGTCTCAGCAGCACCATCATGGTCCCTTGTGAACAGTAAGCTCTCTAGTATCTATCAGTGTCGTTCATTTCCTCTACTAGGGTATACTCTTAATGTAAAAGCTTTCAGTTGACATCCAACTGGCTGAAAATAAAGCTTGCCAATAGGCAGGTGTTGTTTGTTTATTTATACACTCGCTCATCAACCATTCGTTCACACCGAGGAGCATTTACTCTGTGTGGGGCGCCAGTCCCCAAGGCAGAGTACCCTGTGGCAAACACAACAGAGGGGTCTCTGCCCACAGGAGCTCACAGTCTACTCGGGAGAGACAGAAAATAGATAAGTAAACACATTAACACAAATTAGGCTGTAAATGACATGAGAAGAGTAACCTGGAGGGACGGACTCGGAAGAGTGAGAGGTGGTGCCGTGTCTCAGATCGGGAAGTGAATTGGTTTTGTTGCTAATTTTTGTTGCTGTAACCAATTACCACAATGTTTTGGGCTTAAAACAATACACATTTGTTCTCTAACAGTTCTGGGGGTCAGACGTGGAAAGTGTGTTGGCAGGTCCGTGTTCCTTCCGGAGCTCTCGGGGGGAACCCCTGTCTGGCCTTTCCCACCTTCCGCGGACTGCCTGCGTTCCTGGCGCTGGTCCCAGCACCTCTCCAACCTCTGCTGTGTCGTCGCATCTCCTCCTGCGACTCTGATTCTCTCGCCTCCTTCGTTTTCCTTGTATGGACCCCTGTGATGACGCTGGGCCTGCCCAGATAATCCAGGATAATCTCCTTGTCTCAAAATCCTTACTGTAATCGTATCTGGAAAGTCCCTTTTGCCATGTAAAGTGGCATCATCACAGGTCCCAGGTGTTAGGACGCGGACATCTTTGGAGAACCATTATTCTATCACAGGAAGGGAAGGTCTGTCTGAGGAGGTCACATTGGAGATAAGACCCAGATGATGATGAAAACACATGAGGGGAAAGTATCCCAGAGAGAAAATGAGCCTGCAAAGCCCCTGAGCCTGGTGCCAGGGAAGAGTCTGTGGGGGAGATGCCAGCCTGCCTGGAGTGAGCAGCAGAGGAGGCGGGCATAGGCGGGGCCCAGGGCGGGAGCGTGGATCATTCTGAGTGTGATAGGAGCTGGCGGAGGGCTTGAGAGTTGTGTTTTTCACTGGGTTGATCCGTACCTCAATGGAAATGGTGTTCAGGTGACGTCTGAAGCAGTGACGTCTAGTGGAAACAGAATGCAAGCCGCATTTCTGATGTTCAATGTTCTAGTGACCCTGTTTTTTGTTTGTTTGTTTCTTTGTTTGTTTGTTTGTTTTGTGTGTTTTTTTAATCCTCACTCGAGGACATTTTTGCATTCATCTTCAGATAGAGTGGGAGGGAGAGAGGGAGGAAGAGATAGAGAGAGAAACATCGATGTGAGAGAGACACATTAAGTGGTTGCCACCCACAAGACCCCAACCGGGGCCAGGGACAAACTGCAACCAAGTTACGTGCCCTTAGCGGGAACCGAACCCCGGACTCTCCAGTCCGCGGGCCAACGCTCTAACCGCTGAGCCAAACTGGCCAGAGCTAGTGGCCCTGTTTTTAAAAGTGAAGAGAAACAGGGGAGATTAATTTTAATAACAGATCTTATCAGCCCAGTACATCCAAAATACTATCATTTTGACGTGTAATCAATATAAAAAATGTATCAATGCAACGTTTTACATCCTTTGGGGGGGCATACTACATCTTCACATCCGCTGTGAGTTTTGTGCTAAGAGCGCATCTCAGTTGGGACTAGCCGTGTTTCAAATGCTCGGTAGCCACCTGCGGTGAACATTTTGGGCGGACACTTTGGCAGTGCTTGTCCAGACACTGTTTGGGGTCCTGGGCAATGTCTGCTCAGGCTGTTTGCAGAAGCGGTGAACAGCGGAGTGACTCAGAGGATGCGGGGCACACGTCACTCCCATTAGCTCTCCCCAGCTTCAGAGGCTCTGAGTAGGCCACGGGACGCAAAGGACGGAATAGCAGATTCTAGAAAAGAATATGCCCCTTGGTGGGGCTGGTGGGGGCCCCAGACCCTGAGCGACTCTGGCCGGGCTGAAGTCTCTAAGGAACAGCTGTCCCTCTCCATTTCGTTGGTCTTTTAGTTCACCTCTGTGTCCACCTCTCACTTCAATCCCCAGAGGGAATTTTAACCAAAGCCAGACTTTTCTCATTTCTTTATAGGCAGGGCCATTTATTCAACTCATTACACCAGTATTACTGAAAATAAGGGCAGGGGTCAAGAACAGGAAAAACTCAATGAAGCAAAGAAAGGGTATCAGTCGCTAGGGAAAGAACTGTACCCCAGGCACTTCCAAGCTATTCCCATGCTCTCTTGTGCTCTTGTAGTGACCCAATGTTAACCACAAAAGTCCAGTCCCAAAAGCTTAGGACCAATGGAATATCACATACATCCATTTGGATTTTTTCCCAATGATGTTAAATTAAGAGGGTTTCTGAAACAGAAAATAAGGATCTGAATTAAACATGTAGGTCGTGGTGGTGTGCAGAAAGGCCAGCTTATGCGAAGCATATTCAATACTGCACAAGACAATAAAAATAATAGCCGCGTTTATTAGCATATCCCATTTAGGGCCAGCAGTCTGCACAGCACACTCAGCCTGCAGAAGGGTGGGTGCCAAGTTCCCTCTGATGATGGATTCAGTGGGCTGCCACCTCAACCCTGACATCTGGCCTGTGGGTACCAGCAGCCCCATCAATAGGCAACTTGGCCATTTTGACATGTAGTGACAAAAACTCTCATGTGCAAGGACCAAGGTGCCTTTAGTGAGTGCTGTGGCTCTAATTAGTGAGCTGCAATCTGGAGCAATCTCAGTCTGCATCCCTCGGAGGGGTGGGATGTTTTCCTCGGTAACATACCAGCACAAGTCCTTCTACGATGGTTGTCTGAAACCGTAAGGACATGAGAGTGTGGAGGAGAAGCTGCAGTGGCCCAGAGACCTGGTGCCTTGACAATCAGCCACTGCCTTTGCACTCTGCTAGCGAGCAACTAGTTCTCCAGTTCCTGTGAAGTGCTACACTTGGGAGACTTAAGAAGCACAGGTCCCTACTTTCCAGAGACTTAAGACCTGGTTGGGAAAAAATAACTATGCAATGTACAATAACAGTACGTGGTGCCATTGTGGTACACCAGGTCAGGCTCTGGCCTGGGAATCAGTAGATCTGAGTTCCACCACCAACTCAGCCACTTACTGAGTGTGCTGCCTTCAGTCTAGTTGTTGTCTGTCTGGGGCAAGAGCTATTGGATCACCCAAGACTCATTGCATTGGGACAAGTCGCCCTACCTCTCTGGACCTCAGGATCCTCTTCTAAAAATTGAGAAGGTTTAAATGGATTATGCTGGTGGTAATAATAATAATAGTTCCATATAGCCCTGGCCGGTTTGGCTCAGGGGTTAGAGCATTGGCCCACGGACCAGAGAGTCCTGGGTTCAGTTCTCACTAAGGGCACATACCGCGGTTGCGGTTCATCCCCGGCCCTGGTTGGGGTTGTGCGGGCGGCAACCAGTCGATGTGTCTCTTTCACATCGATGTTTCTCTCTCTCTTTCTCCCTCCCACTCTATCTGAAGATAAATGCAAAAATGTCCTTGGGTGAGCCCTGGCCGGTTTGGCTCAGCGGTTAGAGCGTTGGCCCGCGGACCAGAGAGACCCGGGTTCGGTTCCCGCTAAGGGCATGTACCTCAGTTGCAGTTTGTCCCTGGCCCTGATTGGGGTCGTGTGGGTGGCGACCAGTCGATGTGTCTCTCTCATGTCGATGTTTCTCTCTCTCTCATCGATGTTTCTCTCTCTCTCTTCCTCCCTCCCTCCCGTTCTATCTGAAGATAAATGCAAAAAGTGTCCTGGGGTGAGGATTAAAAAAAAAAAAAAGTCCTTGGGTGAAGATAAAAAAAATAATAATAGTTCCATGTAGTGAGGTCTAACTTTATCCTCATGATTATGCTATGTACTTTATATGAATTAGCTCATATATTTCTAAATATTTCTAAACTTAACTAGGAGGTGGGTTCTGTTAGTCCCAGTTTGTAGGTGTTAACGCTGAAATTCAGGTTAAGAAAATTACCCCAAATCTAAGAGCATTGACTAATGCAGAGCTGAGATTCAGTCAGCACTTTTTGAGCCTGTAAAGCTTGGGGTCTTCATGCCATCAAGCCCGTCCCAGCTGTCACATTCTGTGTAGTTCGGGGGCCCTTAAAGGGTCATGGGAAGACTGCCTGGGGACTGGAAAGGGGATGAGTGACGGAGGGAGCCCTGTTGCAGTGAAGCTCGGGCCAGGCGTGAGCAGAGCTCCTGAGAGGAGAAACTCCCTCATCTGTGACTCAGAGGGTTCAGACCTCACTACATCAGAATAGCATGATGCTGCCATTAATTCAGCATCTCCTGGGATACACTGATCAATGCTGGCGTCTCCGTTTGCTTTGGTGGAGCTCCCTGGTTAGGCAGCAGGGGAGTCACACAGCAGGTGGACCTCGGACCACTGCATGGCAAGTCTCGCCTGTCAACCTTCTTGTTTTATACCAGCCTCAGCCACAGGTGGGGGAGCTGTGAATTTCACTTCAGCCCTCATGTTGAGTGAGGACACACACACACACACACACACACACACACACACACACCGATTGGCACCCACAGAGGCTTTACCTTGAGATGAGGGTAGGTTTGGTTTCCTTTGCTCACACAACTGGTACGGCCCGGGGACACTTTGGTTTAGATGGCTCCTTGGCCACAAACCGTTTCGTTCTGTGTTGCCCAGTCACCTTGGCTTCCTGCACATTCTCATGAGCAGATAGCTCATCTTCTTATCTCAGAGCATCGCTTCCCCAGTGAAGCCCCGGAGTCCTTCGCGTTGATACCATCGAGGCATGAAGGCATTAAACCACCCATTTTGTAATTGTTTTAGTTATACTTTCTCATGTCTGTTTCATGAAAAGATGCTGTGGTTAGATTTAAGCTGGGCCTTGCCGAGGGTATCATTTATGCCTGGGGTTACCCACATCGTCACATGGCTTACCTCTGTTGCAGCGTGGCGATCTTATCTCCTGTGCTGCACCTTGCCATAGAGCACCCAGCTCCTTCCAGCGTGTGTGTGCACACGCACTCGTGTGCGCTCAGGCTGGCTCGTGGCTTGTAAAATGATACTTTACCATTCACCTATCGTGAGGCCTTTGCTATACTCTTAAGAAAAAAAGCCTGTGCCTGGCCAGTGTGGCCCAGTGGATTGAGCATCGTCCCATGGACGGAGAGGTCCCAGTTGGATTCCCGGTCAGGGCGCATGCCTGGGTTGTGGGCTCGATCCCCAGTAGGAGGCGTGCAGGAGGCAGCTGATCCATGTCTCTCTCTCACATTAATGTTTCTATCTCTCCCTTCCTCTCTCTCCAAAAAATCAATAAAAACATTTTAAAAAAGAAAAAAAGCCTTCACTGTCTTCTCCACGTGAATTTAGAGCACAGCTTTCCTTAAGCAGACCCTTTCCTACTTAATTTAAGCTGGCAATTCCGTTGTTCCCTCTATGTACCAGGAACCGATCTCGCTGCTCATTGTACCAGGTGAATATGACCGAGCTCCTGTCTTTGAGAGATTCTCAACACACCATAGAGAGAAAAACATGTTAACAAATAGCTAGCCTTCAGTCCAGGAAGGGCCAAGGGGGTGCCAGGAACGGAGTTCTGAGGGAAGACGGATGAGGGGCGCTGGGAGGGAAGGGCCCGGGGAGGCTATGAAAAGAAGCAGGCGTTTGAACTCCCAATTCAAAGCCAAGTTCAAGATCGCCAGTTAAAGAGGTAACAACATTCTCGGCAGAGGGACTCGCGGAAGAAGTCATGAAGATGTGAACTGTGGGCTAAGCCCAGGAGGTGAGGCTACAGAAAGTCGGGCCAGCCCAGCCGGGAGAGGACGGTGTGCGTCGTCCCGGATGCTTAGCTCTTAGTTTATACGTTATGATTTAAACTTACGAGTGCACCAGAGACCCCAAGAAAGTCAAGTCCTTTGGGGGTCAAAATGAAGAGCTGTGCCTTCTCTAGCTAGACGGGGCTGTGCCTGTGTGTCGGTCCTGGTTCTGACTCAGCCGTGACTTCCCTTTCATGAGTGACTTCACCCTCCTGGCACTTGGCTTGCCATGGTCAGAGTGTGACTGTTCAAAGTGTCCTGGACTCCTTCTGACAACTTAAAAGACACATGGGACGAATGGCTTTTATGTCTCAACTGGCCCCTGGGAAGCCAGTGGGTACCAAACTGTCATCCCCATAAAGAAACAATTTGGGTTGGCGTGGCTGCAGCTGAGAGAACGCTGGGCCAGGGAGGGCGCTCTGGGCCCGGGGCCGTGCAGCTCCTGGACTGGCCTGGGCTCTCCCACTCTCATGCCGCATGACCTTGGACGAGTGATTCTCCTCCAGGCTCCAGGGAACTCATCTAAATGAGGGACTGGAGTCTCTGGCTTCTAGGAGCTTCTCCCGCCTCGTCTAAGCCTGCCCGGCCTCTTTAGCGTTTAGGAAGTCAGAGTGGTCTATGATGAAAAAGTCTGAGGAAGAAGAGTTTCATGTTAGCAAGGGGCTCTGAGGGGTTTTGTGTGTGTTTGGGCCAGAAAAAAAAGACGCCTGGTGGGGATGCCCCCTCCTTCCTTCCCCTGCAGCTGACCAGCAGGGGTGGGGGTGGGGAGTCAGAACCCAGCTCCCTGCCCGTGTGGTCCTTGGGTTTGGAAGCCTGGAGAGCACACCCAGGGCCTGGAGCCTCACGAGGAAGCAGGCCGCGTGAGCGAGCAGGAGGCAGCTGAGCGAGAGCCTCCAGCTCCGGTGCGGACCCAGCTCCGAGTTCTCGGCCTGCACTCTCCCCGCGTGGTGGGCCCACTGCCTGGCCGCTCGAGGCTTCCCGGGCAGCCTGTTTGGTTCGTTTACCGTTGTCTACGTTGAAGGCTGAGAATTTTCAACTGAGATGCCTTCGGCTCCTCTGCACCAGGTCCCAGGTTGGGTTTGGGAAGGAGTGATCTACGGCCAGCAAGCGTGCTCGGAGGGCAGGGCCCGGAGCAGTTGGCTGCAGCGCGGGCGCCCATTCAGGCAGACGGGCAGTGGCGAGGGCTGGTCATGGGCACCGGTTTGCTATCACAAGACCTGGGTTCGGATGCTGGGCCGACCACTGGCACGGCACAGCCTCGCTCAGTAACTCTCTCCACGCTCCCTCTGCTCAGCCGTAAGGTGCAGTAACAGGCCTTCGCAGGACTCTTCTGAGAACAGATGGGACAAGGCGCTTAATGCTGTGCCCGCCGTGTCTCCCATAAATGGTAGCTTTTTAAAAAATCGAAGATTGTTAATGTCTAAAAAAGTAAGGAAGGGCCAGAAAGTAGAGGCTCCGTCTGCCAAGGCGAGGGATTTGGACTTCCTCCTGCAGCCCGTGGGCAGCCAGGGAAGGTCCCCCGCAGGGAATGGCATTAAACAAACTGGTGTTTGGGGAAATCTCCACCTGTCATCAATTTGGGACACATCGGAAGGCAAAAGGAAGTTTCGCCAGGACGCTCTGCCAGTGTCCAAGCGAAGTGGGCGAGGGCCCAGGGAGGTGGCCGAGGGAATGAGAAAACAGGCTCAGGAACTTGCAGAAGGAAGATGGCTGGGGAGGAAGGGCGGCCCTCGGCTTGGAGACCGAGCAGGAGAGCGCAGGAGGAATCAGGTGTGCTTTCAGGTGTTCCCATGGTGGCGCCGACCCAAACTGCGGTGTTCTCTGTGGGGGGTGAGGGAGGCCTACCCTCCTGGGTCGCTGGACCCAGGTCCCGAGCGCCCAGGGTGGCATCTGGCACACTGATTGGTTTGCATGTTTGTGTCCTGCTTTGTCCAGAAGGGTTGAGATGGTTTCCCATCTGAGAGTATGTGGTTTATACTTTCCCTCATAAGTAAAAACAAACTGTAACAGTAATAACCAAAGAACAGGGGAGCTAAAAAATAGAGTAATAAGGATGGGGAGTGCCCGATGCTATGTAAAATGATGAACGAAGAGGGGTTGTTTGGTCCCAAAATATCCACTCTTGGCCTTAAAATTAAGATCCTGTTATTTCTAACCCAAGCCCCTTCTGAGGGAAGATTCCCTCCCAAAGGGACAGAGAAACCAGATTCTTTGACCTCTTTTCTCACTTCCAGAATAACAGGGAGGTTATTTCTCAATGTCCTTTTCTTTGTAACGGAAGGAGCAAAGGCAGGTTCTCCCCTCTCCAGCATGAGCACCACTCCCGGGAAAGGATGAGAGGGAGGGAGAGGAAAAGCAAAAAAGGGAAACCGAAAGGGAGAGAGACAGAGAAACCCATCGCCAGTGGGCACTGCCAGGCGACCCCGGGGGCTGGCTGGATCCAGCCTGTGGCTTTGCTTCCTCTTTCTTTCCGTGTAGGAGCGCAGAATCACTCAGCCCCAGATTCCTCAGGGTTTCAGAAGCCAGGAGGTCCGTGAGGGCTCCTTGCCATGCTGCGGCCCTGAGAGAGCGCAGAGCCACCAGGATGTGTGGCGTCCCCCCGGGCAAGTGTCCTTTCTGCAGATGGGGTCAGCTGCTGGGTGGCAGGGGAGACAACACGAAAAAGTCTTTTCCTGCAGGTCTCTGCTGAACATGGGAACGGGGAGTCGCTCAGCACTTGGTAAGTGCAGCGAGCGCCTTTGCTTTCAATGCCCAAATGTCTCCGGCTTCCGTGAGATATTATTGTCGAGGAAGAGGGTGCTCTGATCGCCACCCTCCCTCCCCTGTGGTGTGATAGCGCAGAGATAGTGATCGCTACACCCAACTCAGCATTGCTTTTTTTTTTGGGTAACAGCTTTCACGAAACCATCCCCTGGGCTCCAGCTGGTCAGGCTTCAAGGGCAGTGGCCGCAGTGCTAACAGGCAGGTGGCTTTGTCAGGCTGGCTGCAGGGCCACGCCACAGGCTCTGGGAGACGAAGAAAGCATCCCGGGCAGAACATGGGACCCGTTCCTGGGATGCAGAGAGAGGGGGCTGGGTGAGACGTGGCTCTGGTTAACCAGAGCCAGCTTCTCTCCTCTCCTCTGTAGTCTGGCCAGGGCTGGACTCGTGCAGGGGCCCCTTCTGGAGAGGACAAGCAGCTTGGAGAACATCTAGCTCCGTGTTCCTCTTCCTCACGGGGACCCTGAGGCCCAAGGCACTGAACTAAGTTCCAAGGCGGAGCCACTGCCGCTTAGAGCTGGAACAGTGTTCAGGGTGTCAGGGCTCTGAAGCCCGTGTTCAGAGACTTCTAGCTTAAATGCAAAGAGCTTGGCTTCGCAGCCAGACGGACCTGGACCAAATTCAGCCTAAGGACCTTGGAATTTCGTCTTCACCCAGCCCCAGCTGAGCCACCCCTCCACACACACACCCTGCAGGGATGCTGCAGAGCCCTCTGGAACAGATGCCGAGAACATCTGGTTGAGAGGACAATACATCTAGAGCCACTGAGTCACAGGAACAGGCACCCCTCTTTGCCACCCTGCGCAGGCCCTCCTGGGCTGGAATGGGCCGCCCCAGAACAGGGCTGCAAATGGTCACAAGGCCCCGTGTTAAGGCAGCAGTTGGCGGCGTCGGTCACCCTGGAAGCAGTTCCAATCGCTGCTGCGACCCAGGCCCCTCTGCCCACTGGAGGGCAGCTCCGCACACTGACCCCCTGCCCCTGGTCACCGCCACCGGCTTTGGATGGTCCCCCGAGGGGAGGACGCTCCTGCTGAACCCTGCCTCAGCCAGTGCACCCCAACAGAACCTGTCAGTGCAAGCAGGAAAAATGTAAGATCACCTCCTGCTGCCTCCATGTGAGACGCCACTGATGATATGAAGACACACACAGCCCATCCCTGTCCAGGATTTTTTCCTCCTGTAACTCTGGGGCCTCTAAGTGAGCCCAGGACAGGGCCTTTTTGACTCACAGCGCGCGGAGTGGCGTCATTTACCTCGCTTCCTACACAGCTGTGCTCTGGCAGGTGCTGGTCTGCTAGAGCACTGAGTGTGGTGCTCCCGGGTCCTCTCTGCTCAGGTACAACGCAGATGCGTGATGATGTAACGCAGTGGTTGCTGTATGGTCCAAATTCAGGCAGATCTAGATTTAACTTGGGTTCCACTATCTATAAACTGTGTGGCTTTGGGCAAATTACTTAATCTCTCTGAGCTTCCAAGGAGATAATAATTATATTTATTTTTAGGGTGGCTTGATAAGGTAAATGAAAAATACAAGTGAAGAGATTATTCAGTGAGGCACATAAAGGGTCAATACATATGAGCAATTACTTTTACCATCGTTAATATAATTATTACTTAGTCTTATCATCATTATGTTCATTAAAGGCAAGATACACTACGCTGATAACGCCCAACACGTAAGCACTTAATAAACAGGTGTTGAGTGAAGGTTTCCAAGGATGACAGGTAGACATCCAGATGGTCTCTTGCAAGAAAAAGAAGAAAAATTTCCGGGGAAACTGAGTTAGAACCAGAAGACACTGAATTGTTTAATGTGGTTTGGGTTAAATCATGTTCCCTGGGAACAGAAAGCAGGGAGAGAAATCTTGACCTGGCCACGCTTTTGACACCTACAAGTATCAGGCCATTGTACCCAGTGTGTGTGTGTGGGGGGGGGGGGGGGATAAAGACTTCTGTCTTACCCTTTTTGCCTCTTATGCTTCTTTCCTTAAGGAAGCTGTCAGGAGAGGCTGTAGTCCTGTAGTGTTCGGGCGAGATTGCATCCTGCGCGGAGAACGGGTGACAGCCCTGGGTGGAGGGCTTTGACTCCACAGCCAGCATGGGGCACCGGTTAGCCAGGCCCAGGACCTGCTGCCTTTCTGCTTGGATAGCACGCCCTGGTCGATGGGGCAGGTGCCAGGATGTCAGCCCTTCTCCGTGCCAGACATCTGGGTGTTTAGAAACAGTTGGATAGTTATTTTCTTTTCCTTTTCCATTATGTTCCAGATGCTTGGTGCTATGCAGTCACAGCCTGGGCAAAATCCCACACCCAGGCCTTGTCTTGGTCCCCTTGTGATAAAAGCTGGATGAGGGTACAGGACTCTACAGGCTGGGCCAGGATGAAGTCAGCAGGCTGGGATCAGGCTGAGCGGGTGGGGATGAGGAGGGCATGTGTTTTCTGGATTAAGCAGATTGTGGGGTGTAATTCCAGGAGAGCAGTATGCTGGGGAGACAGCAGGCCAGAGGAGACAGCAGGGTGGGGGACCCAGATCATCTGCAGCCTCAGAGACCCGAGCATAAGCACTAAGAACAGAATCTCCATTCAGAGAGAAGAGCTGGGCAGCCCAACCTTGAAGGATGTGGAGGGTCAGCTGTGGTCCACTCATAGTCTATGGCCTGGGTCATCTGTTTACAAGAGTCCTTCTCAAGCATTCATGGTCATTTCCTCTGCCAACCCCATGCTAGGGAACAAGGACACGAAGATGAGGGAGACAGCCCTGACCTTTTCTTAAGGATGTACTTTCACGATGCCCAGTGCCTGCATACAAAGTGAGCAGCTAGTTGCTTCCAGAGCTTTCCAGGTATCCAGGTTTGGGGCATCATAAGCAAAAACAATCAGATGCTAACTTATTAGGTGGAGCCCTTTGTGATTTCGGAGCGAGTAAAGACAGTGAAGATTGTGCCCCTGTATTGTCCCTAACGCTGTGGTCAACAGGGAAACCCAGGGCAAGTGTCCAGCCAGCGCGGCGTGGCTTAGAGTGAGCGCGTCTCTGCGTCCAGATGGGCTCCCCGTGGAAGGCTCTCTCCTTGCTTTTTGTTTTTCACATGTTAAACTTGTAGTACCTGCTACCAAGCCTGTGTTGACGTGAGCTGGGAGGGGTGAGGTTGGCATTGTGCTGTGCCCATTGATTGATATATGGGCATCCTCATTGCTGCATAATTATGAGAGCCCCGCCTGTGGATGAGCTCGAGTGAGCCAAGCCTCATCCCGTATCTGGAATCACCTCAAACAGTCTTCTTCTTTTCTCCTAGTCACTTAGTTTCCCAATTCCAGTGCATTGATCCAGATATAGGAAATAGAGGATAGAAACAGAAAAAAAAAAAAAAAGAAAAAAATTTTTTTTGGCCAAAGTTCAGGATTGGAAGATAAGTTTGCTGGGCTCTGACCCAGGATCTGTCTCTAACCTGCCAGGTCCTTTCATTGCCCTGATCCCCATTTAGGTGCTTGTGGAAAGGGCAAAAGACAAGGTTATTGAGGGTCTTCAAAGTCAAGGTAAGGGTTTATACTGGCCTGTGGAATCACTGAAGGACTTTTCAATAGGGAATGTCCAGTCAGATCTGCCTTTTAGATGCCCCCCCCGGCTGCAGTGTGCACAGGGGTTTGGGTGGTAGACTAGGGGAGAGACACGGAGGACCTGACCTGGCCTAGGACAGGGGGTGGGGGGCAGAGGAGGGGACTGACTGGGGAATCTTCAGCAGGTGCACCCTGGAGGCCTTAGTGACTGGTGTACATCAGCCAAGACGAAGAGAGTGGAGTATGGAAAGATGTCCAGCTTTCCTGCTGATGAGAAAAGAATGGTCGGAGAGTTTCAAGGACAACCAGTGTCACCTCTCAGGCCTCTTCTCATTCTGCCATTATCGGTGTGAGAAACGTCGAGAGCAAGGGTGAAGTTTGTCTGAAGTTTGTCTGCTTTGCTTCTCTTTTCGTTGACACTGAAAGCAAAATGGGCCAGCACTGATTTTTACGTGATGTTTCAAGTCCCGTGATAGCTGTGTACAGGAATGTGTCTGTGTCATGGGCTGGCGTGTATACCAGCCCGTTCTGGCTGAGCAAGCATCACAGCATGTCGACTGTATTTTCAGCTGAATGCCATTTATTTAAAAAAAAGAAAAAAAATTTAAACCAATCTTGCTTATCAACTGTTCTGATCGAAGTTTAACCATCTATACCCATTGGTGGACATATTAACAGAGGTCAGTATAATGGAATAAATAAGTGATCGGGCAACACCCCCACGATGGAGGTGTACCCTAAATATCACAGAACTTGACAGTCCTTTAGACAAAAATAGAAAAATAGCAGAAAGGCTGCTTGCTTTTAAATTGGTAGTACGTTTCCATCCCAATGCTGATTTTTAGAGAGAAAACAAAAAAGGGTTAATAAATTTTCCTATCTTTGGAGGTGACTCAAATGACACAGACCAGCCATCTTCGGGGCTGTGTCTGAGGACAGTACACTGAACCAGAGCATCTGGTGATTAAACAGACAGTTTGAGTTTAAATTATAAATAAGCTACTGAAGAATCTGTGGAAGGAAGTAGGAATCGCAAGGCCCGCATCAGGTTACCCCCCCCCCCACCTCTCTGACCCTCAGGCTTGTCGAATGTAAAATAGGGATGATAAAAATTGGAACCACAGGTTGTCGTGACAATCAAAGGTGTGTGGAAATTGATTTGCTATGTGTAGTGTGTTGGGCACAGGTTGTTTTTATTGGTTTCTTATCTTGTGGGAAAGACCTCACTTTCAGGTATGTCTCAGGCCCGGGAAGGCCAATCAGAGAGCGGATGGTCTCTCTGCAGGTTGTTTTTGAAACCTTCTCTGGCCCACACAGTTTTCACTTTCCCTCTCCTCTTCACGAACGTCAGAAAGATTATATGATTGACTGATAGAACACCAGCAACCCGGAGAGATACTGTACCACGGCCCAGGGCTATACTTTCCATTTTTATTAAAATTCTTATTAACTCATAGCCCAAGAGCTTTTAAACCAAGCCTGATCTCCTTTAGGGCCCCTCAGTTTGATCAGACCAATTTGTGTGCAGTGTTCAGGTGCCATTTTGTGGACAGGCAGCGAGACAGCAGCCGGATGACGTGACGCTGAAGGCGCTGGGGTCCTCTCTCCCGCCAACGCCACCTTCCCTGACAAGGCCGCTCCCGCCCTGGCCACGGAGGCACACGCGAGCTCCGTAGCGACAGGTGTGCTCCCTGGGTTTAACACCTCCGGTCCCCCTGAAATCCTAAATATTTCTAGGAAAAATAACTGTCAGTCATTTGTAGCTCAGTGATGCTGAGTTTGTTGGCTTTTATTCTAAGTGCAAAGACAAATCTTTTGGAGAAAAGATTCTGCAAGGGTAAGGGTCCCGAGGGAAAATATGCCATCGTGAGTTATGAGGGGAAGGGGAACAAGAAGGGGGCCTGGGGCCCTGGGCTGGCTCACGGCCTGGTGAGCAGGAGCTGTGTCAGGGACACTCTTCAACTCTTGGGTGTGAATGGAGCGGCCTTCTCTCCACCAATGAGCAGGAGCTCTGCACCTGCGATGGGACGGGCCCGTCGTCTGAGCTGTGGGGGAAAGCTGCATCTCTGTTCTTCCCCCAAGGGTTTCCTTCCACGGTGATTTTTATCCTTCAGTTGGTGTTTGCTTAAGTGGCCTCCCTGAATTACTCACATTTATCTTTTTATTAATAGGTAGTCTTAAACTTAATGTCATCACCTTGGTAATCTGCTAAGCTATAGAGTACCTGAAAATAGCAACTCCCTCTGCAGCTTGCTGAGTGGAAGCCGTTTCTTTCCTGACATGAAACGTATCTGGAGCCTGTGTGGTGTTCCCTCGTGCTCCTGTTGAGATGCGGACACATGGAGTTGCAGCTGACTGGGGTGGTGCCCCTGTTCATAGGAACTGGCCCTGTGTCTCCAGTATTGTTGACTTAGACTCGATTGCCATGAAGTCGTTAGAAATGTGGCTCTTGGACGCCACTCATGAATGAAAACGCGTGTCAGAGGCCTCGGTTTGACAGATGCCCAGTATTTCATGCCTTCTTTGCTTTTGAGGGGGTAGATGTCTAGGCAGAGCCTTACTCTTTGCAATTTCATGATATTTAAAGAACTGTTTATTTTACCTTCCCCCCTCTTTCATTCATTCTACGCGGATTCATGGGTCTGTCATTCCCTATGTCCCTGGCACTGTAGGAAGCCTGCTAGGGACATCTGGGGAATATTAGAGGGAGGACAAATTCTCAAGAACAAAACATGGTTATGGTGCTTAGTGATTGATGAAGTGTTCTCATGGTATCTAATGTCACCACAACACAGTGAAATAGGCAGAGGAGGGGTTGTAATCACTGCCACCCGATAAATGAGGAAACTGTCCCTCGCGATCACCCAAGCAGCAAGTGCTGGAACTCAAACTTGAACCTGGGTCTTCTAAACCTAAGCCGCATCCTCTCTACCACGCTGACTCTCCCCAGGAGACAGACTTACACAGGTACTAAAACAAAGGACTGCACCAAGAAGTCTGTGATGAAGTATCAAATGCATGGTCAAGCTGGGTGTTGCCAGATTCCAGGAAAGGGCCAAATCCTGATAGCCAAAAATGATACAAGAGATGGAGGCAGGTGGGTTAGGTTAGCTGCAGAGAAAGGAGAGACTTTAACAAGATCGAAACTGACTTACCTTTCTTGGCAAAGTCTGAGCTGCTGTGCCAGCTGTGCTACAGGGAAGGGGCGTGGACCCAGGGTCCTCCTGCCAGTCCTGGGCTTGCCCTTTCTCTGTATGTCCAGGAGGGCTCACCACCTTGTCCATATTCCAGGAAATAGGCTGAAGAAAAGGGTGGTGGGGAGACAGTCACCAAACATTCCATGTTTGCCCAGAAATAGGGGATTTTCCAAGGCATGAGACTTTCAATGCTAAAACCAGGAAAGTCCCTGGCAAGCAAGGGGGGCTGTCATGCTAGTTCTAGGGCCCCACCTGCAAGTTACATGCGTCGCTTGTGGTTATGCCCCTTTTGCTAGAACTTAGTCACATGGTCACACCTAGCTGCAAGGGAGGCTTGGAAATATCATCTTTATTCTGGGTGGTCATGAGTCCAGCGCAGGTCTTTTTCAAGGTAATAGGTATTGGGCCATCTGCCATAACACAAATATTTCTGTTGGTAGAAGAAGATAGCGTTCACAGAAGTTAACAAGCATTTGTGTGACTGCTGGTGCTGTATCAGTAATGATAGCTCTGCAAATACTGCCCCAGGAAGTCAGACTGTGGGCTTTGTGAACATCCGACCGTATTAGCTGCAACTTCATCCTTTCCGAGCCCAGGAGGTATATCTGAGAGTGATGTTTTATAGGGGTAACCTTGGACTCTACTAGCTTATTTACAAAAGTATTAATCAGCCCGGCCAGAGTATCTCAGTGGATTGAGCATCGTCCCATGGACTGAGAGATCCTGGTTCGATTCCCGGTTGGGGCACGTGCCTGGGTTGCAGGCTTGATCCGCGGTAGGGAGCATGCAGGAGGCAGCTGATCGATATTTCTCTCTCACATCAATGCTTCTCTCTCTCTCTCTCTAAAAAAATCAATAAAAACATGTTTTGAAAAAAAATAAAAATAAAAAAGTATTAATCAGTTACACATGTTTCTCGTGACATCCTCTTAATGGATTGCAACACACCAACGTGGCCAGGAATGGAAACTCAGATGCATTCTAATAGGTCATCAGAATGGTTTTGAGTTTAGGGGTCATGAAGTGACAGTGATGAAAAAGTGCTTGAGGAAGATTTGTCTAGAGGGGTGTCTCTCAACTTTAGCTAGTACCCACACCAGCCTTGAGAAGAAGGTCTGCTACATGACCCTCTCTGTAAGGAGGTGACATAAACCCGCATGCTGATGTGTCCTGGGAAGAGACCCGGTGTACACAGATGTGGCCCCCGAGTGTTGAGGATGCTCAGTTCTGCCCTGCCAGTGATGCCCCCTAAGCTTGTCCCAGCTGTGCTGGAGTGAGTTTTCCATGCACAACCTTCCTAATTCGAGTTTGAAGTTCACTGTGTCGAACACTCCAGCTTCAAGGCAAAGAAAACTGGATTGGGGCAGGATGGGGCCCAAGGCGTGAAACACAACATGGCAATGTTTGGAAACCAGTTGTTCAATACAAGAGAGCCCAGGACACAACTCATTTCGTGGTTCCCAGTCTGATAAAGGCCCTTCATCACCTCCTGTGTGATGGATGGCAGCCTCATGGGTATTCCCAGTTTCCGCACCGATGCTGCAAGTGTGTGACCAGGTGTGAACTTTCCACTATTGTTTCTCTTCCTCATGGCTGAAGATAATGTTTTCAGCAAAATCACTTTCCTGCAGAGAATCAAAATATTTCTGTCCCTAAACTGAGGTGCGGTCCCTCATGCCCAAGTAAATTTGCGTTTGGTGAACCCACTACACTCTTGCCATGTGTTTCTCATCAGGCTCTGGGCCTGGTTCCCTGTGTGCCCTGGAGCTTCCAGCTTGAGGAGAATCAACATTCCAAAGATATTAGCATGCTTGTATGAATTAGGAACTTTGAGGAAGGAAAAGCTGAAGATTAGACGCAGTCAGATGTGCAGCAGCTTCACTTGCCTGGAAGTATTTATGTGTCGTTTGGTGAAGGTTTTCAGTCAGCATCAGCCACTGCAACAGTTACAGAAGCCTGGGAACAATTTCGATTGTGCAGTGACTCGGGGAGTTATTAAGGGCAATAAATCTACATTAGTTAAGAATGGGAGAGCTATCATGTAATATTATGCAGCCATTAAGTATAACATTTTCAAAGCATATTTAATGATGTAGTGAAATGCTTGTGATACCCTGTAAGTGGAAAACTCAAGATCTAAACCTGTAAATACAGCATGATTCCAACTTTGTAAATGTGTATACTTAGAAAAATGACTAGAAGGCAATTCTCCTAACTGCGAACAGTGTTGGTGAGATGATGGACAAGTGGTTTTGTCCTTAAGAGAATCTATCCTTCCCACATTTTCTAAATAAACACTATTGCTTTCATTATCATGGAAATACATACTACATTTTTAATGAAGAGTTAAAGACTAAACACCAAAATGCCATTTTCTGAATATGTGAAGATATTGATAAAAGATAATTGTCTGCAAATGTCCAAGACAAGTGTTGTGATTCCCCACCTTTGAAGGAGTTCTAACATGCAGTCATGTGCTCTGTGGGATATCTTTGTATTTATTTGTTCATCCGTTCATTCATTCATTCATAAACTATTTGTTACTCTCCCACTACATGCCAGGCCCAGTACTGAAGTGAATAAGACCTAGCCCCACCCCTGAGAAACCTGAAATACCGTAGGGAGATGTCAGCTGCTAATCAGACAACATGTTCATTGCCCTAAGTGTTGTGAGTGGAGTATGTGTTTACTTAATGAGTTAATAGATGGGTCAGTTAATGAATGAACAGAAGCAAGAGTTTGTCACCAGCGCTGATCTTTCCTTCAGGAGTGTTCTGTGAGATTTGTTGCATCTCCTTGTAGGAATCTCAAGTGTCTAGGCCCTACCCTGTCAGTGGATTGCTTCATAGAATGACAAAGACTCGTGGAAGAACTGATAAGCTCTTCCCATGTGCTGTCCTGACGAGCTTGTACCAATGAAGGAGTGGATGGTGACTCTGGAAGGAGTCAGAGTTGGAGGCCTTCAGATGTGCAAAGCTTCTCCCTGGTGAATGCCAGGGTCCTACGGGACTAGAATTCAAGCTAGAGACGTGACCGCTATTTGGGGGCAGCATTGGGCACACCAGGAGATAGAAGTTAGTATCTCTACAGTGTGATCTCAAGGGTCCTGAAAAGGCCCTCTGTCACCCCCACTGTCCCCTGATCATTGATGCGGTAACCAGGGACAGCGTCTTCCACAGCAGTGAGAAATAGAGTTTAACAGGTCAGTACCCCCACAAGCAGCTGACCCACTGAATTCCATTAGCCCTAAGGTACAAATAGATGCCAAAGGAGACTAACGCTTCCTGCTGTGAAACTCCCTGGGGCATATCCTGCCTCCACACTGGCAATAATCCAGGTAAGCAAAGGTGAGGCCTGAAGCAGATTGGGCCGGAGGAAGACAACTCCTCCCTGGTAGCTTCTTACTAAATGCTCTGTGTGACTGGCTCTCTCACACTTTCAGACACGCACCTCCCTGCAGTGGGGCTAGCAACTTTTCTGTAAGTCTTGTGGGGAGGTGGACTCCTAATGTCTCCTTTGCGGGACTGCGGGAAATCCTTACGCGATCCAATAGAGGAGTACCTCTTCGGATGTCATTGCAAGATGAAAGCGAATGAGCTGCCCCGAGACCATAAGGAATGCAAATGAATTCTGCACCTTTGCACAAGTTTGAGAGAGACCAGAGGAGCTCTTGGTGGCGAGGCATCTGAACATGAGAGAGAACCAAAATCAATGGGAATCAGGAAGAGAGGGAAGGGAAATGTAAAGTGCTAGTCCTTGGAGAAGCTATTAGCCAAGCCTTGGCTGGTATGGCTTTCTTCGTAAGGTTATAAAAAGTCTCCTGCATGGTTTCTGCCTGGTGCCTTCGAGAGTTTTCTCTTCCAGAGTCCCACGTCCCCTGGGGGTCTGGACTGGGATGGGGGGGTGCATCCGCTTGAGCCACAGGGCCTGCAGAGCGTGTGGCCCACGCCACATCCAGTGCGCCTCAATCATGAGCGGCCTGAAGGTGCGAGAAGTGAAGAGACCACCCCGATGGGGCTGAGTCCAGATCGGACAGGCACTGAGGAGTGTTTCTGCCTCCCCTTCCGTTGTCTTTCCCTCGGACTCTCTTTCCTTCTGGGAGCTTCTTGATACCCCCTGGGCCCGATGGAAGCCTTCCTTTACCTGGAACGGATCCCCAGATTGGCAGGACCACCTTCCTCACCTGTCTCCCCTCCTCCCCTTCCTGCTCCAGGCAGTGGTGTGAAGTCAGGCATGAGAGGGAGTGTAGAGGAAGTGAATCTTTTTTTTTTAATTAATTCATTTTTGTTACAGATGTTTCTCCTTTTTCCCCATTGACACCCTCCTCCTGTCCCCCGCCCCCGCATTGTTGTCTATGTCCATTGGTCATGCTTATATGCGTAAGTTCTTTGGCTCATCTCTTGAGAAAGTGAATCTTAACCAGCAGCTGTGCCCGCCGCTCACACTGGCCACCACTGCTCCTGCCCGTGTCCTCCTTCATACCTTCTTCAGGAAGTCTCTAGCCTGGTCCCCTCTCCCCACCACTCCCGGGCTGGCCTGGTTCTCATCCCTAGTGACCCTCTACAACGCAATGTCCCCTTAGTGGGTACGAGTTTGTCTCTGAAATGCCCACGAGTCGTTCTTGCTTCATCCAGTTCTCACTGAACACCTGATACATGGCATCCACTGCGTCAGGGGTTACCAACGTGGATGAGAGGTTGTATCTGCTGCTCATAAAACACGAGCTACAGTTCCGTTTTCTAACCGCTATCATGGTGCTGACTGCTGTAAAGGAGTCTTCAAGAATTGTCGTGGGAAGCAACAATAATAAGGAGCAGTTAGTAACCCTGGGGTCCTGGGAAGCAAACACCCCCAGATGAAAGTGGCCTGTTCTCAGGGTCCAGCACAGGTAGCTCCTTCCTGCACCCGGATTCCTTCGCAGATGACCCCTCTCCCGGGAGGTAGTCTGCGTCCCAGCATTCGCTGCAGCAGGTGGGTGGCGGACTGGCTCCCACACTGGCTCCTGAGCACACTTCCTCTGGAGCCCTGCTCTGAAGGGTGGTCGGGCTGCCTTGGAGTACACTCCAAGGGCACTGCGGTGAAAACATTCTCCTTTAGACTGGCCCCTGGGAACATAACCACCCTTCATAATGTCGCATTTCTGGGGAAAGCTTCCAATTAACAAATGAATAAATGAGTTCACTTGGATTTTATATACACCAGATGTTTGCTTACCGGGCCTAAAGCTTCAAATCTCTCAGCCTCTCAAGGCTCCATTTCTACAAGATAACTCTTCCTTTATGGTCATTGATGTCAGTGCATTACTGGGTTCAGATGTTACTTTCATGAGTAAAATGCATTTTAGCAGAAGGTTCTGATTGGCTAATTCCTTAACCCCCTCCCTCCCAAAAAAGCTTCTTTACTCTGGTAATTTTCTCCACAGCTGTAATGGAGGGAAGTGGGGCACTCTGAAATCATACCCAGTATATGTAAACACAACATTAATATTGTTTTCCAGTTAGGCTTAATGTTATACTTGAACCAGGTACATGACATTGTATCTGTATTACAGGTGGGGGAGGGAGAGGGTTGGTCTACCCAATTAGATGCCTCTAATTCTGAAATGTAATTGAAGGTTGTGGGTTTTGCTGAACTGAAATTGTACGCCTTTTCTTTTCCGTGGTTGTGTTAGGGCTTTGGAACCAAAGCTAAAGACAGTAAATATCTTAAGTTTGAAATTTGATGGGAAGGAAAAAAAAAAAAAAAGAGTATGTCTTTAAAGAGAGAGAGAGAGAGCAGGTAGAATAATGTCCCCAGGCCAGGAAAGTACCAGTCATTTTCAGATAAATTATACCCTCCTCCTCCTCCATGGGAAAAAAAAAATCATACTCAGACTTAACTGTCCCTTTGGCACTTTTGTCAAATGAGTTTTAGTAGCAGGAGCTGCTAAAAATATAAGCCAATTTCTTTCTTCATTTAAATCAAGTGCTTAAAAAAAGTGTAGCGCCGAGAACTGGTGCAGGGCTCAGCCTAGCAGCAGCTGGTCTGCCCCTGCATAGCGACAGCCCAGCGCCCTCTCGGAGCCAAGGCAAGTCAGCAGCAGCGAGGCTGGAAGTGGCCCTTCGAGGGTGATGACTGTTTTTAGCACCTTGGACCCAAGTTGGAAAGGTTCCCTTGGGTACATACTGACTAGGTCAGATATGGGAGGTACTCTCAAGGGTACTTTCTTGTTTGAGCATTTGTCAATCCTTCTTTTCTTCCTTCCTTCTTTCCTCCCTTCTAAAAAAAAACAAAATCCAAAAACACTTAAAAGCACCAAGCAGGTGCCAATACCCGTGCAAAAACAGGACTGAGGGCTACAAGGGAGACACGGTGCCCACTGGCAGGTACAGTGGGATTCCCTCCACCCCGCCCAGTGCTCCATGCCCTTAGCCGTGTTTGAAAAGCAAGCTGACCAATTGGCCCTGACTAGACGGTAAGATCTCATGAAGGCTTCAGTTGTTTTCAGTTACCTGCCTTTTAATAGAAGACTCTTAAGATTTTAAAGTCCTTTGAAGTCCAAAGGAATATAGTTATAATTGTAAAATGTCGGGAACTGTGATAGGAAGAGAGGGAGGTATTTTTCCGCAGGGAGACTCCTCGTGTTATCCTGCATGACAGCCGTTTGTTGTGTCCAAGGATCATATAAGTTACATCTAAATTATGCATATCGAAAATCATCTCACATTCAGATTTTAGAAGTAGAAGGTCTTAGAAATTAGCTACTCTGATTTCCGTATTTTTGCAGATGAGGAAGTTGTGGAAGAATCAGGCCCCCGGTGTGCAGCCTGCTGTCCTGTCTCCCTGCCCTGCTGTGTGCCGGGGGTGGGGATGGGGGCAGCAGCATTCCACTTTGAGGATGGAGATGTAAGATAGGGAAGCAGGCCTACTCAGAGCTGACTGTGGATTATGCTAGGAGTTCACTCTAATGCCTCCAGTTCTTGGCCTTGGGACTTATAAATGAGGCCACCTTGAATCAAACCCCCTACGGAACTTCAGTGATTCAAACAAACCTCCTGAATGACACTCTAAGATAGCTTTGCCATAGTTCAAATTCTGGTCTCTCATGAATAGTGAGCATAGTTATTAATGTCACCGTGACTTCCACAGAATAACGATATCATTTTTACCACTCTATCGAACCTGACTTTCCTATGCAGTAATTGCATTAATGCCTTCTGTGTGTGTGTATGGTGCAGACATAGAATTACCTAAGCACGTGTAAGATGCAGAGATGGATTGTAGCAAGCCATCTCCACGGTGCTTTCTGTCCGTTCTATTTGGTAACAGTGGCACAGACATTTAGAAGGCTGCCCAAATATTCCTGTTACCATGGCACAGGAGGGAGTCAACTCATTCCAGTTAGGATTAACTCTGTAACCCTTTGTTCCTCACAGCAGTGCTCTAGTCACTTGAGCTAATCCTCAGGTATCAGCACTAGACAACTCTGCAAGTTCCTGGCTACACAGTCCTACTTTAACCTGTTTAGACCCTCTTTATTTATGATGTTTTATACTCCACCACTGAAGTAACCTCTGTGACCTTTTTCATGATTATCAGATTATTTCATCCTTGGCCAGCTGTTATACTGTCCCTCAGCAGAATTACAGTTCTTTGGGTACCGTTTAGATAAGCAAAGAGCTCTTAACAACAGATTTCATGGGTATGAGATTGAGTTTGGCTTCTCAATAATAATTGCAGACACTTCTGTAGCATGTCTTATGTGTCAGGTACTGTTCTGGAACCTTACATAAATTTCCTCATTTTATCTTCATAGCAACAATCATACAAGGGAGGTACTGTTATAAGCCCCGTTTTACAGATGGCAAAACTGAGGCAAAGGGAGGTTATGTAATTTGTCCAAGGTCACACAACTATTAAATGGCAGAAGCTGAGATTTACCCCAGCCAGTCTGCTTTAATCACTACGGCATATGGCCACTAGCACACTGAGTTCTGAAACATGGATGCTGTTAGTGAATGTATCACCCCAGTTGTGGTACTTCCTTTTATAAGTGAAGATGTCTATGAAAAGAGCCAGCTGGCCTCTGTCTGAAAAATGGTATTTGAAGCTCACAGAGACACTTGTTTCTCCTCATTTGAACCCCCAAATCACATCCAAGAACAAAGTTTGTCTTGACTTCATAGATTAGGCCCATTCTGTACACAAAGCTAGAGAGAAATGTTGACTATGTTAACTTCCAAAAGCCTAGCTGAGTCAAGAATGTTTCTTAGTCCCAGACCTCTTCGTCCTCCACAAAAGCCCTCCTGATTATGCCAACAACCCTGTGCTCTCCCTTCATGGATGTCTTCCTTACATCTCCCCAAAACCTGAATCAGGACAGCTCATGTGACCTGCACACGTGTATACAAGCATCCAACAGACATTCAACGACCTGCATGTTGGAAATACCACTTGACTGCCTGCTAACTTATGTTTTCCTTCTTATAATTCCACATCAATGAGCTCTGTTTTCCCAACAACCTTCAAGGCCCTGAACCATGTTTTAAACTTTATTATTTCTCTCAAAGGGTTTATTAATATGCTGGCTACCCCTAAGCTACCTTTAATAAGTATTTAGGGATCTGACCTAAAAAAAGCAATAGTGTTTTAGGCGAAGCCACTCTTTGAGCCAAAGTCATTACATTGCTTTTTGTTGTTGGTAGTATCTGTTCTTAATTTATGCTTATTTTTTGTCTTTTTCTTTTCTTGGTAGTTGTCTCAAAATCCCTATTTACCGGTTACATTTAGTTGAGCTTGCTTTTTCTTATTTCTGGGGGAGATAAAACATATATTACATATGCTGGTATTCTATAAGACCACAGCAATGAATTCAGAAAAATGAACAATTCAATAATACATCTGTCTTGCCTATATAAGCCTAACACTTACTCATTCAGTCACTGAATCTATATTGGTTGAGTCTCTCCGGTGTGCCAGGTGCTCTGAGTAACACAACAAACGTGGTCAGAAGCTCCAGTCATGAAGCCTACCATCTGGAGTGGAGGGGCACAGGCAAAGGAACATTGGATGAATAAATGTATAATTTCACATCCTGTTGAGTGTTATGAAAACTAACAACAGAGTGCTATGAGAGAACATGACAGAGGGCACCTAATGTAGAATTTGGAGTTCTAGCAAGTTCCCTGGTTTGGGGACCACGCTCTGAGAACCACTGTTCTAGGATATTATGGGTGGAAGACATTTCTCTTGCCTTATGATTGGCTTAGCGCACACTGGAATCATCTGGAGGCCTGGCCCCAGCCCTAGAGATTCTGTTATAGTTGTCTTGGACTGGGGCCTGGGCATCCGTATTTTCAAAGCCACCTGATGTGCATGAGGATAAAGAACCACTGATGCTAGGTGGTACCAGAGAATGTGGATGCTCACTGCTGAGTGCTGGCTAGTGTATAGGTCCTTGGGTGGTGTGCAACACGAATGCTGACTCACTCACTCACCAGTCAGCCAGTGGTGGGGAGTTCTGCCGTTCCCAGTGTGGATCTCACAAATCCCTGGTTGCAATGTGATTCTGTAATTCTACCCACCTGTCATATGACAGAACTGGATCTTGATGGACGTGCTTGCCATGAATTTGAGCTGCAGCATGGAGCGTGTCTAATAAACTTGAGTTGGACTGTGTTCCTGAGCTGAGAAGCCTGGGACAAGAGGGAGGTGGGGAATGGGCTGGGCTGACGAGGGGTTGGTGGTAGTGCGGCTGGAGTCAGGGGCCCAGGTTTGCTGCCGGCTCTGCTCTGATGAGGTAGGGACTCGGGCAGAGTGTCTGAGTCCTCAGGCTACAGCATCTTCATTTGCAAAATGAGGACATTGAACTAGGAGAACACTGCTTCTTTTTAATGATCCAATTCTAGCAATTCTGGTTGTGGAAGCAAATATGAAACCAAACCCCAGTTTTCTCCTCCATAAAGAAGAGTTGGACTCATGACTTCCAAGACTACTGTCAGCCCCGAGTGCTATGATTCTACCCGTAATAACAATAGTTAACTTCTTAAAAAAATTTATCTTTATTGTTGAAAGTAGTGCAGATGTCCCTCCTTTTTCCCCCATTGACACCCTCCTCCCTGCTCCCAATACCACCCCCCACCTTCACCGCACTCTTGTCTGTGTCCATTGGTTGTGCATATCTGCATGTAAGTTATCTGATTGATCTCTTCTGCCCTCCCACCACCCTTCCCTCTGAGGTTTGTCAGTCCGTTCCCTACTACCAAGATCATTTATATATACTCGGCTGTGTTCTAAGAAATTTACATTATCTCACAACAAAACAATGAGATAAATTCTAGTAGTATCATCCCCATTTTATAGATGAAGAAACTGAGGGACAAAGAAGCTAAAGGACCAGCCCAGGCTCACACAGACAGCAGATGACAGAGCTATATTCTGACCCAGGCCTTCTCTTCTAGAGCATGACCCCAGCTTCTCTTCACACCCTTCATTTCACTGCTCTGACCCTCGGTTTCTCCAGCAATAAAGTCAGGGTTTGACTAAATGGTGTCTAGGTTCCATTTAGCTCCAAAATGCAGTGCTTCTGTGGACCCCTCCACTGGTTCATCTGTTCATACTTCCTTCCCTTATCCAGCAGCTTTGAATGAGCTGTTAGTATGGACTTGGAAGGAAGACCTCTTGGTTTCCAATCCTGAACAGACCACTTAATTGCTGTATGACTTTGGTCAAGTTACCTAAAGCCTTTGGCCTCACTGGCCTCACTTATTCAAGTGGATGAACGAAAGCGTGCTCATGGAGGGTGGCCGAGGATCGAGCGGCATAGCTGTCTGAAAGCCCTAGCACGCCTGCCGAGGAGTGGGCACTCAGTAGATGTTTCTGTCCGTATCCTGAGGCCCCCACTAGTTGCCAGGGACGCAAAGATGCGTAAGACACAGTCCTTGCATCATAGAGCTTGCAGCCGAGGCAGGGAGGAGAGACGGATGCAAGTCATTTGGATATGTTGTGAAACCATAGGAGGTGTGTACAGAGGAGCAAGTGATTCTTTCAGAGGCAGGGGGTCCACCTGGGGCGTTCCCAGTCATACTGAAGCCTTCGGGCCACTTGGGTGATGAGAGGAAGAATTGGAGGCTACCCTTTTCACGTGAGCTCTACCTTCTGGGGGGTGGTGGTGCTGAAGGTTCCGGGACCACCAGCACTGGGACATGGGCAGCATATGGAGTGGACCCAGCATCTGGGGGCACAGTGTCATGATGATCAGAGGAGCGAGGCAAGGGTCAGCGCGAAAGGGATGGGCAGGCGGCGTGAGCAGGGCGAAGCAGGATGGATTGTCTGGAGATAGAGACACACCACCAGACCAGAGAGGCAGAGGGCATCGAGGGCATCTTCAGTGGAGGACGGGCCCCTTACACAGCCGGCCGACCTGCTTCTGGGCTGTTTCTTAGGCACCAGTCTTGGCCAAAGCCCTGGGTCCTGATGGTGGGAGTGCACGTGGGTGGCACCTGGCAGAGGTGAGGCGTCCTGTGGCAGTGGGGTGGCTGTAGTTCCTGGCATGTTCCTCTCCAGGGAGTCTAGAATGACCCAGTAGCAGAGATGGGGCGGGCCGGGGCGGGTGTGGAGATCAGAGATCAGCCATCTCCTTCACAGATCCGGGCCACACCAGCATCCTTCAGGGCAACACCCGGAGAGCTGCATCTTGACCAGTGGCCCAGGTTCTCCCGTCTTCAGTCTGAGCCCGCACGTTGAGACAGACACGTGGTGGAGGGAGCTGAGTGTGGAAAACCCAGGCTGGGCGACTGGTACAGACATCGGGAGCTCCAGATCTGCCCCTCTCACAGTTCAGGGGAAATCTGGGTTGTTTTCCTCCAAGTTTCCTCTAAAGCCCAAATGCCTGCCCCTCCACCGCACCCTCCGTGCTCCTTCTCAATGTCAACGCTACCGGCCCAAAGGGTGCCATTTAGCTTAAAATATATATTTTTAAAAATTTACAGGAAAGAGAATGTAATGAATTTTTACGTCCAATCTTAAACCCTTCACACGTAGTGCAGGGTCCTCGCCAGCCCTTTCCCACGTGTGACATGTGGAATCAAGGACCCCCTTTCTGTGAGATCTCCAGCACGCCGAGAGCGGGGGGCTCTGTCCCTTCCCTCCCTCCCTCAACTCCTTGTCTGGTCTTTTAACACCTGAGGGAACTGGCTTATAGCTTTGATCGGCACTGTTTACCTATCTCTGGGAAGGAAAAAAAAAAAGGCTACTTTCAAAACACATGCCAGAACCTGTGCTGAGCAAAGAGAAGCCCTGTAAATTCCCTGAGCCACCCTCGGGTTGCTGGGAGGCAGGGGAGCGTCTCGACTTGCAGCATCACTTGTCAGCTTGTCCCGAACGATGAGTCTCCCAGTTGCAAGACAGCAGGATGGCCTCAGAGTCGTGGCCCAGGGGACGACCCGGCTCTGAAATGCACACTTCTAATTCAGGCTGTCGGGGAGGGAGGGGTTGTGTGAGAGAGATTTCCTCCCGGGTTACCCTGAGGCCCTCACAGGGGTGGGGTCACTGATCCCAGAAGCTGGCAGGATACCTCCAGGATCCCCTCTCCATGAGGCTTTGCCTAAGGAGCCTCAGTGGGGGAGCAGGTCCTCACTCTGGGGCAGGGTAGAGAGAGAGGCCATGGGCTCTACCCGTGAAAAGGCGGTCTTTTGAGTGTGAGTGTGTGTGTGTGTGTGTGTGTGTGTGACCTCAGTCCTGAGATGACAGTCCCAAAGCTCCAGGAAGCCCCTTACTGGAATTCAAGTGCCCAGCCAACCAGAGGTCCAAGGGGAGGAAGCCAGCACTGCGTTCCTTTCAGTCCACAGACAAGCCCCAGCCCCGGCCGGCAGCTGCTGAGTCGCTGTGGAAATTTCTCTAGGGAAATCTCACAAGCCTGTAAGAAACTTGACCTCATTTGCATTTTCTGATTGAATCACAGATAGGTTTTGGTTCTCTCCCTTCCCTTCACAAAGACAGGCCCAGGAATGAATAAAGGCTAAGTCACCTAGTATTTTTAGGAGGTGCGTGTTATTATTGATGATAAATAAACTTGGATCTCTTGCCCATGGTATTTCTAGGCCTTGACTAATTCCACAGTGGATGTGTGTCTGCATCGTGTGATTTAGAAGTCTTTCTTCCCTTCATGTACATCGTGGTTTAATGAAAAGCTCAACAACATCAGAGCACACTCCTGAAGGATTTATTCGTTAACTGAATCTTCACCCTCGTTATGGGAGTGATGGAGTTTCTTTCAAGGGCCGCAGTTGCAGTAATAGCATAAATCAAAGACAAGACAGCCGCTCGCTCTGCGCAGGACTCTTGTTTTTAATCTCAGTCCCCGAAGGAGAGGAAATTTAGATGTAGAAAACCGGAGACTGAGACTGACTTATTCGGATGTCAGTGAGCATCTGGACTGCTGGCATCTAGGAACTGGTGCGCAGAGCCTTTGAGAAGGCAAGCAGCGGCGGGGAGCTCAGTCTCCCGTGATGTCTGTGAGGCTGGGTTGTGCTGGTTTTGCAAAAGTCCGTGAGCACAGCTCTGTGTGCCAGGCCCATACTGTGGCGGAAAATATTGCTGCGATGAGGCATTAACAGCTAGTGCTTGCTGGGCCTATGTACACAGAAGGACTCTGAGACGTGTACCTAATAATAGGAAAGACAAACCAGGAGCCAAAGAAAATCAGTTCAATTCATTTTCCTTCTGATGTAAGAAAATAGGAATCTCTCTCTTTTTTTTTTGCAAAAGTAGGAAACTGCTCTTCAAAGTACAGCATTTAACACTTAACTGGGTGCTAAGTTCCTTTCCTTCTTAGTTATTAGTTACCCCCTTTGTCTCCTCATCCCAAAGAGAAGGGACCTCTGAGGACCCCAAAGCCCCAAAGGAAGGATGCTCCATCAGCGGAGTGGACACCCTACTCTTCTAAATGCACAAGGGGAGATTCAGACACATTCAGGTTCCCTGACAGGCTTTGATATGTATTAGCTGTGTGACCTTGAGCAAGGTACGCCATGTCTCTGAGCTTCCCTGCCTTCCTCTGTTAAATGTGGCCCTAGTGACTAATGTCTAATAGAGTGAGTGTGAGCAATAACGGAGATAATAAGGATTCCTAACAGTTTCTCCTGCCCTCCTCACGTCTTATGTGGAAGATCCCTGAAAAAGAATTACAAGGTAAGGATGGTTTAACCAAATCTTAGCATATTAGAACCCTTGTATCTGTTCTCTTTCATTTCAGATCCTCCCCTCCCAAATATTCCTCTTCCTTTCTCACGTTGCTTTGTTCCTAATCCCTCACGCCCGTAGTATCTCTCTCCTTTCAGGAGTCTATACTTTTCTCCTTTCTTTAGCCATTTTGCTTGCCCTGGGTTGGTAGAGGGGAGGGATAGGAGAAGATTAGGGTTAGGGTCAGGTGTAGAAAAATAAGAGGGAAAAGAGAAAAACTGTATTTTTTCATACCTTCAACAAATATTGATTAAGCACCTACTGTGTGCAGGCTCAGGACTGGCACACTTCGTGTTCCCACAGAACTTCATGGGCAGAGCTGGAAGTCAGCAGGCAAGGCCGACTTTCCCTGCCAGGTGCTTGGCTAAGGGTACAGAGTAAGCCGTGAGGTGCTCAGGAGGGCTCAGAAAGGAGGCACCGTCTCCTGAGAGCCGAAGGTAAAGACGAGAGAGAACGGGTTTGCAGAGGCTGTGGAACAGCCTGTG
The DNA here is from genome assembly GCA_030848825.1 of Tadarida brasiliensis. Taxonomy (NCBI): domain Eukaryota; kingdom Metazoa; phylum Chordata; class Mammalia; order Chiroptera; family Molossidae; genus Tadarida; species Tadarida brasiliensis. Next base: position 193,045,702 of record CM061257.1, on the reverse strand, counting down.
TAAAGCCCTGAGCAGAGAGAACCTGTTGTGTTGGAAGAAACAGAAGGTCGGGGTGGAGGACCAGAGCGCAAGGGCGAGTGTCTGAAGATGAGGTGGAGGGGCCGTCGGGGCCGGCCCCCAGGCTGTGCACCTGGGGAGGAGCGCAGACGCGACCCTGAGAGCCAGGGGACAGCGGTGGAAATGAAGGGGCAGCAGTGATCGCGCTTGTGATATGGCACCTCGCTCCGCTGCAGGGTGGGAAGCCGGGCCTGCTTATCTTGGCCCTGGGCCTATCTTCTCACAGTCCTGGGTGGGGCCGTGGAGCTGCCAAGTCCTCCGCTTGAAAACAAGCTGCCTTGCTGAGGTTAAGTGCTTTCAGTGGTCCAGCAAATTGAGATCAAAAGAGGTCCCCCTTGGCCAGGAGCAGCTTTAAGGACTCTGCTGAGGGTTTAAACCGACTAGTTTTGAAATGTAAGACAAACCATAATCACTGGGCAATGCTCCCTTGTTTTGCCAGGGAGAGACATTTATAGGTATTAAACTAGATCCAGAAGGCCTCTAATATAGTTTCTTAAATGCAATAATAACACAGAATTATTAGGGGAAACTATTATTATTATTTCAAGTAATAACATAATTTTGTGCCCATGGAGGGCGTCCAGAGTGCTAAGAGAAATGAGCATTGGTTAATTAAGCCTCGCCACTCCTCCATGAGTTAGGCACGGTATCATTAGACTCGTTTATAGAGGAGTAAACTAAAACGCCGCTGGGTTAGTTGACTTCCTTGAGGTCAAACCGTGGGAAGAGAAACGGGGGTTTTTACATTTTATCAGCCCCTTTGCTTCATGCGTCCTGCTTGTAAACATAGGCTCAGGTTCCCCACCGCAAAGCACAGAGCGCACCTCGAGGCCTGGGAGAGGCCCTTGAGGAGAGCCGGAGCAGCACCCAGAACCAGTCCTGACCACCGTGCCCCCTGCTGCCCACCGCTTGGCCTTTCTGCACACAGAGGCCGAGTCATCGCCGTGCCAGGCCAGCCCTTGTGCAGAAGAGTCATAGCCCTGGTTAGAAATGGCAAACAAAGCCAATAGCATGGGGAAGAGTGGGAACCCCAGAGATTTGTCAGCATCTGCTGGTAGAGCCCCTTTCTTCCCTTGCACCCATTTTCTTCAGCTCTGGTCTCCTGCCTCCAAAAGTCTAGGCTTTGAGCTTGCAAACGACACCGATGGGATTGTATTGAACATCTTAGGTAGCTGTGTCCTCTCTCTCGGATCATTTTTTTTTTTTTATTCCATGAACCTTGAACTCAAGTCAGGAACCACACTGGACCCTGGAGATACAGAGCAGAAAACGGCTTGGTTCCTACCCTCAGGAAATCAGGGATTTACCAGGAGATAAAAAAAGATCCCATATACCCCTCCACCCTGCCCATCTCTACCAAAAATCAACAGCATTAACATATATGTGATTTATGCTCCAGGGCACCCTGGAGAAGGCAGACTGACCAATTTTTCCTGGGGAGTTTGGTTAAAACTTTGAGGGAGGGAGTAGCATATGAGCCAGTATTAGGAAGAGGAGATGATTGGGCTGAGAACTAAGACAAAGTTCTGTGTGCCAAAGGAGCAGCCTGGGCAAGGGCGAAGACACGCTGCTGCCTAGGTTTGGGGTCACTTAAAACTTTCGTCTTCGTTGTGCAAAATTGTCCCCTTGGACTAGAAGAGCTAAATTAGCCCCAATTCCTCATTCTCTAATTTTCATAGATTTTTTTATAAAATGTAGTAGCCCTCTTTATCCAGAAAGACCATAAATTACTTAAGTGTGAATACCTTGTTTTCCCCCGTAGCACAGAACGAAACAGTACTGAGTACTAAGTAACCTACCGAAGACACACAAAGGAAAAGTCAGAAGTCAAAGTTAGATACCAGTTAGAAGACCCAGACAAAGGGTCACTTCCTGCTCCAGCTCGCTGACCGAGCTCCGTGTGATGTTTCCATTCTCTGAGCCTTGATTTTCTCACACATAAAATTGTGATAATTCTGCTACTTATTCCCCAGAATATTTCAGTGATAAACTAAGGCAACAAAGATAAAACTGCTCTGCAATCTGTAATATATTATATAAAATATTGTTGTGACCTAATAAATAATGATAATAAAGATATAATTTAGAGCAATTTCTTTCCTTTCTGTCCCCTCAGCTGTCACCGGTTAGAATCTCTAAGTTCAGCCACAAGGCAGAACTGAAGGGAAAATGGGCAAAGGATACAACTGAGTGGAGCTCATTTTAAAGATCAGGTTTCAGCCAACAGATTCCAGACCCCACTCACCACGAGGGATGGAGCTCCCACTGGATGGACGGCCTAGATTCCCGGCCTTGCAGCCTGGCCCGGCTGAGCACCCGGGTTTCGGGTCTTGGCCACCTGTGTGTTCCCCGGGGCTTGGGCAAAGAGAGACCCACGCACAATCGGGGGTGTTCAGTGAAGAGATAGAAAATCACTCCCCAGAGACAGCAGCTGGCTGTCCAGTTAGCTCTCCGAAAAGGGGGTGGCCCTCTTGAGGCTCTGTATTCACCACCCCTGTGCTCTTTCTTCCTGGGCACACGGGATATGACATTTCCTGGTCTCCTGACAGGTAGGGGCCATGAGACCGAGTTCTGGCAAACTGAATGTTATTAGATGTGCTAGTTCTGGTGCCTTTCCTATCTCTCCTCCCCTCCTGTGGGGCACCTTGGAGACCATGTGTTCTGGATGGCAGAGAAACACGGTGCAGAAGGACCACTGACCCACATCAGGCTTCGTGGAATCAAGGGGAAAGCTTTTCCTGTTAAGCTACTAAGATGTAGGGATTTCTTGGTTACCGCAGAGCCTAGCCTGTTCTGGTTGGCACCATGGAATTGCCCTGTTATTTTCACCATAATCCAGACTCTGGCAATATCCTTTTCTAATACAATAGCAGGACATGGCCCTGATGATGTTCATCCATCCAGTGTGTACGTTCCTCAGTCATAGCGCACTGAGGCTCTGTCTGAGACCTCCTTCCCCCTGACTGTGTATTTCTACTCGAACCCACCAGGTGCTGAATTCACAATTTAACTGTCAGATGGCAGTATTATTTCTCTTATATAACTGAGGGGTGAGGGAGTATCTCATTGTCAAGCCACACTTACATTAGACACATATTTATTAACTTTATTCCTGAGTCCTTAAATATATGGGATAATAAGGAATCGCATTCGATAACATCTGAGCTCTTCTACCTGTCAATCACTGGGAAAAGTGCATTATCCATATATTATTTAATTTAATTATATTGATAAACTTAGAGTGTAAGTACTGGTGTTGCTTTTATTTTACATATCGGGAAACCAAAGCACAGAGAGGTTCATCAGTTTTCCCAAGGTCCAACAGAGGGAAGCAGAGATTCAAATGTAGGCAGTGCGATGCCAGAGGCCACGCTGGTAAGCACAGGCTTTTTCATGATATGCATGATTCTTCAAAATGAAAGAATGCTACCACATAATTCAACCTTAGGGTGTTGGGGTTTTTAACAAGTAGGAATAACCATTTCAGTATTAAAATAATGAACATACAGCCCAGCCAGTGTGGCTTAGTGGTTGAGCCATTGACCCATGCACCAAGAGGTCGCCGGTTCGATTCCTGGCCAGGGCACAAATCCCCAGTGAGGGGCATGTAGGAGGTGGCCAGTCGATGTTCTCTCTTATCAATGTTTCTATCACTCTCTCCCTCTCCCTTCCTCTCTCTCTAAAATCAAGAAAAAAATAACTAAATAAAATAAAATAATGAACATATAAATGATTCAACTTTCACAAATAACTTAAGATGGAAAATTGTTAGCTGCCCAAGAGACAGTAAGTGAAATCAACATAGTTTGGTCTTTGGCTGGCTTTGTACATTGCTCACTGTGGATTAATGGCCAAATAGATATTTCAAAGGCTCAGATTAAAAATCCACTGGGCAGGACCAGGCCTATGGACATGTACTAGGCAGAAATGAGAACTGAGGTTTGGGCAGTAATAAATGACACAAAGAAACTGTCACTTTTCCAGTGGATTAAGATTTCTTTCAGTGTTACTGTATTGTTGGTGCAAAGTGTATTTGACTATTTTACTACGTCAAAGACAGAATGAAGGAGCTTAAACAATATAGTTGGAGATAGAGATTAAACACACACATTTAACTCTGTTCTTTCCTCAAAATCCACTACAACTATTCGTGAAGGGTCTTTTTAAAGGATAGCCTACCAGGCCACATACGAGAATACATTAGCCACCGTATTTGGGAAACTGGAAAGTCAATGGTGTAGAGGTGAGCGACTTACCAGATGACAGAGCTGAATCCGGAGCCAGTAATGGGAAACCTGGAGTATCACAGAACCCACTGCCCCAAAGGTTCAAGAATTGATGGCACCGGTTACCTCTGCAAGTGTGGTAGAAGGTGGTCTGACATCAGAATATTGGTTCAAAGTCTGTTTAAGTAATAGATTCCCTCTGGGAAACTGCCTCACCCCTTCTCTGAGCAGAACTATTCTTTTGGATACTGTGTAAATGGATAGTCCGTTGACTTGGGGTGAAGAGTACATGCATGTAACTAATCAGACTCCCTGCTTTCTTCCACTGACTTGGTTCCCACGAGTGGCAGCCAGATATGTAAACCTCTTAGCAGGAGCTGGAATCTTCACTGCGATATCTGACCAGACTGAGCGGAATAAAACACTAAAATATCTGGAGTTAGACTTCCTCAAGGAAATGATGCAACCAGCGATCCTAACAGTGAATGAACCCCTCTCATGCACCCCAAAACTTACTCAGCATTTTAATGCCCCACTCTTAAATATGAGCAGATAACCAAGAATTACCAGGCATTTGACGAAAATATCTACCATAAAAGACAGAGACTTTATTTTAAAGTAGCAAATTAGAGGAAACAAACTATGAAGGGAGAGAGAAATACTCCTGTTTTTAACAAACACAGAAAGATAAATGGAGCTATGACATCTGTGAAAGAATAGAGTATTCTAAAAGAAGGAACACTAAAAAAAAAAAACAAAAAACCAAGATTGAGCTGTAACAAATTTAAAATCTAAGTGTCAAAATGATAAACAAAGGGGAATGGAGGGGAATGGAAAAGATAAAATAATTCAAGAGATGATTCGGGAAAATTTGGACGTAAAAGACACGAGGTTCCCATTAAATCTACCAGAATGCCTGGTATCATGGATAAAATTGGAGCTGTACTAAGGAAGGGACATTTTGAAATTCAGAACACCAAAGACAAAAAGAAGACCTTTGGTTTCCAAAGAGAAAAGACAGGTTTCATAGACAGGATCATGAGTTAGATTGATACCATGTTTCTGAACAGCAACATTGGAAACTAGAAGATGAAGGAACAAGGTTTTCAAAATACCAAGGGAAAATGATTTCCAGTGTAGAATTCTGCATCTAACCAAACTATCAATTATGTGTGAGGTTAGAATAAAAAACATATTCAAATATTGTCAGGTCTCCAGAATTTTAGCTCACACACATCCTTTCCCAGGAGACTCCATCAAAATGAGGACATAAACCAAGAAAGACACAGGCTCTAAGACACAAGGAAGCCAACAAAACTGAGAGTGAAAAAAGTCCCCAGGATGATGAGAAAGAGAAATCACAAGACAACAGCTGTCCGGCAGCCCAGAGGAAATCCAGTGCAGACTGGAGCGGGTCAGAGACTCCTGGGGGAATTGCTCTGAGCTGGTGAAACGGGTGGAATGCCCGATGTATTTGAATGTGTTGAATCTGGTAACACTAGAGAAGAGTTTGGGCCTGAGGTAGTAATCAGTACCTAGAAAATTAAGCAAGCAAAACGGTTTGTTATTAACTCCAGGAGAAACATAACATTCTACAGAAAAGGAAGATTACCCATCAGATCCAACATGACCTAGCAGGGACTAGCATTTTCCTTGTGATTGAAACAGAAGCACAGAATATTGATCCAACCAAATGGTGATAGGACTACCTTGGCAGGAAATGGGTTTGTGTGGCAGGGGTAAGTGTTCTTGAAAGAACGCAAAAACCTCATCTTCCGTAGTAGGTCAGTGTGATAAAGCCTAAAACTGAAAAGTCAAGAAGTAGTTACATAAACATGTTATTTAGAGATACAGAGGTAAATATCAAAAGAATCAGCCTAAGAAGTTGAAAGTGGTTGTCTGCAGGGCATGAGAAATGGGGGGAGGGGACTGTTGGTTTTTCTACAAAGCTTTCTAGAGTTCCTTGTCTCTTTAAATAATGTTCAGGTATAACTTTTAAACTTGAATTTTTAAAAAGACGGAATTGGCATGAAATGTGCGCATTTCCACCGATCACTGTGGTTTAGGTGGCTCTCACCGTACAATTTACTAATTCAAATCTGATGTCACTTTAGTCATTCAATGGAGGCATGGAATTTGTTACAGAATTTAGAGTTGAAGGACATTGTCTTATAGACAAGAACCTCCCTTCAAAGAAGGCAAGCACTTGCCCAAGTTCCCTCAACTTGGAGCAGAATCAAAACTGGAAACCAGACCCCTCACACTCAGCCCAATATATTCTTTCCTGACACCCTCAAGACTCTGCTTTCCTCCTTTTCCATGTGCAGCTGTGCTCTCTGTAGAAGAGGGGACACATGATGATGGTGGAGGAAGTCAGCCCTGACCCCAGTCCTAGCTCTGCTCCTGACCTGGTGGTCCTTAATCTCAGGAAACATGTTGGTTGTTCTTTCATCTGTGAAATGGGGATAATAATGTGGCGTTGCCTATGGGTAGCATTAATGTGGGGGTCAAAGGAGAGTGTAGAAAAGAAAGCGTTTTATGGAACTGTAAAGCATTTAAGATACCAGGAGATGCCCTGGCCGATGTGGCTCAGTGTCAGCCCGTGGACCAAAGGGTCACGGGTTCAATTCCTGGTCAAGGGCACTTATCTGGGTTGCAGGTTCAATCCTGGCCCTGGTTGGGGCGCAACTGATGTGTCTGTCTCACATGGATGTTTCTCTCTCCCCGTCCTTCCCTCCCTTCCACTCTGTCCAAAAATCAATGGAAAAAATATCCTCAAATGAGGATTAACAAAAAAAAAAACAATAAAAGATACCAGGAGATACTAGTATTCTCACTACCACCACAACTCCCTGGGAGAGGGGACAGTAGAGGCCATCTAGAGGTCCCTGTTAGCAGTAGTGATGGGAGTTCTTGTGTGGAAGTAAACGAATGGCATTGCAGAAGGCACGGCAAGAGGGGTTAGAACCCCTGCCTCCTGGTCTGGCCCAGAGGTAGCTGCTCCGCCCACGGGTGGGTGTGTAGACGCCTTCACACAGAGGCAACGATCATCAGGGCGTCGTGTTGGGTGCTTCGTGGTCAGGCACACCGGCCACTCGTCCACTGGAATGTGGACTGTTTTTGTTTTTTAAACCCCTTGCATTTTTTTCCTCTTTGGTTCATACCAAGAAATCAAAAGCGGAAGAATTAGACTCCTTCGGACAGTTCTGACTTTCCTACTGAAAGGAAAATTTTCACAGCAGCACGTCACTGCCTAAAATGCGTACTCGAGATGCTGTGCGGTTGGCGGGAACCCTCGGAGGGAGCGTCACAAAGGACTCCCAGGCACTGTCCTGCCGCCACCCTCACATTCCTGCAGGAGGGGAGGCTCGGAGGGAGGGCTCTGCTCCACAGGAAGGGGTTCCTGGACACCGAACATGTGACCCTTTGTCATGTGTGCTGGCAATTTGGTATCAGACAATGGGGAGGGAAGACCCTGTCAGAGACAGTCACACTCTCCTTTGGCAGAACTGGAAACTGACACCAAGCAATGTGATTGCGTCAAGCCCCTCCGCTGGCTGGAGGCAGAACCAGGACTGGAATCCAGGCCTCGTTCACATCCTTCTTAACGGTGGAGGGAGCAGTTCGCCAAGTGAGAGGGGTACATTGCGCTCCAGAAGTTTCACTAATGTGCAAGGAAAGCAACCTACCCTATAATCCTATATTAATAATACAATATCAATCAGCAAATATGAATTGAGGGCTACATGCTGTGTGTTTTACATACATGCTCTGAGTCTTACAACCCTATGAGTTGGGTCCTGTTATTAATTCTATCCTACAAATAAGAAAAGAGGATGAGAGAGGGTAACTAACTTTCCCAAGGGAAGTACCCACTGAGCAGAAATGCTGGACTCAAACCCAGTTCTTTCTGACTCCTTACTCTTCCCTCTCTCCCTTCTGTTTCTCTCTCTCTCTCTCTCTCTCTCTCTCTCTCTCTCTCTCTCTCTCTCTCCCTCCCTCTCTCCCTCTCTTTCTTTTACTCTGAGTTCCCCAGCCCTGTTGGCTTGTTGGTGGTGGTTTAAATGACATGGTTTTATTTGGGCTGTTGTCAGAGTGGTTGGTATGGTGAAGTCACCCTCTGGCAGGTGTTCCTTTGCCTGTCAAGGGAAAGTGGCGTCATGGTCGTGGTGAGAGGGGACCAGGGGACGGCCTCCTATGGGGAGAAGGGATGAGCAGAGAGGAGCTTGGGACAACTTGGGCTGCAGAGCAGGGAAGGGACTGGCGGAAGCAGTGATTCACCACCCTGAATGTGCCCGGGACTTGATCCATGGGATCGCCACAATTTTCACGCCCTCGACAAAACTGGTGCATTTAAAAACCTGTGGCTGGGAAGACATTTTCGCTTGATTTACTTGGGTGATGAGGAAATCATTTTTTAAAACTACACGTATAAAGAGGTCATTGAAAAAGAACAATGGACAGATTTGGATTTTAGGTTTCTTCTGTTGAAAGGGAGACACTGTTTTAATTTAAGAGTTGTGATCACAGGCTTATAAAGAGAAATACACTGAGCCAGGATCTCTAAATTTACAATTCAAATCTATAAACCCTGGCCAAAACACAAGGAGATTAGTTTTTGTGTGTGTGCTTCTTGAAATCAGTTGATTGATCTCATACATATGTAACTTTATAGTCACACCTCTCTCGTTTGTGGAAATTAACAAATATTTGTAATCCCCCTTGGCTACAGGTGATCTTAATCACCGGTGAAGCAATCAAACTTACTGAACAACATTGCAAAGGACCCTGATTCAGGAACGTGCTCACGGCAGCACTGTGGACGTAGCTCTCACTCAGGACGCTGGGTTCAGATTCGGACTCTGCCTTTCCCAGTCAAACCGTGGGCAGGCTCCCTCTCTGCACTTCAGCTTCCTCGTCTGTCAAATGGCGAGGATTCATGTGGGCCTTCCTAGGTTACGTGGAGCATTAAATGAGATGGTTTTATTCAATAATTATGATATAATACCTAAAACAGAGCAAACCCATCTTGAATGTTCGTTAATATTAATGCTAGTTCCAGATTGTGTTTTCTCTATTTCTGAGCTATATGGAAGAGACAGTGAAACACAGAGAGGGGAAAAGAGAAGGAAAGAGTGGAGATAGAAAAGAAGACCAAATATGGGCTTCCCCACCCAGATGTATAAAAACCAACTCTCCGTTTCATGGGTCAGAAACTTAGAGTTGTCCCTTCCCCATCTATTTTGGGGTAGCTGGAGGAAGTAGCTGCATCAAGGGGGTTTAGGCAGAAATAAACAATGAGCGACTTCCTCTTGAATTCGGGTCACAGAATGTCAGAGAAGAAGGATCTTGGGCATCTTTTATTTTACTGCTAAGCAAACTGAAGCCCGGAAAGGTAGGACCCGACCTAGGTAACACACAATTGGCAGCAGAACTAGGACTCCCCAGCCCGACAGCCACTGGGTGCGCTTTCCGCTCTGAGGTGCCATTGGATGGGCTCACTGTGCCTGCATCTCACTCCTTTTTAAAACCTTGTCTTTTCTTGCAGCAACAAAAGCTGACACATGTGTACACGCATGTCCCTCCTCTCTGGGCTGGAATAGTTGAACATTTCACAATAGGCTGCTTCCTTGGACGATGAACATGAAGAGGTTGAACAGGTGAACTGGAGAGGACTCTTAGGCCCCAGCTTGCTCTGCACTGGTCCCCGCCTCCTCCCCTGAGAGTGAGAATTGCGTAGGTCCTTCCCTGCCCTGGGCTGTGCACCGTGGGTCTGTGGGCGGCTGCTCGGGGTACGCAGACCAGAGGGAAGATGTCAGCCAACCAGAGTTCTAGTTTGTGGCATAAATTAATGCACACCTGAACAGGTGACATTATCCAAATGATAAATGGCTATAGGCACAGGCCATTGTGTTCATAAGGGTGATTTATGGCCCAGGTTTGGAAATGAGCAGAGAAAGAAATATTTAAATGTAGCTATTTAAAAACCAAACTGTTAGGTTTAGGGCTGTCTTTTTAAAATTGAGGTATCTTTCCTCTGTCTGAGTTGTCCATATTAATCAAAATAGACTGGAGGGGCTTTGTAAATTAAAACAGAAAAAAAAATAGCATTTGTGTTTTCACTAGGACATGTAAGGCCTTTTGTTCTTATTTCATTCTTTCCAGAACAGAGAATCTGGAGTGAAAACCCCAAGAATCTGTACACGCTTCCTTCACTTAGGCCCTTTGTCATCGTCTTGTCTTTTGAGGCTAAGCAGAGAATGAAAACCTTAATTGATTTCCTGCCTTATTGAATCTGGGCAAAGATTTTCATCTCTGTCGACACAGAAATATCTGAAAAAGACAAAGGTGATTTGTCAATAACAGGTGAATATCATTTCAAAATTAAAGGAGAGTGGAAGACTACGCAACTAGGCTCAGCACACACACACACTCACACGCACTCATGTGCACACTCACACTCTCACACACTCACTCACTCATGCGCACACACACACGCACTCACACTCATGCGCACACACTCTCACACGCACTCACACTCACTCACACACACACTCATGCACACACACACACTCACACTCACACTCATGCGAGCACACACTCGCATGCACTCACACTCACTCTCACTCACACTGTCACACACTCATGCTCACAGTCACACACACACTCATGTGCGCACACACACACTCACACTCACTCATGCGCACACTCGCACACACTCACACACTCACACTCACATGCACTCATGCACACACACACACTCACACACTCACACTCACACACACTCACACTCACTCACACTCACTGTGCTTTGACAGGCACGGTTGTTCCTTCTGAAGGTGGGAGCCAGCTCCGTGCTTGAGCTGTTTGTGATGTGCTAAGCCCCTAACGGGGGAAAGAGAGATGATCCTCATCGCATATTTAGAGGAATTCCCACGCAGGCAGAGTCCCAGAAAATAAATGCAATTAGCCTTTTATAGGGTCAAGAGCCTTCTGTAAAGCTGGAAATAATGATAAATACTAACGGTTACCACTTTGGGGATCCCTACCATGTGCTTTTTCTGCCCCACCCCCAGTTGATCCTCACAAGAGTTTCTGAGTGAGGAATTGTTATTCACATTTTCAGATGAGGACACTGTGGCCAGAGGGAACATAGCTGGCCCATGATCACAAGATCTGTCCTTGGGAGGGCTCAGGTGCAGAATCAGTTCTGCCTGCCTCCAACAGTTCTCTCTTCCAGGTCCTCTCTACCTATGGTGGTGCCCCTCCTTAGACCCCACCGCAGCCCCTCCCACCAGGCATCCCGCAAGAGCTCTGGGTCCTGCAGCACGACCATCGGGTCAGACCCAGAGCCAGCCACAGCACCGCTCAGCCTTCACTTTCCACATCTGTAATATCAGTAATCCACTCCCCTCCTAGCTAACATGGTTGCTGTATCAAATAAAACCAGAGAAAAATGTATGTGAAAACAACTTTTACACTGATAAACCACCACCACCACCCACCATCATCATCATCATTTTATACTATAAAACAGTTCAGAAGTCACCCCAACTAGCATGCTTATATTTTATTAGGAAATGTCTAAACACTAAAAAGCCCTTAAACAACTACGAAACTCATCTTTAACGGTGAGTTTTCTTTGCAAGGGCCACAGATCCCACACTGTGGCAGGCTGCCTCTCCTGGGCTTCTGGGCGGCTGTATCGGGGCATCTGAGGCCAGAGAGCTTCCTGTCTTTATAACATTATGCATTAAAGTCATTTGTAAGATGGAGAGACATTCCAAATAGCCCTTATGTTTTTCATTTTTTCTTTTTGGCACGGGGACACGGAGCAATTTTCTAGAATGTTTTAAATAGGAAAAAACGGTCATTCTCAAGACAGCCGTTCTGTATGCCCGAGCCTCTGGGTCATATTCACATTCTGAAATATCTCAGCCACTGAAGTCTGTGTTCCTTTAAATGGGCTGTTTCTTTTATTAAAACAAATGAAGGCAGCATTCATTCCTTATGTAATATTCTTACCTCTGAGCCCTGTGGGCAGGGAGGGTTCAGAATCCTGGAATAAAGCTATTGGAACGCACTGGGAGGGGAGGGGGGAGGAGGCCACTATTTGGAAGAAGGCTTTCTGCAGTTCCTGATTGATCCTTTCCGCACTGGTCCTCCAGGTGTTCACGAAGGTATTCTAGCAGCTCTGTGATTAAATGCGTTAACAGGGAATGCATGGGCAAAGACTGTTCCTGAGACCGCGGTGCGCCACCCTTTTTGTAGCCTTCCCTTGGCAATAACCCTTTACGTTTTATACAGTATGTTCACAGCTGAACAGCCCCTCCACTTCTGGTTTTCAGTGGTTCACTTTCATGCACATGCACTGGTCAACTACTATGTGCCAAGCACCTTGAAAAGTACTGGGAATGCAGCCTCGGGGTGGCCATCGCCCTTGAGGAGGTCACAGAGTGACGATCTGTAAGCAGCTATGTGCAGCCCAGCATATGGTAAATGCTGGAATTGAGACAGGAATGGTGTGCTGAGGGATTTGCATGCCAAGGAGCACGCCCTCTTCTTCTGAAGGAGGTAGGGTGGCTTTGTAAAAGCAACAGAGGGAGCAGGGACTTGAGAACTGGGTTCAGGAGGATGAATAGGAGCTCATGGTGGGGGGAAGGGTTCTCCTGTAGATTAGGCAGAGGTGTTATTGACTAGTCAATACCAAGGACGCCTGCACACGCCCCCGAGGTCACAAAGAGGAGGCTGCTGTGTGGGACAGCTCGCTCCGGGCCTGGCATCCTTCCTTTCACAGCCCTGTTCCACCACTGAATACGGTTCTCTTTTTAACATCAAAAGAAATGAGACACGATGTGCAGTCTTCACCTCTTCTTTGTGGGTTTATAAGGTTGATACTTTCCACCAGAGCTGAGTCAGAGACTCTGTTACCAGAGAGAAATTTTGTGTTCAAGTAGCCTTCCTGACATTTCTTTCTCTGCTTCATAACTCAATCCTAAGGCTGGTCACCATGTTGTCGAGAAGAACCTACAGAGGGTTTGCTATGAGTCGGGCCAGAGAGGTGTTGGAAATGGCCAAATTAAATGGAATAGCTCATTATTCTTCCTTTGTTAATTTAACAAATATTTATGGAATACCTGTTATCAGTGGTGTGCTGATAAATGTCTAACAGTTGGCTCTCCAGAAAAAAATAAAAACAAAAAACAATAGCCCTGATTTTGTAGTGTTTGCCAATTACTTGGCATACACTCTCCCAGTATAGTCCATTTCAGGCACCCAGTATAAATGTCTCTGAATACAGCAGAAGAGATCTGCAGGGTTGGTGCAGGGCGTGGGCTGGTGCTGCAATTAGACCAGTGAACAAAACGGACATGATTCCTGTCCTCTGTCAAAAATCAGAACCCCCGTCACTGGGCAGATGAGATATAGATCCTATTTTCCATTTGATCCTAGCAATATTTCTGTTACTGTTTCCAATAGAAAGGCAGAGACAGAGACGCTGAGAGACAAAGCTGGAGAGAGACAAAAAGGTGGAGACGATCCAATATACATATCTTGATAAATTCTAAAAAGCTTCAACCATTTGTCTCTCCAGTGCCACTCCCTCCTTATCTACCTCCCTGCTATTGCATTCTCCGGCACACGGTGTTGAAAAGAACATCTGATTGCAGAGGAAAGTGAGAAGGGGGGAAAATAATGAGTGCTACTTCTCAGTGCATTTTAGCATGAAAGCAGAATGATAAATGTAGCATTGTGATGGCGGGATCTCATTGGCATAGGACCTTGTTACTTTTAGTGACTCCACATCCCCTCCCCAATACTTTGGGACCAGAGCAGAATATAAATAAATAAGTGACTATGAATCAGTGGGAAGGGGAGCTATGATGTTTTGAACGGATACCTATCAACATCTGATTCTGATCAGAGCAGCAGATATCTTCCATAGCAAGTGCCTGGGCCCTATTCGTGCCCCGGGCTCCTGAAGGTAATGCTTCCGACTAGCCGTTCAGAAGAAACTGCTTACAAGGTGTGATGGAGAGGACACACCTTTGCTGAAATGCCAGTATTAGAGATGTATTCCTTTGGCTGAGGGAAGTGCCCCTTGCTAACTGATACCTACAAAAAGTTTGCTTTGCTGTTATCCAGCATTGATACTTTCGAATAAATTAGTTTATCATATAGTTTATAGAAGAATAGTTACCTGAAAGTAAGTTTTAAAGAGAGAGGGAGAGAGTCTGAGCAGGGCTCCAGAGACGAGCATAAAGGGAAGGAAGCCTGCGGTGCCAGGGGTCCTGGGGCAGGAAGGGGACCAAGAGAGTCGTTGGAGGAAGGTCCCTGCCTTCTCCCTGAGAACACGCAGACTACACGTTAACACTCTCTGGATGACTCAGGGTTCTCATTGAGAACATGAATAACCAGACCACACCATGATACCCTGATGTCCTCAGGTCTTTTTTAAAAAGTCCTTCATTGAGCAATAACTAGGTGCCTCTGTTAGCTCATTACGCAAATCATCTCATTTTCACAATAACCCTGTAAGGTCGATATGCCTATTCCCAGTCTCGAGTGGGGGTATAGCATTCCTGTATAGAAAGAAACCAGGGGTAAGAGAGGGGAAGTGACTTACTCGAGATTGCACTGCAAGTAAGTGGCAAAGCCTGGCCTTCAGATGTGGGTCGGCCTGACCCTCCGTGTGCGTCGCCTGCACTCAGCCGCGCTGGCCGGTTGGGGTGGGTATGGTTTGCTGGTACTGTACTTCACATGGCCCCAGGCTACTGGGTTTTTTATGACTTCTGCTTGCTTTTAATCCTGTCGGATTTTCCTAACTTGGTGGTTAGTAATCACATGTCTCTGTCGTCAGGGTACCTGCCTGTGGGGGTCCCTCTCTTCCTTCTAAGGAGCCGGTGTTTTTGGTTTAGGAACCAGATAACTAAGCTTGTTGTTTCTCTTCATAAAATAAGAGTTCATGGATTCTGAACAGAGTCCTCAGGGCTTCTCCAAGTTTAAGTTCTGGAGCTGTGAAACACACCTTGAGCAGGTTTTTAATTTTTTTTAACTTCATTTCTAATTTTTTGCTATTTTCTGAATAAACGAAAAAATGAAGTATTTCATTTTATTGGTAATATATTCCATATATATTTATTTTTTGTAGGTACACTCTAGGTGATGTGTGTGTGTGTGTGTGTGTGTGTGTGTGTGTGTGTGTGTCTATAAGAAGAGAGGGAAGAGAGAGAGAGTTCTGAGCTTAGCAATTTGTTTGGGGCTTATGCATTAAATAAGTTTTTTTTTTTTTTAAACAGATGTAATAATTGGGTTCGTGACAGTTACCAAGTGAAAACTTTTGTAATTTGTATCTCAAGGCCAGAATTCAAGCTCAATTAATCAAACTGTTCACCCCCTCGGCTGGGCTGGGCTGGGCTGGGCTGGTCGTGTGGCACAGCTACAGAACATTACTGCTGTGGACGCCCGGCTGCATGCAGAGCCTCAGTACCCCACACCAAGGTGTCAGCCAGCTCCTGGAAAAAGGCTGAACTTTTAGTAAAACCCATCTTGTGTAGGCAAGCCCCTCCACTTTTCTGGGGCCCTCACGGCGCACGGTAAGGGGAGGGCCTGGCGACTGCTGGGGGACCCGTCCAGATCTCCATCCAGATGACTGCCCCTTCCCGTCAGCACGCGCTGCTCTGGGTGGGAACCGGGGCGTGCTGTTACTTTATAAATGACTCGGGTGTCCTTGGCTGTGCCAGGAAGGAGTTAACATCTCATGTGCAGAGTGTGAGGAGTCTTACATAACTCATTCAGTCTCATCTCATGGGTGTTTTTCTGTAAACTCTGCCAGAACTAATTTCACGGTTTTAAAACAACTCATGGTACCAAAAGAATGCGTAATGAGCTGCCATGAGAGATGATTGTTTCCCGTTTGTAAGGAAAAGACTTGTAGCTCCTCGGGACTTATTAGGAATAATTTCTCAATTAAGCCGACAACCCAGGCCCTTGTACAGTGCGGCAGAGATGGTTCTGGAAGGTTCTGGAGCTCCACCTCATCCCCAGTTTTGTCTGGCTTTCTTTTTCCTTTTTTAAATTGTGGTTTAATTCATAGAAGATTTGCCATCGCAGCCATACGATTCAGTGGCATTCAGCACATTCACAGTTGTGCAACCATAACTACTCTCTAGTTCCGAAACATTTTCATCATCCAGAAAGGAGCTCCCTTTTTATCAAATAGCCGTTCCCCAATTCCCAGCCCCTGACAACCGCTAGTCTGCTTTCTGCGTCCATATATTTACTTGTTTGGGGTGTGCATGTAAATGGGATCGTCCGTGAAGTGGCCATTTGTGTCTGGCTTCTTTCACTTAGCATAATGTTTCCAAGGTCTATCTATGCTGTAGCGTGTATCCGTCCTTCCTTTCTTTCTTTTGTAGCTGAATAATATTCTGTTGTACGGGTATACCACATTTTGTTTTTTCATTCATTAGTTGATAGACAATTAAGGTTGTTTCCCCCTTTTGCCGATTGCGAATAGGGCTGCTATGAAGATTTATGTGCAAGTTTTTGTTTGAACACCTGCTTTCAATTTTGGGGGGTATACACCTAGGGGTAGAATTGCCTGGTTATATGATAATAATTCTATTTGAATTTCCGGAGGAGCTGCCAAACCCTTTTCCAAAGTGGCTGCCCCGTTTTACATTCCCACCAGCATGCGTGAAGGTTCCAGTCTCTCCACGGCTTTGCCAACGCTTATTTTCCTTTTTTCTAGTTCATTCTCATTCTAGTGGGTAAGAAATGGTCTCTGTCTGGCTTTCCTTGGGAGGGATCTGTTTCTCAAAACAGTTTAAATATTTCCGTGGTGGAAAGCGTGTGCAGGCCGAATCACTGCCATAGGCCAGCCCAGCCTTTCCCACCGAGTCCTCACTGCACCTCTGCAGTTCCGAGTCGGGCTCCTGCACTGTGGGAGTCGGCTGCAGTGCGCAGCACAACCATCACGGGCACACTTGGCCTCAGGAGCATGTGCCATCTCGCGGAGTCCCTTCCACTTTCAATAGTCTGTGGTCCCATCAGAGCCAGACCAGCAGCCTCTCGGTGACACAGAGAGGCACAGGGAGCCAGAGGAGCCCGGTCCAGCACACAGAATGAGACTGTGGCAGGACCACAGCCAGACCCGGGCTCACCCCTGTGCTCAGGCTGCTTTCCACTCCGTCACGAACCACAGATTCATTTTACACTTTCTGTTTGGAGGATGCAGAGGTTAGAAAAATAGTGTGATGATGATGATGATATTTACATAGGCTTGAAATATTTTTTTAACATTTTTTCTTTATTGATTTTAGAGAGAGAGGAAGGGAGAGGGAGAGACAGATAGAAACATCAATGAGAGGGAACATCGATTAGCCGCCTCCTGCATGCCCTCCACTGGGGATCAGGCCCACAACCTGGGCATGTGCCCTGACCGGGGAATCGAACCAGCAACCTCTTGGCGCATGGGTTGACCTTCAACCACTGAGCCACACTGGCGGGGCTAGGCTTAAAATATTTTGATACTCACAGTAACCCTCTGATGTGGGCCAGACATCAGGGATTACTATCCCCATTTTAAAGCTGAAGAAACCAAGGCACAGGACCATTTAGGTAATTGCCCAGAGCGATTTCCACTATAATATATTGCCCTAAATAATGTTCCATTTATGGTATAGTGCCTGACAGCCTACAGGCACCTTCACGTAAGTAGGGCTGGAAGAGAGGGAAGGATGGGGGTCCAAGTGAGGGGAATTGAGATATAGGGGAGAGAGTCATTAGGAAGATCTCTTCTGATAGTCTGAGGATGACAAAAAAAACAACAACAAAAAAAACAATGGTTGTTGCCCGGCCGGTGTGGCTCAGTGGTTGAGCATCAACCCATGCACCATGAGGTCGCCAGTTTGATTCCTGGTCAGGGCACATGCCCAGGTTGTGGGCCAAATCCCCAGTGGGGGGCATGCAGGAGGCAGCCAATCGATATTATCTCTCTCTCTCTACTTCTCCCTTCCTCTCTCTCTAAAATCAATAAAGAAAAAAAATTTTTAGAAAACCAGTTGTGTCTGGCTGGCTCACTGTGGAGGAAAGGGCGGCAGGAAGCGTTCGGAAGGTGCAGTCTGAGAGCTCAGTGGCCGCTCCGGCTCCTCCATCATGACCACGCCATCAGATCAGGTGCCCACATTAGGCTATGCGTCGGGGAAAAGCTACAAAGACTTGGCAGGAATACTGCACACCACGGAAACAAGGTCCAAGGACTGAGCCATCCCTCAGGGAGCTTCCAGTCTAAACAACTGTCAAGTTTTTAACTCAAAAAAAATACTCTCCTGGGGTTTGCCCACCTTTTCTGAGACAGGTCATACGAAGAGTGTGGAAGCAAATTAAGTATCTAAGCAAACCCTGTGGCACTGTTTCTGCTGCTGCTGCTGTTTGTGGTGGACACGGGGGTCGAGGGGTGGGTTGCTGCCCCTGCAGACACTGGACGGTGTTGAGCATTGGCTTGGGCGTGCCATTTTGAATTCTCTCCATACCTGTCCCCGTCACCAGCCACAAAATCCAGGCTGACTCTTTAGAGGTAGGGTCCTTTGATTCCTGAGCTGGAAGACAGGGAGTGGGTGGGGATTTTGGATAGCTGCTGTGCCCCCAGGATAGGCATGCCAAAATGGTAGTAGATTATAAGTTCCGGTGCGCACGCAGTGTTCCCTCGAGGCTTTTTACGCGGCTGGCAAGCAGTGGAGGGGGTGTTACATTTTCAAAACTCAGGTCCGGGATCTGGTTTTAGAAAAAACCCTCTGAAAGCAATCTGCCCACCTCGCAGTCCCCACTTTTGCTTGGTTGAAGGAGTGGAAGTGGGAAAGCAGAGCTCCAGGTCGAAGTGGCTTCTGAGCAGTGAACTCAGGGATGTGGAGAGATGGGCCAAAGTGCAGCCTGAACAGGACGCGGGAAGGAAGCCAGGTGCTTTTCACTCTGCTCTAATGAAATGACTCTGCGCTGTCAGAGTAGAAATACTGTTATTCGACAACCGGTAGCCAATGGCTTAGATGGTTCTGGTTGTCATTTTGAAAATATGTTGGATTTTGCTGTCAGGAACCCTCAGGCAGCTCTCGGGAGCGTCAGTGACTCAGTTGCCTCTGACGTCAGTGCTGACTTGGGTATTGGAAAGCAGGCTTTGGCTCACTGATTGTATACCCAGAATATTCCCCGAGGGCTTTGTTGTTGTTTGTTTTCCCCCCAAAGGATAACATAAAAGCAGTTGTAATGGTCTGGAGGTGGCAAGTTCGAATCTGTCTAAGAGCCATTCAAAAACACAAATGATGTGTACACAGCATTAAGTGCTACACATTGGGAAGCCGGGGCCATTGAAACAGGAAAATTTAACCTGGAATGTGTGTGTAGGAGGGGGAAAAAGGCTTGTCAAGAATGCCATGAAAGAAGCGGAAAATTATTCAGCATTTCTCTGTTCTGTTCATTAAAGCAATGGTGTCAGGCTTTGAAGTTTTCTGTTTCAGTCAGACTTTTATTTCATTTATGCCAGTATTTGTAAATAGTTATATTAACGTGGCATTTTAAGTAGACCTGTTTCCAAACAGCGTGTGATTCACAGTGAATGTTTTCTGGGAGAAAAGAAACAATGGAACACACTGCGCTCAGCAGAATCATAAAGCTATTTCCAATACAGGCACCAGGTTATTCTGCCTTCTCCCTGCCCCCTGGGGGAGGTCCTCGAGAAGGACCGGTGCTAGAGCACACGAAGCCAGCCGAGAACCTCGCAGGGCTGGTGAAGCCAGCAGAGTCTCAGAGGCACTGAGGCAGGAGGGAGAGGCTCCCCAGCTCAGGGGCACCGAGCATCCTCACTGAGGAGGGCCACCCCCGGGCAGCCTACCCTTGGGGTGTAACCTGGCTTCAGCCCATCTGTGGCAAATCGTGAGAAAACTAAGTTTCTACAGATTCTCCCCCCGGTGAAACATGGACATGCTGAATATTGAATTGACGGTTCCCAGTGCTCGGGGTCTCACGGCTTGCCTACTCCCTGCTCCTCTCACAGGCAGGACTAGTGCGGTGAACGTTCGCGCACAGTCTGATGCGGCTTGATGTAACTCCTCGGTGTTCAAGATGACTAAGAATTTGACTGCGTTAGCCATGGGAGTATGTTTGGGGTCGTTTTCGAATTGTGAGGCAGAAAAGGTTTTGTTGTGTCAAAGAAGCTTCTGAGGCTCATTAGTTCTTGGGTGAACTTTGTAAGTCTATCTGATCATTAAGAATAAGACTCAATTATTTTAATTATAATAATGGGAATATAAATATTAGTAAAAAATTAAATGGAGAATATTACTAGTGTACTGCTTCAGTTTAGTCCTAGAATCGCAGAATGTTCAGGCCAAAGAAACTTAAGAGATTTAGTTCATCTTTTCATTTTATAAATTGAGAAACAGTGCACAGACAAGTTAACCTTTTGCCTAAGGTTACACAGCTAGATAATAAAACCAAGTTTTATTTTTCTTTTTTGGGGGGCTTGGGGATAGTGGTGGGGAGGAAACTGAAAAGACTAGAATTTATAGGATTTATGACTTCAGAGGTCATGTGTCATTTAGTACAAGCTAAAGTATGATTATGTGTGATAAATTTGTTATTCACTGGAAAAATTAATAACTACTTACACTAAAAAAATTTTTTTCAGTAATCCTCATTCCTTCCTATAGATCTGAGTTACCATTTGGTGTCAGGTCCCTTCAAACCGAGGAACTTCCTTTAGCATTTCTTTTAGTACAGGTCTCCTGGTAATGAATCTCTTAGTTTTAATTTATCTGAAAATGACTTTATTTTGCCTCTATTTCTAAATATAGAACTCTGGGTTGATTTTTTTTTTTTCTTTCTGTACTTTAAACATGTCATTCCATCATCTTCTGGACTTTGTTGTTTTTTTGAGAGAAGTTGGCTGTCACTCATATTTTTGTTTCTCCTATATGTCATTTGTGTTTTTCCTCTGGCTGCTTTTAAGATTTTCTCTTTATCTTTGGACTTCGGAAAATTGACTACGGTGCACCTAGGTATGGTTTTCTTTGTATTTATCCTGCTTGGGCTGTTTGAACTTCTTGGATCTGTAAGTTAACATCTTTCACCACATTTGGGAAGTTTTCAGCCATTCCTTCAAATATATTTTCTGCCCATCCTCTCTCTCCTGTCATTCTGAGACTTTAACTTCATGTATGTTAGACTGTTTGATGGTCTGTGATGCTCAGATCTCTGAGACTCTATTCACTTTTCTTCCATATTTTTTAAGACTGGATACTTTCTATTGGTCCGTGTTCAAGTGCACTGACTCTCTTCTGCCATCTCCAGCCTTCTTTTAAGCTCATACAGTAATTTGTTTTTTCATTGTAGTTATTTTTCTTTTCAATGCTAGCATTTCCATCTGGTTTATTTTTATAGCTTCAGTTTCTCACTTAGGTTCCACATCTGTTCATTCATTATGTGTATATATCTTTCAATTCCTTGAACATATTTATAGTATCTTCTTTAAAGTTCTTAACTCCTAAATGCATCATTTGAGTATTTGGGGTGAGGGGTTACTGTTTTTCTTCTCTTGAATATGAGTTAAACTTAGTCTTTCTTTGTGTGTCCAGTGACTTTTGATTGGATAACAGGTAATACAGATGATTGTTGCAAAGACTCTAGATTCTGTTACGTTTCTCTGAAGAGAAATTATTTTAGTAGGCAGTTATCTTGGCTGGACTCAAACTCCAGCTCTGCCTTCCATGGGCTCAGTAACAACTAGAGTCTGTTTTCTGTTCTTTCATCGTCCAGCTGCTGCTTTTGTATTGGACCCCGTGAGATCTTCTTTATGCATGTATATTTTAGCAGTCAGCCAAGGACTTGGGTCAATTTTATACACAGATTTTGTGACTCACCCCCTCTATAGTTTCCACCTTTCCTGATTTTCTCCCCTAACTTGCTTGTTCCTCTCCCAGCCCTGTATTTATCCTCAGATAGCTCAAGCTATCCTAAGCCAAAGGCTGACTAGAGAGCGGTCTGAGGCAAAATTCCACAAATTCACAAATTTCACTAAATGGAGGCCTTATCTTTCAGGGTGAAGACTCTCTGGTCTTACAGACTTCTGTTTGCTTTTGGTTGTACTCCATTGTCTTCACATCATTTTAAAAATTATCTTGTGCAGGTATTTTAATTGTTATCCACAGTACAATTAGTAGACCATTGCCAGAAGCCAATATTCCTTATATTTACACTCAGATTTTTCAAAACACACTGGCTCCATATCATAGCTCTGTGAGGTAGAACTGATATTATTAAGTCCACATTACAGATGAGGAAACTGTCTCAGGGAGGATAAGTGCCTTGCCTACATTCATGCAGCTTCATAGTGGTTGGACCAGCCCTGGAAGCCAGAGCCCATGACTTAGGCCTGGGCTCAGTTCCATGCTTAGTGTTATGCCCATTGGACTCTAAATGAGCCAGACCTTTTCAATGCCAAAGCTTCTATTGCATTCTCTTCCCACTAAACACCACTGAACAAACAAGCAAATGATAATCCTGGCTCTTTGAAGCTTTTCGGTCCAAAGGAAGGATCTGGGACCTCCATGGGTTACAGATGTCTCTGAGAAGAGACACTGTACCATGCTGGTGTTAGAAGCAAAGTACCCACGGAAGTCATAGAATCAACTGAGGCCTTCAAGCCTCAGGTTGACTGTGAAACAGAAGCCAGCCCAGAAGTCCACGACAGGAGTGTTGCACATGAGCTATCCGGAGCTACCTGTTGACACTTTGAGTATAGCAGAGCTGAAAACTCAACCTACCTTGGCCCCTGCCATTGGGGAAGGTGTTCTGATCCTCACCTTCATGGGGACTCAATGCAAAGTGTCTGCAGGTTGAAATTCACAGGAACTCAAAAGCTGTTCTTAAACTAAGGTTTACACAGCTATATCTAAGTAAATCTAAAGCCTTCTCCACTCTCCAGGTTCCAAATGCATGTTTCCACACCGTCTGTCAGTCCCGGATCTTCCTCAGGCCGTGATGCCACGTCAAGTTTAAGCCACATTCCAGCTTCTTAAAGGAAATATTGTTGTCGACCAGCCCCCACCCCCAGCCAGCTCCCACCCAATTCCCCCAACCTACTCTCTGTCAACATTAACATTTGTATTTAGTCAAGGTTTCCAAATGTAGTTTTACAAAACCTACAGCAAGATCATGGATGGTTCTGAGGATCTGCAGTACAACATGGTGACGAGAGATAACAGTACTGTATGTATACTTGAAAGTTGCTATGAGAGTCGTGGAGCGTTAATATTCTCGCCATAACAATAACAACACAATGGTAATTATGCAAGGTAAAGGATGTATTAACTAACCTTGTTGTGGCAAACATTTTACAATATGCACTTGTATCCAATCGTCACATTGTACACCTTACATTTTCACAATGCTGTATGTCAGTCTTATCTCAATAAAGCTGGGGGAGGGGGATCATGAGTGGCCACACATTTACAGTGAGAGTTCTCAGGCCCCACTCCAGGTATAAGAAATGAGTGTCGCTGGTGTGTGGGTGAGGGAATCTGCTGTGTAGCAAGTGATCCAGGTGATTTGGGTGCTCACAGAAGTGGAAGAACCACTGATCTGGGTGACATGATGAATGCGAAGAGTAATCTCAAGTCTAAAGACTGACCTGCTTGAATCACATGTCTTTTCACTTGGGGACATCTGTCCTTTATTTTTTTCTTCTTTCTTTTTTTCAGTTATAGGTTCTCAGATGGAAAGACATGATTCTTGGAAATCAATTCTTATCAGCTGTATCATCTGGGCTACTGTGATGTTAGAGACTACCCTCGCCAAAGGTCTGGGCTGAGCCTAACACACCCTGTGTACTCAAAAGTAGTTTCCTCTCCTTTGGCCATCCAGTTCATGCTACCTACATTAGCGAATGCTTGGGACGAGCCTGAAACTATGTTCACAAGGTCAGAAGTAGACTCACCTCAAAGCTGAGAAAGCTCAAACTCCAGAATCCCTTACTTGCACAGGTTTTTTGAAGGCCCTGGGAGGGATCCTCATAGTATATTTTCATGGTTACACTTTTTTGTATTATTTGTAAAAGTTAGATAGTTTTGTTTTATTTTTTTTTCTTAAAGGAAGTCCGCCAACTTCAATAAGCTTCAGCCACCACCTCAATCCTTTATCTGCTCTTGCAAAGAGCTTGTAACCCATGGGATAAAGAGACATACACATGGATTATTAGAATACAGTGTGGTAGGTGCAATATGGACCCTCTTCTGGGTATTCTGGGAGCACATACTTATAAGGCAGGAGAGTGATCTGGGAAGACTTCCTGGAGGAGATGATGCCTGACCTTGACTATGAAGTAGGGGAAGGAAGACTTCTAAGAAATAGCTTGAGTAGAATTAGAGAGGTGAGCTATATCATGCTATGTGTCTATGTGTGTCAGAGAGAGGGAGCTGGAAGGAGGGAGGGAGGGAGAGAGAGTGCGAGCACTTTGCTATTCGAGGACATTCCATTGAGGCTGGGGAACCTCTGACAGCAGGATGGTTCCAGGGAGCTATAGGGACTCTGGGGCTGTGTGCCCACAGCATACCTGATCCTCGGGATCCTGGAGCCCGGCGGGCCCCTCCACTTGACCTTTAAGAGACCTATTAGTTGAGTACATCAATAATTATTCTTCAAGGAAAAAGAACCCTTTTACTCCTCACTTCTCCCATCCTTCTTTACTATCAGCCTTGCAAATCAATATTTCATTTTGAAAAGCCTTGTTTGATGCCAGTTCTGCTTATTTGCTTCGCAGCCACTGTGGGTAACGCTTTGTAGGTCTGTCAGTATGTAAATTAAACCAAGCATAGATAGCTTTGTGTTGCTTAATGTTCAGCTGATAAAAATTAATGTGGTGTGAAATGAGCATTTTATCTGACTGCAGATACAGTGACGGAGTTAATTAGACAGGCAGAGGGAAAATGTTATTAAGCAGGATGGGGGCTTTCTCCTAGAAGAGGTGCGACCCTCAGACAGCAGGTATGGATGGGCCGTGGGTGTGGCCAGGGTGCCTGGGCCGAGGCAGGCTGGGAGTAAGAGGCAGGGAGGGTGCCCTGTTTAAGCAATCAAGTTCATGGTGCTGGTGATTGTGTGGATTCTGCCTGGGGAGGAAGGGAGGGAGGCACAGGCCAAGCCAGGCTGGCCACTTCCAGCTCACTGCAGAATGCCATTGTCAGCATTTGCTGAGGCGGCTTCTTCTCTGGGCGGCATCACTGTCATTGGTAGAGAAAGGAGTTTCGTTCTTAAGCAAGGAAGAGCAAGATGGGCCGAGCAGGACCCCACACAGCAGTCAACTAGGAGAGCTAGAACCCCAACTCCAACAAAGATGTCTTGAGCTCTGTTCCCCTGGCCTTGGCACATGCTGTTCCCTCGGGTGGGAAAGTGTCCCCCCCCCAACCACGAAGGTAGCCTACACGTCCTACTATAACCCTCTGCCTCCCCCACCAGGCTGCACGCCCCTTGGGGTCAGGGATGTTTTGCTCACCATGGTGACCGCAGTGCTGAACACACGGGGACTTCACAGGGTCGGTAGGACGAGTGGGTGCACGTGAGGCTTCCTCTGCCCCACATCTTCCTGCCCACGAGCTGGCCCCTTGGCCCTGTGCACTGCCGAGCATCTTCCCATCTCAGCTCAAATGTCACATCCTGGCCAGAGCTTGTCCTGCCTCCCAGACGAGATTAGTTCCCCAGATAGACTCTCTTGAGACACCTTGTACTTTCCCTTGATAGCAATTTCCAAATTTATGTTTAACTCTTTGTGTACCTGCCACCCCCACGAGACAGTGAGCTCTCCGAGGGTAGGTACTGGGCTACCCTCTGTGTCCCCGGCACCTGCTAAGGTGCCCGGCACAGTTGATTGTTGAATGAATAAAGAAATGGATGGTCTTTCTGATGCCTGATGAATTCCTGGTCTTTCATCAGTCCCTTGTTTCAGGAAGGTTTCCTAGGCTCTCCTGGCAGAGTTTCTCCTTCCCTGGGTTCCCGTATCGCCTTGTATATTGCAGCAATAGGCTTGCAAAGGGCAGCTGTCATTTTGGTTTCTATGCCCTTCTAACCAATTAGGATAGAGCTCCATGAAAGCAGTCATGGTGGGTGTCTCGTTCAGCTTTGCCTTCTCAGTGCTTAGCTCAGGGGCCTCGCCTCTGAAAGTGCTCAGTACAGGGCTGCCGAATTCGTGGAAACAATTGTAGGTGTCCCCGGGTTAGCTAAGCAGTATTTCTGTTAATTGAACACATTCTTAGCCACTAGCAAAAGCTCTCCCTACTACACCCCTTGCAAAGGGACACCCAGAAAAGATGGTTGTCTGCAGCCACCCCTCCTCAGGGTGGACCATAGTTGAAGGGGAAAGGTTGTGAAGAAATGCTGGACTTAGTGGCTCCGTGATTCCTGTCACCATCTGATGAGGGTATAACCTTCCCTGACAAATCAGAGAGGGGCTGGTGCAGTGTTTCCTTCAGTGACGGCCACATCTGGTGCTCGGCGAGGCCAGGGCCCTGAGCTGCCAAACTGCAGCATTGCTTAAGCAGCAGCGGGGCCTCTGTGTTGAGAGCCCGTGTGGTTGCCCGCTGCTTCTCCCCTGCTGTCCTGCTAGGGCTCACTCGATGAACCTGCACCTACCTTTGCAGCATTCGATGACTTGCTGTGGACTTGCTTATTAACCCTGCTGCTCCTCGTTTGCAAAACAGGATGACTGCACTTTGAGTATTTTCAGAAAACATTGATGTTGTTCCACTCACCCCCCACCCAGTGGTTCCCGAGTTGCCTTATCCTGAGAAAGGCCACGGTTCTCACTGGGATTATGCAGGACGCTCCACACCCCTGCTCATTAGGTTTCTGAATGGTTATCACACCTGAAACTCCCCGAGCTGCCCCGAGTGAGGGCTGGATCCAGTCAGGTGAGCATCGGGAGGGAGGAGATGCCAGACCAGGTGAGACGGCTCCAGCCCGTGAGGGTCATAACCACACTCAGGGCAGAGGGTTTGCTGGACAGGAGAACCTGCGCCTTTGCTCCCTTCTCCTGGCCCTCTGCATCGCGAAGCGGGTCGGTGGCCCTGTTTCCCAGCGGCCGTGCTCCACGCGTGGCCCTGGTGGACAGAGGATGGTCTTCCCCAGCTCCCTAGAGAAGCCCTACTCTCTGCCCTCCTGCTGCGGGACTGTGCCCCGACTTGGCCCAGCCCACTCCTGCTGCCCAAGCTGCATCTCACCCAAAAGGGTGGCTCCCATCATCTTTTCCATTAAGGCCCCAGACTATTCATAGAGGCGGCCAAGGAGGTGGGTACTTGTAAGTAAACAGTAATATCAATATTTACCTTTTGAAGGCATTTTTATTTCTGGTATCTGGTTTTATCCTCTGACTATTCAGCAAAGGGCACAGTGATATCATCACCATTTGACAGATGAGGAAATGGAGGGACAGAGGTTAAGTGGTTTGTCCAAGGCCGTGTGTGCCACCTGGAACACACCTGGATTCACTAATGCCATGTGCATGCACACCTCAACCTCAGTGACACGGTTTATGTGTGCAAATGAGACCTCCAGAGGCCTGGAATCGTGACTTTAAACTTTTTCCATGGGGTACCTTGCAAAGGCAGCTCATTAACACAAGATTGTGATGAGGTTAATTGTCAGGAATTCATTCACTCCATTTATTTATTACTTAAACAGGTACTGAGCACCTGCCATGTGAGGTGCTGGGATAAGATGGGGAGAAAACACAGGCACAGTCCCTGAACTGCAGTGCTAACAGTCTCGTGGAGATAGAGTTCATCAAATTGTCACCAGATAAATGTAAAATAGCAACAGCAACAATTGCGACGAAGGATACAACCTTCGAGAACATGTGATAGAAGGTTTATCTCATCATGAAAGGGAGGAGTGCTTCCCTGAGGAAGGGATGATTAGAAGCACGAATAGGATTGAACCAGGCAAAGGGAATGTCATGTGCAAAGGCCCTGTGGAGAGGAACTGGGTGAAGGCTACAAAGGCTGGAGTCCAGACACACAAGAAAGAGCAGTGCAGATGCAGCTGGGGCGGTAGATGAGTGCTGTCGCCTGAGCTTCTTACAATATAGCAGGCAGAACATCTGATGTTTCTTTGTGCCACATGTGACATAATTTGCAAATTAATTTGTTCAAAAGAATACATGAGCCCTGGCCAGTTGGGCTTAGTGGTTGGAGCGTCGGCCCGTGGACCAAAGAGTCGCAGATTTGATTCTGGTCAAGGGCACGTACCTCGGTTGCAGTTCGTCCCCAGCCCTGATTGGGGTTGTGCAGGAGGGAACTGGTCAATGTGCCCCTCTCACATCAATGTTTCTCTCTCTCTCTCTCTCCCTCTCCCCATCCCTCCCTCCCTACCGCTCTATCTGAAAATCAATGGAAAAATATCCTCAGGTGAGGATTAAAAAAAAAAAAAAAAGAATACATGGGATTGCCTTGGCAGTTACAACTCTCTCTTGTACCTTCATGCCTCACTTACTAGCACTTAAAATTCAAATCCCTTCTCCATTTACTTCTTTATTGATTTAAAATATTTACCTCTGCAAAAGGGAGGCAGAAAGTTCCTCTCCTTCGTTTGTATCATTGACCTCTGGAAGGAAGCACATGAGTTTCAAACCCACACAAATCCCCCTGCTGGAGTCTCTGGTAGACCATTGGAGGGTATGGATCAAGCCTGATAGAAAGAGGCTTACTGATGTTTACGTTTCAAGTGCGTGAAACCAGACATTGAAACTGTTCATTAAAAATTCCTGTGTTCAAGCAGACAAAGGAAAATCATTTCAGAAGCTCTGTAATGAATGTACAAGTGGGTACAGGTTATCTTGTCAAACACAGTGATCATGAGTAAATGCAAACGGCCGCTGCTTGTGTTTGATTTTGTCTTTCACTGAAGCACGCTGAGGGCGGACTCTGGCCCTCCATCGCCCTGAGTGGGGAGGACCTGGCCTTCTGCTTCTCGATCCCCTCTGGCCAGGACTGGGTAGGGGCAACATGTGAATATGAGAGGCATCCAGCTGGAGGATCTGAGGGAGAGAATGAAATGACATTAACACACACGTAGGCACTTCCACGTGGCCCCTCCGCCGTGACACAGCTTGGGTGCTGGTGCAGGGTGTGGGAAGCCTTTCTGCGTTGTTAGAACTAGAGAGGGAAGTAACTGCTCAAGCCATTCTGCCGCTCGTGGGGCTACACCAGGGTTCTGATTGAGTTTTATGAACACACTTTGAGAGCTTTCTCCTCGATTCCACAGCTGTTCCTTAAGATTTAACCCACTTTATCCAACCACAAAATAGTTTAACAACAGTTTACTCAATGCTGTGTTCGTCACCAAAAAACACAAGGGTGAATAAGACGTGGTTCCTGGGCAAAGACGCTCACAACCTGGAAGGTCAGACAGGCAAACACAGCTATGGATACAGAGCTCTGTAATCATTGCCCAGCACATACCGAAGAGTCAAAGGACCAGAAGTTGCCAAACTGTTTGGTGTGGGCCCGTTAGACTGTCCAGAATCTCCATCTCCCTGTGAATGAGGACCCAAGATTAACCTGTTTAATGTAGTGGTCTGATTTCACTAGCCTTTGGGGGGGCCAATATAAGGTTCCTTTATTTTACTGCAAAGGAATAGCAGAAACAAAAAATAACTTCCTTCAATTTCCATCATCTTTTCCCAAAAGAATGAAGTTTTAATACCAGGAAAACTAAAAAGGGCATTATCTTAGAGTAAGAAATAGTTTTGTTTGTTTGTTTGTTTTTAATTTTTTTTCTTTATTGATTTATAGAGAGAGAGGAAGAGAGAGGGAGAGACAGGAAGAAACATCGATGAGAGGGAACATCGATTGGCCGCCTCCTGCATGCCCCCTGACTGGGGATCGGGCCCACAACCTGGGCATGTGCCCTGACCGGGAATCGAACCAGTGACCTCTTGGTGCATGGGTTAACGCTCAACCACTGAGCCACACCGGCCAGGCAGAAATAGTTTTTTTTTTTACTTTGAACATATTTAGCTTCATGAAAAGTCATTACATTATCCTTATTTTCCCATTGGACACACACCAGTGCAAACCAGAGCTCGGAGCTGCCCACTGTTTCCTGCCAGGCGTGGCGAAGCGGCTGGCATCGCAAAGGGGTGGTTACACTTGGTTCCACCAGAAACCATGGACTTCAACGAATTATGGGACTGGGTTATTATTATATACAGAGATTCACTTCTTTGCTAGTCTCTCCAAGGTGATCAGCCACTTGTACCTGAGTTCCTTAATTTCAGGACGGGTAACAGACAGACTGTTGAACTGGAGGGTTCTGAAACCCTGGCAGGGAATTTTCTCAGGGTCCCTGAGGAAGTGCTTGCAGGACCTGACTGGATGTGAGCTAATATGGCTGGTGTGGGAGAGCAGAGCCCCGTTTTAGCCCCTTCCGGAGGCTTCCCTTTTTGAAAACTGGAGGAGGTTGTCTGCGAAGCTCAGATTCCAAGGCCAAAGACCTAGCCATCAGAGACACGAGGCTGCAACGTCTCAGGCCCTCCCTGGGGTCCAGCATCATCTTGGCAACCCTCTATATTTCATTATTTTCATTTGGGAAGTTCTTAATAAACACCCCTGTACAGGTGATCTGAACAGGAAAATAACTGTTCGATAGGCCTCCTAGTACATTCTCTATAATACACATTTTTATATTAAAAAAAAAAAAAGATTCAAAAGCTCAAGTAAATTTTATCACCCTGGTGATAGTAGATCTTCAATTTTCTCATCATGTCTTTTGGAGTTTCCTAGTCACATAACATCCCGTTGTCATTATGCTGCATTTTGTTAAGCCGTCCCCCATTACTGAACACCGGCTCCTTCTGGAGCTGCGTGTGTGTGCGTGATGAGACAGAGTCGTCGGAGGCGGTGCCCGTCTGTGTAGGGTTCTGCTTCTGCCGTGTTAGTTCTTTCCCACAAATTCCCAGGAGGAGGATGACTGGTCAGAGTGAGCACATCTTTATGATTCTTGTTACACATCGCCGTATTTCTTCCAAGGAGAATTATGCTGATGTAACTCGAGGGCTATGGCGTTTGCGTCTGTGGGTTCACTGCAGCCTGACCGGCATTATCTGGTCCGGCTACGAAGCTACCTTTTCAACGTTGCTTTAATTTGCGTTTTTGATTACTAGCAGGGATGAACATTTTCCCACACCTACCTGATACTATTCATTCTGTTTTAGGGCCACCTGGGGAGGGGGGAGTAGGGATGGGAAACTTTACTTCTCGTAGCTGGAGAAGCAGATGACAGCTGGGGATGGGTCTGTATGAATAAAATTTCAACAGCCCTGGCCGGTTTGGCTCAGCAGTTAGAGCGTCGGCCCGCGGACCAGAGAGTCCCGGGTTCAGTTCCCGCTAAGGGCACGTACCTCGGTTGTAGTTTGTCCCCAGCCCCGGTTGGGGTCGTGTGGGTGGCAACCAGTCGATGTGTCTCTCTCGCGTCGATGTTTCTCTCTCTCTCTCTTCCTCCCTCTCTTCCTCCCACTCTATCTGAAGATAAATGCAAAAATGTCCTCGGGTGAGGATAAAAAAAATAAAAATTAAAAATTAAACTTCAACTGATTTCTGTGATCTCAAGTGACTGCAGATGATATGACTACCTTTCCAGGTTCATACCACACACAGATGGTTGTAACTCTTGTGGGCAAAAGAAACAGACCCCCAAAAATAAATAGCCAGGAAGGGTACTCATTTGTTTACCCTGTTGTTCTTATTGGAAGGTTTCAGAGAGCTTCTGGGGGGCCATCCATCTTCAGGTCCTTCCATCTTTCCAAACGTGCACATTGAGGCTTCAGAAGCAAAAGAATGGTTGCAAAACTTAGGACACTTCCTTAGCTGTAATTGTGCACTGATTTTCACGTGCTCTTCCTCATCAACTTCGGTCTGCTGAAAACAGCTGTACAACAGGGCATGGTTTAAGGCTAAGTGAACCTGCTGCCCTGTTCGCTTTGCCAGCCCCCCGACCCTCGGCTGCCCGGACTCAAAGGCACAGCGTTGGAACACTATAGAACCGCGTGGGAAACAAACGACGCTACGGAAAACAAACAGTTCCAAACTCTCGAGTCTCTGGAAGATTTCAAAGTCTGTTTTCTTAACATTATGCTAATAATGCCTTTCCTGCTCGCCACCCCTCCCCCGCCCCTTCTCCAGGCCAGGGAGGCACTCAGCCCAGTGGTTATATAACTGTGACTTGACACCACACCAAGGTACTGGAGCTCAGAGCTCGGTTCACTGAACTGTGGTCAGGCACTCGCCAGGGAGGAGTCCAGTGAGAGGGTAAATAGATGACTTTGGGTTACAAATCAGCTGCACCTACGCTGAGGGCTGGCCGGGCCACCCTGTGCTGCCCAAACGTTGCTACGCAGGCCAAGCAGTGTCCTGCTCCAAGAACTGAAATAAATGGCTCCTGGGTACCAAATTAAGCCCCAGCATGAGGAATCCGGGTTATGTTTTCTCCCCCCTCAAGAGACCAGCCTCAAAGGCGCGCTGACCAGGCAGCTGCCCAGGCTGCTTGGGCGTGCAAGTGCAAGGGGAAGTTTGGGGGGTTCCTTAACACCAATCTTGAAAGCCACAGGCACTCAAGATGCTGAGTCCGCTCTTATTTGGAGCAGCCATGACCTAACCAAAGAAAACGATGTGCTCAACTCTCCCTACCCCACCCCAACACAGCCAGCCAAACTGAGCACCCCATATGCCTGAACCCCCACATACCTTCTTTGCAGAATGAGACGGGGATATAAATTTGGCCTGCTGATTCAGAGAGACCTAGCTCTGCTTCTTACAGTTTTTGTGACCTTCAAGAGCTTACTTAAGTTTCAGTTTCCCCATCTGTAAAATGGGTGTAATCATAAAACCCATCAACAAGGTTGTTGAGGATGCAGTTAGAAATGGAACAGAAAGCACTTGGAAGATTACACGACCCAGCAAAGGGGACAAATAAAAATCAACTTTTATTGTGGCACTTTTCCTTTTTTCCCCCCCTTATCCCCTTCCCTGCTGGACTGATGACCCTGGCACGTAGGAACCCTGTCTGCTTCATGTCAGTACCTCTGGGCTCGAGCTCAGTGCCCCTCACACAGCGAGCTCTGAGGAAATCTGGCCCAGGAGTCGTGGGCAGCAGTGTTGGTTTTGTTTCTTGTTTCGTTTTATATACTTTTTTCATTTTAAGTTATTTTTGGGTCATTCATGCAATCCCTAATTCTGTTCGTCTCTCAAGCAGATCGTTTCTTTTGGGTTCATTTACATGAAAATAAGAATGAAGGATTTCTTATTTTAAAGTGGTTTCTCACATGAAAGATCCTGTAAAACTAAATTACTAATTGAACAATGATGCCGGTTGGAAGCAATCATCCGAGGAGGCCGTGCCCAGTTCTTTTTAAAGGAACCTCTCTCTTGCGTATTCCCTGACAGGTAATGTAACCTGTGTTCACAGTCTACACTGAGCTCCCTAGACCAGCCCAGTGCTTCCTGGACCTGTCTACACAACAGCATTACAAAAGGACCTTTAATTTTTTTAAAATGTATTTTAGAAAGAGGGGGAAGGAAGAGAGAGGTGGGAGAGAGAGGAACATATTCCACTTATTTATGCATTCATTGGTTGATTCTTGAATGTGACTTGACCCCGGGATCAAACCCGCAACCTTCGCATATTGGGATGATGTTCTAACCCACTGAGCTGCCTGGCCAGGACCCAATGTCTTTTTTTTTTTTTAATACCCCTGTTTAGCCCTACTCCTGGAGAAGCAGGTTCAATAGACTGAGAATTCTCAGTTCTCCAGATGGCTCTGGTACGCAGCCAGGCTGAGATCCACTAAGCTAAACTCTTCCGCGCCCAGCATGGTAGTGAAGAAGGACGTTTCTCTTCCTCTGTAGTTCTTCAAATTCCCACACTCATTAGGGTTCAACTAAAACTCCTCCTACCATCTCCCCACCGAGCAGACACATTTCATGTGCGTTCTGCAAAGTATAACTATTGTTACTTCCGAAGGTATTTCCGTGAGATACATAAACAGTTGCTGAAAACTCCCAAGTGCTTTGGAAAACATGTATTCACGCGTCACTGATGCAGGAGAGCTGAAGTCCGGGTGTCACCACCTCTGCACTGCGGCAGATCTCCTTGGCGCGTTTGAACCAGAGATCATTCCTCCGGGGCCTCCGTGGACCCTTTCATAATGTTTTGTCAATAGAGAGATATCAGTGTTCACCAGTTTAAGGCAATTCGTGGGGGAAAAGTAAAGCCATCTCAAGGTCATCAGCAGCTCCATTGCTAAGACTGTCTTGAGAAAAATCTTGCACAGTTACCTCCAGAACGACCACTGACCCGGTCTTTATAAAAGACCTGTGGTTTACTAAGAGTAGCCAACAGATTTATATAGTGAAAGGTTACAGAATGCATTGGCCTGTTCTTCTATCTGCCTACCTGCCTACCTGCCTACCTGCCTGTCCACCTAACTGTGCCAAAGAGCATCCCCTCCCACAGCCCTGCCACAGTCACGTCTCCCAGGGCTGCAGGTACAGTGCCGTGAGCAGTCTGGATTGAAGATGATTTCCGCAGGCTAGTAAGACTCGAGCCTGTGGCTCACCGAGTCTTACTGGAGATGTTGGACAGGCGTGGCCATTTAAATGACCGGAGGAGAGCCTTTGATCTGAGTTCCTTTCAGCCATGTTAGAGGACGGCAATCCCTTCTGCGCAGAAAACTAAAGGAAGTAGGTGGTAGCCATGTTGAGCCAAGAGGTGCCGCTCAGACCACTGCAGAGAGACAGCCAAGCTACGCTCGGAGTCCTGATCCTGGGACAGGGTTTGCATCAATTTCTGTGAATGAGGAAAGGCGCATGAACCCTTCCTGTGCAGGGGAATCAAACTGGCTCATCCCTTCACTGACAAAAGTCCATCTGAGCTTGGAACCAGCTGTTCATGCTGCCCACCTCAGTGTTCTCATCTATCAAATGGGGCCATTCATACCTCACACAGTGCTGGGAGGGGGAACTGATTAATTAAAGCTTACAACCTGCTTTGAACTTGAAAAGGATTCTCTAGAAGTTGTTATTAAGCCTGTATCATTTTTACTTTGAGTTCTGGGGTGTGTCTAAACCTGAAACTCAAGGAAAACTTCACAGATCGCCGCACACTTACGGGGGAGAAAAAATGGGATGAGATTTTAATGCAGATTCCCTGGAAATGGCTGCCCTTTAACCAGTGGACAGTGGGTTGTTTATAAGGCTCTGCAGGGCCAAAGGAAAAGAGCAGCCGTCTCCACGAGAAGAAGTGGGAAGCAGTTCTTCTAACTGAGAAGGGGCAAGGGGGAGGGGGATTTTGTTCTTGGGTAAAGGGAGCCCTCAGTTCTCGGGAATTTTCGTTTTTGACCCCTCTGCCTCCATTGGGACCCCAGGGAAGCCAGAGAGTAGGTTTTGCGTGTAAGGTACTGAAGCATACTCAGTGTAATTTAATTTCTAGCTCTCCTAATGTATCCTGTTGTCACTCAGCAGCAAAACAGCGAAATACAGACACTTGTGTCAGCAACCAGGTAATTGGGCTGCGAGACGGGGTGAGGTTTCATGCCAAAGTGACGCGTGGACAGCAGCTCTTTGGAGACTGGGGTGTTTAACCCTTGTGCTTGAATGGGGAGAGAAAGACAGGTCACTGCGTGGGGAAAAAAATCGTGATAGTGTAATCCCATTAGAGAACCTTGTAAACCATAAAGATAGCAAGCCTGCTCCCAGCTCTTCAGTCAGCCAGATAAAAAATTATTAACAACATCGATCCTTGAGCACTGACCATTCCCACCCAGCGTAGTTTGGGATAATTGTTTCTTACTGGAACACCTGCCTATGATATGTATCAATACCAGGCCTGCATTACATTTATCTTGCCGGAGGCTATGGCTTGAGTTTTAAGTCAATTGAGTCTAGACAACAGAAGCTTGTTTGACGCTTGGATTAAACAGCAAGTCGATTTATTTTTCTGGGTTCGATATTCAAGGATGCACGAGAGCAAAGAGATCCTCCAGGTGTGTTTTTGTGCGGCGGTGGTAACCCACTCACGTTGCTGTGATGCTTTTTAAGCCATTTGAAAGAGCATTTGCGCACCCCTAGCTCAGCGGTTCAATACGCACCTTGACTACGGGCGTTTTAGTCATTCCCTGTGCTGGCGAGACTGCTGTTTGATCGGGTTCTCCGAAGGGGCTGTTAGAGGTGGGCACTTGGACTCCGCTGTACCCAGGGCTCTCGGCACCTCACCTCTCAGGGTAATGCCCGTGCTGCTGAGGAAGGGTGTCTGAATGAAGGTGTGATCCACCTGGGGGCTGCAGCCCGCAGTTGTGAGGGAGGGCTTGCAGCTTTCATTTCTCTTCCATGAATGATCAAATTTAGGTGGTAGGCTATTTTAGCATCTTAATATTGACTGGGACTGTATAGTGATGCCATCTCAGGGCTAGAAGTGGTGAAGTGGGCAGTCATGAACTATTTGACCTCCATCGAGCTTCACTTGGATGGAGAACTGAGGCCAGAGAGGAAAGGTGATTTGCCTGACGTCACACAGCTGGTTTGCACCAAGTTGGGTCTTCAACCGGGGTTTCCTTATATTCGGGCCAGTGAATTCTCCATGATATCAGGAGGCTTCTTATGAGGAAGGAGATATATCTGTGTTTATTCGCTCAGGAGGAAACACATATGTCTGTGTTTCCTCCTGCACTAATGTTCTGGACTTGTTTGCTTTTTTTTATCTTTTCACTTAACTAATCGGAGGGCACTTTATTCGAGACGACTACGCTGTGCGAAGGCTTATTCTTTGTTTTTGTGTTGTTTTGTTTTCACTACTGCCTTAAAGGGTCCCCAGTGTTTTGGAGGATGAGAATCGCATTTAAGAACCAACAACATTCATTTGTTTATTTAGTAAATATTTATTCAGCACCAACTATTAGCCAGGCACAATTCTAGGTACTAGGAATATATCAGCAGACATAAACAAATACCATGCCTTTGAGTTGCTCATATCCTTGCAGGGAGAAGACAGATAATTAATAAGAAATGAGTAAATTACGGTCTTCCCTGGGTATCTGGGGGGGGGGGATTTGTTCCAGGAGCCCCCACAGATCCATGGATGCTTGCCTCCCTTCCCCAAAATGGCATAAAACAATCATTAAGTCGGCCCTCCACCTCTATGGACTCCCAACCACAAAATGAAAATACTGCTTTCCATCTACAGCTGGTTGAGTCAGAGGTTGCAAAACCTGTGGGTACGGCGGCCCGACTGTGCAGTGCACTGTGTTAGAAAGGGATAAGAGCGAAGGGAAGGAGGAGGCAGTAGACAGGAAAGGGGAGGCAGGTTGCAGGATTAAATAGGATGGTCAGGTTGGACTGTATAAATCCAGAGACAGTAATTACACTTTACTGATGCAGCATCTGGACAGTGGTTGGTGCAGATCAAGCGTCAAAGACTCTTTACAGTAACTCTACGCTCCCGACTCGATGAGGACCCCAAACTCTGGGGACCCCACACCCTGTGTCTGCCTTTTGCATCCATGGCTCAGTGGAAACCCTTTTGCCTGGGGATCTATGTTCTGCTATATCAGGTTGGTTTGCTTACTTTAAAAGGAGCAGAAAAAGCACACATGTTTCAGTAAAGCCCTATGAAGTCTTTGGTGTTCCTTCTTTTCTCTCCCCAGCTCTCAGCTCCCCAGCCTTCACTCCTCACCAGGCAGCCGGGCACCAAAGGCCTGAGCCACGCTGCCCTGTTCTATTTCCCTCCTCCTGAAGACCTTGCTAGATCACCTAGCCATCCGACAGACTAATCCAAGACTCAGGGGAAGTGGTCAACACATTGTAACACATCCCTCCTGGGTGACATTTGCATATGGACAATAAGAACAATAACACCTAAATCCCTTCTGATGTGGGCCAGATACTCTTCTCAGCATTTATGATACTAGCCATTTAACACGGAACCGTAGGAGAAAGAGACTCTAATTATCCTCATTTCACAGTTAATGAAACTGAGGCACAGAATAACTTGCCCAAACTGAGGCACAGAATAACTTGCTTTCAAATGGTGGATTTGGGATACAAACGGCTGCGGTCCAGGCGTAGTCACTGCCTAACCCGGGAATGTGAACGGGATCCGGCTCCAGTGTCGGCTCTCGGTGGTGGGCAGTGACTGCTTCAAGTACTGTAGCGGGGGAGATGTGGGGCTCTGGGTGGTGTTCGTGGGAAAGAATTCTGTGATCGATTAGCAATGTCTGCCATGGGTTCAGGACGAGGGAGTTTATGGTGTCAGTGGTGAGGATGCTGTAACTCAGAGGAGTAGTGGGGAGTCAGGCCTGGGGCGTGACCCGGAGGGAGCTGTTGAGGGACTGGTCCCTATTAAATCATACTGGAAAGTCAACTCCCTAATTTGCCAGCTGACTCTGACTCTTATTCTCTTATTGTGGTTTTTTCCCCCCACAAGAGTGGGAAGTGTGCGGTCATGAGTACAGAAGATGGAGTCTGAAGAGCACCCATGAAAAGTAGCAGGGGCCCCCGGCCCGTTTGGCTCAGTAGTTGGAGTGTCGGCCTGTGGACCAAAGAGTCTCGGGTTCGATTTTGGCCAAGGGCATGTTCCTCGGTTGCAGTTCAGTCCCTGGTCCTGGTCAGGGTCATGCAGGAGGCAGCCAATCTATGTGTCTCTCTCACATCGATGTTCCTCTCTCTCTCCCTCTCTCTCTCTCTCCCCCTACCTCCCACTCTGTCTGAAGATAACTGGAAAAATATCCTTGGGTGAGAATTTTTAAAAAAGAAAAGTAGCAGGTGGGGAGGGCAGCCGCAGGGGAGAGACCCACTCCCGCCAGCCGGCCCTGGACTCCTTCACCTCTCGCAGGGTGCTGACCACAATGTCCTGGGTGCTGTTTAAACTCGGTTCTAACTGAGCCAGCAAAATACCTTCCCTTCCAACAAAGTTTCAGGTTCCCATCGAATTACCAGTGAGGACAGAATGTGAGGCTGAAGTAGTTCACACACAGGCACTGCTGACGGCTGCAGATCTGACGCCTTTCCCGGCACTTAGGGATGAGGAGATGGAGTTGGGGTAGAAGGCGCAGAAGCCAGTGCAGGGGACTTTTCCTCCAGCCACACTGTATCCCTTAATGACTCAGCCATGAAAGGACGGGGGTGCTGCATAAGATAATTCTTCTATGTCAGTAATTTTAAACCTAAAGAGGTTTGATGTCCCATAAGCATATTCATCTTTCCATGTTTATTAAATTAAGTCCTTCATGAATCTGCAACAACATACTGTTCATTAATAGGAAAAGAGACCATGGTTCCCCCCCAGGGAATATGTTGGCTCAGATCTGTTCCAAGGTAGGCATAAATGAAGCGTGTGTGTGTGCGTGTGTGTGCGTGTGTGCGCGTGTGTGCATGCTCACATCTGTGCCTTAAGTAGGGGTGATAGAGGAGAGGCTGAGAGCAAAGAGGGAAAGAGGTCTTAGAGCTTAGACCAGAAATAGCCAAAGAAAGTTCTTACCAGAACTAAATCCAAGTACTCCTGGCAGAGTGCCTAGCGAGATATTAGTTTTTATAAGGAGAAAAATGAATATGTAATTGTAGTGTCTCCATAGGAAGAAAAGTGCAGATCTGTTCAGGAGAACCCCCCACGCAAATTTGAAAACAGCTTACATATGGGAAAATCAGTTTTTCCCTTCTAGCAACATTAACGTACTCAAACAACTGAAGAGAGAATTCTGTTAACGAAGTCAGTCCCATCAAGTTAAAGCCTCTAATACTGCCATCGGGGCTCGGCGGGGAATCCAATCATTGACAGCTTGGACCAGAATAATGTGGAAAGCCCATAGAGTTCCGTGACTACTAATGCTGAAGGCAGATCCGGGAAGCCCAATACAAGTGTAGGGAGCTTCAGAGAGAAGGATTGAGAAAGAAGAGGGTACAGATATCCTGGCAGCCATGTGACTCATAGGTGAGAAGCCTTAGAGGTGTGGGGTGTCTTAGACCCCACTGATACTTTGTTTCAGGACGACACACTTCACTCAGAGAACGTTACAGTAATACACTCAAAATATCAGTCACAAAGGAAGTTGAGGAAATGTGTTGAGTAATCATGAATTGATACTACAATTACCCTAAATTTTCAAGTTTCCAGTTAAAGCCAATGGTTGTTTTGTAATAGAATCTAAGGAACATGCTTATAATGTGGGTTCAACAAAGAGAACGTTTTTGTCCTCAATTCCTGTGCTCTGCTTCAGGATGAAAATAAGACTCCTGTGGGAGGGGACAGACTTGAACATTTAGAGGGAGACCGTAAATGACTTCTGTCCATTTGAAATACTAGTGACAAGTGTTGGTGTAGCTTAGGACATCGGTGTAAAGTAAGATGAAGACTGTGAGACAAGTGAGTGACCTAGATGTGGGTACATCCATGGAAACTCTGAAACACTAAGATCGGTGGCTACTCAGAGCAGTAAGCAGGGTAGAGGAATGACAGAGGGCCTTTCTCTTTTCTGGGAGCAAATTCCACTGATAGAAGCAGGAAAATCAACAGCCCTCTGAGATGGAGTCTTCAGAAAGGCATATCTGGTAGAGGATCCAAGGAGATTGGGCCTCCATGATCCTTCCGAGGCCTCTCGGGATAAAACAGTTTCTGGAGATGCACAGGACAGATTCTCAGGTGAAGACACCAAGAAATGGGGTGGCGCATTTGAAGATGACTATTAAGACTGACCTTGACATTGGTAAGCACACTCCACAGACATCTGACCCAGATACTCTGATTTAGAAGTGAATCCCTCCAGAGCAAGAACAGGACCAGGCTGCCCGGCATGTGCAGTGGGGAACTGTCCTGTTAGGAATCTCCAGAAACCATGGGTGTGGACCAGCCGGATCCTCGAGTCCGCTTCAGGCCGAAGGCACACACTCTCGTCGAAGGGCCTTCAGCTGTGTTCCACCGTGGCGGTCTTCTCATTGCTCGTGCTCCTGATCTGTGCCTCCCCAGAGGGCCACACAGTGCTTCTTAAGCAATCAGAATCTTAAACCTGGGAGGAAAGGTGCATTTTAATGAAGTAGATGCAGCTATCGTCAAGTCCTTATTACACATCACACAAGTGCTGAGCACACACCTACAAAAACGAGCCGTTAGCCCTGCCCTGGGAAAGCCTCCACGTCCAGGCAGGGAAGTGTCTGGCCCCGTGGGTAGCTCCCTGTGTTTCCAGAGTCGAGGTGCACCCGGCCTTCCTTGAGTCGGTGTGTGCTGAGCAGACCAGTGGCCAGAAGTTGGTCTCGTTGGCCTTTTGTTTAGCGACACCTGCTCCTTCGTGGCCAGTTTTGAAACATCGGTGAGCAACGGCACTTCTTCAACGCACAGAGGCAGTGGGTGGGAGAAGACTGCACCCGCTCTTCTCGCCGGGGCCTGGGGCTCTGCAGGACTGTTCGATCCCTCTAATGGGACAGAGAGCTGACGACCTGAGTCCCGGCGTTGGTCCTGGCTCCGTACCACCGGGGCTTCTTCACCAGTTACTTTATTTTCTGGGCCTGATTCCTCTGTCTCTTACTCTTGGATGGAGGGTTCTCTTCCTCTTTCTTGAGGATTAGTCCATCCTCTTGATTCCCACCCCACTTTTGTAACCAGATCTTAAAAGGTACCCAGGGTGTTATTTAAGGAAGTAGATTTCAAGGTAAATCAGCATTGGTGGAGTAGACACAATTATTGTAGCAATGTAAATTTACGAAGTTGATAACTCAACTGTGGTTATGTAAGAGAATATCCTGTTCTTAGAAAACACCTCAGTGAAGTGGTTAGGATTAAAAGCTCATGCTGTACATACCTTCGCCTCAAACTGTCCCCAAATTAAATTGTGTATATCCATATAAAAGAAGAGAAAGAGGGAGAGAGAGAAAAAATAGTTGAAGTAAATCATTGTGAATAATAAAGACAACACTGAGTGTAGGAAGAGTATCCTTCTTCGGGTCCACGTTTACCGAGGCCATTTAAAGCTGGGAGCCCACCCAGACGCCTGGGGCTCCCTGGTCTCCCCCTTTCATAGACTTGTCAAGGTGGATCTCCGCTTCACCGTCCCCCTCGGAAGTGTTAGATGCAAATGAGCTGTCAGGGAAGATTTCCAGAGAGCCATAAAGAGCCTCTTCCTCAGAGGCCAGGACAATCCAGGTCTCCCATTTTAGTCAAAGGAAGCTAAATGGAACTTGCAACCCAGAAAATGTCATGATTCACCCCATGGTAATAAAGCAGCCCTGGAAAACTCCCCAGAGGGATTAATCTTAATCGGCAATTAAGATAAAGTCAGGGCACATACTAATCCAGGGCTTAATCGGAGACATTTTAATGTGCGGCTGTGGTGTGGATGGAAGACTGGATTCCACTAATTGAGCCTGAACGTGGGTGTGAGGAGGAGGAGGATCCACAGTGCACAGATGGCCGGCACATCCTGCAGCAAAGGGCGTTTGTGCAAGGGAGCTGGGCCGCCCTGGCCGCACCGGCTGCCGTGTGTGGCCCTGCTGTTAAGGTGAATGAAAGCCCCAGTCTCCACCGCGATGCAACGGAGCAGAAGGGGAAGGCAAGTCCCTAACAGAGTGTACAGAACGCTTCCTGGCTCGCTAGCCTGTTCTGAAAGCCCAGGTTCATGACGTGATCCACGATTCACTCACACAAGGTGTGGGGACCAGCGTGAACCGGAGAAACAGCAGAACATAGAAATGAAAAAAAAATGTAAAACTGTTTTCCAAGAAAATTGAAGCCAGGATCATCACTGTGTTGTTTTCTTCCTAGAATTTCCTCTCCTGCGTATTTTGAAATCCAGATAAT
This sequence comes from Tadarida brasiliensis, assembly GCA_030848825.1. Taxonomy (NCBI): domain Eukaryota; kingdom Metazoa; phylum Chordata; class Mammalia; order Chiroptera; family Molossidae; genus Tadarida; species Tadarida brasiliensis. The sequence continues at coordinate 193,002,548 of CM061257.1, read as the reverse complement.
CGTGTGATGCAGTGTGTGAGTGTAAATTCCCAGTGACTGACTTGGTACCCACCCTAGCTTAGCTGGAGAATCCTGCCACCTGCTCTCCAGCTGGTTTGGTCTCCAGGTGTGTCATTTGCAAGTCCCACCTTATCGACCATGATTTGAAGATCGGATGCTGGCGCGAGCCCTGAGATATGACTGAGAGCACGCGTCTACACTGCCCCGTGTACCTACCAGTCCATGTGTGGCGCAGGCACCGAGGGAAGGCAGAAAGTAAGGAAGAAAAAATTGAAACTGCACGAGAGAACAGCTCAGCGATGATCAGTAGTTATTTTGAAAATCAGTATGTATCTCGTGAGCACCAACTGTGTGAAAGGCCTGGTGCTGGACTCTGACACACACACAGAGGTGTGAGGGATGGGCACTTCCTTGTAAGATGTGCCTTTTAGGAAGGAATCCAATATACTGGTGAAACAATAACCAAGGTGGTATGTAAGAGGCAACAATGTAAGCCCCAAACCGAAAGAGCTCTCTGATCTCAATGGAGCAAGAGATTACTTTTGGCTGGCTGTTCAAGGAAGGCTTGCTGGAGGAGGCATGCTGATATAATCCAGGGAGAGAGAAGGCAAGGAGGCTTGATGGAATAATAACTTAAACTCAGAGGCTAAGTGGCACACGGGCTTGGAGAGGGGAAGAGAGGTCAGCTGTAGTAGAAAAGAAGGCAGAAAGAAAAGGGTCAGAGTCGGTGTAAAGAGGACCCAGAAGGCCTGTCCTCTTACACTGCAGACAGTGTTGCCGGATTTAGAAGAAGAAAAAAAAAGATGAAGAAGAAGAAAAGCAGGACGCCTAGTTAGATTCGATTTTCGGGTAAACAAAGAATGATTTTTTTTTCTCTTTATTTTTCATCGCCGTTTATCCCCCCTATACCCTCTTCCACCTCCATCAAGAATGATTTTTGATAGAAGTATATTCCAAATATTGCGTGGGGCATACTTGTACAAAAAAGTATTCATTGTTTATCTGAAATTCACATGTAACTGCGTGTCCTGTCTTTATCCAGCAATCCTAACCGTGAACTCTTGAAGCTTTGGTGGTAGAAGGATCCCATGAATAGAAATCTCTTCCAAAAGGAAGTCTGAGGATTAAATAGTGAAACCTCACTCGTCGTGAGCTTTTCTTGATGGGAAAGCTCAGTGGAAGTCTCATGCCCATCTAAGGGGTTCCCTGTACCTGAAATGCACGAATGATGTGGTTTAAGACACGAGCTTAACATGAACTCTGAGTTCCACAATGTCACCAATGAAGCAGTTGTCCTTAGGAAGGCTGGCTACTGTAGCGCTGGACTGGGCTTTGAAAACATTTCTTCGAAACCCCCGACCCCTAGGCTTCCTGCCCCTGCGTGTGTGCTGGACAGTTAAGGAGCACAGAGGGAGATCAGACATAACAGGCACAACATAAAAAGCATAATAGGGAAATAATGCTCAGCCATGACAATTTTCATTAAAATCTTTTTTCTCCAGGAAAATAAGTAATGTTGTGGTTTTGTTTTGTTTTTTGGAACATTTGTAGTTTTCAGAATTTAAATGGGCAGCCTTCAGAAACAAAAAGCCCTTTAACGAAGGTGTAAATTGTGCCTTTTAAAATGACTTTTCTTTCCTACCCTGGTATTCACAGTAATGAACACTCCTACCCAATCAAAATAGGAAAACAAAATTGGAGCTGTGTCAGCATCTTGGCTGCAAATAAAACTCAAAACAGGTTATAGCACATGCTAGGAATACAAAATAAGGTTAGAAATAATGCTTCAGCTGTGAGTTCTTCGGGCTGTGGAAATAATAGAGCATAATTTAGTAGAGGGGGAACTAGGGAGTCAGCATACACAGGAAAAATGAAAGAAGCAAGAAAAATGCACGGGGTAGGAAACAGGGTTGGAAGGAACTGCAGGAAGGCACCGGGTGGCTAATTATTAGAGGAGGAGAAACACCCAGCCTGGTCAGAGAAAGTCCAGGAACAGAGAGGCCGCCTGGTCGAGTTTTATATAAACTGCTCATATTGCGTTTTCTGAGGGATTCTAAATGGACCTTGGACCTCAGAGAGGCAAGCCCCTGGCATTAAGTTTTGCAACATCAATATCTGACTCCCAACAAGACCAGAAAGGAAGAGTTCACTTTTCTTACCCAGTGACTAGAACAGTCTACTACAGCTGACTGCTTACTTTGTGAGTCTAGGACTATCCCCCGCAACTTAACCGAATCTGTAGAGCCGCACTGGAATTCTCTCCACTTACAGATTCAGACATCAGCTCATGGTGTTCAACCGAATGGTCTTTGTTCTTTTCTTTTTGCAACTTCATCAAGATATTACTAGTGCCGATTCCCCTCCCCCACCCCACCCTCAGAGCGCCTGATGCCGGTGGATAAAGAAGAGATGAAAACAGTAAACAAATTTTTGGCTTCCCATTGTACTTGCAAGAGGCTTATCAAGACAGTCATCTTAAATAGCAGTTTGCACATTTACTTTCATTTTAACTCAATTAAAGAGTATGTTTCTTAACAAATATTGATCATAGGAGTTGTTGTCTGTTTGCACCGTGAAGAACCTTCTGGGAAGGGAACGGGGCAGCCTTCCCTGACTCTTCTTTCACGCCAGGAAAAAGAATTCAAAAACTGTCATCTCGACCACCCCCCAATCTTGAATAGGGGATCAGCTGCCTGATTAGGGTGATGACGGAAGTTTTGCTGGCTACGTTCGGTGAAATGAAAACATGTTGATGAAAACGCCCTAAATGTGCTGCAGCCTCTGTGTCCTCTCTTGAAATAATCATCCTGTGAGAGGACACATTTCTCATCTTTAATAATTCATTGCCAAAGTCAACTCCCCCCTCCCGCCTGGTCAGCCCTTCCTCATTGTCTGCATGTGACAAGTTCATTAGAAAGAATAAAAATCCATTTTATCCGGCCAGCCTTCCACCGTGGTCTGTCAGCGCGCCTGCTCTTAATTGTACCACTTACTTATGACTCGGGTGTGAGATGGAGTTGGAGTCTGGGCCTCTGGTTCGGTTTGTCCCGCGCTCATGTTAGTCCATATTCATTTCTTTTTGAAATGAGGCCTTTCGTGGCTAGCTGTAGAAGCAATTATTTTACACGTTCAAAAATAATAGGGGGATAGGCAATAAAAACGAGACGTTCAGTGGAGGCCCAGCCAGTGATGTGGAGGGAAATCGTGTACGTGTTGGGTACAGTTGCCCCTGCCCCACCCGGGAAAGAGATGTGCGCCAGCCCTCGGCCCACACCGGAGCAAGCCTGCCCTCCTGTTGGTATTTTCACAGGTTCTCGGTGGGATTGGTCATTTCCTGATTGACTTTACAGCCAGGTCATGATCCTGCAGGCGCATCTGCCAGTCCCTCATTACCCGTGCAGTGCCCACGGTGCTACTCAAACCTGAAGCCACTCAATGGACTTAGTAGCGAGCGTGCTCAGCCTTCGGCACCAGAAGACTGAGTGGCAAAGTCTGAGTAGCGAGTGTGGAGGATAGATGTGGGGGCACTGATCGGGTAAGGAAAAGCAACAAAACATGGATGGGATTGACTGTTGGTCCTGCCAATTTAATTTTACTGCCCCACAGAGACCTCGAGAAATGCATGGTTCAGATCCCTCCACCCCACAGACCACTTTGCATGGAATACTTACTGCATGGCAGACACCTGTTCTAGGCGGGGGGTGCGGTGATGAATGGGATATGGTCTTGCCCCTAGAGAACTGACAGTCGGACGAGAGGAGCCATGTGCATGGACCTTCTTCCGTCAAGAACCTGAATAAGAATGGAGGCTCCGCCCTGGCCGGTTTGGCTCAGCAGTTAGAGCGTCGGCCTGCGGTCCAGAGAGACCCGGGTTTGGTTCCCGCTGGGGGCATGTACTTCGGTTGCAGTTTGTCCCCGGCCCCTGGTTGGGTTGTGTGGGAGGCAGCCACTCGATGTGTCCCTTTCACGTCGATGTTTCTCTCTCTCTCTGTCTTCCTCTCTCTCCCTCCCACTCTATCTGAACAAAAAATGGAAAAATGTCCTCGGGTGAGGATAAAAAAAAAAAAAAAAGAATGGAGGCTCCAGGAGCCCCAAGGTCAGCATAATGGACTTGGGTTCATGAAACGCTTCAGAAAGGTGCTGACAATTAAACTGGGTTTTGCAGAAGCATTTCCAGGTGCAGGAAGAAGTTGAGGAAGGAGCATTCAAGGCAGAAGAAAAGAATATGCAAAGACAAGAAGTGACGACATGATCTAGCATATCTGGGGTACAGAGAGAAGTTCAGTGTAGCCAGATTAGCACAGAGCTGAATGAGTGTGGGATGGAGAGTGTGGGGGCCAGTGACACTTAGCGCACCTTCCCAGGGCCTGTCTTGCTTTGCTGATTGGACAGAGGGAGACTTCAAAGCCAATAGCTCTAGTTCCAACCCCCAAGCTGTGTGACATAGCACAAGGTCCTCAAGCACAAGCCTCCATGTTGTCATGTGTGAAGTAGGTTTTAGAAGCCCAGCCTTGCAGACGTGTTGGGCTGACCACATGAGATGACCTATCTAAAGTACCTGCTGGTGGCCCCCCGTGTGCCACTTAACATTATTCGCCTTTGTGTGTTTCCTTATCACGGACCACAAACTCAAAAGGCCAGTGGCCCAGCAGGTAACATGAAGATACCGACAGAGCTCAGTGGCATCTGTCGCTCACCTCAGTTGAGAAAGAACGTGTGTCCCACCTGAAACAGGAACGCAGGCAGGAAGGAAGCCCTGCACAGTCACATCTCCCATTTCCCAGGAAAAGCTGAAAGTACATATTTCTAAGTAAAAGTTCCCGACTTTTCTGTGGACTATTAATCCAAATTTAAAACACAGTGTAGACAAAAGTACCCGTGGGCTGCCAGTTTAAGGCCTCTGATCTCGGTCTCCCCTGTCCTCCCCAAATTCAGGCTCTTCCAGAGCCGGGGCTGTGCTGCTAACGATGCATATCAGGCTGGCTCTGGCGGAGGCTCCGTAGTTGCAGGGCACTGACTTGAGCCCCATACCGACATTGGCACCAGGAGTGAGGACAAGCCAGCCAATAAGTGAGGTGTTCAAAAGTGCAGAATTCAAAGAGTGACCCAGCACCGTTGCACAGGCCCAGGAATGAAAACTTTTCAAACTCGGCCCCAGCAAGGAGCTCCTGGGAGAGGAGCAGATCCTTGGGGGGAAAATGTGCAGCCTGTGAAGGGCAAAGTTTGGCAATCTATTAAACAGCAAGTTACAATAGGCGAGTGCGGAGATCACAGAGGCTGGGATTAATGTACACACATCTACACAGGGAACTTTGATGCTTTCAAATGCCTGCTCGCTATCTGGAAATCGGGCAGCAGGCATCGCCTACATATTTCACAGCAGTCTACCTGTCTGGGTGTTTGGGCTTGACAGCAGGAAGGTCTTTGAAACGAGGTTGAGGCATTTCAAACACTTCTGCTTCTTGAATATCCAGTTTGTATATTCTGCGGATGCCTTTTTTTAAAATCTTTATTTTATTTTATTTTTACTAATTTTGGAATCGCCTGTGAAGTCGGAGTTCTGCAAAAGAGCAAATGACAAAGCTAAGATGCCTTTTGACCATCTGGAGTCAGTAATCAAATACCCAGACTCACATGCAATCCCGTGGTAATGAGGAAGGAAAGGAGTTTTATTCACAGATCAGAACTGTTTTCACGTCCAGTAAAAAGTGCCAGGTGTTTGAACCATCTGACTCCTGCCCAGATAATTTCATAATGCTTTAGGAAGGGATGTTTACAGCTTTCTATGAGTAATAAATAATTTAGAAGCCATTCATTAAAACCTTCTAAATTACAGACACTGTGAGCAAATTCTTTTAAGAAGAAAAGGATGACCTGAAAATATGTCCCCTGTCTCTTTTGATTCTCTTTTTTTCTTAGTTTTCTTACTAGTGAAAGAGTAAAATTCCAGAATTAGAGGGTTTACGCCACCCTGGTACAGGTAGGGAGGAAGCTGGGCCGCCTTGGCCCGGTGAAATCGTGGGTGGAAATCTGAAGAGCTTCCATTTTCTTCTCAGGTGCACAAATGTCTTGTTCCTCTTTCTCTGCTCGTTTTCAAAAGGAGGTGCCAATGTCCTGGCCGTGAGAAGGAGCGTGCGGGGATTTGCATAAGGGAGGTTCCGTGACTCAGGTTTTCAAAGCTGCCACATAGAAGGCAAAAAGTACCCTCGTCTGCATCCTGACGGAGGTGTGGTAGCGTGGCTCTCTCTCTGACACGGCTTTCCAGGGCCTTGATGGGGTGTGGGAATGTTACACAAGACCTAACCCAGCCAGGGAGGATTAATTTCAATTTCATTCAAAAACTGTAAGTAGGAGAAAAGGCTGTCAGTACCCTCAGGCGATGCTTAGGAACAGGTAGAAGTAGGTATAGGTTTGAGGGTGACAGTAAGATCATGAGTCTGAGTTGATCTCCTGTGCTCCTGGGCCAAACTCAGGGGGCACACAGAGAACTTATTTTCACTTGGTTTGGTGAGGGACCTTGGCTGCTGAGAGTACTAGTTCGGCCCACAGATCTAAAAGGCAAGAAACCAGACTGATGACTTGGGCCAAAGTTGTCCCATTTCACAGACTGGAAAGGAATTAGCCATGTGCTGCGGATTCTACGGTCTTCCCAACAAAAAGTCACCCCTCCCCCTAAGGCGGGCATTTCTGATTCCCACTACTTTGTCACCCATGTTGAAATCTGGCACCAACATTCCCAATCAGAGGGAATCCAGGTGACCCAGGACGCTACCTTTTGTGGTAACAATCGCTAGGCTGGCCTGTCACTGAGGCAAGCCACTGAGAGGCCCCCTGTGGGGCCAGGCACAGGGCCGTCTCCAGCTGCATGATGAACACTTTTTAAAGATGTCCTTGTTATGGCTTCTTAAATGACAGGTTGTCAGCACAACACGATAAAGAGTCACGACCGGAAAGCGAGGTGGATGGGAAGGAGGGTATTCCACGTGAACGGGGGTCAGGCAGAACTTTATCAATGAGTGGAACTTCCTGTAAGTGGAAAGATAAATGAATTAGTAACTCAGAGTAATTTTTAAAAAATACATATCCAGATGAAAGCTTGGATAAGTTTGATCGCTCTTAGCCGATGAAGTATGATCTCTAATTAGGTTTCCATGCAGACGGTGCAGGCTTGGAGTGCATTTCTGAATCTCGTTGACCTTTTCAGCTGGAGAAGCCAAATGATTTCCATTCCATGCTCTTTAATTCTGAAGGAATTTCTAATTTGTTGCCAGAGATAAAAACTCACTCCAAACAGGGAAAAAAAAAAAAAGTTTTAAATAGTCCAGAGTCCCATTTATAGAATATTAAAATTGTAGAACTGGGAGAACCCTTAGAGAGCATTTTATTCAGTCCCTTTATTTTACTGATACTAAAACTGAGAGCCAGAAAAAAAAAAAAAAATCAAAGACTGGCCCAAGGTCACTCCGGGATTTAGGACCCAGGCCCAGAACCCGCGTCTCCTGCCTCGTCCCCCAGACTTCCCGGGTGCCTGGTTTCTCATCCGCCTGCCAGGCTCTTGGGGTCGTCCATATGTTGCTGAATCCAAGGTCCCCCGCTGAACTCCAGCAGCAGGCCTGCTTTAGGGAAACTTCCACAGGCCAACACCTACCCTCTTGCCTTTCTTAATTTCTTTTGGAAATTCTCTATTCTCTCACCTTATTAATGTTAAAACAAAACGGGTTCTTTTATTGCCACAGGCAGCAGGAAAGTGAACTTCTTGATGGAGGAACGTGTCTTCCCTAGTGAGAGCAAGTAAATTAGTTCTGAGGTACTCTCACTCACTGTAACTGTAATGAGAGAGACACAGCCCTTCTTCATTAATGAGATGCCAATCACACAGGGAGCAGCCTGGCGAGCCCTGGGGAGGGGGCCCGGGGGAGCGCGGTGATTGGCAGCAGCGAGGAGCAGGAAGCAGGAGAGCCTCAGAGGTGGGGAGCGCACGTGGCCATGGCCGGGCTGCAGCCGGGAGGCAGGTCCAGCGGGAGCGCGGCGCTCCTGGGTGGGCCAGGCAGTGCCGGCCACCAGAACCGCCTTTGAAACTGAGCCGGAGAATTGGGGAGCAGCCGTCCAGCACGGTTCCCCACACATGCTTCCTGAGGCAAGGCTGTGACACGCTGAGGAGGTCCCCATGGGGACCCCGGTGATGGGTGACAGTTGGGGCTGGTTAACAACTGGGCTCTCTTGGAGAGTGGGAGGCAGCATCTCTTGTCTCTCCTCCGTCTTAGGACTTGTTGAGAGTGTCCCGTGCTGTGTAACCTCCTACATTTTGAAAGGGAAACTTTCTAAAAGAAAGTTAAGGAGAAGGAGGAGTCTGATGCTGAGGGAGTCCTGTGCCTGCATGAACAATTTCCCTGGTAGGAGACCCGGACTTAAATTTGCCAAAGGACCAACTAACTCAGGAAAGTGAAAACATCTAAGGCAGCGGTTTTCAACCTTTTTCATCTCCCTGCACACGTAAACTAATTACTAAAATTCTGTGGCACACCAAAAATATATTTTTGCCACTCTGACCAAAAAAAAAAAAAAAATAGATACAATTTTGATTCATTCACACCAGATGGCTATTATATGTTGGCTGTTGTCATTTTATTTATCTGACAGTCTAAGGGAAAAGGGGTCAGTGCCCCGGACGAAATAGTCAGGAGTTGCATGTGTTAAAATCCTTGCAGCACACCAGGGTGCCGCAGCACACAGGTTGAAAATCACTGATCTAAGTCATATTTGTGCAGCTGTCACCATCAAAGTGGTTTGAGAGTAAGCCCCTCCCCTGGCAACATAATGATGCCTTTCCCCCTTAGCCTCCCAGGCAGCTCTCACCACACAGTGGAGACAGTTGGGGGAAATATCGGTACAAGTCTCCTGACTCAGTTTCCCATACCTGCAGCCTGCCTTTGCTTTGGTAGGTTGGTTAAATTTTTGCCTTTTGGAAATGAACAGAACTTCCATTTGGAATTAAATGCTGTTTTTTTCCAGTTATTTTTTTTTTTACTAAAACATTTGTCCTTTATCAATTTGAGTCTCTATGAAAGTTAAGAGACTTTTGGCACTGAAAACAACTTAATAAAATGTCTGAGCACACAATGAAGCATGCTTATGTCCTTCAAGTATCAGGTGGCGGAAGTTCTCACTGGCAAAGCAGCGTCTTGAATGTCGTTTTCTAAACCCATTGGACCATGGCTAACAGAGAAAGGAGAAACAGTTTACAAAATACCAATAGAGTCCTTCTTGGAGACATGATTTTAGGGTAGCAGTTAGATGGTATTGAACTTGTAGATGTTACAAAATACAAGGTGGGACAAAAGTAGGTGTACAGTTAGGCCTCTGGAAAATAGTACGTTAGTTAATAAATAATAATGCAAGAATAAACTCTGTGTTTCACCTACTCACAACGGTAAACCTACTTTTGCCCTACATGGTATAACTACAAAGCCACAGTCACTTCAAGCAAAATGGTATTTGTTAAGATCATGGGTAGGCTCATCTGTTTGTAGTAATGAGAGCAAATATGTCTGCCAGCGACCTGGAGACACTCCTTCATTGTGTGTGTTGTGTGTGTGTGTGTGTGTATTTTACGCATTTCCTAAAAGACACACAATCAGCCATGGGTGCAGTAACATGGTCTCCCTTCTCTGAATTCTTGGTGATTTTTCTCCACTGGTTGGGTCAGATCGAAGCTTGTCATTTGATAGACAGGCAGCACATCTGTCTTGAGTTATTTACGCCTGATACCATGACCTCCAGGTCTGGCTGCTTTGAGTTTACCACCATTAAAATTTTAGAAGACCTGGAATGTTTTAATAAATCTAGACCAGCGCTCCTTCAGGAGACTTGAGTGTGCCTGGAATCCCCTTGTTTAGTTTAGCTCTTCGGAAAATCTGACGAGACTCATCAGGAACTCCATTCTCTGGTGAAGGCCAAAAGGAGGGCTCACCATGGAAAATAAAGATCCGTAAAGCCAACTGTGTTTCATTTTTGACGTTTGGTGTCTGCTAGAATCTTGTTTTTCAAAAACTTGGTTGGCAAAGCTCTTTGCGTATTTTCCGCCCCCTTAGGTTTTAGACACCTGGGTTTTTAAAGATAAAATTCTTGCAGATGTTTTGGATTAATTTGTTTTCAAAAGTGCCCAAGAACTTGACTTCCAAGGACTAGGTTTTTTTTTTTTTGTTTTTGTTACCAGTTACTGTGGTTTGCAAGGAGGGAGAAAGTCCCCTTGTGATTGGCTTGAGTGCAGTAGTCACTTCCTCCTGGATTTTAGGAGCATTTGAAAGAACGCAGAGCACAAGTGTGCCACCCAACTTTGATTTTTTTTTTTAAATAATTTTTTCAACTTTGTCAGCCCAAACTTCTTTTATAATGATTTGAATGTAAGGAGAGGCATATAGAAATAGTTAAGGAAGAAGAACAAAAGTCTACCCAAAAAAATGGTTGGTAGGAAAATGAGGGAATTTCAGTTTCACGCACTCAAGCATATTGTAAAATAGGTATATTCTCCAAGCTGATTAATGAGCCGTTTTTTCAGAGAATGGAAGCAGTATTCTGGGCAAGACCTTGAAAGCAGAAAAGGCCTGAGATAGAACATTATCTGTTTTTTTTTTTAATTGATTTTTTTTTTTTTTTTTTTGTGAGAGAGAGAGAGATCAATTTGTTGTTCCACTTATTTATGCATTCATTAGTTGATTCTTGAATGTGCCCTGACCAGGGATCAAACTCAAAACCTTGGCGTATCGCGACGGTGCTGTAACCAATGGAGCTGCCCGGCCAGGGCCTGGAACATTATCTTTTTAAGATATTGTGAGAGAGGGCTGCCCAGGACTTTCTTAACCAGTGCTTTCAGTGAACTGGCTCTTCCACACATTCACGTAAAATAATTGACGTTTCTAATGCTGACCCTAAGGGCACTTCAGGATCCCAAAATGCCTTTTGAATCATCAAAGAATGATTCATTGCGTTCTGGGTGGTTTTCTTGTTGAGTGTGTTTTATTGTATACTAATCCCTTTGAAAATCGGTAACACACCTATGACAATTACCCGAGGTTTGCAATCAAGAGCAGCAGCCACGGCGGGCGGGTGGGAAGTTCCTTTGGTGTGCAGGCTGACTGCCGCCCCCTCGTCTCCATCCCTCTGCCTCGGAAGACGATGCTGCCCTGGGAATCTGCAGAAATTGCTCTCTCTGAAGGTTTCCATTGAACGCCTCCCCCTCCTGCCTTTCTTACCCAGCTTGCTAGCTGCAGCCCAGGTGTACACAGAATGCCATGTCCCCACCCTTCCCTGAGCCCACAAGGAGAGGGGCCAGAAACTTGGGGCAGCATCAGTTAGGTTGAACCACGTGAAAATTCTGATACTTGACCACTTTCTAGCTACAACAGCAGCAATTTAATGTGACCAGCTTCGGTATTCACACATATCAGGTGCCTGCGTGTGTGTGTAGGTGTGTGTCTGTGGGATGTGCACATCATTCAGTTCCTCGGCAGACGCGGTGAACAAAGGACACCCCAGCTCCGCCGGACCGCACGATTTGCTGCCCCCTGCTTTGTTAAGCAGCCGGGTTTTCCTTCTGTGCCGTTTTCGGCCCGGCTATATATTAGGGCCTTTCTATTTCTTGGTACGCTCTGTTTATATTTTAATGCTGTTTACAGATGGAATATTCTATAAATATTCATACAGTACCTGTACAAAGGAAAGGCTCTGAAGAGCTCTTTATTAACCAGCTCCCTCCAGGAAGGTGACGATGGGAGAGGGCTCTAATCCATCCTGTGAAGGTCCCGCAGACACAGCGCTCCCCTCTTTACCCGTAATGTTGGGGTGACCTGGGGTTTGTCAGCTACGTTCACAGCTAAAAGTGTCAGCTAGTGAACTGTTACAAGGAAATTAACAGACCCAGGGAATCCTTTTTCAGTCCCTTACAAATGCCCCCTTAAGGTGGAGACTAAGTAAGTGGGTGCCAGAGAGTACTCTGCCCACAACCAGCCCCCACAGTCCCCACCCCAACAAATTTGGATTTTATTTTAGCACCCATGTTCAATGAACATGTTAGAAGAGGGGTCAACTCTTCCAGTGGAAGACTCAGAACACTAGAAAAAAAAATTGTTTAAGGTCAGAGAAACTCGTAATGAAACACATTGAAACAATTTAAAACACACACACAACTTTGTTTTGGGGCTTCAAATTTAAAACTATTAAAAAAAAATGACAACCCAAGATTGCACATGAAAACATTTTAAAGACTGAATTATTGCCCTGGCCAGTTTGGCTCGGCAGTTAGAGCGTTGGCCCGCGGACCAGAGAGACCTGGGTTCGGTTCCCGCTAAGGGCACGTACCTCGGTTGCAGTTTGTCCCCGGCCCCGGTTGGGGTCGTGTGGGTGGCAACCACTCCATGTGTCTCTCTCACATTGATGTTTCTCTCTCTCTCTAGCTCCCTCTCTCCCTCCCGCTCTATCTGAAGATAAATGCAAAAGTGTCCTCGGGTGAGGATAAAAAAAAAAAAGACTGAATTATTGAGTGACTTAGCAAATCCAAAATACTATCTGGCTGATCTTTGTACCAAAGAAATTAAACTAAACATAACAAATTATTTGGTATCTGGATGGGGCGAAATAAGATACCAGATGGTCATTTTTCCCCCTTATCTTTGTATCCAAGGTGGTAAAACAGCCCTTTCTGCTCGGCCAGACTGGTTTAACTGGCAAGACACTATTGGGGAAGAACAGGTAGAAGGAAGAACGGGACTGGCAGCCACTGGGGTCCGCAGGGCACTGTCTGGCACCCACTTCTTTGAGTCCTGCCCAGAAATGGTTACTCAGAGAGCGGGGACCATGTCAGGGTATGTTAGAGTCAGACTTCTCTGTGTTTATGGGCAGATCTGAGCTGGCCAGTCTCTCAGCTCTGAAGCTGCGGTTGCACACAAAATGTGATCCTAAAAATGAAATGCCAGTATTGAATCCTTCCAGCGACTGAGCTTCCTCATTATTCCCTTGTGGGAATTGTGGTTGCTACCCACTCAAAACTGCCCCCTCCCCTCTCTTCAGTGATGTATTAATTGCCAGAGGTGGCCCCCGTGCTCAGCTCAGCCTGGGCTCTAGCAGAGGGTCCTGGCATGAGAATTCATTTAGCCTGAAGGTGAAACCAGCAGCGAGAACCTTTGTGCACGTTGTGTATGTATTTATGTGTGAGGTGATGTTCGCCCTCGAGCGTGGTCTGGGCTGGCCTCTGCGGACCAGGCCTCTCAGTGTGTTCTCTGGGCCCTCCGTGGGGAGTATTCCCTAGCAGAGCACATTTTTGTTACATGAGGCCATAGCTACATGTGGCCGCTGAATCAAACGTTTTGACGTCAGTCAGTTCTTTCCAGTTGTCCTAACGACTGCTCATGGAGCGTTAGATTGGATTAGGATAGGTTGATGCAATTCAACTGAATCAAGGTGTAGGAGGGAGGGGAAACCAAAAAAAAGCACTAAAGAAGAGTTCCAGCTCAGCTCAGCTACCAACTTGCTATGGGACATTCAAATCTCTGGACCTCTCTGAACCTCGGTTTCTTTGTCTGTAAAATGATAATCTGTCTAGCCTCTCTTATCAGTCTTTCAGGGTTTCTGTGACAAGTGGTGGATGTAAAAGTTCTTTAATCCATTTGAGTTATCAGCCTGAATTTTATAGAGTTAGTTGGCATAGGAGATCATCTGAGGCTGGCTTTGCAGGGAACTTCCATGCCAGTCAGAAACATTCTTTAATTATGCACCAACGGCGGTAAGAAAGTGAGGCCGTCAGCTGCATCAGCTGGACCCACGTGTTCATCACTGCTTTAAAGATGAGCACAGAACAGCTGAGAGAGTGGCGGCACGTTCTTTGCATTAGCTGTTACTACAGAAGTGGAACGGAAAATTCCCACTCCCCAATTGTATTTGAAAACAGAAAAGTCTAAAACTGTGGTGAATGGACAGGATGTCCTGGAATGGCACTCTAGGTGTAAATAAATCACTGGAACGGATGGCATCCACCCAAGAGTTTTGAAGGAACTCAAGGGTGAAATTGTGGAACTGTTGGCCAAAATGTGTAACTTGCTACAAATGGGTACTGTGCTCCAGACCTGGCCAAGTGCCACCGCAGCTCTGAAAGAAGAGAAGTACAAATAGGGAGTCTCACTTTTATACCTGGCGAGCTGGTGGGGACTATCTGCGTGGAGAATGTCACTGAATACGTGCTTATCATTGCACAAAGCCTGTATTGAGCATTTGCCATGCCCCGGGTACTGTACTGGAAGATATAGGTGAGCATATGGAAGTGTCTAGGAGGCAGTTTGCAAAGGGGATCTGAACACTTCAGTGCTGCAAATATAGATTTGGAGAGTCGTTGGCATATAGGTCAGGGAAGTAGCTCTCATCGGGAGTGCTGACTTTATCAGTTGGCAGGGCCTGCTGGGAGCACAGTGCACACTAGGACTAGACTGTTCTGAAAAGAGAGCTGAAATCCACAAGTAGTGTCTGCCCAGGGCGGTACCATACTCTGAATTTGTCATCTCCATCTGTATAGATGGACGTTTGCATTCTGACGGTGGCTGTGATAACCCAGGGAAGGTGTTGGAAGGCAGACTCCTACACAAAGCAACATTTAAGGAGTGAAGAAAATTAAAAAAAACAAAAAAACAAAAAGAAAAAACACAGCAAAGGAAGCTGAAACAGATCATAATTTATTCATTTGTTCAACAAATAAATATCAAGCAATTTCTCTGTGCCGGGCACTATTTTACATGCTGGAATCACATCCAGGGAGTGGAGAATACGCTCTCTTTTAGAACTGTTCCAAAATAAACAAGAAAAGTGTCAGGTAGTAATAAATCCTCAATGATCAGCAGAGGGTGACGTGGTGGAGAGGGATTAGATGGGCACTTTAACAACATTGGTCAACTCTTGGATAAGCTGACACCGGAATGGCGAGACTCAGGCAGCTATGCAAAAAAACAGGTGAAGAGCATTCCAAGCAGAAGAAACAGCTGTGCAAAGGCCCTGAGGCAGAGGAAATGGCAGAAAAATATTCTTGCCTGAAGTTTGTCTGTGTAAGGTGGCAGCTTGGGAGGAAGGCAGGGCAGTAGAGGAGGTTTCTTGATGTTGCTTACAGTTGGTTGGCCGGTTGTTTAGAATAGAGACACTTGATGAGGAAAAGGAGGAAATGAAAAGGAAAAGACTGACTGTACAAGAGACAGGAAGGATGATAAGTGGTGCTGAGAAGGACCTTCATCTTGGAGAAGGAGAATAGATGGGAAGAGTCTCGAACAGCATACCCCAACTATTAAACTTGTGAACTCATTTCTTAGTACTGTATATTATTTGGAAATTTTTAAATCATCTGATCATTTTGAGTGCAATGTAAAATGAAGTGACTTAATGTTGAAATATATGTGTCATTTTAGATCAGTACATATTAAAGATTTTATTGCAACATTAATTGAATACAATATTTACTAGTATTCATGGATTATAATAATAAATTCTGAATGAGTTCCATCTCACAAGTGATGCACATGATTTAATTTATTTGAATTATGTAAGAAATGACCATTTATAAAACATACATTAAAATGACATATAATAGCCCTGGCCAGTTTGGCTCAGTGGTTGGAGCATCAGCCCATGGACTGAAGAGTTGCGGGTTCAATTCCTGTCAAGGGCATGTACCTTGGTTGTGGTTTGATCCCTGGCCCTGGTAGGGGTCGTGCGGGAGGTAACCAGTCGATGTGTCTCACATCGATATTTCTCTCTCTCTCTGTCTCTCCCTCCCTCCCACTCTGTCTGAAAATCAATGGAAAAATATCCTTGGGTGAGGATTAAAAAAAAAAAGACATCTAATAGTGTGCTTAGTTTGGAAACCAAATAAATATTAAATGGTGGCTTGAAATTTAATCGTGTATCATAGCATCAAATATATACAAAAACAGATAAAATCTGCTCTCATAAGTAATGTTATGAAACCTTGTATTTTGGGTTAAAAAAATCTTCTGGTTTGTTTTTATAGTGAAATTTTAAAAAAAAGATTTCTGGCTACTAATGATAAACAGTTCTATACAAATAGTTAAAAGCCAAATTGGATATAAGAAATACCAAATTTTTCATTATTAGCAATGCTTTCAAAGTCAGGGAGAGATTTCAGTGGGTTATGTGAGAGGTCAATCAAGTAAATGTAATTCTGAAACCTGGTGAAGAAGAAATTGAAGTATATATCTGCAGAATTACTGTCATATGTATGCTTTGCATAGACTTTTCAAATTTTTACTCCAGAATTCTTCTGCTGTTTGCCTTGACCCAAAGGCCCGTTCTGGGTAAAAATTAGACAATTTAATCAAGTAAACAACTACCTAAACATAAACATTTTAAGTTGCCACAGTGGCTGGTGACCTTCAGCACCCCCAACAGCGGAGAGTGACCTTGTCATGAGCCCAGGCACCTGGTCCCAAACTCTTCTCTTTCAAATGGATAATGTATTTAAGTAATCATTATATTTATTTAGTTACTTAAGTAGAAATGAAAATATATGCCATTATTACCTGTCATGGCGTGATCACTCGTGGAATATTTTTCTAAAACTCTGGGTCTTCCTCGAGTTGGGAGCTGTTGGGAAAGGTGGCGCCACTGTAGGACTCTACGTTCCATGAGGCAGAGACTTCATTTTGTTCACTGCTGCATCTCCAACACCAGGACAGTGCCTGGCGCACACAATAGGCACTTAACAGATATTTGCTAAAGAAGTAAATGAGTGAGTGTCAGGCTGGCGTGGCTCAGTGGATTGAGCATCATCCCATGGACGGAGAGGTCCCGGTTCGATTCCCGGTCAGGGCACATGCCCGGGTTGTGGGCTTGATCCCCAGTAAGGGGCGTGCAGGAGGCAGCCCATGGATGTTTGTCTCTCACGTTGATGTTTCTATCTCTCTCTCCCTTCCTCTCTCTCTAAAAGATATCAATAAAAACATTTTTTTTTAATTTAAAAAAAGTGGATGAGTAGGTGAATGAATGGGTGCTGAAGCAGAAGATGTGGAGATGTGGAATGGGGTTGAGGAGGTGCTGAGAAGAAGGGAGGAACAAGAAAGGGAACCAGCGGGAGAGGTCAGCAAACAGCTTCATAGATGAAGGGACAAGCAGTGTCCGTAAAGGACATAGTGCTCATGAAAACAATCCCTTATCCCCAACCATTTCTTATCAACTACTATGTGTTTGGGCTTGTGAAAGATGCTGTAGGGTTCGGAGATGAAAAGGCCTCAGCCCTTGCCTTCAGAAGCTCACCGAGTTTATGGGTAATGAGACAAAGATCTGTTCCAGATCACATACACGGCACACAGCTATATAGCCCACAGACACGAGGGGAGAGGCAGGGGGTCTCACAGAATTAATGCTAGCCTCAAGAACCAGGAGAGTGGGGTACCCCCCCCCCAGCTTCAGCATCAACCAGAAAGTCATTTGGCTTCTCTGGGTGCCGGTCCCCTCACCGATACAAGAAGGGACTAGGACTGGATCGCCTCTAAGGAACCTGCCAGGTAACCCTCTGACAATCTATGGGCTTTGGAAATTCAGAATCGAGGGATGTCGGTGCCGGTCGAGGTCCTGTGAAAATGTATCCTCAGGATGTGGGAGTTGAGTTGTCTATGAAGAGTGGGAGATGGTTGTAGAAGTTAGGTGCCAAGCATTTCAGGCAGAAGGACTACCGACGAACTGAGTCAGGAGGGAAGCGTTGCGCAGAGAATGTTCTGATGACCTTTTTATGGATTAGTTAAGAGAAGAGAGATTGAACAAGCACGGCTCAGTTATATGATGGATTCCATGCTGAAGTTGGAGTTAGCATGAGTCTCTTTGTTGTAACGTTTTATTGCTTACGTACAAGAAACAAAAGGTCAAAGTGATCAAACTGGAGCAGTACCAACTTTGGGAGCCCCAGTTATTGATGTTAAGGGCAGCCTTACAGAAGAGCTGAGTGAGAGAAAGCACGATGAGATCTCCAGGCTAGCGAATGGTGATGATGTCATTGAAAGATGATGGCACAATGCTCCAAGTTCTTATAAGGTGGAAAAGCAGCAAAAGATTGTCAAGGTGTGCACGTGTAAAAATAGCCCATGCCAGCCCTGGCCGGTTTTGCTCAGTGGTTAGAGCATCGGCCCGCAGACCAATGAGTCTCGGGTTTGATTCTGGTCAAGGGCACATACCTCAGTTGCAGTTCGTCCCTGGCCCTGATAGGGTCGTGCGGGAGGCAACCGGTGGATGTGTCTCTCTCATGTCAATGTTTCTCTCCCTCTCTCTCTCTCTGTCTCTCTCTCTCCCCCCCCCTCCTTCTCTCTCCCTCCCACTCTATATGAAGGTAAATAGAAAAATATCCTCGGATGAGGATTAAAAAAAAAAATAGCCCATGCCATATTTCAAATGTGGATTTCTACCTAAACAAGGGATGCCATGGAGACCCAAAAGACTGACACATATAGGCAGCATCCAATAATCTATTGAAGCCAAAACTGGAAATATCAACCTACTCTTACACAGACCCAATGACACAAGGTTGGGGGAAGGGGAACGAGTGAACAGTCACTGTGTTCCAGTTCTAGGCCAGCTCCAGTCTGGCCAGCTGCTGAACCTTGGTGTCCCCATCTACATGACGGAAATAAGAATCCCTGCTCTGTGTGAGTATGCAACACTGTCACAAGGATCAGGTGAGATGCTGGGAATGAGTTTGCTTTTAAAAGAATCAAATTCTATGACTGCTGAGTGAGGCAACCCAAAACTGCGGTTGCGATGCCTCTCTCGCAGAGGAACATCTTGTACAAACACATTTAAAATAATTCTTTGTATTTGCCGAATGCTTCAGAGTTTATCAGGTTCCAAAAATATAGAAAGGGACCTCGTACAGGCTTAAATGCAGAACGCTCAGGTTTGAATTCCAACTTTGACGCTTGCTAATATACTTTGGCATAGAGTTTTTTTAAAAGTGTCTAGGCTCCATTTCCTCATTTGTAAAATAGGAATAATGACACCTACCCTGGCATGGGGCTTGTGAGATTTCAATACAATAATGGCTGAAGGGCGGCAAGGCCGGCACCTGCCTACAAGGCTGTCAGTGCACAGGGGCTACCTTTATTGTCACGCCCCACGGGGTGTGAACTGAGGGCTGGGGCCATGTCCGCAGGCGTGCCCAGTGGCCGCCAGAGCTCCGCCATGGAATTGGTGTTCAGTAAGTATTTGTTGAATGGATTGATGCACGGGATGAACGGGTGGGTGAACCCACTGTGTAATCGAGATGAAAGAAGGCAACATCTGCTTTCGTGGGTAAGAAAACCAAGGCTCAGAGAGTGTAAATGACTGTCCGAGGTTAATGTCAGAACGAAAACTATAAGCAGGAGCTATGTCTTGAGCCCCGTTTCCAAGCCACCCCGTTGTAAACCTCAGGCCTTTGGGTGAGATCACGGGCTCGAAGTTTTCTGAGCCACTGTTAATCTCTCTTTTAGAAACGCGGAAACAATACTACTTGTCTCTGCTTTTCTCCTTTTTTAAATCAGCGTTCGAAAAAAATTCAAGTCAACTTCATCTTTTCTCTTTTGAAAAGGGGGCAAAAGGAAAAGAACAGAAAAAAAACATAAGCAAAATCACAAATGTCTTTGGTTTTGACGGTCCTTGCTCGGTGGAACATAGCCTGAGAAAACAGTCTTCCCTGAAAGGTACAGTTTGTTTCTTTCTCCTGAGACGGAAATGTGTGTTTGGGAGGCTGATTCATCCGATGGCCCTTGCACCAGGCCTGGGACCAGCACTTTCCATTATTTGCTCTGTTCCTCTTTCGTTTACAAGGTCAGAGTCGATGTTTTGGTTGTTTTCCCAGCAGTGCTCTACTGACCGACTTCACTCTAATCCCTTGATGTCACTTAAATAAACTCCAGGCTGGTGGGGGTGGGGAGAGCGGTCTGAGAACTCCAATGATTTCCTGCTGCTGCTGTTCTCGGCGGCAAATTAATTTGATGCTGTTATGTAAGTGTGATCATCCTCTCTAATCACATCACAGGACTGGGAACTGCCAGCGATAACAGAAGGGAACATTCGAGGTATCAAAGGGGAGCCACTGAAATAGATTGTTTATTTAGGTACCAAATTGAAACGCTATTATTGGGAGATGGAAAACAACCCTCGCCACACTTGCCTTTCACACGTCCCTGCATTTTACATTTTTACAAACTGTACTTGTCCGTGTGCACCCTCCAGAAGCAAAGGAGATAGGAAATCGGAGCTTCCAAGTGTGCCACCGGGGAAGGAGAGGAGGGGAGTCGGAGGTGTCTGAGCGTCAGGGGGTTTTTGTTGATGCCTGAATTTTTGGTTGTGTTTGTGCTGTTCTGGGAGGTTTCTCTCTTTTCTCTTGATGTTCTTTCTGTGTGTTTGCTTCACTGTCTTCATTATCCTCCCCTATCCTGCCCCATTGCCTTCTCTCTCCCCAGTTCTTTTTAGCAAGTCAGAGAAACCTCATCCTAACTCAGATGACCCTCTCCAACTCCTCTTGATGTCCCCTTCTCGGTTGATGGGTCACAGGAAAGATGCTAAATGTTTACAGCCTCTCTGTCTTCTAACACACATTGTCAGTTCTTTCCTCTTCCCAAGCCCCTGTCCAGCCCCTACCTGGATGTAGAGTCCTAGACACGAGAAACAGTCCCATCCGTATCTCAGGTGGGTTGCACAGACCGGTCTGTGGAACAGTGGAGAACGGCTTAGAGTCTTGTTTGTGGATGTCAGCTCTGCTCCTCTCCCTGAGCAGATGACCGTTTCTGAGCCTGTGTCTGAGCCTGTAAGGGAGATAGCAACGCCTCCCTCGGTGTGTGTCTATGAGGATTCAGAAGGTAACACCTGCGACAACCCGGCACATGGCGGTGGAGAATTCGGGCCCTGAAGTCGGAACCTGCAGCCTTTGGGATCTGGGTCCCTTGGTCAAGGTGCTGGCCTCTTCATGCCACAGGGTCCTCATCTGTGAAGTACATTCGTGATTACACTGATCAGAACAGCAGAGGGTTAAATAACATTGCATATTTTATATGCCTGGTGTAGTGCCTGACTTGCACAACGTTAGCTTATCAACGTGATTATCATGCTCATTATTATTATTTATTGTTACAATAGCAAAAACCTAATTAAATAAAAACAATAATCATCATGATGATCCATTTCCTACTCTCCCCACTTCTTATTCCCACCACTTCGCACAACTGCCAGTGGCTCCAGGTGTTATTTCCCGTTAAGTCATCAAGACTTGACAACAGAGGGTGCAAGGAGGCGGGACCATTTAAAACACGGACAGGTTGTGGGGAGGGATGCCCGCCACCGGGAGGGAGAAGACCTGCCGCTTGAGGGCCACAGGAGGCGTTCTCCTTGGAGCCTCGCTGCGGCCCCTCCCTGCTGTCCTGGGCTCTGCGGCCCCGGGCTCTGCAGGCCTCTGCCTTGTTCTGTGCTCTGTCCCCCTCCTGCCTTTCTTCTCCGCTCTGATCACCGCCTGCTTTGAAATGCCTTCCACCTACAAAGTCCTATCAGAATGCAGTAATCTCTGCCGTGCTGTAACGAGACGGGCACACAACCTCGGCATTAGGAGGCTTGAAATCTTCCCACCTTTCACCTCTTGGGTGACCTTTCACCTCGGTGGCCTTGTCTGTGAACAGGGACATCAGGGGCATAGCCCGTGTAACCTGGAGCGCCAGCCGATTCCCTGTCTGGAACAACTATCAGGACACTGAATGCTGCTTTTCCTTGCCTTCCTTCTATGGAGTACAGATGTTTTTTAAGTTAAAAAAAATTTATTTCTAAAATTATTCCTTACATGTGGATCACAGAAGGGAAGAGATGACTCTCCATGGCCATCTCTCCCTTTTTTCCCGGATGTACCCTCAGTTTGATGTCCTCTAAAGATTTTCTGCGTGGAGAGGCTAACGATCCGGCCGCGAAGCAGACACTGTACCCGATGCTGAGGTTCGGTCGCGGGTCCAGCGGAGCTGAGTTCTGTGGCTATCAGGCCAAAATGTGTTTACAAAAATATACTGGAATGAAATTTAAAAGGGATTTTGGTTTTCCTCTTTCCTAAAGAAGATGATCTGGACAATTATTTTCTGTGTGCCACCTCACTTACACGAACTGTTAACTGCACGTTCTAGCAGGTTTGTGCCTGAAACAGAGGAGACACTGGCTGCGGAGACCAGGCGCTGCGGAGGGCGGGCTCTTTCTCAGGAACAGACACAGCCAGGGCCTCTTGGGCTTTAGTGTCGGACTCTAGCTGTACCACTTTATAGGTGCGTGACTTCGGGCAAACTACTTAACCTCTCTGAACCTCAGTTTCTTCCTCGGTAAAGTGGTTGATATCGGATCCATCTATAAGGATGTTATGCAGACAGTATGAAATAATTGATATAAAGTGCTTGGCACACAGCAAGGGCCTGGCTGGTATTAGCTATTACTGTTACTGTTGTTGTTGTTTAGGTTTGGAGCTTCCGATGCCTACAATCATGAAGCCGGTTTTCTCTCTGTCATATTCCTGGTAAAGGAGATGCTATCTAAGCATGCTAACAGCCCAGATGGTGTGGCTCAGTGGTTGAGCGTCAGCCTATGCACCAAGAGGTCACCAGTTCGATTCCCGGTCAGGGCACATGCCCAGGTTGTGGGCCAAATCCCCAGTGGGGGACATGCAGGAGGCGGCCGATTGATGTTCTCTCTCATTGATGTTTCTATCTCTCTTCCTCTCCCTTTCTCTCTCTAAAATCAACAAAGAAAAAAAGAAGAAAAAAAAAGGACGTGCTAACAGATACCCTGAAACATTTGTCTGGGCAGTTCTAGTTCATGTTTACTTTGTTTTGCAAAACGTGGCCTGTTAAGGGTTAGGGTTCTTTAGCTGACCATCCGCTCTGTTCTCCCTGTGTTAGCTAATGGCAAAATGGCCTTTAAATTAATCTCCTGAAATAGCTAAAACAGTTCAGTATTTGACTATATATCATAACTCACTGCCATAGACTATTAGTTAGGGAAAAAACAAGCATTCACAGAAATCTCATTAATTTGCATTTCATCCATTCTAAGAGCAATTTGTGGTAATTTAGTCTCGATCAGGCTACGTTAACTTTTACATCTGTGTTTTACAGAAACCATGTCCTGGAAGAATTAATGGTGCAAATGAGATTGTAGGGGATATACTAAACTTTTTAAAGACAGTAACTGTATTTCTTAACAATAATCATCTGTATGAAAATAAAACTTGTAATTTATCATGGATGAATACACAGAGAAACATTTGTCAAAATTCCATCCGGGAGAGAATCACGGGGAGAAAAAGACCAGGGTTCCTGAACTACACCCCCAAACTTCTGAATCCCAGGGTCCCTGGGATTAGGACGTAGGAATGTGCATTTATTTTTTTTTTAATCCTCACCTAAGGACTTTTTTTTTTTTTTGCATTTATCTTCAGATAGGAAGGAGAGAGGAAGGGAGAGAAACATCTATGTGAGAGAGACACATTGAGTGGTTGCCACCCACACAACCCCAACCGGGGCCGGGGACAAACTGCAACCGAGGTACGTGCCCTTAGTGGGAACCGAACCCGGGACTCTGGTCTGAAGGCCAATGCTCTAACCACTGAGCTAAACTGGCCAGGATGGAATGTGCATTTTAACAATGGGTAAGTTAGCAGGTTTACTAAAATGTAAGAACAGCTTTTAAACAGAATATTGGAAAATCATGTATATCTTGATTGAAGTGACCCAGGAAATCTTCCTGGCACTTGACGAGAGTTCCTCTGTGTACTGGAAAATACTGGGGCCTCTTCTCTTTTAAAATATTCTAGAACTTGCCTGGCCGGTGTGGCTCGGTGGATTGAGCGTCATCCCACAGACTGAGAGGTCCCAGTTCGACTCCCGGTCAGGGCACATGCTTGGATTGCAGACTCGATCCCTGGTGGGGGGCGTGCAGGAGGCAGCTGATCGATGTTTCTCTCTCACATCGATGTTTCTATTTCTCTCTCCTTTCCTCTCTCTCTCTAAAAAAATCAATAAAAACATATTTAAAAAAATATTCCAGAACTTAAACTCACTAAAACATACCCCAACTTCCCATGATCCATGCCCAGCTTCCTAAATTATAATCCTCTAACAGAAACCCTCATGGCCTGAAAATGATGATGGTAAGATTGGGATTCGAGGTGAGAAAGAAAAGAAGGAAACCAGGCTGGGACCCTGGGAGGCCTAGCAAGACCCAGGAGAGAGCATGCCAGCAACCTCGTTACTGAACCAGAAGAGGCGTGGTCATGGAGGACAGGCAGGAGCCCACTTACTGGAGTGATGCTCAGGACAGGTTGGCAAAGAAGCTGCCTTGATTTAGAGCCGCTGTACAATTCACTCGTGTTGACATGGAAGCCAAAGTGACATGAAACTTTCCCACGTCTAAGAGCAACACGTTCTGTTTGCATATGAGTTTTTGTTTATTTATTTATTTTTTTAATCCTCACCTGAGGACACTTTTTGCATTCATAGAGCGAGAGGGAGAGAGGGAGGAAGAGAGAGAGAGAAACATCGATGTGAGAGAGACACATCGACCGGCTGCCACCCACACAACCCTAACCGGGGCTGGGGACAAACTGCAACCGAGGCACGTGCCCTTAGTGGGAACCGAACCCAGGTCTCTCTGGACCACGGGCTGACGCTCTAACCGCTGAACCAAACCGGCCAGGGCTGCATATGAGTTTTTGAAAGCAGATGACTTGTTCAGTGTGTGTACCCATTTCCTTGCTAATAAAATAATGCCTGTGTCTGACAGTGCTGGTTGATCTCTTCAGATCTTTATTTACTAATTGTACCACTATTGGGTTAGGACCATTTTCTCCCACTCATTTCTGTATACACTATATCACATTGATGTACACATATGCACGCACACACATATTTCAGACCAGCACATGTGTGCACATATTAAACTGTTTTCAGCTAGGCTTTGACTCGAAACCAAATCTTTACATCTTGTTTTATAATGGCAAAGAATGTGCAGCAGATGCAAAACTGACGTGGAGGTCAATTTAAAAATAAATAAAATATATATTAAGAAAGAGAGAGACTAGAGACATTCCAATAAATATGGGATGTTCAAGGTAGGGGGATAAATGTTACACTTTTAAATTAATAATAGTTGATATGTACTCTTTTTAGAGTTCACTTCATATGTGATTCGACAACAAATGTCTATCTCCTTTGCAGGTTAAACGACCAAAATAACGAGAGTTTAGTGGCCAAATTGGATTGATCGTACAATAATAAGACATTACTATGTACAATAATAAAATATTGCTACAAAATGCAACACACATGAGTCAGCTCATATAGACCCATTATTCATCACACACAAGTACATTTAGACATTCAGAAACCACTAAGCAAAGATCTGGTCTCACCCCTCAGGACGTCCTGGACCAGGGAAGAGACAGACAGGTAACCGTGTCAGGTCCTTGTGAAGCCAGGTAACCCATGTCAGGTCCTTGGGAAGGGCCGGGTGTACCCCAGATGATGAAGGAGCCCCTTCCAGTCGGAGGACATGTTTGGGTCAAAGTGTGATAGAGAATGGGCAGATAACCAGGAAAGAAAGAGAATTCCAGACGAAGGGAAAAGCAGGAACTACCAATATGGAAAGGGAGAGAGCCTGGATGGCAAGGAGCTCGGGGTGTGCACAGGACACAGGGGCCGGAAAAGGCTGCCAGGCCCCCTCTCCTGCAGGCCTCCTGTGCTCTGGGGAATTTGGACTTCATCCTCTAGGCTAGAGGGTCAGGGGTGAAGAGGAGGTGGGCAGGAAGGGGAAGAGAGACTATAGTGGTCAATTTTATGCCACTGTTTGCCAGAAATTAAGACCATGGGGTGAGCAAGTTTGCTTGTAACTAAAGCACAGACTCTTGGCTATTTGCAACATTTTAAACTTTAACAAGTGGGCGATGCAATATACATGATGCTTTAAACATTTATGCATTGGGTGGGAATCTATATTAATTATAAAACAAAGGGCCAAGTCCTAGAAACAAAGAAGCATTAGTTTTTTCTTCTTGAGTTGCTTTACTCAGAATAAGATCCCTAAAGGAAACGCGCAGAAACAAGAAAGAGTCTACCTACTTGCCAATACTTGATTATGGCTTACCTGGGAGCCCGAGACAACTCACCCAAGAACGTACTGTGTGTCTGAAAAACACCTCTCCCCATGCACAGCCCTATTCTCGGGGCCTACACGGTAATATCTTGCCTGTTCTGCAGTCCTGAGGTGGTGGTGGCAAGCCCAAACCATGGGGCATTTATGACAGTGTCTCTGGAAGCTGACTGGGGCGTTTAGCCTTTTCTCTCTGTATAACATAGTGGTATATACTTCTCTACTAACAGGCCGAGGTTAAGTAAAGAAATGCCGCTTATGTCAAAGCTGTTTCTTCATGCTTGTTCTACTTTCAGTCCCTCGAACTGGACCCCACAGAGCAGAGCAAGTTCATCCTTACCGTTCTCTCTCAAAGAGTGTCCTGCTACTCCCGCGAAGCTGGCGGATGAGAAGGGTTGAACATGCCCACCTCCCAGTTAAAAATCTCTCTCTTGCCCTGGCCAGTTTGGCTCAGCAATTAGAGCGTCGGCCCCAATTAGAGTCTCAGCCTGCGGACCAATGAGTTGCGGGTGTGATTCCGGTCAAGGGCACGTACCTCGGTTGCGGTTCGTCCCCGGCCCTGGTTGGGTCGTGCGGGAGGCATCCAGTCGATGAGTCTCTCTTACATCAATGTTTCTCTCTCCCTCCCTCCCACTCTATCTGATGATAAATGGAAAAATGTCCCTGGGGTGAGGATTAAAAAAATAATAAAACCTCTCTCCCCTGTTCCCCTTGCTTCCAATGATTGCAACATCTTTTGGACTCTCCTTTGGGGTGAGTTATCAGGGAGGTGAGATGTACTCAGCTATGCTCAGCTCAACAGAAATTACTTTGTTGGTTTCTTAGAGAAGAAAAGATCTCCTGGGTAAGTTTTAACTTGTGCAAGGGATTATGCCCTCCCTGGGATGCTGCCAAGCTTTAATGGCGGGTCCCTGTTGTTGGGGGACGAGGGGGAGCAAGACGGGAGGGCTGTGGGCTGTGAGAACAAGTGTTCCCAGTTCCCAGTTCAGCCTGAGGCTCACACTAACGAGTCAGTGACTGAGTTTGTGCTCACTATTTTATTCAGAGTCATTTGATAGGGAATTCGACTCTTCCTCCCTGGAAATGAAGTCCTAATTCTACAGGTTGAACTCAAGTGGGCAGCCTGCGGCATGAAGTTAAAATAATAATCTGAATCATTTTTTCAAAGTCACCAAGGGAAAGGCGTTTTTATGACCACATGTTTGAGACGGTCTGTGCAGCTTTAAGTACCCAGTTTACCGCACGGCCTTCCGTTTCATCCTGTCTGTCCGCACATCGACTTAGCGAGCAAGAGCCACGCACAATGAACCCGGGCCTGGAATCCTTACCTCTTCCGGAAAGTCAGGAGATGCTTCTGTCTCCTTGAGTTTCTCTTTCAAAAGGTTTCAGTTTTCTCCTGGGAAAGGCTAGCAGGAGCCTGGATCATTGATCACAGGTAGTTTAAGGTCAGAATGTTTTTTTCTTTCTCTCCATTTCCAATCTTTAAACGTGTTTACACAGAGAGTTCTGAAGACGAGAATTTACGAATCTCAAGGCTCATAAACCACTCTCCACCCACCGCGTAGCTGTAAGCCGCGCTGTGCGCATCTGCACGGCGTACCTGGCATGTGCGGCATCTGAAAAGCTACAACTCCATTCATTAAAACAATAAATAAAACGAAATAAATGCACATGGCCCACCGCCCCCGACAGCTGGCAGCCTATGTTTTTCCAGCTGGGTTTTAGCTTAACACCTTTTGGGATGTTGACTTCCAAGAGGATGTATTGTGCTTTTCAAATTTGACTTTTGGATTTAAAAAAATGGAGCCCAGAGACTGTGTTGGACACATACTTATAAATCCATGAAAGCTTAGTCTACGGAAGCCACAGGAAATACTCTGATATTTTGGAAAAGGTCGAATTTCATAGATTCTGTAAGGCACTCAGCAGGTTCTAATTATTTCTTTTATTTAAAAGCCCTCCAGATATTTTTTTTTCCAAAGGGTCTCTGCAATTGAGGCTAGCAGACATTTTTTTCATACTGTACATTCTTTTTGGCCGAGTGCTGGAAATACACAGGAAATCAAGTGGCTTTTGGAAGATCCAGCAGAGAGCGGGCCAAGGCATGAGGTCACTGAGACGAAATGGGAAACCTCCCCATCAGCAGCACCGGGTTTGCGCGGCCTTCGCCCCCCTCCTTGTGCAGGAGGGAAAAAATGAAACAGGTGAACACACTGATCTGTTGTGTTCTAACAGAAACCAAATGTCACGGTGTCCGCAGGCCTGGTTCAGCAGCTGGAATCGCTCAAGAGGTTTAGACGCAGGCCGACAAGACAGATGTGTTGAGGCGGCCAGGAAAGTGGAATGAGTTGCCTGTGTCTTAATTCAAGGTCTTGGTGCTGCTTTGGGCCCTGATTTCTGCTGGCCTGGCTCAGGGCGAGGGCAGGACTGGCCATGCCGAGGCCAAAGAAAGCAGGCCAGCTCCTTGTTGCACCAGCCTCTGGGCTGCCTCTCGGAAAACTAGTTGCAAAGACTCTGCCTCCAACCAAAGAGAGAAAAGTCCAGCCTTTTGGTCTCAGTTACTAAAAACGAAAAGACAGGATATGACTTTGAGGCAGCAGGTACATGTGCCTGGCTTCCCTTCCGTGGAGAGGTGCAGATCCTAGGAGGGACCGGAGCATATGGGAGAGACCTCTGCTGACGGCGGGCTCTTGGCTCAGCCACGCTGTTGCCTCTGCGGTTGGATGGGACTCTGTTGGAATCCTGGAAAGCGGAGGAGAACTCCCCTGGAAACCAGCTTGGAGTGTGTGAGGTCTTCACTCGCCGCTCATTCAGATTCTTTTTGGGTGCTTTGGGATGAATAGGGTTAATTTTGTGCAAAAAGGGGAAGAACTTCAGCCAGCATGAATGAAACGCTCCCAGGACGAGTTACAAAATGGCCTTTCAGAGCCTTCCATTGAGATGAGAGCCAGCAGGTGAAGTCACCATCAGCATAGGGTGCGGTAGCCAGGCATAGGCTGGATTCAACAGAATCCTGGCCAGGGCCCATCACACCCTCCAGCATTTCCATTTAATCAGTGGTGGAGGCCGCGGGTGAAATGAGGTAGGGAAGTTGTGCAGTTCCCAATAGGTTTCCTCCGACTGAGTTTATTCCTCACTGTCTCCCAACTCAGCCATGGTACCAGGAAGGGGCAGAGAAGACTAGCTAGTAGCCCTGGGCAGAATCAGTGCTGGAGCCGTGCCCCCCGCCCCTGCTGGCATCGGTTGCAGTGAGTCTCTGAATACCATGCTGTACCACAGTTCACACTGAGTGATGATTTGGGGAGCTCTTGAGGGTTCACAAAGCACGCTCACATACACGTCCCTCACTTGATCGCACAGAGGCCCAAGGTGCAGGCAGAGGTCGCTTCATTGCCCGCAGTGCTCTTGTGAGGACACTGAACTCAGGGAGGGTAAGTGACATGCCCTGGACACAGCTAGGAAGAAGGAGAACTAGGCCTCCAATTCAGGTCTTCCGATTCCTACTTCTGAGCTTCTATAACTGCGACAAGATGTCTCCCTAGATGTAACAGAGTCAGCTACACGGTGGTGGGCTCACCCCCTAGAAACCGCGAGCGCAGAGCAACCAACCCTTGTAGAACTCAGCTGCCTCGGGTCCCCAGGGTCAGCACAGGTCACTTCCAAAAGAAAGCACACAGCGACTTCCAAAAAGAATTTAAAAGCAATTTATATCTTTACTACCGTCTCTCAGAAAATCCTCAAGGAAGGGTTCTATCTATAGTTTACAAGAGATTTCCTGGGGGGAAAATATCTCCTTTATACATCTGTCTCCTCACCCTACCCATCACAGTATGACAGCTACTTAAATCACTCTCCTTAAAAAAAAAAAGAAAAAAAAAAAGTCCTTCAAACTTCTTCTCAAAGCTAATGCTTTCTGATTCTTATGTTTCTCTCCCTACCTCTTCCATAAGTCTGGTTTCTCCCATGGAAACCTGTCAAGCATCCGTGGCTTCTTTCATTCTTCTCCTCCATCCCCAGTCCATTACTCTGATTGGAACGACAAGGCCC
Source organism: Tadarida brasiliensis (assembly GCA_030848825.1). Classification (NCBI taxonomy): domain Eukaryota; kingdom Metazoa; phylum Chordata; class Mammalia; order Chiroptera; family Molossidae; genus Tadarida; species Tadarida brasiliensis. The sequence continues at coordinate 192,972,317 of CM061257.1, read as the reverse complement.
AGGATCCAATTGGACAGAGGCCGTCTTCTCCCTGGAGTGCAGGAAGGAAGCAGAAGCTGTGAAGCTTTGATTTTCCTGGTCACACGCATATGCCATAAAGACAGCAGCCTCCAACCTTCGCTCCGACGCAGACCGCGTAAGATGTGGGTGGCTGAGCCTCACGCTGCGTTTGAGCGTAGGCTCAGAGCCGTGGTCTCTGCTGATGGGCAGAAAGATTGGCAGATTGACTCGCCATGCTTTGTTTACGTGTCTTCGGTCAACCTCAATCAGTCTGTTCATCGAACGAGTGCTTCCTGCCTTCATTAGACTCATCAGTGACTGTAGCAAAGTGATAATGGGATTGAACTTGACTCATCTTCCACTTCCCAGTAGATATCTGGGCTCTGTTCAGTTTTCTTGTGACAGTCATAGTCAAGCGTAAGGTTTCTGCCTAAGCATAAAAACGATACTTTCATGGTAGGCATATAAACAGGACCAATCAATAAGTAGCTGCAGTACTTACGCTTTGCTATGGAAATTAGCCGCCGTGTAGTTTTTGCCTATCATAGAGGCATTATCAGTCGAGATTAAATGCATTTACATGATGTGTGATTTCCAGATTCTTCTGGAGAGATAGGTTTCTGCATCTGCAAATCCAACTGTTTAGTGTGAGCATTTGGCATTTTTTATCCTTGGTGAAGCATTCAAGTTACTTTCGCTTTTTAAAAGTCACAGCATTCACTCTGGGCGGCAGAGAAGGAACAAGTCGGCGGCCGATGGAAATACCTCCTAGAATTATAAATATATGTTCTCTTGAGGCTGTGGGAATCATTTGCATTTCTCTCTAATCAATCTAGAATGGCTTCCTGGAGGAGGTCGGATTTCAGAGGTTACATAAATGCTGTGAGAGAAACTTTTGTTCAGCTGGGAGGAAAGGAACTGGAAGGCAACGTTCTGAGGAAGCTTGGCAAGGGGTGGCATGTTGGTTTCCAAGGAGATTTGTGCAGTTGGTCTGAGGCATGTGGCGGGGGTGGGGTACGGGGGGGTCAGCTGTGGCCAAGCAGGAAGTGGGGAAAGAAGGCGAGGAAAGGCAGGTTGCCGAGGCCTCCCACAGGAGTGAGAAGGGCCCTGAGGCTCTAAAGACTAGATTCCAGGGAGAGGGCTAGACCCCCATAGCCAAGTCCCTGGAGTCCATTAGGTCGATGAAGCTGTGGCCCCCCGGTCCCTGCCCTGAGCTGTGGTACCAGCGCCCGCTGCAGTGAATGACGGGGCGTTTGCTCAATGCCCAGGTGTAAACCTCCATATATTCAGGGCCAGACAGGGAAGAATCAGCCATCTCTGCCCTGGAGCATCGCCTCCTGAGCAGTTTGGTGAGAATTTTCACCATCAGTCTGACCCACCCTCTGCCCTATGCCATTCTCTGGAAGCTCTCACCCCAAGGAGGCATTTTCCCATCTCACTTTGCCTTGATGCGGTGATTACAGGCTCTAGAGAGAGAGCCTGGGCCCGCGGCCTGTTGAAAGCCGTATTATCTGAGATCACGTGGACAGGGAGTAAATAGTCGTATTCCTTTCGTGGAAGGAGACGGTGGCATGCACGCAGCTCCTGCAAGGCAAAGAAAGCCTCAAGGTCGTATCAAGCAGACACCACCATTCCTTAGGATACTGTCTCTGACATCCATTCAGTGCCACGTGAGTTTCTGGCTGGGAATTGAATTTGAGTCATTTGTTCACTGAGCCTTCTCTTCCTGTCCCACATGACTTGCCAGTGGTCCCCGTGGTATCTGATTAGTCAGCGAGGCATTTGGAGAGGACTTTGGGATGCCTCCAGCAGCCTGTCATGTACTGACCCGGAGCACAGCACCTCCATTCATTTGGAACCGCACCAGATCCACCGCGCAAACCGAATGCCTATGGCGTATATTTGGTAGTTGCTGAACATCATGCAGGAAATATAGGTGATCTGAGTACACAGCCTGGAAAAGGACCACAGCTTCTTTCTCACCCAGGGATTGGTCAGCCTGTGGGCTGAGTCTGGTAGGTGAACCAACATGAGGATCTCTTTAGAGGAGTGAGGAGGACCCTGCTAGCTTCAAGTCATTGTATGTACGTTGCAAAATCACTTTTTTCTTAGAGCTAACAAACACCTAAGAGACTTTCTGAAAGCTCAGAGTAACCACTGCCATTATTATTTTGTGACAATTTGTGCAGAGAGAAAAAGCTCTCCTGAGATGGTTTCAGCAGCTCCTCCATGGAACCATCAAGCTCTCCCATTTCGGCATGCACACCCTCAAAGCCATTACTGTGGGGTTTTTTAACCTAAGCCCACTCTAAGAGAGAACCACCTCGCAGGGACGGTTCAGCTTTCGACACAGCCTGACTGGCATTGTCATCGGCGCCTTTAACGATGTCTTAGACTCCGGTTCACATCCAGGGCTGTGAATGGCGTTGCCAGACCCAATTGTGTGTCTGCGAACGAGCTGGAGCCTTTGCAATGTAAATGGACAGGCAAAGTTCATGCTGCTTCAGTTCTCACTGCACGGGCCCCTCGGGCTCTGCTGCTTTATTCGGCTGTTTTTGTGTGAGGTGATTTTTCTTCTGAATGTGTGTGTTTGGGGGGTAGGGGTTCAGGAGGGTAGCTTGCACTTTGTTTGGGTTTATAGAATCCTTTGGGAATTAAGCCATTGAGCCATGGACTGAGAAAGAATTCAGAGGCCTTTGTTGCAGTTCACTGATAGGAACTTTTAAAAATTGAAGCAAAAAAAAAAGGGGGAGTGATAATCTCAGGTATCCTTTCCAGCCTCCCTAACTCTTTTTCTCTCTTTTCCAATGGAGAAGAGGAGAAAAGAGGTTGGTGTCGGGGGTGATGGGCAAGTCTCTCTCTTCAGAGGAAGCCTCTCTTTCTTTCACCCTCTGTATTGGCTCATGAATGGAGACCTGGGGGCAGGTTGAACGAGAGGGAAAGGTTCAGTTGGAGGGGAGCATAAGCAGTATTGCCTCAGTGCAATGAGATTTTTTTTTACAAAATGAAATTGTATTCTTCCTCAATTCCTGGGAAGGCTCAGCTCCAAAAACAGGCAGCACACATGCAGGATGGGAACCTCGGGTGGAGAAAGGTTTGCTCCTCAGTCGTCTGAGTGGTGGAAAAAATGGGAAGAACCTGAATCCTCTCTGCTGTGTTCCATCGGCCCAGGAGTGTTTGTCGAACCATTTCCCTGTGCAGGTTTCTGTGCAGGGCAAGGTGGAGAGTGCCAAGCTGATCCATCCAGGGCAGCTGATGGGGGGGGGGGGTGGTGAGTAAGGCCTGCTTGCTCCTGAGCCAAGTCGGGGTTAAGGCTCACCCTGGACCTGTTGGAAATGGGGCATTGAGAGAAGTTCACCTGCATCCAGGCTGATCCACAGAAGATCTTCCTTGAAGTATTTTTGAATCCTGAAGTAGTTCCTTTAAAACAAGATGAAACAAGACATGAAATGTCTCCCTCTTTCACCTCCTGGGCCCTTATCTCATGTCTGATGCTTTGGAGACCCACAGCTTGATCTCGCCTTCAGGGTCCCAGAGAAGGCTTTGCAGGGATGACGTCTGCCTTAGACACAGGGACTAGGGCCCTGTTTCTGGGTTGAATGGTGTCCCCTGAAAATTCATGCACTGAAATCCCTAATACTCAATAAGGTCACTCAGAATAATTAGTTAAGATGAGATCATACTGCTGTAGGGTGGGCCCCTAATCTGACATGACTAGTATCCTTATAAAAAGGGGAAATTTGGAGACAGATGTGCACGCAAGGAGAACACCAGGTGCAGGCTGGACTTGGCTGACACAAACCTAGAAACTACCTCAGCAAAGAGAAAGACCTGAAACAGCTCCTTCCCTAGATAGAACCTTCAAGGGGAGCGTGGCCCCGCCGACAACTTGATCTTGGACTTCTGGCCTCCAGAACTGTGAGACGAGAAATTCCTATTGTTTAAGCTACTTAGTTTATGGTGCTTTGTTACGGCAGCAGTAGGAGATTGCTCCAGGCCCACGGTCCTTTAGGGTGCCACGAAAATGTTTCAATTGTAACTTTTTTAATCAGAAGGAAAAGTGAATATAATAATAATGAATATATATTAATGAAATCCAGCCTGGATTATATTTGTCATTATACCTATGCAGTCTTGAAATATCATTTTTATTTTTTTATGGAAGAAGAGGCTTGTGAAGGCAAAAGTACCCAGGGCCCACAAAAGATGTGATGTAGCCCTAGCTGGGTGGCTCAGTTGGTTGGAGTGTCATCCCGTACACCAAAAGGTTGCGGGTTCGATCCCCAGTCAGGGCACATACCTCATTGTGGGTTCGAGGCAACCAATCAATGTTTCTCTCTCACATCTATGGGTTTTGTTTTGTTTTCTCTCTTCCCTTCCTCTTTCTCTAAAATCAATTTTAAAAAACACACATATCCTCAGGTGAGGATTAAAAAAAAAGATACTATACGGCCCTGAGGCCTGGAATGGATGAGTGGATTCAGAATAGGTGAGAGGCTTCTGGATTGCTAGAGAAGCCCTGGAATTTGTGGTTGGAACAGGAGTTAGCCCAGGTTAAAAAAAAAAAAAAAAGATAAAACATCCAATAGTTTGTATAACTGTGTTGCAAAATGTTCCTCAAGCTTTGCTGCTCCGCCCTCCTTCTTACCTCTGCAGTGTTGGGTTGTTTTCACGTTTTGTTTCTGAGGGAGGAGGAGGGTGTCAGGAATGTCTCCATTTAGATTGTGTCCTGATCCCCCCGGAGCACGAAGTGAAGCCGAATGCCCCCAGGTCTCGGCGGGTCCCTGGTGGAGCTGCTCACTTCACTGAAATTGGAAGGTAGAGCTTCAAATTAAGTCTGGCTGCCCTCCTTCAGCTCCCAATAGGTCTTTCTTTCCAGCCATCTCTTCCAATTCACTTTCAAAAACTGTATTACTTATTTATGACCCCATCCAGTAGAAATAATATGCACTTAACTTGCGCTTGTGACTGTTATCCTATTAATTACTCAGTTAAAAGCCACAGAAGTGGACAGCTGTCACTGAAGTCTTTCCTAAAATCCCGACGAGGGGAGCAGCCCTTGACAAATTCATTAATTAGGATCTAGGATGTAGTTCTTCAGAGCCAGACAGCCTGGGCTTCCAGGAGCCCAGTGGCCTGTGAAGATTGTATCCTGTCCTCTCCATTTGAAAGTTCTCACAAACTATGGAATTAACGTGAATACCTCTTTCTGACAAGCAGCTATAAACAGGGGACACTTAGGTCAGACAAACAGGTGATTCTCAATGGACGATGAATATGATGTACACGTGACCTTCGTAGCCCCAGTGGGTCCCAAGCTGTAGCGAAGGGCAGAATCTGCTGCCGGGCTTGTTAACAGCACACATTTCTGGGCCCATCCCCCGAGTGTCTAATTCAGCAAGTCTGAGATGGAGTTGCATTTCTCCCTCATTCACAGGTGAGGCTGCTGCTGCAGGTGCAGGGGACACACTGAGAGCCACTGGTCTAGACATTAATTAGCCTTTAACTTGTCTTTATCACTACTAGGTGGCAGAGAACGCCGTCCTGCAGTTACTAAGGGGCATAATGAATGTTTAACATAGGAACAGACTGCCTGGAGTTATAAAATCTTTCCTGGATAAGAGTTGGAGTAGACACCACCACTTTTCCAAAAGGGTTTTTAGGCAGTTTAGCTACAAGACCACGAAGCAGGAATTACAACATGATTAATGTGATTGTACCCTGCTCCCCTTCCGTGGAAAGTGCTGCCCTCTCTAGTTACCCCATTGGCATCCCCTATAGGGATGGGTGGGTGTCAAATGGTGGTAGCAGGGTGGTCCAGGATGAAGGCACTGCGGGGGTTCAGGTGTGGAAGCGGTGCACTTGGATGCCGAGGCACTTAGGAACAGCTGCACAGGTGGGGTCCAGAAAAGGGTGCAGAGGGCGGGGAAGGAATGTTTAAAAAGGTTTAGCAAGACCTTGGTCTTCTGAGTAGTGGAGAGGTGGGAAGAATCTGAATGAGCTCTGCTGTGTTCCATCAACCATGGTGTATTTGTTGGACACTGTTCAACACTGTGCAAATTCTGTGCGGGGCAAGGTGGGAAACGCCAAGGTGATTCATCCCGAGGAGCTGATGTTCTAGTTGGAAAGAGTAAGGCAGGCCCACAAATCCTTATAATACGTAGTAGCCAGTACCACCAAAGCAGGTTCGCAATTCCTCAAAGATGCCCCAGAAATCATCATACCTCAAATGTAATTATTTTCCAGGAGGGAGAAAAAGAGTATCAGATCAGAGCTTGTTCAAATCAGAGACTATCAAATCAGAGTTCGTGACCTGAGAAACCGAAGCTAAAAGCCTTAAGCTGAAAGCTGGCATGTGCTAAGGTCTTCCTTTAGGTTAGCAGAAGTCCTGTTTCTATTCCTAGGTGCCGAAGGGCCCCTCTTATCAGGCCTTGTGTTCTGAAGCAGTTGTGTTCTGAGATGTTTTCCTTAATAACTGACCTCCTGTCATGTGGCTAGCACCTCTGTCATCTGCCTTGGGTCCCTGTGCCAGCTGAGCATCCCAATGTGAAAGCTTGTAGCCCAACCAGAAAACTATTCCAGGATACTCTGGGACCAGGGAAAAAATGCAGAAGATTGAATCTGGGTCCTACACGCAACCACCAGTGAGCTGACACTCCTATTCACGCTCTCCCTCCCCCACAAGCTGCAGGACCCCTCCCCCAGACTCTTCGTCCCTGCTTCTGATAGTATCTGCTTGATCCCTACATGACTTCTTAGAGGTGACAGGTGAGCAAGATAATTAGGAGGGGTAACAGCTGAAATGTGATAGGTAATAACCTGTTGTGATGGGCCTGGACACATCTAATCTACTATGTGTTTAGAATTGGGAATGGAGGATTAAGTTGGACTTGGGCGGTCAATATGTCTTTCTCTGGTATTGAACCTATTGGTAACTTTGCTGCTTCCCGACATTTCTTCTCAAATGGAAGTGAGGTATTGAATTTTATCTTAAAAAGCACGGGACCCATGCCCGGCCCGTGTGGCTCAGTGGTTGAGCATTGACCCATGCACCAAGAGGTCACTGGTTCGATTCCCAGTCAGGGCACATGCCCAGGTTGTGGAACAAATCCCCAGTGGGGAGAATGCAGGAGGCAACCAATCGATGTTTTTCTCTCATCGATATTTCAATCTCTCTCTCCTTCTCCCTTCCTCTCTCTCTAAAAATCAATAAAGAAAAAAAATTAAATGGAAAAAAGCACAGGACCCTGACTCCATTGTTCTGCTTTGCTTATATTTCCTGCCAAACTTCCTTATGAAATTTTACCCAGTGAGCAAAGCTCATCTCTTCCACAAAGGCTTCTCCTGCCACGTGGACTTCCCTGAACACAAACATTTCTCTACTGAACTTCTGTTTACCTGTGTCTTCTGGAGGCCAAAGTGGTACCTGTTTTTTTTTTTTTTCTTTTTTTTCCTCGTGATGCTTAGCACAATTCTAAAGGTGCTAGGCCCTTAGTAGTGCAATGTTTTGTTTGTTTTTTAATTAGCATTCGTTTCTATCCCTGAGTAGCAAATTAGACAGAAAGGATGTAGGTGTCATATGCTTTCCTAGATACAGATGAGAATGATGTCTGCCACTGATTGGTCTCTGTCTTCTTAAAAGACCTACAGAAATAGTGTTTGGCAATATTAAATAAATATATATATATATATATATATATAAACAACCTCTTATAAAGCAAGCTATGTTTAGTTAGGGGTCAGATGATGCTTTGTTCAGTATTCTTATCACAGATGTCTTTTATCATAAGCAACAAATCTTTCTGTGTTGGTGAACATCTCTGAAGCAGATGTCCTGTGACCCAGGGTGAAGGTTTATTCTTTGTTCTGTGATATATTTGCCTTCTGTTGAATTGCAGGCTCAGTGACTCAGCTTCTTTCTCTCCTTTAAAGAGATGTCAGTGACTGTTGTTTTGCTCTCTGATGCTTTATGCCTCACAGGGATTTGCTTTTGTAAACTGCATGGCTAAGGGGCACACCTTAAATAACACAATTAAATAACTGTCTTCTATACCCAGCTGTGCTGCCACAGTTATCTACAAGTCAAGTCTAAGTGCACATAGCCCAGAGAGTGAAACAGTAAAAGCAGTATAGAGATAAACACCAGATTGATGTAATGGATTGCAGGAAAACAATTTAGTTAGCCATTGCCAAAAGTGTTGCAGAAATTTCTAGCTCTATCAGTTACCTCAAAGTGGTTACATGATTATTATGACATAACACTCAGAGCTGAATGGCCTTTTTGAAGAGTGCGCTGGATGTTTTTGAGCGTGGTACCAAGGTATAGGTCTCTCTCAAATAATGGAAACCTACTTTTCTGTAAATGTCTGATAACGGGGGAGGACCCACCCAGCGCATGGAGAGGCCAGGTGTCCCAAGAAGCCCAACAGTGGACATTACCTTGGTATTTCTCTCCCATTGGCAGAGAACAGCTTTCAGTACCACAGGCTCAAAGACTTGTCTTTGCAGTGTTCAGAGATGTGAGGACAGATTCAAATCCCACAAACTCCCAAAAGTGATGTGTAAAACCAGAATGTTCCTGTGCTTATTTAAGTGAGAGACTCGTCCAGCTGTTTCTTCAGTGGAGCTTCAGCAGTAGTTGGCTTGTGCTGAAGGCAGTGGTTCTCAAACTGTATTGTGCATCAGAATCACTGAGGGAGCAAAAGCACAAATTGCTGGGCCCCGCCCACAAACCTTCTGATTTAGTAGGGACCTGGGTGGGACCTAAGTTTGCATTTCTAACAAATTCCCGGATGATGCTGACGCTGCTGGCTCAAGGACCACACTTGGAGATCACTGGTTAGGGGTCATGTTGAATGAACAAGCGCTATAATTAAACACTTAAAATCATACCAAGAACAGAGAGATGCTCATAGGCAGAAAACAGTAGGGCTGATTGAAGGATCAGCAGAGTTGTATCTCCCACATCCATCTCACTCTCCCTTCTCTCCTCCTCCCTCTCTGCTTTCCTCACTTCTCTTATTCATTCTCCTCTCAGTTCTCTCTCTCCCTACTCTAATGCCTCATCGATGTGCCAATAGTTGGACACACATGAGTTAGGCAGCTCAGCTTCTCTGCCACTGGGAACAACTGATTGGATTCTGTGGCCTGAAATAAAAATCCCTAGAAGGGCATTGCCTGTGTTTATCTCCACGACCCTCCTTTCTCTCTGCTTCCATGGCCAGACTTGATTATCATACCTTCTTTTATATATATAAAAGATATATATAGCTTGTTCAGTACTCAAAATCAAGTCTCCATTACCATTTATCCCCCCTTTACCCTCTTCTAGCTCCCCACCCCCCTTTCCCTCTGGTAATCACCATACTGTTGTCTGTCTGTGTCACCCAGCCCCCCCAACACCCCTCCCCTCTAACAGCTGTAAATCTGTTTTCTGTATCCATGAGCCAATTTCTATCTTGTTGTTTATTTTGTTAGATTATAAACTTGTTAGGTTTCAAATTTTCTCCCAGAAAGCTCCATAAGATAACTGGCCATCTCTGTCATGATCCTTTATGTGGGATCATACAGCTTACCTTGCAAGCCATTGTTTTTTTCCTTCTCTAGTACTCATTCTTGGGGGATACCCTCTGTAATCCCCCAATACTGACAACATTAATATTTGCACTTTAGTTAAAGTATAAAGACCTATATTGAAGCACGTTCTTTCTTTGGAATCCCACAGTAACCCTGCTCACTTTTCAGTAGACTTCAGTAATAACGTGAATTGGTTTGGCCCAGGCAAGGACCCTACTTGCCCATGGGCCTGAACCACATATGATCATGCTCAGTGTCTAGGTCTGGCATCTGTTTCCCCACCTGTCCTCGTTCCCATCTCAATACGGCACCCTGTTTATGGTTGCTTCGGTCGATAGCTTTACTAATTCAAAGAAATCACCCCAAGAACCAAGAAAGAAGAAAAGATTGAGAAATGAGTAGGGGAGGAGGTTGAGGACATTGACTAATGTATTTCCTTATTTAGCTCCATTTCCAAATTTAGGGAACTCATACGAAGCATAATTGCGTCTCCTACTTATAAAACTTCTGAGCCAGAATTCCTGCAGAGGAACAGGGTGATACCATCTCAACAACAAAGGGACCGGCCGCAGAGCAGGTGCGCGCTCACTTTCCGCAGGGTCCCCCGGCTTGGTGTTTATGAGAGTGTCCCTTAGAAGGAGATTTCTATCAAAGGAGAGTCGTTTTTGTGCAGAAGGAAAATAGTATGATGGGGGGAAGGGCAGTATCTGAGTCTGCTCCTCTGGGGCTGATACTAGGACAGTGTGTGTGTGTGTGTGTGTGTGTGTGTGTGTGTGTGTGTGTGTAAGTTTTCGTGTGTGAGTGTATGTGGGGGTGGGTGTGTGTGTATGAGTAAGTGAGAGAGAGGACGAGGATGACTAGCCCATTTCAGACAGGCTGAACGGGCTTGCTTTGCCTTCCCTGTGATGCAGTCAAACAAAGCTGGCCAAAGCAGGTAAAGTCTTACTTCATTTGCTTAATTTTTTGACTGGACACACTTCTACACTGCAGCTCCAGGACAGCTCCCTGAAATGTGGTGGTACACCCTTCCTGTGCCCCAGTGCGGGAAGCCAGCTGCTTGCTGAAGAGTCACCGCAGGAGGACAGCTGGGGCCTGACTCCGCTGCCTCGGGAACCTGGAAGGTGCTGGCTCAGCCGCGCCGACCTGCCCAGCTTATATAACCCAACAGCCTGCCGCTCACATCCGCTCCCTGTTAGATGCCATTGCCGCTTTCCTGGATGGTTACTGGATTTTAAAACATGGCACTGCCTTTTTAGATAATAGGTTCTTTTAAAGGTATCTAATTTGGCGGGAGCAGGGGGCGTTGTATGTGCAGAGGCTGCCCTATCTAAACATGACATTTTAAGGCAAACTTTTTTTTTTTTTTTGTCATTCTCGAGAACTCTTTATATGGGACATGTGCTGGAGCTGTGTTCTGTCCCACTGTAGAGTTGATTTAGAGGATCATTCAGCTCAGCACCTGCTGGAAGTGGGGTGTTCTCTCGGGCTCTGGGGGAACAAAGCCTCTGCCCACACGGAGTTTCCAGTCTGGTGTGGAGGAATCCTAATTCGTTAGCTAGGAGGGACCTGTTTTCCTGGGGATGTGTCCTCCTGCAGATACTTGGCTGAAAAAGAATCCTGACAGCAACTTGAAGCTTATGCAATTCATTTCTGCTTGTGAAATTCAAACTCGTGGTTGGTAATAATGGAGATGATGACTCCTGTGACTGAATGAAAAACCGGCTTTCATTTGGGGCAGCAACACAGTCACGGCACTGGGGAAAGAGTGCCACAGTCGATCAGCGATGTCTGCCATAAACAGGAGCGAGGGTGTAACATACTAGCTATACTCTTCTCTGTTCAAGTTAACAAAAGAAAGCCTCCACCTTTATAAAAGTCTCTTTTTATTTGCTTGATGAAGTTAACTTTTGCTCCTAGAAGCTGGGGCTATCTCTAGACAGGTGACTGATATTTCAGTCAATTTGCAACTCTTACTGTTCTTCTTTTTCTGTTTTCTTCTTTCACCGCATCACCTCTATCTTACATCTGCCTGTCCCCAGCGTTAGAATCCCCTTCCACCGGAAACACTGACATTTTCAGATTGAATCAAGCTTTCTGGGAAGGAGAGCATCCAACAAACTAAGTGGTTGTTCATTCCTAAAACATATACATGTTTAAAGACAATGCTTAGAGTTGACCGTATTTAAACCAAAGGAATGAATTTCTACTGGTGAAATTTAGGTGTAGCACTTGAAGATTTGGGGCAGAGCCCTTTTCTGGACATGGTTCAGATGACCACATTCATTTTCACAGGTACTTGTTCACCCCGTATGGCCCATCACAGTTCTCAGGTCTCTTGAGGTAAAAAATAATAGATTGTTTCACTACTTATTTTACTATTGACTGCTGCGTGGCCTCAATATGGGTCAGGTTATTCTCAAGAGCAGTGTGAGGACTGTTATTTCTGTCCAAAGAATCATTCCTTTCTTACATAAAAGTAGCTAACTGTTGAGAAATAAAAATTCAGACTGTAATATACTTTTCCATGTATTCTATGTAATACTATATAGCAGTTAGAAGCAACAATGCAAATACAGATCTCCTGACTTGGAAACGAATCCATGATATGTTATTAAGTAAAATAAAATAATCGGAGAACAATGTGCAAAGAAAAAAGTGAACACACATGCACACGTATATAATAAGCCTATATTTGAAGCATATCTAAGTATGCCTAGAAGTTATATTTAAAAAGTTTTACCTCAGAAGAGAGGAGAGGGATTAGGAATGTCGGAGGAAGTGAATAGGGGTTTTTTGAGCTTCATTCTACATCCGACTGTATTTTTTAGCTTTTTGCAGCCAGCATGTACTACTTCTATCATTTGAAGAACGAATGATTTAAATTAACTGGAAGATAACAACACAAGAGATGCGTCCATAAAAGGTTAAGGCCGTTGGATCAAATGCAGTCGTTCAGAATGCGAAGAATGGCATTTCCTGTTGTCCTTGATAACCCCAAAGTGTCCAGCTGCTCATGACCATCCCCAAGGGTCCTGCGCACACACGGAATGTGGAGGAGAGTCGTCTTCCTCCAGGCCGAGGAAGGCCTTCCAGCATATTCGACGTTCGACTCTTTTCCTGTGATCAGCTGAAGGCAGATAAGATGCCGGAAGCCTCGTGTGGAACTGCTGACGGTTTAAAAGTTATACCGAGATCTACTTTTTAAAAACTGCTTCCCAAATACTAGCTGCATACTCTTGTTTGTGGTTTTCTTTATTTTAGATGACAAGAGATAAACGCGGTCCCATGACAAGGGCCACTTTGATTCAGTGTTGCTACTTCCAGAAATGGAACTGGGAAAGAGGGAACCTAGCAGTTTTTTCCGTGTTGAAGCTAAATCCATTCTCGGCAGCCAGCCTGGAAGCAGAGAGGCGCGGTGTTCATTAGAAGATACTATATTAGCCCTGCCCTTCTCTATATAGCATATAGACTATTCAGACTTTACCTTTTAAAATGTTTTTTTAATTGATTTTTTATAGAGAGAGGAAGGGAGAGAGGGAGAGAAACATCGATGTGAGAGAGAAACATCAATCGGCTGCCTCCTGCACGCCCCCTACTGGGGATCGAGCCCGCAACCTGGGCATGTGCCCTGACTGGGAATCGAACCAGGACCTCTCAGTCCATGGAGCGAGGCTCAACCCACTGAGCCACACTGGAAGGGCTGGACTTTACCTTTTAGATTTAAAGCACAGTTAGATGAACAAGTGAGTGGGGGACTGCATTACATTATTACAATCCAGTTGGGATGGATTCAATGCCATTTCTTGGAACAGTAGGGCAAACCTCCACAAGGCACTATAGACAGGCTCCTGGTACCTGACTCAACGTCCCACCCACAATTGTATTAAAATGTATTTATATAATGAATTCATGAGGGCTCTGTATTACATACCACACCGGGAGGCTGTTATTGCTGAATTTTAACAATGAGGAAAATGGAGGCTTAGGGAAATGGGTTTGTCCAAGGGTACTACAGTGAGTGACTGATCTCAGACTGGAACCCAAGACTCGTGATTCTGTTCTCTCCAACTCTCCTAATATGGAGTTCCTTTTGGTTCAGAACGCATCCCCAGACAACCTTGTTAAAATGTAGTGTGTTACTGGAGTTGTAATAAGGAAAGTGACCGAGAGATGAAGCCTCTCCAGCTAATGTGTTGTCCTTCTTAGTGGCGTTCATGGGGCTCTTTAGCAATGAAGTTTTGATGAAATAGAACAGAGGTGGGAGGCATCCAGAGTAAGGAGGGGAGGGTGTATCTGGGAGGGAGCCCATTGTGGGGACCTGTATCCCAAAGCAAGGGACACCAAAAAAAAAAAAAGGAGGTAAAGATTGACATCAGCTTCCAGCTCTTGCCCTACTAATATAAATTAAACCTAGAATAAATACCCCACCAAAGGAAGTTGTAAATATCCCATCTATGGGGATACTAAAGTGTCACTTTCTCTTCAAATAGGTTAACTTAAAAGGAGACCCCCCTGCCAAATAAGATAAGTAATATCTTACATCTATATAGCAACTTTATCATTTTTAAAAATCTGTACCTCTCTTGTGGTACTTTTTACACACTGACTTGCAACTTAATTACATATAAATGTGAGTTACCCACCCCACCACACTCTAAGCTTTTGGAAGGCAGGATCTGTGCCTGCCTCATCTCCAGGTATTAAGAAATGAATGGCACTTCAGTATGGACTTGTTGCATTAATGAATGAATCAGGGATGTTAACACACTCTTTATATTCTCTTTGATGTATTATACTCATAAGTGCGTTATACTTGTGAAAATTGAAAACAGGGAGACTCATAGTCTATTCATCATTTTTAATCTGCTTGTTCAACTTTATAAGTGAATTGTGTGTCTTTACAGGTGTTTTGGATAAGAAAATTGATTATTTATTTAGTAGTGATATTTTAAAGTGGAAGTGAACTAAAGTCCTATGTTTGTTTGAGTTAATGAACTATAACTTACTGTTCAACCCAATACATAACTAGATAGGAGCAACCTAACCCCTACACAAGCAGGGACGATATAGTCTCCATTCCATATTGCATAGGTCCAAGGGCAGTGAGCATATTGAAGATCCTGAATCAGTACTATTGAATGATAAGAGAACATTTGTCTCTCAGTTACAGATTCTGGTTTTAAAAAAACAAACGAACAAAGCATTTTCTTATCTTGCAAAATTCTACATAAAGAATAAGCATTCAGATGGAAAGTAGAAGTAAGATTTTAGTTCCAATAGCATGCAAGAAAAAAAAAAATGGGAAAATTTCTTCAGCGTGCATTCTGTTGATACAGAGGAAGAACACCGGGCTCAGTGTTCCGCAGACCTTGGTCTCCCCATCTCTGGTTAAAGTGCGGATGTCGCCCGTTGTGAACAGGCAGACCTTTCAAATGCTTTTGCTGGGTATTTGTAGGGAGGAGGTGAAGCCAGGCTCAGGAGTACATTCAAAGAGGGGACGAATACCTTCTGAGTGCTGTGAATATCAGAAGCCCTGTGAACCTCTCCTAGGGTTTCACTTGGCAGGCAAGCGCCCCATTGAAACTATCTCCCCCGAGATCTCATGGGATCTGAGATCCTGCTCCTTCTCTTACCGGGTGGGATAAGAGCAGCGGCCAGTTCATATGAGGACAGGGACAGATTCTTTTCGTTTTCGTGCCATTAAAAACAAAAAGTCTCAAACCACCTATTCCAGGCTCTTCTCCCTTCACAGCCTGGTCCCAGTTGCCTTGCCTTTGCCTCTTTCTTCCCAGTGACGCCCCCAGACACCTGAAGCGCAGACCTGTCTGCATTCTTTCCCTGCTCTGTTTTGCCCCTGAACTATTCTAGTTGATGGTTTGGAGTTTGGGTTCATAAGCGATCACCTGTTGGGGCAAGGAATGTGAAGCTCTTAGTTTGAATGGGATCGGGGCAGAGTCTGTCTGAATCTTTGCCTTTGTCTGGAAACGTTCAGAACGACTCCAGCAATGTGTGCCCAGTGGCCTGGGAGTGTAGGTAAATCTAAGCTGAGGTCTGTTCGCTGAGGAAGGTATGCTGGGAATCCAGTGGGTTTGCAACCATCCCGGAGTCCAAGTCATATTAAAGGCTAAGAATGAGCATAGGGAAGCAATTACAGAGAAGGGGAAGGAGGCATGAGTATGGGTGTGTTTCGGGCTATTCCTGCTGGGGACGGGGAGGGGAGAATGAAAGCCGTGGGCTGAGTTCAGGGGAGCAGTGGAGTTGGTTGAAGGCAGACACATTTGTCTTTCTGCTTGTGGATGGCCATGTCATATGGCTCAGGGGGAAGAAAGCCCGCCCACCTGTGAGGGCTGCTGTTTGTAAGGCGTTCACCGGAGTTTGCGATCCGAACGATTGTGAATGTGAAAGTTATTACTGCTCAAAAAACACTTTATATCAGGGTTAATTATAAGGAGATTCTGGAGTATAATTAGTGTTCTTTCTATGGAGGATTAGGGGGCTCTCCTAAATGGCCTTTTTGATTGCCTTCTTCCCTTTTTTAATTTCCTCCTTGTCCTTTTTGATTATCTACCCCACGACCCTCAGGGCTCCTCAATGTAATACAATTAAAATAACATTTTTGTGTTAGAGGGTTTTATTTTATGAGCTATTAACCCCCTGCTTGCCTGCAGTCTCGTTCGGTCTCATTGCACACCCACCGCCCCTGACACCTTGGCACATTTGCAGCCCTCGGGAGGCGTGAGCAGACGCGCGTGTGGCCAACCCACTCCAGCCAGGCCGGGGACTGCCTTCCGCGGGTCTGTATGGGGATGATTGGAAGATGACTTTCAAGCAAGAATGCAAGGCAAAGGAACTTGCCCGGCTCAGTTAGTTTTAGTATAAGTTGGCCGCTGGGTAATACGACCTCGTCCCGATTCTGTCCCCGCTCTATGCGTTGGCAGATTGCCTTGCACACAGTAGGTGCTCAAAATTGGCTATTCATTTCCTACTTAGAACCATTTACCTTTTTGTTTTTTGCGATCCTAATACAACCAGAAACTTAGACATTTCAACCTCCCTTCCCTGTTGGTCTTGAGTTCATTCATTTATTACACTTTCCAGCTAGGCTTCTTATTAACCTTGATTTCCTCTGTGCTGAGCCTAAAGGGGACCCTAGTCGGTGCATGCATCAGAGTGAAGGTGACTCTGGGAAGCAGTATGGGGGAAAAAGTATAATTTAAACCTGAGTCATACCCCAACCCCACCACCTACTTAGCTGTGTAGATGTTTTTGAGTTACTTAAATTCTCTGAGCTTCATTGTAATCACAGGTGGAAGGAGAGGGGAATTATGTCAATATCTGAGGATGTTGTAATGATTAAATAAAATCAAGTGTGGCCCTGGCCGGGTAGCTCAGTTGATTAGAGTGTTGTTCCCATATGCCAAGGTTGCAGGTTCGATCCCAGGTCAGGGTACATACAAGAAGCAACCGGTGGATGCATAAAAAAGTGGAACAACTTGATATCTCTCTATCCTTCCTCTCTCTCTAAAATCAATCAACAAAATGTTTTTTAAAAAATCATTTAGCCCAGTGCCTCCATGTATGCTCACTCCAGAAGTATTGTGCATCCCACCACCACCACCATCGCCACCTGTCACCCCTGCCACCACCACCCTCACCCCTGCCTTTCTTGCCATTCACATTTGACCAAAACTTCTACAGTTCTGTCTGGAGACTGCTCTATAGAACCCCCCTCTCTTCACTTATGAGGGACCCAGTAGTGGAAGACATCTCTGTTCAGTTTATTTGAGGGACATCATCTTTCATGACCTTCCATGGCCTTTCCCAAACCGTCATGGAACCAACACGTGCATGGCTACACTCTGTGAAGGACTGCAAGAGGCCCGAGTCACAGTGGTCTCTCGTCAAGAAATTTCCACAGGACACAAACCAAAAACGTGGGACCACGAATTAACAATGCAAGAGTTAAATAACAGTTGGACACAACAATATGTACCTCTAAGTAAAACATGATTGATGGTTGAGTACGTAACCCACGTAATAAGAGCCTAGAAAATGAAGTGGGGCGGGGGGAGACCGTGTCAGAGCAGGAGAGGGAAGACTTTGGTGCTGGCAGCATTGCTCTAAGGTGAACCAGGGGAAAAGAAGACATTGAAATACCTGAACTCGTAAGCTAATTAGAAGTGCCCATTCCAATTCTGAATATGGCACTTTTGAATATACTAAGTTAGGCTGAAATCAAGTCAATTTTATAATCACTAATCAAGAAGATCTTTTTTCCTTGCAAAATGTGCTTCTCTCTGTTCAATAAAACTGGGTATGTATCCATTACAACTCACATATTAGTAGTTGTTCAATGTGACAAGCATCATCCGGACAGGTAGAACTATCCAAGTGCAAGTAGGTGAAGCTGCAGAACCATCATGAAGGGACCAGTGCAGGGAGGAGGGAGCCAGGCGTGCACGTGGCTGTCTGGGAAGGCTGCAAAGTGTTCATGGGAAAGTGACGGGCCCTCATTCATTCAGTCAATCCACACCAGCCTTTTTAAACATCTGCTATGGTTCACATATGCTACCAGGTACTGACAACTTGAAAGTGAGGAGGACACAGCCCCTTTTCTTAAGAAGCTCACCCTCCAGAGATATGGGTGCTCAGATATGGGAACTCCTACTAACTCAGCCACAGAGAAAATCAGGCCAGTATTCAAGGAGGCCCCCAAGACTAGGTAGGATGCAACATAAGAGCCTTAGGGTCAAACAGTAGAGGAAGCCTGGTAGGTCAGACCTGTCAGGAGACCTGGAGAGCTTGAGCACCTGGGTAAACCACAAGGACCCCTTCCACAAGCAAGCTGTGTGGGTTCATGTCCTGGCTCTACTTATTAACATATGACACTAACTCTCTGTGCTTTGTTTTCGTCATTGATGAGACAGGGATAATAACCATAACAGTGTCAAAAGATCATTATGAAGAATAAATGAGAAAATACTTGTCAAGTGCCTGGAACGGTGCCTGATACATGTGAGTCCACAATGGAAGTAGCCAGTAACAATAAAGTTGCTATTTTCATCATTATTTTGTGATCTTGTAGGGTAATTGTATTTATTTTTTAGGAATTTAGACCTCTTTATTGCCCAAGATGATTTGAGGTGGCTTATAATAATTGCAT
Source organism: Tadarida brasiliensis (assembly GCA_030848825.1). NCBI lineage: Eukaryota > Metazoa > Chordata > Mammalia > Chiroptera > Molossidae > Tadarida > Tadarida brasiliensis. The sequence continues at coordinate 192,953,578 of CM061257.1, read as the reverse complement.
AGACTATGCAAGATAAAAATTGAGTGAGTGAATCAGGGTGGAAAGAAAGCATGGGTAGGAATAACGAAATGAAGCCTGAGGTAAAGGAAGTGTACAAATTGCATGGTATCAGATTTGGTACATTTGCTGATCCTTAAGAGAATTAATACCTTTACTTAAGTACATAGTCTAAGACAGGGTCAAGGGCTCCAGAGTTAGTTGTGCTCCGTGGCTAGACCCACCTGGTCTCTGGTGTGGTTGAGGAAAACCCTACACACCTGCGTGTACTTCCTACTGTCGCCTTTCTCTCACCCTGCTGTGGGACTGAGAGCTTGTCTTGGTCCTTCTAGTACCTCCAGCCCCCAAGAACAGGATTATGTACATAGTAAGTGCTCAATTAATACTTCTTGATTTGTTATGTGGATGCCTGGATGGCAGGGTGAATGGAGGTAGGTATAATTCTGCCGAGTCATAACTCTGACCCTAATAACCCTCAGGAGTTTATGTTATATTTGTTTTGGTGTGAAAGCCTCCAGGAAGAAGCATTTGCTTAGAATCTATCCTTTATTTTATTTAGGGGAATTCCTTTTTTCCCAAGGCATTTCACTGAGAAGCTCCACCAGTCCAGCTTCCCTTCTGTTCCTGTTTGTTTCCTCCTCCTGATCTGAGAAAGGTGTCTCTCCAAAATTTTTCCAAGAAAATGGCCGTGTGTGTGTGTGTGTGTGTGTGTGTGTGTGTGTGTGTGTGTGTGGTTTGAAAGGGTCACATGTGTCAGCCTCAGCCAGTTTTGAGGTAACAAAAGGCCTCTCTTTTTTTTTTTGGTTTTAACCAGTAACTCTAGTTCTAGGAATTTAACATATAAGCATACTTACTCCTATGTAAATATATATCTAATCCCTTACGTGTTTGTCAAGGAGCATAATTTGTAATAGCAAAGATGGGAAACAACCTAAGTGTCCATCAACAGGGGACTAGCTAAATACATTTTGGTCATCTGTACAAGATGGTTTCTTTTTACACAGAAAAATGAAATCTAGATATAAAACCACCACTTTGTCACCTAGTTCTTTTTGATGTAAAAGTTGGTAAAGCCCAATATCGTGTACTTGGGCCTGTGAACAAATGCTCTTGTATTAGTGGAGCTTCTTATTGGGCTTTCCGGCTTTTTTTTTTCTTTATTGCTTTTAGAGAGAGAGGAAGGGAGAGGGAGAGAGAGATAGAAACATCGATGAGAGAGAACATCGATTGGCCGCCTCCTGCATGCCCCTCACTGGGAATCGGGCCCACAACTTGGACATGTGCTTTGACCGGGAATTGAACTGATGACCTCTTGGTGCATGGGTCAACGCTCAACCACCTAGCCACACCGGCAGGGCGCTTTCTGGCTTTTAATCCACATGGGTTTGTTTTTTAACTTATCTTTATTGTTGAATGTATTACAGATGTCCCCCTTTTCCCCCTATTGACCCCCCCTTCCCGCCCCACTCCTGCCTTCCCCACACTATCTATGCTTTCTCTTTTTGGCAAACTTTTCAACTTCTATGCTCATCTAAACCAAGGGTAGCTGCTTAAAGCTTTACATATTAATTCATGTATCTGTGTATAGCTGTTAGGCCTTTTATAAAATCTGGTGTTGGCATTATCTTCCTTGGCTTCCTTCCTTGGGTAAGAAGTTCTATATCCTAACACACTTCTGTGTTTAATTTTAATATGATTATTGAAAAAAGTGAAGTTCCATTATCTGCACACCCTTCAAATAAGCAGCCGCCCAAGGACAGATAATCCAGGAAACCAAGGGTTTCTTGCAATCTGTTCCATCTTTGCAAAGATCTTATGAGACATTAAACTTAATGGTTCGTGGTAACACGTTCAGGTGCAGAATTCCTTTGGCTTCCTGTCTCGCTATATCCTAGACACTTCTCTGGGACATGTTCTCGTTGTCTGTGAGACATGGAGAGGGAGGATGAGGAATGGGAAGGAGAGCCCTCGTGTTTGATGTCAGAAATGTTTAGCCGAAGGAGAAGGTCTGCATGAGCCGAGGGCGTGGTCCTCCTCTCGCACATCCTTCTTGGATGACTGCGGGGCAAGGCTGCCTGGGAATGACCTGAGTCCAGCCTTACTTGAGGGACCTGGCATATAGCATAGATCTCTGGCCAACAAGGACATCAGCTGGACCAAGGAGGAGCAAAAGGAGGTGATCCCATACATGGGCAGGGCCTAGAGTCCAGGAGGTCACACAGGTGTCAAGAGCAGCAAGAGTGAGCCCAGAAACCTGATTCTTCAGAAAGGCGGCTTTCTGCTGGCGTCATCAGCCGTTGTATATGGGTACTCAGGTCCTTTAGGGGTTAAAGCCAGAAGAGGCTCAGAAAGCTGCAGGTAAGTCCTCACCAAGAGCAAGAAACAGTGTTCTGGGCGAACGTTATGTGAGCATATAGACAGATGAAAGTTCTGAGAAATAGCGTGGCGGGTGCTGAGCGCGGGCCGGGCTTCCTGGGTTATCTTTATGATTTTGTTTCCTCTTCAGTTTGCTAACTGCAGCACAGCTCAGTTCTCCAATGATATGTAGATAATTTCATGCATTTATGTTAATGATGAACATTATGTTGATAACACATAGAAGTTTTCTCAGAATTCAGAACTTAAAATAAATAGTATTTGGAAAACTTGAAAGGGCATGGAGTCAAGAGGATAAAGGTCGGGAATAAATAGTGGGAGCATGAGCTATTATTTCTTTGATAGGTTTTCAGTAGAAAAGATATTGGTATAATGTTACCAGTTGTCATCACTCAGACACTGGCTGGGCTAAATCCATGGTGAAATGATTTGTTAAGGAAATGAATATAGTTTGGTAAACAATTGATGTGTTGCTGAGGAGCCAGCGTACACCTTCTATGGTGAATCCTTCAGTAAAATAAATCACCAGCCTGTAAGGAATGGCCCCAAAAGTGAGGTTCTGTTTGGGGATCAGGCACATCTATCAGAGGTGTCTTTTTGCAGAAATAATCTTTGCTGAAGCTGCAAAGGGTTTTATCTTTTGTTTTAAATAAAGAAGACCGATTCCTGATTCATCTGTTTCAGAATTGTTTCACATAAATGTTTCATGTCTGGTTTGTTTAAATAGCCTTGTGTATAGGTAGTATAAATAAGATTTCCAGCATTTTTTTTTTTCCTACCAGAAGAGTAACTTGTTTGCTAGCACTTTAAAAAAAGCTATTTACCGCCCTGGCTGGTTTGGCTCAGCGGTTAGAGCGTCGGCCTGCGGTCCAGAGAGACCCGGGTTCGGTTCCCACTAAGGGCATGTGCCTCGGTTGCAGTTTGTCCCCGGCCCTGGTTGGTCGTGCGGGTGGCAGCCGCTCGATGTGGCCCTTTCACGTCGATGTTTCTCTCTCTCTCTCTCTCTCTCTCTTCCTCTCTCTCCCTCCTACTCTGTCTGAACAAAAAATGTCCTCAGGTGAGGATAAAAAAAAAATAAAATAAAAAAATAAAAAAGCTATTTACCAAGTTCTTTGAGGGTACCCATAGTTGCCTTCTCCATGACACTTTATACTATGAATTGTCCATAGTATACTCAACAAATCTGGTTTGTGTGAGTAATAAAATTCTACTTAAATAAGGTGCATAAGGATGTGTAAATAAGAGCATCATTGCAATGGAAGCAGAGCCTTGCTCTCAGAGAGAGAGGTACTTGGCTATTGTGGTTTCAATTTCCTCTTATCTGCTTGTGAATCAGAACTTACATCAGGCATATTTATTTTGCTGGCTCTTGAGACTGTATTTTTAATAGCAAAACAGAATTTTGATCATTCAAAATTTCTGTGAATTGGGTCTGTCCTCTCTCCAGCAATCAGTCCAGCTTAATGAGGTTATTTTTCTGTAGAGGCTGATTTCTCCGAGACACAGAGTCAAAGAACCCATGGCCTCTTTTTCTCTCTTCTGCCCCTGACTCATTCCGTGACCTTCAAAACTCAGGCAGCGCTACCCCAGGAAAGGTGGTTGTATTGATTGCAGTTGAGAACTGAGGTTTCTGCGTTTCTCGGGTTGTTTGATTGATGATGTGTGAGGCAGGGAAAGCGGCGTTCAGGGAGACTCTCAGGTGTGGGGGCGGAGGTAGTAAGTTCAAGAGTACCACCAAGATCTCTAGGCTGAACTGAGAGCTGGCTGGGGGTTTTGGTTCAATTGTGTTTGAAAGCCCTCGCAAGCCCCCAGACGAAATATGGCAACTTCGAACCCAAGGAACGCTGTAGAAGTCATACCCACAAACTCTGGGAAATTACAGCCGACGGTTATTAGTCATTCTTACGGGCAAGAGAGAGTGTTTAAAAAAAAATTCAGACCTGATGCTATGAGTAAAGAGCTGTTCTTTCCTGGGCCGGATAATAATATTGCCAGGATCGATTCAAGAAATTAATAGGAGTCCTTGCTCTGTGCTGCCAGCAAGCTTCGTCTCTTGTCAAGTTCAGCCTGCACACGGGTGTTCTTGAGCTCCTGGGGAACCGCCGATGCACAGCCTCCCCAGGCACATTGATTTAGGCAAAAAATGCAGAGTTCCGGAGGGAAGAGGGAAAGGGGTGAACACATCGCAAATGGAGGCCACCACCAAGGGGAGGGGCCAAATTTCCTTTTGACAGAAGGTGACTGGGTCCATTCAGATATTTTTGACTGAGGAGTCTGGATTTTTAAGTTGTTGACTTTGAGTGTGTGATTGGTTATCTCTGCCCCATTAAACTTTGCAACCCAAATAGGACACTGGTGTGCCATCCAACTCTGGGGGAGGGGTTGTAGGTAGGGGAGGGTGGGGACATCAGACTAGCTCTCATACAAATCTCAGCCCATGCACTCAGGTGTCTTAGGGCTAGAAGGGATCCAAGAGACCTGCAGGGTGTGAGACGGGGCTTTCATGTCCCAGAGGAGGTCACCAAGGCAGGGTCATTGCCTAAGGTTTACACTAGCACTCACCAATGGGGGACTAAATTCTAGGCACCTGCTTCCTTCCAAAATGCTGCCTCTCTCCTTTTTTTTTTTTTTTTTTTTTTTTTTTTTTTGACAGAGACTGGGAGAGGAAAAATAGAGGTAGAGCCAGGGTGGGGAGCATTTTTAGACTCTAAATGCCTCTCTAGCAAGGTGGTGTATTTTGCATTACTGAAAGGTACTATGGTAATGTAGCAACGCCCCATACATTTGGGACCCTGGCTGCTCCTTCTTAAGCCTACAACACGTTTAATTTACCTGGGGACGGCCACGCCCACACCCAGATCAATTTTGCTCATACCCACCCACCTCAACCAATCCTTGAAGCCGGAGTCTGCGAGCTGAATTTCCTAACAAGCCGACTTCTCAAAGGTTTTCCAGCTCTCAAAAACATGAAAGCTGTGTTTAAAAATTTAAGGGTCTAATATGTACCAGTTATTGGAAGCAGCAGCAGGACGTAGCTCTTTGCAGCGCCATGATTCCCCAGTCCCCAGCGCTTTAAATTAAGATGTTCGTGACAGCTGGGTGTGCCTAGTGGCACTGGCCATTAATTATTGCTCTCAGGCTTTTGCACTGACTCCCCGCGTTTCACCTCAGAAGTCGGAATTGTTGTGTAAACTATCTCTAGTGCTTTTTTAAAGAAACCCTCCTTACTTGGGGTTGGATTGCTTTTTAACTTTTGTTGTAAAAATTCCCAAACGCTCAAAAGTTGAAAGCAAATGCAATCCTCCAGTGGACCCATCATTCAGCTTTAACAGCCATCAGATTTTTATCGTAGCTGTTTCCTCTAACCCCACCCCACCCCCATGCTCACACGCACTTTTTCATTTTGCTGGAGTATTTTAATGAAAACCCCAGAACCACGTCATTTCTCCACTAAACATTTCAGTGTACATCTTTTTACAAAGATGTTTGTATCACCGTAATGCTATGATCAAAATGACAGAAAATTAATAATTCCCTAATATTGCATGAGATTGAGTCCATTTTTAAAAATTTGGAGTTGATTTGATCAAATGAAGATCCAAGCAAGAAAGAAAAGCATTGAATCATAACTAAACAGTTTCCATGTCTTTGAGCAGCTTTACCTGTGTGGTTACCCATCACCTGGAAATCACACACACACACACACACACGCACACACACAGCTGATCTTTTTTATTTTAAGCTCATGGAAGGTCAGTCCTTGAACTCTGACCTCCGCCCTTCACTTTCAGAATGGGTCTGCAGCCTGTACCAAACAGAAACTTCGCCTTGGTAATGCTACAGTGCCCTGTGTCTATTGTGGAAATTCCTCAGCCTTGTGACAGAACTTATTCTTTTCTCGTGGTAAATATTTGTACAATTCCTTTTGATTTTCATCAGTGAAAGGCACGTGGTCTTGGTGTGCCTCCGAGAGATCCCTTTTCCACATATTAATGACTTCCTCGTCTGCCTTCTGCCAAGTTTTGTACTGTGGGTTAGAAGGAGGTCAAGACGTGGATGTTTAGATGAATTTCCTGCTACCCGAGCCTGTGTATTAAGTTCTCACTATTCCACTCTGGCTCTAGTTATCTTTTTAAAGTCTATTTGCAACACGATGACAGTTTGACAGGAAAGTCAAACTTCGTAAATGACCATTACTCATTCAAATGTGATTCATCCAAAGACTTTTCTTCCTATCTAACCAGAAAAGCCTCTTCTAAAGTGGTCTTTCCTATTCAATGTGTAAATCTAACTTTTTTTTTTTTATTTACTGGACTCGTTTTGAAAGTGGGGGTCACCTTGCTCTGGCCGCTTTGGCTCAGCGGTTAGAGTGTCAGCCTGTGGACCAGAGAGTCCTGGGCTCGGTTCCTGCTGGGGGCACGTACCTCGGTTGCAGTTTGTCCCCACCCCGGTTGGGGTCGTGTGAGTGGCGACCGGTCGATGTGTCTCTCTCACATCGATGTTTCTCTGTCTCTCTTCCCCCCTCTCTTGCTCCTGCTCTATCTGAAGATGAATGCAAAAATGTCCTCTAGTGAGGATTAAAAAAAAAAGAAAAGAAAGTGGGGGTCACCTTTTCTAGGTGAGTGTCTTTACTTCTCTGCTGTCACATTCACCTTGAAGTCCACAAGAGAAAACCTTTAGGGAGCTGGCAGGCAGAGGCTGAGCCGTCAGGGATGCGGTGAGAAACTCGAGCACTCTTGAAGGATTCTTCCATCAGCGCTGAGGGATGTACAAAAGGATAAATCTCTGCTCAGTAATGTCCAGACCACCAGTTATTTCCGCCTATATGTTGAACTCATTTTCATTGTGTCAACTCTACTATGTTGACATAACTTCACTGATAAGAAGGTCCCACCTACAGAATACCGACTCTTTTGATGAAAATGTAACATTTTTGATCAATTGTCCAGTTTTTCTACATAAATTCCAACTCATCTGGAAGCTTGTTACTTTGGGGGACCTCATCGGGATATTTGATTCCCTGCGTGGCACATAATAGGAACTTAATAAAAATATATTAGTGAAGTAATCGATAAAGCCAAGCGATGTGAAATTAGGAGTGATGACAGAAGACTATGGAGCAAGGCAAAGGTTCTGTAACCTACTGCCCAGGGAGAAGGATTGTACCTCACCCCACCCGCCTTGCTTTCCTACTTCCAACACCTCGGCAGACTCTATTAACATGCTTTAGGCTTCACGGACCCCATGCCTTCCTTGACTGTGCTGATCACGCCATGCATGAAGCACTGGTTCTGGGCATGACACTTAAAGGAGAAGGACCCGATATTTGTTGAACTCCTAGCGAGTGCAAGGCACTCTGCGGGGTACTGTAAATCCCCTCCTTTACCCACAGTCCCAGGCGCACGGGTGGGAATCTTAGCCCCATATGGCTCAGAGATGAGAACTGCCTGGCTAGTAAGTGGTGCTGCCGAAATGCAAACCCAAGTTTGCATGCTTTTCTTGCAGAAGAGAGGGAAGGAGGAAGGTACAGAGGGAGGTGTCCATGAGTGAGGGAAGATTCGCGAGGAACATGGTAGCCCCGAGAGGCCTGTGATTTGCTTTTAGTCCATGGACTGGCAGTTTGGGCCTCACCTGGGAACTCGTACGAACTGCAGAATCTCAGAGCCACCCCCAGACCTACTGAATCAGAATCAGCATTTTTAACAGGATCTTCAGGCAATTTGTATGTACATTAAACTTTGAGTAGCACTAGCCTAGAGGTTTGTGGGAAATGATAATTAAAGATGCTGACTGAGTAGTTCTAGCGTAACGTAAGATCACTTCTGGGTAAAGGCAGTTCTCCTGCATTCGGCTGAGAGCAAGAATCATCATTCTTTTTTTTGTTTTAAAAAAAAAAAGTGTAACAGAATTTCTTCCAACTGTGAATCTCAAGAATGGTGGCTTGAACTAGGAAACGGGTCTTGCCCTCCTCTGACATTTTAGATTGCTTTGTGACTACTGAACCTGGGGGGGGGGGGGGTTCGTGCACAGGCACACCCTACTAGAAAAACAAAGCTGGCCTACGAATTATTAGAAACTATTGTTGGGGGCTGTTTGGAAGGTGAATGGAAACTCAATTGTGTTTTCATTGTGTTTCCTTTCTAAGTATATGATTTTGGTTGTGTTGTTTTTCAACATGCAGAACAATTGGCAGCTTCTGTGAATGCAAACCTTAAGGAATGAATCAGGCTGTGGTTTTTCAGAGTTTTGTTTGCCCAGTCTTCTGTTCTTAGACAGTCTCCCAGGAAGCTCTTTTCAGTCTGCCATGAAAGGAAGGGCTTTGGGAAAACGCTGTGAGACTTGACCACCCACCTGCTGCTGGCAAGCTCTGTAAGGAAGTCAGCAGAGGAGGAAGACGTTACGCAGGTGACCGCCATGTCACGTCGTTGACAGGAATCAGTGTTTGCGAACTTTCGCCACAACTGAAATTACTCCTTTCCTCTTCACTGTGTCCTTGTACGCTGGATGGCTGTGCCTTGTGGGTCTTCCTGCAGAAATGATTATACCCTGGGAGGCATGGCCCAGACCTGCGTCACAGAGTCTGCTAGAGAACAAATGGGATGTTGGGTACAGTTGTTAAAGCTGATCCTCCCTCCCTCACAAGGAAAAGCTAGAATCAGAGAGTCTTACAAGTTCCAGCACTTTCCAACAGCATCATCCATCAACCCAGCTACCAGAAATAGCTTGGTGAAATGAAAACCTCATTTGCCAAGAAGTCAAAACTCTTGTTTTCTAGTTCCACCCTTTCCCCTGACTAGTTAAGAGATTTGGACCATATTCCCTCAACTTTCGAGGGTTGGATGGTACTTCAGCCAAAGGAGGGCCACATACAGGCTCTTCTGGCCTTCTAATTTAAGGACTCCATGATTCAGTCTATCAGATAAGGAGACCACATTGAGTGCAGTTGGGCCCATTAGAGAGTCTCCTTTTCTCACTGGCCACAGGTCACATCAGGGCATTATCAGCCTGGGAAGGCAGAAGCTCATTTTGACATCCCAGCATTCCCTTACATACACATTTTCTATGTGGGAAGAAAAATCCTTCTTTAAACAAGAAAGAGAATTGAGACGGTGCTCATTCAATTGCTCTTGGGTTTCTGCAGGGCCCAGTTTTGCCAAGTGAGAGTACCTCACTCATCTGAGAAGATGTAGGACTTGACTTCATCACTCTATAAAATCTTGGCTTGAGAGGCTCAGGGTCAGTGGGCTGCCAGCTAGCAGCTATTGCTCTGCATTGTAAATGCTGTTATAGGGCATGGGTCTTCGAAAGCAGGGGCTTCCCTTAGAAAGTTTGAATGATAATCATAGCTCATATATATTGAGCCTTTTCTATGTGACAGGTACTGGAACTAGGGACTGATATTACCCTCATCTGACTGATGTGGAGATGGTGACATGGAAATGTTTGGTTACTTACCTAGGTCCACACAGCTAGTTAGGGTCATTGGGATTTGACCACAGACAGTGTGGGGACATTACATCACCTCCCTCCTATGGAAGTGTTCCTGCGGGCTGAATATGACGTGGTTGGGGAGAAGAGAAAAGCGAGGAGAACGGAATCCACGGGGGAGTGTATCTGAAAACGTTCCTTTAATTTTGGATCTTTTCCTCCTTGTTGCCACTGTTCAGTCTCAGTTTCACGAACCTCTTCAAACCCCCATTCAGTGTTCTCTGAGAACTGGAACGCTGACAGTCGGGACCAAGAATGTTAAGTACAGAATTAAACATTCCCTTTGTCTTTTTGCCAAACTGATAAAAGGCGCCGTTGGCTTTCTCAGTGGGTACAGAGGAGGAGGAGGAGGCAAAAAGCCATTTCCTTGAACCAGGTGACCTCTTCAGCCGTGTCGCTATGGGCCGAGGAATGACTTACGTGCTCCTGGGTGGCTGGACGCCCTATTAAAGGGAGGAATTCCTGGGCTCCCCTGGCTTGGATTGCGGACTTGAGCACAATTGTTTGTGTATGGAAGATGATTGTATTCGTGGCTGTAATCTTCCTGCATAATTTGGAACAATTTAGCATGATCTTTTCTGTTGCCGGTGAAGCCCTGGCCATAGTCTAAAAAAATTAAAAGAAATGAAAAATCAGTTTGCCTTGCTGATGAATGTAACCTAAACTATCGGTTTTTTTTCCCAGATGAACTTGGGTTCACAGTATCCACCCTTATTGTTGAGGAGGGTGCCAGTCCAGTGTCCCTGAGCAGAGAGATCTGAGGCCTTGCAGTCTGAATAGGATTCCCAGCCCCATGATTCTTCTCCCTCGGAGGAGAGCAGTCTGCCCTCGGGGAAGCAACTGGAGGGCAACGTGAATTCTAACCCTGGACGGAAATCCCGAGTCAGGGAGAGAGCTGGGTGCCAGCAGCCAGGAAGGGCCACCGGAAGCGGAGAATTGAGGCAGACCTTACACCCTGTGGAAGGACGTCTGCCCTTCTAGCCTCCCGGAGAATTGCCCAGGGTTGCACTGAGCCCTGTCCCTCATCTAATGGGATGCCTTGCAGTACACTGGGGCCCTACATGCGAGTGACTAAGCCAGCTGGGTGCTTATCAAAAAGACAGACTGGCCCCGGCCCGTTGGCTTAGCGGTTAGAGCATCGGCCTGCGGACCAGAGCGTCCTGGGTTCGGTTCCCGCTAAGGGCACGTACCTCGGTTGCAGTTTGTCCCCGGCCCTGGTTGGGGTCATGTGGGTGGCAACCAGTCGATGTGTCTCTCTCGCGTCGATGTTTCTCTCTCTCTCTCTCCCTCCCACTCTATCTGAAGATAAATGCAAAAAATGTCCTCGGGTGAGGATATAAATAAATAAATAAACAAATAAATAAATAAATAAACAAACAAACAAACAAACAAACAGACTGAAAGGAACCTAAACCGTGGCGCAAACCTGTTGTCCACATGTGGCCTCATTTCCACTCGCAGTGGGAAGTGCTGTAGATTGTGTCAACTTGAGGACTTGTGCGAAAAACAGCACCACTCATCTCCATCAAGTGTGATTGTTTAATTCGGAACATAGGCTTTGTGTTGCCGTAAGACATAAAACACACACACACACACACACACACACACACACAAAGGATGGGGCAAAGTAGGTTGACAGTGTATGTATGGAAAATAATATAATAATCAATAATAATACAAAAATAAACTCTGTCTCCCATACTCACAATTGTGTGTGTTGTGTGTGTGTGTGTGTGTGTAACATCTTAAAGGAAATATGTGGATGTTTAAATCTTGGACTACACCGTATAATTCGGTTTTTTAAGGTGCTAGGCAGCCATTAGTACTCCAGCACAGCACGCAGGGAGCCGCTGGTACGTCACCTCTGGAATAAGTCTTCATCCCTCAATCAGCACAATGATATTTTCAGCATGTCCTATTTAGAGTATGAGTTCCATTTAAAATATCAGCCACTCTTTCTAAGATAACAAACATCACTTCTAATACTCGTAGAAGAAAAATATACTGTCATTGACATTTCAGATTTCATTTCTAAAAAAAAAAGTCAATGTATTATTAGATTACATATCACAAAGTAGTTTTATTGTACTGTTGCAAAAAAAGAGAAATGAAACCATTGCTATTATAATTTATTGCATCTTCAGAGTGAGCGTGGGAAGGCTAAGGAATTTGGCATTTTATTTTCATGTAATTTGTTTCAGTAAGCGTGTTTTAAATTGGGGTTTTTTCTAGTAGGTCATGGGTGCAAAGGTGTGTTGCTGGAAGCTTTTGAAAAACCTGGAGGACCAATCTGAGGTTAAACCATTTGCCCTAAAGGAAGTATCATCCCCCCAGAGCCCTTGAGCTAGAGGTATCAGGACCAGAGGAGACAGCAGGGCCAGAAATAAGGGATGAATGGGGATAGAATCAAATCCACCACTAGCGGTGATTCTCAAAAGATAGGCGGTCCTCAATCTAGCTTCGTCTTCAGCTGAAGAATAGCTCCCTAAAAATAAACTCTTGTAGTTCCTGGTATATGTGTTCATGGAAGGCAGGGCACAATTATGGGGAAGAAGACTCACCTAATATCACCCCTGATTGCAGTTGGCTTCTAATTAGCTGCTGCCTCGAGCTGTCCATCTTCTTGAGTGCTGTAGGCAACTTTTTGACATTTATTCATTATACATTCATTTATTTAATAAATATGTATTGATTACCTGCTCTATCCTGGCAGCTATTTGGGCAAAAAGAAGTTGGCAGTGAAGAGAGAAACATATAGAGTCCCAGTCCTGCACTTAGAAGTCGAAGTGAGAAATATACATTAATAACTAATTCCAGCCTGGCTGGTGTGGCTCAGTGGATTGAGCGTCGTCCCCTGGACTGAGAGGTCCCAGTTTGATTCCCCATCAGGGCACATGCCCGGGTTTCTAGCTTGATCCCCAGTAGGGGGCGTGCAGGAGGCAGCCGATGGATGTTTCTCTCTCACATTGATGTTTCTATCTCTCTCGCCCTTCCTCTATCTCTAAAAAAAAAAAAAAAAAAAAAAAATCAGTAAAAACATTTTTTTAAAAAAATAATTAATTCCAGGTAAAATAAGAGGCACACAGAGCCTCGAGGGCACGGAAGCTGTGTTAGGAGCTGCACATAGGAAGGAGAGGAGTGACCCACCCTTATGAGACCTTATAGAGCCAAAACCTACTCTGGAATAAATTTGCCTAACTCAGGCTGTGGGGGAAGAGTGAGGCTGAAGAAGCTCTGGCAGTGTGTGATGAAAGGAGCCCCGGAATCCTAGTCTCAGCACCCCCAGCAGTGTGCCCAGTTAAGCACACTTCCTCTCCCATTTGGTTCTCACCTTTTAGTGGTGGAGTTGGAGGGGTCATCCCTGGGGCCCCTGTCTGCTGAAAGGGCTACAGGTGCTGACTGTATATGTGCCCCGTAGCACGGAGGGTCAAAGGTTTGCTGGGATTCCTCACGTGGGGTGGCACTCCCTCTTTCTGGTCTGGGACCAGCGCAGTGAGGAGAGCCCTGCCTTGTAGTGCACCACAGGAGCCATCCAGAGGCCACTGTGCTCTTCCCATTGCTCAGGGGGAAACAGTGAGGATGTGAGTACACACATGCCAAGTGCAGGCTCCTCACCTCACAGTTCTTGCCTTGGTAAAGACTTGAACATCTCCTACGCCATGTCCTAGACGGATATTGACCCATGATCTGCTCGAACATTTCCAATGGAAGGGTCATCTGTTCTATTTTTTGATATGTGCAATTCTTAAAATACGGAAGAATCCATCTCCCCAAGTCCAAGTGCAAGGCAAGATAGGGTATTGTCCAAAGTGCATAAAATGCAATCCAATGTCCACCCTACCGAGCCTCCAGCCCCAAGGTGTTCTTGGGACCGTAAAATCAAGATAGAAACTCTGGTTACTCTAACACCTGATATTTCATTTACTTCTTCCCTCCCCACCCAAATCCTTGCATCTACCCCTTAGATGCAGTCACTACCTCATTCGCAGGACGCAGAGGCAGGTGGTCTACAGAAAAGTGACCCGTTTTGGAATCAAACCAGCCTGAATCTGAATCCCCTAGTCTGTTACTTAATAGCTATGACATTTTAGGAGGTTACTTTTCTTCTCTGGGTTTCTTAATCAGTAAAATGAGAGTGATGATAATGATTTCTCAGTGGTGTTGTAGAATTAAACGAGATCTGTATGTAAAATACCTGGTGCATAGTAGAATCTCAATGAATGGTAGTAGCTGTTACCTACTGCTGCTTAAAAAACTTAAATATAGTTACTTCAAAGGGAAAGTTTCCATGAAGTTCATCAGACTAAAGGAGGAAATATTGGGGTGTACTATATTGTAGAATGCCACCGCTGATCTCTTTGAAGTAAGTTTGGGACTGGGTGGGCCTGGAGGGAGGGCCTGAAGTCGGTGGTTCCTTACAGGCCTCTGGGACTCCTCCCATCCCCATGGACTTCCGGAACCGCCCCTAGATAATCACATCTACCTGCTCTCGGAGCCTTCGCCAGTACACTGACACTCCATCAGGGCCTTTTCCCTGCGTGGCCTGTGATACTTGAAGTCTGTAGTGAAGTCAACTTACTGTACAGCATGGGGTTTTACCTTATCATGAGTGCTTGTTTTCAGCCTGACCCCTGGATGCCCTGTTAGAGGATAGATCTCCTGATTTCACTTCCTTCTCAGAATTCTACTGCATAAACAAGCCTGAGCTCTAAGATATAAATAATTCTAACGCTAATACCAAACAGACTTAGCCACAGTATTACTGCTATACCCTGGGAATAGGGAGGGTGAAAGTGTAGGGAATTAAAAGGGCCTAGGAGGGTGGGGCAGATGTCAGAATGTCTATGGAGAGTCTGGGGAATTAACTGAAAGAATTTTTGTGCAAACAGTATGGAAAATTCCTTCATGGCCCTTTATATAATAGAAGCTATTTCTAAGTGTTTCTCCCACCCACCTTGGGACACACACAGGCATAAAATGACAAAGAAGCTCAAGTTCTAATACTAAGCCACAGTTGAATGCCATTTGGATGAGAAGTTGGTGACATTTTGTTTTAAAAAGAAGGTAGATGCCTAGGAAAGTCCCAATTGGACAGGAAACACAAATAATACAGAAGGCCCCTCTGTGGCCAGAGAGCTGTGGGGACATTCAAATGACCTAACAGACAATCTCTCTACTTTTAAGAAACCTAAACTTTACGCCTCAGTCCAAGGAGTCAAGAGTTTGTTTGGAAGGACCAGCCTGAGCAAACACTCATTAAAAATAATGTATGCAAATGGCTGATAAACATGAAATCAAGTATGTACCAATGAGTTCTATGGAAATTCTCTGAGGCCACTGAGATGATCGGGGTGAGGAACAGATCTGGGGGAATCAGAGTGAGTTCCCCGTGTCAAAGGGAAAAGGCAAACTCGGAGAAATGGCGTGATAGTCCAGGCTGGGGAATGGCCAGCGTGCAAGCTAAAAGCTGGACACCAAGGGAACCTCAGTGAAAGAAGAGGAGAATTGTGGGAGAGGAAGGATCCAGGGAGAATATTAAAAGAGGATTTATGTGGGAGTGAGAGAAACAGGTGGCCTTAGGGACCCCTTGAGTGACTTCAAGAAATAGAGGATCGTGGATGCTTAAAGGAAATTATTTTTGTATGAGGAGCAAGCTAGAGTCAGAGATTTCATTCAGGGGACCGTGTGAGAGGTCTTCCCTTTGCAAAAGCCAGCAGTAAGCCAGTCTGCCTCTCTGAGGTGCTTCCGTAAAAATGCCCACCTTTCTGGTAGCAAACCAAGACCCAGACTCCAGAGACCAACTGAGGGCCATCTGATTGACTATTAAACTCCAAGTATCAGCAAAGTGATATCTTCCCTCAGAACACACCATATATATATATATATATATATATATATATATATATATATATATATATATATATATATATATACCTCCATTTGCTAAACAAATGACATCATTAGCATCTTTTTTTCATTCTCTTTAAAGACAAGTAACAACATCTCCTGAGCTAGGTAAGTAAGAATCAGAAACTATTTATTATTGCAACGTGTCAAAAAATGTAGTTTAAATCAGAGGCAACTAGTTTATTAATTTGACTGAATTTTCTCTTGGGGTGTTTTCCGTTTCGGGAAGTGATTTTAGCTGAGCCCTAACTCCCCGGAGAGCTTGGCACTACCGGGAGTTTCAAGTCGAGGAAGTGCTACTTCGGCTGTTATTTCAAGGCTTGCTCACTCTTTGCAGAAGCACCCTCTTCAACTCATCAGTTATTGATCAAGACACTGGTGGAGGCTTCTGTCTCCGGAGAGGATGTGCAACAATGGGAAGCTGAATTCTGGCCACGGCATGTTCCCAGTTGACACGGAGCAGTACTTAAGGAGAGGACAGACACTCTCTCAGGACTCCCAGCTTAACATCTCATGATACAAGAACTGTAGACTGTGGCATGCCTCCTATCGATTTCATAGATAGGGACTACCAAATAGATCATTCAAGCCCCTGACCCCTTCTCACCACACCAACCCCCAAAATACCATCCACAAGCCCACGTTTCAGAGGGCAATGGGCACGAGCTTAGTCAACCAAACTTATAAGGACAATGAGAACCACAGCCATAGCCCCATGTCTGATGTGCTCTTTGAGGGCCCTGTGTCTGTCAAGCAACAAACATCCAAGTTCCATCCCCGGTATCCAAGTTTGCCTTCTGAAGAGACCACCAGCCTAAAAGGTAGGAAATGTGGGTTCTTTCATTGGTACCCTCATTAAAGCACCTGCCACATGGCCCCAGCTGGGGTAAGGGCAAAGCATGCAGTCCAATGGTTCTGTCCTGCTGTTCACCAGTATCGAACTTGAGTGATTCTTCTTTTCGATGAGTTGATTAGGTGCTTTGAGGACACGCAGACCTAGCCTAAGTTACCAGGCATGTACCCTTTTTACCACCCTTCCTATAGCTCTGTTTCCTCATCGGAGACATGTGGGTGGTGCCTGATGAACCTCCGTCAGACCGCACCTCCCTTCCACCCGGGACACAAGGAGGATTAATTAGATAGTATCTGTAAAATACTCTGTGCTCCTTGGAGAAAGATTCCACCTAAAAGCAAAGTAGTATTACTTCTAAGAGGGATGATACTTATTAGCTCCTTGTAGGATCATTAAGCAAATAGATTATACTTCGCTTTCGAGAAATTATCTCCCAGTGTTCTAATTCTTACAGTCTATAGAACAGAATGTGCACTCTTGGTTGGTGAAAGAGAATAGAACGGGGTGGATTTAAAATCATAACTCCAGAAACTTGTTTTCAGAAATCAGTTACCAAGAAGAAAAAAAAAATCGACACGGCTGTCATCTTCCCTCTGATGTTATGAAATGCCCTGTCTCCTCTCTAATAATCACATGGTGAAGACGGCGCTCCATGTCTAAGTTTGATCATTTTGATCCTATTATTGTTGGATCCTTTGATTAAATCACATCATAGTTTGGTAGTTGCTCGGAAATCACAGGGTCACCATTGCACACATATTTGTGGTGATAGTTGACAAACTGATAATGTAAGTTATGAGTGGAAAATTTTAAATCCAAACTCCAGTGTGCAGAAATTTCAGGAAAACTCAAACCCATATTCGTTTTATATTCACCTCATTTTCCAGATCGTGTCAACATTCCTCATAGAGTACGAGCCGTGTTCAGATAGGAGACCAGTTGCACACGACCTGTTTCGAACCACTGACTACAGTGAGGTGCAGACTGCCCAGGCCTCCTCGCTGTGCCGGTGGGAAGTGCTTTCTTTTCCTGGCACGCAAGTCCCACCGTGAGAAGGAGAATCTTGCTGGGGGGAACAAAACGAAACACAATGCGAAAACAAAAGCCTTGAGACCTTAAAGCGGGTGGCTGAGTGAGTCTCAGAGCAGCCCCAGCACTCCTGTCTGTGGAACCCCTGCAGGCACACGGAGAGCACTGCCACTCCCACCATCACGCGAGGACGCTCACGCGAATCCGTTAACGTGTGCACCTCATTCACAGGCGGACGTGATGTAGGTCAGCGAGGAGAGCGAGGTGGCGTCGTGATGCTCCTTGCTCAGTCACTGCCCCGAGGACGAGTCAGGGTGTCCGGGGTGGAAGGCTTGAAGCCCACGTTGTAAGAGGCCACAATGTAACCACGCTAAGAACCGAGTCAGTAGCTAGCAAGGCCCGATGTCAGTGTTTCTAACGCAGCGCTCTGTGACTTAGCGCCCATCTGCCCTAGATCATGCAGGCGAAGGACCCACGACTTCGGTTTTATCTGCTCCTTCTTCCCATTGCATGCTTGGCCATCTTTTTCAAACTTGTATCTTTTCCACGAAGAAAGTTAATGCTTCTCCGAGGGGTTTAAAGCAAAAACAAAACAACAACAACAAAAAACAAACAATGGATAGATAGTAGGAGCAGAGAGAAAGGAGATGATAGAAAACTTGGCTCAGGAGAGCCCTCTCTGGTGGTGGTTTTTATTTTTTGCATCTCAGGCTCCTCAGCCCCACCCTCTGAGAGTGTGCCTGCAGCAGCTTGGGGACCCACCCAGCCAGCATGACAGCAGGGCTGTGGGTTGTGTTTGCTCTTCGGATGGGTGTGACGAAAAGAGGGGACAACTCCCTTCTTTCCTCTTAACCATACGTTGATATAGCCCCTCCCACAACTCACCTCCGACCCGAAACCATGAAAAAGCACCAGAAAAGAGCCAAAATGTAAACACTGAAAAAAGACAACAGGCTTAATGTTGTACTTTATCTGTTCAAGTCCGGCGTCGCCCATCTTGGTCACAGCTGTGTTGCCTAAAGTCAGAGGTCACATTCCTTGAGGACAGCAAGGGCTTTTTAAGCACATTCATTAGAACTGATGTTTTTAAAAAGCGCTTCTATTAGATGATCAAAATCAAATTCATTTTCATGTCCCCACTCGAAAGGTAAAACAATACTCCTAAAAAACTTTGGGGAAGATATAAAAGCAGAAAGGAGGGAAAATAGTAGATACTATAACAGTTAAAATGTTGATGTATTCCCTTCCAGACCTTCTTCCTTCCTTCTTTTCGTTTTCCTCCCCACCCCCTTTCTTTTAAGTGCTCAAATGTTTCCTAAATCCCAAGTACTATTTTTTCCAGGCTCAAATTTGTGGTATTTGGAAATTTACTGCTTTAATCCAAGCACAGGGATGGGTAAGGATGCACCTTAGATGATCCCGCGGCCCGTCCCCAGGACCCTCCCCATTCACACTGACCGGCCAGGATGTGTGATGGGAGCTGGCGTCTTCTCAGCCCCTGAAGCAACTGGAAAAATTGTTAGGGTGGCATCCACCATCAACCTAATTGCCTTTAAGCAGATTAAGCCTCCTACTTCCAGTTGTAAAACCTGCTTGTGACTGTCCCCATCTCCCCCCCACCCCAAGTCCACTGTTGATTGATTGCACATTTACAAGCTTCAAAACAGAGGGGTGAGCACTCGGGCCCCGCTGGTGTTCCCCGTACTGTTCTGTGTCACGGAGGGACATGGAGCCTGGTGGGGATGGGGCCAGCAGGGCCACTAGCTCTCAGATGCATGTCCCTGGAACACATCTTAGTGCTGTATTTATCAATAGACTCGAGGCCGCAGAGAACTTTCCAAGGTGGAAACCTAACATTGCCTCCGTGGATGTGAAGGGTAGAAGTCCTTAACCCTGCGACTTAATGAGGAAAAAAAATTAAGTGCTTCTTTAAGCAGCTTAGATTTATCTTATCAATGTAAAGGATGGGGTTTTTGTGTGTTCTTTAGAAAAGAGATCGCGCGTGCGCGCGAGCGTGTGTGTGCGCGTGCGCGCGCGTTAATCTAAAGCATCGTCTCCTTGCTTCATTATGTCACCATCCACACTGTTCCTTTATGATAGACAGGGTTCATCTATTCCCCTGCTCTAAACTTAATTACTTTGCAATTAATTCTTTGTTGAAAATAGCAAGGCTCCTAAACTCAGAACATCTCATTGTGAGAAAGGCTGTTTATGGATAGAGGTCAAGAGGACGTATTGGAATATTCCACAGACTGCCACAGACATCGTGAATGAACACGGCAAGAGAGAAAAGGCCCCTTTCCCAACCAGGTGGCTGCAGAAGGTGAGGGCTTCCTCCCCAAAAATACTGAGCTAAGAATGTTGAACATGGCACCATAGAAAAACCTCATTCCAAGCAACTTAAGAAGCTGGCCGTATTTAGGACCTGCTTTACCCTAAATGAGAAAACTGAACCTCCAATTACAAGGTGCTCTGTGAGACCCTGAGTCAGTGATACCAGCTCACCGCCTTGTGAAACTTGTCCTAACGTCTGCAGTCCCCTCTCATCTTTGGTGCTGCTTCTCCAAGCCTCTTCAGGAACTCAGCACATGCAGCCGTGTGCTGTGGTACTTCCAGGGGGATAAGGTGCTCGCCTAGGTCTGCAGGTTCCTTGGGGGCACTCCGTGTTTGTTCATGCAGAAAATATTCAGGAGAGCTTTTCCAAGGAGCCTTAATGTGCCAGGCACAGTGGCACGGGTTCCAGATCCAGAAAAAAGATTGTCCCCTGTACTTCATTGGAAGGAGTGATGTTTTATATCCTTGGGAGGGAGGATGTTGGGGGATAAAGTGTGTATGGGAGTTGTGTATAGACAGGTAAACAAAGATAACACAGTATGATAGCTGTAAGAATGGTAAGCAAGGAAAAGACAACCTTTGGGGGAATTTGGAAAAGGCACCCCTTCCTAGGGGTGGATACAAACCGGTACCTGAGCTTGTGAATGAAATGTATCCCTGCCCATCCCTCCCCCAGGGCCTCGGAGCAGTGAGCAAGCAGACCGCAGACCACAGCAGGCCAGAGGAAGGGTGCAGAGGGGCCTGACAACCCGCACAGCCTGGGTGTGATGACGAAGTGCAGCCTGCACTGAGTCTTGAAGGATAAATGTGAGGGTGGGGGAGGAAGAGCATTCCTGGCAGAGAAAATGGAAGACCAAAAAGCTCAGAGGCCTTTAAGAACATGGAACAGCCCAGGCCTGTTTGGCTCAGCGGTTAGAGCGTTGGCCCGCAGACCAATGAGTCGCAGGTTCAATTCCGGTCAAGGGCACGTACCTCGGTTGCGGTTTGTCCCCGGCCCTGGTGGGGTTGTGCGGGAGGCAGCCAGTCGATGTGTCTCTACACATCAATGTTTCTCTCTGACTCTCTCTCCCTCCCTCCCACTCTATCTGATGATAAGTGGAAAAATATCCTCGGGTGAGGAATAAAAAAAAAGTAGAAGAAAAAAAAAAAGAACATGGAACATTTGGGAAGCTGTACAGGCTAAGAAACCAGTTGCCTTTCTTCAGCATTATATGGGGAAAACGTTTACTGCTGGTGAAATACATCAGCGAAAAGATTCCTGGATTTTTTTCTTATTTTGTGTACTGGGCTGTTCTTTTCCCCTCACAAAGTAGGGGATGGCTGTAGATTATCTTGAGTTCCCACATCTTTAAGGAGTGGGTTGAAAGCATGCCTGTTTTCTATGAGTGGAAAGAAAGATCTCCCTTCCGCCTCAACACATTGGCTCTGCTTCCTCCTGTTTCTGTAAAGCTAAAGATCCCAGGGATTGGGGCTATGGTCAAACAGGATCGAGGGCAACCACCCCGCTCCCCTTCTCCGACGGTCAGCTGTACCTTCTCTTAAGGAACACATTGCCGCCAAAAATTGTGTTCTGCAATACCTCCTTACTGGCATTTGTCCTGGCAAAGGGGAGTAAGAAAAGGAGAGGTTGTTATACTATAGACACTTTGAAAAGAGTGAGAAATTGTTACTCAAATCCCATCCGATGGCCACTGTACATTGTTCTTCCCACGCACTAGTTTTTTCATAAAACATGTGCTTCCCCAGCCCCTGCCTCCTGCCCCTCGCCCCCTGTGTCCCCATAGCTGGGCAGGGTCGCCCACTCTGCAAGGCCCTTGCTGTCTGTTTGACCTCCCCGGCTTTCCTCCTGGACAAAAAGCAGACCAGCTCGTGGAATAGCATCAGAGGTGTCACACCATGTCCTGTGCCTGTGCTTTGTGTGAGATCAGTGAATGGAGCCCTTCTTTCTTCTGGAGTATAATTCTAACCTAAACAAACTTGGGTCAACAGCACACAGGGCCTTTTTCATAGAGCCCACTTGATTTGAAAAACTACTGGGAAATATTAAAATATTACCCATAATTTTCATTGCAAGCAAATATTAAATATGCTAAGGATAAAAGTGAACCTTTCTATGTATTTTGCCAGTGATCTGTTATAGAGGGTAATACGCATTGGTACTATATCCCATGTTTCTCTTGTTATAATTCCTATTTTACCAAGAAATCAAGAAACATGCTCAGGTTTACTCAGTGAAAACAAATTTAGGAAATGGATGCTCCAGGTCTTAGTGTTGGCCTCATTTTCTTAAGAAGGGGTGAGTTGACTCAAATTCTACACATAAAGTGTGGGGCTAGAATTTGGCTGCAAGCCCTTGGATATTCCTGATTTTTTCTGACATGATAGGCACAGTGACATACCTCATTTGAGAGGAGAACAAAGAAAGACATAAGACAGTTCTGTTGTTTGGACTCAGATTTTTAAGAAATGGAGTAGAGACCTGGCCAGTTTGGCTCAGCGGTTAGAGCATCGGCCCGCGGACCAGAGAGTCCCGGGTTCGGTTCCCGCTAAGGGCACGTACCTTGGTTGCAGTTTGTCCCCGGCCCTGGTTGGGGTTGTGTGGGTGGCAACCAGTCGATGTGTCTCTCTCACATCGATGTTTCTCTCTCTCTGTTCCTCCCTCTCTCCCTCACACTCTATCTGAAAATAAATGCAAAAATGTCCTCAAGTGAGAATTTAAAAAAAAAAAAGAAGTGGAGTGGAGCCCTGGCCAGTTTGGCTCAGTGATAGAGTGTCGGCCCGTGGACCAATGAGTCTCGGGTTCGATTCCAGTCAAGGGCACATACCTCAGTTACGGTTCGTCCCTGGCCCTCATCGGGGTTGTGCGGGAGGCAGCCAGTCGATATGTCCCTCTCACGTCACTGTTTCTCTCTCTCTCACTCTCTCTCTCTCTCTCTCTCTCTCTCTCTCTCTCTCTTTCTCTCCCTTTCTCTCCCTCCCACTCTATCTGAAGATAAATAGAAAAATATCCTCGGGTGAGGATTAAAAAAAAAAAAAAAAGATTTGGAGTGGAATAAGTTATCTACAAGCAAACCTTAAGAAAGAAAAAGAGAACAGTATATATAGATAAATTCCATTTCAATTTTTATACTAAATATGAAGAATAAAATGATAAAAATATTTTTTAAATATAGGTAGATATGTTTTGGAACGAAGTCTTTGTAGGCGTACGAACAAAGGCAGAAGCATACGTCGAAGACTAGATTAGTTTGGATCCTACCTTCTTAAGTAAAATAATTTTTTTATTTGTGTATATGGAAAAAAAAAACTAAACAAAATTTAGAAGGAAAAAAAAGCAACATATGATTAATTTTACAGAATTATTATAAATTGGCAAGTGAAAGTCTAATAACATAATACAAAAATGAGCAGAGATTGTGAATAGGCAATTAACCAAAGAGGAAATACAAAAGTCAGCAAGCAGAACAGTCTCATAAGTAAACGAAGAAATATAAATTAAAAGGAGATTCCTTGTTAGTGAATTCAGGCTCAGGATTTGCTTTTCCTGGTGATGTTTAGTGTTGTGAGGGTGCAGAGTAATCCAAGAACTATAAACTGACCAACACTTCACAGGGAGCACTTCAGTGGATTATATTCAATTCTTTTAAAAAGCGATACTTTCAAGAATGGAATATTTTTAAAGTGTAAATGCCAACAAAGATGTATGTAACAAGGATATTTATGGTAGAACCTTTTTTAATAAAACCAAAAGAAAAATGGAACTACCATAAAGGGCTATGATGATCAATAAGTGGTGGAATCCATGGGAATTTTTAATTCTCTAATTAATTTTTAAATTTTGTATAGCTGTTCTATGTTAAATAGGTATTACTTTCATTTTTTAAAATCATAAGTGTATCTTTAAAAAGATGCTGGGATGCTTTCGCCGTGGCACGTCGAATGGGCAGGCAGTGGACGTGGTCGGCCTCTGGGGAGAGGAATGTTTTATCACTGACGTTGCTTAGAATCGTCAACCCACGGTCACAGTCAAAACCAAACCAGCGGTTAATCGGGCTTTGTACTGTTTTTAAATGATGATTATTTAAGTTATTCAAACCATTGCACGCCCGGCAACAGCTCCCACAGCACTCTCCCCCCTCGCTGCATGACGGTGTCTGCTGACGCTGCTATAAAGAGAGGAGAAGGGCTCACACCTCAATCCCAGCGTCGAGTCTGTAAAAATCACTTTAGATAGGTACTGCCATGCCGGTTTCCACAACGAAAGGCATCGTCATTGCAGGACTGCAGAGGCTGCGGCACTTTCCCCACTTACCCGGCGATCCCACCTCAGGAGTGGAGCGCGTCATTTCCACTTGGAAGGCTTTTGTTCCGCGTGCGTGGGGAGCCTCGTGTGTCCCATCACACAGGGACTTCACAAGTGCGCGCTGTGGGCTGACGGAGAGACGGAGCTCTGCGACTCCGTCCCCGAGGAACCGTGAATGAGATACCATATAATATGAATGGCTATCCCCCCAGGCGCCCTGTAAATTTATTATAAAACACTGGATTTTGCAATAACAAAATAGCTTATGAAATTGGAGGAAAGTGTAAAAATGAGAAATTTATGTCTCTTCGGGGTCACCCTGGACCACAGATTCTACTGAGTAACAGGCCTGATTTCAGTAACACAAGAGCAGACCTTATTTTGTTCAGAACGGGCAGAAATACGGCAGTGTGAGCAGGTCTGAAGTTTCCAGTGTTTGGGAGCAGAAAGTCGACGTAAGTCGACCCACTTTTCTGGAAGGAAGTAGCAAATGTGGACAACTCTGCAGTCTGAGGCGATAGGAACAGCTGGTTAAACGATGCTGTTTGTTGAACATCCAAAAGATCCTCAGGGAGGCGCTGTTTGGGGCTGCACTAGAAGGTTGAGATAGGGGAGGCTTCACTTGGGCGGTGGTGTACGATGTAGTATCTAACTTAGGCTTGTGGTTTTTGAAAAAACAATGTGTTAGGGTTTATGTAGCTCTTTAGCTGTTTATTGTTCCAACTGATTTGGCATCTAATCGTCTTTTAAGGAATTCATAAGTAGAGGTGAAATTTGCAATATGGTCATTACTCAAAATCCTAAAAACCCAATTCATACCAGTTGGAGTTGCCGTTAGTTCATTAGAGCTGAGAAACCTCCGCTCCTGTTTCCTGGGCCCCCCAGTCAAGAGTGAGGGCAGAGCATAAACCCCCTTCAGAAATCAGGCCCTCATTGCCTCCCTGTTAAATAACACCCCTGGAGAACCCCAGGAGGCAGTTTTTCTGTTCCAGTCGCCCGCCCGACATGCAGGTTCTGTTTACTGTCCTGTAAGTTTAATGAGACTGGCTCCCGTTCATTAGGCTGATTGGA
The DNA here is from genome assembly GCA_030848825.1 of Tadarida brasiliensis. Classification (NCBI taxonomy): domain Eukaryota; kingdom Metazoa; phylum Chordata; class Mammalia; order Chiroptera; family Molossidae; genus Tadarida; species Tadarida brasiliensis. The sequence continues at coordinate 192,928,220 of CM061257.1, read as the reverse complement.
GAAATGAACAGAAGACTCACGACTGTGTCCTTGGAGAATGCAAGCGCCTCCCGGGCTGTACCCATTTTAGGAAAACCAGGTCTTCACCTTTGCTCTTGCCCCCCCTCAACATTTTCTTCTGCAGTGGAAATCCTGCGTTTAGTCCTCTTGGAACCACTGTCTGCTCCATTCCTGATTGCAGGTGCTGTTCCTAGAATTTGGCTCTGCAAACGTTATACGGTGCGTGGGTCAAAGGTGGCACTCGAGGTCGCACCAAGCCAGGACTTTATGAAGCTGGGAGACAGTGCAGGCACCCCCACCTACTTCAGATGGATGTGGCCAGGCCGTGGGCTGGGTGAAGAGGACAGGGACATTGAAGGGTAGGAAGTCAGAGGCATGCGGGCCTCCTGTACGTTCCCTTCTGGAATCAGGGAGTTGTTATATAACCCACGCCAGCAGCTTGAGGGCGTTGGGCTAATAGCTAACTTAATTTTTCTGGAATGTCCTTTTTCTCTGTAAGTCACTCTGAGCGGAAAGAAAGTGGAACTCTCCTCAATGAATCAAATGTCGGGAGGGGCCAGCTGGGAGGCCCGGCTCCCCCCGGACCCTGTACATATTACTGCAGTCCGCGGCGGCACCTCGAGTGCAGGTGAAATGAATTGTTCCCATTAGCGAGCTGATAGGACAACTCCTTCAGATGAAGGAGACTGTGTACTCTGAATGTCACCGTGAGGAAAAGGCAGCCCTCACAGGGAAGTTGACAGTGCACTCGTGGCAGTACTTTACTGTCACTGTTACAACTAGATAAAATGATGACTTACAGGGAGACTCAGAGTTTCAGCATAATATATAATAATAATAATAAGACATCTGCCAGCCCTGCCGGTGTGGCTCAGTGGTTGAGTGTCGACCCATGCACCAAGAGGTCACTGGTTCGATTCCTGGTCAGGGCACATGCCCAGGTTGTGGGCCCGATCCCCAGTGTGGGGCATGCAGGAGGCGGCCAATCAATGTTCTCTCTCATCGATGTTTCTATCTCTCTCTCCCTCTCCCTTCCCTTCTCTCTAAAATCAATAAAGACAAAAAAAATTAAAAAAATAAATAAAAAGGCATCTGCCAGCTTAGAGCGGTGTCGGAGTTCTCCGCAGCACGCGGCCTGTCTGACGCCCGGTGGTCGCAGGAGCAGCCCTGGTGCCAGACTCCGAGGCTGATTCACTGACACCAACGCTCCTGACTCAGTTGCATTCGTTCTGATTAGTCACTTCAGTCGCTGGAACTAAAATCCTGAAAGTGCCCTTGCTTCATCTGTGTACTTTTTATAGCCACGTTTAAAGCAGCCTTCAGTAAGGGACACCGAGTATGACTGTTGGGGGAAAAACACTAAAAACCAGGAGGACACTGAGTGGGCTGAAAGCTTCCTGATGTCTGAGTTCAAAGCCATCCAACCTTTACCGTATTGGCATCAGGGGGATGACTGGTTTTCTTTGTTTTGTTGCCTTGGAAACTGAGGCACAGGTTTCATTTGTGCAAATGAAGAGTAACAGAATTAATTGTCTTCATCATATAGAAGTGGTAGGGATTATTTGGACTGTTTAGATCGTGTACAAGGATCTTTTAAAATGCAAATAAAAAATCAAGATATTTGTAGGGGAAATATATAAGCAGGAAGAGATCCCCGTCACATACATTCCTTCATGGACATGGCCACCTGAAAAATGTCAACAGGGCCTCCAGTGACCAAGGATGAAGAGGGACTAGGCAAAGGGGTGGGCTAAATTAACATAGCCTGCATATTTACTGTGCCCCCAAAACACATTTTGCTCTTGAAGCTCGTGGATATCAAGAGCAGTATTTGGGCTTCACTGGGGAGAAGTGACTTCTAGGAACGTCAGTGGGGCTGGTGCAAAATAGGTCACCTGTTGAGGCTTCAGCTGGTACTCATCCTGGAGGCTCAGCACCATGAGAACAGGGACTACTGCTCTCTTCTTGGCTGTTGTATCACCATCATCTAACACAGTGCCTGGCTACGGAGGCAGGGAGAGAATCATGCAGCCAGCAAGGGGCAGCAGATATGACAAGTCTGGATTTTTATACATGAACAAACTCCACTTTGAGCTGAAAGACCAGATTGTTCATACATTGTTTATTAATAAGATGTTCGAATAGTTTCAAGCTTTCCTTTAGTTCTGGGCTCAAGTTAGTGACAGCTCTGAAATTAGAGGTAACTAAAGCTGCCTCACTGGATGGGGTTGATTTCCAAATTCCTAAAGGTGTGGAGAGTGCTGTTTTTACGTTGTGTGGGTGAAAGGGCAGAGACTGGAGCATGTGGCTGTGTGTGGCAGAGCTGATCCACTGTTTTGGACAACACCATAGGGGTCCAGTCTCTTACCCTGAGAGCTAGGAGTGTCCTCAAGGCTGGGACAAGTCCCCTCCAGCATCCTGCTTGCAAGGGGGTAGAACAGAAGTGCACCATCTAAACTGCACAAAGTGAGGAAGGACAGCCAGAATGTAAAGCTAGGGGAGCCTATTAGTGAAAAAGTTGAAGCTGGTGGAAGGGAGGGGAGATCACAGGGTCTTTGAGCCAAGATACAGTTGTTCGTCTGGTGGTTTTTGCTCGATGCCTTTGGCTCTTGGTGTGGGCTTGGAGGAGCTCTTACAGGATTCTGCCAGAGGAGGAAGTAACTGCAAGGACCACGGAAAATGCCACTGACTGAACTCTGGCCCCAGCTCTGCCACGTGGGGGCCAGATGACCTTGAACATGCCCCTCCATCTTTCTGACACTCAGTCTCCTCACTGAAAAATAGCTTAACAATATCTTCACTATCTACTTCATAGGGGGAGATGAGGAAATCTGAAGTTGGGGTGAAAATATGCTGTCAACTGTGCAACAATGAATACGTTGTTACAATGGTTAACTACAAGTTGCCCTTGAATAGTCTTCAAGTGATTAAAAATGGAGGACACACACACACACACACACACACCAGAAAAAAAAAAAAAAAAACCTGATGGGGAAATGCTACATCTTGTTTGAATGAGGATCAGATTGCTCTTCTGAATGATGAATTGAAATTACCTGTAAAGGGGCTGAACTGCCATCTGCCTTAAAATAACCACTTAAGAGAGTCGCCAGGATTTCTCCGGTTCCTGTTTGGGATCATTAACCAAGGGACGTCTGATCCTGTTTAGGTTTCTGTATAGTCGAAGTGGCCTGCTTTTAAGAGTGGCTGCTATTCTGTGCCACTGATGGGACTTTTATCCGGCCAACAAAACACGGGCTGCTGAGAACAAAGAGAACGGAGCAAAAGATTATCCAAGAGGGCAGACCCATTAAAACGATAGTGAAAAAGATGGCAGAGGACCAGGGGAGGGGAAGGTGGGATTCAGAGTCAGGTCCGATTTATTTTCTCTGCGTGCTTCCTTCACGTGGCCAAATTCCAGTAAACCCTCATCAACCAATGAGGTCTGTTCCGAAAATGTATCATAGCTGCCAAAATCATGATTGGAAAGATTAAAACATTCAAAACAACAATGCGAGGAGGAGGAATAACAGGTATTAAATATTTCTTTCCATAAATAAAATAAGATGGGTGGCCAAATACACATATTCTGAGAGTGTCTGCTCCCCAAAGCATTCAAACCTACTCTGTTGAGTGACATTTTCTCCAGCAGGAAGTACCACTGCTGTGCATCCGCCCACGTGGTCGATCACTCACACACTTCACGCGAGGGAGGCGGAGCCTCTTTTTTAAAAAAGTTTTCCAGCCAGGAAGGACTATTTATTGTGAAAATGTCAAACATACACACAAAGAGGGGCAGCAACGCAGTGAATTCCCGTATACCCAACAGCCAGATTGAATGCTGTTCAAGATTTTGCCACACTGGCTTCCTCTGTCATTTCGTTTCTTTGCAGAAGCACTTTAAAGCACATTTCAGAGGTGGTATCATGGCATCCCGGCTTGTTTCATACTTCGGGACGCAGTCGGTGCCTGCTGCACTCATGTTCTCCCTTGTTTTCTTTTCAAGGCCATTCAGAGGTTTTGTAATTGTTATTTTGTTTTGTTTTCTGGACTCACTGTGTGGCACAAACTCATTTTTCCTTTTTGTTTTACTCCCGTAGACATGACCTGGACCATATGGTCCAGAAGAGTATGAATCAAGAAATGATGCTACATATTCTATTTAAGAAAGATGACCCCAAACTCACATATCAAATGATAATAATAGTAATAATAATAACAATAATTGTCATCATCATCGTCACCATCCAAGGATTTAAAATCTGGGGTATACAAATAGCAAACAGAGCTATCTTTCAAAAATAAAAAATAAAAACTAAGTTTGACTTTTGGTCCCAGGATAATTCAGTGCAATGACATACTGACTTTTATTTTTAAGTCACTTTAAATAGGGGGGAGATTGCTAAACACAAGTTAACTTCTAAACTGTTATAGCTAAGAGCCCCGAGTACTGAAATCATTGTTTTCAAAACTGCTTTCTCGGTCTCAGAAATGGGAGAGTTAAACTATTCTGAATCGCCGGGTACGAGAAGTACAAGCTCTTCTTCTTGCTAGAGCATATGGTTAAGAGGGAATTTTTCTGTAGGTTCTTTATTATGCCAGAGCCAATGTGAGATTAGCTTTACAAGTTGGGTTATAACCTTTACAGCTTCTGTGTCGGGGCTCCGTTAACAAGATCATAAAGATCTTTCTAACAGATGAGGCCTCTGTGCCCTGTGTTCAGCTCTGGTAACGACCAAATTGATTTTATCAGAAGTGTTTAAAAGTGCCATTTTAACTTTTCTATTGATTGCCTGATCTCTGGGTCCTGGGGTTGGTGTGTGTTCTCTCCCCTCGCACTTTTACAGGTAGCCTTCCTTTTACATGTTTCTCTTCACCTGTGTGACCCTTACCTTCTGTGCCCCCAGACCATCTCACTGAGCACCGGCCTCACCAGCTGCATTCCCCGGGTGTTCTCTTCTCTGTACATTGCTAGAGGACGCTGAGGTCACAGTCGGTAAACTAAATGTGTGGCTTTTGAGAGCCATTCATTCATTTGACAAATTTTCTTGAGCTCCTACTATGTGCCAGGTACCATTCTAAGTACTAAAAATAGTGATAACCCAGGAACATGAAGTCCCTACCTTTAAGAGGTGACATTGCTGGAAAAACATGTAGCAATTCTACTTAATAGAATGTCACAAGGAGAGAAGTACAGTTGAGAGAAGTAAAGCCAAGTAGAGAATGGGGCAGGGAGCACAATTCTGGATAAGCTAATCCGGGATCATTCTGGGAGGCTCGGCCTTTGAGCAGAGATCTGAATGGAATATTGGTGCACATTCTTTTAGTCTTTTTTCTATCCGTGTTTGTTTAACTTTTTTTCTTGTTTTGACAGAAGTAGAATCCCACTATGCCTTGGGGCTTTGAATGTGTTTTCCTCTTAAGACAGCTAGAACATCTTTGTATGCAGTGAAGTTTTCATTCATTTCAGGATGGTAGAGTATTCTATTATGTAGACATACCATGGTGTACTTAACTCCTCCTACACTGTGGACATCTGGGTCATTCCTCCGCACCAGTTTGCTGATAGAAGCCATGCTATGATGGAAACCTTTCTGAGTACATCTGTAATTATTTTCTAAAGCCTACATTTCTGGTGGTCAAATTGAAGAAGAAAGGATATTTTCATGAATCTCAGAGGGAAGGGGGTCAGGAGGGGGGTGACAGGAAGAGATTAACCAAAGAACTTATATGCCTATAGACATTGCCCATGGACATAGACAATAGTGTGGGGAGGAAGGGGAACCGGGGGGGGGTAATGGGGGAAAAGAAGGGGGGACATCTGTAATACTCTCAACAATAAAAAAAAGTGAAGGAACTCTATTATATTTTACAATTTCATGTCAACCTACGATTATCTCAATAAAAATTTCAATTAAAGATAAAAAAATAGCCCTGGCCAATTTGCTCAGCGGTTAGAACATCGGCCCGCCAACCAGAGAGGCCCGGGTTTGGTTCCCGCTAAGGCACGTACCTCGGTTGCAGTTTGTCCTCGGCCCGGTTGGGGTCGTGTGGGTGGCAACCAGGCGATGTGTCTCTCTCACATAGATGTTTCTTTCTCTCTCTTCCCCCCTCTCTCTCCCCCACTCTATCTCAAGATAAAAATGCAAAACTGCCCTCGGGTGAGGATTAAAAAAAAGATAAAAAAATAAAATGTCAGCTGTTTTAATACAAATATAGAGAGATTTTTTTCCCCTTCTTTTCAGAGATGAGGGAACTGAGGCTCAGAGAGAGATTTTCGAAAATAGGTGACCTGATCGGATAATCATCATACTCGACAAATTCTGTAAAGGCAAAGGAAAGGCCTTGGTGACTCCTTTCTCTTCTTGAACTGTCACCTAGGAGTGGCCAAGTGCAGGCACCCTGTCTAAAATGCTGTCAGCAGACGAGAGTGAAGAGGCTACACACACATATTTAATTGACGTTTTCATCTTCCTTATTCGAGATGATAATATAGTTGTCCCTCGCCGCTTCGCGCTTCTATACTGTACCCCACTATATTTGAACAAACCGCGATAGAGTGAAGCCGCGAAAGTCGAAGCGCCAAGTGGCGAGGGACGACTGTATAGAAATAAAGAATCCTACTTCGTGGAAATTCATTTTTCGCGGTAGAGTCTGGAACTGATTAACCGCGAGAAACGAGGGCCGACTGTAATTTTGAGAACCCCTGTGCAGACCCTTGGTGTCCTGTGTGTTAAGGAATAATTGACGCCACCTCTCCACTTTTCAATATTGCTTGCTATCCGTTGATTGGCTCCTGGGGCTTTTAGTGTTCGCCCTGCTTCTGACAGTGGAACTCATTTCCCCCCAGTTTGGAACCAAATCCCGATTGTTTCCACTTCAGCAGGTTCCTTATTCTTTCTAGGCGATTCGGGATATGAGTGAATCCCTGGAATTGTTTCCTCTTTTGCCAAAACGACACCGCTGGCATATCCATGCTTCTCCCGTCAGTAGCAGACTTTGGTTTGGGGTAGGTGCAGACCAGGTGAGATTTCTTCAGGCGTCACTTGCCTTGATCTGGTATGCTGGCCAGGACCCATGCCCCCTGAGGTGTGATTTAGGTTGTCTGCACAAGGGCCTGATATGTGAAACATCCGCAGTGCCTGACTTGCTCTGGGGCCGCAGCTCTCTAACCTTTGGGTCATCCTCGCCCAACCAGTTCTGGAAGCTCTGAGCGTGTGGATTGCAGCTGTGGCCACGTGTTAACATCCCGGCAAGTCACCTACAGACAGTTCAAGTCGGTACCTGCCCCTGTTCGTGACAAAGATAAACAATTTCAACAGATTTCAGAGGTACAAAAAGTAAAGCATTTCCTGGAAATGTGTGGTAACAACTGCTGATTTTCACCTGAGTTGTACTGTGTACTTACAAGATAAAACCACTCCATTCCAAAGGCGAAGCTGGAGGTGTTGATAGTTGTCGTTTCTCACATCCCTGCTCAGAGCCCCAAGATCAAATTTAAGTCAACCAAGCAATAGCTAATGGGTCGCTCCATTTTCCACATAGAGACTCGTAAAAAGAAATCACTTTGAAAGAACAAGAATTCTTATTATTCTTACTGTCCATTAGTGCTAATCAAATACTTGGCACCAGCAAGCCATAGGAGGAGAAATTACCTTTCCTAGGTACGGACTTTTCATCATGCATTGAATAGTAAGCTCTAAGAGACAAGATGGGAGTTTCCCAAATAAATTGAGTATCAAATTTTTTTTCTATGATAAACTGAGGGTCTCTTTATGTTGACTTTGCTGGGGGACCAGAAATAAGGTTTTGTCCTTGGAACTATGTTGTCAAAGATAAAGGCAGGACTTGAAAGGGGATGTAGCTCTGGCCCATCTGTCCAAAATTAAAAGATATGTCTGGGTACAAATGTCAGGACATATGACCTAGAGGTGGAGGACAGTCACACACACACACAATTTTTTTAATTCAAAGAACAGGAAAAAATCCCTCTTATCCAAACCAATAACCATTTTGCAAATTAAAATGGGTTTTTTTTTTCCATGTTGTAAAAAGCACCTTGACTGGTAAAAGAACTGAAATATTACTGAAACAGCTCAACCTAGGCTCAAATCTAACATAAAAGAAAGCTCACGTTAAAGTATTATCTTCATAATTAGCATTTCTAAATGATTTTTAAAGGCTTTTTATGCAATTACTAAGTGTTTGATTGTCGGAACAATGCTAATGCTTTGATGCCTTCTGAGTGTTGTCCTTGGTCCCTGCAACCCTGGCACATAATTTATTTCTCTTTTGAGTGAACTCTAAGCATTAGTGTCCATTAAGAATTTTTGAAACAAAGTCCAGAGATTACTTGGAGCACTTTCAGTAATATGTACTGATTATCATTAATAGCTCTTTTGTCCTAGACAAGGACATTGTTTTGTAACATCATGTTGTTTGGTGAGGCCCTTCTCGGCTGCGTTCCTGATCCTTCTGCAGAGAGTCTCTCCTTGACCGTGTGCGGAATGGAGCAGGCTCCGGGGCCGACGCCGGGCGGTGGGGGGAGGACAGGGCCAGCACAAAGTGATATTTTGTTCTTCATGAAACAGTCGTTAGCCGTTAAAAAAAGGAAAATAAGAGCCTACATGTTGGGCCTTGTTTCGTCGCTAGTGTTCATGTGCTACTTTTAAACTGCTGTTTTAACTACCGGCTTCGTACCAGGAGGAATCGCAAACAAGTTCAGGTGGGAGCGAGCGGGCCCAGGAGCCGGCGACCTTCTTTGCAGGGTGCTTGTGGAGGATGTGGTGGGAGGAGGTTCCGTGTTCCAGAGCTTGTTCTGGAAGTTCTGTCTGAGCTCTCAAACACAGGTCATCCCCCTGTTCAACAGCATTGCCCGGATGGGCATGTCCGACTGCTCCACGCAATGTCTGCCCCGGGAGCCTCTGAGTGGACAGAGGCCAGGTGTCTGTGGGGACACGATGCTGGGCGTCCTCTGTGAATTCTCTTATTGAAGTCTTACTCTAAACTTAGCACAGAGAATTTTATCCCCATTTTATAGAGAAGAAAACAAAGGCTCGGGGAGGTTGAGCCATTTGCCCGGGACCTCACGGCTTGACCAAGGAGCATTGGATGAAACTCAGGCATTTTGTGAAGGGGGAGAATAAGTCTGATGAAGGCCTTCAGAGCGGGAGCCCCCCTTTCTTAGAGAATAAACTCAGTCGATGTGTGGGGCTGGTGTAGACTCAGGGCTAGTCGGCCAATTCAAGATTTTGTTAATTATTACTTAGTGCATCTCCCCATCCCTGCCATACAAACTCACTTGAGATGTGGAAACACGGGCCTATTTTAGAACAAAAAGAAGAAAAAGAAAAACTTCGCTGCGTTTTATTTTAGGTACTCTTTGCTCTGCGTGTTTGTTTTCCTTTTCGTTTTTTATTCTAACACACAACTTATCCATGTTGAAAATATTCTTTCTCAGCCAGTATTTCATTTTGTAAGAGGACAAGAGAAGACGCACCGGCTGAGCGTTGGTGAGCTGGCAGAGGGGCGGCTCGGTAGCTGGGGGCCTGTCCAGACTGCGGGGCCTCGGGACACGCTAGTGTAGGAGTTGGCACGACCAGGGAAGAGGAGAGATGCCATTTCTTAGCGCCCTGCCCCCTACAAAAGTGAAAATAAACTTGGTACCCAGAAACTGAGAATTGCCTAGAAACCAAGAGACAATAAGAAGTCCATCGAGGAAGTTAATTGGTCCAAGATTTGGCACTGATTGAAAATATCAGATTACATTCCTCAAGTGCTCTGCTCCGTGATGACTATAACTCTGAAACTACTGATAACCGTGACAGTGATAAATTCGTGGTATTTTCTGTACATTTCCTTTGCTTTACTTTGAAGTGTGGTTGACTAAATAGAGTCAGGCAGTCTTGCTGTATCAGAAGCCCTACTTTGAGTAGAGCATTTGTGGAGATTTTTCCTCTTAGCTTTAACAGTATTAATTGGCAATTTAAAAATTGCTGTCATATTTTTAAGTTAGAAATTAAACCATTACCTAGAAATAAATCTCTCCTCTCTCTCTCTCTCTCTCTCTCTCTCTCTCTCTCTCTCTCTCTTTCTCTCTCTCTCTCTCTCTCTCTCTATCTCTCTATCTATGAATTCTGGGTGAAATATAAGGAGTCTTGCAACTTTATCAAAAGGTACCATTTTTCTCTAGCCCAGATAATTTTAAAATATCACCCAAAAGGAGTATATCTTTTACTTATATAACCTTTTGTGAGTACTGCCTTCTTTCTTCTTTGGATTTAAAGGCAAAAAGGGAAAAGTTTCAGGTGGTTACCTTTGATTGTGAGCTACATCAGACTTTGTACGGCAAGAAGTAGATGTGGCAGCCTGTTGCTCAGAAGGAGGAGGTGTGGTTTGATAGCTAGAAAGCAGGGCAAGGAGCCATTGGTCAATGAGCTGGAAGGAAAATTAAGGATCACGCAGTTCAGCTGCCTCGTTCGACAGATGAGAAAACTAAGGCCCAGAGAAGGTAAGTGACTTGCCTAAATAATCCAGTGAGTGCACTTGAGGCTCAGGGTATGTGAGTGCCTTGTGTTTAGGAAGTTGGTTCCACCCTCTCTCATCTACAGCTCCATGAGGCCCCAGTGTCTGCAGGGAGCATTACTCTGCTCCGTGGCCTGTTTGCAGATCTTCGGGGAGGAATCTTGGTGTCCTTCCCAGTCATTTGGAAGTGCATCTAAACCTTCCCAATATCTGGGCTTGGTTTGACACCCTTTGGTGGTGGTGACCCAGTGCTGGTCAGCAGCCCACTCAGCCCGCCTGCCAGTGAGCAAGTACCGTCCCTTGATTTCACAGAACCCAGCGTCCAGTGGAGCTCAGGGTCTAGGATAGTGTACATGTGCTTTTAGGAAATTGGTTGTCTGTCTCATGCTCTCCTCCATCAAGTATGAATTGTGAAGTCAAGAGCATTGATCTCAAAACCAGAGTCCTAGGCCATGTCAGTGTGAAACCCCAGAAATATCATGAGTAGCTATGGTTTATCTTTCAGTAGAACATTCTAATTCAGTTTTGTTAAAATAAGACTGTGTGGGTTGCCCATTCTTTGTCAAAGTAAATAATTAGCATTTATATTACCTTTCCTGGGTTGTAAAGCTCTTTACATATCCTTATTTCATTTTAATTTTCACAACAGCCTTTTGAGTATTATTGTGATTATAATACATATTATATAATACTTTACAATTGTAAAGGCCCAGAGAAGTTAAGTAACTTGCCCAAGGTCTCTCAGCCAAGAGGCAGCAGAGTGGATGGGTTAAGAATGCAAGCTCAACCCTGGCTGGTTTGGCTCAGCAGATAGAGCATCAGCCTGAGGACCAAAGAGTCACAGGTTCGATTCCGGTCAAGGGCACGTACCTCGGTTACGATTCAACCCTTGGCCCTGGTGCAGGAGGCAGCCAATCAATGTGTCTCTCACATCAATGTTTCTCTCTCCCTCCCTCCCTCCCTTCTTCCCACTCTATCTGAAAATCAATGGAAAAATATCTTGGGGTGAGGATTTTTAAAAATTATTTTAAAAAATTTAAAAAAGAATGCAAGCTCAGGTCAGCTTGACTCCAAAGCCAGTTATCTTAAGAAGTGCCTAAAAAGGATTTACACTTTTACTCTTTTCACCCTGTCCCGGTGGCTCAGTTGGTTGGAGCATCGTCCTATACATCAAAAGGGTGGAGGTTCAATTCCCAGTCAGGGCACACGTCCTAGGTTGCGGGTTCAATCCCCAGTTGTGGTGTGTGGGGGAGGCAACCAACTGATGTTTCTCTCTCACACTGGTGTTTCTCTCTCCCTTCCTCTCTCTTTAAAATCAGTAAAAACATATACTTGGATGAGGATTAAAAAAAAAAAAGTTTACTCTTTTCTACTCCTGCGTAGAGTTACAGCTATGTGCCTCCTAAATACCTATCGAAATGTGTGTTTAGAAAACCCAGTTCTCCCAAAATGTTTTTATGAAGAACTGCCGCTGCCCCTCGTGGCATTAGGTTCAGGTAAGACCTTCCTCTCCCGTGAGGACCTGGGCGACAGGTGACTGCTACAGTCTCACTGCGGATGAGTGCTGTGACCAGGGAGACAGGCATCCTGCGACCTCTGGGGAAAGGAGAAGAAAGAGGAAAGGGAAGACCCACCCCATTTAAGGGTGAAGCAATGGCTGCGGGTCGCAAACCAGGGCACAGGGGCCTCGCTGGTTGACCTTGTCACCCAAGCCCGGTGGGGCTCCCTGGTTTAGACAGGCTGGGGAGCAGGGACTTGTTGGCGGAGCTGGCTGCTCAGTGGTATGCTCCAGGGAGTAAATTTTTTTTTTTTTTAATATTTACTCTTTTGAGAGGCACTCTCTGTACCAGGCTTTTAAAATACGAGCTGGGGACACACTTCCAGTCCGATATTCACTTCCCAGTCAAGTTTTTTATTATGCTAATTTAAAGCTTCCCTGGGCCTCAGCTGATCCATCGTGAAATGAGAAGGACGTGTTTTGCTTTTTTCCACTTCTGCGGAGTCAGTTACGACGAAGTACTAGAGCTTCCGTGGAGAAAGAGTGCCACCCACTCCAGCCTGAGTGTGACCACAACTGTCATTCGTCAGGAGGGAGGAGGGAGGCCATTCCAGTCCATTTTCTGATCCTTCCATTAAATTTGTCTTTGGTGTGTTCATAGTTCTCGTTTGTTTGCTTTTTCTAGGGAAATAGAATTTTGTCTTCATAATGGATACCAAGTAAAAAAATATTAATATAAATATGCACAGTCCTATCTCCATAGTGAGAAGTTGTGATGCATTTTTTAAATGTTGCTTCTGTGAGAGGAGTGTGTCTTTTAATCCTTTCTCCATAAAAAAAAAATGTGTTTATTAATTGATTGGTATATCCTTCATTGTATATAATAGATAAATTTTCCATTATATTTGTATAGGTTAGGGTTACCCAGTTAAATCTGAACTTCAGGGAAACACCAAACTGGTATCTGAAACTCAAATTTAACTGGGCATCCGTTAAATCTGGCAACTCTCATGCAGGTGTCTCCCCAATTATTGCTATTGATTATTAATTGGCAGTTAAACAAACCTGAGGGACCGAGTCTGTGCTGTGGCTGAAGTCACGCTGTCTCCCAGGGACAGATATGAGAAGTTTCATCTCCGTGCAGCTGTGATCGCAAAGATCAGGCAGCTTTCCTGGAAAGATTTTTCAAAATCTATTATCAATGTAACCATCATGAAACTATTTGACGAGAACACTGCATCACGCTGTATAATAAATTTAAGTAGAAAAGTCAAAGCAGTGGTATTTTCATCAGGCCTTTGGATGTCAGGAGAAAATAGTTCCACACTCAGCGAATATAGATAGGTCTGTTTGGGGCTGTGTTAAATCCAATTGTGTGGAGGTTCTGAATAATCAGGAGTGACAGCATAAGCACTTTCTCTGCAAAGTGATTTTACAGAAAGCAGTATTTCCTAAGGAGGGGACACACAGAGCTCCCATAATGCTGAAAGAGCACTAATGGATCAGTTTATTGGTGCTGGTGTCCTGAGCTGCAGTTGCAAATTGTATTCAGATTTTAAACTCGACTCACTGTTGCTGTTGGGGAAAGTTCCCTTTCTGTGATCCAGCTTATTTCACAAAATTCTGGAAGAGTTTTTCAGTTCCCATGCGGAGAGCCTTCAAGGCTCTGAGTGATATGTGAAGCCAACTCAAACATGATGAAAAACAATAGTTTAGTTTTCCTCAATAAAAAGGGGGGGGGAGAATTTGAGTCGGGCTATGCAATTTCAGCCTCCCCAAATATAGTCCTTTGGAAAGTTGTGGGGGGAACAAGTGTGTGATTTTGGTCTTGGCGTACAACTTTGGAACTAACTTTTTTTTTTTTAATGTCTACTGCGGACTTTCAGCACGGATTTCTTCCCTGTACCATATGTTCCATAGCTAAATAATAAGTCTGATGTGGGTGCCAAATTTTTCAACAACTTTTACTTTCCCGAGGAGGGTTAAATAGCTCTCTTAATAACTAGCAAGAAAAAAATGTTCAAGGTTTACCACAGTACTTAGTCACAGGCTAAAAGTTTTCAGGAGTTTTATGACTTTGAGCCTATTTGGTCTCAAGAATATCCCCCAAGAAGAATGAAGTCGAAGAGTTCAAAATGAAGTGCTCCCGAAGCAGAGATAGTGCTGTTTGCACTGGGCATGGCTTCCCGTTACTTATGTGGTCTTATGTGCCTAATCTCACTGGGTTCCATTCATCACCTGCTCTCTGTAAATAACCTTGGACACATCCAGGGTGCTGAGTCATGAATCCATGTTTTCATACGGTCTGTGTTCATTTCGGTGCCCTGTAGCGAACTCATTCCCTTTCTGACCCTAACAAGTATGAACAGATAGGTATGTTTTGTGGATGCGTTTTCCCTCACCATTAAAAGTGATGCTTCAGGCGAGCAGGAAGAGTCCTGTTCATTAAAAAGTAAACATAGAATCAATGGCCGTAGCAAATTAATTGCTCTGTTGTCTGAGTAGGTTGGCATCACTCTCTTGAGCCTTAAATCTTCCCCGCTCTGCCTATAAAGATGATCATCTCCCCTATTTAAAGTAAAAAATAAGAGTCTACTCTCATCTGTTTAATTACTATCCATGCTACTTCTTTTGACCACAGGACCTCTTAAATCAATAGGCAGTGCTCCCTGTCCCCAGCTTCCGTGGCTGCATCACCCTGGGGTAGTAGGTCCGTGAGGCTGGCATGTAGGATTGAGACTAACCCTGCCTCTGCATCACCACATGAACAAAATGTGTTCCTGAGCACACTGTAATGATGCGCTTTCCACGAAGCTCCCAGGATGCTTTCTTATCTTGGTCATTATTTCTTCTCTTCTAGGTATCTCAGTAACGAAGAAGACCCATACATGTAAGTAATGCATTTTTTTTCTTGTCCCAAGTTTTCTGAAGAGTTGGAATTCGCATATGTCTGGCTGCTGTGACCCTTCGAGTATAAACTAATGTTTCCGCTGTGATCCATGGTCAACAGAGGTCATACCTTTCTACCTGTAGTGGCCGGAAGTGGTACATTTCCACCTGTTCGTAGTGAGTGTGTGTTAAAGAGAGTCTAGACATTTTCTGATGAATTCCAGTGATTTAAGCTATTAAGCTATAGAAAAATCGTAAAATCTCGCTGGGAGGATCAATTAATTACTTACTGATCATCCTTACTCTGGATCCTTCTTAGAAGAATTATGTTTCTAGGAAACATCACCTTGATTTCTTTTAAACTTTGGTCTCCTTTTCCTCACCGCTAGTTCACAACGTAGGCTGTCTTGTGCTTGTGTCTGTGGAGCAGCGATACTGACTGGGAACATAGGCGCTGTCGTGTGACATGAGCGTGGCCTCCAAGGGCCCCGGTTAATGGCATCGGTAGTTTGATGTGGAAATGTGTGCTGCATTTATACTCTATCCTCATTCCCACTTCTCAGGTTCAACTGTTTTCACCAACTGCCTCCATTCGAACTGTACCATAGCTGACACACTCACATCAATGTAAAGTGTTGTGATTTGCAATCTGAGCAATGGTGTCTGACTGTGCTTTGAGCCTCAGGATGAAGCTAACACATCATGGATGCAGGCAGTCCACGCCACTGTACTTGGCCAGCATGTCTAGACTTAGAGTGAAGAGTGTCATTAGAATTTGATCACCATTTCAGACCACAGACATGTGCTACCCACGAGATGTGATTGGGCATCCTTCTAAGGCAAGCAGTGGAGATATTGATGGCACAATTTAGGGCCTACAAAGATGTGTCCCCAAATTTTTCCTAATTGCACGTTAAAAATTTTTTATTTCATGGGAAACATTTGGGGGGAAAAATGTGTGTAACATCAAAGTAGGTTATCGTGTGCCTCAGTTGATTCTTGAAACCTGCTCTTGGGTTTGTCTGTCTGTCTATGTATTTGTAGCAAACAAAAAAGAAAAAAAAAATCCCACCAAATGTGATGGTTGCCCGACGTTAGGGCCAGTCCCACAGTCCCTCCACGTGGCTCTCCCGTGGGCTTCAGTGGAGCATTTGCGTAAGGAAAGATGAAAAGGTCAGGCCTGTAGCGGACACACGATCAGGCAGCACCTCCACCTTTCAACCCACAGTTCCAGTTGGCTGTCCCTCCATCGGGGCAGTTAGTCTGTGGCCCTTAGCTTTTTGGGGGTTGTGTTGTCGTCGTCGTCGTTGTTCTTGCTGTTGTCGGTGCGTAATTGAGCTCATGATGACTGAGAGATTGACAGTACAGGAGACTGAAGTCCTCTGTATATCCGCAGGGCAGGCATGGTACAGAGCGCTTCCTTGCACAGCCTTGCCCATGAGCTCGTCCCTGGCCTGGAGGGACCCTCTCTAGAGGTGGTAAGTAATTCAGTCTTTCTGCTAGCTCAGTCCTGGGCCTCTCCCAAGCAGGGGCGGATGATTGTGCCTACTGTGTATGGTGGTTTGGGATACGGACTCTCGGCCACCTGGAGATATACAGAAAGCCACTGACTATTTGCATTATGACTGGGCTTTTGGATAAGTGGACAGAATCACTAGTTCAACTCCATTGGATACCAAGAGTCCTCCTCAGTTAATGACAGAGACCGCAGATTTTCATTAATATGTAGACTATCCACCCATAAGGGTCTTCAAGGAATTGTCATCCCTGAGAGTAATTTCATTGGTCTGTTGCAGAAACAATTAGCTGTGGTTGGATCTAAATTCATGGAAGGATTTAGGTGGTAGCATGAGAGTGATACCAGTGATGAAAAACTGGATTTCCAGGAAGAGGCAATCTTACCAGCTTGGCCTTGCAGCGAAGCTTTAACTAACTCTATCAGCTATATGTCTGCTTAAAAACAAAGTCAAGATATAGCCAGAGTGGGTGGATTTTGATTGCCTTTCTAACTAAGAAACTGAGCAGAGGGATTCGTATGCATTAAGCATGAAGTAAATGTAGAAAGATTTAAAGCTCCCTTTATGTAATTCAGACATTAAATTGACAGAAGGATTTAGATCAGAAATCATCTTCATTTGGGGTTGAGGTTCACTTTCATGACTTGGGTATGGGAGCCTAAAATAAAATGGCCAGTGAAGTTGAGAAGAATAGCACCCAAATAGACAGCTGACGCAAAACTTTGCACTTGCCAAGGAGAAATTGAATTGTCCAAGTTGTGTGTTAGTCAAAGTCTTATGCCACTTAAACGTGGAGATTGTTTTTGTCATCGCACTCAGCAGACAGCCCATCATATTTCTGATCTTAGCATCTCTGCGGGGCCCACAACTTGTGAGGAGGAAGAAAAGCAACCAGTTCTTTCTCTAATAACAGCCACCCAAACGACTTCTTTAGCATCTGTCGGATTTTGCTTGAAAACGGAACTGTCCTAACTTGCCTATAAGTTTTCTTAAGACGTTAAATTCCAGCTCCTCTTAAATCATCTTGACATCTGTTCTTCAAAAAGTTTCACTATCAGTGAAATGTATGAATTCATTTTGTGCCGTCTCACGACTTCCATTTTTAGGCAGGGTTCTGGAAAGCTTGGTCAAGGCTTGACTACATCATCGTCGACAGCTCAAGTCGGCCCCCATTAGCACTTTCAATCTGGGTTTCCTAACTGCCCTCACAGAGAGATTGTTCAACTTACAAATTAACATGTACAGTTGTAGAATATATTATCAGACCAGAGTGTCAGCTCACAGGTACACCAGTCAGAGGTGCAAGAACTACAAAATGAACCTGAATAGTTGTGACACCTGATCATATTTTAGGCCACCTTATTACCTGGAAAGCACAGGTATTGCTTAAAAAAAAAAAATTGTTTTAAGTGAGTTGAGCCAGAAATTCCCAGAAAAGAAAATCTTACTGTTAGCTTCAGAGGACTCCATAAGTATGGTCTTTGGAGACCTCATTCTCCTGAGATCCTAAGACGAGAATAAACACCTTTCTTGTCATTAACTTTACTTGACCAGTGGGAAAAGGCAGAGCTTTGGGGCTTTTTAGCACAAAGTCATCAGGACCAAATTGGTCAAGGAATTCTTACATTTTTGATGTTCTTGGATTGTTGATAGGAAATGCTGCTGTTGGTTGTTGGTGTGGGAACGTAAAAGGAGTTATTACTTGTGGGTAATTTTACACGGTGGTATAGAATTTCAATTTAATTTCTGTGGTGATTGCACAGCACCTGTAGTAGGTTGGACACTTTCAAGATTGCTTTTGCGTTGGTGTTTCACCAGTTTGTTCTGGTCTCTTTCCTGCTGAAATAGTACCACATGGAGAAGTGTCTTTTTCTTGGAATGAACTGCTATCTTGGTTTTTCTTATTTGCCAAGGATAACTGGTCATGGGTCCTGACTTCTTACTTAATCTAATTTTACTCGGATAATTCTGCATTCACTAAAATGTTAGACTATGACAGATACGGAGGAGAAAAGGTGAAAAATGCAAGAGATCATCTAAACTACTTCCAGCTACTGGAAAGTCCAGCATCATGGAGTCATAACCTGAGGGATTGTATCAGCCAGCCACCACATCCCAGACCACAAAGATCCTGGTCGGCTTCCCCCGGCAAAACAGGCCATTGTCACCTCCTTCTGTTCCCATCCTTGTTTCATTCCCTGTTCTTCCTGTTTTAGTCTGTTCTGCTTGCTTTCTTCCACACTCAGAAGCAGGTACTTACAAACATGCAGAAACTGCAGGTTACTCAGTAAGCAGTCAGGAAACTGTGTCAGTTTATCCAATTTAACGTCACTTTTCCCCAATGCTTCTGAATCCTCCAAAATATATTAATTTTAACACAAATTGCCGTTAAAAGGTAAATTAGTACATTATGTTTGGCTGTGGCAGGCTAATACCTAAAATATTAAATTAAAATACTGTTTTATTTACAGATTGAGTTGTCAATAGTAAAAATGTTTTAGAACAAATCAGGATAGTTCTTGGAGCAATAATCCTTTGTATCTGTAAAAACAAAAAGTGTTCCCTGCAATCCTTTAACGTAGCATAGGTTAATGTATTCATTTTTTACCCCTAGAGACTTGGCTTTAAATTTGACTTAGAGAAAATTAGTTCTGAAGCCTCAACTCCTCTCCTTAGACATTTGTTGATATCACAAAACCAACCCAACAACTTGTCACGATTCTTGTCATTTATTCAGGAGGTCCAAGAATGAGAGTAATCTTGTTTTCTCATGTTCTTTTCCTTCCCTTGAGGCCATTCCTTTTGATGGTAGACTCTTAGCAACCCCAAACTTGGGGCTCACCCACATCATTTTCACAGTCCAGGAAAACTCAAGAACCATTCTTGGCAAAGCGAATGGAAGGTGCTTTGGTTGTATAGTTAACAGGTTGCCATGACAACCCATGTGACTCATGGCGTGACTCACAGCAATTATAATGTCAATTGCTGGCTGGGCGTTTGTTAGGACAGACCTGAGAAGAAGCCACACTGAAGTTCTTTCAGTAGGCTTCGGTCCAGATCCTCTCTGCGCATGGACACACAGCCCGAAGAGGGAGAAGGGGTGCCCACACAGGCGCGGAGGGTGCCTCCCGAGCTTGCTGAGGCCGGAGGGCTCACCCGTGGACCGCCCCTCACTGGGGAGCCTTCGTGCGGACAGGTTCTTTGCCCTCAAGGAGCTTACAGACCAGGTCGAAGGTGGGAATACACGCTCGGGGAGTGAGGACACTCGGTCACAGAAAACAGTTCGAAACACCAGCTCCAAGTGTACCATTTCCAGAAAATGCAGCCCACCACTGGAAAGCAGACCACGCGGGAAGTGTGGGCGAGGAGAGACCAACCAGAGACCGCCCGGGATTCTGATGCTGTGACAGGCGTAGGATAGCATCCGAGGGAAAGGGGAGATCTAACCCTGCGTGCGAAGAGCGCTCCCTCCTGCCCATCTCCGCCCGTTCGCACCCGAGCAGCACCTCTAGTCCCTTCAGAGTCAGCACATCCCTCCGTGTTGCCTGGAAACGCTTCGCCTCGTGTAGACAGCCTGCTGTGCTGGGGCCCAGCCGCCCTGAGCGGGACAGGAGTCCTCGCTCCGTCACACGGAGATATAAATGCACTGCCCTTGGCCCTGCCAGTCAGTCCTTCCGAGGTAGAAGAGTCGCATAGTATTAAAACCCACAGTTTATGGTGACGATCTGTGAATGCCATTAAAAAAACACACACACACACAAAACAGAATATTTAGCTAAGTGTTTCCATCAGAGCATCCAGCTGATTCGGGTTTGCTCTGTTAGTAGACCTCAGACTCATGAATTGAACTTGGACAAAAAGTATTTGTGTTACCCTTTCATGACAGGGGCTCGAAGGGGGGTGTTCAGATGGTGAATGGCTCTTTAAAATCAGCGATCACTATGAGGGAGAAAACAGAAGTGCCTGGCCTGCCAGTACGGGGATATGCTCGATAGACGGATTATATGTTTAACAACTCTTGTACATGATGGGGTTGATCTTTAAAGAAGAGCTGGATGTCTCCTACTCCAGGCATGATGCTGAGCGCTGTATATGCATGACCCCATTCAGTCTCCTCATCGGCTCCATGAGCATTTGTACTCTTTGCATTGTACTCTTTGCACCCCCATTTTAGATGAGAACATTTATCTGAGAGATCAGTAACTTAGAGAAGTGAAAAAAAAAAATTTACAAACTCATCCAGCTGGTAATGGGCAGGGCCAGGACCCAAAATAGAGTAGGCTGACTCCTTGCATGCACACAGTGCCACGCCATTATCTCCTCTATCAGCGTTGGGTAACAGCTGGCAAGCACTCACTAAGGCTAGATGCTTCTCTAAGCACTTCATAAGCGTGCACTTATTTCTTTACCACAGTCTTGTGCCATAGGTCACTGCTGCTATCCCCACTCTCCTGATGTAAACTGAGGCCCAGGGTCCTGTGACTAGCTAGCACGTCAGGGAGTCAGGACTTCAAGGCTAGTCAGAGAGCCTCAGCAGAGAACCTCATACCTGCGAGTGTCCTGCCCTTCCTTCTAAAATATAGGGAGGAAGCCACGTGTAAGACAGTCATTCTTACAATGGACGGGTTTTCTTTCACCACACAACTGTTTTACCTGTAAAGGCTTCTAAGCTTGATGAAGCAGCTGACTGTATGAAAGGGGGAGCTTATTTCTGCTATATGAAAACACTTATTTCAATGTGGTGGTCTACTCGAAACTATGCAACCTCCTTCCTTTAAAATGGTCGTTACTTGCCCTGGCCGGTTTGGCTCAGCGGTTAGAGCATCGGCCCGCAGACCAATGAGTTGCAGGTTCGATTCCAGTCAAGGGCACGTGCCTTGGTTTCAGTTCGACCAGGAGGCAACCAGTGAATGTGTCTCTCTCACATCGATGTTTCTCTCTCTCCCTCCCTCTTTCTCTCCCTCCCTCCCACTCTAACTAATGATAAATAGAAAAATATCCTCGGGTGAGGATTAAAAAAAATAATAATAAAATGGTCGTCACTTATCTTTTTAACAATCTAACCTAATCTACAAAAGAACAGGCATCCACTCAATGTCACTGTTCATACAACTCAGCTGATTCCACAATAAAAGAATAGCTCCAAGTGGCCACTTCTGCTTCTAAGATAGTGTGTTTCCCGTACTCACGGTGATGTGTGTCTCTTACAGCACGAGCTCATCTTCCACTATAACAAAGCCTTCAGTGAACAGCAGTGAAATTTATAATAAGTTTGTGCATATTCCTTTGTCTGACCAACTTGATAATCATTGCCGCTGAGAGGTGGTGCGATTCGGGATACTGTGGTTTCCCTGAAACCTAACCAAAAACAAACAAAACCATCAAAGCTAAAAAAAAATTACCTAGGGAACTGAAATCCATACCCAAAGGATAAGTAGGAAAATTACATATCTAGGTTTTGAATATGCTTAAGCATACCGGAACTTGGATTTGCAGTTACGTCAGCTTCTCCCTTTGCAGCCAAAGGAATAAAAACTTAGGAGGCGCAGGGGTGCCAACATGTTTGAAAGATGAAGTCTACACTCACTTTCTTTATAAATTGCATGTCAGTGTACCTGAGTCCTTTCGGTATAACTGATGTCGGTATCTGTACGTTAGCGTGACTACGGTTTTCATTTCCGAGCTATTCGATGACCCGTTTTCCTTCGACTGCCCAAGATTCCTTGCAGTGGAACACTCTTCATTCCACCTCTGGGGAAACATTTTTCCTGGAGAGGAGTGATAGTTCTTCTCCTGTTTCACTTGGTTGGTCTCCTGCACGTCGACTCCAGCTCCTCATGTCCTAAATAACAGCCAAGCCACGCATGATAATTAGAAGACATGGGAAGGAGCAGAAAATGCTAGAATGTGCAAGGTTGAAGTTTGGATGCAGGGAAAGAGACTTCATTCATAAATCCTTTATTTAAAATTTTCTTTTTGGAGGTGGCGCTATGGTGACAATCCAGATACCTGTAGTACGGGGATGAGGGGAAGGAAGGCTGGGAAGCAGAACACAGCCGAGCCCTGTAGAAAGGGTAGGGCTGGGCATCAGGAAGATTTACTCAGCTGAGTGTTTCCATCCCCTCCTCTGTGCCTGGCCCGGTGTTGGAAGTTGAACTCGTAATTCTCACTCTCCACGGTTCAGTCTGCACCAGAGGAGGAGAAAGGACAGACCCACTTGAGGAACTTGCAGTAGTGAGAGAACTGCAGGGACATGCAGGGCTGTGGTTTGGGTGCGTGTGTCCCTGTGAGCTGGGAGGGCTCCTGGTGAGCTGAGCTGGGTCTGGAAGGGAGCAGGATTAGGTGTGTCCAGGGAGGGCTTGGAGGATGGCCGTGCAGACCTGTCTGACTAGGGGAGAGTGTCAACAAGGAAAAGAGAGGATGTGAAGAACAGAAATAAGGTTTGGGCTTTCTCCCACAACTAATGAGGAGCCACAGAATGTGTGTGGAAAATACAGCGACCTGTAAACAATGCTTTTATTGCCACTGTCCTTGAGTTACATGAATAAGATGTTCCGTGCGTCAGTCCGTTCTCTGAACTCAGACAAAACCCTTATCTTTGGATAGAAGTTCTTCTCTGGCCTGTCCTCTGATCAACTGCATAGAGAAAGTGCTTATGGAGCGAGTGAGATCCAGTCCAAACAGGGAAGGCTGTTCAGATTATTACAGAAAAAGCGTATTTCATTTTTTCTCCATCTCCCTGGTCTAATTGTAAGACGAGTTCTTGCCATTTCATTAAAATCAGAAGGACATAAGGAGCAGTGAAACTCAAAAAATACAAGTGCACTCTGAATTGTGTGGCTGATGGTTCTCCTTGTTTCGTTCCCTCGCACTGCTAATTGGCTGGGGGCTACTGCAATACATTAGGAGCCGACTCTGTGCAAACCTTTTAAGCTCAGCCACACTTAGCGTTATAAAACTCGAACCCCAAATTCCAATCTTGTTCCCGCCTTAGGTGGGCAGAGTAAAATGCAGTGCTTATTATTTTGCCATCAAAGAATTATTTCCCTCACATAACTGAACAATGCAGTTAGAGGATAATTATGCTTCCTTTTCCCTCTGTTGGTATTTCTTAATTTTCCGAGAATGATTTTCTGTTGTTTCACTTAAAGAACACGGAGGTCCGTTTGAGGCATTTTCACTGGCTGCGTGTTCATAAAAGTCTTCAGTATATAATGAACCGTATCACGCTAATTTATCTGCTTCTCTTACACCGTGTCCTTTTGTGTCGACAAAACTGAAAATTCACTTTCCCTCACCAAGTTGGGGCATCAGGATAATTGATTGTCACCAGTCTGTGCTGTGCGTAGACAGGATAACACCAGTGCCTCCAGAGAACAGGTGGAAACTAAACTCTGTCCCCCGAGGCCAATGAAATAGCTGTTTGGTCCCTTGTGTGAAACTTCCTAATAACTTAACTGGGCAGCCTCTGGGTCCCTGGAGGGTTTCTCCACAAGAGTATTCCCTCTCTTTGTTAAGATTGCTTATTAAAAATGATTTTATAATGAAGTTGCCTCAAATAGCAGCTCTTTTCCTGGTTGTCCTTGAAGCTGTGGTGAAGAATCTTAGAGACAACTGTCTAGGGTTTTTCTCCTTGTTAAAAACTTCTCTCTTACCACTGTTCCTCTTGATTCTTAAGGAGACAAAGTCTAAATGACACAAGTCCCACTCCGGTTGATTATGTCGCTTAAAACCCTGTGCAAAGCATTATTGGTAGCTTCGCTTGTCATTCGGGCTCGGGAATCGAATTGATCTCCAAGGATTGGGGACATTTAAGTCTGCGGTGGGAACAAGGCTGGTGGGCTTCCCCAGGAGAACGGCGACCAAGGAATGCTGTTGCTCACTCTGCCCTGAACAGCATCAAAACAATGATTTCCAATTATTTTAACTCTCTGGTCCTGGATTTATCCTGCCTGCACACTAACTACTTTCCTGCCACAAGGGTCTGTCATGAAGAGGAGTCCGATAATAAAAAATGAGTATTGCATTCTTTCATATGCATGCACTGTGTAAATCCAAAGACGTCTCATAAAGGTAGGCAAGTGAGAGAGAAAAGTCAATGTGTTGTTTGCATCATCCGCTTGGCTTTGGGGCTTGGAAAGTGTTTCAGGATGCTGGTATATGTAACATAAAAAATGATACAGCCATTGTCAGTGAGACTCTGCATTGGAAACATCGACTTCAAATTTGGTCTCCCAGTGGCCAGGCAACTCAGGAAACAACACACTGTATAAACTTGTTAGTGACAGATTTAGCTTGAAATATTTTTTGACTTAAAGGCTTACCAGGCAGTAAATCTGCAGAGCTGAGTGTTCGAGGTGCCGCTTGGCACTCCTTTTGCTTTGCTGTGTGACGGTCACAGAGCACCAAGAGCAAGAGGGACCCTTGTGGACGTTTCAGTGCAGAAATTGGAGTCTCGTCTAGTGGTGCTGAGAATTACTGTGTGCTAAGAACATACCTAGGCTAAATGCTGGTCTCTGAGACTGGGCATATTAGAAAAGACTACCTTTACATTGAGCAGTTCCAGCTCTTCCCTCCGCCAGATAAAAAGAAAAGAAAAACTAGGCCCTGCTCTGGATCTTCTGGCAGGATCCTCTCATCCCACCTCCTTAATAACCATCTGGGGTTTTCCATCGCCTGAGGAGTCTCAGCTTCTCAGTACAGCACTCGAGGCCCTGCACAATCTGATCTTTATCTTTCCTCTGCTCTTTCCTTGACTTCTACTGTGCTGGCAGTCTTTGCCATCCTCAATGACCAGTTCCTAGAGATTCTGTGCACGGGCGTACCCCAGTGCCTTTGCTTCTCTGCATCTTGTTTGTCTTGGAATGCCCTTCACCAACTCCTGCACCTTCCATGCAAAGCCTTCTCCAGCCTGCCTTATTCGTTTCTGCAGGTCCTCCACCCAGGTATTTCAGGTGACAGAACAGAACATGTACTGTAGAATAGTTGTGGATGTAGCTTTGTCCCACTAGATATGCCCTAATTACCTTTGTATCCCTTGGACTTAGCAGAGTGATTGGCATCTACTATGTGCTCATTTAATATCTGTAGATTTTAAAGACGTGTCTGTGTATGTGTGTACATACACCATTTTATGACCAGACACTCTTCTTGCACATTTGAGTCTAAGGAAAAACAATAATCTTTCCATTGTCATAGCCGTAAGGAAGAACAGAGATTTATTATTTGAAACTATATTGTGAGGTTTGTACTATATTATTTTGGAAACCGATGCTACAACTCAAAGGGCTTCTTGTTGTCTGGCAATTTATCACATGTATGTTGAGTCTTAGGTTTAGGATGGATTGCTTTAAAGTTTCCTTTAGCAGTTTGTAAGATTTAAGTCAGACTCTCATCCAAAAGGTTTGAAAACACTGTGTATCATTCTAAAGATGAAGAATGGGCTATTTTTCGGAGTAACCTCGTAAACACCATGTGACATCTATTTAAATGTAAAAGAGAAAACTACCTACTAGAGAAAAGAATTGGCCAATCTTTCCAAGAATGGAGAGTATTTTCTATCAAGGGAAATACCTATATTTGTCTGGTCTGTAGAGGAAAACATGTTCCTTATATGTTCAGTGGTTTCGGAAGTAAATATTCGGATAATCCTAGATTATTTACTGAATCATAAGGGAAAATCTGGAAAAATGTGACATTTGTTTTTTCCAAGTCAGCACATATGACATTGCCATGTTTCTCTGGTATGTGTGTTTCCTTAACTTTGCCAGGGCCAATGATTTAAAAACAATTGCCCTTGCATACGCAGCGCTCACCACGAGGGCTTCGTCTGCTTTTCCAAGGAATCCTCTGTCTTTTCAGCTTCGTGTGCAGCTTCTTCCCTGTTTTTGTTTGTAACGTTTTCTCGAGTCAAAACAAGAGGAACAAAATTGTCCCCCGCAGTATCCATTCCTTGAGTGGAAACCCTGCTTATAAATGAGAGGATGAGATGTGACCCAATAAAAGAATCTATTTTTATTTTCATTTTAATTTCTTTCCTGGTGGCCTTTTATTCCTCCTTAGGCGATGACCTAACCAATTCTATCTTCACACTGATTTTTTTATTTTCAAGGTCAAAAAGCACGTCGGAATTGTTACAGGGGGAGAATGAATGTCCTTTGCCTCTGACACAAAGTCCGTCTCTTCATATGGAATTTAAATCCTGGGTTTCTCAGCTTCACAATAAACCTTCTCTCCTTAGGCATCGATTAGCCAGCTAAATGAGAACAGGAGGAAGTAAGATCTTGGGGGACCCTGGAGTTGATAGAAACATCCTCTCTTGTAGCCTCTTTCATCCCCTTCCTTTTGCAGACGGGGGTCTTTAAAAACGCAGCGAGGGGCGCTGTCTGCATTTCGTGCTGCAGTCCTCACAGCAAAGTGCAATCAAAGTAGCAACTGCCCTAGAAGGCAGCTCAGACTATGGTTTTCAGGTTGAAAAGGGAAAAACGGTCGCACCATCACACACACACACCACCCCCCGCCCCCACCCCCTAAACAGAGTTCTGATATCTCCAGATCAAAGAACTTTCCATGGCCTGATTTGTGGAAGTTACCTAATCCTGAGTATAATTGGGGTGATTTGAGAGATGGGAAAATGTTCTCATTTTCATTATGGGAGCCACTGGGAGACAGTATCATTTAGAAGGATACGTTTTTATCGCCCTAAATTGTTTTACCTGAGATTCTATTGATGTGTTTCTCCTAAGATAGGTTTTTAAAGAACAAAATGACCGAGATGGGTCCCGTTCTCACAGAATCTCCTAATGCTTAAGCGACTCCTTAGTGGTCAGTGAGTTCTTATTCACTGTGCCCTAGAGTGTCACTTACAAGGAGGAATTTGAGAGGGTTGGGTGACTGTACCCCTGAGACACAGAAGAGCCAATTTCCAACATTCTGCATATGGCTAGGGGGTCTCCATACTGTCCACGATTCGTCTATATTAATACAATAGTAAAACTTCATCATAAAGTTTCTTATATTATGTGATCACCATTAAGTGAGCTCACCGAGCGATTCTAGGCTTAGAAAACTTCTGGAACCAACCCCGTTGGCATAAAGGCGAGGCTGGGCCTACCTCACACTAAACAAAATGAAGTTCTACCACATTCTCATCTAAAATCATGATTCCTAATTTGTCACTTCACCAAAGTATCTTTAAGTAAGTGGATATCTTGGATTGGGCTCCCCAGAGAAGGGGCCGTGAGACTCGGAGGCTGGCACACCGAGATTGATGGAGTGTGCTCTTAGGAGCAGTGCCTCCGGGGTAAAGGCCGCGGGGCTGGGCGGGAGGAGGAACCGAACGGTGTCACCTGTAGCCTGAGTTCAGCAGATGCCACAGAGAGATCAGAAGCAGAGGTAGTTCTTGAGAGACGTCCCAAATCAAGGCAAGGGGGTTGGATATTTTACCCTGTATCCACTCACACTGGGTGCCAGCTGCCCCCAGAGAGGGGCATGATCATGGGTAGTGCTTGTCCTTTGAGCAACAGGCAAGTCTCAGGTGTGAGCCACAGGCAGTCAGCACTCGGGGTCCCCGTGGAGCAAGGGCTCCATCCCGAAGGGAGGGATCTGGGTGGCACACCACAGCATCACGACAGGGGGCCACCGTGGATGTTAAATTTAACTTTTGTGAAAACCATCCTTTCTTTATTTGAAATGACACACATTTTATTGCTTAGCTAGGATTTAAACTAATAAAATATATGCCTGGCCTCAGCATTATGGTATGGTATACCAGAATTGCAAATGCTGAAGAAAAAAATTTTCTTTTCTGTTGAATAAGTCTCTTCGTTAGAATCTCTGCTCCTCAATATGTGTGTTATAAATCATATATGTGTGTGCGAGTCCATGTAATGTTTTATTTTTCCACACATGGACATACCAGAGAGTGAATACATTTTTCTCAATTAAAGAAATAAAGAACACATTTCCAACTCTTTGGGCTCCTGTCAAATGTATTCATACAGGAACAAAGAGCCTGCTTGCAAGAGGAACTAATTATACACATTCCATGTTACTTTTCAGATTTCTGACAGTCTGCTACTGTCTTATAATTGAGATACAATATCTGAAATGTTTTCAGGGTTTATCTTACGTGAATGATATCTCCCTTTTTTAGTGGTTTATGGGACTCCATCCTTATTTTGCCTGTTAGCAACAACTGACTAATGAACTTGGAAGTAAGCTGGAGACCAGTAATGTCTTTTCAAGATGAGAACCATCGTGAGCCAGTAATCCCATCCCCCAACTGTTGTCATATAAGAAAGGGCTTCTCGGTGATAATTAGTGATAAAGACAGAATGAATTTTAGTTTCATTTCTCAACATCTCGACGTAACCTCTGATTTCCTGAACTTTGACTTCAATTTTACTTCTAAGAAGGAGAAACCCCACATGAGAAAATCAATCCAGGCTGTCCTCATGGAGTATTGTAAGGAGGGAAAGAACTAAGTGTTTTGACTCTTTCTTCCTTGGTTCATAGTATATCTCCCCAACCCCAACCCCAACGTTCTAAAGCCCCAAGTTTTCCTTCATGTGTTTCTGAGATTTTCACAGTCCAGAGAACCCTGCTTCCTCCACAGCCTTGCGGGTCCGAGCACGGGATTTCCGACTCCCAGATACTGGAGGTTCAGGCGAATATCTCCATCTGTGGAGCTCAGATAGAGTCAGGGTTTATCTAAATGGAATTCAATCTTCATGGCTTTCCCGGGTTTGGTTTCTGTGCCCCTGCCTTGGAAAAGAGGGGCCCCTTTCAGATTGATAGTGAAGTTAATTCAGATTATTCTTTCCCTTATTCAAAGAGAGTTAATAGACTAGAGAAACCCTTTACCTGATCTAAAAGCTTCCAGGGTTCCAACAGCTCCTCCCTGGGAAAATCCCCAGCCATTATTTTGGAGATCCCTGTGTCTGAGCCCCAGTGAAAGGAATTCTGAAGCTGCCCATTGCCATCACTAGGTTGATCAGTCTGCCCTGGTTATTACCATAATAATTACAAGGTCCTGACAGATAGCAGCTTTTCAAGTGGCAAAATCATTGGGAGGACAGTAACTCCTGTAACTCGCTCTTGGGAGAGGAATCCCATGTATGCTGTATCAAGTAACCATCTAAATTTGCCATTTCACAGAGTGCGTCTGACCCAGCCCATCCAATTGCATGCATTGTGCAACCCCTGTTCTTCACAACACGTGCTGAGAGGTAGTGCACATTGCAGTGGTGTTTTTTATATAAAGGTAGCTGGTGAGCTGAAATGTAAAGTCATTGCTCTTTTCAATGGATGGGATGAATTTGCTCCTTAATTATTTTTCTGGAAAAAAAAAAAAAATATATATATATATATATATCCCCCCCCCCCCCCGAATTTCAGTGAGTGATTCACATTAATGTCAATTACACACCCTTATTATGTATTACAGCTACCAGGCAGCTGTCCAGGAAAACACAAGCCTGAAAATGCTTCTGTTTTAAGAATATTCAGTTCACGACTGCTCCTCCTGTGGGCATGTGCAGCAGGCAGGAAGCCTCCACCTTCTTGCCAGGGAAGAGGATAAGGCCTTGCCTCCTCTATCTGGATTAAATAGCTACTCTGACATCTTGAGATCTTGATACCAGTGCCCAGATGCAGGGCTTGGTTTGGGTTTCTGCACTGTCTTATTGTTTTGCGTTTCAGTGTGTGTTACAAAATGCAGATTGGTATTATAAAACAGTATTTCTAGTTATGAGTCACAGCAGTGTCTGTGTGTTAGCAGAGAGGCCTCGTGGAAGCTGGATGGAGGAACTGTTCACCGTCCCCCTCCCCAAAAGTCTGAGTCGGCAACAGTTTGGGCTCTTGGTCCTATTTACAAAGCTGGCCTTGCTCTGGTCTTGTTCAGTCAGGTGTCTCTTTTTTGAAGTGCAGAAGAAGCTGCACCCGAAAATGCTCCATTTGCCACTGGGCTGCTGTACGGTCTGGGAAATTCAGCTTCTTATGGGGAAACTAAAGGCTGCTAGTGTTTGTTGGATGTTTTCTTCCTGGGAACGTTATAAAGTTTAACAAAGTATCTTTAAAGCATGCGGTTAAAGTTGCCTAAAGCATTTATGCATTTGAGAAAACTATGAGAATTACTTGATATTTTTCCAGACTTGAACTGCATTTGTATCTGATTCACAGACTCAGACCTTTCAAATAATGAAATATTTAGTAGCAATGAAGTTGGCCTTCACATTTTTTGTGTTTTCCAGATACATTGTGTCTAAGTGATGTAGCATCTGAAAGAAATATTTAAAAGACAGGATTGTGAATGGGGTGAAATCAGTTTCACCTCTGTCCTTGTTTGGATGTTGATTCAAGCCAAAAAGTGGAAAAAAACATATTTTAGATGACTAATGAAATTTGAATATGGACTGGTATTTTAGATGATATTAAGGAATTATTTTTTCAAATATCCTCATATGTAATAATGGCATGGTAGTTATTTTTTAATAAGCATTATAAGTTAGAGGGGAAGAGTGAAATAGTTATGAGTGAAATGACAAGATATGTAAGATTTACTTTAAAATGCTCCAGAAAATAAGTATATTGGGTGGGACTGGGAAGTGGTGAACCCAGAATGGCAAAATATTTTTTCATCAGGGGAGGGAGGGGGAATACGTGAAGTGTATTATACGATTCAATTTTTGTATAAGGTTGAAATTTTTTAATAGATTAACTTTTCTTTACCTTCTTGTTGTCTGTGGTTTATAAGATGGTTATTTTTACATTGGAGGTTTGACCACCTTGGATAATTAGTGTTCAAAGAGAAAGACATGTTACCTGTGAACATATCAACTTAAGGAAGTTGATAGTGATCCCTTAAACTACGTGAAATCCATACATCGCTATACAAATTCTGATTAATTGTTAGCAT
The DNA here is from genome assembly GCA_030848825.1 of Tadarida brasiliensis. NCBI lineage: Eukaryota > Metazoa > Chordata > Mammalia > Chiroptera > Molossidae > Tadarida > Tadarida brasiliensis. The sequence goes on along the minus strand of CM061257.1, from coordinate 192,896,875 downwards.
ACATGTAAGGGAAATCACCTTTTTATAGTAAGGTTCCCTTACCTTCATTTCAGCTAGGAAAAAAAGTGGGAGCATTAGTTGTTCTTATTTTTTTCAATCTTTTCAATGCTGTGGTCATCCAGGCCCAGATTTGAGAATTGAGTGGCCCGGGAGTTAATCTGCTGGTCCCCACCTCCCCCAGTCCAGATGAAGGTGTTTCTCAGGTACAGTGTCCTGTGCAAAGTCAGTGCCACTCGATTTTACAGAAGCGGAAGCCAGACTGGAACCCTCCATACCAGTACCCTTTTCGACTCTGTCATGCTCCCTCAATCTCGTCCTTTAAAATACTCATTAACAATCTCCTCTCTGGGGATCAAAGCAGCTTTCTAAATCCAGACCAGTGAATGCATGTCCGATGTTCATTCCAGTAGTGTGGCCCCAAATTATCTTTTCTTTTATTGAACACCATTTCCAAGTTGTGTGAGAAGTCCCAGAAATGATCATCTTTAACTCTGTTTTTCTTAGTGCCCTGCAGCAGGTTTGCGGTGTGTTCTTCCTCCTCTGCCTTCCAAGACTTTCTGTCAGGGACAGGTCAGGACCCTCCAATGGCAAGCTGCTGACAGGAGGGCACACTTGGCCAAGTGACTCTGCAAGGACCCCCAGCCACTTCTCAGGGGCCTTTCCCAAGGCCTTTTGTGGTTTCAGCTGAAATTCCGAACATCAGCATTGAAATAAAAACATTTTTCTGCAGATGGAAAAATGGATCCCGTTTAGCATTTGTGGCCCAAATCTTTTAAGCACAAACTTCCCGGCTGAATTTTCTCTTTTTTGCACTGTACTTAGTAGCAGCTCATTGAGATAAAGCAGAGGATCAGACTGGCATGTATTTATAAGATCATTTTTACCTAGTCTTTTCAAGGGTTTTATACAGAGCATGCCTCTAGGTCCTAAAAACATTGTTATACAAGTAGATGGAAAATGGAAACAGAGTCAGAGGACTTTGTCCGATGGGTGTGGCCGGTGGGGAGAGAACCCACTGCATTCTGCTGTCCATTGCACAGGACTCTGGATTCTCTTGTCCGACGGAGGCCCAAGATTGACAGATTTTGTGTATTCATTTGGGAGTTCTCCTGACTTTACTGACCTCCTAATAGGTGGAAGGTGGGGCAGATAGAGAAAAGATCCCATCTGTCACCACCAGCACCCCTTGTTTTGGAGGAGGCAGGACTACAGAGACAGAAAAATACACAAATGCCACATCTCAGGGCTTTGCATACAAGTGTGAAGTACAGAGCTGAATGGGACCTGCCTCCCCCTGGGGGCCCCTAGAAATCGCCTCAGGTGAAGACCTGCTATAACCCAGTGGGAAGGAAGAGCTGGGGGAACATTCCAGGCCAGAGGTAAATGAAACTCCCAGGCCAGAGGTCAACGAAAGTGCAGTAATAAAACATACCTAATTTATCTGTGTCCAAGGTATACTTAATCCTGGGGATTTGAAAAACTCATTGCATCGTTTCCTTTTTTTCTCAAATTGTACCTTCCAAAAGACTTCTACTTAACCTAGAACTCAAGAATCCCGCAGAGGAGCCTCTGATTGGACAGATGAAAACAGGGAAGTGCTTTGTTTCCACTGCAGGTTCCCAAGGAGAAGTTCTTAAAGGGTCCCCACTCTGGCTCAGCCTCTGGAGATACGGCTTTGTTGTCAGTACGGGGAGAATCGGCTCTTCTCTGGGCCTTCCAGTGCAGAATGATCTGACTTTGTTGGGGGGCAGGTGGGTAACTCCTCTGGTCCTCCAGGGGGCGAAAGAATCAGTTTCCCGTGATTTTGTTCATGGAAATATGGCTCGTCCCATTGTCCAAAGCTGCTTACGGATTTTGAGTTAGTAGTTGTCATGGAGAGGGCCTGTTTCCTCTGGGGGTTGGCAGAAGCATCATAAATAAGCTACAGTTCGGCCCAGTAAGATGCCGATATTCAAAATGGGAAGAGAAATAGGGGAAGGCGGGCAGGAGCGGGAGGAGGGGGACGAGAATGAGGAGGAGGAAATGCACAGGTAGCTTTGGAGGTCACCCAGGGGCTTCTCTCCTGAGCCAGCCTCCAACCTGGCAATCTGTAGACAAGGCCCTTTACTTTGTTCAGGAAACTCTAGAGATTTGTGGTTTCTAATATTCACGGCGCTATGTGCCAACCCACAGAGCCAATTCTGCAAGCAGCGAGGGCTGCCGACACATGACCCATATTTCTCACAAATCCCACTATTCAATGGTCTTTCTAGTCTTCTAATTATACCAAAAAGACAGTCTCTAGTGGGTAATAATCTCTCTTTGCTAAGACTTTGTAGCTGGGTTCCAAACCAAGAGCTTTCCCCTATCACAGCTTGAGCATGTTATTTTTATTTTAAAGGCGGCCACGGCTAATGGGGAGGAGAGAGTCTCTTGGCCTCCTGGGGTGGTGGTCAATGGATTTATCCTTTACTCTTTCTTCCTTTTTGACCCAGTGCCTCATTTGGTTTGGCTGGCCTGGGCGGACGGAGATACCTGCCCAGAAGCCCTCATCCAATATGCATCGTGTGGTCTGGCTTGGTTGTTTACTTTTCAAATCAGATACTCAAATAGCCTGTGTGGTGAAATCAACTAAATGGTCCAAGTGCTTGGTTTAAAGGAATCTTGAAAAAGGGAAGAAATTCACTATTTCACAAGTTTGATTATCATTGTACAAAAATGACAAACATTTCAGGGATCGGTGATTTAGATTCCCTTTAAATCCATACCTCTCTTATCTAGTTTATCTGTTTGCTTCGTGTCGTGACTTTTTATACACGTGTGTTAACTCCGCGGCCAGAGTGTAAACACCTTGCTGGCAGAATTGGTGTCTGTTTATTCCTTGTACCATCATCTCATGAAAGAAGGCCCTCGGGGATGCACATGGGATTCAGGACACAGAAGGCCTGGGCGCTAGTCCTGAGTCTGCTGTGTCCCAGCCGGTGTGATCTGGGCAACTCCATCTGGGCCTCCGTTTCCCTCATCTGCAGAGTGAGGAAGCAGGACTAGATGATCCCCAAGGTCTCTCCCCTCCTAAATTATGATTCTAAGAGTCAACCAGATCTTGAATTGGAAGCCCTGGAATTATTTTCAGTCTTTCTCATTCATTTTTTTCTGTTCCTACATCTCAAAAATGAATAACTTAAATTTCTCCAGCTTGGTAGTGTATTGATTTTACCTCTATGGTAAATCCAGAAGAATCCTGAATGAGAAGTGACTGTAGATCACTAATATAACCATTACGTGTTAAGTTCCTTAGGGGAACTATTCTTCAATCAGCCAGAAGGGCTTAATTTATTTTCCTTTAAATTAAAAGACTCGCAAAAATTGAACAAGCAAGAGGGTCCCAGAAAAGGCGAGATATATTGCTTTGTCTGCGGCCCAGAATGCATGTGGCATGTTGACAGGTAGGTGTGTCTGCGGCTGAGGTTGGAGGGTGCTCTAGTTTATATGAGTGAAATCGTATTGAAATTAACATCCAAAGAGGCAGAAAAGGCCAAGATAGCAGAAGGTTGACTTCTGTAGAAGGATCTGGGAAGGGGGTGAGAGGGTCACATTTATACACTGGCTCCGAATGTTATTTCTTCTACCATTTCCCTGTCGAGTGCTTACTATACACCAGATGCTCTTCAAGGTGCGTTATCTGCTAGTTCTGTTGTACAGTGTGGGTGCTGCCTCTTCTTCTTCCCCATCTCCCTGGTGTTTGAGTCCCTGGAAGCACTAAATAAGTGTCTTAAAGCAACTGGCCTCTACACCCTGTTTCTCATGCCTGTGGTCCCTGCACCTGCTCCCAGGAAGGAGCTTGCTCGCCCTGAAGCGCTAAGACAAAGCTGCGTAGTCACACACCCAGCTGAGCTTTAAAGAAATGTTCTTCTCGTCCTCAGAAATAGGACATTTTTCCAAGCCAAAAACGTTGCCATGAATTGGGTACATTTCATTCTCATGATTTCCTTCCTTTACATTTCCAGTGTATTCAGTTAATATTCATTCATGAGTCTGTAGTATATGTCAAGCACTAGGCCGGACATAAGAGATGTAATAAATGATAAACAAGCTTATTAGTCTTTTGATGCTTCCGGAACAAGTTACAGTAACAGTCACAGGTCCCAGAGGTTAGGATGTGGGCATGTTGGAGGCAGAAGAGACCATGTTCAGCCCATGTACACGGCATTTCTAGTCTCAAAACGCTTCGTTTCCAGTTGCCCAGCAAGGAAAAAATGGGGTAGTTTTTGTTGTTGTTGTTTGCTTGTTTGCCTGCCTGTTTGTTTTTGATGCTTTATTCCAGCCATACAGTTTCAGTGGAAATAAATTTACAAAATATAATATGGGGGAAAAAATGCCTGTTTAATTCAAATCATGTCAAGGTGAAAAATAAATCTTCCTCTTCTAAAACGCTACCTTGAAAACAGAACATTAACTCTACCATCAAACATTTTAGGCTATCTGTCTAAACTGTGGCACTATCCATATTTCAGTATGAAAAGATTGGAACCTTTATTTGCAAAGGCAGGAACTAAGCCTTCTCTGTCCTTAGCCTGGGAGAAACTTCAGTCAACAAGTCTTTATTCAGCAGCTTCTTTGATTAAAATGATAGACACTCTAAATCCCAATTATGTGAGGAGGCAGCTTTCGGGGGAGAGGAAGAGCAGCCACTTGGCTACAAAGGTTGGGGTGGGGAGGTGTCTCCTGGTAGAATTCGTGCTCTTGTTGAGATTTTAATTGTCCCTAAAGTTCTTTGTAGTTTTGAAAGTTCAAACATGAAAAATGTTGCCCTAGGACATCTGAAACACAAGTTATAACATTAGGCAACTAAGAGAACCAGCTCGGAGAGGGAGGAATATGGTACAAACAGCAAGAAATATAATATCAGAGGCAAAAACAGAGAGAGAGACAAGGTGGCCGAAACAGGGCCTGAAAGGTTGGTACAATGAGAGTCTTCGCTGAAAGTCCCCAGAAAAGGACTCTCATGGGAAATCCCGAGGCCTCGGAGGCCTCATCCTGGGGCCGGCTTTGCCGCCACCACGACCTGAGCCATGTGGCCGTGGGCAGGCTACTTCGTCTGTCCGAGCTTCCTCTGCAAAATGGGGAGAATGGTCCAGTAGTCCCACCCCAATCCATGGTTTTGTTTTCCGAGGTTTCAGTTACCCGAGGTCAACAGCAGTCCAAAAATATTAAATGAAGAAAATTCCAGCCCTGGCCGGTTTGGCTCAGCAGTTAGAGCGCCGGCCCGAGGACCAAGGAGTCGCAGGTTCGATTCAGGCCAAGGGCACGTACCTCGGTTGCGGTTGGTCCCCGGCCCTGGTCACGTTGTGCGAGAGGCAACCAGTCACTCTATCACATCGATGTTTCTCTCTATCTCTCTCTCTCTCTCTCCCTCCCTCCCACTCTATCTGATAATAAGTAGAAAAATATCCTCAGGTGGGGAATAAAAAAACAAAACAAAACAACAACAAAAATCCCAGAAATAAACAACACGCCGTCTGAGTGGTGTGATGACGTCTCAGCCATCCAGCCTGCTCTGGGGCGGGAGTCATCCCTGTGTCCAGCATATCTACACTGCAGACACTGCCTGCCGTTGGTCACGTAGGAGCCCTCTCGGTTACCAGATCAGCCGTCGCAGTAGCGCAGTGCTTGTGTGCAGGTGACTCTTATTTTACTTAATAACGGCCTCAAAGTGTGAGAGTCAGTGACGCTGACAGTTCAGATGTGCCAAAGAGACGCTATGAAGTGCTCCCTTTAAGTGAGAAGGTGAGTGTGTATAGGATAAAACATAGTGTGTGGATGGATGGATAGACAGGTAGATAGTTCAGTGTTATCCACAGTTCCAAGCACCCACTGGGGATCTTGGAACACACCCGTGGGTAAGGGGGACCATTTTACCTAGCTGAATAAATAAGATTGGTGGGTCCAAGCACCTGCTGCCTCAGTGCCCGGCTGGCCGATGGGCAGTCAGTAATGACAATCATTTTGTGATGAGGGTGAGGGTGGCAGCCCTCCTCCCATTTAAAGCTGCTGTGGGTAGTCACTTGGGCCGAACAGAAGATGCTGTTTTGTAAGGTACACTTACGATTTGCTCCGTGTCCTGGGCATGTTCAAATGCACATGCACACGTTCTCCCAGAGGATGACACTGTATCTATGACTCGTACACGGCAGCCAATGTTCCAGGCACACTCAAGGACCATAACAGGGGTTTGGGCTTTGCCTGATCCGTTGGGATTTGTCTGCAGGCTCATAGGTAATTTCCCCTAGGAAGCTACAAAAAGATCACTTTCAAAGTGGTTCATAGCCTGTAGAAATGAAAGCCCTCCATGTAACACCTCAGGTAAAAAAAATCCAGTGCCACTCAGATCATGCTCACTGGCTGGCCTCTGCGGACTGTGAAGTGACCCTGTTGTTGGGACCCTGAGTGAGCATCAGAGTCTGTCCTCACTGTCATTGGCAGGTGTCACGGGTTCAGTCGGCGAGAGGGCAGGTTGGGAGGGGACTGCCCGGCTGGTCAAACACAGAGACAAATGGAGAGGAGAGCAAGAGGCAGCAGAGAGAATTTAGATTTTTCTAGAAATGGAACTATTTGTGTGGTGGGAAGTAATTAAAACTTATAGCCATGTGGTTTGTGTTAAATGTTAAATGTTTCTAAACGGTTAAATGTGTTCTGTGCACTCGGCGAAAATGGGATTCTCTAGCAACTAATTGAGTGGAGGGGAGAAAGAAACAAGGGCGGGATTCGTTTTCTAGAAGGAAAATGAAAATGAGAAGAAGAAAAAAAGAATGTCATTTTTACTCGTCTTCTCCACTGGGGACTTTGAGAGGCTTTATCTCGGCTTTTCTGGAAGGACACATATGCAAATGACAGAATCGTCGAATTTCAAGATTAGCAGGGAAGTTAGGAGGAGCCGGTCTGAGCGCCCATCTGTTCCCAGGTCCTCCACCAGCCTGTGCACGAACCCTGCAGGAGAAGGTATTTCCTTCGTTTCTTTTCAAGGCCGCCCATTCTGTTTTTGAGACAATCCTGTTTTTAGAAAGTTCTTCTGTCCACTAAGCAGGAAATCTCTCTCCACACAACCTCTACCGATCGGCCCTCGTTATACCTCTCATAGACTATTAATTATCTTTACTAATTTTACAATCGTCAAAGACTGGAGCTAAGGTGGGCTAAGTGACTTGTGCTTTACTTGATAGCTACAAATGACAGAACAAAGATTTAAATCCAGGTCTGCCTCACTGCAGATCTCCTGTTCTCTCCACATGTCACCCAGACTCTCATTCTAGGTGAGAGAGGCAGCCTGCAATCTTGCCCAGGGGACACGTCATAAAAACCGAACAAGAACTGAGCTGGGAGGAGGGAGGGACAAATTGGTGAGTGGAGTGACAGAGCCAGGCAGAGGATACCCACCCTGGTCAGGGCTACATTTCCTTAACCCAGGCCACGTGGTTATATCCATGTAGCTCCCATCCTGCCATTGACAGCTCTCCACCTGGTGACATGCTTCATGGCCCATGAAATTCTAGCCCTCAGGACTCAAGCCTGATATTTATGGTTCCCCACATAAACCTAAAGTGGATTATAAATTTATCTCCCTCAGGTTCAGGTGACTGAAATGGCTGTTCGAAACTCTGGAAGGGATAGATGACTTTTTGGACATGTTGTACCAACTTTTTATTATTATTATCTTTTTTTTTATCCTCACCCGAGGACATTTTTCCATTTTTTGTTCAGATAGAGTGGGAGGGAGAGAGAGAAAGAGAGAGAGAGAGAAACATCGACGTGAAAGGGACACATCGAGTGGCTGTCTCCCGCACGACCCAACCAGGGCCGAGGACAAACTGCAACCGAGGTACATGCCCTTAGCGGGAACCGAACCCGGGTCTCTCAGGACTGCAGGCCGACGCTCTAACCGCTGAGCCAAACCGGCCAGGGCATACCAACTTTTTAAAAGATCCGGTGGGAGGAGGGTACAGAAAGCTGCTTGCTTCCAGAAGCTTCCTGGAGTGGAAGCCTTCTCGTGTACTTGAGGGTATTGATGTTTTGGGGCAAGGGGGAAAGGGAGGGGGTAACACATAGATTCTGTACCACAGAGAAGTTGCGTAGTTTGCAAAACCGACACCTACTGTGTCATCCTGAACAAAGGGAAGGTGGTCCGCGCAGGTAGGCAGCTTTTTCTAAGCTCCAGAGTCAGCCGAGCGGCTGTTTATTTGCCAGGCATCTGTGTCGTAGGAGAGATCTAAATGGGAACACCTGTTGGGGAGACTTGCTCTTGCTGACACTGGGTGAGCCCAGTCCAGAGGCCAGCCGCGGTGGCGTGTAGCTGAGTTTAGGGGTGCACCTTCGGATGGACACTTCTGGAGACAGCAGCTTTCTCATCTCTTGCTTCTCCAGTGAGAATTTGTACCATCTGCAGGAGGTGACAAAGCTCAACAGCAAGTTCCAACATGCAGGTGTTAAAGGGACACTGTTGGGTACCTCCATGAGAAGACGGAGACATGGTAACAGCAGCCACAGTGGTAACATTTCCTGCCTCGGGCTCACTCCCCAGTCACAGGCCTTGAGAATTCTTCTCCAGAAGTTTCTCTCTTCCCATCGATAATAGTACAGGTTTTAGGAAGGATGTAGTTAGGAGCAGACAGGAAACGTTGGAAAGAGTTCAGGCATTAGGGCAGAAAGGCCCTGGCTGGTTTGGCTCAGCGGTTACAGCGTCGGCCTGTGGACCAAATAGTCACAGGTTCGATTCCGGTCAAGGGCACGTACCTCGGTTGTGGTTCATCCCCGGCCCTGGTCGGGGTCATGCAAGAGGCAACCAGTCAATGTCTCTCTCTCACGTTGATGTTTCTCTCTCTCTCCCCCCTCCCACTCTTCTGAAGATAAAAGGAAAAAATATCCTCGGGCGAGGATTAATCAATCAATCAATAAATAAATAAATAAATAGATAAAGGCAGAAAAACCCAGGTTTGCTTCTTAGCTTTTCTCTGTGTGTGTTGTATAACTTTGGACTTCATCTCCAATCCTCAGTTTTCTGATGCATCAAATGGGGATAAAAATACCAGTCAAACCATTGTTATGAGCATGCGTGACACTAAGAATTGGAAAGTAATGGGTTTGTAAAAACAAGAATATTGTTTGCAAAGGGGTGGGATAGTTCCTCCTTTTTTCTGGGAGATCATTTGCTTGAAAATTCAACTGCGTACCAAATCGTCCTCCCCAGGGAGCAGAAGAAAATTGCAAGCCCTTTCTGAGTGGAAACCTTCCCAGGGCTCCGCAGTCTCTCTCATCTCGGGGTTTCATCTCCTCACAGGCATGTTCACACCATGAGAAAGCTTTCTCGCCCTCTCTCTGTGGAATTCCTGTCTCCAGCTTTTGAGATATCCTCCCCTCAAGGACAGAGCGGTGGTTTGGAAACCAATTCAAATCAGAGTGCTCCCCTCCCCCAAGCTGGGGACGGGCCTTTCAGGCCTCCTTTTCTGAAGGTACTCGCTGAGGAACCTGAAGTTGGAATGCCCTCCTGAGGTCGATGTATAAAAGCCAGCAGCATAAATAGGAAGTAAGGCTGAAGTAAGCATAAATGTTCTCGAACAACTTCAATAGAGAAAGGCTTGTTTGATCCTCTTTAAACTTCCTGAAACTGAACTGAATGTTTGTTTGTTTTGTGGTAGCTCAACTTTTTTTTTTTTTCAGGCCTTGTAGTGCATGGCTGTTGGTTTCTCCGTTTAAAAGGAAAGTGCTTTTTCTCAGTAATGATGCTCGTGTTCTGAACCCAGCGATACCCACTTCTAAGGGCCATTTCATCATGAAGATAAAGTTCTGCTAAGTCTTAGGACTCAACAGATAAAGGATGTAGCCAGGTACCCTGACTCGTGCTTCCCTCCCCAGTCATTTGGTTCACACACCTAAAAGTGTGTGAACAGAAAGTTTCTAGATTTATTTTCACATTGAAGATTTGATCCCACAGGGGAAAAATATCAACATAAATGACTATGCAAAAATGACAAAACAGCATTTTGACCTTTCACTTGCCAAAGAAGCAAAGGCCAAGTTCAGGGGAGTTTGCTGTTCCACCGGCACTATGGTTTGTTATGTTAACATTCACGGAACCCCGGTGCCATGGGTGCCCTGTCCAAAATAGATGGATGGTCCAAGAACAACACTGGAGAGAATGCCCGGGGCAGAGCAGGCCATCATTTGCAGGAGATATCTGTGGAGGTAGATGTGTATCAACACCACGAAACAGCATCTGATGCCACGCTCACTGACAACTCCTAAGACAGAATGTTCTGAGGTTGGAAGAGCCAAGCAGTGGCATGTCAGGGCCGAGGCACTTGGCAGAGGTTTCAGATACATGTAGAGTGGTTTTCTATACCATGACTCCCAAACACTGATGTCCCCAGGAGTCCTGTGTCTCGGGGTCCCTCAAAGTGTGGGAGACGGCACTGACGGCCACAACGGCAGTGGCCAGATCTCCTCTCTGTGGCCCGCGAACACGGGAAACGTGCCATGTGTCAGATGCAAGAATCTTATATGCCATGGATTTCTTCTTTTCCTGGAAGCAACTGGAAACCAACTTAGTGACACTTAAGTCCTTCACCTGCTGCGTTGCCGTCGCCAGTGGGCACGAGCCAGAGTGGTACCACGAAGGGCCTTTATTTGAACAGCCGCGAGAGTTATGGGCTCTGGCTCGGAATGGAATGTTATAGTATGTTCAGAGTCATGGCAACTGAACTTGGCAGCCGGATCCGCTTCTGAGATTACAAGTGCCTCACGGCCAAGTGCACCTGTGACGAGAGTTGACCTCGGAGTGGGATGTAGATTGAGAAACCTCTTTTCTAGCTAACCATTCAGGCGAGCTCCATTCAGCTGGATGGTTCAGTAGCCGTTTGAGTGTTGGGATTACCTGGTACTGCTTCCCACCCTCCATATATTGAATAAAGGATACATATGAAATCACTAAAAGCTTCCCTCCCCCCAAAAAGAGAGGGGGTGCTTAGAATTAAAGGGATGTTTCCATAGTGTCTTTAGTTTCCATCAACAGAGCGTATAAAATTAACTTTATTTGAAACTGAGAACCCTCCATGAGGTATAATAATAAGTTCTCTTTGCAAAAGGGCTATTTTTCAGAGGGTTATTAAGACCATATTTCATGATAGGCATGTTTCAACATATTTGTACGTCTCCGAACAGGCTACATTGGCTTTCCTGTGTTGTGATTAGCTGGTTTCTGCATTTAATCCATAGCGTGTGGCATTTTTCTATAATAGTGCTTCTATAGAAAACGTTATTCCAGGCATGTATGGGAGAGAAAAAAAACAAAAAACTATTCAACATTCCCAATAACCACGTTTCCAAAGAAAACGGTCTATATGGGGCATCCAAGGTTAAAGTTCTAAAAATTATTTTTGCATTTTCTTCAAGTGAATTTTAAATGAAGTTGAGAAAAAGTATGAACAATATCTCCAATATTGATGTCATTAGATATATAGATATATATTATTTTTTTTATCCTCACCCAAGGACATTTTTGCATTCATCTTCAGATAGAGTGGGAGGTCTCTATCTGAAGGAGGGAGAGGCAGAGAGAGACATCGACGTGAGACAGACATATCGACTGGTTGCCACCCACACGACCCCAACCAGGGCCAGAGACAAACTGCAACCAAGGTACGTGCCCTTAGCGGGAACCGAACCTGGGACTCTCCCGTCCGCAGGCCGACACTCTAAACGCTGACCAAACTGGCCAGGGCTCATTAGGAAATATTTTGTATTCTGTTAATACCAACCTTCTTTCATATGTTTGTATCTCTTTAAAGTGGCATGTGGTTTACTGCATATCAAATTTCCCACTTATCCCCACCTGTATTTGGAAGGCTGGGTCTCACTTGCATACAAATGAGATAAGGAGACACCATCATACTTTCAAGAGCATCTTCTCTCCCTCCCTCCCCCTCCTCCCTCAGTTGGCCTTATGTTAAGTTAGCCAATCAATGTCAACATTACATCTTCCCCTTTGGCCTGTGTTCTCCCTCCTCCTTATATAAGCCTTGGTGGCCCCACATCTTTCCAGTAACCGCCACACCTGGCCGGGCAAACTGCAATAGCTGTCTCCCTCTCCCTCCTCCTCACCTGATCCCTGTGCCTGACCCAGCTGCCCCTGGGGGTGACACCAGGAGTTCTGCAGACAGCTGTGGCCGGATGTGGGTGCAGAGGAGGCTCTGTGTCAATAATGGGCATTTTCTGGCCTGTTTGCCTCTCTCAATGGTGAACACTGCACGCCGCGTTGTTCTGGGGTATAAGACGTCGGATTCCTTTTTCTTTCTGACCGGTTTTGGTCTTTGACTATCCCTAGCTCAGGGGAAGCCTCTGTGATGAAAAAAAAAAAAAAACAAAAAACACAAAAGGTAATAGTAATAATAAGGCTTTCCAAGGCAGTGAACCTGTTCTGGTGTGCTTTTCTGTCTCTCTCACCTCCTCGCTCTTGCTCAGATCAGTTGTCCTTTTGCTCAGTGGCTCAGCAACAGCGCTGAAGCCGCAGGCAGTGATGGGGACAGAGTCTGCCGAGGACGCGGGGTGCTTAGCAGAGGGGTGGGCATCTGCGAAGCCAGGCGGACTTGCGGTGTCATCTGTGAAGGCTTCACAGGTCCCTGTGTTTTCTGGCTCAGGGAACCAACCCCTATGGGTGTGCCCACAAACTTTTTTGTACCATCCGTGAACCTTGTTTCCGAGTGTGGTTTCAGAGCACAGGCACTGAGGTCGAAGTGTAAGGCCTCACAGCGCATCTGAGCTTAAAGGAATCATAGAGAAAGTCCTTGTCATCAAGGAAACTGAGGCTGGAGGTAGTAAGCTGGACACAAAAGTTAGCAGCGGGGCTATAGAATGTACTGGAATAGAAGACACAAGCAGGTGCTCCATTTCCCAATCAATACCAAATGAGCCATTTTAGAATGAAGATAGGAGCTGTGTATTTTTGGCTAGCCTCATGTTCCAGGTCATAAACACTTCCTACTATGGGTGACTGAGCCCAGAAATAAATACGGGGAGAAAATCCTTTGCGTGCGTGAAGCACTTTATATTTTCTGCCTCCTTCCAGTCCTTAATTAGGCCTGCAGCCACCCTGTGAAGCTGGTCATTACCACTGTGTGAGGAAACGGAGTCCCGCAGGAGGATGGGACTTGCCCAAGCAGACGAGCCAGACAGGCTGGGCAGGGCGAGACTTCCAGTTTCTGATGCCCACGCCCGCATGCAATCCAGCCTCGTCACCCTGGGTTGTGGCGTGGGGGACAGATAAACAAACAAACGATGATTGCGTTGCTTTTACTTCTGGGGAGCAGTGGGTTCTTATTCAAAATAGGAAGAAGGAGCAAGACAAGTAACATCTAATAGCCAAGCTAATGGGGGACCGTGGTGCCTCCGTTCAGGGCCTTGGAGTCCCGCCCTTTCCGAAGCCGCGTGTCCAGTTCTGGCGTTCCCTGTACCACTCACACACCCAGGTTGTATTCAGCAAAGGTGCCACATGTCTTGCTGGGCAGTGGAAATTCAGGAGAGGCACCATGAGGTCTACTTTGTTGTATTAAGGTTCAGTGCCATGTAATACCATGCAATGTGCTGTACTAAAGATATATGGAGGCATGTGGACGTGGAGAAGAGGAAGTATACCCTCCCTAGGGGTCAGGGAAGGCTCCACAGATAGTGACATTTGAATAGAATTGAAAATGATGAGTAGGAGTTTGCTGATTGGAAACAAGGGAAAAGAGCATTTGGGCAACTATGGGTAGAGGTTTGATAAATTATGACTTCAGAATCCACCCCCGTATTCAAATTGTGTTCCCTGTAACCTACAAGGTAACTGAAACAATACACTCAGCTCTCAACTCCGATGTCAGATTACCTGTCTCTGCCCTTTGAGATGTCGCTCAGTGAACTCTTCCACACCGTAGAGAAGGCCAGGGCCTTGGCAGGATTTCTGAGAGCTCCAAGGTTTGAGAGCGTGAGGGGGAGGCACCCGGGGCCGTGCTTTCTGTCACTGCAGGCACTGAATTTCTGCTTTTTACTGATTCATCTCAGTTTATCTGATGTCCTTTATGTAGTAGTTACATGTCCATATATGTGTGTGTACATACATAAATACATATATCTACTTGTACATGATACCCACACCTTACTTGATTTAAAAGAATCTATTTTGCTAAAGGTTTTACGGGGACAGGGGAAGAGGGTGGGTAGCAAACAATAGACTTCTCCCACAGAAAAACAAACGTCATGTGGGTCCTTAGTGACCTTGTTGTTGGATCCCTTCAGCAGCGGAACCACCGTAGACTGTTTTTATTTTAGCCATTTTGCTAAATGTCCTTGTGTCTTCCTCCTTTGTCCTTTTCCCCACTCCCATCCGTCTTCCTCTCCCTCTCACCCTGGGATTCCTAGTTATCTCTCTCCTCCCTGTCCCTCTTCTCTCTCCTCCACCCCACGATCCTGCTCAGCTCAGTTATGTTGCCTCTTGGTCCTTATCGCCCATATCTTCAAGGTCATAGCTTATCGTGGAATTTTCCGAAGCCAAGACAATTCCTTTGCTAAGAGAAATTTTGGTATTACAGTGGTTTCAATTTCCATTTGTCTGTCTGTGACTCACCAGGTCTCTGCACATAGGATAGTCCCTGGCAATAAGTGAGCAATCAATATTATCTGTTCTATGAATGAATCAATTACATAGTACTTTAAAAGGGTCTGTCTTATCGTGGTGTTTGACTTTAGTAGAATTCTGCCCTGAATGCTGAATAAAACGAGGCTTACAAGACATCTGAATCAGAGAGGCCCGGGGGCTGCCCACTGCCTGGTGATGCCCACCAGTCACTGAAGCCAGGCTGCTTAAAGCCTCCAAAGGCTAATTGGTCAGGCCTGCATAAAGGCCAAGGATGGAAGGACACACACCAGCTGCAGAACAGGGAAAGAGGAAGAAAGAAGCAGGAGAATGGGAAGGATCCAACATAGCATTCATCTCTCAAAAAGAATTCAAGTAGCAATTGTGAAATCTTGGGCATAGTATGTGCACTTACCAACTCTCTGCGTTGTCATGTTTTAAATATTTTGTAGTTGAAAAAAGTTCCCATAATTGTTAAAAAGAGAGAGAAAATCCCACATCAGAGATGCCCATTGAAAATGAAATTGTCCCTGCTAATAAAGAGATATTTCAAAAGATGATGCTTTTCCAAGAAGAGAAGCATCTGGGGCCCTGGGCACCTCAAAACGGGAGATGGCTCCCAGTGAATGATCAGCATGAGGCAAAAACCTCCAGCTTCAGGAGAAATTTTTGTGACTTCAGGTGTTGGTCTCTAAGCACTGTTAGGTCATTAACTTGTTAAAGACCTGGGTAAAGCACTATTCCCTGGGTACCTCCAATTCTTTAAAACGCTTGCTGAAGTGGTCTTCTCTCCCTCACCTCCCTGTACAGGGAACATTACAAAGGGCTGTAAAGAATTCTCTCAAACTGGTCTCGTCCCCAAGTCCTTTTCAAAGCAAATAGTATTTCAAAATGAATCACTTGGAAAAAAAAATCCCAGTGGCTTCCAGTGCTATTCTAGTAACTTCCTGGGAAGGTGAGAGAGATACACAGACATTCTCAAAGCCACTTTGGTTACTAATAAGTCTCAGAGAAGCCCTGGTCACAAGGTTCTGTCCAAGTTGCCACACACTGTCCTGAACCTTCCTTCTCCGCTTATTTATTTATTTTCTCCCATTCTAGAACAGCCAGCAAATGATTTCACACCTTTTTGTTTAGCTGCTAAAAGCAACACAATCGCTCCCCTCAGGGCTGCCTCTGTGGGTTCCAAAAATAAAATGGGCTCATTTTCATGCTAAGCATGTAAAGGCTCCTAGGAATTCTAATGAAAAGCAAAGGAAGGGAAAAAGGAGAAAAGAGGGGTCAGGCTGAGGGCTGTCGCTGAGGCGGGTCAGCTTCTGGGGAGTGTTACCAGCCACCCCTGCTAGAAGAAATATGTTTAAGAAAACACAGATTAGTAAAAGGTGATCTAATTCAACCCTCAGACTCTCCAGCTTATCTTCTACCCCTAACCCAAGGTTATTCTTGGAACACAAGCCTGTTCACCAAGAAGAGCGGTAGCCGCTGCAGCCTTCCAGAGAAGAAACCTCTCGGGTAGGAAGTAGCCAGTCATTTGTTCCCAGGTCTGAATATAAAACCATGTGTCTATGAGCGTCTAGGTTATCTTTTGAAATTCAAAGCTTTCTGAGCCTAAGTCATTAACAGTCGCAGGCTCATCCCACGCCACCCATCGCATGTTAGAAAGAAGGCTGTGTGAGGCCAGTCACACAATATTCGTGCCCTGCTAGCCTGTCTAGAATGCACAGAAAGATTTCCACGCGAGCTCGCCGGCAGTGTGCACGCTAGCGGCCCACCTACAGCAAGAGAAACCCACGCAGGACCCTGCTGACTCCAGGCTTGCCTGCCCAAAATTCAGGGATGAGGCCCGTTCCTTGCGTTTCCACTCAGGCCTCTTCTGCGGGAGGCCAGACTGTTGGAGATTCCTTCCATCGACGGAGCCAACATCGGCCTCGCCGTGGCTTCTACGCATCGGTTCTCGATTTGTCCCACGGCACGTGCCGCCCGGGATCTGTCTCTTCATGAAAAACGTTCCAATACTCGACAATAACTCTCAGCCTGCACAGTCCCCTCCCCGTCCGTTAGGCTTCCCATTTTCTTCTCCTAACGTGCTTTCCAGGTCCTTCCCTAGGATGTGATCCAGTTCGCAGCGTGTTCCTCTCACGGCGCAGCCCAGCAGCAGTCTGACCTGCACAGACGCGGGGATACAGAACGTGCCGCTCGCACGGCCTGCGCCCACCTGCGCCCACCTGCGCCGTTCCTTTAGCACGCGCGTCCTGCTGCGGAATCACGTTCCTTTTCAAGATCTGGGAAGAAAGGAAGTGCTAAGCCAACTGTAAATAGGACTGCTCAGGAAAATCTAAACGCTACTTCAAGAAACCCAATTTTTAACTAATTTAAAACGATCGCTTGACATACCAGTACTGGACATGGAAATGGTAAGTCCTTATGCTTTTCATTAAAGCAGATACCCAAGTGCCTCCACTTGGCAAACTTAGGACAAATGACTCTGTACTGAGTGTTTGAACATTTTCTAACTATATTTCTTTGACATTATTCTGGGATTCAGACTTACTGTGGAAGGAATCTTTAGAAATGGAAAGGACAGAGAAAGATTTTCAAATCTAGTCACAGACTTACAGGAAGGTACTAGTGCCCCCTTTTACATATTTATTGAGAATTTATTCACTGAATGCTTTCCGAGTGCCTACTTTACATTGTTCTAGGCTTATTCAGGGGTGAAAATATAGTCCCTTCCTTTCATGGAGTTTACATTCCCATGGGGGAAACAGAGAAGCAAAATGTAAAAGAATTTCATGTAGTGATAAATACTATGGAGAAAATAAAACAGACCTGTGAGAGAGACGAGGTCAGGAAAGACGGATTTTAGGAGGGAACATTTTATCTCACAGTTGAGAAAGTTCCACTCACAGCAATACCGAAGAAACTTCTTCCAAGCTATGGAAACAGCAGATGCAAAGGCCCTGAGACAGAAATAAACTTGGTGTGTTCTGGGAAATAAAGTGAGGCCAGTACAGCTGGAAAACAATAATAGAAGAAGAAAGTGATAGCAAATGAAGTCGAAGAGGAAAGGGGTAGGCATAGCAGGGGTCACCTGGGGCCTCAAAGACCATGCTGAGGAGTTTGGATTTTAATCTAAGTGCAGTCCGAAGCCATTGGAGGGTTTTAGGTAGGAGAATGACGTGATTTAATTGACATTTAAAAACATTCTCTCTGCTTGTGTGCAGAGATGGGTTGTACAGGGTTTAAAAATAGAAGGAGATGCCCGTCCGGTGTGGCTCAGTGGTTGAGCATCGACCCATGCACCAAGAGGTCGCCGGTTCGATTCCCAGTCAGGACACATGCCCAGGTTATGGGCCTGATCCCCAGTGGGGGGCATGCAGGAGGCAGCCAATCGATGTTCTCTCTCATTGATGTTTCTATCTCTCTCTCTCTCCCTTCCTCTCTCTCTAAAATCAATAAAGAAAAAAAAAATAGAAGGAGAGACAGGAGTCAGGGCGCTGCTGCAGTGGCCTAGGCAAGAGAAGGCAGTGGCTTGGGCTGGCGTGGTAGCGATGGGCACAGAGCAAGTGCGTGGACCCTGGGTCTGCTCTGAAGGTAGAACCAAGAGGACTTGCTAGGAGAGAGACAACCGGAGTCCAGGTTGAATGACTTGCCTGAAAGGGAAGAAAGAGACCAACCAAAGTTGGGCACTTAGTCGTGCCAAGTACTTTAATCCTAATATGAATACTAATAACACTGTGAGGGAGATAGTGTTTTACTGACATTTTCTATAGAAGGGCCCTGAATTATACATTTGGTTTGGAACCCCTAAGAGATGCTTTTCAGACGTTTAGATCACCATAGTCTTAATTGATTGCCTTGAATGACTACATCTAACTGTGCACCTATACCCTCTGGTATTGCTTTTCAGCGTTCCTGGATTTCACTTTCTAAAAAATAAAGACATTTTTAGCAGAGCGAAGGGCTCAGAGAAGTTAAATAATTTACTCCAAATCAAACACTGGGTCAGATTAAGCTGGAATTCACACTCAGGACTATCTGACACCATATCTCATAGTCTCTTCCCACTAGACCACATTGTTTTCCAAAGCGTGTTGGAGAAGGAACCCTGAGCACCAACTCCTGCTGTAGGCATCCTTCTTTTCTTTTTTTTTAATCCTCACCGGAGGATATTTTTCTCCATTTATCTTTAGATAGAGTAGGAGGGCAGTTGGTGGCGGTGGGGAGGGGGGGGAGACATCAATATGAGAGAGACACTTCGATTGGTTGCCTCCCACACGACCCTGACCAGGGCCAGGAACGAACTGCAACCAAGGCACATGCCCTTGGCCAGAATCGAACCCGCAACTCTTCAGTCCTCGGGCCGACGCTCCAACCACTGAGCCAAAACGGCCAGGGCTATAGGCGTCCTTCTGTGTATCTTTTTTTCCAAGTTACTGCCCCTTAATGAGATGGTAATCCAATACCATTATTTGCTACAGATCCCCCAGTGCGTCATTACATTCAACCAAAACTAAGAGGACCCCGCCCAGCTCCATTCTGCCCCCTTCCCTTGCTCCTCACAGCTGGCGTCAGGGTCCGCTCCTTTCTGTGCAGTTTAGCTACCAGAGACGTGGGCCCTGCGCCTGCCTCCCTTCCTGAGGAGCTGTAGCTGGAAATTGCTTGTGCAACCCGATGACAACTTATCTATATTTAGCAGAAAAAGTGGTGGCGAGGATCTGTCCAACTCAATTTTTGTTACAGTTTCAATGTTCGGAATCTCACAGACAGTCTCCTGAAAGGCACATTGGCCCTGACAGTATCTGAGTGCAAGGAGGCTTCCTCCACCCCACGAGCTTATCCACCCACTGGAAGCCTCGTCCAAGGAATTGCGTGGACACCCGTTGGAGAGCAAAGACTTCTCATGCTCAACACTCCCCCCGCCCCTGATGAGAGAGCTGCTGGTACTGTGGGTGCTTTGACGGCTTTTAAGTGTTATTCTAAGACAGGAAAACAAGCATGAAAGGTTTAAGGGGGAAATGGGCTATTACCCAATTGTTTATATGTTTAAGTGATATGCACGGTGCTTGGTTTTTATATCTCTTCAATGTGGCATGGAAAAGAGATACAAAGTGCTGCTTATGGTGTGAGAACAAAGACAAACTTGCTTTGGGGCGGGGGGGGGTGGAAAAATTGCAGCAGGTATTCTCAAGTGCTTACTATGACAAAATCCTTGCCACGGAGGCTGACTAGCCCTTATACTTAAGTGACTAATTCGAGGCTGAGGCACAGTTTAGCTTTTCTGGAGCCAGACCAAACCAGATATAGTATATTGTCCATGACTCTGCCCCTCATCACTGTTGGTCAGCCAGAGAGAAATCTCTACTAATGAAAAGCAGAACAATTAAGAAGAGCTCAGAAAAGAGGAAAGTAAAGACCATTAAAGAAAAATGGCAATCTTTAAGACAGTAACATAATGCCAACTGTATCACAGAGAAGGGGGATTTACAAGGGGGATGGGGGATTGTAGCCTGTGAGTACTTACTTAGAGTCCTCTACTTTTTAACATGCAAGATGTATCAGTTCTTGGTGGTCAAGAAAAAAAGTGATTGGAAAACACTTCCTATTTGCTTTAGCAATAGCAATTTCAAAAGATAGTTTTTTCATACCTTCTTCCAGTCCCCAACCTCATTTTGGGTTAAATGTTATTCAGAGCGAAAAGCACTTGGTTTAGAAATGGCCTGTCTCATTTTCACAAAATCTCTTATAATGAGATGAGTTTTAGTGTTGCTGTGTCTATTAAGGAAAAGAGGTGAAGAAATAGAAAATCCACTTTTTGTACTGTTGCACTTCTTGGGACTAAAGCTTCCAATACTGTATTTCAGAAGTTAATTAACAGACTATTATTAAGGGGGGGGGGGAGGCTTTTATACAATTTGGGGAAAAGTGAAAATACAATTAAATTTTTAAAACCCTATCATCCTAAGATAGTCACTGTGAACAAGCCTTAAAAACACAACAAAATTATTCAGCACGTAACTTGTATAACCCCAACAGGACCAATTTAACTCAGGCTTTCTCTCATTTTTCATTTTGTGACAGTTTCTGGCAATTTTCTGCAGATACATGGGTTGATATCTTTACTGACACCCTAGGATCCCAAGCAGAGGTGATCTTTCAACATTAAATGTCTTAACCTCTTCACAGGAAATTTTCTTTTCTTGAGATGAACAAAAAGATACCTAATTCTTCTTTGTATTACTATTCCTACCACTATCAAGAAACCCAAAAGGCCTTTCTGGTTTTCTGTGTCATAGCATGAACCCCACCCTTCAGAGACACGAGCAGAGCTAACACCGTATTGTTCTCACCTAAGCCCTAAAACTTCAAAGGCAGGCATCCTCCTTCTCCAGTCATTTTAGGCAGCCTTCTTTGTGTGCCATTTTGGCCACCTGTTAAGTTGAAAGAATCAGTATAAGTGCTAAAAGAACTTCTTAAAAAAAAAAAAAAAAAAAAGATTAGGGGTGGGAAAACTCCTGGAAAAAGAATAGGCAAAGGGAACCATGAAACAGAGAGAGAAAATCCGGAAACATAATCTTGCCTGTGTAAGAATAGTCTCAGCCCTGGCCGGTTTGGCTCAGCGGTTAGAGCGTCGGCCCACGGACCAGAGAGTCCCGGGTTCGGTTCCCGCTAAGCTAAGGGCACGTACCTCGGTTGCAGTTTGTCCCCGGCCCTGGTTGGGGTTATGTGGGTGGCAACGAGTCAATGTGTCTCTCTCACATCGATGTTTCTCTCTCTCTCTTCTTCCCTCTCTCCCTCCCGCTCTATTTGAAAATAAATGCAAAAATGTCCTCGGGTGAGGATAAAAAAAAAAAAGAATAGTCTTAAATATCTATAGACAGAATATATATAAAAGCTGTGGTAAAAAGCAATCAACAAGTGGGGCTGTGATAATTGATAGCTTATCAGGAAAAAATAAATTTTTTCTCATACCATGTAACAAGTGCTGGATACATTAAAGAAACTTTTTTTTTTCCTAAATCCTCACCTGAGGATATTTTTCCATCTATTTCCAGACAGAGTGGGAGGGAGAGAGAGAGAGAGAGAGAAAGAATCACCGATGTGAGAGGGACACATCGATTGGTTGCCTCCCGCACTGACCCCGACCAGGGCCAGGGACGAACCGCAACCGAGGTACTTGCCCTTGACCGGCATCAAACCCACGACTCGTTGGTCCTTGGGCCAACGCTCTAACCGCTGATCCAAACTGGCCAGGACAGGAAATATATATATTTTTCCATTTTTATTAATTTATTTTTGTTACAGATGTTTCTCCTTTTTCCCCCCTAGAATCCTCCTCCCAATCCTGCCCCCTGCCCCAGCATCATTGTCTATGTCCATTGGTTATGCATACATGCATATATGTTCTTTGGTTCATTTTATCCATCCCCACCGCAAGAAATATTTTTTAAAACTAAAGAACTAAAGGAATATATCTCTGCATATTTATCTAATCTAGATGGGTAAATATCTTCTATAAAGCAATGGAAGAAATCACAGTAAAAGGTCAATAAATTGAAATATATAGAAATATAAAATGTCTGTATGTCAAAAATAATCAAACAAAATCAGAGGACAAAAAGCAAACTGGTAAGATTTATTTTTCCAAAAATTGAGGCACAAAAAGTTAATAACCTTAATTTATAAAGTGTTACTATAAATAAATGAGAAAATAGACAAAGGTCATGAAGTAACAATTTATATAAGAGAAAATACAAATAGCTAATTATGCAGTAAACACTTTTCATCCTCACCAGTGAATACAAAGTTAAATAACGGGACCTAACAAAATAGCAAAGATTTTTAAATGACATTAATCAGTGCGGCCAGAGCTTCAGGAAGACATTCATATTCTGTGTTAAAATAAATTGGTGCACCCTTCCTGGTACTATGTATTAAAGTCCTGAAAAATGATGCTCTTTGATCTGGTAACTCTACTTTCAAGAGATCATCCTAAGGAAATAATTTGAAATGAACACACACACACAAATGTTTATTTAAGTAGTCCCTCAATGCCCAATAATAGGAAAATTATTAATAAATTATAGTGTAGTTATAAAATGGAAAATTATACTGCTATTAAGATAATGTTTAAAGAATTAATAATGGCATGAGAAAACATGTTTGATTGATGGAACAAAAATACAGTACGTGAAATTCTGTGTACAGAATGATCTCAGTTATGTGAAGATTTTTAAAAAGCATAGGAAAATATCCTGGAACCATTTCTAGATATTAATGGTGGTTGCATTTGGCTAATAAGATTTGGTAATGTTTTGAGTACTTCTTTTTTTTTTAGAGAGAGAGAATGGAAGGGAGAGAGAGATAGAAACATCCATGTGGAGAGAAACATCAATGTGCTGCCTCCTGCACGCCCCCTACTGGGGATCGAGCCCACAACCCGGGCATGTGTCTTGACCGGGAATCGAACCGGGACCTCTCAGTCCATGGGAGGATGCTCAATCCACTGAGCCACACAAGCCAGGCTGTTTCTTTTTTTAAAAAATGTATTGATTGATTTCAGAGAGAAAGAAAAACACATCAATTTGTTGTTCCACGTATTGATCCGTTCAGTTGGTTGCTTCTTGTATGTGTCCTGACCAGGGATGAACCCGCAACCTCTAACCAACTGAGCTACTCAGCCAGGGCTTGTTGTATGCTTCTTATAACTTCTGTCCAAATTCCAAATATTCTACCATGTGTATGTATTATTTTTAGAATCTGTTAAAAAGAAAGAAAAGTTGAAAATTGAAGTGGTTCAGGGTATGCCACCCACAAACATGCCTCTCTGGCATAAGGTTCATTTTGAGCTGAAGGCAACTGAGAAGAAGCAGGCACAGGACAAACTCTCTGGCCTCCCTCTCTCCACCAGGAAGGGCAGGGTGATTCTTAACCATCAGAGACAACTCTAGACTCTTATCAGCCCAGAAACTGAACCAGAGGAATCTATGCAGCAAATCTTGCTAAAACAATCAATCGTTCATTATCGTTCATTAGTTTGCCCTGTGTATTTACCGTCCCACAATTTGTTGCCCTTGGTAGCCTAAAATAAGTCACCTGTCTACAAATGTATCGTTCTTGTGCTCACTTCGGCAGCACATATACTAAAATTGGAACGATACAGAGAAGATTAGCATGGCCCCTGTGCAAGGATGATACAAATGTATTGTTCTTTGCTAAGGTGCTGTAGAAGCCCAAGATCTGATTGTTCCTTTGAGTTACTCATCACTGAGTTTTCCATGTGTTGCATGCTGCATGAGTTAAGAAACTTGTTTTTGTTTTGTTTCCTGTTAACCTGTCCTTTGTCAGTCTAATTTTCAGGACCCCAGCAATAATTAAACCTAAGATGGATACAGGAAAAAAAATTTTTTTTTCCTCCCCTATAAATGGCTACAATAATTTAAAAAACCAACGGTAGGCATTCTTTTCCTTCAGCAATGTTAGATTGCACTCTACTTGAGGATAGGGGTCATTGGATACTTCCAAGCCCATAAAGGTACCGTGAGCAACAGTGAATCAGTTTACTCAAGAGTGCAGATTGCTGGGAGATTTGGAGGGGCAGCTGCTTTCCCTTCTTCTCCTTCCTCAAGGTTTAGTCTCCCCTTCTCTTTCTTTCCTCTTTCTCCCCCACTTGGTAAAGTAAAAGCCAGAGAACACGAGCACCACATCCCTTCCCTTTATAAGAGTGGAGAAATAGGATTGTTTCCATCTGTCCTTCCAAGCCTGAGAAGATAAACCTGAAAAGAATACAGCTTCCTGTAGGGTGCAAAGGACTGGTCTCTGTAAGGAGCTGGGCACGCCTCTCCAGCTTCCTTGTGTGCACAGAACACACACCCTCCAGGAGTGCATTGGAGAAACAGACAGGGAATGTTTAACCTAAAAAAAAAAAAAAGATTTTGGTGTTTCAAATGGTAACTCAGGATGACAAACCCCATGACCTCTACCACTACCAGCACCACCACCACCAAGGGAGCCAGATCCAAACATAAAGGAACTGAAAATTCAGTCATGTTTGAAGTTGACCTGGGCAGAGGATGGAAGATGAACAGGGTTAGGATATTTCTCCAGCCAAGTCCAAAGTGAAAGGGTTTTCTTATTTTTGCTTTGTTTCTAATTAAAATGTAAAGCGAAACGCGGAGTGTACTTTGCCCAATTCATGCACCCCAACGATTTCAGCACGCTTCTGTTTCTAAGGAAGTGGAGCGCCCAAGTCTCTGATTGGTTTCCGTGATGCCACAGCATCCTCGAGCGAGAGGATCTCTGTCCAAGAAGCCTTGAATGCTTTTAAAAAGCCTTTTTAAATGTGTTCTTTTCCCTTAAATCTTGTAGTTACATTCTGATTGCAGACAGCATATTTTAACTCGATAGAGAGAAATGTAATTAAAATCTGAGTTCAGATTTTGAATGTCAGGGAAGAAGCATCTTGTTAATGACTACAACTTCCTAGCATGTGATTATTATATTATTAATTGTGGCTATTTTATGTTCATACCTAGAACCCAGGAACTAGAAAAATCTAGCTTTTGCATCTGATTTTCTTCGGATTCCATGCTCTCTTTGCTCCCTTCTCTCCCACAAAAACCTAATTTATTCTAGTCAGACGAAAACACATAATTCAGCAATATGCCACTATCACCCTAAGGTTTAATGTTCTTTCCACTGAAAATAAGTAAAAATAGTACCTCATCCTCAAACTTGGTGGTTAGGAAGAGGAATAAATGGGAAGAGTATAAGCTAGCAGCTCTCCTGAAGTTGCGATTTGAGGGCCACGGTTATTTGTATTCCTCCACTTGCCCGAGGCAGCACCCGATGTGCAGTCATGGTGGCGGCGGCGTGGCCCGGCGACAGAAACCATTGCAGAGAAGCAGAGGGCCAGGCTAGACTCCGCCGGTTTCATTAGCTGGCTTGTTGTGTAGGAGGCAAACGGTGTCTAAAGGGCTCCGGACTTGCTAACCAAAACGTTTACGGCTTAGAAACAGTGAGAAGTTCGTTAGCGAGATGTTTATCAAGTGCCTGGAACAAGAGTTGACTTTCTGTGAAACATCATTCTGGAATCAAAGCCAAAAATCTCTCTCTTCTCAGTTGAGCCTGAAAAAAATAGTCATGTCAGAATTAGTAAGGCAAAAAACAAAGAGAAAGGAATGAAAACAAGCTGATATTAATAGGGCTGGTGCGTGGGGTGGGGAAGAATACCTGAGCTTCAACAATGACAGAAGGGCTGGGATTTGAGAGGTTATCTGTGGCACTGCTTCTCGCAGAAAGACAAATGTCTGCGATACCGAAGGGGTATTGAATTTCTCAGGTAGGTCAGGGACAGGACTAAGGCAGGTGCAATTAGGAGGGGATGTTAAATGGCCTCCTAAAATTTCAGGTTGAAGTGATTTTTAATGGAGTGTATGTGTTTTGTATCTTTGTTTTCTTATTTATTGTAAAAGTAAGAAATAATTATAGAAATAATTTAAAAACACCATCACTACTGCCCAGCCGGTGTGGCTCAGTGGTTGAGCGTCGACCCATGCACCAAGAGGTCGCCGGTTCGATTCCTGGTCAGGACACATGCCCAGGTTGTGGGCCCGATCCCCAGTGGGGGGCATGCAGGAGGCAGCCAATCGATGTTCTCTCTCATCAATGTTTCTATCTCTCTCTAAAAAAAAAATTTTTTAAAAATCAATAATAAATAAACACCATCACTACAGAGTATCACTTATTAAAAGTTGGGGGTAAAAATATTTTTATGTGATTTGTATTATATATCCTTTAAAATAAAGTTATGGGTAGATATTACAGCATGATACATATTTATATGATAATATTAAGTTTAAAAAGAATTAACTATTGTAAGCATAACAGAATCAAGAGATAGCAAACAACCCTATGATTAGAAAAAGACTGACATAAAATGTGTCAAAATATTTTTAAAGTTTGGGTTATTCTTCATATATATATATATATATATATATATATATATATATATATTTTATCCTCACCCAAGGACATTTTTTTTTGCATTTATCTTCAGATAGGGAGAGAGAGAGAGAAACATCGATGTGAGAGAGACACATCGAGTGGCTGCCACCCACATGACCCCAACCAGAGCCGGGGACAAACTGCAACCGAGGTACGTGCCCTTAGTGGACACTGAACCCAGGACACTCTGGTCCGCGGGCCGACACTCTAACCACTGAGCCAAACTGGCCAGGGCTACTCTTCATATTTTTTAGGCAGATACTAACACATAGTTTAATGCATGTGTGTGTTTGATGACTCCTTGGCTTCGAAGAGCCCCTGAAAAGGATACTGGTTTCCAAATTCATAGCCATGGGGAGAAGGAAGAATATTTGGAGGTCATTAATAAATAATGCCTTGAATCTCTCTATAGCATATGAAATTGAATTTCAGCCTTATTTAAAGAAAAGTTCCCTTGGTTCTTTTTTAAAAAGTCTTTATATGTGCTTCTCGGGTAAAAGAAAGATAGAAGACACTGCATACAAGACTTGGGTTTGGCAATTGATTTTAATCGTGGTTTCTCTTAATTACTCAGCAATTTCAGGCAATTACCCACTTTCACACCATAGTTTTCCCTCGTGTAAAACGGGAAGGGTGATAGAAAATCTGAACCTAGGGACTTGGTCTCCAAGCACTACTACCAACGGCACCTGCCTTGTGGCTAATACTCAACTCTGCTCAGCTGGGGTCACACGTTCTGCCGCTCACAGGAGCCAGGAGGCTTAATTACCTGTAGTTTCAAAGACCTCTGAACTCTCTTAGGAAGGGGGCTCTTTAAGTTCAATGTCATATTATTCAGTTCCTGGAGCATTCATTTTTGCAGAGATAGAGAGGAAGAGTACAGAGATTGGGCTATGTTCCAAAGGAAGCTCAGAGAAAGGTTTTCTATATATCACAGGTTGAGGAAATGCTTCGTGGTTTGAGAAAAGTCACAGTGTACTTCCACGAAAATACAATATGCTTCTCAGAAAGAAAATATTGAAATTGCATATTAATTTAAGGTCATCAAAATTTAAACTGGCTGTGTTGACCTTCCCTTTCCCTTACTAAAGGGTGCTCTGTGATTATCTCCTAGCAGCACAAACCTGTGTGATGTGTGGTACAGCTGGTGCCCTGTCACAGGTGCCACTGTGGGACAACCTTGTCTTCGAGCTCTCAAACCCCGGGGCCAGCACCACATTGTGACGAAGTGTTCACAAAACTGAGGGCAACACATTGTAAGACTGCCAGCCTTACTTAAGAAGCATTGCTCTTTAATCTAAGAGTGTGTCCTTCCTGTTTGGGGGTGTGAAAATGTTACTTTCTTTTATGAATGAATGGCAATTGAAGATGGTCATTGTATTTTTTTTTTTTTTTTATCCTCACTCACCCAAGGACATTTTTGCATTTATCTTCAGATAGAGTGGGAGGGAGAGAGGGAGGAAGAGAGAGAGATCGATGTGAGAGAGACACATCGACTGGTTGCCACCAGGGCCGGGGACAAACTGCAACCGAGGCACATGCCCTTAGCAGGAACCGAACCCGGGTCTCTCTGGTCCGCAGGCCAACGCTCTAACCGCTGAGTCAAACCGGCCAGGGCGTATTTTTTTTTTTTAACATACTTATTTGATCAAATTTAGACTTGGCAACGTGATATTGATCTGCCCGCAATTTCCTTTTCTTTTACATTTTACTGATGTGCAAAATCCCAACTCTGGAAAAACATCAGTTTATGGCTAATTCTGTCTATATAGTAATAGGGAGAATGCAGATAATCACCATTTTTAACCCAGAACATCAAATTCCTCCCCTACTAAAACATGTGCCTCAGCTCATGATAAGTAGGGCACCCAATGTGCTTGAACTGTATTTCTCTCTCCACCCTCTAATAGGGTTCCTAAAATTAAGCTACTGAAAAGAGAAGGAAGCGGAGAAAAAAACAATCTGGATAATAAATAAACCAGCTAGTTAATGGACCCAGTGTTGATTAACAATGAATAAAATAGGCGCCATACAATATTTGGACTATACTTACACTGAAACTTATTCATTGTTTTTGTTTTGTTTTGTTTTGTTTTGTTGACAGTGTTATAGATGTCCCCCGTCTTCACTGTTTATTTTTAATTCAAATTTAACTGGATATTCTGCATTTTATCTGGCAACCCCACACCCAAGAGTATCTGACCCTTTAGAAAATACATAGGTAGCCCTGGCCGGTTTGGCTCAGCGGTTAGAGCGTCGGCCTGCGGTACAGAGAGACCCGGGTTCGGTTCCCGCTAAGGGCATGTACTTCGGTTGCAGTTTGTCCCTGGCCCTGGTTGGTCGTGTGGGTGGCAGCCACTCGATGTGTCCCTTTCATGTCGATGTTTCTCTCTCTCTCTCTCTTCCTCTCTCTCCCTCCCACTCTATCTGAACAAAAAGTGAAAAGTCCTCAGGCGAGGATAAAAAAAAAAAAAAGAAAATACATAGGTAGTAAAACATGCATTAAAGTAGCCCCTACGCATAAATGCCCATTAGTGAAATACTCTTTTGGTTCCTTTATGTTGTCTAGTTTTCTCTTCTAAATATGAACTATTTGGCTGATTGAGTTTTTTTAAAGAGCATAATAACTTTCCATGAAATCCAGAGAGGAGTCAAACAACTTAGGTTGCCCCACTTGGCTTACCTGGTAAATGAGCTGATAACCCGAGTTTACAAGCAGGTTTGCCAAGTCACCTCAGCTGCCCATCGCCGAGCCGGCTGCCCAGGTGCTGCAGAGTGATTCCCTTCAACCCACACTGATGTTTTAGGATCTGAAAGTCTATGGGTGGGAAGTGAGGAGGAAAGCCAGGATCCTCAGAGGAGCCCTTAGACATACTCAGCACGCAGTCAGCACACTTGTCCTTTGTTTCTTATTTTCCCCTCTGACGTTCAAAGGAATGCAAAGTTAAAAACTGCATTTTTTTCACCACGCTACCTGGCAAATGTAGAGTTCTCCACCTGAGCTTGAAACAGAAGTAATAATAAAACTGTCAAGTAATGCTAGTAACCTCTCTGGTAATATTTGCAAGGAAATTGCTTTGCATCTCTAAGGCTGTATTTTCTGGTAGGGAAATGAATTGATAGGAGCTGGAGAGATTGGCAGGGAAGTGGGAGTGGGGGGTCAGGTACCTGGTGTGCATTTCATTAAAACGAGTGGGAATGTGGGTGGTGTTTTGTTTTGTTTTTCCTCTGGCCACCTCAAGGTTGTTGCAAAAGTAATGTAAGGAGAAAGAACCATGGTGAACAGTGTCATATAGTCAAATAAAAGGAGAGTGGAAATCAGTGTGGAATCAGAGCCCAGTCTGTGGTCAGTCCCCAGATGGGCTGCTGAGGACTGTGAAAGGAAAGCTGGGTTAGAAGGTCTCCCCCTGGCTCCAAAGCCATCTACCGGGGTGACTCTGTGCCAGTTATGTCGTCCTTGGACATCAGATCCCTCCCTTCTCACCCGGAGAGACTGCACCGGCTACTGCCTCTTCTCCCTTTAGCCCTGATCCAAGGAGGCACAGAGGAGAGGAGGAATTCCCCAGTTCCAAGTCAATCAACGCGGTTCACCCACTTACCTTCTGGGGCTTCAAAGGCTATAGATTTGGAATGAAAAGGACACACTCCTTGCCTCGTGCTCTGACCTTCGCGTGCAGACACGTAGCCGTGTTTTATGCCTTCCTCTGCCCACCTTACCTTGTCAGAGGAAGACCGCTGGTCCTGGGAATCCCCTCAGCTCTGTCACCGACACTCCCTTGGGAGTCTCATATGCACAGGTCATTGTCATTTTTTTCGAAGCTGTTACTTAGGTTGGATGAAAAATAAGCAGAGTTGCCCTGGCGGTTTGGCTCAGCGGTTAGAGCAATGGCCCTTGGACCAAAGAGGCACGGGTTCCTTTCTGGTCAAGGGCACCGTTCCTCGGCTGTGGTGCGATCGCCGGCCCAGTAGGGGTCATGTGGGAGGCAACTGATTGGATCTTTCTCTCCCTGTCTTCCTCCCTCCCACTCTATCTGAAAATCAATGGAAAAATACCCTTGGGTGAGGATTAAAAAAAGAAGAAGAAAAATAAGCAGAGTTCACCCATCATAAGCGTTTCTATGGGTATACGAAGATGACACGTCTCTTTTTGTTTCTAAATCACGCTCTGGACCCCCGGAGTATCTCTGCCGTATGTTTTCCAGGCCTGTTCCTTCGGGCTCGTTCCAGACAGCATCCGTATGAAACACTGCCCCTTTGGTCAGCATTTTCACATTGAACTCAGATGGGGAAATGTGTGCTTTTCCAAGTAGTCAGTGTGCACTCACTCTGGTTCTGTCCTTTGTAACCATGTTGAAAACATGGTGGAAGAGATCAAAGATTTCTCTGGGGCCCTTTCCATTCGGAGTCCTGGAGCTCATTACTGCGTTGCTCTGGATTTCCTCGTGCTCACAAAGATGGCTGTCCTTTCCCTGAACTAAATCCCATAGCAAAATCATGAGTCTTCATCGTCTACCCTGTCTGTCTTACTCAGAAGCATTGACCAGCAGGTCCTTTTTCTTCTTGGGTTTGTGCCAACACCTGAGAAGTTAAACTGGGTTCCCCCCTTGCTTTCCAGGAGCTTTTGTGTTAGTCTCATCCATGGGATATGTTCTCAATTCATGCAGACATTCCTATGGTCCCTGTACCTCCCCTAATCCCAGTTATTCCTGATCCCCATCTTTTGTCCTATGAACCCTTGTTGGCCTTCCCAAGATGGAAAATTACTAGATGGCCTCTACCTCTGTGCGGGCCACACCTGTTACATTGTTGGCCTTGGCCCAAATGATGCCACCCCATTTGGGATCACCTGACACCATGTGATCAGTCTCATGACCTGGAAGCATCCCACCGGCTGCCCAGCACAGTGTTGCTCCACTCCAGTGCCTCTTCCAGCACTTGCTCATATCTTGCCATTGTCTGACGTCTGGTCAGGCTTATCCAACATCAACCCTCTATTCCTTTACCAAGATCGTTTGAGTACCACTAGGTGCCAGGTAATGGGCTCTGCCAGAGTGAATTAAAAATACAATACTTGTCTTCAAGGAGCTTGGACTCTAGTGAGGGAGACGGACAATAAAGAAATAAACAATAAATCATTATACGCGTTGACAGAAGCAATGAAGGAAACACACAAGGCCACGGAGAGAGAGGCAGGTGGAGCCTATTTTGGATAACATGGTCTGCAGAGGGCACATTTAGGCCTAGACCTGAAGAATGAGGAGAGTCTAACCATGAAGAGAGAGGTTGGAAATGCAGAAAAGAGCTTGGTGTGTTTGAGAAATGAAAAAGGGCTCTCTAAATCCTCCCCACTGTCCCACTCCCTTCTTCCACACCGATGTCGCTGCCTGCACCCACTCATCCTGATTAACCCACCTCCTGAGCTGCCGTAGGTCATTCTCTTGGTTCCCTTGTTTGCACTTGGTTACATCCTGTCTTTTATTATTCAGCCATGTAGTAGTTCTTTTTTTTTTTTTTTTTTTTTTTATAATTTATTTTATTATTAATTTGTTTTTGTTACAGATGTTTTTCCTTTTTTTCCCCCCATTGACACCCTCCTCCCCCTACCCCTCTCCTCCTCCCCATCCCTGTTGTCCATGTCCATTGGTTACGCACCCATGCACATAGGCTCTGTGATTTATCTCTTTCCCCCGCCTCCCCCCCTCCTCTGAGGCCCGTCATCCCGTACTCCACCCTCCATGTCTCTGGGTCAATTTCGTTGTTCAGTTTGCTCAGTTCTGTGTGTTGCCTGCTTCCTCCGTTGGTGGGGGGGTCGCCGGGCTCCCCCACTCTGCCTGGGCTCCCCCGCTCCGCCTGGGCTCCCCCGCGGTGGGGGCGTCTCCTGGCTCCCCCGCTCCACCTGGGTTCCCCCGCGGTGGGGGGTTCGCCCGGCACCCCCGCTCCGCCTGGGCTCCCCCGTGGTGGGGGCGTCTCCTGGCTCCTCCGCTCCACCTGGGATCCCCCGTGGTGGGGGGGGTCGCCCGGCACCCCCGCTCCGCCTGGGCTCCCCCGCGGTGGGGGCGTCTCCTGGCTCCCCCGCTCCACCTGGGTTCCCCCGCGGTGGGGGGGTCACCCGGCACCCCCGCTCCGCCTGGGCTCCCCCGCTGTGGGGGCGTCTCCTGGCTCCCCGGCTCCACCTGGGTTCCCGCGGTGGGGGCGTGTAGTAGTTCTTTATAGGGCTTGAGTTCCATATTTAATCACTCCAAGAGTATCAGTCAGGGTTCTATTTATACAGAAGGTGCTAAAGAAACCCTTGAATTCTGTTCACTTCAATAACCATTAATCAAATGTCTGGGCTCTGCGAGGTGGTACATGCTAGGTAGTTAGCTCAGTGCTGGTGTTTAAAAATAAATCCCCATGTAACCATGAGGAAAACATCAGACAAACCCAAACTGAGAGGCATTTTTACAACATGCTTGACCAGTATGCCTCAGAACTGTCAAGGTCATCAAAAACAAGGGAAGTTCAAGAAACTACTGCAGACAGAAGAGGCTAATGAGACATGAGGACTCAACAGACCGTGCTACCTGGATGGCATCCTGGAATAGGAAAAGGACGTTAGGGGAGAAGTAGTGACATCTGAATCAGCTGTGAAATTTAGTTAATAGTAATAGACCAATGTTGACTCCTGAGTTGGGAAAAATGTAATTAAGCAAGATGTTAACAATAGAGGAACCTGGGCAAGGGGTATATGTGAACTCTTTGTGCTATTCTGCAACTTTTCTGTAAATCTAAAACTATTCTAAAATAGTTTATTTAAGTTAAAAATAAATAAACTATCAAAACATGTTCCTTCTCCTCTTCGAGTTTACGCTCCAGTAAAAGAAACATACATCTA
Source organism: Tadarida brasiliensis (assembly GCA_030848825.1). NCBI lineage: Eukaryota > Metazoa > Chordata > Mammalia > Chiroptera > Molossidae > Tadarida > Tadarida brasiliensis. The sequence continues at coordinate 192,863,357 of CM061257.1, read as the reverse complement.
AATAAATATTTGCAACGTAGCATGATAAGGGCAACAATAAAATTGAATGCCAAGCACAGAAGTAGCCCAGATGAGGCCTCCGTTGCCTCTAAGAATTTAGCAAGGCTTCTCTGAGGAAGGAAAGGCCTGGAGCTCGGTTTTAAAGGATTACTAGGAGTTTGAAAAATGTGGAAGACAAGCCTGGAAAAAGTTAACTCAGTTCTAGGAAACACCATCTGACAAGGCATGGAATCCCTTCCAGAAGTCTAGCTTTGACAGAAAAGAAGGAAGAAAGAAAAGCGGGGAGCACGGCTTGGGTATTTGCTGACCAGTTATGGAAGAATAGTTAATAACTTCATTATTTGTGTCTGGGACTTGACTGCCCATGGCAGCTGACCCACAGGGCCTCTGAGCAGTGTCCACCAGGATTCTCTCACATCACTGTCCACCCAGCTGGTCACCCGGGACTCTGCAGCATACAGGGACAAGGCACAGCTCCAAGTCCTGGAGGTGGATGAGTAACCAGGAGAGCACCTGAAAGCAGGGAGCCACAGGGGTCGTGACTTAGGACTGAGGCAAGAGCTCTGTGATCAGTCATGGATCACTGTCTCTGAACTGGACAGGCCAGAATGTATGCCACACCCATAAGCACAGGTAAAGGATGGAGAAGGGAAGTCCATTGCGGCAAGGGCTTTGCTCTCTTGGTGCTGTGCCCCATTGGCAAGTTAAGGTCAGTTCTCCAAAAACAATTGATAAGTGATGGAAAAGACTAATCCCAAGAGGCCTGGTAACCCTCAGCCACAGATCAGTGAACCAAATAAGAACCTGACCAGGCCAGCCAGCCCCAGGGAGGGAAGAGGCTAGCCTCCCATGGAAAGATGGCCTCTCAATTTCTCTCTCCTGGGACTCTGAGCAGGGGTCTAAAGAGGAGGAGGCAGCTGAAGCACCGAGACCTTGAGGTGGAGAAGGGTCTCGAAGGACCTTGTGGAAGCCGGTGTTGGAAGGGACCAAAATCAGTGAGCAGGCCCAATAGGAAGTGAGTATGCCAACTGGCGTCAGAACAGAGTGAGAACAAAGGTACAGAGAGAAGCAGCCACCCTAAGACAGAGGTGGCATGCTGCCTGTGAGAATGCGACCAAGGAGGGACAGTTTCCAGACCCCATTCCCAAGGGCCCACTCCCCCTGTGGCACCTGTGACCTCTGTCAGTCTAGATGTCCTGTAAAACGGAGGCGGCGACGGTGACGGCCTCATGGGTTTGTGGTGCGATGGAGGCGACATCATCCACCCAAAGCACTTAGCACAATACTGGGCGCTCAAGTGCTCCGTAGGTGTTCTTGTTGAGGTTGTTGATTGTTCTTACTAGATTCCCAGGAGAACTGTGCTATTCTTACTATCCCGTATGTATCCTTGCAGTAAGCATCCCCTAGCTTGGAGAGTCTTTGTTCCTTGCAACCCCAAACAGCCCATTTCCAAAATCTTCTCTGGGTGGAGTCAGCAAATACGTTCGGCATAGCCCAGTGGGGGCTGTATTCGTTAGGGATCGTTTCCCCTGTCGGTCCTACCGGGAAGGTCCCTGAATACAAGATCTAATTTCATAGATCTGGTACAGGGATCTCCTGATTTGGGGAGAGTTAGCTCAAACAGGCCCCCTGAATTGAGGCTGGTGTGGAGAGGAAAATGGGAACACGAGAGAGCTCTGAAGACACAGTCCTCAAGTCCCCACCCCCAGAAAATGGTACCAAGTTCATCTTTTTTTTTTTTAAATCCTCACCCGAGGATATTTTTTCATTTATCTTCAGATAGGGTGGGAGGAAGAGAGGGAGGGAGGGGGAGAGAGAAGAGAGAGAGAGAGAAACATCGATGTGAGAGAGACACATCAATTGGTTGCCTCTTGCACTACTCCAGCCGGGGCCGGTGACGAACCGCAGCCAAGGTCCGTGCCCTTGACCGGAATTGAGTCCATGACTCTTTGGTCTGCGGGCCAACGCTCTAACCGCTGAGCCAAACTGGCCAGGGTCCAACTTCATCTTTTTACGTTGTGGTTAATCAGTGGTTTCACACACATTAGCGGTATTTAAATTTTGTAATGGATCACACGGGTACATGACACAATATTCAAAAGAATATAAAGTTAGAGGTGAGCCCTATCCTTTAACCAATAACCAGTTTCTTATGCAGCCTTCCAGAAATAATCCATTCTGTGAGTATATGAGCATAATGAAATCAAACATGCATATGTAAATGTCGACATACACACACATATAACAAACATATGCAAATGTATATACACACACATAACATGCATATGCAAATGTATATATACACACATATGTAACATGCATGTGCAAATGTCTGTATACACATATAACATATATACACACATTGTTCTATATTTTAATTTTTTTGTTAACACTACATCTTTGGAGCTGATTCCAAAGCAGTGCATAGAAAGCCGCCTTCTTCTTCTTCTTCTTTTTTTTTATCCTCACCTGAGGACATTTTTTGCATTTATCTTCAGATAGAGTGGGAGGGAGAGAGGGGGGAAGAGAGAGAGAGAGAGAAACATCGACGTGAAAGGGACACATTGACTGGTTGCCACCCACACGACCCCAACCCGGGCTGGGGACGAACTGCAACGGAGGCACGTGCCCTTAGCAGGAACTGAACCTGGGACTCTCTGGTCCACAGGCCGACGCTCTAACTGCTGAGCCAAACCAGCCTGGACTGCCTTATTCTTTTTAACCACAGTGTGATATTCCATTTTATGGATACACCTGCAGTTATTTAATCCCCCTACTAATCAACTGTTAAGTTGTTTTCAAACTTCACCAATACAAACAGTGCTGCAACGAACATATGCCATTTTGTATACGCACAAGGTAAAGTCCTAGATGTGGAATTGTTGGGACAATGGGAACGTGCATTTTTAAGCAATGTCATTGGATAGGCACAGTGTCCTCCATAGAGATGTTAGCAGCTTACGTGCTCACCAATCATGTATTTGAGTGCCTGTTGCCCTACACCCACCAACACAGAATGCATACTTAAAAAAAAAAAAAGATTTCATTTTGTAGCAAATATAAACATCTGGGCACAAGCCTTTTGCATCGTTTTCTTCTGAAGCCCAGTCTGTCTCTCTGAATGTCTGTCTCTCTGCTCTCATCTCCTGTGCAGGGACGTGTACACACACAGCACCTTGCCCTCTCCCTGCTGGAGCTTGATTTTAAAAGCTTTCATTCTTTCTTTTTCGTATTGCATTGGGTTTTCATCTTTGGTGGTTTTCATTGGCAAAAAAAGAAAAGTAATTCTTGGGCGAGTGTTTCCACTGAGGCCTACATTCCCGAGTGTAGAGGGTCTCTTAATCTTTCCGGAAGCGATTCCTGCTGCCAGTATGCCAGGATCTATTTCTTCATTAATTTTTTCAAAACCCTGGTAATACTGAGGGGACCGATACTGCGGCCGATAATGCCCGGTAATTCTCAGTATTTACAGAGTTTCTTTGTCTGCGATCTCAAAGCACTTGACAGCATTAAATCTTCATTCCCTTGGCTCTCTCAAAGGCATCTTTGAACCTGGATGGATGAGGTGCAGAAATGAAAACTCCGCTTTCTATCCAGCTTGTCTGAAGTGTGACCGGGAAGAGAATACGAGCTAACCAACCTCATTCCTAGCCATAGTACCATGTCTTTTGATTGATTACTCCAAATTTTTTACCTTTTGTGGATGCATTTCCAAGTGAATCGTCTGCGTATACACAACAAATAGAAAAGTCTCTCTTCCATGCAGTTGGTGAAGGGGTTAAATGATATGGGGGGTGGGGAGGAGAGTCCCTTGATGCTTTCCAGCCACTCACATTCTCTCTGGTCCAAGTCTCTGCTAGTCTTTTCTATCTGAGAAAATGTATAAATATGACAAAACACCACTTCCACTGGCTGAGAGAGAGAGGGAGAGAGAGAGAGGAAAACAAGAAGGAAGGCAATGGGGAAGGGAACCTGATTCAGATCTGATGTTTTTCTCCCCTGTAGGACAATAACTTAAGAGTAGAAAGCCCAACCCATCCCCATGCATCATGTTTGATTTCACCAGTGACTAATTGCCCTTTTGCAGAGTTTTTGCCCTCACTCCACCCTAGCCCTCCCCAGCCTTTCTCACCCCCTCATCTCCACACCCACCATATCCTATGCACACACCACACGGAATATCAACCATAGAGCAAGTATTTTAGTGGGAGAATGTTAGCAAATATTATCTCACATCTCAGATACAGAAACCAAGGCACAGAGAAACTATAATTTACTTGGTGATAAAGATTCTGAGTTAGCTACACATGCCCCAAACTGATTCTGTTGGGTCAGCAATTATCAATCTGTGGGACTGGATTTTTTAAAAACTATTTATTACACAAATAACACTGAACATTAAAATGAAAATAAACATCACTGCAATCCTACCGCCCCAACGAATCATTGCTTTTATTCCCCCCTCCATGTCCTTTGAAATTCTTAGTTCACATGCACATAAAGTATAGCCAGAGCCCAAGCTACTTGTGCTTTTATCCAATTCCACCATTGACTAGCTGGGCCTTAGTTTCCTCATCTGTAAAATGGGAATATTAGTAGTACCCACCTCACGGATCTGTTATGAGCAGTCAGTGAGGCATCCATGTTAAGTAGTTAGCAAAGTACCTAGAATATAGTATGCACCTGGTAGATGTTAGCTGCTGCTGCTGTTATTCAATTTTGCTTTCTGATTTTTAAAATGTATCAGAAGCAAGCCCAACAGAATTGTCTGATAGACCCCAAATTCTTACTAAGCTGGCTGCCCACTGCTGTTGGCACTGCCCCCTCTACGGTCCTGGGCGTGGGTCCTTCCACCGCAGAGGGACAAGCAGCAGCTTTAGCCTCTCCCCTTCCAAGGCCTTCACAGGCTACACCTGGTATGGGTGTCACTACCTGCTGACCCTCTCACCCTACAAATCTCAAGGCTTCAGGGAAAAAAGACCAGGGTGGGGAAGTAAGGAGGGACCACAGAAGACACTACACTCCCCAGAGCTCTGAGTCGCCTGTGTGGGTAGCTGTCTCCATCTGACCAAGTTATGTCCTGGTTTTGCTGATGCTTTTCCAAATTCTGGTAATAAAAGGCAAAATAAAAGATTAAAAAAGCATACTAATTTAGTACTTTTGGTATTTTGGAAATTCTTGTTAAGTTTTTGTGTTGGTGTAATTTCAAATTTGTAGAAACTTGCAAATATGACACAGATGCCATTTATCCAGATTCGCCAGTTGTCAACATCTTGTCCTATTTACTTTCTCATTCTCGTTTTCGCTCTCTGCCTCTCTTATGCCTGTATGTTTGTGTATACATACAAATATATACATGCATATGTGTGTTTATACAAATATATACGTACGTGTGTGTGTGTGGAGATAAGACAGTCCTCTTTACACTTTCTCAGAATAGATTTCCTAGGAACTTGGTCTTTCTCTTCCGTGGCCACAGTACAATGATCATAATCAGTGACTGCAATGTTGATGTAATACAGTTCTCCAACCCACAATCTGTTTTTGTATGTTAAAAGCCTCACTTGAAAAAGCAGGTGTGAGACAAAGATAATAAATGTACATCACAGCCTAATTAGGCCACTTGCTCACCTAATGACCTTCTCCCCGGAGTCATTCTTCAAAGCCCAGCCCTAACAAGACTCCCCTGCAGGCCTGGGCAGGCTGCTCTCCCACCTGAGGGGAATCCTTTCTCTGCAGGGCACCCTGTGTGTGGGCTGGGAGACAGCCCTTCATATCCTATAGCAACAATTTCCTGTCTCCACACTGGACGGTGAGCTCCTCAGGGTTCCCGGGGCCCACTGGGGTAACTGACAGAGAACTGGTGCTTAGGAAATGTTTGTTAAAAGAGATAAACCACAGAACTTATATGCATGTACGCATAACTGGACAACAAAGCTGGGGACGGGGTGGGGAGGATGGGGAGGAGAGTGTCAATGGGGAAAAAAAGGAGAAACATCTGTAACAAAAATAAATCAATAAAAGAAAAGGAAGGAAAAAAATAAAAAGAAAAAATAAATAGAAAAAAAATGAATGAGCAGATACACACGGAAGACTCAGGTGAATTGAACTTTATAAAGAGTTGGGTTGTATTTTTAAATCTATTAGATGAAAGTTCACTGTACACAATACACTGGGTAAAATCATATATTCCCCTTGGGGGCATCGTGGGGCGTGCATGGATCTTGGCTCATGCCTTTACTGCCACTCCCTTAAACCTTTTCTCCTCCCTCTGCCCCAAAATATAGTAACTGCTGAGAGAATACAGTTATGTGCAGGGAACATGTATAGACTAGACTCTCAGAAGAGCCGTGCCTATGAGCGTAAGAAACACAGCCCAGCATTTCAGAACTTGGCAGCCCTGCGCTTTCCATTGGTCCTGCCACGTTAGCACGCTGTAACTTTCCGTGCTCTGGGCGGGGAGGCCGGGGGCGGAGCTCGGGGCTGTCCCCCTCCCCGCAGCAGCCGCCCACGGCGGGGGCGCCAGGGCGCCCAGCAACCGCTCCTCCGAAAGCCACACGTCCCAGCCCTGGGAACGCTCCAGCTGAGCCGAGTTTGTGGCAGAGCCTGGTAACTTCAGGACCCTTGAACTGGAACACGGAGTGTGCTGTGCTCCCAAGAGTTTCTCCCCCCAGAAGGCATGGTCACCAACCTGCCCGCTGGTCCTGGCAGCTGCTCCATCCCAGGCCCATGCTGGTTCAAGTGTCACAAAACAAAGAAGGCAGTTGAGTTCAATCAACCTTTATAGAGCAGCTTCCCTGTGGCAGGCACTATGTATGGTCGATTTTGACATGGCAATGATATTTAATTGATATTTTCATTTAACAAATGCCTGTGTGCATTTTCTGCGTGCCTGGCACTGTTCTAGCTCATTTAATCCTCATGGCAGCCTATGAAGTATGTACTATTATTTTTTTCTATTATTATTTGAAACTGATATACAGAGAGATTAAGTAACATAAGAGGGTGAGACTAGGTCTCTGCCCTTGTTTGAACTTATACCATGATGTCTTTTTCTCTTTCACATTTTCTACATCATTTTTACTTACCTACTTTTCCACTTGACAATGATCTCATCAACAATGTTATTTGGATCAATCTATAAACATGCATTAAGACTCCCCATGCACTAGATATCCTGGGGAATCAGAGAAGTCTAAGGGGATTCCTCGCTCTAAAGACGGCGGAGTTTGATTAGGGAGGAAACATCGACCCTCTAGCAAAAGGGTGAAAGAAGCTGACCGTGGGAGCTTCGCGAGTTGAAAGGAAGGAGGGAGTCTTATGGGCAGGAATGGTTGGGGAAGGCCTCCGAAAAGGTGGATGGAACTGTGACAATCTGTTGAGCTTTGGATAAACCAAACTGAGAGGATCCTTGTGTGGGCAATGGCTTCCTGTGCCTTGGGGTCTGAAAATACAGGCAAAGATGCAGGCAACTCGCGCAGAAAAGAAGCCCAGGCAGTGCCTGCAGTTCTGTCCCTCCAAACCCGTAGAGTCCTAAAATCTTGGGTAGTTTGGTTGTTCTGCCAGCTCCTGAGCCACAGTGGAGTGGTCGGAATGGTGGATCCTTGGGCTGCAAGCCATCCTGATTCATTGTGAGGAAGGAAAGATACAGAGACGCATGGGGGCAAGCAGAACTCCAGCTTCATGCAGACAGATGTCAGTGCTCTGAGACCGAGGAAGAAGGAAAGCTGTCTGATGTGTTCAAGGTTTCAGAATCTTAAGTGAGTTTCTTGGTTTCCTTATATGTTATATTATCTTGCTGTTGTTTCCTTTTTTAAACTTTTTAAATTACAGTTAACATGCAGTATTATGTTTCAGGTGTACAACATAGTGATTAGACATGTATGTACCTTACGAAGTGATCATCCCCATAAGTCTAGTACCCACCGGACACCATACATCGTTATTACAGTATTATTGACTATATTTTCTATGCTGAACTTTACATCCCTGTGGCTGTCTTTACAACTGGCAATTTGTGCTTCTTCCTTCCTTTCACCTTTTTTAACACAGCCTCCCAACCCCCCTCCCATCTGGCAACCATCAATTTGTTCCTTGTATCTATGAGTTTGTTTCTGTTTTGTTTTTTCATCTTATCGAATGAAATTTATTTTTAGCAAAGCATAAACAAATATTCCCAAACCCTACTGAATATGAGTACACCCAAAGGAGTCATCCTGGCCCATCGTCTGTTACACCAAAGTTGATCAAATGAAGCTGAAATGGCTGCTGACAGTGCATAAAACTAAGTTCGATCTTCAGTAATCACAGGAATCAGAACTTGCTTTTGTGTCCAAAGATGATCTACTGAAGAAGTGTCAAGTTTTGTAGTGATTCTATTACCATAATAATCCTTCAAATCAAAGAAGCCATAACTGTGGATTGAATTCTAGAGAGTGCACTTTTCATTATGAAACATTGCAATAAGCAGCTTATGTCCAACATGATTGCAATTAGAGTCTAGTGAACCACAAGAAGGGACAATCCATGTAGTAAACTCGTTTGCCAGGAACAAGTTTTAACCTTTGTACAGCTGTTTAGGGAAAGGCTCCAGTATTCCCGGTGAGAATTCTTGTCAAGCTTTCCTTTGAACAGGGAACACCTAGTTTATGTTTTCAAAGACCACTCCCTTTTTAAGCTTACACCTTTGGGCATGTGTCAGCAGGAGGTGTTGGGACAGATAGAAAGAAAAAAATTGCAGGAGCTTCAAACCCAGAAGATTAGCAAGATTTGGGGAAATAGCAATACAGGAAAAATTCCAAAGAAACTGTCCATTCCATACCATAAGTTTTAAGAAGTGAGATTTGGAGACTTATTAGGGGTGAGAATGGGATTGCTTTAAAAGGTAGAGCTCACAGGAAAAGTGGCCTTCCACTATCTTGAAACGAGGAAGTAAATTATTTTTATTTTTATTACCAAAGTACAAAAAACATATTACCTGTGGATCCTGACTCTTCTAAAGCTCCTTTATACAGAATGAATACATGAATAAAAGTTGTGTCCACATAATTTTATAGTGAGTTGAAGCCTGGTAAAGACAAATCCAGGATGGAGTAGGTACCCCGCCTCCCAATATTTTAGTCCAGTCATTCAATATGCAACATATTTATTGGGCACTGCTGTGTGCCAGGTGCCTGGGGTGCGCACAGCAGGGCAGGCTTCAAGGTGTGTGTGTGTGTGTGTGTGTGCTCTGTTGGTGTGCATTCTGTGTTTGGGGGGCTGTGTGGGTAGGTGGGGTTATTGAGGGGAGGAATACAGCAGAGGTTGGTTATCTCTTGGCCTTGGTCACAGTTGAGAGGCTTGTCCTGACACGTGGCTCCATTGCGGTCTCTGAGTATAGTGTTGCTATCAGATTCTCCAAGTTGCTAGTTACCTCTGCCTCACCTCCAGGAACACAAGAGGGGGAAATCAGCCAAGCTAAGTGTTAATGACCCAGAAAAGAAAAATATATGGTCATAGTTAGAACTGTTTAACAACTTGTCTGTGGCCTGTAATCGTCCTGTTCCTCTCTGAGCATTAAAAATTGCCCTCAGGTAGAAGCCCAGTCACTTCCCTGGGACTTACTGGTTTTAAGAACCCACGTTTGACCTACCGTTATCACTCCCGACAGAACAAGCCCCTTGCAAACACCTCCCAGCCCCAGCTGCCTCCCCGTCTTCCCCTGTGCACACAGGGCCACCCCAGTCCCCGACACAGCCAGGCCCTGCCTCTGAAACAGCCCTGCCCCTCTGGGCTTAGCCACTGTTGTCAGGGTCCAGAGGAAGCCGAGCTTTCTGCCCTCCCTGGGGAAAACCTGCCTATCGCCAGGTCTGAAGACTTCTTGAAGAATGGGCTGTGGAGAAGCTCACAGCTACAAGTTTTCCTGTGTGAGTGGATATATATTTTTGCTTTATTCTTTCTTCCTTCCTGATCACTGCAGCTCATCACCTACTGTGTTGTAAAACCGGAACAGGCATTGAAATTGGCCCGTGACAGTCCCTCCAAGGGAGCCTGTGGCAGGGTGTTCTCAGAAGGCCACTCACCGTCACAGTTCTGTCTTTTGCTAAGTTGTGACCTCAGACCTTTGCTGCCCTTCAAGACTCAAAAAAGAGGCCCCAGCCCTGGCCGGTGTGGTGCAGTGGTTAGAGTGTCGGCCCAAGTTCCAAAGGGCCGAGGGTTCAATTCCCGGTCAAGGGCCCATACCTGGGTTGCAGGTTCGATCCCCAGCCCTGGTCATGGAACGTGCAGGAGGCAACCAATTGATGTGTCCCTCTCACATCGATTCTTCTCTCTCTCTCTCCCCTTCCCTCCGTCCCTTCCATTCTCTCTAAAAATCAATGGAAAAAGTATCCTCAGGTGAGGATTAACCACAAAAAAAGGCCCCAATTTCATTGTCACCAAGTATCATTTTTTTTTTTTTTTGCTTCAAATGAGGACCCACTGGTCTCCCCACGCTGCATGATTGATTGATTGGTTTAACAAATCTGAGCCATAAAAACGGTACCTGTTGTGTGCCAAGCACTGTGCTGGGCCCTGGGACTGTAACTCTGAGCCAGACAGACATCCCCAGTCCTGGAGGGCTCACTGGCAAAGAACATATATAATTTTGCTAAGTTATGCGAGGGACTGAAAGGAGAGAGCATGGGGCTGCTGTTAGTGTTTGTTGTTTGTTTTGTTTTACTTTGTTTTTGAAGTGATTCTGTATTGTGGAATTCTTTTCCAAAATGCATGGTCTTTTTATCTGAAGCTTGTCTGTCGCAGTAAAAGCATTTCCCTCAGATCTTCCTCAGGGTCCTGTCTTGGATGTGTGTGCGACAGCAGGCCGAGAGCAAGGGGCTTTCCTGCAGCCCTGCCACTGACTCAGCAAACCTTGGAGCTGCTTGGGCTGAACCTGGCTTTGCCCCAGCCCTGGAACGGAGGTGTGGTCCTCCTTATTTGTGCACCGTGCAAGATTATTCAGGGAAAATCGGTTATTTTTACCTGACAAGCTTCCTTTTCCTAGCCCTTTTCCTGGAATGTAGTTCTGACATGCTTGGGGTCTGTTTTGGTTCCAAGATCAGAATCTCTTAAGCTGTGTGGCCACTGGAATTCCTGGAGACTTCCTGCAGCAGCCCCTTTGGTGCTCTTCCAGACTCCGGTTCCTCTCCGAACCTGCCTCAGGACTACAAGGGGTAGTTTCTAACTTCTAGTTAACGACGATGCCAGTGAAACAACAAACAGAAGTCGACATTTCTCAATCCTCGCAAACCAGTGACGGCCTTCGTGCCACTGGGAGGGTCCCTGGCAAGTGTGGGAGACAGATTTTAATAGACACCAGGGTGAGAGAGAGCAGAGTGGGTGCACGTGCTGGCACTGGTCTCACACACGCTGGCGACACGTCACAGCTCCACCCTGGAGAAGCACACACCCTTCTGGGGGTTGATCAACACCTTAATTGTTTAACACTATCAGTCCACATGTTTTCGACTGGCCTTGCTCTTGTTTATATCCAAACCACACATCCATGTGTGTGTTGTGTATGTATGCGTGCATACATGAAGCATGCCGTGAAGTGTTTTATGTGTGTGTCTGTCTATTCGCAAAACTGTACTTATTTTTTAATGCTTTTCAGACTGAGTTTCACGAGCTGTTTGGAGAGGCATTGGCTTCTCCTGGAGCACGAAGTCAGTGCAGCTCACCCAAACGCGACATGCCCGTAATAGTAATGATGCCATGGGCAGGCCACGTGAGAAGGAGCGGGGCAAGAGAAACAGACCTCTTTCCAAAGCACCCCTTCAGAGGCATCCATGACACTGTCGGCATCTAAGGGTTTTCACAGAATAGGGCCTCATCTGTCCCTCCTTGCTCATTAGCAAGAGGACTTGTCACCTGAAGAACTGGTTGCCGTGTGTTTATTGTTAGGAGTTCAGGACAAACAGGTTTCAGCAATGCACAGAGGTTTTTTTGGCAAACAGAAAACATAAACAGTTCCCTTATGAGCTGGATGGGGAGGCAGCAGCTTCCCCAGACCCTGGCTGTCATGCGTTCACAGTCTTCTGCCGGCCAAGCACTGGCTCTGTCGTGGGTTTTGCTGGTAAACTCAGATCCCATTATTAGCCTTCTCCTCCTGGATGCTGATGGAGCCCCAGGTACAGAGTTACTGCTCCCAGGAGTTTTCGGAGCCCCGTGGGGAGACTCTTCCCTCCCTTTCTCATTTCACACATGTTTCAAGGTGTGGGTTAGAGATATTGGCTGGGGTGTTATTATTCTTTTCTTCTACCAGCTTCTCAGATGAGCTAGGCAAACCTTCAGCACTTAGAAACAGTCTCAGGGCTCAGTGGAGACTAGAAGCCACCCTCTGCCCCTTTATCTGTATCCCCTGACCCCAAGCATGGAGCATTACACGATTCAAAATACAGGAATCAGAGCGATCCGCTCAGCCAAGTGCTCTGGTCCGAAGATGAAGGGACATGAGCGCATTAGGACTGGGGACTGTGGCTAATGGCAGCCAACCCACCACCACATTCTGAAGACAAAGGGGCCTCTGGGGCCATGGCATCCATTTCCACTGGGCGCTGTTGAGAGGTAGCACGACTTCCTGAGAAGGCTGTTCTGGTCCCTCCTTGTGCTTATAAACCTGGACGGAGCTGCAACCTTAACTTTATTAATTTTCTTATTATCTTAGGATGGGACTTATCTTTTCTGCTCCCTGTCACAAGAACAGATACATTATTTGAGAGCTTACTATGTTCCGGGCATTTTATATGTATGTAAATGTGTGTGTATAGTCTCATTTAAATCTTATGATAATTATAACTATTAAGTATAACTATGAATATTAATTGAGGAAACCGAGTTTCAGATGTTAAGCAACTTGCCCAACCCACATAGCTAGTAAATGGCAGAGGTGGGTTTGAACCTGCCAAGTCCCGGAGCCCTTGTCCTTCCTAACGTGCCATGCTGTCCCCCTCCCCACAAGTTCACAGAACCAAAGGCAGAAGGGATGTCTTCATACTCCAGAGTGTCAGTGAGCTATGTTCTGAACTTTTTAAAAATCTTCATCCAAGGATATGTTTTCATTGATTTTTTAGGGAGAGAGAGAGAAATATCAATGTGAGAGACAAACATTGATCGGCTGCCTCCCACACGTGCCCCGACCGAAGGGGGATCGAACCCACAACCTGGGTATGTGCCCTGACCGGGAATCAAACCCACGACCTTGATGCACAGGGTGATGCTCCAATGAACCAAGCCACACTGGCCAGGGCTGTCCTGAACTCTTGAATACTTCTCTTGGAGACTTCTCGAGAGATATGAAACTCATCAATGCTCCCTATGGGTGCCTCTTTTCTTCAAAAATAAACCCCCCCCCAAAAGAATCCATCCCTTAATGCCCCTCCCTACATTACTTGCCCTCATCCAAGATGGCGGCAGAGGAGGTGGAAGCTACACTCTCCTCCTCCCAGGACCAGACTGGAACTACAACTAAATTATGGAACAATCATCCCGAATAACCTACATTAGTTGCCTTGCCTCTACAGCTTTTCTCATTTCCATTTATTCCGCCATCTCCACCCCTTTGAGCTCCTATCTAGAGCCCATTTTTCTGTTCCCCTCAGCTGGTGGCCTTCCTTCATAATTGTTCTTCCTCCCTTCCTTCCTCCCTCCCTCCCTTCCTCCCTTCTGCCCTTCCTTCCTCCCTCCCTCCCTCCCTCCCTCTCCCCTTCCTTCCTTCCTTCCTCCCTTCCTTCCTTCCTTCCTTCCTCCTCCCTTCCTCCCTCCCTCCCTTCCTTCCTTCCTTCCTTCCTTCCTTCCTTCCTTCCTTCCTTCTTTCCTCTTCCTTACCCCAGTCAACAGTTGCTTTCTCTCTGTGCCATTAAGGGGAAAGTATCCCATTAATCCAAATTATATTTAAGTTCCATTCCCGAGATATTTACCTTTTGAGTAGGTAGCCTATCAACCTAAACTCTCCAGTCACAGAATTTCCTGTTGCCCACCTAAATGTCCCACCTCATGACAAGAATGATAAAGAATATTACAGAGAAAAATGTACCCACTTTTCTCACTAATCTTCCAAAAAGATTTCCAGTTTTCCTTTTTCATCTTTTATCATATACATGTCACTTTTATTTTTTATACTTACAGATTCAATGTTGTATTATTTTTTTTGCACGTAATTTCCCCATATCAGACATCACCTGTTGTGGGAGGAAAGCGAGGCAGCCCATGTATTGCCTCCAAGTGCTGCCTTCCCATGAGTTCTGTGCATGAGAACTTGGGGGTGCCCCTTTACTGAGCAGTAAAGATAAAATCTTTCTCTCTGACACCCCTTTTTCAGGTGACTTTGGTGACCCTAATCCTAACACAAAAACCAGACATCAAATTTGAAATGTTATGATTATTATCCTCTCCTACATGTTAATGATTTTTAGGATTTTCAGAGGAAATCAGAAACATTCACTGAACACCATGAGCGCGGCACCCTGGTAGGCCTGCCGTCGTAAGTTGTTGTGTTTAAATCACACAACAGCCCTGTGGGGAGGTATTATTACGCTCATTTACAGAAGAGAAAACCAAGGCTCAAACCACGAAGCTCCCTGCCCAGCTGCCAAGTGACTGGAAAAGTTTCAAAGTTGAATCCACCAGGCTCCAAAGCTCGTTTTCAACTTGCTACCTGTCTTTCTCTCATCTTAGGAAAAACTTCACTAAACAAGAGTTAGTCCATGTGTCATTTCCAAGGCCGATCAGAGCAAAGAAAAGGAAATGGAGAAGGTTCTATGGTCAGTGACACAACGATTATTACAGACACACAGGGAATATGAAACAAATGCAAATTTATTCGAGAATTAGGAGCGAGGTGGTGGTAGTGGTACATGTTAACAGGAGACCTATTACTCATAATTGATTTTACTAATATTTTACCACCTGACCTGTTTCTCTTAATTGAATTGAAATGGCTTATGCAACACATTCGTTTTACTGACTTTGGAAAGATACAATCACCTTCACCTACACTTTTCATTTTAAAATAGAATTTTTTTATAAAGAATTCCTGGCCTTACAGATAAGTAAAACACAATTCGAGTCTTCTTCCCTAGGAAATGCCTAGAAAATTGCGGTTACTTTGTTTTAAGGGGGAAAAAATAAAGAAAGGGCATTTTGCACAATGATCGGTGAGGTCACCCTGAACGAAAATAAAATATGTCCATTAAACTCTTCCCAAGAATCACAGATGGAGTCACTCGGGAGTCACTACTCTGCCCTGTTTAACTTAGTCAAAATTAGTCATTCCAAAGCCCTTAAAATATAAACTAATTTCATGTTTGCAGAAAAAACTTCACCACCGGGAACAGGGTAAATCAGAGAGGCAGAGAGAGAGAGATTCTTATGGGAGCAGAGGCGTCTCAGATCTCTGCTTCTCGGGACAAGTGACTTGCCCTGCCAAGCAAGCTGCAGAGGATGGCAGGCTGCTGGCTTTGCCAGTGCCTGGGCCAGCAGGAGACCAAGGATGAGAAGTCAAGAACATACCAAGAAATTGTTCACTAAAGGAGGCAAAAATTAGAGCTCTAACCTCAGGTTTCAACTGGGCACACATCCACCATTTTCTGCCTGGGGTTAGTCGAGGCTTGGAGAAACACGCCAAAATGAGGGGAGGTTCATTTCTGTTTTTCAACTTGGCAGGTCTTGTCTTGGAAAGGCAGCAGAAGTGGTATACCAGCTTTAATGGATTATAAGATGATTGGGCGTTGGGCGAGAGCAGAAGGGGAAAAAAGGCAAGCAAAAAGAAAAAAAAATATATTTTTGAGAACTTGCAAGAAATAGGTCTTGCTGGCCAACAGTGGCCCTAGGTTGACATCTGTTGTATGTTAGTTTCAAAGGCGCCTGTTTCTGAATAAATGATCTCAGAACTTCGGCGATAACATCCAAAGGAAAATTACAAAATGAGCTTGAGGAAACATTTTTCTGGGTTCCTTCTCCCTGTGCCCAACAGGGACAGAGCGATAGAAGCCCTGCCTAGTCTAACTTGAGGCCGCCCATTGGCTGGTAGACTAGGATAAAACATCAGCACCTTTAATGTGGGGTTGAAAAACGGAATGCCAGGAAGTTAAAAGGACTTAGGGGAAAATGTCCTTTGGCCTTCCGCTGCGTGACAGGATTCTGAAGTGGCAGCTAGTGAACAGAGTAGACTCAGTTAGTCCAGTCAGAGGAAAAAAGCAGCCAAACCAGAGGACCAACATCAGTAATATCTTTGAGTGCAGTGATGAAAGAGCCAGGATGGCTCTTCTGCCAGAAAGGCGGGTCTCTTCATCAGGTTCCCAAAGGCAGCTCGTGTCTCTGGCCAGCTGTCGGAGGAAACCCGCCCTACCTATTGGCTGGGATTTCTTGAGCACCTACTAGGTGCGCGGAGTACCATAGACTCTTCGTGCAAAGAAGACTCCAGTCTTCCTTATTTTTGCCAAACTGAAGATTGTTTGAGACGGAGACCAATGGTGATTTTGTTTTCTACCAGGACAAGGAAAGTGAAATGTGGACTGGAATAATGAAAACACTGTACCTATTTTCACACCGATAGGAGCCCCGTAGTATACAAACGCAGAAGACTCTGAGGAGGGCTGAAGCTATGGTGAATTGAATGCCTTCTCCTTCCACCTGTGCCCCGTTCCCATGCTGATCCAGGGCTGGTCACCTGGTGGGTGTGGAATGAACGCCAAAGGTGAGAGACCGAGGAAATCAGAACAAGGTTCCAGCCAGTCCTCTCAGGAAACTCTTGGAAATCTGAGATCTAAGAGATTGAACCCATTGAAGAGGACAGCATTTTCCGTTCCCCACTGCCTCTGTAATAATACCCAGCCTGACAGAGTGAACATAATCAACCAGGTAGAGAAATGTTATTTCCCTCTGTGTGCACGCTGCCTTGGACTTGTCCCTACTAAGGAATACCTCCTCTCTCCCTTTCATCCAAGACTAGGTTAAAGATTAGCACAGGAAAGACCACAGGCTCATAAAGGTTAGATGACATGGCTTCTTAACTTTGCTACAAATACATGCATCACTTTTTGTCATTTGATGATTTTGTACTTTATGTGAACCAAAACACTGTCAAACCAGAGGTGTTATGGACAATTTTCTGCATGAAAACAGAATAATTTTTAAAAGTCTATATGTTTTATCTCCGTAAGGCAATGTATCTGCGTTGTACTTGAGTGAAATTGACATTTTTTTTCCAGATGATTGCCCTGGATTGGACACAGTCTTAAAGAGCCTCTCTGATCCTTTCATTTTCTCTTCCTCTCTGATCGGGGTGCTATTGCTCAGTCCTGCTGCGTCCATCGTTACCTGCTTCGTAGCAGCGATGGGAAATGAGCCTTAAAAGTGATAACCCATCATACATTTTTTTTTTATTATTATTCTGCTGGTCTCATGAAAAACTACCAGTCATTTATTTCATCTTACTGATTGTCGATCAGTCCCACATTCTTCACCTCCTTGCCGTGATTTTCTTTGTGCTGCGGTTCCTAGCCACGGCCTGCTTCCTGCTGAATGAAACCGCAGCCCAGACAAAACCAAAGAGCACGTCGCTCCCAAAGTTCACTCAGGAGGTCGCCCCTGGTGAGATGGACATTGCAGATGTGCTAGAAAGATTAGAGGCCGCTTTGATAAAACCTGCGTCTGTTCTTTGCTCCTGGTCCTCAGAGTGGAAGATCAGATTTTCGTTGCCTTGCATTATTTAAGAGTTTTGATGAGCAGCCCCCATCAAATTTCCCCACAGATTGTGGACCATGTGTGTGCGTGTGCGTGTGCGTGTGCGTGTGTGTGTTAAACAGCACTGTAGAATGATTGAGATGTTCAAAAGGACCTTACCAAGTGAGCTCTTTGTAGGGCTCACATTCCATTAGGTTGTCCTTCCTTAAGGTCTCTTGGTGGCCTTCTGTTCTATTTGATGGCGAATTCTGTTCATGCCAGATTGTATGAAATCCCTTTAGCAGCTTCAAACAGCTCTCTCACCCTGCAGTTTTAGCACTTGGGTGCTGATCACATCAGTCCCTGGACTTTTGTTATTTTCCACCCCTTTGATGGTTTTCCTCCGTTCTTCTGTTTTCGTTGGCTTCCACTTTCATCGCCCCTGTCTGTTCTGCGCTGGTGTTAGCTATTCATTCGAGAGAGTCCAGCCATTCAGCCCGTGAAGAAAGGCCTTTCCCTCACTTGTCTGGCCTGGCTGCCCCAGCGGGTAGTCCATGATTCGTGCCTTTCATCACCTAGCTGTGGAGGGCCCCTCTTTGGGTAACCACTTTGGTGATGGGATAGGGATTAGTGCGTCGTGATTTCGTTTTCATCAGCCTCTTCTGCGTCTTACCATTTTTAGTTGAGATGCAGCGGTTCCTGTTATGGCAGGTATTTTATAAATGGCTTCATCTCTGATCATTGACAATAAAGAAAGGAAGGCTACCTCATTTCCATCTTACAGACTTTCCACAGATATGTATGTATTGTCTCTTCCTAGAGTGTGACTATACGGTCAGAACATTGACGAGGAATGAGACCTTGAGGATTATATCCCTGGGTCTATCAGGATCTCTGTCTGAGACTTGGTATGTCATTCACCCCTAAGGCTACACCGTTTCTGTGCCTTCTAAAATCCTTGCCATAATTAGTGATGTTATTTTTGCCCAATTAAATATTTCGTGTTTTATCTCAAAAGCCCTAGTACCAAACAATATAATTTTTAAAGTTATTACAACCTATTAATGGTCTTTTTCTAAACGAATTCAGTACTTTATACCAAACAAAGGGTGGCAAGAGCAAAGTTCTGAGGCGCAGAGATGCCAAATGAATATCCCTTAAATGTGGAAGAAGATTGGTTTTAGAATTAATCATAGGAACCACTCCTACGCTCTTGGAAAACACATGTGATACAGCCTGCCTGGACCCCGCTCCCATCTGAATGGACAAAATATTACAATTTATTTTCAAAAAAATTAATGAAAAAGCAAGCCATAAAAAAGAAGAAACGTAACTTCAAAATATATTTTCAACGTCTGAGGCCAAGGTCACGATGAGAACCAGAGCCCTTAAAAACACTCCGCGTATCTCCTCACACTGAAAAGACTAGAAACTATGCAATCACTATCATATGACCAGGCTTGTTTAATGTAGATTGTTATGAGGTCCAATTAATTAACAATTAATTGGTGATTTATTGGTGGCATATTTTTTATTGAATTTATTGGGGTGACATTGGTTAATAGAATTATATAGGTTTCAGGTATACAATTCTATAATACATCATCTGTATAATGTATTGTATGTTCACCACCCAAAGTCAAATCTCCTTCCATCATCATTTATCTCCCCTATCCCCTCCTCTACTGTTGGTGGCATATTTTTGAAGAGCCATGCAAAGTATCTCTTGTGGCAGGAATGACTACATAAGATAAAAACCTATGAACCGCCCTGGCCGGTTTGGCCCAGCGGTTAGAGCGTCGGCCTGTGGACCAGAGAGTCCCGGGTTCGGTTCCTTTAAGAGCACGAACCTCGGTTCCAGTTTGTCCCGGGCCCTGGGGTCGTGTGGGTGGCAACCACTCGATGTCTCTCTCTCACATCGATGTTTCTCTCTCTCTCTCTTCCTTCCTCTCTCCCTCCCACTCTATCTGAAGATAAATGCAAAAATGTCCTCTGGTGAGGATAAAAATAAAAATAAATAAATAAAAAAAGGAAGATATAATTAGTGACCAAAATCTGAAAAAGTATAAGCCAGCTTCATGTTTAATTTTCAAAAATTGCCCTATGGAAAACTTTCCTTAGGCTTGCCAATTCCTTGGAATATAAATTCTTGAAGAATGGGAAGTCAGTTGTTAATATCTAGCATGTGGCAACATTTATGCAGCACTGGACTGAGAGTCGGAAGCCCGGACTGCTGCGGCAGCTCTGCCATTAGCTGTGTGAGCCAGGCTACGCTGCAAAGCCTCTCTGAGCTTCATGTGCTGCATCCGTGAGTGGGGATCAGGATCCCTGCCTGCCTGCTGTATCCATTTTAGCTCTTACTCTGCATTCTCATTAGAAACAACAACAACAATGTAATAGTAACGAAGAAGATGATGACAAATTTCATAGCAATTTAGAGTTGACTGTAGTGATTTTAATACAAAAAGCCTTCTTCTGGTGCCCAGGCAATCTGTGGAGTGAAAGCGAGAGAAATGGGAAGGGCTGGCCCGGGACATTGCCGTGGTGGCTTCCCCGTCCTTTGTCTAGCCTGGAGCGGAGAGAATTCATCTCGCGGTGTCGCTCCTGCGCGTGGCGTCTGCACAGGCAGGTGTAGAGGCAGCAGTTTCCATGACTCCGATAAATTAACTAGTGTTCACGGATGTTTTGCAGCTGCCCTGGAAACAGGCTAGCAGTTTTGAAAAAGAATTGTTACAGCCATGAAGAAGGTGTTGGTATCATGTGTGTGCATGCATAAAGCACACTTCAAAAAACCAGTCACTTCACGGGCTCTGAGTGAAAACTGTGCCAAGTCGTGCCCGTGTGCTTCTTTCTTTTATTCCTCACAAACTTACTTTCATTGCTAACCTTTCCCTCTCCAGAATTCCGGCAGGTTAAACATGATTATATAAATAGCAATTGTTATTATATAAATAGCAAGTATCTAACACAATGATATATATTTAAACCTTAGCCCTGAACACTCATATTTTAAACATTTCCAAGAACATTGTAGCCTTAAAAAGAGAGGGGTATATTTGAACAGTTTTTATTTGATTGATATTTGGCTAATATTAGAATGGGAATACCGGTGTGTCAAACAGTTATTCCTACTGTGGAAAGCTCTTCAGTTTTCTAGCAGGCTTCAGATCATTGCTTACTGAAACTGCACCAAGACCCTGATTGTAAGGTCTTCATTAATTAGGGTTATTATTTCAGATATGTGTATCCATATAGATACCCATTCACAGATATTATTAGAAAATGAGATATCCTACATATGTAAATTAATTTTCTGGAGTATATCTCTGTAAGTGCCTAAACTACTTCACTTTATATGGGGGACAGAGAGGCTTTCCACGTGTGTTATGTAAGTCTCCATCTTCTTAGAGTTCATGGGTTAATCCATTCTTAATGTTTCAAACTCATTATAAACATTAATTATTGTGATGTGGACAGTATGCTGTCATACAGGTTGTCCTCAGTCTCTGCAGGTGTGGCTGGTTTTGTGCCCCTATGCTAAATGGCCCCATGCTGCCATACTTTTTGAGTTCTCATATCTAAGTTGTTATCATTTTTTAATCTCTTCCTTCAATATTTATTGTTTTTCCTTGCTCCTGTGAGCAGAACTCTCTCCTCCTTTCTGCCGTGCTTTTTATGTATTCTACATACTGGAAAACCAGATCTCAAGGGTGTCAAAATTGTATCTTACATAAGAGTAAATAGTCTCTGAGTGAATGCCATAGGGTTTTTTGGTTTTGTTTTTTAAGCACAGATACGAACTTTAGTTCTTAGAATTTTAGTGCTTTCTTTGTGGATCTTTCTCTACTTCTTTTTCCCTTCCTTCCCTCCTTTTTCTTCCTTCCTTCCTTCCTTTCTTTCTTTGTTTTTTTCCATAAGGCTTTCAAATGAGAAATCTGTAATTATGAAAAGTGTTATAGCAGTTATTTATACTTATTTGATAGCAGTTCTAATTTAGTATTGTTTCATTAACCATGGCCTCACCTAGTGAACATACCAGAACCCACACACCTACCAAGTCTTAATGACAGTTGTTGCTGTGTAAGCAAGGGTAGGACTTTTTAACTTCCTTTTTCAAATATCTCACACAGTGCCTCACCCACAGTGTGTTCCCAGAAAATATCTGATGATTAACTGAGATTTAAAAATAATTATCATGCACAAGCTACATACACATGCAACTTTCTAAGAACTATACTTGTCTTTCATGTTCTAGAGAACGCTTCTGTGTGTTTCACACCTTGGTTTAAAAAAAAAAATCAAGAAAGACCAAGTTAAACTAAATGATTTTTTAAAAATGTATAAAATGAACAAACTAGACTCATAGATGGAGAGCAGGCTCACAGCTTGGGGGCGGGGGGTGTCTGAGGGGGTGGAAGGATTGAATAAAAAAGAAATTCTAAAAAAGAGAGAGAAAACTCATAGACATGGACAACAGCATGGTGATTTCCTGGGGGAGAGGGAGGAGGGGATAGGGAGGATAAATGGTGATGGAAGAAGACTTGACTTGGGGTGATAAACACACCATATAGCGTGCAGATGATGTGTTATGGAATCGTGCATCCAAAACCTGTATAATTTTGTTAACCAGTGTGACCCCAATAAATTCAATAAAAAGGAAAAATATATATAAAGTAGCTGAAAATAGAACTTCTCGTAGAGATGAATTCCAAGTACGTTGCAGCTTTCCAATGGGATTATTTCGTTGATGGAGGAATTTGTAGCTCATAATTAGAGTCCCTTTAATTCATTCATTCATTCCAACAATAGCATTTATTGAATGCCTGCTGGGCCCCACCAGGGATGCACAGGCTTATCAGACACAATCTCAGGAAACAGACATTTTGGCCAGAATTTCAAGGTTGCTGTGAGTCACAGCCCAGCTGCCATATGTTAGAAGCATTCTCCCAGTTAAAAATGAAAGCTTTCACATGAAGTCTAAGTTGTTCTTAAAGTAGTCTTGCTTCTATTAGAACGATCCCAAATATTTCATGTTCTGGGAAGAAATCTGGAGAAGCGGTGTCATAATGTTTTCCCATTCCCTGACAAGTCATTCAGTAGCCCTGTCCAAGGTCATTTAAAATAGCCTGGAAATAATCGGAAGTGATGTGCCTCCGTGGAAAACACTTGGAGGATGCCTGTCGGCAAAAGATGTTTTAAACCCTAGGTTTAATTTAGACCTGTTGTTGGGTTCCGCTAAAAATCTATGTGTTTAAAAAATGTCATCTCAAAAAAAAGTTAATATAAATGTAAGTTAGGAAACAATGAAAGTTTCACATGAAATAATGATTACTGATTCTGAGGTTTTACCTATCTATTCTGCTTTGTAATCAAATACACAAAGTTAACATCTCTCCCTCCCTAATATTATCTTGCTTCGTCAGTGAATCATCATGTTTTGCATTTAATAAAGACCAATAATCTTAAATAGTGTTACTTAATCATATCTGATCATCATAATTTTGTAAGGTAATCATACGTATAAATTTTGAGTGAAGAAGCCATTATAGGTTTATTGTAGCTTCTTTTGTTTTTGTAGCTTTTTTCCCACTGTATTTTAGCATTTAGATTATCTTGTTTGCCTTAGTTACACACAAGAGGATTGGGATAATTTTATATAAATTATTGATATTTATTGCCTTGAAATCATAAGGGACATAATAGATCTTTGTAAGAAAACATTTCAGGTAAAATCATAACATGCTTATTAATTAAATTTAATTCTTTGTTTTTTCAGGAGTGTTTGAAAGAAAATGAAATCTTGTTTCGAGAGAATACAAACTCTATATTATTAAAGAATCACTTTAAAACATTCAGACACTTGCCCTGGCCAGTTTGGCTCAGCGGTTAGAGCGTCGGCCTGCGGACCAGAGAGGCCCGGGTTCGGTTCCCGCTAAGGGCACATACCTTGGTTGCAGTTTGCCCCCAGCCCCGGTTGGGGTCGTGTGGGTGGCAACCAGTTGATGTGTTTCTTTCACATCAATGTTTCTCTCTCTCTTCCTTGCTCTCTCCCTCCCGCTCTATCTGAAGATAAATGCAAATGTCCTTGGGTGAGGATAAAAAAAAAAAAAAAAACATTCAGAAACTATTTTGAATTGGAATAGCTAAATCATCTGTTCTCATGAAGACATATTTATAGTATATAGTGTACATAACCTTTGATCCTGAAGAGTGTGGCTAGATGGACAGAGTGATAAAACATCTACTTCTAAAGTGAAAAATTCTCTTAACTGTTGAGTTCCCTGAGTACATAACACCATACACACACAAAAAAAACAAGCTTATGTATTGATCAGTTGACATAATATTATGAGCACAACAGCCTCCCAGGTACCTAACCTTAGGGGCAATGATACAATATTCACTAATTCAGTGATCCCAATGACTTTATAGAATGTATCAACAAGAATTGGCAATAGATAGACATCTGACAACACTCCCAATGACTTTATAGAATGTATCAACAAGAATTGGCAATAGATAGACATCTGACAACACTAAGTGCTGGTGAGGCTATGTAGCAACTAGAACTCTCATCAGTGGCTAACAGGAAGACAAAATGGCACAGCCACCATGGAAGACCATTTGACAGTTCTTTTTTTTCTTTGGTCCTCACCTGAGGACATTTTTGCATTTATCTTCAGATAGAGCGGGAGGGAGAGAGCGGGGAAGAGAGAGAGAAACATCGATGTGAGAGAGACACATCGACTGGTTGCCACCCACACGACCCCAACCAGGGCCGGGGACAAACTGCAACCGAGGTACGCGCCCTTAGCAGGAACTGAACCCGGGACTCTCTGGTCCACGGGCCGACGCTCTAACCGCTGAGCCAAACCGGCCAGGGCTGACATTTCTCATAAACTTCTATATCCCATATAATCTAGCAGTCCTATTCCTAGATATTTACCCAAGTAAAATAAGAACCTACATGCATACAAAAATCTGTACACGAGTTTTCATAGCAGCTTTATTTGTGATTGTTGAAAAATGGAAATGACCTAAATGTCCTTCAGTTAGGGAATGAATAAACTGTGGAATGGACTATTGTATTACTCAACAATAGAAAGTAACAAATTATTGATATGCTCAATATATGGAATGTATCTGAAATACGTTTGCTAAGTGGAAGAAACCAGAGTCAAAAGGCTACAGAATAAATTTTTCCACTTAAATGATATTTTTAAAGGTAAATTGTAGGGATGGAAAAAAGATCTGTGGTTGCCAGGGTTTGGGAAAGGGGAGTAAGTTGGCTACAGGTAAATTGGGAGGAGAGGGGGATGGAACTGTTCCACATCCTAATTGTGTTGGTGGTAATACAATTAAAAACCTTTGGCAAAACTTGAAGAATCGTACATAAAAAGAGTGAGTTTTACTATATGTAAATTATATTTTAATAGCAGATGAAAAAACAGATCTGAGGAATAAATCAAAATACAAAACAAGTTCTAATTTGCTACAGTAACATCAGAAAATACCATTAAAAAAGTACTTCCTGTGATTTACCATAGCTAGTTGATAAACACTGTGTAGTAATTTATGTTACACTATGAGTTGAGCAGTGGACACTGTGAACATGTAAAACATGTTTTCTTTTTATTGTTTTGTAAGGCTAAATGTAACTGGTTCTTACTGATTTACGGCAAATGGTTTTTTACTGTTTTTGACAAGTGGTGAAATCTCCAAGCTATACTATAATTCTCATATATGCATTATTCCCAAGAGGACAAAACTCTTCTTTGATTTGAATTACCCAATTAAATGGCATTTTGACCCCAGGATAAGAGAAAACAAGATAATAAATAATATCACTGATCTTGCTAATATACGACTATTTAATGAGAGACAGCTGTCAGATATGGACGATTTATCTACTCATGTCCTTTGAGGCAGAAAGACCTACCACATGATTCTTTGGGTGTCTAACAATTCTGCTATTTCCCTTTGTATTCTTCCCTGTTTAGAATGTCTTTGCCGCATTACCTCTGTCATATTTCAAGGAGCAAAGATGCTGTAAATGAAATCACCATTACATTCTGGTCTATGAAAATCGGTTTCACTACACAATATGTACCTAGCCTTTGGAACAATAGGCAGGTTGAGTTGTCTGAGACTTAGGCCTTTATAACAAATTCAATAATGCCTGTCAATAGTTTCTCAGCAATACCTTCACTTACACAAACAAGTCCCTCTTTCTCACATTTGTTGTGGCATTTTAAAAATCACTTTATGTATAATTTACTTAAGATGTGTTGTCAAAACATTTCAAGGCTATATATGCACTACGGCTTTATATACATAACGAGGCCATGCATGGCTATAGTCAATCAATCTAGACTATTTTTTGAAAATTAAGTGGCTGTGCTTAAGATTATTACACTATCAAAGCCATTTGTTGGATGATTAAAATAGGTGAAAGAAATGCTATATTATATGACATGTTGGAAAAATTTAGTGTAAAGAGCAACAGTGATATGATTTGTAGTAGTAAAAATAGTAAATATCTTGTGTTTTTGTTAATAGCCTGAACTCTGAAATTATGATTTTTTATGTTTTTGACAGATTTGTTGTTTTGCTTGGAGTTTTGGAAATGCAGCATTGGCCTGTAGTTCTCAGTTTCCTTGCGGTCCTCTCTAACATTCCAACCAGTATTTAGAGTTGTTTATTCCAAAGTCGGCAAGAATTCCCCCTCAAGAGTTAATTTAATGTGTAACAAGTGTTTCTTAAATGTACAAATGGCAACATTGTTTTCAAACAGGATAATTACAACAGTGTACAGTATGTTTCTTCATTAGTAAGTAATTAAATAATTTACAAAATTGTGCAATAATTCATAATGACACATGCTAACCTGCTCAATTACAGGAGCTAGTGATAAAAGAATTTCTCGCACACATGCCTAGAGTTTATTAGAGTAGTACATTTTTATTCCTGAAGAAGTCAGTTTTGCTATTTTCAAAATACTGAGTGGTGCTCAATTTCAGGAAAAATTAATAAAAATTTTAGAGCGGTAGCATCATGGTTAAAGGTACACACCCTAGAATCAGTTTACATACATTGTTGTTATGGTTTCACCACTCACTAGCCTTGTGTTCTTGGGCAAGTTACTTAATTTGTCTGTGCCCTACTTTCCTCATCTGAAAAAAAGAGAGTTTGGGGTGAATTAAATGTTAAAAGAGCATCAAAGAAGTGCCTGCCACAGATTGTGTCTCCGGGAGTTGTTAACCAATAGGAGAAGTAAAAATCAGCAACAGCAGCAGGGATGTATAATTATTGGCAAATCATTTTGATTTTGGAAAATTATCTTTGGGGACACAGGGTTTAACTGGATACTCAAAAATCGAATGTGCATTTTGGGGTCTCTGAGTGGAATGCCTAATTTAATCTACTTCCATCTTACAAAATGTAGGAATTGTTTTTCATTCAAGAGAAGGGTATTGATTGTTTTTTAAAAGTGTGAGTCTGACATATTTAGAAGAATTTAACATTTTTTATTAAAACAGGAAAAAAAACATACCCAAGTCTATTGTTGCTTCAGTATTCACAGCATATTTCCCCGGTGCAGGTCTGGACATAAATAATATGTGTACCTCTGAGAGCTGAGAATAGACGTCTGGTCAGATGCTGTCAGCCAGATGAATCCCATCCTATCAGCTGGAGCTTAGATGTGAGCATCAAAACCACTATTGACGTGTGGCACAACTGTCTGAAATGTCAATAGTTATAAAATGAGTATTTCATAATGCAGAATAATTGATTACTTTGCTTGACTGAACAGAAACATATTTTCTCTGAGAAAGCAAAATAATGCCAGCATTTGCTCCTGGAAGGCTCCTAGCTGCGAGACTCAGATTTCCCAGTGAAGCCCACGGTACTCTGCAGTCCTTAATCATGCATGACAAAAAAAGGGGGGGGGGACCATCTGTAACTGCTTATCTTTCCTCCATTACTTGAAAATATATTTTTAAGATCATTTTTTTAAAAAAAAAAATAGGGCCTATATACGAAGCATCTATATTAATGGAACTGTCTCAGATAATTTTCAGAATTGAAATGGATGAAATACAAAATCAAATAACATTCAATTTATCTTGTTCATCCTAAAATGCTCTGCTTAGCTTTTTGCTCTGATGAAATAACACCCATTTCCAGTTTTATTCTTCCTCAGTGTGCTGTGATGTGGAACTCTTTGGCTCTATGTGTTTTATTAAGTGTAATTTAACTTTATGACTATCAAGCCAACGATTAATCCTTACAATAAGACAATGAAACGGGCAAGCCGAAAAGAGATTTATTTTCTAAAGCACAATTCCCTTCTTCTGCCCTCAATTATTTTTCAAAACTCATTCTCTAACTGTGTATAGTTTGCAAAGCTCTGCACTAGGCACTTGGAGGGAAAGCAGAACAAACAGCTACAACCTCTATCATGAGCTTTCACCCCTCCTAGTCATATGTACTTTGTTACTATAAACCTTCAGTACTGGTTGTTCCTTAAATAAGAAATGCATTTTCCTCTCGATGTGGCTCAGTGGTTGAGCGTTGACCCGTGCACCAAGAGGTCACCAGTTCAAATCCCAGTCAGGACACATGCCCAGGTTGTGGGCCCGATCCCCAGCGTGGGGCATGCAGGAGGTGGCCAATCAATGTTCTCTCTCATCGATGTTTCTCTCTCTCTCTCCCTCTCACTTCCTCTTTCTCTAAAATCAATAAAGGAAAAAAATAAAATAAAAATTAAAAAAAAGAAATGCCTTTTCTGCCTCTGTACTTTTACCTGTGTTCTGACCTCTTTCTAAGATGCCCGTTATTCCTTTTTCTATCCACTAAGATTTGGTTTGTCCCTCAAGGCCTAATTCAATTGGTACCTCCTCCACGGAGTTTTGCATCTTATCAAGTTTAAAATTAACCCTGCACCAAGTAACCTCTCTTACTCTTGGCTTACATAGCACCTTATTTCTGGAACACTTAGAGTATGTGTCACATGCTCTGCCTTACACTATAAACATTGCATTCATTTGCCTACCGGATTGCAAGCTCCATGAGGGCAGGTGTGACATTTTGATCTTTCCCCTTTCCTCTCCATGTCCTAGCACAGTGTAATGTACAGATGGTGTTTATCAATGTTTACTGGGTGGGAACTTGCACTCTTACAGGAAATGAGAGAGAAAAAAAGCTTGTACTCTTATAAGAAATTAGACATAAAAAAGGCAAGATCAGGAGTACCCTTAAGCCACGGGGCAATTTAATTTTTATTCATCTTTGCATTCCCAGTACTTAG
The DNA here is from genome assembly GCA_030848825.1 of Tadarida brasiliensis. Classification (NCBI taxonomy): domain Eukaryota; kingdom Metazoa; phylum Chordata; class Mammalia; order Chiroptera; family Molossidae; genus Tadarida; species Tadarida brasiliensis. Next base: position 192,834,367 of record CM061257.1, on the reverse strand, counting down.
CAGGTACTTAATAAATGCTTGTTTTATGCACACTCATTTCAAAATTGCAGAAAGCTTAGCAAAAGTACATGCTGATAGTCATTTCAACACATCTTTATTGAGGTCAATAATTTACGGAAGGCACAGGTCCTGTGTGTGTACAACAATGTAGGGGCTGGTGGCGGTGGTGATGATGGTATTTCCACTTATGAGCCCTACTAAGAGAGAATCACTCTGTCCCTCTTTTATTTAAAAAATTTTTTTTTCCTTTATTGATTTGAGAGAGAGAGGAAGGGAGAGGGAGAGAGAGATAGAAACATTGATGAGAGAGAACATCGACTGGCCACCTCCTGCATGCCCCCCACTGGGGATTGGGCCCACAACCTGGGCATGTGCCCTAACCAGGAATCGAACCGGTGACCTCTTGGTGCATGGGTCAATGCTCAATCACTGAGCCACACCAGCCGGGCACGCTGTCCCTCTTTTAAATTGTTTAATTTATTCCTCTCAGTGGCCCTATAGTGCTTTGCTTCCCTCATTTCACAGAGAAAACAAAGGTTTGCTCAAGATCACTCAGCTAGTGAGTGGGATGAAAGTTGGTTTTGAGCCCAGCACTGTCTAATGCCAGAGATCATCGTACTGTACCATGGAGTTCAATGAAAGAAAGACGGCTCGTTGGAGAAGTGGACCTGGTGCCGCAGAGAGAAAGGGATGAATGTGTTCTTGAGAAGTGGATGGGTCATGACCCCCAAAATAGTTACGGGATATCTGAGTTGCAGGAGACCTTTGAGGCCTGTTCCCATTCCTTCATTCCACAGGAAAGGGGCCAATATCCCGAGAGGTGAAATGACTTGCCCAAGGTGACGTAGAAAACTAGTGGCAAATGTGGAACTTGAACCCAGGTCTCCAGGTGTGAGTTCACTTCTATTTCTCATAGTTCTTTAAGTAAAAAAGCATAATTACCTGAATGGCCTATTGCACTGCCGGGCATAGGAGTGGGGTGAGAACATCCATAGGAACACAAGGATTGGAAGTCCCTCTGGCCTCTGATGTACATTTCCTTCCTTGCTGCCTTGGCAGGTGTATGTGTAGTGAGCCACCTGCTATCCACCTATTCTATGGAGGTTGCTCAGTTCTGTATGCCCGTGAACTTGACCCTTTTCCTCATTGTGGTGGTTGCAAAATACCTGCAAGTTCTTGAATTTCCTAATGGGTGTATGAGATATGGTTCCAGAAATTTCAGAATCCCTTCGCCACTGTCTCAACTCCAGCCAAATCTTTCACCTTCCATGTCCCATTGCACTAAAAGCCACACTCATGACTTGGAGCCATCCCTCAGCTGTGAGGGGCAAGTGCAGCCAGACACTGCCTTCCTTCAGGAATGTTCAGACTGACTCAGGGGACTGACTTCTTCGTAGGGTTTTCAGAGCCGTGGTCAGCTGATTAGTAAGCTTCTCAAGATCAGGGCCATTGTTTTATTTTTGTTTGATTCTCCAGTTATAGTGCCAGGCACAGAACAGGAATTCAGTAAATGTGGATGATAATGTGGAATGTGTGTGTTTGTAAAATTGAAGATGTCTCTCACCACCAAAATACAGTTTATTTCACCATATCCCATGAACTATGTATGTATATGCACACTTGCATGTACATTTAACTCTACATCTATATTTGGTTTAAAAGCTTGAATAAGACTGATAAGCTGTGTTCATTGGTTCATCCCTTAACACTCATAAACAGGGGGCCCCTCTGTCACTTCTGGTGTCCAGGTCTCACCAGTACTATTCCATTTATAAATGTTCCTTTATGAGACCCTGGCTCCTTCCAGACTCGAAATTAAGCAAGGCTGTGATCTACCGCAGGTAAGTTTGTGCATTCTCTGTAGTTTCCCAAGAAGTCTTGCTGAGAACTCTCTGGGCCTGACCCTGTTTGGCCTGTAGGAGACCTGATCCCTGGCTCTGTGTCGGCCAGAATGGCCCAACTCCCGCAGCTCGCGGGGCAGTGTGGCTGAGGATGCAGCTGTATCGAGCTGCCTAGGACCACATTAACCTTTCACTGATCCCTTTCTTGTTCAGCTAGAAAGAAATTAATTGAATTAGCAAGCTGCCACACTCTGGAGAGAATCAGGGCCTGGGTGAGACAGAACCACAGAGCCAAAATGCTCTCTCTCATGCATCAGCAAACTCTGAAATCCTCTTTGTACCAGAAGCCTCTTGCCGACTCATTGGTTTGCCATGCTCCCCAGTAGGACTGTATGTGTGATTCAAGGTGGTATATCATGAGCTCAGACCCCATTGGTAAGAAAAACAAATATACTCTCATTAAAATCAAGTATCATTTCTTTATGTAACCCCTGAAAGTGCAAAGATTGGCTCCAATTTACCGATTATACTCCAGTTTAGAATCCTACAGAAATACAGCAGGCTTTTCTCATAAGCATTTGGGATCAACCTGGCATCGGAAGTGTCTCTCCACTTCCAGCTAAGTGACAGATCCAATGTGAAACCCAGTGCACAGGGACACCATGTGGGGCTGTCACCGTCTCTAGAGGACTCTGAGTTGAATTACATGTGTGCCTTCTTTTTCTGAGATTAGCCAACAGAAACATTTGAGCTGAGAATTAATGTATAACATGATCCCATTCATGGTAAAGAATTCCCATCCTATTTAATTATCCTCATGTAAACAATAGTCTATTTATTTTTTTAAGAACACTTGGTAAAATAATTTTTAATGGAAAGAGTATATTGTTTAACACTATTTTCCCCATAGTAAGTATTCCTTAAGCATTTAATATAATCCAAATAAGTATTCCAATTTTAATACATAGTTGGTAAAAGTCTGCACTGAAATGTGCAACATTTATGGCTCCAATTTGATGGTATTGAAGGAAGATACGGATCCTTTCATTCCTGGATGATTTATTGGGTTGAGAACTTATAATTCCATAGAAAATTTGTATTTCAAGGGGTTTTTGTTTTTACTTTAAAAGTTTCACAAGAGCTTGGTGTTAACATAAAGAACAATAATATACTCTGGATTAAAGGCTGAAGACATTTCATAGAGTCATGTTTACAAATAGCATCTAGCCACACAGAAAGGTTAAGACTTAATGTCTGCAATTCTGTTGCTCATTAGTTGTAGGATGAGAATGGAATACATTTCTAAAGGGCAAGGTCAGTATTACATTATCCTGGAAACGTCTTTGTTGAATAAATGCGTAAATACTTCAAATAAGTATTATGAGATTATATTTCTATTTGGGGACATACCTATAGGATGAATGATTCTGCTACATGTAATTGCAGGAGCACATGTCATGTTACATGTCGTTCCTGATTGCCAATTTCATTTGAAATGGTCTGGAAATAAATACCAATTACTAGTAACGTAAGACTATTTACCTAGCCTGACAGGCAAGCTAGAGCTAATGGATTTGGTCATTTTCAAGGCATTATTTTCTAAAGCAGGATACTGTTTGAAAGTAACATTGTGAATTTTCAGAGTTATATATCTGGATTCATTTGTAATGAGTATGGAAGAACATAACATGAGCATGCAGTCTCCGTTGGTTTCCCATCCTTTAACAGTATAACAAAGAAAAATGGTACCTGGGACCTACCTATAGGACGGGTTGGCATTAGCCTTCCTTGTTAAAGTCCTTAGCACAAGGAAAACCAAGACCCAGAACCAAATATCAATGACAGTATCAGGGTAACTAAGGGGTGTTGCCTCACTTTGAGATGCAGTTGCATCATGGGAATATGGTGTGATTTAATTTCATAATTGTAAACATCACAGAGGGTATGGTTGATTCATTTGAAACTCTTGTCCAGTTCGCTATGGCTGGACAGCTGAGTTAACATGGGTAGGTCTTGGCTTCATATTTTTATGACTTCTTATTTTTGTGGTTTTATTTGGGGAAAAAAATTCTAAAGGAAAAACTGTGTTAGGATGACTTTAGCTGAAATCAGACTTTTATAAAGCTATGGCTTGATTTAAGGTACAATGAAATTTTTTGGCCTTCTAAATCAAAGGTCTGTGTATATTTTGCCTTGAAGAGGGGGTAGGGTGGGCAGTGTATGATTCTAGCTTCCTACAGTGCTGATTGTCTATGTGTGTCTTAAATTACCACCCAGCTCTGGGGGCAAGGACAACTCAGTTACATGGAAAAAATTCTAGGACTCTTCCTGTTTAATCACCATGAGTGCAAAAACGAATAACCATCTGATATTTTCAGTTGTAAATGGAAACAGACCATCAGAAAAGAAAGCAAAATTGAAGGAACAGTAGTAGGTATGAAAACTTGGCTTTTGATCATTTTTTCTGTTATGCTCAATACTACAGACACGCCTGATGAAATTTTAAATAATGCAGATATGTAGCATCTGAAATTCATGGTAAAGAGATTCATCTGATAATAATGTCATGATTTAAGTTTCCATAAAGCCAGAAAAAAGGATTTTGGAGGGAATTAAGTCTTAGTTGCAAGTTAAAGTTCACAAAGTTGACCTTTAGAGGTCTTTTTCCCCCTGTCCAAAGTACCACAGAGTCTCATTTTTAGGGTGTGACAACCAGAGCCTTTTCCATTTGTGGATGGGTTCTGAGAGATGGAACCCAAGACATGGAAGAGCCTGGGAATTTAGTGGCTCAAATTGGTTGGCGTCTGCTCTTCTTCCAGGTGTCAGTGGTTGGGGTGGGGTGGGGTGGGGGAGCAGGGAGAAGAGAAGCAGTTGTAAACCCTTAGTAGTTAGTGTAACGAGGCTTACCAATGTCTGGGTAGGCGGAGTTCCCCCTGCCCAGACTGAGTCTCTCAGGAAAGACTTAGGAGGCGCTTAATTCACACCCCAGGGTGGTCCAGATGGCTGCGTTCTCCACGGATCTGGAGGGGGCTCTACCTTCCGCCTAGAGCTGGAGCGCTCTGGAAAATGGGTAATAGGGCTGCTTACGGCTCCCCCAGACCAAACCCCTCTTTTCCATCAACTAGCCGGATCTTAATACCCCTGGGGGCTCCGGGAAGGGAGCGGGAGAGTGGCACTGGGTTGTGAGCCTCTTGCCCGGCGGGCTGGGGGCAGAGAGTGGTCAGGCGCTAGTCCCGCGGAGCGCCGCGCACAGAAAGCGCCCAGGCGGCCACAGGTCCTCGCGAAGGCCAGCGGAAGGCCGGGGTCCCGCGCGGGCCGGGGGCGCGGGCGGGCGGCGCGGGGCCTGGTAGCGCCCGCGGAGCAGCCGCCGCTCACCTGCCCGCGGGGGCGGGGCGGGCGCGGTGCTGGGGCGCGCCCGCCTCCCGCCTCCCGTCTCCCGCCTCCCGCCTCCCGCCCGGGGAGGAAGCGGAGGGGCGCGGTGTAAACAGAGCAGCGGCCGTGATGTCAGCCGGTCACATGGAGCCTCTTATGGCTCGGGATGGCTCTCGGCGGGCGGGCAGCTACGGCAGCTGCTGCTGTGGCTCGGGCGGCGGCGGCGCGGCGCGGCGGCGGCAGAGGGGGCTCCGGGATCGGACCATCCGCTCTCCCTGAGCTTTCCGCACCGCGGCTTAAATGATGTATTTTGTGATCGCAGCGATGAAAGGTGAGCCCGGGCGCCCCGCCGGGGCCGGGTGGGCTGGCTGCTCCGGGGGGCGGGGAGGCGGCGCGCAGGGGGAGGGGTGGGCGCGCCTGCCCCGGCGCACGTACTGCCCGGCGCTGGCCGCCCGAGCCCCGCCGGGGCCTTCAGGGCCAACGCCGCGGCGCCACCTGAGCCCGGCCGCCGATCTGCCTGCCTCCGACCGGGAGCAGAGGCGCACGGGCTGGAGCCCCCCTCTTCCGCCCCGTCCGGCCCCTGTCAGTTGCCCGGGTCCGCCTGGCACCTGGCGGGGCTCACGAAAGAAACTTTGCGGGCAGTCGCCGCGCTTCTGGAAGGGAGGGGAGGTTCTGGGAAGCTCGGAGGAAGCCGGGGGCGCCCGCGGCCGGTCCCCAAGGCCCGCACCCCGGACAGCTCCGGCCTACGTAGGGAAGGCTCTGCGGCCGGGCCGGGCCGGGCCGTGCGTGCGCGCGGACGCGATGTCATCCCTGGGGACAGGTCAGCGCCCCAGGCCTTGCGCCCTCCGCCGTGGCGGCCCAGCAGTCCCGAGCGGCCGCCCGCGGGGAAGTGCGGCAGGTCCGCGCCGCGTCTTGCCGCAGCCACTTCCGAAAGTGACCGGGCCCAAGTGAGACGGGCTGCTGGAGCGTGCCAAGACTCACTCCCTCGGCGGCCGCCCGCAGCCGCAGCCGCAGCCCGCCCCGACTTGATACTTTGGGTTGTGGATTTGCGGGCAGTGGTGGAGGTTAGATGGCGGTGAGGGCTGACGGGCGCGGGTGATCGCGGCCAAGTCTACCCACCAGCCTTCGCCCTGATCAGGATTCCGTAGCCAGGCTGGTGGCAGGATGGCAGGGGGCACTGGTCGAAGAGAGGACTAGCTCAAGGTCCTCCCAGGTGAGGAGGAAAGAAAACATGGCAAGTCAAGGAAGTTTCTAATGGGAAAGCCAAAGTTTGAAGGTGTGCAGGAAGTCGCCTGTGCGGCCGGGAGAAAGCTCCTAGAACTGTTACCAACAGACCCGGAGACACTCAATCCGCAGCGTGCCGCCGGCTCGTGCAACAGCAGGTTCCTCGGGGTAGATAATCTGCTCGAGCGGCTTCGCAGACCCGGCCGCTGGGAGCGGGGATTTAGAGCCCCATCTGTTTGCCGCCTACAGGGCTCCCCTAATGCGCAGCATTTTTTGCAGATCCAGACTGTCCTACGGGTTCTGTCATCCGTACGGGCGCCGCTCGTTAAATGTTTGCTAGGTTGAGGTTTTGTTGCAATCCAGGATGAAGGGCAGCGGTTGGATATCCGCGCTGGGTTTACTTTCGGATCACCGAGCTTTGCCTTTCTTCACTAGAGATTGGGTGGCATCTCTTTTATTAATTATTAACAGGCCGAAACGTACTGGACGCTGCGATGAGCTGCTTGAGATGAAATTCTCTCCACAACGTGCCCACAGCAAATTTTCTTGTTTTCCTGTGGCTTGAGGGAAATAGGATTTAATCATCTTTACAATACGCAGCTGATAAAATAAAAGAGAGGAAACCTCCCTCTGATTCACGTTCTTAAGCACTTAAAATCATTTGGAAAGAAAAAATTTTAAGATTTCCTATCGACTTTTATGTCAAAGAAATCTATGCTCCTCCCCTCCCCCCCCAAAAAAACTTTTATTTTGTTTCCTGAGTTTCATTAATCCTGTAAGAATAAAATGACTCAAATATCCTTTGTAGTTCAGACATTTTCTTTTTTTCTTTTCCTTTAAGTTATAAAATAGATTTTGCTATTTGAGAGGTGCCAATGCCAGTCCTAGCCCATTTTATTTAGTATAATTTGTGTTGATTGGGCCAAGGCTGAGAAGCTGAGACCATTTCCTCTAATGAACAGTAACCAAACAATAAATTACGTCTTAATATTTTAATTTTGACATTTCCAAGTATATAGACTTTTTTGCTTTTATAGTTCTAGTACAAAGTGAACTTCCTTCCATACCATCCCTCACTAATACAATCATCAGAATTACACCACCACCATCATCCCCCAAAAGCTTAGCCCACACATTTGTCTTGGAGTGACCTCTGGCTGCCATAAGATAATGGATTCGTAGTATTGTGCTTGGAGAAAAGTAGCTCAGAAGTACTGGCAATGCAGTTTTTCAATTAGCCAGAGAGAGAGAGAGAAAGAGAGAGAGAGAGAATTATAATGCATCTAGATGATTAGGATATTTTATTCCCAGTATCACAACATCCCCTGTTTAATGGGATTATCTTGCTTTGGTGCAAATTTAAACTAAAGAAAAATGGTTTGTGGGAAAATGAGGAATGCTGTAAATATTTCCATATCAGATTTAAAGGGGAAAAAAAAAACTGGCCCAGAATCATATTAAATACTTCCCTACTGCCTCTCAGTGTTAATAGTTAAATTGGTTCCATATGTAAGAGTTTGTATAATTAAATTTTTCATGCAAAACAGAAACTCTCTTTATAATATAGCTTTTTGGTATGTGTATGCATGTGAATGGAGGAGTAGAGAACAAGCGACCATAAAAGAGAAACATTCTCTTTGTGGCTGATTTACTGTTGTTTTTTTAAACATCATTAAATCAGGCCTTTTGAACTCACCAAAGAAGAAAATCCTTCCTCTGCGTTAGTTGTCAAATAAGTTTAGGCTTAAAGTGGTTTCATGCTTAGAAGTAATAAATCTTCATTTGAGCAACTCTAGTCTCATCCTTCAGTTTTGTTTTTGTTTAATTAACAACAAAATTCTAATACCGTTTGGGTTGCTTCTTGGGTGAATGGAGAGAGCCAGCGATAACATGTATAATCAGGGGAACTCTTGTTCTGCTCATCATAAAAGTGCATTGGCCAAATGTCAGGCGGCAACTGAGTGCTGAAAAGAAATGCAAGTGCTTCATGGCTTCGACAGATTATACACCCCTTTGCTTCGTGTGAGTGCTCAGCCTGTGTTCATGTACATAGAGTTTTGACAGTGAAGGAGAGGCTTAAAGGGAATTTCTGTCCCATAATAGATTCTTCTCCAATACAATTCGTGTGCAAATGTAAGGCACTTACCACTTTGAAAATACTGTATATGTTGGTGATGAGCAGTATTTCCAACTCGAATAAATTTTGATTTTGAAATTTTGAATAATTTGGCTTCTCTTTTTACCAAATGAGTTTTGGATTTTATCTCTCTCTTTTTTTTTTTAAGCACCGTGTCAGTGGTATCCCGTAGCTAGAATTTTTGTCCCATTTTTGTGACCTTTGATGGGTAGGTTTGGGAGAGGGTGATGGCCCGATCTTGAGAAGAGGAAACCCAAATGGCTGCAGAGTGCTTACTGGGCAAGGAGAGGTCAGTTCTTTTAAAGACAAAGAGGATCTCTGAATCCGTTTATCCAGGGGAAGATGGGGGAGCTCGGATTCTCTATGAAGTAGAGAATATTTCAAAAGCACCGTTTTCATGAGCAGCGTCTTGATTTTATATATTTCAATCGCATTACTTGAAATGTAAAGCAACATCATATTCAAACCACTATGCATTCTTTGATTTGAGAACCATATAACTTCTTTAATGCTGACAGTTAAAAAATAATACAATCTCTAAATGGAAGTAGTCTTATATATGTGTGTGTGTATTATTTAAATTTTAAAGCTTTTAAAGACCTAGTAGGTATGTTAGTAAATATATTAATAGTTCGCACTAGACTCCTTTTTCTCCCACCTTTCCCTCCCAATCAAGTGAACCACAATAAAATAGATGTGATCAGCAAGTAGATAATTGTAAAGCACCTGCCATGGCATCCAGACACTTTGTAATTTGCTTTAGGCCACCTAAGGAAACAATATTTACAAATGACCATTTACTGGGAGAAAAAGCAACTGGATGGTTATGTAGATAGGTAGGTAGGTAGGTAGGTAGGTAGATAGGTAGGTAGATAGATAGATAGATAGATAGATAGATAGATAGATAGATGATAGATAGATCTGCAGAGATAGAGTTGGAGTTCAGTTTTATTAAAATTCTCTTAAATTATTTTAGTAATCAATAAAAGCCATTGCATGAATCTTCTAAGAATACTTTGTCATAGAAATGTTTTCTACATGCATTTTAAATATTCACAGTGTTTATTAATAAGAAATCAGACTGCCTTAGTCTATATATTTTACATTTAGTCACTTTAAAGACCATAATTAGATGCTCAGAGTGAGCAGCTACACCGTGTTTATGTTTGCTTAAATAATAATAATTGGGAGACATCCACCAGTGACAACACAGGTGTGAACTGACATTTCATACTGTCTCAAAGATCATATGTCGACCCTTTGAGGAATGATTTACAAGTTCTCTCTCCCCGCTCCAGCTCCTCCACAGAGAATACCTCCCTTCCTCACCAGCCTTTGAGTCCTGCGCATAGAGATTCGTAGTCAGAGCTTTTGGTGTCCATCAGTGCTGTGTGTGACATGAAGGAACATGGTTTTTCTGTACATTGTCAGAGTGCTCTGTGTCCAGAGACAGAGGTCTCCATGGACAAATAATAGCATATATTAGCCACTGGGCAAAATGCACAAAAGCAGTTGAAATCTTTTTATTTCTGTATTTGGCATTTGTTAGCCTCATCACAGTATAAGGAGGTAACATAAATCTTTGCTCCTATATAAAAAGTAACGTCAAACCCATTCCCTAGGTTTGCCAGTGATTTCTTTCTTTCTTTCTTTCTTTTTCTGCTTTACATTTTCATTGTCTCTGAAGTTTACTAAGTATTTCACACATAAATAAAGGGACGATGTTAACCTATATTTGTTTTGTGCTTTATGGTTTACAAACATTCTTACTTATTTACTCCTCCTTGGAAAGGCGTAGATACTGTCATGTTTTTTAGTTGAAGAAACTGAGGCTCACTGAGGTTATGTGCTGTAGCCAAACTCTTCCAGCTGATAGATGGTGAAGTGAGGACTCGAGCTCTAATTTCTCCTATCTTCATGCTGTCTCCCCTGGAGGAAGCTGTGAAAATGTCCTGGATATAACTTTGTCTCTAGTTAGTGGAAATTATAACTCTGGCATTTATAAGGGAAAAAATAGATTCAATTATATAATGCTTTGCTGAGCCTAATATCCTTAAATTACTATTTAATAAAATCAATTTGGTACAAATGGGGTTATTCTTATTTGCTTATCATTAGCTCTCTTCATCCGTGATTTTCATTAAGTCCTCTTGTTATAAGAGGATCTGGGTGAAATGTAAGCATCTCTGTACTTTCCTAAAAAATACAGAATACCATGAAGTGCGCTAACCTGTATAACCTATCTTCATAATGATACAAGATTTATCCATATGTTCTCTGTCTTCAGGCAGAGAAGCATTCGCAAACGCACCTTCTAACTTTCATATGCTTTATGCAGTAGAAATCTCTCGAGTTCTTGGGCTTGAGAGTACTGTCCTGGTTGTTTCGGTGACAGCTAAGGGGCATGGTTGTGGACATACTCTTGAGAAATCTGTTGTCTTTTAGAAAATCACATGAGGAATAAAAGTTTCCAAGTAGATAGATCTGCAAAAGCTCATCTCTCACTTGATGGGTGTTTACCTCTCTGGTGACTGGTTTAAGGTATGTTTGTCTGAAAGCAAATAAGCATTATTTCATAGAGTTCTGGGGAGAGAAGAAACCTTAAAAGTAGTTCAGATACATGTCCTATTGGCATTTGGTTTCTCTCCACAGGATTTCTGCCAACTGATTATCTGGTTATGCCGAAACACCTCCTATGACAGGGAACTCATTATTGTTAGAAGTAGCTATTCCATCTTGAATTACCTTATAGCCACCATAAATCTCCCCTTTTCTTTCAGTACTGGTCTTTTCTTTGGGGGCTGTGTAGAACACATTTAATCCATCTTTCACATGAAAGGTTGTCAGCAATTTGAAGACTAAGTCTGAAACACACAGACACACACATGCACACACACGTGCACACACACACACACACACACATAACCCGCACCCACCCACCCCCGCCCCGACCCTTAATCTTTGCTGTTCCTCTCCACTCCACACAGTCAGCCTTCCCACAGTCTTGGTCAGTTTCTTCCTCAAACACACACTTCAGTTTGTCTAGAACCTGTTGAGATTTTTTGTGTCTAAAGTGGAACCCGAGTACTAGCTGTGGTATGATTGACTCAGCACTTAACCCACCATGGAATAAAGAGGAAAGGTTTTAAAACTTAGTTTTAAAATTTGAAGATACAGAAGCTAGGCTGTATCTTTAGACCACCTCAGCCTTTGTGATATTGTAATTTGTGAAAGTGATCCTTAGACCTATTTAGAAATACCTTTAGATAAACTGAAGTTGATTATTAAATATCCAAGAAAACAAAAGATATTGCAAAAAAATAATTAAAGGAACATTAGAAGCATTTATGTTTTTCTCCAAAGTAGTGGCAGATCTGAGATAAGTCTGCCCTCTAGTGGTTGCTTACTCTTGGGAAGCCAAAAGCCATAATAATGGTGCCAATGAATGGTGGAGAGGTCAAAGGTTGACATTATTTTCTCAGTAGTTCTGGGGACTTCTGCTTCAGATTCAAAAGTGTAATTCATTATTTTATACAGTTATTAGAAATGTAACTGGGGGAGATCATTAATTTTAAAAGTTTGCTTGGAAGGAAGGGAATTTGTTTTTTTTAATTATTTTTATTAATTTATTTTTGTTACAGATGTTTCTCCTTTTTCCCCCATTGACACCCTCTTCCCGATCCCCCCCCCCCGCCACCCCATCCCCAGCATTGTTGTCTATGTCCATTGGTTACCCATACATGCATATAAGTTCTGTGGTTTATCTCAGGAAGGGAATTTTTTTTTTTTAAAAAACTTAAGACAGATTATAAAATTCTCTTTGGCTCCCTATTAAATTTAAAACTTTAAGTGAGATTTGGTTTGTAAGTAAACAATCATTTTGACCTTTATGGTAATCCTTTTTGGGTTTTTTTGTTTGTTTGTTTTAGAGTTTCAACTTCAATTCTATTCCACTACCCTCAAATATAATTTTTAAAAGACTGTCATTTTGATCAGAGAAATCCAGCATTTTCCCTTTTTAAATCTAAAGCATTTTTCTTCCAAAAAGATAAACATTTAGAAAGAAGTAAACGATAGTAGCTGTTTTTGGCAATAAAACAATTTTAAACATGGATGCAAGACTGTTAACCCCTTGGTTTCTGAAAACTTATGGTTAGATCATTTGGTTTGTTTAAATATATACAGTTTCCCAAAAACACAGCACGGATGTTACATAGGTTTTTGGAACGTTATATAGTTTATGCTTTAAAATACCGCACAAAGTAGTGATGAGGTCCGTTTGTGTAACTTTTAGGATAAATAGATAATACAAGTGAATTGCAGATTAAGGTTTTGATGGTGTGAAGCAGTCATAAAACAATCTGATTTCTGTGTTGGAATCAAAGAAAGAAGTATTGATCTTCCTATTTCCTTCGGTATCATTCGTCCTGGTGCTGCCCAGAGGAGTGAGATTGCGGGCGTACATGCGTTTTGCATTGCTCAAGAAGCAAGGCCTCTGAGTTGAGTGACAATAACCAGGGGGATAATAATGACAGGTGATCACCAGGCTCTTAAAGGCTGACAGGTGATCACTTGTTCGTACTGGAAAGATGAAATTGCCTCTTTATGTGAAAAACAAGTAAGGACAGGGGGAACGCAAGGAAAACCTGCTGTTTAAACCTTTCCATCATAGAAATAAGATAGTGGTTCAGAAGTGAGGACTTGTGGTTAAGTTTCTGGCCGGTTCTTGAAACAAACTGTTTTTCAAAACTGCGCCACCCAGAAGTGTGATTCTTTCACCACATGAGAACTATTGTCTTGGTCACAGAATGTTATTTTCATTTTTCAGTTGTTGGGTGTTTTTTGTCTTCTTCTATCTTTTATTTTATCTCATGTCACATCTTCTGTAGCACACTGGGTATAAATAATTAAATAAATTGTCTGAGCAAATATGTATTGAGTGCCTACTGTGTGCTGGGTTATTCAGGGGCCACTTGTGTGCTTTTATAATGGAATTGAGACAACTTCCTCCTAATCATGTCTCGGAAACCGTGAATCAGCGTCTAAAAAAATGCACTGAGAGACTGGCAGCCGTGCTTAGCCAGACAAGCCTGCTTTAAGACTATTGGGCTTATAGGTTTGCAGTTTCTATGAACCACATGCCATTTAAAATAAAGGAGAGCTTCCGACATGCAATGAAACGTTAACGTAATTGGATAAAGCCAATCCTGATACTAATGTGTGAGCACCATTTCCTTTCAAAGAAGCCCTGGGAAGGCTGTAAAATCCTGCCTGTAGCAGTGGTTCTGAAACTTGATAGTACAACCCATAATCTGGAGGGTTCCAAAGGCAGGTTCCTGAGTCCCACTCAGAGAGAGCCGTGTTCTTCTGTCTCATCTGTCGTCTGGTCTTCCTCACCCAGGAAACCCTGTATTTGAAAAGTGTCTCAGGTTCGGGTGGTCCTCAGAACTCGCTCTGAAAAACCTTGTCCTTGCCTGTCAGAGCTGGATGGGCACTGGAGTCCTCCAGCCCTCCAGCAGTTTCCAAAGATCATTGATCTTCACAGTCAACTAGGAAGCACTTTGAAAATAAATGCCTGTTCTCCATCACCTGCCTGGACCCTGCTTGCGATGGTCTGGGGTGAGGCCCAGGAGTTTGACTTTGTAAAAGCTCCTCTGGTGACTGAAGATCAGACAGATTTGGAAACCACTCTCTGGTCTAACCTTCTCTTACTAGTGAGGAAAGTGAAGCTCGGAAAGGTCAATAATATTAGGGGAAGCATAAGCTTCCTTCTGGTCCACTTAACTCTCCTTCACAGTGGTAGAGGTGCCCATCATGAGCAATTTCTGCCATTATTTGGATGTTATTCACACACTTGAGATGTTCTTCTGGCTACTTTAGCCTTGCTATCAGCCAGCGAGTAGAAGGAAGTTTGTTACCCCAAACCTGACCTGTGTGGCTCAGTTGGTTGGGCGTCTTCCTATGCACCATGCATCAAAAGATTGCTGGTCAATTCCCAGTCAGGGCACATGCCGGGCTGCAGGCTTGATCCCCGGTGTGTGTGTGTGTGTGTGTGTGTGTGTGTGTGTGTGTACGTGCAGGAGGCAGCCCATAGATGCTTCACTCTCATCAATGTCTCTCTCCCTCCCTCTCCCTTCTTCTCTCTCTAAAAATCAATAAAAATTCTTTAAAAAGAAGAGAGAGAGAAAAAAGAAAGAAAGAGAAAGAAAGAAAGAAAGAAAGAAAGAAAAGAAAAGAAAAGAAAAGAAAAGAAAAGAAAAGAAAAGAAAAGAAAAGAAAAGAAAAGAGAAAGAAAAAAATTTTGCAAAGGGTATAATTTCTGCTCTTAAAAATATGTTACCCCAAATGGTCCAAACAGGAGAGGACCCTGGCGTTGCTGTGGGGCTGGAGGTGCCTGTGACACTTTCCAAACACTGGATTCCTTCTCTGCATGAGTCCTGCCAGGAAGCTGGGGCCTTCCAGCCCTCAGGGAGCTCTGGGCTGGGTTTTGCCACCATTGTGACCACTTAAGCAGGGGCAGGCTGAGGATTATGCCACAGGCATCAAGGCCAGCTCCAGTGGAAACAGTGATGTCTTTTTTATGTTGCTTTTTTCAGCAACAAAGTAAAGGCTTCAGTGCCCTGCAAGCTCATCAATGTTTCCTACTTACGAGATGTTGTTTCTCAGGCCCTGAGCGCATGGCTTGTATCTGCCCACGTCCAGGCACTGAAAGGGGAGAAATCGGAACCAGGTAGATTCTAGTCCAGTGAAAGAGGAAAAGTAGAACAGCTCTGGTTTATGTGGAGGAGGGAAACTTCCACATGGCAGCTGCAGACTCCTTTCTTTGGAAGATGGTTGTGTGATAGCCCATGGCTGTGGCCGAGGGGATGCCACAGGGCCGGGGGCCACAGAGAACGGCACGGGCTTAGTCTCTGCTCTCTGGGAGTGTACAGTCTGGTGGGAGAAGGGAGACATTACTCACATAAACACACAAATGAACTAGATCAGCAATTTTCAACCCTTTTCATCTCATGGCACACATAAACTAGTGACTAATTAAATTAAAATTTGTGGCACACCAAAAAATATATATTTTGCTGATCTGACCAAAAAAAAAAAAAAAGTATAATTCACATCAGCTGGCTATTGTTATGTTGGCTGTTTTCATTTTTTTTAATTTGACAATCTAAGAGAAAAGAGATCAGTGCCCCTGACTAAATTAGTCAGGTATTATATGTTTTAAAAATTCTTTTGGCACACTGGTTAAAAATCGATGAACTAGCCCAGGTCAGGTAGCTCGGTTGGTTAGAGCATTGTCCCCATATGCCAAGGTTGTGGGATCAATCCTTGGTCAGGACACATACAAGAATCAACCAATGAATGCATAAAGAAGTGGAACAACAAATCGAAGTTTCTCCCTCTCTCTAAAATCAATCAATCAATAAAAAAATATTTTTTTAATTGCTGAACTAGATAGATACAGAGAGTGACAACAGCTAGGCCGACTTAAAACAGTGTAACGGCTTAGAAATGCTTATGGCCTCATGAGTGGATATCAGGGAACAGAATCCACGAATTTTTTTCAGCCAGTGCTGAATGTTAGGCAATAGTCCCAGAAAAGAACTTAGAGTTTATCTGGTCTCCTGGTTCTCAACCGTGTCTGCACATTAGACTGTCCAGAAGGCTTTTAAAAAATACACAAGCCTAGGCTGTGCTCCTAGAGGCTCTGATTTTATTGATCTGAGGTACAGCTCAAGTATTGGTAATGTTTTAAAGCTACGCAGATGATTCTGGTTGAGAAAGCCCTGAAGCCAAGCACCCTTATGTTACACATGAGTCACAGTCCCTTGTGCAGGGAGACAGCATTGGATGGGGGGAACCCCCTTACGTTGGGTGGGAAAGACGTAAGTTCTTCTCCAAGGTCCGCTACCCAGTCACTATCAGGTTACCTCAATTGTTCAGTTTCCCCATTTGTCGAATTAGAGGGTTGGACATGATAGCCATCAAGATCCTTTCCAGTTCCCTCATTCTATGAAAATGTTTCTGTTAGAACAGAAAAGGGCTCTGGTTTCTTGTTCGAGACTTGAAAGGAGCAAAGGAAGGCCTCTGGTTCCCTTAGGCCCTGTCTCAACCCCTAAGTGCTATAGATGCTTCAATGAACAAATCAGTTCCTTTTGGAGGTGAAAATTTAAGGTAAAATGAGGTGATTACTTTTTGCCAACTGTTTAAATAAATTAAAGAACAAGCAAGCTTTTTATTAATATTAATAACAAATATGTCCAGACTTAGTTCTTATAAATTACAGTCATACCTTATTTATCAAATTCTAGCCCAAAGCCTTTTTTCCATTTTTGATGGTTGAGTTAAAACCCAGGCGGTTGGGGGTGGGGAGGTTGTTTAAAAATGGAAAACCTGGAATAGTCTTAACAATTGCACACCACAGTAATTTTATTCCTTACCAAATATTCCAGGCCAGAAACCTAGAGAAATTAGCAAGCAGAAACAGTGTATCTCCTGTGTTGCCATCTTATAAAAAGAAAAAAACAAAACTAAGCTCTATCATGAAAAATATCATTGTACTTCCTCAGTTGAGACCCTGTATCTCTAAGAACTTGGGTTTCATTGAAACATTTACTCAAAAAGATAACAGTTCATTATAAACCAGCATGGTATGATGTAAGCACCTTAGCTTTATTTCCTTCTTGTGTGGAATCTCCCAGTGGGGTTTGATAATATTCAGCAGTTCCAAAAGTGATAAAGTAGTTTGAAAAGTAAATCTGATGGGAGCTGGTAAAAGAAATTAGAGCCTTGTCCTTTTCAACAGAGATTTTTAAAGATGAGCGTATTGCCTATTTTGCATGTATGTATTTAAGAAACGGTACACACGTTCTGTGCACATCCATATGTTTACCTTAGACATAAAATTACGAATAACCATCTCCCTCTAACTTAATAACAGTAAGCACCTTTGGAAGATGATACTGTTTAACAAAATAATTGGTTTGGTGGAAATCTATTTCAAAAGCGATGTTTTTATCGCAGACTATATCGTGTAGAACAGAAGTGTCCTATTTCCACCATTGCAGAGGAACAAAGTTGTTTAAGATGAGTTAAGATATCTCCAAGTTTTGGCCGACTGAACCCCCTGCTGCTGTTTCATTCAGAATCCCCTTTAAAGTGGCTTGGAAGTTTCTGTGTGATTTCAATGGCTGCTTAGGGGAAATATTGACTAAGCTACTCATTGTGACTGTTAAGATGGCTTAAGCATTTTTAGAATGTTTTCATTTGCTAGAAATATGTTTTGCGCTCAGGCTTCTCTCGTTGAAGAAGGTTGGTTACCAGCCATCTGATGACGCCTCAGGGTGTTTACAGAAAATGTGGGTGCTGTAGTTATATTTGAGCACAGCCCTCCCCCAACAAAGATAGTCTGGTAATCAGCAGGAATGTGAAAACATGTATTTAAGGATTGATGCTTGTAAAAGAAGTGCCATAAAGAAACATGGTTGTTCAGATGTAAGAAATGACTGACAGCTCTCCTTGTAGGCATGCTAGTAACAATAAAATCTAGAAGTTCAGCATCAAAGCGATCACAGCTTACTCCACCAGTGACTTGCACATCAAAGAGGGAGCTCAAGACAAAGGAAGTGCACCGAGGTATATTTCTGCCTCACAGCCAGATGCTCAGGGGGAGCTCCCAGAGCTCCTTTCATGAATGCAAAGTGATTTTTGCAGATCAGCGTCTTCATTTCATAAATGACCACGAATATAAAGGCAGGCAAATGAGTGCTGTAATTGCTCCCATACTTTGGTTAGGAAAGAGTCATCACAGGAGAGGTGAGTCTCTCCGGTTTCCTTAAGTAGCGAATTCAGTACCAATGTGGGCAGCTCTAACTTCACCGAATGTAGTAGAGGGAATTATTCATAAAATGAGAGAGTACATCTTGGAAACACTTCAAGTTCAAGTTGATTGTTTTGAATTATGCTGGAGAACATAATACTGGACCTAAGTTTGAGGATCTCTCTCTCTCTCTCTCTCTCTCTCTCTCTCATGCTTGCTTGTTTTTTTTAAAATTATCCTTGTGGGTGGATTTTTGCTGATTCAGGTGTGCATTACTTAACAGGTGTGTGTGATAATGAAATTTAGACCTGTTAAACCGGCTCTTAATTAATCACCAGATCTGTGCCTTAGTTCTCTAAATTAAATGGCATGTGCTCCAAAATGCCAAAAGTAGAACAGGAAGAAGGGTCTGATTTGACTCCCCACCCCCACCTTGATATTAAACTGAAAATAAAATTAACCATGCAAGTATTATGGGTGGTTTGAAATAAAGTGCTTTTTTTTTGGCTTGCCTTTGAAATTTGAAGTTCTTTTATAGTTCATCTTCAGTAATTTACTCATTTTTAAATGCTATTGAAAAATAGTAGTGCTCTGTGTAGTCATTAATAAATACAAAGCAGCTTTCTCGAGGCTCCAGGGAGACCTAATAAACACAACTGTGTTACTAATTGATGCTATACTGAGCTGACAAAAGTAGTGCATCGGTAAACAGAAGTTAGAAAGCAAGAAGTTAAAGAACTATAGGGGATTATGTAGACATCAAGGGTTGGAAATTATAATAAGGCCTCTTTAGGGGAGCATTAATTTTCATGTGGCTGAATTAGGACACCCAATTATTTCTGAGGACACTACTAAGAACTCATCTGAAATACCCCCGAAGTGAAAGGTTTGGGGAGGGTTGAGAGTTAGATGGGGTAGAAGGGGGACTAAGCATGTCATATTTCCTATAACTCATGATAGTTTTCCCAATAGCTTGTTAGGGTAGCTTTCTTTGTTAGGGAGAAAAATGCTGATGAAGTCAAGTGTACTGCAATTTCTTTGTTCTGTACACACAAGTTATGTTGAATTGCCACAATGGAATTTTTTTTATTATTTTTTTTTAAGCAGGGAGGGCAGAAGGGTGGAGACAGAAATAAACCTTTTAAATCTTCTTTACGTGAACTCCACAAGGACATGAGCACGGGGTAGATTAGAGAGTGGATTTATACTCTCACTGTCCTCTGCAGCAGTGGTCCTCAGCGTTAATCTAGGCACCCCTGGGGGTTCCCCAAGACCCTTTCTGGGCTTTCAAGAGATAAAAACTATTTGCATAACAACACTAAGATATTATTTGCCTTTTTTCTACTGTACTGACCATTTGCGTTAATAGTGCCAAAGCATTGGTGAGTAAGATTCAAGGCAGTGACACCAACTGGTACTGGTAGTCATTTGTGTTCGTTATTACTGTGGACTTGCTGTTAACGAAACATCGCCAGGTTCATTTGAGAATGTCCTTTATGAAGCAGTAAAAATTATTAAGTTGATTAAATTTTGACCCTTGAGTACAAGTCTTTTTAATATTCTTTATGACAAAATGGGAAGTACTCATAAAGCACATAAAGCACTTCTGCTCCGTACCGGAGGAGGAGGCCTGTCTCCAGGGAACAGTACTTGTACCGTTGTTTGAGTTAAGAGCTGAACTAGCTGCTTTGTTAATGGAATACCATTTTACTTACTAGAACAGCTGACTGTGGGTATTCAGACTTAGGTATATATGTCATACATTTTCTCAAAAATGAACTGAGAGCCTGTCATTTCAAGAAAAATAGTTGGTCAGTATTTGTTGCCAATAAATTCCAGCTTGCAGGCAAATATTAGAATTTTGGAACACTTGTATCCAACTCCACGAACTTGACAGCTTCCGAGTATTTAAAGGCTTTTCTGATGTCTGTGGTGATATTAGTAATATGATTACTTGATATAATCACATTCAGCAACAACATACGTGACCATCTGGAAGAGCTGTATAACTCAGTGAACTAACAGTTTCCAAGTGACCAATGCATGCTGTTATAAAAATATATATGCATGGGTAAAAGATTCATTCAAGGTACAGAATATATCAATGTACTTAAACGTCACAGAGTACAAAAAATTACTGATATGGTTTCAGGTTTTATATTCCAGCTAACCTCTAAGAATATCTACAACTTGTTGAGTTTTGGTGTAGTATCAAACAAGAATATCCTAAGCTATCTGAAAAGACTATTGAAATGTTCCTCCCTTTCCAGCCACATCTCTGTGTGAGGCCAGATTTTCTTCATAACTTTCAACCAAAAAAAAAAAAAAAAAAAAATAGCAGATTGATTGCAGAAGCAGATATAAGAATTCACCTATCTATTAAAGAGATTTGTAAAAATGTAAAATAATGGCATACTTCTTACTTTTTAATGGAAAATGTATTTATTTTTTATAAAAGTAATTTCTGTTAATATGTAATGTTATTCCTATTATTTTAAAATTAATTATATATCAATATTTTTGAATGTTCTCAGTTTTACTTTCATTGCACAGTAATTACTGACAGAACCCACATAAATAAAGGTTTCTTGAGGCTTTTAAGAGCATAAAAGGATCCAGATACCAAGACTTTGAGAACCATTGCTCTGCAATGTACTCTCTAGGACATAGCAGATTTTGTGACAAAGCACAAGGTAGCAATAGAAGGGGCTTTACGTTTACACAAATTTATCAAATAAGCCATAAATTATATATTAAACAAATCACTCTCAAACATGCACTCCAGACCAAATTTCCTAAGCCTTCCTCGTTAACTGCCCTGGACGACAGAGCCGTTGCTGATGCTACATTTTCCGAGTCTTTGGTGTTTGATACACAGCGATTTGGCATCAGATGGTGACTTGCAGAGGTTTTACAATTTATCTGCAACCCGTGTTAGGAAAAAGCGTGGTTAAAATGACTGCTGTTTGTCTTTTCAGTTAGGACTTGTCGTGGGAAAACGATATTTCGTACGGTTAGTGCAACTTGCGGAGCGGTCCCGGCTCCCGCAGTATGTGAGCTCTCGGCCACTACTGTGGGCACTTTGGGGACTTTTATTACTGTGATAGAGACAGAGAGCCCTCCCGGGTCCTGCCACCCTGCAGGTGATGGGACCGAGGCCCCCTGTGCGCACTCCCTCAGACCCCCGCCAAGAGGGACGAGTTCTGCCCAGAGGCCCGTCAGCACCCAGAGTGTGTCACCAAGGCTGAGCCTTCCAGTAACTTCAGATGCTCTTGTCAGAACCAGTTCCATTATACTAATTAAATGTATGCAAGTCCAACCTTTCCTCCAATTTCTTGTGGAAAAAAAATGTACAGTTAGAAAACAATGCTCAAACACTGGTTCTAATTTTATAATCGCTTCGTTGGCACCTAACACACAGACGTTCCCATTGCCCTTTGTAGCTGGGCCATCGGCCTCTTTGTTATTATCAAATCCGGGGCACACAGGTCTTGGTTTCATTTGGTTTCCTATCAATAGGTTGTCAGTGGAGTGAGAGCAAATGCGTTTTGGCACATTCTGCATTTCCAAGGTCGCTCCTGAGTCCTGTGACTAGACAGGGATTGGTGCCCCTACAGCCAGATCAGCGGCAGACATCGGGACAGCTCCCTCCAGCATACTCGTATGAGCCAATTAAAGGTATAGGCCGAGACACACTCGCTGTGCCAACGGGGGTGTGCGGTGGCCCACAGCTTGGCCTGGCCATGAGAAAAAGCACCTCATTTCCTCTTGGATTTGCCCAAAATCAGGAGAGCTAAGGGGAGTGAGATGGCCTAGTTTCAGAGCAGCGCGTGATGACAATGTGGGGAAGGATGGGAGTGGAGAGGAAGGAAACACAGACAGATAGCATCCTCGCTCCTCAGAAAGGCTGGCGGGAAGGTGGAGCACTGCTAACCTTTGTGAAGAGGGTTAGAGAAATAACCACGTGCCTACTCGTGGTGAAAACCCAGACAAAACTTCCTTCAAATGTCCAAGGTAACAGCCCTTGACGTACGTGGCTCTTTTAGGCACTGTGTTTCATTCAATGTCTAGCATGTTTCTGCTAACTGGACTTAAAATAATACGTTTTATGCATTAAGTTTTATAGGATTCGGTGGTTTTGACCCAGGTATAGAAAACTATTGAAAAACCGAAAGGCTTTTTTTTCTTGATGTGAGATTGTTCGCTCTGAAGATTCATCAAGCGTACATTTCTGATTTGGGCCTGTTTCTGAGTGTCGGTTGCACTTCAATAAAAAAGCTTACTATTTCACTTTTTTGGTAAACAATACACTCCCAGTACTGAAAATATTCTCTAGACTCACGGCTTTGGAATTTTTCACTGTCATTTAACACACATTTTGTTTTTTCTCAATTCCTCTGGTCCACCACTTCACAAACATAAAATTGAATCTACGACCTCACGGAAGGAAACCTAAAGGCATTTATATACTTCAAGTGTGTGTACAAAGCCGTAACTGTATATCACGAAGGCCTGATAACAGCCTTTACGTTTTCCTTTTCCTTTTTTTTTTGAAGTGTCTTTGGAATGACCCCTAAGGAGGATGAGAGGAGAAAATGAATCAGAAGATATGATGATATTAAATAGCAGTGGGAAGTTCTAAGACTTAGCGCTCTCAGTCCACTTTTTAGCTCTTTTCCAAAGTCTCTGGCCCTCGGTGAGGATGGCCTCGGGCAAACTGGCCGTTTTCAGAGTCCATCATCTTCCCCAGTGTTCCCAGAGGTCTCCAGGCTTAGCAGCCGAGGGCACAGTTGTCCCCTCCCACGTGAAGGTGGAGTAGCACCTCTCTCCTCTGCCCTCTCCCCTAACCAGGGCTTCAGTCTGGTGTCCCAGTTCTCCTGGCTCTTCCAGGTGACATGAGAAAAACGAATAAGAAGGAGTCTGAGACATTTGACATAAGTATAAGAGCATGTATGGATTTGGAAATTTTTTCCAAATATAAGGTTTAAGTCCCTCCCAGAAAGGCTACATTCTAGCTGAGGGATCTCGGACAAGTCACGTCATCTCTCTCAACCTCAGTTTTATCAACTGAAATAAAAGTAATAATACTATTGACTTGATAGGGGTTTTGGAAAGTAGGAAGTAACTCACAGAAGGCGCTTCCTACAATGTCCCACCTGTAACAGGTACTTAGCACATAGTAGACACTGAGTGAGTGTGATTAATATCGTCATCATCGTGTTCCCATGGGGAGTGGTACACATCAGGTACATGAGTTTGAAGTCAGGGTAATGACTTCATCCCCTCTCATCTCAGCTGGAGCACATTAGCGTTTTTACAGGGGACTTTGCCAGTGCCCAGAGACATGACTTCTGTGATCTGGTCAGATGGGGACTGATGGAAGGGGCACTTTGATGATATTTCTCAACACATGACATAAGGCTTCTAATTCTGCATTATCCAGGCCCTGCCACTGTAAGCAGTGATCCATGTTCTAAGCCTGTCATTTCTAAAGTGCTCCCTCTGTGCCAAGCACTGTGAAATGGATTACCACATTTAATACTCGTGTGAGCCTTTCATCCCCCTTTTTACAGAGGAGGAAGCTGAGACTCAGAGAGGCGGAGCAACCCGTCCAGGATCTCAGAAGCAGCACGCAGCTGCCATTGCGGGCCAAGCCTGTCTGACTCCCAAGACCATGTTTCTAACCTTGCTGTTCTGACCCCACAGCACAGCGCCAGGGGAGTCTCCCAAAAACCACAGGTCTGGACTCTGAGATTGGGTCACTGTGCCGATCGGGGTTGGGGGCTCTGTCAGAACACTGGTGGAATGGAGGCAGGCAAAATACAAACAGCTGTTTACTGAGCATCTACTGTGTGCCAGGCACTGTACGAAGTTCTAGGACCAGAGAGGTGAAAAGATGTAGCCCCGGCCTTCATGGAGCTCACAGGCCGGTGAGGGAGGACCCCAGGTGGGACTGAAATCATGACACAATGTAAGTGCCAGACTAGAGTAACGGGGGATATAAGAGGGGGCACACAGGGGGAGCCCTAATCAGACTGAGGGGTTAGGAACTGCTTTCTGGGGGAGGTAAAGGCCTAGCTGAGCTCTGAAGCAAAGAAAAGCATTCCCAACAAAGGGTAGAGCCTGTGAAAACTCTCAAAGGCTAGACAGCGAGTGCGGGAATTTGGGGATGGCATGTACTTCCGTGTGGCCTGTAGGGACTGCAGGAGATGAGGCAGCTGCAGGAGGTCAGTGGGGTTGAGACCATGAACGGCCCTGGCTGTCATTTTAAGGGGGTTGTTCTTTATTCGGAAGGTGATAGGAAGCCACTGAGGGGTGTTGCCAGACATTTTTAAGACATGTGGACTCATTAGAAGCAATCGGATGTTCTCCATATCTTCCTTCCCCTTAATCATTGTGGGGTGGGGGAGGGAGCCACTTTGGATGCAGCAAAAGACCCCGGTGTGGTGCGATTTGGGTTTCTGTGCAGACTCTTCACCGCACGTGTGCCGTTGAGAGAGCTATGAAAGACACCTGCCACAAGACTCCTTCAATGGGTTTTTGTCCTTTGCTTGTTATAAATTGATTCGGGGACTTCATTAGGATGTCGCTGAGATGAAGGGGGCAGTCGTGTTTGGGCTTGTGCTGCCAGGAGGGGGGAAAACACGTTTCCGCGGTGCCGCAGTTCCGTCGCGCTGCTTACAGACGTGGGGCCATGAAAGGACCGAGGAGAGTGGCTTTGATACCGGGAACCCTGTGGCCCTGTTGGTGCTACAAGCCAATGCTTAAATTAAAGGTTGCAGCCGGCTTTCAAGTATTGACTATCGAGCGAAAAGCTCAGCCCACACTCGTGCACTTACTCAAGCTTGTTAAAGTAAAAATACACTCGGCTAAGCTCATGTCACAGCCAGTGTAATTATCACACTGGAGATGGTTGTTTGAATTGGAGTTGCTGTAGCACACGTTTATTTAAAGATATGCTTGGTAATTTAATATATGTTCGTCAAGACTCCTGCCCAAACCGTGAAGAAGGAAGTGTTCCTGCCAGCTGCCTCTCGCTTGTTTCTCCTTCATGGATTCAAGACAAACCCTTGGCACTGGGCACGTTTATCCAGAACAGAGGTGATGCGACTTCCTCGCCAAAGGACCAGCTGCTTAGCTCACTGAGCTCTCGTAGGCTGAGGCGGATAACCATGGCATGGCCTTCAGTGGGCTGTTTTTTGTTTTTGTTTTTTTTTTAATTGAATCTATTGGGGTGACATTGGCTAATAAAACCATATAGGTTTCAAGTGTACAACTCTATAACACAGTGATCTCCAACCTTTTTCGTCTCATGGCACACATAAACTAATTACTAAAATTCTGCGGCACAGCAAAAAGTATATTTTTTGCCAACCCGACCAAAAACTAGGTATAGTTTTTATTGATTTACCAAAAAAAAAGAATTACCTGGCCTTTTTGCTCCCAAGTGACTTAAAAAAAATAAGGTGCCTATACTTGTATTTAAGGATTTGGGGTACCAAGAATTAACCAATCAGATACAACCTTATTATGTGATGTGACCAATAAGACGCAGCTCTATGATATGACCTATATATTGATGGTTCAAGACGGGGCATTCACACCACACAGCTATTGTTGTGTTGGCTGTTGTCATTGTTTTATTTGACAATCTAAGGGAAAAGAGGCCAGCGCCCCTGACTAAATAGTCAGGTGTTGCATGTGTTAAACATCCTTGCAGCACACTGGTTGAAAATCGCTGCTCTAAGACATCACCTGCACACTGCATCGTGTGCTCGCCACCCAAAGTCAAGTCTCTTCCCGCCACCACCTACTCAGTGCCTTGTTTTCAGGATTCCATGAGATAATATATTCAAGGTGCTTGGCCCATCAGTAAGTACTTCATAATGTAGTTCGATTATTGATATGTATAGATATTTTTTAAATAGTGGGAAAGAGTATGACTTAAATGCCACTCTTTTTTACCTGGCTACTGATGATAAAGGCAGGACAGTCCAGCTATCTGTAACAGCTGTGAGTTTATTAAACCCTTTGATTATACTCCCCACATTTCTTGTTGAATATACCCAACTTATTCAAATTGTTGCAAAAGCTGTGGAAGACTATGCAAATATGAGCTATCGTGCTCATTTTGTGATTGGTTTGTTATGGGATTCTTCCTTCCCCTTGACATGCAGATGTCTAAGTCATTCCCCCCTCCTTGCCCTGCATTGGCCGTGAGAAATGCAGGATGTCTTTCCAACAAATGCATCCACTTTATACCCAATAGCTGAGCTTCCTCCTATATTTAAAGCTACTCAACGTTAAGGTCCTGAAATTCAAATCATGGTTATTAAGGAACAGAGGAGGGTGCACCGAGTATCTTTTCTGCAGACCTGTGGAAGCTTGTGGATGGCACACAGAGGTCAGACCGCCCTCTGCCCATCTCAGAGTGAGAGGGTTTCTGACCTCTGCAGAGTGCTCTGATAAAATGTTTAAGTTGGGATATTGTTCTGTTTCTAGCAACTACTCTCACACCCTACACTTTTGCGAGAATTAGTACCTTTTAACAAGGTAATAGGAACGTGGTGAGGTCCATTTATGTGTTGGCATGGTGTTCTGATGAGTGAGTTTTGATAACTCCCCAGCTGGGAGCAGAATTTCGATCATGAGAGGTGACATAGCAAAAAACAACAGCCCCTTAGGTAGTTGGGCATCTTCTAGAATATTAGACCTATGAACAACTTTAGAAGTCATCTGGTCCATTCCGTTTACGTTCTAAATCTGGTGGTTGGGAGATGAACCACCACGGCCAGGATAAGTGATGGCCAGTCACGGACCAGAATCAGTGTCCCTGCCGCCCTGCCACAGTGTTTTCACTGCTGATGGTTAGTCTGAGTGCGATGGAGAGTTTGCATGTAGCAGGCCTGTTTAACTCTTCAGTAACTAGGCCAGATGTTTTAATCAAAAGATCCAATTACAGCCTTGGCCAGTTTGACTCAGCAGTTAGAGCGTCAACCTGTAGACCGAAGAGTTGCAGGTTTGATTCTGGTCAAGGGCACGCACCTCAGTTGCAGTTCGGTCCCCAGCCCTGGTCAGGGTCATGTGGGAGGCAACTGATGGATGTGTCTCTCTCACATTGATGTTTATCTCTGTCTCTCTCTCTCTCCCTCCCTCCATCTCCCTCCCACTCTATCTGAAGATAAATGGAGAAATATCCTCGGGTGAGGATTTTTTTTTTTAAAGATCCGATTATATACTTATTTGTATTTTCATAGAAAAGGAGGAGAATTCCAGCTAAGAGTAACAGCACAAAGACACACATGCACCCGAGCTTTAATTCAGTCTTTAAAAGCCCAGAAAAACACAGGAAACCACTTCAAATATGCCATCACAACGAATTCAGTTCAAACCCTGACAGAGAAGCCAACAGAATAGGGTCCCTTCGTGCTGAGCATTGTGAAAATCTATCCCTGTTGTTTGCTGTGGTCTCCCTGCTAGAGGCACATCAAAGTCCCCCAGTCCCGCCCTCCCCCTTCAGAAAAAAAGAGCAGGAACGGTAAACAACAACTCTGAAACAATTCAGATGGGTAAACATTTTCAGAACTGATGATATACAGTACTGTTGAGAAGCCACTAGCAGGTAAAGTGAAGAGACAGGGATCTTTTATCTGCCATTCGACTCTGGGCGCACAGAGCAGGAGAGAGACA
Organism: Tadarida brasiliensis; assembly: GCA_030848825.1. Classification (NCBI taxonomy): domain Eukaryota; kingdom Metazoa; phylum Chordata; class Mammalia; order Chiroptera; family Molossidae; genus Tadarida; species Tadarida brasiliensis. The sequence continues at coordinate 192,806,286 of CM061257.1, read as the reverse complement.
GAGTGAAATACAAGCTTAACATGATACTGTACTTCATTGCACGCGTAAGATCATGAGAGGGTCCTGAGAGTTATCTGGTCCAGGCCACTCCTGTTACTCCAGAGAAGAGGGAAGCTCGGAAAGGTTAAGTGTCTGACCCAGCGTCGCACACTTCACAGCAAAGCCAATTTCGGAGCCCTGGTCTCTTGGCTTTCAGTCCAGTGCTCCAGCTTCCGCGGCATGACCTCCTAATTGAATCTATGACAGGACCGGCGTCAGGGGTACAAGATGAGGCTCATGGAAATTTCTCTAAGTAGCTGTTGAAAAATCATCATTAAAGCTATCCATCCCTTTTAGCATCTCCAAAGGGCAACAACTTGTTAATAGAGTATTGTACGAAAAGCTCAAGTTATTGTCATATCCAGAAAGGAAGGAACTTCTCAGGTATGTTTAGGTAGTCAACAAATATTTACTGAGTGCCTGTGCTGTATGTGACCTGTGGTCCATGATCAGTGATCCTCTCTCTTTTCTCTGAGTCTATATGCAGGGGATCGTTGGATCTGTTCCATCCACCTCCCTACTGTCTGAGGATGTCATGCTCACATCGGCTTACTTTTCTCTAGTTTTTCCTAACCTTTTAATCTGGTCTTTAAATGTCAGTCTCTGTTCTCTTCTCCGTGGTTTTTTTTTCCCCTAGCCAGTGTGGGTTTCTCCTGTTTATCTTGCTCTCCTTTTGCTGACGTATTTGCATCACTGTAGCTGCAGTTAATATCGGCTAAATCAAACCATATTGGCCTGAATAGCTTCCATTGACTGGTGAATAAAAGGATGCTTCAGCCACCAGCCCTGCTCTCTGTCTCCCTTTGTCACCAGTAGGTTTAATTTACTCAAAACCCTCCTTGTCCTAGTCCCTCTTCTACCCCTGCATTGTTCGCCCTCCCCGTCCAAGCCGGCTCATCCGTTTGAGTTGTCCTTACTGTGAACGCGATCTCTGTTTCAGTGGGTGACTGCTATTTCATTGACTCATTATTTAGTGAATAAGGAGACCAATTGTCGTTTCTCTTTGCTGTTGTCCTGTTTTCACTTTTAACCACCCACCCCCGCCCCAAAGTATCGTGGAGACCAGAATCACTTTTGCCGTTAGCTCCACCATATTGAGCCTCTACTATGTGTTTGCTGAGCATCATTCAGAAGACTTGGATTTTTGAACAGAAAAAAAAAAAAAAAAATGGAGTCTTTGGTTTCTTTTAGGAAGGGGCATGAAAAGTCACTTTCGTGGATTGATTTAATTCAACTAGTGTCCTATGTATAATACCTCACTACAGAGAAATGATTAGATTCTATGTGTCAGAGAAGAAGGTGTGAAAAGACACTAACCACAAGATGATCGTGTAAGCCATATCACCAGCCTGTCTATGTTACACTCCAGGAAATGCCATCATCTCGACAGTTTTTGCTTAGCCCATAACCAATCCAACCCAAAATCCACCTGAAAAAGTACAAAAACTCTTCAGTCAACGTTTACCTGCTTCTTGGCTGGGTCATTCAACAACTGCCCACCCCTCCCCCACCATACGAAGTACTAGGAAAGCATACAGAACCTCATACTGATGGTTTGCTGCTGGAACAAGCATGCTTGCCTTCGAGGTAAACGTGTGTTAAACATGAAAGAAGCTCTCCGGTGCCTGAACTTAGATGCCTTCGAGTTGGAGCACGGGGAAGCCCTGGAAGGTGGTCTGATGTATTCTGAGGTCTCGGTTGGCCTGCTTCCGACCTCCCAGGTGGTAGCAGCAGCAAGCCCGCTCTCCCCCGTGACACCCAGACCGGGCCTTACACTGCCCTGTTGTCCTCAGAGGCATCCCAACACCACACGTGGCCAGGTATGTGGATGGGGAGGTTTGGGTCTTGAGAGTTGATCATGAAGTTCCTGTCTTTCCCTCAGCGACATCAGTAGGAGAGGGGCCTTCCCTGCTGCCCCATCCGTGGGGGCGTCTGCAGTTTCTCACAGGGAGGAGAGGCCTTTGGGGCCTATCTGGGCATCACGCTGAGGCTGTCCGGCCGTCCCACCTCCCCGTGGTTGGGGCAGCCTTTGCCTCCGGCAGGATGGAAAGGTGGACCAGGCAGAAGGAACAGCGGAAGGCATGAGATGTCATCCTGTCCATTCTCCAGCAGAGCAGTACTCCCATCCAGAGCTGATTTTCCTGAAAACCCTCATCCCCATAGAACAGTGGTTCTCAACTGGCGGTGATTTTGACCCCCAGGGGACATTTGTCAATGTCTGGAGACATTTTAGATGATCACAACTGGGAGTGCTGCTAGCACCCAGTGGGCAGAGGCCAGGGATGCTGCTAAACATCCTACACCCACGCACAATGAGGAATTGTCCAGACCGAATGTCAGTGGTGTTGAGGTTGAGAGATCTTGTCGTAGGGGATGTTCTTTATGTCATGTTCATACTGGGCTCCTCACAGATTATATCTGCATTTTCAACCCAAATACATTTTATTTAAAAGTACTTGTCTTCACTTCTAAATAAAGGGATCAATGGGAAATCCCACTGGCATGAGGACAAAAAAAAAAAGGAAAGTAATGCATTAGCTAAAGAAGCCACAGATAATCGATATAAATTAACTCATTTAAGTTAATGCATGCTATCTGCGATGGTAGAACGATTCTTGCTGGTGAGAGAGGACCTCTCTTTAAACAGAAGGCAGAAACCAAAATACACATTGGCCCTAGGCAGGTGATAAGAGTGTGGCAGATAGAAGAGGCACCTGATCACACATGCCATATGGAGGGAGCCGCCTCCCTGGGTTCTGACCACCTGTTGCCACTGAGAAGAACTCATCCATCATTGCCAGGTCTTCTGATTTTTCAAGAGAATCTGAAAATCTGAACTTCATTGTAAAATTCCCTGGTTATTAATTGTTAGAAACAAATTTAAAAGCTCATGAGCTTTGTGTGGTTCAACATTGGAGAGATGAGACACAATCTCTAGTCTAGCACATGGATCTGAATGGTTAACTTTAAGTTAATAAAAACTGTTTTTAAAAACTTTAGTAAATGAAACGTTTACAAAATAAGTGCAGACCCCTTAGAGTATCCAAGACCCGTAAAGATGAGGTCTTGCCAACCTCACTTCCTACTTGACAACCATTTGTTTCTCTCCCCCTTCCCTGGAGACACAGTGAGCACCGGGTGCTCTCTTGCCGGGGCATCAGCCTCGCTGTCCCTCACTCCCAGCTCAGCTTGTGCTGCCAACTGAACTGTGATATGCATTCTCCATGGCCCAGATCAAATGACAAATGATCTTTCTGAATTCCCTCGAAAAATCTGGATTGTTATATTACGTTATTATGATCTTTACAACTTACCACATATTCATCTAGTCAGCCTTCTCTCCTACCTCCAGTAATGTATAAGGCTGGGAGGCTAGGAACCCAACTTATTCATTTAAATCACTTGCTTCTCAACCACCCAGCAGTATGCACTGTGGTTAATGTGACACTTTCTGCAGGCAAGACCCCAGTTTATCCTCTTCCCTTCCTATGACCAAGTTTTCAAAAAAAATAATAACATTAAAGTAATGGAATTACGATTTTGGGCATCATTTAAGACGTTTTATTAAGAGAAAAAGTAAAGCTTGCAAGATGAGTAGTACTTATTAAACATTTGAAATAGCATTAAAATAAGTATTTTTACACAGTTAAATATTTGCGTCTATACTTAGGAGTATAAATGACTACTCTTTGAACTTGAAGTGGAATTTGAACTGTGCTCTCCATAATTATAATAATCATACATTTATTTATATATACTTGGGCTATATAGACATTAACCAATTAATTCTTGATCGCATTGCCTAATAAGAAGACTTTCCTTGGCACCCTATTTTTAGAGTGTCCGTATGAGTGTGTGTTAATTATAGACCTCTGTTACTAACTTTGCATCGTGTTACCCAGTGCTTACTGAACAATTTAGCAACTTCAAGGGGGTAGGTGGGCAAGATACTTGTATCAGAACTAACTTCTGTTTTCAAGCCAGGAGATGAGTGACGTTTATAAACCCTTTCAAATACCTGGCCTGAATCCAAGAACAATTCATTTTCCTTAAGTGTTTTGAGTGGTTGTTCAAGGGGTGTGTTTACTTTCTCAGTTCAGGTCACATCATAATTAGCTAATTAAAAAAAAGAGGGGAGGGGGGAGTGGTAGAAATATATGTTTGAGCCGAACTGAGTTTCTTATGATCTTGGTTCTAGTTAGATGACATAGCTAATAATTAAGTTATCACTTTAGGTTATACTGTCAGAAGTTGCTGTTGCCTGCTACTTATACCACTGAAAAACTACCTTTATCACTCCTTTTAACATGAACCAGATCCATTTGGGAAAACTCCCATTTTGAAGGACAGAATTGGTTGTTGAATAACATATTTTATGTTATATAAATGAGAATATATTGGACAAACGTAGTTTATCTCATTATTCAAGCTCAAAGTATTCCAAATGCGTCAGCTCACAAATACATAAATGTAGTTTACATATACCGCGCACACCGTGAGTCGCATTTGCAGAATTATTTCTTCCGCCTGTACCACTTTCTGAACCGAATCCAGTTTGTAGCAACAGGACTTGAGCTGCTGCTTACAAGAAACAGCTCCTTTAAAACTGAAACTACGATAAAATAAAAAATGCAGAGAAGTCGGTGTTTTATCTGTGGAATTTACCTCAATGGAAGAACTTGGGAATACACCAATTTTATCTGAATCCGATTTTGTTGTTTTCTGTTAAACCTCTGTTGTCCCTTGAAATCAGCCCACGTGAAAAGAAGACAGTGTTATTCTTTAAAGCTCTGGTGGACAAAAGCAGAGCCTGGGGTTTCAGGAACAGCCTGTCTTTTCCCTGAGATATTGGTAGAACATAGTAGCTAATGCTCACCGAGCTCCCAGGGTGGTCACTGCGTCCTCACAGCACTTTGTCAGCAGTTGGTTGTGGCTCTGAATTGAAAGCCCCAAAGAGTGAAGTAAAAATGTATAATGATGCTGTTATTAACTCGGGTGTTATTAGGGTATTAGTTATTTAAATATCAATGCTTGTATGCTCTCACATAACTTTCTTTGAATAATTAGAATTTCACATTGAGAAAATTGTTTTAATCTAGGATTTGCTCTGATGCTTCATCCTCGAAATATATTTGAATAATAAACCTGTTGAAAGTTCAACAAGTCCAAGATGACTGGCACTTGCGGGCCCCGATCTTTCTTGGTTAGAAGATTGTCCCAATGAGACCAAAAGATCAGATTTATTATGACCCAGGAAGCTTTGAATCCAGGAAAAATGGTATTTTGCAGCCCACAGTTAGTTGTACCCCTAACCCTCACCGGCTCTCTCATAAGTGAAGGTAAAAGAAACTAGATGAGAGAGTGTGAATGATTCTCTCTAAATTGTCACCACTCCAAATAAAAAATTAAAATTAAAAACTGCTCCAAAAGAAGATCTGACGTGGTGAACAAACGTGAAGAGAACCCTGTTAGGATAAAGCCAGCAACCATAACAACACAAGCTGATGTTTACTGAATGTTTTCTACATGCCAGGCCCTGGGCTCAGCCGTCGAAGTCCATGGTCACGTTTAACTTTCAGCAACTCGAAGCAGGAACCGTCGTTATCTCCCTTTTACGGATGAGGGGAAACAAGGATCAGAGAGGGTAAAGTGACGTCAAGATCACACAGCAGTGGGAACTGAGATTTGAATTTAGCGGTAAAGTGACGTCAAGATCACACAGCAGTGGGAACTGAGATTTGAATTTAGCGGTCTAACCCCAGAGCCCCTCACCCATGTCTCCACAGCTGCACCATATACCGATTGTCAGCATGTGTATTTCTCAGACGTTGGAGTCATTGTTTGGACACTAATTCACAGGCTAAAGAAAGGTGTGTGGTGACAAGCGTGTTCAAGGTAGATGGCCCACCGTGAGAGGACAGAGTGAAAGCTGGATCCAGGCCCAAGGCATGCTGTGAGAATGTCCCATCCAGCACCAAGTGCTGTGTTTCTGTTCAGTGCGCACGTGGGCCATTGCTGCCTTTTCAGAGCAAACTGCAGTGACCACTGAGAATGAGCCATAGTGACTGGAGCCTGTGCCCTCTGATAAACAGAGTCTGTGATGTAGCCACACAGGAAAAGCCATGGTTTGAACCTCTGGGGAGTCAGTTTCTTAGTAGACAATTTGGGGTGTACCATAAGAGCTGTCATTTACTCAGAGTCCCCTACCCCCCGAGCACTGTGCTGTCTCGTTTCGTTTTTAGAATACCATGGGATGAGGTGACTGGAAAGATCTCCATGCTACACACGAAGAAATTGAGGTTCCAGGACATTTTTCTAAGGTCTATGTGAGTGGCAGACAGGAATCCTAAGTGTTTTTGATCACTGCAGTAGTTGAGAATATATACATAAGGGCTAAAATCTCCTGAAATTTCCCTAATCAAACTCACAAGGTAGACTTCCTTTTGAAGTGAAGTGAGATACCTATTAGTTTAAAAGCCTGTTTAATATCCTCTATCCATCAGTATAAATGTACACTTGAGCCCACATACAAAAAGTGGAATCCCACATGGAAAACAGCAGGTGTACCTAGTTAGACAAAGAAGCAGAAAAGGCTAGGCACTCCTGGCATTTGCATAGTCAGACTCGTGGACATAGTAGATGCTAAGCAAATATTTGTGGTTTGCTTTAGTAACAGGGATTTTTGTCTGAATATTTGAATATTCACCTCATTTTGGTTTTGCTTTGGTAGGCTGACTCTGCTCACTTTGGGAGAATTTAAACTCTGTGGATATAGTTTTGGATTGACATTTATTTTCCTTCTATTTGTCTGACCCTTTTAAAATGTGTTGGCCATGTCAGGGTAGCTCAGTTGGTTAGAGCGTTGCCCCGATATGCCAAGGTTGTAGGTTCGATCCCCAGTCAGGGCACATATAAAAATCAACTGCTGAATGCGTAAATAAGAAGAACAACAAAGCGATGTTTCTCTCCCTCTCTCTTGCTCTCTCTCTGTCTCCCTCCCTCCCGATCCCTCTATCTCTCTCTCTAAAATCAATAAATAAAAAAGTTTTTAAAGGCACTGGTATTTTACAAATTGGAATCTACGTATTGCGTTATGGAAGGGCACCCAGAACCTTGGGAGCCATCTTGTGAATAAAGCATCTTCCTCAAGTTTCCCTGGATCCACAACCCTGGGTGAAATTCCTGCATTCACTTCAAAGTAAAGAAGTTAACATTTTCTTATCGTAACAGTTACAACTATGTCTCAATTACTTATAATTAATTTGCGTTTTCTAATATTTAAAAAAATACAAAGTAAAACTCCTCATGTATAGAAACACATAGCTTAAAACATCATTGCCGCCCTGGCCAGTTTGGCTCAGCGGTTGGAGCGTTGGCCTGCGGACCAGAGAGTCCCAGGTTCGGTTCCCGCTAGGGGCACGTACCAAAAAAAAAAAAAAAAAAGAAAAAAAGAAAACATCATTGCCAATATGTGTGTGTGTGAAGATGTGTGTACATAGATGTGTGTACACTATTAAAGCCTTGTTTATCTCCTGGAATAAGAACTATGAATATGTGTTTTTCTTCATATTTTTCTGTATTTTCTAAATTTTGTTCAGTAAGCCTGTGTAACTTTTAAATAGGAAACAATTTTTAGCCTAAAATTACAGCTAAATATTAGCAGCTGCTGCTAAGGGCAAATTGACAGAATGCCCAAGCAGCCACATTAGAGGGAAAGTAACCGCTGGAATATAGTTATTAAGCATAAACACAACAGAAATGGAATGGCAGCTCAGTTCTGTGTTAATAAAGTGCCGAGGGTGTGACAGGAGCAAGCTGACCCTGGTTATAGCACATGGATTTGTTTCAGAAAGCACTCTTGAAAACAAAAAGAAACAAAACAGAAATAATTTTTAAAAAGCACCCTTTTCATCCAGTGTTGTTTTTTTTAATCAATTTTTATTTTTCAATTACAGTTGACATACAATATTATATTAATATCAAGTATATACCCCAGTGATTGGAAATTATATAGCTTACTAAGTGATCATCCCAATAAATTTCATACCCATCTGACACCATACATAGTTATTTGAATATTATTGACTATATGTCCTGTGCCATACTTTATGTACCCGTGACTATTCTGTAATATCAATTTGTATTTTTTAATCCCTTCCCCTTTTCATTCATCCCCCAACCCCTCTCCCATCTGGCAACCATGAAAATGTTCTCTTATGAGTCTTTTTCTGTCCTGCTTGTTTATTTTGTTTTTTAGATTCAGTTGATAGATATGTATTTATTGCCATTTTATAGTTTATATTTTTAGTCTTTTTTCCTTCTTAAATAAGACCCTTTAACATTTCATGTAATACTAGCTTGGTGGTGATGAACTCCTTTAGCTTTTTCTTCTCTGGGAAGCTCTTTAAAATAGTTTCTTCAACTCTAAATGATAGCTTTGCTGGGTAGAGTAATCTTGGTTGTAGGTCCTTGCTTTCCATCACTTTGAATATTTTTTGCCAATCCCTTCTGGTCTGCAATGTTTCTGTTGAGAAATCAGCTGATGGTCTTATGGGATCTCCCTTGTAGGTAACTGACTGCTTTTTTCTTGCTGCTTTTAAAATACTCTCTTTGTCTTTAACCTTTTGTATTTTAATTATGATGTATCTTGGTGTGGGCCTCTTTGAGTTCATCTTGTTTGTGGTCTCTGTGCTTCTTGAATTTGTATGTCTATTTCCTTCACCAGGTTAGGGAAATTTTGTGTCATTATTTTTTCAACTAGGTTTTCAATTTCTTGCTCTCTCTCTTCTCCTTCTGGCACCCCCATGATACAAATGTTAGTGCACTTGAAGTTGTCCCAGAGGCTCCTTACACTATCCTCAGTTTTTTTCCTATTCTTTTTTCTTTTTGCTGTTCTGATTGGGTATTGTTTGTTTTCTTATACTCCAAATCACTGATTTGATTCTTGACTTCATTTTCTCTAATTTGATAGCCTATGAATAATTCTTCATTTCAATTTGTGTATCTTTCATTTCTGACTGATCCTTTTTTATGCTGTTGAAGTTCTCACTAAGTTCCTTGAGCATCCTTATAACCAGTGTTTTGAACTCTGTATCTGTTAGTTTGCTCGCCTCCATTTTATTTAGTTCTTTTCCTTGTTCTTTCACTTTGAACCTGTTTGTCTCCTCATTTTGGCTGCTTCCCTCTGTTTGTTTTTATGTATTAAGTAGAGCTGCTATGTCTCCTGGGCTTTGCAGAGTGGCCTAATGTAGTAGGTGTCCTGTAGGGTCCAAAAGCACAGCCTCCCAGTTCATGAGTTGGGCACTCAAGGTATGCACCCCCATGTGGGCTGTGTACACCCTCCTATTGTATTTGAGCCTAGATTGCTGTTGGCACGTCAATAGGAAGGATTTACCCCCTGGGCCGATTGGTTGCGAGGACTGGCTAGGACCACCACGGAGGATTAGCTGTGCAGGGGCCCATCCCGTGGAGCAGGACTTACTTCAGTGGGGACTTACTTCTGGTGCCCACTGAGTCCTCCCCTTGAGTGTGTTACTTGTGGAGGTGGTTGGGTGGTATTTCGACATGGTCTGAAGCTGTCCACTGGGTGCACTGACTCGGGCCTCCCAGGAGGTGCAGGCCAAGGTCAGCCACTACCTACGTTCTGTCCGGGGCTACCCAGCACGAGCTACAAAGTGATCTGCAGATGGCTGCTACTTGTGCTGGGCTTGGAGGTGCCCAGGAGAGGCCAAGCTGCAAACCAAGGCTGGCTGCTACGAATGCTGGGCCTGGGGCACTTAGCGAGAGGTATAGGGCACTCTGAGGCCAGATGCTGCTTGTTTGAGAGATTTTAGGAAAGTCTGAGGCGTGAGCCAAGACAGACCATTCATATAGAAAAGCCACTAAAAACAGTTTGGGTGGGCCTGCAAGTTGGGTGGGGTGGGGCCTCAGGGAATCACCAGGGTGGGGCAAACAGTTTGAGCCAGGTTGATTGAGACTCAGATATGGTGTCCACCTGCTGGCTCTGTGTGGGGAGGGCTCAGAAAAGGAACAAGGGCCTCTGCCAATACTTCTGCCTGGGAGAAAGCTGCCCCTCCAGCTCTTGCCCTGATGCCAGACAATTCATTCCTCCCCGTATGAGCTGCTGCCCCAGCACTGGAGGTCAGAGGGAGCGAGTCTGAGAAGTCTATGCGAGCAGGCCGTTCAAGAGGAACAGCCCTCTGTTTCCCTCAGCCACAATCCCTGCTGGTTTTTACAGCCAGAACTTATGGGGACTTCTCTTCCTGGCACTGGACCCCTGAGTTGGGGGGCTTGATGGGGGACTGGGACCGCTTGCTCCTCAGGGGGGACCTCTGCAGCCAAGATATCTCTCCCTATTTTTATCCACCGTCCGTGGGTGTGGAAACAGCCCGTTCCACGTCTCCACTCCTCCTGCCAGTCTCGATTTGGCTTCTCCTTTATATCCTTAGTTGTAGGACTTCCGTCCAGCTAGATTTCAGGAGGCTCTGAATGATGGTGGTTCATTGTTTACTTGTAGTTTTGATGTCCCCAGTGTTTTTAATAAGCGACATACATTTTAACATACAGCCAGACTTCATTCTGTGGCTGGATAATAATTTTCAACCTAAACCACCTGAAGAAGACAGTCAGCTTCTCTGGAGAGATTGAAGTTTAATGCAGCCTCAGAGGGACCAGAATAAAGACGTGCTCTGATCAACATTTTGCGTTACCAAGTATGGACTGCATATGATTGGTTGGCATGCTCCAAAAATGAATTAAAACTACAAATCAAGTCCCGCCAGTGTGGCTCAGTGGTTGAGCGTTGACCCATGCACCAAGAGGTTGCCAGTTTGATTCCCGGCCAGGGCACATGCCCAGGTTGTGGGTCCAATCCCCAGTGGGGGGCATACAGGAGGCAGCCAATCAATGTTCTCTCTCATCAATGTTTCTACCTCTCTCTCCTTCTCACTTCCTCTCTAAAATCAATAAAGGAAATAAAAATTTTAAAAAACAAACCCCCCCCCACAACTTGAAAGTCACAGACTGCTTGTTATAACTCAAGTTGCTTCCTTAAGAAAAAGCAACTATAGCCCGGCCGGTGTGGCTCAGTGGTTGAGCGTCGACCCATGCACCAGGAGGTCGCCGGTTCGATTCCCGGTCAGGGCACATGCCCAGGTTGTGGGCCCAATCCCCAGTAGGGGGCATGCAGGAGGCGGCCAGTCGATGTTCTCTCTCATTGATGTTTCCATCTCTCTCTCCCTCTCCCTTCCTCTCTCTAAAATCAATACAGGAAAAAAATTAAAAAGGAAAAGCAACTATACTAACTTTTGACTGTGTAATGAAGAAAAAAATAGTAGCCAAAATTTTGAAAGTATATATATTTGCCTTGGAATATTTGGGGGGGGGCATAAAATGTGTCTGAAGTCATAGTAAATCAGTTTGCCATTCCTTAAAACATATGTATGTGATGACATTGAGAAGTGATTGAAAGACTTTCGCAAACCGAATGGGCTTTTGAGAAATACCAAAGGCCATAATGTAGATAGCAGAACAGCAAGCGTCCTCCTCGCTGCATCTCTCTTTCTCCGGGTGATCTGAAAAATGTGGTCTTTCAGTCCCCATGTCTGCCTTCCCAACCCAGCAATGCATCGCCTGTGATGAACCCATCCTCTTCCACCCTCTCCTGTCAGGCACCACCTGAGAACTTAGGAAATAAGCAGACTGGCCTTTGGGCTGCCGAAACAGAGGCCCAAAGTTCAAGAACTGCAGCTCATGCCCTTGACTCAGAGCAAATCCCTGCAGACCCAATACATCCCATTTACAATGGTTTTTACACAGGTTCTCTGACAAATTGGGTTATCTGGGTAGGTTCCAAGCACATGGCTAATTCTAAGATGAAATGTTAGTTATAAGTAGAAGGACCTGGTTAGATTGAGCATATGACTACAGATGGAACTCATAAAGGGGAAAAAATATTAAAAAGTCAACATATTGGAGCATTTAGTTTTGGGGCAAAATGTCATATAAATCTTAGAAGGCCTTCAGAGCCTTGCAGCATGTATAATAATTTTGTATTTGGGGGGTAAGTTTCTGATAAGTTTTAAAATATTTTGTGATAGCACTTCATCATCAGGAAAGAGTAAGTGATGTTCAAAATGCTCTTGGAGGAAAAATAAACGTCACAATCTTAGCAATATTCCATAAAAAATATTTCTGACAACTAACTCTTGTTTTGATGTGCTTGCTTGGATCAAATTCCAGCTATTTGGAAATGTCGCTATCCCACGTTACTTACTGAGGCTCTAATCAGCTGAGATTCATGCTGTGTGCTCTGGTGATATTCTAAAAAACATAATGTTCACAAAGGTTTCTGAAGTTAGGAGAATTTGCTTCATTGAATTCTTTGAGAGACCTATCTAGAAAATAACTTGTATTTGTTTCCAGTTTGCAAGATGTTTCTCTTGTAGCCCAAGGGGACGTGCTCCTGAGGAACCACGGGCTTGACGGACTAGAGGACAGAGGACAGAATTTATTGGATTTACCCTCCCATCCCAGAGCTTGTAACAGTTGACTCTGACCATTTAAACTCAAGCAAGGTTGAGCTTATATCTCATTACATAATAGTACAAAGTAACTTAGCCGAAACACAGTGTTCACTACCCTGGCCCTTCCTGTCACGTAACCATGACCTCTGTGATTTTGGCTCCTTCCAAATGAAGGCCAAACCACGTGCCATCTAAGGCCAAAGCTACTGCTCTCTAGTTCCCAGGTAACTGTAGCAGTTGAGTACGTTTTAGATCTCACTTAAGAAAGTGGGTTAATTGTAGGTACGACTATAGAGGGATAATGCAGACTTTTCCACAGCAGCTTGACGCTCAGCCTTCACAGAAGCGGAGCACTAGGCAAAAAGAATACAGGTAGCAGGAAATGATCACTGCCAGCAAGTAGCAGGGGAAGGAATTTCTTCAGAACAAAAGGAGAAGAACACGTATCCAGCGACAGTGGGACGGAATCAGAGTAAGGGTTCGCTCTTTAAAGAATGTTTATTGGGTACGTGTTGCTGTTTAAGCATTTTGAAGAGGTTCAAACATTTGGGGAAGGTGCAGAAACATAGGCTTCGATAAACCCGCTCCTTGTCATTTATCATGGAACGGGACGGGCAAGCAAATGTTCCTGGAGGGAAAAACGGGCAAGGCAACGTATTCACAAAAGGAAGATAAGGCAGACATGAAGATAAGGAGACATGAATGGTGAAGGGCAAGGTCCATTGTAATTTGCAAGGTTTCTTCATTTGAGAAGGCTTTGAGGAGGAAGGGAGGTTGGAGCAAACATGGGCTTTCCGGTGGAACTGAAATGATGGAGAGAGAGGGGAGGTCATGAACTTCCAGTGGACCCACGGGAGGCAGGCGACGGTTTATGACCCACAGGCACGTCCACCCACCACACCTTCCCAGACGTGTGGGGAGCAGTGTGTGGCAATAGCTTCGCCCGCAGAAAACGCAGAACTGAGAAGATAGCCTAGGCACTCAGCGTAGGAAAAACATTCCCCTAAAATAGTTAGATGAGTAATACAAAACTTATATTCAGATAACTGCCTTACCTCTCTCCTCTCTCATGATCTGTTCATAGAAGAGACGGGGCATGGGAGGAGATAAAGGATTTGAATTCAGAAGTTATCGCTTAGGCCAGATTTCCCTCCTCCCTGTTTCTGTTTCTAGAACTATCCACAGCACCTTCAGTTTTGAGTAGATCTCATTTGGGGGTGGATAGGGAGCCCAGAGCCCCTCGTCCGCAATTGAGCGGGTCTAGAAGGAAAGAGCTTGAAATCAACATGAGAGAGAGAGAGAGAGAGACCCAAGATGCTTCCCATTTTTTCCTAAACACACACTTGAAATGCCAGACACACCAGCAGCTATCGGTAGAGGTAGCTCGAACTCCCTCTGCTGTCTGTTCTTCATTAGGAAATAGAAGGCCCCAGTTTCAAGTGGAGGAGATCCGTGTCACCGAAAGAAGTGGCAAAAAATAGGTCAACAAAGTCAAGTGACCTCCACAGGTGGATGTTTCGAGATGCGTAGGCTGTGGTTCCACGATCACAGGCTCACTGGCGAGTGTCAGGAGTACAGGCCGGAAGTGGAAAGACATTTTCTGGGCAGGTGGGAGTGGGGAAGAGGCAGAAGTGGGTTATCATTCTTCTTTCAAACAACGACCACTTGAAACATTTGTGAACCGTTTCCTTAAACGCGTTGTGCTCCCAAGATGACAGTGTTTCTTAGAAATGAAGCAGAAAAAAAGTTTCAAGCAATATGAGAGTCCTCCCACCCACCACCACCCTTCTCTTCCCACCTGTACACACAGTGTCTGTTCCCTCCATTGGCCGCATGCCGCTCACCTGTCGCAACACGGTGCAGTCACTCCTTTCAGTCCCCTGACCCCACGCAGAGTTTTAACACAGCCACGGATCCTTTTGAACGGGGCTGTGTTGGCAATTATGAGACAGGGTCGACGTTGGCAAGCGCTTTCGGAGTAATTATAGGGTTCCTCGAGTCGTACAGTGTAAATAATTGCCGGTTTAAAAGCTTTATTGTGAGCAGCAGTTTATACTCAAATTTATATTTGCTCCTTGAAACCAATACACGTCAAGAGTGCCTCGCTCCCACCCTCAGATCCCCACGTTGAGATCTCAAGGGCTTTGGAACCTTTTGATTCTGTTACACTTTTTACTGAGCAAGGCAACTGCAAGGCACGCCTGGGCTCTGCGGTAAATACGGTAAGAGTAATGCATTTAATAAATGGGCACGAAGGAAGTAAGGAGACGGTTCCAGCTCTGGCCACCCGGGGTGCTCCCAGGATACTGATATACAGAAAGGCCATTTTGGTACGGGAACCAGCGAGGAACTGCAGTGGCATCACTTCTGCCCGGCAAGAAGGGCACGGGGAGGAAGGTGATCCCCTCCTCTTTGCCTTTGAAGGCGTGGATGTGAGGCGCACAGGACCGAGACACAGGAAACTCCGGGAGATGGTGCAGCTCTGAAATAGCCACAGAGACTTATTAAAACATATATTTTCCTCTCCGTGGAAGTTTTCACTTTAGCCTATGGCACATTAAAAATGGGTAGGTATGTCAGAAAAACAGGGTGAGAGAGGGGGAAGAAAGTCTGGGTGAAGGGGGAGCTGTTTGTAAAGGGCTCTCCTCCTGGTGAATGCTGAATAGAGGCCCTTCTTTTCCAAGCAGGTGACTGTGACTGTGTGTGTCATCTCCTTGTCTTTCTGTTGATCCTAGTGGCTTCTCTTACCCAGCATGAGATCTCCCCCGAGATTTTCACATCCTGAATGTTTCTCACCAAAGTGCCTAGTGTTCTAGGATACTGTGTTTTTTGTTTCAACTGCTGTTCCTGGTTTCTGCTCTCTCAAACCCTTTCAAGCCATATTTTCCATGATTGTTCAGTGCTGGCTTTGGTATTTAAATAAGCATTTCAATGGGTCATTAGCTCTGTAATTAATTCCAGCTATTTTTAAATGGTGCCTTGGTTATTAAAGAGCTGCCGTGTTCTCAACAGCCTTGTCTTTCTCGGAGCATCCCTAAGCATCAGCTGATTTATTTCTTTTTAGTGCCAAAAATATTGTAGTCTTTTTTCTCCTTTCAAAAATATTCCTCCCTGGTAGGAAGAGTCAAACTTTTGAATGAGGCCAGGAAATATTTAACTGCTGTACTTCTATATGATAGTCTTGGGCTTTTGTTTTTCTTTCAAATGATCTCAACAAATAACCAGCAAGGACTTCCTGTAGGCCAGGCCCGGCCCTATTTATATTTACTTACATTTTCAAAATCAATATTGGCAAATCGCAGGATTTGAATAGGAAGTGACTTTATGAAGAAGTGACTAGATCAGATCACTTAGGCAGTTAGGTCCAGAGCTAGAATTAGAGCCCAGACCACTTGGCTCTCAGCCCATTCTTCCCATTTCTTTGTTATCTATTAGCATAGCTGTTGGTCTCTGTGTCACTGGAAGAGGCTTACCAATTCTAATGCTAGAGCCAGGGGGCCGGCCCCACGCCCTTGGCAGGTGGCAGCCTGGTGCATCTCAACCAGCATCCCAAGCACCCACTGTTAACCCATCTGACTTGGGAACGAGCTGAAACCCACTTGCTACCTTGACCTTATAATAATCCCAGGATAAAGCAGTAATTTCTGGTTCAGAAAAGCAGATGGAGATTAACTTTGATTATTGAGTATTATCTGAGCTCAAATAAAAATACCAGTAGCTCATATAATAATAGTAATAGTGGGCCCAGGCTGGTGTGGCTCAGTTGTTAGAGTGTCAGTCTCTACACCAAAGGGTCGCAGGTTTGATTCCCAGTCAAGGTCACATACCTGAGTTGCAGATTCGATCCCCGGCCTGGTTGAGGCACCTGTGGGAGGCAAGTAATTGATGTGTCTTTCTCTCTCCTCCCTCCTTCCTTCCCTCCCACTCTCTCTAAAAATCAATGGAGAAAATGTTCTCGGGTGAGGATTAACCAAAAATAATAATAATACTAATACTACTAATAATAATAATAGTAATAGTGACTGCCATTGTGTGCCAGGCACTGAGCTAGTTGCTTAGATGTATTCTTACATTTGAGCCTTAGAACACCCTGTGGAATAGTTACTTCTTCTCCATGGTACAGATTAGAAAACTGCAGAGGTTAAATAACTTGCCCATGATCACTGAGCTAATAAGTGGCCAACTTAGCATTTAGACTCCCATCTGTCTCTGTCTAAAGCTACTCCTTGACCTCTAACAGCACACACAGGGCATCCATGTGCTGACCACTTATGGACCAGCCCTTGACGTCAGAAGAGTCGTTAAACTACCTTTCTCTCCATGAGAGTCCCCTTACCCCCCTCCCAGCTCCCATGGCCTTCCTCCCAACCCCCAAATCCTGTGAATTCCTTTGGCATCTTTGGGTTGCAGGTTCTAGTAAATGTAGTTCAGAAAACAATGCTTACCTTCACTGATTTTATTATTTGTTTGTTGCATTTTAAGATTAATTAGGAATCCTTTACGTTATTCCGGTTCTTGCTGTTGAGTTTTCATGCTAGAAGAAAAAATGCTTAGGGCTATCTAGGATAGCTTTAACAACCCTTTCATTCCCTCTAGGGTATCAGGGATTCGTACATGCTAGAAGCAGGTGATAGGATTCTCTAACTTATTCATTCCTTTGGAGTACCTGCTGTATGTCAGGCCCTGGGGATATAGGATGAGAAAGGCCCCTGCTCCATACACTTCCGTTCTAAAAGAGCTGGGAAGCATTCCAGGAAATGAGAAATGCTGTGAAGAATGAATCCAGGTGTTATAATAATAGATGACTTGGGAAGAGAGGATTAGAAATGCCTCTGGTATGTGATTTCCTGGGGACCCTAAGACAAACATTAAGGGAGACTTTGAGAAGCAAGTTAAGATGTGTCTCTAGATATGTCTGCAGTGCATGTGGCTAGGACTGAGACGGGGGGACTGTCAAGTGGGCACAGTTTTAATCCAGTGTAATCTTCCTCTTGGGCACCCCCGTAATTTTTCTGATCTACTGGGACCTTATCTCCCTGGTGGCTCTCTCCACCCTCAGTTGCCTAGCATCTGTCTGCGATGCCAGAGCTTACCGCCTGTCCTTACCTCCACTGCTGTGAACCAGGAACTATGCCATGTCCTGGTCTCAAGGCCAGGCCCCCTGCAGTGGCCAAGGCCCCAGCCAGCCACCCTGATGAACCTCTGTCCACTCCTCCCAAGTGAGTGATTTCTGTTGACACTGGTTCTCTTTCCCATCTGTGAAATGGGAGAGCTAGCATAAACCTGTTGGAAAGCAGATGAGAGAATGAGCAGGTGTGGGTGGTGGCTGCTCCTGGGTTTCACCCCAGCTAGGTGATCTCAGGACAGTTACTTTACCTCTCAAGCCTCGGCTACCTTGGCTAAAAAGTAAGAGGTCTGCCCAGCCGGTTTGGCACAGTGGGTTGAGCGTTGTCCCATGGACTGAGAGGTCCCAGTTCGATTCCCGGTCAGGGCACATGCTCAGGTTGCGGGCTCGATCCCCAGTAGAGGGCGTGCAGGAGGCAGCCGATCGATGTTTCTCTCTCACATGGATGTTTCTACCTCTCTCTAAAAAATCAGTAAAAACATATTAAAAAAAAAAAAGTAAGGGGTTTGACTGGGTCATCTCAGAGGACCTTAAGGTCTGAAATCTGTGATTTGAAAGGGTCCATTTAGCTTTTTAGAGCATGCTAAAAGAAACACAAACCATGATTGCCTTTTCCAGAGAAGGAGTTTCAGACAAGGAAGGAGGCCAGCAAGGCATCATTGCAAGGCAGTCGGAGAAATTATTCAAGGTCTTTCATCTTCCCGTCCTGAGGAGGGTTAGTGGGGCCATGGACTCCTATTGTGATGGCTTATGAAATGAAAAGATGACTCTTTATACACCCAAATTATGTTTAACATCTTAAACCTTAAAAATAGCAGGTTTTAACTGTCAGCCACATCTGCTGACAAGGATGTGGTAACTAAGCAGAGACCAGAAAGAGCCAAAGCATCAAAATCATTTTCTTGTGTAAGTGACCAGCTTCTACTTCTTGTTATCTGTCATTTTACTCCATATTGAGGTCAGAGTGGGAAAGCCATTATGCAGTATACACTTCCTTTTGCTTAAAAGGCATGAGATTATCAAGAAACAGGCAAGGGCACCGAATCACTCTCACCAGTCACCGTGAAAATAAATATGCACCGCTGTCTTCTACATGGGTATATTAATGTGTTGCGTGTTCCCCGCAGAGCTATAGTTATTACTTAATTGATTTCACTTATGGAATTCTGTGCAATCTCCTTGCAGAAATCTAAAAGATGAAAAGAGACTGCTTAATGCAGAGCTGTCTTATCTGCTCGTAAGGTGTTGCCTGAGTGTGATGAAGAACAAGGGGTCCGCACAGTGAAATCTTCTGCACAAATTCTGCACAATCTAAATGAGCAGAAAGAGCAGCAAAACCAGCACGGCTCTGCAAAATGCTTCTTTTGTTTTCTGTAAGTGTGGTGATGATCTCACACAAATGAAAACTTATTTTGGGGAGCCTGTATTTGGTGTCATTTGAGGTGTGAATTTAGCCATTCATTGCTTGCACTTTTTATTATTTCAGAATTATTTAGACTCCTTCATCTCTCTTGAGAGTCCATATATGTGTAACCATTTTCATTTTTTTTCCTGACTGTCCTTGAGGAAAAGAAACAACATTAAGAAAGATTATTTTTTTCCCAGTGAAAGCTTATTGTATGCGGACAGTAGCTTTAATCTCTTTAATGTTAAAGGGAGAAGGATTGATCATTGATAACATTTCTATTGATATTTTCCAGATATGATTCTGTAGCAAAGTTTTTAAAATTTTTTTGTTGCATAGTAATGGGGGAAATCATTGATCCCTAGATTATAAGTTTTACAGCTTTAGACATTAGTTTTTGAAATGAAAGTGTTTGGGGTTGGGTATGAACAACTTTAAAACATTAAAATTCCCATCCAGATTTCGAGTCTTAGGTGTTCTATACTTTTTACTAGGTCAAATATAGTAAAAAATATAAATAGCAGCACAAATATAAACAGTTATGTCCTTTGGCCATTTAGTTTCAAAAATCACTTATATTTTGTTTTATAAAATGAACTGCATTGTCCTTGTGATTTCATTGTTGGCTGGGAGAAAATCAGACACTGTATAAAGCAAGACGTATGAACCCCCAGAGTCTTATTTGTGGCTATTTTACAATATAAATAATGAAATAAAATTTTATGTTTTTGTTTTTTAGATTAAAAATGAGATAGGAAAGGATATAAAGGACATTGCACTTTGAATTTGTAATTTGAAAGCACAGAACATGACCGAAATAAAAAGATTACCATAAGAATGTCACCAGATAGCACCCCCTCCCCAACACTCCGGCAATCTCTTTGTGAAAATTCACCTTGGACATTTAAAAATCATCGCAATAAAAATGTGATAGTAAACATGACATACTACCACTGTAGCAAGTACGACAAATATGTGATATCCTGGGACTTCACAAAATATTTTCTTATCTAAAATTTGGTAGTGCCCTTACTGAGTAGCTCAATTGGTTGGAGTGTTGTCCTGTACACCAAAAGGTTGCAGGTTCGATTTCCAGTCAGGGCACATACCTAGGGTGCAGGTTCAATCCCTCCCCAACCCCCAATCAGGTTTCCTAAGGGAAGCAACCAATCGACTTCTCTCTCTCTCTCCTCTAAAAAAAAAATCAATAAAAACATATCCTCAGGTGAGGATTAAAAAAAAAAAAATTGGTATCTTACTCTTAGAGTGTTTGAAACCAAAGAGTAGAGCAAATACTGCTTTATATTTAGCCCATTCCCTGGTGCCTTGTTTGTTTCTTAAATTAATTCACGGGCCATGAATGGGGGGAGGAAAATAACAAGAACAACAAAATACCCTGGTGATATGATAGCAAACACCACTTCCTACTGCTTCCTCCCTACGTAAGAAAATAGCTTTCTTCTCTTATTTTCTTCTCTCTTGTTTGTAGCTTGTTTGCAGAGCAAGAAAGAGGGCAACTCTGTTGTTGAATGTTGTGCCGTTAACTCCACCGCACAGCGTGCTTCGTTCTGCAGCCCTCATAACTTTGGGATGAAGTATGGTGTTTTGTTGCTTGTTTACAACACAGTCAGGCAACAGACACAGTACATAAAAGGTGCTACATATCATCATGCATATCAAGAATACCAGAAATCTTTCTCCTTTAGCAGTTTGACCATGTTTAACTGTACATATCGAGAAGTTCAAGGGGAACAATATAAAGCTACTCTTGAGAGTTTTATACTTGTATCCACCACATTATTTTGAACCGACACTATGTGCCTTTAAATGCCTTCCAACGTTGGAGGATTTCGTCAGGACCTCTCAGTATTTCTCAGAAAGGAACACACAGATTTTCCCGTAGAAATTATTGGATGACTTTGGCGAATTCAGGCCACCTATTAACTGAAAAGCGTTGTGTGTGTTGGAGTACCTAGAATGGATTGCCCAAAGATTCTCTTTTGGAGCAGTCCCAGCACAACGCCCGAAATGCCGGAGAGTGGAAAGTCATGGTCTCGGCGGGGAAATGACGGCTGTGTTCATGGAGACAGTGTTTTCGCATGGCTGACATTAATGACAGCCCAATGCTATGCACTCGCTGAATGTTTTCATTCCAGAAGAGCATCAAAACCACTGAGTCCTTTCAAGTCATCTTCTTTTACTGCGAAACCAGAAACCATGCCGACGACTTTCAGTAATAACCTGTGTCCCAGCTGCAGGCTGTCTTAAACTCCTTGTCATATAATTTTCTAATTTGTGTGTAGGTAGTTGCAGCAAACAACTTAGTTTATTTCGGAGCATGACATCAGAAAGCATACTTGAATAGAGCGGCGATGGCAATGAAATCAGAATTTCCACCAAGTCCACTCTAATTGAGCGGTATGGGAAGGAGAAATAAAACATGAGACTCCGAGTTTCCTCCCCAAGTCACTTACATTATTAGGTAATGAGGCTGATTTTATTTTAACAAATGTACTGGGAGGTATGCTTCCAGGTGAACACTGCCCCTTCAAGGCAGTGAACCGGGGAGGCTGGTAGACATTTGTGCCAAAAGTGCCCACTGTCACTGCCAAAAACCCGTATGCAGTTCCTCTTCTGGAACTGCTTTCAACTCTGTTGCCATGTTTTAATAGTCTCCATAGTGGCCATTGTTCTCCTGGAAAAGTGAATTTGTTTTTCGAAAACAACCAATAGTTAATGGTAAGAAAAGAAATCAGGCCAGGCCATTTTCCTTTAAAAAAAAAAAAAGGAGAAGAGCCAAACTTGTCTTTCTCATCTCATTGGCACTGCGAACAGTTGCCAAAGAAGTGGTTCAAAGTAGTTTGTGGCTATGACGACATCACTACTTTGAAGGTCAAGCCTCATTTTGGTGTAGAGACCGGTGCCAGCGATTTTATTGGAAGAAAATATTGGCCGCTAATTTTCTTCTTCCAGAAAATTAACGTGATAGATGACAGCAACAACAAAAACAAAGGACATTCAAAGGCCATCTGCTGCTGCCACGCAGGAGCCCCTCCACACAGACAGTAGGCGCCCCCTGTCCACGTCACCCCTCCCGATTGTGCACGCTTCCCGCTGGGTCAGAATCACTGCTCTGCTGACCGAGTTGTACAGCAAGCAGTGAGAGTGGGCAGCTGAATGGAGGGAGAACCAAAGGGAAACTCCTGCCCGAGAGGACCACGGAATGGTGACTTCCGTGGTCATCGTCTCTGCTAATCACAGGAGAATTCTGACTTTAACCACCAGGTCAGAAGTCACTGAGAGGCAGCGGAGTGCGGTCATGGGGCAGCTCGGTGCTTTTCCTGGGGTCAGCACGGGCTTCTTCCCTGTTTCTGGGCTGGGCAGACCTCACTCTGCTACAGGGTCAAGACCAGGGCTCGCTGGGGAATTCGATGGACATGTTAGTTGAGACACAGAAGCTCTCCCCATGACAAGTCATATGGAACTATCAATATTTTATCTCATTTCGTAGTTTGAGGTGTTTGGAGGCATAAAAATGGACTTCCTTAAAGTTTCACTTTTTTTTAATTTATTTTTTTATATTAATTTATTTTTGTTACAGATGTTTCTCCTTTTTCCCCCCATTGACTCCCTCCTCCCCCTCCCTCCCTGCCCCATCCCCAGTTTTGTTGTCCATGTCCATTGGTTATGCATAGTTTCACTTTTTAAGGTTAGGAGGTGTTACTGAAGAATGTGTGAGCTGCTACTTATTTTCTAGTCCCTGTGTCTTTCTCCCAGGGCTGGTCTGGGCTTGCTGCTGGGGGGGGAAGGTAACACCCTGGGGTGAACTAAATGACAGCCTTCCTGGAGAAACCACTTAGATCTGAGATCTGCTATTTGTGATCTCAAACCTTTTGGCCCACTGGCCACTTATACCCATTGCTGAAGTCTTTGTAACTAATTTCCCCCAGTTTAGCAATTACTCTCTCAATAGCCTTGCCAGACATTCATTCAGATAACAATTAATACAAATTTAAATTCCTAGAGTATTAAAATACATCATTCGTTTAGGAAATTTGTTATAGTTGGCCCTCAGGGTTTTCAACTTTCTCCTACATCATCCTTTTATGCTCCCCATATTTTGGTTGCAGTTGAATAAAATGTGGGGCCTGGCGAAGTCAACAGGGAAAATGCCACCCAGCTCTGTCAGGTTAGGAGAGGACTAGAAAATGTGTATCAGGGGGGTCTGAGGTCTGCTCAGCCCCTTGACACCCAGACCAGTTAGACTGAAGGCGGCCTGATCTCCACCTTCAGAGTTTGGTTTTCTCCATATTAATCTCTTCCTTAAAGCGCTTTTCAGGAAAGTCCCTGGAATGACACAATATAAAATTCACACGGACTTCTAAAATCATTGCTGTCACTATTCCTGAGATCTCCCTGCCTTTCTGATGACATTGTTTTTGCAAAGTGCCTTGAACTTTGATATAAGTTCTCAAAGAATATTTGTAAAATTATGCCTAAAGAAAACATACTTTGAAATTAAGTAGTAATACCCAAAAGTCAAGAAAGAAAGGAAATGAGGAAAGACAGGAAAATAATAGATTCACTCTGAAAAGGACTGTGCTATCTAATTGGCAAATGAAATGTACCTCTTGAGTCCAATTCACCTCAACAGACCAGAAGAGGAGAAAGGATTGCTCTGTCATAGATGGAAGAATGCACTCTCAAGAAACATTGTGAAATGGACTGATATTTTTCTGGCAAGACAATGGTAAATTTTATGGTTAAGTAATCAGTTCATCTTGTCTAACTGACAATTCAAAAAGCTGATTCCAAGAACAGGAAATTGGCTTCAATAGAAAGACTATTTGTTTATTTTAGAGGGTGGGGACGGCTGAGGACCAGTCAAGCTTATTCTTGTGACATATTTTAAAGGTTATTTTAAGTAAATAATAATTCCTCACAGGTGTTAGCTCTCCCGATAATTGATGGGTGTGTTTGAGGTGTGACTGATTGATTTTTTTTTTGAAACAAACATACCAAAGTATGTACCCAAAAAAAATCCTGTCCCATTCAAAATTTCAGTTTGGAAGTCTGCACACTTATTCAAAGAATTTTTTTCTAAGCCTTAGTTCTTTTTTTTTTTAATTCCATTTCTTGGAATTGCTTTCAGTGACTGCTTTGGGTCCTTTAGAATAACAGTGGAGACAAAATAAGGGCAGGTCATGGTGAGTAGCTGGGCTGATTTTCCTGGAGCGTTGGCCTGGCTCCAACCTCCCCTCTGGACGCTGGCTCCCCAACATCTCCCGGGGATGGCGCTGGTCTGATGAGTGCCCTTTTGTGTTACCACCAGACCCTGCCTCAGAAGTTACTTCTCTGGGCCCTAATGGTCCTTGACATGGCCTTGGACTTGGTCCTTGACATCTAATGCCTTAGACAGTTGTAGCTGGGAACCATGTAGCTTGAGGTCCTAAAAAGCTTTGCTGATGGAGAATGTTTTTTGAGAAGTAAATAATAGTGGGAAATAGTTTGGGATTACTGATGTAACCTGCCATGGTCCACAACTAGTGGCCTTGAGAGAAGGGGGGTGCGGGGGACAGCCTAACCTGTCCTAGCACATTCAATTGAAAATATTTACCTTGAAGACAAAAAGGACTTTCTTTTCCATCAATGCCATATTAGCACTGTGTTGCCCTGTGTCTTCTATAACGGCAGGGTGTGGTATTGAAAAGAATTCTCTTTGATTGATAGTAGTAAGCATTATTTTTAAAAATAAGACAAAAAAGAGGCAGCAGGTGTACTGAAACAGAGTGTTCTGGCTCCAGTGGGTGCTCTGCCGAAACTTTTACTCCGGCCTTTGACGAGAACATCTCAGTGTGTCCCCTTTTCACACCCAAGTGCGATCAAAATAGACAAACTGGTTGCCAGGCGAGCTTCTCTTCCACTGTTTTTCACCGCTGTTCCCTGGCTAGATGACACCTGATGCATTTTGCCATAGAAAGATGTCGCTACAGTTGGGGAAACGACAGCTCTACTCACGCCTAATCATCGAAGGACAGTGTGCTATAGAGGCCTGGGTCTGGACGGTTACCGAATGCAGCACTGGTCCTAAGAACAGGGGAGGGGAGCCGAGTCCTGGAGGAGGGGGTCACCAAGTTTCTCAGGTGTTATGTCGAAGTTGTTCGTTACACAAGTAGTTTTAGAAGCCTCCTAACCTGCAGTTCAGTCTTTTCCCCACTTCACACAGCTCTTAGTGGTCTCTCCCACTCCCTCCAGGATGCCAGGCGGTGGGCTTTCCCACGCAGTGGCAGCTGCCATGCTACGCACCGGTTTCCTTCAGTCACGCCTCGTGTTACTTCTCGTAGGCCTCTGCATTACAGATAAAGCTGCTGAACTCCATGTCTTTTCTAAAAGAAACAATGACCTGTCCCTCTTCATTCTTCTCCTAGTTCCCTCAACTCAGTTGCCACTCTTGCCACAAACCACCATCCTTAAAAGATAAGTGATGGTCGCCCTGGCCCGTGTGGCTCAGTTGGCTGAGTGTCATCCTGAGCATCAGAAGGTCGCCAGTTCCATTCCCGGTCAGGACACATGCCCAGGTTGTGGGCTCAGTCCCCAGTGGGGGGCATGCAGGAGGCGGCCAATCCATGTTTCATTCTCATATCGTTGTTTCTCCCTCTCCCTTCCTCTCTCTCTCAAAATCAATTGTAGAAGTTAAAAAAAAAAAAAAAGCTAGGTGGTGGTGACGATGATGAGGGTGGCTGTCATTATTGAGCATTTACTGTGTGCTGGGCACTGATTCAGCAGGCACTGTGTTTGGGCACCATGTAATACTGAGGTGGGGATCACTGTGAAGGTGGGAAGGTCAGGCACAGATTAAGAAAGCTGCTCAAGTTCCCATGACTAGTACGTGACAGGGCAAGGATTCAACCCCAGGCTCTGGAGCTTACACATTCAACCTTGACACTGTGCCTTCAAGACTGTGCTCACTCCCTTCGCAGCAGTTTGCACCTTCATCCTTCATTCATATACAGTGGAGCTAACGGAACAGGACGAAGGTGCTGGTGGGCCCGGTGGGCCCTCTTTGCTTCTCTGACGCTGGTCGTGCAGGTGCTCAGCGGGTGGTGGTGTGACTGGCAGCTGCATGGAGCTGGTGTGAGTGCGCGCGCGCGCGTGTGTGTGTGTGTGTGTGTGTCATGATTTAAGGTGTGAGTGCGCGCGCGCGAGTGTGTGTGTGTGTGTGTCATGATTTAAGATGGTAGCCACCACTGGCATTAAAAGGGACCTGCTATTCTGAGCTCCTGCCGTGACAGTAAGCTGTGCCTGTCGCCACTGTTAGCAGTCGGAGGGTGTTTCCATCTGATGTGCAGTGTGCTGCCATCACTTGTGAAACGGATTTCAGAACCTTGCTGTACTGAAATACCAAAGTGTGTGAATGGTGCACTTCTACTGCAAATTAGAAAGACTCACTCATTCCAGTGATAGCGTCACACTCACTCGCTCAAGCTATCCCAAGTGGCAGAGACACATTACCGAATGCTGGTGGCAGTATGGGCAGGAAGGTCATCGAATGGCACGCAGAATGCTTGTCTGCAGGCAAAGAAAGCTCCTTGGACGACAGGAGTAGAAGCAGAAACCGGAATGGTGGTGCAAAGCTAACTCTGATACCTTCGTATGGCTGTGGCATTCGTGCCTCACCTCCAGTGCATGGCTTACGTCAAAATAGGTGGCTTCAAGATAAATACCCACAATGTACATTTCCTTTGGTTGGGAAAAAAATGACATTTCTTAGGTGGTGTAGTCTGTGAATTGATGCTTAGATGTCGGACCTTCTTAAACTAAATCTGTCAGTCTCTTAGCTTGGTCCAGAGCATTTCTTCTGCCCATGTCTCACAACTGCTTACTACCCCCAAGGCTCTGCTGCCTTGTTCTGTCTTTTCCTTTCCTGTGAAGAGATAGCTGCCAGCTCCTGCATTCTCCCCTTTGGCATGGACCAGAGCAACAGCTGCGTGCCAGCCTTCAGCAGATATTGTTATCTGTGTTCTGGTTGATCTTCTATGTTTTAATTAAGAATGAAAATGTTTCTTTAATAAGCAAGTTTAAAGAGCATGTGTTTAGAGAGGGTGTCAGAAAAAACTCCTCGGGTAATATTTGTCTGGTCATTCCTCTGCCTGGCTACACTGGTGTCTCAGAAAAACATCATAAAAGAAGAATTAAAGAAACAACAACATTCAACTGCAGTCCCAAATTACATCTATGATGCATTTATTTGAAAGCTTAGACCTTGCCATGTCTATTGTTTTTATGTCACTGGCTACGTCCTGGAAATTGTTGGTGGAGAACTTAGAAGAATTTTTCTTCCAGAAGGAGTCGGTCACCAATCCTTCAAGATCTTACAGCCTTAAAATGATTAATAAAACAACATCTACATTTCTGCTTCTGGCAAGTCTAAATAATTTGCTTGTGATTTTTAATAAAGACCAGACCCTTCCATGGTCTCTTGCCCCAAGCTCAATTCTCCCTATTAATTCTAGGGAGACTGCGAAGGGGGAGGCAGGCCAGAGGCGGAGCAGGGTTCTGGGCTGTGGGATAATCCTCTTAGCCATCCTCACCCTCTGAAATGAGCTGTAGACCAAGAAGGTTTGGGTTTCACCAGTCCATGTTGCTGTGGCTATGGGTGTGTTGTGATTTTAGTCCTCTATGGCTTCATACAGAGGGGTGTGAATGTATTTTTAAGGTTTAAAGTTACAAGTTATTTCCAATCTTTCGCCATGGATTCAAACTTAATTTGGTTAGGGAATATTTCTTAAGTGATCTACTATTCAGTGAACAGTAACTGATCTTCAAAAAACCACCCAAGCTAATGGAAAGAAGCAATGGGTTCCTTTGCTTGGTAAGCTTTGATGACTTGACCTGAATTCTTGTTATTCTGACCCACTTCTGCACATGTGCGTCCAGCTGATTTTTGTGATGGCGCTGTAAGCAGTCATAGAAATTGTGCAAGTGGGATTAGCAATCAATGGCTGACTTTTGAGGCAGGAGACTGTGGCCCCTGAAGGAGTATTCTGAGGCAAACTGAATGTTTTGATTGGTTTTTGTCAGTGAACTGTGATGCTGTATGCTAAGCCTACAGTGGGCCAGACTCATATAAAGCCGTAGAACCAACTGATTTAAATAAATATCCTATTTGTTATAAGACCCATTTCTGTGTCAGTAGACTTTCCTGTCTTTGGACATGTAATTGAATCACCAGCTTTGTTCATTTTTGTAACATTATATGTAAAAAAGTAAAAGCTGCTAAATTGAAATACTAAGATTGTATAATGGGTATAGCTTGAGGTATGCATGGACATATGTGAAGATAAGAGAGCTATAAAATAAGTGGTTATCTCTCGGGCTTAGATAAGAGAATTTGGGGGGGCGGTGGTGTTGTATAAAGTAAGGTTATTTCATAGAATGCAGTAAGAGTAATTCTGATGCTTTTGGCTAAGCAGAAACTAGATAAGATCTCTTAGATCTGGTTTGGTTTTAAAGATGTTCTTTTCTGTTGTTGTGAAAAACAGACTTTGAATGATGAAAGCAGAGAGCTGCCACCATTGCTCTCAACTGTGAGCAAAGGAAGACTTAACCTAAATATGGCAAAATTTTTCTTGTTAAGGGGGGAAAAGGAATTGGTCTCTAGAGTGAGGTTGATCACTAAAAAAGATTAGATGCAGTTGTGTGACTCAAAGGACATTTTTTTTAAAATCTAGAATCATCTAGAATTATATAAGGGACATACACCTATTGTTGGAAAAGAACTTACTAGGAATTTCCCTTCGGCATAGTCTAACCACTTAGTAAAATAAAGTGGATTTTTTTTCCTGCTGATATGAAATGACAGTTAACCCACACTGAGGGGTTCCAGAGAAAGATTTTCTGATATCAGGGTCCTAGAAGATCTTCCAGAATTATATATTTAAAAAATGCTGTTAATTCTAGAATCTTAGAGGGACTTTATTCCAATTGGGAATAATTGGCTAAATGGCCAGTTATTGGTCCACAATTTCACATAACCCTACAAATTCTCAGCAACAAAAACATTCCATTGTTTAAAAAGGCAATCGAGAGTTTAAATTAGAAAAACAAAAAAGAGCAAGCTATCTGTATTGCTAGTCTTCATGGCATCATCTCCTGTTGGATGAGAACTTAGTACTTGAAGACTGGAAGAGCAAAGTGAAATACTGGGAAGCTGCTTCTCTTACTATCCAATTAATGTATTCAAGGTTTAGTTGGTTACTAGTAGTTACCCCAAAAGATAAAGAGTCAGTTGCCTTAAATGTAAGTGTTTTGTGCATGACTGTGTAGTAGGAGAATTCTAGAGAGAACTGGTTCTAAAAATCAAAGCTCTCCACTGTTCCTCTCTATGCAAACTCTGCTTTCTCCCTGATTTGACAGAATGTCCCTGTCTAGGTACAGAAATGTTCATTTGGATTGGGCTTTTAGCAAAGACACTTATGCAGCAGGGAATGTGAGTCAGTTTCTCTGGAAAGCTTAATCTCGCAGGGATAGAAGTGTATCACAAAGGATTAATATCCCGTTCTCCTTGTCAGAGCTACCTGTGTCTTCACAGAAAGCCACGCGAGGAGATGCGCCTGTCGTCCGTATTCTTCAGAGAGTTCCTGCGTGCACAGCTCCGCTTTCTCTGAATCTATGTGGGGCATTCTGGCCCCGGGTTTGAACCCTCATGCACTTACATCTTACTTGTGTAAAGACGGAAGGAAACAGTCAAAGTTCCAAAACTCCAGTTTTGTTTTAGATCTGGTTTGCAAATGCTTGACCTCTCGATTGTTTGAGGCATGCTTATGGTCTGTGTTGGGCAGGTATATGCAACACTTTTCATTTAAAAAATGATTTTTGAAAGCTGTTGTGATTTCAGCAGAAACCACAATCAGGTTAAAGCCTTTAAGAAGTGGCTTTAAATGGTAGGTAAGGGGTAGGACTTGGGAGGGGCAACGTGAGGCACGGGACTTGTTTCTTTAATAGCTATAGTTTGACAGGGTCCTTTGAGTCAGATATCAACATAACACCAAGGCTCGAGATGTCAGAGGACTCCGCGTGTGTTTATAGTGTTTACAAGTCCGGGAATCGGCATTTTCATGATGCCCCCACGAGACCATACAAGCCCTTGTGAAAGCTTAGTTCAGTGACTTTGCTGGTGACAGCTGTTGTAGAGGAGACTTCTCCATCAATGTGCTCTTTTTCTCTCAAGTAGAAACCACGATACTAACATCTGGACGCATTCGTTTTTCAGGAAGGCATTTTGGGAATCAACAATTTTAAAACAACTTTAGTAAGTCTAGCTAGCAGATGAAAATTACAGTTCTATATGTTCTTTATTCTCTTCGTGGCAGAGCCTATTGTGGGTAGTGAGGGCACAGCGTCCTGGCCCTTGCCAAGAATGATATGCCAAGCTTCCTAAAGCTTCCCATTTATATAAGTCTTTTCATCTTCAAAGAGCTTTGCGAGCATTCATTTACCACCACCTGCCTGGGAGGTAAGAATTATTCCCATTTTATAGATGCAGGAAGTGGAGGTGTAAGTGACTTGCTTGAGGCCACCCAGAGAGTTGAGGGTCTGGCGGAGCCTTGGAAAGATTGCTGATTCCACTTCTCCACTCTTTCTCTCTTGAGATCCCCAGAGAGATAATAACATAAATCTAAAGGCAGCAAATAATCTTTAAGAGGAAAGATACACCAAGTCTTTCTGCTTCGTGGCTGGCTGCCTTTACAATGAGATCCTGGGAAATCTAGACATAAGCCATTTAATCCTCCTGAGGTTCATTTTCCACACCTGTAGAATGGGCATAATGACACCCATCTGCCTACTTCAGAGTTGCTGTGAGCACCGAAACCAAAACAAGCTAACGAGGACAAAAACTTAAGAACCCTGCAAATATCAGGCGTTATCATTGCTGCCGGAAATGACCAGGAGACTGTTCCAAAGGGGCAAGGCTGTTCTAAGTAGGGGGCTAATCGCTTAGGTGATGTTCAGTGAGGATCAAGTACTGTCATGAAAGAATCCAAAACTGGTGGAAGCCTCGACTAAGGAAACATACGAATATTATATTTAGCATATATTTAGTAGACGAAGTGGCAGAACAACTTGATTCATCGTTTGCATACTATGCAGTTGGAACTCAGCCCTCCCTTCTCCGGAGGATCATTGAGTAAGCCTGGGTCATGGAACGTATTAATGCTGTACTCCAAGCCACAGGTCCAGGATGACAGAATGTGCCATACTGCTCAAAGCCACAATCTGTTCCCCTCCCACAGTGGACATGTAACAAGAGCTCTCTGCAAACCCATATATGGAGGCTGGGGCCTTTGGCGGCAGCAGGGAGAGTGCCCACAGCCACCACACACAGCACCTTTGCTTGCTGCAGACAAGGGCGCCACCTCTGGAAGCGTGGTTTGGAAAAATGGCTCCCATCTGGGCAGACGAATTAGGAAAAGGCTCCCTTAGTCCAGGCTGTCACAGCGGCTCTGCAGCAGGGCTCACAGCCAGGTGGATTTCAGCCCCTGCCTTTGCCCCCTTGCCTGGGCTCTACTGGGCAGGGCACAGTGTCCTTGGAACTAGGAGGTGGCTAAACCCAGAGGGGCCACAAAACTCTAGAAGCCAGGAGCTCCCAAAGTCCCTCCAGGGAACCAGTTGAGGACTCCGCCGCTCTCCGCCACCCGGCCTTGACATGCACGCCAGCTTGCCATCCGGCCGCTGCAGAAGCCTTTAATACCCCAGCAGTTTTAAACTGGGGATAAAATAAAGTGACTAATCCATGAAGGATTCAAGCCATTTTACTGAAAATAAAATCAAATGCCTTAGGGTTTTTTCTTTTTAATCTTTATTGGTTTTTCTGTTTACAAAGTAATACATGCTGGTTGTAAAAAATTCAAACATTAGAAATACGTAAAGAGAGCAAGTGAAAAGTCCTCTATATTCTCAGCCCTCCAGGAAAAAAAAACAAAAAAAACTGTCAACAAATGATGTAGAAGATACTTTGTAAAGCAATTGTTCTTGACTGTTTTTGCAAGACACACGAAATTACTTGACATTCTTACATGTGATATATTCTCATGGGTTTAGCCATTTCCTGGCGAGCCCTCCCTGTTCAGTCTAATTCAAGAAAATACGTGATTGTGTAAGTGAGCTAGATGAAAGATATTATTGGGGTAAGCTTGGGTCCACGTGAGTTTATTTTTTACATGAACCCATAGAACTTTAATTATGTTTACTAGTGATCATAACGTATTCTGTGTGGCACACCAACAGCTGATCACAGCATCGCAAGCGGCTCGCTGCCTGTGCCAGCAAGGATTGCAGCGGCTGGTATGAACTGCCTGTCATAGCATTTGGAGGATAAGCAGCTTTTCTCTATCCCCACTTGGAAAGAGCTTACAGACTGCAGAAAATAATTTCATGTCGCTATAAGGCAGGATTTCTTATCAACAATAACAATAATAATAATGACTATTTGTTGAGTGCCAGTGATTTTAAAAACTGTGTGATGTGTGTGTGTGTGTGTGTATAAAATGATCATATATGTGCTGTGCCATTTATACATCGTATCATTGAGTCTTCACATATGAAACTGAGGTTCAGAGAGGTTAAGTAACTTTCCCAGCCTTGAGAATTGTTAAACCTTGGTATCGGTCACCTTAAGGTCAAAAACTACTTGGAATCATATAAAACAGAGAAAAATGGCCTAGGAGGTTGTTGATTACTTCCAGTTATAAGCTAGTCAGGTAACTCCCAGAAAGGCATCTTGATATCAGCTCTGAGTAGTATGTAAGTTTAACCAAATCACTTTATAAGATGTCTTTTGATCCTCTGGTGGTAGTTGCCTGCCAAGGGCAGTGATCGCCTGGTGTTTGTGATTGGAGTGATGGGATCTTGGCAGGGCAGAACGGTTAGAAAGCGGAGGGGAACCCTAAATTTTTAGTTAGACAAAAAGACAAAATGTGTCCACATTTCAGTCAGACCTCTTCCTAGCTCTCTAACTTTGGCCTAGTTATTGAGCCTCTCTGAATTTTTCTCATCTAAAAAATGCATCTGATGATACCACCTACCTCATCCTATGGTTGTTGAAGTAAATTCAGTAATGCCTTACGTGATCATCACAAACACATGTTAAGGTATTATCATTATAAATCCTTTAAATTATTATCAAGAGCTCACTATTGTCCCGAGAGTGAGGTGATGGGTACAACTCACACTGTTGTATTTTTTTTTTATTCTTTGGGAGCAGGGACATCTTTCTCAAGACCAAGCTATCTCCCAAAATAGGTCCAAGAAATAAACGAGGTGTTAAGAATGCCAGGGCCCATGTTCTCATTCCGCTTATAATTAAAAGTAAAATGCAGACTTTGTGTGGAAGTCCATCCAAGGCTCCGTGACAGCCCAGCCCCAGGACCGCTTGGCTAATTAGCGCACTTGCGTGGTCGGGTTCCCGCCGCCGCTGCCACGTGTTGCCAGCTGCCTGAGAGCAGAACGTGGCCTCTGCAGGTGTGGAGCTCCTGCTTGAATTACTTAGGGTGCATGAGAGAGCAAATTGTTTAGGTGATAGAGCTGGAAATGTGAGCAAATTAGAATTTTTCATAGCAAGATTGTTCATTGTTCAGCCAATTCATGATTATCTGTGTGCGTCCTGCTTCAGATGTTCCCCTACACAATAAACCTCTTCGCTGTGATGAATATGTATGCGGGCTAATTTAATCAATATACTTGTGACAGGAGTGGTGCCTGACAGAACTCATCCTTTGAAATACTGGCTGAGTTAATGCGTGCAGTCTATCTATGGGCCAAGACTCATAATTTGTGTTAAAAGATTCTTTTGAAAAAACACAACGCTGTCTGTCGGAAAACGGAAAGGCCTGAGGGATGGAAAGCAAAGGGCAGGGGATTTTTGTCTTTTTTCCCTCTTCTTGGACTGAAAACTCGACTACATTTTTTATGCTCACTGCTACAGTTGAATTCGGTACGTTGACTGGAAGGTGGAGGGCGGGTGGCTTTTGTGCATTCTTGGATTAAATGGAAGGCTGAGTGCCCCGCTCCAATCTGCAAATGTTTGCTTTCTGGAAATATCAACATGTGTGATCAGATGACATTTAGAGAGTTTGCTTTTTGGAGCAGGTGTATTTTAGTCATTTCTTAAAGAGCACTCGTAACTGAAATTGTCTCCCGAGATAAGATTGCCCCCCAGGAGGCAGGCTAGCAGAATAGTTTGATCTGACCAGTCAGAATACCCGAACCTTGCTTTGGAGAACCCTTCCATTACCGTAATTACCATGAGCTTCCTAGTGAAGCTTGTTCTAACTACTTCTGATTCTTTGGCCAACATTGCCCACTGAAACTCAGCACAGACACAGTGGGTGACAGATGGCCTTCTGCTTGAAAATACAGGTCATCTACAGTGAGTGTAGAGACTCACTGGCCTCCATAAATCTTGTAAAATACATCTTAGCTTGAGTGTCCTCCAGATCTGAAAGACCCTGGGGGCTGAAACGGCCAAACACCAAGAGTTTGGGAGCCTGACTCGCCCAACAGTCAGTAGAGGCACCAAACCCTGGGTTGGTGCTACAAGGACGCACCCTCCCCGCAGCTAGGCCATGAGCCACTTCCACAGTGAGAGTGCTGGGCCAGGACGGCACTCCCATCACCAGCGGACCCCTTCAAGCCAGACCTCCGTATCACTTGCAGGATTACAGCAGCCATGAGAAGGCATTTGGGTCACTGGCTTAAATATCATCATTTCACTTCTGATGGGTACTGCACTGAGAGTCCAGGCCCACTGCACAGCAATGTATCATTTTCCATTTGATCCAGATAGTTTCACTCGGCGTTCCCAGTATGGTCCACCCAGGGCCTTCATAGCTTATAAAGAACGAAATAGATGTGCTTGATCTCCCCATCGTTAAGGCGGAATGAAGATAAGTCTGGAAAGCCCCAAGTTTAGCAGTAGTGTTGACTTTACTTGCCTCAGGTAGTTTTGATACTGACTTAAACTTCAGGGCCCAACCAGGTGGGTCAGTGTCTAATTTCTGTGACGAGACAGACACAGAAGCTGCTCAGTGTCAGTCTGCTTTATTCCACATACAAATTTTGTTGAATAGATGGTCCACGTACTTGTGTTGCCTAATTATTCTATTCCTTAGGGGTTGGGTGGGGGAGGCAGGTTCTCATTATAGACTAGTTCATTCATATGGAAAAACCCAGGCAATAATCTCAGCTGATATCACCTTTCGGCTACCACTTGGCTTTTGTGAGTTCCTGAAAAATGTTGGGCATTAACTATCTCTCTGTCTCTCGAGTTGCAGACAATCTGTAGCACAAAACTTTGCCTTGACTATGTTAAGAATATTGAAGGGACCATAAGTGTGAAACATTATTAGATTTCATAGAGAATTTTTCTTGAAGAAATCAAGCAAGGCACTAAGGATAAGGAGGCTGACTTGGAGATGATCATTTTTGTTAAATGCGACCTTATAACATATAAAGTTGCATACCTCAGAAATAGGCATATTTGACAGTGTACAAAGACACCATTATTATATATATTGGGGTATTAGAAAGCTTCAGGATTATGGAAAGTATATTGGAAGTGATATTTCAAACCATCTCTAACTCTGAACAATAAAACTCAGTATGTCAACCCTAAAAGTGACCCATAGGCTCCCAGCCGGAGTGGCCCAGTGGATTGAGGGTCAGCCCATGGACCGAGAGGTCCAGGTTCAATTCCTGGTCAGGGCACATGCCTGGCTTTCGGGCTTGATCCCCAGTAGGGGGCGTGCAGGAGGCAGCCAATTGATGTTTCTCACATTGATGTTTCTATTTCTCTCTCCCTTCCTCTCTCTCTCTAAAAAAAAAAAAAAAAAATCAATAAAAACATATTTAAAAAATTAATAAAAGTGACCCACAGGAAAAGGGCTCTCCAAATAACTTGCACTCCCAGATCAGTACTGTACGAGTCCCCTTGAAAGGAAGTCATCAGGTACACATGCTATATAATGAGGTTAAGTCCAAGAATTTCATGTGTGCTCTAATTATTAAATGCAACATCACATCAAATTCAAAGTAAGTGTTGTGGAAATTATTCCAGGGTATGGGATTACATTGGAAGGAAGAGTGGACTGTGTGTAGATGTGTGTTACTTACATCGTGTAACTTATATCCTTAGACAAGTCATTGCTTTGAGTAAGGTATAGGGCCATGCAGGAGCGATATGAAAATGAAATGCACTTGGGCACTGGCAATTGTGTTTGTGTGAGTGACTTAGATGATCTGATATTATGTCCAGTAGTGAAAACCATGGACAGTAAACTTAGCATAATGGAACATTCCAGGTAAACCGGTGAACATTGCCGTCTGTATCTACACCTCAGTGCTGGTCATCTTTTTTTCATATACAAATTATATTTCATAGTTGATCCAAGTACTTTGTTTTGCCTAATTATTTTATCCTTAGGTTGTTTTTTAATCCTTAATTATGCTATTTCCAACTCTGCTCAAGATTTAATGTGTTTACTTAGAAATGTGCTTTGTCATATTTGAGAACTTTGGTGTAATATATATTAATTATTGGGTTAGGTTTACCGCATGAGGCATGTTTAAGTAATCAATGGGATAGAACCTCAAGCACGCTGAACCAGGAAATCAATTTCCAACGTAAAGAACTTCGAAGCCACTTATTCTGTTTGTCAGGATTCATCATTATTAAAATCAGATAGGATAATATCTTTATGGTTGAAAGGTTTTGATGGTACACAAATGGACTCATTTTTAACATATGGCAACTGTGTTAATTAAAAAAGGATGAGTAAGGAATTCTTAACTTACCATCATATGTAACATTAATATTTTGAATGGAATTATTTTCCTAAGTAGTCTTGACTTTTTGGAGTATGTTTTTCTCAACCAGTCGGGCTACATGCTCAGCCAGGACAGATTTATGACCTTTTAAAAATAATGATGGAAAATGAGATCGGAGGAAACATTTTAGTATCTGCTTTGCTCTGAGGCCTAAACTGCGAACTCTCCAGTTCTGGGAGGCTTTGAAATGCTGATTCCAGCCTTCTTGTGGGTCCTTAAACACCTTCTCAAATGACCCATTTTAATAACCCGAAAGCTATTATATAACGAGCAGCCATAATTTAGTCCAGGGCTCTAGGGGGACCCTCACAGTTCAGCAATGAATAGTTAATGCAGTATAATGTTTAGCAGGTTATTAGTTTTCACTATACAAATGCCGATCAGGGAACGCTTTTATAAGGTGTTTAAAAGAAAATGTAATTAACTGGTTGCGTGCTTCTGTTGCAGCTCAAATTGAAATTATTCCATGCAAGATCTGTGGAGACAAATCATCAGGAATCCATTATGGTGTCATTACATGTGAAGGCTGCAAGGTAAGCCTTTTTAATTGTTGTTGTTTCTATTAATGTTAGACTTTATCTTTGAAATGCTTGGTTTTTACTTCTCCTGTGTCTAAAAATTCAACTCTTGGGAATTTCGAGTGATGAGAAATGACAGGATAGAATATTTCGGTGTTAAATTACACGTAAAAAATGTTATATATTTTTTATGCCTTCCATTAAATTAACAGGAGGCTAGATAAAGGTATTTGAGCATTGTTTGTTTGTCACTTTCAATCCCAGAATTGATTGATCTGATGAACAATCTCTTGGGTTATCTTTTTTAAAAAGAGATGACTCTAGACTTCTATAATGTCCCTGTTATACGCTTTTATAAAAGGGCATTTGCAGTAAGTTTAATCGGAATATGATTGAAAGTCTTATTGTTGGCACACAGATGTTGACACAGCTGGCCAAATTATGGCAAGACTGTTGGAAAGAACTGAGCTCTGGTCCTGGTGCCACCGCATGTCCATACTGTTTTGGGCTTGTCTTAATCGTTTAGTGACTCGGTTTCTTCATCTATAAAGTGGGCACAACAACTGTTCTTCCTATCCTGTAGAACTGTTCTTAGAATGAACAACTGTAAATAAAAGTCCTTATAAACTGAAAAGCGCAGTTTAAATCTAAACATTATCCTTCCTTTTGCTGCTGTTAACATTTTCATTTGGACCGATGCTGCTTTCAGGGCAGTATGTACAGAGCATGCACGGTATGGCAATGGGGAATAGAGATGTTTGTCCTAATCATTCAAGACCCCCAAACCCAGATTGCCTCTGTTATTCAAATTTCAGTTTATTGAGACTTAAATCCTCCTGCTTATATTGGAAGGGCCTTGAGACAGCTTACAGGATAAAACAGTGCAGAGTCAACAGGAGAGCAGCTATTTAAACATGCTGCAGGCCTCTGAGACCATCGATTGCCACTGAACCAAGCCTGAGTTCGCCTGAAGGCATTTTGAAGCTGAGGCAAAAAATAAAATCCACGAATTTGGTTAGCTCTCCTTTAGTGCAATTAGAAAATACAATGTCATAAAATACAAAATCACCTCCAAACACAAATAAGTACTGAAAGGTTGCAGGGAAAGTTGCCTCATAATTTCCTGAAGTCTTTGTTTTACTGTTAATCATCGTAACATCTGCCACTTTGTACGAGTACAGATGTTTCATATGGAGCCCATCTTGGTAAAGTTTGAGATTTCTGTATGCCTGCAAACATACTTAATTTTTTTTTTTTTAATCACCAGCCTTTTAGGAATAGGGGACTTGCTACTCAAAGGGGAATTTGAAGTATTCATCTCTGGGGTACCCCTCAAGGCCTCAGTGTTCTGGATTACCAAGAAAAAAAAACAGTTATGCCCTTTTACTTCCTCAATCTGCCCTCCCTGACAATGAATTAATTGATTAAAATAAAACAAAATGGAATCAACTGCCCAGCCTATGCCTGTGCCATCTCAGAGAGGGATCTGCCAGTGACAACTGTCACCTGATGGCCTTTCTGAGTTAATGTGGCTGGGCAGGTGTAACACTTCACCCCCATCCACTCTGCTCACACCTTCCCAAAGCCGTGTCCCTGGTAAAGATGGCATGGCCTTTTTGGATGAAGGATGTGTAGACAGCAGTCCTTCCCCACCAGGAATTCCAAGCAATGGTGATTTTTGTGCACTGCCTATTACCTAGGTGTTTTCTTAAGTGGACAAGGTCCTAGGCATTAACCACTCTGAGTACCTTCATTCTGCCCAGGAACCTGATCCCTCCCTTTGAGTCATTCAGTAATGCCACATGTGGTTTTATGTGGCAAATTGAAGTGAGTAGCTAGGAATGGAGTCTGTGGGTGGGGGCTACTTCCTATGAATCACCCCAACAATTCAGAAGATTAATTAACAACATGCTATTTGATAAAAACTGAATTGACTGACCAGCCGGTGTGGCTCAGTGGATTGAGCATCGTCCCATGGACTGGGAGGTCCTGGTTCGATTCTCTGTCAGGGCACATGCCCCAGTTGTGGGCTCAATCCCCAGCAGGGGGTGTGCAGGAGGCAGCTGATCGGTGTTTCTGCCTCACATCATCGATGTTTCTATCTCTCTCTCTCCCTCTCTTCTCTTCTCTAAAAAGTTTATATATATATATATATATATATATATATATATATATATATATATTGAATTGACTGTCTGAGTACCACTGTGTTTACGTAGGCATGAACAGCATGTGTTTTCTGTTTACCCCTAATGTTTATG
Organism: Tadarida brasiliensis; assembly: GCA_030848825.1. Taxonomy (NCBI): domain Eukaryota; kingdom Metazoa; phylum Chordata; class Mammalia; order Chiroptera; family Molossidae; genus Tadarida; species Tadarida brasiliensis. Next base: position 192,766,531 of record CM061257.1, on the reverse strand, counting down.
AAAGAAATACAAGCAATAGAAAAACAAAGAGCAGCTATTATTTCACAGTTGTCACTTTTCTAGATTCCCTTTCAGATCTTGTCCATATACGGACTCAATGCCAAAGTGGTTTTCGGTTATCTGTGTTCCTCTGTTCAAAGTCACAGAAACAAACAATTAAAATTTAATTTTATTAACAGATTGGGCCTATGCCCAGCCTGGGTCCTATACAATAATATGTTTATATTGGATGCACATAGTATTTATTCTGCATAATAGTTTCTCTCAGCTATAACTAAGGTTTTCATTTCTCACTGTGGTGAAGTCAAGAGCTTTCTGCTTTTGCCAACTCATGTTAATGATTTATCATACTCTAACCAGGTGAAGTTGGTTACATTATGACAAATTGTAAATAATTTATCTCTGTGTTAGTATCATTACACATAAGGACAATTTATAATTAGATATATAAATAGATGTCCAATGAGAGGAAAGAAAGTGACTCAGTCATTTTCTGAGCTAATCATTCTGTGAATGTATTTTAAATTGCATTTAAAATTGACAACCTGAAACCACAAAAAAACTAGAGAACCAAGTTAATTGCTGAAATGATTATCTATTTTATCACATATTGGCTCAGGTAATCATTGCCCATGAACAGCAAAAATGGTAGACGTTTTGGTAGCTCTTTCTCTGGTTCCTGGGTATTCGCAGCTCGCCTGCTCCTGGTCCCTTAGCCTACCAGCAGAGAGAAAGGATCGGGTCATGCCTGTGCTCTGACTCTGGAACCAGACTGCCTGGGTTTGAATCCCAGCTCTGCTGTTTACCAGCTTGAGCAACTACCCAACCTCTCTGTGCCTCTGTTCCCCCATCTGTAAAAGGAGGATAGTAATTGTAGGTAACGTCATAGGGTTATCACGTGCATTTCAGTAAAGCACTTAGAAAAGTGCCGGGACATAACAAGCACTCAGTAAGTGTTGGCTGTTGTATTATCACTCCCGGCCAAACTCCTTACGCCTGAGTAATGCTGTTCTACATAGTCAGATACTATTTCAGGTTATCTATGGGTCCAGTCCTGATTTTCATGACCATTTGTGATTTGTTATATAGACTCTGCCAATAAAAACAGCAAAAATATGAGCATCCACTTTGGGACCAGGCACTTAATAAGCATTGTCAGGGATCCAGAGATATAGAAGGCCTAATCCTTCCATCAAGCAGTTTACAGTCTAGTTGTAGAGATGAGGCCAGCATAGGAAAAGCTAAATAGCAATGCAAAAACTAAATACTAGAGTAAGGCCACACAAGAAGCACATATCCACTAGGCAGCAAGAACCTACCAATGGCGACATCTTAGTTGTATTTTAGGGACAATATATAACCCAGTTTTACTGGAGCAAGGACTCACTTTCTGTGGATAGTGGAAGATAAGGATAGACAAGTGCATCATTCCCAAAACTTTAAGGGCTCCATTATGCTAAGGTTTTTATTTTAAAACCATTATGCTAAGGTTTTTATTTTAGCCCTGGCCGGTTTGGCTCAGCGGTTAGAGCATCGGCCCACGGACCAGAGAGTCCCGGGTTTGGTTCCCGCTAAGGGCACGTACTTCGGTTGCAGTTTGTCTCCAGCCCCGGTTGGGGTCGTGTGGGTGGCAACCACTTGATCTGTCTCTCTCACATCGATGTTTCTCTCTCTTCCCCCCTCTCTCTCTCCCGCTCTATCTGAAGATAAATGCAAAAATGTCCTCGGGTGAGGATAAAAAATATAAATAAATAAAATAAAATATAAATAAAAGTATTTTAGCCCTGCTTCGTGTGGCTCAGTGGTTAGAGTGTTGGCCCATGCACCAGAAGGTCACAGGTTTGATTCCTGGTCGAGGGCATGTACCTGGGTTGCAGGTTTCATCCCTGGCCCCAGTCACAGTGCATGCAGGAGGCAACCAATGTGTCTCTCTCACATGGATATTTCTCTCTCTCCCCCCCTCCCCCTTTCCCCTCCCTCCCTTACACTCCCTCTAAAAATCAATGGAAAAATATCCTTTGGTGAGGATTAACAACAACAATAAAAAAAGTATTTTATTTTTTGTTTTTTTTTAAATAATGAGGTAACAGGATAATAGCCCCACTGAAGCCCTGAATGTTGCATTTCAGAAGAACGTAGAAACCAGGCCTGCAAGCTTAGTTCTGTCAGTGAAGACATCTTTGAGCTCTTGGAACAGAATTCAGTCCCAGCCTGGGTGAACACTAGGAGGGGTGTACGGTGAGCTGGGGTAGACCTGCCAGGAGCTGGGGCTAGGCCCTGGAAAAGGCCAGAAATAAAGTGAGAGAGAGGCTGTCAATGTTAGGGCTAAGATTCAGTCTTCAAAGTGAATTAAAATGCTGAAGTGTTTATAGAAAAATGACCATTAGTTGAGGTTTTCTTTTGAAAATGGTCCTATTTATCATTCAACTTCAGTTCCTAGATTCATCATTAGATACAGTGGCTGCTCAGATGATGATGATAAAAAATGTATCTCAAGATATAAAACACACACACACACACACACACACACAGTTGTTGTTGTTTTTTTATCTGTATCCTTGTAGACTTTTTGGCTCTACAATTTCAACTGTAATGTTTTAAATACTAATGTACAATTGGGTATTGAAATTAGTGAATTGATTTCTGATCACATTTAAGATCCTTTGCTCTTGATAGATCTTAGAGTAACATTTGCTTATCCATATTTACTCATCATGATAGATTTAAGGTGTCTCATGCTAAGCTTCCTCTTCCACCCAGTAAAGGGAGAATTTATAATAGTTTCTTTGCATTTGCAAATATATTACTTGAAATTAACAATAGAAAGCCTTTTCAAAGATATATAGAGTGTATAATTATTACTTTTTTTATTCGTGAAAGAGGTAAAGCAACTTCTGCAACTTTTTATGTTTTAGGTTAAAAACCAGTGTCCACAAATGTTCCTTTAGACCCCGGTTGTTTTTTAGAGGATTCTAATATTTTTATTTCAGTTGTGAAATGTTACTAGTCTTGGACCAATTTTGTCCACTTTCCAGAATCAATGCATTCATGTTCAACAATTTTATTTGAATGTCTTATGACACCTGGCTGCACTATCAGAGCTAGCCATTTAAAATGAAAAGTGGTCAAAGCTGTTGTTATATACTGTGACATCAGAGTTCTAGTCCTGCTATATACAAGTGATAAGAAAAAAATGTCTGTTTAGCTAGATCTTCCAGTCCTGTGATGAAATGCATGGGTGGTAGGATGTGTTAAAACCCCAATTTACATCAAGATGGTTTGGATTTCTTTTTTCTTTGTTTGGGTCTTAATCGTGGATCAGTAACTGCATCCTTTCTTCAACTTACAGAAAACCCTGGGCTGGAGGCCTTGTTGCAGATAGGGCTCTAACAGGGTGTCTGGCTTAGGGCAGGGCCCCTCATGCCTGCTTAGGAGTCACTGTTGTTGAATGTGTCCACTTGCATCGGATCTGAGTATAGCAAATCACGGTATGGCAAAGCAGACATCTACACTTACCAACTATGACACCGGAGGTCAGCTTTAATCAAAGATCGTTTGCGCATACAATTCTACAGGGAGGCTAGTCATTATTGAATGAGAAAATAGTTCAAGATATCCATGTTCCTGTGATTTATTAATGCCAGATGTATGAGTGTAGGGCTCCTACATGATTGGAGGAAATGGCCACACCCTCCCTGTCCCTAACCTGGGATTGAGGAAAATAACCACTCTTTCCCTGTCCCTGCCCTGTGATTGGAGGAAATGAACACTCCCTCCCCGGCCCTGCCCTGTGATTGGAAGAAATGACCACACCCTCCCTGGCCCTGCCTGTGATTGGAGGAAATGACCACAATAAAAGTGTTTTGCAAATGAAGTTAGTTGCCTGTTCTTTTTTAAAGAACAAATTTGCTTCTTCATTTACTTCCTTGGGGACTGTTATTCCTGCTCCTCCCATTTTAATGTTATCATTTCTTCTGCCTCGCTCCCTTATTTTAATCTATGCATGTCCCCTCTTTACCCCTCAATAAAATTAAGTTGACAATTATATTCCTTTTTCCTTTATCCAGATAGCTTTCAGCCCATGTTTATCCAAAGATATTTCGTCTTTCTCACTGCATACTTCTGAACATTCTCAACAGAAAGCTCCCAAGATAAATAAAATCTTAACATAGCACATGCTTTTCCATGTAGGATTCTCCGTTCTTCTCAGCCTCAGAAATCCCATGAGAGGGAGACGTACACCCACTTCAACAGTACCCCAAATTCCAAATTTTTACTTGTATTGGAAAATACAATAATTCGGGCAGGCATGCGAGCATTCACAATAAATCATAGAGTTATGAATAAATCTTGGTTGTCAAAAGCAAATGTGTAGTCGCTCCAAAGCGTCTGCCATTAGAATTCAGCAAGGCAGCTGTCAGCTGTTTTCTTGTAATTAAACAGCCAATGAGCAGCTAATTAAGACATATGTGTATACTGAAGTGGAAGTGGGTATGTTAATGAACTGTAGGAATCAATTCATTAAGTGAAAATTGTCAAAAGACCAAACATCAGATCAGCATTTTAGCCTGTGCCTCACAGAGAAGGAGCCCTAAGCAGGAGGGGAGCCCTTCAGGGGTTAGTAAGTAGATCTTTCGAATAAAAGTGTTTACTAGCTATATGTTACTATATATATGTATTCAATAACCTATAAAATGCCATCTCCCTCACCTGTGTCTGAAGCATTATATGGAAGTTTGACTACAGAACTGAAAAGTGTTTTTTTGTTTTGTTTTGTTTATCTGTTTTTGTTGGGTCTGCCCTTACACGTTTGTCTCAAGGCTTTTTTGGTGGTGCATTAAGAAGTGCATGGCCTTGCCCTGGCTGCTTTGGCTTAGTGGTTAGGGTGTTACCCGTGGACCAAAAGGGTCATGGGTTCGATTCCAGTCAAGGGCATGTACCTGGGTTACGGCTCAGCCCTGGTCAGGGTTGTGTGGGAGGCAGCCAGTCCGTGTGTATCTCTCACATCGATGTTTTTTTTCTCACTCTCTCTCTCCCTCCCACTCTACCTGAAGGTAAATGGAAAAATATCCTCAGGTGAGGATTTTTTTAAAAACGAAGTATACACCCAGGGTTCAGGAATTCAAATCCCAGCTCCTCCCCTTACCAGCCATGTGATTTTGGCTTAACCTCTCTGCACTTGAGTTGTCTTATTTGTAAAACAGATATAAAAAGACTTACTTTGCAGAGTTGTTGTGAGTTGCAAGTAAACAATGTTTGCAAAGCCTCCTACGTGGTGCCTGGTATAGACTGGGTACTCAGCATCTGAGTGTCACTACCGTTTCTATCACTGCCATCATTTTTTCCTCTGGACGGTTATTCAGCAAGTATTTGCCGACTTCTCTAAGTCCTGGGTTAGCTGTTGGAAACAAAAAAAACAAAGCAGTCAGTGAGGGTGGCAGATTAGTAATACAGAAAGTTAAGGGATATGAGGGGGATACATACAGGGCTCTGAGGATACACATGGGAGGGGCTCCTCAGCCAGCCTTGGGAGGGGCAAGTTCAGAAAAAGTGAATTCTGAAGAGAAGGAGAGAGCTTTCCAGGAAGTGTGTGTGTGTGTGTGTGTGTGTGTGTGTGTGTGTGTGTGTGTTGGGGTTGGGGTGGGAGGTGTCCTTTGAGGAACTGTGAACACAGTAGTTTAGGCTTGGCGAGAGGGTGACTTTGAGAAAAGGATTAAATGTGGGAGAGAGTTGTCTGGACAGGTGGCCATAGCCTGGCCATCGCTAGGGAGACATGGAGGACTAATAAGCAGGGAAGTGACTTGATCAAGTGTATATTTTTTAGAAAGAGATCTTAAGTGAATGTGTGGAAATGAATTGGAAGGAATGAGAATGGAAGCAGGGAGACCAGGTGGGAAGCTGAATAATAACCAGTTAAGGGGGAAATACATAAGGAAACTTGAGAAAATTGCAGTAACGATGGAAGCAAGTAGATAAATTTGAGAAATATGAAGGTAGCAAGAAATGGCCTAATTTGGTGACTGTGTGGATTTTTTAAAAAAAATTTTCTTCTTTATTGATTTTAGAGAGAGGGGAAGGGAGAGGGAGGGAGAGATAGAAACATCGATGAGAGAGAACATCGATTGGCCACCTCCTGCATGCCCCCCACTGGGGATCAGGCCCACAACCTGGGCATGTGTCCTGACCGGGAATCGAACCAGCGACCTCTTGGTGCATGGGTCGACGCTCAACCACTGAGCCACACCGGCCAGGCGACTGTGTGGATGTTAGTGTGGAGGAGGCAGGGAGGAGATGAAGCCCATCCTCCTGCCTTGAGTAACTGGGGTGAAGTTGGTGCCCATCACTGAACAAGCAAGAAAACCCTGGAGGAGACCAGGCTGGGAAAGGTCGTGGGTCAGAATAAATTCTGTCCTGGAATAAAGACAAAACCATTCACCTAAAGTTTCTGGAGAGTGTGGGGGTGGCGGGGGAGGAGGATGGAGCTACGGAAGGCCAACTCACAACTTTGGGTAAATTCCTATCCAAAGTTGGGGGGACTCATTCAAACAGCTTGATGAGAAACTGGGAATCCAGCAAGGACTGGGCTCAATCCAGTCACAAGCCGGTCAGCTTTTAACAGCCAGCTCTCTGGAAAACAAACGGTGTCTATGTGTCTGTCCATAACTTTACTGTCTATCTCACTGATATAAGTTCACATAATTTACAAAGAGTAAAATCTATAATACTCTTTATTTATGAACTTCACGCAGACGATTCTCAGTGAACAGTCTCACTGATTGTTGCTGATCTTACATCTGCACTGGCAGTTTCAGTTGGCGAGGGACTGGAGTGCCCACACGAATGGTGGTTGGTTTTTTTCATTTGCATTAATGACTAAGAGGACATTTGGGAACTTCATTCGTTCGTCAGTGATGATGTGAGCAGCTTCTTCGCTGAAATCAGATCATCGTGTTTAAGTACTAGAAGAATGTTTCCGTGATGTTGGTGTGCTATTTACAATGTGATGGCTGCAGACATGACATACTTTTACATTCAGCCCACATCGTTATCATGCTCTTCATCACTTTTCAAAACCAGGCAGAAGGCAGAGCAATAAATCAAGCCCTGATGTGTAGCATTTGCCAATTTCTGTGTTGTAAATACCACCACCGTGCGGTTAATTTCAAGCCTCCCAACATGTCATCTCACTGAATACAGAGCAGGGAAGAGATGCAGTAACACACCATTATGGAGTATCTCCACCATTCAGAGAGAATCGATGTAAATAACCTCCAGAACATGGACCATCGCAAAATAACAAAAGAATACGTTGGTTTTTAATGATGGTTATGTTTAACTATTGGCTCATGAAATTTGAACATTCTGCTCTTGCAACCTGGTATGAGCCTTTTCCCACGCACCCTTGCCTCTGTCCTGGTCCCGGAGAGCTCCAATCTACTGGGGTTGATGAACAGTTTCATAGTGTACTACCATTTTGTTAGGGGGGGTGGGGGAAAAGGCAATAGAATTCTCCAGAGAATGAAAGGCAGAAATCAGAAATAAAACTCAATGAGAGGCACTTCGAAAGGCTAGGTGAAATCAAGGAGGAAACACTCGGGAGTTCTCCTTGACGGAGTGGAAACAGACAGAAAGTTGGTGTGCAGGGAGGCTGTGTGTGAGCAAATTGGGACTGTATGATACCAGTTTTACAATCCAACACTTTCGGAGAGATACTGAAGTGAGAGGGCCCTGCACTCAGATTTGGGACACTGGTGTTCGAATCCCAGCACAGATTCTTACCTGCTGTGGGACAACCTTGAACAAGTCACTTACCATTCTGAGCTTCATTTTTGTTATCTGCAAAATCAGAAAACTAGTGTACATCTCTGTTCCTGCAAGAGGAAGACAACAGAGTCTTCAGGAAGCTTTGTTAAAATATTTGCCATTCAAAATTTACATTTCTGGGTCATAAGACAGTTCTGTTGTTGCCCAGCCAGTGTGGCTCAGTGGTTGAGCATCCACCCATGCACCAAAATGTCACTGGTTCGATTCCCAGTCAGGGCACATGCCCAGATTGTGGGCCTGATCCCCAGTGGGAGGCATGCAGGAGGCGGCCAATTGATGTTCTCTCCCACCGATGTTTCTCTCTCTCCCCCTCTCCCTAAAATCAATAAAGGGAAAAAAATTTTTTTTAAAAGACAGTTCCTTTGTTAATTTTTTGAGGAAATTCCATACTGCTTTCCATAGTGGCTGTATCAATCTGCGTTCCCACCGACAGTGCACAAAGGTTCCCTTTTCTCCACGTTCTCGCCAACACTTGTTGATTTATTGATGATAGCCATTCTGACAGGTGTGAGATGGTATCTCACAGTGGTTTTAATTTGCATTTCTCTGACTGTTAGTGATGTTGAGCATCTTTTCATGTGTCTATTGGCCATTTGTATGTCCTCTTTGGAGAAGTGGTCCTTTGCCCATTTTTTAATCGGATTTTTTTTTTTTTTTGGTGTTCAGTTTTATAAGTTCTTTATAAATTTTGGATATTAACCCCTTATCAGAGGTCTCATTAGCGAATATATTATCCCATTTGGTGGGCTGTCTTTTCATTTTGTTGATGGTTACCTTTGCTGTGCAAAAACTTTTTACTTTGATGTCGTCCCATTTATTTTTTTATTGCTTGATTTGAGGGAGAGAGGAAGAGAGCGAGAGACAGAGATTGATTGATTTGTTGTTCCACTTATTTATGCATTCTTTGGTTGATTCTTGCATATGTTCTGACCAGGGGGTTGAACCCTCAGCCTGGGCGTATTAGGACAATGCTCTAACCAACTGAGCTACCCAGCCAGGTCATTTGTTTATTTTTTCATATGATTTCACTTATATGTGGAATCTAATGAACCAAATAAACTAACAAACAAAATAAAAACAGACTCATAGATACAGAGAACAGAGTGACAGCTGTCAGAGGGGAGGGGGGAAGAGGGCTGGGTGAAAAGGTGAAAGGATTAAGCAAAAAAAAAAAAAAACTCTGTCCGGCTGGTGTGACTCAGTGGATTGAACATCCTCCCATGGACTGAGAGGTCCCAGTTCGATTCCCGGTCACGGCACATGCCGGGGTTGCAGGCTCGATCCCCAGTAGGGGGTGTGCAGGAGGCAGCTGATCGATGTTTCGCCGTCACATCGATGTTTCTATCTCTCTCTCCAAAAAATGAATTAAAACATTTTTTTTAAAAAAACCTCATAGACAGACAACATATGGTAACAGTATGGTGATTTCCGGAGGAAAGGGGGGTTGGGGGGAGGTAGGAGAGGGTAAAAGGAGGATAAATGGTGGTAGAAGGAGACTTGGCTTGTGGTGAACACACAATGCAGTGTACAGATGATGTATTATAGAATTGTACCCCTAAAACCTATATAATTTTGTTAACCAACGTCACCTCAATAAATTCAATAAAACTATTTTTTAATTGACATTTCTGTTCTTTTGACCTACAAAAGTGACAAATTCACATTGTTTAAGTAATATGTATGCCTGGACTACATCCCCAAAGGTTCTAGTTCAATAGACCAAAAGCGTATTTTTTTAGAAGCTCAGTGGGTGTCTTTTTGAGAACTACTAAACTGATCATCTCTCAACTCCCTTCCTCTCAAGGCCTGTTTGTTTTCTAATTTGCTGTTTGTAATAACTGCATGTTAGTTTGCTGCCACTAGGTGGGGCTGATGTGCCACAGTCACAACAAGGATTTACTCCCTTAAAATTCATCATGGTGGCTCTCTGCTCAAGCCCAACATGTTTATAATGGCACAGCTCCATGTATTTTAACATCTGTAAACAATGAACTTTTAAGAAGAAGCTAATGAAATAATTCATTAGCTCACCTTTTAGAAATAAATCTCCCAAATTATGTGTTTAATATCTTTCCCAACTAACAGCTTCACACTTTCTCTGCTCTTTCTACATACCTTGCCCATTCCACCCAAAACTCCAAGCGCTGGCTTGCACTGTCCCTGTTCTCTTCAACTCTCCAACCTCTGGAACTGATGTCTCAGCTCACTCATTTCTTTTTTTTTTTCAACCCTCACCCGAGGATATTTTTCTATTTATCTTTAGATAGAGTGTGAGGGAGGGAGAGGGAGAGAAACATCGACGTGAGAGAGACACATTGACTGGCTGCCTCCCACTAGACCCCATCAGGGCCGGGGACGAACCGCAACCGAGGTACGTGCCCTTGACTGGAATCGAACCCGCGACTCTCTGGTCCACAGGCCGACGCTCTAACCGCTGAGCCAAACGGGCCAGGGCAGCCCACTCATTTCTTAGTGAAACCCTCTCCAGGATTGCTCCCCAGTCAGTCAGGATCCTGCTTCTACATTTATGAGCATACATCTACATTTACGTAGGAAGGTACCTCCATACTCCACCTTTCGTCCTCTTCTTTCTCACTCTTCTAATCTTTCTCCCTTTCATGTGTTCATTACCTTTAAATGTTTTATTAGTTTAACTTCCTAAATCCGTAAACCTCTGAGAAACCCCAAGGAATGCAGAAAAGAAGAGCTGGTGCAGGGGAGGAAGACCAAGCGTTCATGCTGTCTGGCATGCAGAGTGCAGTGTTTCTCTCTGTCGCAGAGGTTTCTCTCCCTGCAGGGCTCTCACTTTGTAATCCCACTTGACCCCTCCTATCTAGTATTTGATAGCTCTCCTTGTGGCCATGACTGTTGACTTAGTCCAAAGGAAAGATCTCTTCTCTGGTCCTTAGCTCTGCTACTCTAGGTACTTGCTCAGCTGGCTCAATGAAGAGTAAATGGTGCCGTGAAGAACAAGGTGTCTGTTTGCTCCCTTGCTGACCCCAAATCATCATCATCATCCTCCTCCCCCTCCTCCTCCCCCTCCCTTCCTCCTTCTTCCTTCCCACCCTCCAACTCCTCCTCCTCCTCCCCTCCCCCTCCCCCTCCCTTCCTCCTTCTTCCTTCCCACCCTCCAACTCCTCCTCCTCCTCTTCTTCATGCCCCTCAGCATTCCCTTATAGCAGAGCAAACTGGTGGTTGTATATGGCTTCTGTGCTAACATTCTGGAACTTTATTAGTGGTGGTCGATGTTAACTTGAGTTTAATACGTGGAAACTGAAAAGTAGCATCCCTTTTGTTAATGACTCAATCCTTCTTCAAGAGCTGTATCTAGTTCTAGATTTCAGGTTTTTGAAGGAAGTGGAGAAATTGGAGATGATCCTGAGAAGAAATACTAAAGGTGGAAAATAACCTAGAAAGAAAGGTGGGAGATGTTATGATTTGGTGTACATACTAAATATTGGTTGATAGCTTGGCAGACCACAACTACGGCTTCCATTTAAAGAAAAAAAGGTCACTCGGACAGTCTCCATAGTCAGTGATCATAGAACAAAATGGAACAGGCTCACTGTCAAGCCAGCAAAATTCAGCCTCAACTAAAGGAAGAGCAAATAATTCCCAGCCCTAGACATTTGCAGGGATAGATTCAGACACAGAAGGTCTGAATGTGGTACAATCTCAAGAAAGAAAGAAATACCTTTTAGCTTTGAGAGAGATTGTGTGTCTCAGACGAAGCTGAATGCCTCGACAGCTGGCCTCCTGGTATCTCTTTCTAAGGATTATCTGCCTCTGTTACCATTTATATTTTCTTGAATTCTCACCATTAAGCCCCAAAGAAAGCTTTCCTTCTTCTCACTTCCTCTTCACAGAGAAAAAAAAAAAAAAAAACAACCCACAGCTTTAGATATTTTGAGAAAAGAGAAATTGCTTCACAGAAGAAGCCAGACTTGCTATAAGGAAGGTTTAAAATACAGTAGAGAGACGCGCTTTGCCCACGTTGAGGTCAGTGAGCAGCCTGGCAGCGAGCAGAGGAGAGTGAGTGCCCTGGTCCCTCACTCCTGTCCCGGCTGGCTTCCAAAAGGACAGACCTGGGAACTGAGGTCATAGCATCATATCCATGGGCTTCATCCACATAGTCCTCCAGCCATCACAAAAGGAAGCAGGTGTACTAGAGTATTTTTCCCAAGTGTCTCACATACTTTTCCATCTGCATGCGGGGAAATCAGAAAGCACAGGTAAACAGAAAGTTAAAATCACCCGTGGCCCCACCAACCGGTGCCAATGATTCTTTTCATTTGGGGACATAATTTTCCAAAGTTTCTTCTATGTTAAATATATGGATTCTTTTTTCAAAATTGGATTATATTTTTTTAGTTCTTCAGCTGTTTATTTTAAATTCAGCAGTATATTTTTATTAGCTTTTTTTGTCAACAATTGTATTTCTGAAATTCCATTTTTAATGATTGCTGAATGTGTGGATATCCAACCTGAATCTTCCAATTCACTAATATTGGACATTTAGCATCTTTCTGAATTTTTTTTTATTAAATTTTTTTTCTTTATTGATTTTGAGAGAGAGGAAGGGAGAGAGAGAGAAAGATAGAAACATCGATGAGAAAAAACATCAATTGGCTGCCTCCTGCATGCCCCCACTGGGGATCAGGCCCACAACCTGGGCATGTGCCCTGACCGGGAATCGAACCGGCAACCTCTTGGTTCATGGGTCAGTGCTCAACCACTGAGCCACATATTTATATTACAGATAATGCTGTGGTGGACATCCTTATAGGTAAATCTTTATACCATTATTAGTATTCCTTTAAAATATATTCCCTTAAAGAGCGATAACTGGTTCATGCCCTCACTGGTGTGGGTCAGTGGTTAGAGCATCAGCCTATGCACCAAAGGATTCCCAGTCAAGGGCATGTATCTGGGTTGTAGATTTAATCTCTGGCCCTGTTTGGGGGCATGCAGGAGGCAACCAATCGATGTGTCTCTCTCACATCGATGTTTCTCTCTCTCCCCCCTCCTCTCTAAAAATCAATGGGAGGGAAAAAGAGTAATTACTAGTTCAAGGGATAGGTAGGTTTTAAGGATTGTGATACAACTGCCCAGTTGGTCTCCAGAAAAATCTTTAGGTGAGAGAGAATGTCCTTATCAGTCTGCCCACCACTCTGTCAGTTCTTCGGGATTTTACCTTTCCCCTCTCCGCTAGTGTCCCTTGGTTGGCGTCATTATCTTAACCTTTAAAGATTTGAAGTTGATCATATTCTTTTGTACACTTCGTGGCTCTGCTTCATAGAATTAACTCGGTTACCTTCTCTTTTCTTCAGAGTACTGCAAACCCACTGAGATAACTCAACAATAAAAAGATAACCCAAAACTGCCCATATCTTTGGATAGTACGAAATGTGCTTCCAAATCACATGTGGATTCCAGAAGAACTCTGTTGAAAATGAGAGCATGTTTTCAATTGAATGATAATGAAAACGCTACATAAAACTCATGGGTTGCTACTAAAACATAGCTGAAAGGAAAACGTGCACTTTTAGGAAGAAACACTGAAAATTAATGACCTAGTAAGGATCCAGCTCGAGAAGTTAGCAAATGAAATGAATGAGTGAATGAAATCCTTGACGTCAGCAGCTTTCCATGCACCTTTGTATGCCCTCTCATCTCCGAACCCGTGCTTAACAAACGAGTGGAACTCGGTGAACACCAGATTGGATTCGTTAAGTCGTAAAGGTCACGATACTGAACACATGGTATTTCAGATGGTCAGGGTTGAGTGTTCCCCATCTGAGTGATCTGCCAAAATAATCCATTCAGGCTCATGTGTCATTTAACTTCTTGGGGCAGTGGATTCTGGCCTGGGGAAACTCGCCTAAAGGGTGGTGGTTTAAAGTGGGCTAGTAGCGATTACCACAGTGTGCGAGGATTGCAGCCTCCCTGAGTTACGGTCAGGATGCGTTTTCACTGTCTCTGGACATCCAGAGAAGTGTTTTGTGTTTATTCTACTAAAAATATTTTGGAGATAAAGGTTACATGTAAGTGCCTTTGTACTGTTCCATCAACCATTGCTTTTGATCACCAGAAGTCAAGAACAGGGCACCTGTCTGTTGGAGTTCAAGAAAGTTTTGCATGTGTAAGGGACAGAGGGTTGGGCTCTGGGGATCAATTTTACTCAAGGAAAAAGAACTGACTTTAATTTCATGAATGGTCTCCTGGATGATTCCGCTACAAGTTTAATTCTCGTTAAATATTAATGCTCAGTTCTTAGTATACAGCCTTTCGTATCATATAGCTCAAATGGACACTAACCTGTTCTATATTTTATAACTGAATCACAGGGCTTTTTCAGGAGAAGTCAGCAAAGCAATGCCACCTACTCCTGTCCTCGTCAGAAGAACTGTTTGATTGATCGAACCAGCAGAAACCGCTGCCAGCACTGTCGATTACAGAAATGCCTTGCCGTCGGGATGTCTCGAGATGGTGAGCACTCGCAGCTTGCGTTGTAGGGTAGCAGGGGGTTATGAAAGTGCCTTCTGAAAACCAGACCCAGATCTGCCCAAATACGCCCTCCCTCGAGGCCCTGGCGGTTTTGTGGGTTTCACACCAGTCACTTCCTCCTCCATAATCCATCGGAGTCAGCTGACTGGCTGGTGGGAGATGCATGGAAGGTGTGGTCAGAACACCTTCGGATTTTTTATGTTTAAGCTGTTACAAGTGGATGAATTGATTGAAGGTTAGTGTCATCTGAGGGCCTTAATAAGTGGACCTCCTACACTGTAGGACCTACAGGCATTTCCCCAAAGGAAACAAGCGAGAGCTGGCCGTCACGTGCTCTACACTAAGTGAGCTTATTGGCAGTGGGGTTGAATTAGCTTTTATGCTAACTGGGTATTTTGAATCACATGCCAAAGTCAAATATTTGTACATGCAGAATGTGTGAAAATAGTGCAAAATGTGGCTCAATGACAAGTGTTCTTTTCATTAAAAGAAGCTATTTTAGGAAAATAGAGACCATCTACCATTCAATTGCAGAACATTTCAAGGTCTTCCTGGAAAAGTAGCCTAAGTGCACTGAATAATCAACACCAGATTTCAAGGCAGTTATTCTTATAGAAGGAAACTGGGCAGAAAGTACAGTGGGTGTGTTTGAAGGACCTTTCCGAATATACTGGCTGGTTCCCTTAAGAGATCCCTTTGAAGGAAACATCTCCCGATAGAGTTTCAGCTTGCGGAAAAATACTTCAGGATGCTGGGCAGGCAATTCTGAAAGCCTGGCTTCCCCTTCATCAGATGTTCTTGGGCCTGTGGACCCGCCCAGGCACGAGTCGGGATGACCTCCAATAGTGGGGCACAGGGGGGCCTCTTAGAGCATGTAGAAACAGAAGTGAAGTTTTTGCCATCAGAACCTGCAAGTCATAGGACTTACGCCGTGTTCTCAGAAACCTCTGTGGTACGCAGCTCTGCAGATTCCACCCTCCGGTGGCACTAACCCTGCAAGGCTGGGTTCATCTCTCAGGAACTTTTAAGTTAAAATCACAAAGTGTGTGTGTGCATTTTCTCAGTGGTGGGTCTTTTCATTTCACCTGCAGGGTGGTGTGATTACTGTTGTTAATATTCAGGCAAATGTTAACACCCAATTCAGAGTCCCAGCAGAACGTTCACCTATGGGTGTTATTCCCCCTGGGTGTCCTAGAACACAGATTCTTCCACAAATCAGTCAAGTGGCTCCAGGATGCCTTCTGGAGACTTTGTGTAGCAGAGACAGCGGCACAGGGTTGTGGTGGGCTTGGAGTGAATGGGGGGGGGGGCTTATCCAAATTTAGGCCTGAAATTCTGAGCCCACAGCAGCCTCGATGCTGTCTCAGGAGCACCACCCACATTTGTTCCTTCAGTCCTGGAACCCGGAAATTGACCTGTATCGAGCTCACTTGTTTCCTCTCTGCAAAAGGACAGTATGTCATCCTTGGCAGAGAAAGAATCCACTCCATGTCCATGCATCCTGCCTCCTTCCCACAGACTCACAGAATTATGGTGGTCAAATGGGTGAATTCATCCGCCCCATCAGGTATAAATTTAACCACAATCAGTTAGGACATCGTAGTCCCTACAGCTGAGGCTTTATCCAAATATACAGGTCAGGCTGAAAAATAAGTGGGTTAGTGGGAGAGTTCAGACCAGGAAATCATAGGGTTTTTCCCTCAAATATATAGGTTTTTCAGAAATCATTTGGGACTCTGAATGAACTGGAAAGTTACCCCAATCATTGCTCCGCTTTAAATACGGGACATCACAAGAAGTGTTAACACAAAGTCGTCCAGTGGGGAGGAATCTTACACAGGGTTTTCCTTTCCACAAAGTGTCATTTAAAGAAGGATCCAGTCATTTTACAGGGCCACCATGCCTTGGCGTAGGGCGCTGGCTTCTTAGGCAGATTCAGAGATGTCATTCGGGGAACTGCAGAGGCCTCTTCCAGTCTGTTTAGATCTCTCAGTGAAGCCCCAGGTTCAGCTGTTTGACAGGAGAGAAGAGTGTACAGAGTAGTGGAGCGAATGAAAATGGAGGTTTGACTGGTGTGCCTCGATGTACCTCTGGGTCTGCACTGGTCTGAATGCTGCGAAGAGAGAGATGGCCCAGCGCGGCCCTGTGGGTGGAGAGCAAACAAGCCCCTTCAGTCACATACCAGTGGCCCACTGAGCACAGGGCCCTGTGACCACAGGAACCCAGGTGGTCATTGCCCCAGGTCTCTTCTGCCTACGCATCCTGGGTTCCTCTGGGATGTGTCTTCGCTGTTGTGGGTGTGGGGTGGAACTGTTTTCACCTCTGGATCACATCCTTATATTGAGATTGTCGGAGACGTCAAAGGGACCCCTGAAGCACGCTGGAGAGGACAGTGTAGAAAAGCACATGGTATATGGTGTGGTTTGGCGTTTTTCTTCCAGCTGTGAAGTTTGGCCGAATGTCGAAAAAGCAGAGAGACAGCCTGTACGCAGAAGTGCAGAAGCACCGTATGCAGCAGCAGCAGCGAGACCACCAGCAGCAGCCCGGGGAGGCCGAGCCGCTCACCCCCACCTACAACATCTCGGCCAACGGGCTCACGGAACTGCACGACGACCTCAGCAACTACATCGACGGGCACACTCCTGAGGGGAGCAAGGCAGACTCTGCCGTCAGCAGCTTCTACCTGGACATACAGCCTTCCCCGGACCAGTCAGGTCTTGATATCAATGGAATCAAACCAGAACCAATATGTGACTACACACCAGCATCAGGCTTCTTTCCCTACTGTTCTTTCACCAATGGAGAGACTTCCCCAACTGTGTCCATGGCAGAATTAGGTAATGGCTTCCATGTTTCTATTGGGATGGGCTACTTATGTCCTTGGAAGTAAATGGGATGTGTATGACTGTCCTCTAGTGAGTTATGTTATTAAAATGATGCAGCTAGGTCCGGCCGGTGTGGCTCAGTGGTTGAGCATCGACCCATGCACCAAGAGGTCGCCGGTTCGATTCCCGGTCAGGACACATGCCCAGGTTGTGGGCCCGATCCCCAGTGGGAGCATGCAGGAGGCAGCCAATTGATGTTCTCTCTCATTGATGTTTCTATCTGTCTCTCCTTCTCACTTCCTCTCGCTCTCTAAAAATCAATAAAGGAAAAAAAAAAAAAAAAAGATGCAGCTAGAAGGGAAATTCACCTTTACCATTTGGACCACTTCATAGTTCCACCCTGCCTGCCCCCTTGCTTTCGGTGGTCCCCTGTTTCCCGCTGTCTATGCAAGAGAAACATTGACCTCTCGGCTCAGAGATGGGTCAACACGAACGTAAAGCAGTCTTAAAATTCCACAGAAAACTGGTCAGCTCAGGGAATGGTCCCATTAACTTTGTTAGTTATTTACTTAGTTGTATTCCAGGTATTGCTTTATACCTAAAATCATAAAAATGGCAGTCCACAAACAACCTGGTCCATAGACATTTTTTTTTTTTTTTTTTTTTTGACCAGTGCAGAGTTTTAACATTTGGAATCAGTAGCCAAAATTTAAAACCTGACCAATTTCACACACAAAAAAATCAGATTGTCAGCTTCTTGTAGGGGGGAGAAGTGATCTAGGTATAAGGGAACCGGCAACAACTCAGTGGCACCCGGTAGGCGCTAACCCCTTTAGGTGGGCCCGCCCCACCTCCCGGTCTGTGTCACTGCCCAGCCCTTGCAGGCATCTAAATTTCACAACCCTGGTGTATTCTATAAGTATTAAAGGGAATTTGGCTTCTTTACGTGCCAGTGTGTTTTAGTGATGGATATTAGTGACAAAATTAATATATTTCATAGAAGACTCGCCATACCAAAAGACAAAACCAAAAACTGCCAATTCCTTGTTCCCGTGACATTTTTGCTTCTTGGGTGATGTGACCTAGAAATGTTGATAACACAAGCAATGAAAAACTTTCCATTTCAAGGAAGTTGTGTTAGCATCCTCCGTTACATTTCATCGATCTTTCTGTACAGCACTGTTGTCAGAGGCACTTTGATAAGAACCTTTGCAGTTTTAGAATTTGATCTGTTCCTCCCCATGACTCCTGGCACAAGGTTATAATCCTTTGGGATATTTCAATTAGTTGCTGTGGAGATGACTAAGTTAATACGAGGAGAGAATGAAGACTTCAGATGGAAAGCACCAGCAGGTTCTGACTTCAGCACAGAAATCCTCAGTTCACAGAGAAAAAAAAAAGACGGTTGTGTTCTTTAGATGGTTTCTCCACCTCTGTACCCCATAAAACATTTTTAAGTGAAATTTATATTTCCAGTAAAATCCTTCTCCAAATAGAACAAATTGAATGTTCTTTACGGTTTTTGCACAAGCGCCTCTTTATGGGTCTAAATTTAAATCCTCAAGAGCAGGGACATTTTAAGCCTGGTCTTTAACCACTGGGCAGCATTGAAGGTGTATCACAGCTCTTTTGATTAACAGAGAAACCTCTGAACTAGAAGCCAAGCTGAGCAGAGGTAGGTTTGATTTTATTTTTCTTGAACTAGAACAAAACCTTCCATTTTTGTCATGAGATCTTGGTTGGCGGAGCCTGAAGCAGAACTGTAATGAAAGTGAAATTTTCAGAAATGAATAAGGATTTGATTGAAAGCTGACATGATATCATGGAAAATGACCTGGCTCCCTTCCACCTTATCTTAGTGAATCTATCCTGTTTGCTTATCGAACGTTCAACCCTGAAATAAACCCACGGGGCTTAGCCAGAGTGTTGTCTGGGAATATGGCACTTTGGCTAAACGTGTGTCAGTACCTGAGTGGGGACCAGAAATGGCTAAGCCGATTCCCCAGCTTCCTCTTCCCCCACAAATCAGCTTCCTCTTCCACCTGTCACCTCCCAGGGTCGTCTGGGAGCCGTATGCCCTCATACTTTCTCCATGTTCTCCCAAATTAGGGAATTTTTACATTCCCTCCATGTTGTGGCATTTTCCAGGGTGAATAAAATTAACTTGTCTCTAGGATTAGAACCAAACCCAAAACTTAAACAAGAATTTACCTGAAAAGGATATAACTGGGCTCTATGGTATCCCACTTACGTGTACAAAATGGTTTGAAGAGCCAAGAGCAGCGTTCAAGTGGCCAAAGACTTTGCTGTTCCTTCTTCAAAGCTGTATTTCCTTTGGGGCTTAAGTCCTGCTATCTCTTCAACTAAGACTCTTGACTTCATTTGAGACTCAATTTTGTCATCACATTTTAAACAAATGAAAACAATTATTCAATTGGAAAATAAATTGTAAATTAACATATCAGAAGCCCAATTCTATCTTTCACTAATAGTATCCACAATCCATTACTTTTAGTGGGAGTATGTCTGTATTCATAGCTAGGAAATGGTGCCCTTGAGGTACAATTAGAACCTGAATTATATATTCTACATAAGTCATCTAGGTTCATTAAAAAACAAACACCTAACTGCACTTATTACTGTAATCAATAACTGAAGCTTATGCAAGGAGACAGTGACATGCTGGACAAAGCATGAGACAAGAAGTCAGCTTACATGGGTTGTGGTCCTGGCTTTGCAATAGGTTGTACAACCCTTCCTCCTAAAGTTATTACAAAGATAAAGCAAGACATATATTCTGAATATATAGTGTATGGATAGCACACAGAAAATACTACATAAGTGTTGGCTACTATCATCACCATCAATGTTGTTATTATCTGTAAACTGAAGAGAGTTTGGACCAGATGATGTCTAAAGTTCCTTCCACTGAGAAAAATCTGTGACTAACTCAGAAGTCAGGATTTTCCATCTGAAGCATCTAGTAGACCTTGGCTGTACTGATGAAGCAATCCTGATTGAGAAAGTGAACGATTTGCCCATCACAAAGTGAGTTATCCTCTGAACTCGGCAGAAATCAGGTCTCCTAACTCTTAGTTCCCAGGTATTCCACTATTCCAGGCTGTTTCTCTGAGAGACCACACTAACTTGTTGACTCTTACTCAGTCTGATCATGTTTGCCTTTGTTAAAATGGAGATTTCAGCAAAGTGTCTTAAGATCTTACATTTCCCAAATCAACCTGTGAATTGGGAGTCAAAGGCCGCTGGTAAACAGTTGGCAAGAAAGCAGCCACTGCCCTCTACTGGTTAATCACGTGCATTGCATCATTCGTTATGACTTCTGAAAGCGGGACCCAAACAGGTAGGGGTGAGTGGGAACAATTTTTAGGATGAAGTGAAATGACAACATGCTGACCATATTAGCTGGAAAGCAAAGCATAATCTTCAAGAGAAAGCTATGATCTTCCTCCTACCCTTCACCCCATAGGATCCCCCTGTTTCTCTGTGAACACTTCATCATTTTTTTTTTAGCATCTACAAGACTTGGTTTACATTCTAGAATCTGTGAGCACTCATTCTATAGGAGACAGTTCACTAACTTATTTACACACTTATTTTCTTTTCTCTGACTTCCCATTATTTTTGTCTTGATTGTCCTTTTCACAAACATCATTGATTCTAAGACACATGATTTACTGGCTTCTCCCTCTTTCTCTCAGCTTCTCTGTGTCTTCCCTTTACATTGTTTTCTTTTGTTCATGTTTTATTTTTATGATATTGACTTGTATTGTTTTGTGACTGTGTGTTGTGAATAGGGCCATTAAGATTTATTGTTTCAGTGTCTAAAGAGATTCTGGTTTCAGGCTTCATTGAGGTGAGCCTACTCTGTTTTCAGGTCTGATTCTGTTTGACAAAAAGCAGTAACAAATTCCCAGATAAATAAATGGTCTTACTGCCGTTACCAAGTTTGCGTTCAGCACCTTCCTTTTAAGTGACTTTCCTAGTAAATATTCAAGACACTGAGAGGGGTATGCCTTTTTGATATGGTTTCATAGTCACAGAATCTTACCAATTTTCCTTCTAAAACTTCATCATCCTTCCCTTCCACAACAATGATTACCAGCCTGCTTGCAGCTCTTCATCCCTGACATCTAGATTCCAGCAGCCTTCTAAGTGACCCTGCTGCCTCCCTCCTCTCTGTCCTCCCACCCGGCCGTCACAAAGCTGCTTGTTCTGTTTCCCCAGGCACAGGGTTTAGTCCTCAGCTCCTCCTGGAGAACCTGCTGACTCCTTTTGTTACATCAAGTCCAAACTCTCAATCCTAACATTCAAGATCCTTCAGCGTTTGGATTCTTAACTACTCGTATTTCTATTTTGACTCTATCACTTTATCACATCTGCCTGTCTCCTATAAATGCTACATTGGTTCTTTCACCTGCCATCCCTCAAATGTGGAACTGGCTTACCCCTCACACGACTGGCCTCCACCTACCAAATCCTCCCCATCCTTCACGGTCCAACTCAGATGTCCCCCTTCTGCCAAGAGGCACTCACTAATTCCCCTAAGCCAACATTCATTTCTCCCTTCCCTGACAGCGCCTAGTATTGATTTTTCTTTCTCTTCGGATATGATTCTGTACTGTCTTGTCTCATGCCTTGAATTGTCCTTTCAGCATGTCCATACATGCTCACCAGATTATAAATTCCTAGAGAAACTTTTTTGGCATCTATTTCTTACAATATCTTCCAACTCCCTGTACTCTAGTATAATAAGGACCAATGTTAGGTAGCACACACTTCGTAACCCTCCCTAAGTACTCAACTCATCTAATTCTCACATAAGCCCTATGAAACAGATACTGTCTTCCTCATTTTACAAATGAGGAAACCAGAACACAGAGAGGTTAAGTAACTTACTCAAGATCACACAGCTAACAAGTAGCAGGGCTGAGGTTCAAACTCAGGCATTCTGGCTCCAAAGTCTATCTATTAACCACTGCACTATGTACAGGGACATAGTAGGCCCTCAGTGATGCTTGTTCTGCTATTTGCAGGGGGAAAAAAAACTAAAGAAATACATTGCCTTTGTCATAAAGGAATACCACTTCCTAATTTTTCAAGAGTAATCCTTTCCTGGTCAATGTATATGGCAGATGTGTCTTTATAAAAATGCCAAGAATGGCTGTGTCTGTCATTTCCCACACCTATCTAGGTCAGTATTTCTTCATGCCCAAACATTGGTGGAAAGGCATGGAAGAAGATCAAGGTCAGCCGTGTGTTTAAAGTCACCGAGACTTATTGCTGTTGGCTTTGCCTGTCCTTCATCCTCATGTTCCTAAATACAGAATAGTTCCAAATGGCTTATTTAAATGTATAAAGATAATTGAAACTGGTTAAGCATGATGCTTACTACTTGTTACTTTTTAAAGCAACTATTAAGTGGGGAAAAACACTGATTACCCAAAGAACTTGGCTTTTCATGTCGTGATCTCCTGTTTTCCCTTAGAACACCTTGCACAGAATATATCTAAATCACATCTGGAAACTTGCCAATACTTGAGAGAAGAGCTCCAGCAGATAACGTGGCAGACCTTTCTGCAGGAGGAGATTGAGAACTATCAAAACAAGGTACACCCTGAAGAACTACGTAGGGTGGAAGGAACATGGGAAGGGTATTCATGCAGGTGGTTTGCTCAAAACTACCAAGGACCAGAGAATGAATGCCTTACATCAGATAGCAGATTTCTGTTTAAAAGTCTTGCTTCCAGAGCCGATTATGTACTTGAGGCATTGTCGTCTTACTGAGGTGCCAGCGTGTGAAATTTCAGCAATAGCAAACAGATTCTTTTGTGCCTGTAACTGTACACACATCTCCTGTCATTTGTCAGCAGGGGGCTAAATTAAGCAGTTTCCAGAAACCTAAATGAATTGGGATTTTTCCCAATGCCATAATGGAAGATTGATTCAAGATCAGGAAGTTCATGTAAAATAGTAATCTTAGCCTCGTGTTTCCAGAGGTTAAGAAGAGGAGTTTATCGAGTGTGTACACAGAAAGGTTTGGAATCTGCGGTTGTCACTCCAGTCTGAAGCTAGCCGTGTCAGGCTGACAGGTGTTGCTACTTGACTTTTTTAAGTAAAACATTCTGATCAACAAGCCACCAAAATTGGAGGGCAGGGCTGGAGAGGGGAAACTTTTAATTATCCATTCTCCCTTCGGGTAAAAAATAATGCTGTGTTTCCCCCTGATAATTATAGAAAGTCAGGCTTAGGAAGGACCATAGCGATTATCTAGGCTAATGCTGCCCTTCACTTCACATAGGAGGGAACTGATATCCTTTGGCATCTGGCTGGAGAGTGTAAACAGCAGGACTAGACCATGACTCCTGGCTCCTAATTCAGTGTTTCTTCCACCCCATCATATTGGTGGAAACAGCCTTAAACTAAGATTTGGGGAACAAGTAAACAACACCACGGATCCAGGCCACCCTGTCACTACATTGGCGAGTGGGTATATAAAAAGAATTAAATAGGACAGGTTGGGGAATAGCAACACACACTTGCTTGCCTTTGAGATAGCGGGTAACCGCCTTACAAGAGGAAGCAGTAAAACAGTAAGGAGCAGCCAAGTGTATGGGACTCAGAGTCAGAGATGCTAGGAAATGAATCCCAGCTCCGATACC
The DNA here is from genome assembly GCA_030848825.1 of Tadarida brasiliensis. NCBI lineage: Eukaryota > Metazoa > Chordata > Mammalia > Chiroptera > Molossidae > Tadarida > Tadarida brasiliensis. Next base: position 192,742,695 of record CM061257.1, on the reverse strand, counting down.
TATAGGCTGTGAGACCTCCGTGAGCATTCGTGCCCATTTATGGAAAATGGGAAAAGTTCTTGTGGACATGATAAGACAAGGATGTCATAAAGCGCCTAGCTCTTTGCAGGTACGCAGTAAATGTAACTGGCTCCCCCTCCCCCCTCCTTCCCCCAGTAAAATGGTGCTAAATTCCCTAAGGCAAAATAATTGCTTAAAAGAAGATCCTGCTTTGCTACTCTCCGTGGCCCAGGGTGAAAGCAGTGGCAGTTTTCATCTTCTGCTACCAAAATGCTCGTAACATCTTCTCCCCGTCCCTTTGCCACCAAAGAGGTACGAGAGGAATCGGAGATGAGAAAGGACTTGGAAGCAATCGTTATATCCCGAACAACTGGCCAACTGTTTATTTTGTTAAGCCTCTAGCCTTTTGACTCCATTTCCAAAGAAGGATTTTGCAAAAGAGGAACAGTTAAACGCAGTGAGCCGAGGCTGTGGGTACCCGCGTGTGCTAATGTGTCTCTTCTTCAACAGCAGCGGGAGGTGATGTGGCAGTTGTGTGCCATCAAAATCACAGAAGCTATACAGTATGTGGTGGAGTTTGCCAAACGCATCGATGGATTTATGGAACTGTGTCAAAACGATCAAATTGTGCTTCTCAAAGCAGGTATGTGCTTTGCAAGTGAATTTTGAGATCTCTTCCTAACCTGCTTTCTCCCGCCTATTAAAGAAATGCTTGGTAAGGAAGGTGTCGGGAACAGTTTCTCTCCGATGATAATAGCTCCCGTTCCTCCTAGCAGAGACTGCGTTCTTTTTAAAGGGTTTTGAGCTATTTGCAGGAAACATTCCCTCCGTTTTGCTTCTCCTCTGGGTGAAAAGATTAACTCGAAGGACACCTGCATTCCCTAATCTTACCATCACCTCTGTTTTGTTTCGGTGCTCCAGGTTCTCGGGAGGTTCCAGTAAGTCGTTAGGAAGAACCTCAGAGAGACAGCCCTGGGTTTTGTTTGTTTGTTTTTTAATTTTTTAAAAATTGATTTTAGAGAGAGGAATGGGGAGAGAGAGAGAGAGAGAGAGAGAGAGAGAGAGAGAGAGAGAGAGAGATTTGTTGTTCCACTTAGTTATGCATGCATTGGTTGATCTCGTATGTGCCCTGACTTGGACTGTACCCCGTAACCTTGGAGTATGGGGACAACACTCTAACCAGCTGAGCTACTTGGCCAGGGCTTTTTTGTTTTAATAAATATGAATAAATTTTTGACTAGCAACTCTGAAACTTCATACTGCAAGACAGAAGAGTGACAAGTAATTTGTAAATCAGTCCTTCCTTCAGTAAAGCAGGCCTCGGCCTCAGCACAAGTGTTTAATGTCACCTGTGAACTTTGCCCTTTTAGACAGAGAGCTAACGTGACTGAGAGCCCACCAGCAAAACAATACCCAGGGCACTCACTCAGAAACGGGTCTCCACATCAGTGCCTTTGAAGTAACTCCGTAAGGTGGAATAATCCAGACCGTTCTCCTCTGCCTAGGTTCTCTAGAGGTGGTGTTCATCAGAATGTGCCGTGCCTTCGACTCTCAGAACAACACCGTGTACTTTGATGGGAAATATGCTAGCCCCGATGTCTTCAAATCCTTAGGTAAGGGACTCTCTGGCTGTTTTGTCTTTCAATCAGAGTCAGGAGCAGATGGGAGCTGAGTGAATGCTCTTATTGAAGAAAAGGGAAACTGGTTATTTGGAAACAATAAGTAAAGAATTTTATACCTAGCTTACTTTTATAGCTAGACACTATAGAAAATTTACATACCTTAGATCCTTTTTGTCTATATTACATGTACAGGTCTAAAGTTTTATTTTGTCTAGTTGGTAATCAGAGAAATTTATATTAAGTATCTTCCCAGTGTCCTTCCAGATTTTTTTTTTTTTTTAATCCTCACATGAGGACATTTTTCCATTTTTGTTCAGATTGAGTGGGAGGGAGAGAGGGAGAGAGAGAGAGAGACACTGATGTGAGAGGGACACATCAACTGGTTGCCTCCTGCTCGACCCCGACCAGGGCCGGGGACAAACCACAACCGAGGTATGTGCCCTTGGCCGGAATCGAACCCACGACTCATCAGTCTGTGGGCCATCGCTCTAACCACTGAGAAAACCAGCCAGGGCCTTCCAGATTTTAAGAACCAGATAGGCAGGGGGTATATTATTCAGATAAACTAGAGGATGTGATCTGATACATAAAATCAAGTGATGAGCTAAAAGTCTGCCTTTCCTAACTCCTCAGATAACAATCATTAATGAGAATTAAATGTAGATAGAGAAATGATGTGTCACTAAGTGAAACTGACATATACTTGATAAATAATTTATATTGGGTTTCTGTGCTTTAAATAAAATGGGGTATAGTCATTAAGAAGAATGGGACAGTATCTAAGATATCTTATGTGATTTTAAAAACAGTGAAATGACAGAAGGTAGGTAGGCTTAAGTATAGTGTAGCCCATTTCCATTTAAAATATAGGGTTGGGCAAAAGTGGGTTTACAGTTGTGACTATGCAAAACAGAGTTTATTCTTGTCATATTATTTATTAATTGTATTATTTTCCATACGAACAACTGTAAACCTACTTTTGTCCCACCCTGTACAATAGAATATGCAGATCTGAAAGAATAGACACCAAACTTAACCAGTCTTTGGGGGTGGATTATTTTACAGCACTTTCACATTCTATATTTTCAGTTCTGTAACAGTTATAATGATTTTACCTCTGTAATATGTCATATGTAGTATTTTTAAGGGTGTTTTAGATGAAATAGTGTCAAACACTATTTCACTAAATTCACTAAATGAGTGAATTTAACATTTCAGTTAGGTTAGCGGTTGTAGCTGTTAAACGCTATTGGTTAAGAGCGTGAGCTCTGAAGTCAGGCAGCCTGACTTGGAATCTCAGGATGTTACTTCCTACCTGTTACCTCAAGTATGTGACTTTTCTCTCCAAGTCTGTTTCTTCGCCTCTAAAATGGAGATAATAAAAATCATACTTCCTTCATAGAGCTGTTGTGAAATAGTAGGAAATCCAAAGAAATGTCTTAGAGCAGTACCTAACATACGAACCACTCAGCAACAGTTCACCCTTATTATTTTGAACGATGATGAGATGATGATGGGGATGGTGGTGGTGATGGTGATGTTGGCTAAACAGATTTTTCTTCTAAGATTTCAAACTATGAAACTGTACAAATGTTATCACTATCCCCTCTGATCTTCCATATTTTCCTCCTAGGATAATAACTAAAATCCTAAACTGTCTTTAATTTTGGCAGGTTGTGAAGACTTTATTAGCTTTGTGTTTGAATTTGGAAAGAGTTTATGTTCTATGCACCTGACTGAAGATGAAATTGCTTTATTTTCTGCATTTGTACTGATGTCAGCAGGTAAGATAACCAAATAAAAATAAAATGATTTAAAAATTGTCCAGGTAAAGAATTTTTACAAGGTTCATAACTTTTAGAATATTTGGGAGGCTACCAAGAGAGGCTGCCTCACTTATTAAATCTATTTTTAATTTTTTTTCAAATAACAACACCCCCACACACACATACATATACCACTTTAAGAAGACTTCATGCCATTCTGATAAAATCTTAAGAAATGAGAGTTGAGTAAAACCCCACCCACAATTAACTGTTTCCTGGTACCAAGAGAAATGCTGTGGTAGAGTCGGGTTGCCCTTCTTACCAAGATGACATGGTTTTTAAGACATCCAACTTTTTCCTGAAATCCATTTAGATGTCATCCACAAGTTTATCTGAATTTAATCCCTGTGTTCAACCAGCACTGCCTCTCGGAGATCATCAGTTTTGCTAATTTACTGTCTTCTACTTGGAATTCTTACACATAAGACTTTATCCTAAATTACTAACTTTTAAGTCATCTGGAATTCTGTTGACAATTTTAGTTGCCTTAGATTATAAAGTTAGTTTCATATTTTCCAGAAAGGCTAGCTGGATCGCTATGAATATTTCATTCAGAAATGTTATTCTTCGAAAGGCTTGCGGGGCCATGGTGATTTCATTACACATGTGCATGTATGGCCTTGGATTTAAATGGCCATCCTTTTGGAAGGGGAGGACCCTCCCTTCCTTTGGGTACAGTAACAATGGAAAGGTTTAATACCCTTTCAAAACGGTCATAGATCAGTTATCCACTCCCTTGGGAGTATATTTTGAATGAAGAGGGAAACTGGCCTGTTAATCTGGAAGTCGGCCTTGTGGTGTAACACTCTGGGCCTGAGGCAGGGGGACCTGGGGAGTCTGACACCATGTTGGAGGAACACTAAGGAATATCATTTTTCATGTTTAGATCGCTCATGGCTGCAGGAAAAGGTAAAAATTGAAAAACTGCAACAGAAAATTCAGCTAGCTCTTCAACACGTCCTACAAAAGAATCACCGAGAAGACGGAATACTAACAAAGGTGAGAGCCAAAGGTTTCCAGTTGGCATAGCCTGAAATACCCCTTGCCACATATCGTGCTGCCAGCGCCCTTGTAAGTCATCTGACCAGCCCCCCAAAGTATCAGTAAGCAACAGGCTACTGAAAGGAAAGAAGTAACTCCATTTCAAAAAGTGTTAGGCCAAAATTCAGGTGAAATTCTATTTATTATCATTGGTTATAAAGTACCCTACAATAATAGGGAAATAACTGTAGTAGAATTTTTTAAGCATTAACACACTCTGGAAATCCTCTTCCTATTCCATCAAAGTTGAACACAAAGAGTTATTGTTCTGCATTGATAGAAATTAGAGAATTTTTGAATGTTGAAAGAGAAAGTTATGAAGTACTAAAACAATTAACCAGGATAATCATATATTCTAATATTAGTTGTCTTTCCATTAACCTCATCAGTCATCAACAGTAAATGACTTTTGTATTTTCTTCATCAATTTCCCATTACTACCCTGTATTCAAAGCATAAGGTTTCATTTTTGCTCATTATTATCTTTTGCCATAAAACCTAATTAGGATGTCAAATTAAGATATGCTAATATTCTTCAGTGCTAGAGCCAGGAGTATATATTTGGTCTGAGAAAAATCAGCCCATTCTTAGATTATTTTATGTGTTTTATTGTTCAAGAGAATGATTGGAAAGGATTTTTTTTTCCATTTGTTTATTTTCACTGGAGAGCTAGGTTAGTTCAGGAAGGGAAAATTGGGGGTGATTGCTGCTTTGTCTTTTATTTTGCACCTGTTAAGTGAAAGGTTCGGGCGAGAGTGGGAACTAGGAGGAAGATGAACCCTCGGGAGCTTTCCCCGTTTCTCCATCTTCTCACCCAAACACCTGGTTCCATTAGGTTCTTTTATTATAAAAAGTACCTAACACATGGACAAGATCTATGATCTGGTGAAAACATTTCTTAGAGAGGAATTTTGGGGGGTTGAAACAATCAATATTTTGTATTTGCATAGTGTTTTCGAGTCAAAAGTATTTTTGCAAATCATGTTATTATTTTCAACTGGTAAATGTTTGTCAATGCTCGGACTTTCTCCAGGGCTTCTGACTTTCCTTTATTTTTTTTTTACTCAGGGACTTAGACTCAGAATTGCTTTGTTTTAGGCAAACTCTTTCTCGAGAAGAAACTCGTTGTCAGTAGAGATGAATGTATACCTGGTATTGTGTAATATAACTATACATCATTTATTTTTACCAACCCTCTATTACTAGACGTTTAAGTTGCTTTCAGTGTGTTTTGCCATTATAAACAAAGTTGTAAAGATCATCCAGATTCACTGAATTTTGATTCTCCTGTCTGTTCTCTCCTGACAACATGTCCTTTCTTCCACTTACAGTTAATATGCAAGGTGTCTACATTAAGAGCCTTATGTGGACGACATACAGAAAAGCTAATGGCATTTAAAGCAATATATCCAGACATTGTGCGACTTCATTTTCCTCCATTATACAAGGAGTTGTTCACTTCAGAATTTGAGCCAGCAATGCAAATTGATGGGTAAATGTATCACCTAAGCACTTCTAGAATGTCTGAAGTACAAACATGAAAAACAAACAAAAAATATTAACCGAGACACTTTATATGGCCCTGCACAGACCTGGAGCGCCAACACACTGCACATCTTTTGGTGATCGGGGTCAGGCAAAGGAGGGGAAACAATGAAAACAAATAAAAGTTGAACTTGTTTTTCTCATGCATATGATTTCCATTATGCCTACAGATATGGACCCTTTTTCTGTCTCGACTTCTTGATCGTTGACCTCTGTTTACAACAGAAGGAGGGTACTAAAGTTGGAGGATTTCCTTTTCTTGTAGCTCACTGCCCACAGACTTTCTACAGAGTCACCAATCTGTTAGTAACAAGAGAGTCCAGCAATAATCGGTGACTGGTGTGCATAGCGGAGGTTGCAGCATTACTTTGCACAACTTGCTCTTTGTTTCATGAAGGAAGTTTTTATTTTTTTCACCGATTATTGCCAGTCAGCAGGATGGCACGGAAAGGGTCCATAGCACTAGCAACAATAGCATTATAATATATTACAGGGTAAATGGGCATGAAGACTATATATAGCTAAAAGAGATATTGTTTATATATTGTTTTAATTAATATAAAATGTAGTTACTGGTGTAGCTTTTCCTGTTGAATTGATAAGGCACTTTCATTTTGCACCTTTTTCTTTAAATTAAATGCTCGCGTGTTCACTGTCGTGTCGCATGTGCACCAGAAACACAAGTTTAACTGAGAAGGCTTGGAAGGTACGTCGGGAGGTATTTATGCTGCTGTTTACAAAATTACTTTTAAAAGACTGGCTGGTCATATCTAGAAACCATGATGTTGGATTATTTTTTTTTTTTTTACATGTGAATTTGGAATTAGAAACGGAACTCTCCCTAAATTATACTTTGTGTTTGGGTAAGTTTAAAGATAGATGTGTTTATGCTTCATACAAAGTTGAATGATTGATTGGTGCTGTGGACTTATATCATCATGCATTTTTTTTTTTTTAAAGCTTTTTAAAATGCCACCTCAAGGAGGCAGGGGAGGGGAGGCTCATTTTATACAATTCAGTAGTTATATCGACTCAGTCTCAACTTGGAATTCGTATGCTTTGAGAACAAATCAGTAGCCAGAATATCTTATTGGAATTTAGCTTTTGTTATAAGAAGGACCCAAAGATTATATGTGGAGCCATCGCACACTCCCCATGTGAGGACAGGAAGCATTCACTTTGTGAATGTTTATGTTCTTGGTATAATCTAGGAACCCTAAGAGTTGATCTCAGAGTGAACTGTTTCTAGACGAGCTGCCCTCTAGTGCTATAGTTCTAGGATGTTGCTCTCCATATTTCATAGACAATGAATGAGAGGGTGAGGGAGGCATACCATGTTGAACAAGTTTCTGTTATTTAAATATTAAATATTTTAAGCCTTTGAAGTCAGTGCTAACTGCAAACATTTACTTTCCTATTTATCGTCGCTAGAAAACTGTGGACTGTAATTTATTTCACTAAGTATTTAGAAGATTGTTTGGCTTTGGTGTTCAGGTGAGAAATAGTGAGTTGTTGTTGTTGTTTAATTGTGTGGGTTTTTAAAAATAATTCCCAATGGAGGAAGGGAGAAAAAACTGTCCGATATACAAGGGTGCATATTTTAAAAATAAGTGACCTTTGGGAATGTAGGCGTTCAGATGATGATTTCAGTCCCACTCGGGGTAAGAGTCCAACTTCTGGGCTGACATCAAAGACTATGTTTGTTCAGGAAAGGGAACATGCTCCCATAGGGTAACGGTGCGAGTTCCCAAGCAGCCCTTTATAGTGGAGAAAGTGTGTCTCCTTCCCCACCAGGGTCCCTCCCGGCTCTTCTGTGGGAACTGTGGCTCCTGGTGTCATGCCGGATTGCAGCGCAGGCTTCCCAGAGCCCTTCACTCTGCTTCTGACTCCACTGACTGACTTGTTTCCTGAGGGACTTGGAAAAGGAGAAGGAATTATTCACACAGAAGTGTGTATGAAGCCTAAATAACATCTAAAAAAATTTTTTTCAAAAATATAGTAAGGGTTTAATCATAAATAAAAGACAAGAGTATTATTTACTTAAATTTCTTACAAGCATATAAAACTTTATGAGTGTTTATATAGAGAGGTTAACTATAAGCATATAGTATTTATATTTGGGCAGGAAGGGTTAAATCAAATTTTTAATTTAAATAAGCATAGTTCCTTTAAAGAGCAATAGTATTTATACTCTGAAAAAAGTACCAAGCTTAGTTCAGTTATTTATTTGTCTGTGTTTTTCCTATTGTTTCTCCTTTTGGGGGAAAATGGTGTATTTTTATTTTGGTTTGGTTTTGTTTTCTTTGTTTTTTGTCGTTCTGATTCACTAAATTTGGGGATGGTTTTATTAAAGTATATTAACTTCTTTTTAACCAAAGCTTTCTGAATATGACCAGCCTCAGGTGCTAGCGCATAAAAGAGCAACTAAACCTAATTCCAGTGTCCGTTTATGAAATGATAAGAGTTCGTTGAACTTATCTAAGGGGTGAGAGAGAACATAATGTTGAACTTAAAAGAAATTCCTTTTCCCAGAAAGGATTTTGCATGTACCTAATGCAAAAACAAACAAACAAGCAAACAAAAAAAATGATGCTCTAATTATAGTCACACCATGGTGACATTGCTTTTAGAGTAAACCAAGATACATTGACACGATGCTGCTACTAGGTCTTTGTGAAAGAAAAGCAAGGTGTGGACTTTAAGAGCAAAGTACATCTAGAGTGTAGAAACAGTGTAGTAGAGGCATGCTCAATGCAATGAGGAAACAACTATTATTTGGATCAAAGTTGGGATCTGAAGTTAAACAATAAATTCAGCTGGAAAAAAAAACAGGTATAGAAAAGGATGTGGAAAACTTTGCATTTTTATTTTATTATAGAAACACCTGTGTGGTGATACAAAATATTTGGTGATGCAGACCAATTATTCATAATAGTTCCTATAAAGTTCCCTAAACTTAAATGTCCAATAGTCTTTTTAATATTGGAATCACCTCATTGTCATCTGGCTGCTGTAAGGCCTTTTGTATAATGTTTTATATTGGGCACAGAGACCGAATGCTGTTGGTTACAGTGGTGTCCAAATGGTTGCATTCTGTTGTGAAGAAACTGGCCTTGGTCACAGTGGGATCGAAAGTGCAGATGAAAGTGCTTTCTTGGACAGTTTGCACATTGTGTTAAAGCTATGGATTTTTTTTTAAGTGTTCAGCATCCTAACTTACGTTAAAGCTATGGATTTTTTTTTTTACAAAGTCTTCAGCATCCTAATTCACCCTTTCTAATGTAAGGAAAACATGACTTAAGACACTGCTTCTAAGTTTGGTTGTTCTTTATAGTGTGGATACCCAGATGTCTGTGAGCGTATAGGGGTGGGCTGAGGGTCAAGTGAGGAGGGAGTGTGTGTGTGTGTGTGTGTGTGTGTGTGTGTGTGTGGTTTTTGTGTATGATGTGCGTGTGTCAGACCGCTTCTAGGCTACTAAGTGTCAATGGAAAAGAAAATGTATTCAAAATACTTAAATCAAAACTAGAAGATGGGGAAAAAAAAGATTTATTCTATACAAAGCCTTGTCTGGACCACTTTAGAGAGACTTCTATTTTTTTAACCCTTCTATAAATATTTGATGGCACTTGAAATATTCCTGCAATAAAATGTGATTTGTGTAAAGAAAAAAAAAAAGATTTTGTAATGTGAAACAAAGAAAGAAAGTAATGTAATTTTCTAAAAAAAAACATACAAACAAACAAACTTTGTATTATTTTCTTGATGGAATTTGTCTATCTGTCTTTGGAAAACTTTTTATTTCATTGAATGTGCCATAGTAGACAAACGTGTTTTTAGTTTTAGACTAAGGAATAGCTGTTTGTGTTCCGACATTCCAAAATGCAAAACAACCTAGTAGAATCTTTAATGAAAAGGTTTAAGTAGGATGTAAGCTTCTCATCGTTGCTTTTTTGCACATGTTCTTCATTCCTCTCTAGTGCAATATGTACATAGAGCACTTGCGGGTGTACCTTGATCCCTCAGGGAAAAATACATATTTGTACAGTTGTTGTTGTTGTTTTTTCCTTTTGTTTTTGGCTAAGGAATGTCGACTGAATCACTTGTTATTGTTGAGGGGCAGCCAGATAATAATCCTAAAGCCACTGTTTTCAAACATTGATTGTTTAAATCATGTGTCCTTCCAGTGCTATTAAGATACTAATAATAAAAAGTTATTTTCTGACAGTTCTTTGTGCTGATTGGTGAAAGAAAAAAGGGTAAATAAGCACCTTATGATTGACTTAACTGTGAATGACAATCCATCTGGATATCAACAATAGAAAGCCCTATCATTTTGGAGTTGGGGTTAAGAGTCAGAAACAATGTGCTCAGGGATCTTCTAAAACTCTTAAAACAGGGTGGCCAGTACTACTGGGACAAATTGTGTTTTTTATTACTAATAATAATGATAATACTATCCCTCCAAGGCACAAGTGAACTGTGTAGAACTAACTACATGTGTGTAAATTTCACTATCATCTCATTCTGTTGAGTTCAGAACTTATGTGTTCTTCAGTCTTGTGTACTTAAAAACATTGAATAACTTCCAGAGCTGTAGAAAGTTATGCCAGTATGTTCAAAAGATAAATTATTATTAGGTCATATACCCACAGAGAGCATCATTCAAAGGACAATCCTGCATACTCCATTTACCATTTCTCAAATAATTGAAATATTCATGATAAATATATTTATAGCATTCAACAATATATTAAAAACTACTTCAAATTCTACATAAGACGGATAAAAAAATTTTAAACCAAATGAGATAAGGGCCCTGCCTATCAGTGGAGTGAGCGAGGTAAAAGGTAAAATGTGTTTTGTTTTGTTTTTTTAATGGCAGCAAACAACTATTATTTTCTCTGTGTTCTCCTTTAGAAGCAAATCAAAAACTCCCTTTATGTAACACAAGTCTTACTTTCACATCTGTAGTTTTTAATCTGTTGAATTAATACAAGAGCTAATGTTTAAAGGTAAACAAAATCCACCTGGTAACAACATAAGCCAGCTTTCAGGGTCACGTTTTACATTTTTGAAATACAGTTGTCATATTTTAATTTATTGCTTTTGTTAAAGTCAGTGAACCTCAGTGTAATTGTTGGCTTTGATTCTTCCATTTCATACTTGGAATACAGATTCAAGATGGTTTTTACTTTTTTTTTTTTTAACCATCACACAAGAGCATAATTTGGGAAAACTTTTCCTGTCATTTAGCCTTTACCTTGTTTTTGATAATAAAGACTATGGAAATAGGCAGAAATCTCTCTCTCTCTCTCATACATATACGTATATACACATACATTTGTTACTGACATTTTCACATATTATTATAGCATTTGCCACTTCTTATTAGAAAAGGATGACACAGCAAAATCCCATAAAAACAAATTTATACAATAGATCACATTATGTGCCCAGAAAGGCAATATCAACAGTAAATCTTGATCTACTGCTGATAGTCTACCATACAGGTCTTCATTCTATCCCTACACACTAGTATTATTAATAGGTTCCACCAGATTTCATTGAAGAGACCTTCCTATGGTTGTTTATTCTTAAGAGATGAGAAGGCTAACAGCTATGCCTTTATGAAGCAGTTGGTCTCACTTCTGGGTCTGTTTGCTTGTTTGTTAGTGTTGCAAGTGAGATCAGTTTTGTCAGGCTCTCAGAACAATTTTTTTTTTTTTATCCTCACCCGAGGACATTTTTTCATTTTTTGTTCAGATAGAGTGGGAGAGAGAGAGGGGAAGAGAGAGAGAGAAACATCGACGTGAAAGGCCCTGCCACCCGCATGACCGACCAGGGCCAGGGACAAACTGCAACCGAAGTACATGCCCTTAGTGGGAACCGAACCCGGGTCTCTCTGGACCGCAGGCCAACGCTCTAACCGCTGAGCCAAACCGGCCAGGGCTGGCTCTCAGAACAATTTTAAACATCATCCAAAAGCCTGGTTTCATGCCCAGGAAACATCATAGATAGGGGGGAGGGTGGGGAGATCTTCATGTTTAAACAGACCCTCAGAACTTAGAGCAATAAGTACATTCAATCATTTATTTATTTATAAATGAATGACAGAATAGTCAATCCAAATAGAAACATTTCTTCAGCAGTGAAACATAAAATAGAATCTTGTGTTAAGAAAGTGAATATGAATATTTTAAATGGATGCCTAGAGAATCTGTTTGCTGTTTACATTTAGTATGTTTACCACATTAGCAGTATCACACTTCTATTTTTCTTTTAAGAACTAACGAAAGATAGCTTGCTCTCAGCTTTGACATGCTACACATGCCATTCTGTTCTCTAAGAGCAACTAAGTTTTCTCCAGTGTTCATGTGTGATTCCTTTCTCACTCAGTGTTACTTCCATGTGGATGAATAATATTTCTAGGAACTTGGTCATCATTGAACAGATTACATATGTAAATGCAGATAATTCTTGAGCATATAGTGAATATGATTTCATACATACACACAAAAATCCATATGTACTGTACACACTTTCCTGAATCAGAAATTCTCTTCTATCCACAGTGGTTTGAAATCTCACATAAAACAGTGGTAAATTTTTATACATTAGGACATTAGCTGGCTGCTTCTTTAAATGTACCTGTATTGTCTGCCTGCTCCTTTTGTGGAGATGTGTTTTTGTATTGGATGTTTGGGCCAATGGGAGGCTTCAAGCTACAACATATTTTCCCAGTTTAAATATATTTAACATATGACAACCCCCAGACAAGGCTTTTAATATGTATAAAGAACTGCAGTGTTAGGTGGTTTATTTGCAAACCGTTTTCAATGTTGTCCATTTTTATGGCACCTTTAACAATATTCTTGTTTCCAAAGTACAAAAAAAAAAATAGGTTAAATATCTAGCCATAACTGAATGTCAAGCAATAAAACAAATGACTTTTGTGCATAGACTTAAAGAAAATACAAATTTTAGACATCTGCATGTAAATGCAATCTCTTGTTTACTGCTTTCTTCAACTCGAGCAATTGATTCCTTATTTACTATTAACTTAAGAACTTGTAATGGCCTGTAAACATTTTCTCTCTTACTCTTCTTTCAAATTTACCTTCACCCCTGCTTTTGAGTCATAATATTTAATGTTGTTCTGCACATCTCTATACAGTTAACTTTTTGGCTTTCATTCTGTATAGATAAGAAAATGTTATATTATAAACAGCCTACTCAGTGCAAATATTTATCTGTTTATCAAATCCACAATATGCTGTATAATACTGGTTTTACTATATAATCTATTTTAGACATAGCTGTTTAGAACTAGAGTGTGCTATTTTTGTGTTTTTCTGATGTGTGGTGCTAGATAAGTTACTTTTGTGAACAAAAAAACCCTTTTATTCCTAGACAATACCACCTTTGGGTCTTGTTAATTTCACTGAGTATAACTATATATTTGTATATATATACATATATATATATATATCTACCTGTACCCAACTGGCAGCTGTATCAGAGTGCTGGATTTGGGACATGCTTTTCTCTTTAAATACATAATATCATTATATAAATTATTCTAGAGTGTATTTAATTAGGATAAAATTACTTCCTTAGTATGGATATTTGACATCTATAGGGTGAATTTGTTTATAAATATGGATATATGAAAACATATTAGCATTTACTTTATGTTTGCTACTTGGCTTTATACCACATCTCCTAGCTGAAAAATAATTTGCCAGGCCTTCAAGATCCTAAAGAAACACTCTAGTTTAATGGAGTAATCCTTTTTTTCTTACTAAGGAATTATATTATTAACACCTGACAGGGTTGTTAGCTCCTATTCTAGATAATAGGCATTTATATAAAATATCCTGGGTGGCTTGATGGCAGAATAAACCTTTCCCCTCCTACCTGAGCCGTGAGAAGGATGAAGACATTCACTGTCGTGGCAGAACGTGGGCCATAGAGCAAATTCGACAAAGAATGTTCTGTTTTAATATGACCTCAGCCAGTTCCATGAACTGAGTGAAGGACCTTCATTTTAAAAGTCATTTAAAAATGAGCTTAAACTCTTTCACCTATTCTCCCAAGACCCATTGGCATTGTTAAAAATCAAAGTATATCAAATATCTAACTAAGGATGTAGTTAACCTTATTAAATATTGATTAGAATTGTTCTGTAATATTACTGAATTTGTAAGATCTTTAGCAAAGATTTTTGAGCAATTTATAAATATAGAGCAAATGTTTCTGTTTACTGCACTTTTTGTAATTGAAGGTGATAAATTCTCAAGCCATGGTTATTGGCTTCCATGCACTGCGTATTTACCCACAATTTAGACATTTTCCATTTTTATGGAAGAGTTGCTGTTACCTTAATTATAAATGCAATCATGTGGTTAATGAAAGCTAATGCTAATAGTTAACCTTTTAAAGTGAATTGGCTACAGTTTAAGGAGAAATCTCTTTTAATACAAATCATGTCATTCCTTATTGCTTCGCTTAAAAAGAGATGGAAACTTTCTTTTAAAGCACCATTCAGTATCCTAAGCTTCCTGAAGATAGAGATTGTATTTCTTTGTGTCTGCACAATGGCCAGCACATGCCAGCATTTGATCATTGTTAAATGACAATAAGTGTGCCCCAATCCAAATTCTTTTCCTGGGTTGTTACCGTAAATTTATAAAATATGCCAAGCCTTATGGTTATCACTTTCTTCTACAACCAAGTATTAAATCCACATTTTAAAAGACCACATGAAATGCTGATTCTAATTGTGTGTAGGTCTTGAAGATTAAGCACACAAATTTCACAAAACTCATGAGTAACAAACTCAGCCTTCTGTAAATATACATGCAAGTTTGGAAACAGTAATACTGTACCTATAAATATATCTGTCTGTTTTGTGTACAGTATGTAAAAACTTTTCTGCCACACTAAAAATGCAAGCCATTTATGGGTATCCTAAAAATTGTATTGTACTAAAACTTTGCTAATGATCTTTATTAGAAGATCATCCAACTTTTCACATACATTGGGTTTTCTTTTCAATTCACTCTTACAGTAGTCTGCTTATTTCCAGCTGTTTGTTATTTTATTGTGTCCTGAATTAAAAAAAAAAAATATTTTGATTCATTTTGTAAATACAAGCTGTAAAAAAAGAGAGATTTAATGTTGTCTTTTAAATACTCCGATTTTCATTCTAATATGAATGTTGTTATATTGTACTTAGAAACTGTACCTTTAATATTACATTACCTTTATTAAAAGTGCATTGAACACATCAATTTTAGATGTGCTTTATGTACTGTTATCCTATAATAAACCTTCAGCTTCTAATGGAACATTTGCCTTGTTTTTCTTCTTTGTTTTTGCTTATTGGGTTGCACTATACATAGTTTTCTACCTTACATCGTGTCTCCAGAGAACTGTCTAGAAGAACCTTGCTACTCAAAGTGTGGTCTACAGACCAGTAGCACTGGCATCACCTGTGACCTTGACCTTACTAGAAATGCAGAATCCCAAGCACCACCCCAGAACGACTAGATCAGAATCTGCAGTTTCACAAGATCCCCGGGTGATTGGTTTGCATACTAAAGTTTGAGAAGCACTGATCTATAATATAGTATTTAAAAAAATAATTCATTTCCATTTTGCAGAGGGAAAAGCGTGTACAAGGATCAAACTACTCTTTTGATCAGAGAAGGCAAAGAAAGAAGTTTTAACCTGTGAGCTAATGTCTATTGATGGGTACAGGCTTCTGAGGCTACTTCCTGTCTCAAAGGAGAAGGGTGCCATGACTGATTAGTGAGATCTATTCTGAGTGTAGGAGGGGAGAAGTCCTGAATGCACACCATACTTTGTCATCTCTGCTGCAGAAATCTTTAAAGTGTAACATCAGAAATGCTGCGGAAGACTGTAATGATGCCAAAGACTAAAAATCTGACTTTTCCTGGTCTAGCCTTACCCCCCTCCAGCCCCACCCTTGCTCTTGAGTAGTTTATATAGGAGTGAACCGATAAATTTAACATCAGCTAGGTGTCACACGCTTATAACAATGCAAAAGCCTCACTATAAAGTATTTTTAAAGTAACATCAAGGACATTCAAATTATGAAATAGTCTGATGTCAAAATAAAGGCAACTAAATTGGCCTTTTTCTACACACACACACACACACACACACACACACACACACTCTACAATACCTAAGTGTCTCTTGCACTTGGTAAAATAAATATTTGAATTGATCCCTAAAATTGCCACATGTAACAAATAGCCCCTAATCCTGCTTTTATTTCCACCTGCCTCAGAGAAGAGGAAGAATGACATCATGCACGTGAAATATTTGTGGACTGTCAAATTCCATATAATAATATATATTCACCACCTTCTAGCATCTTGGAAAACTGAGAGTTAATGGAAATAGTGAAGTTCAAATTATGAAATCTGTCACCTCTAGGCCTTTGGCCAAACTCATGCCCAGGCCCCTTCTGATAAAAACAATAGTTTATACTCACCTCTCCATTGTGGATTAACTCGCTCCACTTTAAAAGGGTATTTAAACAAGAGTATAATAGGGACATCTTACAGTTCTGATTATAATGATCTCATGGGAGAATCAGATAAAGAAAACAAGTGTCAGTTTATTAAACTCTTGGAGATAAAGCCAAAGAAATAATCATAGACTAGTCAGTAAGACCTGACCACACGTCTTAGTTGCTACTGTTACTACTAAGCTTTGTTTCATGGGGCAAAATCAGTCTAGCCCCTCAAAATTAGACTTCTACTTCTAATGTGTATTTGGATCAAATGCACTGGTGCAAAGCAGGCCTGCTTCTCATGCCAGGTCTGTGAAAAGACCAAGCCATGCTCATGTGCTGGGGAGGCTAACTGCTGATGTGCTGAGAAACAGATGATCTTGCACAGTTCTGTCTTGGTTTGGTCCACAAGAGGAAATACACACCTAGTAACAAGTATGATAATTTTACTTAGCCAGGTGCTTGCAGTTTTCAGCATTCTTTTTGAAACTTTGGTCTGATGAAACATTTATAAATTCAAAATAAGTACCTACTGTTATTAATTATTTCAAACTGAAATTGGCTTCTCATTCAACTTTGGGGTTTGTTTGTTTCTCCATTTAGCAGAAATGGGAAACCAAACCGTTTTTCTGCTTAAAATTCCAAAGAATAAAACAGTACAATCACTTTGAAAAACAGTTTGGCAGTGTCTTAAAATGTTAAATATAAATTTACCATAAAATCCAACAACTCCACTCCTAGGTACCTACCCAACAGAAGCGAAGACACCAAGTTCACAAAGACTTGTACACAAATGTTCACAACAACATTACTCATAATAACCAAAAAGTGGAAACCACCTAATGTCCATCAACTGTCAAATGGATAAGCAAAATGAGCCATATCCATACATGGGCTACAACTCAGCTACAAAACAACTACTAATACCTGCTGCAACATGGATGATCCTCAAAAATATTCTGCTAAGAAAAAGAATCCAGATGCAAAAGACTACATATGATTTTATTTATGTGAAATGTCCAGAAAAAGGCAAATCTATAGAGATAGAAAGCAGATTCATGTTTGCCTGGGGTTGAGGGTGGGAAGAAGGATTGATTGCAAGTAGGCACAAATGATTTTCCAGAGTAAGGGAAATGTTCTAAGGTTGGTAATGTTGATCATTGCAAAACTCCCCACACTTACTAAAAATCACCGAATAGTACAACTATAATGAGTATATTTTATATTAGGTAGATTACATGCTCTCTCTCTCTCTCTCTCTCTCTCTTTCTCTCTCTCTCTCTCTCTCTCTCTCACACACACACACACACACACACACACACACACACACACACTGGTTTTCTCATCACCAGAGAATAAAGTCCAAATTCTCCAGCATGGCATGAAGACTGTCTCTGGCCCCTCTCCTACAATGATCTTCAACCCCCCCACACACACACACAACACACACACAATAAGGCAGTAGCTTTTCCCCTTCCCCAGAACATGCCATTTCACTCCTGTTATTTTTCACACCTGAATATGCACAGTCCCTTCTCTACCCAGTGAACTCCTACTCATTCTTCAAGACCCGATGTAAATCAAACTTCTCTGAAATAGTCTCTAAAGTGTCAGTCAAAATGAGTTCCTTCCTCGCTCTGTTCCCATAGAATCTTCTATAATATGTATGTATAGCATTTTTTTTTTTTTTGGTTAATCCTCCCCTGAGGATATTTTTCCATTGATTTTTAGATAGAGTGGAAGGGAGGAGGGAGAGAGAGAGAAACATCGATGTGAGAGACACACCAACAGACTGCCTCCCGCATGACCCCAACCTGGGCCGGGGATCGACCCTGCAGCCCAGGCATGTGCCCTTTTTGGTCCGCAGGCTGACGCTCTAACTGCTGAGCCAAACCGACCAGAGCATGTGTATCATTTCTTATTTGTATCATAATCACTTGTTTTCAATGCCACCTCCACTGTGTTGATTTTTGGGGGTGTAGAAAAAGTATATACTAAATAGCTACTATTTGTTGAACATTTACTCTTTGCATATTTACTCCTTTACATATTACTTCTAATCCTCACTATCCTCTAGGTAAGTTATTACTGTCTCTTCTAATTGGGCTCAAAGAAAAAAAGGATGTATATATTTAATATATTGTCATGGCAAAAGTTATGAGAGTTGATTTTCAGTATCAGCTTTATCACACTGATCATGTAATATTGGAAAAGACACTTGACAATCTGGGCCTCAGTTTCCCTATCAGGAAAACAAGAGGGTTGGACTAGATAATCTCCAAAGTTTCTTCTGGCTCTAAAAATTCTGATTCTGTGTGCTATCTTATAACCACCAGAACTCAAGATACACCAAACCAGAGCAGACTGCTTGATGATAATCTAGAATCTCAACACAGGCCATATCTGGTGATGTTATCATAGCACACTCCTGTGGGCTGGTGCAACCCGGCAGTGTGAGTGCTTAAACAATCTGGAGCAGTCCTTGAGCAGTTGCTGAAGACCAGGACAGGACTCTCAACTCTCCCTCTCTGACAGCATGCTTTATGAGATAGTACCCAACACATTAACTTCTACACTGCCTTGGTGCCCATCTCTATCCTAACACAGGCCGTGGATATCACTCATCTAATGAGAAATGCTACCTCCACGGTGCCCAGCATTGCACAGGTTGATCTGTGAGCATTCACAACCACTGTCTCCTAACCAGCCTCTTCCTGCAACTCATTCAGTACCTTGCCAGAGAACTTTCCTGAAACATAGATCTGATTGTGTTGTTCCTCTCCTTAAAAGCTCCCCTCTACTCCCGGCATTCTATTAACATTTCTTATACAATAAAGTGAAAATCCGTAGTCTGGCTTACAAAATCTCCTGTGGTCTGGTCCCAGCCTAATTTTCCAAACCCTTTTCTGCTACTCTTCACAAACCTTGAATTCCAGGCAAAATAACCTACCTAAAGGTCCTTATATTCAAAGGAGATTTTTAACCTAAGTATAATTTTATGTTAACATACTTTAAGCAGCATAAATCATTCTAAAATTTAGAACACACTTCCCTGATAGCACACAAACTGAACTCTGTTCATGCAATACGTTTATGTAACCCCTTGTGCTGGTCTCTGTCTAGAATGCCCTCTCCCATCATCTTCATGCTTCAAATTCTTCAAATGAGCTGCCATGTCAAGTGCCCAGTGTGCTAACTGACATCAGTACTCACATGTCTTTAGCTATCTGAAGCTGCCTTCTGCCCCTCGCGCCAGTAACTTCTCTCCCTCTCTGCACTCCCACCATCGTTTCTATATACCTTTCTTAGGTTGCTTATCACTTTCTATTTTGTTTCATAATTATTTAATGTGAATATCCTAGATGCTTAACGATCAAAAGCTCTGGGAAAAACCGGTATTTGGTCTCAGTCCTAGCTGGACCCAGCACCCCGCACAAATGATGTGCTCAATAAAGCTTTTCTTAATGGATGAAAAAAAGAAAAAGAAAAAGCTAGGTGGAAACTGACATCTAAACTGGGGTGGGGATGGAGTGAGGAGCTACGATGTGCCAGGCACTGAGCTGAGCACAGCTCATCCCTTACGTGAGGGCAGGGAAGTTCAGACAGTGGAGGCCGCGGGTCTTTCCGGTGCTGTACCTGTCCTCCGCAAGGTGGAGGGCTTTCTAGGACAACCCGCGGCCGGCAGCCTTCCGGCCCGCGAGCCCCAGCAAGCCCCGACCCGCGGTTTCCGGCTGAACTACTTGAGCGCGCGGGTCGCACGGGCCCCGCCCGCTGCGTCGCGGGTGACGTCACCACGCTGTGCCGGGGCGGCGGAGCCACGTCCTTTAAATAAGCGCTTCCCAGGGCGCGCGCGACTGTGTGGCGTGGGGACGCGGCCCGGGCCAGAGCCACCGCGGACCGCGAGGTGGGCGGAAGGGCCGCTTGGCAGCGGGCACGCGCAGGGCCGGGCGCTGCCCTGCGGGCGGGCGCGCTCTCGAGGGGCGGGAGGAGGCACCATGGCGGCCCCGTCGGCCGGGACGGGCGCTCGGCTCCGGGTTCTGGCGCGGCCCCGGGCCCCGGGCCCCGGCTTAGCTCTCCCCCTTCCTTGCCCCCTGGAACCGTGTTTCTCTGATCTTTTAGTCCCCTTTCCCTCCGCCGTTCCTTTTGCCCTCATTGAGTCCCTCTCCCCTACCCCACACTGGGTCCCAGTGCGAGAGCTGGGGTAAGTGGGAGCCGGTCAGGCCTGCCTGTCCCCAGAGACCGACTCCTCCATTTGTAAGTTTCTCACCTGCCCCTTATCAGCCCGCCCAGGGTGGCTGGAGAAGCACCGAACACGGAGTGGTCAAGCCTGATTTGTAGTCCTGGTGATTCCTCCAAGTGACCCTGTGAAATGCCACTTGGGTTGCCTGGACCTCAGTCTCCTCAAAAGTGAGGTTCTCTTTGAAGGATTTTTTGTTTGTTTGTTTTTGTTATCCTCACCCGAGGACATTTTTCCATATATATATATATATATATATATTATTATTATTTTTATTTTTTTTTACATAGAGTGGAAGGGAGGGAGAGAGAGAGAGAGAAACATCTATGTGAGACAGACATATCCATTGGTTGCCTCCAGCAGGTACGTGCCCTTGATGGGAATCGAACCTGAGACCCTTCCTCCGCAGGCCAAGGCTCTAACGACTGAGCCAAACCAGCCAGGGCTCTTTGAAAGATTTCTTATCTCCAGGAAGCTTTTGGCGTGCTTCGCTTGCCAAATCTGCGCCATAACGGTAGGATTGGGAAACCCGAGGCAAGATTTATTTTGGCAGTTAGGGGTCGGGGGAGAGCAGAGTTAAGACGCGCAGCTCCATGCCATAAAGTGATGCTGTTTGTAAGCAATGAGAGCGCCATTCTGTTTGGGCGCTTATTTTCACAGTGAGTGTTGTGAGAGTGATTCCCGGAGTAAGTTAGATGGTGAAGGACTTAGCCTGCATCATCATTGCTGCTCTACTGCAAAGAACCTTGGGAACATTCATCTCTGTCTGCTGTATTCTGTTGTAGGTGTCTTTCAGTTTTAGGGTAGGTGTGAGAAACTGATTCTTCCTTACATGGGTTAACAGCCTCTGGCCCACCCAAACAAGCACTTGAATTTAATGTTGACCTTTTGTTTTTCCTTAGAAGTGTTGATTCTGGAGAAATCCTGCCTCTGCTGGAACCTGCATGACCAGGCAGCAGAACTGTGAGCTCAAGTGAAGCAGAAGTCTAAGAATATGAGCTCCCTAATGGCCATGAGTGAACCAAGGCTGAACTGGTGAGTTACATCTGTTTGCAATTGCCTAAAGTGAATTAGAGTAGGACTGGGCTGGATTAGGAAAGGAGGGTTTCTCACCTGGACAGATTTGGAGGAAACAGGAAGAAAAAAAAAGTTAGTAGCTCAGAATTTATCCCACTCTCATCTTCACATACTGAGCACTTTTGAGTTATAGCTAACTGCACTTCCTCTCTTAAACTGACAATTCAGCGCTCAGATTGCTACTAGGTATAATTCCCTCATGTGTTTATTGTTGGTCTCATAGTGAAGGAGAGATGCTGGAATTTTCTTGTGTCCAAGAACCTTGCCCACTTTTGTACAAGCACTTAAAAGACCCCTCTTTAAAAAAGACAAGCTTCTTTCTGTTATGTTGGAATCTTTATCAAGTGACCATGTAAATGCATGGACTGTTTTAGAAGTATATGAGAACTTCACAAATAGAGGACTTAGTTAAGTAACATAAGTGTCTTTGTAGAGATCTAACTAATACATGTGTTGCTTTAGATTCATTTAGCACACATTTACTGACCATCTACAGTTTGCTAGCCAAGGAGAATACAAATGTTACAAGAGATTGTAAAGGTAATTAAACAGTACCTGAGTCTAAGAAGATGCAATTAGTATGTGCGCATAAGTATTTGTTTATTGCAGACAGTGCTTCCTTCCCCTAAAGAGCTCTCAATCCCTGAGCCCCATGACTTTGTTTTTGTCTGATATGCAAAAACCTTAAAATGTAATGAGATGGCACATATACAGTACCATAGTAAGTAATAGGAACTACACTGGTGCATAGCAAGTAAGACATTCTAATTTTACCATTTATACTTTAATCGTACTTTTTTGGATAAATGCCTTTAAAAACACTAAGAAATTAGTATGGAGCAAATGTGCTAGAATTTTCAATTTTGGGAGCGGGCCCACCAGACGTAGCTGTTTAATTAGAGGTATACACATTTATGCTTCTTGCCATAAAGTGTGTGTTCAGATGCAGCATGGATGCTCATATGTACCATTGACTTTGTGAAACCCAATGTGGTTTAGAGCCTTTGCACAGTATTGTAGCCCTTGAACTATACTTTTTCATAGAATCCTACTAATCTTTGTCCTCCCAGGTAAATGGTTCTTAGTGTTTTTAGTTTTTTAATTCCTTCATTCAACCAACATTTACTGGACGTTTACTATATGGAAGGCATTGACTATATAATATGTTGGTCTCTACATTATTTATATTATGGGAAATCATATATGACCTTAGAAGTGGTTTTAGTACAGACATACCATTTATCACATTTGCCAAGTTCATGAAAATAGGAAGGTATACAGTCTTTGTATTGTATTTTGGCCTGGCACAGTAGTGCATAAAACAAAAATAAATTGAGAAGCATTTTCTGTCAGTAACCAAACAATGTTATGCCCAGAGCCAGAGGTGAGGCCTGCCCCTGACATACCTTTTATTGTACTTTAATCTCTTCTATTTTTAACTCTCTGGTATCTCTGACATTTATTTAATTGGATAATAAAGGAAAAGCAAAGCTAATTGTTGGAACTGGAGAATTTCAGAATGGGCCTAGGCTAAAAGCTATCTAAGAAGTAAAACACCTAAACTCATACATCTGTTATATAAAGTTAATATTATGAAGAGGTAACTGTCTAGAAAGGGGGTGTAGAGAGCATGTAGTTATAAATTGCAATTGTACCTTTATGCTGCTTACTCTAGCATGAGATTTTGAATTGTCAAATACAAGTAAATTACTTTGCTTCACAGGGATGTCTCCTCTAAAAATGGCCTTAAGACATTTTTCTCTCGAGAAAATTACAAAGATCATTCCATGGCTCCAAGTTTAAAAGAACTATGTATTTTATCTAACAGGTAATGTGTTTATTTATGTTTATTTATTTGGTTATCTATTTCCATAGCTGGTTGTTATTTTTCTGATAGTTGAAGTTTTATATCTATATCCACTATTAAACATTCAAATTCTAGAAATGTAAAAATTAGAAAACAGAACCCAGTACCCAAAGATGACTACTCTTTGGTATATATCTTTTCAGATCTTTCTCCACACATGAACAGATAGATATATATTAAAACAAAAATAGGATCATATTTTAAATACTATATAATACTATACATACTATAAAACTGTTTTATAGTTTGTTTTTTCATTTAAAATGTGTTCCTCTTTTTGAAATTATAAACAATACATTGATGAACTTTTTGTAATTATTTCTGAGATAAATTCATATAAATTGAATTGTTTGGTTAGAGGATATATACATTTATATTTTAATAGATATTTCCAAATTGCCAGAGATTTTCTTTTCCTTCTCTGATATGAAAATGCTCATTAAGTGATAATTTTCCTTTCTCGCTGCTTGCCTGCCTCTAAAAGTTCTTCTTTTGTTTGTGATTGGCTGTTTCTACTGTATTGTGATTGGATCTTGAAACCAAGTAATCAGGTTTACTAGATATGAGTAAATATGCCAAATGAGGAATTAGGAAGCTCCCCTAGGGGAGCTGAACATTTACTTTCATCCTTTGTCCACTTGCAGTGAAGGAAGTATATTTCCAGCCTCTTCATCGAATGGGACTCCATCTTTTTCTCTCTTTTCAGTACCCTTTCTATCAATTA
The DNA here is from genome assembly GCA_030848825.1 of Tadarida brasiliensis. NCBI lineage: Eukaryota > Metazoa > Chordata > Mammalia > Chiroptera > Molossidae > Tadarida > Tadarida brasiliensis. The sequence goes on along the minus strand of CM061257.1, from coordinate 192,718,210 downwards.
GCATCCCCTCTTACTCCTGTGTCTTTGTTCTGTCTTTATTAGTATAGGCATGCCTCATTTATTTTATTTTTTTCCCTCCAATTTTTATTAATTTATTTTTGTTACAGATGTTTCTCCTTTTTCCCCCCTAGACCCCCTCCTCCCCATCCCGCCCCCCACCCCCCAGCATTGTTTTCTGTGTCCATTGGTTATGCATACAAGTTCTTTGGTTCATCTCATCCATCCCCCCCGCCCCCCTAAAATGAGGTTTGGCAGTCTGAACCATACTCCTTTCTATGTCTATGTCTCTGGGTCTATTTTGTTCATCAGCCCACCTTGTTCATTATATTGCACAAATAAGTGAGATCATGTGGTATTTCTCTTTCTCTGATTGGCTTATTTCACTTAGCATAATACTCTCGAGGTCCCTCCATGTTGTCTCAAAGGATAAGCCATCTTTCTTTCTTACAGCTGCATAGTATTCCATTGTATATATGTACCACGGCTTTTTTATCCATTCTTCTATTGATGGACACTTGGGCTGTTTCTACATCTTAGCGATTGTAAATAGTGCTGCTATGAACATAGGGGTACATATATTCTGATTGGTGTTTCAGGCTTCTTAGGATATATTACTAGAAGTGGGATCACTGGGTCAAATGGCAATTCAGTTAATTTTTTGAGGCAACACTATACTGTTTTCCATAGTGGCTGCACCAGTCTGCATTCCCACCAGCAGTGTACTAGAGTCCCCTTTTCTCCACACCCTCGCCAGCACTTGTTTGATGATTTGTTGGTGGCAGCCATTCTGGCAGGTGTGAGGTAATACCTCATCGTTGTTTTAATTTGCATCTCTCTGATGATTAGTGACGTTGAGCATTTCTTCATATGTCTCTTGGCCATTTGTATGTCCTATTTAGAGAGGTGTCTGTTCAGATCCTCTGCCCGTTTTTTAATTGGGTTCTTTGTCTTCCTTTTGTTGAGTACAAGTGCTTTTTTTGATTCCATCAAATAGATACATAGGTACACATAAAAACAAGCAAAAGTTGTATTAAAGAGACTATCCAAAAATAAATATTTTCAAAGAGGCAATTTTTGAAGCAATATTCTTTTCCCCAAACTGCATAATTATGTCTTTGCTAATACCAGGTATAGATGGTTAAGTCAGTAGATCTCTTATGAATATGTATCTGTCGCTGTTTTTTTATTTTTTATTTTTTTTCTTTATTGATTTTAGAGAGAAAGGGAGAGGGGGACAGAGAGATAGAAACATCGATGACAGAGAACATAGATTGGCCGCCTCCTGCATGCCCCCACTGGGGATTTGGCCCACAACCTGGGCATGTGCCCCAACCCCTTGGTGCATGGATCGACGCTCAACCACTGAGCCACACCAGCCGGGCCCTGTGGCTGTTTTTTAAAGCTATTTCTGTTATTCAGCTTGTACGATTTCTTAGGGATAACTAATTTCTTAAAACTTATTATTAATTAAATAAAGAATTGCCTTTGTTTATTTGAATAAAAGAATGCCTACCAATTCTGGTATCCTGGGATTTAGTGAACATATATCTTTACCTTAAAAAAACAAAACAAAAACCAAACCCCTCACTATTTTACTTCATTTTTTTTTCTTTATTTATTTTAGAGAGAGAGAAAAAGAGAGGGGAGAGAGAGATAGAAACATCGATGAGAGAGAACATCGATTGGCCGCCTCCTACATGCCCCCCACTGGGGATCAGGCCCACAACCTGGGCATGTGCCCTGACTGGGAATTGAACCAGTGACCTCTTGGTGCATGGGTTGACACTCAACCACTGAGCCACACTGGCCGGGCTCCCCTCACTATTTTAAAAACTTTTATCTCAGTTGTCTTTTTTTTTTTTCATCAGACTAAAAATTTCTAATATTAATCTTCTTTATCCTGCCACTGCTTCTTAATTAATTTAATGGTTCTTTTTTTTTTTTTTTTTTTGCATTTGTCTTCAGATAGAGCGGGAGGGAGGAAGAGAGAGAGAGAAACATCGATATGAGAGAGACACATCGAGTGGTTGCCACTGTCACGACCCCAACCGGGGCTGGGGACAAACTGCAACCGGGGTACATGCCCCTAGCGGGAACCGAACCCGGGACTCTCTGGTCCACGGGCCGACGCTCTAACCGCTGAGTCAGACCGGCCAGGGCTTTAATGGTTCTTTATGAGTCCACTTCTGTTTAGCATATCCCAAGTGTGGGTTCTAGTCTGGATTATGTAAGGGAGAGGACATCTTGCTGGCAGTTGGGCTCACCTAACTCCTAATTTTCTTTTTCCTAAAATATGCTTGTTTTTCTTTAGATTTCTATATAGCATAAAATAATTTATTATTATAATATACCTTTTTAGTATAGAAAAAGTAAAGACAAAGGCATTGGTTCCATATGTTTCCAGTCTTTTTGTCTAACCTTGAATTTTATTAAGTTTTACAGTAAGGAATGGATTTTCAGACTGTTAATTTACAGCTGTTTTCTTGATGGAAAACTAGGAAGAATACAACATTTTTGTTAGCCTTAATTTTGTATGTTTTGTATTCTCTAACATTTGGGAAAATAGTAATAACCTAATTGCACTACTTTCAACAATGCGAAGTTTTCATTCAGCCCTTTGTTGAAATGTAAACATTTGCCTTTTTTTTTTAATGTATTTTATTGGAAGTATTGCAGATGTTTCCTTTTTCCCCCATTGACCCCCTTCTCCCACCCCCCCCCCTCCTGCTTTCCCCAACCTAATGTCTGTCCATTGGTTGTGCATATATGCATATAAATTCTTTGGTTTATCTCTTCATGCCATTTTCTTAAATATGTTTTTATTGATTTTTTAGAGAGGAAGGATGGGAGAGAGAGATAGAAACATCGATGTGAGAGAGAAACATTGATCGACTGCCTCCTGCACACCCCTGCTTGGGATCAAGCCTGCAACCTGGGCATGTGCCCTGACCAGGAATAGAACTGGGACCTCTCAGTCCATGGGACAATGCCCAATCCACTGAGCCACACCAGCCTTTTTTTTTTTAATTAAAGTGTCTGGCTGTAGATATTTATAAGTGAGTTTCCAACAAGGGGGAACGTAGCTGTACATAGAAAAATAATTATCATATTTTAACATGTTTAATATAGCAAAGTAAATCAAATTCAGGAGGTATAGGTAGACTTCAGATGGAGACTAGAAGCATCATTTCCAAATGCTGCTTAAAGAAGCTGCCCAAACCAGTAGACTTAAAAATTAGGAAACTTGAAGTTTTGAATTCTGCCTTTTTTCCCTAGAAACTTTAAGTAAAAAAGGAGACTGGGTAGTAGACAAAATGAAGGGTGAAACTTCAAACCATCAGCTGAAATAAAATATAATGCTGTAAATGTGGATAGAGAAACCCTGTCAGATGCTTTTGGCTTGCACCCTGATGAAGATTTTGACAGCACTGCACACGGAAATGATCTTGATGTGCTGCCATTTCCGTCTTTGCTGAATGTAGCCAATTTAAACTGCTAGAATTTCTTGACATTCCTACTCTGGCATATCTGAGTCAGCATCTTGTTGCTGCAGCAGCTTAATTAAATTTGCCAGTTTGTGCCACGAGGACAGACATGTTCTCATATTCAGAGAGACAGCTGTGAAGCAGTATTGTTAAGAGTTGCGGACACAATACTGTTAGGTTTGAATAGCTCTCAAGACATTTTCTAGTGAGAAATCAATTTGCTGTGATACATTTCTCCCAAGATCAGCAGTTAATATTCATTTTGTTAACCTAAAATATGCTTATTTTTATACAGTTATTGGAGAAACTTTAGTGGCTAAGTATGTCTTTTTCACCTGTATTATTTTCAGAGCCAATCTAATCATCCTTATTTTAATTTGCATAATTCTTTTCTCATTCACTAACCACCTATCTTGATTAGTTTTCTATCCATTGTTTAAAGTGGTCTTGAGTATGTCTGCTTTATTTTGGGACCCTAAGTCATTTTCTAAAAATTTTGGAATTTTTACCATATTTATTCTAGTATTGTCAAGTTGATTTAAAACCAGTCAGTGTTAGTTTTGGATGGAGCTTAACTCACCCTTTGACCAGATACAGATCTAGATTGGTAATTTTCAATCTTAATCAGGCCAAAAACCTCCCATTTTTCATAACAAATATTTATAAGAAATAAGACACCTCCTTTACTAGCCTGAATTGATATTCATTCATAATAATAGCCACAGACATAATATTTAGAAATAATGTCATAGATACATAAATATGAAACAAAAATAATTTATAGTCTAATATGTAAATGCCTAAATACTACTGCACTGGAAGATATAATGAAGTAGTCAGATGCACCAGCTAAAATGAATAAGGTTGGATTTAAGAGAAGTAAGATAAACTTACCATAAAGTAGTGATTTTCAACTGGTGTGCCACAAGAGGCACACTGTTCTGCCGCAAGAAATTTTATTTTAAAACATCCAATACCTGACTATTTAGTGAGGGGCACTGACCCCTTTTTCCTTAGGTTGTCAAATAAAAAACTGACAACAGTTAACACAACAATAGCTGTCCAGTGTGAATGTCAAAATAATACCTTTTTTTTTGGTCAGATCAGCAAAAATATTTTTTGGTGTGCCGCAGAATTTTAGTAATTAGTTTATGTGTGCCATGAGATGAAAAGGTTGAAAATTCCAGCCATAAAGGAATCATAAGAAAATCAAAGAGAATAAAATGTATTGTTAAGTAAAACAGACCAGACTTATTTGTATATGATAACAGAAAGCCTGAAGAGACCTTGAAAGTTGTGCAGGACACCACCAAACATTACAGGCAGGTACTATTCCTCACCTCTAAATGCCTTTAATTCTTTCCCTCTTTTGACAACCCACATGCACCCACAGGCTTCCAGAATACCCTCAGGGAATTAATACTGTCACATTTGAGAACCACTGCACTGGATATTTCTTGTCTCCCCTCTCTTCCTCTTTTTTTTTTGAGGAGGGGGGAGAGAGAGAGAGAGAAAGAAACATCAACATGAGAGAGACAGATTGATTGGCTGCCTCCCGCACCACCCTGACCAGGGCTGGGGAGAAACCACAACCGAGGTACGGGCCCTTGACCAGAATTGAACCCATGTACCAAAGAGTCGCAGTGCTCTAACCATTGAACCAAACAAGCCAGGGCCCCTCTCTCCATCTTAATCCCTGATCTGGATGTCCTTAGGATTCTTCTCAGTCACCTATTCAGTGTGTTCAGTTTGGAAACCTGAGAGTTCTCCATAGTTGCATTGTATTGATGTACATACTTACTTTTCTTTTTTCCCCATTCATTTGTCTGATCTACTTGATTGTAAGGTCCTAGAGAGTAGAGATTGATTATATCTGCTCAATGTTGGTTGTATCTCCACTACCCAATACAGGGCTGGCGCATGGTAGTCACTCAATAAATATTAATTAATAGAGGAATGAAAACTGAATCAACAGACATCCATCTTTCTCATTACTCTTCCTTCCTGTTGGTTTATCATTGTTGTTTAATTTGGAACTAAATCATAGGGAATAGTTACTGTTGTAGAAATTAGAGTTATTGAAGTTAAAGAAATTGTGTGTGTGTGTGTGTGTGTGTGTGTGTGTACACTTTAAAACTTATTAAAAATGTAGATTGCAATAACTGAATATCAGGAATAAAGACAGATTATGAACAAGAATAGAAATTTGTATTCATTTACCTTAATTGGAGTGATAAGGTGATTTTTTTTTTTTAGTTGGGGGTAGCATTTTATAAACAAATATAACAGGTTCTCTAGCTACTCACTGCAGAGCATTTCATTATAGATATGCCAAGATTTCTCTTTTGCATCCATGCAAAGCATAGAGACATTTCCATGGATTCAGCCATGTACATGAGTGATAGAGGGTTGAACAACTTTTCTAAAACCTCTATTGCTTTCATAAAATATGACACGTAGTTGGAATTTTCTTTTTAATTCTTGAGATAATTAAAGCAGAGGAAACCAGAGAATTAGAATCTCAGTGAATTGGTTAACTTCTGGCTTGTGACCACATCATATCCTGCTCTCTGGCTTTCGCTCATCATATTAACTGATATGTCTTAGTAAACATGAAATACCTGCATATATAATTGGCAAGAGTGATTTACCTCTCTTCAGTAGAGGGAAAAAACCTCCAAATTGAATAATTTTTCTAAGGATTATGCCTCTTCCTCTCCATCAGATAATTGAAGGTAAGTTTATAATGCACTGCTATCCTGCAGAATACTTAATTTACATCAAATAGCTAAACATCAAAACGCAGGTGGCTAAGTTAGATAATTCAGAATTTACTGTGTTAATCATGCTATATTCTCCCTGGTGATTAAGAATCATGAGGTTCCATGATAGTAATCTTCATGTGAAAAGCACATATTTGTAAATTGTATTTTTTTTTTCTTCCAGACGTATAGGAGAAAATTTGAATGCCTCAGCAAGTTCTGTAGAAAATGAGCCGACAGTTAGTTCAGCAACTCAAGCAAAGGAAAAAGTTAAAACCACAGTTGGAATGGTTCTTCTTCCAAAACCAAGAGTTCCTTATCCTCGTTTCTCTCGTTTCTCACAGAGAGAACAGAGGAGTTATGTGGACTTGTTGGTTAAATACACAAAAATTTCTGCTAATTCCAAAGCTGTTGGAATAAATAAAAATGACTTCTTGCAGTACTTGGTATGTATTCTGTTCTTCAGCTTTAGCAAAAAATATTTAAAAGTGAAGAAATACTTTAAATTTGCTTTTATGTTTTTAGGTGCAATCATATTAACAAAAATGGAAAATTTAGGGAGTTTAATTGATGGACAAATTGGTGCTTTAATTCTTTTGTTGGTTCTGGTATGGTTTGGGCATTTTGCTCTAATTCTGAGCATATTTCACTCTGTTTCTCCTTAAGTGCTATCAGTAGAGCTTTACATAGGTCATTGAACCAATTTTAAATTTTTGTTTATTACTTTAAGTAGTTTCTAGAGCCTCAGCTATATAAATGATGCTGCATTGAACATCATTGTTGCAAACTCTGTTTATATCTATGATTGTTTCCTTAAGATAAAATTTTTAAAATAAAGTTGCCAGCCCTGGCTGGGTAGCTCAGTTGGTTAGAGTGTTGTCCTGATACGCCAAAGTTTTGGATTCGATCCCCGGTCAGAGCACATACAAGAATCAGTCAACGAATGCATAAGTAAATGAAACAACAAATCTCCCTCTCCCTTTCTTCCTCTCCCTTTCCCCCTCTCCCGTTCTCCCTCTCCCTCCCTCCCTTCCTTCCTCTTTCTCTAAAATCAATCAATCAATAAAAATAATAATAATAAATAAAACTGCCATATCAAGAATTATACATGTTTTTAAGGCTTGCTCTGCAATTATACATGGGTAAATTGTTCTCCAAAAGGTTTAAACCAATTTGTTTATACAACTATTGTGTGGAAGGTTTTTCTTCTTTTATTTTTTTTTCAATATCTTCACTAATACTGGAAATTACCTTTTTTTCCTCTAATTTGATATGGAAGAAATGGTGACCCCTTGTTTTACATTAATTTACAGTGATTACTAATAAAAATAAGCATTTCCCATGTGTTTATAAGGTATTTCTGTTTCTTTTGTAATTTACCTATTAATTTACTCATTTTTCCATTTGGGTATTTGTTCTTTTTTTGTTAATTAAGAGCATTTTATAAAATAAGCGTACTAATTCCAAAGAATGTATTATAGCATTGGTAATTTGCTTTTCTGTTTTTGAGGAGTTTTTAGTAACAAGTGTATCATTATTATATAATAATTTTTATTAACTTCTTTGTAATTTTTGCTTTGGATATGATACTTGTAATTATTCTTTAAGTTCAAATTATTAGAGTAATAATTGAGAAGTGATTGTTTTTAATCAAGCTTCTTATTCCACAACATGTCTTTTAAAAAAATTAGGATATGAAAAAACATGTGAACGAAGAAGTGACTGAATTCCTAAAGTTTTTACAGAATTCTGCAAAGAAATGTGCACAGGATTATAATATGCTTTCTGATGATGCACGTCTCTTCACAGAGGTAAAAAAAGAAAATTTAACATTTACTTAAACTGCCAAGTAATAGGCAATAGCAGTATTTTATAATGTGTGATGCATCCTGTCAAATGCATATGGAAATACCAGTATTATCAATTGAGAGACCAAATTGTATGTAGGTTTTTAAAAATTATATATTTAAATAATAGAAATAATGTGCTAAGACCTCAAAATCATGTACTATAGTATATTCTTTTCTTCTTTTACTGATGCAATTACCATATTTGAGAGTTACTCACATGGATGGTTTGATCTGATGCACTGATTTCCTTTATGAGAGAATGGGTGTTTTAAGGAGTTAACTTAGTCATTAAAAATCTGAATGGTCCTTTAAAACTTAGTCACATAAATTGGTATTTATTAACTTCATGGTAACCAATCACCAAATGATAAATTTCAACTGTGAGTTCATTTTTTAATATAAGTCATACATGCAAATGTATTAGTAAAGCATGTAAGTCACTCTGCCTTGTACCCTGCCATCATTCAGTGAACCTGGGAGAAATTTAGAGTAACCTATGTAAGTAGTTACTATTAATACATGCAGTTTACATTTAAACAACACGGGTTAGGGTTGTCGACCCCTGACACTGTCAAAAATTTGTATATAACTTTTAACTCCCCAAAAATTTAACTACTAATAGCCCACTGTTGACTAGTAGGCTTACCAATAACAAACAGTCAACACATATTTTTTATGCTACATGTATCATATACTATATCCTTACAATAAGGTAAGCTAAAGAAAATGTTATTAAGGAAATCATAAGGAAGAGAAAATACATTTACAGTCTTTATTGAAAAAAAATCCGCATGTAAGAGGACCTGTGCAGTTCAAACCATGTTGTTTAAGAGTCAACTGTATTATTGTAGCAGAGTTCACCTATATACATACCAGTCTGGATTTTTCTTTAAGCCTTAAACTAGTCACTGTATACAACAGTGTGCTACCCTTAACACTATTGAACTCAACACTTAAAAATGGTTAATATGTTAATTTTTATGTATATTTTATTTTAATTTTTTAAAAATGGTCACTATGAATTGGGGGACAACAGTGTATTAGTTTGCTGTTTTTGTTTTAGAGAGAGAGGAAGGGAGAGAGATAGAAACATCAATGAGAGAGAACATCGATTGGCCACCTCCTACATGCCCCACACTGGGGATTTGGCCCACAACCTGGGCATGTGCCCTGACCAGGAATCGAACCAGCAACCTCAACCACTGAGCCACACCAGCTGGGCTTACTGGTTTTTTTTAAAACACTTTTTTTTTTTTTAAATCCTCACCTGAGGATATTTTTCCATTTGTCTTCAGATAGAGTGGGAAAGAGAGAGAGAAAGAAACATCGATGAGAGAGATACACATTGACTGGTTGCCTCCTGCACGGCCCAACAAGGGCCGGGGACCAAACCGCAACTGAGGTATGTGCCCTTGACCAGAATCGAACCTGCGACTCTTTGGTGTGCAGGCCAGTGCTCTAGCCAGAGCCAAACTGGCCAGGGCTTAAAACACTTTTTAAGGTGAAACTTTTTTAAGGTGAAATTTTATTGTTACTATGAACCAGAAGAATGATTCTGCTAAATAAAAGAATTCCACTTTTATTTTCTCTGAATCTAAATGTGATGTACTCAAACAGTGTCATATTTTTCCATGTGGAAGAGTAACTTCTTCCATATTTTAATAGTGCTTTTGAAAGGATCAGAATGATGGTTTTAAAACATAAATCCTATCCCCTCATTTCACTGGTTTAAAGTGTCTTCTTATCTCACTCAGGAAGAGACAGTTTACAAAGATCACGCCCCCACCCTCTAGCCTGCTTCATCTTCTACGTACCTTCCTCCCAGCACTTGGCTTTTCACATCTTTCTGGCAAGCTGTTCCCCAGATATCTGCATGGATTATAGTTCCTAGATTCCTTTAAGTCTCTCTCTGTTCAGATGCCAACTATCAATGAGGATGTTCCTAATTACCCTCTAAAAAATAGCATCACCCTTTGTATCTCCTCTACCATGTTTTATTTTTATTGTCTTTCTTCACAATGCCTATAAGTAAGTAGTCTTTTGTGCACTGCTGTGTTCCCAATGACTAGAATAATGCCTGGCATACAACAAGTGCTCAAGTGTTCAGTGTTATTATTTAAGTGAGTATAAAAATGTTTATTAACAGAGTACATTATTTAGTAGCTAACTATCGGCATTATGTCTTGTTTTTTAGCCATATTGTCTTGGCAGCACATTTTCTCTAATTTATATTTTATATGTCCATCCCAAAGATTCACTGATTTTTTTTTAAATGTTTTACTGTTTTAAATTTTTATATTATGAAATGTAAGGTACCTATGAAAAATTATATAGAACAAATACATACAGCTTAACGAAGAATTATACTATAGTGAATACCTATGTAATTCTTTTCCAAGTCAAGAAATACAACATCACCAGAAACCCAAACGCCTCCTGTGTATCTTTCCTAGATAATTACATCCTTCCTCTTTGAAGAAATAATTACTATCCCAAATTTGGTATCAATAATTTCCATGCTTTTCTTTTTTATTTTATGATAGTTCTTCAATCTCTCTTGCTTGTTTTTGAATTTATGTGAACAGAAAATTCTTTTGTTTTTTTATGTGAACAGAATTCCCTCTTCTTTCACTCAATATTATGATTGTGAGATTCATATGTATGCGTGTAGTTGTAGTTCATTCATCTTCATTGCTGTACATTATTCCATTTTATAAATAAACAGAATTTATTCTGTTGATCAAAATTTGGGTTGTTTCCAGTTCAGAGTTATCCTGAGCAATGCTCCTATGAAAAGGCTCATACTTGTCTCTTGGTGTATATGTGCACACATTTCTACTGGTCATGTACCTATGAATAGAATTGTTGGGTCAAAGAATATGCATGTCTGTAACTTTAGCTTTAGCATATAATGTCAAACTGTTTTCCAATGTAATTCTACCACTTTACATCCCATCCAGCAGTGTTTGAGAGTTTTGTTGCTTCATATCCTCAACAGCTGATACTTGAAGTCATTGTAGTTTCAGCCAATCTAGAGGTTATGGTGCTGTATATTTAATAAGACTGTGCATCTTTTCATATGCATATTTTTCAGCATTTTTTATTTTTATTATTAGTTTTAATTAATTTATTTTGTTACAGATATTTCTCCTTTTTCCCCCCATTGACACCCTCCTACTGTTTCCCCCCCTTCCCCATCCCCAGCATTGTTGTCTATGTCCATTGGTATGCTTATATGCATAAGTTCTTTGGTTTATCTCTTCCCTCCCTCCCCCCTCCTCTGAGGTTTGTCAGTCTGAATCCTACTTCTATGTCTCTGGGTCTTTTTTGTTCATCATCTTCTTTTTTTCATTCCACAAATAAGTAAGATCATATGATATTTGTCTTTCACTGACTGGTTTGTTTCGCTTAGAATGATACTCTCCAGGTCCCTCCATGTCATCTCAAAGGATAAGAGATCTTTCTTTCTTACAGCTGTATAGTATTCCATTGTGTATATGTACCTCAGCTTTTTTATCCACTCATCTATTGTTGGACACTTGGGCTGTTTCCAGATCTTAGCAATTGTAAATAGTGCTGCTATGAACATAGGGGTACATATATTCTTTCTGATTGGTGTTTTAGGCTTCTCAGGGTATATTCCTAGAAATGGGATCACTGGGTCATATGGCAGTTCAATTTTTAATTTTTTGAGGTAACACCATAGTGTTTTCCATAGTGGCTGCACCAGTCTGCATTCCCACCAGCAGTGTGCTAGAGTCCCCTTTTCTCCACACCCTCGCCAACACTTGTTTGATGATTTGTTGATGGCAGCCATTCTGGCAGGTGTGAGGTGATACTTCATAGTTGTTTTAGTTTGCATCTCTCTGATGATTAGTGACATTGAGCATTTTTCATGTCTCTTGGCCATTTGTATGTCCTATTTGGAGAGGTGTCCATTTAGGTCCTCTGTGCATTTTTTAATTGGGTTCTTTGTCTTCCTTTTGTTGAGTTGTATGAGCACTCTATATATTTTGGAAATTAACCCCTTATCTGATGTATCATTGGCAATTATGCTCTCCCATACAGTGGGTTCCCTTTCCGTTTTGATGATTGTTTCTTTTTCTGTGCAGAAGCTTTTTAGTTTGATGTAGTCCCATGTGTTCATTTTTCCCTTTGTTTCCTCTTACCTTAGGCATTGTATCAGTGAAAATTCTGCTACGTGTGATGTCTGAAATTTTGTTGCCTACATTTTCTTCTAGGATTTTTATGAATTCACGAGTCACATATAAGTCTTTTATCCATTTTGAGTTTATCTTGTGTATAGTGTAAGTTGGTGGTCTAGCTTCATTTTTTTGCAGGTAGCTGTTCCCAACACCATTTATTTAAGAGGCTGTCTTGACTCCACTGTATGCTCTTGCCACCTTTTTCAAATATTAATTGAGCATAATGACTTGGGTCAGTTTCTGGGTTCTCTGTCATATGCATATTATATTGCTCATTTCTTGTGAACTAACTATTCAAGTTTTGCCCTTTATTCTGGATTTTCTTTTTGTCATATGTGAGAGTTCTTTATGTGTTTTAAATACAAAAAATTATTGGTTATATACTATGTTGGAAGTTTTTTTTCTTTTATCTGATAAAAGTTTCTTTTTAATCTACAAATTCTCCCTCTATCCCTTTCTTTTTCGTAAAATTTATCTTTTCAAGAACTTGGGTCATTCAACCTGTAGTTTCCCACAGTGTAGATTTTGATGATTGCCTGTTCATGATGATGTTTAACATGTTCCTCTTTTCTGTCCCATTTCTTACAAATTGTCAGTGGGATCCAGAAGCTTGATCAGAATTGGTCTTACCATAGGGTTTGAACACATGATTATTGGTGTATTCGTTAATCAGGTGACACATAATATCTGGTAGTCTATTTTTTGTGATGTTAGCAGCTATTAATGTTCATTGCCTAGATCCATTCATTCACTGGAGTTTGCAAAATTGTAGATTCTAATTGCATTATTTATTTATTTTTATTTATTAGTTGAAATAGTTTTATTAAACTTTGTTTTCCCTCATCTGCTATTTGGTTTCCCACTTCATGTAACAGAAAAAATGCTAGAATCGTTCCCTTCATATACCAGTTTTGAAAAAATTTATTGGTTCCTTCTTATTCTCCAGTGGTGGTCAGTGTTTTATTTTGTAAATACTATTTTTAAATATTGAAATTAAACATATTTAATGGGTTCTAGTGCTCTATAAATATCCTTTTCAATGCTCAAATAATACCAACTTTGGCCAGTTGACAGGCTCTGCATATTAACTTTTGAGTCCTTTTGAGTCACTCTGATAGTCTTTGTGGCTCATTTCGTACGTTTCCTCTCCAGCCCTAGAATCAGCCATTTTCCAGAGCCATTGTGGTTTTTTAATTTTATTTTTATTTTGTTGTTGTTGTTCTATTAGTGGGGAATGCTATTTCAAGACTACAGTCTGGGCACTGGAGATTCTCATTGCTCCTGGGTAGGTGGAACCAGGAGATATATATTAAAAAAAATAGTAATAACATGTCTCATTTGCTCAACCCCCACAATGCACTCACAACAGCCTTAGAATAACAATACTAATACTGCTGATCCATAGGATTACTGAAAACAGTTTGAAAAACAATTTTTATATGTTCTCCTACTCTCCTACTTTTTAAAAAAAGTTTGTACTACATTTATATTGTTAAAGCATATAGTCATTACATGCTAAATAAACTCTCCATTTTAAATCTACATTTAATTTTAAAATTTGTTTTATTGAGGTATAATTTACATATAATAAGTATCTATTTTAAGTGCATGTCAGTAAGTTTTGACAAATCTATACACTTATGTAACCATGATCACAGTCATAATATGAAATATTTCCATCTCATAAAAAGATCTTTGTGCCTCTTCCCATCCATGGCCTCAGGAAACCACCAGTATGCTTTCTGTCACAATGGATTAGATTTGTGTTTTCTAGGATTTCATAAAATTTGAATGACACACAGTGTACTTTTTTGTGTCTAGCGTCTTTCACTCAGCCTTTTAAAAATATATTCATTCACATTGATGCAAGTATTCATAATTTGTTCCTTTCTGATTTATTGTATTGTTATGCCAAAAAAGTGGTTTATCAGTTCGACTGTTGATGGGTATTAGTGTTATTTCCAATTGGAGGCAATTATGAATAAAGCTACTATGAACATTGTTATACAAGATTTTGGGGGGACATGTGTTTTCATTTCTCTTAGGTAAATAACTAGGGGTAGAATTTCTAAATCATATGGCAAATGTGGTTAAATTACATTGGAAACTGCCAAACTGGTTTTCATAGTGGATGTAACCCTGTCACCAGCAATGTATGTGTTTCAGTTGCTCTACACTTTTACTAACACTTAGTATTGTTAATCTTTTTTAATTTTAGCCAACCTAATTGGTGTGTAATGGTGTCTCATTATGGTTTTAATTTGTAGTTCTCTGGTAATCAGTGATGTTTGAACAGTTTTAAATGCTTCTTGGTTTGTATATATTCTTTTGTGAAATGTCTGTCAACGTTGTTTTACTGATTTTATTGTTTTTTATTTCTGAGTTCTTTATATATTCTGAACAACAGTCCATTATATATAGTTTTCTCCCAGTTATGCTTTTTAATTTCCTTAACAGAATCAGAGAACAAAAATTTTCAAACTGTTTTATGGTTGGTGCTTCTATGTATTCTTGCATGGAAATATTTGCCGACCCCAAGTGATTCTCATCTGGGGTCACCTTTACTCTTTTACTGTCCCCTCCCCCCCCAAGGGACTTGATCAATGTCTGGAGACAAATTTGGTTGTCACAACGGGAAGATAGCTACTGGTATCTACTGCATAGAGGTCAGGGATGCTGCTAAACATTCTACAATACATATGACATCCCCACAACAAAAAATTATCCAGCCCAAAATGTTAATGGTGCTTCTATTGAGAAACCCTGATCTAGAGGTTTTATAGTTTTAACTTTTATGGTTTTATAGTTTTAACTTTTATGTGAATGTTTTTGTTCATTTCCATTTATTTTGTGTGCAAGTTGTGAGGTTTGGATCAAAGTTCATTTTTCTTTCATTTGGATGTCTAGTTCTAGCTTAGTGATTCTCCACTGAGAGTGATTTTGCCTCCCAGCGGACGTCTTGGCACACATGAGAAAGGAGTACTTCTGGCATAACGTGGGTTGCTCAATGGTTAGAGCCTTGGCCTGCTCTAGGATGCTGCTAAGTATCCTACAATGTACAGGACAGCCCCTACCACAAAGAATTATCTGGTCTAAAATGTCAGTAGTGCCAATGTTGAAAAACTCTGCCTAAAACTATTTTTTAAAAATAGTTTTTTCCCGTCTGGTGTGGCTCAGTGGTTGAGCATCGACCCATGCACCAAGAGGTCGCCGGTTCGATTCCTGGTCAGGACACATGCCCAGGTTGTGGGCCAGATCCCCAGTGGGGGGCATGCAGGAGGTGGCCAGTTGGTGTTCTCTCTCATTCATGTTTCTATCTCCCTCTCTCTCTAAAATCAATAAAGGAAAAAAAATATTTTTTTTCACTTATTGAAAAGGCTGTTTTTTTCCTCATTGAATTGCCCTGTCACCATGGAAGTGTGGTCAATTTCCTGATTCCATTCCATTCCATTAGTCTGTATATCTGACTTTATGCCAATACCTCCTGGTCTTGTAGTAAGTTTTGAAACCATGTGGTGGAAGTCCTATAGATTTGTTCTTTTTGTTTGTTTTGGCTCTTATCTGTTCTTTGTATTTCCATGTGAATTTTGATACCAGCTTGTCAATGTCTACAAAAAAGTTAGGTGGGGTTTTAATTGGGATTGCTTTGAATCTATACAACTTGTATTTTACAAACATTTCTTAAAATGATGTTTAACTATATTGCCTTTTTTTCTTTTTAAATAAAATCTGATCATTTCTTTTAATTAGGAAGTTTACTTATTTACATTCATTATGGTAATTGATGTATATGGATTTCTTGTGATATCTACTTGTCTTTTTCTAAACTTCTTTCACTTCTTTTAAGGGGATTGACTCCCTCCCCACTTCATTTCCCCCTCTCTATTGATTTGGCACTTAAACATTGTTTTGGTTTTTTTGTTCTCTTAGTGATTACTCTTGAATTTTTACAATTAATTTTTTCCCTTCATTGAATTACCTTGTTACCATTGACGTGTGGGTCAATTTCTTAACTCTATTTTATTTTGTTAATCTATGTACTTACAAAGACCACAGAGCATTTTGACTTTTATCACATCCTCCTGATAGAGTTTTAATGCTGTCTCTTTTTAAAACCTAACTACAGCTCTGGCTGGTTTGGCTCAGTGGTTAGAGCGTTGGCCCACTGACCAAGGGATCGTGTGTTCGATTCCCAGTCAAGGGCATGTACCTGGGTTGCAGGTTCGATCCCTGGCACCAGTTGGGGTTATGCAGGGGGTAACCAATCAATGTGTCTCTCCCACATCAATGTTTCTCTCCCTCTCTCTCCCTCCCTCCCTTCCATTCTATCTAAAATCAATGGAGAAAAATATACTTGGGTGAGAATTAACAAAAATAAAAACACCTAACTACATTACTATTTTATACAATGTTTAATTTATCTAAAATTTTTTACTTTTTTGTCTTTTCTTATTTCTCATATCTACAATCTGAAATCCTCTTCATTATTTCTGAAATGCTGTATGTTCTACATATTCCTTTGATGAAGGTTTCTGGATGATATACAATCCTTATTTTAATCTAGAAATATTTTTATTTTGCTCTCACTCTAATTCAGATAGTTTTGTTCTATACATAATTGTAAGTTGACAGTTTGCTTTATTTGTTAATATTTGAAATAAAATTTTACTTTTTCTGGCTTATGTTATTGCTGTTGAAAAGTATTTTCTGTTTGAAGTCATTTCTTTTAGGGAATCTGTCTTTTCTCTCTCGAAGTTCTTTATTTTTGGTATTTTATGGTTTCATGGCAATGTGGTTTTTTTTCATTTTAATTTTTCTCTTTATTCTTCCATCACCTTTTATTCCCTCCTCCCTGCAGCAATCACCACATTGTTGTCTGTGTCCATGAGTTATTTCTCTCTTTTTTTTTCTTTTTTGTTCAATCGCTCCACACACCCCTTTGTCCTCCTCCCACCAGATCTGTCTATCTATGAGGCAATGTGCTTTTTACTGCATGGGTCGACGCTCAACCACTGAGCCACACCGGCCGAATGCAATGTGCTTTTTAAAAAATCCTACTTGATTCATTACATTTCTTTTATATATGAATTTATATCCTTCTTCAGTTCTTGGAAAGTTCCCAGACATTTTCAGTTATTGCTTATCCTTCATTTTCTCAACTCCGTCTTTCTGGGATTCCCAAATCCTAAGTTAGACCTCAGTCTGTCTTTAGTTTCTCTCTCTTTTTTTTTTTTTTGTAAAATATACCTAATAAAATTTACCGTTTTGACCATTTTTAAGGATAGTTAAATGGCATTAAATATATTCACAACATTGTGAATATTCACAACCATCCATCTCCAGAACTTTTTTATCTTCTCAAACTGAAACTCTGTACTTGTTAAATAATGTCATTATTTCCCCCTCCCCCAACCCCTGGCAACCATCATTCATCTTTCTATCTCTATGAATGTGATTGTCTCAGTACCTCATATACAATATTTGCCCTTTTGTGATTAGCTTATTTCATTTAGCATAATGTCATCAAGGTTCAGTCATGTTGTAGTATGTGTCAGAATTTCCTTTTCAAAATACACATAATATAAAATTTACCATCTTAACCATTTTTAAGTGTGAAGTTCAGTGGTATTAAGTACATTCATATTGTACATCCAATCTGCAGAACTCTTCATCTTGTAAAACTGAGACTTTATATCCATTTCTGAACTGTTTCTACTGAGCACTGACACCAAATTTGTGGGGGGTTTCCCCCCACACCAACCAATTCTCTAACTTTCCAGACAGTAAGCCTGGGGTTCCCATGAACCCCTCCTCTGATTCAATAATTTTGCTAGAACGGCTTACTGAATTCAGGAAAGTACTTACTATTTTCAGTTTATCATAAAGGATACAATTTGGGAACAGCCACACGGAAGAGAGATGCATGGGGGAAGGGGCAAGGAGCTTTCACGCCCTCTCCACCCAGGCATACCGCCCTTCCAGCCCTCCATGTGTTCACATGCAAGCTCTCTGAACCCCATTGGTTTGTTATTGATGTTTCTCTTTGTTGGCATGGATGATTAAATCATTGGCTATTAGTGACTAATTTAATCTCCAGCCCCTCTCCTACCTGGAGGTCTAAACCTCGCCCTGGACAGTTTTGCTCAGTGGTTAGAGCGTCAGCCTGCAGACCAATGAGTCTCCGGTTTGATTCTGGTCAAGGGCATGTACCTCTGTGCAGTTCGTCCCCGGCCCTGGTTGGGGTCGTGTGGGAGGCAGCCACTTGATGTGTCCCTTTGACGTCAATGTTTCTCTCTCTCTCTCTCTCTCTCTCTCTCTCTCTCTCTTCCTCCCACTCTATCTGAACAAAAATGGAAAAATGTCCTCCAGTGAGGATTAAAAAAAAAGTTCTAACCCTCTAATCATGCCTTGGTCTTTCTGGCAACCATCCACCATCCTGAAGCTATCTAGGGACCAACAGTCATCTCCTTAGGATAAAAAAAACATTCTTATCATTCAGGAGATTCCACGGGTTTTAAGAACTGTGTCAGGAACCAGGGATAAAGACCAAATGTATATTTCTTATTGTATCACCTATTAAACAATAACTCCTAATTCCCCCCTCCTTCCAGCTCATGGCAACCACCATTCTACTTTCTGTCTCTGAATCTGTCTACTTTAGGTGACCCCATATGAATGGAATCACAGAGTATTTGTCTTTTTGTGACTGGCTTATTTTAGTTAGCATAATATCTTCAAGAATCATCTGGGTTGTAGCATGTGTCTGAATTTCCTTCATTTTTAAGGCTGAATAAATATTCCGTTCTCTTTGTATGAACATTTTATGTATCCATTCATCCATTGATGGACACTTTGGTTGCTTCCACCTTTTGGCTATTGTAAATAATGCTGCTGTGAACATGAATGTATGAGTATCTGTTAGGATCTCGGTTTTGTTTTGTTTTTAATTTTTCTTTATTGATTTTAGAGAGAGAGGAAGGGAGAGAGAGATCAAAACATTGATTGACCACCTCCTGCATGCCCCCACTGGGGATTGGGCCCACAACCTGGGCATGTGCCCTGACCAGGAATCGAACCGGTGATCTCTTGGTGCATGGGTCAACGCTCAACCACTGAGCCACACCAGCTGGGCAAGATCTCTGTTTTTCAGTGATTAAATAGACTAGGCTGATGTTCAGCTCCTTGCTTAATCTTAGAAATGGTTGACGCATTTGCCCTCAAGCCACTTCACCTTTCATGGGTTTACTTACTATTCACTGCTCCTGTATCCCCTCATTTTAGGTGTTTGGGTTTTATTTACTTATGGTCCTTGGCGATTCTCCTTGCTTTTTACCACACCCAGTAATGAATAAAAATTGTTAGTTGTGATTTATCCAGGATCCAGTATTATTTGAATAGAAGTGCTCTTCAAGATACCTACTCAGCCATACTACCAGAAGTAGTATCTATTAAATTTTTAAGTTTCAAACATGTATGATACCTATATACAATGGAATACTACTCAGCCATAAAGAGTGATGAAATATTGCTCTTTGCAACAACATGGATGGGTCTTGAGAGTATCAAACTAAGTGAAATAAGCCAGATGGAAAAGGACAACCAACCACATGATTTCACTCACATGTGAGATATAAAACAAAGCAACAATCAAACTTAGACACAGACAACATTATGGTGGTTACCAGAGGGGAAGAGGATGGGGGGAAGAATTAAAGGGAGTCAAATATATGGTAATGAAAGTAGAATAGACTCTGGGTGGTGAGCACACAATGCAGTATACAGACATTGTATTATAGAATTGTACACCTGAAACTTATATAATGTTATTAACCAATGTTACCACAATGTATTTAAAAAGAATGTATGATACCATTATTTTTCTGGCCCAAAATGAAATTTAGGGAGATAGTCATTTTCACCTTTCTTGGCAATGATAGGTCTGTATTATGTGCATGCATGTGTTTTTGATGTATTTAACTTTCAAGTTATTTTTAGTATTATATAGCATTCAGGGGTTGAATGATGGGGAACAGCCTGAATCTCTTAACCTTCTTCATTCACTCTTAGCGGTTTTTCAAAAACGAATTATTAGTTAAAAAACCTTTTTAGTTAAATATATCAAATATAGCCCTGGCCGATTTGGCTCAGCGGTTAGAGCGTTGGCCCACCGACCAAGGGATCGTGGGTTCGATTCCCAGTCAAGGGCATGTACTTGGGTTGCAGGTTCGATCCCTGGCACCGGTTGGGGTTATGCAGGGGGTAACCAATCAATGTGTCTCTCCCACATCAATGTTTCTCTCCCTCTCTCTCCCTCCCTCCCTTCCATTCTATCTAAAATCAATGGAGAAAAATATACTTGGGTGAGAATTAACAAAAATAAAAACACCTAACTACATTACTATTTTATACAATGTTTAATTTATCTAAAATTTTTTACTTTTTTCCCCGCTAGGGGCATGTGCTTCGGTTGCAGTTTGTCCCCGGCCCTGGTTGGTCGTGCGGGTGGCAGCCACTCGATGTGTCACTTTCACGTCGATGTTTCTCTCTCTCTCTCTCTTCCTCTCTCTCCCTCCCACTCTATCTGAACAAAAAATGAAAAAAAAAAATTTTTTTTTAAATATATCAAATATAGTTCCTTTAATTGTGTAATACCTACCAGTTGTGAAATCCCTTTAATAATATATAATGTATGGAGTATTGGTGTAAAACTGTCTTAGATTTTCCTTTGACTCTTACTCTTGTCATAAAGGGAAACTCAGTTACCAGCACTATGGCATCCGGCAGTTTTACCACAAAAAAATGTGCCAATAAATATCTAGCCAGAATAGTTTCTATGTCACATAGTTCTTATATATTGCTTTCCTTTGCATGTTCAAATTCTTACAATGACTGTCATAGGACAGGGATGTTAGGGATGAAAGTTAATATAAGTGAAGAACAAAGATATGCTGATCTGAGTTTGCAGTTGACTAGGATTTTTTAAAAAAACAAAACTTTTCCATGTTAACCTGCATCTGCCTTAGTTGCAATAAATACTCTGAATTAAATATTAAAGGCAGTATTGAAAAGCCTGGATGGAGGGGGAAAATGTGAAAGATAGCTAGGAGTGAAGATTAGGAAGGGAAGAAGAGAATATGAAACTGTAGATGAAAAGATATACTGTAGTAAAGTTATTGATTTATAATGACACATTTTATAAATGTCTGAAGGGAAAGGAGATGTACATATAGTATAAACACATGCTTATTGCTAAGGGCTTTTGTGATGTAAAGTACATTCTAAAAGGTTCAGATTAGGTTCATTGACAAGAAGAAAAAATACTTACCTTAGAAGATAATGTCTGTGTATTTTTAAAATTATAAGCCCCTCATCCCCACCCAAAACTGCTGTGCTCCTTTTCATTATCTACATCTTATCACAAGTGGCATATATTTTGCTTGGGTAAAGCTGTGAGTTTTATTTCCTTCCTGATTACATTTCCTGGTAAATTATTAGTATTTTGAAAACAGTTTGGAGAGAAGAAAAATACTCCATATTTGAATTAGTTACAACATTTCTCATTTATTTTTTAGATTGTAGATTAGAATGACATGTAAAATAATTACTTCGTTAATTCCTTGTGCTTGGGAATCTTTTTAGGATATTAAACTTATTTATTTCTAATTATTCACATAACTGTTTCTATTGAAGTAAAGTGTGTTGAAATTTTCATGTGGCTTTATTTCCTTGACAGTTTCTTTAATAGCATAGAAAATGATGTATTCTCTCTTTAATTTTGAATTTTAATATAATTGCTAATTTTAGTATTATTAAATATCAGTATTTTTAAGAAGTTAGGTTTAAAAGAAGTATTATGAAAAATAAGAAATTAAATTAAATAAGGAATATACAATATGCCTGGGTTGTTAGAAGTTTGATTAATGAAATGAGGCTATATTTGAAATGAATAATTATTAATCTATGTGTAACAAATTATTTTTGTTGGATTATTAGAGAAGTACAATACGAATCAATTTCTTTTGGGTTTTTTTTTTCTAGCAAATTTTAAGAGCTTGCATTGACCAAGTGAAAAAGTATCCAGAATTCTATACGCTCCATGAGGTCACCAGCTTGATGGGATTCTTCCCATTCAGAATAGAGATGGGATTAAAGTTAGAGAAAACTCTTCTCGCATTGGTAAAGTTTACCATATGAAAGCATATACTTATTTTTGTTTGAAACATCACCTGTATTTCGCGTAGACAACATTTGTGTTTAAATTTTGAATAATAATGAGATACAACTTTTAAAACATGCAATATAAATGTGTCCCTATTTATTTTATGGATACCAGTACTTTATATTTTTTTAAAATGTCACTACCCACTTTATTTCTTGATTTTCTTTTCTTAGTTCCCATCTTAATGTTACTGAATATAAGCAGGAAGCTCCCTTTTTTTAAGGGATTTTATGCACAATCATATTGGAAGTGTGTGTGTGTGTAAAGAGGATATTTTAGAGTTTCTACTATACCCATATGATGATTTTTACCTCATAAATTGAGAGGTTGAAGTGGCAGGGAGAATTCCATGGCACCCTTGTATTGAACCCCATATATATATATATGATGGTTGTCAAGCAAAACCATTAAAGTCTTGACTTAAAAAGGCTCTAAATTTGATATTTGCATTTAGTATAATGAATAATTTTTGTTTAAAAAATATGTTTTTATTGATTTTTCTTTTTTTAGAAAGGGAGAGAGAGAGAAACATTGATCAGCTGCCTCCTGCATGCCCCCCACTGGGAATTAAGCCCACAACCCCGGCATGTGCCTTGACTAGGAATCCAACTGGTGCATGGGAATCCAACTCTTGGTGCATGGGACAGTGCTCAATCCACTGAGCCACGCCAGCCAGGCTAGAATGAAGAATTTTAACCTCAAAGTTTCACATGATAAAAGGATACTTAGCGAAAAACACATCAAGATTTTTGCAATAAACATGTATTTTATTCTTATTTAGGGTAGCGTGAAATATGTGAAAACAGTATTTCCCTCAATGCCTGCAAAGTTGCAGCTCTCAAAAGATAACGTATCTACCAATGAGACACCAGAACAGACAGCTGCAGCTATGCATTATGTAAGTACGAAGGTGGTTGGGATCTCTGTAAGTAATCTTCTGTACCTCATGAAGTACATATAATCTGATTTTTCTAAAGTCCCCTTCCTGAATGTCCTTTTTATTACTTTATTAAAGAAATTTCCAATAAGTATAATGAAGTAACAGGTTATATGTTGTTTTTCAGGATATTAGTAAAGATCCAAATGCAGAGAAGCTTGTTTCAAGATATCACCCTCAGATAGCTCTAACTAGTCAATCATTATTTGCCTTATTAAATAATCATGGACCAGACTACAAGGAACAGTGGGAAATTCCAGTGTGTATTCAAGTAATACCTGTTGCAGGTTTGTGATTTGCCATGTCAGGTAATGCTCTTAACAGAGGAGTTGGAATGGTTTTATTACAGCTGTCTAAACATAGGTAGTCATTTGTCAAATACGAATCTCTAAGTTTTGATTTAAAGAGGATGTAAGTTTGTCATTTACATTCAGGAGAACTTCTTAAATAGTGCTACCATAGAATTGACCCTTATAGATAAATGAGTTATTAGATTTACAGAACCTGTATTCATGTTGAGGGGTGAGAGGTATTAGAGAAATAATCATGGTTTAGGGTGACCAAAAACACATGAAATGGTGAGGTTCTTCTATCTTTCAATGAGATGAAAGGCATGCAGTTCTTTATTAGACAACCTCAAATGGGTGAGTTTCCAGGACTGACTGACTTGTCTCTTACTGGAATTCAGAATTAAAATAGGTCTGTACTTATGAGCGTAGGATAGTCTGTCTATTGACAGTAAAACTATATTTGCATGTAAATTCCTCTGTACAATAGATTACTCCCCTTCTGTTTTGGTTCATATTTAATAGTTTTTTCTTATCTTCCAGAATTAATACTATTATATGTAACAACATAATTATAATAAATGGAGGACTGTGTCTAATGAAACAAAACTACAAATTAGAGTTAAATGTAATATAGTCTCTGTGGTAAAAATTTCATCACTTGTGAAAACATAACCCTATAAGAACTGAGTATTAATGACAATAAAAGTATAACAATAAAAGCAGAAATTATTTTTAAAAATTTTTAGAAAGAAAACATTTTTATTTTATTTTATTTTTATTTTTTTTGCCAGTCAGAGTCTCTGGTCCTTAGATCTCAAAGGGACTTTAAAAGATTTTCTGGTTCAGGGGTGGCAGATATATGGGACTTGTGCTACTCCTTTCCTATCCCATGTCTCTTTGTTTAGTGATCCTTTTGTCATACATCCTGGTTTTGTTTTTTTAAATATAACTACTAGAAACTAATCACCCCCTCTGTTTCTGTTTTAAGGTTCAAAACCAGTTAAAGTAATTTATATTAATTCACCACTTCCCCAAAAGAAAATGACAATGAGAGAGAGAAATCAAATCTTCCATGAAATTCCATTAAAATTCATGATGTCCAAAAACACATCTGTTCCAGTCTCTGCAGTATTTATGGACAAACCAGAAGATTATATGCCTGAAATGGATGTATGTAATGGTTTTTTTTTTCTTAAGGGAATGTACTTGTTTGTTCTATTGAAGCCTAAAGTTTTATTAGAAGTCTTTAAATCTAGTAGTTAAAAATCTAGGCTTTAGATTGAAACTTAAAATTGAACCCCAAGTCAAGCTAGCCTTTAGGCAACTAATTTAACTTCCCTCAACCTCAGTTTTTTCTCCTTTTTAAAAAGAAAGGTGAGCCCAGCTGGCATGGCT
Source organism: Tadarida brasiliensis (assembly GCA_030848825.1). NCBI lineage: Eukaryota > Metazoa > Chordata > Mammalia > Chiroptera > Molossidae > Tadarida > Tadarida brasiliensis. The sequence continues at coordinate 192,693,067 of CM061257.1, read as the reverse complement.
CAGTAGATTGGGCGTCATCCCATGGACTGAGAGGTCCCCGTTCAATTCCTGGTCAGAGCACATGCCTGGGTTGCAGTCTCGATCCCCAGTGGGGAGCTTGCCGGAGGCAGCCAATCGATGTTTCTCTCTCACATCGATGTTTCTCTCTCTCCGTTCCTCTCTCTCTAAAAGATAAAAAAATATATTTAACAATACATAAATAAAAAGAAAGGTGATGATACCTACTTCACAAGATTGTTGTAAGCAATAAGTTTGATATTAACGTATAAAATGCTGAGTACAGTCTTTAATATATGTGTACTAAAAACTCAGTCTATGGTGATAACCATGGTGGTAGTTTTAATCGTTCTTATTTATATTTAAGATTTTTTAAGTTTGAAAAGGAACAGATGAATTTTATTGGTATGGAAAATATTTAGCCAGATTGTTAATCCTTTTCAGTGTACTTAATAGCTGTGTGACCTTAAGAAAGCTATATAATCTCTCTGTGTCTATTTTGTTCATCTGTAAATTGGGTATCATCATATTACCTAACTCATACGATTATTTGGAATTAAATGAGTTAATACATGTAAAGCATTTAGAACAATGCTTGGCACTCCAGAAATACTAGCTTTTGTTATTTTGTGTATTTTTAAATACTTTTCCATATTAAAGTAAGATATTCTGTTTATACCAGACTTTCTTCATTTGTTCTGTAAATATTTATTGAGCAGATACTTTTCTATCCTCTGAAGATACAGCAGTGAAAAAAAATTAAGTCTCTTTTCTCTTAGAGCTTATATTAGTGGTGGAGGACACAGATAATTAACAAAACAATTGCAAAAAAGCAGGTAGTGATAAATGCTATGCAGAAAAATAGAGTAGGTTAAGGAAAAAGAGATAAAATGGGACTATTTTAGATTCATGGTCAAGAAGGCTTTTTCAGTCCTGGCCAGTTTGGCTCAGCGGTTGCAGCAGCAGCCCGTGGTCCAGAGAGACCCGGGTTCAGTTCCTGCTAAGGGCACATACCTCGGTTGCAGTTTGTCCCGGCTCTGGTTGGGATCGTGTGGGTGGCAACCAGTCAATGTGTCTCTTTCACATCGATGTTTCTCTTTCTCTCTTCCTCCCTCTTTCCCTCCCACTCTATCTGAAGATAAAAAGCAAAAATGTCCTTGGTGAGGATAGAAAAAAAAGAAAACTTTTTCAGGGACAGGAAATAAAAACAAAAACTTGAATAAAGTGAGAGAAGAAACAAAATTTTAGAAAGTAAAATAGAAAAACATTTTTCTTATTACTGCCTAAGAGCTCATACTATTTTAAAGATATTGGCTTTTTGTCTTTTATATTGTTTGTGTTTTTCTCTGTTTGCCGTTTGTCTTAATATTTTTATGATGTATATGTCATAGAGTATTTCTAATTTTTCTTAAGTTTTTTGTTTTTTTTTAACATTTTTAAATCTACCTAAAACTTATATTAGTATGAGGTGAATGTCAGGAAGTAACAAGTATTATGAAGAAACATGAAACAAGTTAAAAAGGCAGAAACCTGACAGAGTAACTCCTTTCATTAATGGCAGACCAGGTTCTTTGGATCTTTCTCATTACTGCTGACAACTACACTTGATCTTAGCCAAAAGGCCGAGAAGCAGTTATTACTGCTGACAACTAAAAAAAGATGGACAAAATATAAAAAAATCTTTCTTAAAATCATCAAAGAGCTAACAAGATAGTGAGAGCTGAGATATCAGGGAAGACCAGAATCCAGGGAGGTGAGGCTGTCACTTAGGGTTATTTTTATCCTGGATGGTATTGACCAAGTCTGAAGAGACAACAGAAAATGAACCGTGGTTTTGGCAGCATCACAGGACAAGGGAGACAAAAGTCACAGTTCAGTTTTTTATCAAAGGCTTGGACCCTGCACATCTATACCCCAAAAGTAAAGGTGAACCAGAAATAAATCATCTTTTTCAGAGGTTGTAGCCTGAGTTTTCAGGCCTTAAACTTGGATTCAGATGCTTTTGCGTTACTAGTGTCTCTAGACACTTAGCAAAAGCAAATGAAAATAATTCTTAGAGGAACATAATGTCATTTTGAGCCTCAAATTGTTTCTATGAATAACTTTTAAAAATATAGATAACTAGCCTGGCTGATGTGGCTCAGTGATTGCACATCAACCCATGCACCAAGAGGTCACTGGTTCAATTCCCGGTCAGGGCACATGCCCAGGTTGTGGGCCAAGTCCCCAGTGGGGGGCATGCAGGTGGCGGCCAATTGATGTTTCTCTCTCTTTCTTCCTCTCCCTCTCTCTCTAAAATCAATAAAAGAAGCAAATTTTAAATATAGATAAACAGGAGGAGACCAGATACTATGAGCTAGAACCATCAGAAACAATGACCAAAGAAACAGACTCATATAAATGGATCTTAGAATTATCCATCAAAAACTGTTAACCAACTCTAATTATATAATATTCAAGGAAATTAATGCTTGAAAAATTTAGTGAGGAACTGGAAACTTTTAAAAGTTATAACAGATTTGATAAAGAACCAAATAACTATTTTAAAACTGAAAAATACAGTAAGTACAGTTAAGAATTCTGTAAATGGAGTTATTAGCACATTTGATAAAGCTGAAAAAACAATCAATAAACTGGAAAACAGGTCTGAACAGACTATCCATATTGTAACACAGACAAGGTCAAGAGATCCCTAACCCATAATGAGAATGTCTAACGTGTGGTTGCACCCAGAAGGATAGTGTGAAAGAGGTATTGGGATGAAATCAATACTTGGAGACAAAGAAAAAATTCTTGAAAGGCATCAGAGAAACAAAGGGCACATTACTTGTACAGGACTGAGAGTTAGACTTACAAATAACTTCTCAACAAAACAATGGAAGTCAGAAGGCATTGGAATGACATATTGTGCTAAGAGAATATAACCCATTTACTAAAATTCTCTAACCAAATTAAACATATTTTTCATTAAAAATTGAGTTTGCTCCCTGGCCAGTTTGGCTTAGCAGTTAGAGTGTCGGCGTGTGGACTGAAAGGTCTCAGGTTCAATTCCCAGTCAAGGGCACATACCTGGATTGCAGGTTCCATCTGCAGCCCTGGTTGGGGTTGGGTGGGAGGCAACCAATCAGTGTGTCTCTCTTCCATCCATCTTTCTCTCTCTCCCTCCTTCCCTTCCAATCTATCTAAAAAGCAGTGAGCCCTGGCCAGTTTGGCTCAGCAGTTAGAGCGTCAGCCCGTGATCGAAAGAGTCCTGGGTTCGATTCCGGCCAGGGGCATGTACCTCGGTTGCGGTTCGTCCCTGGCCCCAGCTGTGGTTGTGCAGGAGACAACCAATCTGTGTGTCTCTCTCACATCGATGTTTCTCTCTCTCCCCCTTCCTCCCTCCCTCCTGCTCTGTCTGGAGAAAAAATGGGAAAATATCCTCAGGTGAGGATTAACAAACAAACAAAAAAGTTGAGTTTGCTATGGGCAGACCTCCTCCCTCCTCTAATGAATGTGCTTCAGGCACAAGGAAAATAATCCCAGGTGGAAGGAGGAATGAAGAATAACAAAGTGAAAGTAGTGTGTATAGGCTTTAATTTGTAGGTGATGACAGGGGCACTCAAGAAGTTAAGAGATTTCTGAGATGACCTGGGCCCTAAGAATTCTAGCAACTAACCAGCCAAAGTCCCTTCCAAAACAGAAGCCTTTGCTCAGGAAAAATTACCAGTAGTAGAGTCCATATTGAGCAGAACAAGGACATTAAAGATAAAGAAAAGTTTTCATCCCTGGCCGGTTTGGCTCAGCGGTTGAATCGTCAGCCCGCAGACCAGAGAGTCCCGGTTCAGTTCCCACTAAGGGCACGTACCTCGGTTGCAGTTTGTCCCTGGCCCTGGTTGGGGTCATGTGGGTGGCAACCAGTCAATGTGTCTCTCTCACATCGATGTTTCTCTCTCTCTCTCTTCTTCTCTCTCTCCCTCCCGCTCTGTCTGAAGATAAATGCAAAAAAATGTCCTGGGGTGAGGATAAAAAAAAAAGTTTTCAGATAACTAACTGTACGAGAAGGGACTAGAGGAACCAGAATTCAGAATGTGCTAAAGATTCACACACATACACACGAACCTGCATATATTTGTACTTTGTGGTAACAATGAAGTGTGAGCTGAGAGCCACAGAGCTAATAAGGCTATCCTGGCACACTCACACACAGGATTTTTCTCCCATAGGAGCAGGAAAACCCATCTGAGGAACAGAAAAAGATTGTTGATGGAAGCTCTTGCAAAGGTATTAGAGGGGAAAAAACATAATTGCTATAATATTTCTACAGTTAAGATGTACCCAAATTTCACAAAATGTGAAAACTGTTCATCCTAGAGATCTCACTTCTAGAAATGTAGCTCAGAAGTACCAGGAAAAGAACAAAATGTATGTGCAAGCTATTCATTGCAGTACTATTTGCAGTAGCAAAAGTTTCGAAATAATCCACACATGTACCTTATTTTAAGGTATTGATTTAATAAACTGTACATTCTCAGTAGCATACTAAGCAGCTGTTAAAAAGAATGAGGAAATTGTAGCTATGCCACTATACATTGACATCCAAAATATATTGCTAAGTGAAAAAGGCAAGGAAGAGAACGTTTTGTGTAATATGCTACTTTTTATTTAAGGAAGAAGGAAATACAAATCCATGGTGGGGCAAACATAGGTTTACAGTTGTAAGTACATGAAACACAGAGTTTATTCTTGTATTATTTATTAATTATTTTATTATTTTTATACCCACAATTATAAACCTACGTTTGCCCCACCCTGTATACACATGCACATATTTATATATAATTAAAGAGAAAATCCTGCCCTGGCCAGTTTGGCTTAGCAGTTAGAGCGCTGGCCTGCGGACCAAAGAGTCCCAGGTTCGATTCCAGCCAAGGGCACATACCTCAGTTGTGGTTCGTCCCCAGGCCTGGTTGGGGTCGTGCGGGTGGCAACCAATCAATGTGTCTCTCTCACATCGGTGTTTCTCTCTCTCTCTCTCCCTCCCTCCCTCTCTTCCACTCTGTCTGCAGATAAATGTAAAGAAATATATATATATATATATATATATATATATATATATATATATATCTCCTCGGGTGAGGATTAAAAAAAAAAAAAAGAAAATCCACACAATGAAGAATAAACCTAAAACGAATGAAAATGGTGAATTGAAGGAGGGATGGAACAAAGCAGAGGAGGCAGGATTTAACTAGATTTCTCTGAATGTCCTTTGTTTCATAGTGTTAAGTTTGAGCCATATAAATGTTTTATATGTCTATAAAACAAATTTTAAAATTTTATAAAAGCTGAAGTGAAACAAATGAACCCACTGTATACCAAGTTAGTGGTTTAACCAGTTAGAGAAGAATTATTTTAAGTGATTAGAAACGTAATTTGACTCTACATCCCTAAAGATTCATGTCCTAAGTTCAGAAAGAACTGATGAAAAATCTTAAACTGCATTTAGTAATCATATTTTTATTAATGATATTGCTATTTTTATTTTGAACACATTAGATATTACAATAAAGCAAATAAGTATTATGTTTAGGAACCAAGAATTTCAGCATAAGAGATACAAATGCCAATCAAAGAAGTTAAGTAAAAGCCCTATAATAATATTGGAATTATATCAAAAAGATGCCAGAGCCAACTTGAAGGGCTACCCATTGGCCAGAAACATGTCAGTTTGACCATGACAAAGGATGACTGCAATGGATTGAAACATATGAAATATGTTAAAATCCGTGACTTTATAATGATACTTTATAAAAAGTACTAGTCACTTTTGGAGAATACTAGTGCATGAAGTCATTGTTCTGAAAACTGATTTAAAAAATCAAGTATTTGTCTTGCCTTTCTAGTACAAACTATATTTCAGGGTAATGAGAGAATATGACTGTCATCATTTTGTAGCCCCTAATGAAATAGTGAATCTAGGCAATGATCCTCATCAGTGGCTGCTAAAATCATTAGAAGATCAATGAGGAATTTTATAATGGATAGATTAAGTTGATGAAACTTGATGAACCAACAAATCAATTGTAATATCACAAGAAGAAAGATAACCAGACATCATTAGCCTCCTGATTGAAGTGAGAGTACACAGTACCATAAATAACATATTCAGGTTAAAAGAATTATACCTGAATCTGATCAAGCTACTAAATCATTTTAATAGAAAATTCCAAGAATATAAGAATGTGTTAAATCACATCACAGGGATGCAGAAGTTATAATCCAAAATGAGGAAATTGTGGCCCTGGCTGGGTAGGTCATTTTGTTAGAACATTGTCTCGATGCACCAAGGTTTTGGGTTCGATCCCTGGTCAGGACACATACAAGAATCAACCAATGAATGCATAAATAAGTGGAATAACAAACCAACGTCTCTTTCTCTCAAATCAATTTTAAAATGTGGAAATTTTTACAGGATAACTAATCTGGTTTCTTCTACAAGTACCTGGCAGATGTGGGAGTTGGCAAAGTATGGGAAGAGGCATTTGACAAATTAAAGAAAATTGAGAGATGTTTCAACCAAATGCACTGTAGAGATCTTGGTTGGATACTTAGTTCCAACACTTGATTAGAAATTTTATGACATTAGGAATTCTTAACTTTTATTGAAATAAGGATATATTTTATAGAAGAATTCTTTTATAGCTACATGCTAAAGTATTTACAGATAAATGATATTTTAATTTTATCTAAATTCTGTCAGTGAGAATTGTTTTTCAATTAATTAATTTTTGGATTTATATTTATCAAATTTCTTTGTTTTACTATTATGATTATATTATTTTCTGATTTCTTATAAAAGCTATAAATGATACTTCTGATTTTTAAAGTCTAGTGTTCTAATTTTTGTTGCTTTTAAAGTATTTTGTAATTACATTAATTTAATATTTGGAGTGTTTCTTTTCATTTCCAAGTGCTTGGGTTTATTGTTTGTTTACCCTTTTTAATGATTTATAATTTTATTTCCTTCTAAGCAGAGAGTAAGACCTTAGCAAATTGTGTTTTGTGCTGTATTGATGTTTTCTTTGTATATTAACTTATAGTCCATCTTTGGAAATGCCCCTTGGATTCTTGGGAGGGAAAAGGTATATCTTTGTGGTCTATATATGTATGTTTTCAGCCATTCATCTATATTTGTTTCAATCATTTAATGTTATTCATACTTTCTGTTTCTATTTTTACATACGTAGAGACAGTGTGTCATTGACCAAGTACAGTTGTGTTGCTGTCAAATTTTCCTTTTATTTTAAAATTTTGACTACATATTTTGATGTTTTTGGCATGTCATAATTCATGACCAGCCATTATCTATTTATCATGGATTTCCTTGTTTTTCAACATAGGATTTCTTTTTCTGTCTAATGCTTTTTGCATTGAATTCTGCTTTGTCTAACATTTAATATTGCTATTCTTTCTCTCTTTATTTCTTGATGTTAGGACCTATGGTTTTGTTTTTAACCTTTTTGTGAAAGAATGCCTTATGTAAATAACATATAGTTTAAATTTTTTTTTTCTAAATCCAGTATTTTTATTTTAGTAAGAACTGCCATTTACTGAGAAGCTATTTACTATGTCAGGAACTGTGTCAAGTAACTTTCTATATGCAATTTCTCATTTAATCCTTGAAATAAATCTAGATGACCCCATTATCACTATTTTAGTGATGAAGAACTGAAGGTTCAGAGAGGTTTTAAAAACTTACACAGGTTGGTCTTACTCACTACCTGATTGCTATCAAACTATTTCTCCAATCCTAAACTGTAAGGCTAATGCGTGTACATAGTCCAGCCTGTAACCAAATTTTCATGGTATTTATTTAATATCCTGTGCCAGATTGAGGAGAGAGCTGCTGCTGTTTGGGGGAGAGGACCGTTTATTCCTGAATAAATTAAAGCTGTCTGTAGTTCTTCCATTACCAAAATAGTACATGAAAAACTACAGCTTCAATGGCTTCATGTCCCAGAATACAATAAAATCACTTCCTGTCCATTTCGCCTCATGTTACTGAGGTTTGTTTTCCCTGAATAGATGTAGAAAGAAAGGCATGATTGGTGCAACAGACCCAGAGGCTGGTGACCCTTCACCAGCTGCATAAAAAAAACAGCTTCCGCCCTGGCCAGTTTGGCTCAGTGGCAGAGCATCGGCCCGTGGACCAATGAGTCCCGGGTTTGATTCCAGCCGAGGGCATGTACCTCAGTTGCAGTTCGTCCCGGGCCTTGGTCGGGTTCGTGCGGGAGGCAACCAGTCAATGTGTCCCTTTCACATCGATGTTTCCCTCTCTCTACCTGAAGATAAATAGAAAAATATCCTCGGGTGAGGATTTTAAAAAAGAAAAAGCAGCTTCCTCACAGTGGCAAAGAGGCTTTTCTCCTGTCAGCTAAGGCCAGGTGTCTCTGCAAGAGTGTGTGGAGTGGGTGTGAATGAAAATCTGCTTCCTTCCAGTTTGGCCCTACATGTCTTCTTTGTGGTCCTGTCTACTTTTTGATTAGTGGAAATTCCTCTTGGGATGTGGTAGTTCACAAGTATTCCCCATTTCCTGTGTTGTTACAGCTTGGCAAATTTGTCTGTTTCATCACCATTTCAGCGGGAATGTAAGGTTTAATAAATTAGTTGCTATTAGTATATTATCTTAAACAAGAACCTTCAGAGTCATTAGACTTTCTGCTTTTAAAGAACATGAACTATGTATGTGAGGAGTAGGGGCATTAAGAGATAGATGAGTGTGGTCTGGAATTTTTGCTAATAGTTTACCAATATATTTTCTTAAGATGTCTCATGAAGTTAATGAGTGCCGAAAAATTGAGACCCTTGAAAATTTGGATCTGCATTTTGATGAAGATGTCACAGAACTTGAAACTTTTGGGGTAAGCACCACCAAACCATCCAAGTCACCAAGTCCAGCAAGGACTTTCACAGTACCCAACGTGACAGATGCTCCCAAGGTAGCCTCCAGTGCAGCAACCATACCTGTGGCACCAAATGCACCAGTAGACATTTCTGCTCATTCTAGAAGTTTATCTCAGATTCTAATGGAACAGTTGCAGAAGGAGAAACAGCTGGTGACTGGTATGGATGGTGGCCCTGAAGAGTGTAAAAATAAAGATGATCAGGGATGTGTACCATGTGGTGAGAAGGCATCAGATAATTCTGAGAAGCCTCTGATGCAAGAGGGTGACTTGAAAACATCTGATGCCTTACAGTTAGGAAGTTCTGCAGAAATTGAAACGTCTAATGAAAATGAAATGGCTACTGATACAGTGTATGCTGATGAAAGACTAAATGTTCCAGAGAACGCAGACAATTTGAAGGAAAAGACAGCAGAAGCAGCGAAAACTGAAGATGTAATTCCTTGCCATAGTGATACAGATGAAGACTGTTTAATCATTGATACAGAGTGTCAAAAAAACAGTAACGGAAAGACAGCTGTTGTGGGTTCTAACTTAAGTTCTAAACCAGCCAGCCCAAATTCATCCTCAGGACAGGCTTCTGTAGGAAACCAGACTAATACTACTTGTAGTCCTGAAGAATCTTGTGTTTTAAAAAAACCTATCAAACGAGTATATAAAAAATTTGATCCAGTGGGGGAGATTTTAAAAATGCAGGATGAACTCTTAAAGCCAATTTCCAGAAAAATACCTGAATTGCCTTTAATGACTGTAGAAAATTCCAAACAACCTCCTGTTTCTGAGCCACCCTCTGCTCCGTCAGAGGCCTCTACTTGGCCAAAAACCATATGGTCTTCTGCGTTTCAGAAGCCAAAAGGACGTAAGTAAATATTTACAAAAAACTTTATATTAACTGTTTTGCCTGTTGTCCTTCAGTTTTCTCCCTCATTCTCCCACTTTCTCTTTGTTATAACCTATTTTATAATCTTTACGTAGTCATTGATATTTCATGTTTTTAATCTACTTATCAGTATTTTAGCTGCCAAACCTTCTCTCTAAATATGTACCCAGAGTTGTATGGATTTTGTAACTTATGTTTATCCAACATGTACAGTGGCTACTAAGCTATAGGTAATGTAGTCTGCCAAACTGATGAAAGGAAAGTGCATCAAAAATAATCATAAACATTTATTAGTCCAAAATGGATTTATTCTTGGTATTGGACTACAGTTTTGTATTTTACGCTTTGTGAAATAGATATAAAGCTGAACTTCAGCTCTGCCTAGATTAGGAATAACATTGTTTTAAAACTCTTCTTTTATTCTCACTTTACATGTTGTCTCACTAATTTATACTTTGCCTAGGGATAATTAAGGTAGTAGTTAAAAGTAGTTAAAGCTTTGATTTCAGTTCTTGCTACAGTTCCAGTACAAGTAAACAGAAATGGTAGTAGTGTGATGGTCAGCTCAGAGGACAGATGCTCTAAAGTTGATAGAAATTTAAAAATAGATCATTGAATTGTTTTATCTTGGATTATGATGGATAAACGACTAATGTATTTTAAAATAAAAATGAGAAATATAATTATTTTTAAAGGATTGCCATATGAACTTCAGGACTATGTTGAAGATACATCAGAATATGTAGCTCCTCAGGAAGGAAATTTTGTTTACAAGTTATTTAGCCTGCAAGACCTGTTGTTACTTGTACGATGCAGTGTCCAGAGGATAGAGACCAGACCACGCTCTAAAAAGCGGAAGAAAATCAGAAGAGTAAGTTGTTACTTGGGGAGTTAGGATGTAGTAGCCTAAGTAGATAATCAGCAAATATTTAATATGGCATTGTTATGAAGTTTAAGTTGATCACTCTTATAGTTTTTCCAGGTTGAATTTTTTAGTAAAATACTGAAAACATTTTTAATAAGGGAAATGTTTAGTTTATATAATTAGTCATGAATGCTGAAAACCTTCTTGCATGAAATATATAAACTTTTTGAAAAATGGCACCACCATAGAGTTGACCTAGACCAGCAGGTATGTTCCTGCTTTCTCCGTGAATTTGGATTTCCATTCTGACATATTACCTCTTTCTCTCTTACTTTGGGGATCTTCTTGACTCATTTTAGAAGTCCAAATTGTGAAAGGTAGGCTTTCACACGCATTTGAAAAGTCTTCCCAGGATTCTTTGAAGACCAAATGTCTTCCTTTCTTTTTCCCCTCTTGTTTCTTTGGGGTTTGATATAAATATTTTCCTTAGTTTAAAAAGTATTTGCTACAATTTGAGTAATTGGCTCTTTCAACAGCTTTCTGTATTTGACATTTGAAATTATCTTCCAGATTAGTTTGATATTTTTGTATGTGTGTGACCACTGAATTCTAGTAAATAAAGAGGAGCTTCTATATTATAATTAAGAAATAATGAAGTCTCTAATATTTTTCTTAAGAGAATTTTTTCTTTTGTGTACATTTGTCATAGTGTACTTTTTAAAAGTTTTTTATGTTTTTATTGATTTTAGAGAGAGAGAGGAAAGGAGAGAGAGGTAGAAACATCTATGTGAGAAATATATTGATTGGCTGCCTCCTGCATGCCCCCCACTGGGGATCCAGCCCAAAACCCCGTCATATGCCCTGACTGGGATTCAAACTGGGACCTCTCAGTCCATGGGGTGATGCTCAATCCACTGAGCAACACCAGCTGGGCACTTTTTAAAAGTTTTAATGTCTCTGTCTCTTGCTGTCTAACCTCCCACCCAATAAGAATCCTCAGTGACCACTTTATAATGTCAGTGTGTTTTGGGGCTAGGGATTAGGTGAATCAAGAATTTGTCATGTTCCAGCTTTGATCCTTATAAATCAAATCATATTGAGGAATAACTGAAAAAAGAAAGTGACGTGTCAACCTTTTTAAGGTGCTAACAGCAGTAGTGTTGGGGTCTATCATGACAGCACTCTAAGGCCAACTCTTCAGGATCTGGGATGTGTACTTTGTCCACCAGAATTCAGTGGACTTGGTGGATCTTTTGCTTGATGATACTTTATGCTGTGTTAAATTTAAGAAAGATTGTGAATACAGTATTAAATTCCTCATTCTCATAATTTGGTTTTCATCACTACTTCAGACTTGAAATTTTAGAAAACAAATGGTTTTCAACTAAATGTATGAAGGAGTTTTGTGTGTGTGTTTTTTAATAAGAGAAAGTCAAGGACTGACAATAGACTATACATTTGATATCAGTCTCCTCCTAAATAGTAATATTCTCTGTATTAAAAGATTTTACTTTATTTGCTAATTTTTCCTGTCCCATCTATATTTAACTGTGATTAATTTAGTGGCCATAGCATGAATATCTTGCATACATGTAGTGTCAGTCCTGTGGATTATATTTTCAAGGTTTTATATCTTTAATTCTTACTTACTGTCTCTGATTTCTTTGAGGGATACATTACTTTCACTTTCTACCCTGGGAAGTCATACCACTTTGTATTAATCTGCCAGTTAACAGCCCTCGGAAATTACTGATGGCCAGTGTCTCTTAAGTAAGAATATCCTAGGGATATTTTGGATACTTATTTAATTCCTGAATTCCTGTTAAAGACATTGTCGTTCATTTGACTGAAGTGAAATTTGTAAATGTCAAACAAAACTTTATAGGAGAGAATCCACTCTTCATCAAAATATATCCAAAACAGTCCAGTCCCAAAGAGTATCTGAATAGCCTTATATTTCTGACTGTCAAACCCAGAGTAAAATTTTAAAATTTTTAGTGAATAGTTATCTTGTGGCACCTATCATTGTATATAATAGTTTAGTACACATGGTTTAAATCCCTTAGCAGAATGTATTCCCCTTGGAATCATGTCCTGTTTATCTCTCTTTCTTTCAAATATTTTATACCATAGAAACTCAATAAATAGGTATTGAATAAATGAGAAAAATTGAGGAGTGAGGAAGAAGGAGGGTGTTGTTAAAGAAGGGAAATTAGGGAAGTTGAGCCACTAGTTTGAGAAATGTTAAAGTGGTACTGTTTAAACTGTAATTAGGTTAGAATCCATCATCATTAGTATTTCCTACTTAAAAAATCAACTTGTTTAGCCCTGGCCGGTTTGGCTCAGCAGTTAGAGCATTGGCCTGTGGTCCGGAGAGACCCGGGTTCGGTTCCCGCTAGGGGCACGTACCTCAGTTGCAATTTGTCCCGGGCCCTGGTTGGTCATGCAGGAGGCAGCCACTTGATGGGTCCCTTTCACATTGATGTTTCTCTCTCTCTCTCTCTTCCTCTCTCTCCCTCCCACTCTCTCTGAACAAAAAATGAAAAAATGTCCTCAGGTGAGGATAAAAAAAAAATCAACTTGTTTAGATAAAGCTTTAAAATAAGTTACAGAAGTCTCTTCAGCCTCTGATGTCCAAGAATCTCATCTCTCTTTTATTTTTCTTTTTTTTTAAAATATATTTTATTGATTTTTTAGAAAGAGAGGAAGGGAGCGAGAGATACAAACATCGATGTGAGAGAGAAACATCGATTGGCTGCCTCCTGCATGCCCCCTACTGGGGATCAAGCCCTCAACCTCGGCATGTGCTCTGACCGGGAATCAAACTGGGATCTCTCAGTCCATGGGACAATGCTCAATCCACTGAGCCACACCGGCTGGGCTCTCTTTTATTTTTCTTTGGTTCTTCAATTCTCTGTTATCATAGTTGAGATTTTAATTTCCAATATCATTTGTCCTTCCTCATCAAAACACTGCTTAGTAAGAGCTGCACATCAAAGAATTTAAAGCAGCAGCCAGTCTTAAATGATGGAATGAAATTAAGAGGGCTAATTTGGCCCTGGCCAGTTTGGCTCAGCGGTTACAGCATCGGCCCACAGACCAGAGAGTCCCGGGTTCGGTTTCCGCTGAGGGCATGTACCTTGGTTACAGTTTGTCCCCGGCCCCGATGGGGTCGTGTGGGTGGCAACCAGTCGATGTGTCTCTTTCACATCGATGTTTCTCTCTCTTCCTTCCTCTCTCCCTCCCACTCTATCTGAAGATAAATGCAGAAATGTCCTTAGGTGAGGATAGGAAAAAAAAAGAGTGCTAATTTGGACCACAAGGTGAAGCTAGAACTTACTGAGTTCTACACATAGTTATGAAGTCCACACCAAGTAACTTTGAATGATTTGTTATTATCTGTCTCAGTTAACCAAATTTCCTGAGATATATTCTAAAATGATTCAAAAATTTAGATCCAATTATTTTGTAATTTATATTGGTATTCTAGGGCGAGAAAAAAAATAATGAAGGTGCTTGAATCTTAGGAAAGAATAGAATGGACCCAGTGGGGTCAGTGTCAGGAAATAGTTATGAAGTATCTATTTAGGAATGTATGCAACAATTTTAAAGGTTTGTGTGAAAAATTAGAAGACAGAGAACCAAGAAAAGCTTTCACTTGGGGAGAATTGGAGCTACCTATCAAGGGAGAAAGGAAATATTAGATTTAATTTTTATAATTAGAACACTTTCATTGTACTTAAACTTTCCCTTTTAATTTTGTAATACTAAGATAAAATATTCAGACTTTCTTTCCCTTAACTTCCTGGAGATGGCAGTAGAATACATATAGAAATTAAAACCAGATTCATGAATTAGTTTTACAGATATGGCAGTATTATCAAAGAAAATCCTCCAAAGTATTTTCTTTTCAGAAATAGTATCTTTTTTTTACTTAAAAAAAAATCTTAACTCTGTTATCTAATTATGATTCGAAAGGAGGATCCTCTTCATCAATTATTCTTTTTCCAACCCTGCTGTAAACTGGCTATGTGTCCTTCAGCAAATTTCTTAACTCTTTTGGCCTTCCTTTTTTTAATCCTCACTTGAGGATGTTTTTATTGATTTCAGAGAGAGGAAGGGGGAGAGAGAGAGAGAGAACAAAAAACATCAATTGGTTGCCTCCCATATACACCCCAACCGGGGATCAAACCTGCAACCTAGGTGTGTGCCCTGACCTGGGAATTAAACCCACCACTTTTTGCTGTACAGGCTGATGCTCCAACCAGCTGAGCCACCTGGCCAGGGTTGGGCCTTCATTTATCTCTCACTACTGTCTGCAACTATAAGTAACTTTAAATGTAGATTGCCAGTTGCTGAAGAATTATTATACAATAAAATGCTTTTAGCAATAAAATTAAATCGAGGGGCCTTACTACTTGAAGTTTGGCCCCTGGAACAACAACTTGTTAAAAATGCAAAACTTTGCCGTAGCAGTTTTGCTCAGTAGTTGGAGCATCTGCCCATGGACTGAAGGGTTGCAGGTTCAATCCCCAGCCCCGGTCAGGGTCGTGCGGGAGGCAACCAATTGATGTGTTTCTCTCGTATGGATGTTTCTCCCTCCCTCCCTTTCTTCCACTCTATCTAAAAAAAAAAAAAAAAATCAATGGGAAAACATCCTCGGGTAAGAATTAACCAAAAACAAACAAAAAAACACTTGGTCTTTACCTCAAATGCTACCTTTTAACAGGATCACCAGGTTATTCCTTATGCACATTGAAATTTAAGAAACACTGCTTCAGAGTTTTACAGCATTCAAAGGAAATCATATGAACCAAACCTCCAAACTTACTGTTAACAGAAATTTTACTGGATTTGAATTGTTCTTACCACCACTATGGTGCCAAGCCCATTAAATTTGCCACTTTGTGAAAATAAGGAATTCTGAAACATTTATGAAATATTTTCAAATATATAGTGATAGCTTAGTATAATTTTTAAAGTACTAAGTAGCCATATCAGTCTGAGTAAGATCCATAAATCATATGTTTCTCCTTCTGCAGCTGAAGTGAAGACGCTGCTAAGAGTAGAATTTTCTTTGACAGAAATGAGATAACATGGGCACAGTGAACATGACTAACATTATATTATTCACAAGCACGTATTTCTTACATAGCCTCTTTAGACAGTCATTTTACTCAATCTATTTACTGTCCTGACCAACAAAGTCTAAGTCAATGAGTTGCCAGGTACTTAGTGTCTAGAATAAAGCTTTTATATTAATGAAGCTAACAACATTCACAGATGTTAATGTAGGTATTAATGCTCATACATTCATAGAATGAAAACAAGCTGCTCTGATTATTTGAGCCTTAGATAATGTGACTAATGCTTTAAGGGGCAAAAAATTAATACTTTTTTTTTTTATCTTCTTGAGAATTATTAGTATATTTTGTAGTCATTGCTTCCCAGAATCTAGTTTTTAACCTTTGGGCAATTGTGTATCATAGGCTCTGTTCCAAGGTTTCTGCTGTCAGTCACATTCCCCTGCAGAAGTAAAGTATGTGCATATGTGGGGAGGTATATTGATAGGGACGGGGCCAAGTGGGGAGAGGGTGATTATAGGATCTCTTATTCATCCACCTCTCACCCCCAAGGGTTCTAGCTATCATTCTGTCTGAATCCTACTGTATTTGAAAGGATCAAGTAAAATTACTTGAAAGCATTTTGAAAGTGGCAAAACTATGTAGGCAAATATATTTGCTGTTAATAGTAAATTAATGGAACTTTTGAAAGACTATAACCTTGCATTACAGCAATTTCCAGTTTATGTTCTTCCAAAAGTGGAGTATCAAGCTTGTTATGGAGCTGAAGCTCTGACTGAAAGCGAACTGTGTCGCTTATGGACTGAAAGTTTATTGCATTCCAACTGCTCATTTTATGTTGGTAAGTTATATAAAGGCTTTATTCTCCTTTTTCATTCTCTTATAAATACATACTTTTAAATTCAATTATAAATGTGTATTCTATATTTTTTGTTTTCAGTTTTTTGATTGTGTTAACATTCCTTTCTATTAAAATACCATTCCTACTCCAGAGTTAAATGACAGTGTCGGACTAGTGATATCAAATATTTTAATATCTCTTTTATTCCTTATCTATTTAGTTGTTCATGAATGTCAACAAAATTATTTTATTTTAAAAATATTTTTAACAGTATAATTAACTAAAAATACAGATGTGTTTTCTAATGAGCTTCTTTCAAAGTACTTTTTAATTAGTTTAAGCATATATTTTGAAATGTTTTTTAAATGATAATGACATTGTTTTTAAAATCTCAAATATTGATAAAATAGTTGGTTTTTTGGTTGTTGTTTTTTTTTTTTACTTTGTTTTTATTTTGTCATCTTTTAGAGGGGGTAGTTAGGCAGGGATTTAATTTCTGTTGGCTGGATTCATGTACAGTTAACATCCTTCACATGAAGAAGAATTACTTGTGAATCATTATTGATATTGTTCTCTCCCAGTGGAGTGCCTAACCCCACACATCTCAGTCCATCCCAACCAACTCAAATTGCCCCTCTAGTAAATCATTTTCTTCCTGTGATCTCTCAATGCATTGTCTTTTTAAAAAAAATTTTTTTGCTGCTCTTATGATTTGTTGCTGTCTACTTTATTGTTTTTTTAAACCTATCTTTTCATTAAACAGTAAGCAGTTTAAGAATCTGATGAAACTTTGTATCCTCATAGTGCTTAACATCATTACTGGTATATAATAAATGTTATGAGTGTGTTTTTCTTGCTTAATCATAAAAAGGTTGCTCACCTGAAATTTTTTTTCATATTTTGGTTAACCAATATTTTGTCTTCATATTCTATGGCAGTATTAATGAGATAATTGATTCACTCTCTATGCTTAACTCAAAAAGGAAGTGGTTAAATGCACTTCTTGGTGGTACTCTTGCTTCCTCTTCCCCCTTCCTCCTTCCTAACACACTGCCAGAAATTTATAGTGGCAGTTTTCCGCCAGTGAGCACGATTTCAGTGTTCCTCCAAAAGACCTCTTGCCATGAAACATACCACCAGTTTTCATGTAAGCTACTTAAAGGCAGTTGCCATCCATATCCACTTTAGGAAAGGACCAATAAAAACGTATCATTGAAATACTTTCTAATTAAAAGTAATGACAGAGAGTAGATATTTATGACTAAAACACTGAAAGTTTTTTTTTTTAACAGTACCAGTTTTAATGTAATGGCATAGATATGCAATTCACTCAAAGTAATTCAGCTTTATGTATCAAAGTGGTTAGAAAATTATGTACTTTCCACAGTGGTCCCCCCACTGGCCCCATACATAGTTGTCATTTTATTGACTGTATTCCCTATGCTGTAATATACATCTCTGTGACTGTTCCATAACTACCAAATGATACTGCTTATTAATTCCTTCACCTTTTTCACACAGCCCCCAAACCCCCTGCCCTCTGACAACTGTCAGTCTGTTCTCTATGAGTCTGTTTCTATTTTGTTTGTTTATTCATTTTATTCATTAGATTCCACATGTAAGTGAAATCATGTGGTATTTGTTTTTCTCTGTCTGACTTATTTCACTTAGTATTATACCCTGTAGGTCCTTCCATGCTGTTGCAAAAGGTAAGATTTTATTCTTTTTTTGTGGCCGAGTAATATTCTGTTATATATATGTACCACAGCTTTTTGATCTACTCATCTATTGATGGGCGCTTGGGTTGCTTCCATATTATAAATAACGCTGCAATGAACATAGGGTGCATATATTCTTTTGAATTCTTGTTGTGGATTTCTTTGGATATATTTCCAGAAGTGGAATTGCTGAGTCATAAGGTAATTTCATTTTTAATTTTTTGAGGAACCTGCACACTGTTTTCCATAGTGGTTGCACCAATCTGCATTCCCACCAACAGTGCACTAGGGTGTCCTTTTTTCCACATCCTCACCAAATTGTTGATTTATTGATGATAGCTGTTCTGACAGATGTGAGGTGATGTCTCATTGTGGTTTTGATTTGCATCCCTCTGATGATTGGTGATGTTGAGCAACTTTTCATATGTCTATTGGTCATCTGTATGTCTTCCATGGAAACGTGTCTATTCAGGTCTTTTGCCCACTTTTTAAATTGGGTTTGTTTTTCTGGTGTTATGTTGTCTGAATTCTTTATAAATTATGGATATTAACCCCTTATCAGATATATCATTGGCAAATATGTTCTCCCATTTAGTAGGTTGTCTTTTTGTTTTGTTAATGGTTTTCTTTGCTGGGCAAAAACTTTTTAGTTTTACGTAGTCACATTTGTTTATTGTTTATTTTTTTCTTTTGTTTTCCTTGCCCAAAGAGATACATATCAGAAAAAAAAAATATTGCTAAAAGAAATGCCTGAGATTTTACTGCCTGTTTATTCTTGGAGTTTTATGGTTTCAACTCTTACATTGAAGTCTTTCCTCCATTTTGAGTTTATTTTTGTGTAAGAAGGTGGTCTAGTTTTATTTTTTGCATTTATCTGTCCAATTTTCCCAATACCATTTATTGAATAGACTGTCTTTACCTCATTGTATGTCCTTGCCTCTTTTGTCAAATATTAATTGACTGTATAGGTGTGGGTTTATTTCTGAGGTCTCTATTCTGTTCCATTGACATGTATGTCTATTTCTGTGCCAGTACCATGCTATTTTGATTACTATGATCTTGTAGTATAGTTTGATATCAGGTAGCATGATACCTCCAACATTGTTCTTCTTTCTCAAGATTGCTGAGGCTACTCGGGATCTTTTGTGGTTTCATATAAATTTAGGATGATTTGTTTTAATTCTGTGAAAAATGCCATTGGTATTTTCTAGGGATTACATTGAATCTATAGATTGCTTTGGGTAGTATGGACATTTTAATCATACTATTAATTCATCCTATCCTTGAACATGGTACATGGTTCCACTTGTTTGTATCTTTTCAATTTCTTTCTTCAGTATCTTATAATTTTTCAACTACAGGTATTTATCTCCTTGGTTAAATTTATTCCTAGGTACCTTGTTTTCTGTTGCTGCCATTGTAAAATGGGGTTGTTTCTTAGTTTCTCTTTCTGTTAGTTCATTATTGGTGTATAAAAATGCAACCAGCCCTGGCTGGTTTGGCTCAGCAGTTAGAGTGTCGGCCTGCAAACCAAAGAGTCTTGGGTTTGATTCCGGTCAAGGGTATGTACCTAGGTTGCAGGTGCGATCCCCAGTCGGGGTTGTGAGAGAGGCAACCAATCAGTGTGTCTCTCTCACATCGCTGTTTCTCTCTCTCCCCCACCCCTCCCTCCCTTTCTCTCCCTCTCCTTCCTTTCCTCCCTCCCACTCTATCTAAAAATCAATGGAAAAATGCCCTCAGGTGAGGATTTAAAAAATAATAAAATAAAAATGCAGCCCTGGCCGGTTTGACTCAGCAGTTGGAGCATCAACCCGCGGACCAATGAGTCGCAGGTTCGATTCCGATCAAGGGCATGTACCTCAGTTGAGGTTGGGCCCCAGCCCTGATTGGGCTCGTGCGGGAGGCAGCCAGTCGATGTGTCCCTCTCACATCAATGGTTTTCTCTCTCTCCCTTCTACTCTATCTGAACAAAAATGGAAAAATATCCTCCGGTGAGGATTAAAAAAAAAAATGCAGCCAGTTTCTGAATATTAATTTTATATCATGCTGCTTCACTGAATTCATTTATTGCTTCTAGTAGATTTTTGATGGAATCTTTAGGGTTCTTTATATATAGTATCATGTTATCTACAAATAATGATTAAAGTTTTGTTGTTGTTGTTTTGTTTTTTTATTTTTTTATCCTCACCCGAGGACATTTTTTCATTTTTTGTTCAGATAGAGTGGGAGGGAGAGAGAGGAAGAGAGAGAGAGAAACATCGACATGAAAGGGACACATCAAATGGCTGCCACCCACACAACCAACCAGGGCCGGGGACAAACTGCAACCGAGGTACATGCCCTTAGCAGGAACCGAACCCGGGTCTCTCTGGACCGCAGGCCGACGCTCTAACCACTGAGCCAAACCGGCCAGGGCTTAAAGTTTTTTTTAATGTACAGTTTAACATATAAAACTGCCATCATTTGTATGGCTTACTTCATTTAAAGCATTCTTAAAATTTCTAAGTAATCATTGCCCTTTGTGCTGTTTATCCTCAGCAATCCTACCCACTTGTAAGCCGTTCATTTTAATGTAATGGGATGGTGTATTTGGCTTCTTTGACAACTGTTTGGTGAGAAACTTATTTCTATTGTTGTACAGTTGTGCTTTCTCTGGGGTTTTTGTGTGTGGGTGAATGTGTTTTGAAATGCTATTTTTAAAGCACCTATGGGTTTTGAGTTTTTTTAATGATGTTATTTACTCTTAATTTAAGAAAAATATTGCGATAGGGGAGGGAGTGTAGGAGAGAAGGTAGGCCCTCATAGCACTTAGTATGGAATTCTCTGTATAGTTATTTTTGACTGACTGTATTTGATGTATGCTATAATACATACTTTTAATTGAGATTTCTTTAAAAGGTAACAACTGTTAGTCTCTTTGAAGGTATATTTAGTAAATGTCTAAAAATATTTTATTGTATTTAATATTCCCTTTCTACAGTTATTAAACCATTAAAGTGTGTCTTTGTTATTAGAAATGTCATTCTATAATAAGTGTTAGAAATGTAGGGATGAAACTAAAACTTAGCATAGGAAATAACAAGCAGGCATGGGAAAAATGTATTTGTTGTCTTAGAAGAAAAGAATCTGGCGAAAGTGTTTCTAATTCTTTCTATGAGCATAAGCTAAGTGAAATGAAAGAGGGCTAGATTTGAAAATGAGATATTAAATTATGTGCATTTTTGTTGTCCCAATGATTGACCTCAGCTTTTCAGATAATGTGTTTTGATAACTAAGTATTGGAAGTTTAAAAAGTAAAAACAAAAAAACTGTATTATGTTCAGCATTCGTGAGAATTACACTCTTATAAAGCGAATTGAGGTTTTTAACTAGGGTACTGTAACATGGTTTTTGTATTGGCTTGATTATCTAACATTTAACTCCGGGCTTTTATATCACTCTTCTTTGGTACATGTCAGGGTCTCAGTGTTGTGTCTCAGCCTTGTTTTGTTGTGGAAACTATGCATTGCTTTTTAAAATAGAAGTATCATCTTGAGAATTGCCAGTTTGTTTTTTGGAATTCTAGAATTATGCCATGTTTGTAAGAAAGTAAAACTTTGAGCAGACTGTTTTGATTTTATTTTTAACCATACAAAATTGTATGTTGTGCTTTAATTAAAAATAAGCCAGATTTTTTCAGCTTTATTGAGGTGTAATTAACAAATAAATAGTAAGATTAAATTGTACATCTTGATGATTTGATATACGTATACTTTGTGAAAGAATTTCTCCCATATAGTTAATTAACACATCACCTCACATATTTATATTTGTATTTTTTCGAGAACATTTAAGTTCTACTTTGTCAAATTTTAATTATAAAATACAGTCTTATCAACCATAATCACCATTTATACATTATTTATCTTATAGCTGAAAGTTGTACTCTTTTACCAATCTCTCCCTATTTCCCTGTTTCCCCATCCCTGGGAATCACTTTTCTACTCTCTGTTTCTACAAGTTTGACTTTTTTTTTTTTTTTTTTTTTTTTTTAAGATTTTCTATATAAGTGATACCATGCTGTATTTATCTTTGTCTGACTCATTTCACATAGTATAATGCCCTCAGGGTCTATCTTTGTTGTCACAAATAACAGAATTTTCTTCTTTCTCATAGCTGAATAATATTCCATTATATATATGTGTGTATGTATATTGTGTATATATATATCATATCTTCTTTATCCATTCTTCTAGTGATGGATACTTAGGTTGTTCCATGTATTGGCTATTGTGAATAATTAAGTTGGCTTTTTATAATCTTAATTTTTATCTTAAGAACCAAGTATATCTTAGAGATGTATAGAGCATGCCCAAAAGAAATTTGATTTTATTCATTTATTTTGATTAACAAATATGTATTTCTTTCAAATTTTAATCTCCATAAAAATTCAACATTTATAGCAATAGGAAACACCAATATTTTAAAATGTTATTCTTAAATTGTGGGCTTAGAAATTATTTCTTTGTTGTTGTGGACATATGTAACCTTTTCTACGTTCAGCACATTTTTTAAAATTAATACATACTTCTTTTATAATCTGTTTAGTCATTTTATTTTATTTTATTTTTTAAATCCTCACTAGAGGATATTTGTCCATTTATCTTCAGATAGAGTGGGAGGGAGGGAGAAAAGGAGGGAGAGAGACAGAGAGAGAGAAAGAAAGAAAGAAACATCGATGTGAGAGAGACACATCGATTGGTTGCCTCCCACACAATCCCAACCAGGGCCGGGGACCGAACTGCAACTGAGATGCATGCCCTTGACCGGAATCCATCCCAAGACTCTGGTCCGTGGGCCAGCGCTCTAACTGCTGAGCCAAACCAGCCAGGGCTATGTCATTTTAAAATACAGCTTTACTTAATAAACTTAAAACTTCTCTTTTGGAATGTAAAGTGTCTTTACAGTTATTACAGTTTTATAAAAACATCTTTAAAGAGACTGGATGACTTGATGTGGTTTTTTAAAATACTGCAATTGTTTTTAAGTGTGATATTTTATTTTAGGTCATATCGATGCATTTACTTCAAAGCTTTTCCTGCTAGAAGAAATTACCTCAGAAGAATTAAAAGAAAAAGTTTCAGCACTCAAGTAAGAAAGTATTTTGTGATAGGAATTTTAAAACTTGTTAATGTATTAGATCACTAATTTTTTTACATTTTAAAATACTAGTTAAGTTTAAATTCTTTATTTTCAAGACTTTTAATCCTTTTTACTCATTGAGGCTTCTTGTGATCCATCCATATTAATCATCTCCATCTCCAAATTAAATATAATGCCAGTGGCACCAATCTTTCTACTTAAGACAAAAGAGGCTGGAGCAAGAGAGCAGCCACCTCATCTTGGAGTTGTACAGAACCATACATTTCAGGGGTGGGAAAGAGAAGGAGTTACAGACTCGTAGCTCTCAGGATTGTATGCACTCATTTAGACATCCTAATTTCTAAAAGTGTGTCCCTCCACCAAGCATTTCTGTACATCCGACTGAAATGAATTTCCTGTACTCAAAACAATAAATGCAAAGGAAATAACTTATGAACATTGTGTAATTTGCATCTCACAACTTTCTAGGAAGGACTGGTGGTAGTATTATCTCCACTTTTATGAGAGGAAACTGGGACTCTGACTTGCTCCAGAGCACACAGCTGAGCTAGTGACAGCCTTGGTAGATAATGTATTTGATTTACCATTTAGGGTGAGAAGTTATCCTGATCTGCACTAGTTACATAGTTCCAGCCTGGAGGCTTGACACAGTTTTTCGAGCTTGATTTCTCTACTTAAACTTATAAACGTCCACTTCAGTTATAAGGATTGCTTCTTTCGAGGGGTAACCTATGTAAAGCTTTTTCATACATAACATTTACAAAATATGTAAAGTTTTTGTATACAGTATTCACCCCCATCCCACCTTTCCCAGTGAAAACCATTTTTAAATAAATAAGAATGGCAATGAATTTAGGTTTAGAAGAGATACTAAAGAAATACCTTATATTTCATTTATCTTTATCTTTATCCTGTCCTGTCAGTGGCTTCTCTGGCATCACTCAGTTTCTCTCAAGTTAAAGTATCTCTCAATTTCTTTGGAGGCTAATTCAAGACCATCTCTGAAAGGCAAGTTCTTTTGCAGATTAGTTCTGCTAAAGACTTCTGAACATTTTTAAAAGTTTATAATTTGAATATAAATAGTGATCTTCTTACGACTGCTCTAACACAAGCCAATACTTGATTTTGAAGAAAAGTCAGGAAATGGCAGAAATTAAGTAAATATTATAATTTAATCAAATTAGAAATAAATTTTGGTATTCTGTGTTTTACACTATCTCAGCTATTTTCTTTGTTACTGAAGGCATTTCTCTTCCTGAAGAGCTATAATTGTTAATGATAAGGGTTTTGTTGTTGTTGTTTAATTTTACATGAATTTCTTCCATTTTATAGGATTTCAAGTTTATTTAATATCCTCCAACACATTCTAAAGAAATTAAGTAGGTAAGTATATTTTGGACAGTTTCATTAATATGTCTGATTTTCTTGGATGAAAATTCGTACAATCTTTGAATATATACTGTTAGGAATAAATACAATATAAAGCAAGATTTATTATTTTGTGTCAAAATTGAAATTGTGAAAATATAACTAGAAAGATATTTACATTTTTCTATAAGGCTTATTGTATTGGTTTCCTGTTATCACAGACTTAGTGGCTTAAAACAATGCAAATTTATTCTCTTACAGTTCTGCAGGTCAGAAATCTGAAATCATTTTTCATTGGACTAAACTCATGTCAACAGGGCTGGTTTCTTCTGGAGCCTCTGAGTGGACAATCGTTTCTTTGCCTTCATTTTTCAGCTCCTAGTGGCTACCTGTGTCCCTTGACTTATGCCCCCTTTCTCCACCTTCAAAGCACATCACTCAAATTTCTGCTTCCCTTGTCACATTGCATCCATAATCACATTTGCAAAGCCATTGAAAGTCACATTAACAGTTATGGAGATCAGGAAGTGGACATCCTGGGTGACCATCATTCAGCCTACTATGGCTATATTTTTCACATTTTCAGGGTAAGGAAGCAACATAGAGCTAGTGATCAAAAGTTCATGGCAAATTTTAAAATATGGATTCTCCACCAGATGATATATCAAACTAAATAAATTTGAGGGATACTTGTTATATGAACTTTTGTGTTTCTTCTGTTATACCCTTACCAAAAAGATAAACTAAAAAACAGTTCAAGAGTTTGGTCAAAAAAATCTCAAAGTTCTTTCTAACTCTTCTACTTTTTTTGCAATTAGATGTATTTCCTTATTTATAAAATGATGATGTTGAGTTCAGTAATTTCCTAGGTACTTTTCAGTTCTCTGATTCTGTGGCAGGATTTTTGTTTTATGTATTCTGTTCTTCGTGTAAAACACAATGCTTACACATGAAATTTTCAAAATACTTTTTAAAAATATTTATTTATTTATTGTTAACAGTATTACAGATGTCCCCCATTTCCCACCCTCCACCTAGCCCCCACCACAGCCTTCACCACCACTATTGTCTGTGTCCATGGGCTATGCATATATGCATATATGTTCTTTAGCATAATAATCTCCAGGTCTGTCCGTGCTTTTTTTTTTACAGCCACATAGTACAGTAAACCCTCGATTTAAGGGACTTCGGATTTAACACACAAAATTTTCAGGTTCTATGTCATATGTGAAAATTACCACCTTGTTAATTTTCAAATGCTTTTAACCAAGATTTGTTCATAATTAAATTAACAGGGTTTTTTTTGTTATTAATTCAGTTATTTTTAACAAATTTTATCGAATAGGCAATGTGTTGGGTAAAAACACTGTAGTTATTTCACCGACATAAATATTACATATTTATTTATTTATTCCATACAACTGTAGTCTACATATTTAAATCCAAGAGTCACTGCTCCTAAACAATGTTTGGCGAATGATTAGCATGTGAGCACACAGCATCACTCTCGATAATTAATTCTCTTGTCCTGCGATGTGACTTTCTGCAGCAGTTTTAACTGTGCTAGCCAGTGTTCCAACATGTGCTAAGCCACGCCCCAGCTCTGTGCATTTGTTTATTCACAGTGACTGGTGAATGCCAGCATTTACTAGACCTATTCAGTTTAAATTTAAAATTACAATAATACATATAGAAAACTTTTCTGTGAAATTAAACTTTTCATACATACTTAATTATACCAATGTGTTTACATAAGTAAAAACAGGTAAACTAATTTGTCAAATTTTTAACATATGTATTTGGAACACCTGCTTTATTATATTTCGGACTGTTGGCATGAACGGATACCCCCTTGCCTGAATTAATCCATTATATCGAGGTTTTACTATATTCCATTGTGTAAATGTACCACAGCTTTTTTGTCCACTCATCTACTGATGAGCACTTGGGCTGTTTCCAGATCTTAGCTATTGTAAATAATGCTGCTATGAACATAGGGGTGCATATATTCTCTCTGATTGGTCTTTTGAGATTATTGGGATAAACTCCCAGAAGTGAGATCGCTGAGTCATACTGCAGTTTCATTTTTAATTTTTTGAGTATAGTCCATACTGTTTTCCACAGTGGCTGCACCAGTCTGCATTCCCACCAGCAGTGTACTAGGGTTCCCTTTTCTCCACATCCTCACCAGCACTTGTTATTTGTTGATTTATTGATGGCAGCCATTCTAGGAGGTGTGAGGTGATATCTCATTATAGTTTTTATTTGCATCTCTCTGATGATTAGTGACCTTGAGCATTTTTTCATAAATCTATTGGCCATCTGTTTGTCCTCTTTGGTGAAGTGTCTGAGAACAGGTCTCTTACCTCCTTGGTTAGTTTATTCCTAGGTATCTGTTTTATTGTTGCTGCAGTGGTAAATGGATTTTTTAAAATTTCTCTTTCTCAGAGTTCATTATTTGTGTATAAGAATGTCATCAATTTCTGGATGTTAATTTTGTAACCTGCTACTTTGCCAATTTCATTTATTAAAACTGGTAGTTTTTTGGTGGAGTCTTGAGGGTTTTCTGTGAAATTTTATTATTACTATTTTAGTTTGTGTGTTAATTTTCTACTGCAGTTGTAAAAAATCACTACAAAATTAGTGTTGTAGAACAACACAAATTTATTATCTTGCAGTTCTATAAGTCAAAAGTCTAACAGGTTTCCCTGGACTAAAATCAAGGCAGCATTCTTTTCTTTAAGGCTCTGAGTGTGGTCTGTTTCCTTGACTTTTGTGTATTCTAGAGGCCACCTGCATTCCTTGGCTCATTTCCCTCTTCTTCCATCTTCAGAGTGTCAAAGGCGAGTTGAGTCCTCATCACATCACTCTGACTTCTTCCACAGTGACATCTTCCTTTGAGTTCTTCTGCCTCCCTTTTCTACATATAAGGACTCTTATGATTACAGGGCCCACTAATATAATTCAGGAAAATCTTACTGATTTAAAATCAGCTGATTAGGAACCTGAATTTCATCGTAATTCCCCTTTGCCATGTAATGTAACATTCACAGATTCTAGGGTTTAGATCATAGGTGTTTTTTGGGAGGCCATTTCTTCACCGTGTACATGGTACTTTTTGGCACTTTTAAGATACTCTTCTTTGGAGCATCTGTCTAATTTTTTAATGAATTCTCTCTGTAAACTAAAGTCACCTTTATTTTTAGTGAAGTTAGTTAAGATCTATGATTTTCACTGATGAAAGGTCAATCTTTAAAATTTTATTTATTCCTACTACCAAATCAACTATAATTCATTTCCTTATATGGAAATATGAAAGTGCTTGTTTGGGAAAGAAATTCTCCAGAGGGTAAAAATAATTTTCTGTACTTCCTTTGTCTACACCCATTACTTTTCTGTTTAAAAAATTAATGAAAATGTAACTTATCAGGTTTGTAGGCAGATCCAGATGGCTGAAGTATGATTAATCCTTATTTTTAATGATATATTGTGGGAAAGAACTGTTGTTTTCCTTAATACCTTTGAGCTATAGGAGTATAAAATCCTAAGGAAGTACAGTATATTAATCATATTCTTTTAGCTCTTTATGTTGATACACTGAATTCCTTAAAGCTTTCTAAGGAAAAGGAGAAAATGTATATTTGATGTTTGCCAGAACTGATTACTGTGACAGTGGGGGTCATGATTAAGGGTATGGCCTGTGGAGTTGGACTGTCTGATTTTTTTATCTAAGCCTTGCACTCAGAACTTTGGGCATTTTGCTTCCTATCTCTAATTTCTTTTTATCTCTAATATAGGGTTAATAATTAATATTATACCTTGAGGTTTTGTTGTGGAGGATTTAATAATAAAATGGAAATAAGTAGTACAATAGTTAACTCATGATAAACATTCAATACCTATCAGCTTTATTGTTACTGTTATTTTTGTATCCCTCATATTGTTCTGTTGAGTGTTTCTGCTACTTTCTTTTAAACTACTCAATGTAGTGAATGTATCACATTTCCTTTTATATCTCTAGTCACCTGTCACTAGATACAAAGTAGGTGCAGTGTTGGTTGAATGAATTAAAATATTCTGTATAAGAATGATATATATATTCATGAAATGCTTTTCTGCATGAGTGGATTAGAGAAGTAGACACACTATTTGTTTTCCATTAAGTTATTGAAAATTTATAAATTGGCTGATGTGACAGTAAAAAGAAAATAATTATAAAAAAAGTAATTGAGCCCTGGCCAGTTTGGCTCAGCGGTTAGAGTGTCGGCCTGCAGTCTAGAGAGACCCGGGTTCGGTTCCCACTAGGGGCGCGTACCTCGGTTGCAGTTTGTCCCCGGCCCTGGTTGGTCGTGCAGGAGGCAGCCACTCAGTGTGTCCCTTTCACGTCGATGTTTCTCTCTCTCCCTCTCTCTCCCTCCCACTCTATCTGAACAAAAAATGGAAAAATGTCCTCGGGTGAGGATAAAAAACAAACAAAAAATTAGTTGACTAAAAGATGTGAAAATAGTTTAATAGACTTCTTTTTTTTTTTTTTTATCCTCACCCGAGGACATTTTTTCATTTTTTGTTCAGATAGAGTGGGAGGGAGAGAGAGGAAGAGAGAGAAACATCGACATGAAAGGGACACATCTAGTGGCCGCCACCCGCACGACCAACCAGGGCCGGGGACAAACTGCAACCGAGGTATATGCCCCCAGTGGGAACCGAACCCGGGTCTCTCTGGACCGCAGGCCGACGCTCCAACTGCTGAGCCAAACCTGCCAGGGCTTAATAGACTTCTTAAATCTTATTTGGTCATAAAAGTATTTTTAGAGGTGATGTTCCATTCCCATATGGTTTTTGATTTTACTCATAGACCTGATTAAGAAAATGTTGTTGAAATTGACACACTGAGTTGAGTTTCATTGTGTGGATTTAGCTTGCAGGAGGGTTCCTACTTGTTGTCTCATGCAGCAGAAGATTCTTCACTCTTGATCTATAAGACCTCTGACGGAAAAGTTACAAGGACAGCATACAATTTGCATAAAACACATTGCAGCCTCCCTGGTGTACCTTCCAGTCTCTCAGTTCCCTGGGTTCCATTAGATCCCAGTCTGTTGTTACCATATCATATCCATCATGGAAGAATTCCTTGTACTTTTCCACCTAAGTCACTAGGTCCCACGACACAACAAAAGGTAAGATCTTCTTTCAAATTAAATATTCTATTTCACTAACTTTACAGTATTTCAACCTGATGTCCACATTTGCCATATTAAATATAACACCATTGTAAAAACTTAATCCATAGGAAGGATAAAGTTGTATGCTGTACTGAGTCCAGTTGTTATGTCAGTGAAATGTTCTCTTTTTTGTAAGCTTTGTAAGTCAACTAAAGAAAAGTTTACTAGCTTGCCCGATAGGGGCATGAGTTAGGCATCCACATAGTTAAATCCCTGTGTTCCTACGAAAAGCAAAGTTATGTTTTTTGTCATTTTTGTTTATGATACTGCTTCATTTCATTAAATATTTGAGGCAATTTATAGAAGAACATTAATAAAATTATGATACAATTAAAAGTTGATAAGTAGGTCATAGAAAATTATAAAAATAAGTGTTAGTAATTAGGGAATGCAGTGCCTTATTAAAAGTACAATAAAATGTTAAAGACTGTATTGTGTTTTGCTAACTATTGTATACCTCAGTATTTATTTATTGAGTTATAATTAATGTTACTTTCTTTATAGAATCCTACCCAGAAATACCAGTTGAATGATTTTTCTCTGAAACTTCTGTAAAGCCATGACTAGAAATACTCTTCACCATGTCACTCATTCTTTATATCATGGAAGAAATTCCAATCTGAGTTTAGTTGTAGTAGAAGTTTCGTTCTCTACAAATCTGAATCTGAATGTTCAGGAAACAAAAACCCAGTGTATTTTCCTTCCCTGCTGCCAAAAATCTTTGAGTCAAAATCATTGTCTGAGTTCTATAATCTCCCAGAACATATATCACCTGTGTATCCTGTGGGTATTTTCCTTTTCTCTTTCTTTCTTTCTTTCTTTCTTTCTTTCTTTCTTTCTTTCTTTCTTTCTTTCTTTCTTTCTTTCTTTCTTTCTTCTTTCTTTCTTTCCTCCCTCCCTCCCTCCCTCCCTCCCTCCCTCCCTCCCTCCCTCCCTCCCTTCCTTCCTTCCTTCCTTCCTTCCTTCCTTCCTTCCTTCCTTCCTTTTGTACTCAAGTCCTTTGAAAAATAGCTGGAATGCGAATACTGAAATTTTTTTTAATACTTTAGTGAACAGGGTTGTTTATATGTTTTTCAGTTTTTTTTTTTAATGTTTTTGTTTGAGAGGATCTTTTTAGAAATGAGAACTCCTTACACATTCTTAGTTAACTTTGTCCAAGAAGATATATAAATGTTAACTAGTTACTACAAGTGAAAGAATGCAGAAAGTTAGTTGTTAGCATTTTAAGCCATTTTATCTAAAGTTTTGGTTGGCTGTTTTCAGTTTACATTTAATGTAAGTTGTGATTTTTATAACTTCCTAAGGCACAGTTTTCTTAACTAACTTAAAAATAGTAATTGAAAACTATTTTTGAAGGATTTATATTCTTTCTAGAATAATGATTTCCTTTTGATTTTGAAACTCTGTTAGCTTCTGCACCTTGTAACATAATTCTCTGTGGAGTGGCTTATTCCTTTTTAGTGAAAGTGAATGGTTTAATATCTTGACACAATTCTATATGTTTAGGATTTGGCCACATAAATACAAAGTTAAACAATTGAATTATATGTATACTACTGAGCACTTTGTTCATTTGTATTTTTTTAAATAATGTTTATTGATTTTTAGAGAGAAAGGAAGGGAGAGGGAGAGATAGAAACATTAATGAGAGAGAAACAATGATTGGCTGCCTCCCGCATGCCCCGCACTGGGGATCGGGCCCACAACCTGGGCATGTGCCCTGACCAGGAATCGAACCGGCGACCTCTTGGTGCATGGGTCAGTGCTCAACCACTGAGCCACACCAGCCAGGATCCTTTGTATTTTTTAAGATGCTTCATGCATTCCATCTAGGGGCAAATACTTAGTGAGGTTATCCAGGACCCAGTTGTTGTACAACCCAGCATTAGGTACAGTAGAAATTACATAACTAATGTTTGGTTTGCTGTTTTCTCCAACCCCATGGAAAGTTTTTGGTGATCTCTCACACACCTCCCTACAATCTAGCCCTACATTTGGTGGGAATTATCCCACCTTCCTCCCTGCTTCCTCCTAAATAAGCCATATGAATGGCACTTTCTAGTCTAACCAAGGTAAGCACAGATAGGGATTCTGGCCTTAGTAACAATAGGAAAATGACCAAAGCTTCAGGAAACTCAGGGAAGTAAGACACTATATGAAACAAATCATCTATATATTTCATAGTGTAAAAACTCATGTAACAAATGTTTCTGCCTCTAATGTGATCCCTTAGTCTCCAGTCCACCTGAATTTAGATCACATTTTCGTCTACTGCCTTGGACACTAAAACCCTGAGAGCACCCCAGTCGAGCCTCCCTCTGCATAGAGCAATGCTTAATAGGAGGATCCCGTTTGCTTCCTGTGCTACTCCTGAATTCTGCTTCCAGTCCTTTTGCAATGGCTCTGAGCCTATCCCTTTTCTCCTTTAACAATTTCTATAATAAACATTCATTTTACACAAACACACAGTCTTATAATGGAAGTTTCAAAATGCTTGCTTTCCATAGTGATATAATAGATGCAATTAGTGTGGTCAGTATACTTTTACAGTAAATACTAAATGCGTGGGGAATGGTCTAGATAATCTAAAAGCCGTAGTAGCACTTTTCTAATCAGTGTGTTACAAAAGTTCATCAGATTCAAACAGAAATACTGGCAGACTCAAATCCCAACTTGAAATTTGTCCTTTCTAGTCATTTCATTGTAAACAAAAAATGCCGCTAAAGGGACAAGCTATCAGGTGAGAGAGGCTGGGATCTGATTCATTCTTAGTGAGCCAGTAGCCCTTTGGAGCAGTGCTAGTGAAATATGTCTGTTGTGTTAGGAATAGGAGAGAGAGTGCTTGGAGTTATAGTATCACCCATCCAAGGTCTAGAACTGGACAAGACGTGACGGGTACAAGGTGGCTAGGGAAAATAGAGGCAGATATGGACAGGTTCTAGGGAAATGGTTTCAGGCTATACAGATTTGGTCCTTCTCTGTGAGGCCTGGCTTTCTCCATTAACCCAATTTAAAATGTAATGCTCTCTCAGTGGCCAAGGAGATTACAGCATTTCCAGATCTCATCTTTAGCATGACTGTAATTAGCAAGGGATTGTGTCTTAAGATCATACCTTCTGCCCGGCCAGTGTGGCTCAGTGGTTGAGTGTCCACCCATCAAGCACCAAGAGGTCGCAGATTTGATTTCCAGTCAGGGCACATGCCCAGGTTTCGGGCTCATCCCTAGTAGGGGGCGTGCAGGAGGCAGCCAGTCGATGTTTCTCTCTCATCAATGTTTCTCTCTTTTTCCCTCTCCCTTCCTCTCTCTCTAAAAATCAATAAAAAAATTTTTTTAAACAGAATATATCTTCTCTCCTCCCTAGACAGTGTGAGCTAGAAAGTGAGGATGAGTAGCAGCTTACACTGAAGAAGAGTAGACATTAAGGTAGAACCAGCACCCACAAAGTTTCTTCCCTACTTCCCTTCTTTCTCTTTTTCTGTGTTCTTTAGCCTCCTTCCAAATTCTTCTTCCCCCTTATCTGTCTGTCTGTCTGTCTTGCAAGAATCTTCTCTCTCAGCCCTTCAATTTTTTCTAACTTGAGCTTGTTTCTCTTTTCCCTTTCTTTTTTTTTAATCCTCACTCAAGGATATTTTTCCATTCATTTTCAGACAGAGTGGGAGGGAGGGAAAGAGAGAGAAAGAGGGAAATATCGAAGTGAAAGAGAGACATTGATTGGTTGCCTCCCACACGACCCCGACCAGGGCCAGGGACCATACTGCAACCAATGTACGTGCCCTTGACCGGAATTGAACCCGCGACTCTGGTCCACAGGCAGACACTCTAACTACTGAGCCCAACCGGCCAGGGCTTTCCCCTTTTTTTATATTTATTCTTTTTTTTCCTTCTTCTCTTTGGACTCTTCTGTTTTTCTTTCTCCGTTTTGTAATTTCTCCTCCTCCTTTACCAGCTCTGACTTTCTTGTATTTCTTTTCCTTCCCTTCATATTTTTCATTTCTTCCTCTCTCCTGCCCTTCAGCTTTGCTATTACAGACACACTGCTAAAAAGATCGGTAATTCCCTCATTTTCTAATTTAACATTTCAACCTCTCCCAAATTTAACACAGAGAGTGGCTTCCCCTGCACGTCTCTTCATCTACCCTGATCTATCCCCTTTCCAGGTTGTTACTTGAAAATGTAGTACTTTAAAACTTTGTCAGATTAAAGGTCATTTAGAAGCAGCCAGGTGGCTAGGGATTAAAAATATATAAAGGACCATTCACAAAGAAAGTAATACATGGGGTAATAATACAGAGTTGACTGTATATAAATATGTTGTAAACATGTTAAACTATTTTCTGTTCTTTGCTTCATCTGCTAGATTAGTGGAACAAGAATGCCTACACACAGCCGCAGGAATCCAGTTTCCATGGAAACCAAAAGCCTGCCTGCTCAGCAAGTTGAAAATGAAGGAGTGGCTCCAAATAAAAGAAAAATAACTTAAACTCTACCATGGAAAATGAAGAAGAAACGGTTTTAAGAATGTTCAATTTAGACAGGTTTGAGAAGAAATATGCCCAGAAGATCAGTAGACAAGATGAACATTTTTCTTTCAGTGTCCTTGAGAGTTCTTAGAGTGCCTTGAAAAAACATGTTGGCTGCGTAAGGAATATTTTAACTGAAACGGAATGCTATACTCTTAACTCTAGATGTTTGAGGAAAATCTGGATATGTTTTAACATTGTCATGGCAGGGAAATAATAGAAAAGAAAATTATTTTTGTAGTAGAACTTTTCCAAAAATTGTAAATAGGAAAATAATTTGCTTTTTTTCAAGAGCAATATTTATCATCGTGTGTTATATTAATAATTTGAGCTGTATCACCAGTCTGTGGAAAGTGGCTCAGAAGGTCAAGTCTTGCCACTGGAAGAGATCATTTTGAGCAACATGTTGTAAACCTTGTTTCTGGCCCATTGTGACAGTTTTTCTATGCTATTTTTAAATGATGATTGTTGCAGGTTAATAAAGTTAATACCTTCAAAACTTGGCAAAATTCCATTGCAGAAGCTAAAATTTTAAATGAAAAGTTTCCTGCCTCCGAAAAGTTAACAGTTTTTTGTTGGGCCACTATCAGTTTGCTAAACAACAACAGCAGCTTTTATTGTATTACAGGTTTGATGACGGGTGCCTCTACCTCTTGGCACAAATCCCAGCTGAGTGTTGAAATATACTACTGAAAGCGAAGAAATGAGCATGTTTTCCAGAAAAATCTCATTATTTCAACTGATAAGGCTAATGTGTGGTAAAACATAAGCTATTTTTTTACTTATCACTACTGATTAATTTAAATTCTTCGTGACCATATCAATGAATTTGGGAAAAGGCATGACCAGCTGATGTTAATGTAGCTAATTTGGACTTAAGAAGGGATGGACTTATTTCATTTTTGTATTTTTGTTCTTTAATGTCCACTAAAGTTTTCAGAAATATATGCATCATTTATAAAATAAGTTTTGTAATCCAAGGCAGTATTAGCTTTGTTTTTATAATTTTTATGTGTTTTATATTAATATTAGAAATTTGCATTAATATAAGAAATCTAGAAATTTCTAGATTCCTAGAAATCTTCTCAATTGTTGTAAGAGTTGAGTATTTTTATCTTCAAATACCAAGTTTTGTTTTGTTTCGATTTTTTGGTTAGCTATAAAATATTTTATTAATGAGTAATTATTGGTAAATTATTTTATGTATTTTAACATAATAATGTCCTCATCTTCCCATTTCCTTTTTAAAACATTGAGCCTCTTTTTTAATGGACTTAATTTTTTTTTATTTTTTTATTTTTTTTTTTTTTTGAGTTTGTCACGGATTCCCATGTCCCAGAAATACCTCAGTTGTGAATCATTTGGCAATGAACCTAGGGAGTCAGGGATTCCCTTGGAATTTGCTCTTTTAAAAAAGCTAGACAATGATTTCTTCAGACTTCTGAATACTGGAAAGTCTTGGCTTTTGTTTTCTTTAATATTACTTTTTACTTAGTAAAGTGTGTGATCTTGCAAGTGATTATTTTGAAATTATCTTAGCCATACATTTGAGTAACTCTGTAACTCTGATAATATGTATAAAGCTAGTCTTAGTTTTCCACCTATGCTTAATTAAGCCTTTTATAAAACATACGATTGATCGTGTCTTGTGTTCTTTTTCTTGATTTTTAGTGTTGAAAATGTGTAACAAAGTGACACTGACAAAATGAGCAAAGATTTTTTTTCGACTTTTTTTTAATGTTTGTTTTTGTTTGTTTAGAGAGAGAGGAAGGGAAAGAGAGATAGACACATTGATGTGATAGAGAAACATCAGTCTGCTGCCTCCTGCATGCCCCCTACTGGGGATCGAACCCAAAACGGGGGTATGTACCCTGACCAGAAATCGAACTGGGACGTCTCAGTCCATAGGGCAACGCTCAATCCACTCAGCGACACCAGCCATGCAAGATTTTTTTTTTTAAAGAGAACAAACAGCCCTGGCTGGTCAGGCTCAGCCATTAGAGCATTGGCCCACGGACCAAAGCGTCGCGGGTTCGATTCTGGTCAAGGGCACGTACCTCAGATGCAGTTCTGTCCCCAGCCCTGGTCAGGATTGTGCAGGAGGCAACCAATCGATGTGTCTCTTTCACATCCAGGTTTCTCTCTTTCTCTCCCTCCCACTCTGTCTGAAAATAATAGAAAAATATCCTCAGGTGAGGATTTAAAAAAAAAAGAACAAAACAGGCTCCGTGTTATCAAGGAGGTGATGGACCTTGCCCACTTATACTTCCAGGAGAAGGTATAATTTTTACATACCTCTTGGAAAATACTTAATTCAGTAAAAGTGTGAGTGTATCTGTGTGCCACACAATCTAAAGTAGGTCCCCACTCTCTCATAGTGTTTTTTGGTTTTTTTTATCCTCACCCGAGGACATTTTTCCATTTTTTGTTCAGATGGAGTGGGAGGGAGAGAGAGGAAGAGACAGAGAGAGAGAAACATCGACGTGAAAGGGACACATCAAGTGGCTGCCTCCCGCACGACCAACCAGGGCCGGGGACAAATTGCAACCGAGGTACGTGCCCCTAGTCGGAACCGAACCAGGTCTCTCTGGACCGCAGGCCGACGCTCTAACCACTGAGCAAACCGGCCAGGGCTCATAATTTTTTTTTAATATCACAATATTTATTTGTTTCCATGACTCACTGTCTTTCTTCTTGCATAGATTACATACTCTGCAAGGGCAGGGGCATATTTGTTTTGTTCACCATTATGTAACAACACCTAATAAGTGTCTGTCATATAGTTACTTAGTAAATATGAGTTGGATGTATGAATAAATGAATGTATAGATGTCAAGATTAGATTTTTTCCCAGAAGCTCACATTCTAGTGAAGGACACAATACTGATCTATGTAAATAAGTGCTCTGGTAAAGTGATATATAAGAAAGCCCTCTAACCTAGACCTGACAATTAAGGCAGATTTTCTGAGATAAGGGTTAAGTTGAGTCTTTTAAAAATGACTAGGAGTTAGGCCCTGACTGGGTAGCTCAGTGAGTTAGAACGCCGTCCTGATACCCCAAGGTTGTGGGTTTGATCCCTGGTCAGGGCACATAAAAGAATCAGCCAATGAGTGCATGAATAAGTGGAGCAACAAATGGATGTTTCTCTCTCCAAAAACAAACAAACAAACACTGTTTAAAAATGAGTAGGAGTAATAAGGGAAGAATGAAAGACCTTCCACACAGAAAGAAAGCATCATACGCAAAGGCAAAAGATGGCCAGATTATAGGCTGTGGACACAGGAGATGAAAGAAAAAGATATAGGACAGAGATAAACATGTCATCATGCTATGACACTTGAATTTTGTCCTACGCAATGTGAGAACAGGTAGTGAATTTTAATAGAAGTAAATAACATGTCCTGGCCAGTGTGGCTCGGTTGGGCGTTGTCCTGTGCACCGAAGGGTTGCAGATTCCATTCCTGGTTAGGGCACGTGCCCTGGTTGTGTGCTCCCTGCTTGCGTGCAGGAAGCAGCTGGTCGATGTTTCTCTCTGATTGATCTTTCTCTCTCATTCTCTCTCTCTCCTTTCCCTAAAAATCAATTTAAAATATTTTCCAAAAAACCACGATGAGATAGTGCTTGGAAGAGCTCTTGTTGCCTTTAGTCTACAGAATGGAATGGCACTGGGGAAGACTAGAAGGGAGAAAAGTTGGAAAGCTGTGTTGTGGTAATTGAAAAACAGTAAAGGCTCTAAATTAAAGCTGTAAGTATAGGAATGGGCTTAAGTGATAATAAAAAAGTGACAACTCAGTGACATGGTTGGTAGGGAGAGTCAAGGATGGCCTGTTGCTCACTGGAGTGCTGGGTAAATGATGGCTTTGATACCAGACGAAGTGGGGGTTCTCTTCCCCTCTGGGTGCTCTGGGGATAGAGTTCTTATGATATTCTGAGAAAAGGAATTTTCTAAGACTCGTATGGGAGAAGGAGTGACTTTTATTTGTGTGGAATTAAATCTGTTTCTACAGTCCCATTTCCGTTAGAAGTGTAGCTGGGGTTTCAGTTAAGCTAGAAGCAACACCAGTGTCCAGAGTTTCCTTTCCATGTTGGAACTGGGTCCAGTATAGCATCAGGCTGGCTGCAGTCCATTAGTCCATGTGTGTGGGGTCTGCAGGGCCATGGGCCATGTGGGCAAATGCAGGGAAGCAGGAGCACAAGAGCCTCACAGCCCAGAGTCACATGAGTCCCAAGAGAACCGAGAGCACAAGAGAGAGAGAGAACACCTTTGTTTGGGGGGTTAAGTATCCCAAATCTTCAAGGGCTTGCAGTGGCCATCCCATCCTGGCCAATGACCTCTCTTCCCAGGTGTGATTGACAGCAAGCACCTTTACTGGGTATGCGTCTATCTTCACTTTGTCCGGTCCCCTTCCCTCAGTGTTTTGCAAGGAACATACCTATAATGTCTGGCCTTCCCTTTGCTCCTTTTCTATTAATAATTATCTAATTACAACAGATATCTAAATACAATGTATTTTTATACATTGAGAAAGCTTTGTACATTGAGAAGGAGTATAGAGGGAAGAAATTCAATTGAAATGTTCATCTTCATTTCTATTCCTTGGATTTGGAGTTTGAATACTATATTTGTTTTGTATTGATACATAATGAATTACCGCAAAACTTAACTAGTTAAAACAACAAACATTTACTATCTCAGAGTTTATGTGTGTCAGGAGTCTGGATGCAGCTTAGCTGGGTGCCTGTGGCTCACAGTGTTTAATAAAGTTGCAGTCAAGCTTTTGGCTGAGGCTACAGTCATTTGAAGGGTTGACTGGGGCTGGAGCATCTGCTTCCAAGAAAGAAGGCTCACTCTTGGTGGTGATGGGAGGTGTCAGTGTCTCACTGATATTGACAGGAAGCCTCCTGCTCACTACATGTACATCTCCATAGGTCTGCTTTGAGTGTCTTGACCTAGCAGTTGCCTTACCCCAGGGTGAGCAAGGAGGAAGCCACAATATCTTATATCCAAGTCTTGAAAGTAAAGCACTGTCTTCTGACACATTCTCCTTGTGAGAAATAACTTAGTTCCACTTCTCCAAGAGAGGAGTATAAAAAATTTGTGAGCATATATTTAAATTACTACAAATGTCATGAACATTTTAGGGATATAGAAGAACTAGGTGTAGGGTGGAAAGGAAAGAAAGGATACTTTTTTTTTTTTTTAACTTTTCTGTATTGATTTTAGAGAGAGAGGAAGGGAGAGAGATAGAAATGTCGATGAGAGAGAACATCAATTGGCCGCCTTCTGCATCCCCCCACTGGGGATCAGGCCCACAACCTGGGCATGTGCCCTGCCCAGGAATCGAACTGGTGACCTCTTGGTGCATGGGTCAATGCTCAACCACTGAGCCACACCAGCCAGCCAAGGATACTTCTTTTAAAAATATCTTATTACTGCCCTGGCTGATTTCACCCAGCAGTTAGAGCATCAGCCCGTATTGAAGGGTCATGGGTTCAATTTGGGGTCAAGGGCATATACCTGGGTTGCAGGTTCAATCCCTGGCCCTGGTCGGGGTCATGTGGGAGGCTACCAATTGATGTGTCTCTCTCACATCGATGTTTCTCTCTCCCCCCCCCTTCCTTTTCACTCGATCCAAAAAAAAAGTCTTATTACCAACGTGTTAAATCTGAGATGGAGATAGCTGATGTCAAAGATAGTTGATAATTTAAATTTTGAACTCAACAGAAGACTGATCGTATCAATACAGAATTTGGGAATCAGTGTGTCTTTGATCTTTGAAATCAGAAAAAAGAATAAAATGACGTAGCAGAAATGAATGGCATGAAGAAAGGGCCATGAATGGAGCCCCAGGGAAACCATAAAACTTCCGTTAAAGAAGTTTCATTAGAGTGGCTAGTATAGAGGTCAGATTTATAAACCTTAGGAAATGAGTACAAAATGAGGTGAAAACAGTGAAATTCATTGCCAATTAATCTGTGAAACTTGGAGATAATTTCACTATTTGGATCTTCTTCTGCAATTGCAAATGGAATTGACTTGTTTGTTCATTTCCAATTCTACTTGGATTCTGGATTTGGACACCACAAACATTTCAGAGATTTAAGGAGACGAGAGAGGGGAAAGAACACTTTTCCAATCTAATATTTTATTATCAACATGCTAACTCTGAAGTTTCTGATGGACATGTAGATAAAGATATTAAGATGTTTGTTGTGTGTTATAGGTATATGGTACTTTTTTTTTTTAATCCTCACCCAAGGATATTTTTCCATTTATTTTCAGACAGAGTGGGAGGGAGAGATAGAGAGAAGCATCGATTGGTTGTCTCTTACATGACCCCGACCAGGGCCGGGGACCAAACTGCAACTGAGGTACATGCCCTTGACTAGAATCGAACCCGCGACTCTTTGGTCTGCAGGCCATCGCTCTACCCACTGAGCCAAACCTCCCAGGGCTATATGGTACTTTTTAATCAAAGCTTGGAATATTTGATATCAAGGTTTGTTGAGTTTCTCATTGAGATGTTGAAGTAAAGGGGATGCATTTGATTGAGTCTTCCAGTCTTTCCATGTTCCTTTGGCTGATGTCTAGACTTCTTATCAAGGTATATAAGGGCAGGTACCCAGGCACCTGTCTGGGGTTTGAGTCTGATCTGCTGAGCAAAGCTTGCTGAGCAAAGCTTACTGAACGAGTTGAGACCCAGGTGCATGCTTGTGGGATGGCTCTAGATTGCCTCATCACATAGGAAGATTCAGTCAAGAGTTGACCTTGGCATATGTGTTTGCTTTCAATATAGGAGCTACTGTCAGTAAGCAAGCAAGGAGCTGCAAAGGGGTTGTTTTTATATTGCTGTACCATGCATAGTATATCCGGGTTAATTCTCTAAGGAATGTGGGGGTGGGTTTCAGTGTAAATTAAATGCTGTTTTGAAAATCAAGAAACAAAGATTCTGTGGTTAGTGGGTTGAATTCCTCCTTCCCTTTTCTTGAGAAAATGCATTTCTTGGAGGGGAAAAGGAAATATTGTCTATAGTTTTTATCCTGGGTTTTGCTTACCAGAAAGATGTACAACACAGGAGGGTATGTGTGTGTTAGTCCTGAGGTGCACTGCATTAAGGCAGTGCCACACCGATGCCATGGCGGGTCTGTGCCAAGCATTGCATTAATGCGCAGCTGCTCCAGCCAGGCTTTGCCATCACATGAACTAGCCGTTCCTGCCCCTGCATGCATGCTTTTGCCCATAAACCTACATCTCGTTGGATTAATTATCACCTATCAAAACCTTGCCTGTCCTCTGTGGAACTAATAATGCATTTCTGAGCACCTGTAGGATGTTATACATTATACCAATCTCTTGAGATTTAAAGATAAATAAGATTGGTTTCTGCCTTAAGAGTATTTCCTAATCTAGTTGGGGATATATATATATACATACATACATACATACACACATATATACACACACACACATATACATACACACATACATATACACATACACACATATATATGTACATACACACACACACACACAATTAGTTATAATACAGTGCAGAATATTCAAAAGGCACAAGAGTGGATAGGAGTAAGAAAAAGGGATGCTTGCAAGTAGGAGAAACTCAAGGTAAAAATGACCTTTGATCTGTGTTTGAAAAATAGGTACAATATATATATATTTTTTTTTATCCTCACTCGAGGACATTTTTTTTCATTTTTTGTTCAGATAGAGTGGGAGGGAGAGAGAGGAAGAGAGAGAGAGAGAAACATCGACGTGAAAGGGACACATTGAGTGGCTGCCACCCACACAACCAACCAGGGCCGGGGACAAACCGCAACCGAAGTACATGCCTTTACCGGGAACCGAACCCATGTCTCTCTGGACCGCAGGCCGACGCTCTAACCGCTGAGCCAAACCAGCCAGGGCTACAATATTAATATGGATAAAAAGGAAGCAGAGCATTAGAGCACAAGGGAAAATCATATGAAAAGTGCTGGTTTTAGGAAATAGCAAATGTAACCAGCATGGGAGTAAGGATAGTAAATGGGGATGGAGAGATAAGTTAGGGCTTGATAGGGGAAGATGTTGACTCGTATTCCCAGATAGTTTGATTTGATTTTGAAAGTAATCAGGAGACACTGAAGGCTTTTTTAGCAAGATGACATCAATTTTAGGAAATTTACAATATTAAAGGATTATTTAGAAAGGAGAAAGACGTATGACAAGGAGGTATAAACTATACAAATAGGAGGCAGATGGTAAAGAGGTAAATTGGAAAGTCATTTAAAAGTTAGCTATTAGGCCCTGGCCAGTTTGGCTCAGCAGTTAGAGTGTCGGCCTGCGGACCAAAGAGTCCTGGGTTCGATTCCGGCCAAGGGCACGTACCTCAGTTGCGGTTAGTTCCTGACCCCTATTGGGGTCGTGCAGGTGGCAACCAATCAATGTGTCTCTCTCACATCAATGTTTCTCTCTCTCTCTTTCTCTCTCTCCTTCCCACTCTGTCTGAAGATAAATGTAAAAATATTCTCGGGTGAGGATTAAAAAATAATAATAATAATAAAAATAAAAGTTAGCTATTAGGCCTGGCCGATGTGGCTCAGTGGATTGAACATTGTCACATGGACTGAGAGATCCTGGTTCAATTCCTGGTCAGGGCACATGCCTGGGTTTCAGGCTCAATCCTCCGTAGGGGGCATGCAGGAGGCAGCCAGTCGATGTTTCTCACATCAGTGTTTCTCTCTCCCTTCCTCTCTCTCTAAAAAGAATCAATAAAAATATATATTTTTTAAAAGTTAGCTATCAGAGTTAACCCTGTTGCCAAAATGAATGTCCACCTCATATAACATTGAGTCACAACTAGG
The DNA here is from genome assembly GCA_030848825.1 of Tadarida brasiliensis. Taxonomy (NCBI): domain Eukaryota; kingdom Metazoa; phylum Chordata; class Mammalia; order Chiroptera; family Molossidae; genus Tadarida; species Tadarida brasiliensis. The sequence continues at coordinate 192,649,627 of CM061257.1, read as the reverse complement.
TAATAGACATTAGGTGTTGGAAATACAAAGATGAATTGAAGGTCATGGCACATGAAACAGTAATTATGTGGAATTACGAAATGAGAGGTTTCAAAGACAGCTGAGGGGTTTTAGCCTGAGTGCTGCCACTAACTTACGTGAACATATTACAGGAAGAATATAGATGGGGTGAAAAGACAGCCAGTTATGTTTTCAACCAAATGTCAGCAGTACAATAAAAGTGATGTCCTATAGAACCTACAGACTGAAAATGGCTGTCTGGAATATAGAGGAGAGAAATAGATAGGAAGGTTGGGAGCCCCTACACCAGGAAATTGGGGCTAGCATGTCTGGGACCAAGCTGGCCTTTCTTTTTTTTTCTGTTCTTCCTTTTCCCCTCTGTTTGGGCCAGAGGGCTAGGAGTTTGGTTACATACTCAGTTAATTGAGCAAATAAATACATTGGGAATAATGGGAAAGGGGGAAGAAGGCAAGAATAAATCTTGTGATGTTGGTTTGGAATTGGAAGTATCAGAATGAACTCATGGTACTTGATATCTACATAGAGATAGAAACAGATATAGTTCTCTGTGCATGTACATATGCACACATTTTCTAGTTCTGCCCATAGTGTCTAGAAGCAATGATGCTCTAGAATCAATAGCACAGCCAGCAGCCTGCTCTTGGTTTCTAAATCCCATTCTTCACTAAAAGAAATCAGAGCTCCTTGGAGAAATTACTAATTCCAAGACTGGGGCAGGGAAAATACCAAATGAACCTGGAACATCATCTTGTACCAGAAAGTAAGAAAGGACTCAAAGAATAAGGGTAAATGTCAGAACACAGGCGCTAACTTGAATGAGTTCCCAGGTCTAGGAAATTCTGAGCATCAAATAATGATAGTGACAGCTTGTAACCCTTGGAGTAAAATAGTCATCCACAAGCCCATGTTGACATACAGGGTGCTGCAAAGTAGGGTTACCGTTGTGAGTACACGAAACAGAGTTTATCCTTTTTAATTATTGTGTGTTTTCCATATGAACAACTGTAAACCTACTTTTGGCCCGCCCTGTAAATGAATGAATATATAGAGAATGAAGGGAACATTCTATTCTACAGTAGAATTCCAACCAATAAATCTAGAGAGTGATGGAATTAGAAAAATCACCAATTGGCAACCATTATAATAATTATTTAGCTAGGAATCATCAAAGGACGCTAAATGTGGCGGGTGAAAATTTGATGGCAAGTAGGAATATCTACGTAGTCTTAAAGAATCTCTCTACACAACAGTTATTAATTTATTAATAAGTATAACATACTTATTAGTTTACTTAATGCTGAAGAACCCTAGCACAACTGTCTCACCAAGTGATTAAAGTTAATATCACCAGTAATGAAACAAACCAGCGGTGTGTTTCTTGGCATGCGCCAGGAAGAGCACACCACCACTTTTGTGATGTGTTCCTGCCTAATGTGCATAAGCCATGAGGAAATACCAGGGAAATTCAAATTGCGGCATTTGTCTCTCAAGTAATCGGTCAGCAGTCTTTAAAATGTCAGGGTCATGAAAGACAGAAACTGTAGGAATGTGTCGCTTAAAGACTCGCTGAATGTGACTCGTGCTCCTGAGTGGAACGATCAGCAAAGCTTGAATGGAGTCTGTGGATTGCGAGCTGGTAAGGTATGGACATGAATTTCCTGATTTCGATGTGGTGTTGTCAGAACTGCCCTGTACTTCGGAAATAAACACTGAGGTATAAATTAGTAATGGGGTATCATCTCTGTAACTTGTTCTGAAATTGGAGGACTTAGGCAGAGAAATGTTAACAGGGAATCTTGAAAGGATGACGTAGGAGCTATGTGTACTATTTCTGTAACTTTTATATAAGTTTGAGATTGTTTCAGAATAAAAACTGTAGGAAGGGTATAATTCACAGCATCAGGTACTACAGGGAGCTCATGGAGGACAAAGATTGGAAAAGAAAAAAAAAGACTATTGCATTCAAAAATCAGTCAGGTATAGCCCTGGCCAGTATTGCTCAGTGGTTAGAGCATCAGCCCATGTACCAAAAGGTCGTGGGTTCGATTTCCATTCAAGGGGACGTACCTGGGTTGCAGGTTCAGTCCCTGGCCCTGGTCAGAGTGTGTGCAGGAGGCAACCAGTTGATGTGTCTCTCTCACATTGATGTTTCTCTCCCCCCCCCCACTCCTTTCCATGCTCTCTAAATATCAGTGGAAAAAAATATCATCAGGTGAGGATTAACAAACAAACAAAAAAAAATTAGGCATAAAGACAAAAGTTGAAATGAAATTAGGAAATCAGGAATTCCTGATTTTTAGGGTCCAGGGCATGAAACTTCCCTTATAACTCAAACCACTAAAAGCCTTTTCTCCTCTAAATTCCTACAGCACTTACTATAATACCATCAATTCTGAAGCTCAGATATTATCCTATATTCTGCTTCGAGGATTTTATATACATCCCTAAACAGATGCTATCTTCTCACAGGCAATGGTTGTGTCTTTATACAGCTGTGTGTGTACCACACAAACAATCCCAGGGCATGCAGCCTCCAGATGTTTCCTCAACATGTACTAAATTGGGCGGATACCTCCGAGCTCCCCATACACCAGCTGAGGCCAGGTTGTCTCCACCTCCGTCTCAGACCTCCCAACCCACAAGGGCAGGTCTGGGGGCAGCTCTGAGCCCTGCACAAGAAAAGAAATTTTAAAAATGTATGTTTATTAAAGGCAACACCAGCCACCTCTCTAAAAAGAATAAAGCTCTATATTTTAGATAAATTTTACAACACTTAACCCATGTAACGTTATTCTCATTTAAGAATAACAACAACAAAAAATACAAATTCGGGTTAGGTTGAATAATTTGGAAGATACCATATATCAAAACCTCTTAAAAACATTCTACCTGGCAGCCAAAACTTTGTCTGGACAAGTCTGTGAGTCTTCCTGGAGCAGAAACCAAACCAAACCAACCGCCTCACCCAAGGGAGAGACCTGTGTCCCATCACCGGCTTGCAGAGAAGAAGCCTGTTGTTTTGCTCAGCTCTGCAGCTGACGTTCTCCACTGCCAAGTAGACCCAAGCCGTCCACAGGTCAGCAAGCTGGACTTGCAACCGACCTCTACCCAACTTAGGCTCCCGAACTAACTGTCTTTTGGCTTTAGCTCTAGCTGGGACTCCAAATAAATAGGGAGAATATTGTGTCCAGGAACAGTCTTACCGACTGCGTAATCCTCCCTGAGACAATCTTCAAATTTTCTCCTAACGTTTTCAACTGAAAATGAGAAATGAGTACAGAAGAAAAAAAAAATTCGAATGATTACAATCTCTTTGTTTAATTGAATGAGAAAGTTAACATTTCCATACAACTAAGACACGGTATATATTTTATGGTGTTTTATTTTTATGTATTTGGTTATGGGTCCCAATGATAGCAAACAGCAGTGTTACTGATGTGAAAAACAAAGAATTGGATACATTTTGCAAGTATAACGTCTGCCCTCTGTCCCACCAAAAGTGATGCAAATTTCAGTTTCCCAAGCCCCACAGCAGGCAGCTGGGAATAGCCTCTGTCCAGTTCCAACACGAAGTCTCAGAATTGCACAACGACTTCTTTGAGTTCAGAAGGAGGGTGAAGGGAGCTGAAATCACAATGCATTCGACGTGGATGTCTCTGTGTATGTGTGCATGTTGGGAGGCTAATAAAGTGGTAGGTCAGTCCCTAATTCAGTTTGGCTTTTTTTTAATGCTACACTCTAGTGCCTGAAAACTTCCACTCTTCAGGAGCGAGGGCAGTGTAACTTAGTAAGTGCCTAAGGCCAGAATGTCGTTTTGCATACAAGGAAGTGCTGAGTGTGCTGTCAGCCGAGCCTCCTGCCTCCCTGGAGCCTTGCTGGAGTTCATTCCCATCCAGCAGTGGGGGGAGTCTTCAGCACGTTAGGACTGTCAGCTGCAACTTGAAGAGAGGTGTGAGAGGTTGGGTCTTAGAAGGAGCCGGCCCAGAGCTGGGGTTTGTTGGAAGAGTTATTGGGGGGAGGAGGGGAGCATTGCCTTAGAGTCTCAACTCCGTCATTTGCTCAGGGAGTTTCTCTCCCCTTTTTGAGCGGAGGTCTTTTCATCTGTAAAATCCAGATAATTATGTCTTCCCAGCATATTTTACAGGCTCTAGTGGCCTTCCCATAAATAATAGATACAAAAGTTCTTTTTACACTTCAACTCACTGTGTAAGTGTGAAGTATTGTCAGATTAAATCAAGGAGAGATGTCATTTGAGCTAAGACTTGAAAGGAGTTTGCCAGACCGGCAGGAAATGCCAAGCTGAGGGACAAAGTGTGACCAGTGTCGCAGAGGTACAGACATGCATAGCATGTTGGAATGACAGTCATCCAGGGTGGCTGAGACCTGACCCTTGGTACAGGGACCAAAGGAACCGTTAAAAGCGTGCTGGGGAGAACTTCTCACCAGCAAGTCCCGGGTGCCTTATTAGAGACTGGGCGTGTTGTCTTGAGATTGGGAATGATCAAAAGGTTTCTTAATGGAGGTGGCGATAGAGGCGAGCAGCACAGGTAAGCTTTTAGAATGGAAAGCATGGCTGTAAAATGTAGGGTAGATTTGGGGGTGAACGGAAATGGGAGTCTGCAGGCAGGGAGATCAGTGGAGACTTTTTCAATCTAAACGAAAGCCTCTAGCGATCAGTCTTACTTGGCAACCTGTCATCTTTGTTTCTGCATTACCAAACAGACCTGCCACATTGGTGACAATGTGGCCAAGACAATGAGATCTCAAATCTCCTGGAGTTGGACGTCAGAAATAGTGTGATAAATACTACAGACCTTCAGTGGGTCAGGTGCCCTTCCATCCTCTACAGCCCAAAGCTAGATGGAGTAAGGGTGTCTTTGCCAAAATAGTTATTTGGGGAATTAAATTCCAATTACATTATTTGGAAGTGGGCTCTAAATATCAGGGTGAGGAGTAGAGGGAGGTTGGTATCCTCCCAAGAAAGTCACTTAAAAATGAAGGTTAGCCCTGGCCAGGTTGCTCAGTTGGTTAGAGCGTCGTCCTGACACGCCAAGGTTGTGGGTTTGATCCCTGGTCAGGGCACATACAAGAATCAACCAATGAAGCATAAATAAGTGGAACAGCATCTCTCTCTCTCTCAAGAAAAAGATCAACTATAAATGCTACTTTTACCTTGTTGGAATCTCTCCTAACCTTTTAAAACTTGGACTCTGGAGTATAGGAAAGAAAAGGAATTGGGCCAAGCAGCTGAGCCCAGATGCCCAAACTGAAACCCAGTTCCCCTCCCTTGAGGAGCTGAAGGGTAAAGTAAGTCATGCCATGAGCGCCTCCCAAGAATGTCTTAATATTTGTGTGGTATTTTGTTCATGTTTAAATATTTAAAATGAATACTACAGCCTTGAGAGAGAAGGTTCGGCTTACCAGCTACGACTGAGTAGCAATGTGGAGGCCAGCACGGCAGCCCACGTGGGTCCAGCTGTTCCTTTCAGTTTGACATCACGAGCGTGAACACTTCACGGATTCTTTTTAACAATGGAAGGCAGATACTTTTATTATGTGCATAATGTACCAACAGACTAATTTGTGGAAAGACTCACAGAAGCAACGGTAGCGGTTCTGAGAGCGATTTCAGTGTATGAAGGAGTCCAGGGAAGGAAGGGCTGGCTGGCAGGGCCGGCCTGACCGCATCCACTAACCCCGAGCTCCTCTCTGCAGCTGTCTGGGGTCGTGTCTGAGCTTGCCCAGCTGTCTAGAATGCCCACAAGAATGCCACTGGCTCTGGAAAAGGAGAGGGGCTCACAATGGAAACTGAATCCATTCTGATGGTGACTTGTAGGAGGCCAGTGCCATTTATGGGAAACATCAACCAACTCGGCCGTGGGAGTGTTGGTTTTTGAGAATCTTTTTGGTGTGTAAGTACCTCACCCATAGGTATGTCATTACTGAAGATTCCATTTTAGTTCACGCTATTTTTGGATGTTTTCACACACACAATTACTTGGAAATAGTATTACATGATTTTGAATATTTAGTATCTCAGGAACTCTGAAAGTTTTATTGGACTGTTGGACAGCCACTTCAGACCTCATATTAGAATGATCGGATTTCCTTAAAACTGGAAAGTAGATACTGACTGAGTCCATCGAACCATTGTAATCAAATGAGGGTCTGATCATGGTTTCATGTATTTTTTTTTATTTTTTCTTTATTGATTTGAGAGAGAGAGGAAGGGAGAGGGAGAGAGAGATAGAAACATTGATGAGAAAGAGCATCGACTGGCCGCCTCCTGCATGCCCCCCACTGGGGATCGGGCCCACAACCTGGGCAGGTGCCCTGACCGGGAATCAAACCAGTGACCTCTTGGTGCATGGGTCGATGCTCAACCACTGAGCCACACCGGCCAGGTGTGGCTTCATGTATTTTTAACTCCAGTTACCAATATCCTTTCTTCCTACAATCCTTTGCCCTCTTAGTCATGAGCCTTGGCTCAGAGTGACCTTTAAATGTTCCTCAAAACTCCTCTCAAGTGACCAGGATTTGCCTTGGGCTCTAGGGAAATACTTAGAGGAATTCCAAAAATACTTTCACAACTTTCATAACGGTGGCATTAAATAAATATATACCTTCTCTCGAGGCGAATGCTCTTTGCCTGTTTTTATACTGGAAAGTTGGTTTAAAATTAACAGCCACACCTCTGCAGTGACACTCCCTCTGGGTATTGAATACATTTCCTCATTAATGGTTACGCAATGACTTCAAATAGCTATGAGTAACTGTGACTACACTGGTCACTGGTGGTTAACTGCTCCTCACAGATTTGTCCTTCTGTTGGGCTCCTCTGGCCCTTTGATTTCATTTCTGATACATTTGTCAAATTGTGGTTCCTTATCTTCCTCCACTAGAACTTAAGGTTGGAGTTACCTTGTTTCTTGCTAGTATGCTTCTGCTATACGGTGCTGCCCTGGGTGCTCTGTTTGTTAAATCGAATGAATTTGTCTTGAGAGTTCCTTGATTTTTATGGTTAGGTACTGGCAGCTTTTTCAGGGACATTGGTGATCAAAACCAACCAGGCTTCCATCTATAGAATAAGCATTTTACCAATTTCCTAGAAAAATATTTATAAAACACTTGCTAAATGAAAAAGTTCATGTAATTGATCATTGAAGAGGAAAGATAAGGAGGCATCAGATGTAGGGAGACCTTTTAGAAACTATTTCTGAGTTAGGAGTATTGTGAGTTCCATTTTTTTACAATCGTAACCATTTTTTTTAGCTCCCTTCCTCTGAGCTCTAACATAACCTGCATGCTGGAGTTGTGTTGTTTGTTTTACCCCACCCTAGTTGCTACAGCGGATGAATCATAGAAACCAGAGACGGGAAAGACCAGTGAAGTCATCTGGTTCATCTCCAAATTAGGGAGTGGATCATTGGGATTTGGGGAAGACTAACCTCTCATTTGAAAAGAGAAAAGGGAAAAAAACTGCAACCAGAGCTGATTAGAGCAGCTCACCCACCAATTTGTCTTTAACTTCTAGCACAGCCCTGAGATTCACCCTATAGAAAGTAACCAGGAATTCCTATCAAAGGCCCCAGGAAAACCAGATACCAAAGTGTTAAAGGAGCTGAACTCAAATTCTACTGCCTGAATAATGAAATTAGATTATGAATCTTTCAGTGGTTGTGTTAACTGAGCCTTATAGAATCTGAGACTGTTTGAGGAAGACCTTACAGATTTGAGAGCTAGCAATGACCTTACAGATGATCTGGGCTAAACTGACCCATCCCCAGATGCAGAAACTAAGATGGAAATGTTAGATTATAGGTATGCCGCGGGCAGGAGTACCTGTGGATCCGATTCTCCTTTCTCTCTTCACAGTCACACATTACCCTTCTCCACCGTTGTCTTCTCCTCCTCCTCCGTCTTGTTCTTCTCTGTTGTGTTGTTCTTTGAAGAAATGGCAAAGATGATTTAGCATCCATGTTCTTCATGTCAACCAAGCCTGAGCCCCAGGCATCACTTGTCCTTGAGCTACGGAGACAAGGACCCTTCAGCCCACCTGCAGCCTCTCCACCATTTTCCTTGCTTCCCTCCTTCTTGCTTCTGTATTGTTCCAGCCGCAGAACCTGGCTTCATCTGTTCAAACTCTGCTCTTGTCCTTTGGACTTTTTAACAAATCATAGTGTCCTTGGCTCCTCCCTTGACTCTTAGCTTAGTTCTACTCCAGCTTCTGGTGTCCTCTCATGGCATCCCTGCCCCAGCGCGCGCCTTGGGGGTTGAAAAACCGGCTCCATACTGCTTGCTTTTTGCCAATATCCCTTTAGAGTGAGGAGGAGTGTTTGTACCATATGGATAGTGATCCCATCTATGTGCTGTGTCCCCAGAATCAATCCCCGTATCCAGTTACCTGAGTGTGTTATCACAGGTTCACTTTATTAGAAATCTAAATTCCTTTGCAACATTAGATATATTCAACAGTTACCTGTTGTTTTTATAATATTCTAGACAGCCTCATTTTATTTATTTTTTCCTTTATTGATTTTACAGAGGGAGGAAGTGAGAGGGAGAGAGAGATAGAAACATGGATGAGAGAGAACACCAATTGGCCGCCTCCTGCATGCCCCACACTGGGGGTCGGGCCCACAACCTGGGCATGTGCCCTGACCAGGAATCGAACTGGGGACCTCTTGGTGCATGGGTCTATGCTCAACCACTGAGCCACACTGGCTGGACTAGACAGCCTCATTTTAAAGTGATGTTTCTTGTTTGCAGCTAGACATTTGAATAACCTAGGAACTAAAACCATGCTGAGGTCTGAATTAAAGTAACAATTTTATAAGGATATTTCAGTTCTACAAGGGATGCTCTTCCCAATTTGGACAAAAAAAAGAATGAAGAGACAGAAGGTCAACCATATTTGATAAAAATGATTTCTTGATCTACTGGTAAAGAGATATAATTTAGTAATTCAAAGCACTTCCATTTGGAATCCTTCTGGGCCTTTTTAATGAACAGATACAACCTGTTTATGTTTGGTGACATCTACGTGTCTGTGTGTGGTTAATGTGCCCAAATCTATTACAGTGGCATATTAAGGATCGAGTTTTAGAGCTAAAAGAGAACTTGAAGATTTTCTAGTCAAAACCCCTCATTTTCCAGATAAGAAAGAGACCCAGAGGGCCTAGGTGATTTGTTCAAGTACACCCAGTTAGGGTAGGAGCTAGGACCAGAACCGCTGCCTCCTGTAATCCGTGCTGATTAGCACAGGACTGAGCAATGGAGCACAACCCAACGAAGTCAGGTCTCCAGAGATGAAGAGCCTATCACGGCTTCATGCTGAGCGAGGAGCCAGAGTTGCGAAGGGGCACGGGGAGCTCCCAGTCTGCTGGAGAGCCTGTAGTCACAGGACCACGTGGTACAGATGTACTGCAGATAAGACAACGGTTATATGAATAAAGAAGAAGCCTATTCTACCCTTCCCACAAACCTCACGCGACAAGTTATTATTAATATATTAGTTTGCTTGTCAAACCTTTCTTTCAAACATTATATGAACTATGTAGGATCTGGTCCCTCCTAGGTTGCATTATCATAGATTATTTTCAGAGGAATCAAAACCAAATGAAAATTTTACTATATTGAGTGTTTTGTTATCAGATACACAACTTTTCCTCTATATTTTTTTGATTGTGTATTATAGAATATATATGAAAAATTCCATCAAGAAGATTGAAGTTTTCCCCAAAGCCTGGCATGGGCTGTCAAAATCTTAACCTGTAAGAAGGAAGCCTTCTTTATACTAGCTATATATCTTTATCTCAACTGTTTAAAATTATAGAAGTAATATGTATTCATTGTTAACAAAACTCAAATAATATAAAATAAAAAGTGAACATCCTCCTTTACACAAATATATTAATTTTCTTCTTCCCTCAAAGTAAACAATATCAGTTTGGAGTATATCCTTCCATATACTTACATATATATGCATATACATGTGCACACCAACACACATATGTAAATGTACATAACATAACTATTAATATTGCCCTGGCCGGTTTGGCTCAGCAGTAGAGCATTGGCCCGCGGACCAAAGAGTCCCGGGTTCGATTCCGGCCAAGGGCACGTACCTCTGTTGTGGTTCATCCCCGGCTCTGGTTGCGGTCATGCGGGAGGCAACCAGTCGATGTATCTCTCTCACATCGATGTTTCTCTCTCTCTCTCTCTCTCTCTCTTCCTCCCTCTCTCCCTCCTGTTCTAGCTGGAGATAAATGTAAAAATATCCTCGGGTTAAAAAAATAAATAAATATTAATATAAATAGAATCAAATCGGTGATACTGGTCCAATTGATTTTTTTTTACTCGGCTGACATAAGGCCTTCAAAGTATTAAAATATTCAAGGCACTCAAAATGTGTCCAGTGGTCATTTAATAGAGGTAAAAACATTCACAGTGCAGCTACCTTTGTGTGGGTGTTTTCATACACAATGACACACATTTTGTTTTATGAAAAATACTGTCCTCTTTTGAGCAAAGCTTGTAACTAAGAGATATATCTTTTGTTACAGAATTAGAAGTTCCCACTGATAGCAGACACTTAGCACTTAAGTGTTTGAACAACTTTTGTGCACCATTATGTGGAAAGTGCTGCTTAGAGACACAACAGAGGCTGGTGGAGTTTGAAATGTCCATCCGCTGACTTGCTAAACCACAACAACGCAATCAGAGGCGCTGAGGTAAGAACTGAGGTGCTGGTGCTTCGGAAAGCATCCCAATGTCCCAGCGAGCGAGTATAAGAATGATCGTGATGGGGTGGGCACTTTTACCCAAATTCATTTTCATAATGTCTTTTTTTTTAAATCCTCACCCGAGGATATTTTTCTATTTATCTTCAGATAGAGTGGGAGGGAGGGAGGAAGAGAGAGAGAGAGAGAGAGAGAGAGAGAGAGAGAGACAAAGAGAGAGAGAACATTGACGTGAAAGAGACACATTGACTGGCTGCCTCCCACACGACCCTGACCAGGGCCAGGGATGAACTGCAACCAAGGTATGTGCCCTTGACCGAAATCGAACCCACGACTCATTGGTCCGCGGGCCGACCCTCTAACCACTGAGCCAAACTGGCCAGGGCATTTCACAATGTCTTTTATATCAGTGTTGTCACGTACTACACCAGCAAGACATGGTCTAGCTCACATTCTGCTTGTTCTTCCATTTAGCACTGTGTTTGTGAAATCTGTCCATGTCAGAACACATTGATCTAGTCCGCTCTTTCAGCAGCTTCAGTCCATCAGGCACAATTTTTCCATAAGTAATTTAACAAATATGTTTTCACTGATTTTTTAGAGAGAGAGGAAGGGAGAGAGAGATAGAAACATCAATTGGCTGCCTCCTGCACACCCCCCACTGGGGATCAGGCCTGCAACCCAGGCATGCGCCCTGACTGGGAATCGAACCTGGACCTTTCTTTCAGTCCATGGGATGATGCTCAATCCACTGAGGTACACCGGCCGGGCTCCATAAGTAATTTTAATTTAGCCTCACTGATGAGCACTTAGGGTCTTTAAACTTTAAAATACTGCAATAAAAATCCTTATACACATACTGTTGTGGTCATGTATGACACTCTTTTCATGATAGCTTGCTAGAAGCAACATCACTGAATCGAAGGGCATGGACATTTTAAACACTGATAGATACCACTGCATTGCCTTCCCACCAACAGCATATGAGAAATCTCAATTTACCCATTTCCAACCTCACTGGATACTATCCACCTTTTAATTTTTGTCTGGTGAGTGTGAGTAGGAATGAGGGCAATGTAATGCGTTTGCGGAGAGAAGTCCAATAGTAACCGCTCCTGGGTAAGACGATGTCAGCACAATAGGAAACAAGCAAATGCCTTTCCTTGAGGAGCTCCCGCCTAGTTGCAAAGACCAATCAATAAAATATAATGTCACAAGGTAACTACTGAGAGAGGAGAGGTATATAAAAAATGCCAAGAGAAGCAGATTAGAGCCACATCACGGGAAAATATTTGCTCTCAGGCTTGAAGGATGAGGCCAAGTTCCCCACTGAGGAGAGTGGGAAAGGCACTCCAGGCAGGCGAACGGCGTGGAGAAAGGCCCGGGGTATGACTGTGCCTGGTGTAAAGGGAGAGCTCTAGGAAATAAGGCCACCCGGGAGGTCAGACCCCACAGCAGGGTTTCCAGGGAGGGGTCATATCATCAGAACTATTTCTTAGAAAGAAATTCTGGACGCCTTGTAGAACATGAATTGAGACCAAAAGTATCTGTTGCAGCCGGAAAAGAGAGGTTGGAGTCACGGTACTTGTTTCCCTGAAAATAGAAATTGTGGTTTGTTTACACCAAGAGCACCTTGTGTGATTTGGGTCATGATACCCGAATTCAACAATAGTTTATTGTTCAGCGGGGCTAGATGCTAAAAGCCAATGAAATAACTACTGCTTCTTCGACACTCTTGAGACATTGTCTGATCTTTACAATGGTCCCGCAATACCACAAGTGAGATATTTGGCCAGGCTGAAGCAGAAACAGAATGAGAACCTGGGACCAGATCAGTCCAAAGCCCCTTCTGTGTTCACGCACTCAGTCTCTGAGTCTCCCTTCCCTCCCTCCTTTCCACATATTTACACAAGAATCCCACATAATTGTTTATAAGTTGCATTAAGTTTCTTAGTAACAGAGACTGGAAAGAAGGGATTTAAATAAGGTAGAAATGTAGTTTTTTTTACATAAAAGAAATCTGAAGGAAAGCAGTCCAGGATTAAAGTGATGGTTTCACATTCGTCAGGGAAACGGTCTCCTCCTAACTTTTCCTCCTGCGCCTGTTTTCACCCTCAAGTTTTTGTTTTCCATCCTTTGTGCCTAGTTCTCATCTTCTAGTTTTCTTTTTTTTATATAATTTGTTTTCTTTATTGCTTTTGGAGAGAGAGGAAGGGAGAGGGAGAGAGAGACAGAAACATCAATGAGAGAGAACATGGATTGGCCGCCTCCTGCATCCCCCCCACTGGGGACTGGGCCCACAATCTGGGCATGTGCCCTGACTGGGAATCGAACCCGCAACTTCTTGGTGCATGGGTCGACGCTCAACCACTGAGCCTCACCGGATGGGTAACATCTTCCAGGTTTCTTCAAGGTCCACACTAGCTGAGAGAGCTCCAGCCATCACATCATTAGGCAAAGGAAATAGGAGAAAAAGGGGTTTCAGGGGGAAAAAAATGTCAACTGTTGTTGTTTTTAAGTGGTTTTATTGAAACCGTACCTCATAAATTTCATTGGCTTTTTCTTGGCCAGAATTTAGTTAAATGGACATATTTAATTTCAAAAGAAGCCGAAAACTATAATCTTTTAGCTGAGTATATTGCTGTCCACTTAAAACAAAAACAAAAACAAAAACAAACAAACAAAAAAACTGGGTTTGTTGCTAAGGAAAAAAAGCAGAATATGTATTGAGTTGGGAATTTGTACTTTCTATCATAGCTTATACACACACACACACACACACACACACACACACACACACTCGCAGGTAGCAGTTGCCTTGATCCACAATACCCACAATTTCTGCTCTCCAAAGCCATTTTCAACACTTGTAACTATTTCTTATGGAGATTCACCAATATATTTCTAAATAACATGCCGGTGTTTTCTAATTTTTCCATTTTAAATAGTATCTACTGTCTACTATGAAAAATATGTCTTTTACTCTTTATACACACACACACATACACACATAATCTCAAAATGGTTACATCATTTTTGTCTAAATATTTTTTGCAGAATTATGATTATAGAAACATAACCTGGGCCTTTTAATGTACTATGTTTATATTTCCCTCTCATGGTAACTGTTTCAGTTATATATTGCTGCAGATTTGGTTTCTTTTTTTTTTTAATCCTCACCCGAGGACATTTTTCCATTTTTTTTGTTCAGATAGAGTGGGAGGGAGAGAGAGAGAGAGAGAGAGAGAGAGAGAGAGAGAGAGAAACATCGACGTGAAAGGTACACATCGAGTGGCTGCCTCCCACACGACCCAACCAGGGCCGGGGACAAACTGCAACCGAGATACGTGCCCCTAGCGGGAACCGAACCCAGGTCTCTCTGAACCACAGGCCAATGCTCCAACCGCTGAGCCAAACCAGCCAGGGCAAGATTTGGTTTCTTACAACAACAATAAGAATTTGTTTTGCTCACTAGTGTGCAGTTTGGACTGAGCTTCGTGGGGAAGTCTGTTCTCTGCCCCACGCAGCTTCAGCTGGGGTGGCTCCACGGGAGGCCGGACGGTCCACTTTCAAGGTGGCTCATGTAGCTGGCAAATTGGCACCGAGGTCCTCGGTTCCTCTCCACAGGCTGCTTGGGCTTCCTCATGGCATGGTGGCTGGATTCCAAGGCACATGTCCCCAGTAAACAAGATAGAAATGCAACCACGATCTAGCCTCAGAAGTCACAGCGTCACTTCTGCTGTGTTCTGTTGGTCAAATAATAATTCACAAGGAGTTGTGAAGTTCAAGCGAAGTGGGCATGCACTCCTCCTTTTGATGGGGAAGCTCTGGAAGAGCATATGGGATGGGAAATATTATTGTGGTCGTCTTTGGACTCCATAATACATTGTCCCTTAGCCTGTTTGGGCTGCTACAACAACTTACCATAGATTGCATGGCTTATGAGCAACAGAAATTTATCTCTCACAGTTCTGGAGGATAATTTATAGTTTGGCTGGGTATGGAACCTAGTTGCAAAGTAATGATTCTTTGTGTTTATCTTCTCTGATACACATATATGTAAATAAGAGTTCTTCTGTAAATAAGAGTTTTCCATACTCCATCTTTTTGTGTACTTTTTTATCCTCACCCGAGGACACTCTTTTTGCATTTATCTTCAGATAGAGCGGGAGGGAGAGAGGGAGGAAGAGAGAGAGAGAAACATCGATGTGAGAGAGACACATTGAGTGGCCGCCACCTGCACAACCCCAACCGGAGCCGGGGACAAACTGCAACCGAGGTACGTGCCCTTAGCGGGAACTGAACCCAGGACTCTCTGGTCCGCGGGCCGCCGCTCTAACTGCCAAGCTAAACCGGCCAGGGCTGTGTACTTTTTTTATTATAATTATTTTTAATCCTTACCTGAGGACATTTTTTCTATTTATCTTCAGATAGAGTGGGAGGGAGAGAGAGGGAGCGAAAGGGAGAGAGAGAAACATCAATATGAGAGGGACACATCGACTGGTTGCCTCCTGCATGACCCCAACCAGGGCCGGAGACGAACTGCAACCGAGGTACGTGCCCTTGGCTGGAATCAAACCCGAGACTCATTGGTCCTCGGACCGACACTCTACTGCTGAGCCAAACTGGCCAGGGCTTGTGTATTTTTTTGACTATCAGTTTACACTAGTCAGTGTGAAATAATCAATTCCTATTATTATCCAATATGATGCTCAAATTATTCCAAATATTAAGCAGTGAGAGCCTTTTCAAATCGGTTTTTGTGTCTTTTCAACATGTTCCCATCAGTTGTTTATCACAAAGCTCACCATGTGTTTTCTCTGCCCAATCTCTGAATCCAGCTCTTTCTCCAAAGAAAATCTTTCATTTACTGGGGAATAGTATTAAGAAACTAGGATCTGAGTTTTGAGTATAATGCCATTCCTATTTCTTACCCTTCATATATGATCTCTTTTTTTTTTTTCCATCTCTCTGGAATCTTTCAGGAATTTCTCCCTGTCCCCACCCAGTATTCTAAAATTTCGTGATAATATGCCTTGGGACTGTTTTTCATTTTTTGCGGCTTTTTCAGTCTAAAAACTCATGGCCTTCAGTTCTAGAAAATTGTCTTTAACTATTTCTTGATGATTTTCTCCCCTCCCTTTTTCTCCCCTCCATTCTTTCTAGAACTCCTATTATTTGGATGTTGGATTTTTCAGACAGATGTTTTTGTTCCACTTCTGGCCACATCTTCAAATATAAGACATTATTATATACTGATTGCATATAACAAGGCTCAAGGAAATAACAGCTTGATGGTTAGTGAGAGTCTAAACCACACAAGGTAGAAGATGGGGACAGCCTGTGTTTCACTGAAGCAATGGTGACGTGGAAAATATGGTGTTGTGGAAAAAGCAGTGTACTGAAAGGCAAAAAAATATACTCCAGCCTCAGCTCTACCACTTACTAGTTTAAGGATTGTGGTAGATTGTCTGCAAAGGTAGTTGCCAACAATTCCTTCCACCTATGCAAACATGTCGCTCCCTTTATGAAGAGGTGGCATCTCTTTCCCTTCCCTTGAATCTGGCTTGTACGACTTGCTTTGACCAATGAAATGCAGTGAAAGAGACACTGTTCCAGTTCTGTGTCTGGCAGCTTCTACCTTCACTCTTGAAAACCAGAAACTACCCTGCTGGACAGAGGCCCTTTTGGGTCTTCCAGCCTCATTTGGGTCTTCCTGGCCAATGCTAAGTAGACCAGAGAAGAGCTGACACAATGATCTCTGTCCTTTGCAGAATTATGAACAAATAACTGGTGGTTGTTCTAAGCCTCTAAGATTTGGAGCTGGTTTATTTCTGGGAATAAGAAACTGAAACAGAAATGAGTATGTGGAGTGTTGCTGTAACGAAAACCTGAAATAAAATGTGTGACATTGACTTTACTGACGGGCAGTCATAACAGAGAGAAGGCTGTCGGTGGAGGTTGGAAGAGCGATGAGGAAACTGGGAGAAAAGGAAATCTAGGTTAAGTATTGGAAGAATGTTTAACAGTACTGTTGCCTGTGGTAACATGAACAATAAAAAATATACCCAATGAACTCCTAGCCAAGGGGATTTTCAGGCAGAGTGTTGACAGTGCCAATGGTCTTCTTTTAGCTGCTTATGATAAAGTACAAGGGGAAAAAATGCACTAAAGAAAGATCTGCTTGGTTTTCGAGCAGAATTCTAGCCAGGGAAAGATTTGTAAAGGAAGTGGAAGATTTACAGTGGAAGTTATGGCCTCAGGGCAAAGACCAAATCATGTGTGACTACAAAACCCTTTTTTATTTTTAAGATTCCAGTAAGATTGAATGTTGTTACTTTACAGATGGTCTCAAGGCTTCTATGACTCTTATGTGCATTGTTCGACTGTAGCCTGATATGTACAAAGTAGAGAGAGAGGTCTGTTTTCAGAATGAATAATGAATGTGAATTTTAGAGCATGGAGGAAACCCCAATAAGATTCACAAAAAATCCATACTTTTTGAGAAAACTGTATTGGATATGAATTTTGGAGCATGGAGTGAACTTTACTAAGATTCATAGAAAATCCACATAGTTTTAAGGAGAATTGTATGAATGAAGTAACTGCCATCTTGGACACACAAACGGTTCAAAATTTAAAAAGGTTTCTGGATCTTTGCGTTTGTATTGGCATGAAGCAGAGAGCTACTCAGCTACAAATATGGGCCGGTCTTAAGGAAAAGGAAAGACTGTCTCAGTGAGTGGAGCCAACAGTCCAGAGGGCAAAGCCAGTAACTGATCAGACAATGAATGGAAGCAAGGAGCAGCAAACTA
The DNA here is from genome assembly GCA_030848825.1 of Tadarida brasiliensis. NCBI lineage: Eukaryota > Metazoa > Chordata > Mammalia > Chiroptera > Molossidae > Tadarida > Tadarida brasiliensis. The sequence goes on along the minus strand of CM061257.1, from coordinate 192,632,049 downwards.
GAGCCCATAAAGCCAATCCAGTCTGTTGGCTGTTTTTATACAGCCTCCAAGCTAAGAGCACTGGGAGCTTTTGCTTCTGGAAATTCAGCTGCCATTACTACCCTGGTGAAGAGAGAGATGAGGGCCAGGAGTTGAGAGGTCAAGGAAGAGAAAGATCCAGCCAGCTCTCAGCCATTCTGAGAACCCCAGCTGAGACACCAGACAATGAGTGAAGCCACTTTCCATCCCCCAACACCAGCAGAGCTGCCCCGCTCAGCATTGTGTGGAACAGAGCCAAGCTACCGCACTGAGTCCTGTTCAAACTGTAAAATCAAGAGCAAATAAATGGTTATGTTTTAAACGCTGAGTTTTGGTGGTAATCTGTTACCTTGCAACAAGTAATGGGTGCATTATTTAATCTCTGGACTGAGCAGGAGACTTTATTTAGGCTCCAGTTTCTTCATTTATGAAAATCTAGAATTAAGTAGATTAATCTTTTAAGGCCCCTTTCTGCTCTGACATTCTATTACTGGGTGAACAATTCTATAATTTTTAGTGAGGCCCCATCATTACTAGCTAGGCACTGTTGGAGGTGTACAGTAGACAAGAGTGTGAACAAAACACATCTGGCCTTAGAGGACAGTATGTTTGCCCAACAGTGGACATGATCTGAGATCTGTTGTAGTAACCACTCTTCTCCGCCATAGGGGGGAAAGAAAGAAAAAGAGAGAATCTTTGCACTAAGAGATTTGTAAGTTCTTTTATGCTAGCAGAATTGGTCCCACGTTCCTCAAATATTTCTAAACCAAGACTTCTAATTGCTTCATTTTTATAATAACATCAGTGTAAGTTCTGCAGCATGAAGCAGAGTCTGGCTACTGCACAGATCTATTTGTTTGGATTTGCTGGGTGCCTAGGATAAGCAAAAACATTTTTTTGTTTACTTGGTGGCGTTTATGTATTCCACATGACGTGATTTAAATTGTATCTTCTGTAGAGGGCCTATCACCGCCCAGCACAGTAAGGGGCTGTGGACTCTGCCTAGAGCCATAGAGAAAGATGGCAGAACCCTGTCCCACTGTCACTGTCTGTCTCGCAGTGTTGACAGGAGCCGGCAGATAAACACAGTTTCTGCCCTATAAGGCTTTTGGCCTACATGGAAGATCTGTAAATGCAAATCCGAAATTGTATCAAAAGAGTTGCTTTATTTTCTACTTGTCCTTCTGATAGGGCCTATCAGGTATCATTCCAAGTGAAAGAATGGGTAACAATGAGCTCTGGGCGGAGTGACCTGAGACGCCCTGTTGCAGCTAACTGGCATGATAATGGGTGTCTTTTGGCCTTGCTATCATTTTTTTTTATCCTCACTGGAGGACATTTTTGCATTTATCTTCGGACATAGTGGGAGGGAGAGAGGGAGGAAGAGAGAGAGAGAGAGAGAGAGAGAGAGAGAGAGAGAGAGAGAGAGAGAGAGAGAAACATCGATGTGAGAGAGACACATCCACTGGCTGCCACCCACACGACCCCAACCGGGCCCAGGACAAACTGCAACCGAGGTTCGTTCCCTTGGCGGGAACCGAACCCGGGAGTCTCTGGTCCACGGGCCAACGCTCTAACCGCTGAGCCAAACCGGCCAGGGCCTTGCTATCATTTTTGATTCCCAGGAGTGAAATGATGCTCAACTGGAAAGTAAAAATGAACGTTAAGATGGGCGATTAAAACGCAGAAGCATTTAAGACGAGGAGAAAGAGCTGCGAGAAGTGAGTGTGAAGGAGGGGAGTCGAAGGCGCAGAGAGTCTTTGGGATTCTTACCAAAACATTCCCGCTACTCGGAGTCCAGTGTCTGCGCGTCACACACACAAACGTTTGCGTGCACGTTGCCCCTGTGGCTTGTGGACGAAAAGCAGGGAAGGAAAGTGAGAGAGACTGAGCAAAACCAAGTGAGGGGACTGGCTGAGCGGCTGTGAAAAACGACCGTTGAGAAAGAGGGAAAGGAGTCAAGTTCTTTGTTGGAACCTGAGATTCAAAGCCACCGGCCCCACCCGGCCGGGAAGGCCTGCCAGGAGGACGCGCGGGGCGCTGAGTAGGGGCCCCACAGGCTAGGAGACAATCAGAGCAGGGCTCTCCCAAGGAAGAGGCGCCTCCCGGGGACGGAGGGGGCTGGGATCTCGGCCCCTGACGCCTCCCCAGCCCCGGCGTCCCCTCCTCCCCGCACCGGCTCCGGCCTCCCATAGTGCTCGGAGCCTGCGCGCCCCTGGAGCCCAAGGATCCTCCCCGCGCTCCTCCCGGGAGCTGCTGGCCAGGGGTCAAGCGCACACGCTTGCGGACGGTAATGGGGAGCTGGGTGCCAGTGGCCCCAGCTCGGGGGAATCACGACTTATGTTTCTTGGAACAATTCTTCCTTCCATTACATTGACTCAAAAAAAAAAAAAAAGTGACTTAACCAAGTTCGGAATCTACTAAAGTTTGTTAATTTATTTATTTAAACCAGGAATGAGAACGCCACGTGGCGCTCAAGAAGTAAAATGAGGAAGGGAGGAAGAAACGAGGCCGACAACGGCCCTCGAGGAAGCCTCGGGGGCGCCTGAGTGGAAGGCAGGGCCGTGAGCGCGGGGCCGCTCGGGCGTGGCGCGTCACGGGGACGGCTCCAGGGCGATCTGGCCCTCCCGGCGGCCGGGCTGGGCGGGTGAGTCACCCTGGTCCGGGTGGGAGCGGACCGGGGAAGGGGCGGGGCGGGGCGGGGCAGGCGGGCGGGGCGGGCCTCCCTGCACAGTGAGGATGTGGCAGCTATAAAATCCCCGCCCGGGCGTGCCGGCCGCGCTCGGCATCTGGGGACGCTCACAGCTCTCGGCGCCAGGCCCAGGTAAGCGGGGCGCGCCCGGCCAGTCCGCTATGGCCCGGGGGCCGCCGTGCTAGCGGGGCGCGGAGAGGCCGGGAAGGGGGCGGCCTTGCAGAGAGAGGCTCAGGCGAACTGTGGGCCACCCGGCGGAGGGCTGGGGGACAGTCCGTACAGGGGTTCTGCGGAGAGCGGGGGCAGTGGCTAGGTGGTCCGAGCTGGAGTGAGGGGACCTAGTTGTGCTCCGGCTTTGGGGGTGCAGGGCAGAGGGACCGGGTCGTGCAATCCCCCCAAAGTGCACTCAGGAAGCCCGGCGAGGCGGCGCAGGGGAGAGGTTCGGAGGGAGGCCCCGCGTTCGGGACGCAGTACGCGGGCAAGGTGGGGGGTTAGGGTGTGGCCGCCCGGGGAACCTGCAGGTCCGCAGCGGAGCAGTCGTCCGGGGCCTTCACCCCACGTTTAATGAAAGCTTTACGGCCATCTAGAAAGGAATCCCCATCTGTTCCAAGTTACTTGACTTGAAACAGATGCGCATTTGTGGAACTTGAACCGACCAGCTGGAGGGAAGCAGTGGGGGGAGGGGAGGGGGAGGGGGAAGTTTTTAGCAGCAACCCCCCTCCCCGATAAAACAAGCCAAAATGAAAAAAAAACCTCGCCTCATTCTTCTTTGTCTAGATTATCTTGTAAGAGAAGCAACTTCTGATTTCCATGTATCTGGAGAGTTTCCCACTTGGCTGACCACTTTTCAATCAAAGAGGAAGTGTCCCCCGGGGTTCTGTGGGGAGGGTTGTCACAGTGATGCCACAGTGAGTCAGGGACTGAGGGTACAGAATAGGGTGTGGCCCCTGGGCCTCTCCTCGCAGCTCTGTGGAGTGGGTGTGGGAGGGCGGGATCCATCCACTGGCCGTTGGAACTAGGAGTGAACATCAATTTCCTTACCTATGGAAGTGGTTTAAGGGTGCCCCTTTTACCTCGATTCACACTGATTATTGACAATTTCAAAAAAACATGTTCATTCAAAAATAAACATGTAAAGCACACTGAAAACATTAACTGTCCTACACTTGTAGAGTGTCATTTTTGTGTTAAGATTTGTCATTTTAAAGCTACGGGTATTCTGAATTTGTGTGTAAAAGAGCAGTGGCCTTATGGGTGCATGTTGGGTCGTCACCAAGAACGGTAAGTTCTGGATGCCAGGAGTCTGGGCCCCAGAGTTCAGACGGATTCTGTTCAGAAGTGTGTGCTGCTGTGCCTGTCCAACTTGGAGGTTTGACACACAGAATGCATTTTCCCATTGAAACAATGTTAGGGAGATGCCTTGGTTCCCAGGCTAGCCCAGAACCCCCTACTCAACAGGCACTGATGTCTGAGGACTGACAGAAAGTACAAGCCTAATTTTGGGGTGGGGGTAATGGGGGGGGTGGAAGGATGAGGGAGGATATGTGGGTAGGAAGAGTAAACCACTGAAATACTTTTTCTGGAACTTTTATTAGTTTTAACATTGACACAGATTAAATTATTTTCATTGGAAGATGATGTCTTTGCCCCTCCACATTTCTCTGCCTTCATCCTGCTTCCTTAGAGACCCTCTTTCTTGACACCTTATCCACTTGTGCTTTCCCTCCTCCTTCCCACAGCAGTGTCCTTAACACCCAGCTAGAGACCAGCAAATGGAATCCAGTCTTCATTTATATTCAACATTGGGAATGGTTGGTGGTCCTAATCTGCAAGGACCACGAAGAGTTGTGTTATTTACAAAACAACAAGAAAACCTTGTTACCTAAACAGATCTGTAATTCATAGAAGCTGAGGCTGTGGGATCAAGGAGCCACATGATACAATACTCAGGCAATGTGAAGAGAGATTTTAGATGAGGCCGGTTCAGAGAGGCGAACTTGTAGAGGTGTCCCCTGTGGCCAGTTGTGTTCAGACATTCCCACTTACCACTTTCCTTCCTTCTAAACCGATCTATTCTCTAAAATCTTCAAGGGTTTCTCTAAAAGTAGCCATCGCATCTGCAGTGGAAGGGCGTGACCATCGACATGCATTTTTTCAGTTGGGGGTTTATAATTCGGAGAACGCCTGAATTTTGTAATTTCCTGCAGTGCCAAGTGGGCTGCCTCGGGTAAATGCCCAGGAGATACTGCTGACTCACTGGCTTTGGTCAGAAGCTTGGGCTTGGATTGGCGTCTCAATACTTAACATCCTGTGTCTGAGCTATCAAAGTACTGTATCGATTGACTTTAGGCCAGCAGTCCTGGCCATTAGTTTCCTGACTAATTTCTGATTTAAGTAGTTTTTCTGGCAAGGTAGATATCTTTCTATAATTGCTATTGATTTTGAGGTCTGTAGGCTCTTCCTGCACCACTGGGCCTAGACTCTGGAACTAACACACTGTCCTGGGCCTTTATTCTCGTTCTTTGCTTGTGCGGGGCTCTGGGCCTGCTGAGGCATTTTTCATTTAGTGAGCGTGGGTGTGCCACAAAGGAGTCCCCGGCTCTGCTGGGCTGCTTTACACATCCATTCCTTCCTTAGTATTTATTAACCACCTGCTATGTTTTATTCACAGTTATAGGCACTGAGGTGAACAACACACACACAAAATAGACAAAGTAAGTGAATCGTAGAGGCAGTAGTTGGATTTTGAATGTTACGTAGCCCCAGATCTGTGTCAGTTCCCAAGCTTGGCTGGGCTCCTTTTCCCTTTTATCCAGCTGGTGCACAGATCTGAGCTGCATATTTAACCTTAGGGACACTGTGTAAAGTTATCGTGACTTAACCTGCCTTCTGGATTTGATTGTGAGGATCAGACAGAAATGGAGAGCTCCTTTTTATTTTTTTTTTGGTCACATGGGAATCCACCCTCATTTTCCCTGGTGCCACACCCTATTCTCGTTTTAGGCTAACTCAGAGGAAATTCCAGTCCTTGAAAAAAATCTTTCCGCCCATTCACTGTCTGGTACATTTTTCCCTCTCCTCTTGCCAGAGTCAGTTCTCATCTACTTTGTTGGGGAGCAGGTCAGCAGGAGGGGTCAGGAGATACCCAGGCTTGTTCTGGGTGGTTCTCCAGAGATTACTTTCGAATCTCCTTTTCAGGGTACGCGTTGAACCATCTGAGCTCAGTCTTGTCATAGAGAAGTCAGTAGTGTCCAAGTAGTCTAATCCCAGGCTTGGGGTGGGAAGTGCTGACTTCCAGGAGTGGCCGTGACTAGGACCCTTGCCCTTTGTCTCCCTGCCACACCCAGTCTACACCTTCACAGCTCAGAGGAAGTCAGAGTCCCAAGGCCTCTCTTCAAATCCTTCCTCCTCCCACCTCCTTCCTTTCCTTTCCTGCCACAGGAGATGTAGGTTCCATTTGCATGTCATCCAGTGCACAGAGCTAGGACCCAAGTGGCCTTGATGGGACAGAGGTGGGGTGCCGAGCTGGGGTGGGAATGGGCTGCACATGCTGAGAAGGAAGTTGCCCTGAAGCGATCTGCCAGGCTTTGCCCAGATTTGCATAGAAGCTGGGAATGGAAGCCTCCAGCTCTGAGTATGTGGCACCGGAACAAACTTGGAGATGTTTGCTCTGAGGGAGAGAGATAGCATTGAGGAAGGAGAGTGCATTGGAAAAGAAGAAGAGTAAAAAAGAATATGGAAAGACCCGGTGGATGTAAATCCTCAAAAAATGTGACAGCACACCTAGTGTGTGCTGGGCACTGCTCAGACCCACGAGGAAACTGGAATGAGTAAGTCAGAAACCCTGTGGGCAGGTAGAGTGGAAGGTCGCCTATGTACCTCAACTCTGAAGTTTCAGACACACCAAGAGCCACAGGAGCACAGAGCAGGGAGAGGTGAGGAGAAAAGGTAACAGTATTTTTGTGTCCTGAGGTCTCAGGAGGATGTTAGCTGATCATGATTGAGTTCACAGTGGAGGGAACTTGGAGAACCCAGGCCTGGAGGTAGCGGGACTGTGCTAAGTGTGTTTGGAGAACAATTACCACTCCAATCCGATTTCAGTGCTGGTGTGCATGTGTGCATGTGCGTGCATGTGTGTGCATGTGTGTAAGAGAGATTTATGAATGAGTCAATAAAGTCCAGAGTGTGGAAGGTCTTGACTGCTGAGTTGAGACTTTTCTGTTGGCAGCAGAGCCCCATTGGAAATACAATGCAGGCCATAAAACACTGAAATTGAGTTGTAGACGTGAAGGCCTTGATTTTTGAACGCTGAAAGTGCTTCCTGCCAACACTCGTCATTCTTCCTGCTGGTCTCTTCCCGCCCACTCCATCCCCATATCAGGAAACTGAGTACGAGAGGCTCTGAGAACAAGAGGCCGCTACCTCTCTGTAGGTAGCAAACAGATATTGACTCAGATCAGGCAACAAGAGGGACAGCCAGAGCAAGTGTTGTGCGTCCGTCCAGCTCGCTTGGTGTGATCAAGGCCGCTGGGCAGAATTCCAGGATTCCTGGAGAATGACTTGGCTCTGACTCACGCATTAATCAAGACCATAAAACCAAGGAGGAAAGTGTATGCTCTTGGGAAGTGCTTAGGGTGGGGTGGAGTGGAGTGGAGTGTGGAGTACAGTGGGAATGCCCCCCCTACCACACACACACTTATGTGGTCTTTTTTTTTTTTCCCCCTTTTGGTTTAAAATTGTTGTCTGGTCCTTTAGACCAGCATTTTTGCACAGTAAGAGCTTTGGTGGGGAAGCCCAACCCTACACACACACACACACACACACACACACACACACACACACACACACATCCTGTCCATTTTTTGGTTTAGAAGTCCCCTTTTGTATCATCCAGTCCCTGATTGATTCAGCGTGGTTGCTAGGGCTGTGTTTTGTGGTGATGCATCAACACTGCCTGAAACTATAATGTGGGTGTGTCAATGAAACTGTTGGATCCTTGTCAGGTTTACTCTGCAGACCAGCCCTGCTGCAACATGTTTTTGTTTGTTTGTTTGTTTGTGCCAATTAATATTTGGTCTTAATTCATTTCAGTAGAACTGGTTTTCACTATTTCAAGTGTTAACTTTTAGGTTTACTTTTCTGTTTGCTCCAACTTGTTTGCAAACTTGGTTTTACTTTTCTTTTGTGGGGAGAAGTTAAAGCTGTTTCACTTGTAACTGTTTTCTAACTATGTGTTTGAAGTGAAACAGTAATGTACAAGACAATCTGTGGGGTTTTAAAAAACGGGACAAACCCTTTACATTCTCTTTAAGCTAGTCCTCATTTTCACGGTAAATTATTTGTTTTCCAACAGGTTTTCATTCATGTCTAGCTTTTCATTCAAGTAAGAGCTTTTTCAGTCAGGCAATTAACAGTCTCATTTATTAATAGTTTCAAGGCCAGAGGAAACTGTTCTGGTCCCTTTGTTAGGGTGGAGCTGAGTGAGTGTGTTCTCACCCCGCTGGTGGATTATTTCAAACCAGTTTGAAGTGGGTGTGGCTTTTTCAGTAAGTCTCTCTTTTTTTTTTATCCTCACCCGAGGACATTTTTTCGTTTTTTGTTCAGATAGAGTGGGAGGGAGAGAGAGGAAGAGAGAGAGAGAGAAACATCAACATGAAAGGGACACATCGAGTGGCTGCCACCCGCACGACCAACCAGGGCTGGGGACAAACTGCAACCGAGGTACATGCCCTTAGCGGGAACCGAACCCGGGTCTCTCTGGACCGCAGGCCGACGCTCTAACCGCTGAGCCAAACCGGCCAGGGCTCTATATTTTCTTAAAGGAAAAACTTTCCCTCATAAAGGACCATTTTAATGATCTTGTCAAGTAGCCCCGCCCTTTTATGGGAATGGAAGGCACTGGTATGTAGAGGTACTCATCAACAGATTGAATTCGCTGATTTTCTTTTTGCAAGTAGAAACCGGTTGGAGATCTGGGTGGGGTCGACGTGTTGGAAAGAGTGATGCAGATGGCCGCATTGCTGTTCAGGAGAGCGGTCTGCCAGGAGAGGAGTGGCGCTTCTGCTTTCAATGCATTTACGAATTCTGCACTGCGGTGGGGGGGTCCGTGGGAATGGAATCGCCTCATGTCATCTGGACTTTATTTTATTCTCATTTAAAACAATAGATACGCTAAGGCAGAGCTATTGTTTCCAGTAAGAAAATTCAGCCTCCAGAGCAAATGCTGTGAACAGAGACTCTGAGTATTGGGAACAAATCATTGGCTCTGGCCCTCCAGTATTTCCCAGCTTAAATCTGCACCATTCAGAAGTTTATATTTCAGGTCCCCAGAAGGAACCACAATACACGTGGCTTGTTTTAAGCCTGTCTTGTTCTCTGACAACCAGGGACATTCTCCATCCCATCTGCCCAGGCTTTCCCTGTGTTTCTCTGGCTGAAATCTTTCAGGGTGATTGCCCTTCTCAAACTAGTACCTCACCCGTGAAGCCCGTAGCTGACCTTACTGCTGTTGTCTTTCATCTTTCTCTGGGTGTCTTCATCTCTAGAGTGGAGAGCCGTGGTGGTGACGTTGAAAGGGTGAAGACCCAAGAGGCAGGGCCCGGACTCTGGCCCTGTCTCCCTGCTCACTAGCTGGGTGACCTGGGCTCACTCCTCAGGTGTCTCACCGGGGCGAGGAGGGCAGAGAGCTGAAGGCCCTGCAGGGCGGGCTCTGCGTGTCATAGTTGTGTGTCTCTCGCTGCCCTTAATGCGGTGCGGGCCAGCGTCTGCTCCTTAGGGGATTGTTGATAGGTTACACGTTGTAACCTACAGGAGCACTGCCAAGCCTTTCTTTCTCCACTTTCAAGGGTGGCAGCACACTGACACGGTCTCATCAATCAGCTATACTATATTAAGCTAATGTTTTAACAAACATGAGTGGGAAAGCCAACTATTTCTTCTAGAGACTAATCCATCATCCACGAAATGACTTGGCTTTGCCAGGGGATTGGATGCAGTAACGATACGGGCCGTAGTTTATTTCTAAGGTGAAAATAAAGTTTGCCATTAAGCTTGCATGAAATAGGAGACAGTTGTGTAGATACCAAAGACATGCATGGAAATAACCAGTTTCATGGATATTGGTGGACATTTTTGCTTTTGCTGCAGAATGATTATAAATAATAATCATAAATAAATAATAATAATAATAAACAATAATAAATAATACAGATATCAATTGATATTATGCAAAACAGTAACTCATTGTTTTAAATGTTTACTTAGCACCTAGAGTGTGCCAAGACACTCTTTTTTTTTTGATCCTCACCCGAGGATATTTTTCTATTTATCTTCAGATAGAGTGGGAGAGAGGGAGAGGGAGAAAAAGGGAGAGAGAGAGAAACATTGATGTGAGAGGGACACACCGACTGGTTGTCTCCCGCACGACCCCCACCAGGGCCGGGGATTAACCGCAACCGAGGTACATGCCCTTGGCTGAAATCGAACCCACAACTCATTGGTCCTCAGGCTGACAATCTACCACTGAGCCAAACTGGCCAGGGCTCCCAGACACTCTTAAATCTGTGGGGGATTGAGAGTCTGGGGGAGGTGAGGTAAAACACTGCTTGCTGCAGTGAGTCGGACTTTAGCAGGTGCTGTTTGAATACTTGCTATGCAGCAGGAACCCAGTAAGTACACTTTTGCTCAATGGGTGAATCTAGTGGCATCAGTAAGTGCCCTGGCAATGAAAGGAGGGACAGAGCTCTGTGGAATGGGGGCTGCAGCTGCCCCATCAGAGCAGATGCCAAAGTAGTGGTGACCCGAGGAATGGGCAGGGTCTCTAGAACTGGGAGACCAGCCGAGGGTAAGGAGACGGAGGAGGAAACACGAATCAGGGTGCTGTGGATTAAAGGAGCACGGCATGTTTGGTGAGAAGCAAGTAACGATTTTGCTGGATAGAGGGCGCTGAGACTGGGTTCCCAGGCCAATCTTTGAGGCTGGACTGAGCTAGAGTAGGAGACTGCCCCTGAAGGACAGATGTTGACTGATCTGATGACAGAGCAACTTGTGGACAGTAAAACAGAAAGGAAGATTTGTGGGGCTTTCAAATACCCCCATTTTCTGTCTCTCCTCAATGTGTTGTGACTATGGGAGAAGAATTGACCTGAATGGAGAGCGTGTCTCAGACCGTCTTTGATTTGCACCTGGAGTCCCATGTGGGACACGGTGAGGCAGCTGTCCGCAAAGCCAGTGCTCAGACCTGGAAAGGCATCCTGGGAGAGCTACACAGTAACAACGGCCTGTGCCTCTGTGACTGAGCGTCTGTTTTTTTTTTTTTTTTATCCTCACCCGAGGACATTTTTCCATTTTTTGTTCAGATAGAGTGGGAGAGAGAGGAAGAGAGAGAGAGAGAGAAACATCGACGTGAAAGGGACACATCGAGTGGCTGCCTCCCGCACGACCAACCAGGGCCGGGGACAAATTGCAACCGAGGTACGTGCCCTTAGCGGGAACCGAACCTGGTTCTCTCTGGACCACAGGCCGACGCTCTAACCGCTGAGCCAAACCAGCCAGGGCTGTGATTGAGCGTCTTAAACACCAGAACAGACGTGAGCTACCTGGTTTACTAAATAAATGGAATTTAATCCACACTTCCCTGTAAGCAGAAACAACTCTGTTTGAAATTCTGACTTACTGGTCCTGTTTGTTTGTTTTGGCATTTTTATTTCTCAGGTGTATACAGTGCGGACTAGATTCTGTAAGACAGGTGACAGCAGTTGACCCGTCACTGCAGACCTCGTCCACTTCTGACCGAGTCCCAGGGGTGATAGTCCAGGTCCGGGCTTGAGTGGTGCTGCGTCCCAGGGGATTTTATCTCTGCTTTGGTGATTCTCAGGCTGAAGGATACTGACGAGACTCTTTGGAATGTTTCTTGGCCCCAATTGAAATTGGAGATTTCTTGAGCAGACTCAGACTTGTTTGTCTTACAAGGCATCTCAAACGTAGTCTTTAACTGACCCAGCCTTGAAAGGTGTTTGGACGAGAATCGGCACCCGGGATGCTCTAGACCAGTGCTGCCCAGTAGAACTAGAATGTGAGCTTCGTAAGCAATTGTACATTTTCTAGTAGCCACGTTTTAGAAAAAGTAAAAGAAATAGGTAAAATTGAATTTAAATGGTTTTGGTTTTTAACCTGATATACCCAACACATCGTAAATATAATATATAGTCAATATGAATTATTGAGAGATTTTTATTCTTTTTTTTTTCTTTAATCCTCACCTGAGGATATTTCTACATTTATCTTCACACAGAGTGGGAGGGAGGGAGAGAGAGAGAGAGAGAAACATCGACGTGAGAGAGACACATTGACTGGTTGCCACCCGCATGACCCCAACCAGTGCTGGGGACAAACTGCGACCGAGGTACTTGTCCTTAGCGGGAACCAAACCTAGGACTCTTTGGTCCGCGGGCCGACGCTCCAACCGCTGAGCCAAACTGGCTAGGGCTACATTCTTTTACTCATACAAAGTCTTCCAAACCTGGTGTGCACTTGACACACAGCACATGTCCGTTTACACTGCACACTTTTCCAATGCTGGCCAACCCCATGTGGCTGAGGGCTGCTGTCTCAGATAGTTCACATACAGCATAAGACTTTTTGAGAAACAAAAAATAGACTTTCATTTTTAGGGCAGTGTTAGGTTCCCAGAAAAACAGAGGACAGTCAGAATTCCCATAGACTCCCAGCCCCACACATGCACAACCTCCCCACGACCAACAGCCCCATCTGAGGCATGCACTTGTTGCAACTGATGAACCTACGTCGACACATCACTGTTGGTCCCAGTCCACAGTTCACATTCGGGCTCATTCTCGATGTTGTACGTTCTGTGGCTCTTGGCAGAGGTATGACGATGAGAATCCACCATTATGGTGTCATACACAATAGTTTCATGGCTCTAAAAATTCTCTCTATCCCTCTTTCCTTCCCCTCTAATCCCTGACAACCACGGATCCTTCTATTGTCTCCATAGTGTTGCCTTTTCTAGTTGGAGTCATACAGTATGTAGCCTTTTCAGATTGGCTTCTTTTGCTTAATAATGTGCATTTAAGGTTCCTCCATGCCTGTTCATAGCTTGTTAGCTTCTTTCTTTCTGGCCCTGAACATTACTCCATTGTCTGGAGGTACCACAGTTTACTTAGAGAGGAAGACTTTTTGCAAACCAGGATTGTATCCCAGCGCTGGGATATTTGGGGGGAAGGTGTCTGAGAGTTGTGGGAGTGGGGGGAATCAGAATAGCTGTGGTTTTCTTTTTGCCGTGCTTAAAAAAGTGTCTGCGAGCTTTCAGAAGAGAGAGGAGTGGCCTAGGAGCGAGATCAGGATGAACACCTTGCGGAAATAAACCCACCACCACAAATAAAGGCGAATCCTCGTTTCTTACATTCCTCCGCCTCCATCCCACACTGAGCCTGGAATTGGCTTAGTTCAAAGCCTTTTGATAAGTTAACAAGTATCTCTGTCTGTCAGTACTCCCTCAAGCCAGTTGTAGAAAATATTTCGACTAAGCAAACTGAAGAAGAGAAGAGAAATAGAATTTGCATTGACACAATTTCCTTGATCAAAGAATATTAAGCAAAAAAAAAAAAAAAAAAGCAGGAGATTCAAATGTCATTCCCAGTGTTTCAGGATACAGCTGTGCTCTATTTCCTTTATTGGGGGGCTGCTGCTGTTGGATGGCCTGCCTTGGCTCAGTGGAGATCAATTTAGTGCCAGTCGAGCACTCTCTATTGGCAGGGGTTGGTGTATCGATTCCGAGAATTGCGTGATTGCAGAGCTGGGAAGCCAATTCATCAGACTATAGTGGCCCAGCCCGATTAAGTGTATTAACTGGAAGATGACTTCATTTCAGCCATTTTGAATTTTAAATGCAAGGATCAGTCTTTTATGGAATGAGTTAATGTCAGAAACTCTACCCACTGTCTGTCTCATGAATAGTTTAATACCTTACAAGCATCAGTGAGCTAAGAAAATAATTAGGGACAATAGTAAAAGGGTTCCATTTAGGAATGGGCCAGCATGAAAACCCTGTTGATTTCAGTTCACACCCATCGTTTCCAGGCCCCTTTCAATATGTCAAATCACTGGTGAGAAATAGCAGAAGTTGTGGCTGGTTTGACAAGCTTGTGCCTTTGTATGAGAAGGGGAAGACTCCGCTTTGTCCTGTTGGAACACGTTGCATTAGCCTCGGGGAGCATTGTGTTTTTGTGTTCAGAAATCAGTCTCCCCAGCTTCTGCTCAGCCAGGGCAGGAGGAAGACTGGCTGGCTGTGTAGCCTATCCCAAACCTTCGCCAGGCTTTAATTTTCCCAATCATAAGACGGGAATTGCACCTATTTGCAAAAATTACTCTAATATCCTCAGAGGAAATGGTCCAAGAAGTAGAGATTAGTGTAATGAGTCACTGTGCTTCAGGGGAAAGAAAAGCCTCTTCCTAAAGACTTCTGTTTTATTTTTTCCAGCTTCTTTCAAAATGTCCACTGTTCACGAAATTCTGTGCAAGCTCAGCTTGGAGGGTGATGTAAGTATGTCATTGTTACTTTGTGTCATTTTTTTGCACATTGGACATCTCTTTGGATAAAACTGTTTCCTTTCCCTGTACATCTAAGAAAAGGGGGCAAAATCCAGACAGTCATTCCCCCTCTTGGTTCTCCTTTCTTCCTCGTTATGTTAGCTGTTCTTAATAGTTCAATTTGAAAGAAATGTTTTGGCTCTAGAAACTTTTTTGGCTTCACATTAAAATAGGACAGACACTAGTAACAGTGGAGTGGCTAGAATTCTGTCCTGCTCTGTCCTTAGCATGTCAGTGGTAGTAATTGTTATGATGATGTATGGCACTTAATGTCATGCCCAGGATTTTATGATTGGTTGGCCATATCAAAAATGATCCTAAGTGTTTGGGACTTCTTAGTGTCCAGGAAGTTATTCCAGACAAGAACTTACACCTTTTTTTTCTTTATTGATGTTAGAGAGAGTAAGGGAGAGGGAGGCAGAGATAGAAACATTGCTGAGAGAAGACATCGATTGGCTGCCTCCTGCATGCCCCCCACTGGGGATCGGGCCCACAACCTGGGCATGTGTCCTGACCGGGAATCAAACCGGCGACCTCCTGGTGCATGGGTCGATGCTTAACCGCTGAGCCACACTGGCCGGGCGATAGTTAAACATTTTTAAAGCTACATATGAGATTATATCATTGCAAGCACTTACAGAATCAAGTAGAATATAAATTATGAATATGTAAAATATCTAAGAACATCATACATCTTTTAGGTCATCTTGGCTGAAATGGCTTTTACAAAAAGTCAGCAGTAAGTGACACCGGTTTGTAGGCATATCTTGGAGAATTTTCAAAATATGCTCTCAATTAAATGAAATTAAAAGAAGCACTCAAAGTGGGTTGGCAGCAGCTCGGATCATGTGGGTACAGAACCCTCTGTTGCCTGTGGGGCTTGCCATCAAAATGTTCAGCTGGAAGACGCCCAGGTGAGCACGGTTCTGTGGCGTGTGAAGCCTATGGACCTCTAATCGTTCCTTTGGAACTTGTGTCCACTGTTGTTGGCAAATGTGCAAGCTTTGCGTTGCGGTCCAGACACGTCCAGGAGCTCAGTGATTTCTTTCTTTAATGGATCTGATCATGAGATCGTTTTTAGAATCATGTTCCATGAGAGGGCTTCTCATGTAGCCTCTGAGGTTACTGTACTCTAGTTTGATGCCTTTCTCTGCCTGCTGAGATGACCTGCAGTAGGAAATGTCATGTTTTCTCTCGTGTGAGGGAAGATCACTTTTGCCTCAATAATTTGATTACCAGGTGACTGAGTTTTACAGATAATAGGTTTAGTTATCCATTTAATTTTGTTTCCATAGATACTATAAAGTTATGCAAATCTTTTCCCTACTCACTGTTTTGTAATAAGGTGACATCGCACCTGGTAAGTGAAGCCGTATCTGACATGGCTCAGTGACCAGACTGTCTGCCTTTGTGAGTAATCCATGGCACTGCTAACAAATAGGAGATGTTTCTAGATGTCTGCCCTCATCTTGTAGCCACCATGGCAGATATAGTATTTCAAAATAGCTCTTTGTTCTTATGTTTTCCTGAATGTGTGCTGTGTCCATTGAGCTAATCTTCCTGGACATTTTAAGAAATGAAATGAGTTGGTGCCCGGCCAGTGTGGCTCAGTGGTTGAGCGTCAACCCATGCACCAAGAGGTCGCCGGTTCGATTCCCGGTCAGGGTACATGCCCAGGTTGTGGGCCCAATTCCCAGTGGGGGTCATGCAGGAGGCGGCCAATCGATGTTCTCTCTTAGCGATGTTTCTATCTCTCTCTCATCAGTGTTTCTGTCACTCTCTCCCTCTCCCTTCCTCTCTCTCTAAAATCAATAAAGAAAAAATTTTTAAAAAAGAAAAGAAA
This sequence comes from Tadarida brasiliensis, assembly GCA_030848825.1. Classification (NCBI taxonomy): domain Eukaryota; kingdom Metazoa; phylum Chordata; class Mammalia; order Chiroptera; family Molossidae; genus Tadarida; species Tadarida brasiliensis. The sequence continues at coordinate 192,615,886 of CM061257.1, read as the reverse complement.
TGAAATGAGTTGGAATACACCTTGATAGTTCATTGTGTTCCAGAGTTATAAATATGAAATGGATTTACTGCTTGGCCAAGATAGTTACAAGTACATTCTGAAACATTTTGTCCAGTTCTGAACTTAGTTGTTTACCTGTATAACCTCTCTGCTAGTAAAACCAACCGTGTGGAATGTGGGTGCTGATAATGTAATGTCTGTGGGTGGAGAGGTTAAGTCAGGGCACCTTAGTCTCTGACTCTTTCCAGAAACCGAGCCAACACTAAGTCATTACGTGGTGGGTATTATGTACTGGGGGAGGCCGTGGGCGGGCTGAGGGGTTCAGGCTGGGGAACCTCGACGCTGAAGGTGGGGCAGTGCTGGGTGGCTCTGTCGGCCATCAGCCAACCTGAGCCACACTGGCCAGCCTCTTCTGTCTGGCCTTTGCTTTGGGCAGGGGCCGGGAGGGGGAAGGCTGCAGGAGCGGTTCGGAGAGGCACGCTGGCCCTCTGGGGAGGAGAGCTGATGTAGAAGCAGGTCATTGCCCTCCCCTCCGTCTGGGGTGGGGGCCGGGTAACGGGCTTTGAAAAGCATTGCAGAGGAAGAGAGTATGGTTTACAAGGCAAGAAGAAATAGATACTAGGAGGAGTGGTAGGCAGAGGAGGGCTAGTGTGAAAGACAGCAGAGGGGCGGGGACAGAGGCGAGAGAAGTGCAGGGGAACTCGGCCACCATGCAGGAGGCCACGGGCCACGCGGGCTGACCACCTTGCTGCCACGCGGTGGCCGGCGTGGAGGGGCTTCACGTGAAGAGACAAGCAGGCAGGGCTTTCACATTTGCTTTGAAAAGAACTGTCAGCTCAGCCGACAGGCCCAAGTGGAAATGAAGCCAGAACTTGACGAAGCACACTTGTTATTCAGGCATTTTCACATTTTTGGTTTGTTTTGGATCGTCGCCAGCCAAGTTTTAATGCTCTTTAAACTCTCCCAAATAAACAGGTGCTTTCGAACACCCAGCTTTGTGTTGTCGGCTTTCGAGCTCGCACTGATGTAAAATAAGCGGAAACGTAGACAGCACGCTCTAACCCCGCCGGGCCTTTGGAGAAGAATCCTCGTTAGAGACAATGCAGTTCCTCATCTTATAGTTGGCGGCGTGTTCACAGTTACCTAGGCAAAGAATGATTTGAATGGTTAAACAAAACAATAGGGAAAAAAAATCTATTTTTAGAAATTGATATTTCAACAAGAGGCTCTTACATGTGTATGATTTGGGCATGTTTGTCTTTTGACCTCAGCACTCGACACCCCCAAGTGCATACGGGTCAGTCAAAGCCTACCCCAACTTCGATGCCGACCGGGACGCTTTGAACATTGAAACGGCCATCAAGACCAAAGGTAGGCGACACCTGTGTCCTCCTCTTGTGGGGCTCTGACTGAGGCATGTGTAGTTGTCTCTTCGTCCTCCCTCGAGTCTCCATACACCAGTCATTTGAGATTGTTCGAGTGGCCTGGAGCTCCATGGGGCTGGATTCAACCCTGCCTTACCCCACACCGCCCTGCTGTCCTCCTCCTTCTCCCCTTCCTCCCTCCTCTCTTTGGAGAGAAGGAGATCTGAAACAGAAGGTGTTTTAACCAGGTGGCAGAGCAACGTGGAAATAGGCCTAAGGGGGGGCCGGGAGGCCTGGTGCCCGGTTTGTGCTTTGGGCCCCCCTCTCCCCTCTGAGGCCCCAGTGCCTCTTCTGTAAAGGAAGAAGTCAGTCACGGTGATCCCTGCGGGCCTTTTTTTGTCCTGATTTCCCTTGAATTTCATTACATTTGTTGGAAAATGCTGGGGAAATTTTACTGCTTTGCTCTTAGATTGATCTAATGAGAGAAAAATTCAGACTGCTTTTTTGACCCAACAAGCTACCCCCTCCTGCCCGGAGCTGACTTGGCAGAGCCGCTGGGATGAGCATGTTTCCTTGAGTTCCAGGATGAGTAAGAGGCCCCGGAGCTGACGGCCTCTCCATCCCGAGTTCTAGACCCAGCAGAGGAAGCACCTCATTGGCTCGAGCTGAGCACGAGCGTGCTCGAGTCCTCATGCTGTTTTCTGTGTCTACAGAAGTAAATGTTCTGCCCTTTGGGCTCATGTTAATGGAGCATCCATCTTTGGGGTTGCCCCATCCCCCGAATCCCGGGAACTCTGGTGCTGTGACTTCACCACACTCACTTCCCCTTCTGGACTTCCTGTCCACGCTGGGGCCAGACTGACACGTAGACCAGACCAGCAACCAGAGCTGCTGGTGCAGACCCTGCGAAGGGCGAGGAGGCAGTTCTCTCTTCTCCGTAGAGTCGTCTACTTGTTGACACGCTCCTACAAGGTCACTGATGGACGGGAGCCTCACCCAGGATGACCTAGGAACCTGTGGGACATGACCTCGTGGCCTGGGCTATGTCTGCATGTTTTCTGATTGTGCCCCTTGTCACATTTAGAGTTGTTTTACTTTGCAGAATGAATTACATGGTCACCTTTCCTAAAACCCCTGGAGAAACTGTGACTGTTTCCAGAGGTAGAAAGAAAAGTAGAAGGATCCTTGACATGCTGTGTGGTTCTAACAGGGGTGGGGAACGTCCGGCCCGTGGGCCATAGAAGACCCGAGAAAGCAATGCCAGCTGACATCACACGCCTCACCAAGTTAGCCTGACCAAATACAGCAGGCTAATTTTCAAGTTGATAATTTTGTGTGGCCCAAAAATGATGTCATAAATATCCAATGGCCCTTGGCAGGAAAAAGGTTCCCCACCCCTGCAGGATGTAGGGCTCTGTGTCGTCTGCCTCCGAGCAGCCTGGAGCTCCTGGGGGACCCGGGGCCCCTCCTGGAGCAGCCGCCTGGACAGCTGAAGGGAGAACAATGAAGTGTCTGAATGTGACCTTTAAAAGGTCTTCTTTTTTGGTGCTTTTAAATGACCATACTTGTCAAAGTCCAGGCTGGGAAGTCAGGAGGTCACCAATCAGAAGTCACCAATCAGAAAATCAAACTAAAATCTGCGGGGCTTATCTCATTACAGTCCGTTCTACTCAGTGGAGCGTAGTGGGTGAGAGTGTGATCGTGGGTTCACATCTCCGCTCGTGACTCTGGAGAAATACTTAACTTCCTTAAGCCTCCATTTTCTCACTAGTAAGTAGGACTAATCCAAGTTCCCACGTCACAGGGTTAATGTGCAGTGCCACTTAGCGTCTCAGCGCAGTGCTTGGCATTGTGACATTGCTCAAAATAGTTTACCTTAAAACACACACGCACAATCCACTTTCCTCCAACTCACCCTGTCTCGTTATTTGGGTGCCTGTATTCCTGGGGCTTCCCAGCATGCCTTTGTGGAAACACGCTCCAAGTTTTCTGCACTTAACTCCTCTGACAGACGAGACAAAGGCTGCTTTTATCCCTGCGTGAGAAAGCTGTTAGCACGCTGGAATGTGAAGATTGCGCAAATGAACTCTGGTAACAGCTGAGACTCCCATGGCAATAAAAATACCTCCAGGCCCTTTCTAAGTCGAAAAATATTGTAGTTTCTAAGCATAAACATTTGCAGGGCTGAGAGTTGGATTCCTGCTTTCAAGTTTGGTCAAAAGCAGCTGACATCACCATCATCCCGGTTACAACTATTTATTGAATTTACTCGAGTGCTCGTTAGGGGCACGCACTGCACCAAGCACTGTTGGAACATTTGTCTGGGGCGAGCTACACATTCATCCCACCATGTAGCCGTCACCCCCAGTCCGTGGGGGACACGGTTGAGGATGTACTTGCTCTAGGTCTCTGGGCCGGACTTGGTTAAAACTGGGGTTTGAGCACAGTTCTGTCCAGTCCCAGGAGGTGTGCCTAAGCACCCTGACGTTGGGACTGCGACCTGCCAGGACTGGACTTTTTCTTTGCCGACCGTCAGTCATGAACAATGTGATTCTGTTGTTACCAGACACATGTCATATTGTGGTCTCGCTTTGGGCCCCTGTCGTCTTCTCTTTCAGACTTGAAGCCCAGTGAGGTCCACTTGGGAACTCATCTTTATTTCCTTTTTTTTTTTTTTGGTGCCTAGTGATTTTAGAGAGTAATTACATTTTCTTGAGTTCTCAGTCCTTTAGAATAATTTCTAGATCGTCACTATGTTTAAAACCTTAAATCCTTCTAGGAAACTGGAAGAAAGACGATGATATCCATAGGGTTCAGTGTACCAATTATGTTAATGTCAGTACTGGTTATGACAGTGAAAAACCTGGATAGCTTTTAGTTGGGGGGTGACTTAGTAAATGATGGTAACTCACTCAGTATGAAATAAAATGTTTGTAGAGTGTCACGGAGACATGAAAATAAAGTTTCTGAACAATTTGTAACATTTTTATATGATATAGTTCACATACCACACAAAAATGTAATGTACAATACACTGTTTTTTAGTGTGTTCACGGAGTTGTACGGCCATCACAATTTTAGAACACTCATTTTAACAAACATTCACCATCTGAGACAGTGGCATAAAAAATGGACATAAAAGAGTGTGTACAGTATGATGACGCCACCACAACTTTTTTATGTCAAAAAGGAAAAGAGGCATTATTAATTCATATATAGAATTATGGGTAATTGATTCTTTTCCTTTCTAGTGCTTTCAGTATAGTCTGTGTTTTTAAAATGTTCAACGATGACACATACTACCTTCATAATGGAAGGCAGTATATTTAATTACAAACAAAAATGAAGTCATTCGTTGGGAGGGTGAAATCCCTTTTGTCCCTTTCCCTTCCCCGTGATATTTTTAGATGACAGCACTTAAAAACCGAGCTAATGAAAGTCTTAGCCCTCCCGTGTGGAGCGCCGCTGCCTTCAGCATAATTAAGGGGCTGTGCCGCACCTTCCCCTGCTCCTGCCTCACATCTTTGTGGGGAGAACACAAGGCTAAGTAATTGGTGTTTCCTTGACATGAAACGAAGCTTAAACCTCAACTGCTAATGCAAACAAAGGCCAAAGGACCATGCAAAGAAAAGATGACTATCAGGGCCTTCTCTCCTAGAATGGTGACCCAAGCATGTGTGCACACGTGTGGGTGTGGGTGCCAAGTGCAGAGCATGCTGGGTGGTGCCTGCTCCCTCTGACACAAAATCTACTTCTTATTGTCAGAGTACTGTGAGGAAGGGGAGCGGGGGCGGAGGGTTCACCAGCTGCTGTTAAACACGAGGACTGTAAATCCTTCCGCAGGACTGGTGCGGGGAGGACTCACAGGGGGAGTGGACCTGGGCGAGATCGATGGGCATGGCCTGGGCTGGTCAGAAGGTCCCAAAGCTGCTCTTACCCATCCCTTCCCCTCCACCCTTATCGTCTCTCCCCTGGCCTGGTGTGGCCTCTGTCCTTTTAACGGGCCCCCTGGCCTCACCCATTGCGGGTTGGTTTTCTGTCTTCATCTCCAAGCTGTTTGGTGCCCCAAACAGAGCCTTTGCTCAGGCAGGCGTGGGCTACCACCTTCTAGAGCAGCAATTTTCAACCCTTCTCGTCTCATGGCACATATAACTAATTACTAGAATTCTGCAGCACACCAAAAAAATATATTTTTTGCCAGTCTGATAAAAAAAAAAAAAAATAGGTATAATTTTTTTTTTTTTAAATCCTCACCCAAGCATATTTTTCCATTATCTTTGGACAGAGTGGGAGAAAGAGAGTGAGAGAGAGAGAGAGAGACAGAGAGAAACATCAATGTGAGAGAGGCACATCGACTGGTTGCTTCCTGTATGACCCCGACCAGGGCCGGGGACCGAACTGCAACCGAGGCACGTGCCCTTGACTGGAATCGAACCTGAAACTCTTTGGTCCGCGGGCCGATGCTCTAACCACTGAGCCAAACTGGCCAGGGCTAAAAATAGGTATAATTTTGATTCATTCACACTGGACGGCTGTTGTGTTGGCTGTTGCCATTTTTTTTTACTTGACAATCTAAGGGAAAACAGGTCAGTGCCCCTAGTAAATAGTCAGGTATTGCATATTTTAAGAATTCTTGCGGCACACCAGCATGCCTCTCTGGGCACGAGGTGAAAATCACTGTCCTGGAGGGAGCATTCGCCTGCTCTGACATCCAGGCAGTTCCCCCTGCCTCTCGGCCCAGGCTGACACACAGCCTCTTCTCCAAGCTTCCTTTGAGAAGGAGGCAGAATATTATTTCTTGGTCTGTCTCTCAATACTTTCTATACTCATATTTAGCTCTTGTCACATTGTGTTGTAGTTACTTATGTATGGATTTGTCTCTCCCTCCAGAATGTCAGCTCCTTGAGGGCAAGGACTTTATTTCATTAATAGTATTTAATTTTATTTCCACAGCCCTCGGGACTGTGTGAGAAGGCACACACTGAACCCAAACAGTCCAGTGTGCACAGACCAGAGCACACACTGGGTGGGGACACATGGCTGGCAGATGCGGTAGCCCAGGACAGTTCCAGGATCTGGACAGTGTCCGGAAAGTGTAACAGTCCCCTAGTGAGCTTTGATCTGTTTTTACAAAGTGAGTTTATAATAGCTCCCTCTCCTAAGCCCGCTTTGTTTCCGGTTGGACGGGATCTCAGCAGTTCTCGAGTATGTTACCTAAACCCAGTGCACGCTTGCTTTGTGTTGCGCTCTGGCTGGAGGTAGACTGCGCAGTTACTTACCTTAATTTATGTCTAGTTAGAAACCGAATAAAGCCATGCAAAAGTAGTACTATTGCTTAATTAACAAGAGGTTTAGGAGAGTTAAATCTGTAGGAGTCTCTTGGTCTAGATTGGCCTTGGGTTAAATATACACTGTGGCGTGTACAACACAGCTGTGAATGGTTTACCATACGGGTCCAAATAACCAGAAAGGAAAGTCAGCTAAATTAGAAAAGGATGAATCTAGACTACATAAAATAGATTGTAATTAGAGGCAGCACAACCCGGAGTTAGTGTAAGTGCCAATAAACTGGTACAGCTTGGGTCTCTCTCTCTCTCTCGAAGGGGAGGGTAATGAGTTGCCCTATTATTATTGCCAGTTTTGATTTTAGCAGTATTTGTGTTCTCCGGAAGGGATGCAAAAGCGGGTAATGTTTTTCCCCCTTCTCCTAAGCATAAGTATAGAAGCGTAACTGCAGCAAGTTTTGCACTTTTTTTTCTCATGCTTTTAAAAATGGAACCACTTAAGGTTTATTTCCAGCATGGCCAAAAGACTAAACCCCTGTGCCAGTGGAGAACAGGACAGGACGTGTTTTCGGTCTCACCTGCACTCCTGGAGGTATGTTCATTCAGTTGAGAGAGCAATTAGGAATGTAGATGCCGGGAGGCAGACTGGCTCTGAAAAGTCGCTTTTCTCCTATTAGAGGTGTGTGGGAGGTGAGGGCCCAGACCAGCAAGAACCCCTGAGTCTGAGTGAGGGTGCACTTCTGAGAAAGGCTGTTGTGACTCAGGTGGCCCAGGGTTTGTCACGCCCCGGGAGGGAACAGGAGGGAATGCTCCCGCTGCTGAGGCCTTTCCTTTGTCCGAATCTCCCTTCCCTGGAGTTCTCACCTTACAGCGCTGCCGGGAACAAAGGGGACCAGTGCGAGTCTGGCCACCTCCCCTCAGAGCACAGGCTTTCTGATTGTCTTCCAATGTTTTCTGTCTCCAGGGGTGGAGGTGGGGTCTAGGGGCCCAAGTGGAGCTAAGAACCCCGGAAAATATGGCTGAAGGGGTCTCTGCTCCCTTTCTAAATTGTAGGCCTCAACGATTGGCCTGCCTCTCAGCTCTTCCTTTTTCTAAAAATCTGTCACCTCTTTTCCCTGAGGAAATCCAAATACCAGTGCTACCCAGGGACATCCAGATCCTTTTTTTTTTTTTTTAAAGCTGATAGTCCAGGACATGGGGAAAAGAATGCTAGATAAAGAAGGGACAGAGTCAGGGAGCTAGCCCTACTTGTCAGCCTGGGAGGAAAACTTCCCTATGCTAATTTTCAGTTTTTGTTTCAGATCTGTAGTCTGGGCAGCATTTCCAGGGACACTGTGCAGTGGGCTGACGTGTGCTTCTGCTGTCAGCAGTGCTCAGTCAAGGCACAGTCAGCTCACTGTCCGTTGAGCTCGGGGTAGGGATGTTAGGTCCCCGTGCATCTGTCCAGATCTTTAATTCTCTGTCTCCAGAGGCTGGTGGAATAGCAGGGCACAGAACGGTGCTGGCAGGTTCTGCACAGCCCTTCATCTGCGATGTGATTTGATTTGAATCTTGAGTGGTGGCCTGCTTTGTGTTTTCTGCTGGTCCTGTAAGAGTATTTCAGAAACATACTTCTGCATGGAAAGCAGACAGGGATCTAGATTACTTCAGTATCCAGTAGGATTACAAATAAATGCTACTTAAATCCTTTCTAAGGGACTCAGCTGAGGGGAGACCAGAGTAGAATGGAAATAGAAATTTGATTTCGGGCTAAAGGTACTTCTTAGGTACTTAGCTAAATGACACTTTCCCTGAGTGGGGACCATGTCCCCCAGCTGTGCCAGACCGGGCATCCCACTCTCTTCCCACCCTGTGCAGTGCTTGTTTTCTCCACCATCTCTCAGGCAGCTGCCAGATTTATCATGAAACTGGACCCGAATCTAATGTGACCAAATGGCAAAAGTGCGCCCTATCTTCTCTATGCCCTAGATTTTCATAGCCCAAAAGCTGAGCACAGTCAGGAGCCAGGCCTGCGACAGAAGCTGAGTGGAGAAGGTTGTAGACACGCTCCCAGTCATTAACCCAGCCAGTCCTTTCACATCCCCATAGATTAGGTATTGTCACGGTCTCTGTGTTACGGGGTGAGAAACTGAGGCATGGAGAGGTAACGAACATGCCCCAGGTCTAAGTTCCCGTGTCCTTTCCGGAGCCCTACATCCTTAACACCACGTACACAGACACCACCCTTTTCCATTTGTCACCCACCTGGATGCCTGGCTCCTGGCGAGACTCTCTGGAGACAGGACGCTCACTTCTGCCGAGTTGATTCCCAGAGCAGGAATTCCGGCCAGGCGGCACCGTGGCTGATGGCAGGAAGAATACTTTTGGGCAACAGTGTGTGCGTTTGTCCATCCTTAAAACCACTCCCAGGAGACAGATGCCTCGTTGGCAGGGACTGCCCCTTTCCCACTGAGTTATTAATAGCTATGTTCAGAAGAAAGCCTCCCAGCTCTTTCTGTTGAAAGTAACCAAGCTGGGTGGTCTCTTTGGAGGCCATGCATTGTTACTTAGTGGGCAGATCATTATCTACTGGTTATTGAATGTGTTCATTTGTGTGTACTAAATACGTTCAGTTCTGTAGCCGTATAGACACGTTACAGTCCCGAATCCTTTTTAGGAGCTGGGGGGAGAGGAGTGTGGTATAAAGAAGTAGCAGTATAATTTTTAAAAGGTACAAACAGGCCCTGGCTGAGTGGCTAATTGGTTGGAGCATTATCCTGTACAACAAAAGGTTGCAGGTTCAATTCCTGGTCAGGGCACGCACCTAGATTGTGGGTTTGATCCCCAGTCGGGGTGCATACGGGAGGCAACCAGTTGATGCTTCTCTCTCACATTGATGTTTCCCTCCCTCTCTCACTTCTCTCTCTCTCAAATCAATGGGAAGATATCCTCAGGTGAGGATTTAAAATAAAAAGGCCCTGGCCGGTGTGGCTTAGTTGGTTGAGCGCCGTCCCATGCACCGAGAAGTCACTGGTTCAATTCCCGGTCAGGGCACATGCCCAGGTGTGCAGGAGGCAGCTGATCAAAATGTTCTCTCTTTCTAAAGTCAATATAAAAAAACATTTAAAAGAAGGTATAAACATGACTCATAAATATAGGATGAACACATATCAAACACATATCAGTTATTTAACTCAGATAAGGATGGTTCAAAGGGATATTGAGAGACTGGGTATTTGTAAGCATTGAATCAAGAATGTTGGAATAAGATTGCTGGGCTGATACAAGAGCATTAATGTCCTGCAGGGCACAGAAGCCATAACCTTTGGGGCTATCCTGTCTAGTGGACCAAAGTCTCCAAGTCAGCATGTTCCTCGTCAGTAGTAAGCAGAAGCAAGTTGAGTGAGAGCACGCACCTGCGCAGTCTTGGGTGAGCCTTGCAGCCACGCTGGGAGGACATGCTGTCTTCCTCTTGCCTTATTTTCACATTTTGGACAATTTTCTGTAGCGGGAGGCAGGTTAGCCCACTTCAGTGAGCCTGAGTCTTTCATCCTGCTTTGAATCCCAGCTCTGCTTGTGTGACCTCGGGTGCGTCCCTGCCTTCTCTGGGCGTTGCTGTCCTCATGGGTGAAATGGGGTTGACAGTAACCCCCACCTCACCAGGATGTGGTGAAATCACATGCTAAAATTGTGGAAAGCAGCTAGCAAAATGCCCGGCACACAGTAGGTACTCAGCGAATGGTTTGATACTACAATAAATAAAATGTCCACACCCTCTCCTCTCTCTGTGGCCTGCCTTGGACCTTGTGAAGACGATTTCCTCTGAGGTTTGATACTGATATGCCCAGTAAACTAAGCCAAGTCATGGTTTTGCCATGATCTAGATAAGGAGAAGATCTGGGCAGTTTTCCCTTCGCTTCTAATCAGCCAGCCCCGCCCGAGGGCCTCCGAGTCCTTCATCAAACAATGAAATCCATCTTCTGTGTGCAGTCAGTGTGTCTTGGCAGCTGTGAGTCAGCGTCCTGTTCCGAGCGGCCTCTTGGTTCCTTGCCCACGGACAATAAAGACATTTTCCATGGCATGCCAGATGCGGAGCTGACTTGGGGTTTCCACCCGCAGAGAAGAGGAGGAAACCCCAGGAGGCCGATTTTGTGGTTTGGGATTCAACCATTATTCTAGACTGCAAGTGTTCTTTATGTTTTAAAAATACAGCGGGTGGTTTAAGGACCCCACGCCCCCAGACCCCGCTGCTCGAGCCCCGCCGGCAGCAGCCTCTCTGTGGCGTTGCTTGCGGAGCCGTTGCTTGGGGTTGACCGGCCTTGGGACAGTGACCGGCCTTTCCGACGCCCCAGCTCAGAGTGTTGGGAACAGGGAGCCCATGACCCGTGAGGTCAGCCAGCCGTTTGCATGCAGCAGGTAAATGCTTATAGACTTGCTGCTGCTTCCCATCAGGAGCCAAATAAGTTGTGTCTCGGGTCCTCACCAATCTTGAACATCTTAACCTCTATTCATTTTTATTTTTATTTTATTTTCTTTATCCTCACCCGAGGACACTTTTGCACTTATCTTCAGATAGAGCGGGAGGGAGAGAGGGAGCAAGAGAGAGAGAGAAACATCGATGTGAAAGAGACACATCGAGTGGTTGCCACCCAACACGACCCCAACCCGGGCCGGGGACAAACTGCAACCGAGGTACGTGCCCTTCATGGGAACTGAACCCGGGACTCTCTGGTCCACGGGCTGACGCTCCAACCGCTGAGCCAAACTGGCCAGGGTTCTATTCATTTTAAATAAATTTCTAAAAATCTGCCTGGGTCACAGAATATCTATGTTCTCACCCCTGTTCTGTAGGACCCCCATCCACCTCACTGTTCCCCAGCGTGAGCCTTTGCTCAGATTACTTTGGGACCTTCTACATCAAACGCAAGTGTCGTGGGATGGGACGGAAACATTTGGGTTTGCTGTTTTTCTTCCTCTCTGCCCCAGCCACAGTTTATCCTTAGATCCTGGGCCCTTCCGCCCAGCAAACCCTTCCCTACACACTGGACCGTGCGCCCTCAGTGCAAATGCAGAGAGGCAGAGCCTCAGCTCTGGGCATCTGTGCCTGTTAACGTTTGTCCGAGTTTTCCCAGTGGACTGCACTCGCTGTCCATTGTTGACGACGGTTGCGCTGATGAGGGGCGCCAAGTGTCCTTCAGCTGCATCCTGGCCAGTCGCCGGATGACCCTTGCCACTTCAACCTGTGCTGGACTGGTTTCCACAGGAATGAGCTGCCTCACCAATCGTGATGGCAGGGCAGGGGGAAGCAGCGGTGCTCTGAAAATAAGACGGTTAAATGCTGCAGGCAGATACGCGTGTTCTGGTGTCATGACCCGGGACGCGCCTTAAGTGGCTTGGACTAGGCAGTTGATCCTGGGCTCCATGGTCTTTTCACCTTTCCAGTTCAATTTGAAACTTGCAGACAGTGGTATGGGAGAAATAGCTGATGTAGGTGAGGTTCTCAGAAGGGAGGGTCAGCTTCCACTTGCAGAAATAGCCTCCATTTAATTTCTTTGTAGTTGCTGGCATTAGCATTTTTGTAAAGCGTCAGATTGTTCCCTGGTAAGGCGTCCCAGTCTGTCGGATGCTGCATCTCAGCAGGCTGCTTGCTTGGTAAATAATTTAGGTAAAATACATTTAGATTCCTTCAGATTGCAGTAGTTGCTGCCTCCTAGGTGAGATTCGGGTTAACTACCCAGGCTCTTCATGGGGATTTCCAATAATTGGATTGAATTCCGACTCAGCGAGCTGGATGCTTAGGTGCTATGAACAGAAAAGCAAAAAGCTGTTTCGTGGACTGAGAGCGAGACTGTACTGCAGTCTGTGCAGTGAACTCTTTTCAGGTGTTATTTCTTACCTGGGTTGTTGGGACAAAGGTAAGCATTTCTTCCCCTAAAATTGTAGGCGACCCTGCACCCAATGGAAGCAATTGATAGAAGTGTACTTAAAAGTCTTGTACGTAGGCAGATTGCTGAAGCGCTTTCCAGTCCTCACCTGTGCATAGCTATCTCTGGTGATGCTTCTTAAATAATCACCAGGGAGGTAGCTGAAATGCTGCTTCCTGGGTCCAAAGTCCTATGGAGTCTTTAATCGGTAGATCTCAGGTGGGGCCCAGGGGACTGTGTTTTTTAATAAATGCTTCATGTGATTCAAATTCTAATTCTGACACAAACATAACTTTGCATTTGTTCCCAAGGGAGAATTGTTTTTTTATGGATGCGTTCCTGGTATACGTTCAGGTCAGCAGCCCCAAAACTGATCTCAGGAAATAGTAGAATTGAGGTTAGAGGATATAATTGTATTTTGTTGTTTTCCAGCATTTTCAGACTTGGGTACGAAAGTTAAGTATAAAGCAAAAATCAAGTATATAAACAAGCGGTTTTCCTACTATAAAGTTCGAACCACGGAGCAGATACAGAGAGCACGCCCGCCGGGGAGCACGCGTGTGTGGGCAGGCGTGCATACGGTGTACGTGCCCAGGCACACATCACTAACGTGGCCTCCGACTTGACCGAGCCTTTGAATAAATCTGTCCTGCCCGTACCTAATTGAAACGGAATGTGAAAGCTTGATTCCATCTGGTAGTGTTCCGTGGAAGCAGAGCTGGAGGTCATTGTTCAAGCCCCTTACTTGTGCAGATGTAGAAACTGAGACCCCAGGGGGGCAGATGTTTACACAGGCGACCCCCCTGCACGGCTGGGCCTCAGTCTCTCGAGTTCATCGTCTTCATCTGTAAACTAGGAAGGGAACTAGCTCTCCTCACTGGGAGAGTGAATAAAATAGTTGTTAGGATGTTTTAGAAACCAAAGAGTTACTTAGCTCTAGCTCGTAATTATCATGCACATTGTGTTTTATTAAGTCAGGTTTTTAGAGCCGTGCCAGGGATCTGTTGAGGTGAAGTCACTGGCTGCTTCTAGATCAATGGTTGCATGTCATTTGCAGTATATTAAAAAAACCCTTTTATGGGCGTTAAGGTGAACTTTGAAAGTATATAAACAAAAGAAAGAAAACTTTAAATTATGCATAATTCTATCACCCACGTGGCCACTATTAACATTTTGCTATCAAGGCTTTTAGATATTTTCTTATACATGCATGTCTTTTATAAAAATCAGGTTATACTGGGTATATTGCTTTGCCACCTGTTTTTGTTTGTTTTACTTAACAGTATATTGTGGGTACTTTTCCATGTCAGTTAATACTTTATACCATCATTTTAGTTGACTGTGTAGTATCCCATTATATGAACAAAAGAACATTTTTTTATATAATCAGTTTCCTAATGGACATAGGGTTTTTTCCCCTTTATTTTTTTATTTTATTTTATTTTATTTTTTTTGCATTTTATCTTCAGATAGAGCGGGAGCGAGAGAGGGAGGAAGAGAGAGAAACATCGACATGAGAGAGACACATTGAGTGGTTGCCACCCACACAACCCCAACTGGGGCAGGGACAAACTGCAACCGAGGTACATGCCCTTAGCGGGAACCAAACCCGGGACTCTCTGGTCCGCAGGCCGATGCTCTAACCGCTGAGCCAAACTGGCCAGGGCTATTTTTTTATATTATACACAATGCTGAAATAAGCATCTTTTCTTAAAGTATGTTCTTATTTATTTTAGAAAGAGGAAGGGAGAGGGAGAGGGGAGAAGAGAGAGAGAGAGAGAGAGAAAGAGAGAGAGAGAGGGAGAGAGAGAGAGAAAGAGAAACATCGATCTGCTGCCTCCTGCACGCCCCCACCAGGGATCAAGCCTGAAACCCTGGCATGTGCCCTGGCCGGGAATTGACCTGGTGACCTCCTGGTGCATGGGAGGATGCTGGGCCACACAGACCAGGGCGAAAATAAGCATCTCTGAAACCGAGTCTCCTGTACAGCAGTTGGGTTTCTATGTTGACACTGGCTACTCTAAAAATCACAGCTAAAGTAATAGATGCTGCAGTTAACATAACTGACTTACGTATTGGTTTGAACTCCCTTTTATTTTTATACCCAGAAATTCTGACTTTCTGCTTTTTGATCTTTCTAACATGCTTGAGAGTTGAGGATATCTTCCCTGTCAGTCTGCTCATTGCTTCTGCCTCAAAGCATCACAGCTCTGACCTTCCGTTGCTCTGGGACTCCTGGTTACCTTTAGGCCAGGCTGTTTGCAGTTTGCATGTGACCTTGTGAGCCTAGCCATTCTGCTCTCTCGCCCAAGAATTACCTGTCCAGTTATGGCAAAGGCTCTTTATTGAACAAAGTTGATATTCAGTCAAGAGAGAGAGACCTTTTGCCCTCTGGATTCTTAAAATCATGCTTTCTTAAGGCAAATGTCCTGTGAAGGGTATTTCTGACATAAAATTGGAAACTTTCAGATACTAGAAGGCATTGCTTATCTGTGTAAATACACATGTTCCAATTAAAATAGGTGCTAAAATATTTTGGTGGCACTTCAAAACTCCCAATTTAGATTTAATTTAGATTAAAACACTTACTCTTTTTAATAAAGTTATAAAATTGATTATTAAAATTGCCTATTGAAGATTAAAAGCAGTGGAACATTTATTTTCCTTACAAAACAATTTCGTCTTCAATAAGTATGATTGTATTAATCAATTATGCTATTAAAATACAACTGCCATATTAAATATGACTCATTTGTCATGACAGTTTCTATAATTATAGAAATTATACCTAGCTGCTTCTGTAGTCATACTCCTGCGATAAATATAAATAATTGTCTCTATTAATTCAGTTCACAGTTTCTGTCTATTAAATCCCCAGTTAAATGGCAATTTGGGGACCTTCATTTAAAATCCCATCTGACTGCCAGAGCCCCACAAATGCACTTCCTGCTGTTGATGCCAGAAACCTATATGAATAAAATATTAAAAAATATATATATATATAAATATTTAAAAGGTCTATTTAGGCTTGAGGTTTGGAGTTGTTAGGAAAAAAAAAAGAAGGGTGGAGGGTACTGACAGGAAGAGAGAGAACAAATTTTGATGTCCTGGTATTTTCGTTTGGAAAACAAGATACAAATTTTTTACTTAAAGAACTCTGTTTAAAACCTTCTACATAAGCCCAAAAGAACTAGAGCGCATGGCTAACTCTTCACAACTTGTATTTCCGTAGGTGTCGATGAGGTCACCATCGTCAACATTTTGACCAACCGCAGCAATGAACAGAGACAGGACATTGCCTTCGCCTACCAGAGAAGGACCAAGAAGGTACCGACAGTTTCGGGGATGGAGGGCATGCCTCACTGAATTTGATTTCCTCATCCATTGCTTTTTCCCTTCATGAATTCTGGCTCATACCAGCAAGAGCCTTTGGAACCCTTGGGGACCCAAGGTTTTCCTCTTACATCCTTGTAAGAGTCACAGCTCGACTCGCATATACCCGGCCGTGGGGTGCTGGGAGCCCATGCACAAGGACCGCACCCTCCTCCCGCCAGGGTGCGTGGAGGGAGCAGCCTGGGAGGAGGAAGTCAGACAGCAGCAGGGTGACCCCAGGTACCACTGAGCCTTACGTGGCGCCAGGCTTGTAGTTCTCACCTGCAGCAGCTCATTTATCTCCGTGACTTCTGCTGGCTCTTGGTAACATGTTTCTAATTTAATCTTAGGACACTAGCCTCCACCGAGTATTGATCCTGACACACTCCTCTCATTTTTTAAAAAAAAACACTTGCATTCTGAGCGCTTTCGATGAACGGGCTTAGTGAGCAGTTCTGGGTCTCCCGGGCTGCCGGCAGCCTCGCGGTCCCACTCGTGACGGGGCCTCTGCGTACCTTTCCTCTTGCTTGTCCACGAGTGGCCGAGAGCAGCCCAGGGTTTGTTCATCCTTTATCTTGTCGCAGTGTTAGGATATTTTATTTTTAAGGACGGTCTGCTTTATTTTGAACTTCTTGCTATGAAAAGCTTTTGATTTATTCTCGGGTGGTGCGGTGAGCGTGGCTTCCGGCAGCTCCCGTTTGACTGTGGCTTTCACTCCTGGCCACGGGGGAGGTGAGCTGGGAGCATCCGGGAGACATTTCTGCCCTTGGGGTTGACAGGACCAGCGGGGTTCTGGGAGTCACAGGTCAAGCCCTGTTACAGCTCCCCCTCACCTCCTGAAACGGTCGGAGAGGACACACATGGGAAGGCGTGGCCGCCGTCATCTCACGGCCGTTGACATTCTCCTTCCAACTAGACTGACAGCAGTCTCCTGCAGCGAGGCGCAGAGGGAGTGGATTATTTGTCCAGTTTCCCAACAGGGTCTGGGAGCTGGTGGAGCCGAGTTTCAGTTGGCACAGAAGGCCCACCTCTTCGGGCAGTGTGCCTGTAATTAATTGCTTCTCAGCTGTCACTCACAGGGTGGGGTCTTGGAACACACTTGGGTGTGTACACCTAGTGTACACAGGAATATAGAGGCCTGGTCTTGATTTTAAATTAGATAGATGGAGGACAAAGCTCTCCATACCCCGTTGAAGGGAAGATATTACCAGAATCATGATGGGTTCGGTGACGCACAGGCTTTGCGGTGTGCTGGGGACAGGTCACTGTCCTTCTGATTCTTGATGTCTCTCTGCCTCGGGCTAAGGAGAATTGTCATCTCTTACAGAAAGATACGTAAACTACTTGAGGTAATTTCTGGAGGAAATCCTGGACGCAGAACCTCCTGGTTTTGAAGAGTTGTTTGCATAAGGAGAAAGCCCTGCAGTGGGAACTACAGTTAGGGGTGTGCCTGAGGCCCCAAGGGGAAGAACCTGAATGCATTGTCGGAGCTGGGAGAAGGCTGATTGCATGTTGCTTTCGCATTCTGCAGATGCCAGTTTTCTCCATATTGGGAAAGCTATTTTATTTCTCAAACATTTCTGGAGTTTCTGTTCCGTGCAAAGCCGTGCGCTAGACATCGTGAGAAGCAGGAAGCTGAACGCCCATAATGTGTTTATAATAGAAGTGGAAGAAGTCAGCAGGCACACAGATGCTATTTGAGGTTTGAACAGAGAACAGGTAGAACAGAGAACAAGGATAGGCTAAGTTTGGAATCACCTAACCTCAAGGTTCCAAATGGGAAAATTGGTGCTATAATTGGAAGGTGTTGCTTTTAAAAAGTCCCCTCCTATGTGCTGTGTGTAACTAGGCCAGCGGGAAGCAGGAGAAAGCTGGTGGAGAAAGGGTGGGCGGGATGATTTCTAAGATCCATCTCAGTTCTCAGCCTCTGTGAATGGCGTGAGAGGACTCTCTGAAGGTGGCTGCACGTCACCTCTTAGCGCCCACAGTACCTCCAGGGGCGTGGGTGCCATGGGTGCTGCCAGCAAGCAGGAGAGAAGGGAGAGGAGGGACGGGTGGTGCAAAGAGAAGAAAATTACACCAGCAGAGTGCTGTCGTCACCCAGCGCCCGTGATTGGTGATAATGGAATCCCAGGGAAGCATTGTTAAGAGCCGCATTGGATTTTGAGGTATCTGTGTACATCCATGGCTGCCGCCGATGCATAACTTAAAATCTGTGTTAATATGACAGTGGAACCCTTAAATAATATGTAGCGGGGAAGTCAGTGGGGTAATTGGGAGGCTTTCATCCCCCGTCATCGCTGTGAACCCATCCTAATTTTTTGTGGACAAATAGATATTTTCTCAGTCTTGGATGAAGTGTTTTGCATAGAAAAGCTTCATGGGCCTCTTCCAGCCGTGCTGGGGCCCCTGGTCCCCTCTGGAGACGTCCAGGGATCGTTTGACCCAAGACTCCTGACTTGTCAAAGAATCACAGTCTGCTTTGCAGACTCCATCCCTTTTTGTTTCGCTCACCAGTTTTAAAGGGAATATTGGTTACCAACCCAGTTTTTCATGTTCTTGCCCGTTTTTTTCTGAAGGAACTTGCATCAGCCCTGAAGTCAGCCTTGTCTGGCCACCTGGAGACAGTGATTTTGGGCCTCTTGAAAACACCTGCCCAGTACGATGCTTCCGAGCTGAAGGCCTCCATGAAGGTAAACACGTGTGAGATGCCGTCTCTGTCGAATCCGCCATTAATATTTGTGAATTACAGCTTTCCGAGTGTAATTAGGTGATTTTCGGTTTTCTTGAGTTCTCATTTGGAACCTTCTTTTTTTTTGAATGATTTGAAGCTATAAGTCTCAGGATATGTACCAAAAATATTTCAGTTACTTTTTTTTTTTTTTTAAGACTGGAAGGAAATTTCATGATGCTGAGAAGTCAGTTTCCAGCTGCTACTGCTTGGCACCTGGGCAATCGAAATACCATTTGGAAAAACTACTTCCTTGATTACACTTCCTCCTTGAAAAAGATTTGTTGTGATATTAAGGCAAAAGTTAAACTCAGCTTTTGTTAAGTGAAGCTTGCAAATTCTGCCCATAAACTTGGGTGTTTCTTTTCCCAGTTGTTTGATTCAAGTTTGGGCAAAATCTGAACATCACAGTGCATATAAAGAGTGATTTCAGATGGTGAATGGGACCTGTGTTTTGTTCCAAGTATTGTAGCACATACTATCTTTTGTTTTTCTGTTCGAAATTATTTTGAACATTGAATTTTGGTTTGAATTAGATTGTCAGAATTCCAGTTTGGAAACCCCTAAATTTTGTGCGTCTCTAAAACATTAAGCATTATATAAATGTAACAAATGCATACACATAAAAATGCATGTTCCAGCAAAGCCCAGAAAGACCCTTTTCGTAGTGTGTGGCTACAACACTTTGAGTAATCGGATACTGCCCTCTGCTGATAAACCTGGGGAAAGCCTCCGCCTTAGAGAGAAAGCTGTAGTTCTGATGCTTTATTCTAAGTCCGAGTGCATTTTCTGCAATGCCATTGTTCCTGAACTGTGAAGAGACAGAGCCTGTCACCAGAGCTAACGTCACAGTTCAGTTGTCATCCCTTTCCCCAGAGAGTACCTCGACAGGGAGGCAGCCTCACACACCAGGCGTTGCCAGGCCCCGAACCTGATAGATAGCTCACGGCTGCTGAGAGATTTGTTGTGAAGTCTTTCTTCCTTCAGTCCTCTAGTTTATTTGAGCAGACTTGCTCTGAGTTTCCTAAGCAGCTTGTATTGCAGGGAAGGTATAATTAAGAATGATAAAATGTCAACAACACGTCACGATCCTGCTTGATAAAAAGAACACTTCTGAAAGGCAAGTCCAGAGACCTTTGGAGCCATAGATAAGCTGGCCTCTCCCAGGTTTCTTCTGACCATCATCACTGCACATCAGTTTATCTCATTTTCAGCAAGAATTCATTTAGTTGTGATTCACCATTTTACTGGTATCTGTTACCAGGATTAGCAACTTGAAACGGACCTGTTTGCGCTGTCAGTCACCATTGTAATCTATGCAGTCGGGCCCAGTGAAAGGTGCTTCGACGTCTAAATCTTTGACCTTGTGCCAGCTCTTCCATTAGCTATCACAGCTGAGTACGCTTCTGAAATCCATAAAGCTTGAAGTGACATTAACTGAACTCTGCTTTAAACATTTTTTCGTTTTGACTTCTGGCAGTACCAGTGGCAATATCTGCCATATGTTCTAGGAGAAGTTGCCCTTGTGATAGGAATCGTGGACAGTCTGTGGACAGCTTGGGCCAAGTTCTAGAAATTGCCAAGGTCACCTTTGACTGTAGGGATACAAACGCTATTAGAATTTTCAGATATTAACGCCGGTATCTCAGCGATGGAAGGAAACAGGTCCTACATTGCATACCTGCTCTACATTTCTACAAGCATTTCCTCTAATACATGATTTATGTTTAGATGGGAAAACTGCCCTCTAAAGTATTTGAAGATGCTTGGTAGTTATTCTATGGCGTTTGTATAGAATGCTTTGTAGACCTTTTGCTAAGAAGAAGAGACATTTTGGCTTTGCTGGAACCTCTATGAATCAAGATGGAAATCTTGGGAGGAAGAGGCATTGGATCCTAGATTAGCTTAGGAATAAAATTCAAAGTTAACCATTAACCTGAGGCTTAGGGTATATTACACAAACCACTTTTCAGGGGTATATAAACTCTAATAAGTTTAATTAATAGCTGACATACTTTTCATGTGGATCAGTAAGTTTCTTATTGTAGTAACACCTTATAATTGATTTACATTTTAAACAGTTGTAATTCTACTTAGTTCAAAGTGATATTTTCATATTCGGAAAGACAAGTATTAGAGAATCCTCATTATTAAATCTTGACTTTGATCATGAAGCTAGCTTTGAAATACATGTTTCATTGAGTCCTTTCAAGCTATCTGGCACGCTCAAAAGTGTATATATTAAATTTGAATACATCACCCATCAGATTCTTGTTCCTTAATAAAGTGTTGGTGTCTGGATTTATTTGGCATGTCAGTATTTCCTTTTGCTTCCCTAAAATGCCCGAAGAGTGCATAGTAATCAAGCAAAAATGGAAATACGAGAATGAAATTTTAACATTAACCCAATTTTACATTTCAAAGAGGTGAAACTAAAAATTTCATCTTATCTGTACCTATCCCTGGTTAAAAAAAAAAAGACACGTCCAATCTAACCGTGTTGGCTGTGAATGATAACATAACATCTCTGTATTCCTTTTTGAAAATTACCGAGCAGGATTATTTGATGAAGAAAGTCGTTTTCCCATCTATTAAAATAACGGGTGATTAGAGAGATGGAAAAATAAAGAAAAATGGGAATAAGGAAAAGTTATTTATTTTATAACCCCATCACCAAAAGGCAGCCACTTTTAACATTGCTCTCTCTGCCCATTCACTATATATATTTGTATTACAGTTGTAATGCAAATAAATAATACCATCATTAACAAATAATAATGTTAAGAATAAACTGTTTCACATACTCACAACTGTAAACCTACTTTTGCCCACCCCTGTGTATATATTTGAGCTCAAACATGTCATACCATCTTGTATTCTGGTGAAGCATTTTTTTTTTTTAAGGAACAGTAAATAACATCAGCTTGTGCTGCGGACCCCTCCGTAGGAGTGTAGAGAGGAGCATGCTAACAGACCCAGGCCATGTGTGCACTTACCTGATTGAGATCAGAGAAGTAGGCTAATGGCCAGGAGTTCTTTCCATGCTGACGTTTGTGCTGCCTGGTTCACAGGGGCTGGGGACTGATGAGGACTCTCTCATTGAGATCATCTGCTCAAGGACCAACCAGGAGCTGCAGGAAATTAACAGAGTCTACAAGGAAAGTGAGTAGCCCGAGTTCTGTGATTCATCCTCTCAGCCCGATTTCTCTGGCCCCCATCCTGGGCCCGATCACATGCAGAAGTGCCTGCCCTCTGCCCAGGGGTTTGCCGTGGTCCAGGTCCTCTCCTCCACCTCCTTACGGCCTGGGTTTTTTGTTTTTGTTTTTTTATCCTCACCCAAGGACATTTTTCCTTTTTTTATTTTTTTGTTCAGATAGGGTGGGAGGGAGAGAGAGAGAGAGAGAAACATTGACGTGAAAGGGACACATCGAGTGGTTGCCACCCGCATGACCCAACCAGGGCCGGGGACAAACTGCTACTGAGGTACATGCCCTTAGCGGGAACCGAACCCGGGTCTGTCTGGACCGCAGGCCGATGCTCTAACTGCTGAGCCAAACCGGCCAGGGCTGGCTTGGGTTTTGATTATTATATTCCACAAAAGGAGAGACAGGAGAGAAATCAAAATCTATTTAAAAGGCCCTGGCCGGTTTGACACAGCGGTTAGAGCATTAGCCCAAGGACCGAAGGGTCTCGGGTTCAGTTCCCAGTCAAGGGCACATACCTGGGTTGCAGGCTCAATCCCTGGCCCCGGTCAGGGTCATGCGGGAGGCAACCAATCGATGTGTCTCTCTCACATTGATATTTCTCTCACATTGTTGTTTCTCTCTCTCTCTCCCCCTTCCACTTTCTCTAAAAATCAATGGAACAAATATCCTCGGGTAAGGATTAACAATAACAAAACATCTATTGAAAAGGTCTGGTGGGGAGAAGTAGAAAGTATACATGGATTTCATTTACTGGGTGCTGTCTAGCCTCTGTTCAAGAGGTTCCCAGCTCTGGACTGGGTGGTAGTTGCAAGAGGCGTGTGGACCTGTGTGCACCGAGCAGTATAGGGGCTGTGGGTAGAATACATGATGCAGCTTACATGTGTATGTGTTACTATGTTTCAGGGTAGATAATGCTATTTTGAATAATAAAATAGAAATTCATTCACAAGTACTACTTAATTCTTATTAGTTTTTGCCATTGTGCATTTTCTTAGTGGACAATAAAGTGTGTGTGTGTGTGTGTGTGTGTGTGTGTGTGTAGCCCTTCAAATTTTTTGATGTTCAGAATGAGGAGTCATAGTCAAGGAGGTTGGGAACCAATATTTTAGCTACAAAACAGGTCACTGATCAAAGGTGAGCCTGAGGACCCCTGATCTGACTGAGCTCTGCCTGTCCCTTGTTACTGATCATAACACTGGCTCTGATCTTACGAGGGCACAGTTCATCCTGGGAAATCCACTCGCCTTTGGGCAGCTGCATCCATGCTGCCACGGCCACTTCTGCTTGCCGGAGGCTGCGTGGGCAGGGGCTGATGGGAGTGGGTGGGTGGCTGCTGCACAGGCAGACAGCATAACCGGGTGTGTTGCTTTCCAAGTGTACAAGACCGACCTGGAGAAGGACATTATTTCCGACACGTCTGGCGACTTCCGCAAGCTGATGGTTGCCCTGGCAAAGGTTGGTTTCTGGCTTGTTTCTGTGTCCTTGCTTCTGCCCAAGGCAAGTCACACACCTCGTTTTATACTTGGGAGCAGACGAGCTCGGTCCTCTGTGCCTGCACCCGAAACTGCAGCTGCGTCCCAACGGACGGGGGCTCGCGCTGTCCCTGCAGGGTTCTCGCGCTGTCCCTGCAGGGTTCTCATGTTTGTGTGATGGGGTTTCTTACCCAGCACAACGGCGCGGTCAGGGGCACTTTGGGGCTGGAGGAGGAACGGCCGGCTCTCCAGTCCTGGCCTGGATTTACGTGCCAGCCCATGCCATGTGACTTGGGGAAGGTCCCTTGGCCTTCCTAGGACCCAGTGGGAAGTGACCCTGTTGTTTCTTTCACCTGATGAGAGGATTTGCCCATGTAATCTGTTGCCTGGAGAGGGGGTGAGGAGGTCTTTGTTTATTTGCAAATGTTAACACATTAATGAGGGTGAAAAGCATTTCCCTTCTGAATCTGAGTTCTGACCAGTGTGCAGTGTCATGCCTGCGTGCCAGGGGAGGGAAGAGAAATTATTTTCTCCAAGACCCTGATGACGAATGGTCACTGGGCGGGCTGCCTCCTGCCCACTCAGGTCTCCATCACCGCAGCACCTGAGCTGCTCCCTGGCTCTCCTTCCTCCCCCCCGCCCGGTGCCTCGCCAGCCACTGATCTTTCTGCAAGCCGTTTTCACCATTTTAGTCCCCTGTTCAAAGCCCATTTCTGCTGCATCAAGTCCGAACTTTCTATTTCCTACAAAGTCCTCTGTGCTCTGGCTCTCCCTAACGTAGTCTTCCCGGGGCTCCCTCCTGCTCACTGCTCCAGCTGGGCATCGCCTCGCTCAGCTGTGCTGCTGGGCGCTCAGCTCCCCCGGCCGCTCCTGCTGTGCCCAGCGGCTTCCTCCCCGGCCCTGGCCTGGCCCCGTGGGACTCACGCTTCCAGGTTCACCTCGGCCGCACCCTGCTGCCCGCAGACCTTGCCGACTCTGCTCTGACAGAGTTCTCCCTTATTTGCATTTCATGTTTTCTTAGAGCCACAGATGACTGTGTTTTACCGTTTGGTCCATGCTTATTTCTCCATCTGGACTGTAAGCTCTCTGAGGGAAGAAACTAAAGTATCATTAGCGTTTTCTTTCCCTTTTTTTGAAGTGGGGATATTCTGTAAGGGGCTTAGCCCAGGGTTGGGTACCATGGAGGGGCAATGATGTGAGGGGCACAACCCCCGCTTCACTGCCTCGACTGTTTTACCCATCCTTGGTCTTGTCGAGACTTCAAAGTGAAGAAAAATGTGAAGTAGGTATTTATACAGTAAATTAAATAATGGCTTAGATAAGTTGGAGAGAAAAATAACATACAAAATATGCAAAGGAATATATGTGATGTTCTTAATTCTTTCCCTCTGAAGGGCCGAAGAGCAGAGGACGGCTCTGTCATCGATTATGAGCTGATTGACCAGGACGCCCGGGTAGGTGCCACGGCTCTGGTGTGTGTGTCTGTTCTGGCAGCGTCTGGAGAGTGTACGTAGTAACTGTCTGTAGTGTGTGACAGGTGCCTCCAAATTACCTCTCCGTTCCTGCGACCAGGAAGTGGGGAGTGGCCAGCTGGGTGGTGCTGGCTCAGGCCTGGCGTGAGGTGGCAGACGCAATGTTGGCCAGGGCTGCAGGCACCTGTGGGCCTGGGGGTCCGGGGGCTCTGCTCCAGGGCGGCCCACCCACATGCCTGTTCAGAGGCCTTGGCGTCTCCCCACGGACTCTGCAGGGCTGCCTGAGTGTCCTCGCAACGTGGCAGCCGGCTCCCCAGAGGGTGCGGTCCACGGGAGAAAGCAGGGGGGGAAGCCTCTCTGAGAGCACTGGTTATTACCGGGCACTCCCTTAGCCTGCCGGTGGCGACCACAGGACCAGTGCCTGACTCCCATCGCTTGCTAGGCTTTGCGGGTGGAAGTGCCGTTTCTGCAGGGTGTGACACGGCTGTACACGCCACGCACTGGCTACCTGAGCGCCCACAGCGTCCACGGCAGAGAACGCAGGAGACGGTGGGGCACAGCCAGGGACAGCAGGAGACGGTGGGGCACAGCCAGGGACAGCGGGAGACGGTGGGGCACAGCCAGGGACAGCGGGAGACGGTGGGGCACAGCCAGGGACAGCGGGAGACGGTGGGGCACAGCCAGGGACAGCGGGAGACGGTGGGGCACAGCCAGGGACAGCGGGAGACGGTGGGGCACAGCCAGGGACAGCGGGAGATGGTGGGGCACAGCCATCTTGTCCAGCCAAACAGAACTCTCTCTGGTTCTGGTCACAAACCCCCTGAGAACTGCGTGTTAAGCTGATTCGCACACTCGAGCTACACGCCTTTCCCAGCGTCAACAGCTATCTCAAAACATGTCAGAGGCGCTGCAGAACAGACTTTATTTAAATTCATTTCAGTTTTAAATTTCAAACCGCACTTTCAGCAGGCGGCGAAGGGTTTTAAGTGAAGTAATAGAAACTGGGTTTCGCAGGTCCCAGACAGTGGATGGTCACGGAATGAGAATCCACTCTTGCCTAAGCCTGTCCCCTCCCCGCCCGCCAGTGTTAGCGTTACTCACAGCCTTTAAATTGTCCAGAGACGGAAAATAAGGTTGGACTGGCTCCTTTCCAGCTCCGTCGTTTCCCGAGTTCCTAAGAAGCTGGGCTGTGGGTACCTGACCTGTCGCTGCCTTCAGTGTTGACCACTAGCTTACTTATTTTTGAAGTGGCAGCCAGGAAGGAGGGCTGGGTTGCCAGTGACGTGTGCGTGTCCTTCTCTGCATGGATGGGAGCCCTGGTCCCCCGGGGCTCGGGGGAGAGCTGTGCAGCACTGACCTCACGGACAACCAGTCTCGGCCGGTCTGTGTGTGTCTGAGGAGCCGGCTCTTGATTAAGATTCGTGACCTAATTAGTACATTTTTGCCCACATCTGCAACACAATCGTGCTTTCTCATTTGGCATTTTGAATGTGTGGGTTTTTAGTTTTCTCACATGACATTTTCATGACCTTGCGGGGGGTCGTGTAGTCACCTCTCCTGGTGGGCTGTGCTCGTAGGATCTGTACGACGCTGGTGTGAAGAGGAAAGGGACCGACGTCCCCAAGTGGATCAGCATCATGACCGAGCGGAGCGTGTGCCACCTCCAGAAAGGTGGGTGCGGGCGGTCCTGGGGCCGGGGTGTCTGTGTTGGGGCTCGTGTCTGCCAGAACCAGGTCCCCTCTCCACGTTGCACTGCCTGTTCCCCTCACCAGGTCCACTTGCCCTTCCCTCCCATTTCGGATCCTTCTTTCCCCTGAATAGTTCCATGGGTTGGGCTTCAGCTTGCTGCCCCTCCTTGTCTGAGGGTCATTCCAGCCTGCTGTTTGCTGAAGTAATGGACTCCGCTGGGTGCTGTGTACGATTTCCTGTGGCTTCCAGATGGAATGGGTCCCACTAGGGGATGGAGATGTCCATCGGGGCCTGGGCCGGGCCAGCAGGACATGTGCATGGGACCGCTGTGGCTCACCACGGCAACCTCGAGCTCTAGGACGCTGGGACGAACTTCTGAACTGTGGCATATCACCCTGTGGGTGCTCACTGGCAGCTCTGGCTCGTGGCTGTGTTAGAGTAATTACCTGTTGCTTTTCCTCAGTATTCGACAGGTACAAGAGCTACAGCCCTTATGACATGCTGGAGAGCATCAAGAAGGAAGTCAAGGGAGACCTGGAGAATGCTTTCCTGAACCTGGGTAAGGAAGAGTGGTCCCCCACCCCCGGCGGGCGCCGCTCCAGTGAGCTGGGCCGAGGCCCAAGTGACGACCCGCCAGCCTATTAATTCCAGTGTGTCGGCAGGTGTGGCTTTCCTCGGCTGGGTGGTTTTATAACCTTCACGGTGTACGTTTAAGGAAGGGTTTGAGCTGGTAGAGCGGAGACTTGCCGAGGAAGAGGAAGGTAACAGGAGAGGGCTCTGTTGGAGACGCTCCCAGGTCCCCTGGGTTCTGCGGCCTCCGAGTCCCTGGTTTACAACCACAGCAGAGCTGAGCGCCTCAGAGGGCCCCTAGTGTTCCTTAGACTTCCCGTTCCTGCCGCGTCAGGTCATCTGCTTGGTGCCCAGGTCAGGGCCTCACCCCCACTGGCAGACAGAGGACTAACCAACCCTTTTCTTCTCTCCACAGTCCAGTGTGTGCAGAACAAGCCCCTGTATTTTGCTGACCGACTCTACGACTCCATGAAGGTAAGGCAGCCGGCTGGAAGGTCTAGGTTTCCACAGAGGCTTTTCTTCTGGGCCCCCAAACTAAGTCTGCTCGCCTAGCGACGGAGGAAGGAGCCCCAGTCTAGGTGTCAGCCGTGTTCTGTGTGACAGTGAGAGCCACAGTCCGTGTTCTCTCTCTCCCAGCCACTCCAACACGTGTGTGTGCAGGTGGTAATCGTGTCCCACTGCCGCTCATATTCCTCAGTGGTTCCCTCCGTGACCTCAGGTGCAGACACGCCAGGGAGGGAGACTGTGCAGCGGCCACGGTGTGATAGACATCGTGCAGCTTCCTCCACCGTGAATAATTACCAAAGCACCTGGGGCTTGTTACTTTGTTATTAGTTTCTTCACAGGTGAGGGGACTGGAGCTCAGAAAGCTTCAGCTCGCTGGGGTTACATAGCCAGAGGTGAACGTGGGTCTGTTGGCTCTAAAGCCAGCCTTGCAACTTTCCCTGGAATGAAGCATCTCTTCCCTCAGTCCCTTCCCATTTCCCGTGCCTCACATGTGCCCGGTGCTTTCCGGCTTCTAGGCCCTTCTGCTCCCTCCTGGGTCACCCCCTTATCCACACTGCCTCTCCCCCACCTCTCCTTGGGTTCCATGCAAAACACTGGTGCCCCTGGTCTGAGGCTCTGGCAGTCAACTCAGTGGCCCTTACCGCTCACGCCGCGCACAGTGCACAGCCACGATGATGGTGGCGTGGCCTCTCTGAGCCCCCAGGAGCCAGGGGCTGTTTGCTACGCGTGGACACTCGCGCACTCGCTGGGCTGACCTTGCCTTCAGTGAAGGCACGAGCAGGGGTCAGATGTCACCCTGCTGTGTGTGTCAGGCTCATTTCTCTTCAGGGACTAGTTTCGCTGTTCCCTTTGAGATCTCTTAGTGGGCAGCACCAAGAGTCCAGATCAGTTCCGTGTGCAAGAAAACGTACTCGATCGGTTTGTAATTAACGCTGACCGTTACATTAACATGGTCAGTGAATTTAACTGGCAACATCGACCTGACTTGCAGGGCAAGGGGACACGCGATAAGGTCCTGATCAGAATCATGATCTCCCGCAGTGAAGTGGACATGTTGAAAATCAGGTCTGAATTCAAGAGGAAGTACGGCAAGTCCCTGTACTATTACATCCAGGTGAGCCCGCAGTGCCCTGTCACCCGCACGCCGTGGGCCCGCAGTGCCCCGTCACCCGCACGCCGTGGGCCCGCAGTGCCCCGTCACCCGCACGCCGTGGGGCCCGCAGTGCCCCGTCACCCGCACGCCGTGGGGCCCGCAGTGCCCTGTCACCCGCACGCCGTGGGGCCCGCAGTGCCCTGTCACCCGCACGCCGTGGGGCCCGCAGTGCCCTGTCACCCGCACGCCGTGGGTCCGCAGGCCGGGAGGCGGTCTGTGCTTTCTGCTTCACTGGGGAGGAGAGCTAGTCATCAGACATCAGGGACTGATCTTGAAAGTGCCGTTTACGATTTGTCCGGGAATCCTGCAGAATCAGACAGGTGTTTTCTGTTTCCCACGTCTGTTACTCTGCAGTGATCACTGGTGTTCCTGAGGATGATCCTGTAAGAGCTGCTGACATCCTCAAGAGACTTAGATCATATAAATTTTACATTTTATTATGTTTCCATTTCTTGGGAAATCCCCTGTGATGGGCCTGGCAACATTTACTCAGGACGCCCATCTCCCGTCAGTTATGTCTCTGTTTTGGAGACACAGAGCATCCGAGTAAGGAGTGAGTGCACTCACCGTGGTCTCTGCATGTGTTCAGACAGGCATTGCAGCCCCCTTCTGAAGGATCCTGACCCTGCCAGAGGCATGTCAGTGGTTCCCGAGGGTGGACTTAGAAGTGGGTTAGATGTGCCCAGGTTTATCAGGGGGTATGTTTAAAGTCCAGGTCCCATTTAGACTCTCAGTACTTGTTTCTTCACGTCATCGGCTTATTTCCGTGTGACCTTAAGAGTCTAGGAAACAGCACAGGGAGGCAGGATTGTATGCCATCTTCTCCGGAAGGGGAGGACCAGGGAGGAAGTGGTGGTGTTTGCTGGACCTCAGAGCAGCTGGAGCAGTCGGTTACCATGTTAGTCCTTAGTGCCAAACCTTGCTTCATAATGTGACTGGAAAGTCTGCCCTAGGCCACACCCCCAGGGCCCTCTGATGGTGATGGGGAGGGGGTTCCGGGCCTTTGTATCCAGGCAGGTCCTGCAAAGTCTTCTCTGTTAATATGGGAGAGGCTCTGTGTGCCCTGGCTCTGCCTGTATCTCATGGTGAAGTTTGGATCCTTTTCTTGACATTGAATTTCCTTTTCTCCTTGACCATTTGTAGCAAGACACCAAGGGTGACTACCAGAAAGCGCTGCTGTACCTGTGTGGTGGGGACGACTGAGGCCCGCCCCCGCCCGAGCGTCCGGAAGTGGTGCACCTGTGCTTCCAGCTAACCGTTCTAGAGAATCAGCTTGCGACTAACAGCCCCTGTGCCCACCCCGCGAGGACGCTGCCAGCGTCGCTCCCGCCCCGCCTGAGTTCAGTTGCCTAAGCGTTGCCTGGCTTTCCCGTCTAGTCTGCCCTTCTAGCCAAAGAAAAGAACATTCCAAGGAGTCGGGAGTGAGGTCCGTGATGTGAAACACTTTGCCCCCTGTGTACTGTGTCATAACAAATGAATAAACTAAATTTTTACTTAGAACCAGCTACTTTGTTGAGCTCGCTTTCCATGTAACTGTTTAAAAAGCAAACATACCCAGGGTCCCACGGTTCCGCTGGTTAGGCTGTCCCGGAGGAAGAACACTCTAGAACTCAGCTGTCTGATATGGCAGCCACTATCCAGATGGGACTGTTTACATTTACATTGTTTTTTTTTTTTTTTAATCCTCACCCGAGGACACTCTCTGCATTTATCTTCAGATAGAGCGGGAGGGAGAGAAGGGGGAAGAGAGAGAGAGAAACATCGATGTGAGAGAGACACATCGAGTGGCTGCCACCCACACGACCCCAACTGGGGCAGGGGACAAACTGCAACCGAGGTACGTGCCCTTAGTGGGAACCGAACCCGGGACTCTCTGGTCCTCAGGCCAGCGCTCTAACCGCTGAGCCAAACCGGCCAGGGCTACATTTACATTGATTTAACTGAGAGCAAACAAAACATTCATTTCCTCAGTCATGCCATCCACATTTCAAATGCCCAGTGTCCACGCGTGGTCAGCAGCTAGTGTGCTGGGCAGCTCTGCGTGTCCAGGAGACGAAAGTACCTGTGGGGGAAATGTCTCAGAGCTACCTCGTATCTTTCTACAGCCAAGTGGGGTGAAAACAAGCATCAGTGGTGGCCTCAGACTAGGAAGAGGGTGGTGTGGAGAGGTGGATTCTGTTTGGCAAATACTGCAAATATTTCTTTAAGCTGTTAGACTTAAAGAAATAAATGATGCCTGCCCAACCTCAGGGACCACCTTCAGCATTCTTGTAAAGGACATCTAACCAAGTGGACTAGGACCACAGAGAAGAAAGGTGACCCAGAGGAGATGGTAACATTTGGGCTGGGCCCTAAAATCTCGGGGGAAGTTTTATAGCTGGGAAGAAGCTCTCCACACAGTCTTTGGGCTCTGATCATGGATGAGAGTAATTCATACAACTGGTGTACATTTCAGGAGACACAAAGGCTGCATACAGTGAAAATCATGTCTCCCACTCTCCTCAACCAGCCGGGGCCTTCCCTAGTCACGTGGTTTATTGTCCTTTCACGGATAGACTGCACAATAAGCACGTGTGTGTGTTAGTTATGTGTCTGTTCATAACGTAAAGGTGGTGTTCGTAGGCTTGCTAGCCCAGGGCACAGCTTGGTTACACAGGTGCTTCCCTGAAGCAGAGTGCAGGGCCGGGGAGGCTGAGGTGAGGGGTGGGGGCAGTGGGGTTGAGCTGACTGTCCCACACCCTTCCACTGCATTTTCTCCTCATTAGAGAATGTGTCAACCACTAATTCTTGACACCTGGCTGGTCCTGGGTGAGGATCAGGGACTCTAGACCCCTAAGTGGTTCTCCTGTACCTTCTTGGCAAAGCCCATTCAATTCCTAGGGCAAGCTCTGTAGCCTGCAGGGACTGGACAGGTAATGAAAATAAGTGTGTGAAATGGGCTGGTTGGACAGAAGCAGGAAGTCTGGAGAAATGGGCACCGTGTTGACCAAACAAAATACATCTGTGGGCTGATTGGTTTGCTATTTTGACCCTTTGGCAAACTTTATATAGAAACTCGGGTGGAGCACGGCTCCTGAGTCACCAGTGGCCCACAGCGCCTAAGGCCACTGAGCTCGTCTTGAAAAAGCAGGTTACACAAAAATAGGGAGTTTTCTCAAATGTACTCTCCTATGCATATTAGAATTGATGTCCCAAATCCCAAAATACACTTTTCCATGTGCTTGGGGCAGAGTTCAAGGAACTGCATAAAAAGCAGGACCTTTCTGTTTAACCCCAAATTGTATCGAACTCAGAATTGATAGGGCCGGACAGAGGCTGTCAGGAGCAATGTTTCAGATCGGGAGGCATGCAGGCTTTGTCCCCGCCCCCCGTGCGTGTGTGTCAGGCGCAGAGGGAATGTGGTAGAGGAGAAGGCAGGGCTAGGCGGCCAGCGTGAGGGCAGGCTCTGCTCCTGCCGCTCCCAGCATGGCTTGGCCACTGGTCTGGCTGGTCTGGACCCTCCAGCAGGCATGAGGGGAAATGCCAAAGGCAGGCTGGCACAGGAAAGGCTCCTGGAGAACCGTCCCGAACGCCGCCTGCTGTCTCCCTGTGCGGAGCGATGGTTGTCTAGTGCTTTCCAAAGCTGACAGAAGGGCACTTGCAGTTGGGTCTCATACTCTTCTGGATCGCAGCCTGTTTTCCTCCCTCAAGCTGTCCAAACCTTTTCTTGAAGAACCATCTGGAGATCTGAGTATTCTCCCAAGCAATTTTACTTTGCAAAGGAAAGGATTGGGACACCAGGGGGGCTTTAACATTTTGTCAGCTGATAGTAACAAACTTGGACTTCATTCTTTGAGGAGGTAGGCAGGCAGGGCATGCTGTAGAACCATGAAAGCTTACTGAACTATGACCGAACAAGGAGATGACACCCCATCTGCGTGGTGGGGCTGGGCAGGGCTGTCACGATTCCAAGTGGGGCCCTCCACACTGGTCTCTGTGAACGGTGTCTGCCCTGGAGGTACCTCCCCTGGAGCTGGGCAGTGCACAACCTTGGCAACCATGCCTGAGGGCCCTTTACGGTGACCCTATGGGTGTGCGAGATGGCCTGTTAGAACTTGCGTCACAGCGTTGCCTTCCAGGTTAAAGTTGGAAGACAAATCTTACTTGGGAACAGATGGACAAGCCTCACAAGGCCTCCTCTTTTCCATGGACGCTTGATTTCTGGACCTGTTTTACGGGGCTATGCACAAACGACTGTGCATCTGAGTCTGGCCAGTATGTGGGCTCCCGTGGTGTAAATCATTAGTAAAGAGAGCTAAGGCAGGGAAAACCAGGGTCACAAAGCGGCTACATTTAGCAAGAGAAATGATTTGAGGACAGAAATCTTTAAAATCAATTTTTAGTCTTTAAATGACTCCAGGCCTCTCCCCACGTTTTGACCAACGGCTTTGGCTTCTTACCCACATCGGTTTATTTGACCTCCTTTTTCCATCAACTACCAAAATGAAAACTCTGCTTCACAAGAGAGAGGGAGCAATTTTACACATCTCACAGCAATGAGGCAGAACATGCTATAGCCATCAAGTTTTAGTTGTTCCTTCTATTTATTGAAAAAAGCCTGTAGCCTGATTTCTTTTATGCGAGTACATTTGAGCAAGCAAAGTTTATAGAGATGACTTATCTCATTACATTAGAAGAGTGATTTGCTATCTCAGCATCTATAAGCAATTTTAACAGACATTTCTGGATGAAGAAAAGCTTTTGTAAATATATGCGAAAGACACAATTTCATCAAGCATTAAATTGGAGGTGCTCTGGAAAAAATAGTACATTTGTGCATTCAATTAGCTTGATTGTGGCTGAATTTTGTCCACGGAAGGCAGCATTTCTGCAGAAAAACAGAAGCATTCCCTATGTCAGCAGGTTTCCGAAAACAGAAAAGCACACTTTCCCCCTTTGCAAGTCCTCTTTTGCATTTGCGCTGTTCCCAGCTATGCGTCCCTAATCAGGCTGCTCAGTCTTGTTCTCCACAGTAGAGGGTAAGGGGAGAGTGAATCAGAAGCCACTTTATATGGGCCTTATGGAAATCCAAACCCAGCAATTGCAACTTTAAATAGCCTGCGTTTCGTCTAAAAGCTAGGTGAGCTCTGGGCAAAATTGAGACTGAGGAAATGGAAAATGGTTGGGCTACAAGAGGGCTTTCTTGGACCCCTGAAATCACAGTAAAGAAAAGAGCTGAGTTTTGGGGATGATTACCAGCCCATCCATCTCCTCCCCTTTGCTGTTCTGTATAGTTGAACCATCGGCTTTCTATTAGGCAACCAAACAGAAAATACACATTATGTCAATGGAACCTGGCTGTGGGGGTGGCTGTTATTTTTAAACACTAGGTGAGGGCCAATTAGGACTTTGCCAGCTATAATCCATTGTGGCCCAAGGCTATCGTTCCTCAAGATTAATTAATTCAAGGATAGACAAGGAATTTGGGTCAGGAGCAGAGAACTGTTCCAAACAAGGTTTAGGTTTCTCTGTCAGGGAGGTTGCCAGAGTTCAGATTTTACTGTGGATTCTTGAACTTTGAAGAACCATCTTGGTCTTCATGGGTGACCTTTGTCCTAATAGATATAAACTCATATATGACTAGGAAGATTTTGAAAATCTAGAGCTAAGCAGGTAATATAGGATCTTAGTCATTCACTTATTCATTCATTGATGTATTCATTTATTCAGTAGACAGGCCTACTATGTGCTGGTCCCTGAACTAAGCGCTGGGTTTTGGAGAAGAACAAGGCAACACTGACCACGTAGAAAGATAAGGGCCGTGATCAAGGAAGGCACAGGTGGTGCCCTTCAGGGTCCAGAGCAGCCGATTCTCACCCAGGGTGAAGCATCTGGAAGGTTCCTGGGAGAGTCAATACTTAAAGCAGGATATTTATTTATTTATTTATTTATTTATTTATTGTTATTATTTTTGTTAGTCCTCACCTGAGGACATTTTTCCATTGGTTTTTAGATAGAGTGGAAGAGAAGGAGGGAGAGAGAAGAGGGAAGGAGAGAAAGAGAGAGACATCTTGATTGGTACCTCCCACACATGCTCTGACCAGGGCCAGGGATCGACCCTGAGGGCAACCCAGGAAATCGAACCTGAGACCCTTTGGTCCAAAGGCTGACACTTTAATCACTGAGCTAAACCAGCCAGGGCAGGATTTTTATTTTTTAAATTTTTTTCTGACATACAAGAGGAATACATAACCATCGTAAAAAGCTGAAAAATACAGTAAACTACAAAGAAGAAAATCTGAATCACCTGGAACTCCAACCAGACCCAATCACCGTTAACATTTTGGCAGGTTGACCTGTTTGAGAAATCAGCTCTTGTTTTCTTGGCAGTAAGCTCATCAGGAAAGAACGAGGGGCAGTCCCCCCCCCCCCCCAGAGGAAAGGCGGAGCTGTCAGCAGTGAAGGTCACACTTCCTTTGCCCCCACAGAAGAGGTAAGTGGCTTCTGATTTCTCCAAGTCTAGTTCATGCAGATGAAGGCCTGGATTGTCTCAAAGAGGAAGGAGCGAGTGAACTATCCCTGGGACAGCTGGGTTTCCAGAGCCTGAGCGGGCAGTGCCCAGGTGATGGGGCCGGTGCCCAGCCTCCATGCGTGCCTGAGTGTCCTTTATGGGCAACTCTAGGAGCTGGCCGGGGATCAAAAACTGCCCACAGCAGTGTTGGCTGCCTCTGGGAATGTCTTAGCGACTGGGCCTGGCGAATGGCGACTGAGGCCCTGCCCGTGTTAAAATCTAATTTCCAGCCCTGAGCTGAATCTACACCACTTCCTCCCCCAGTCACCAGAACAGCCCACGTCCCACCACGACTCGCTAGAAGGGAATCTTTTAATGTTTACCTTCTGACCTCTTTTTCTTTTTGACATTTTATGATCTACAACATCTATCCCAGACATATCATAATAAGTATTCCAGACACCTCAGAGCTCCATAATTTAGCTCTAACTCTGTGCTTTGAAGAAGCCTACGTTAGCTAAATTTTGTGTCTCTGTAGGGAAAACAGTTTCTGATTAGTCATAAAACGGGAGAAGGAAAATGAAAGATGCCCTCCTCGTATTCCACATTGCCAGAAAACAAAGAACAGAAAATGACTTTAGAACACAGATGAAACAAAGGAAGAGGCAGAGTCAGAACTTCTCAGCTCTTCAGTGGGATAACTGCCAGCTGTTTTAATAGGAGGTTTCCTGGGAGTTAACATCTGGCTTCTAATATGAACAGATACAGAGTAAGGTGAGATACGGCAGTCTTGTTCCTAACCTCTGGATCCTTGGCTGAGGCCTCCCAATTCCTGCCTGAGAATTCAGGCCTGGCCTGTTCCTGGATTCAGACCTCTGCTGGCCTGAGCATGGAGCATTTAACCCGCAGTGTCTCCCACGCTCCTGGGCCTCTGACGGTCCCCGTACTGCTCTGGGAGCTGTGTCTGCCGAGCTGAGACCTCGCGTGGGCGGGCTCTGCTAGCAGGGCCGTGCAGTGGGAACTTGCACACCAGGGTTCCGTGTCTGAAAGCGGGCGGGAAGGGAAGGGCGGGCAGCCTCCTACAGGCAGGAGGGCGCCTAGGGGGCAGGTGTGGAAGGCAGGATCTGAAATTCCCTGGGCAGGAGCTGGCCCGCCAAGCCACAGTGGGGCGAGATCACACGCCTCTGCTTGAAGGCCTCCCCTCGAACAACGGCTGGGTCTTCATGACTGCGTGTCTTCAGGCAGGTGGTCGGTGACCGGGAATCCCGGCTCCCTGCGGACCAGGCCCTTGCCTCCCGTTCCCTGCCGCAGTCAACGGTGTGCATTGCTTCTTGAAAGTGGGAGCTCACGTCAGCTGTGTGGCTTCTTCCACGGGGACCCATGTGTAGTGCAGGTGGCTGGTGCAGGCCTCGGCAGCCGCCAGGAGACCTCCCGCAGGGCCGAGCTGTGCAGGGGGCAGGATCTCGCCCCTGGACGCCAGGGCGGCACTTCCTGGCGGAGGAGAGGAAGGAAGGGTGTCAGCTGGGCCGCCCTGGTGCAGAGCTGGCCTTGGCCGATGCGGAGCACGCTTCCCACCCTGGCGGACGTCTTCTGTGGGAAGTGGGGTTGACAGGCACGTAGTGCTCAGGGGAGTCCGACCCTGGTTTGAGGGCAGGCGGGCAGTGAGGTGAGCAGGACCCTGGGCGCCCTCCTCTGGGAGCCCAGCCGCCCCTGCAGCGGAGCCTCGGGGGCAAGGCTGGGGGGGGGGATGGGGGGGGAGCTCCGGGCGGGCGTGAGCTGGCAGCCAGGCTGTGGGGGGGGCTCCGCGCTCTTTCTCTCCCGCCCCTGCAGCGGGACTTTTGAATGAGGCGTGAGGCTAACAAAAGGTGCAGCACTACTGGAAACTGAGTGTGAGTAGCACGTGGAACGGAAGAGCCAGATCACATGGCGCGTTCACATACTTGTGCTGTCTTTTATCATGGAATCTGGCTCAGATATCAGAAGTGGTTGAGGGCTCCTGCTCAGAGAGGAGTTACACCACTCAGCCATTGCCCATTCTCCCCCAAATAAAGAACACAGGTTTGAGGGTGCGCAGTGGTTAGCCTGTGTCGGGACCCGGCTATGCTGCTTGCTGCAAGGTGAGAGGGCCATGGGACAGTGAGGATGCTGGGCTCACCCCAGCACAGGTGTGTTTCCCGTGAACCCCAATGGCAGCCTCTCGGTTCCACTTAGTTCAATTTTTTCCCTGGAGTCTCCCCAGTCAGTGTGCCCTGTTCATCTGCTCCGCTGAGAATAATAATACTTACTTTATAATGTTATGAGGATTAAATGAGATAACTCATGTAATGCCCCTAAGCATAGTCCTTAACATAGTGGCAACATTTAATAAATCAAATAAATACGTTCCATATATAATCAGAAGCTAATATATAAATAAGTAATATTATGCAGTATTATTAGAGAGTTGGCCCACAGAGACCTGGGAGTCACTCTTCCCACTTCGTGGTGTTTGCATAGGGTAGTGGACAGTAGTTTCAGGGGTCCCATGTGGCTTGTCTTTCTGTGGCCTGCTTCCATTTGGGAATTTGGCCTCCTTGGTTCTCTTGGCTTTCTCTCTTGTCAAATAACCTGGGGGGTGCCTCCTACCTCCTTCCTTCCTGTCTGTCATTGAATCACAAGACCTGACTTTCTAGGCCCATTAGGGAAACTTACAGTGTTTGGATCTTGGTGTGCGGTGTCCTTGATTTTATTTTATAGTTAACATCATTCATTTTCTTGTCAGTGAGACAGAACATTTCCTGCCCCCCCCCCCCCTTTTTGGGAAAGTTTTCATCAACTGTGGGCCATATCAAGTCAGTGAATATATGTAGGCTGATTATGGGTAGGAAATAATGTTTCATGATGGCCATTCCCTCCTGTTCTTGAAAATCATTTAATTTGATGATCTAACACAGTGACTTTAGGGAGAAAAGTTAAGGGCTCACTTCCTGGAACCGTGTGACAATGACTACAATTGAGTGATGGTAGTAAAAACCAGGAAATATACCCTGGCTAGTTTGACTCAGCGGTTGGAGCGTCAGCCTGCGGTCCAGAGAGACCCGGGTTCGGTTCCCGCTAGGGGCATGTGCCTCGGTTGCAGTTTGTCCCTGGCCCTGGTTGGTTGTGCGAGAGGCAGCCACTCGATGTGTCCCTTTCACATCGATGTTTCTCTCTCTCTCTCTTCCTCTCTCTAACTCCCACTCTATCTGAACAAAAAATGGAGAAATGTCCTCGGGTGAGGATAAAAAACAAACAAACAAACCCCAAAACTAGGAAATATTAAGCCGCCTAGATTCAGGGGAGTTTTGGTCCCACAAGATCAGAAAGCATGGGAAAGGCCAGGAAGCCCACTGTGCATTCCTTTTGGACATGTTAAGCCAGCACGGCGAGTCCTACCAGCAGGCAGTGCTTCGTACACGTGTTCCTGTAGCCAAGTGTCCGCAAGTTGCTTCTGGAGACATCTCAGAATAAAAAAAATCTACTTTACGTTTATTATAGAAACCAGGAGCAGTTTTCTTTTTTTTTTTTTAATCCTCACCCGAGGACATTTTTTTTTTTTGGTACGTGCCCCTAGCGGGAACCGAACCTGGGACTCTCTGGTCCACAGGCCGACGCTCCAACCGCTGAGCCAAACTGACCAGGGCCAGGAGCAGTTTTCTTGATGGAAAACTGTATAATCATATAGGTACAGCCTCTGTGCCACAAAAACGTAGGTATAAAATATTTCTAGGAAACATGTACAGTGCTGGGCTTTTCTGTACCCCTCCTTACCTCATTTCCAGGAGGCTGGCCCTTGTTGAGTCCAGGTAGTAGCAGGAGGCCTTCTACAATGAGGCTCCCTGTTAACCCACTAACATATTAATATAAGGAGGTTTGCTAGTGGAAATTAACCTTTTCTGGGCATGAGGTTTGGTTGTCTTTCAGTTTTCTCCATCTTCTCCTCCATTCTCAGGACTTGAACCTGGAGCAGAGATGAGCAGAGAATGTCCACTCCATGCATATGAAAGGAGAGACATGGAGGGGTTTTGGGGAGAAGAGGGGGAGTGAAGGAGCAAAAGGAAAGGCAGAGAGAAAGAAGGCACAAAGACAGGGTGGAGAGAAGGGAGAGAGGGCACCTTTTCCAGGGTGCAGCCAAGGAGCCAAGGACTAAAGTCTCATTTGTATGGGCTGAGCCCAGCAGTCAGATTGAGCAGATTAGAGAAGAAACCCCCAAATTTCTCCCACTAGAAAGGCTTTCTATTACTTGCAATATTTCGCTTGAACCTGGAGTAAATACCTGCTTGAATATTTTTCTGGAACTGATGCTGGTGCTTGATGGGTTAAGAGTAAGACTTTATCATTCTCTCATCCAAACAAAGGACTCAATGTAGAGATTTTATAGATTCTGAGTTTTTCTGTTTAAATTTATTTACTACCAGGACATTTGTTTTGTCAGTCAGTCCATACTAGATAGCTAATAAGAACAATAATTTCTTGAGCTTACTCAGTGCCCAGCACTATTAAATGCTTGACACAGATTATGGTGTGTAATCCTTACGGCATGCCTAGGAAGTAGGTATCATGGGCCCATTTGACTGATGAGAGAACTGAGGCTCAGCCAGGCTAAGGGGCTTTCCCAAAGTCACACAGCTAGTAAGAGGCAGAACCCAAATCTCCTACTCCAACACTTTTTGGTGATCACCTCATTCTACTGGTTCAGCATCAGAATTTTAATAAAAAAATGGAAGAAAAAAATGTATATATCATTTGTGTGTGTGTGTGTGTGTGTGTGTGTGTGTGTAAATTGGAAAAAGACTATCAACATTTCTTAAAGTAAACTTTTAATTTTATGATAGTTTTAGATTTACAAAATTATTTTGAAGATAATACAGAGAGTACCTATATTCCCCATACCCAGTTGTCCTTTAAAAAAAAATTATTGATTGTTTAGAGAGAGAGGAAGGGAGAGATAGAAACATCTATCGCTTCTTTCTGCATGCCCTACTGGGCATCCCCTACTGGGGATCAAGCCTGCAGCCTGGGCATGTGCCCTGACCAGGAATCAAACCAGGGCCTCTCCGTCCATGGGACAACACCCAATCCACTGAGCCACACCAGCCAGGCAAGTTGTCCCTTTTTTAAACATCTTACGTGAGTATGATATGTTTGTCACAATGAGTAAACCAACAATGATACATTATTATTAACTGAAGTCTATGATTTATTCAGATTTCATCAGTTTTCCCATTATGTCCTTTTCCGGTCCCAGGATCCCATGCAGGATATTAGGCTGCATTTAGTAGTCAGGTCTTCCTCCTCAGGCCGCGGCAGTTCCTCAGACTGTCCTTGTTTTACATGACCTCTACAGTTTTGAGGATTACTGGTCAGATACTTTGTAGAATGTCCCTCAATTGGAATTTATCTGATGTTTTCCTCATGATCAGATTGGGGCAATATATTTCTGGAGGGAGGCTACAGAGGCATAATGCCATTTTCATCATCTTATATCAAGGGTCATGCCATCAACATGACTTATCACTGATGTGTTAGTGTTGATCACCTGGCAGAGGGATTGTTTGTCAGGTTTCTCCCCTTGTGAAGTTACTCCTGTCCCTGTTTTCATGCTGCCCTTTGTGGAAGGAAGTCACTATGCACAGCCCACCTTCAGGAGTGGGGAGGAAAGCACCACCTCCTTGAGGATGGAGTAGCTACACAAGACATTTAGAACTTGCCACAGTGGATTTGTCTCTTCTCATTCGTTTGTTCATTGATTGATTCATTCATGTCAATATGTACTTATGGATTTTATGTCATACTTTGGGTAATAGTCCAGTACAGATATACCTCGTTTTATTGTGCTTTGCCTTACTGCACATCACAGATGTTGCATTTTTTACAAATTGAGGTCAAGACCTGAAAGATTAGGACTTGCTTTGTTGCACCATTTGCTTTATTGTGCTGGTCTGGATCGGAGCTCACAGTGTCTCCGAGGTTGGCCTGATCTGGATCGGAGCTCACAGTGTCTCCGAGGTCGGCCTGGTCTGGATCGGAGCTCACAGTGTCTCCGAGGTCGGCCTGCACCACTTAATTTTGTTGCTCAACTTGTTCCAGCTTTGGCTGCTGGGAGCTCTTTCAGTTGGCTTCTGTGTCCCTTTGACATGTCAACCTAGATTTTTTTTTAGTATGTCCCTACTTTCTGGTGCTACAAAATGTTCCAAGTTCATCTTATATATCTCCTGCCTCAGACGTTGAATCTGCCATTTCTCCAAGAAGCCCTGGTTCCTTTCACTGGAGGAGGGTATTAGAAGTCTGGGGATTGGACGTGCTCATTGCTGCTGGGATGTCGTTGCTTCTGGGTCCTGTCAGCCGGAGGAACGGGGACATATATATGTGTACACTAACCTGTGTACATACACATATCTATAAAATTGTCTGTATGTAACCATCTATATCTATATTAAGCTAAACATGAGTTCATACCGATCTCTCCAACTCTAATCCATTATCACATCATTGTAGCCTCTGCCCCGTGTTAATCTGTAAATTCCCACTACAACAGTGTGCAACCTGGTTCCGGCCATTTGTCATCCATTACGTAACTGTTCAGTTCCAGTATACAGCATAGCTGTACTGGATGTTAACCCATATCCCCAAGGCAACTAGAGTTTGGTGCCATGTGCAGTTCCCTGTTCCTTTGGTGCGACAGATTCTACTCATTTGCAGAGTTGCTTAGATCAGCACCATCTTCACCCACTGCCTTTCATACGTTTGTGATACAGTTGGTTGGTTGTCACATTCTGGGATCCCCTTTCCTCCTAAATATCTATATCTATATCTATATCTATATCTATATCTATATCTATATCTATATATCTATATCTTTAAACTTACAGTATCACAAAGAATAATTTCACTATCCCAAAAATCCATTGCATTTCATCTACTCAACCCCATTCCCCTAACTCCTGGCAACCACTGATTTGTTTATCAGCTTTATAGTTTTGTCTTCCCAGAATTTAAATAATTGAAACCATAACAGTAGGTAGCT
The DNA here is from genome assembly GCA_030848825.1 of Tadarida brasiliensis. Lineage (NCBI taxonomy): Eukaryota > Metazoa > Chordata > Mammalia > Chiroptera > Molossidae > Tadarida > Tadarida brasiliensis. The sequence goes on along the minus strand of CM061257.1, from coordinate 192,573,627 downwards.
TTTTTCAGACTGGCGTCTTTCATTTAACAATATGTATTTAAGATTCGTCCATGTCTTTTAGTGGCTTGCTAGCTTGCTTCTTTTTATCACTGGGTAATATTCCATTGTCTAGCTGTACCAGTTTGTTTATTAAAGGACATGTTGGCTGCTTCTAGTTTTGGCAATTATGAATAAAGCTGTTATAAACGTCTCTGCAGATTTTTGTGGGGACATAAGTTGCAGCTCATTTGGATAAGTACGTAGGAGTACACCTGCTGAGTCATATGGTAAGACTGTTGAGTTTTGGAAGGAACTGCCAAACTGTGTTTCAAAGTGGTTGTACCATTTTGCATTCCCGTTAGCAATGAATGAGTGTTCCCGTTGCTCCGCATCCATGCCGGCATTTGGTGTGTCAGTGTTTTTGGATGTTGTCATTCTAATAGTTGTGTAGTGGTATCTCATTGTTGTTTTCATTTGCAGTTTCCTAATGACAAATGATGTTGAGCACATTTCATATACTTATTTGCCATCTGTATATCTTCTTTGGTGAGGTATCTGTTCAGATCTTTTGCCTCTTTTTTATTCTTTGTTGTTGTTGACTTTTAAGGGTCCTTTTTTTTTTCTGGTGTGTTCTTTTTTATAAATTTATTTTTCAATTACAGTTTACATAAAGTATTATATTAGCTTCAGGTGTACAGTATAGTGATTAGACATTTATATAAATCATGATGTGATCACTCCATTAAAAGGTTCTTTTACCCCTGGCCAGTTTGGCTCAGCGATTAGAGTGTCAGCCCATGGACCAAAGAGTCGAGGGTTTGATTCTGATCAAGGGCACCTACCTTGGTTGCAGTTCTGTCCCCCGCCCTGGTTGGGGTTATGTGGGAGGCAACCAATTCATGTGTCTCTATCACATCCATGTTTCTCTCTCTCTCTCTCTCTCTCTCTCTCTCTCTCTCCCCTCCCTCTCCCTCTCCCTCGCCCTCGCCCTCTCCCTCTCCCTCTCCTTCTCCCTCTCCCTCTCTCCCCCTCTCTCCCCCTCTCTCCCTCTCCCTCTCCCTCTCCCTCTCCCTCTCCCTCTCCTTCTCCCTCTCCCTCTCTCCCCCTCTCTCCCCCTCTCTCCCTTCCTCCCTCTTCCACTTTATCTGAAGATAAATGGAAAATTATCCTTGGGTGAGGATTAAAAAAAGTTCTTTCATATTTTATATATAAACCCTTTATCCAATATGTGTTCTGCAAATACAGAGTGGAGCAAAAGTAGGTTTACAATTGTGAGGACATGAAACACAGTTTATTCTTGCATTATTATTTATTATTTTATTATTTTTATACAAACAACTATAAACTTACTTTTGCCCCACCCTGTATTTTCTTTCAGTCTGTGCTGTGTCTTCATTCTCTTAACAGTGTCTTTCACAGAGCAAAAGTTTTCATTTTAACGAAGTCCAACTTATCAATTTTTTTTCACAGACTATGCTACTGGTGGTGTATTTTAAAACTCATCACCAAACCCAAGGTCATACATATTTTCTGTTTTCTTCAAGAAGTTTTTATAGTTTTCCATTTTCCTTTTAGGACTACTATCTATTCTGAGTTAATTTTTGTGTAGGGTGTCATGTCTGTGTCTAGGTTCCTCATTTTTGCATACGGACATTCAATTGCTCTGGCACTGTATGTTGAAAAGTCAACATTTGTTTGTTTGTTTGTTTTTTTGGTATGTGCCCCTAGCGGGAACCAAACCCGGGACTCTCTGGTCCACAGGCCGACGCTCCAACTGCTGAGCCAAACTGACCAGGACACCATTTGTTTTTTTATTAGCCCAATATTTCTGTTCAGTTTGTGGAACAAGAGTGCTCTGGAAGCTAGTTTTGAGAACACCGGCCCCAGTCACTGAGGTCTTCTCATAATCTCCATGTAGTTTTTATTCACCTATCTTTGCCAAATCAGATGTTATCGGCTGCCTACTACAGAGAACTAAAAAGTCTTTGCTTTTTCAGTAGCACAGGAAAGGAAATGCTGTGTGTGTGTGTGTGTGTGTGTGTGTACACGCGCGCGCGCACAACTGGCAGACAGTAAAGTCTCTTCAGAAGGGGAATTTGTGGAGGAAGGGGCATTGGTTGGAGAGCTTCTACTTTAGCCTCAAAGATAGAAAACTCTTAAGGCAGGAAAGAATCTAAGGAGCAAACTTTTTAGACAGAATTCACCTTTTAGGAAAAGTATAGAATCATGTAGTACACTATACACACACACACACACACACACACACACACACACACACACACGGCCTTTCTCCCAAGACCTGGGAGCATCAAGCAGGACCTCTCCATGTTACATGCCTAGTCCTCAGGGAAGTAGGGGGCACATGTTCATAACCGATGCATGTTACATTAAACATGATAGTATATTAAATAAGCTACATATTTCACAACCCCATTTATTCTGGACTGTGTGAAAATAACTACCGTTTTTGTTTGTTTGCTTATGATAAATTAAAATGAAAGAATAGTAACAAAGCCCAAAGTAAGTAGAAGAAAGGAAATGATAAGGATCAGAGCAGAAATAAACAAAATAGAGTAAAATCAAAACCAAAAACGAACACCACCCTAATACAAAAGATCAATGAAACCAAGAGCTGGTTCTTTGAGAAGATAAACAAGATTGACAAACCTGTAGCCAGACTCATCAAGAAAAAAAAGAGAGGACCCAAATAAATAAAATCAGAAGTGAAAGAGGAGAGGTAACAACTGACACCGAAGAAATACAAAGGATTGTAAGAAAATATTATGAACAACTATATGCCAACAAATTGGGCAATCTAGACAAAATGGATAAATTCCTAGAAACATATAACCTTCCAAAAACTGAATCAGAGAATCTGGACGGACAGATTACAACTAGTAAAATTGAAGCAGTAATAAAAAATACTCCCCCAAAAACAAAAGTCCTGGACTGGATGACTTCACAGATAAATTTTTACCAAATATGTAAAGAAGAACTAACACCTATCCTTCTCAAACTAGTCCAGAAATTTCAAGAGGAGGGAAGACTCCCAAGCTCATTTTAAGAGACCAGAATTATCCTAATTTCAAAACCAGATAAAGACACTACAAAGAAAGAAAAAGATAGGCCAATATCCCTGATTAACATAGATGCTAAAATCTTCAACAAAATATTAGCAAACCAGATCCAGCAGTACATTAAAAAGATCATACACCATGATCAAGTGGAATTTATTCCAGGGAAGCAAGGTTGGTACAATATCCACAAATCAATAAGCATGATACACCACATAAACAAAATGAAGGATAAAAACCACATGATCACATCAGTAGATGCAGAAAAAAACATTTGATAAAATCTAGCACCCATTTATGATAAAAAACTCTCAGCAAAGTGAGAAAAGAAGGAACATACCTCAACGTAATAAAAACCATATATGACAAACCCACAGCCAACATACTCAATGGGCAAAAACTACAAATGTTTCCCTTAAGATCAGGAGCAAGACAAGGGTGTCCACTTTCACCACTCTTATTCAACATAGGACTGGAAGTCCTAGCCACAGAAATCAGACAAGAAGAAATTAAAGGCATCCAAATCGGAAAGGAAGAAGTAAAACTGTCAATATTTGCAGATGACATGACACTGTATATAGAGAACCCTAAAGATTCCACCAAAAAAACCCCAAAAAACAAAAACAACAACAAAAAACTAATAGAATTGATAAATGAATTCAATACAGTAGCAGGATACTAAATAAATATCCAGAAATCAATTGCATTTTTATACACCAATAATGAACTATCATAAAGAGAAACTAAGAAAATAATCTTTTTACAATTGCATCAGAAAAAAATACCTAGGAATAACTTTAACCAAGGAGGTAAAAGACCTGTACTCAAAAAATTATAAGACACTGAAGAAAGAAATGGAAGAAGATACAAATTAGTGGAAGTATATACCATGTTCATGGATAAGAAGAATTAATATCATTACTATCTTTAAAATATCATTAATACTACCCAAAACAATCTATAAATTCAATACAATTCCTATTGAGATATCAATGATATATTTCACAGAACTAGAACAAATTTTCCAAAAATTTATATGGAACCACAAAAGACCTCAAGTAGCCTCAGCAATCTTGAGAAAGAAGAACAAAGTGGGAGGAATCACACTACCTGATATAAACTATACTACAAAGCCATAGTAATCAAAACACCATGGTATTGGCATAAAAACAGACATATAGATCAATGGAACAGAATAGAGTCCAGAAATAAACCCACTCCTTTATGGTGAGTTAATAATTAACAAAGAAGGCAAGAACATACAACAGGGTAAAAATAGTCTACTCAATAAATGGTATTGGGAAAATTGGACAGATATGTGCAAGAAAATTAACTTTCTTGCACCATACACAAGAATAAACTCAAAATGGATTAACGACTTAAATGTTAGACTTGAAACCATAAAAATCCTAGAAGGAAACATAGGTGGTAAAATCTCAGACATTTCTTATAGCAATATTTTTTCCAACATATCTCCTCAGGCAAGTGAAACAAAAGAAAAAATAAACAAATGAGACTACCTCAAACTAAAAATGCACAGCAAAGGAAACCATCAACAAAACGAAAAGACAACCCACTGAATGGGAGAACATATTTGCCAATGATTCATCTGATAAGGAGTTAGTATCCAAAATTTATAAAGAACTTATACAACTCAACACTAAAAAACCCAACAATCCAATTAAGAAATGGACAAAAGATCTGAATAGACAATTCTCCAAAAGGACATACAGATGGCCAATAGACGTGAAAAGATACTCAACGCCACTAATCAGAGAAATGCATATTGAAATCACAATGAGATATCACCTTACACCTGTTAGAATGGCTGTCATCAATAAATCGACAAACAAGTGTTGGCAAAGATGTGGAGAAAAAGGAATCCTCGTGCATTGTTGGTGAGAATGCAGATTGGTGCAGCCACTGTGGAAAGCAGTATGGCGTTGCCTCAAAAAATTAAATATGTGAGTGCCTTGTGACTCATTGATTCCACTTCTGGGAATATATCCCCCGAAACACTGATTTGAAAGAATATATGCACCCCTATGGTCATTGAAACATTATTTACAATAGCCAAGATTCGAAAGCAGCCCAAGCGTCCACTCATCAGCAGATGAGTGGGTGATGAAGCTGTGGTACATTTACACAATGGAATACTACTGAGCTATAAAAGGAAGGAAATCTTACCCTTTGCAACTGCACGCATGGATCTGGAGAGCATTATGCTAAGTGACATAAGCCGGTCAGAGAAATACAAGTACCATATGATTTCACTCATATGTGAAATCTAATGAACAGAATAAACAAACAAAACAGAAACCGATTCATAGAGAACAAACTGTCAGAGAGGAGGGGGGTTGTGGGGCCGGGTGAAAAGGTGAAGGGATTAAGCAAAAAAAAGGAAAACCTCATAGACACATAAAACAGTATGGTGATTATCAGAAGGAAGGGGGAATTGGGGAGGTAGAAGAGGCTACATGGGGGGATAAATGGTGATGGAAGGAAATTTGACTTGGGGTGGTGAACACACAATACAATACACAGATGATGTATTGTAGAATTGTGCACCTGAAACCTATATAATTTTATTAACCAATATAACCCAATAAATTCAATAAAAAGTAAAAAATAAATAAATAAAAGGAAAAAAATACGTTCCTAAACTTGCCAAAAAATTTTTAAAAAAGAATAGTGCCATCTTGTGGGCATGTCTATTACTACCACAACCACATCAAATCTTGGTGGAAGTCCATCAACCCCAGAGAATCTTTCTGTCTGTTATCAGCTGAAGGCAACTGATCACAGACCTCTCTTCAGTTTTTTTTTAACCTACAATGAATCATTCTATGGACTTTCATTTTTATAACGGACTAAAAGGTACTTCCTAATAACATTTAAAGTCAGTCATAGAGGGTTACTAATATTGACATTTATAATAAAAAGTGGCAGATTATTGGTTCCCTTACGTACTCTAATTCCATTTTGTATAAAATTCCATATGTATCCCAGCCCTACAATACATGAGCCTACGTGTCATGGGAATCCCAGAAATTGCCAGGGAGGATGATTTATATTTCGTGCTATAGTGAGTTTGGTGGTAGTTTTCAATTGTCTTAAAGAATATCGTGGTCGTTTGTTTATCATTGTGAGGCAAGAACCAGGACAGACCCTTCAGTAGCGGAAGTTTGAGTAGCGGTTCAGGGACCACTGAGCCAGACTGTAGACTGAGGCCAGGACAGGGACTGGATGCCGGAAAGCAAGCTGATGAGAGGGAGCCAAGCAGGTCATGCTACCTATAGCGGAGACTCCCTTCTCATCCCAGGTTTGCTGTTTTCACCACGAGACCTTGGGCAAATCCCTACACCTCACTGTGTTTGTTTTTTTAATCTTTAAAATGACAAATTTGAAATGTATAATCTCCAGGGTCCCTTTAAAACCTGAACTATCAAGCAGAAGGCATCATTTCTCAGTCCTTCTTAACCCAGGTTTTCTGGGCAATGGCAGGATTTATCACAAAGGTTCTTATTTTATTTTTTAAATTTTAAATTTTTTTGTTATTTATTACCCAAGGATTTTTTTTCCATTGATTTTTTTTTTTATCCTCACCCGAGGACAATTTTCTGAATTTATCTTCAGATAGAGCGAGAGGGAGAGAGGGAGGAAGAAAGAGAGAGAAACATCGACGTGAGAGAGACACATCAAGTGGTTGCCACCTTCATGACCCCAACCAGGGCCGGGGACAAACTGCAACCGAGGTACGTGCCCTTAGCGGGAACCAAACCCAGGACTCTGGTCCACAGCCTGATGCTCTAACTGCTGAGCCAAACCGGCCAGGGCCATTGATTTGTTTTTAGAGAGAGTGGAAAGGAGGGAGGGAGGGAGGGAGGAGAGAGAGAGAGAGAGAGAGAGAGACATCCGTGTGAGAGAGACACATTGATTGGTTGCCTCCCCCACACAGCCCGACCTGGGCTAGGGATTGAGCCTGCAACCCAGGTACATGCCTTGACATGGAATAAAAAACCCATGACCTTTGGGTGCACAGGCCGACGCTCTAACCACTGTGCCACACCAGCCAGGGCAAGATTCTTATTTTTAGTGAAGCTTCTCAGTAGAGCATTCTGAAGCCACACAAATAGTTTATATTTAATATAGTTAACAAATTACGGAAATACTGAATATACTCCCTTCAATATTTTTATCCTCACTCTGAATTCCTACCGCCCTATTGGAAGGGCTATCAGAGAAAAGACACACTTCCACTCGAGGACAGAGGCAGCTGGGCCCTTGCTCCACGGCGGATGCATGTTCTCCTTGCAGATGGGTGCAGTCAACATCAGCATTTTCAGACCTCTCAGGCGGTGATGGGTGACAGGACCCACCCGGCCTGCAGCTGCTACGTCAACCTCATGCTATCGGTGTCTGACCAGGTGCTGAAGCTGGGGAAAGAAACTGTTCCTTTCAAGGCCAGCTGAAGGCCCTTCGGAGATGGGTGTTATTTCACAAAGACTTTCTGTCTTCAAATTACTAAGGAACATTACTTTGCATTTATGACTAATTTGTGTGTAATTTAAGAGTTCTCATATATTTAAGAACTTTCATACATTCCTGTTTGTTTGAGTGAATGCAATGTAAGGTTTTCCGGGAGAAGAGAAGAAGATAAAAAAATCCAAGAAGGTACTAGAAAGTTCAACCACTAATTGCAGTTTATCTTTGTCAAAACTATGCTATTGTGCATTGTCAAATGTGCCTTTTAGAAAAATGTGGAACAGAAATTGTGTTGATGACATTTAACCACAAGAGGGCACTCTAACAAAACACCTCACAGCTCAAAAAAATCGACATCCTCCTCAAACATTTACATGCTACAATTCTGGCTGGTCTTCCGAGGTAAAGCTCAGTGTCACCAATATTGTTTTAAACATCATAAAACGAGATTTTAAAAAGAATGTTGGTAGACTTGGAAGGGGATCCGGAGCACAAGTTAAACTACTTTGATTAGCTGGATATGCTTTATAATTCCTACATCAACTTCCAAACAAGGGGCAGAACTTAATAACCTTTCCTTTCTTTAACAAAAGACCAAACAACTCAAAATGAAAACATTTTAGGAATGTTTCCATTTCCAAACTAGAGCTTTTATGGATTATGTTTCAAAGACTTTTAAGTCTAGATATATGATAAAAAACAAACAAACAAACAAACACCGCACAACCAAACCAACCCATTCTCCAATCTAGATACAACTCTCTGAGAAAATGCTGTTACCTCCTCTGGGATGCAGACATTTAAAAAAAAAAAAAGAAAAGTGGGGGAGAAGCCGTGTGATAGTCTCTGAAGTAATTTAAAGCGCCCACGCTGCATTTCCCCGGTACACAGATAACACTTGAGGGCATTATTGCCGGCAATGAATATCCTTTACATTTAAACAATCTTCACTGATAATAAAATAATTAGAAAAATTTATGTGCCTGTGTGCTGTTATTAACATGGCTTTGCTTAAAGGAGATCCCCCTGGTTATTCACGGATGTTGCGAGAGTCTCCCTCCCCCCTTCTCAGATGACATGTTTATACTCAGGCAGCACTTCTAAATTTTTAATAGAGACGAAGAGGTTCCATTTAATTAGGTAGAGTGACTTGTTTATGTGCAGGTTATACATTTACGAGTTCTAATGAAGAACGGAAAATACCTATTGAGCAGCCTTTGAAGTTTCGCTTGTTTAAGGATAATTGTGGGTCCAGCTCCATGGAAAGGCAGCTGAGGCCATCAGGGGAGTGGGGAGGCGAGCGTGGGGAGCTGAGTCCAGGTAAAATAATTGCACGAAGCGCCTGTCGATCAGTGTTCAAGGGATTTCTCTTCCCTCCGAAATCAAAGCTCTTTCCTCGTACATTTGATTGGAATCTTGAAACTGGGTTATAGGGGGAAAAAAATGTTAAGAAAGTATAAGACTTTTTTTTTTTTTTTAACAGATACTTGCACCATTTATATAAAACCTTTCTCCCCTTTTACTTTTTACTTGTTATATTCTGTTAGCCTATTTTATTTGCAAATTCCATGACATAAACATGTTCCCACCAAAGCATTTTTTTCACAGCCACCAGTCCTTTCTGAAAATGAAAAGTTAATTTTTTCTTAATCTCTGACCTAAGGTAAAAATTCCAAATACTTGCGTGCCTCAGGTGTACTGCAAAAAGGCCACCTAAATTAATGAGGTTTCTTGAATCAGTGTACAGAAATGAATTACCAAGCTTAAGAAGTCAAAGAGATTTCTCGTGATTTTTAAAGCAATATGAATGATCCTATGGAATGAGAAACTGAGCTTTGTGTTATTACTATAGGATTAGTTTTTCGTTCCTGAAAGCTGGTCTATTTATGGGTATACAGAATGGAATTAAACTCTGAAAAGGTTAATTTTTTATTTAAAAAAAAAAAAACCAGTTCTCTAGAAGGTCTATTTCCTAGCACCTTATATGAGTTTCCCTTTGAATTGTAGTTGCAGTCTGCAGAAGGAGTGAGTCCAGGAGGCTGGAATAATACTGCAGCCCCTGGTGGCGCCTCTCTTCGGGGAGAGAGCAGGGAAGATGAAGTGCTACGTACAGGTTCCTGGCAGTGTGCAGGATCAGCTGCTCTCGATATGATCACAGCTGATGGATGGTAGCAAGGCGACTCCCAGGGCTTGCGTTCCTGGACGTTATAATTTCCGTGTGGAAGACAAAACCCCAACATACCAATGAAATCAAGCCATCCCTAATTGAAAAGTAATACCTTAAAATATTCCTGGAAAGAAAAAGATGTGTCTTGTGACAGGGTGAATGGAGAGCAGAGAATAAAAGACTAAAGAAAGGAAAAGAAACCAAGGAAACTGTGGCCTGTGCTTAGCTTGCTGCCGGGCTGAGGCTCAGGAACATCGTGGGATTCGCACATCCACTTTCTCTGTCGGCTGTGATCTTGGATAGTGTGGGTTTAAGATCAAACAGGACCTAATACAGTGGGATTTGTTTTCTTATTGATCTTACTGCTTGGGTCGGGCTGACAGGCTGTAAGTGATGGGGAGGAATTAGGGCAGCCGCTCTTCAGAGAAATGCATCCTGGCCAGGTCTCCACCTCGAAGCGGGAGAGCGCGAGATGGCGGGCAGCGGAACCCCAGGGGCCGGCAGGCTGGCGGAGTGGACGCGGGTTCAGGGCCACCGCCAGCAGCACAAGCATGAAATGCGGGAGGTGCTAGCTGATTTCTTTGTGTTGATTGTAGTTTAGCTTTGGCAGGTGGGCCGACGTCCTCGATGAGAGTTGCTCGATGTACCTAACTCAGGCCTCATTGATGACACCGCAGCGTCCGGCTTTGTGGGAGGCAAAGAGGAAAGCGAAAGAGTTTGGTACTTTTTTTTTTTAAAAGTTCACTTAGGAGTCAACAGTACTTGTTTAAAGAAAGCTACAGGAAATTAGAGTGAGAAAAAGAATTTTCAAACAAGTTAAAGTCTCTACCAGTAAATGGAAAGAAGCAGGAGAAAAAGGTTTGGGAGTGGGGGGAAGTGCAGTTACTAAGAACAGATCATTCTGGTCCAGTCATTCTGTCTTTCTTTTGAAAGCATCAGGGAGTTTATTCCTTTATTCTCTTATTCAACTAAGTTTACCTAGCTCTCATCCTCTGCCACGCAGGGCCCAGTCTTTCACAAACAGGGAACTGGATTAAACAGCCATTCATGGTCTCATTAGATCACTGGAAGCAGGGAGCACTGAAGTCCGTCTTCTGTTGGGGGCGATAACACGTGCTTCATGTTTTTGCAGAACAGGAGCTGCAGCGCTGTCAGATTATTTTCATCAATAAGGAAATGTGTCTATAGGTTCGATTTCATTTTCGACAACCACTTCAGTCAGCTCGGGCATGAAAGATCACGTCCTGCTTCTGCCTACCTGTTCCTGTTGCAGAAAAGCAAGAGAGAGAAACAGAACAGAAGGGAGTCGCCATTACAAGTGAAATATTGTTGAGGACACTGGGACTCCCGAGCCGAGAGCTGACTTCGGCAGGCTCTTTGGCAAGGTATTTACAGATGCAATATTTCTGTCAATCCCCTCCCTCAGTCCCCTCTTTGTTCCTTTATGGGCAAATTAGCCTTAGGTTCTTGTTAAACCTGTTCCCTTTGGGAAGAGAAAGTGATGGACACTGTTATGACCGGGCACTATCAGATGTAATGCCAGTTGGAGCAGTGTACCCTCTCAGGGTGCTTTTTTTTGGTTTTTAATGTTTTTACTGATTTTTTTAGAGAGAGAGGAAGGGAGAGAGAGATAGAAACATCGATGTGAGAGAGAAACATCTATTGGCTGCCTCCTGCATGCCCCTTACTGGGGATCAAGCCCACAACCCGGGCATGTGCCCTGACTGGGAATCAAACCGGGACCTCTGTCCGTGGGACAATACTCAGTCCACTGAGCCACACTGGCCGGGCTTAGGGTGCTTTTTTGTGGGACATGGCTGTCACCAGCTGCTTGACTGTCAGCTTCTCAGTTAGCCTCGCTTCTGAGTGCCATCCTGGGGGTGAAGGGAAGAAAATATTCAAAACTGTGCCAGTGAGAAGGAAGTCGGAAGGTGCCTCGTTATACAGTTGACCCTTGAACAACATAAGGGGTGCCGATCCCGATTCCCACACTGTCAAAAATCTGCATATAACTTTGACTCCTCCAAAACGTTACCCTTAGTATCCATGAGGGATTGGTTCCAGGACCCCCTGTGGATACCAGAATGCATGGAATCTCAAGTCCACTATCTAAAATGACTTCGATCAGTGCATCCAGTCTGCCCTCTGCATCTGTGGACACCCAGCCTCGGATGGGAAGCTGTGCAGTTATTTACTGGAAAAAAAAAATCATGTACAAATGGACTCATGCCGTTCAAACCTGTGTTGTTCAAGGGTCAGCTGTACTTGGGTAAGGAGTCCTTCCTTCACTATTGGACATGGGAAGGAACTTAAAGGCCAGATATTCCAAGCTTCTCATTTCACAGATGGGTAAACTGAGGCCCTTTGAAGCTCAGTGAATTGTTCAAGACAGTGCAACTTGTTGGTAGTAGAATGCTTTCCGTCTGCAGCACACCTTTGAGGAGGAAGCAGCTGGGGGTGGGGGATGGGGGCATCTGTTAGGGACTTGGAGGGACCTTGAGATAGGATAAGCTGCTTGCTCCGCAAAGTGTAGTAGTTGGACCAGCAGCATTGGCATCACTCCGAGCTGGTTAGAAATGCAGCACCTTCATCTCCACCCTAGACCTACCAAGTTAGAATCCGCAGTTCAACAAGATGCTCAGATTATTTCTATGAATGGTAGAATTTCTGAAGCACTGATTCCCACGCCTAAACTAGAATTACTGGGTCACTCAAAGCTGCCTAATTTCAGCAGGTGTCATAACTACTTCTAAAAAAGACGTTCTTGTAAGCAACACTTTTAGCTAAGGTGAGTTCATTAAAATTTAAAAATGCCAAATGCAACGAGTAAAAAGAAGGTGAAGATGTGGGAAATAGTGGTATTTAATGGTACGGCCTTTCTAGAGGGAAATTTGGTAATAGGTATTAGTCTTAAAAATGTGCAAACCCCTTGATCCAACAATTCCACTTTCTAAGAAGTTACTCTGGAGAAATCATTGAACTAGTTTGAAAAGATGTATGAATAAGGATGTCATCATAGTCCGGTCGGTGTGGCTCAGTGGTTGAGCATTGACCCATGCACCAAGAGGTTGCTGGTTCAATTCCCGGTCAGGGCACATGTCCAGGTTGTGGGCCCGATCCCCAGTGGGGGGCATGCAGGAGGCAGCCAATCAATGTTTTCTCTCATCGATGTTTCTGTCTCTCTCTCTCCCTTCCTCTCTCTCTAAAATCAATAAAGGAAAAAAAATAAAAAAAAAGTCATCATGTCTATGATAGCCAAAAAAACTAGAAAAAGTCTTTATATCCAACAGTAGAGGGTGAAGGAATTATGGGACCTGTAGTGGATACTATGCAATCACTTAAAATGACAAATTAGAGGAGCACTTGGTACTCCAGAAATATATTTATATATGTTTGTTGATGGGTCAAAAATTCAGGTTACCATGCTCTGTATAAAATGACCTTGCATCTTGTTTAGAAACAGAAACATATTTTAACATCCAGAAAGCCATGCTGCTAATTAGCAGTAGTAATTTCAGACTGTAAGATTATAGTTCTCTTTTTGCTTATCTTCATTGTATGATTCTTTTTGTACAATTGATGTGTATTGATTACCTAATTAAATATGGTAACATAGCTATTATTTTGGAAGAGCATTTTTTTTTCAAGTCTTGAGTATTTTACTTCCTAGGCCAAATTCCTAAAAGGAAAAGCATTTTAACATCTTGTGTGTAGCTTTTTCACCATACTGACTACATTATATTAAACTTATCTATTAAATATCTTCCTCTTCCAAGACTGAGAACACCTTGATGACCAGACAGAGTCTTGTGAATCGTGGTATCTAGGGCCTCGCACGGGTGTGGCACCCAGCCTGCAGCTAGTCCGTGTTTTGTTGTTGTTGTTGTTTTATTCCTCATTTGAGGATTTTTTTCCATTTATCATCAGATAGAGCGGGAGGGAAGGTGAGAGAGAGAGAAACAGAGAGAAACATCGATGTGATAGAGCCACATCAACTGGCTGCCTCCCGCACGACCCGACCAGGGCTGGGACAAACTGCAACCGAGGCACGTGCCCTTGGCCGGAATCGAACCCGTGACTCATTGGTCTGCGGGCCGACGCTGTAACCGCTGAGACAAACCAGCCAGTGCTAATCCGTGTTTTAAATGGATGAGTGGAAGGGTTTTGAGTGACTATCTAAAGATTTTTTTTTTTTTTGTGAGCGGCCTGTGGGATTCAAGTTCTTAGCACACAGAACTGGTTGCTGTCGCAGGTAGGTAAGGTGCTTGGTGCGAGGACCACGGCGGCCGCCTCTACTTGCTTATTGGGTTAGCTGCAAGCTCCACTCTGGTGACACGCTGTTCTGTGAGGGGGGCCGGGGCTGACACGTCGGGGGGCCGGGGCTGACACGTCAGGAGGCCGGGCCAGCGAGGAGGATGTGTTTCCCAGGAGCGAACCGCCCTGTTCCCCTGGGGCCCACTGCTCCCCCGCTGGGTCTTGGGGGAACCCTAGGGGAGGACCCAAGTGGAAGTTCGTGGGCAGTGGGAACTGGGTTTCTGGGTCCCAGTATGTTTGTTGGTTTGTGGTTGTAACTTTGGACCTTACCCATTCGCAGGCAGAGTTGTGAGGTGCTTGAACCATTGCTGACTGCGGGGCTCACTCTGTCAGCGTCATGGTAAGAAGCACCTGCAAGCATGCTCTCACCTGAGGCTCGCTGCTGCCTTCGCAGACAGGTGCCCACTTTACAGAGCAGGAAACTGAGGCTGGGAAAGGTTAAGCTACTTGGCCGCCAAGTTCAGACACAAAGAAGTGGAGCCAGAGCCTAGGCCCTCCCGCCATGTGTAAAGAACCTGGGGATGGTCTGAGGGGTTCTCCCAGCTCTAGCGTGCTTCACGTGACCGCCCTGGAGGCGTCCCTGGGCTTTTCTGAATCTCTCCAGTTCTCCTTGTTAAATGGATTCTGTTTAAGAATGAGCCTCCAGCCTGGCCTGTGTGGCTCAGTGGATTGAGCGCCGACCCATGGACTGAGCGGTGCCAGTTCGATTCCCGGTCAGGGCACATGCCCAGGTTGTGGGCTCGATCCCCAGCAGGGGCCGTGCAGGAGGCGGCTGAGTGATGTTTCTCTCTCACATCGATGTTTCCATCTCTCTCTCCCTTCCTCTCTCTCTAAAAATCAACAAAAACATTTAAAAAAAGAATGAGACCCCATATTCTGTGGTCACCTTTCCCCCCTCCCTTGCTTTTGGCTCTAAGCGAAGTCACCAGAATACCTGTTTTAAAAAAGATGTTAAAGGAATACAAATTATTTTTAATGAAGTAATTCATATGATTTAGAAACTGTCACAAGATTCAAGAAAGAGGTTTGCATATTTTACTTGAAGGTAAAGCCTAGCTTTAATTTGGCTTATAATTTAATTATGAATTAATTTTAATTTATAAATTTCTGAGACAATTCATGGAAGATTCATTGAATGTTTCTTGGATATTCCAGTTTCTGTATTTGGAAATGTTAATAGTATAAAAAATGGTAAGTTCTAATCTACAAAATTGGGGAGATGTTTCTGATGTTGAGTGATATAGTAATGAAATATGAATATTTGTTTGTAAATCTTTTTGGCTGCTTTACATTTGGAATTTGGATAGTAATACAGAAGGAGCTTGACAAACTTTTGGGGAAGGGTTATGATTTAGTCCAAATGATATGCCCACGATGTTTCAAAGTCATAAAATGACATGTAACTAGTCTGAGCTTTCTTAGTCCCCATGGGTTATATCTAAACTATAACAGTTTGTAACTTACATTTATTTGTGTGATTATTTGGCTGATATCTCTCTCTCTCTCTCTTTTTTTTCAATCCTCACCTGAGGATACTGTTTCAAATATCTTCAGATAGAGTGGGAGTGGGGGAGACAGAGAGAGAGGGAGAGAGAGAGAAACATCGATGTGAGAGAGACACATCGACTGGCTGCCTCCTGCATGACCCCGGCCAGGGCCGGGGACGAACCGCAACCGAGGTACGTGCCCTTGACCGGAATCGAACCTGCGACTCTTTGGTCCGTGGGCTGACGCTCTAACTGCTGAGCCAAACTGGCCAGGGCGATATCTATCTCTTTCACTAGCCTGTGAGCTTCATGAGAGCAGGAGAATCATATCTATTTGCTTGTCATTGTCTATGTATATAGCACATAGCACAAAATAGCACACAATAACACACAACATAACAGTGACTAACAGCAACAACAGCAATCGTGATGGATAAGAGTAAAACACACTTGTTGAGCCGGGCATTGTTCTGAATGCTTAATACTAATCCACGTAATGGAATTTTGACAAATCTTGGTTGAATGACTTTTATATAAATGAAAAATAAAATTTGAGTTTATACATCTGGTAACTATTCAGTGTTGTAGAGGTTTGGGAGACTGTTTATTCCACCAAGAATTGGAAGATACTGGACTCGAAGTGATTTGACGAAGTATAGCTTTTCTTTTTTGTATCTGACAAATATTTAAGTTTTCATGTTTTTACATTCTTTGTTATTTGTTAGACCCTAGGGCAGATTTTTAGGAAACAAGAGAAAAGACTGGACAGAAATAGAATGACAATGCTGTTAGAATTGGGCTTTAATTTTAACAGAGAAGGGTTTGACTAGCAGCTCTCACTCCGATGATGGGAGGGGAGGATTATCTTTCAAGAAAGTTTCAAGTGACGTCTGTGTTGCTGCTGCAGTAACCTCCACTTAATTTATTGTCATTTAGTGCAAAAATTGATGAGAACATAACCTTTGTAAGGTTTTTATGTTTTATTGGCTATAAAAGATAAAATATGGAGTAAAAGGAAGTAAAATAGTATTTTGTTAGGTCGGAGGATGGATTTATGCTTTAACGATAGAATAATCAAAGGGTCATAAAGATCAGAGTCTCTGCCTCCTATCTCTTCTCTTTTTATGTGTGCATTCAACAAGCGTCTCTTTGTGACTGTCAGACCCATGGGAGCTCACCCAAACACCAGGCCCCCTTTGTCCAAGGGCATTAACTCAGCTGTTCAGATCAAGAATATCACGGAGGCTTCTGTTGCAGACATTAAGCAATTGGGATAAGTCTAAATGAATCAGATGCTTGACATGTGCAAATGGGATGTTTGTTCACAAGGGACTCCGCACTGCATTGTGTCTTGAATGAACAGGCAAAAACAAAGTGTGTGAGTTAAACTGAATTTTTCGGGAAGCACACAAAAAGATCTGATCTTTGGTGATTATGGTGTGGGGGAGGATGCTGGGGAGGTCAACCCAGCCAAGTCCCCCAATCCACCCTTCCCAGACAAAAAAAAAATAAAAAAATAAAACAAATTTCAAAATAATTAAAATTGATTATCTAGGCCAGTGGTTCTCAAACTTTAGTGCAAGCATCAGCATCACCTGGAGGGTTTGATCGAAGCCAGACTGCTGGGTGCCACGCCGAGAGTTTCCGATCCAGTAGGTCTCGGGTGAGGCTTGAGAGCTGGCTTCTCTAACAAGCTCCCAGGTGATGCCGATGTTGCTGGGCTGGGGCCCACCTTTAAGAACCGCTGCTTTAGCCACTCATTTGTCCACGGCAGAGCTGCGTGGACGTGCCTCAGGAAGTAAGGGTCCAGGAAGACATCTCAGAAATGTGCAGCTGGCTGAGTCTAGAGGGCGTGTGTGCGTTTCATAGGCAGGCAAGCCAAGACCTGTTCTGAGGATAAATAATCACTTTAATCTTTAGAGCTCACAATCTAAGGGTGGGCTGAGACAGAAAACGGGCAAGTTGGTATCTTTCCTTGAGTGTCCTGTTTGTTTCATAGGATTTGCTTCCAAGGTAATGCACTTGCTCGGAGCTTCTGGAGGGTGCCGGTCTGTTTCACTGCTGTGTCCTGGAGGCTAAACACAGTGCATACAGCAGGCCTGCTACATGATGGGCAGGACTCTGCAAAATGAGAAGCTGGGCTTCCTGTTCAAAAATTAAGAATCTGAAGACAGTGACAGCAGGGCGTTAATCCCACCAGGGGCCCTTCTGAGTGCAGGGCCCTGTGTCTGTGCAGCTTGCACACCTGTGAAGCTGGCCCTGCTTGTCACCTAGTAGATACAGGCAGACTTCGTTTTCTTGTGCTTCACAGATGTTGCGTTTGTTTAAAATTGAAGCGAGACTCCCTTTTCCACCAGCAAAAAGGCCTCAACTCACTTTATTGTGATGCTCACCGTATTTCGGTGGTCTGAGCTGTACCCACAGTATCTCCGAGGTAGGCCTGTGTTCAATACAAGCAAGCAGTTTTTTAGCTTCTTTCACCGAAGGATCATTGAGTATTGACTGAGAAAGGATTTTGAAGGACCTCCTGGGTTGACTCCCTTTTTCTGGGTGGAGGCAAGTGCGATCACTTTATGTAGCCTTCGTAGTTACCCTGGTGCCTTTGCCCTGTTACTGCGTTCACACCAGCCCAGTGCAGGCGGCACGATCCCGTTTGCAGAAGGTTCCGCTCTGACTTGGCTGCACTGGTTTGGACCAGTTTTCTGAAGTCCAGCGCTGTTTTTTTTTAAAAATTATTTTTCAATGATCACATTTGGCTCTCAGAAAGGTTTAGCTATTTGCTTGGAGACACACAGCCAGTGACACTGAACAGGAATTTGAACCCAATCTTCTACGTCCGAGGTGGAAGTTCTTCCAACTACCCATTACTGAAGAAAGCAAGTTTTGGGAAGTTTATTGATTCTATTGATCAAGATTTTGAGCTCTGAAGAAATCTGGTTGAGTCCTGGTCTCTTTCTGTCCCAGTGTGCTGTTTAGTTCTCAGAACAAGTGGCTCCTCGCATACACCCTCTTCCCTGAGAGTCTGGCTCTGTAAGTTTTATTACCACTGGCTGGGAATACTTCCTCTGAGTTCATCCCCAACTCCCAGAGCTTTAATGCTCGATTGAATGAAAATATGTACTCCCCAGTACACTGGGAGGCTCCTCTGCCCCAACTCCCTTGCTCTGGGTTTGAGTCCTGCACCTGTCCCCTATTTGCTGTGTGATCTTGGCTAAGTTTGTTTGCAATTTGAGGTATAATTGACATATAACGTTGTGTTAATTTCTCATGTACAATGTTGATTCGATGTTTGCATATATTGCAAGATGATCACCACAATAAGGCTAGTTAACATCCGTCACTATACATAGTTAACAAAATTATTTTTTCTTGGGATGAGTACTTTTAAGATTTACTCTCTTAGCAACTTTTAAATAGATAATAAAGTACTAAACTATTGTTACCATGCTATCCGTTATATCCCCGTGACTTCACCCATTTCATATCCCCTGTGCCCCACCCATCCAGTCTCTGTATATATGAGCTCATGTTTTTAAAGATTCCACATATAAGTGAGATCTTATGGTATTTGTCTTTCTCTGTCTGACTTATTTCACTTAGCATAATGTCCACAAAGCCCATCCATGTTGTCACAAATGGCAAGGTGTCATTCCTTTTTATGGCTGAATAATATTCTATTATATATATCACATTTTCTCTATCCATTCATCTATCAGTGGACTTTTACATTGTTTCTGTGTCTTGGCTATTGAAAATAATGCTGCATATATCTTTTCAAATTAGTGTTTTGGTTTTCTTCAGATAAATACCCAGAGGTATTAGCCAAATTTTTGGTGTAATCACTCCTGAGCTTGTTTCCTGGTCTATAAAGCAGTAATAATGCAGTAACAGAAGTTTGCTGTGATAATTAAAGGGCATAATCGATACAGAGTGCTTTTTAAAAAAAAATACCTTTAGCCCGGCCGGTGTGGCTCAGTGGTTGAGCGTCGACCCATGTACCAAGAGGTTCCCCGTCAGGGCACATGCCCAGGTTGTGGGCCCAATCCCCAGTGGGGGGCATGCAGGAGGCAGCCAGTCAATGTTCTCTCTCATCGATGTTTCCATCTCTCTCTCCCTCTCCCTTTCTGTCTCTCTAAAGTCAATAAAGAAAAATAAACTTTTTAAAATATCTTTATTGTTGAGAGTATTACAGATGTCCCCCCCTTTTTCCCCCCACTCACCCCCTCCACCATGCTCCCGCCCCCCTCCTGCCTTCACCACACTATTGTCTGTGTCCATGGGTTATGCATATATGCATATGAGTTCTTTGGTTCATCTCTTCCAGCCCCCCGCCCCTTCCCTCTGAGCTTCGGAGGTCTGTTCCCTGCTTCATTGTCTCCAAATCTATTTTGTTTGTCAGTTTATTTTGTTCATTAGATTCCATACAAGTGAGATCATGAGATACTTGTCTTCCTCTGACTGGCTTATTTCGCTTAGCATAATACTCTCCTGGAGCCTCCCTGCTGTCCCAAAGGGTGAGAGACGCAGCTAGGCCGAGGGTCAAGTGTTTCTGGTCTGTTCTCCAGTGCTTGCTTCTTGCCTTCCCAGCCACTGAGAGGGGTCTGCTGGCGTGTTGCCTTTGCCGTGGTGCAGCTAACTACAGTGCATTCAACACTGCAAACCGAAAAACCAAAACCAACGCCAGGGGAGGGAATGACGTTGCCGCAATTGGCAGGAGCAGTGGATGTTTTGAAGCAGACTTTTTTTGGTGGGCGGGTGGAGAATACCATTTAAAAAAAACCTATACGTTGTCCTGGCCGGTTTGGCTCAGCGGTTAGAGCGTCGGCCCGCGGACCGGAGAGTCCCAGGTTCGGTTCCCGCTGAGGGCACGTACCTCGGTTGCAGTTTGTCCCGGCCCCTGTTGGGGTAGTGTGGGTGGCAGCCACTCGACGTGTCTCTCTCACATGGATGTTTCTCTCTCTCTCTCCCCCCTCTCTCCCTCCCCCTCTATCTGAAGATAAATGCAAAAATGTCCTTGGGTGAGGATAAAAACAAAAACAACAAAAACAAATCTACACGTTGTAGGTGCATGTGTTCTGACAGTGAGAGGAAATGGATGTGTGTGTAAGCCAGAGTGTGAAGCACTCCTGAACTTCGTCATTAGACTCTCTCGTCTGAATTTTGCAATGTGATTCTGTGGTTATATGGGGCTCGTTTTATTATTTATTTATTTATTTATTTATTTATTTATTTATTTATTTATTTATTTATTTATTTCATTCCTCACCCAAGAATACTTTTCCATCTATCATCAGATAGAGTGGGAGGGAGGGAGAGAGAGAGAGAGAGAGAAACATCGATGTGATAGAGCCACATCGACTGGTTACCTCCCGCAGGACCCAACCAGGGCCGGGGATGAACTGCAACTGAGGTACGTGCCCTTGGCTGGAATCAAACCCACGACTCATGGGTCCGCGGGCCAATGTTCTCACCACTGAGGCAAACCAGCCAGAGTGGGGCTTATTTTATTTCAATGTGCTCACTATAGCTTCTCATCCTCAGTTTCTTCTATCAGTATTTAGAACAAATGTTTATTTACCAGTATCTTAATAAGCTTTTCTACACCCACAAGTATGTTTATACAGCTAAAATGTTAACATAAACATCATGTAATGACGTCAAGATAGACATGTCTAATTCCAGCTGCTCAGTCTTGTTACGGGGAAAACAGAGGCTTTGTACTTGGGGCCTTATTGACTTTCAGCACCTGCTCGCCTCATCCCTTTGGCTGAGGGACAGATCTTCCCCTCTGCCCATCCTCCCACAAGAACAGCCGCTGGGCCTGGGCAACCATTCAAAGTCTTTGGAATAGGGATGAGATGCGTTAGACTTTTCACAGAGCAATTTTGGGGAGGATGGTGTGAGTGGGTACGTAACAGCTCCATTGCAATGACTAAGCTTAACTGAAGGATGGACTCACTCCGAGTGCCTAGGGAGTTCTCTAGGTTTTTGCATTTATTAAAGACACATGAAATCAAGACCAAAACGTGGTCAATAATGTGACAACTTCATGGGAAAACTCACATTGTTGGTTACCCAGTGAGAACCCCACTTCTCGTCTGGTACTGATGAGACTTGTGCCTTCTCGGCCAGGATTTGCTGCCCACTCTGGTTGAACCATGAGACAATCTAGGAACTTCTCTACTGCTATGGGATTCTGTCCCTTTCCTTATTGTACCTAAAGAGGTAAACCAGCCGATGCTTTTTCCTTTAATTTTCCTTCTCTCTGCTCTAGGTTAGGATGACGAGCATCAGATGGCTGTGTTGACACAGCCTCGACGCCGAGTCATCCGATGCTAACGTGGACTCTTCTCTCTCCTTTTCCCTACCCCTCTCCACCAGCCTCTCTGCTCCTCCCTCCAGAGTCCTTATCCTCCTTCTGAATTCCTGACCCAAGCCAGATCTTTGAGGATCATGCCGGACGCTCCCTCTTCCTCACCGCAACACCCAACAACTTGCTATATATTGATTGAACCTCCAGTCTCTCTCAATGCCCTCCCTTCCTCATGCTCATTCCCTGCCCTCCTCTAGGCTGTTCCATCTCCCATGTGAAGCCTGTGGTCTCTGTCTGCCTCCCCCTCTGGTCTTGCCCTGAATCAGCAGTCCTGCTCCCAACTCATTGCTTCCCAGAATGGAGACCAAACTCCTGCTTCCAGAAGGAATAAGGTATCTTTACTGATCTTCTCTTGCACCCCTCTAGCTACACCTGCCGGCCTCTCAAAAGCAGGTAGAGCACATCACTTTATTTCCTCAAATGTGGCATACTTCTTTAACTTTCCGGGCCTTTCGTGAGCTCTTTGCCCATGCTTCTTTTACTGTGCTCTCTCTGAATAACTATTCTCTGCTCAAGAGTCACTTCCTCTTTGAAGTCTTCCCTGATTGCCCAGGCGGAGTTGACTCCTCTCTCCTTTTGATTTCATATAAAAATGTCACAGCACTGGTGGCACCATATGACACCTGATTTTTAACAGGTGCTTGGAGACAAGGAGCTGATCTCACCATTATTATTCTAGTGTTAAAAATTTTTTCATCATAGAACATTTTAAACACATTTTAAACATTTTTATGAACTGTAGAATACATGCAAAAGAGGGTTTAAAATGTATATATGCGATTTAAAGACTAGTCACCACAAATTCAAACACTCATGGGTCTATCGCCCAGGTCTTAGACATAGGATTTGCCAGTCTTCAGAAATCTCCTGTATCTCTCCCTCGTCTCATCTGCCTCTCCTACCCCCTGTAGGTAACTATTATTCTGAATTTTATGTTAATTATTAATGTATTCACTTATCGTTTTTAAAAATGCCACCTAAGTATGTATCCTTAGGCAATATATTGTTTAATTGGGTCCGTTTTGAACTTCATATAATTGGAATTGTTCTGTTGTATCCATTTATGACTTGCTGCTTTCCCCCATTATTATGTTTATGAGATTTATTCTGTTGATATGTGTTGTCATGGTTCATTCACTTTTTCATGGTTGTATAAATTCCATTTCGTGAATACGCCAGATTTTATTTACTGAAGCTATTGATGATTACTTGTTTCTAGGTTTGTAATTACGAACAAGGCTTCTGCGAACATTCTCGCCCATGTCTCCTGACGCACGGGCAAGACTGGCGTTAGGACAGATACAGCTGGAGGCGGGCATCTGGAGGCGGGCATCCGGAGGCGGGCATCTGGGTAGAGTATACACACAGGTTCACCTTTAGTAAGCATTACCAAACATTTGCTAAAGTAGATGTATCAGGGACCATATCTTTTTTATCTTGGTATCCCTCGTACCTGCACAGTGAAAGGCCGAACACAGCTGCTCAGTGCCTGCTGGCTGAGTGAAGGGGACCCATGAAGTAGGTGCTAAGTCACAACCTCTGTCTGTGAATGGCTCTGGGAAATAAAGCCAAAGCAAGTACCCTTTTCACCCCCAAAGTCTGCCAACAGAGGGGGGCTGCTGGCTTAGGGCAGAATGATGTATTTTAATAATAATGAAGTGGAAATGATGTAATTGTAGTGTTTTATACCACTTTACTATTTAAAATTAAAAAAAATATATTATTTTTTAATTACAGTTGACATTCAGTATTATATTGTTTTAGGAGTAGAGCCTAGGTGAGGCATTTATCTAACTTATGAGGTGATCCCCCTGGTAAGTCTAGTACCACCTGGCACCACACATATTTATTACAATACTAATCGATGATATTCTCTATACTGTACTTTACATCCGTGTGACTATTTTGAAACTGCCAATTTGTGTCTTCCACCACTTTAAAGAGGATTCTTAGAAGACGCAGTTGATGTTATGACTGTAGCAGGCAGAACCTTCAGGGGAGAATGGGTCCCAACTATGCTTTAAAATTAATAATCTTATCACAGATTGCTGAGGGGCTAGTCTTGGGAGCTGTCATGCTTTGGAATGTGGGTCTTTCCTCAGTGCGTCTTCTGGAAGTGGGAGAAAAGAGATGTTTGACAGGAGAGATGAGTGCTTCTAGAATGGGTGTGAAAGACCACGACTCAACAGTGCTGCAGAGAAAGACATAGTGGCTTTTCCTGTGTAGGCAAACACTGCTGAGCCCTGTTAACATGCAGGCTATAAATTTGAATAAAGCATTAATTTAACTGTGTTCCTTGAACTCTCTCTCCATAAAGCAATATCTTAGGGATCTGTTCTTTTATCCAAGCCTTATTTAATAAATTGGTTCTTTTTAAAATAATCTTTTTATTTTAAAATAAGTTTAGATTGACAGAAGAGTTGTGAAGCTAGCACAGGGAGCCATTCACTCAGTTCCTGCTGATGTTCACGGAACCTTGCATGACTGTGGTACCCTTACCAAAACTAAGGGAACGATGTCAGGGCAATGCCAGTAACTAAATTACAGGCTTTTTTTCTGATGTCACCAATTTTTCAATGAATGTCCTTTTTCTTTCTAAGATCCAATCCAGAGCACCACATGGGTGTAATTGCTCTTCCAATCCATGACAGTTTCTCAGGCTTTCCTTGTTTTTCATGACCTTGGTCCTTTTAAAGAGTACTGTTTAGGTATTTTGTAGAATGTCCGTCAATTTGGGTTTGTCTGACGTTTTCTCATGATTAGACTGGGTTATGAATTTTTGGGGAAGAATAGCATAGAGGTGGAAGTGTGCTTATCACATCATGTGAGGGGTACATGCTATCAACATGACGTATCATGTGAGGGGTACATGCTATCAACATGACTTATCACTGCCCATGCCTACCTTGATTACTTGGTTAAGGTGGTATCTGCCAGGTTTCTCTACTGTAAAATTACCATTTTTTTTTCTTTCTGTGCTCTGTTCATTAGATGTGAGTCACTATGTTCAGCTCACATTTAGAAATGGGGAGTATCAGATACTTTGTGGACATGTATTAAAATCGCATAGTAATTAATAAATACTTTGGTAACTACTTTGAGGCCATGCAAATATTCTTTCTCTGCACATTGGTTCTTTCGTATTAAGCAGAAAATATAACATTCAGAACCTCAAGGATAGAAATAATCAAAAGAAAATTTTGACAACAAAAGTTCTCTTATTTGTTACTTAAGATAATAAGTAATAATCAACTAACATACCGTTGGGGCCTCTGTTGCAAGGGTTTCTCTTGGCCTAAAAGTCGAGCAGTTGAAACCAACATTATGGGAGGAGTGGACCAGAGAAAGGTTCATTCATCACCGAGCTCTGTGGACAATCCCTGGCGACTTTCCTGCTCTTATTTAATTGGCATCAATGACACCCGCTCACAACTTTATTTTTCTATTTTGGGACACTAAGAGTTGGGCTTGATATTTTAATAGAAATATTCTTGAGTGGCAAGCATGTATAATTTCTCTAGACAGAGAGCAAGAGGTAAACATTCCACTTTTCTGTATTTTCTCCTGTAATTTGTATCAACTATTATTTGGGATAAGAGTCTCTAGCCCTTAGGAACGTGGGTAACAATTTTTCATTTTTTCCTACATGAATATAATGGCCAAGAATACCCTCAACATACAATGCCAACTTTTCCGAGGGTTTCCTGGCACAAAGAGAAACTTCGTGTTATTGGCTTGTGAATCACACCAATTCGTAGCTTTACCACTGAGGATAAGTTCCAATAAAATAATCTCTTAGGACTTTTGCCCAAATTTCCTAAAAAATCACTATGTAAATTTTAGAAAATTACTCTTTTAAAAAATGTTGAGTTCACCTGAAACTAATACAAAATAATATTTAATATAAATTGTAATTGAAAAATAAAAAAGTAAAAGCATATGTTCACTGAAGGACAATTATAAAAATGTTCACAGTAGACCCAAACTAAAAAAGAACATCGAAATGTCCATCAGCCAGAGATGGACACATACATTTTGGTTTATGCACACAATGGAATACTAAACGGTAATTACATCGAGCAGGCTAGAGCTATGTTCAAGACATGAATGCATTTCAGAGGCACGGGATGCATGGAAGGAGCTAGATACAGAGGAGTACGTATCCCATGATTGCTTTCTGTGAAGATCAGTAAAATGTTGGGTTACATATTTTTATATTATTCTGTGTCTAAATGAGAGGTTCCTAAGATGGGGTATCTGAATTCTTTTTTTTGTTTTTGTATCTGAATTCTTTATCAGTCTGGGTTTTCATTTGCTAGTCACAGAAACGAACTCTGCTTCTTCTTGGCCAGTTTTTAAAATTTTTTAATAGAACGTGAAAATGGAGCTGTTTACACTGCAGAGACAGAAGCAGAGGTCATGGTACCTTCCAGTGGAGGAAGTGAGCTGCGTGGATTTTATACTTTAAAAAAATTTTTTTCTTTATTGATGTTAGAGAGAGAGAAAGGGAGAGAGAGATAGAAACATCGATGAGAGAGAACATTGATTGGCTGCCTCCTGCATGCCCCCACTGGGGATCAGGCCCACAACCTGGGCATGTGCCCTGACCAGGAATCGAACCAGTGACCTCCTGGTGCATGGGTCAATGCTCAACCACTGAACCATGCCGGCCAGACTAACTCTGCTTCTTTTAAACCAAAAAAAAAAGACTCTATTAAAAGGATACTGGATAGGATCTGAGAATCAGCTTGGAGCTGGGTATGCAGCCAGAGGCTTCTTCCAGTTTGGCTACAGAACTGATCAATGGGAACACAGTGCTGTTGACACTCTAGCCAGATGGATCCTGGACCATCCCTAGCTTTTTTGGTCTTTAGTTTCCAATTACAGGCCTAGGTCAGGGGTATCTTATTAGCAAAGTTTGACCTATTCTTGCACCCCACAGCAAGGGAAGCTGAGGGAGTGACTATCCCCTTGTGGGGTGGAATACGCTCCTACTCACCAGGTGTGGTGCTCCCAAGAGCATACTAAGGGGGTTCTTTTTTTTAAAATTTTTTTTATCCTCACCCGAGGACATTTTTCTGCATTTATCTTCAGATAGAGCTGGAGGGAGAGAGGGAGGAAGAGAGAGAGAGAAACATCGATGCGAGAGAGACACATCGACGGGTTGCCACCTACACAACCCCAACCAGGGCTGGGGACAAACTGCAACCGAGGTACGTGCCCTTAGCAGGAACCGAACCTGGGACTCTGGTCCGTGGGCCGACGCTCTAACCGCTGAGCCAAACCGGCCAGGGTTCCTTAGGGTTCTGATACTGGCAGCCGATATGAATAACAAATATTCACTGCAGATTCTCAAGGACGGGGTCCCTTGAGCTGTACATTTCATCTGAGTCTCAAGTAAGTCTATTAATTTTTTTTAAAAGGACTACTGCTTTAAATGCTCTATAATAAACATGTAGTATTTCATAATAATATAAGAAAACCATAAAAACTTACTTTTCTTAACCTACATGTTGACTTTCTTCACATGATTACTGTTTCAGTTTTCTTCTTTTGAGTATAGTCTGGATATATTTTTGCTTCTCTGGTATTTGTTTCAAATCCACCCCTCTCCCCGAAAAACTAGATCATCTTTTTCTTTAAAAATTTGGTATCCTAAGTTTATTTTTTCTTCCTTTGCATTTAGAAATGTACCTCTGATTTAAAAAAAATAGTGATTGTATATAAAATTTATCTCTGAAATGGCAGTAAGACATAGACTCACAATAACAAGGAGAGTGGGAGTGGAGACATTAATAAAACATTTTGGAAACTGGAAAGCAGAAGGATGAGTAGATAATTGACTTAGCACATCTGAGAACTCCGAATCCTAAGTCAACAGTGGGGAAAATATTTACTCAACATTCCACACACTTTTATGCAGTACCCACTATGTGCCAGATATTTCTCTTGGTCCTTTGAATTCATCAATGAACAAAATCAAAGCTCACTGTTCCTGTGAAGTAATTTTTGGCAGAAAAGCCAATAAATCAACCAGATTTGCACCTGAAAAATCTCCACTGAGCTCGGGAATTGGGGATATCAGATATCTCTGGAAGTAGCAGTTGATATGGGGCAGAAACATGAGGATTGGTCCAAAGTCTATTTGAAAAGCAATTATTCCAGCATTTTCAGTAGAACTTTCTACATTGATGGAGCTATTTTGTATCTATTCTATCCAATACAATAGCCACTAGTCATACAGAGTGGAACAAAAGTAGGTTTACAGTGACTCGTATGGAAAATAATATAATAATAAATAATAATATAAGAAGAAATTCTGTGTTTCATGTACTCACAACTGTAAACCTACTTTTACCCCATCCTGTAGGTAGTTATTATGCATTTGAAATATGGCTAGTGCAGCTGAGAAACTGAATTTTCAATGTTAAGTTCGTGTATATCTACACAGCGTTAGTGGCTAGTGGCTACTGTGCTGGACAGCACAGTAGAGTTCTGCTTCCTCCCCAGCCTGGAACAGCTGGATGATGCCCCTCTCCCTGTGCAACAGAAAGTTTTGAGTTTATTCTGTGGACTGAGGGACACTGTACACATAAGAGGGAAAGAATACCATGCTGAAAAGAGGGGGATCACCTGAATTTGAGAACTTGATTTCCCCCCCACTTGATTCCCCAAATTCTGGCAGCCAGCTTCTACTTCCAGGCATGAGAATATCAATTTAGTATCTGATAAATCTGTGTAGTCCAAGAGAAAAGACCTAGGTATGTTAGTTAACATTGGAGATTTCCCAATGAAACAACCCAGCCAGGTCATCTAGGGTAAGACCCAGAGTTGACAGCTGAACCCTCATATTCAGAATCCCCATCAGCTGTTTAGTGCTATCATCTTAAATGTGAGAAGACAGTTAAGACTCACCAGACATCTGAGGATGGCTTCCCTCTAGAATGAAAGACAGACACTTAAACAAAGAAACCAAAAAACAAAGTTGAGGAAATAGAGACAATTCAGTGAGAAGGGGAGTGGGGGGGGAGTCAGATAGATAATTTTGCATTCACAAAAGAAGAGTAGAATACTACAATAAATGAATGATCAGAAGAATAAAAACTAGAAAGTTCTTAGAAAAAAACAGTGCCATAAACTACAAGTTCAGTATAAAATTGGGAAAGTAAGGATGTGAAAATATGTAAAACAGAAGAGAAAGAGATAAAATTAGATCTGGCTAGGAGGTCTAACATCCAAATAATAGAAATTCCTGAAATTGAGAACTGAGTGAATGAAAATGAGGAAATAATCAGATAAATAATTCAAGAACATTTTCTAGACCTGAAGGACATGAGGTTTCAGAATAAAAAGAACCATCAAAATGTATGAAAATAGATCTATACCAAAGTGTAACATGATATT
Source organism: Tadarida brasiliensis (assembly GCA_030848825.1). Taxonomy (NCBI): domain Eukaryota; kingdom Metazoa; phylum Chordata; class Mammalia; order Chiroptera; family Molossidae; genus Tadarida; species Tadarida brasiliensis. The sequence continues at coordinate 192,544,344 of CM061257.1, read as the reverse complement.
TCTGAGCACTTGGGACAAAAAGAAGAGCCTAAACGCTTCCAGAGAGCAGGTATACAAAGAATTGGGAATCAAAATCACTTTGGACTTTGCATGTGCTCTCCAGCCTAGAATTCTATACCCAGCCAAGATACCGGTGAAATATAAGGGTTGAAAAAATATGTCTTTCAGTCTGGCTGGTGTGGCTCAGTGGCTGAGCGTGGACCCATGCACCAAGAGGTCGCCAGTTTGATTGCTGGTCAGGACATATGCCCAGGTGTGGGCCAGATCCCCAGTGGGGAGCATGCAGGAGGCAGCCAATCCATGTTCTCTCTCATTGATGTCTCTATCTCTTTTTCCCTCTCACTTCCTCTCTCTCTAAAATCAATAAAGAAGGAAAAATTATTTTTTAAAAAAGAAAAAATATGTTTTTCAGACGTGTAAGACCTCAAACATTTTATTTCCCATGCGTCTTTTTCTAGTAGAGCAGCTAGAGGAAGAAGAGTTCTAGTAAAACAAAGAAGTAAATAAATGATGATGAAGACAGATTCTGAGAAAAAAGGAATTTAACACGAGAGAGAGGTGAAGAGAATTTTCAGGATGTTGGTGGAGGAGGATTCCTAAATGAATCTGTGCGACAGGTCAAGACAGCATCCAGAAGATTGGAGCAGGTTAGAAGGTTCAGGAAGAGATCAAAAGATAAAATGGGTAGTGTTTGCTTGTATTGAAAGGAGAGCTAGGTAATGGGGGGGGGGGGGTCTGAAGATAAAGTAGTGAGAGTTCAAATGGAAAAATAGCTAAGTGCTATGGAAAATAAATTGTACAAGAAAGAAAAATTAATTATAATGTACTTTATGGCTCAGTAGTGGCATATCATTCACATAATCATAGTATAAATTTGAATAATGATCAAACCAAAATTATCTTAAAAGCATGTTGGGGCATAGCGGACTGGGAAGTATGCCTACGTAGGGCACTTGTGTGTGTTGGGGGGTTGGGACAGAGAGAAAGCAAAGTGCTTGCTTGCAATAGGGGAAGTCAGTAGGTAATGCCTGAAACTCAAAACTCAGAAGGAAAATGTCTGTACTGGCTGTGCGAGGTACAAGGGTAAATATAAAAAAACAACAACAACAACAAAACCGTAGAAGTGCTTTACTGGAGGGAGGGGAGCTTGGGGAAGAACAACTGTTTTCATGATAACAAACCCTTTTAAATCCCTTCATCTAAGGTAGAAACAACCATCCAAAAATGTTAGAAATGAGGTGTCATTAGCTGAGATGGCAAACTTCCTTAACTTCTGAAAAGGTGTTTGGGAAAGATTAAAAATACATTTAGGAGTCAAATTCTTCATTTTTCCGAGGTTGTAGCAGGAAACGTGTTTGTTGCTGCAAAGGTCTGAGACGATGAACAGTCATAGGTCTTGCATGACTGTTCTTCCCTCTAAAGTAACATAGACCATAAGTGTTTGCTTGGCCCCGGCCTCTCCCCCGCCTTCTCCTGGTAATGGTACTTCTTGTCTTTGGGAACTGGTGTTATTTCCACTTGAGTCAGTACTGCAGGGTGCCTCCTGGCTCGCTGTCCTGGGCGACAGAGATGGAGATGGAGGCTGAGCCCATCATTGTTGACTCTCCTATTAGGTCGGTCATCATCCTTTCCTTTTCTAACTGGAACTGAAGAAGAGCATTTTAAAAAATTTTTATTTTGTCTGTGTGGCCATAGGGATATAAGCCTGGATTGCTTGTAGCTGTATTTCCAGAGAAATTGAAGCAAATATGCAGGCAGATACAGGGATGAAAAAGAGTGAAAGAGGGAGAGGAGAGACAACTGGGGGAGGAGGAAGGAAGGCTTCTGAGTCCCTGGATCTAGCTGACACTGAGTCTAGCACCATCCCTGCCCTTTGAATTCAGAAGCCAACTATTCCCTACCCACCCCACCCCCTTTTCACCAGAGGGTATGTTTATTGAGTTTAGAGAGAGAGGAAAGGAGAAAGAGAGAGACATTGGTGTGAGAAACATCTATCAGTTGCCTACTGTATGTGCCCTGACCAGGGATCGAACCTACAGCCTAGGTATGTGCCCTGTCCAGGAATTGAACCCACAATCCTTTGGTGTATGGGATGACACTCCAACCAACTGAGCCACCCAGCCAGGGCTGTACCCCCTTTTTTATTAAACTGTTTAGAACTGGAGTGTTGTCACTTAAAGCTAAAGGGTCCAGGCTAATACTAGGAGCCAGCATGTTTTATATCATTAGACAAGACAAAGTTTTTCAGGTTCAAGAAGGGGAGCATATAGTCATGTCCATTAGTCTCTGTGTAATGTAAAAAAAACCACAAAACAATTGGGATTATATTATTGATAGAAAAAGACTCTCAGAGGGGTTTGAAAAGGAATCTGATGCTTTTTTTTGTTTTGTTTCCTAATCCTCACCCAAGGATATTTTTCCATTGATTTTTATTTTAGAGTGGAAGGCAGAGAGAGGGAGACAGAGAGAGAGAGAGAGAGAAACATTGATGTGAGAGAGACACATTGACTGGTTGCCTCCCGCATGACCCTGATAGGGGCCGGGGATCAAACCTGTACGTGCCCTTGACTGGAAATCAAACCCGAGACCCTTAGGTCTGCTGGATGATGCTCTAACGGCTGAGCCAAACCGGCCACGGCAGAATCTGATGCTTTGACAGTCGACACACAGCTGCTCTGTGTCAACCCAGCAACAAAAATGCTTAGTTTTCGCTATTTTTGCTGAGATAAAGTTGATTCAATTCAATGCCAAGTTACACATTTTATATTAGATCAAAAAGTTTACTTAAGAATTAAAAATCCAGTTTAAGGGTTTAATAATGATCTTCTGGACACCGTGTTAGGTTGGCAATTTGGAGAAATTCAGAATAAGTATAACGTATGGTCCACGCTTTCATGTTGCTTAAAATCCAGTTAGCGGAAGATGATGTAGATGAGTGAAATATTTCAGTATCACAGCCTAAGATCTATGGGCACTCACCCAGAAGAAAGGAGCCATTCTCTTGACGCAACTTCTGGTCAGTGTGGTCTAGAACTTGCTTGTAAGTCTCTCCCCTAATAAACTGATCATTCCCCCCACCCCCTTCCGTGAACCTGGCATGGGGCAGAGGACCTTGGCTAGGACTGAGAATAGAGCAGCAAGCCTGCTTTTCGGGGGTCAGGTCATAAATAACCACCGTTGGTATAAACAGAGGAGGAACTCCAGTGCTTTGTTAGGAAGGAAGTGAAAAGCTCAGCTGTTCTGTGGGCCAAGAAGTGCTGAGCCTGCAGGATCCCCAGCAGAAGGGAAGAAACTGCTCTGCAATGGCTGGCCGCCTCCAGGGCTGCCCTGCTCCCCTCAGATGCTTTCCCTGCTCCTCCAGGCAGGCGCCGCCCAGAGGAGGAGGGGATGGCGAGGTGCCAGCCGTAAATAATGAATAGCACCCTCATTTACATTCTTTTTTAGTGGCGCCTGTTTGCACACAGCATTGCAGGACCTGGAGCCCGGGGAGATATGCCTGGGAGCTGCTCGGGCTCCCTCCCTCCAGTGTGCCTAGCTCGGGAAGAGGCGGAGGCTTCCCGCAGACCATCTGGCTCTCTCCAACGTGCTGATCGGTGACAGTGGAGGTGGGCGCCAGGCTGGGAGAGCAGCTCGGAGACAGATGCTGAGTTTCTGTGTAAAATATGGCTTCCAGCCAGAGCACTAATCATGACGGCTTCTGAAGTGGTTCCAGTCGTCCGGGTGAGGCGCTCCGGCTCTTATGTTGTTTGTACAAGCTGGTAGTTAGAAGTGTTGTGTACAAGATATTTGTAGTCATAATTTCTCCAAACAGGTTAAGGCAAACATTATGAGAATCAGCATATTAATGTGCTGTGTTTCAAATTAGAATTATAAACACACTTTCCTCATTGGAGGCCTAATCTGCTAGGAAGAAGCCAGATGTTTAATGATGAAGCCATTATTTAGGGGAACCGAGCAGAGTGAAACAAATGCTTTATGGAAGGGAACTCGGAGCAGCCGCTGTGAGAGGGTCTTGCTTGTGTTGGGTTTCCACACACCTCTTGCTGCTGCGCAAGGACGAGGGTTTCTTCTGGAAACATCACCCAGGAAATGGGTGCTCTGTCCTCGGGGACAGAACTCCGGCCCGGAAAGTGCGTTTCCTGGGGCAGAGGTGGTTGTGGGTGGGCTGGAGTGGCAGTTTGAAAACAATGTGGTCTCAGAGGCTTTTTGATATTAACTCCTCTTCCTCTTTCTGCGGTTTCTGAGGTCAGAGCTAGGAAGCAGTGTTTGTGACTGTTGACATGTGTGTCCTCCACCTGTCTTCCGAGCTCCTTCCTGTATGGCTGCCACGTTCCTGTGATTAGGTGTGACCATTCCACTGGCCCCTTATTATCTGTTTTTATATACATTTTTTTCTTTATTGATTTTTAGAGAGAAAAGAAGAGAGAGGGAGAGAGAGATAGAAACATCGATGAGAGAGGACATCAGTTGGCCGCCTCCTGCATGCCCCCCTCTGGGGATTTGGCCCACAACCTGGGCATGTGCCCTGACCAGGAATCGAACCGGCGACCTCTTGGTGCATGGGTTTATGCTCAACCACTGAGCCACACTGACCGGGCACCCCTTATTATCTTTAAGGGGGCACAACCCATACCCTTTTGCATCTGTCTATGACTAGATCTTTCTTTCCTCTTCTCCGTTCTTCCCCTTTCCCTCCATCTTCCACTCCACTTTCTCATGTTTCTTCTTTCCCCATTTCTTGTTGGAAACACGTCTTAGAAATTATATCGATTTGTTACTTTAGGCCAAAGAGCACACAAAAAGTAGGAAGCAGCACAAAGCCGGGCATTGAAAATGGTTTTCTATCATGTGTCTTGTCCAAAATATCCAAAATGCTTCCACTATTATTTTTAAGAGTTCCAACCTACTCACTTTCCCAAAGTTTTCTTTGCTGCTGGCAGGTTTTTGGACTGTCCAGGTCCTTTCAGAGTACATGAGGCTCTCTCCTAGCAAATTAACAGGCCATTTCGCCATGCACACATCTTTAGTCATTGCAGCAATCAAAGGAGTAGCAGCTTGAAGTGATTAGAAACCATCCAGGTTTGGAGGCTTCCCTTCTGCTGGATTCAGAACTCTTGGAGCGGTCAAGTCTTGGAAGGATCCCGAGAAGCCAGCACCTCACCTGAAGTTTCCCCACAAAACTGGGAGAATGCTTTTGGCACAGGGCTCATTTGGGCTATCACCTTTGTCATTGTAAGGGACCAGAAAGAAATCATCCCATAGAACAGAATATGTTCCTTGTTTATATCTGTTTTATTCTAGCCAGTCCTAGAAAGGACTTAAAGTAGGATCTAACTCAACTACCGATCTGATACTTGAATTCTTTCCATTCTCACCTAGGGTTTTCCAGCACATAATTGGTCATATCCAGTGACGGGACACTTGACATCTTCCAATGCAGCCTATTTTGCCTCTGAGTGACTCTAATCGTTAGAATATTATTCTGTGTATTGGCGTTAAATCTATTTCCTGGTAACTACCACTCATTTATATCTAGATTATTGGGATTTAAATGGGGTAATGAATAGAATGTACTTAGCTTAGTGTCTGGCACAGGGAAAGAACACAATAAAAAGTAACTGCTTCTATTATTGTTGTTATTGGTTCTTGTTCTGCCCCTTGGAGTTGTATAACAAACCAATTAATTTGTCCACATGGAAGCCCTTTGCATAATTGAAAACTATTGTCTCGTCTTGACCCCTAGTCCCCATCCCAATATTTTAAGCTAAATATTCCCATTAACTTGAATCATTCCTCACACGGCAGGGCTTGAGTTTCTTTAGTACTGTAGTCACCTGCCTTGAACATTATAGCTTGTTCTTTTAGATACAGCTCCTAAAAAGAAAAGTAATATTCATGTAGGGGGTGGGTTCTAACTCGTACAGGGTGCAGTAGCTGTTCACGAGGCCCACGTCACGTTATCTTTTCTGGCAGCTACATTACATGGGCGATTCATAGTGGATTTGTTATGCCCAAATCTCTAAGTTTTTCTTTTTTAACAGAATGAACCAATACATCAACACTTTTTAAGGAAACACTTACGTTTATCATAGCTAAATACCATCTTATTAAATACCTGCAGCTTATTATTATTCCAGCTCTCAGAGATCTATGTTGCACTTCGCTGTTGGACTCACAGACATCGTTTTCTTTGCTTTATGGTTTGAGTTTTTTGTTGGTTTGTTTATTTTGGGGGATAATCCTGGATTTCTGCAAGATGATGTCTTAGCCAGCTTGGGCTGCAATAACAAAAATACCGTAAACTGGGTTGCTTATAAACAACAAATTTTCCCTCACAGCTCTGGAGCTGGAAGTCCGGTCAAGGTGCCAGCACGGCTGGGTTCTGTTAAGGCGCTGTTCCAGGTTGCAGAAGGCCAACTTCTCACGTATCTTCACATGGCAGAGAGCAGAGAGAGGACACAAGCTCGCTCATGACTCTTATAAGGGCACTCGTCCCATCATGAGGGCTTCACCCTCATGCCCTCATCTAATCCTCATTACCTCCCAAAGGCCCCACCTCCTGCTACCTTCACAAGGGAGGGGGGTACAGTTTCAACATATGGATTTTGAAACACAAACATCTGGTCCATATAGATGAGACAGATGAGGAGGGTTCACTAGAAAGAAGAAGAAAGAGTCTCGGTGAGCACAATTATTCAAAGTGGCAGTTATTCCTAATGCAGTTAGAGTGGAATGGGAGCAGAGAAATAGGACAACTGTAATAACTCCATTCTGACCCTCAGTTACTGCACGTACACACCCTGGCAGTTTCTTTTCTGTAAACATAAGGGCCTTGAGACACCCAAAGAAAACTGTACAGATAAGGGGTTGAGGATGGCCTTGGGAAACTCAGAGAAACCATGAGAAAAAAGAGATTAATAGTTACCCTGCTCCTCTCCCCCCTTCTCTGTATCAGCCCCCCTTAACGGTGCCAAAAGCGGCGCCAAGAGAATGTAGTTTTTTTTCTGTAGTCTGTGCCTTTAAAAGCGGGCAACAAAGAAGGCTCGGGGCTGAGGATTTGGGGAAGCTGTACCCCAGCCCGCCGGTGTAACAGCCCGCTGGTGTAATAAAGTGCTCCTTTACAATTCGGCCGTGCGTCTCTGGTTATCTCGCCGTCAGGTTATAACACAACACAACAGACTGAGTGACCATGAGCGTGAATTTGGAGATACCATGAAAACTTAAAAACAACCTGGTTATTCTGGTGGAATGCAGTCACAAACATTGAATTTAAATGATCAAGCATTTAGAGCAGCTATGAAAAAACTCAACACTCTCCCTGGACGGATTAGGATTAAATGACATCATATGGAAAGAGCCAGAAACCAAATAGGAAATCAATAAATGTGTCTAGTCGACATGCGTCCTCCTTGGGTGATTTAAATCTTGGCTTTGGCCTTCAGCTCTTTCTTGTTCATGATTTTTCTCTTAGATTATTCGGCCCATTCACTCTTTTTACTTCTCTGCCCAGTTTCCTTCTCTAGTCTGTCATTTTGTGACCAAACCCAGGTTTATGCTGGACTTGTTCATGATTTTATAGCCTTTGATCATTCCCCCCATTCCCTCCATCTTTTCAGGCTAAAGAGCCCTAAGATTTTTAGCCCACCACACTCCCCACCACCTCCCTCACTCCAGCTGCCCCTCTCAGGACTTCCCTAGCTCTCTGCTTTACGTGACGGGGACTTTCTTATTGGGGTTGGCAGAAGTCTCCCTTGTCTTCCCTGGCCTACTGGTCTCAGACGTAGTATCTTCACCTGCAAAGTGGGACACGAAGCCAATGATACCGTAGGAGGTGATGATATTTAAGTGAGTTGATGAATATGAACTGCCGAAAGCAGAGTATGCATCCAGGAGTCATTCAGAGATGTCGTGGCTGAAACCATCACGTTCTTAATTAAATCTCCTTTCATAATTTGACCCAGAGGTAATTTGTGTGAAGTATGCAGGCCTTTCTGAAAAATTCACACTGTAGATTTACAATGAGGAACACAGGGATGATTTTTCTCTTAACAGGTTAACTTATTTTAGCCTCCTGGTAACAGTGCTTTCGTCCCTTGGGTGGAGAACGTGAGAAGAAAGCCCTAGTGAAGTCACTCCCTCTGTCCTACTGCCCTCTAACCCATCACTGGTGGTTGGCAGCTGTCAGGAGCAGGATTTATGGGTTCCATGAGCATTATAAGAGCACACCTCTAAAAATGTTGATCTCTGTGTCACCTGTGACCTCTGTACCATTAATACGAGTGATGCTGATGATAACAGTAAGTTCCATTTTGAGCCACTACTATGTGCCAGGTACTGTATTAGGCCCTGGGGTCAAAAGGATGAACATGACAATTATAGATTAGAGACAGTCTCCTAGAACTCCTACCCCAGTGCCTCATACATGGTAGTTGTTTCATAAATGTCTGAAGAGAAAAAAATCAGTGATACTCAGATTTTTTTTTTTAAATTGGTATATATTCTTTTTTTAAAAAACTTTTTTTCTTTATTGATTTTAGGGAGAGAGGACGGGAGAGGGAGAGAGAGATGGAAACATCAATGAGAGAGAATATTGATTGGCCGCATCCTGCACGTCCCCCACTGGGGATCAGGCTCACAACCCGGGCATGTGCCCTGACCGGGAATCGAACCAGTGACCTTTTGGTGCATGGGTCAATGCTCAACCACTGAACCACACTGGCCAGGCTCAGAGATTTTAAGTGACCTCCAATGAGGTCTTTTGGATTCTTGAAAAAACAAACAAAAAACAACCTGTTTTATGAGGCTCAAAAATGTATGCACTCTATACCAAATTCAGCTCCTTGGAGAGTGATGTGACAGATTCTGATGATTTGGGGCCTAGTCAGTTCAAATAAGCTTACGTGAGCCTAACCTGGGGTTCCTTCCTCCTCAGTCTCTCCGGACTTCTCCTTGGTGCCCCACACTGTCCCATGGAGTACATCTCTGGACCAAAGCTGGCAAAGTGTGTTGCAGAAAAGAGAGAGCGAAAGCCACAGGGCGCTTAGCTCGTCTGGATAGTCTTTCTCAGTGACGTGCCAGCCAGAACTTAGGGAGACAATGCTCTTCTCCCCCAGTTTCTTTTTCCACAGTTACTGACTTTCAACAAATGAATCTTAATTATTCAACAAATAAGTTGTTTTTAGGTTGCTTTGAAAATAGGGATGTCATGGACAAACTGGTCTTGAGCTGTCTGTCCTTTGTAGCTTTAAATTCAGTTTTAAATGACATCTGGTGGTGAATACGTTAGGTACATTGACTCTTTCTGCCTCTTAGGATCCATTTGTTAAATTACCCGTTTCACTGTACCTGGAGGCCTCTGGGTCCTAAGGAAGTTAATGCCCCCTTTGAAAATGAGCAACTCTATTCCTGAGCCTCCCACATGAGAAGGATCATCCCCGGCGTTTCTGAATTACTTAAGGATGTGAAAAATATCTTTATTTTCTATTTGATGACACTTCTAGGTAATGTGAGGAATTATAGAATAAAACCTTAGCTTGGAGAGGATTTTACTCTAAAATAAAATCAAGTCCGATTCTCAGCTGTTGCCTGTTAAGTGCAGGTTTGACATTCGAAATGGTCTGAACTTAGTGATTTGGAGAACCCCCAACCAGCAGCTGTAACTTTCATCCACTCCAAACCCATTTGGCCATGACTGATGAAGGAGCTCATTTTGTTTGGGAGGATTGAATTGGAGCAATTGGGGATGAACACTTAAGACCTAATGATGGAGTGTCCGCTGGGCAACTCCAAGGTCCAAATTTGTGTTCACTCTAAAATAAACACTTACTTTTGTGCCTCTTTTTTTCTTAGGAAATTTAGGCTGGAATAAAAATAAACTAATGTTGAGGCATGGTCGAAGTAAGACACATAAATATTCTTTTGGTCTTAGGAGGCCGCCTGGTGTATTGGCCAACCATAGGGGTTGGAGTGGGGTCCTGGCTCTGTCCTCCGTGGCAATGTGACCTTGGGCAAGTCGCTCAACCTTTCTTGCCCTTGGTCTCCTCAGTATACCCTGAAGCTGGAAATAGTGCATTCTCAGAGGCTGGTAGATGATTAAGTAGGCTTCCTATGTAATGGAGAAAGCACCATAGGGGCTTGCTCTTAGGAAAACATTGTAGGTGGGAGGGGGATCACTCTGAAGCTTATGAAACTTAAATTTCAGGAATCCTCACTTCCACATACCCTTTTTAAATAAATACTTTCTTTGGTGCCTGATTTTGTATTTATGATGGTTGTGTTCTCTTAAACAGGGCCTTTCAAATTGCATGGTTCTGTAAGGCCTGAATTCTCCCATGTCAAGTTTGTCCCATTACTCCTATTTGGGTGCAGACTCCAGAATTCGTCAATTAAAAAAAAAAAATGCTTTTAATGACTGCTAAAAAGAAGATGCTACTTTTAAAGCGTCTGCATGATAAATGTTATGATAGAACTCTCTCAGGCAGGACTTAGCTATCATTTGTCTCCCACATATATTAAACAATGGACTTATTTCTGCCGGGGAAAGCAAGGGTGCAGAAGCTGTCGTGATGAGATTTAGTAATCTGTAGACTAAACCACTGATGAATGGCACCTGGTGTGAACAATAAGCCCACTGAAATAAAATATATAGTCCTTTTTGAATGCCTCTGATCTGAACCCCAGTTACATGAACATTTCATTGTATTTGGTTAAATGGTGAGTTTGGTTTTTTGCAGTCTTGGTTGTCTGTTTGGCAGACCTAGAAAAGCTATTGCTACTTTAAGGAAGAGAGAGATGTGGACTATTCTAACCCGGACCGACAGGGACGACATTCTGACAGAGGTGTCCGGAGGCCACAGGCAGAGCTATGAGACACGCATGGCAAGGGGAGCACAACTATTTCTTCCCCAAGTACCTAGACGCCTTGCCACAGGAGGAAAGAGTTCAGTGAATGAGGCGTTAACACAGGGAAGCTTTTTGTTGTAAGTATGGTACTGAAGGCGGCGTTGGGGTTAAGGAGGCTCACACACGCACACCCACGCAGCCGACTCGTGAGTGCGTGGAGGCCGAGAGCGCGCGTGGAGGACTGAGCAGTTCCCAACTGAGATGAGAAAAAGTGACAGTGCTTCCTCTCAGAGGAAAGCAACCGAAGCGGAGGCTGATTTTGAAAGAAAAGGAAAGTAAAACAAATATTTCAGTTGGTTTAGAGACTCGTTTTTCTAAGCTGAAAAGCAGTTAGAGGTGTAGTTCTGTTTCTGAACACCATCCGAAAGGGGTAGGACGAGCTCAGGGAGACGGACGGAGCAGGACAGAGCCCCGGACCCACCTGCTTCCCTCAGTGTCCCGAGTGGCTGAGGCCGTGGGAGGGCCCAGGGCAGGACTTGCTGAGGACTGAGAGGGAGGTGATGCTAGATCAATCAAGGCCAAAAGGCCATAAGCCTGTGTAAAAGGGAGACATCTTCAAGATAACTGATTACAGCAATGGAGAATTCGGTAAGTGTTCTAATGCTTTGTGCTTTCCTCTTATGAGTGATTCATATTCATTTCATTTATTAGTTACTTAGTGTTACTGTTTTATTAACTCACAGTATAACATTTATTAGTGACAAATACCATGATTCTCTTTCTCTTTTTTTTTTTTTTTTTTTACTGGTACAGACAGTTCAGATGTATCTGGTAGTGATAACGTTTTCTGCTGAAATGATACTTAGAATCCCAGCGAAATCTGCGGAATGATGAGGTACGATTGTTAGTTGGGAGAAAAACCTGATCGTTTTACTGATAGTGCAGATGATTTTACCACATGGTTGCTACTACTCACTGCCATGGTGCAGAATTATTAATACTTAGGGTTTGGCCCCATTTCCAACCCACAGTGATTTACTGAGTGCGTCCAGTGACGGGCTGGAGCGGCCTTTACAACCCCAAGAACTGCCTATGTGCATCTCTCCCCAACATTGCTTTCAGTGACATCATCTTGATTGCTTGAACTTTGCCATGATGGGAGTATTTACACCATGGAAACTGGCAATCACTACAAATCAGAGTTTTCCTCACGCCTGGGGAGCTGGTTGTTAAAAGTTTGCCACCATACACACATCCCATGTGCAGGGCACTGTAGGGGCATTAAAACGTGAGTGAGATACCTCTCTGTCTTTAAGGATCTTATAATTTGGTACAAGGAGTTAATAATGATGATCACTTGCTAGACTCTGTTAGAGCTTTGCAGGTATTAGCCCATGTAATCATTGCAGAAAGGGGGAAGGTTTGCAGAAATTGACTACTTGCCTCAATTTACTATGGAAAGCAGTATTTTATCCTAAATGTATCTGTTTGCAATGCCCAAACCACCCCTCTTTTCAGGTCCCCACACCTTCCCCAGTTCTATTCTGGCATCTTGTGAACAAGCTCAGGTTTATGCTATCTCTATTCTTTATGGCTTTAAAGTCATTGGCCCTTCTCCTCTCATTCTCCATCTTCTCGGACTCAGGGGTCTTATGATCTTTAGCTCACCAGGCTCCCTGGCTTTCTGCCTTTCTTGAAGGACTTCTTGTTGGGATTGGTAGGTGACACCATAGTCCCCTTGCTTGTTTTGAGATACACACACGACATTCATATCTTTATTTGTTCATAAAGCATCTTGAATGTGTCCTTCAAGAAGGAAGGACGGGAGATAATGATGATCACATCTTTGGAACAAAGGTTTTCAGAAGAAGTCTTTGTTCACATTCTTGAGGCATCTCACTCATGCATCAGCACAAAAGGTTCTGCCAAATGATTTTCACTCAAGCTCTCTAGTTGAGAAAGGTCGGTACAGTCGGTACCTGTCTAGGATTGTATTAATGCTTTGAGCCATGGCTGAGAAGGCCACCAGGAGTTCTTTGTGTGTGTACATCTGTATTCTTCCTTGACCATTTGCTGTAGGTTCAGACAAAACCAGGATTGGAGTAGGGATTGCTGCTTCAAACCTTCTTATTATTCGAAAAAGCACGACATTTACAAGTAGGATATTTTAGCCATCTGAGGTGGAAATATAATATGGCTTCTGGGAATGGGTCAAGATCCTGGCTGAGAACATTTATTTTAAAACCTCAGCTTGATCCACCACCTTCCTTGGTCCAAAGGCAATCCCAGCCAGCAGGGATTGGTTTGAACTGGCAGAGGAAGAGCTCAGCCTCTGCTTCGGAGTGTTCAGTGAGAGCTAATTCTTCTCTTTCCCTCAAGTTTCCTCCTTCAGTGTAAATACATTAATGGGATATGATTTCCCTAATAGACACACTGACAGTAACAGGGGTGGGGCTGAACCTAATGGTTTCTGTAACATGTTTAATTTCTGATGTTGCTGTTAAATGTGGAGGAAAATGAGTCACATTTAGAAGCATCTGTTTCCAAAAGTGGTTAGAGTGTGGATTGCCCTAACCATTTCATTGCTTTCAGTCACAAGTGTGGCATGAGATTCTTCTTATTCCCTTTCTTTGTTTTCTGCTATGAATACTCACACATTTTGCTTGTAGGGGACTGGGATTAAAAATGTCTAAGGACAGACTTCAAGTGTGTTGGCCATTAAGGATATAAGAAGGAATCTACATTTTTTACTTTCTTCTTCGATCCCAATGTAGCTTACTTTCAATCTAGATACAGTTACAGATTAGAAACCACAATTCTGAAGCGTCTGAGATCTTCAGTAATAATAATCACTGTATGATCAATAAGTAGTTGAGCCCTGGCCAGTTTGGCTCAGCGGTTAGAGCGTCGGCCCGTGGACCAATGAGTCTCGGGTTTGATTCCGGTCAAGGGCATGTACGTCGGTTGCGGTTCGTCCCCGGCCCTGCCCTGGTCAGGTCATGCGGCAGGCAACCAGTCGATGTGGCTCTACCACATCAATGTTTCTCTTTGTCTCTCTCTCTCCCTCCCTCCCACTCTATCTGATAATAAGTAGAAAAATATTGTCGGGTGAGGAATTAAAAAAAAAAAAAAGAAAGAAGTAGTTGAAAATGAATTAGGAGGACCCTAATAAGTGATGCCTTAGACATTTTCTTTCCTGGGTTGTTGCTGTTGCAGAAAGGGGGAAAGGTGGGGAAGAGTGGAGAGAGAGACCCTTAAATGTTGTATGCCTTTCTCCAGAAGGAAAAATCAGTTTTTAAAGCTAGCAACCGAATAATGTGGCCAGTGTTTCCTCAGTTGTGTTGCCTTCCAAATGGTCATTTCCACAAGAATGGGCATGAAACTTAAATGTGACTATTCATACCTTTTAACAAGCAGGTCAAAATTCTGGCAAACCAACCCGGAACATTTGTGTGGGTATTTAAAACGTTTGCGTAATGTGTTTCTTTAAGGGGAAAAAACAAGTCTACCATTCTGGGCTGTGAGTGGTGCTTTATTTTTGAGGGGTCACTGGGACCTTTGCACAGTTTGCTAATTTTGGATCGCTCCCTGACATGTTCTTATAGAAAAGTCAGATTCAAATTCTTTTTTCTGTCTTGAGTGGCCCGGGATACTGAAATCTGCCCTCACAGTGAAGCAGTGGGTAGCCGTGCTCTGCCACACCCATGCGCTGGTCACCTGCTGCCTGCTTGCTCAGGAACAGTTTCAACAGTGCAACACCAGGAAAGGTTTTTAAAAACCCCCTGTTGGACAAAGACGTTAAGAGAAAAGAAGGAGAGGGAGGGAGAGTTTTTGAAACCCCAAATCAATTGTTTATTGCAACTCTATTGAACGTTTTGGTTTTCTACAAATTAAGGACTAAAATAGTCCAAATGTGAAATGAATGAAAAAGCAAACAAACAAACCGCGTTATGGAGCAACCTTAACTTCCAGATGTGCGAAGGCACACAGCTTTACAGGTATGCTAACCTAACTGTCCCATGCAAGTAAAATAGCCCTCGGCCCTCATGTGTCCAGGTTGGCAGCAACTGGGGTTACTCACTTGAGGTTGGATGGTGCAGGGAACTTTGGGTGCTCAGTGTGGGTTAATCCTCCTGAGGGTAGAACAGCTTCTTCTTGCTGCCTGTGTCTGCTGGTAAGGGAGGACTTGGTTATCTTCTGAAACCATTTGTTTGGTCTATTGAATAGGGGTGGAGGATCGCTAAAACTTTGGCCTTCTAAAAATTAAGAAATTTAGCTCATTGGTGAAGTTCTCCTTTCCAGTACCTAGGTGGGCAAGCACCTCGATTGGTCTCCACAAAATGCGTTTTCCAGTGGGTTGCTGACAACGTGCTCAATAATCCTGCCTGACAGTAATTTCTAAATGACATTTTGCTCCTATTAGGGCAGTGGAATTGATGGCTTGCAAAATTCTTAAATGGTAGCTTTTTTGTGGTACAATTTACAGAACAAATGTGAACTGAAATGCTTTGATTAGGCCACTTCGAAAATGAAATGGCCTGCGCTTACGGGATGCGGAGTCCTGGAGGAAAGTGCGTGAGGGAGAATATTGGATGGCTGCGTCTGAGTTTCACAGCGGAGCCAGATCCCCATCCGCCCGCGGAAGCTGTCATAAACCAGCAGGAGCTGCTTCACGGAGAGTCCCCGCGATGCGCTTCACCTGTGTTCCTTCCGCACCACCTCCCACCACCTCCCCAGCCTCCTCTCTCCGCCCTTCTCCTGGTCATTGCCAAACCAGCCCTTGGACAACAAATGGTCACGGATTCATGCCTGATGCGTAAGGACATTTGCTGGGAATTGTAACAATATATTTTTTTCTAGCTAAAAACGAATATGAATGTGAGAAAAGGAGAAAGAGGGTGGAGACTGCGTGTCTTTCTGCCCTGGAATATCTCTTTTATACAAGGAGAATTTACAGTGTGGGAGAGAAGATGACACTATCATATATTTTGGCTATTTTTTCCCCCGCAGGTGACCCCTTTCTGCAGGTGCCTAGAGGTATATAGGTTATTTGACTAGAAACAGCTGTCACCATGAAGACACACGATTATGATGACCATAGTGAAAATGTGGTTAAAATAATTTATTCCCCCACCACACCACGATGTAGTTGGATGAGAAAAATCTTTGACACTATTTTGTGTGACTAAGACAGGTGATCATTCTTGCTGGATGCCCAGCCTTTATTTTTTCATTCATTCATTCACTCCTTCTATAGATATTTATTCTGCCCCCACTCAGGGCCAGCTCTGCCTGAGGCACTGGAGACAGAGCAATGACTCAGTCAGACATGGAGCTTACAAACAGTGAACGTCACTGATATAATCAATTACAGTGGTGAAGAAAGCTTGAAGGAGAAGCATGGTGTGTGGTGCGGACCTTCCTCAGCGGTGAGCTTTTCCAGATAAGGGCGATCCGATCACGGTCTAAAGCTGCATTTAGTCTTGGTTAGTACTTATAAAAATACACAGATTAGCCCTGGCTGGTTTGGCTCAGCGGTTAGAGTGTTGGCCCGTGGACCGGAGAGTTCTGGGTTCGGTTCCGCTAAGGGCATGTACCTCGGTTGCAGTTTGTCCCCGCCCGGTTGAGTTCGCGTGGGTGGCGACCACTTGATGTGTCTCTCTCACATCATGTTTCTCTCTTTCTCTTCCTCCCTCTCTCCCCCCGTTCTATCTGAAGGTCAATGCAAAAATGTCCTCAGGTGAGGATAAAAAATAAATAAATAAAATACATAGATTAATAGGCACTGTGATATAGCATTTCTAGAAAGACATTTGTAGAGAAATGTAGCTGTGGAAGTCCCTGCAGAATAGGACAGTCACTAGGAGAGGAGATTATTGGCCACCCTTTTATTTAAAACGGAAGGCATCTCCCTGGAAAATGGATCTGGTCTGTTTTGCTGATTGAGCACCAGGAAGTGGTGCTCCGGATGAAGTTTTCCGGGGTGTCATCAAATTAAGTGTTCTGGGTAGCAGACACCTTTAGCAGGATTTCCCCATGAGATTACTTTTCCCTGTTTTCCCAATTATACAGGGTAGGGCAAAACTAGGTTCCTAGTTTTTCCTATGGAAAACAATGCAATCATTAATAAATAATAATACAAGAATAAACTCCCTGTTTTGTGTACTCACAGCTGTAAACCTGCTTTGTCCCACCCTGTTTATTATCGTGTTGATTTCAGCATATCTAGTCCTCTCTGACTTCTCTTCCTGACATCTGGAGATCGGTTAAAGACGCCTTGTCTGCCTCATCTTGTTTGAGAACGCTGCCAAGCACGGCAGGGCCAAGTGCAGAGCTGGGCGCGCGCTCCAGGGGTCCCCCTTCAGCTGACATTGCTCCACCATAAGATATTCAACTAGGTTTGCATTCCCGGCCTCATGCTGTCATCAGTGCTGTGTAATGTGGGGGCTAGTTAAGGAGGAGGAGTGCATTGTCTAGGGACACTAGGAGTCGCCACTGTCCTGGAGTGGCAGACTGGTCACCGTGACCTGAGAACCAGAAATGAGTGCTGGGGTTTAACAGTGTTTCATCCGTTCAAGAAACTGCCCACGGAAGTGGCACGCCGTGGAAGCCAGACTTCTTTCCCGAGCTTCAGGCCTGTGTGTGCCACACTGTATTTACTGACCGTCTCCACTGGGTGTCCTGTAGGGACCTCAAACCAAACAAGTCGCAAATGAACTCATCCTTCCCACCCCAGAGCTGTCTCCTCTGCCTTTACTTCTCTCAATAGTTCCCCTTCCATCCTGATCCATCCTCCACAGGGCTTTCAGAATGTACTTTGTAGCAAATCTAATACTGTGCCTGCCTTGTTCAAAATGTGTCTGTGGCTCCCTCTGCATATGCGGGATAGAGTCCGAAGTCCTCTGTGTGGCTGAAAGACTCTTCGCGATCCGATCTCACTGAACCTGCAGCTTCTCTCACTGCCTTGTTGATTTACATTCACATTGGCCGTCTTTGTTTTCCAGAACATGTTATATTTCTCATTCTCTTCTATTTTCATTGCCTTCTATTTACCGCCAGTAAATGCACTTTTGCATTTTTCTTCCCTCTGGTCAGAACCCCACTGTCTCCAGGACAGCTCCCTGTCCAACCTCCAAGCCTTCACTGCAGGGCCACTTCTCTGGGAAGCCTGGACAGACTGCAGAGAAGTCTTCACAGACTCCCCTGGCTGGCTCGTGGGTCCTCCCCAGTGCTCCGATTAAACCATACATACCGCCATTTTAGTGCTGATCGTGGGTATCATAGTTGTGTGTCTCTCTTGAAGGCAGGGTCCATGTCATTTCATCTCTGAACCTTTTGCACCTTACAGTGTCTAGCTCATGGAAGGTGCATGTGGAACGAAGGGCAGCTGAGTAAGAGTAGAGCTAAGAAGCTATGGAAAGAAAGATGAGCAGGGAGCATCTGTGAGACTGGCTCCTGAAGCAAACACAGGATAAGTTTCCTGTTTATAAATGCTCCTGCTGCCCTGGCTGGTTTGGCTCAGCGGTTAGAGCGTTGGCCTGCGGACCAGAGAGGCCTGGGTTCGGTTCCTGCTAAGGGCACGTACCTTGGTTGCAGTTTGTCCCTGGCCCTGGTTGGGGTCGTGTGGGTGGCAACCACTCAATGTTTCTCTCTCATGTCGATGTTTCTCTCTCTCTCTCTTCCTCCCTCTCTCCCTCCCGCTCTATCTGAAGATAAGTGCAAAAATGTCCTCGGGTGAGGATAAAGATAAAAATAAATAAATAAATAAATAAATAAATAATAAATACTCCTGCTGCCCCTCTGTCATGGCTCCGCGTAATCCATCCTGTGGCAGAGACAGCTAGTGGTCCAGCTAGACCCATCTTCTCTTCTTTTAATAATAGAGCTGCAGAGTTTAGCTGGGCACATGTCTTCCCAGCCAGAGGCTATATTTCTCACATTCTCTTGCAAGATGTGTTTATGCAGCAAAGTTCTGACCTGTTAGATGTGAGAAGAGAAAATATGTGGCAGTTCCATGTCGCGCCATTAAAAGGAATGAAGGGCACGGTCCTCGACATGTTCTTGATCACCTCTGGGCTGTTCTGCAGATGTGATGGAGGGGGGACGAGTATTCCTCTTGGACCCGGAGATGGAAACCCCGGGCCGAGGATGGCAGAGCTGTGCCACCAGCCCCAGACCACCAGCTCCAAGACCATGATCACAGAGCAGACATTTCTGTCTTGGGTTAGCCCATTGTAGTTTTGGACCTCTGTAGAGATTGGACGTAGATAATAAATATCTTTTTAAAGAAGTATTCATGAACAGCTCTTTGTTATTTAGCAGAAACGTAAGTTAGCATGTACCTTTATATGCTCATGTTATCACATTTGTTAAAAAATTATGGAAAATGTATAACATGCACAATTATAATAATCTTTTTGTAATATGGGCTTTATCATTTCTTTTCTGTTTTTTAAAGTAGTAAAATGTTATATTTAGAATGCTCATCTCCAATACCGATTCTTCTTTCTCTCACAGAAACAACCTCTAATTTGATTTTATATTTATCAATCTCATGCATATTTTTATACTTTTAAGTACATGTTTATGTACCTCTAAACATATATAGCGTTTTTGTATATTTTAAACATTTATAAAGAAAACATACACTTTTTTCTAGTCAGTTAGGCTTCAGTGATTTGTCTGTGTCGATGTACATATGGTTGTTCCAGTATTTTAACTACTATGTACGATATCATTGAATGCATATAATTCAATTGAGTGATCCTTTTAGTGATAATCCTGAGGTTGTTTCTAATTTATAACTATTATGAAAAATTGTTACAGGACTACTCCTATTACCGTCTTTTGTGGTCATACGCAAGAGAGATAATGGGGCAGAACCAATATTTGAAGAGCTACTAACCTAGGCTTTCCAAATATGAGAAAAGATACTAAATCAGCTAAAAATGCAAGAGGTTTGTGAGCCCTAGAGCTCAGACTGATGGACTAGTCATCATTTGGAACGTTTGCAGGAATCATGGCGATGGAAAGAGAGTTCTGGAAGGTTTTGCACTGACAAGTATATGCTCTGGCCTGTAAGTGACACATGGCACTTCCTCTCACACTGCTGGCCAGAACTAGTCACATGACCCCCCCCCCCCCCCAATCACAAGGGGCCAGAAAGTATGATTCTAGTCTAGCATGTGCCCGGAAGGACATTTGGCAGTCAACATTAGTCATTACCATAAACAAACCATACATACCTCTGTTAAAACCACAAATCCAAAAGCAAGCAGTTTAATGTCTGTTTGGATTTAATGTCTATCAGGATGGATACTAACAGCAAATAACTGACATTTATTCAGTGCTCACTGCAATGCTGGCTCTGGATTCTATTTTCTTTATTTAATTAAATGTTCTCAGTGACCCTGGGAGGAAGGTAGTATTATTATTCCCATTTTACAGAACAGAAGACTGAGGAGAATGCTCAGATGAATAACTAGATCCCAGAGCTAGGGGCCCGGTGTATACTCCGGAGCTTGCCAGGGACTCTTCCCCCTGCACAGAGGGCCTCGGTGAGCCCTCACAGCCTCTCTCTGAGGCCTCCTGTTTAACAGAACCAGTGATCAAGGCCTCCCTCTGCCTCTCCTCACAGTTTAAAGCCACTCGACTTTAAACTCCAGAACAGAGTTTAACAATATTATGCTCCCACAGTAAGTGTTCAAAGCGCTTCAGCGTTCTAGTCAGGAGATAAAACAGCTGTTTCCTCCAAATGGCTTATACTGAAATGTAAATGGACAAGGGCGTTGGGGAAAAAAAAAGGAAAATAGATTTAAGTTCTTGCCTTTTAAAATTTTTATCATATCCCATCCAAGCTTACTATTTTTGTTTAATCTTGCCATTCCTTTTCTTCTTCCTTGTATGCTCTTTTTCTTAGGGATATGCAAACTTTATTAGTCAGCGCCTCTTTCAAGCTCTGTGTGCTTTTGTGTTTGAGAATTGGGAATCAGGTACTTTTACTGTTAGCCCCAGGGTGGATCTGAGCAGGAGGAAGCTTTATGAATAATCAGGGTTGACATCTCCAGCGTTGTTCCTTCATTATAAATATTGTTAAAGGAGCTGTGACCACCATGGGCTCCCACTGAACAGAGTGTGCAGGGGAGGCAGAGACAGCCTTTGATTTCAGCTCTTTCCTGGTTAGCGCTTCACTGATGACCCTGGAGTTGACAAGTCTCTTAGATTTGGCTGCCTATTTTTTCAGAAAGTTTCTCTTCAATTAGCATAAGTGTTTGGTGTGCAGGAAGCTGGGTGCCTCTCGCCCACTCTGAAGGCCGAGAACCACAGTTAATATTAGTGCTGTGCGTTGCCTTAGACTGAATCCCTAATGAATGCTCAGCTGCTCTGTGACTTTAACTATTTTTGTTCCATTTGTATTAGTATTGCATCGTGATCTTTCTTCAGGGTGAACACAAATTATGGTGCCCAAGGTCATTGGCCCTTTTCCCCACCTCTTGAGAAAGCTCAGGCTCCACTGATGTCTGAAGAGACACTGGTATTCTCTCCGTATGTCTACTGAGGTGCCCCCTCCCACCTGTACCCCACTGGAACATGTTATTGCTGAACCATTCTTTAGATTATTCATGTTCTCTTGACACTGTTTTTATTTTCAAAATGGAGGAGACATGGGAACTTAAAGTTCATGAGTAAAACGCTATACATTTTCTCTAGCTCCCCCTTCCCCAGGTTCATTGCCTTCTACTTACCCCCAATAAGTTCACAAAGAGTGCTGTAGAACCTGTCACGTAAGCAACATTGTGGACTTGACCTCATTTAGCTGTCCCAATAGCCCAGTGAAGACGGTGGTAGCGCTGTTCCGATTTCCTTGAAAGAGACAGAGGCCTAGGCTTGGGGAGTGAAGGGACTTACTCAAGGTCGTATGATGACTCATGGTTAGAATCAGGGGTAGCACGCAGGGCCTCTCATTCAAACCCTCTACTCTCCTTCATCGTGTACGTTTGTCAGCAATATTTGCCATTCATCGATTTTGCCGGCATTACTGAGCACTTGTCTATGTCAGGCGCTGGGCGTACACACGATGCCTAAAGCAGAGTTCTCAGGAGCTCAACTCTAGTGAGGGGAAAGCCCTATTAACTGGTGGTGATGACACCAGGTTACTGAGACACTCGACATGCGGTGGCTGGAAGAGGAAACTTTGGAGGCATGGAGGAGAGCCTTGTAACTTGCTCTCAGGGCTCAGGGAAGCTCCTTGGAAGAAGTGATACTGTGCCATTCGAGCACATACACAAATTGTTCAAATCCCCATGCTATAGGTGGGCAGAGGGAGGCTCAAAGACGTCTGGTGCGTTTCCCAAGGCCGCAGCTGGCGTGCAGAGCTGGGCTTGGAGCAGGCAGCCTAGGGGCGGGGCCCACTCTCTGACCCAAGGCTCTCCTGCAAGAGGGGGCGGGGCTAGTGACCGGCAGGGAAGTGGTGGCTAGAGGTCTGACTCAGGCCTCTTTGTTGCCCTGGTGTCCCCCTCTCCAAGCTGGCTGTTTCTTCCTACTTTATGAAAATTAATTCACTTGGTCCTTGGAGGTCAAATATGTGTATTTCGCGGGTGTGAATATTTGACACCTCTTCTTTCACTGTCTGTCCTCATCATCTCAGAGTTATTTGTGTGGTCGTTAATGTTTTTCAAACTAGAGTTTTCAAATAAAGTTTAGGGTATCTATGTCTTTTCTGTAAGAGTTTGTATTTTTTTTTTTTAATCCTCACCTGAGGACATTTTTGCATTTATCTTCAGAGAGAGCGGGAGGGAGAGAGGGAGGAACAGAGAGAGAGAGAAACATCGATGTGAGAGAGACACATCGAGTGGCTGCCTCCCGCACAACCCAACCAGGGCCGGGGACAAACTGCAACCGAGGCACATGCCCTTAGTGGGAACCGAACCTGGGACTCTCTGGTCCGCAGGCCGACGCTCTAACCACTGAGCCAAACCGGCCAGGGCAAGAGTTTGTATTTTTTTATAAATATTTTAAGGAAGTCTTAGAAAATCTTCATGGTACTCTACTTTGGGTTACTGAGATATCCGCCTTGTAATTAGCCCTTTTCCCACAACTTCAGGCCCTGTGTTGCACTGTATTTGTAACTGTGTTGGCACCAAGAGTCCAACTGTATTGATTGATTTGGGCTAGTGAGAAAAGATCAGAGCCCTCGGCCGTAAAGAATATGTCCGTACTAAGTGAAGGGCAAAGGAACTCAGCATATGCTTAGTAGTGGTGCTATGAGAGAAAACAAAAGATTCAGCAAGAATCTGGAAGATCAGTCATGCTTTCAGAAACATTACAGTTGATCTGGGAAAATTAGACTAACATAAACAAAACCAGTTGGCCTGTTTTTAGGGCTTAAGTGGTAAAGATTTTGCTAGGGCTCTTTGGCAAAAATGTGAAGGAAAAGAAGACGATTTCTTTTCTGCCTTGGACCTGGGCCTGGTGCCGACAGCCCTGCCCCAGCACGAATGGCCTGTCATCACCACAACAGCGTTCTATTCCTTGCCTTGTTTGGGGGCTGGAGAGTCAAGGCACTGCACCCCCTTCTTCCCTGTTGACCCATGTCCCTCAGTATCCAGTGGGGTGGCAAATGCTGCTCGCTTTGAACCCCTTGGGAAAAGATGGAAAACTGTCCTCAGATGAGAAGTCGTTTCTAAATATCCATTAAAGCTCGAACTGTTCTGAATGCAGAAACCAAGAGGGGTTTGTGTGCTGTCTGGTTAGGTGTGCCTCGTGGACACCTTCCTCTCACTATTGTCACCCGTGGGAACTAAACAAAGGTGAACAGAGTATCTAAGGGGATGGAGGGGGCAGAAAGGACGCCTTTTACCACCAACAGAAGTTTTAGAAAAAAAAGAATTTTATTTAGAAAGAAAAATACAGGGCTTAGGCCTGAGGACAAATGACACATTCCATTCCATTCAAAACCCCCTACTTACCTTATCACCAAATTGAATATTGAAACCCGCGTGTCTGTAGTCACAGGGACGTGCAGCGTAAGAAGTGTAGTCAGTAATTGTGATAACTGGTGCCAGATGGGTCCTGGACTCAGAGGGGGAGTCGACTCGTAAGTGAAATAAATGTGGAGCCACTATGCTGTACACCTGAAACTAATATAACATTGAATGTCAACTGTAATTTTAAAAACTTTTTGATAAAAATAAAAGCAAAGGAGGCTGTGTACTCAGTGGAGCCTGTGGCAGTAGAGTGGAAGGTGGTTGGACCTGTAGGCCCAGCTGGGTCCCCATCTCAGAGGAGGAGGAGGAAGAGAGCCATAGCTGGGACCCCGGTAATGGGAAAGGGTAAGCAGAGCATCCGTGGGGACACTGAGAACAGCCATCCTGTCCTGTCAGTGGCCTGACGAAGGTCTCTGAGTCTGGCCAGACAGCACCGTGTCCTCCCTGGGAGTTGGGCAGTGGGGGGTGTGGCGGAGAAGGGGCTGCAGAGGACCCAGGGCATGTTACACTCAGTTCCAGGAAGGAGTCTTCCTGCGCAGATTGTATTGCTCAGCTTTGCAGGAATGGAACTCATTTTCCCAGAGGGGATTAGGCTGAGACATCAATTCGCATGCACAGATCCCACAGGAGAGGGATGCTCGGGCTGGAGTGACGATGTATTAATTGGCAGTGGGACATGAGACTGACATCAGCTCCCCACACCAGCCGCGCTCTCCTTTATGCTTGTACGCTCAGGAGATTATAGCACAGGTTAGAAGGTTGCTAGAAGAGTCCCAAGTTTAAGGAGAGGAATTGGATATTCTTGAGCAATAGCTTTATGCATTGCCCTTTTCCAATCTAAGGATATGTCTGATTAGCCTGAGAGCAACAGTCTCATGCACAATAATTTTAATGTAAATTAGAAGCTTTTCTTTTTAAAAAATATATCTTTATTGACTTTACAGAGAGAAGAAGGGAGAGGGAGAGAGAGACAGAAACATTAGTGAGAGAGAACATCGATGAATCGGCTGCCTCCTGCACGCCCCCCACTGGGGATCGAGCCCACAACCTGGGCATGTGCCCCGACCCGGAATCAAACTGGCAACCTCTTGGTGCATGGGTCGATGCTCAACCACTGAGTCACACCAGCCGGGCAGAAGCTTTTCTTATTATATTTCTTTTTTCTTTTTTCTTTTTTTATGCAGTCGAGTTTCCCACATTTGGGGAAATCGCAGGGGTCAGCACATCCGGAGTGCAATGGACAAGCCTCGCCCTGGGAAAACCACCTTTGTGATCATGGTATCTCCCCTGCCAGGTAAGTATATATATTTCTTCTTATTAAGATATAATTAACATATAACATTATATTAGTTTCAGGTGTATAACAATGATTCGATATTCATATACATTGCAAAATGATTACCATATAAGTCTAGTTAACATCCATCACCAAACATAGTTACAAATAGTTTGTTCTTGATGAGAACTGTTAAGATCTGTTCTCTTAGATTATACGAGTTGTGGTCCGTCTGCAGACTACCTGACGATAGTTATGATTTGGATGGATGCATTGCAGAGAATGTTTTGGGAGGCACCTTCGTCTTACAAGTCATAGCTAACCGTGGGTAACATTCTAGGATGAGTTCCACAAATGGCCAGTGCATAACTTTACGCCGACTTCTATTAATTTGTTTCTTAGAGCAGTATCTTTCCTCCTCGTCTCATAATTCTGGGTGTACCCTGCATTTGAAGCTTAGCAGTTCAATGTTCTGAGCACAGTTTAGAGCAGAATAAAGGAAAGGCAACGAGTGAACATTGCCAGGCACTGTGCTAGCAGTTCTGTGCTGGTGACGCAGAAGAACCCCCATTTTGTACCTCTGGGAGGTTGATCTGAGGAAGGGTCTGGAACTGCCTAAAGACACATGGCCAGAAGTGAAGGACTTGGGGTCCAGCTTAGGCTTGCATCCAAAGGAAGCACTTTGGGAATTCAAAGTGTATCTTTTCCAGTTGAGGGTTTCATGTAGGAGGTGAGACAAGCTGAATGCTGAAAGGTAGGTAGGAGTAGAAAGAGGAGACACTTTTCACTTAATGAACAAGTCTGCATTGCCCTGGCTAATTTTTTTTTTTTTAATCCTCACCCAAGGACATTTTTCCATTTATCTTCAGATAGAGCGGGAGGGAGGGAGAGAGAGGGAGAGAAACATCGACGTGAGAGAGACACATCGACTGGTTGCCTCTGGCACGACCCCGACCAGGGCCAGGGACCAAGCCACAACCGAGGTACATGCCCTTGACCAGAATCCGTAACTCTTTGGTCCACGAGCCAATGCTCCAACTGTTGAGCCCAACTGGCCAGGGCCTACCTCGTGATTTAAAAAAAAAATTTTTTTTTCTTTATTGATTTTTAGAGAGAGAGGAAGGGAGAGGGAGAGAGAAATGGAAACATCGATTGGCCGCCTCCTGCATGCCTCCAGTTGGGAGTTTGGCCCACAACCTGGGCATGTGTCCTGACCGGGAATCAAACTGGTGACCTCTTCGTGCATGGGTCGATGCTCAACCACTGAGCCACACTGGCTGGGCACCTCTTGATTTTTATAGTCAGTTCTGGCTACAACACTTTTTAAAGAATGTAGACAAACTGGAGCATATTCAAAGCAATGGTTCCAGCCTTTTTAAAAAAATCCTCACCCGAGGACACTTTTCTATTTATCTTCAGCTAGAGAGGGAGAGAGAGGGAAAGAGAGACACATGGATGTGAGAGGGACACATCGATTGGTTGCCTCCCACTCGACCCCGACCAGGCTCGGGGTCGAACCACAACCAAGGCATGTGCCCTTGACCAGAATTGAACCCGAGACTCATTGGTTCGTGGACGGACGCGCTACCCCTGAGTCAAACTGGCCAGGGCTGATTCTAGCCTTCAATCCACCAATGATAATGTGTTTGATCACATTCACAGGAGCACATGTTCACCTGGGTATTTTTAGTTTCTTCAGACGGCAGGGCACAAAAATGATGTAGAAAGGAAGTTATCCTTAATTCTCAGGGCAGTTACTGTGTGTAATTTACCCTTTCTTTGCTTCTTGATCACAACAATGATTGTGTTACAAAATCATGGTTGAAATCCACTAATTTAGAGATCAGAAAGCTGATGGAACCAAAGTCATGTTCTATGAGGAATGATTCAAGGAACTGGGCATCTTTCGAAGAGAGTGTTCAGGACATTGTAGGGGATTTCAAATAGTTAGAGGGCTGTTATATAAAAAATTAGACACATCCCGTGAGGCCCTAAGGGGCATAACTAGCATCATGAATTAAAGCTTCAGGACAAAAACAAAACAAACAAACAAACAAAAACTAACGCAGAATGAGGAAATCGTTGCTAAGGTGATGTGAGAAGACAGAATGATCTCCTTCATGAGGGATGGAGCTCCCCTTTGCTGGGGCTGTTGGGGCAGGGGCTGGACAACCATTTGTTACAGATGTTGCTAAAGACACTCAAACTTGAGGTAGAAGCTGGACCAAATGTGCTTTAAAATGCATTTCAACTCAAATTTTAAAACTAATCATAACTTTTTAAATTACTTATTGACTTCCTATTATGTATCAAACACAAGACCGAGTTTTTTTTTTAAATTAATTTATTTTTGTTACAGACGTTTCTCCTTTTTCCCCCATTGACACCCTCCTCTAGTCCCCGCCCCCGGCCCCCAACATTGTTGTCTATGTCCATTGGTATGCTTATATGCGTAAGTTCTTTGGTTTATCTCTTCCCTCCACCCTACCCCCTTCTCTGAGGTTTGTCAGTCTGAACCTTACTTCTGTGTCTCTGGGTTCATCAGCTTATTTTGTTCATTATATTCCACAATTAAGTGAGATCATGTGATACTTGTCTTTCTCTGACTGGCTTATTTCACTTAGCATAATACTCTCCAGTTCCCTCCATGTCGTCTCAAAGGATAAGAGATCTTTCTTTCTTACAGCTGCATAGTATTCCATTGTGTATATGTACCACAGCATTTCTATCCACTCATCTACTGATGGACACTTGGGCTGTTTTCAGATCTTAGCAATGATAAATAGTACTGCTATGAACATAGGGGTGCATATATTCTTTCTGATTGGTGTTTCAGGCTTCTTAGGATATATTCCAAGAAGCAGGATCACTGGGTCAAATGGCAGTTCCATTTTTAATTTTTTGAGGTAACACCATAGTGTTTTCCACAGTGGCTGCACCAGTTTGCATTCCCACCAGCAGTGTACTAGAGTCCCCTTTTCCCCACACTCTCACCAGCACTTGTTTGATTTGTTGATGGCAGCCATTCTGGCAGGTGTGAGGTGATACCTCATAGTAATTTTAATTTGCATCTCTCTGATGATTATGACGTTGGGCATTTTTTCATATGTCTCTTGGCCATTTGTATATCCTGTTTGGAGTGGTGTCTCTTTAGGTCCTCTGCCCATTTTTTAATTGGGTTCTTTGTCTTCCTTTTGTTGAGTTGTATGAGCACTCTATATATTTTGGAAATTAACCAAATGTATTGTTGGCAATTATGCTCTCTCATATAGTGCATTCCCTTTCCATTTTGGTGCTTGTTTCTTTTGCTGTGCAGAAGCTTTTTAGTTTGATGTAGTCCCATGTGTTCATTTTTTCCTTTGTTTCTGTTGCCTTAGGTGATATATCAGTGAAAATTTTGCTGCGTATGATGTCTGAAATTTTGTTGCCTAGATTTTCTTCTAGGATTTTTATAGATTCATGAGTCACATTTAAGTCTTTTATCCAGCCTTGCATCCCTGGGATAAATCCCACTTGAAGACTGAGTTTTAATAACCTGATTAATAACCAATAGAACAAAATTTAAAAATCATTGGCCTGTAGGAATCCAGCCATTGAAGTACTTTAATCATCTATTTGCTGTCTAAGGACTTAGTATATAAATGCCATGGGAATGTACAAATTTATATCTAGAAAGAAAATAGGGAAAAAAAGGGCCAGGTTGTCTGAGGTTATCTTTCTCTGTGTGGCATTTCCTGTTTGTAACTTGGAGCATTTGTATCAGACCTGCTGTGTTTAAGTTGCTTTTGGCTTTTAGGTGTTTGTAGAACACAAAGAGTATTCTTAACCCAGGTCTTATATGGACGTCACAGTAGTACATTTTTATCATATAGATGTTTCTATTAATCTAGTAGGAAGCAGTAATCTTATTCAAATTACTTTTTGAAATTCATGAGATGTGTATGTATTGAGGTTTGGCCATAGCAAAGAACATTTTGGTTAAATGTTTGGGTTTTCTTTCTTATAAGAAATATTTTAAAAAGGAGCAATGGGAAGGTCATTGGTTTCTGATGGCTAATGGCCAATGACCACTGAGAAAATTGCTGCGCAGGGTAGATAACATAAGGTTAAAGAGAAAGAGTTTGAAGAATAGTTTTCATTCCTAATGCTGTCTTCTTCTTTATATCCCCAACAGTAAGCAGAGTACCTGGAGCCTAGGAGGCATTCAACAAATGTTTTGGGATGAATTACTTAGGAAAAGGAAAACTACTCTAACTTTCAGTTATTTCTTTTACTGAGACCCTATTTCTATGACTGATTGGAAGACAAAAATTCCAGTCATCATCCAGTTGTTAAATATTTAGGCTTGCCAAATCATTTATTTGATTGATGTTTATACCTTTAGAATTGACTGACTGCTTTGGCTCAGGGTAGACAGAGCATGAGTCATACGCTGCGTTCTTGTCAGTCAATGGTTGCATTTCCATGCATAATCAGTCGACTTACGTTGGTCACATGAGGTACACACATAAATCATGACAGTACTTGGGCCTTTTCTGGCTGGAATGATTTCTTGGCCCTTCTGGTGTTAATAGCACTGAATACTCAATGATTGAACAGCATTTGCCAGCTGACTAAAGAAGTTTCCTACCCTGACAATATTTTAAAATATAATGTGAAATAGAATTGGCCAGTGAATGTGAGCTCATCTAAGTGTGCATGCAATTGTGGAACATGGCGGAGAGGGACTCGCCACTGAGAAGCTTGGCAAAGTTGGAATAAAGGAGGACACAAACAATGTTGTTTAGGTTTCTAGATGTGGGGGGACAGACTTTAAGGTGGTCCCCATGATCTCTATCTCCTGGCATTTATGACTTTGTGTGATCTTCTCCCCTTGTCTGGGCAGGATCTGTGAGACCTTTCTTTCTCTCTTTCTTTCTTTCTCTCTTTCTCTCTTTCTTTCTTTCTCTCTTTCTTTCTTTCTCTCTTTCTTTCATATTTCTTTCTTTCTCTTTATTGATTTTAGAGAGAGAGGAAGGGAGAGGGAGAGAGAGATAAAAACATCGATGAGAGAGAACATCGACTGGCCGCCTCCTGCATGCCCCCCACTGGGGATTGGGCCCACAACCTGGGCATGTGCCCTGACCAGGAATTGAACTGGTGACCTCTTGGTGCATGGGTCGACGCTCAACCACTGAGCCACACTGGCCAGGCTGTGAGACATTTCTGTGCAGTAGAATATGGCTAAGGTGGTGGGCTATCACTCCTTTGATGGCATTACATGATAGAAGTCTCTGCCCCACAGGCAGAATTGCTAGCAAAAGTGTCCTAGTCTTCCTCTCCTTGCTGGCTTAGAGGAAGCCAAGATGCCATGAGTCCTCCATCGGCAAGCACAGGAATCTCCCAACAACCCGCGGGAGCCTACAAGATGCTTTCCCAGCTGAGCTTCCAGATGAGAACCCTGGCCTGATTTCAGAGTTGCAGGGACCCAGCTAAGCTGTGCCTGCACTTGTGACCCACACAAAGTGCGAGATGATAAACATGAGGTTTTAAGCTGTTAAGTTTGGGGTGGTAATTGGTTATACTGCACAGAAAACATATATACTCGTCATTGTTCTTACACAGTCTTACTGTGGTGTTGGTGTTCTGGTTATACGCCCAGGAGTCAACTGGAAGATGCCGTAATATGCTAACTCCCCTGGATTAGCTACATAAGTACTGAATACTGACTTGTCCAAAGCAGGAAGGAAAAGAATAAAAAATAGTCATGAAGTCTGTGTTCCTATTTTCAAGTCTAATCATTTGTATGTTTGAATTATTTGCTAGGATGTTTGTGCTTAAAGAAAATAGAAATATGATTGATTTCCCACCCATGCAGTTAAATCTTGGTTTGGAATTTATGGTCAGTGTGGTAGACATTACTTGGTCACCATTGTGTCTCCCTCTTTGTCCTTTCCTGGTTTCTCTGTGGGTAGAATATACTTCCCTGCCCCACTACTGCTGGGCTTAGCCATATCACTTACTTTGGCCAGTGGAATATGGTAAATGTGATAACGTACCAATTCTAAACTAAGGCTTAAAAGGTTTGGCAAGTGTCCATCAGCAATTTTGTGCTGCCCTATACCTTGTGAAAAGCATACCCAAGGTGGCCATTGCTTTTTAGCTTGGATTCCTGAATGAGAAACACCCAGAACACACATGAATTTGACCTACTGCTTGAAGCCAAACTGTCCCAGCCAGCCCGGAAACTTATCAATGAGAAGTAAATGTTTGTTGTTATAAGTGTCTGAGTTTTGGGGATTGTTTGCTATACATGCTTATTGCAACAATAGCTGAATACTCTAAAGTCTAGAAATGTCATCATATTAGATTTTAAATGAAGCTAGCACTGTTTTTGTTTTTTTGTTTTAATCCCAAACCAAGAAGTATAAGTAGATAAACTTGTTAATTGTTCTTCCCTCCTGAAGCAGTCCATTGGATCTTTATTTGGACAAAATCTTTTAGAGTAATGTTTCCGACTCATTTAATCCCAGTGTTCTATTAGATGTTTACTGGTGTTCTGTGAAACAAGGATTCTATATTCATGGAAGTTAAAAGAAGACTGATAATGTTTATTAGCGCTAAGAAATTCTACTTTGAAAAAAGGACTCCTACTAAATATAATCTGACCCACTCTTTTCTAATCTTATTCGACCATGGAACATTCCCCCCCCCCCCCCAGAATAACAATTCATATCTTGTTCCTCTGGAACCTGTGGATACTGCTGTTCGCAGAAGCATCTGCTCACCTACGTGGCCTTGCCATATTACAAGCAGATGGTGTGCAGCATAAATTTGGAATGATGCCCTCAAAACTTAAGGTGATGAAATCACTGACTAGTAAATCTCTCCAAGACTTACCACAAAACCTGGGTAAGGAAGATGCCCAGATTAAGGCAGATAATAAAGAAAAGCCTTGTCACTGAGATCTTCAGCCAAGTTTAAGAGTCGTCTTCTGGGAAATTGGACAAGAAGTCAAGATCATAGGGACTCCGTCCCACTGTTGTTCAAATTGTAACTTATTTGCATCCTGTGAATGATTGATTTGTCTAATACAGAATGGCTAGATATTTGGTCCAAACTGGTCTGAAACTTCTGATTTGGAGGTCTGACACGTTTGTAAATCCAGAGGGTCACTGGGTAGAAGTCCATATAAAGTGTGTGCTCAGACACATGGGGTTAACAGCATTTCCTGCTGTCACCGAATTTGCTGGGGGATGAACGATTCTTTTGATTTATGGCTTGAAGTGGGGATCTCGACTGCTAATAAGCACATTAAAATGAACAAATATATTACAACACGAAAAAACTTTTGAAACATTCCCCAAATACATTAAACCTCTAATTCGGCAATGGGAAGTGATTTTTCGTACTCCCTCAGGGCTGTGTCTTCCAACTTCAGTCAACAACTTCTGGTAGTCTAATATTTGCCTCTTGAAGATATTCGGGATTAAAGAGAAATTAAAATGCAGTCCACATTTTGCATATATTCCTAGACTGAACACTCGCAGTCGCACAACCAAAATGTAAAACTGCCCTGATTGTCCCCAAATGTGGACTTGGACATTAAACAAAACTTAAGCTTTCTTCATGCCAGCAGGACCTTGCAGCTTCCCAGCCAATCAGCTGCAAACAAGGACGCGCATGCCAGGAAAAGGAATGTCAGTTTCTAGTAACAAATGTACTTACTCATCATGCTTTATAAACAGCTGTGACTACTAAGAGCCAAGAACTTCTTAACCACTTTCTGTTACTGAACAGTTTTGTTTCCCTCTCAGTAAAACATTCATACCAAGTAAAACTCTCTGGATTTTCTTTTGACACTTTTCTTGAATGGGAGTTCTGGTTATTTCATTCCAAGTGTTTGAGAGCTGGGGCTGTTTCCGGACGGGGCTGGAGAGGCAGTTCCGGGGCACGTGGCAGTGACTGGAGGAGCCGTGGAGAGAACCGCCTTAAAAAATGATTTTGATGGACGAATGATATTAGCATATTAATTAAGGCCTTCATATCCAGTAATGATCTCATTTGCTTATATAAACAGGTGAAAACAACGTTGGGAGAAATATCTTGACACCCTTTTTTGGTAAATGAGTGAATTTTGGGAAACGATAGGAATGGCTATTCCAGAGCTCTGGAAGCTAAAGCCAAATGCCCTGTTTCCAGTCTGTGCCTTTTGCCATGCGTCGCTCCACCCTCGTTTGCTTGCTTTTTCTCATCTCTGGAACAGGGAACTGTGACGAGGAGGGGACTGGTTATAATGTTTCTTGATAAACCTTCGTGAAGCAATGTGCTGTTGCAAGTAATGGGCTCCATTCATTATTAGCCCAGTTGATTTTCATTTACACTTGGCTCTAACAATTAGCTTGAGCAGGTGTGAAGGTGATGGAGGGGCTGGGACACCCAGAGGTCAGCCTCGGCTGGATGTGATAAATTAACCATTATTATGAGCAGTGAAAGTGGTTCTTTACGCTTGTCAGCAGCAAACAAAGGGACAACACATCTCACATAAACTCACTGTTCAGAGCTGGGTTTGCTCAGGATCAGAGTTTCCTTCCAGAACCTACAGACAGAAGGAAGGAATCCACATAAGCAGAGGTGAGGGTGCCTTGAAGGGATGACTTGGTTGGTGGAGTGGCTTATGGATGTCCCCACCTGGGTTGTTTTGCAATGCTCACCCATTCCAATGTGAAGCCATCAGTAGCTTCTGTGGAGGATGGGGGATCCACCTGTGCTTAAGGATTATTAGGGGGTAAAGAACGTGTATATCAATAAAACAGACATGGTTTATTACAAACTGTGTAGACAGCTACATATTTCCATATACCAATCAATCAATATTTTTTAACAATGCCTTATAATTGAGCACATTTATATTCAATGAAAAAAAAAGTTCATTGCCATTCCTCAGTTCTCCATCTGTACCAGTTTTACAAGACTCAACAGACTTAAAACTCAGAAAGAAGGTGCAGGGGTGTCCACAGAAGGCAACACCAGATCCTGTCTAATCTCGACCCACTGGGTGCAAACGTCCTGCTTCTGAAACAGGGAGTGTGTTCCCACTTAGGTACACCGTGGTGTGGAAACTCACTGAACACACCGGAGGTGAAACAGTCAAACGAGGGAAGAGGACTGTTGGTCATCACTAGCCATGTAATAAAATCCCATAGATACAGTTTGGTTTGACGATGTGTAGGGGACTATTATGGACTAAGTGTTTGTGTCCGCCCCCCCAATCCATATGTGAAAGCCCTAACCCCCAACGTGACTGCATTTGGAGACGGGTCTATAAGAAAGTAATTAAGGTTAAATAAGGTTATGAGGGTGGGGCCCTGACCCAATCGGTTTAGTGTCCTCATGAAAAGAGATGCCAGTGAGCTCACTCTCTCTCCATGCACACACATGACAAAGCCCTGTGACACAGTGAGATGGCGGCTGCCTCAAAGCCAGGAAGACAGCCTTTCCCAGAAACAGAAATTTCTGCTCCCTTGATCATGGAATACTAGCCTCCACAATTGTGAGAAAACAGTTTTACAAATGTCTGCTGTTTAAGCCAGTCTGTGGCATTTTGTCACGGCAGTCCGAGTAGACGAAGACAGAGACTAAACGCTGATTGGGATATTGGAGCACACAGTGGACTGTGTTGACCTGAACTTGGTTTTAGATTGCTTAGGCTGAGCCTTCAGTGAGGCACCGTGATGCCAATACGTATACGTCTTTGCTCTTGGGCTGGTGAGACCACATAGATTTTCCAGCCTCTTCCTGGGGGTGACTGCCTGGCACCAGGGTCCTCTAGGCTAAGTGGGCATGGCTAGGGGGAGGATCTCAGTGTCATGGGTTCTCTCTTTTGTGAATGGTACATACAGCACCAACTGTACCTAATAGTTTTTCGTCCAAATACCCTTTGACTTACCTTTGTTAGAAAAACAAAAACAAAAATAAAAATAAAAACCCTCCCAATCCTCTATTGATTGGGGTGGAGGCTTGTTCCATAGCCTGGATCTTGGAGTTTAAATATTTCTTAAATAGCCTTTAAACAAATGTTCCCTATTTAATTTCCATCTTTATTCCCACTTCCAGATGCTTCCACTTCATGAGCCTTCTGAAATTTCTGTGATTCCTGAGGGTGTGATACTCTTGAGGTATGAGAGTGTATATCTTATACCTGGGACAGCAGTGGCGGGAGGAGGGAGAGCTGAGTGTTGGCAGAAGACACTTGGGATCCAGTTCAGGTCACACAGTGGTTATGGGGCTACATAAATAGTCATGCAAAAAACGAGAAATAGCGAGAAGATAGCCTTTGAATAGTGGGAAAACAGCTAGTTTGAATGCTACACTGGCCCCTCACTGTCAGAACCATGTGCAAATGGCTGACCCAGTCAAAATCAACTCATTTAATAATAAGTAATGCTAAAGGAACTAGAACAGCATCTGTAGAAAAACCCTAAGAAAGAAAAGGTGCAGCAAAGTGTATTAGCAGATGGTCACCACTCACCAGAACAATGTTGTCATGAGCAGATGAAAACTGTGAATAGATATTTTGACATACATTTTTAAAAAACTCAATAAAGCAACTACTTCTATTAATAAGTACCATCGGGTGGAAATGTAATATTTGAAAGAAGAGATAGTGAGACAGTAGTAGGAGAAGAAATATAAACTAGTAGGACTCAGGGAAGAAGTAGAGGGAAAAATAAAAGCAGAAATAGACAAATTGGAAGAAGTAACAATGTGGAAAATACTGCTAAGGACTTAAAAGATAAAAAATATTAACACAATGAAAGAAATTTAAAAAATTTTAATTACAAGAAAATGAAAGACACAGAAGATATACAAGGGGGATCCAACAAGCACAAAAGTAGAGTATCCAAAGAAGAAAACCAAAAAATGGTATAGAAAAAAAATTTTTAAAAATATAATTCAAGAAAGAAAAAGACTTGACTCTATACATTGAAAAGTCATATTGTGTGCCAAGGAAAATTGACCCAGAATGATCAACATCAAGACAGATCCTGGGAAAGTTATTGGACTTTAAAGATAAAGAAATAATCATTGGGAAGACTGGGGAAGAGAGTCAGAGATTTCACTTAGATGAAAAAAATGTGGGTGGGATCAGACTTCCACAGCATCTTTCAACACCAGCTGGTCATAGAGCATTACTTAAAATTTCCTCAAGGAAAGAGTGAGCCAGCCACACTGTTCTTCTAATCAAGGCTGAAAATGCAGGAATCCAAGGAATATTAGGTGCTTTGGACACAAAGTTTAAGAAGATGCCAAAATCTCTGTAATCAAGAATAATATTTAATGCAATATTAAAATGAAATAAGAATTAATGGAAAAAGCTATGATAAATAAAATATCAAAATTTTAAATAAAAACAGGATCACTATTACTGATTTCCCCCACCCAGGCTCCAGTATGTCTGGGCACAACACTGTTATGAGCTCTTCCTGAGGAAATTACTAGAAGACAAATTTTAGCTAACCAGGATATGACTAGGCTGACACTCCCACAATGATCGGAGGGAAACATTGAATATATTTAACAGTATAATGAAGACTGAGACTAATGTGGAAATTAGAATAACAGAAAAAAATATTATATACCCTCTTATAATTAAATAAAATCTCTATTAAGCAACAATTGAGTCAAAGAGGAACTATAAACTGAAATGTTGGGATAGCTGGAAAATAATGATTATATAAATACCATTTATCAGAAACTGAGATATAACTAAAGCAATTCTCACAGGAAAATTTATATATATATATATATATATATATATATATGTACATATACATATATGTATATATACATAATGGTAAAAATAGAAAAACATGTTATAAACATCCAACTTAAAAGTCAGGAAAGGAAAGAGTATTTTAATTACAAGAAAATGAAAGGCATTGAAAGAAGGAAAGACTATAAACAGAAAATAAGCTTAGCAGAACTAATAAATCCAAAGCTTTGCAAATCAGAAGCAATAAGGGAGAATTATAGACAAGGAGATAATTATAAGAAACTACTTTGCTCAATTTAATGCAAGTTAATAGTTTATCAAAATAGACTTCAAAAGATATGGAGCTAAACAGTCATAGAAATCGAGGAAATTGTCTAAGAACCAGTCCCCAAAAGTACCTAGGCCAGGAAGGTGAATAACAGTATAGTATGTGGATAAAATAAAAGGTAGAAAAAGTAAATACTGTGCTTGTATATACATTTAATTTTTTTTTTAAACTCTCACCTAAGGATATTTTTCCATTCATCTTCAGATAGAGTGGGATGGAGGGAGAGAGAGAGAGAGAGAGAGAGAAACATCGATGTGAGAGAGACACATCAATTGGCTGCCTCTCACACAACCCCGACCAGGGCCGGGGACCGAACCGAAAACCAGGTACGTACCCTTGACCAGAATTGAACCAGTGACTCTGGTCCTCAGGCCGACGCTCTAACTGCTGAACCAAACTGGCCAGGGCGCATGTGTATACATTTGAAAAAATCTCTGGGAGCACAAACTAGAAACTAGTAACAGTGGTTGTCTGTTAGAGGAAGGTGAGCACTGTGTGGATAGGTACATGGGTGAGAGGGAGGCTATTTTGTACTTTTTGATGTTTGAGCCACCTGAATATTTTACCTAATCAAAACAATAAATGAATAATTTAAAAAAAATTAGAAGTGGGTATAAGAACTTAAGTAGAACTTGCATATTTGAAATGGCCTAAAAGTCATTACATTATAACAGAGTTGCAACAGGAATCCTAAAGAGCTAAGCTCTTCGGAATTTGTGTTGCGTTTAACTTTTGAGACAGATGCCGTATAAATAAGAAACGTAAACCAGGAATTTAGTCACTAAACAGCATTCCAAACCACGATATCGGGACCAATGGATATTAAACCTCCTTCACCAGCATTCATGGTTCATGGTGATGATGACTGATGTTTAGCTTCATAAACTGCAGTTCCTCTGAGATGCTTAAATAAGAAGGAAAGATGTAATTATTTAAATTGTCTCAAATTTATGTCAAGTTCCTTATCAGCTTAACATTGTAATAACTGAATGAAAGTAAAAATGAAGTCTTAACTGCTTTGGATATCACATCTGTCAAAAATACACTAAGGGTATTTTGCTAGATTGATTAGCTGACTGCTTTCACTGTATATAATCAGGCCATTGGGATTGTGTTGACCAGGAAGCTGGGTATGGACTAAAATACTTAAACCGTCCTAAGTGCTTTGCTTATATTTTAGTTAACTAGAAAATATGATTAAACAGATTAATCGATTTTCTAGCATTATAATATTTTCTCACATCAAAGTCATGTTTATTGTACAAAATTTAGATAAAGAAAATGGAGAAAATTTAAAAAAACCATCACACACACACACACACACAATGGTCTGTCCTACTTGCTTCCCATATAATAAGATTTTACATAACAGCATTTCCAATGTCAGCATTCTGAAACATGACTTTTAATGACTCCTGTGTATTGCATTGGTGGATGCACCATAATTTATATAGCTAATTTTGTAGTCTTAGACATCTAAGGACAACATATTCCAAAGCACTTTGTTTAATTAAAATTTCCCCGTCTTTTGCTTATGACGAATGACGAATTTAGTTTGCTTCTTTAAGAGTTCTCCGTAGAATTCTCACACCGGCTGCCTGAGAAGGATGTGATCACTGGTCTCGTCCTGCAGTGGCTCCAGTCCCAAAGGCCAGGCTTAAACATGCCTACCTCATGTTCCCCTCGAGTGCTACGACCGGTCGCCATTGGAGGTATCTCCCAAAGCCACTTGAAACCATGGTTTTGCTGGCTGCTGCTTGTTTAGATTAGGTTGTCGCTAAGATGCTTTCAGATGTTCCAGCAGCACGTATTAAAAACCAACTGTGGCGAGGGTGACCTAGGCAAAGGATGTTTTCTTTTTTCATTGTAGCAGGAGACCATCACTTTTGGAAAGCTAGGCAACGATCTGTCAGGGTGAGAATGACTAACCTGGCCCAAGCATTCTGAATCAGGAGCTCTGTCTCAAGTTTTACAAAATTACGTGATTTTAGAAAATCATTCCTTTCCTTGTATTTTCAGCATTAACAAAATTTCTTTTCTTTATTGATTTGAGAGAGAGAGGAAGGGAGAGAGAGAAAGAGATAACATCAATGAGAGAGAACATCGATTGGCCGCCTCCTGCATGCCCCCCACTGGGGATTGGGCCCACAACCTGGGCATGTGACCTGACCGGGAATTGAACCGGCGACCTCTTGGTGCGTGGGTCAACACTCAACCACTGAGCCACACCAGCCAGGCTATTTTCAGCATTTTTTATCAAACAATATATTGCATAAATTTTCACTGTGACTTCAGTCTAGAAAATGTGCATTTGATTTGTAAGGTGGAGGGCTTCGTTAATTTTGCTTTAATCATTGTAATGTGATTAAAACTAGACAAGTTAGGGTCTGTGCCCAGTTTCTTTAGAAGTGAACAAATTTTCCTTCCCTGATAATGAATATAAAGATTGCAAACAAATGTTCACTCACTG
The DNA here is from genome assembly GCA_030848825.1 of Tadarida brasiliensis. NCBI lineage: Eukaryota > Metazoa > Chordata > Mammalia > Chiroptera > Molossidae > Tadarida > Tadarida brasiliensis. The sequence goes on along the minus strand of CM061257.1, from coordinate 192,504,687 downwards.
TATGAGTGAATAAACAGTTTTTAAGGATTCCGATGCACATTACATGACTTTTCACTTATAAAAGAATAATATATTACTTGTAAATAATTCTTTTCTGTTTCTTACATTGTCTCCTAAGGCTTATTGGATGCTATAATTAGCTTCCTGTTAGTTACTGTATATATTATGCAAAAATGATAAAAGTGGAGATTCCTTTTAAATATTCTGTAGTAAAGTCTTTGCTAATTGCAAACCAGCAAGATTCTATTTTATATCCATCTGTCCGTATGTGTATTTCCAAGTCCGCTTACCTAAGATTTTTCTGGTGGGGGCAGGGAGGGAGGTGTTCAAGGTGTATCTTGCAGTGTGTGCTAGGGGCAAGCCATGAACAAGCTAGAGCATCAAATGGGGAAATAACAGAAGTCAAAGTATAGCGCCAGCCCGGCTGGTGTGGGTCAGTGGACTGAGTGTCATCGCATGGACTGAGAGATTTTGGTTTGATTCCTGGTCAGGGCACATGCCCAGGTTGTGGGCTCGATCTCCAGTAGGGGGCGTGCAGGAGACAGCCAATCGATATTTCTCTCTCTCTCTCTCTTTCTCTCTCTAAAAAAATCAATAAAAACATATTAAAAAAAAACAACTATGCAAAGTGTGGAGCCAGAGGAGTGTTTGCTGAGGTGCCCAGAATATCAAAAGCCAGATCATTTGCGCCCCCCCCCCCATGCTATGTGAGTGTAACACTGAAGCCAAAGGGGTCTTCCAACTCCCTTCCCCCACCTGACACCCCTCCCCCACCTAACTCCCCTTTGAACTCTGGGATGAGGTTATCCCGCAGGCTTCCCCACACCAGCCTTGGCTTCAGCCCCATCAAATAAACTTGGGCATATAACATAAGACGTGTTTAGGAGTTTGCTGAGAGGGTCATGCTAGAAGGGCAAGGTACCTTTGTCTCTGATGGCTACAGAGCAGAAAGCCAGGCTGGGACCATCACAGGGAGTATTGGCCAAGCCAAGAGAAAGGACCACAGATTTACTAGCTGCAAATTCCACACTGAAGCCGTCAGGACACCCAACAGCCGGACATTGTCCCAGAAACCCAGAAGTAGCAGCAGCACATGCCCAGGGGGTCCCTCTCTCTGCAGTTCACCAGTCTGAGTAGGACACCACTGTCTTGTCACCCAGATGCTCTCAGAGAAACAGCAAGAAGGAAAGGCTGACAAACCGAATGTTTTCTAAAAGGGCTTAATAAACAATCAGATCAGACTTAACTTTGAACTCAAACAGTTAGCTTTTTTTTTTTTTTTTCCTCAATAAGTAGTGAATGGGAACTTGTGAAGGAAAACATCAACTATAGGTGAAATAAAGAAGCTACATTTTCTTTCCACTTCCAAATCATTATAAGTTAAATTTGTTGTTTTAATGTAAAGCAAACAAAAACCAAAATAAAACTCCCCTAATTTCTTGGGTTGTTTCAGTCCTAGGATATTAGTGCTATTCATAAATTCTGTTATGCTATTTCTCTGTGTGAGAAAAATATTAAAAGTATTATCTGAGCTCATAGTCAGCAGTAGAAGCAAGCAAATCCACAAATGCACGGTGCTCAATGTTTAAATTCTCATATACACGTTTTGAAGGCAAGAAAATACATTGTGGAAGGAATGTAGGAAATAATTATACAGCTAGTTTAGAAGTAAGAATGGTAATAGATAGCTTTTGAATAAATACTGTAAAAAGTAAAGGCAAAACAGAATCGATCAGGTACTTATTTCGTTAAGTTGAAAATTATGTTGAGAAACTTTGAAAATGGAACAACTTTTAAGGAATCAGGGAAAGTATCCGATTTAAAGCACACCGTTTTTAAATGCATGCACGGTATTTGCTCTAGAGTAAAAAAATTAAACACGTCTATTGACAGTGAATAGCTTCAGTCCTTTAAGCACCTCAAGGCACTGGGGAAGTGTTCCTTTGCAAAAGGCACCAAAAGTTGATTTGTTTGCTAAAAAGTGAGATATGAACATGGAGTATAATGAGGTCAGACAATGTGTGCTAATTAGAAGTTTAACAAAGAAGGCAATTGAGATGAATTTTTAAAATTTTCATGGCAAATAAGGTGTCATGTAGATCATTATTCAGGAACTAAGAGCAGCATTTTACTTGAGCTGTTTTCATTCCATTTCTAGGGGTGTTTCCATCACAAAAGCTCTATCAGCAGGTGAAAGTTGGCTTCAAAGTTAGACACCAAATCCGTCCTGGCAAAGGTTGAGGCAGACAAAATCTCAGCAGCTCATTTGTTACGTGTTGGGAGGCTGGGTCCTCTCGGCTCTCCGCTGTGTGGACGCGGTGGTGAGGGAGCAAAGCTTTTGGTTTCATCCCCAAAGAGCTCATCAGCTTTGCAAGGGAACAGATGATCTCCTGGAGTCCACGTACCTACCATCTCTTCGAACCCCTTGAAGTCAAATTCATTAATGGGTAGAGGGAGGAGGAGAGAGTGGGTGACTCAGAACTCTAGAAAAGCAACTCAAATTACATTTACTATAACTAGACTCAGCTTCAAATGAGAAAATGTTTATAGTAGGTCATTTGTTCAACTGACCAGTGCGTATGTGAAAGGGCTTTAATCCTGATAATAGTACTTTAAAAAATTCCTTATCTTGGAGCTCTTCCATACAGTATTAAAGTAATACAGGCCTTCGTGATGGTGCCATTCTGTAAAATCCCAGAGCAGCAGAAGGCAAGAGTACAGATGGAAAAAATGTCAAGAAAAAAAATTCAATCGTGATGCTGTCGTTAGAGCAGTACTTAAATTGCACTGATCTATAAAACTTTCACCTGCCTAACTCACGTATAGACACTGGAGATGAGTGAAATTCAAGAAATAATCCACTGTGGAATTTGCACAGCTAAGAATGATCTCGGGGAGTCTGTTTTAAATGACTTCTTTCTAAAGCAGCAATTTCTCTTGCTCCTATGAAATCACTTGATGGATATTATCTAACAGCATGTTGGTGTCAGAAGCCTTCAGAGGACTTCTTAACATCTGGTTCAAAATCACTGCGTTTTGGGTGTGAACAGCTCAGTCAGTTGCGTGGTTTCACCACCAGGTAGCCTATTTTAATCCTGGTGGACCCGAAAGGCGTCTGTAGTTCGGCTTTTACAGAATTTAATTGTATTCATACCCTACAATTTATGGCTTAATTGTACAGTATCTGATATCTGCTAATTGCTTCAGGTGTGTTTAATTGCCTCTACATAGATTGTCTTTCCAGCGCCTTGAGGGTAGAGGCCAAGTCTTAATACTTTTGTGTGCTTTGCATCTCCTAGTAAAAGTAGTCTCTTTGATTTTCAAAGTTCCTCAGGCAACAGAAGGTGTGTGTGTGTGTGTGTATACACATATATATCTACATCTCCACAGTGATTATTGCTTTTAATAATTCAAGGAACACCTATATAATGCAAGTGTTTTTCAAAAAGTATGATAAAAAGGTGTTTCATTTTAACCAACTAATTATAACATCCTCTCTCTCCTATAGGAATATTTCACACCTTTCCTGGCAGAAAGTTGTTCAGCTCTTTTGGACTACTTCTACTAAAAGGTAGGTTTGTCCGTTCAGATTCATTCGCTGCAAGCAATAGGACATCCAGCTAGTCACATGGCAAACCCTAGGTTCCACTGAGGAAGGAGAAGGGTCAGGAATGTCTCTTGGGTTGGCCAACTAACAGTACCAGCATTTTTGCTTTAGGAATCAAAGATATTCCTGTTGAATAACTTTATCAGTGTATGTAGTTCCTCATATTGCCTAAAATGTTAACTCCCTAGAATCACTGTCTATGGAATTTCATTTTGAGTATTTGAACAATATGGCATGATATTGTTCCTTTTCCACCAGAAAATTCTTCAAATATTTTTTAACAGCTTTATTGGGGTATAATTTATAATACCTACTCTGTGTAATTCAGTGATTTTAGTGAATTTAAAGAGTTGTGCAATCATCACCACAATCCAGGCTTAGAGCATTTCCTTACCCCATACAAGTGCCCTTGTAAGGCCCCTTTATATCAGTGCCCAAATCTGCCCCTCCCACCCTCAGCCCCAGGCAGCCACTGATCTGCTTTCTGCCTCTAAATTTATTTCTAGGTATTTTGTTCTTTTTGACATAATTGTAAGTGGGATTATTTTCTTAATTTCTCTTTTTGATAGTTCATTTTTAGTGTATAGAACTGCAACTGATTTTTATATATTGATTTTGTATCCTGCAACTTTACTGTATTTGTTTATTACTTGTAACATTTTTTCAGTGGCGTCTTTAGGATTTTCTATATATAAGATCATCTGCAAATAGAGACAATTGTATTTCTTCCTTTCTGATTTAGATGCTTTTTATTTCTTTTTCTTGCCTAATTGCTCTGGCAAAGACTTCCAATACTATGTTGAATAAAAGTGAGAGTAAACATCCTTGTCTTGTTACTGGTCTTAGAGGAAAAGTTTTCAGCTTTCACCATTGAGCATGGTGTTAACTGTGACCTTTATTATGTTGAGGTATGTTTCCTTTATACCTAGTTTGTTGAGAGTTTTTGTCATGAATGCATGTTTAATTTTGTCAGATGCTTTTTCTGCATCTATTAAGATGATCATATAGTTTTTATTTTTCATTTTATCAGTGTGGTGTATAACATTGATTTGCAGATGTTAAATTATCTTTGCATCCCTGGAATTAATCCCACTGGAACGTGGTGTATGATTCTTTTAATGTATTGTTGAATTTGGTTTGCTAATATTTTGTTGAGAATTTATGCATCTGTTTGTCAGGGATAAACATAATAATTATAGTTATTTTAAATTTTCTACCTGATAATTTCAATATCAGTGTCAAAGCGGAGTGTAGTTCAGATGTTTAAGAAGTTTATGATTTGGAGCCCTGGCTGGGTGGCTCAGTTGATTGGAGCCTCGACCCATATACCAAAAGGTTGTGGGTTTGGTTCCCAGTCAGGGCACATACCTGGGTTGTGGGTTCCATCCCTAGTCGGGACATGTCGATCCCCAGCAACCGACTGATATTCTCTCTCATATCAATGTTTCACTCTCTCTCTCCCTTCCCCTCTCTCTAAAATCAATGGAAGCATATCCTCAGGTAAGGACTAAAAACAAAACAAAACATAGATTGTGATTGGGAGAAGATAGATAAGTCACACTGGGCAGAATGCCAAGCACAGGCTATGTGGAATGTACGGGGAGCCAAGACGGAAACAGCCTGGAAAAGGGCTGGTGCCAGAGCAGGAGTGACCCAGACTCGGGGCCACAGTTCAGGGGTGTGGGCAGACAGTGTGGGGTTTTAGAGCAGCAAGTCATGACCCTGCAGACTCAGTTCTGGCTTTGTCATTGACAGGCTGTGGGATCTTGAGTTTGGACACCAACTTCTCCAGGCCTATGTTTGTCATTTGTACCATGGGAATAACAAAGTCTGCCCTGTGGTGATTATGAAAAGGCAGTGAGACCCCAAGTTAGGATTCCTATTAGAATCAAACAGTGCCTCCTGACCAAATAGTATACTGTGTTGGCTCAGACTGCTTGCCAAACCAGCTTCCCTTGTTACTTTTCAGATGTTAAAACGTGAAGTGAGAAACTAAAAGACTACAGGTAACACTATGTTATACTAATATTCAAATTTAAGTCTCATAATGATAAGGGTAAATCATATGGCAGTAGCAAAGATGGGGCTTTTTGAGGTCTCAGGGATAAAATTCATGGTCAAGTCACTGCCCTGTCATGGAAACAAAAAACAATCTAACAAATTTCCAAAAACTTTTATTTTTGCTCACCAACTTCCTCCATTTCCCTGACTCCCAAAAACAGAGGCATGGAGATCAACAACTCCAGCTAACTCCGGGTCAGGTTTCTGTTAGTTCAAACATGGCTGTGCCTTGGTTTTGTAACTATTTGCCACAGAATGAAAGAGTTTTGCAAAGCTCACTAAGGAGGTAAGAAAATCTCATTCTACCTTTTGTTCTTGTGCTTTCCAAGTTCTCACTGGTGCTGTTAGAGGCTCTGAATTTTGAGATCTTCATGGGGCCTTTGCCAGCAACCGTTTTTATTTCCTCCCCTTTGGCCAGATTTTACTGAAAGTCCAGCAAATGTTCCAAATAAATGCTTCGCTGGGAGTAGAAGCAGTTTATGCAGTTGTATTAAAGTGACCGTTTCAAGTTGGCTAGCACGAGCGCTGAATAAACACATATTGATATTATAGAACAAAATAATATATTAGCGCATTGCTCATTTGTGCTCCAATAGTCACCCTGATACTATTCGTCATGTGGGGAGTGACAAACACAATTACACCCGAGTGCTAATAGAGTGGAAGGGCAAAACTGCCTGACCTCGGCATCCCGGGTCGATTTAAATGTTTGATGTCTCATTGAATTAGTATCACAGTGTGAAAGACAAAGCTCAAACTAATGGAAATGAGCCTGGACATGCAATACTGCTGATTGGGCTGACATAATTAGAATAATATTCTGCACAGAGCTAATAACAAGCCGAAGAAATAAATAACCAAGAGATAACCTAATTGCTGCACGCTAAAACGTTCTTTTGAATATGCTAAGGTTAGCAATTTCTATTTACTTATAAAGCACACTGGTGCGCTTAAAAGAAAAATGTCGTGAGTGTGGCAGAGGGGGCGGCCACCAAAATACACTGCCCTCTGGAGGGCCTCAATCCTTGTGATATTCACCAATAGACCTTCTTGTGGGCCTACTCTGTGCCAAGGCACCTGTCTAGGAGAGGGGATGGTAACAGTTTGCACCACACACACCTTGCCCTCCAGGAGCCCACGGCCTGTGGGATTGAGGAGACACGCATATCAATAGCACAGAGTGGGAGGAGGTCAGTGTGAGGAGGCAGTCTTTAGATCTGCCTTAAAGACATAAGAAAATTCCACTGAAAGAGACTTCGCTTTAAACAGATTTGCAAATTCTGTGTCCTGGAGACTTGAATAGAAAGTCTAGTGATTTACAGGGGTAGCACTTTGGGTTCTTCCTCAGATACGTGAGGAAGGTTTCGGTTCATCATAGATTTTAGCATCCCAAGGAGGGAAAGGCACTATTGGGATTGGTTTGCCAAATCGTTGCTTATGTTTGAGGAGTGGTCATCTTCCATTTGTGCGTGTGTGTTCACAGTGGTTTCACCTGCGTTATTGTGCTCGGCTCCTGCAAGTTCCAAGGGAACGAGGCACTCTCTGTTCACCTAGTGAGGAGGTGGCAGGCTCTCAGACGTGGACTACTCAGGCCTTGTGGAACGAGAGCTCACCTTTATTTTGGTTTGCTGCTGTGTCCCCAGTGCCGAGAATGCCACCTGGTGCATAACAGGTGCTGAATCAGTATTTGTTGAATGAATGCTTATGTGCTTTACCCCGGTTATCTCATTTAAACCTCTGAACAATCGGAGGTGGGAACTATTAGTAGCTCCGTGTTAGACATGAGGAATCAGGGTTTGGAGAGGGTAAGTGACTTGCCTCGGGTCTCTCAGCTAAGACTTGGTGGGGCTGCTTCTGACCCAGAGCATGCGGTGGCTGTGAGTGTACCTCTTCTCAGCAGTTTGGTTGTGAAAGTAAAGAGGGAAAGCTAGGTTGTGTGTTGAGCTGGAGAAAGAGTCTTGAGACCGGGATGCTATGAACAGATTTCTAAACAGAGGAAGCAACTCTAGGAGGAAGTGCCCAGCGTCACAGACAGTGAGAAGCAGGGCTGGTGAATTTACTGCCTTTAACAAACAGGAAAGCTCAGATAAAGAAATTAAGTGACCACTCAACTAACAAGGGACAGAGTAGGACTGAACACTAGGATTTCTGAGGCTTGTTTACCATCTCAGCATTATTTGCACATCCTTGGTTTGTACACCATCAAGTTTCAAGTTAGATTTTAGTAATATTTTCACACAAATGAACAGGCAGCGTGCAATAGTGAATAGAATACAGGTCTAGGAATTAAGAATCGCATGTCCTGGTCTCAACTTTGCTATTGATTGGCTGTGTGACCTTAGATAAATCTCTTTCCCTTTCTGGGCCAATCTCTTCCAGCTCTATAATTCTAGTGACCTGTGGAATATTTTTGAGTTATCTCCTTTTTCAAGTGACCCCCAATCCAGCTCCTTATAATTATAAAGTTAATGAGGAGTGGTTTATTTGAAATCCCCTAAGTCCCTCTGCAGCGATTCTCAAACTCTTTTGGTCAAAGGTCCACCATCAACCAAATCACTTAAACCACTCTTTTCACAGTTAAAGCATCCTATAAGAGACCTTGCCAAGGAAAAGAGGTAAAATGGCATAGACTTTGTGAGAACATGATGGATAATATGTAGCTTTGTGAAATAGTAAATGAAAATTTTTTATGCCTGCATCCTATTATAGGTTCCACCCACTCACTGATTGATTTTTTTTTTCTATAAACCCTTTGAACATCTATTGTGAGCACAGATGTCGTCAGAGGTCATCCAGCTTGTGGCTCCCTGGTAGGTTATAGGTAATGGACATTATTTCAAGAACCATGGCTCAAGGTGAGACATGATAGAGATGTTTTTTAAATTCCTGTGGTAAAAGTTGCTTCATATAGAAGAGGATGATGGCCCTGGACAGTTTGGCTCGGCGGTTAGGGCGTCGGCTCATGGACCAAAGGGTCGCGGGTTTGATTCCAGTCAAGGGCACGTACCTTGGTTGCAGTTCGATCCCTGGCCCTGGTTGGGGTTGTGTGGGAGGCAACCACTCGATGTGTCTCTCTCACATCGATGTTTCTCTCTCTCTCTCCCTCCCTCCCACTCTATCTGAAAAATCAATGGAAAAGTGTCCTCAGGTGAGGATTAAAAAAAAAAGGATGATGATGATGAAGATTTTTTACTAGAGAGACATGAGCTGTTAGTATTTTGGCTAATTAAATATTTTATTACGTATTGAAGACAGACAGCAGTTGAGTTCTAGTACAATGAAACTTGAAATGGGGAGCTCATTTATGTTTAACTTCAAAATATGACATTATGCCGATGAGGTCCATGGAGAATAGGTTCTCTAAGGAAAAGAACTTTGGGGATCCCATGTTTAGATAGGTATGATTTCATTAAAGCAATATCAAAATGCTCAAGACTGAGTATTTTCTCCTGTGCTTCTAATTATTGATGTATTAGTTCAGACTCTTATCATTTCTCGCCTGGATTCTGCTCATAGCTTTCTGACTAATTCCTCTCTCTTGTCTAGTGTGACTGCCATCGGGTTACCAAGGGATAGTTCTGAAAAGGAGACCCATGTGTGACATGATATGAAGTCCTTTGGCTTCAGAGCCTGTAGAGGCTGCCATTGTTCTCAGGATCCGTCTAACCCTCAGTGAGCAGCAGGGCTGCTGTGGACCGGCTTCAGTACTCTTCACTTCCTCAGTCCTTCTCCTCCACATCCTTCGCTCTCACTTTATGAAACTGCCTGGAGTTCCTGAAAAACCGTCCTCTTTCCCCTCCCCTGGTCGGTGTGTGCACTATTCCCCCTTTCAAGAAAGTGCTTCCTTTTCTTTGCTCCCTGACTTATTCTTCCTGGTCTTTTTTTTTTATCCTCACCCGAGGACATTTTTGCATTTATCTTCAGATAGAACGGGAGGGAGAGAGAGAGAAACATTGATGTGAGAGAGACACATCAACTGGCTGCCACCCACTCGACCCCAACCGGGGCCGGGGACAAACTGCAACTGAGGTACGTGCCCTTAGTGGGAACCGAACCCGGGACTCTCTGGTCCGCGGGCCAACGCTCTAACCGCTGAGCCAAACTGGGCTCAAACAGGGCTCTTCCTGGTCTTTCAAGATTCATCCCAATGGTCACTTTCTCCAAGAAGGTGGACCATGTCTCAGAAACCCCTCCTGAGTCCCTCTCTAAAGGGACCTGGAATAACGATTGGTGGTGTAGGCCTGTCTTTCCCATGGGATCACGGGCATGTACAGACTGCAGGTCTGGAGCCAGGTGGCTTGTGTGAAGTTCAGCTCCACTTACCAGATGTGTCTGCAGGTGAGTTACGGCATCACTCCGTGCTGCAGTTTTCTTATCTACGAGACAAGGATAATGATGGTACCTATCTGTTAGGGGTGTTGTGAGGGTTACATGTGTAAAATTCTGGAAACAGTGCCTGACAACTAACACATGCTGTGTAAGTAGTCGCTGTTATGTTAGTGAGGATAGTGATAGTAATAGATGTAAAGTAATTTAGACCAGTGCCTGGCACATAGTAACTCTTAAATAATTGCTAATGATGATGATGATGATGGGGGTGGGCAGGGGGTTGACTCCACAGGGCACAGTTGGCTTGGGGCCCTTGAAATAAAGGGTAAGGACTCCGAAGGCAGAGATTTGAGGTGTCATTGAGACCATCACTAAGACTGAGTGGTGGCTCCCAACCTGAAGGAAGACGATTATTCCCTGCGCTCCTGGCTCAGATGCCTAGCTTCTCAGCTCGGGATGCTTGCTGTGGCTCTGCTCTCGCCCTGGAGATGCTTCTTGGCAAGGAGCGGAGTCCAGATCTGTGTGAGATGGCAGCAACAAATGTGGTTCACGGCCGACTGGTTGGCCTTGGCAGTGACTGAGAAAGTCAATATTTAAAAAGCAATTTTTTTCCCTCTGGCAAGAAGTGATGTCAGTGATAGGCTGGGTGAAACCAGCTCTTTGTGATCTGGAAGATGTTCTCAGTGTGAAACCGCTCAGTGGATTAAACCCAGGACTGCCTGTTCCCCACGTCGCTCTGGAGCTCACTGGACAGTTCTGGACCTTGGATATCTGAGCACATGGCCTTCAAAACAGGAAAGACTCCGTCTGGCCATGGAGTTCCTGGGCCTCTTTACAGGTGAGGTCTCTTCGTTTTTGTTTTCTTCTCATAGCTTTCAGTATTTCTCTTTAAAAGGACGGTGATAAATGCCACTTCTGTGTGTGGGGTATGGTGCCTTCCTTGGAAGGAGAGGTGTGGGCCTACCAGGAGGATACATTCTTTCATTTCATTTAGGGGCAAAGGCTTTCGTTCTGCTCATTATCAGTTGATTCTGACAAAGTCCCGCTGAGCCAGCAATGGCCAGATGTGTTTGGTAGGAAGGGTATGTCTTTGCTGATTAGTTACTTAAAGAGGTGTCTTCAAAAGAGGCAGCAGAAAGCCCAGGGTGGGACATGCAGAAGCCAGCTGCCAGTTTCAGTAGATGCCAGCCAGCGATGGACAAAAGAAAGCAGTAGTGTTTGCTGTTCTTAGTCCTGCAGCGAGACTGTGCTTAACTAACATCGTCGTGCACTTGATGTCCTTGTGGGGTGGGCCACTGCCCCGGTAGCCGCGGGTATAGGAGGACACCTACTCATTTGCAAGGAAGCCTCTGAGTGGCCAGAAGGATTCTTCCCAAGTTATCACATAGGGATTTTCGAAATTCAAACCTTGCCAACACATTTTGATTTGAACCAAATACGAAGGCAGCTCCCAAATTGCTTCTGGTTAAAGTCATCAGACTAAAGAAAACTGCATGTATTGGGCTCCTTGTGCAACATATGAGTTTAAAAATCTTACTGTGGAGCCTGGAAATATATCTGGGAAGGGATCACTTGATTTCTGAGTCATCGAGGTATTGAAAAGATGCTAAAACGGGCTGGGTGGCAAAAAAATATGGGAAAATAATGAATTCTAATATTCTGACCTGGCTTTCATCTACACAGGACTTCCAACGGCCACAGAGGAAGCTCGGCCTCTGCTTTATTCACTATGAGAATTATTGTGTTAGTGCTTGCTGCTTTTGCTCATGCAAGCCACTATTTTTGTTATTTTTTTAAAATTATTTTTATTAACTTGTTTTTGTTACAGATGTTTCTCCTTTTCCCCCCGTTGACACCCTCCTCCCCATTCCCCCCGCCCCATCCCCAGCTTTGTTGTCTATGTCCATTGGTCATGCGTACATGCGTATAAGTTCTGTGGTTTATCTCTTCCCCCCCAACACCCCTCTTCTGAGGTTTGTCAGTCTGTACCCCACCTCCATGTCTCTGGGTCAGTTTTGTTCATCAGTTTGTTTAGTTCATTATATTCCACAAATCACTATTTTTGTTATTCAACAACAGAGCACTAGCAACCGTGTGTGAGAGATGACAGTACGCGTGGCTGACACGCAGCGTGTAGGGTGACCCCTCCGTTGTGCAGGCCAACGTTCATTTTTTTCATATTGTTTCTTAACTGGGTCAGACTTGGGAAGGGCAACAGACCCCCTTACTTGCCACATTTTCATCTAATTGTGAAATGTCAGAAACTACATCAGAAGGTTTATGGGGAAGCAAGAGAAGTTTGAAATCTCCTGGTAAAACTCATGTCCATTGACTGCTCTTAGGAAGGAATGGGCGGGCCACCAACTTCTAAATCTGAGGCTCAGGGATCTATTTTGGGACTGGACCCCCTGAAATGGCATCTTTACCTCAAATTAAACACAACTGTTGTATACTGTGTACCCAAACTTGGTTCCGAATCTCTAGAGTTTCCCAACTAACATGAACAACTGGGTCATGTTAAAATAGTATCAACGGCTGCTGAAAATTTGAGCCATCTGCGACCGTGTCTTCTACAGATGATGGTGAACTCAGTTAGCTTGAATGGTCAGGGAATGGAGTTTTTATTATTTTGATACCAAAACACAATGCCGATTATTCGCAAAGAATAATGAGGTTGCAGCAAGATAAGCTAGGAAATTCCAGACCAGGCACATCAGAGCTGTCTAGGGCATGAGGATATTATTATGGACATTGGTTCTGGTAAATCTGGAAATTTGGTAGGTTAGAGATTCCTACTGTTAGAATGTGAGATAGACCGTATTTTACTCCCACGGAAAGGCAATTCTTCAGCTGGCTGCGTGTGCAGATGGCATGAATAAAACAATGTGAGCGACAACCGCAATGTTTGTGCCATTCATGTATTTCACGCGCAACTAAAGCACATCCTCATTATGTCTCTCCGCTCTTAATCACAGCGCTTTACATGGTTGGACACTTACTATCTGTCAGTCACTGTTAGGAATTTTACAAACATTATCTCATGGAATCTACTTAATAGCCTTGAGAGGCAGATACCACATCCATCTCCGTTTTACTGAGGAAAACTCAGACCCACAGCGTCAAGTCACACAGTCAGTGGCAGAGCTGATTTTAAACCCGGGTCCATCGGAGTCCCCAGTGACTGCTTTTTATTTGAACACAGAGACATGTGCTAGGAACCTGTGCTAGTCCCCGCGTGTACTACTATTCCCATGGAAACCCATGGTCCGTCTGAGACTACATATTGTTAACCACTGAGTCTTTTCACAGATTGGCTCATGACCCTCCAAGCCTGGGCAGTGTATGTGTCAGGATGTGCTTGGCGCCCTGACCCCATATCTTTTCCTCCCCATACTTTAAGTCTTTGGTTATCTCCCGCTCCAGCCTCTGCGGACAGTGGACTGCTAGTCCAACTCAGAATCAGCCAGCACGAGGTCAGCCTGTCCCAACCTGGTGCCTGGACTCGTCTCATTGCCAAGGCCTCGCTGTCCCGCCGCGTGGGTGATGAGTGCCTGCTCGGGGGCTTTCTGCAGCCCGTCCGTGGCACACTTTGGTGTGCTCTGCTGCCTTCAGGGCACCCTCATTCCTCCTCTCTGATGCCAATGCTTACCTGGACTCCCCTGTTTCCTCTAGGCATGCTTCCATTCCAGTTTCTGTCTTTCTCATGGCACCCATTCCCGTGGCGTGTCTTTTACTGCCCAGCACATGCCCATGGGCACAGCCAGCTTTTGGCCTCAGCTCTTTCAGTGTCTCTCCTCTCTCTGTACCTTACCCTTCTGTGCCCAGCCACACCATTACACAGTAAGGTTGCAGGTAGCACATAAACGATAGTGAAGCTTTACCACCATGCTAACTCCATCACCAAGAATGGTGTCTGGCCCTTAGTGGGCGATTATTAAATAGTCACTAAATGGCTAAAATCTGTTGTTTGCTTGACACTTGCTAGAGTTTAATATAAATTATCTCATTTTATTTTATCTCTTTCTTAATTGAAGTGTAGTCTATCTATATAAAAATGCACAAATCCTAAGTGTATAATTTGATGAATTTGAAACCTGTGTAACCAACACTCTAAGATATAGAAAACTTCTGTCACCCCCCCCCCCCAAAAAAAAGTTCTCCTGGGTCCTTCCCAGTCAATCCCGGAACTCTGCCCAGAAGCAACCACAGTTCTGATTTCTGTAGGTGTAGCTTGGTTTTGTCTGCTGTTGAAGTTCATGTGAATGGAACTACACTCTCTTTTCTGGTTGGCTTCTTCCATTAAACATAATGTTTTAAAATTCTTTTTCAGTTAGTGTTAACCCTTAAAACTATTTTATAAGGTGCATATCGTAGTACTCGTTTTATGGAGGAGAAACTGTGTCTCAGGATGTGACCTAACTCGCACGAGGATGTAACTAGTAGGTGCCCTAGTCAAGCTCTGGATCCAGCTCTGGCTCCAAAGCCAAGGAGCTGCCCCTGGAACACGGAGGAGGAGCAGGACAGCCTTCTGAGGAAGCCCTGGCTTAGGTCCTGGATTCAGCATGCAGCCAACATTCCATGGTAGAAAGGTCGGAAAGCTTGCTTCTCCCTTTCTACTCAAGCATGCCAAAACCATCGAACATTTCCTGATGGTTGATTCTACTGGAAGGTTGCACAACCCAGTGAGGCGGTCATTTTCAGCCAGGTGAAGATGGTCTGGAGTTCATGTAAAAGTTCATGAAGATGGGGGGCTTAGCAGCTGGGTGTCCTGTCCTGTTTATTTTTAAAATGAGGAAGAGCCCTTGGCATACATGAATCAACTGCATTTGCTCCATAGGCAACCTTTACTAAATGCTTTCTGGTTGGGTATGAGCTCCAGTGAGAGGCAAGGGAAGTAAAAGACATGATCATGGTCCTTGGGGAATTTACATTTTGAAGGGGCAGGTAGATGACAGGAGGGGAATGTACAAAAATGCAAGTAATAGAGACATGGACACGTGTACATGTTTCAACAGTAGGTTTGTACTTGAAGGGATTCCTGGAATGACTGAGTTTGGAGTGCGTCTGTCTGTGTCTTCTGGGTCGGTGGGGTGTAGAGGGACTGTTTGTCAATGGAGAGTCTTCATAGAGGGAGGAAAAGGGAACTCCAATGATCTAAGAAGATTTAGAGTGTAGATTCTGGAAAGATGATGCTTACTAGCTGTAATTTGGGGAAGGTACATTATCTCTCTAAGCCTCCGTTTTCCCATCTAAAATATAGAGATTCTGGGAGTGACCTTAGAGGGTTGCTTTGGGGGTTAGACCAGAGAGTGTATGTGACGCACTGAGCACATGCCTGGCACACAGTAAATGTTACAACAGCTCCTCCTCCTTCTGGTTAAATGAGATGATTTGTAAGTCAGATATAGTAGCAGGAGCTCTCTTTCTATTATCTCATTTAGCACTTTCACCAACACTGAACAGTCGGTGAGTGTTATTGATAAAGCTGAGGGCTAAACAGGTAAGTGATTTATTTACCCAATGTCACGATGTAATAAATGGCAAACTCAGGAATCCAAGTGAGGTCTGAAATTCTAAGCCCAGTCTTTCCTAACTTTAACACTTGGAAGCTATGCTTGCAAGGAGTTGTAAGACATGATATGACAGAAAGGAAAAAGAATAATAATAGCCATTGCTATTCATTGAGCTTGCTGGATGCCAGGCCCTTCCCACGCATTCCCTCTGATCCTGACGAGAACCCTATACATTCCCTTTTGAAGAACAGGAAACGGGGGCTCAGGGAGGGTATGTCTCCCAGTGTTAATCAGCAGATATGGGGCAGAGGCAGGACTTTTGTGAGGAAACGGGGATTGCTCTTGTGATATGATAGATTTGGAGGGACATCAGAGATGAAAAACTCAGCTGAGGGTCTACTGCAGGATTTGGGAGAAGTGGTTGGGGCACATACTTGTGAAGACGCACATGATGAAATGAGACCATGTGGCCACTAATCCCATCCCGAGCTTCCCCTCGCCTTGGTTTTTACAAATGTATCGTAAGAGTCAGCAGGTACACATTCCAATCTGCCGCTTACTTGCTGTGGAGCCATGCATACATTGCTTAACTTTCAAAGTCTCTCACTGCTTAAACATGTAGACAAGAAAAATGCCAATTCCACATAATTATTGTGTTAATTAACTACTATCTGCAACATATCTTTTCCTGCATAACACCTGGCAGAGCCTCCATAGATGATGGCGAGGACTGTTACACACCCCGTCCTCGTGCTGGAAAGCTCAGTGGAGAGAGAGGAGTTGCAATGGATTACAGGTTATCAGCAGGGGAACTGTAACTACTGTTAGGAAGGAGGGAATGTTGAAGAGGAGGAATGTTTTAAGAGGGTTCAGATTGGGCAAGGGTGGGAAGATCACGGGCTTCATTTTGGATGCAGGTGAGTTAGAAGTAATAGTTGAAGGTAAAGATTGGAAAAACTTATTTACATGTGAGAAGTAATCATAACTATGTGAGTGGATGGGTTATTTGCTGTAATAATTTACAGAGAGATAGAGGCACAGGGCTGAGTAGCACTTGGCCAGTTGTAAGTGGTGGAGAATGTATTTGTGTGTGTGTGTGTGTGTGCGCGCGCGTGCACGCCCACACATGTGTGCATACATGAGGGCAAGGTGGAGGTTATGCTTCTTTCTTTTCTTCATATTTTATTTTTACTGGGGTGACATTGATTAATAAATTATATAGGTTTCAGGTGTACAATTCTATAATATATGATCTGTATATTGTATTGTATGTTCACCACCCTAAGTCAAGTCTCCTTCCATCCTCATTTATCCCCCTTTTATCCTCTTCTGCTTCCCCCACCACCCCCCTTTCCCTCTGGTAATCACCATACTGCTGTCTGTATCTATCAGTTTTTTTTCCCTTAATCCCTTCACCTTTTTCACCCAGCTCACCAACCTCCCCTCTGATGCTGTCAGTCTGTCCTCTATTTTGTTTGTTAGTTTATTTTGTTCATTAGATTCCAAAAATGAGTGAAATCATGTGGTGGTTGTCTTTCTTTGACTGGCTTATTTCACTTAGCATAATACTCTCCTTCCTTTTTATGGCCAAGTAGTATTCCATTGTGTAAATGTACCACAGCTTTTTTATCCACTTATCTACCTATAGGCACTTGGGCTGCTTCCAAATCTTGACTATTGTAAAAAATGCTGCACTGAACATAGGGATGCATATATTCTTTTGAATTAATGTTTTGGGTTTCTTTGGATATATTCCCAGAAGTGGAATTACTGGGTCATAAGACAGTTCCATTTTTAATTTTTTGAGGTAACTTCATACTGCTCTCCATAGTGACTGCGCAATCTGCATTCCCACCAACAATGCACTAGGGTTCCCTTTTCTCCACACCCTCACCAACACTTGTTGTTTGCTGATTTATTGATGACAGCCATTCTGACAGGTGTGAGGTGATACCTCATTGTGGTTTTAATCTGCATTTCTCTGATGATTAGTGACATTGAGCATCTTTTCATATGTCTATTTGACATCTATATGTTGTCTTTTTGGAGAAGTGTCTATTTAGGTCCTTTGCCGATTTTTAATTAGATTGTTTGTTTTTTGTGTCGAGCTTTATAAATTCTTTATCAAGTTTGGATATTAACCCTTTATCAGATGTATCATTGGCAAATATGTTCTCCCATTCAGTGGATTGTCTTCATTTTGTTGATGGTTTCCTTTGCTGTGCAAAAAACATTTTAGTTTAATGTAGTTTCATTTGTTCATTTTTTTCCCCTTTGCTTTCCTTGCCTGAGGAGATATATCAGAAAAAATATTGCTATTCGAAATATCTAAGATTTTACTGCTTATGTTTTCTTTTAGGATTTTTGTGGTTCGAGTCTAACATTTAAGTCTTTAATCCATTTTGAGTTTATTCTTGTGTGTGGTGTAAGAAGGTGGTCTAGTTTCATCTTTTTGCACACATCTGTCCAATTTTCCAACAGCACTTATTGAATAGACTATCTTTAGCTTATTATATGTTTTCGCCTCCTTTGTCAAATATTAGTTGACCACAAAGGGTTTATTTCTTGGCTCTCTATTCTGTTCCATTGATCTATGTGTCTGTTTTTATGCCAGTACCATGCTATTTTGATTACTGTGTCCTTGTAGTATAGATTGATATCAGGTAGTATGATTGCTCCAACTTTGTTCTTCCTTCTCAAGATTGCTGTGGTTATTTGGGTCTTTTGTGGTTTCATATAAATTTATGGAATATTTGTTCTAGTTCTGTGAAATACGCCATTGGTATCTTGATAGGAATTGTGTTGAATCTATAGATTGCTTTGGGTAGTATGGACATTTTAGTGATGTTAATTTTTCCAATTCATGAACATAGTATATGCTTCCACTTATTTATATCTTCTTCAATTTCTTTCTTCTGTGTCTTATAATTTTCTGAGTACAGGTCTTTTACATTGTTGGTTAAATTTATTCCTAGGTGTTTTATTTTATTTATTTATTTTTTTAATCCTCACCTGAGGATATTTTTCCATCGATTTTCAGGTAGAGTGGGAGGGAGGGAGAAAGAGAAACATCTATGTGAGAGAGACACACTGACTGGTTGCCTCCCGCACAACCCCAACCAGGGCCAGGCATTGAACCACAACCAAAGTACATGCCCTTGACTGGAATCAAACCTGCAACTCTTGGTCTGTGGGCCGTCACTCTAATTGCTGAGCCAAACAGGGCAGTGTTTTATTTTTTTATGCAATTTTAAATGGGCTTGTTTTCTTAGTTTCTCTTTCTGATAGTTCATTATTGCTGTGTAAGAATGCAACTGATTTATGGATATTTATTTTGTATTCTGTTACTTTACTGAATTCATTTTCAGTACTAGCAGTGTTTTGGTAGAATATTTAGGATTCTCTATATACAGTATCATGTCATCTGCAAATAATGACAGTTTTGCTTCTTCTTTTCTAATTCGGATGACTTTTATTTCTTTTTCTTGTCTGATTGCTTTGGCTAGGACTTCCAGTACTCTGTTGAATAAGAGTGGTGAAAGTGGACATCCATGTCTTGTTCCCAATCTTAAGGGAAATGCTTATAGTTTTTGCCCATTGAGTATGATGTTGGCTGTGGGTTTGTCATATATGGTCTTTATTACATTGAGGTATGTTCCCTCCATTCCCATTTTGATGAGAGTTTTTATCATAAATGGGTGTTGGATTTTATCAAATGCTATTTCTGCATCTAGGTGGTTTTTAGCCTTCATTTTTTTTATGTGGTGTATCATGTTTATTGATTTGCAGATATTGTACCAACCTTGTTTTCCTGGAATAAATCCCACTTGATCACGCTGTGTGATCTTTTTAATGTATTGAATTCGGTTTGCTAATATTTTGTTGAGGATTTTAGCATCTATATTCATCAGGGATATTGGCCTATAATTTTCTGTCTTTGTAGTGTCCATTATCTGGTTTTGGAATTTGGATAATGCTGGCCTTGTAAAATGAGCTTGGGAATCTTTCCATGTCTTGAATTTTTTGGAATAATTTGAGAAGGTTGGGTGTTAACTCTTTGAATGTTTGGTAAAATTTACCTGTGAAGCCATTGGGTCCAGGACTTTTATTTGTTGGGAGTATTTTTATTACTGCTTCAATTTATTAGTTGTATTCTATCCAAATTCTCTGAGTCAGTTGCAGAAGATTGTATGCTTCTAGGAATTTATCCATTTCGTCTAGATTTTCCAATTTGTTGGCATACAGTTGTTCATAATATTTTCTTGTAATCCTTTGTATTTCTTTGGTGTCAGTTGTTACTTCTTCTCTTTCATTTCTGATTTTATTAATTTGAATCCTCTCTCTTTTTTTCTTAGTGAGTCTCATTAAAGGTTTGTCAATCTTGTTTTTCTTTTTAAAGAACCAGCTTTTGGTTTTATTGACCTTTAAAAAAAATTTTTTTAGACTCTTTTATTTATTTCTGCTCTGATCTTTATTATTTCCTTTCTTTTACTCACTTTGGGCTTTTTTGTTGTTCTTTTCTAATTCTGTTAAGTGTAAAGTTAGATTGTTTATTTGAGATTTTTCTTGTTTCTTGAGGTAGGCCTGTAATGCTATGAATTTCCCTCTTAGGGTTGCTTTTGCTGTGTCCCATAGATTTTGGGTTGTTTTGTTCTCATTTTAATTTGTTTCAAAGTATCTTTTAATTTCTTCCTTGATCTCATTGTTAACTCATTTATTGGTTAGTAACATGTTATTTAGCTTCCATGTCTTTGTGTGTTTTTCAGTATTTTTCTTGAGATTGATTATGGTCAGAGAAGATGCTTGATATGATTTCAATCTTCTTAAATTTATTGAGACTTGTTTTGTGTCCTAATATGTAGTCTATCCTAAAAAAGGTTCAATGTGCACTTGTAAAGAATGTATATTCTGCTGCTTTGGGGTGAAATGTTCTGAAGATATCAATTAAAACCATCTGATCTAGTGTATCATTTGAGGCTGCCATTTCTTTGTTGATTTTCTGTCTGGAAGACCTATCCATTGATGTCTATGTCTATGGGGTGTTAAAATCCCCTATATGACTGTATTACTGTTGATCTCTCCTTTTATGTGTATCAAGATTTGCTTTATATATTTAGGTGCTCCTATGTTGGGTTCATAAATTTTTACAAGGGTTATATCCTCTTGTTGGATTGCTCCCTTTTATCATTATGTACTGTCCTTTGTCTCTTACTATAGCCTCTATTTTGTCAGATATGAGTATTGCTACCCCAGATTTTTTTTCATTTTCATTTTTATGAAATATCTTTTTTCATTATTTTTAGTCTGTGTGTATCTTTAGTTCTGAGGTGGGTCTTTTGTAGACAGCATATATATCAGTCTTGTGGTTTTTTTAAATTGATTTTTTAGTGAGAGAGGAAGGGAGAGAGAGATTGACACCCAATCCACTGAGCCACACCGGCCGGGCAGGTCTTGTTTTATTATCCATTCAGCTACCCTGTGTTTTCGATTGGGCATTTAAGCCATTTACATATAGAATGATTATTGATAGGTATGTATTTATTGCCATTTTATTCTTTTAACTGTTTCTCTGTTTTCTGCTACCTTGTCTTCCAAATTGCCAATTCAACCCTCTGCTTCATCCAAACTACTTTTTATTCCTTATAGTGTATTCTTCATTTTAGATATTACATTCTTTATCTTTGACTGGTTCTTTCTTATGGTTTCTATGTACTTTGTCATGCTGTTGTTCTCACTAAGTTCCGTGAGCATCCTTATAACCATTTTTTGAACTCTATATCTGATAAATTGCTTGCCTCCATTCCATTTAACTAATTTTCTGGAGATTTCTCCTAATCTTTCATTTGGGACATGTTTCTTTGTTTCCCCATTTGGCTTCTTTTTGTGTGTTTGTTTTTATGTATTAAGTAGATCTGCTATGACTCTCAGTCTTGGTAGGGCATACTTATGTTGTAGGTTTCCTGTGGGACCCAGTGACACAGTCTCCTTGATCACCTGAGGTGAGTGCTCCAGGAATGTCCCTTATGTGGATGATGTGGACCCTCCTGTTGTAACTGAGTCTTGATTACTATTGGCCTGTTCCTGCATGGGCTTGACCCTCAGGCTGGCTGACTGTGAGGATCAGCCCCCAACCACAGTGTACAAGCTGCTGTGCAGTCGCTGACCACATGAAGTGGAATTCGTCTCAGCAGGGTCTGATGCCTGCTGAGGTCTCCCTTTGGATATGTCACTTGCGAAACTCATTGGATCCTACTCTCATGTTGTTTGAAGCTGGCCACTGCGTGTGTTGGTTCTAGGGACTCTTGGGAGGGACTCTGGTGCAAGCCAATTCATATGCTGTCTGTGACTGGCCCTGGGCAACCTGTTTGGGGCTGCAAAGTGATCCAAAGTTTGTGGTTGTCCCTGCTGGGATTTGGTGTGCACTGGAAGGATCGAGCTGCACACCAAGGCCAGCTTTTACCAGCACCAGGCTTGGGAGCAGGTCAGTAAACATCCCAAGTCACCCCAAGATCTGCCTCTGCCTACCTTAGTCACTGAAAGAGCCTCTGGCAGTACTCGAGTTACATGAGGTAGGTTCTATGTTTCTTATAATAAATGCCGTGGAACAAGAATCGGCTCATCAGATCAAGGACATTCCTCCTTTCTAATAGGCTTAAATAATTGCTACAGAACCAGTGAATAAAGCAAGATAAATTTTGCATTTAGCATATATGGAAATATGAATAGTTGCAGACTCAGTTCGCTTTGATGCCCTTTGACAGTCTGATAATTTTTGCAAAGATGTACTTAAGATGCTGTTTCATGCAAAGTTCAGATCTTCCCCCTTTGTTTAAAAAATGCACGCCATCATTCATTTGCAGGCCTGTATATTAATTTTGCTGAAGACCGTTTATTTCTTTCCCCCTCCACTTTGTTTAAAGCCAGGTGTTGACAACTCTCCAGCGTGTCAAACTCTCATCGCCAATAATTGCTTAAGGACCCCTAACTTCTACAAATGTTGGTTCCAGCTCCAAACCCCATGCTAGCCCTGAAAGAAGAAAAAAAAGAGTGGGGGAAGAAAGAACTTCTTCTGATGAATTTTTGATTTTCCTTCTTAACAAAGAAATGTCTGAGATTCAAAGCAATAGCTTAAAGTGATATTATAAAATAGAATATGGAGTGCACTGTTCTGAATGACTCTTTGCTTTTAATGTGGGGCTGAAAAATTGTCAGTGCCGTTTTTGATTAGATGGGATTTTTTTTTTTTTTTTTTGTTCTTGATCTAAGAATTGAGGAGAAAAACATGCTACTTGCATTTGAATATGGCATGAGCGGCGCTGTAATGTAGTGGAGATGAAGTAATAGCAGCAACGCCTTAAGGCAGCACCTGTATCTCCGGGTCAGCGCCGGCTCTCTTCAGATCGCTGCTGCGCCCCTCTCTGCGGCTGCTTTATTAGGCCTAATTAGGCGGCCTGTCACTTTTATTGGTGATGGGGAAGGAAGATAAGTAGATCACTTGTGTCATCTATCTCTATCCAGACGTGTCTAAAAAGTCTAAAGTGATTGCTGTAGGCCACAAATATATACCACAAGAGGAGTGGAGAAAAAAAATAACACCCAGAACTGTTATATTAAAAAAAGAAAAGAAAAGGAAAGGAAAAAACCTCTCGAAATGCCTTACCTTTGGCACTGCTGTGTATAATTTCAAACCCACAGAGAAGAGCCTGGGAAACATCCTGGAAGCCCTTTTGTTCTGAGGGAGAAGGCTGTCTAATGGATTTTTGGGTTGCTGAAAGGATTGTGGGGTAGGGGGAAAGGCTTCCTGCTTAGAATGTAGCAATAGGCTCTTCCGAAAGGTCCGTCCAGGCTGTGACAGGAGCCCCAGCGATGGCATTGCTGGGCGGTATTCACGTTAATTACGGAGAACCGCAGAGCTGCCGTGTGCGTGTGTGTGTGGTGATTGTGACAGCGACAGGGAAGGGAGTTCTGCAAGTTTCAATAATGGGGTTCTGTATGGGAAAATATTTCCTCTCATTTGCCTGTAAACAGGGTGCCGATAAAGATCAATAGACCAGAGGGCCCTGGTAATGTTCTCTTCAGCTCCAGTCCACTGCCTGAGGCTGTCAGACAATGACCTCGTGTGGCAAGGACTCCTTACCTAAGTGGACATTTCTGGTAATGACTGGCCAATTCATTTCTTTTCAAATACTAGTTCGATGCTGTCTCAGAGCCCGGTTGTGGGCGTACTCTGGCTGCTGACAGAATTACATTCTGTTGATCATGGCTTTGGAGTGGAATCCCTCTGCCCAGTCATGTCTCCTCAAGGAGATGATACATTTTACTTAGGAGCCCTACTTTCTTGCTATCCACATCATGCCTGGAACCGTGCTAAGTATGTGCTAAGGGCTTGAAAAATGGTGGCTTCATGAGTTTCTGAACTCCTCTGACTGAGTGGGTTTTTCAGTATCAAAGGACAACTTGAATTGGCTGTGCTTTACAAAACGATGATGAGTCCATAAAACAATTTAAACTGTACTTATGAACTACCTCTCGATCACGTTTACACAATACCAAGATGTTTGGACCAACTCAGTCCGAATTTCTGCTCCTCGCTTTGATGTTTGTTATATATATTATCAAATAAATGGATTCACTAGATGGAATGTATTCCCTAGACGTCTGTAGTTTACACTTTCTGTTCTGAAAGGACAGAGAATGTCATAATCAGGAAACTGTGTTGGGGAGACAAGGTCATGTCAACTGACACTAATCAATGTGTTAGTAAACTTCATCATCATTTTCATTTTTATCCTTACCCGAGGACATTTTTGCATTTATTTTCAGATAGAGCAGGAGGGAGAAAGGAAGGAAGAGAGAGAGAGAGAGAGAAACATTGACGTGAGAGAGACACATCAACTGGCTGCCACCTGCATGACCCCAACTGGGGCTGGGGACAAACTGCAACCGAGGCACGTGCCCTTAGCGGGAACCGAACCCGGGACTCTCTGGTCCGCGGGCTGACGCTCTAACTGCTAAGCCAACCCCGCCAGGGCCTGTTTAGCTTCTTTTAGAAAAAAAATTTCATGAATTTATAGGCTCATGGAATGTTAGATAAGAAGAATTTTATCACCGATATTGTTGAGTTGATTGACTAGCTTTAGGGTTTGACCCTTGAACGTAAGAACAATATTTATTTTGATTTTTGATCTTTGACTTTGAACATTAAGCACCAGTGAAAATTATTTGGATTCATTTTGTCTGAAATAAATGGTGCAGGCATCAGGTTGTGGAAACACTTATCACCTGAGGCAGGGGAACTGTCCCTAAGGAGAGGGGATGAGGGTGCCGCAATCCTGTCTGACCACAGTTTTGCCTCCTTCATCTTATTAGTTTATGGTGTAAATAAGAATTTTAAAGCATTTGTTGAATGATTACTACATGCCATGCATATCCATACATTATTTAACCCTTTTAACAACTTTGGGATTGGAGTATTATCTCTTTTTAAAAAAAATTTTTTCTTTATTGATTTAAGAGAGAGAAGAAGGGAGAGGGAGAGAGAGAGATAGAAACATCGATGAGAGAGAACATCAACTGGCCACCTCCTGCATGGCCCCCACTGGGGATCGGGCCCACAACCTGGGCATGTGCCCTGACCGGGAATCAAACCGATGACGTCTTGGTGCATGGGTCGACGCTCAACCACGGAGCCACACCGGCTGGGCTATTATCTGTTTTTTAAACATAAAGACCAGAGGTTCTCAATTCCAGGCTCTATTCTTCCTTTTGTTATTTCTGCTTCCTGATGGGGCATAAATGAAATGTTGCATGGCCTGAAAATTCAGAAGAAATACAGCAGGGAGGGATGGTGCACACTTTGGTAATTAAAAGATTAAAACAGGACTCTTGTCATCTGGAAAATGGAACCTTCCATTTGAAAGTGATGCAATGAGAAGGAAGAGTGGGAGGACTTAGGCATGTTTTGGTCACCTCACAATCTTGGCTGGTATCAGTTTTGTCAGTTGGTGCAAAGTTTGATCTGTGTCCAGTGACATTTTTTTGTCATTTGCTGGATCCAGTCAAATGTGTTGTCTTGCTCTATTCATTTCTCATGAGTCAGCTCGTCTGGTGCAGGACTGGTAACATCTGGTACACTGCCACCCTCCTCTCCTGCTATCGTGGCAGACATCGCCGGTCTGTCACCACAGCTTTCCAGGGCCAGATGCAATGTCAGCATCTCAGCATAGTGCTTCAAGTAGTTACTACCAATTCGTCAGAGTTGGTAGACAACTTGAGACCTACTTGTCAACCCTGGGTCAGTGGCGCTGACGCTAACTCTTCTCTGTTCTAGCTGGCCGCAGGGATTGAGGCGAACGTGCGTCTCTGCAAGCCTCACCATCATTGGTAAAGAGGAGGCATACGTAACCCATGACCCAGACCAAACTCGTAGGAGAATCAGATGAGATTTATAGCAAATAAAAATAAGATTCATTTTCGGTGTAAAGAGATTATTTTACTGAGACTAACTATTGTTTTGACAAAACCATAGTCCATTAACCCAGTCACCCAAACTAGAATCATCATTGGTTCCCTCTTTGCTTTACTCCCCTATAGTCAACGAAATCTTCACATCTTGTTGATTTTTCCTTTTTAATATTCTTAAATCCTTTCCCTTTCTTCCCAGGCACACTGGAATTCATGTCCTCACTAGGAGCATTTTAGGTAACTGGCCTCTCTGCCCCCTCCCCCCAGCTTCTAGTCTTTTCTTTAGGACTCTATGGCTGCAGTGACCTCTTCAGACAGACCATGTGCCATCTCCACTCTATGCCCCCATGGATCTCCCATGCTGTCCACAGTAAGGTCTGAACTCCCTAGTCTGATTCACGTGGCCCTTCAGTTCCCACTGCCTCTATCTCCTTTGAACGCTCTTGATTCCATCAATCCCCCAGGCCCTTTCATGACACTGTGATTTTCCCCAGGCTGTGCCCCCTGCAAACGCCATCTTTGTTCCCTTGGGAAACTCAGACTTCCCCGTTGTGGACTAATTCAGTGTTGCTTCTCCAGGCCTCTGGAGGAACTGAGGTGAAGAGAAACATGTGTGCAGATGGCTTGGGATGAGTTGCCCACCCAGGTACCCCGGTCTGCTAGTGGCATTCTCTGCAACTAGGGATAAGTTCCAGGGGACAGAAGGGCTCCCAGATGGAGGCAGGTGGCAGCCTCCAATCGCAAACACTCACAGGCCAGCGTTGTGGTCTCCCCAAGTAAAGCTGTTCAAATCTCAGAAGAGTGCACGGGGCCTGGGAATGAGAAGGAAGCTGGTCACATGGGAGGGCACTAGTTGTGTAGATTTAAATTTTGGCAAAATCCCTTCTGCCATATTTAACTAGAAACATCACTTTGTGCATGCCACAGACTGTAGGGGCACGGCAGGGCGTCTGCCCGTGGTGGCCGCCCAGGCAGCTCAGCCTGAGCGTTTCTCCTCCTCTCCTCCTTTCCCTCCGCTGTAGCCTCCGCCCTCCCCTGAAACTGGTAATAATTATAATGACATTTTAAAATTTACAAAGTACTTTCACATACACCATTTCATCTACACAATAACCGTGTGGTGTGTGTTACTTTTGTATGTCAGTTTTAGAAGTGAGTAAATTAAAATCTAGAAAAGTTAAATTATTTGTTTAAAATCACATAGTTGGTAGGTTATGGAATTGGGATTTAAAGTAAGAGTCTTCAACTCTAAATTTCAGGGGGTTTTTGTTTGTTTTTATAAAGTATTGTGACATTGATATTTAACTTGGAACTATGTTTCAATTTGTATGATCTTTCTTTGTATTAAAAGATCTTGTTTTACACACTCTCTTTGTACAACTTGCTTTGGCTGCTCTGGATAAAAAGGCCATTTTATGTGCTTATATGATATCCTGTATCGTAATTTGCCAGTATCATCATATTTGCCCCGTGCCTTATGAACCTCTCTTTGTGTTGGTCTTCCAAGGTCTGTGAGTGACCTCAGGGCAGGGTTTGTCACGTATTATTTGTCAGGCCTAAGCACACAGGCCTGGCACAGAATAACTGTCTGATCGAAATTTATTAAATGATTGCATGATCAACAGTAAAAAGTAACATCTGATGAATACCTACTGCTACTAAGCATTACATTAACTAAGCATTACATTAATGTATACATTAACTCATTCAGTTTCAGTCAGTCACTACAAAAACCCTATGAGGCATATACTAGGATTCCCATCTTACCGCTTGGAAAACAGAGGCTTAGAGAGGTTAAGTAACTTGCCAAAGGTCATCCAGCAAACACAAATGGTGGGGCCGAGATTCGAGGCCAGGTCACAGCCTGCACACCTACCACTGCGTCTGCGAATAAGTAACATCTGCACCACGGGGCGTAATAAGAAGGATCAGCTTTGACATGAGAAGACTTGAGTCTCAATTCTGCCCTTAACCATCGGAGAAACTTTGAGTAAGACACGCAGAATCTCAGTTCCCTCGTCTGTGAAGCAGGTGGTAATCTGTGTTGCACAGGCTGGGTATGAAGATCAAACTCTGTGATGGCTGGAAGCTTTGCAATTCTAAAGAACGTTCCAGTTATTTTGTCAGTGATGTTATTGCTGTGGTTGTCACCCAGCTGATGACAGTCCCTGCTGGTGAGCCACAGGTCTCCTGTGTGCCTTGCTCAGGGCCGACCCTCTGAGAGGCTCCCTGGCACGGAGTTGAGTACAGCAGAGGGCCAGTGCCCCCCAGACTCATCAATTAGCTGTGGAGGGGTATTTCTAATTATTCTTTAGCCTTGGGGCCAGCCAACACATTTCATCTTTATTTTCTCAAAAGAAAAAAAAAAATCCTCTTTTGACCTTTGGGTGAACTAATCTGAATTCTTGACATTTTTGCCTTTTGCAGGAGACATTGCTTAACCATACCCTTTGCTGCAATTCCTCAGCTCCATTCTTTCTTTCTTTTTCTTTCCTTTTGTTGCTCACTGACACCGTAGAGCAGAGGGTAGAAGCTCATATAACGCTTTGAGAATCAGGTCTTTTGTGAACTACCTCTCCAGCAGGACAGGAGGATTTTCCGGAGGACAGTAGCATGTTTCTGACTCCTTGCATTGTGCAGAGCTCGACCAGCTGCTCAGCTCCGCTAAGCCTCAGCTTCCACATCTCTAAAAAGGGAGTGATAATGGTAGTGATATCATGGGGTTCTTGTGAAACTTAGTGAGTTCATGCATGTAAAACCATGCCCGGTGCATCATAAATACTCAAAAAATGTTATCTATTTAAATGATACATCAGTTAAACAAGATTGATGGACCCTTACTTAGCCAGACTCACCAAGAAACAAAAAGAAAGGACCCAAATAAACAAAATCAGAAACGAAAGAGGAGAAGTAACAACTGACACCACAGAAATACAAAGGATCATTAAAACATACTACGAACAATTATACGCCAACAAATTGGACAATCTAGGCAAAATGAACAAATTTCTGGAAACACACAGTATCCCAAAACTGAACCAGAAAGAGATAGAAAACTTGAACAGACCAATAACAACTAAGGAAATTGAAGATGTAATCAAGAAACTCCCAGCAAACAAAAGCCCAGGCCCAGTTGGCTTCACGGGGGAGTTTTACCGAATATTCAAAGAAGATCTGACACCCATTCTCCTCAAACTATTCAAAAAAATCCAAGAAGACGGAAGACTTCCAAACTCATTTTATGAGGCCAGCGTAATCCTAATTCCAAAACCAGATAAAGACAGTATCCTTTGCTCCATGGACATAGACAATGATGCTGGGAACGGGTTGGGGGTGGGGGGTGGGATCAGAAGAAGGGTGTCAATGGGGGGAAAAGGAGAAACATCTGTAACACAAATAAATAAATTTAAAAAAGATACATCATTTTTTAAAATTCTACTACATAGATAGATCTAAGCTGCTGACAACGTTATTGAGTACTTTGAAAGAATTTCAAAAGAGCAGGAGCAGTAAACTATCATTAGGCTAATTTTTATATGATACCTAACTCCTGGCTGAACAGAGAAATTGACCACTGTTGGCTTTATACATAGGATAATAAGCAGTTGGATATTTCAAAACAGTTGGATAGCTTAATACAAATGTTTGCCTTATCTCAGCCTCTGCTGCTTTGGTTTGGGTATGGCTATCACTTCACTCTGTCAGCAGGCTCTTGAGTCCAAGGTTACAAACCCCTGGTGTACTGTGGTCAGCTGTGAGGTGTGATTCGAATAACTGATCATATGGATAAGGTACTCAAAGCTGTGAATTTTATTTATTTATTTATTTATTTATTTATTTATTTATTTATTTATTTATTTTTATCCTCACCCGAGGACATTTTTGCATTCATCTTCAGATAGAGCGGGAGGGAGAGAGGGAGGAAGAGAGAGAGAGAGAGAGGCATCGATGTGAGAGAGACACATTGACTGGCTGCCACCCACACGACCCCAACCGGGGCCGGGGACAAACTGCAACTGAGGTACGTGCCCTTAGCGGGAACCGAACCTGGGACTCTCTGGTCCGCGGGCCAATGCCCTAACCGCTGAGCCAAACCGGCCAGGGCAAGTTGTGAATATTTTAAAAAATTTATTACTTTTACAAATTAGAGTAGATCAAGGCTAACTCAGTGATAATACAGTTCTAATTCTCTTATATTCTGGGAGGTTTGTTGAGTGGGTGAGGCGGGCAGAGTTGTAGTTGGCTCCCTGAGACCTGTGAGTACTGTCTTTCTTTTTTT